>OY998176.1:140164304-143075804 GCA_963921935.1 Galeruca laticollis
CGTAATGAGAGGACGCCGACAGAGCCGAAGAGAATATTTTCTGTGGAATTAATTATAACAGTAACATGGAATATGTTTTTCGACTTGAAGCAAACAAATGTTTGAAAAGGTAGAAACTCTTCCATTAAAGAAACGTTGTCAGTTGGAAGTTGTGCTGTAAGAAATTGAGTTTATGGGGTTTTAAGTTGATTTCATGTAGATGGAAATTTTGTGAATAAAATTCAAATGCCATGTTCTTATTTCTATTTGCAAAGATACATATTTATGTTGATAGAAAAACCTCTAACGAGTTGAATTGTGCGAATAATGGAAGAAGACAGGTGTGCAGAAAATTCTTAAATAACAGCTTGGTTCCAAAAATTCGATGTTCTAATTTCTACATATTCATACGAATGTCTATGTCTTCTCAAATATAATATGCCTCCCGTTGTATCAAATCGCAAAATCGATGAAAACTGAATGGACATATTATATGCATGCCTAATAGTATACGAGAAAGAACAATTCTTTTTAATTGAACTTTTCACAGAATCAGCCAAAAAAGTGCAATCAAAACAAATCATTTCCCTGTATGCCAGAACCCAAATCAAAACTAAAACATGTTTTTTGGCAGCAGTTTTACAAGCTGCAGATATAAATGCTGTCGAAAACGAAGCTTGTTTCCAAAATTAATTGTTGAATTAAAAGAGCATGAATAAGTTGGAATTGAGTTATAGGAGAATAAGTGTTTGAAGTTCATTATAAATAACGTGATTTTCAAGTAGCTGTAGATCGATTCACATTAGATAACAAGTGTGAAATTAGATAATTCAATAGATTTTAAAAATGTATAGATAGACCCATTTAAAATTCTGGTATTGAACTCACACTTTTGGGACAAGGTTTATTATTAAAACTAAAATAATGAGAAGAGTTGTTTAGAAACAAAAAACTTCTATAAAAAAATAAATTTGTTTGCGGACCTGCATTGTTTATATTTCAAAGATTCTGTAAAATATTGAGATCTGTTATTGTTTTATTACTAATTAAATATCTACAGTAACATCTGATCTCAACTTGAAATATTCCTTTTATATTATGACATGATTTTTCCATCAAATTTGACACATACTGTGTATTTCGAAAGTATTGAATCTCATATACAATACTGAGTATTTCAAAGGCGTTGAATCTCATATACGGGGCTGGGATGAAGTATGGAACCAAGTAAATATCTTTTAAACGGAAAGGACGATATTTATGAAAATTTGCTGGTAAGTGCAATGGAAGAAAATGCATGTGATGTACTATTATTTGTTATTAATTTACATCCGGTTTAACCGGAAATGCCATCAACTTCTTTAATTTAAATGGGACACCCTATATATTTTCACAGATTTTGAAAGAGCTTCTTATTTTGAATTCATACATACTGAGTTTAGTGTAACAAAAAATGTAGAAACGAGGAATAAAGCACTTCAATCAATCTCCTTTGAGTTTTTTGCATAAGAGCAAAAAAACTATTTAGATAAAGTAATTGATGTTGTTTGTATGCATAGTAATAAATAAACGAGTATAGTTTAGTACGTCTTTTGTTCTCCAAGTGTCAAATTCTAGTTAACGGAAATAAATTTTACCCTTTAGAATGGTTCAATTAAGTGAAAAAGAGCGTAATGAAATTTTAATGATGATCGGTTATGGTGATCGTGTTAGAACTCATGAAGAAGTGTGTCATATTTTTAATAATTTGCATCCGGAGAGAAATCCTATATCACGCTCAACAGTAACTAGAACATTACAACGTTTCAATCCAACTGAGATGGTGAGAAATTTGCTAAAACCTGGAAGACCGCGGACTGCAACGAACGAAACTGTTAAACAAAATATTGCAATTGATTTAGAAGAATCACCTCAAACTTCGACCACAAATTTGGCACTAAACCATGGTATCAGTCGACGTTCTGTAGGAAAGATATTAAAAAGTGAAAAATATCATCCGTATAAGGTACAGTTCTTTCAAGAATTGTCAGACGATGATTTTGACCGACGGTTGGAATTTTGCGAACGGCTAATTGACATCTGTAATGTCGACGAAAATTTTGCTTCTAGGATGGTTTTTTCCGATGAGGCAACTTTTCGTTTAAATGGAACAGTAATCGCCATAACTCAAGGTATTGGTCAAATGAAATTCCTCATTTGATTCATGAAGCACATACACAAAAGTTAAATATTTGGATGAGAATTGTCGAAAATAAGCTTAAAGGCCCATTTTTCATCGACGGACACTTGAATGTTGACCAGTATTTGGATCTACTAAATAACGAAATTATACCTGCACTTCAACAGAAAGAGCAATTACCACAAAATGCTTGGTTGGCTAACACCACGCAGAATATTGAACTACATCCTTCGAAAACCATGACGTCGATCGGCCATTTTTCCGATACGGACATCTGTGGTGATTCGCAACTGATAGCGGAAGGGCATAGTACACTGACGCGTTTCGACCTTCTTGGGTCTCCTCAAGAGTGCTGTAATGCCATCCAGTTCAGAGTCTCTAATCCGGAATGAAAATTACGTTCTCCGACAACTTCTACTTGGCTCGTGTAGTTACACAAGCGAGAAGTAGTCAGCTGGCGCCATCTTCACTTTCAGTTGCGAACCAACACCTCAGATAACTTTGACCGTATTAGTCGTATGAAATAAAATGAATATCATTTCATAAAATACGAGGTGTCTATATGAAACATAAATTTCGATTTTCCACTACACCTGCTTTTAGTCGAAATTTCAATAATTTCGACGTATTGGTCTGACCGTTCTTCGAAGGGAAAAACAACCACTTTTCTGGCGAATACCACGCAGAATATTGAATTACATCCCCTTCGAAAACCATGACGTCGATCGGCCATTTTGCCGATACGGATATCTGTGGATTCTATCACAATCTATCCTTGGTTCTTGTTTTGGTTTTTTATTAATAGCTATTTTTATTTCTGTTATGAGAAGGATATGGTCTATTGGGACGTCGGCTCCAAGGTATGTACATGTTCTTATTACTGATGTTTCGTATCGTTTGTTGATCAATATGAAGTATATTTGGTTTTCTAATTATATCTTCGGGACAGTCTCCTGGGGCTCTCCATATGTAGGGACGCCTGGGTGGTAGCCTGAACCAAGTGTTGTTTTCATGTGCTCCTCTTGAGAAAAGTGGTGTAAGCGCCTACCTCGTTCGTTCCTGTCTCCCAATCCATAAGGGTCTACTAGTTCATCTGGTATGCCATTTCCCACTTTAGCGTTAAAGTCGCCTAGTATGAGGTTTATTTCGTGTTTTTTTAATGTTTTTATGGATTAGTTGTCTCAGTTCTTCATAGAATTCTCCAACTTCGTCTTCTGATTCCTTTGCGGTGGAGGCGTGTACTTGTATTATGTTAATATTAACTGGATTTGCTTTCAATGTAAGTAATGCCATGCCATCGGAGTGTGGCATAAAGTTAATTACACTCGGAGATAGCTTTTCAGGAATTATTATTCCAACTCCTTCCCGATCATTTCTGTCTTGATTTCCTGAATAGAAAAATACTTTTCCTTGTGGTATACATTTTCCAGCGTCTGGTCACCATGTCTCTGCTACCCCAAGGATATCTTCTTGCAACCTGTCCATTTCTTGTATTACATTAGCCAACTTCCCAGCTTCATATGGACTTTGTACGTTCCATGTAGCCATTTTGATCTTTCTCGTAGATATACTCTGACCACTTTTTTATCATTTAACACTGTTCCCCCCGGAGATCCAATTGGGGAACTATTTTTACCTGCCGAAAATTTCGAGTTGAATGAGGTCATTTTGGTTCTCTTGGGATATCTATCTTACAGATCCTTAATACGGTGGTTTCCCGCTGCCTTCCGTATTCTTATGCCGTTGACTAATTTTTTGGTTCATCCGCCTTTAGAGCCAGTTTCCCAACCCTAGGTCAGCCCTTCCATCCATTCGTTCCTCCACCCGTTGGCCAGTAAATGGGGGATTGCTTATACCGGTAATCATTCGGTCTTCAGAGCCTCCTTAGTTATCTAACAGGGAGCTTCACTCGAAGGTGAGGTTGACATTTGAATAGGAGAGGCTATATTAGGCGCATCCTACCCCTAACTTACCTACTCACTACTTAACTTAAGTTATTTGGAATACATATCATACTAATTTTTTTTGGTTTACGATGTTTTTGATGATTAAAATTAATAATCACTAACATTTGAGATTCGCTTTTAATTAATAAAGATTTAATGGTCTGCTCATGGTTAATTGTCAGAAACTAGTTTTTAATAGACGTTTTTACATAAGATAATATATTTTCATGCGGCGGAACGCATTTCTAATGAGAGATGTCCTGATCGCCCTATATCGAGGACTTATTTGAGGAAGCTTTTTCACAAGTTTCATCAAACCGGTAGTGTTCATGCTGCCAAACAATCGGGTCAACCAAATATTGGTATTGATAAACAAATTGATATAGTTGCAGAAATTGTAGTCAACCTCAGATTAACAAATGAAATAGATATGTTTGTTTTGACTTTTACCTGCCCCAAAAATTGAGTCACATTCTAAGCTCACGTGCGGGACACTTCCACTGTTTTGCCATATTTACAAATCCTCTAGAGATGCAGGAAAAATGAAATTATAAATTTTTTTGAAAATTTGTTAAAAAGTTATGCAATTAAAGAAAAGTCATTATAATTTATGCATTTTAGTCGCTGCATTTAAAATTAATAAATAATACTTGGATTTTATATAATAAAGGCATATTCTTATATAAATTTTAAACAAGTATTTGTTGTTACTAAAAGTGGCAACATTGCTGAAAATTTCAGTACCTGCTTTGTTTGTCTAGTATAAACTATTTAGTAGTTTTGTCTTTGTTCGGTTACGATATGAAGAGAGATGCAAATATCGCCAGAGCGTTCTCGACTAAGACTTCTGTTGGATTGTAGTATTATAGTAAATACTGTCAAACTTGGTTTGTTTATTACAAAGATCAAAGATTATTGGTTTATTACGAGCTCCATTAGGACTAGCAAGTAAAAGTTGAGTTCTTTCGATGTTATGTGTGTTTTTAAAGACTTTTAGTGACAAAATTTGGTTTTAAGTTAATTAATTTAGTGTTTTTTATTATCATGCTTCGTCAGTGCCAAATCTGTCGGAAAAACGACCGAAATTACCCCGAACTCTCATTTCACAGGTATGTGAATATTTGAACGGCTATCCAGTGGCGGCGACTTTCATCATTCATTTCAATAATATTTAAAATGTTCTTTAATTATAAGAAGCAAATTTATATTTGGCGTTGTTTTATTCTAGTATTCCCACCAATTTGGAAAAAATAAGAATTTGGTTTCCTTTACTGGATCTAAGCAAGACTCATGATCTACCAAAACGACCTGTAATTTGTTCGGAGCATTTAAAGCAATCTGGTTTTATATATAAGAGTAGTGGCCGTAAGTTTCTGAACAAAGTTGCTCTTCCCATGTCAGTTTTTTAATTTAATACACCAGATGTAATGTAAGTACCTACGCATTTTCTTGGTACAATGGGCCCTTAAAGTAATGCCCAAAATAAAAAAGACACTGTCCTGATAAACAAAATTTCCTTTTAATATAATAAGTTCTTTTCATTACAGCTGATAAAGCGGCCATAAAAGACAAATTTTAAACAGATTATTAATTATAAGTCATTACTTTATTTGGCGACTGGTGACACTCTGGGCTGTCTAGATAACTATAGTTCAGTTCCAATATAGTAGGCACCAAACTAAACTAAACTATAATTGTTCTTGGTTCAAAGCAATATTTCTGAAAATGTAGCAAATTATATTTGCCGCTCGCTTGATTTGAGACACTCGCCTTACGGCTCGTGCCACAAACTTCAGCACTAGTGGAAAAAGTGAACGATTTCGAAGTTGATAGGCTGCAGCGCTACCTTTTGGAATGGAAATGCAAATGTCAAATTTTAATTTGACAATCTTAACTTATCTTTGTAATGAAATTCGTTGACAAATACTAATATTACAATTAATTCTAACTTATTATCAAAAAAGATAGACCAGGCTAAACAATCAAAATTATTCAAATTTTATTATTAACTGTACCTACGTGTAACTAATTTTTCGGTCGTGCCACAAACTTCTGCGCCCGTGCAAAAAGTGAACGATATAGAAGTTGATATGCTGACCTGGTGGAAAGGAAATCTCAATGTCAAAACCCCTTTTGACAATCTAATATTAATATTTATAATGAATTTCGGTGACAGATATTAATATTAGAAGTAATTGAAACTTATTATTAAAAAAAGATACACCAGGCATAATAATTCAAAATTGTTAAAATTTCACAATTAACTATACCTAAGTTTAACTGTTTTTCATTTTTTAAATCCTTGCAGTTCAACGATTAAATAAAATACCTATATAAGTTACTTTTTGCTTTCATTAAGAAATTTGGTCGTAGAAAAAATATTGTGTACAATTCGTATGCAAGGCACTTTTTGCACTCCCTTGATCTGCAGCACTCGCCTTACGGCTCGTGGCACAATCATTTGTGCTCCTGGAAAAAGTAAATGATATAGAAGTTGATATGCTGCAACGCCCCCTGGTGGAAAGTTACAATAAAAATGATAGGAAATACAAATTATGCGAACAAAAATACATACATGTGCCCATTTTGAGGGGGATCGGTTGAACGGTGTAGAATTTGATATGCTGCAGCGCTACCTGGTGAGAAATTACAACAAAGAGAATAGTGTAAAAACCTTCTCCGTGAAAAAATACATATACATGCCAATTTTCATGATGATCTATTAAACGGTGTTGGAGTGAAGAGCGAACATGTATATACAAACATTCATTTTTGTATATATATAGATTAGATATGTAGATTAATTACATTAAATTAATTAAAATCAACAAACTTCAATTTCATCAAATGAAATATTGATACACACCAAAATTCCAATAATATAATTTTAAATCTGTTGTTTTGAAATAGATTTCGTACGCCTATGCTTTGACGATGACGGGATGTATCCACAATACAATCCCCACTTTTTGTAATTCATTCATGATTTGACTACTGGCGATTATAATTGTTGGTCGCAAAAATAAACGTGTTTATGAATGAGTAGCCCTCTCTATGTATATTATTACTCTAAGTAGTGAAACCTTCTTCTTCCACAGCCCAAGTAGCGTCTACTTTTCTAATTATAATTAAGAGTCAACCCACTAAATAATATATACAAAAAATTTGTTATTATAACAACTTAATAGTTTATATCACAAATGTACAACGAGCATAGCTTGATAAAATTGGAACTAATACTGTCCAAAGACAAGTAGAATGAATAAATAATACATTACATATGGATAATACAAAATATTAAGTAGAATATGCCCTGTGATACGTGTATGCATGATATGTACATCACAACGGAACTTAATTTTGTTATATAAATATGGTGGTTATCTGTTCATTACGATTTTGTGACAGAGTGTTACCATAATATGTAAAAGCCTTCTCTTTGCCATGCTTAACCAATTATCGTCCCTCAATTTATGGCTTATCCTCTGAAATTTCCGTACTCCATATATAGACATATAAAATTTAGTGTACTCTGGATATGCCGAAAATCAATATTATGTTGTTGGGGATAGACAGTTTTCAAGTTAGTACATGCTCGTTTCAAACATTTATAATACTTCAGCTTTGAATTTTAAATCAGTATCCAGCTAGAGAACTAGTTTTATATCTACAGACTGTGAAAATGTACCTTCAATTGATAATGATATGTGTTTTATTATTATTAATTATTATTATTGATAATTTTTTTTTTATAAATTGTTATTATATATTATTTTATAAGATGAAGTCGAGACTTACCTTCGGCCGCTCTTTATAGGTTTAATTTTAATTTATAATTTTATTTTATGCATTTATTTAGTTTAGATAAATGGGCTATAAAATCAGAGCCAGTTAAATTACTGGGCATTCATTTGGACACAAATTTAAGTTGGTCACCTCATGTTGACTACCTTTGTTCAAAATTAGCGAGCCAAGTTTTTGTAATTCGTCAATTAAAATCATGTATACCAACTCATTTGTTAAAATCCGTATATTATTCACTGTTTCATAGCAATTTAACTTATGGTATTATGCTATGGGGTAGCAGCACATCAGTGCACAAAGTATTTGTGCTACAGAAATCTGTAGTTAGAATAATTTACAATGCACCAAGAAACACTAATTGTAAAACAATATTCAAAAAACTTGAAATATTGCCGCTTCCGTGCTTGTATATTTTGGAAGTGGTGATTGAAACACATAAAAATCGATATGTTCTGACTAAACATGCAGATATTCATAATTATGACACTAGAAATAGTAAAGACATTGTCATTCTCAAGTCAAGACTGAAAACAACAAAAAATAATAAGTTGGATGTTACATTGTACAATTCATTTGTAAAATATTTTGAACATATAAATATAAGTGATATGACGAGAGTTCAATTTAAGCATTTTGCTAAGTCATTTCTGTTGAATTATTGTTTTTATACAGTTGATGAGTTTTTGGAGGAGTTGAATACCCGGGCTTAATGCTTATATATTTGTTCGTTTTGTTTAATTTAATTTTTACGTTCAATTATTTCTTACCTTATTTTATATTTTAAAATTGTTATATTTCGTCAATATTTTAACTTTATGAAATGTATGTCTGTATTTATGTCAACTTTTCACTTTCTATTATTTTGATTATATTTTAAATTTGTCACTGTACAATTTTTAATATTTTTACTTTGTAAAATGTGTTCATATGTACTACTCACTGACTTCTAATGTACTATGTATGTGAATGGGGTCAATAAACCATCTATCTATCTATCTATGAAGAGTCGAAAGCATGTTGACCTCTATCTTCGACTGCTCTTTAATATTATTTGAACTTGTCTATTTATTATTTGAATTGTTTATAGCCGGAGACATGTAGACCTTTTCTCGTTGGGTTCATGGCGCATATAAATAAGTCTATTTTAACTGTGGTTTTATTAATTATTGAATTGTCAATATACTGTATATTGAGAAATTAAATGATTTTTGAAAACATATGTGTCTTAATTTACTGTTTCCAGATATTTTGAATGAATGAGGTGAGTCGATATTTCTAAATTTATAAAGGATAGTGTATAAAATAAAAATGCAAAACACTTTACAGGAAAATAATTTTAATAAATTGTTGAGATTGAAATCGTAATTAATTTTAAACACCAAATTTTCTTGATACCACCCCTGTATTCTTTACAGTCAGACGCATGGAGTGTTTTGAACATATCTCCACTGCGTCGGCGTGACGAAAATATACGATTTTGCTTCGTTGAAAGCGAAGATACACATTTGTGTTTACAGTCTATTTCCCACTTATGAAATGTTTATACAAATTAAATGTTCGTATGTATACGTTGAAACTATCAAGATAATATTCAAAAACAAAACCATACGATTGCATATACATATATATAAAAATAAATAGGAGTGATGCGAAATTAGTATAGTGATAGACAGAAGATGACAATGTATGCAATAAGAAAATGGAAGCTAGACGAAATTTACATATAATGTGAACAACAATGATACAAATTAATTATTAAAAGTAAGTACATAGTTATTTATTAGTTATGATTTATGGATATCCATGTACGTAAGTTCTTATTATGCATCATAAAATACTCAGGCCTTTTAATGAAATTTCGAAATTATTTTATTGTTCACTATTTGAATGTTTTTATTTTTATTTATGTTGGAATTCCAAATTAATATTAAATTAGCACAGACCTTAATATATCCACTGTAGAAAGCTCCATATTGTTGGATGGCGTCACCTCTTTTCTTGAAGATCTCTTTAGCGAAAGAGATGCACGTTCGGAGAAACTCCCGTTCTCACAAACTGTTTAAATAGCTTATAGAATTATTATTATTGAACTTTTTTGCAAATTCACATGTCTCATTTTTTTTTATTAAAATTTATTCGGAAGCCTCTTACATAGATGCTAACCCTTTTTAGCTACCCACGCCACTTTTTTGTCGCAATCAACAACCCTCTCTTGTCATAAAATTCATAGCCTTCTATTGACACTTTCTTGCAAAATAATTGTTCGTTCGGGGAATTTTTTAGTTCTAAATGTAAATTAGTTCTTTTAATTGTCCTGGATGGTATCAACACTTATTTGTTTAATGGTATATAGTCTTAAGGGTTTCATAAAATGTTTTTTTTTCACTATTGACAATCCCTTATATTGTTAGTTATCCCTTTTTAAGGTATTTTGATTTACATTATTTTACATAAAACTTACAATCTAAATATCAAGTATTATATATGCAAATGTATAGTTTTCAATTTTCTAATCTTTGTGATTGTTAATCACATATAAATTCTTATTTATTTTCAAATTTCTTTTTCATAAAAATTATTCTATTCGTAACCAATAAATTTAAGTTGGCAATCAATTTAGTAATTTTTATGTTACTTCCAGTTGATTAATATTCATAATTGCAAACTCTTGTTGACACCTGACATGGCTACGTTCCGCCTGTCAATCAAATACTTTTTATTTCAAATTACCTTTTTAATTATAACCCTTTTTACTTATTACCCATAAATATTGATATTCATTTATTTATTCAAATACTAATTCCTTTTGTTTTCAGGTTTCAAATGATGCTACATGGTAATTACCTGGATGTTCATATGGCAGTGTTTTGAACAGTCTAGTAACTGTTACCATCAACGTAATATTGGATTATTATTAAGGTAAAATTTTGTACTTATTTACATACTGCTATTACTAGAAATATCTTTATTCACTATCCTTTTTATTCCTTTTAATATAAATGCTTTTCTTCAATATTTGGTAGTATAAATGCTCACTTCATTCAATTCAATCATCTAAAACTCATAGTTTTTTTATGTAACCTTCAATTGGCCTTACCAATTTTAGATGGTTTCAATATATATATATATATATTTATATATATATATATATATATATATATATATATATATATATATATATATATATATATATATATAGTATTAGTATTAGTGCTGGTGTAATGGTAGTAAACAAACTATTAATCAATTTCAATGAATAATGAAAATACTGTTTTACGAAGAAATTTCTTTCTTCTATTTCAGTTTGATATTGTTTTCTAATGCGTTTCTATTCATATTATTTTCATATTGCATTCCCAAAACTTCCATTTTCTATCAAAATTTTTATTGTATACGATAAATGAAAATATTCAGTCATTGAAGCATATAGTTTTCTATTTTCAAAAGCTCAGCTTGATTTTATTACACTAAGAGCTTCAACAATCTCTTTGAGAATTCTTGCTGATGCATTAAAATTCAGAAACCAATTCATATTGGTATCAACAAGAAATTCCCGTTCTTATACATAAAATGCAGAGCAATACGTTTCAAAGTTATGACACACGAATAGGTAATATAAAGCGATGTTGAAATATTGTTCAAATAAAGTTCGCCAAGCCTTTATGCGAAGTTGGAAATGAAAAAACGATAATGCAGCGCAGAAATATAGCCTTTGGTTTACAAGAAATAAAATTCACTCATCTCTATTGATGAATGTGTTGATTCATTTATTGGCATCATAACGGAAATACTGCTCGAGATTTTGATTTGTCCCATGGGTTGAAATGAAACGGCTTCAAAAATTATGTATTATATGTATATATATATATATATATATACATATATACATATATATAGTTAGACTTATATATATATATATATATATATATATATATATATATATATATATATATATATATATATATATATATGGTAAGTTATTTTTAGGATAGACATATGTAATGTATAAATTGTTAATTTTTGTCATCTATTTGTAGAATTATGTTCTGATGAAGGACACGATATGTCCGAAACGTAAACAAAAACAAAAATGTTAATTAAAGCCAAAAAAACCATTTGATTTGTTTAACTAGGAACCTACAATCCCAAGAAAATTTTTTCCAAAAAATATATATATATATATATATATATATATATATATATATATATATACATATATATATAGTTAAACTTATATATATATATATATATATATATATAATTGAGAATATCACGTGGATTGCAGCCTAAATACTAAATAATGTCAAATATTCTTGTTATACGAAACCGAGCGCTTTCGAAAGACTTTTTCTTTCTTTTTCAAGGTTGTATGTTAGAATTATTGGAAATCAAAGAAAACAGGATACATAGCAGTCACTTCTAACTTCAATTAAAATCAAAACCAATGCCTCAACATTGAAATAAAATACAATAAGAAGAACGAAAAATTGAGTTTAAATTAAACATGGAAATTGATACTTGGCTTAAATCCCTCCTGAAGGAACACATTTTGCTTTTCAAATTCACCACCACTACATTTAAAAAGAGAATATTAGACACTAAATCGGTTGTTTCAAGTGTATCTAGTTTTTGGATAGAAAGTAACGTTTTTTAATTTACAATACCTAATTACAGTCGTATTCTCTTCAAGCGAGTTTGTTTTATTTTATGTCTATATACCAGGGTAGTTGAAAATTTACGAGTGTGATACCAAATGTGGCACCAATCTTAGCAATGGAATTAATATTTAAATTTTTTTGAATCTTGATGTCCCAATAATGTCAAAACTGGAGAAAAACCTTCTTTTTGAAAAATTTCTTTCACATAACAGTTGCCTGCTGTTATTTTTTGGTTGGCTGTCATAACAGGGAGTTAAATCTGTCACCAAACCGCATGAAATCTGTCACCAAACCGCGTGAAAAGCATCGGCCAAAAGAGAACAACACCTGTAGTTGGTAAGTTTAATTATCTCAAGAGGTTTCTTTAAAAAAATCATCCAAGTCCAGTCTCACTTCAGAGGCTGTCACCCTCTGAGTAGCCAAAACTATTTTTTTTATATAACAACCTTCAAAGGGGGAAATGGCAAGTCCCACCCCCTGTTAAGTTTGTCAGTCCCGACATAGGTAGGAACTCCCCACAGACCTCCCCTAAATGCTGTTAGTTCAAGTATAGTACTCTTCATGCCTGGTGTTATATGATTAAAATTGTTTTGACATTTCTCCTTGTAAAATATGTTATAGTGTGGAAATATGTTTATAGCGGAGTTAGTTGCTAGTACCATGCCCGTGAAAAACGCAACAATTTCTCCACAGACACCATACAACACCTAACTAAGGGAAGAATCGTCACTGCTAGTTGGGTTGACATTTGTACAATGTAGCAAATATGTGTAAATCTTACTTATGTCATCGATGTCAGATTTTTTATTCATAGTTAGGTCATTGACTTGGATGTGGTACATTTCTAAGAATTTACGTTTATTTCTATTTCTTTCAACTTCACAATTTCCAAAATCTACGTGATGTGTCTCATCTATTATGTGTTCTGTAAGCGCACATTTTCTTTTCCCTAACCTACTATCGCTTTTATGCTATGATTTTTTAAATTTTGTGAGGTTCCACCTATATACTTCTTCCCACAATTCATACAGGGTATCTGATAAACCACGTTTGTACGTTGGAGGGTCTCATCTTTGTGTTTAAGTTTAGTGAACAATTTGTTTGAAGGCTGGGCTGATTTTTGTGCAATTTTTACTGTGGAAATATCTTTGAAATGTTTAATGATTTTATCCGAGATTTCACCAAGATATGGTATTGATCCGAACACAATATTAGGTTGGTTTTCCCTTCCTGTGTGATTCTCATCTCTGCTCATCCCCCCAAGGACAGTTCGATCACTCTGCGTGTTGAAAATCAATTTTCTTAAAATATGTGGTGAGTAACTATTATTTAATAAAGCATCATATAATTCTCTATAATTTTTTTGTAAAAATGATGGGTGTGTTTTAAATTCTATTTTTAAGTCCTAAAACCAAGTTAATTTTCATTTTATATGGATGATGAGACATGTAATTCAGATATCTTCCTGAAAAAGTTGGTTTTTTATAGCAATCTAAGATCAGGGTATTCGAGTTGGTTCTGATCACTTTCGTGTCTAAAAAGGGTACAGATCCATCTCGTTTTTCTTCCACCGTAAACTGTATATTATCGTGGTAGCTGTTAAAGATATTTAAAATAGTTTTAACTTGGTTGTTAGAAACCACGGTGAACCAAGTTGAAAGAATTTTAAATATCTTTAACAGCTACCAATTTTAATCATATAACACCAGGCACGGAGAGTACCATACTTGAACTAACAGCATTTCGGGGAGGTCTGTGGGAAGTTCCTACCTCTGTCGGGACTGACAACCTTGACAGGAGGTGGGACTTGCCATTTCCCTCTTTGAAGGTTGTTATTTGAAAAAAAAAATTGGCTACTCAGAGGGTGACAGCCTCTGAAGTTGGCTATTTCAGAATCTAAAATTTCCAGAGTGAGAGACTGGACGTGGATGATTTTTTTAAAGAAACCTCTTGAGATAATTGAACTTATCAACTACAGGTGTTGTTCTCTTTTGGCCAGTGCTTTTTACACGCGATAATTTCCTGGATATGTTCACAGCCACGGGACCGATGAAGTGAAAGTTCATGCGGTTTGGTGACTCTGAGCAGATTCAACTCATTGTGATGACAACCAACCAGAAAATAACAGCAGGCAACTGTTATGAGAGAGGATTTTTTAAAAAGAAGGTTTTTCTTCAGTTTTGACATTAATGGGACATCAAGATTCAAAAAAATTTAAATATTATTCTCATTGCTAAGATTGGTGCAACATTTAGTATCACACTCGTAAATTTTCAACTACCCTGATATATAGACATAAAATAAAACAAACTCGCTTGAAGAGAGTACGACTGTCATCAGGTATTGTAAATTAAAAAACGTTACTTTCTATCCAAAAACTAGATACACTTGGAACAACCGAATTAGTGTCTAATATTCTTTTTTAAAATATAGTGGTGGTGAATTTTAAAACCAAAATGTGTTCCTTCAGGAGGGATTTAAGCTAAGTATCAATTTCCATGTTTAATTTAAACTCATTTTTCGTTTTTCTTATTGTATTTTATTTCAATGTTGAGGCATTGATTTTGATTTTAATTGAAGTTAGAAGTGACTGCTATGTATCCTGTTTTCTTTGATTTCCCATAATTCTACCATACAACCTTGAAAAAGAAAGAAAAAGTCCTTCGAAAGCGCTCGGTTTCGTAGGTATAACAAGAATTTTTAACATTATTTAGGCTGCAATCCCCGTGATATTTTCAATTTTATTTGTTGATAGTTCAGCCGTGACAACTTGTCTATATATATATATATATATATATATATATATATATATATATATATATATATATATATATATATATATATATATATATATATATTAATACATATCCTCTATCTAAATTCTAAAGAAAATATTGAAATAAGGAAAAATGTGCATATTTGGATGTAATACTAGTGATACACACTGTATTATCAATAATTTTAAAGTTTCAATATACAAATAAATTTTGACATTTCAATTTCGGATGACATTTATGCAGAATATACTTTATAACTATTTGAAAACAAGAATACAGATGTCTCTGTTAGCAAAATTGCAACTATATTAAAAAAATGAAAATCTCTCTTTGTTATAGGAAAACGTAAGTTTGTATTTTTTTAATAAAAAGAATTTTTTGGTAACCAAAGGAGAGGAGAATCAAATATATAAAAAGTTTAGTTAGTTGATTTTGATATCCCCACGAGGCAACATCGAAATAAGAGTTGCCTCAAATTTATTTGAAAATATCATAGTAATTTATATGAATATCATCAGATCATCAAATCCTGCATTGTAAAGCCAGTGCGTGTATAATTCACCACGATTTGCATCGATAAAGTGCGGGTGATTTTCCGATTTCTAAATTATTAATTTAGAAAGTTTTTCCTGAATTCTGAACACGGTTTGGAATACAAACGAGTTAACCAGTACCTAGTTGGTGAGTCCTGTCCAGTTTATTTACATTATTTCTCGAGAATTAATAGGCCTTTATTAAAAATATCTCAAAATTAGATGCATCTCATGGTAATAAATTCCATTGAAATTACAGTAACGTTACTCAAATAAAATTCAACGTCAAGCGAAGATAATTTTGGAATAGACAACTTAAACGGAAATTTGCGTATTTTGACATTAATATACATCAAGTATATAATCAAACATTTTGAACTTTGATAAATTATTTAGCGAGTAGATTTATAATTATAGGTTGTCTTAATTTTAAGGTTGATAGAAAATTCTATCTTTGTTTCTGCGTTTATAATATTTTTGAAAAGTTCTAATTTCTTGTAATTTGTTATTTGACAATATATTATATAAATTTGAATTCTAATCACTCTTTGGTACTCATTTTATATTCATTTCTCATTGTATTTGATAATTTTCAGGCTCTAGAAATTTTGATATAATAAGTGACATTTGGTTAATTTCCTGACAGTAAAATCATATATGTCATAAGATAATTTAATTGTCTCGTAGTATATAGAACAAACAGTTACTCTAGATTTGGAATAGCGTAATACGTAATTTGGAAAATTCTTTAAAAATTTATAAATTTGAATTATTATTTGAAATCTTTGATCCCTCCCTGAGATAAGAGTGAGTAAGTCGATTGTGTATTGATTTATCTTTCACAATATAAAATGTAATATTCATCTAAGCCGTGCATATTAATTTGACAACTGCTGTCAAAAATTTCAATAGGTTATATTCAGTGGTGAAGGCATATTCACAAATTCACAAGAGTGTAGTTACAATCATAAATTGTGACATCAACAAATAAAATTCATATCGTATAAATTCATAAATTAAACTATTAAATAATTAATAAAACATCGAAATATATTAATTTGTCACCCAAACGTGGGGTAAATATTATTAAAGAACATAGAATATATTATAATTGGCGCCGCAAAGTGAGGCAAAAATATATTTATCATTATTATCATAAACAGTATAGAAAAATATTATAATTTGACGCAGAAAATTCATTGACTATATAAAAAAATTAAGTATCGACCATGGAAAGAAAAATACAGGGAAATGGATATAAAAAAGAGGAAACTTCAGATGTAATAACCATGTTTAAAATTTTGTTGGAAAAAATGGATCAACTAACAAAAAAATCAGACATGCTGTTGGAATATTTTAACCGAATAGGGGGGAACATTGATGATAAGACAGATATGATGTTAGATAAAAAGGATAACATGAATGTAAATATAAATGACAATAAAAATGTTGATACTGTTGAACAGAAAATATGTAATAAAATGAAAAAGGAAATAGAAGAAGTAAATATGGAAACCTTAAATGAAATAAAGAAAATTAGAGATGAAAACGAGCAATTGAGTGAACAAATGACCGATATGAGAGTAGATATGGTAGAACAAAATAAGAATTTGAAAATATATCAAGAAAATGGAGTTGAGAAGAAAATTGATGGAATACAGTCTATAAAAGTACAAAGACAAACTAAAGATGAAATGGTAGACAATAATTTACAGAATCTAGGAAGTGAAGAAGTGATGCAAATTTATGAAGAAAATATTTATTGGAAAATAAAATACTTAGATGTCAATATAGTGAAACAAATCGTGACATATGATAAAAGAAATAATAATTATAATAGGGGGATAAAACTTAATTGGGAATTAAAGAAAATGAACAAAATATTACAAGAAGCTAAGGAAGAAACCATAAGACAAAATATAGAAAGAACAATTTATAAAGGAAATGTCAAAATAAAAGTAAAACTTGACAGAAATATGAAATTAATTGATCCAAGAAATTTTATTAATATAATTGAAAATAAAATGATAGGAAGTGAACATATTATGGAGAAGAAAATAATTAAAATTACTTTCAATGATATGGAAGAATTTGAGATGCAAATTTCAATGCATTTATTGGAAGAAATTGATGAGATATGGGACTTCAAAATTAAAAAAGATATGGTGGAGAACAGAAAGAAGCGACAGAAACCGATAGAGAATCAAACAATAAGAGAAGAGAATGAGACGAAGTTTAGGAGAGGAAAATAGAATTGAATTATATGAAAGGATTATAGGAACGAAATCTAGAAACGAAAGGGAATTGTACATGGTAAGGGATGGATATAAAAACGATATGTAAATAAAAAGGTTTATGATTAACAAGTAATATTTAAAAACATATGTAAATAGGAAATTATATAAACAGGGTTTGACTAAAAAAATTTGATAGACATGTTGATATGAATTATGGAAATGAAAAATAGAAGTTACAGAAATGGAGAACGAATATATGGATATGGATGACAATAAGTATTTTGAGAATAGAAGAGATTTTAGAAACTTTGATAGAAGAAATGATAATGGAAATAGAAATGAAATTAAGCAACAAAATAGATGGACGGGATGAAATAATTACATTTATAGGAGCAAACGGAAGGAAGTTATATGAACTCAGCAAATCTATGATACAAAAGATTGAATTAAAGGATAGAAAGAAGTTGATATGTAAGCATTGTTGATAAAGAAGTTAGAAACTGACATAGTTATTGATGAATTGATGAAATATAAGGAAATAATTGATTGTGAAGAGATAGAATTAAATGGTAAAATAATTGAATTTGAGGAGGTAAATATGGAAGTATTGGCAATTGAAGAGGATAATAGGAAGTTATGGAATATAAAGAGGAAGGGAATTATGGTAGAATTGGAGGTAATGAGTGGAAATAAGAAATATGAAGAAAAAGTGAAGAATGTGATAATGAAATATGAAGGATTGTATGAAAAAGAAATTAGAATGGTGAATAATTATGTGCGTGAGATAGAATAAATAGAAGATGTGAGAAGTAATGGTAATTGGACAGATTGTGAAGAAGAACATGATGAATTTATAAATAAATTGTCAAAGATGTATGAGACAAGAATTCCGAAGGAACTAAGGGTTGCTTAATGAAAATATGGATTATCAAAATAAATAATACTGAGAAATGCTGAAACAAAATCATATCCCTTAAAATATAAATGTTTAGACAGATTAAAACAGAATTTAGAAACCTTTGAGACCAAAAAAAAATTTATCAACATGTATATAGGGAATTTTAGAATGATATTATGTTACGTGAAGTTTTAATAGATATAGTAGATTTAATAAGTTTTTATGGGAATTAGGAATGATAGTTTAATACGTTTGAAGATATTTTCTAATAACGATATGTTAATAATTATTCGTAAGACATGACTATGTTACTAAGATATTAGTATGATATTTGACAATTTGAAAGATAAATTATAATTATATACAAGAATCGATTTATCATTCTTTTATTAGGGGGATTTAATACATATCCTCTATCTAAATTCTAAAGAAAATATTGAAATAAGGAAAAATGTGCATATTTGGATGTAATACTAGTGACTAGTATTATCAATAATTTTAAATGAGATTGACTGTCTCGACCCTTACTTCGTGGAATATGCTCATATTAGTGTTTTTAAATGAAACTCAAGGTCTCTAGTTAATTCCACAATATAATACAAGTTATTGAAAATTCTAAAAAATTGACAATTGTTTCGATAAATCAATATCATCGTCAGAATGACAGAAGTTACATTTTTTTTTCGGAATAGAGAATTTAAACGGAAATTTGCGTATTTTGACATTGATATACATCAAGTATATAATCAAACATTTTGAGCTTTGATAAATTATTTAGCGAGTAGATTTATAATTATAGGTTGTCTAAATTTTAAGGTTGATAGAAAATTCTATCTCTGTTTCTGCGTTTATAATATTTTTGAAAAGTTCTAATTTCTTGTAATTTGTTATTTGATAATATATCATATAAATTTGAATTCCAGTCACTCTTTGGTACTCATTTCATATTCATATCTCATTGTATTTGATAATTTTCAGGCTATAGAAATTTTGATATAATGAGTAACATTTGGTTATTTCCTGACAGTAAAATCATATATGTCATAAGATAATTTAATTGTCTCGTAGTATATTGAACAAACAGTTACTCTAGATTTGGAATAGCGTAATACGTAATTTGGAAAATTCTTTGAAAATTTATAAATTTGAATTATTATTTGAAATCTTTGATCCCTCCCTGAGATAAGAGTGAGTAAGTCGATTGTGTATTGATTTATCGTTCACAATATAAAATTTAATATTCATCTAAGCCGGGCATATTAATTTGACAACTGCTGTCAAAAATTTCAATAGGTTATATTCAGTGGTAAAGGTATATTCACAAGAGTGTAGTTACAATCATAAATTGTGACATCAACACATAAAATTCATATGGTATAAATCCATAAATTAATCTATTAAATAATTAATAAAAGATCGAAATATAATAATTTGTCACCCAAACGTGGGGCAAATATTATTAAAGATCATAGAATATATTATAATATAATATAATATATATATATATATATATATATATATATATATATATATATATATATATTATATATTCAATCTAATAAATATTAATTTCTGTATTTTGAAAGATACATTAATTCACAATCGACTTAATCACTCTTGTCTCAGGGTGGGATCAAAAAATTTTAAATAATAATAATTCAAATTTTATAATTTTCAAGTTATATCCAAATCAAATATTACTCTATATTCAGAATCTCGAGTAACCGTTTATTCAATATAATAAAAGGCACTTGAATTATCTTATGACATTCACAATTTTACTGTCACTGGAAATTAAGCAAATGTCACTGATTAGATCAAAATTTCTATAGCATGCAAAATGTTAAATACGATTAAACTAGATACTGAATGAATACCACAGTGAGTTGGAATCAAAATTATATATATTATACGATCAGATAACAAAATTACAAAAGTATCTATTGTTTTCCAAGAATATTATGAACGAAACAAAGATATTACTATCTATCAACCTTAATATTAGTACAACCTATTCTAGAAATCAACTAATTAAAGTTTTTAATCAAAAGTTCAACTCGTCCAATATTTACTTGACGTATATCAATGTCAAATAACGCAATTTTTCGTTCAAATTGTCTATTCAAAAATTTTTCCCTTGATGTAAAATCTTATATGTGAACGTTAATTTGGTTTAGCTCAAATTATGATATAGATGCATCTATTTTCGAAATGTATTTAAAAAGGCCTGTTAATTCTCGAGAAATAATTTCAAACTGGAGTGGATTCACCAAATAGGACAGGAAAACTCGTACGTATTCTAAATGTATTCAGAATTCTGCAGAACTTTCTAAATATATGATTTATAAACTGGAACCACTTACACTTGATACGTTGCAATTCTTCTACGAATTATGCACGCACTAACTTTATAATGTATGGCTTTATGATCTGATTGTATAGTTATACAATTTCTATCAAATTCTAAAAAATGTTGAGACAACTCTTATTACGATGTTGTCTCGTGAGGGTTTCAAATTCAACTGCCTAAACTTTTTTCAAATAAATAAATCTCTTCTCCTGGGGTTACGAAAAATTCCTTTATAAAAAAAATACTAATTTATGTTTCCCTATAACAAAGAGATATTTGAATTTTTTTATTACCATTGTAATTCTGATAGAAGAGACATCTGTATTTTAAAATTTCAAATATATTCTCCAAATCATAATATAATCTATCTATCATTAGATATATTCTGCATAAATGTCATCAGAAATTGAATGTCAAATTTGATTTGTATACCGAATCTTTCAAATCTATTGATTATACATATAATACAGTGTGTATCGAAAGTATTGCATACACATACAAATAATTGTCCTTATTTTGATGTTTCTTTTAAATTTTAGATAGAGGAACTGTATTAATATATAATATTGTGAATATATTATTCTTATTCTATTTCATATTCACAATAAATTATTCTTATTCTATTTCATATTTGCCCAGTATATTTATGTTCAATAATGCCACACAGTGCACTTACCTTACTGTCTCCTTTGATTATTAAAATTTTTTAAATGAGCACTCAGCCTCTCAGGATGTTGGGTTCATAAGTTAAATATTTATATAATTCTTTTAACAATAAGCGCCAAATTTTAATATTTAATTTTGATAAAAAAAATCTTGTGAACTAAAATATCTGAATTCAATAAATTTTTACGCAACGGTCCTGTAAATTCTGTTTCCAAATCCCCTCTCAAGTTACAATAGGCTCTATCAATACTGCCAACCAACTGATAAATTAAACACTAGGAAATATGGTCTACAGCCAATATAATTTATTCTTCCAAATGGGAAGACTTGTTAATTTATATATAAAAAATACATTATCCTTTTTAAACATCCATTAAAAGAAAATGAACTTTCACACAATACACATTTACACAAATGAAATTTATGCTATATAAATGCAAATATTCAACCTATTAACTATACGTTATATACATAAAAAAGAAGACAACCTTGAACTTATTATTCTCAGAAGATTCTCGTTACAAATTGCATGGAGACTCCATAATAGATGAACGTCAAAAGACACACGTTTTCAGTATATTTTCAATATCTAATGTTCAAACACACACGGTAAGTTTTATTTAAAATAAGCAGTTTTTAAATACCTTCTATCCGCTGATTATCAATAATTTGGTCAATTTATTGTATTGTCTCTCTTCTTTTTAGGAAGCTACGAAAATGTCGGGAATTTGATTCAAGGATCCATTCGAATCAATTTAATTTCAAATGCTTTTCAGGCATAGATTCTCTTCATAGGTCATGGAAATCACTGTTCTCTTGATACGGGATATATGACTCTTCAGGAATGCTTTTTTTAAGGTTAGTATCACTATTTTTAATATTATTTTACTTTAGTTTTAACAATTCTAATATTATTTCTCAAGAATAATTTATTTCTTTTTATTTTCCAATACTACTCGTCAACAACCTTCTTTTTCTCCTAAGCAACCACTTTTTTCTAAACAAGAAACCTCATTTTTCATTAGCCCTCTGTTTATTGAAATCATAAAAATATTTGTAACCAATCAAAATAACTCATAGTAGTTCGGTCAAACAATTTCATTTTATTATTTAAAATATTAACTTCTTTAATTATAAAACATACTTTTTAACAATTCTAAACTAACAATTTATCTATTCATCTTTTGCATTTTATTAATTCTTAAAATTTTTTAGCTGTCATGAATTTTTCTCTACCCAGCTGACACATACTTCCAGAAGTCAAAGATTTTATAACACTAATGTTTTTATATGGAATTTCAACTTTGGGTATATTACAAGAAACATTTCTAGGGCTTCTAAATAGTTTAATGGTATCTAATGGGAATTTAAGACATGCACAAACATTTTACGATTTCACCCGAAGAGTGGACTCATTCATTTCATAACAGGTGATGTTATTTTTATAAACTTTTCTCTTAAATAGTTTGAATTCTTATATCGGTGTCATGTACATATGTACAAGGTACATTATAAAGTTTAAAGAAATTTCATTTGTTTAATTTAGTTTAAATTTGACTCAAATAGTTTTTCCTTCAATAATTTTATACTCGTTAATATCTTAAGTTGTTTTTGATTCGTGTTAGATATATACAGTGTGTAGCATTATTTTTCACAATAATATATATATATATATATATATATATATATATATATATATATATATATATATATATATATTTCTGAATCTGTAAGACGCCCTGAATAATATCCTATTATAAAATTGGTCATTTGTATTTTATATTTTTCAAAAAAATACCAAAAATGTGATACTTCAACTAAAATAGCACCCGTTATACTAACTATAGTAAGCTTAAAATCCATAGGGTTTATCTTTGAGACGCTATGAACAGTATTCAATCATAAATTTGGTCTTCTGTATACATTTGAAGGCTGTATCGTGCTAACAAACCAAAATTTCTCGAAAAATTACAAAAGTATGGTACTTCAAGTACCATAGCACCCGTTGTACTAACTGTTGTGAGCTGAAGATCGATGGGGTTGATTTGTGAGATGACCGGAATAATATTCCATCATAAAATTGGTGACTTGTTGCACTCCGGAGGCTATATCGTGCTAACAAGACATGTTACGAAAAGTGTTAGATGACAACGACAACGACATACACACAGGATTTTATTCTAAAATCTACTTTTTCCTGATTTTTTCGCTGTGAAATGAAAAAGTAGAACTGTCTGTGGGTATGGTGTACACACTAGACATAAATTGAGTGAAGATAAACGACGAGTACTCAGTGTGTATATGTTCATTAATATGCAGCTAAGCGCTTTCGGCCATTAGGCCATTATCAAAGCTGTCATCATAAGAAAGATCCAAAACAGGTGTGAAAAACATCCAGTTAATAAAATCGAAACAGTGTACAAAGTTAAGTCATTGTTACGATGCTGTCATTAAAATAAAAAACATTAAAATAACCCTATTAAGAGGGTGTACAATTATAATTCACATAATGGAAATTCCCATTCAGAAGTGCAAACTAATTTAGCGGCAAGTGGGACATGCCGCGGAGTCTTTGTTAAGGTATGGGTCTTGAACCAAAAACGACCTACTGGACATGCAAACGATCATGAAACCCATGGTCACCTATGCTTCACTGATATGGTGGCCAAAGGTACAACAAACCATGGCACAAGCCAGGTTGCAGAAAATGCAACGATTAGCTTGCCTATATATCACATGACCAATATCTAGGTACCCTACTGCGGCTCTAGAGGCAATATTGAACCATCCACCACTGCACCTACGTATAGTGAAAGAAGCAGCAATCCGTGTTTTTAGACTGAGCCAATTATTGAAACTAAAAGCAGGAAATCTGATCGGACACCTAAATATATTGGAACATGAAACCATCTCTAAACCGATAGATACTATGCCAATTAAGTACAACTTTGGAAGACAGTTTGAAGTGGCAACCACCAAATTTATACAGAGAATGGACCTCAACTGGGACAGTTTGGTATACTGCTGTATCCAAGATGGATGAGAAGGCTGAAGTGGCCAGGCAGCATTGAAAGCTCTAAAGTCATACATTTGTGTGTATAAGCTGACTTATACTGTATAAAATATCTAAGACAATTGACAACAACCAACCGAGTCTCTCTGACATGGGTGCCAGATCACAAGTCGTTAGGGCCAATGATGAAGCAAACAGCCTTGCAAAAGAAGGAGCAAAATCCGAATTCCTTCGTGAGGAACCCTTTTGTGGACTTTCTAAAGCCTACTTGAAAAGAGTTCAGATGCTGAGAAAACGATCTAATGAAATCTCGCTAACGTGCCCGGACAAACACAAGCGAAAAGGCTGGCGAGTCCTTCGCCAGCGAAACAGCTTCTCGAGCTAGACCAGATAGACTTGAAATTGATAAAGGAACACCTCACTGGACTTTATCGTCTGAGGTATCACTTCAAAAAAATGGCCAAATCAGAGAGTGAATGTTGCCAATACTGCGAGAACATCGCTGAAACTGTGGAACATTTGTTTTGCGAATGCAAAAGGTTAAAGTTCCTAAGAGCGACCTTGGTATCAGTAACTTATCTCCCAGGAAACTGATGAACTTCGGATGAAGTGTCGGAATCCCGCGCCTCGAATATATTTAGGGTTACGCAGAAAAGAATTCATAGTGTTTGATTGACTTCAGAGCCTTCACGACCTCCCTTAATATTTACCGTCTACAAATCCACAGTGTAAAGCTGCATTACTTTAATTGTGGAAAATTGATGAATATGTTTTATCAAACTTGTACAATTTCTGTTTAAGCTGCTATAATTCTGTGTATTTCAATCACAAACATTCATTGAAATACATTTCTTTTCACCATTCATTTTATCGAAGATTTTTCTCTACATTCATTCACTCAACTCTTAAGTAGCACGTGATATTTTGGTTTATATGGTTTATTCGAGGTAATCAAGTTCCTCAAGCGTATCTGTATTAGAAATTCATGCAAACGGCGGGTTTTCATCAGCAGAAAAGTCGTTCATAGTAAATGAATGTTGTAGGCAAAATAGCACCTGAGGCGCCACTGCAACTACATAAAAATTTATACTATGTTAATTTCTAGTCTAACAGTCTCTGAATAATTCCCTCCTTGTTATAAGAACTGTTTAAAAATAGAGGGAGCTATGTGAAGTCTCAAAAGGAAACCAGTGAGAGAAAAATTATCCGAACACTAATAAAGAAATGATAATTGTTCCTAGAATCAATTGATCAACAACATCAATTTTTTTATCCTGTTTTTCATCTTCATAAAACGTAAAAATAATATATTTTGTGTCAACATTGAATCGAGAATCAAACACAAATACATGAGGAAGGATTATTATTGTAAAATTGAAACTATTACAATTCTTAGATTTGATGAACTAATGAATGAATTGAGGTGAATGCCAAAATGACAGCAGACTGTTATTATTGTAATTCAACACTAAGAGGAGGAAAATTTTTCAAGATAATTAACGTTCTAATTAAGTTGATGACGAGACAAAAAAAGCCCCAAATAATCTAATTTAATAATGAGACAAAGGGGGGTGTCGAAACGTTGTGTTGTTATCACATGTGTCATAGATCTCAACTCATATTATTTCAACTTGAATTCAAAACCACAGATAAATTGAAACCTCTATGAAAATAAAGTTGATTCAAACGTATTTGATGTTGTGTTTAGCATTAGTTTGAGAATATTGAGAAAGTTAAAAACACCTACGAGTGTAAAGTTATTTTAACCCTAGATTGACCATACATAATAACATCATTCTTCAATTATTTGTGTGTATTCTAAGTAACCTTCATAGTCATTTTATAATACTATTTACGCCTTACTCACTCACGTTTATTTTATTTTCCTTTCTCATTAAAATATATTTTTTTAATTAATGTGTTTGTTTATAGAGGGTGCATTACCATCTTAAATAGTTATATATATGCTTTCAACACGTCTTGGTGAGTAAGTATTCACTAAGGTTTTCAAATGCAGCCGCACAGCCACTAATGACCCTGAGAACCATAGAGAGCAACTTTTCGATTTGTCAATGCTAGAACACCAGTTTTGTGCCACTAAATCAATCAGCTGGAGCGCGTATAATTAATTTAAACGAAACTCGATACAGATTCTTTCATTTAAATCAAAATAATTGTACCAATCAACGTGTTACTCTAAAAAAATAAAAGTTCTCAAAAATCAATAATTATTATGGAAACAACAAAATACATAATATATATATATATATATATATATATATATATATATATATATATATATATATATATATATTAACATAGAGTGAAACCTGCAACACTCTGTATACTGAATTATGGAATAATAGACTACACACTGTAAGTAATTAAAAATTTTGCAATAATTTGAATTTTTTTTTAAAATTATTTAAAAGGAGGCAATTTGTACTATTCACTATTTAATAGAGAAAGTATACAAGAATCTAAATGTATAACTATGGAGAATATTTTAAATAAGCTTTATAAGAATATAGGTGAAATGAAATAACAAAATTTCCATATTTAAGAGAGAGAATTTTAGAACGTTTGTTCCATATAAATAAAAATAATAATCCATTGTTCTCATTGTCAAAGTAAAATAATAATATGATTTGTTTTAAAGAAGTAAATATTAGAGATTGAAAGAAGTTTTCGATAAGATTATGTAACTATTTAAAATGTGTCAAGGTAGGAAGTCAAATGAAAACATTAATTTTATGGAACATGACACTTGTTAAACGATTTGTCATTCCGAATAAATATTTTAGAAAATAAGAACTGTCATTTTAAAAATTTATTGAAATACAATTTAAGGGAGTGATATATGGGTTATAATCATTTAAGAAAGTCAAAACCGAATGTTCTCAAATGATGGATGGACAATCTACAATTTGGAATGAAGATTCTCAATAAGAATTTTGATAACCAATTTTGATTGGTGGAATACGTTTGAAATATTCTCATCAGCGACAAGCAGATTGCTAATAATAAAAAAAAATTGAATGGGGACAGTTTTGTTGATAATGTAGACTATTCACTAGGTACTTTCCTTTTTGGTAGCAGAAAAATATTAAGAAGCAAAATTTTTGAGAAAAATTATTAAAACTTTCGGAGAAACAACAATTTGGTATGAAAATTAGAGAAAGGAATACATTATACTTTAAAGCTAATCAGTAATATAATCAATCAAGTAGATATACACATTATAAGAAAAAAATTGGTAATTATAATTGAATACAAACCATAAAATTTATCGACGTAATTAAGTAAAATGTTGTATTGTGGAAACGGTGTCTCCACAATACTTTTCAGAAAGCTTTGGATTATGGAATTTGTCTAAAATGTATTGATGTGGACGAAATATAGCATTGATTCTTGATATTATGCATTCTGGACAAATTGTATGGTGTCTTCCAAGAGGTAACCTAAAACAAAATAAAAACCTATCATTGATGTGAATTAATTGAACAATACAGTGAACAAAGGTATTTAAAACTATTTTAATTATATATAAAGAAGGTAGAGTAACCTTACCGATTTTGTACAAAGAATTGAACTTTGATATTGCATAGACGCTCATAAGCTTTATTATTCGCCATTTTCTGTCAAAGACTTTGGTATAACGGATTTCGTGTCATAAAATTGGTATAAAATGTTGCCTATTTCAAATCATGTATAGAAATAATATTTCACCAGAGTGTATGATTTTATTTGAATGAGTGATCATACTAGATAGTAGGTTTTCACAAATTTATGTCTTGTAAAAGAATGATGTATTTGTTTCTACAACATTAAATAACGTTTTTCCATTTGAAAAACATTTTAAAATTATATTCTTGAGATTTTTCATTTCTTTATGGTGATTACTCCATCTAGTTTCAACAGTTAGTAGCTTTGAACTGACATCTGTGAATCGTGGAGAGGTTCAAAATTAAACAGACAGGACCGTCTTTAGAGTTTAATTGGAAAAAATGAAGAAAGTATATTTTTGATTAGCTAAATTCCTTTATTGAAATATAGGGACTTTATTTAAACTTTGGCGCTCATATTAGAAATTAAATTTGTTTTGTTTTTCTACATTTGAACCCTACTCTGAGATTATGGAATTTCTCATGAAAAAAGTATAATTATCCTACAAATTAATTTTAAATTTTACAATATACCGGGCAAACAAAAACTAAATATCAACTAAACTAAACTAAACAATAATTTTAATATTCTCTCTCCCAATAAAAATCACAATAATATATATATATATATATATATATATATATATATATATATATATATATATATACATATATATATATATATATATATATATATATATCCTTTCTCGAATATTCTATGAACCATGAAATGGGAAATTTTTTGAATATATCGTGAATATTCTATAAATATTTCCAAGGAATATTCAAGAATATTCTGAGGATATCTGCTGAATGAATATAGCAAGATAAACCAGAATATTCATAGAACATTCTCTACAAATATCCAAGTAATATTATAAGGATATCTGTGGAAACGTATATAGCAAAATTTCAAATATTTGTAGAATATCCCAATATGGATGATACCTGTTGAGCGGATGACACTGCTTCCTTTTCATATTTAGTTTCGAAGATAACTGATTATAATTTGGAAGATCCTGTATACTTAATGACCGACAATAATGTACATATCAATTTTTTTTCAACTTCTTGTTCCACCAGGTTCAATATCGCCAATTATTTTATCCATAAGCTCCATTCGTGTGAGAGAGAATAGAATTACCCGCCAGGGAAAGCTTCTCTCTCGCACTTATTCAGTAAGCAAATGTTATGTCCCAAATTTGAATAAATATTCTCTGAAACTAAAGGAGAAAAGGGGGAGTGCAATGATCCAGTGTTCCCTGGTATATATCTTACAAATATCTAAGGAATCTTTCAAAATTTCGAATTGTATATATAGGAAAAAGTATTTTTAATTGAAAAAATTAAAGCACGGGAAACATTGAGTTCAATTTGAGTTATTTATACATAAGTATAAGATGTACAACATAACTGAAACTAACATAATTTTCCAATCCGAGATTACAAAATTCACTGACTTCCTCCATACGCAACGAACTTTTTGAAACCGATTTCTACCGTTCCTCACATTTGGCTAAGAAAAGTCCTGTTTCCAATTCAACTTCTTTGTTTGTTATGTTCTTGACCAACATTTGGACGGCATCTGAAACAATAAAATAATTATATTTTTTGTTAATAAGCAATTTCTATTCTACTGTGATTTTTATGTATGTATGAATAACAATCAAAATATAATCCCAAAAACTGAAACTTGAAGGATGAAGCTAAACATCAAATATGTAATTTAAAAAAATAAGTCTTGTAGGAGACAAGTAAAAAGCAAAATATTCCAAATCAAATAGTGATTAGAAGTAAATTGTTTCTTGTACATGATATATTAAATTAATTTACATGTACATTCCAAAATAAAATATAAGAGTTATACGTAGTACTGCTTCAAATAGCTTTATTTTTCCAAAGCATTTTTTCCTTTTTATCCATGCATACCGTAGCCCTCCATTAAATACTGTATCAGGATTTTTTGCAAGAATCTTTTAATATATTGTTGCATAAGAACCTTCCAAAGTTGCCAGAGGAACAACCTAAAATTGTATTAATTTGAAAGTTAATCTCAAAAAATTTAAAATTTTGGAAGATTACAGTTTAGAAGCAAAGTTATAACAAACGAACGAAAAATATAAGACCGCTTTCATCTGTGTGAACAGTATACCTACATATGCCTGAAACTAGACACTTGTACAATTGACCAGGAATAACTTTTATTTACCAAATGTCAAAACTAATTCAACTTTCAATTATCAGATCACCAGTTGTGTAGAGCTTTCTAGTCAATCCCAATTAATAAAAGGAATAGAGGTAACTATAGGTAATTTGATTGAGGAACTCATAACATACATCTCGGTAACATAATTACGTGAAATTACCTGAGAAAATAAAATTTTATTGTACCTTTAGCAACGAGGTGAATTTCTACTCTACTTACAATTGAAAACATTTATCCGTTAATTTTGTTGCAAAAATTTATGAATTCAACAGTTATATCAATATTTTCATACACTAAAATATAAAAAGTAACACATAAATACTCCAATATTTCGAGGCAGTTTCATTTTGAATTGGATATAAAATTGAATGTTCAACTTACAAAATATTCATGGGATTCTTCAGCAAGGCTGACTAAACTTCTTCAAACTTTGCCTCATCATTTATTGGAAGCTTTAGCAGCAAATCGATAATTTTCTAAAAAATGCATTGATTAATCAACAGGCATTAAAAGAATACAATAAAACGTACCTGTGTTGATGCGTGAGGTCGTATGTATTAGTTCCACCCGTAGCATAGAATACGCCGTAGAAACATATTTAAACAACTTCATAGTGGCAAAAAATTTACTAATTAATTAACGATCAAAATTATTTAATCATACTACTACTATTTCACCAATAACGATAACCTATTATACACTACTCCAAGAATTTAACGCACTACCAAAAAATAACCAAAAGTTTAAAGTAAATTTTTATCTAAACTGCTTGTCCGATTTGAATGACTTTTTTTTGAATGACAGTTTGACACTTCCAAAGAGTTAGTGTACTACTGTATTTGCATAAAAACTTATTTTTATATAAATACGGGGTGTTGCAATGATAACCTGATTTTTTCCTAAAATTTGTAACACCCTGTGGAGTTCAACAGTAACAATATCAACTTAAAATTAAAATCAAACTGTAGCTTTATCTTTTTGTAACATTTTGTTTTTTGATTTACTCTATTATCTTGACCATAACAAGAGAAAATCAATTTTATAGCATTACATGTTTTTGATTAATAAAATTAATAATAAAAGTGAGTAGCAGGCTATGAAAAACAATAAGTTACAGTAAATTGTCATTAGCTAAATACAGGTGTCAAAAAGCATTTCATAGAAGTGTATTTTTAGTGTTAGCCCTTACGTTTTTTTTTGTAACCTTTATTTCAATTAATATGCAACGTGAAACACGAAATCTTACTGGCGAAAAATGTGCTCAAGCATTAATATTGTTCGAGGGAGGCTGGAATTACCGAAGAATAGGTAGACGATTTAATGTATACCATACAACCGTTTCACGAGTTATACAAAGATATAGAGATACTGGAAGTCATGGTCGCAGACCGGGACAAGACAGGAATCGAATAACAACCCCTAATCAGGACCGTTTTTTAAGATTATCGGCATCAAGACAACGTTTTGTAAGAGCCCGGACCCTTCAAACCGGCTTCGAGATGCTACTGGTGCACAAATTTGTGGTGAAACAGCTCGTCAGCGACTACGAGAACACAATTTGAGACCTAGAATTGCTGCTCGGGGGCCAGCTCTAACTAGAGATCATCGAAGAGCGAGGCTGAATTTTGCCATGGAACATCGTAACTGGTTAGAAGCGGAATGGCAACAGGTATTATTTACGGATGAGTCAAGATTTTGTTTGTACAATAATGACAGGCGCATACGTGTATATCGACGCCCTAACGAACGATATGCTCAGTGTAATTTCTCAAATAACACATTATTTGGAGGAGGATCTGTGATGGTCTAGGGAGGTATTTCTTTGACTGGTCGCACAGAACTTGTGGTCATAAATAATGGAAGCCTTACAGCTGAAAGGTACATATTGGAGGTTTTAGACCAACATGTAATGCCATATGCGCCATATATAGGGCAAGGATTTTTGTTGATGCACGATAATGCCAGGCCTCATGATGCTGGAGTTGTGAGGAACTATCTAGAGGAAGTTGGCATCGATACCATGGTATGGCCAGCTAGGAGCCCTGATTTAAATCCCATAGAAAATCTCTGGGACACTCTTGGGAGGAGGTTACGAGAGGAACGGAACTTGAACACCTTGGAAGACGTGGGGAGGCGACTGATTAGAATATGGGAAGAAATTGACCAAAATGATATACGGTCGCTTATTTTAAGTATGGACCGTTACTGTTGAACTCCACAAGGTGTTACAAATTTTATGAAAAAATCAGGTTGTCATTGCAACACCCCGTATTTATACAAAAATAAGTTTGTATGCAAATACAGTAGTACACTAACTCTCTGGAAGTGTCAACCTGTCATTCAAAAAAAAAATTCATTCAAATCGGACAAGCAGTTTAGACAAAAATTTACTTTAAACTTTTGGTTATTTTTTGGTGGTGCGTTAAATTGTTGGAGTAGTGTATAAGATGGTCGAACCGCCATTTTTCACTGGTAGTTACCGTCAACTGTCAACTGCAACTCTGTTGCATGCCCATGGAACAGAAAGAGCGTTTGACCGAAAATCAATATTCATAGAATATTCTTAGAACTATTTGATTCGAATATTCTAAAAAGAATAATCTTAGGATATTCCAACTGGACTTACATTGAATATTCGATTTAGGTGTACCCACAGATATTCTAGACATCCCCAGAATAACCCTATATTATTTGGATATATATCTTCCAAATCGAAGACTGTCAGAACATCCCATGGATACCTGGTGCTATCTGGGAGTTGGAGCACATATTTGAGCAACGTAAACCAATTCGTTGACAGCCACATCGATTACCGCAACCCATTTTACAGCTAACTATATAAGTTTCAGAATTGAAGTTGGTGCCAACTCGAATAACTTAAAATATTAAAATTGAATTGCCACAGTAACGTTTACAAAATCATACAATGGGTGTAGTTATCACCAATCCACAATGCAAAGTATAAATGGTATGACAGATTTAATTGAATAATATATGTTGACAACAGTATTTGTAATACTTGATCTACATAAGTATCATAGACTGACTACCACAAGTGGCTTACGGTGACAGAAAAAATCAGTTATGTACAGCACACTCACTGATATTTTAAACAAATATTCTAAGTAAATTCTAATTTTACTTAAACAAGTCAAAGTTTCAAACTAGCGTGAAATCTACAGTGTCTTTGTGGCTGCTAACGGTGGCTACCAACTCCTACTTATGTAGAAAGCTGTACGAACCCATATCATACTTTTCAAGTCCACGGTAAAAATCCAACTTTTCCCCCATATATGTTGATTTGACTCAACGTTGACCCATGCAATATCCCAAGTTGAAGTTAAGAAAAAGAAAGGGCAAAGAACAGAAGAAGGAGAGAAAAGAAGGAAAGATAACCTTAAAACAAGAAGTATGTTAATAGTCGATACATTTTCTGTCAGTTTAGACATCCCGTGAGATGCCCAAAATGAAATATCTATCTAAACTTTATCCCCTAATCGACTAACATTTCCTGACAGTCATTTACACTGTACGAGAAATTTCCATAACTGATCTCTCAACTAAACAAGCTAATAAACTCATGCGAGTAAGACGTCCATCAATCATAAAGCCTAATCGACTAATATTAATATTTCTGACAACAGTTAACAAATGAACTACTATATTTCATATTTGACAAGAAAATAATAATGTTAATAGAGCTTAATATGTTGACTGTCTCGACCCTTACTTCGTGGAATATGCTCATATTAGTGTTTTTAAATGAAACTCACGGTCTCTAGTTAATTCCACAATATAATACAAGTTATTGAAAATTCTAAAAAATTTTTTAGAATTTTCAATAACTTGTATTATATTGTGGAATTAACTAGAGACCGTGAGTTTCATTTAAAAACACTAATATGTTAACTATCATTTTTTGTATTTAACAAAAAACATACCAACTTATATGAAGCCAATACCCATAAACTAAGTACCTAACAACTATAAACCTAGTTGACAAAGAAAAGTACATGTGCCACATTAAAATTACTAGAATATACATCACTAAACAAAAAAACTGTAATATTTCATAGCAACTTGCCAGATTGAGTTCTAATATAGCGCTGTTATTACCCTAGTTGTGATCAAGGCCTATTCACATGATAATTTCCCTCTGACATGCAGTTTTTGTATGCAGCTTTAAAGGGAAAATCAATCCATCAGACAATGGACGAATTCTCTAGACATAATTGGGAACAATCTAGTTAATGAAAGTATAGAAACATTCTGGTACTTACAATTAAAATCCAACTGAAATTACACCATAAAAAAATCACGTATGGCGTTGAATTATCTGATCACAGAAAAATTGGTATTTCCTCGGGTCTATAATCTCCAAACAACTCCAAAAATCTCCAACAATACCCGGGAAATATGTGTCACAAGTCGGTCATCCTTTAATATAAGGTCAAGTACTTAATTATTTCATCCGAAGATATGACATAAATTCAACGGCTTAAACCACTCAATACCCAACGAACAAAGCATATCCACAGCCAAACTAAAAACCCTCGTGTTCAATCTAGCCAGCCAATCAGAATACTCTCGAGATGTCAAAACGTTCAATAACCAATAGCTTTGCGACACTCAACAATTATACACCACAGATCAACATCTGCATAGACACTTTACTGAGAATTGCGTAACGAAGATATATATCAGGGGTAGTGCGTTCGAAATAACACCACGGGGTCATGCTCCACAATGACAATATGAATACTTTTTATTTGACGTATAGTTAATTAGGAAAGGTAATCAACATTGCTCGCATACTCTCAATATTAACTAATTGAATAGCAGTAAGTAAAACTCAAAATCAGTACTACAGCATATATTAGTAAAAGGTGAAGAAGGGCAACTAGTTTCGGCTCACTGAGCCATCATCAGGCCTGTAAAAGGTATCAAGATAGAAAAGTAGGAATTCACAACATGTCGAATTACCTTAATGTACATCAATCCATATGTAAATAATTGTAAGAGAAAGCCGTCACATGTCCGTGGCATCCAGTAAACTCAGAACTATGTTTAGTATTTTTCATTTACTAATTGAGACAATAAACCCAATTCTGCCGTCTGAATCACACACCACTAACTCCAGTGTGTCGACGACTGACAATAACTCGCGAAAGCTCCAACTCTACCCTCATGCAGTTTCGAGTTAGCGACTACATGGAGGAATCATAATTCCCTTTTCCAAGTAATTTGATACGCGAAAAACCGTCCATCAATTGTCAACAACGATACCTTAATCCGAGCTCAGAATCGCCCCAACGAACGCGAGTCCGTGGTGAATGAAACTAACATAGACATCAGATCTGTCACAAATGAAAACATAATAATACACGGTGATGAGAATTCATTCATTTAGTACACAACAAAATAATGTTATAACTCTCTTATTGCCCTTCTCCTTATTGTTTATAGTTGTTCGATATTATAAATGATTCGAAAAATAGATGACACTGGATCTCCTATTATAAAATAATGTTAAATTGAATGAATAATTATTTTTTAAAGTTTCTGTAATTGAATTCGCATAACGACAAAATTGAAACGTGTAAATGAGATGAACCAGTCATAAAAAATGGCAAATGAATAGTTGAAAATAACATTTTCGCTTCACCTTGCAATGCAATGAACACCAATCCATGAAATGTTCATATTTTTGATTATTTATCCTTTTCAGGTAGCACATTTAGTGTTTGTTTTTTGGATAAATCCTTTCGGTGTAGAATAATCGTCGTCGGATTTGTCCATATTATATAACACATTGTTTTTAATCTTAGTTTTAATGTCAACAGAACGCTAAATGTACATTCACAATAAACACATTAACAATTACAATTAACCGTAGAACCTTGTAAGTTGTCTTCGCAGTTCAGCATTCATAATTGTACATATTAGAATCATATTTCACACTTCAGCTGCGCAGAAGTAACTCATTTTGTGAGGTTAGAAGTTATATTTAATAATTATTTCCTTCACTTCTCCTTTCTCTGATTTAATGGCTTTAACACTTCTACATTGACAAATTATTCTCAAGCGTCAACACTCTCAATTTTTTCTATGCGAATGCAAGACTTCAGTGACGTTCCAAGTTCAGAGTTTAATTTTTCTAAGCACTAATAGTAGTTGCATTGTGAATTAAGATTTAAGCTGGATTTATAAACTTTGTTGTTCCCGTTGTTCGTTGCTTGCCGTCTTTTCCAAGTTGCTGGCGATTCGTTATTCACAGTTATTCCCGAGTCGATTAATTTATATCGGTTTTTCGTTGTTGGCGTTCTTGATATTTGATTGGTCACAGCGGTGACGTCATTTCATGCTGCCGAAGTGCATTAATAAATAGTAGCTTATTTGAATGTAGCGCCTCTCTTTACTGACCGTAAAAACAGTAGTGCCAGTTTTGACTTTAAAAATGATTGGTAGAAACCAAGTTTTCATTGGTGGAACTGCGAATCACGAATAACAAGATATAAAATTTGGTTAATTGAGAGCAACGACGAACGACGAACAACACAACAACAACGGTTTATAAACGCATGTATGTGATATCAATGTTTTATTTTCGAGCAGCGGGAATCACGAACAGCGAATAACGAACAACAGAGTTTATAAATCCAGCTTTAAGCCGCAATTTGAAATTTAAGTGTGACAGCCGTTTAGCCATTTATAAACGGGTGCCATCTAGTGTTATTTTTGTGAAGTTGTTTTCCTGCCTAGCCATTATTTGCCAATTTTTCGCCTAGCCCTGCAAATACCTACTTTCCCATCCCGATAGAGCCACGAAAATTGGATTTTCAAGAAGTGAGGGATAAAAATGGATATTATAGGTATCACCTTAGCATAACAGGATCTATTTGGAAATGAGAGAATCTGGAAAAGTTTGATCAGAATATAGTGAAAATCTTCTTCGTATACCTCTAACCAATAAAGATGCAGTCTAATTTTCAATATTATGTGAATAACAAGTTTCATCATGTTCATTACTGTTACGGAATCGCACACTGGTTTAGTCCCTAAATTCGACTCTGTCTAGCACGATATATGAAAGCTCAAATTTTGGCGAACGCACAACGATTTCTTAGAAGGATTTTATCACTTTTTGCGACTGTTCGTATAGACATTTTCAGGAAGGTCGATTGTTTGTTGGGAGCCTCAATCGAGAATTTTCTGAAATAGAAGGCCCTAGAAAAACGTTTAGTATATAAAGACTACCTACCAGCGGCAAGAGTTTAGTTTACAATTTAATGTCGTAGTGAACATAAATAAATATTAGTGAAGTATTTATATAAATCAGTGTTAGTGAATATACAGTGTATTTAATATAACTTAGAGTATAATTAAGTGCATAAACAAATTACGTCAGTAGATATACTGTGTGTATAGATTTATCCCACTCGTTGTGTATTTAAGTGCATAAATAAACACTACATTATTTAACAGAAATAATTATTGTATCTTCTATAAACCGAATGTTTTTGAACGTTGTAAGCTATATCAACTAACATTAACAAGACACGAAGGATCAATCGAAGCTTCTCTCCTCGTTTTGCCTATCTCGCTCGAATATCTGATGCTACTGTGTATAGAGCACCGTAAGTCCCCTACGTGCTATATGCATCAATATGTATAAATAGGTTGTCCGTCGTATGGGTATGTAAATAAATATACCAGTTGTCTTTATAAGTGAGCCAATTTTCCTTTAAAAATGAAATAAACATTTTTTACGTAGTGTTTTGTGTTTGTTTCTGCATTAAAATGCCACTAATCGTGGATGGATGTTATACACAAGAAGGAGCACAAATATAACCATTTCATTGCCCAAAAGACGGAAGCAGGTAAGTAAAGTAATTGGAATGACCATTTTGATTTAAAATGTGAATAATATATTATAGTTAACAATAACAAAAAGTTGTGTTATTTTTTATTTTTATGTGACCTTTTTGTCCATATGATGACCATCTGGAGGTATTCGTGATAATGATGTGACTAATGTTTTTAGATGTCAACGTTGGAAGCAGGCCTTGGGATTTGTTGATAGTCATATCAGGTATGCCAATAGGACTCCTGAACAACTTAATAAATTAACAATATGCGAATTACATTTTCCTGAAGGAAGTTTTATACAAAAAAATGTAAGAAAGCATCTGCTTTATAACTCTGTCCCGTCACTGAATTTGCTTAAAAATAGTAAGTGTCCAGTTTTTGTATAAAGAATTTGGTGAATTGTAAAACTTTGTTATGGTGCATTAGTGTTTAAAATATAGTTATAACTTAATATTTCAGACGAGGCTACAACACGTAAACCACTTAATCATGTTTCATGGGCCCAGGTTATCAAACTTCTATCCTCTGTATATTTTTATATGACAGTAATTAGAATTCACATTTTTGATAATATAAACGGGCTAGATGTTTTTGTTCAAACAGAAGCTGAAAATGGTATGTATGTTTAGGTATAAAATCAGTTTCATATACTAATACTGAAAATACTTATCCGTTACAGAATCCTGCAGCGATACTTCAGTCCAAGCTTGTACGTATTCAAGAGGTATGTATGTATATAATATGCAAGTTTAACCATAATGGGATGCTGCGAATTCTGTGGTTTGTTTGTGTTAATATGTTGATTTTGTTAAATAATTTTTTTACAGATAAATATACACAAACATCGGCATTGCTTTCATCAAATAGCCAAAGAAAAAATATCCTTAAGAGGAAATTGAAAACGCTTGAAAAGGATATGGCGTCGCCAGCAAAGTGGTCAAAACAGTTTGAAACAGGCATAAATTTGGAAGATGTCCATAGATATTTGGAAGAACATTATTCAAAACAGTCTTGTACATTATTGAAAGACCAATAAAACTTACTGAATGAATCAGCTAAGGGATGAAGGTACACAGACGAATTGAAACAATTTGCATTAAACGTATATTTTCTAGGGCCTAAGGAATAAAAGCAAATTTCTACAATGTATAGGTTAGTGTTTTTGAATGAAACTCACGGTCTCTAGTTAATTCCACAATATAATACAAGTTATTGAAAATTCTAAAAAATTGACAATTGTTTCGATAAATAAATATCATCGTCAGAATGACAGAAGTAACATTTCATTTTATGCCTACCTGATGTTTAGTAGTTATTTTTGGCTAGACCAAGAAGTAACCTAACTTGTGATTGGCTCAATATATGTTTATAGAAAAAAGAAGAAGATGTGATATTACAAATATTGAAGCTTAGATATTATTAGCCCTATGGTGATATCCTGGATATCATTTTTCCAATTAAGATCAGTATAACTGTGCAATGATATAGAAAACCAGGAAAACTATATCTGCTGATCTTTACAATTACAATGATATTACAATTATATTTAAAATTGATTGAGCTATTTTCTTCAATTTCTAATGTAAATTTAATTTTCGGGTGTAAATTATTGATGTAGTTGAAAAATACATCTAATTGTCGTTCACTACCCATAAAACAAGCTAATATGTCATCTACATATCTATACCAAAATAAAATATTTTTTGAAATATAGGTTGCCATCAAAGAGTACTTTAAACCGTTTTACAAAAAAATGGGTAATAAATCCCGGTTTCAATTATTCTATTTTCCGTTTGCTGCAACTTCGGGCTGAAATAATGAAAGAGAAAGAACGAGACTGTATTATTTGTTTGGATGAAGTTTGTTTAAAGTCTCATTTTTTTACGACATATCCCGTGACAAGATAATAGGTTTCCAGGATGGAAATAATACAGATAGTTCCAAAGTAACAACCTCTGCATTAGTTGTAATGGCGCGAGGTATTGCTAGCAGTTGGAAGTAGCCTATAGCCTATTTTTTTTATAATTCAACAGCTCCCTCGGAAGAAATAAAAGAGGTCTTATTTGAAAGTGTTAAAAAACTAAACCGAGTGGGTTTTAACGTTATGGCTGTAGTGTCAGATGAAAGATATCTTTTAAGAAAATTGGTAAACAAACTACTTCATTTAACACCCAACTATACTTATTTATTTGTAGATAATATTAAAGTTTTCTACTTCTACGACGTGCCTCATCTTTTAAAATCGACAAGAAACAATTTTTTTCTCATAACTTTCGTTTGTCAGGTGGGCCCATAAAAAAGTTATTTAGACAATGTTTATGATCACGACAAAAAAAAAAAAATTTGTCGACTTTGTCCTAAACTTATTGACGAGCAGTTGTTTCCTAATAGCTTTCAAAAAATGAAGGTAAAATATGCTTCACAAGTCTTCAGTCACTCTCTTGCAGCTACCCTATATACCTATATACATTTTAAGGTTTTGCCTTCAGAAGCAACGCTTACTGCAAAATTTCTACAAACAATAAATGATTTGTTTGATTTGTTAAACTCGTCCCATCTAAATAATTTTAACGCATTTATGGGCACAGAAAAACAATTGCACTTTTTGGAAGAAATAAAATGTTTGTTGAATGACTTACGTGTAATTAAGTTAGTACAGGTAAAACAAAATGATGGAAAGGTAATATACGTGCAAAAATGTATAATCATTACTATGCATTTCATAAATGGCTGGAAAATTACTATTACCTCTGCTCTGTCTTTATGGGAAACCTTAAAATGCCGGAATTATTCATTTCTTTTAACAGGATTGCATCGAAAACATTTTTTTGATTTGGTAACAAATTGTTGCGGAAACTCGAGAAATCCAGCCCCAATTCAATTTTGTAGGGCATTCAAGAAATTATTTTCTCTAAAATATTTAAACGAAGTTGAAGGTGAAAATTTTATTAAAGATTTTAATACAGTTTTGCTTAACGCAGCTCCGGATATGCTAGAACAATATAAAAATATCGATGTACCTATATTGGCAAATAATAGTTCTTCAAAAGTTTTTATATGCGACTATAGAAATCTTTCAAGTACGGACGGCAATGCTATAGTTTACATTACTGACTATCTATTGAGGAAATGTTTGCTGCAACACTCTTTGTAGTGCTTGCACAAAGTATAATGATGAAAGGACATTACCAGAAGAAGAGGCTATATTTTTAGAGCATAAATCATATATTCGACTTCTAAAAACTATGGAGGTCTGAATGTACCTCCTAGTAATATTTTAGAATATGTTAAACAACTAGAAATAATTTTTTTGAAAATTTTAATAAAATTAGTTGTCACGAGAACGTTGGAGCGACCCTTAAGAAATTATATGAAAATTTACTATTTACACATCCTTGTAAAGAGTTTCCTCATAAATATTTTTGAAACCTATATATTAGACTGCGGATTTATTTTACAAATAAATTTAGTAACCGGGATATGAAAAATAGATATTCTTTGAAACAATCCATCAAACCTAACAAAAAATTGAATATCCTGAAACATCTTTAAAAAGCGGCAGGTATATTTTATTTCACATTTAAATACATTATTTTTAATTTAGTTGTTAACGGGCTACTCAATATAAAAGGCATCGAACCACTTTCAAAATTCATAGATTTTAACTCATTTGGTTAAGCGCCTTTGGTTATGGATGGTTTCCTAGAGTATAACTTCTCCTACCCGTATTTTACTGTTAGGTAAATAGGTACTCTTTGATGGCCTCGGATTTGAAACAACCTGTATACATTTTACATTTTATGTAATATTTATGTAATTAGAATATCTATTTAAGTTGGCATTTGCAAACATTTTCTTGTTAATTTTTATACCCACTAATCTCATCTGTAGCTTAATACATTATCACTTTTTGATGAAACTTTCCTTTTTCCGTTAATTTTTGCTACCACTACTACTAATTAAATATTCTGACGATATCCCTTTTTTTCTTTTAATTCACACTAAGCGGAATGGGTCCCAATAACAATTATTGCTAGATGTTTTTAAATCACCCTGGTAAGTGAACGTTTATTCGTTTTAATCAGTAGCAGTTTGCCTCAACCTCGTATAAGCGTGAACACGTGCAGGGCTTCAGGAATTTTTCGAAATCGTTGGCGCGCTTGTCAAAACTGGATATCAAAGTTCCGACGGAGAGTGATCTTTCTTGACTTGTTAATGTTTGTTGACTATATCGAATAGAGTGTATTTATTAAAATCTGTAATTTGAAACCAGATATCGATGAAGCATTCAAAAGAATAAAAACAAAATCTATAATGAGCGATATTTTACAGTAATTTTTTCCCCCTTTTTTTTATCAACACGTATGAAATTCCATGTATCAAATTACAGTTATAATCATACTCACTAATCTTCAAACTAAATTTGATATATAAAAATGACGAACACATTATTTCACTTATTGGAATAATCATTCATACATCCAGTAATAATATGTAATTCGTTTGGATGCGATAAATGAAATATGTACATATTAAGTCGATTGCCCTGGAGAAACAATCTTGATTTGTCTTTAGACAGCAAATATGAACTTAGAAATATCAAATTACGTGTTTTCATCATCATTCCGTCAATCTATGAACAAATATTGACTGTTGTTCATTGTCTTATCAATTGAAATATCTCATATTCTGAGCATCACAATGAGCGTCAAAGCTTAATCCTATCTCATGAACGAATGGCATTCAATTCGCTTTTCGCATTTTGTTTTATCTTTCTCGTCACCTTAAATATCTTTTGTCCGTTTCGAAATTTCCTAGGAGTAAGGATTTTCTTATCACGCATAATAATAAAGGATGAAAAGGAGGTTTATATTATTTGACGGAAATTTAGAACAAGTTGTTTCAATGGGTCTACAGTGAACTGTGAAAATTATTGAGAACGCAGCAAAACCACAAGAGATTAATTATTGCAATTTCTTAGTATACCGCTAGTTTTTCAGGGATTTTCGGAACAATATAGTTTTCTTCTATGAGAATTCGTCTCGGCAGTATAATTCTTTTCGCAATCAAAGCACTGAAGCACCACATGGAATCTCACAACTCTCAATTCAAATATTCTGTATCATTACCAAAGACAACTTTGTATTGAATTAAATTCATCAGAATTCTAATTATCAGAATGAGCCACCTCATTTGTATCAAGTTTGTGATATTCAGTTACGAGAAAATTCTGAGTACAGGCCTAGGAGGATCAATAAAACACTTCATATACACGAAATATCAAATCGTACTAAATGAATGTTAAAGGAATTGTGATATCAGTCAAAGCTACATTGAACTTTCCGAATGAGAGAGCACACAATCATAAATAGATTGCATATTGGCGACATTCCCATCCCTCATCAGAATTTGCTTGACAACGAACCACAAAATCAATGCGAAACATGCAATACGATCCAAATAGATTAGCGTTAGGAGGTGTTATAATTTCAAATTAGTAAGAAAAACAAATTATCTAGCTGATGAGTCGATTGTTTTTGTAGCGCATGCACTACTGGATTAATAGCGCTTTAACGATACTATTATTACTGTGAATATCTGCGATTTAAATAAGATTGCTCTTTACATTCCACAAGTTGTTGTTCATAATACTTCATAAATCGGTCAGTAGCCCATGAGCTTGGCGATTTTCTTTGTACTTTGGGCATTCTACAAGACAATGTTCAACAGTTACATTTACTCTACGTAAATCGCGCGAATTATAACTTTTTAACACCGAAACCTATTTTCAAAAACAATATAATCAAAATTATAATAGTTTTGAAACAATTACGACCATCTACTTTAATAATTATTTTAATTATTAACTATTAACAACACTATTTTGAACAACATTTCTATATATACTGAAATATATGCTAACTCTGCATTTCTTATCTTATTTACTGTAACATAATATTTTTGTTTATTTCTAGAATTTTCTCGTCGATCGATGAAAAAATAATGGAGTTTGTTTCTTCCAATTCAATATCTTCTGTCTTGCTTCTTCTTGATCTTCTTTTGCTTCTGCGGAATTTTTGTATGAATCAAAATATTATTATACTTATACAAATAATTATAATTATTAAGAATAATCCAATTGTTGTGTGCTGTTGTGTAATTTTTAATTCTTAAATAGGTTTTATATTTCTTGCAATTTTATTGATTTCATATAATCCTTTAAAATCTATTTTAGTGAATTATATGTTTGAACTTTTAAAAATTCAGAATATAATTTCGGAAATATTATTAATTTTCCTTTTCTAATCTGGATATTGGTTGAAAATATCTCTTCTCCAACTTGAATCTTGCCATCTTCTGGAATTCGGATGGTTGATGGAGAATTAATTTCTAAATATTGAACGAAAGTACATTTTGTTATTATTTTTATCGCTGAATTTGGAATAATTAAAACTTCGTTATTAGTGACCTGTTCCATTATAGTTTGTTGAAGGTGGGCATGGTTAGCATAGCAGTTCGTAGAAGAATGGTCGTTCAATAATTCTATAGTACAGTTGTCTCTCGAATTTATCTCTTTTTTTCATTCAATGGAAAAAACGCATCAACCATGAAGGTTATTAGCGGTGGTGGTACAGTATGAATTATATTAGGTTTATAATATTGATTAATTCCAAAAACTTTAGTAGCAACTTGATGTTTTCCGGGTTCGAAGCATCACTAAGTTTTCCGGGCAGTCCTGAAGTTAGTCTCTCCTCACTATAGTCGGGACACTCCATTATTATGTGTTTAACGTTCAATTCTTCATAACAGGAGACACATCTTTTGGGGTTTCCTTTTTTCAGTAGAAACTGGTGCGTATATCTAGTGTGGCCAATCCTAAGGCGGGTTAGAATTGTTTGGTGTCTACGGGAGAATGATTCATAATTCTGGAGGCTAAAGCTGGGATTGATTGTTTTGAGCTTATTAGTCTCAAGAGCTTACCATCTTTCCCTCCATGTATTCATTGTGAGTTTCCAGATGGTATGAGTGTAATCTTCATGTGGCACTTGTTGAATCAGTTGAGAGAGGAGATTTGAACATGTTTCTCTGTCTATTGTATCAGCAGTTGCGTTACCAACTATTCCTACATGTGTTGGAACCCACTCAATTTCAACGCTTTTTCCTGTTTCAGATGATTTTGCCAGTTCTGATTTAATGATGAGGAGAATAGCATTTCGGGGATAAAGCTGTTGAATGCCTTGCACAGCACTCAAGGAGTCAGTACAGATGACAGTAAATTCGTTTTCATTGCAGTGCGCAAGAGTTTTGGCTATGGCATACAGTTCTCCGGTGTAAGTACTTGCTTCTAATGAAAGTCGGAAACTATAGTTTGCCCTGACTGAGATCACGGCAGTCGCAACGCTTTCACTGGTTTTTGATACATCTGTGTATAAGTGGCAATAGTTCTCATATTTGGAGGTTACTTCAGTAAAAGCTCTTCTTATAAGTACTGCTGGGTATCATTCTTGGAATATAGAGTGAGATAGGTGTTGCATTTGAGAAGGGCTATTGTCCATGGGAAAGGTATCTTTATATTAAGAGGAGAATGTTCTCATTATGAATTGGATTGTTTGATATTTTAGAAATTTTGACATAAAGTGGAAGTTGTGAATTATGGTGGTCTTCAAATATTTCGAGAAAACGGTTGGAAAATATATTATGATGACTGTGATTATTTGTATTGGCTGAGATTCTTCCTGCATATGTTAAAATTAGGTTGTGTCTACGCAATTCAAGTGGTGGTTCACCCGCTTCGACCAGTAAACTTTCCACAGGGCTGGTACATAATGCTCCCATAGCAATTCTTATAGCCGTATTCTGGATGACATCTAGGGTTTTCAATAGGGATGCCCTCACTGTAGAGTGAACAATGGCCCCATAATCCAGCTTGGATCTAATCAATGCGCGATAAATCCATAGCAAGGTATTGCTATCAGCTCTCCGTGTTTGATTGGCTAATACCTTCATTAAATTTAGGATATTTTGGCAGGATTTCTTGAGATTCCTAATGTGCGAGTCCCATTGCAGTTTTTTATTGAAAGTAACCCCAAGAAATATAACTCCATCCACAAATACCTGCGTGCCACACTGAGGAGGTCCGCGAAACCAAACGTGTCCTCCGGAAAACTAACAATCTGACTATAGTCCAGTGAAAAATTAGACGATTTGTCTTCAAAGAGTTGTCTGGCAGGAGAAACCAGGGATTCAACGGACTGGTTTTGTGTTTGAGGCTTCGATTTCTTCTGAGCCTGAGAATTGGGAATGATGAAAGGAGGCTCCAACTCTTCCGCTGGATTCTGAATTGGTGGAATAATCTCTGAATGAGGCCGCTTATGCGAGGAGTTGTTCATTGAGGTGGAAATTTATTGGCCTTGAGGGGCTAAATCTTCAATTGTGTTATCTTGGATAAGGCTGATTATAGGTTCTGTAGCATTCAAGGGAGTTACTTGAGCTTGAGGAATTATATCTTCTACTGGTTGTTCTTGTAGAGTGTCGGCTATAGGTTCAGTAAGAGTCCCGTGACAATTAACAGAGATATGACCATTCTTCTTACATTTGTAGCACATAAGTTTATCTTCAAAAAGGAAAATACGGTATGGAGTATTATCATAGTATACGAGAATCGATTCAGGTAAAGAAGAACTATTATTGCTGCTAGGAGCAGGTTGTATGAAGACTTGTCTGCGGAAACTCTATATGTGGCTGTATTCGGGTTTTGTCATTCCAATCCGAAGGAATGTTATAGGTGACATCAGGGATAATCCTAGATCTCTGAGACTGTGTTCTATAATGTTGTGAGGGATTGTTGGACGTACGTTAGAAAGGACTAATCGAGCAGATGGTGAGATCAAACGGCAAGCTTTGAGGATTTGACTGTTAATTTCAATTTCTCCTCCTATATTTAGAAATGCGTCCACCATGGTTTGACTAGAGAGATAGATGCATACTCTGTTGTTCGAAATTTTAGATGAGAAAATTATATCTTTCGGTTGAACTTTGATTCCAAGGGCGATGATTTATTCATGGATTTTCACTTCTTCCATAGCGGGGAATATGATGGCTTGCTCCTTTGATGGGTATTTGAATGTTTGTACTACTGTAGAATAAGACTGAGTTAGGGGATTCAAAGAGTTTTCTTGATTTGATTTATCATTTTGAGTACCCCTGTAGTCAGAGGTACTCGCCATGACGAAGTTATTCATATTTTATTAAATATTTTCGGCAGAAGAACTGGCATTATTTCCTCCTAAGTGCGACCGTTAATAGAGGTCTGGCGAAATATTTTCTAAATACTATTAATATCTGATATCAAATTCAGTTTCACTTTTAGTTATTAATTGTTGTTTGACTGACAATCAATAAAAAATTAAACTGATACCTGCGTGCCACACTGAGGAGGTCCGCGAAACCAAACGTGTCCTCCGGAAAACTAACAATCTGACTATAGTCCAGTGAAAAATTAGACGATTTGTCTTCAAAAAGTTGTCTGGCAGGAGAAACCAGGGATTCAACGGACTGGTTTTGTGTTTGAGGCTTCGATTTCTTCTGAGCCTGAGCATTGGGAATGATGAAAGGAGGCTCCAACTCTTCCGCTGGATTCTGAATCGGTGGAATAATCTCTGAATGAGGCCGCTTATGCGAGGAGTTGTTCATTGAGGTGGAAATTTATTGGCCTTGAGGGGCTAAATCTTCAATTGTGTTATCTTGGATAAGGCTGATTATAGGTTCTGTAGCATTCAAGGGAGTTACTTGAGCTTGAGGAATTATATCTTCTACTGGTTGTTCTTGTAGAGTGTCGGCTATAGGTTCAGTAAGAGTCCCGTGACAATTTACAGAGATATGACCATTCTTCTTACATTTGTAGCACATAAGTTTATCTTCAGAAAGGAAAATACGGTATGGAGTATTATCATAGTATACGAGAATCGATTCAGGTAAAGAAGAACTATTATTGCTGCTAGGAGCAGGTTGTATGAAGACTTGTCTGCGGAAACTCTATATGTGGCTGTATTCGGGTTGTGTCATTCCAATCCGAAGGAATGTTATAGGTGACATCAGGGATAATCCTAGATCTCTGAGACTGTGTTCTATAATGTTGTGAGGGATTGTTGGACGTACGTTAGAAAGGACTAATCGAGCAGATGGTGAGATCAAACGGCAAGCTTTGAGGATTTGACTGTTAATTTCAATTTCTCCTCCTTTATTTAGAAATGCGTCCACCATGGTTTGACTAGAGAGATAGATGCATACTCTGTTGTTCGAAATTTTAGATGAGAAAATTATATCTTTCGGTTGAACTTTGATTCCAAGGACGATGATTTATTAATGGATTTTCACTTCTTCCATAGCGGGGAATATGATGGCTTGCTCCTTTGATGGGTATTTGAATGTTTGTACTACTGTAGAATAAGACTGAGTTAGGGGATTCAAAGAGTTTTCTTGATATGATTTATCATTTTGAGTACCCCTGTAGTCAGAGGTACTCGCCATGACGAAGTTATTCATATTTTATTAAATATTTTCGGCAGAAGAACTGGCATTATTTCCTCCTAAGTGCGACCGTTAATAGAGGTCTGGCGAAATATTTTCTAAATACTATTAATATCTGATATCAAATTCAGTTTCACTTTTAGTTATTAATTGTTGTTTGACTAACAATCAATAAAAAATTTAACTGATACCTGCGTGCCACACTGAGGAGGTCCGCGAAACCAAACGTGTCCTCCGGAAAACTAACAATCTGACTATAGTCCAGTGAAAAATTAGACGATTTGTCTTCAAAAAGTTGTCTGGCAGGAGAAACCAGGGATTCAACGGACTGGTTTTGTGTTTGAGGCTTCGATTTCTTCTGAGCCTGAGAATTGGGAATGATGAAAGGAGGCTCCAACTCTTCCGCTGGATTCTGAATCGGTGGAATAATCTCTGAATGAGGCCGCTTATGCGAGGAGTTGTTCATTGAGGTGGAAATTTATTGGCCTTGAGGGGCTAAATCTTCAATTGTGTTATCTTGGATAAGGCTGATTATAGGTTCTGTAGCATTCAAGGGAGTTACTTGAGCTTGAGGAATTATATCTTCTACTGGTTGTTCTTGTAGAGTGTCGGCTATAGGTTCAGTAAGAGTCCCGTGACAATTAACAGAGATATGACCATTATTCTTACATTTGTAGCACATAAGTTTATCTTCAGAAAGGAAAATACGGTATGGAGTATTATCATAGTATACGAGAATCGATTCAGGTAGAGAAGAACTATTATTGCTGCTAGGAGCAGGTTGTATGAAGACTTGTCTGCGGAAACTCTATATGTGGCTGTATTCGGGTTGTGTCATTCCAATCCGAAGGAATGTTATAGGTGACATCAGGGATAATACTAGATCTCTGAGACTGTGTTCTATAATGTTGTGAGGGATTGTTGGACGTACGTTAGAAAGGACTAATCGAGCAGATGGTGAGATCAAACGGCAAGCTTTGAGGATTTGACTGTTAATTTCAATTTCTCCTCCTTTATTTAGAAATGCGTCCACCATGGTTTGACTAGAGAGATAGATGCATACTCTGTTGTTCGAAATTTTAGATGAGAAAATTATATCTTTCGGTTGAACTTTGATTCCAAGGGCGATGATTTATCCATGGATTTTCACTTCTTCCATAGCGGGGAATATGATGGCTTGCTCCTTTGATGTGTATTTGAATGTTTGTACTACTGTAGAATAAGACTGAGTTAGGGGATTCAAAGAGTTTTCTTGATTTGATTTATCATTTTGAGTACCCCTGTAGTCAGAGGTACTCGCCATGACGAAGTTATTCATATTTTATTAAATATTTTCGGCAGAAGAACTGGCATTATTTCCTCCTAAGTGCGACCGTTAATATAGGTCTGGCGAAATATTTTCTAAATACTATTAATATCTGATATCAAATTCAGTTTCACTTTTAGTTATTAATTGTTGTTTGACTAACAATCAATAAAAAATTAAACTGATATTCTTACTGTTTGTTTGGATTCGCTGAGAAATATACACTAATTAGCTTCCAACTACTTATTCTATTTATCGTTTCGGAGCGCACAACTGAACTACACAAATGTTCGACACCGAATGACTTTATCTCTGGCTGATAGTATTTGTCTTCTAACATCGGACACCCTTTTTTTATTGAAGTGACTTCTTCTGGAGTTTTTGCCAAGTAAGTTTGTAATGGGATAAATATTTTGTGGTTTTGGATACTGGGGTATAAGTGATAAAATTCTGCAGTTTTGGATTTCATGATGGGTACATGGACAGCAAAAATTATTTTGGATTTGGAAAAAGTTACTTGGGTACCCAAAAAGAGAAAATATGTCAAAATATTATTAAATTTTGGAATTGGTTCTTCTTCGTAGATTGTATGCAAATACTTTATCATTCCTACAATTTCTTGATTTGAAGTCATTGAGCTATGAATAGAATTAATTTGGAAAATGTAAAGTAATTTTCAATGTTATCAATTAACGTGATTAAATTTTGACAATCCAGATTAATCTATGAAATCGTGCTGTAAAAGGTGATAAAGTTGTTTAAAGTTATTATTTTATTTTCGATCGATATGTGAAATTTTTCCAAATTATCTTATAATTTCTGTTGATTATGCCTTAAGGTAGGTAACGATTTATTATAATGATCAATTAGTTTCTTATTTAAGGATATTCGCATATTAACTTCTTGAATAATTTGGTTTTAGTTTTATTGTAATATATTTATCGCGTTATCATATCTCTTTCTATTATCGAAGTCAAGAGTACCGGATCAATTTTTCTAACAGCGTTTATTAATCCTCTTTTTGTTCTAATATGAGAATAAATGATTTCTGATTTTCTATCCAAAGTATTTATTGAATTTTTCATAATTTTCTCGGCCAAATCATAGTTTGAAATTGGTTTGTCGCATTAGCTTCTACTAAACTATTTCTTAACTTATGAAAATATTGTTTAACAGTTTCTATTTGCATACTAACTTTGTTATGGTCTGAATATAGTTTAAAATTCTTACTTACATTATTTCTTAAATACATTCTTCAATTTAAGAATAATTGAACAAATTGTAAATTCGTATTTTAATAAATCCCAGTGGACAATAAGAATAACATTGCACATTCATTTCCTGTAGGTAATTACGGTTCGTCTTATTTTTTTTTCTCAATATGCATTCTTTTATTGACTGTTGTGGACTACTTAATATTTTGGGACACTCTGAATAGCTAATAAATCTTAAAATGCTTCGGTGATCGGTAAGACTCGTACCTCTTCTACACGGCCGGTATCAATCTCCGACTCGCCGAAATTGCTTCGCTACAAGAACGGTCTTGCTTTTTCTCAACATCTAAGAAAGGAGACTATAGGAAATTTGGATGTTCTTCGTTCGTTTCTCCATTGTGCTCGAGAAATACATGTTTACCAACTGGAATAATTTAAAGCCTAGATTTTAATAGTTTTTATTAACGGACTTTTGGATATTTAGAATTTTAAAAACATTTGAGATTGTTTGTATCATTGGTTTTGAAGCCATCTTTTCTTTGGAAACAACGAGAAGGAAGGTGTGTATTGTATGGTTTGAAGAACGAAAAGGGTTCGGTGCTTTGTGCGAGTTATTTTCATGGTTTCATTCTCATTTTCCTCAATTAGGGGATAGAATTTTCACAAATTGTTTGGAAATCCGACTATTTTGAGGAAGTACTTAGTTTGGAAGTCGATTTTTCGATGTTAAGGGATATTATTATGCACTGGAACCCCGATTCACTAAGATCGAATCAACTTTCTCTAAACACCTGCAAGAATTCGCCATTTTGTAATCCTATTGGTGGAGGCTTTTGATTGATTAATTTCACGTGGGTGCATATTGGAATTTTGGGAACCCTCATTGATAAATTGAGGTAAGTTATTTTCAGTTTTCACAAATTACAACTTTGTGGATGGTGAGATTGATTATTTTCTCTCCTTGTTGTTTTTATTTTTGGTTTTCTACTTCTACGTTTTATATTCCCGTCTATTTTGGGATTCACTTTGGAACCTCTTGATTATCCAGATTGGATTTTGTACTCGATTTCACACCTGGTTCGACCTGCTATATATTAGCAGAAATTATTCCCGCCCGAGACGATCCCTGAATATTTATCAGATATCTACTCCCGATTGTGTCCTTGTGGAGGTTTGGCTGGAACCCAAAACGTGCCATCAAGCTAAGTATAACAGAGAATTTAGTTTTGCTGAATCACCCCTCAATAAAGACTTATATTATCCTTTTATGATTCTCATTATCACTCGTGATTAATAAGTGATTTTATGTTAGTTTTATCTACCAATATCAATTCATATGTTAGTACAATTGAGCATTTGCGGCTTGATTTGGGCTGGAATCCCATATCAAGGCATTGATATGGGATTTACAATGTTTTTGATAATTATTCGGCTTGTGATACTTATAGATACAGGGTACATACATGTAAAGCTCGTATGATTATACCACGCTATAACTCCTACTAAATCGATTACTCTTTTGTTTTATACCTACAATATTTTTGTAATAATTGATATTTGACTTATTTCCTTTTGTGTTTACTTGTAACAGGAGCTCCGTATTGCCGATTTCCTTATTCGCAATAAACGATTGGCCTGTACAAGTTGAACTATTTATTTATACGTTAGTGGTGTACGTATATTTTTCCGCGTTTTGGCTACTTCTATATCGTTTTTTTACGATCGCCTTCAGCACTATAATTTCTTAAACTCGGTGGCGCCTATTCACGGATTTGACATAAGTATATGACCAAGGAAACAATAATACAAAGAACCCCATATTGTTCCCTGACGTATAGTTCTTAATGATTTTTCTCCAGATATAGTTTAATCACTGTAATTCTTTTATTTAGCACGGGTAATCATCGGCGATAACACCTTATATAAGCAGCGATTATTTATTTATTTTTGTACTCCAGTATTTCTCAAAAGAAACTAGTTTGATATTTTTTTGTGACTATGAATAACGAGTATACCTACGATATTATTCGAATAGTTTATTTCAGTCTACTATGAAAATTATATTTCAGTAATAACTCGTTGTAGTCTTTGATAATTTTGTCACCTTATATTTTCTCTCAAGAACACTTGTAACAATCAACTATTTGGGTAAAGGTTAATTACATAATGGTTAATATATCCACTGGTAACCCTAGCTAACCTTAATAATTCTTTAGTCAAGATAAGGACAACCCTAATGAGATCTTAAGACCCTAATAATTTCTTTTACGTTCATATAATATATGAAAGTAAGTTTAGTATGAATAAGTATAAATAATCTCACATATTCCTAATTGGTAAAGTTATTCAATTTAGTAACTTATATTTCTTCGGTTCTACATTTGGTATGGATAACCAGGAACAGGACTACCATTATCGTCAGTTTCATTTTGCTGTTACAATTTGATAGAATTAATTCCACAGAATTTTGTGAAACTGTTTTGAAATTGAGTGTCTGAATTGGAGTTTACGGGTTTACTGGCTACTTGATACGAGATAGTGAGTGTTTGTTGTAATTCTTGTTGGGAGTTCAGTTTTCCGAGATAATAAAACCTAAATAGGTATTAAAAAGTGTTGGTAGAACGTCACCTAGTTTGATAAGGCCATAGGTCAACATATCATAATAAATATCTGCTCCTATTAATATCGATTTAAGCGGGTGTGGCAAAGGTTTTGTCAGCTGATCTATTTACAATCTACAAAGGTATTGTTACGTGATCTACATTCAACTTCACTGGGAGGATAGTTGTAGTAATTTTCTCAAGCACAACGCAAAAGATTTCGTACTTTTTCGAAGAGTCAAAGTTTGAGTGAAGCAATATACCCAACATTCCGTTAGACAGAGTACGGGTTTCAGATATACCAGAAATATTCAAGATTTTCTTGTATGGAGTTTTCTTGAGTTTTTGTACAATTTGCTTGCTATTGAAATAATTTTGAATTGCGTTATCCAGAAGAATCCTCATTTGAACAGGTTGATTTTGGCGAATGTAAATTGTTGCTTGTGCGGTCGCTAGCAACACTAAGTTATTTTTTGTTGACATTTGATAAACTGGACGAATCTAGAATTGTTTGATTTTCTTGAAAGTTTTGAGAGGAGTCTAAGGAGGATTCTCTGAATGATTGTAACGATTGAAAGTTCGAATGTTATGTTGAAAATTTGAATTTTGCGAACGAGAATTGTCAGAGTGGATATTTGGATTAAAATTGTCACTGTTTGAACGCCTTTCTCCTTTATTATGTATATTCTGAAAATGCAGAAAGGAATGATGTGTTTTGTGACAATGGGTGCACGACCTTCGTGAAAAACAGGTGTCTCGTGCCTATGCAATTCACAGACAGTTCTTTGTTTCTGACAAATTATTTTCGCTTCGTTAAAGGTAATGATACAAACGTTTCACAGGTATTGATTCTACGCTCAGAGTATGAGCACATTACGCATCCGCCAAACTTTGATTTATATTATTCGAATTTTTATGATAAGTTGAATGAATAAGTTTTTGTTGAAATTTGATTGCGATTTTGTATGGAAAGGTACTCCATTTTGAGGTTTTTTATGCGAAAATGAATTTTGTATCGTTTGTGATTGACTTGTCTTACCAGCGGCATTATCGAGTATTTCTATTTCCTCTTTTAAACATTATAAAAATTAATCGACTGTTGATAGGACGTCTCTGTTACTGCATTTTTCGAATACATTTTTAAAACCAAAATCTAATTTTTTTGATAAAGATAAATTCTTAATGGCTCTATGAAAACTAGTGTTCTAGTTCAAGATTTTGTAAAAGTGTCCAGTTACGTCTACAAATAGTAGTATACGCTGACGACTTTGTATTTACGGCCAATCAATCAAATTGATTTTATTGTTTTATTAACTCATCCACTAAAAAATATCTCAATAGGGAGATGTCAATAAAAAAAGGTTATTTCTCATCTTATCTTAAAGATAATCCGTCCTAAGATCAGACTTGCGGACGTTGATGATATGACACGTTATCTACTCAACGTATTTGTACTTCTCCTCTTGTCTACTGCACTAAAATCATTCACCAAAATGATTGCGTTATACCAAGGCTACCATCAAATTTTAGAATTTTTTATCTAAAAGTTGTTGAATGATTAAATTTCAAATTGTAATCATTGGTACATTTGAAATATCTCATTTCTTCTTGTATAAACAATGTTTTTCTTCCATCAATGCTCCCTCGATGTGGAACGTTATGTCTGAAAAATGCGAATAAAAACAGTTGCCATTCGTGAAAACGTGAAATTCCAAGTATTGAGGCTATTATTTCATCTGGAGTCCTTTGTAACGGTGATGTTAAACATAATAGTCCCTTTGATGAAGTTCGATGTATTATACTCATTCGAATCTTGAATACTACATAGCCTGAAGAGATGGGGGGTGAGGGATAAAGAGAAATACGGTTAGATATTCCATGAATTTAATGTAACGAACTAATTACCAGACAATTTCCAGCAAGTAAATTTGTGGGAAAACGGTTTATTAACATTTTTTTATGATCTTGCAACAATATAGCTCACAATACCTGAGACTATGGAAATCAAAATACGGGTTGAGTTGGCTGGACTTTATCAAAACTTAAAAAATTTAAGTTTCAGTATATGGACAAAAACCATATTGTTTTTTACTTTTCATTTCATTGAATATTTTGTTTCATCTCCCTGAAATTATCTTTCATCAAAATCATTCAATTACAATGAAATCTTACACAGCTCATAGAGAATGGTTCTAATTGATTCATAATTTTGAAGTGAGAAAGAGAGGGGGGGGGGGTGGAGAGAGGGGGTGGAGAGAGGGGGTGGAGAGAGAGTGGAGTATTTTTTCCCTTCCATCGCTTGCTTAATTCAATTTTTTCGCAATGTATTTGGTCATTTGATTAATTAGAAAACATATTAACGCCTTACTTTATTATTCAGTCCAAAATAATACCAAATAAAATTGAGTAGCTTCCAAACACGGAGTAATTATGGTAAAATTCATTGTGCCTCGCGAAAAGTGGGATAAGGAACGGTAATTTTAGTCTCTAGTTTCCCTTCAGTTGAGTTATTTAGGTATCGTTATGAGATTGTGTTTGTCGAATTTATTTGGAGAAATCTTTTAATTGAATTGAACCTATTTGGATTATCGATCTGGAAAAATATCAAACAAGTATATTAGTAATTACTGTTGGACCTCTTAATTTACGTATAGTCTTCTCATTGTTTTAACAAAGAATTCGCCGTTTAAGAATGTTATAATATATACAGAGCTATTCAAAAGTCCCCTCCCCCCCTCGTATCTTTTGAACGGGTACACTTACATTAATAACATTTGGAGGGTGAAAATAAAGTGTTGTAAACTTCTCTACGAATGGTAACAGGTGACGTAATAGTAATAGATGACGTCACAGTGCCACTCTGGCCAATAATTTTAAATAGGACCTTATGGCAAGTGATATCTCGTTTGGAAGGCATTGACATTGGCTACATAGCCATATGGGTTTTGTTTGGGTTTAAATTAATTTTGACGGATAAATTAAATAAATACCAAAATTATTGAAATTATTTTTTCAAATTCAATTAATCAAATATCAACAATGGTTCCTTATAGCAAGTGTTCGAAATGTGCTCCGTCTACTTCCTGACAGTAATACATCCTATTAGTAAATTCTTGTCGTACTCGTTCGAATGTGTCCGCTGAAGTAGCATTGCATTCTTCAGTAATTCTTTCTTTCAAAACGCCAGTGTTATCTGGTGCTGTAGTATAAACCTTGGATTTCAAGTACCCATATAGGAAAAATCTAATAGTATCAGATCTGGTGACCGAAGTGGTCATTCTATAGGATTTCGCCGGCCGATCCATCTACCTCGATATTCTTCATCCAGGTAACGTCTTACTGCACCATAATAATGTGTAGGAGCACCATCTTGTTGAAATGTTATTTCCAGATGGTCGAATTCATCTTGATTATCTTCCAGAATTTCAGGAATTAACGGCTCAATTGCATTTTGTAACATCTCCAGATACACTTCACCGCTTAAATTTGAATTTAGGGAAACAGGACCAACTAGTGTATGTTGTTCACGAAAGGTGTGAGGATTTGTGTCACTCCAATACCTTACATTTTGTGTATTCACATTTCCATTTATGCAAAAAGTACTTTCGTCACTAAAACAAATTGTTTTTGTGTAATGTGGGTTTTGACTAATTTTATTTGTCATACATTCACAGAGTTCGAGTTTTCTGTCGGGGTCGTCATCCGAAAGGTGGTGCACCATTTTTAACTTGTATGGATGAAATTCGCTTTTAGCCAACACTCTCCGTACTGTACTTCTACTTACTTCACAGATAGACGCAACTTTAGTTGAAGAGGAAGTAGGGTTTACTACCATTTCAGCAACTATATCAATTTTTTTATCATCACTAAATGTTGGTCGACCAGATCGTTTGACATCTTGAACACTACCTGTTACTTCAAACTTGTGAAGAAGCTCCCTCAAATAAGTTCTCGAGATATGGCGATCTGGGTATCTCTCATTAAATAAACGTTCCGCTTCATGGATATTATTTCTAGATTCACCAATTATTAAGATAGCTGCTACTTTGTCGGCTTTAGTTCGTACCATTTTGCCTATGTAAAGTCTTAAACGTCTCGTTAAACAATAATGAAATTAAATATTTAAGCTATTTAGAAAAACTTTGCAAATCAACAAATACTATTTAATAAAAAACGTCAATTTTTTTGACACTAACCAGAGGCGGACTGAAAAGTCTTCAATATTTAAATGTGAAATAATAATTTTGGTATTTATTTAATTTATTCGTCAAAATTAATATAAACCGAAACAAAATTAATATGGCTATGTAGCCAATGTCAATGCCTTTTAAACCAGATATCACTTGCCATAAGGTCCTATTTAAAATTATTGGCCAGAGTGGCACTGTAACGTCATCTATTACTATTACATCACCTGTTACCATTCGTAGAGAAGTATACAACACTTTATTTTTACCCTCCAAATTTTATTATTGTAAGTGTAGCCGTTCAAAAGATACGAGGGGGGGAGGGGACTTTTGAATGGTACTGTATATATATATATATATATATATATATAAATAAATATATATATATATTTATATATATATATATATATATATATATATATATATATATATGTATATATATAATTTTATCTTAAAAATAGCTATTTCTCTACCTAGGCGCGAAAGTACTAGTTTTCCGAGCCGACAGAAGGAATGGCCAGGAGTATCCGAGCCTGGCCTGTTCTGGAGGACTGGAAAACCACTTTTGCGACGTGGAACAAACAATATTTTTTTCTTCAAACGTCATGTAAGTGATAACTTATGTGACGTTTCTCAATGACATTAAGTTTCGTTTATACGACTAGGAGTATCAGTACTATACTCCTAGGCGTATAAACACATTATAGTACTATGACTTTTTTTTTGTTATATTTATCCGCTTTGAGCGTTGCTCACTTAGTCATTCGATAGACGAACATTTACCCAATACATATTGATTATTTATTGGTATCCACAATGCTATTTGTTTGTAATATTTATAGTTAAAATATGATTATGAAGAATTGCATCATTTAAGAATTCTCCACTTCTTGCAATATTAGTACAACTCATAACCACTTTTCGAGAGTGAGCTGCTTTTAAAAATCCATTGCTCATACCCATTCCATCAAATGTACGTATCCATGACAACGATATCAAATAGGGAATATACAGTGAAATAAGTTAAAGATTCAATCTTGTTAACTTTATTAAAAAATTCGTTTCCTTTTATTGTTTTACCTCAAATAAAATTATGCATGTTTGAAGATAAAATAGTATATGATATTCGGATAATAAAATGCTTTACGCGCTTCGTATGAATTGTCTGTTGGGTACGAGTAGGTTTGTCTACACCTCCGTGTTGGTTAAATGAATTGAGAGAAACACCACATTGATTTCAATACTACTAACTATATTTGAGTACGGTAAAGCAAAATACAAAATACATGTGTTCGACTTAAAAACAAAAGTATAAGTGCGATCGCATCGACCGGGCATTCAAAGCGCCGTTGCCAGATTGCACAGGAAACCGTGAATGTCTGCGATAAATGTTTATAGGGTAATAAGGTTTATACATATCGCTCCCCTTGGCAGGCTTTCCTTTCAACATAACTTCACTACACCGGAAGCACACAAATTTTTGATACGGGTCGTTTAAATACGCCACTGATTGGTTTTACGTTCACAACGCTAACAATTGATTATTGGCCGGGAAACGCTTCGGTAACACGTTCTACCTACCAATTCATAGGAGGTGAGTTTTCATCCTTTAACAGGACTAGAGCACCGACTTAGATGTTGTCATATTGTTTGTTCCACTTGCTGCGTTCTTGAAGTGTGGATAAATACTGCTTAGACCAGTGACACCAAAAGCGCTGAACTTGCTGCTGTAGCCGCTTGTACAATAAAAGACGATTTGCAGGAATGACTTCCAAAGATGTCTGTGGAGTCGCAGTAAGTGGTTCGCCAATGAGAAAATGAGCTGGGGTGAGAATTGATAGATCATTCGGATCATTAGATAAAGGTAATAATGGTCGAGAATTTAGGATACTCTCAATCTGTACGAATACCGCGTTCAAGCATTCATAAGTTAAATATTCGTTAGCTAGAATTCGTTTTGCATGATATTTTGCCGATTTGACGCATGATTCCCACAGGCCGCCAAAATTAGGCCCATAAGGTGGAGAGAAATGCCATTTAATATTATTTGAAGAAAAGTAATCGTTTAATTTAGAATTACCCTTAATTTTAGTTATACCGGTGCGCAACTCCTTTTCAGCACCAACAAAGTTAGTACCGTTGTCAGTGAAAATATCTCTACAAATGCCTCTGCGTGAGACAAATCGTTTGAAACTGTTGAGAAATGACTCGCTGGAAAGATCTCAAACTAGTTCTAAATGAACTACTTTGGTTACAAAGCACACATATATGCATGAATAGCACTTAACTAATATTCTATTTTTCCTTGAGTAAATTACCCATGAAATATTTCGTATCTATAGGTTTAACCTTAAAGCAAACTATACAACTGCGAAGCATCTTTTGCACAATATTTTGGCCATTTATTGGCCAAAATGACCGCGGATAGTGTCATTTGAGCGCCGGCGTGCAAATGGCGTAAATGTTCATAGACAATAATGAGTGTAGTAAAATTGCTACCAGAGGGTAGTAAGATTGGATGTCTAGTGTCGAATGCAAGATTAGAATATGTTAATCTACCACCGACCCTTTAATGTCGTCACTATGTAAAAAAGGACTTAATTTTACTAATGAACTTTTGTGAGGAAGTGGTTTGGATTGTTTTAGAATCTGAAATTCTTCTGAAAAGTAATATGATTGAACTAGCCTGCTTGAAATGATAGTGGCATTCTTAAGCTCAGAGAGAGGTAATGAACCGAATGGACGATTCTGTTTTCTGCAGTTGTTTATAAAGCGCAAACAGTACGCGGTAACTTTTTGTCATCGGGTGAATGATGAGAATCTGTCAATGAGTGATAAATCTAAAATTGCTGTGACCTTTAGAGCATCAACTTTCCGTTTGATTTCTGGAATTTCTACCTGTGAAGAATCAGGTATTTGAGGCGAAATGATTTTTTCGCTTAAAAATGGTGGTCCGTGCCACCTAAAGGAACAATTTTTTAAATCTTGAGGATAAACACCCCTAGATATAATGTCAGCAGGATTGTTTTGACTGGTTACATGTGACCATTGATTGAGTTTTGAACATTGATGTATTTCAGATATACGATTCGCTACAAATATATTAAGTTGATTTGGTTGCATAGCTATTCAACCTAAAACTATCATCGAGTGTATATGATAAACTATTTTGTTTACAGTGACCTTAAGGGCCGAACGAGCCTGAGTTAATCGAGTGAGTAATACTGCGCCACAAAGCTCCAAGCGAGGAACAGTAATAGTTTTGAGAGGTGCAATGCGAGATTTGGCGCAAATGAGATGAACATGAATATTTCCAAGGCCGTCAATGCTGCGTAAATAGCAATAGCACCCATAGGCTTGTTGAGAAGCGTCACTGAAGCAGTGTAGCTCGACTAAAACAGGGTTCGAACATAGTACATATCGAGTTATCATGATGTCATTGATAGCAGAAATTTGCTCTGAGAATTGAATCCAGGATCTATGAAGGTCCATTGGAACGATTTCATCCCATGAAACATTAAGCTGCCAAAGTTGCTGAAGAACAAACTTGGCCTTAATAACACAAGGTCCAACTAATCCCAAAGGGTCGAATATCTGGGCCGTTATTGAAAGAATGTTTCGTTTCGTGACTTGAGATGATGTGCTTACATTGAATGTGCTTTGAAGGTAATCATTAGATAAATTCCATATTAAACCCAAGGTTTTAGTTGTCTTATCATTTGAGATAATTTTCTCAACAGAATCTGACTTGTCGACAATGATATTATTTAGAAGTGAATCATCGCTTACCACAAATTCAGAAACCACTGAGTATGATGCAAAGATGACGAACCTGACAAACAGTCGTCTACGTAGAAGTTTGATAAAATGGAAGAAGATGGGGATGGATGAGTATCTTGATTCTCTAATGCTACTTGTTGCAAAGCACGAATAGCCTGAAAAGATGCACTGGAAGTGCCATACGTCGCAGTATTATGCTGATAGTGAGGTATTTCGTCTGAAGGATCAAAACGAAATAAGATACGCTGTAAGTCCCGATCTTGTTCATTAACCATGACACATCGGTACATTTTTTCTATATCAGCGGTGAATGCGAATTCGTAAATGCGAAAGCGCATAACTATGTCAATTAAGTCGTCCTGTATTTTTGGACCTATTTTTAATGAATCGTTAAGTGACATCCCATTTGATGATTTGGCTGAGCCATCAAAAACCACACGTAGTTTCGTGGTACTGCTGGAATCCTTTAGGATACCATGGTGAGGTAAATAATGAGTGGTATGCTTTGAGTTAATTTTATCACTGTCTAATACGGACATGAGCCCTAGCTTTTCATATTCACGCATACAGGACATATATTGTCGTCTGAATTCGGGGTTTTTATTTAGTTATCCTTCCGTAAAATGTAGTCTACCTACGACTGTCTCAAATGACTCGCCAATGTGAGATATGGTCTCCTTGACAGGTAACCTGACATCAAATCTGCCTAAAGCATCTCGAATTGTGTGATTTTTGAAATTATTCTCACAATCAATTTCTTCTTGTGAGCGTGTATGGTGTTCTGAGCATTCCTCGATTTGCCAAAAGCGTTCAAGTAGCTCGTGAATGTCTCTTTGTAGTGTGTTCACAGAGAGGTTACAGATTGAACTGGTTGTATTAACGGATACATGACCAGAGACAATCCACCCTAATTTTGTTTTTTGTAGTACAGTGGAAGTGCTTGATAAGACAATCTGACCGATAAAAATAAGATTCCAAAATATAGACGCTTCCAAAAGCATGTCGATGGAACCAAGTTGATTGAATGAGTTATCAGCTAACACAATATTTTGAGGTATGTGTACAGATGAGGTATCAATGAAAAGACTTGGTATATATTTAGTAATCCTGTCAGGATGAATTATTTGATTGAGGATATAAATTCTGATTTTTATTTAGATGTAGAAGTGAGTTATGCCTTTCAGAGCAAGTTTTGCATGAGAACTGATTGCGACACTCCTTAGAAGTATGACCTTTGCGCAAGCAGTTGATGCATGTATGTAGCTTCTTGATTTTATTCAACCGCTCAGGCGGTGTGAGTTTTAGAAAACTATCGCATGAGAAAATGAAGTGATCCTTTTGACAAACGATGCAGCGAGTTTGGTTTTCAGACAAAAATGTCTTGCTGGAATGTGTGAATTTAGGCTGAAACATATTAGAATTTCTAGGTTTGGCTGATTGTATGTTTTCTAAGAGTTGAGAGCGTTTACTCGAAAAGGTTGTGAAATCTGCAACCGATAGTGTATTTGTATTTAATTTTAGTGAATACTCTTCCCATTCACGTTTTGTCAACGTATCGAATTTTGATGACATGACAAAAATTACAATTGTATCCCAATAGTTTACAGGAACATTTAAAGATTCTAATAAACGTAAATGTTGATTAAAATTGTCTATAAGCTGCCTGAGTTGAGAATGAGATTCTTTTGAGATGTTTGGAATATAAAAAATAGCTTTTAAATGAGATTGAATTATTATTCTTTTGTTTTCAAATATTTCACACAAAAGATCCCAAGCCTTGTCATAGTTTACTTCAGATACTTCAAGTGAATTTAAAACATTATGTGCGTCGCCTTCCACACAAGATTTGAGATACCAAAATTTTTGTATTTTATTTAATGAGTCATTATGATGGATTAAATATTTGTTACTATTGCTAAAATATAACCATTTATCATAAGAACCAAAAAATTCAGGTAAATTAATTTTAGGTAAATTCGCAAAATAATTATTAGTATTTGTTGCAGCCAACGGTAAATTACTTTGCTGTTGCGAAATATTATTCACTTTATTATTTAAATGTTGATCAATAATAGCCTTAGCTAACCCTGTATGTTTAAAAAAGTTTACTCCGAATGTTTCCCATTCAGCTGAGTTATCACTGTCGGAACCAAAAATGTCTAACTCTGACTGAAAATCTGTCCAAGATAAATGATCTTTTTCTAATCTTGTTTGTAATTCGTAAATTTGTTCTGAGTTAATGAAGTTGGAAACATAAGAACAGAAACGAGTTAGTGAAGCTTTAATTGTGACTCGTATTTGTATCAAAATTTTAATTTTATTTTCAATTTATTCTTCCGACATTTTCGATTATGGTTATTTAATTTAATTTGCTAATACAAATGTAAATATTAAATTCCTACTAAATGAATAATATATTCAAATGTGTTTATTTATACCTACAACGGTATCGTACAGACGAAAGAAATAAGAAGTATGAAATCTGAGATAGGAATAGGCGGTAACGAAATTCCACAAGTTAATGAACACCTGCAGTCGGCTGGTTGACCGCCGAAAAATCAATATTTTTATCCGCCTATAGCGTGATGTTCGTTGAACTGGCGACTATGAATTTGTATTGTCTCCATGAAATAAGAAACTGAATAGACTTAAATAGACGTACTTACATTAAGTTCCGTCGGTATCCGGAAAATTCTTCGAAAGCAATTCTTCGAAAACAATTCTTCGAAAACAATTCTTCGAAAATCAATTCTTCGAAAATGCAATTCTTCGAATAAACAATTCTTCGACTAGTAATTCTTAAAATAACAATTATTCGAAGTATCCAAAAGGAATGACTTTGTTCAGAGATATAAATCAGGTATAATTTATCTAATCCCAAGCTTGCAACTGACGATAATCCCTTGGAAATTAGTTTTAATTTAACCCTGTGCAAGTAAATATGGATGCACAATTTGTTTGTGATATAAATCAGGTATAATTTACCTTATCCCAAGTTTGCAACTGACCTGAGTGGGTATAAAAGGGATTGTTTTCCATAGAATAAAATTAGTTTTAATTTAACCCTGTGCAAGTAAATATGGATGCAGAATTTGTTTGTTCAGAAAAAAGAAAACGTAAATTGTTGTTCGAGGGACATTTTTGTTTTAAAGATGTTGAAAAAGGTGAAAAAGTGTATTGGAAGTGCGCATTTTTTGAAAAAAGAAAAACAAACTGTCCAGCGAGAATAATTACTGTCGACGATAAAATCAGTAAAATAACAAAAGAGCATAATCATATTGCTGACGCCTCAGAGGTGGAAGCGACCAAAGTGTACGAAAAAATTCGAATCAACTCGAAAATAAGTAATGATCCTCCGCACAGAATTATATCAATTGCTTCGACTACATGTTCCATAACGGCAGCTCCCAAGCTTCCAAGTGTTAGCAGTATGAAACGGAGTATTCGCAATATCAGACAAAAAAATCTACAAGGACCAGCTCTTCCTACTAATAGAAGCGAAATAATATTTTTGGAGGAATATACGAAAACCTACAAAAATGAAAATTTTTTGCTATATGATGCCGGTCCAGTGGACGAGAGAATATTAATTTTTACTACAGAACAAAATCTCCAATTATTGTCTAACAGTAAGCATTGGTATATTGATGGCACATTTAAAACCGTGCCGTTATTATTCCAACAATTACTAACCGTTCACGGACTGCAACACAATTTATCGGTACCTTCAGTTTATGCACTCTTACCAAAAAAATCAGAACGAATTTATGATCAATTTTTTCAAGAACTTAAAAATTTGAAATCATCTTTAGTGCCTGCAACGATTACCACTGACTTCGAAAAAGCATTGATTAATGCCTGCAATAGTGCTTTTCCAAGTTGTAGAAAAAGAGGCTGTTTTTTCCACTTCAGTCAATGCATTTTTCGAATGATTCAAAGGAATGGATTAAAAAAACGCTATGAGACTGACAGTGAATTTGCTTTCAAACTAAAAATGTTGTGTGCTATTGCTTTTGTCCCAGTGGATGATATAGTTATGGCTTTTGAACAATTATATGATAGTGAAATATTTCCGTCAGAAGCCGAAAGTGTTATTAATTATTTTGAAGTTACGTGGATTGGGCGACCAAATCGAAAACAGCGAAAACCACCACAATATCCATACGAATTGTGGAATCTACTCGTATATCAAACAGTTTTGGATGATTTACCGAGAACAAATAATTCGGTAGAAGGATGGCATCGAAGTTTTGAAACACAAGTATCAGCAGTTCACCCCAACTTGTGGAAATTTATAAAATGTATAAAAAATAAGCAAAGTCTAAATGAACTTCGTGTAGAACAATATTTAAGCGGATTTGAACCACAAACACCAAGAAAGAAGTACAAAGATTGTAATCAACGAATCAAAACTCTTGTAAATCAGTATGATAAAAATAATATAATAGAATACATTAGAGGTTTAGCTCACAACATATCATATTAATCTATAATATTTTTCTTACCTTGGTATTTGATAGTATTTATGTCATTTATCTGTAATTTTTACTGTAACCTTTTACTGTACTGTAAACTTTTACTCTAATTTATTAATAAAATGTTGACATAATTATAACAAATAAAAAAAGTAGTGTTTTATTTCCAGTTCCTAGGTATTCTCAAAAAGGAAAATGACCTTAAAATTCTCATTAATTATTATTATGTTCCGCATCATACGTTTATATATCATGCGAGAAATATTGATTATTGTCTAATGAAAACTTATCCCAGATTTTAGTAAATCCAAATAATAAAGCTGTCGAAGAATTGTTTATTCGAAGAATATGGTATTCGAAGAATCGCATTTTCGAAGAATTGATTTTCGAAGAATTGTTTTCGAAGAATTGTTTTCGAAGAATTGCTTTCGAAAAAAATTCCTAGATCCAGTTCCGTCATGTATGTATTTGTTTGAAATGAATGATACGAAGGACCTGTTTTTCTTAGAAGTAATCCATAGGTTGATGATTATAAGAACCGGTTCTCGAACTGGCCAATTATGTTGGGTACGTCTACACCTCCGTGTTGGTTAAATGAATTGAGAGAAACACCACATTGATTTTGATACTACTAACTTTAATTGAGTACAGTAAAGCAAAATTTCAAAATAGATATGTTCGACTTAAAAACAAAAGTATAAGTGCGTCAGGGAAGGCGATCGCATCGACCGGGCATACAAAGCGCCGTTGCCAGATTGCACAGAAACCCGTGAATGTCTGCGATAAATGTTTATAGGGTAATAAGGTTTCTGACTCACTACGTTCGTCAGACAAACTTTGCATACTTAGCACATAAAGTATTACTTATTCTCCTCATATACCTCATACCTCATATACTATTATCCTACACATAAAATGATTAGATTCTAAATGGACAAAGTATTTTGACAGTACCATGTAATATTATGTGGTGAACGAGTCATTAGAAATGGCAAATGATTTGTTGAAAATAATATTTTCGCTGTACCTTGCAATGCAATAAACACCAATCCATACAATGGTTATATTTTTGATTATATCTTCCTTTTGCATTTTCAAGTAACCTATCTTGCTTTTTGCTTGATTCCTTCACGTGTAGATTAACTGCCGTCGGATTCGTCCATATTGTAATGTTTTCCTTATTTATCTAAACGTTTTTATTACGGGTGGGATAAATTTATACTAGACTAAAATAAGAATTGATAGGTTTGAAAGGATAAATTAAATTAAAACTCTACTCAAATGAATCATAAAGTAGATGCTCAAGTCACATTGTACCTTAGTTACCCACGGACAGTGGTGCTGCAAGGACGCGTTTCGCTCGTGTGTGTAATTATGTCCGCGGCGAAATTCACGAACACGTCAAAGATTTAAAGGTTAATAATCTGCTTTGTATAACTTTATAATTAGTAATAAATTCTGTTATATTACTTATTACGTCAATATACTGGTTCATTGAGTATGCATCCATGTGCATCCATATATCGAGTAAGTGTATATTTTTAATAGTATATTACGTAACGTGTGTTGTAGGAAGCATTTTACGCACGAACGGAGAAGTTACGCACGAAGCCGCGTAGCGGCGAGTGCGTAATTCCGTTTGTACCTAAAATGCGTTACAACATGAGTTACGTACTATACTTTACCTATGACCCACTTGTACTTGTGTTTATCTTATTAAGGTATTTAAAGTACAAGTAAAAACGTACATCGTCAATGCCCAGCCAAGTTTTATAAAAATCGCTCCTGGATGACCAACCAAGCATCTTAGAAGTTCACCCTCGTTGCCCAGCCAAGTTTCGTAAAAGTCCGTCCTAAGTAGTATTTATTTTTATTAAAAATGTATGTAGAATTACCGGAATTGCATAAAATAGCGTATACACCTCTAGACTAAAGTGACATTAAACCCTTAGGTGGATTACTTCCCTCAGGAATAGAACACCACCCACGGGATTAAATGGGTCACTTTAGTTGCTTGGTGTATAATATACTATTGTTTACTAATATGAGATACATTCAGACAGCTAAAAGATGCGGATTGAATGAAACGGAACCAATTATCATATAATTCCAAATAACTCTTGATATCTAATAAATGTTATCTACCATTTATATATAGAATAAAATTCAACGTCAAATATCTAAGTAATACATTTTGAATAAAATGGCTACGTCTATTGACAGTTGCTTAGTGGTTGCTATGGAAGCCGTGCGATTTACTTTACAGCCGTGCGTTTTGTTTTACCGTGCGTAATAGACGGCTTACATTGATTGCCGACTGTGTGTTTTTGACTACTTACAGGGGTGGTTGTAGGTAAAATATTTTTAGTGTGCTATATTTTTTACCTACGACCACCCCTGTAAGTAGTCAAAAACACACAATCGGCAACCAATGTAAGACGTCTATTACGCACGGTAAAACAAAACGCACGGCTGTAAAGTAAATTGCACGGCTTCCATAGCAAATACTTAGCAACTGTCAATAGACGTAACCATTTTATTCAAAATGTATTACTTAGATATTTGACGTTGCATTTTATTTTATATATAAATGATAGATAAGATTTATTAGATATGAGATTGCATTTAATAGTAAGAGTTATTTGGAATTATATGATAATTGGTTTCGTTTCATTCAATCCGCATCTTTCAGCTGTCTGAATGTATCTCATATTAGTAAACAATAGTATAATATACACCAAGCGACTAAAGTGGCCCATTTAATCGCGCGGATGGAGTTTGATTCCTGAGGGAAGTAATCCACCTACCTAAGGGATTAATGTCACTTTAGTTCAGAGGTTTATACGCTATTTCATGCAATTCCGGTGAGTCTACATACGTTTTTAATAAAAATAAATACTACTTAGTACAGACTTTGACGAAACTTGGCTGGGTATCGTGGAGCGACTTTTATAAAACTTGGCTGGGCATCGAGGATGTACGTTTTCACTTGTACTTTAAATATCTTAATAAGATTATAAACACAAGTACAAGTGGGTCGTAGGTAGAGTATAGTACGTAACTCGTGTTGTAACGCATTTCACGCACTCACGGAATTACACTTTTCCATTCGTGCGTGAAATCCTTCTTACAACACACATTACGTAATATACTATTATGTATTTACGTAGTTAGGTTTTTATATGTCTGGAACTTTTACTGATTCTAGCAGAACTATGCCACGAAAATATATAAGAAAGGAAGGAACAAGAGCTCGAGCATGTTCTTGTTTTCTTGGACTACAGAAAACCTACAGTCTACAGTCAGCTTTCGATGCAATGGACAAAAATACCATGGGGATAAACGAAATATCCCGACAATTTGGGATTCCATCGAGGACCTTGCGAAGACGATATGCTGCTAAAAATACAACAAAGCTGACACTGGGTAGCTTTAATTAGACTAACTAATTGCTGTAATAGATTTATTAAGGTAAGAATTTTTTTTTAGAAAAACAACCTATTTTGGATTTTGACAACGAGAAAAGGCTGGTGAAGCACATTCTCAAGTTTGGTGATGCAGGATTTTACGCATGTTAGCTTATCAATTTGCTGAAAAGCTACAGCTAAAACATAATTTTGACCACGAAAACGAAATGGATAGAGGTGCATAATTCATAAGTTTTATTGAACGAAATCCGGAGTTGTGTATCAGGCAAGCTGAAGGTTTACCAGTGGCAAGAGCTAAACGTCTTACTAGAGAAGAAGTAAATAACTTCTATGATATTTTGATCAAAGTTCTAACCGAAAATGATCTGTTGGATAAACCAGAAAGGATCTTCAATATGGATGAATCCGGAGTTCAATTGAATAATAAACCCGGAAAAGTCGTAGCAAAAAAACGTGCAAAAGTCGTCAATTCAGTCACATGTGCCTAGAAAGGCGAGACCATGATGATCGTTGGCTGTTGCAATGCTATTGGTAATTTCCTTCCACCAACTCATATAATAAAAGTTGTGAATAAAATACCTGAATTTGAAGATGGACTTCCAAAAGGTCCAAAAGTATTCATGAACAAAAAGTCAACTTATTTAAATGTTAAGCTTTTCTATAAATGGTTAACAGAACAGTCCATACCTCAAAAGCCCCATGGTAAGGTTCTGCTGATTTTAGACGGTCACTCGTCACACTCAACTGCTCCGGACATGCTGCAAGCTGCCGCTGAGGATGACATAATTTTATTGTGTTTACCTAGTCATACTACTTCAGCCTTACAGCCTTTAGACATATCAGTATTCGGGGCATTTAAAACCTATTTCCACCATGAAACTAATCAATGTATGCGCTTGAATTCAAATAAAAAGATCAGCCGTTACAATGCTGGAAGGCTTATACATAATGCTTGGATCCGTACTGCCACCTTTGTAAACGCTATTGGTGGCTTTAGAGGTAGTGGAATTTATCCAGTAGACCCAAATGCTTTGCCAGATTCTACATTTCTGATATCACATACTGCACTGGGTAGTGATAATCCTGGCACTTCTCGTGCGCCAGATCAAGTTGTAGGACAAACGTCAATACCCCAGCGTCAGATGTCTTATTCGATATATTGTATACCAGAGCTCTCCAATGTATCGGAAAATATTGAATCTCGTGAGCCTATTTCGATCGAACAAAGAAAAGAAACATCTCTTCCTCAGATTTCTCCTTCTATAGATTGTCGATTAGAGCTGAATAATCAAAAAGAAAATCAACATGAACAAAATAAGACACCACCAAATCCGATTCGTAGTACTCCAATTGACAGGGAATCTCCTTGTCTCTTGATCGATTCCGAGATTGTAGAGGATATTAGTATTGTTGAAATTGGTGATTCTACAATTGCAGAGATTTTCGGAAGCAATGTAGAACAAGAAACACCTTCGAAAATCCCAATAGCCTATTCCAAAAATTCCTTTGACTATGGCTAAGAGGGGAAACACTCAGCAGATATTTTGAATTTAAAAGAAAATATGAAACACAAGGAGGTTGTGGCTGGTAGAAAAGAAAATCAAATAGAAACTAACTTAGACAAGAAACATAAGACTGGAACTACCAATGAACTTAGGAAAACAATGAAAAGATCCAGCAATCAAAAACAAGACAACAGAAATAAAACAAAATAAAACAAATTCTTCTAGTGAAAATGACGATGACCATCTAGCTCATTTGTGTGATAAAGAAAATTATAATTATTTGAAACAAGACAGAGTTTCACTAAAAATATAAATTATTCACAGTTGAAGCAGCGAAGATGAATACCTACAATCCACCTGACTATAAAATAAAAGGAAAGAAACTTGAAGGTATGCCCGTAAAGAAAACTAAGAGAGATGGACAGGATCACCCTATTGATACAAGTAAAGATAGCTGCATTGAATGTTTTGAAAACTATAAAAATACGAAGTAGCAATCCGACTGGATTCAATGTGTAAGGTGTGAGAACTGGCTACATGAAAGCTGTACACTTTTCGGAAATTATTGCTCAAGTTGTGGAAAATTCAAAGCACTCTCTGGCAAAAAATTGAAGTTCAAGGTAATGAAGATATCAACAATTAAGAATTTATATTTTTGTTGAATATTTCATAAAAACAATTAAGAATTGATATTTTAGTTGAACAAACGCTTTAAATATGTGAAAGTCTATTTGACAACTTCCGGTATAGGTATTTTCTAATTAACCAGGAGTACAGAATAGTTGTGTTGAGCTTGCGGTCATCAAAATTTTCAATCTTTAGGTCAATCTGACCCGTCAGTCACGTTAGAGAAATAGTGTATGGATATTTAGAGTAGCAGGTGCGTATCAATTTCTGACTATTATTTCTAGAATTTGTATTTGTGTTTGTGCTCTAATTATTGGGAGTTTTCTGAATTTTTTTTTTAATAAGATACCAACATTTTTCCAAATTATTTTGATAGATATGGCTTCAACAAGTTGAACCATGGCTGATGGAGAATTGGAACAAATTTTCAATACCGAAGATTTGTGCGAAGAAAGGCTTTGTTCCTGAAGTAGAACGTGAAGAGCAAGCTGCATATATAGTCACATATTCAAACGCCAAAATTGAACTAATGAATCGCGTTTGCTTGCAACAGTAATCATAGGTATAGTAGTTCAGGATACACCCAAGCCTGTGAAGTCCGAGTACTAGCCAAGAAAAAAGACGTGGCATTTATCTATCAAAAAAGGATAGTAAAACAAATACAGTATGTGCCATATGTAGTTTGCTAGTGTGTCTGCGATGTGCAGTGAAAACATGTCCAAATTGCAAGTTTTATAAATAACATTTGAATATGTTGAAATTATACGATTTTGATTTATACATTTGCTTCTAAAAATTAAGATGGAACAGGGCGATCCATTGATAGCCATTAAAGAAAAACTTTTTGTCAATAGTATTTAAGGGTTAAACTGTATATACGCGCGTTATTTACACATCGTCCGTGCGTTATCTACACGTCGTCCGTGCGTTAAAAACACGCCGTGTGCTTAGGTCCTAATGATAATATCAATGGATTTTGAATCGATTCTGCCATTCGGTTCATGAACAAAATCTAGATCTCTCCCCAACGGCCACACGCTTTCAGTAAATAGATTATATGAAAAAAATTCTCGAGTTATAGTCCATCCATGAAAATGTGTTTAAAAAATTTTTGCTTGAGTTTACTATTTCAAAGGAGCCTATTCTGGAAACGTTACTATAAATTCTAGCACACAACACATTTTCTGTTTCATTGGCTATTCCAGAACTTTTCAACACTGAAGATTCAAACAAGTGGTGTCGGAAAGATGCATTACTCATCAGTATATTGTATCAAGAAATCACTTTACAGATAAAAGTTTGTCGACTGAATTAAGAACATAAAACAGAAACATTCTACTACTTCTCATGGAAGTTGCTCCTCTTATAATAACAGGCTCAACTAGCCGACTAACTTCTTTCTCCGAGTTTGCTTGTTTATATATCCCATTCCAACTTAAAAGCTGTAGTAGAATGAGTTTGTTTTTTAATGTAACGGCATTCTGGATTTGAGAAGAAAGATCTTATCCTGTTATTCTCTTTCCGCTTCTTGAAAGTACAAATTAGCACTAAAAATGATATATATATATATATATATATATATATATATATATATATATATATATAAATATATATATATATATATATATATATATATAAATATATATATATATATATATATATATATATATATATATATATACATAGAGTGAAACCTCCTGCAACACCCTGTATACAGAATTATGAATAATAAACTACATACTTCAAGTAATTAAAATTTTTGGAATTTGGATTTTTTTTAAAAATGATCTAAAAAGGAGACAATCTGTACTATTTACTATTCAATAGAGAAAGCATATAAAGGATCTAACTGTATGATTATAGAGAAGAATTCAAATAAGCTTTATAAGAATATAGGTGACATAAAAACAACTTCCATATTTAAAAGAGAGAATTTTAAAACGTTTGTTACATATGAATGAAAATAATAACCCATTGTTCTTATTGTCAAAGTAAATTAATATTGTGATTTGTTTTAAAGAAGTGAATATTAGGGTTTGAAGGAAGTTTTCAATAAGATTATATAAGTATTTAAAATATGTGAATGTAGGAAGTAAAATGAAAAACATCAACTCTATGGAATATGACATTTGTTGAACGATTTGACATTTTGAATAAATAATTTAGAAAATAAGAACTGTCATTTAGTAAATTTATTGAAATACAATTTAAGGGAGAAATATATGGGTTATAATCGTTTAAGAGGCTCAAAACAGAATGTTTTAAAATGATGGATGGACAATCCACTATTTGAAATGGAATCTTTCAAATAAGAATTTTGATAACCAATTTTGATTGGTGGAATGCATTAAAGATATTTTTATCAGCGACAAGTAGATTGCTAATAATAAAAAAATTGAATGGGAACAGTTTGTTGATTATACAGTCTATTGACTAGGTACTTTTCTTTTTGGGTAGAAATTTTTAAGAAGCAAAATCTTTTGAGAAAAATTTTTTTAAACTTTTGAAAAAACAACAATTTGGCAATAAAAATTAGAGAAAGAAATACATTATACTTGAATGCTAGTCAGTAATATATTTAAGCAAGCAAAAGTACACATTATAAGAGGAAAATTGGTAATTATATTTGAATACTAACCATAAAACTTATAAATGTAATTAAGTAAAATATTGTATGGTGGAACGGTGTCTCCACCATACCTTTTAGAAAGCTTTGGATTATGTGATTTGATTAAAATGTATTGATGTGGACGAAATGTAGCACCGTTTCTGGATATTATGCAAGCTGGACAAATGGTGTGATACTTTCCAAGGGGTAACCTAAAACAAAATAAGAACCATTTATTGATGTGAATTAATTGAACTATACAGTGGAAAAAGGTATTTAAAACTATTTAATTATATATAAAGAAGGTAGAGTAAACTTACCCATTTAGTGCAAAGAATTGAACTTTGATATTAAACAGACGCTTATAAGTTTTATCTTCCGCCATCTTTCTATCATAGACGTTTATATAACGGATTTCGTGTTATAAGGTTTGTGTTAAAAGTTGCCTATTTTGAATCATATATAGACATTGTACTTCATTCGAGTGGATGACTTTATTTGAATGAATGATCATAATAGATAATAGGTTTTCACTAATTTATGTCCTGTAAAAGAATAATGTATTTGTTTCTACAGCATTAAATAACGTTTTTCTATTTGAAGAACATTGTGAAATTATTTTCTTGAGATTTTTCATTTCTCTATGGTGATTGCTCCATCTAGCTTAAACAGTTGGTAGTTTTAAACTGACATCTATGATTCGTGGAGAAGTTCAACATTAAACACAGGACCGTCTTTAGAGTTTATTTGGAAATAATGATAAAGCAAGTATATTTTGATTAACAAATTTTTTTCATTAATAGATAGGAATATTATTTGAATTTCGGCGCTCATATTAGAAATTGAAATTGTTTTGTTTTTCTACATCTGAACCCTACTCTGAGATCAGAGAGTTTCTCATGCAAAGGAATAGTTATTTTACAAATAAATTTTAAATATTACAATATACCGGGCAAACAAAAACTAAGTATCAACTCAACTAAACTAAAATTAACAATTCATAGTGTTTAAACTTTTTAAATATTCTCTTATACCAAATCTATCCAGTATAAAATGTCACCGCAACGTGGGGCTAATATAGAAATTTTGTAAATAATGATAAAAAGAATTGAAATAATTTTTTTTGACTGTATTGAAAAAAGATTAAATACATAAAATGGAACGGAAAATGACATTAAGGGACGGAAAGCAAGTAGGAGTCGAAAGTAGGTCTGATGAAGAAAGAGAAGAAAGGAGCAATGGTAGAGGAGATTTCCAGGTACAATACTTGGAACAGGGGAGAGAACATTCGGAAGAAGATATTGCAGAACAAGGTCAGGAAGAAGAAGATGTACCATTATCAGAAGAAACAGAAAGGAAGGACAAACAAGAATCAAAAGAAAAAGAGGAAATGGACGTGATGAGTATGCTCCAAATGATGATGAAACAAAATTAGGAAAATATGAATAATATTAGGGGAGATATGAATAATATTAGGGGAGATATGAATAATATTAGGGGGGATATGAATAAAAATAAGGAAGAAATAAAACAAGAAATGAATATCAAGATGGACCAAAATAAGGAAGAAATAAAACAAGAAATGAATATTAAGATGGACCAGAATAAGGAAGAGATAAAACAAACTAAGGACCTTATAATAAAATTGATGGAAGAAAAATTGGGGCATTTTGAGAAGAAATTGGAGGAATCAAACATATACATGAAAAATAAATTAGAATCCACTAAGCAAGAAATAAGAGGAGAGGGGATTGGAAAAATCACGGAAATAGACAATTCACAGATCAACAGAATCAAGGAAATAGAGGAGAAAGAAAAGGATTTCAAAGAAGAGATTCAAATGGACGTAAAGATACAAAATTGAAATATAAATAATGATACTATAGAACAGAAATTAAGTAATAAAATGGAAATTGACGAAGTGAAAATACAAAGACAAATAAATGAGGAGATGATATATTGCAGTTTACAGAATTTAGGAAGTGAGGAAGTCATGAAAATTTATGAAAAAGAGATTTATTGGAAAATAACAGACCCAGATGTTAATATATTGAAACGAATAGTGACATATGGTAAAAGAAATAATAATAATAATAAGGGGATACAACTTAATTGGAAGTTAGAGGAAATGAATAAGATATTACAAGAAACCAAGGAAGAAATAGAAGAAACCATAAGACAGATTATAGAAAAAATAATTTATGCAGAAAATTTCGAAATGAGATTAAAACTTGGCAGAAATATAAAGATAATTGATCCAAGAAATTTTAATAGGATAATTAAAAATGAAATGATAGGAAGTGAGAGTATTATGGGAAATGAAATAATAAAAAGAAGAAACAATAATATGAAGAAATTGGAAACGCAAATTTTGATGAATCTATTGAGAGAAATTGATGAGATAGGGGATAACAAAATAAAAAAAGGCACAGTGGGAAATTTAAAGAAACTTAGAAAGCATATACAAGAGAATCAAACAATAAGAGAAGAGGATAAAACGAAATTTAGGAAAAGAAAATAAAATTTAATAATAAGGCTGTATCATAGGACCGGAATCTAGAAGACGAATAAGGAATTGTAAAAGGTCAAGAAGGTATATAAAAAAACAACATGTAAATAAAAAGTTTATAATTAACAAATAATAATGTCAAACAAAAAACATATGTAAATATAATTTTGTACATAGATAGAAATTAGGATATGTAAAGATATAATTATGAAAAACAGAAATAATTACATTAATAGATATAATACCAATGGAGATTATAACAATAACAATAATTATAACAACAATTCAGGAAATAACAATAACTATAATAAGAACGATAGCAACCAAAACAACTATAACAGAAACTTTAAATATAATAACAACAAAAATAACAATTACAGAGAACAGTATTCAAAGGAGAGAAGAGAGAGTGATAACATATGAACATCCAAGGGAATACATTAAATTTGGGGAAGATTTGGAATTAAAAGAAATAACGGGATTAATAAAAATTAAAGGAAAATTAAATGGGAAACAAGTAAAAATATTAATAGATACAGGTTCGGAAGCGTCCATAATTAAAACAAAACTAATAGAAGAAAATATTAAGAATTATGAAAATAAGCTAGTCAAAATACCAAAAACTACATTAATAGGAGCAAATGGAAAGAAATTGTGTGAAGTTAGCAGATCTATAATACAAAGCATTGAATTAAAGGATGGGAAAGAAGTTGAGATGCAATTATTGCTAGTGGATAATTAAGAAACAGACATAGTTATAGGAATAGATGAATTAACGGAGTATGAAGCAGGAATTGATTTTGAAAAGATGGAGATAGAATTAAATGGTAATAAGATTGAACTTGAAGAAGAAAATATGGAAGAATTGGATATTGAAGAGGATAATAAGAAGTTATGGAATATAGAAAGGAATGGAAATATGGAAGTATTGGCAATTGAAGAGGATAATAGGAAGTTATGGAATATAAAAAGGAGTGGAAATATGGAAGAATTGGAAATTGAAGAGGATAATAGGCAGTTATGGAATATAGAGAGGAATGTAATTATGGAAGAATTAGAATTTGTGTGTGGAAATAAGGAATATGAAGAGAGAGTGAAGAATTTAATAATGAAGTATGAGGGATTGATTAAAAGGAGAAGAGAATGGCAAATAAGTATGTACATAAGATAGAAGTTAGAGGAATAGAAAATTTTAGAATAAGAACTTATCCCATACCTTATAAATATAGGAAAGAAGTTGATTCAGAGATACAAAATATGTTTAAAGACAGTATTATAGAAAGATTTAACACAAGAAATATAAATCAATAAATTGTACCGAGATAAGCAACTCTGAGAAATGTAGAAGTAATAAGACGCATAACGAACATTAAAGAATTTTCAAAAATGGACTTATAATATGATTTTTCAAACTAATTCCTTTGGATGAAACTTGTAAATGAAACGTGTACCTAAAATAAAATAAGAATTTGTATACATATTTAATTATGGTATTGTAAATAGATTAAAAACTATTTGAAGAGGATATTGCAACACAGGATTCCAGAATCATCTTTGTAACAGCGACCTGAAATAAAAAAGAATGTATTATTACTAAGGTTATCAGATAGAAGTAAACATGTATGTGCAAAATTGAAACCACCTTTCGAGGGATCATATGTGGTAGAAAATGAGAATGGAGTAAATAGTTATGTTCTAAGATACATAGAAAGTGATGAAATAAGAGGTGTTTTCAATATAAAAGATTTATACAAATACAATAATTAATGAAGGAGTTAAGAAAAATTAAAAAAAAAGGAATTTTATAAATATTTGAAGTAAGATTTGCATTCATAAAATTTTTCCTTACATAAAAATTTGATAAAAGCAAAATTTAGGGGATGTTAACATAGAGTGAAACCTGCAACACCCTGTATACAGAATTATGAATAATAAACTACATACTTCAAGTAATTAAAATTTTTGGAATTTGAATTTTTTTTAAAAATGATCTAAAAAGGAGACAATCTGTACTATTTACTATTCAATAGAGAAAGCATATAAAGGATCTAACTGTATGATTATAGAGAAGAATTCGAATAAGCTTTATAAGAATATAGGTGACATAAAAACAACTTCCATATTTAAAAGAGAGAATTTTAAAACGTTTGTTACATATGAATGAAAATAATAACCCATTGTTCTTATTGTCAAAGTAAATTAATATTGTGATTTGTTTTAAAGAAGTGAATATTAGGGTTTGAAGGAAGTTTTCAATAAGATTATATAAGTATTTAAAATATGTGAATGTAGGAAGTAAAATGAAAAACATTAACTCTATGGAATATGACATTTGTTGGACGATTTGACATTTTGAATAAATAATTTAGAAAATAAGAACTGTCATTTAGTAAATTTATTGAAATACAATTTAAGGGAGAAATATATGGGTTATAATCGTTTAAGAGGCTCAAAACAGAATGTTTTAAAATGATGGATGGACAATCCACTATTTGAAATGGAATCTTTCAAATAAGAATTTTGATAACCAATTTTGATTGGTGGAATGCATTTAAGATATTTTTATCAGCGACAAGTAGATTGCTAATAATAAAAAAATTGAATGGGAACAGTCTGTTGATTATACAGTCTATTGACTAGGTACTTTTCTTTTTGGGTAGAAATTTTTAAGAAGCAAAATCTTTTGAGAAAATTTTTTTTAAACTTTTGAAAAAACAACAATTTGGCATTAAAAATTAGAGAAAGAAATACATTATACTTGAAAGCTAGTCAGTAATATATTTAAGCAAGCAGAAGTAAACATTATAAGAGGAAAATTGGTAATTATATTTGAATACTAACCATAAAACTTATACATGTAATTAAGTAAAATATTGTATGGTGGAACGGTGTCTCCACCATACCTTTTAGAAAGCTTTCGATTATGTGATTTGATTAAAATGTATTGATGTGGACGAAATGTAGCACCGTTTCTGGATATTATGCAAGCTGGACAAATGGTGTGGTACTTTCCAAGGGGTAACCTAAAACAAAATAAGAACCATTTATTGATGTGAATTTATTGAACTATATAGTGGAAAAAGGTATTTAAAACTATTTAATTATATATAAAGAAGGTAGAGTAAACTTACCCATTTAGTGCAAAGAATTGAACTTTGATATTAAACAGACGCTTATAAGTTTTATCTTCCGCCATCTTTGTATCATAGACGTTTATATAACGGATTTCGTGTTATAAGATTTGTGTCAAAAGTTGCCTATTTTGAATTATATATAGACATTGTACTTCATTCGAGTGAATGACTTTATTTGAATGAATGATCATAATAGATAATAGGTTTTCACTAATTTATGTCCTGTAAAAGAATAATGTATTTGTTTCTACAGCATTAAATAACGTTTTTCTATTTGAAGAACATTGTGAAATTATTTTCTTGAGATTTTTCATTTCTCTATGGTGATTGCTCCATCTAGCTTAAACAGTTGGTAGTTTCAAACTGACATCTATAAATCGTGGAGAAGTTCAACATTAAACACAGGACCGTCTTTAGAGTTTATTTGGAAATAATGATAAAGCAAGTATATTTTGATTAACAAATTTGTTTTATTGAAAGATAGAAATATTATTTGAATTTCGGCGCTCATATTAGAAATTGAAATTGTTTTGTTTTTCTGCATCTGAACCCTACTCTGAGATCAGAGAGTTTCTCATGCAAAGGAATAATTATTTTACAAATAAATTCTAAATATTACAATATACCGGGCAAACAAAAACTAAGTATCAACTCAACTAAACTAAAATTAATAATTCATAATGTTTAAACTTTTTAAATATTCTCTTATACCAATTCTATTCAGTAATATATATATATATATATATATATTATTGTAGTTTATTGTAAATTATCTTGGTTCAATAATGCCACACAAAGCACTTACCTTTTTTTATACTTTGAAATTCTAGTTTTAGTTGTTTGCATGAGAAATCATTAACCTCAGGCTCTTGGGTTCATGGAATAAGATAAAATATTTTTAATTTATATTATAAGCGCCAAAACAAATTTTTTATTAATTAAAAAGTTTCAAACAAAAAATGAAACTCTTACTTTTCTTTTCTCTATAAATTTTCACAGAACGGTCCTGCACATTCTGCTTCGGGATCCCTCTGCAGTTGTGATCTGTCTGATCAATGATACCAACTGCCAAAATGATAAAAGAAACAATCGTCTAGAAATGAAATTCTCCAACAATGTAGTTAAATCTTTCAAATGAAAAACATTTAATACGAAATCAAGAAAACAAATACATTATTCAAATACAATTTTTTTATAAAAAGAATAACTTATCTATGATGATCTTTCACACGATACACATTCGCACAAATGAATTTAGTCTAAATACTTGGAAGTATGCAACTTATTGTACGTTATATACAAAAGAACACAGCTTTATATTCATAAATTAATTCTCGTTAGGACACTAAATAAGAGTGGTATTCGGTGCGTTATAAAATGGAGGACAGTCATAAAACACACGTCAGTACAGTTTCAATATCTAATGTTCAATATACACACGGTAAGTTTTATTTAAAATGAAACAGTTTTTAAATACCTTTCATCATCCGCTGATTATCAATAGATTTGTCCATTTATTCTACTCTCTCTTCTTTTTAGGCTGCTTCGAAAATGTCGGGATTGATTCAAGAAACCATTCGAATCAATTTAATTTCGAAGGCTTTCCATGCATAGATTCTCTTCAAAGATCGTGGGAATTATTGTTCCCACGATACGGAATATATATACTTTCCAGGATAGTTAAAGCCAATATTCTCTACATATGGTATTACCTCTCTTCAGGAATGCTTTTTGGAGGTTAGTGTCACTGCTTTCAATCTTATTTCACTTTAATTTTAACAATTCTTATATTATTTCTAAAGAACAATGTACTTCTTTTTTGATTTTTCAATACTACTCGTCAACAACTTTTCTCTATCTCCCTAAGCAACCACTTTTTTCTAAACAAGAAACCCCATTTTTCATTAGCCCTATGTTTATTGAAATCATAAAAATATTTGTAACCAATCAAAATAACTCATAGTAGTTCAGTCAAAAGATTTCATTTTATTATTTAGGATATTAACTTTTTTAATTATAAAACATACTTTTTAACAATTCTAAACTAACAATTCATCTATTTATCTTTTGCATTTTATTTATTCTCAAAACTTTTTTAGCTGTCATGGATTTCACTCTACCCAGCTGACACATACTTCCAGAAGTCAAAGATTTTATAACCCTAATAATTTTATTTGGAATTTCACCTTTGGATATAATACAAGAAATATTTCTAGGGCTTCTAAATAGTTTAATGGTATCTAATGGGAATTTAAGATAATGCATAAACATTTAACGATTTCAATTGAAGAGTGGACTCATTCATTTCATAACAGGTGATGTTTTTTTTTAAATTTTCCTCTTAAATAGTTTGAATCCTATTATATTTGTGTCATGTATGTGTATACAAGGTACATTATAAAGTTTAAAGAAATTTCATGATTTTAATTTAGTTTAAATTTGACTCTCGAATAGTATTTCCTTCAATAATTTTATACTCGTTAATATATCAAATTGTAATTAACTCGTGTTAGATATATGTACAGTGTGTAGCATTATTTTTTCACAATAAAATATATATATATATATATATATATATATATTTGCAATAAATAGCTTCAATGATATTATATCCTCTATATTTTCAGATTTTATCTATATTAAGCTCACTCAAATATTTGATATCTGCCGTTTGAAAGCTGTACACATTTTGTAAAATAATGTTCTTCTACTCCTAACATTATGAATGTTTCGATTTTCTCTGATGATAAATATATATTATATTCCTTTTTTTTCTTGGGATTAGGTCAATCAAAAAAATTTTCCCGACCAGGAATAAAATCCATTTTTTAGACGTCATAGAAGAAAGTAAACTGACATTTTGTCATCGATATTTGTTCATAGGTATTATTTTATGAATTTTATTGCTGCGGCTATTATTTTCATTAATTAGTATGAAATATAGATCGGAATATCCTTTTAAAAAGGCATTTCTCTCAGAAAAGCTCTAAAAACGCAAGCTTTGCGTGATTTTAATCTGATTTTGACAGGAATATCTAACTTACCTACCTTATTATAATGTACGGTATTTGCTCCGTAGTTCACTTTTCTTTTATTTGGAAATGATTTAAACGTTAAAATCAATATTACGAATAATCTACCAACAGTATATTACTAATTCTGGCAACATAAATATTACGGTTAATTAAATATATCAGAAAAAACTTTGAATACAACCTTATTTAAATTGCTGGGAAAAATTGTATACTTCCTGAGAGTGAAGTTTAGTGTAATTTATTTTTGTTCATTTAAATGTCAAAACCGTAGTCGGGCGATGCAACTCTGAACCAAGTTTCAGCTTCTTGTCAGCTTGCTGTAACATTTTTGTATTATGGTATAATTCTGAAAATAGTAACAATTGGGTGTGGAAAAAATAATATATGCATCTTGTGAGTAAAGTTCATTAATCCATCAGCTAAATAATGTCAACGCTCGCTACGCTAGCTCGTGCATAAGCATTAGCTTTGGGATAAAATTGTATTTTACTCCCGTGGTGCATAAATAACTATTAGTGAAGCTGTGTAGTCATATAATTCTTTCAAATTAGTTTATAAACGTGTTGACGTTTTGGTCAAAATGTTTGACCTTTTTTTAAAACTAAAAACACAGTCTTTATGAACATATTTTCCCGTGCAGAGATATAAAAAGCGTACCTTAAAGTGTAGTTAATCCACAGTAGCACAGTATTGAAATGTATCAACATCACATAAATACATTTACATCATTATTGGAACTTAAACATAGTAATCATATTGTGTCGATCTCATAATTCGCTGTCTACTATAATTATTAGGCATATAGGTATCCAGTAACGGAATGCGACAAATGTATACCTGAATGTTTACCAATTCAGTAGGATATATAAACTACCAATGTCTCTTTCCATTAATCGCCTTGTTGAATTTTTGGATTGCTATCATTTCGTAAAACTCCCTTATCTCTAAATTATTTTCGGTTTTTAAAATATATTTGTTGTTATAATCAAATTGATGGTTTTTCTGTTATTATATGATTAGTCTGAGTTGTGAAATTTTTTTAAAGGTATTTGTGACTTTTTAGTCTATTTTCCAAATATTTACTAGTTTGACCTACATAATAATGAAGTAAATGTATGTGTGTAATATTGATACATTTTAATATTGTGCTGTTTAGTTTATTTTATTCTGCAGTCGATTAACTACACTTTAAGGTAACTCAACGCAATATGTAACCCAAGACAAAACAAGAGATATACATGGAAATGAAACAAATTAACCTAACGCAATGCGTAACTTTAGACATAGCCAAAATTTGATAGTTTATAGATATAGTAGTGTAAATTTCCGCTTCAAGAAAGCTTGTTGATTGAAAACCAAGAGAGTGTGGCGAGGAAGATTAAATCGAGAGCAGCTCCATGTCGAAACTCTCCAAAAATTTCATAAAAAAGTTATAAAACTAAATATTTTAATCATTCAACAAAATAATTTCATGTCCAAAGACTCTACCAACAATTATAAAACCAAAATTCCCGACTAGAACGAGTTTTTTCTCAGCATAGGAAAGATTTGATATTCATCGCTAGTGAGAAGAGACGCTAAATAGTGTGGACATTTTGAGATAAGCGATTCTCAAAATTCAGGTTAGTGAATTTATTTTGGATCCAACGATTAACAACAAACAAAATTGATCATTTTAATAAATAGTAAATAAATATAAAGGCCATAGATAAACAATAAAGGACAATTTCAATGAAATTAATTATTATCGTATAGTTGCTGTACACTATAATAGTAATGACTCACCTGTTTTTCAATATAGTCTTTTATATAGTAGTTAGTAGGAAATTTGGAAGCAATTTCCTAAATTATAGATTATTATATCAAATATGTAATTCATCTTTTCCATTTTTATATCACTATAGAGTATGTTTATCAGTTATATAAGTGAAAATAGCACTCCACTATAATTCACACACAAATATATTTCAATGTATATTAACGTGTAATGTGTTCTCACATAAAAGGAAGTACAACGGAAGGCTGCTCTACGCAGGCGTTTGTATGTTTTCAAGGTTGATTATTACTTTACATATGCAAAAGGAATACATCATAGGCGTCGCATAATTTATTTCAATTAATTAAATTATCAATAGTTTAGTTTTTCAAAACAAATTTGATTAAATCAATTGTAAAAGCAATGATGATTTCTTCCAAATTATTTTTTTGCCCGTGAATCCTACTGTGATTGGGAGTCATCATCATCAATACAATCATTGAGAGCAGCCGAGGTAGAATAAAAAAAGGTAAGTAAAGTAAATAAACGAATAATTAAAGTTCAATAAATATATACATACATACATAAATAAATAAATTATTACAATAATTCTTATTTAACAATTGTCGACTACAGGAATGCCTAAATACGTTTATATTCAATATATATTGTAAATGTTCTTATTATTTACGGCCTTTAATAAATTTATTATTCTCATTCTCTTTCAAAATTTTCCCATGCTATATCAGCTCTGTCGATATTATCTGATAAATATCTCAATTTTCTGCTTACAGGCAATGGGGTAGTTCCAATCAGTATTACCACTGTTATAATTTAGTTGATTTATCCTAATTTATTTGTGTTGATCTGTCTATTAGTTCAATTTGACAGCTGTATTTTTGAAGATATTCCTTTGGATTGAGGTTAGAATTCCGTTATAAAAAAGTATATTATAAGAACTTGTTCTCATTAAATTCATAATTAGTGATAAAAATGTCGAACAAAAATTACAGTACAAAGCACGAGCTGCAATGTATGAAATTACCGCACTCGCAACTTCGCGGCACGTCACCAATTTTCCACTCCCATGAGAAATGCTATTCACAATTATTCGTGTTATGTAATATACTATTCCGTATTATTGTGGAGTTCATTGTTAAGTATAGGTTATTATCAGAACTTATTAATTTTTTCTATCGATTTATTCGTTTATCTTTTCTGAATCTCGATATTTTCACTATAGGTTTGCATTTTCTTTTCTTTACCATTTACGGACTGTTACTTTTTGTATGCCAAATCTTAGCAAAGAAATCTCCAGTTCTGATAATCATTAGCGGTTGGGTTTCGTCTTTCACTCAGCTCTTTTTGTTCTGTTTTCATTCCGCTTTTGTGCGTATGGAGAGATCATTGACAATCAGTGAAAAAATTTTATATCGTTATATTGTTTTCTGAATAATACAAATATTTCATTTCATTTCAGAACCTCAATAATACTTCAATTGAAAAATGCTTGAGGCTTGCCGACGGAATTTAGAAAACAATTGCCTTTGAGATTGAAAATGAAAAATTTAATAAAAAATATAAATCTATTTCCCATGTGTTTGTTATATTGAAGTAACTCTATGAAATGCTTTCTTGATATCCAATATCGAACATAATTGAATAGCGGTTTGGAGCAAACATATCGATAATAACCAGATAGAACCATTTTGTTTATTTTCATGAAATTATGTGAGATAGGGGTTCGAAAATATGAAATAGTGATGATATCGGGATAGTTACAACTCAATATCATCGAAAATAACCTAACTAATATTATATCAACATACAATGTATATATGTTACGGTTAATACGAGAAAATAGTTAATTCGCGAATTAACCGGCTAAAACACGAATTAACCGAATGTCAAGGATAAAACGCGAATATGTCATAGTTCCGCTTTTGTTTCGCATATTATTCAACGCAAACAGGTTAAAACACGAATTACCCAAAAGCAACCGCATAAAACGCTTATTGTTTCAGTTTTTTGTCGTTTGTCAACATGGCTGGTAATACTGAAAGTGTAAACAATTTTAAAACGCGTTTCTATGAAGAGTTTTTCAAAGTTGCAGTTACCAAAAGTGCTAATACCGGATATTTAAATAGTGACGAATATAAGAATACAATTGAATGTGTCAAACAGGCAAAAAATACCGCCTCCAAAACTTCCCAACAATATCGCCGCATAAAACCTCATGCTTAATGAAACAAAAATCTATGAAAAAGGGATTAGTTGTGAAACCCATTATTCATTCCGAAATGAACAGCCGATGTCAAGTAGATCTCATTGACATGCAGTCGATTCCTGATGGACAGTATAAATTCATACTAGTCTATCAGGATCATCTAACAAAGTTCGTACAATTGAGACTCCTAAAATCCAAAACAGCTGATGAAGTGGCCCCAACAATACTTCATATATTTTGTATATTCGGTGCACTAATGATTCTTCATTCTGACAATGGACGTGAATTTTGTAACCGTATACTGGAGCAATTAAAAAGTATGTGGCCTGGACTTAAACTAGTTACCGGAAAACATCGCCATTGCCAATGACAGGGAAGTGTAGAAAAATGCAACCAAGACGTAGAAAAAATTCTAGCGACATGGCTGAAAGATAATAACACAAATAACTGGTCAGATGGTCCTAAATTTGTTCAAGTGATGAAAAATCGTGCATACCATAACGGGATCAAGCGTTCACCGTACAGAGCAATGTTTGGTATTGGATTAAAAATTGGCTTATTAGATTCCAAACTACCCATAGAGCTTATTGAAGGAATTAATACCGAAGAAGAGCTCTTAGATATAGTGAAAAATACCAGCACGGAAAATAATCTGGATGAAAATGACGTAGATCTAAATGAAAACAAATCTCACATGGAAGAAATAGGCATTGATAAGACAATTAATCCAACATTTAACAAAAATATAGATATACAAGTTAGCGGTCAAATAAAAGATAAGAATTATGAAATTGTAAAAGAGGAAAAGGAAGAGTCAGAATATTATGATATACCAAATGAGAATATACAGATTGAAATATGTAATTGATGTACCCAATTTGGCAGAAACAGTTGAAAATCACCAAAATAGAGTCCTTCAAGTAATCGAAGTCCACGAAAACAACATGCAAAATATTAACTGTATTGAAGATAATAATAAAGTGAGAGAAGAACGAAACGACATAACTGATGTGTTAAATGAGTGTCTTTGTCAAACTGGACGTGAAAAGTGTGATATTTGTGTGAAGCAGTTCAGTATTTTGGAAAATAGAGCACATGCTAAAAAATGTTTGGAGAAACAATCTGAAAAAATGAAGCGTATATCGAAAGATAAATTTCCATCTTGTTGCGTAGGGGATACTGTCAGAGTCCCTATTCCAGATTCAAATAGAGGACGTTGTGACTTCAATAATGAATTGCTGAAGATTGTACACGCTGATAATGACAAAGGATGTTATGAATTAGGTAACGAAAACGGTACTATTCGTGAAAAATACTCTAGAAATGAATTTGCTGTTTGCAAACGAAAGGTAATTCCATTAGAGTGTGTGTCAAGTGGAAAAAAATCATTAAGAGAAATTGCCAAAAACCAGTCAATTTCCGGAGGACAGGGATTTCAAAAATGTAACTGTAAAATCAAATGTCTCACCAAAAAATGTAGATGTAAGTCGAAAAATCTGTTATGTAATTCTAAGTGCCATTCAAGCCTATCCTGTTCCAATAAGTAATATGTAGTAAAAGTAGGTACCTATAAGTTTTGATCCATAGGTATTAAACTTTAACCTATTACCTTTTTATATTTTTTATAGAGAATATAACTATTTCTTTTTCATTATTATAATTTTAGAGAACATATTTTATTATTATGTATTAATTATGTAATAAAAATCACAGCTCAGTACCTATACGCACGTCTATGAATGAATGAATGCGACATTAATATTTGAATACTGAACTTATTACCCGGCTAATTCGCGAAAGAGCCAAGTGTTATCGGATATAACCGATCATATTGTCTAAATCGCGTTTTAACCGAATAATTTGCGAATATTTTCCAATTATTGTTATTTCTTCCGTAATAACCGGCTGTATTGGATAATTCGTGTTTTAGCCGGTTAATTCGCGAATTAACTATTTTCTTGTATTAACCGTAACATATACATATTTGTATATAAATATATATGTATATATATAAATCATTTTATTTTAGATGTAGATATATTTTGAAAAAGGCTTGACTGAGCCGAAACGTTAATATATGATGGTAATCCCAACTTAAACTGTCTTTTTGTGTTTATATTTTATAAAAACGACCTAAAACCAAGAAAAACTTTAGATATATGTATATATACTATAAAAGGTCAAAGAAAGTATCTCGCACATAAATATATATATATATATATATATATATATATATATATATATATATATATATATATATATATATCCATTAAGAAATCGTCCTTAACCACAGTAGGCGCGCGCGGAATGTCAGTCCGCACACATACTATCGCTTGTTGTTTTGTTAAACTTGGCAACTAGGCTTCCTGGCGCTCTCTAGCTTCCTAACTTATTGCACATGACTCTTGACTCTAGTACGCCGCGACGGCTCAAAGCGTGAATTCCTTGTGGAATGTGAATTCGCGCGCGCCCTTGCACGTTATATTTTTGTTTTATTACCTTGTGTATGAAAAGGTGAGTTTTAATCAGTTGTTTTCAGGTAATTTATACTTTTCTATGTTTCTAATAAATATCAAAATAAATTTCTGATATCGTAAGTGGGAAATATGATAAATAAAATATTAGCGGAACGTCATTCCGCGCGCGCCTCATTACGTTTCTTTTTTCAATCTACACTTTTTTTCAGATACAATGTCCTATGAACGCCAGCAGGAGATCCTCGAAAGAATGATACTTGAATGCCTCTCAGACAATGAAAATGAAGAGAAAGAATTAGACGATAAAGTGAACCTTGACGAAAATGATCACGTAGAAGAAAGAAGCGATAGTGATACCGAACAAGAGATAGATGAAAGAGACATCTTCAACTTGGAAGTAGTATAAGGATAAGAAGACGAAATGAGGAGTGAACCAGTCTATACAGGAAAAGATGGCACTAGGTGGAATGGATTGCCGTGTTCCAATAAACGGAAAAGAACAGAGCGCGCCATATTATTGAAACAATTACCAGGACCTAAGCGAGCTACTAGAGACTTGACGACTGCCTTAGAAATTTGGAATTTTTTTTCAATGCTGAAATGCTGCAGATTATTGGAGAATATACAAACGAGTACATCGAAGTCCTTTCTGATTCTTACACTCGACAGAGAGATCTTAGACCTACTAATATAAATGAAATTCGAGCTCTTATTGGACTCTCATATATTTATGGAACATACAAAGCCAATCATCTAAATTCAGAAGATTTATGGATGAGCAACGGTAAGGGCATTGAGATTTTCAGACTTACAATATCAATCAAACGTTTCAAGTTCCTTCTAAGGTGTCTCAGATTTGATGACAAGGACAATAGAGAAGAAAGGAAGCGTTTTGATAAACTAGCAGCAATGCGTCAATTTTTTTATATGTTCGTGAAAAACTGTAAAGATGGATATAATTTACCGGAGTTCACTACCATTGACGAAAAATTGGGAGCCTTCAGAGAAAACTGCTCATTTCGTCAATACATACCGAGTAAGCCGAATAAATACGGCATAAAAATATTTGCTTTGTGTGACGCGAAAATGTTTTACATGGCCAACATGGAAGTTTATGTTGGACGTCAACCGGAGGGGCAATTTTTCGTAGAAAATTCAGGGCAGTCCATTGTTGAGAGACTAAGCCAGCCAATTCATAATTCGGGACGAAACATCACGATGGATAACTGGTTCATGAGTATACCAGTAGTTGACAGTCTTATTACAAATTACAGGCTAACTGCTGTAGGAACTCTGAGAAAAAATAAAAGAGAATTATCTCCGGAGTTGCTTCACGTAAATCGCCCCGAAAAATCTACTATTTCTGCCTTCAAAGTAAACTGCACCCTTGCATCTTATTGCCCAAAGAAAAAAAAAGTTTTGTTGCTAGCCCCTAGTATGCATTCCGATGATAGCATTGATCCTGAAAGTTGAGATTAATTCAAGCTGGAGATAATGGCACAATATAACAAGGCCAAAGGAGGATTTGATATTGTCGAAAAGTTATGTGCAACATACAAGTGTGCCAGGTCGACACGGAGATGGCTGATGGTATTTTTTCACGCTTGTCTAAACGTAGGTGGTATAAGCTGTCAAGCAATTCACCATGCAATCACTAACGACAAAATCTTACGACGTAAGTTTTTGCAAAGTCTCGGATTTGCATTACTGGAAAATCACTTTCGTGAAAGGGCCACAATCCTTTATTTACCAAGAAATGTGAAGTTGAGGTATAACGAGAAAACCTACCAACCCTCTCATTGCTCGTTATAGATATGCGGGTTGTCTCACGTGGTACAACCCGTGCTCGCCAGTCGACTAGCTTCGAGTCGAAGAAGGGGTGGATTCTTCAAAAAATTATTAAGTTTTCAAAAAGGGCGCCAGAGAAGTTTTGGGAAGCACCCAATACTTCTTTAATTAGCCCACAACTCCTCAGTGAGTTAACAACACTCACTACACACTCCAAAGGTTAAATTTATAGGTAAGTTATCATAAGAAAATAAAAGTCAGCAAGTATCCCCTGATTGAAGTTTTAATTAGTCACTTTAGACCAAAGGTCTCTCTTCAAAATATTTATTACAATTTTACTACAACAATGTCCCAAATAATGTCTGAACTCAGCTGAAGGCTGTAGACTCAGAATGTAGTTAGGTTGAAGGCCGGAATCTACATAAATCCTAATTCGCAAGCTAAATTATCAGTTACAACGAAATCGCAGCTTAAATAAATAACTGACAAGCAGGTTCTATAACCTCTGAGCAGAGCTGAAGGCTTCAAACTCAGGGTGCAGAAGAGCTGAGGGCTCTAAACTACACCGATGACTCAATTCTATAATTATAGAGAAACGACCAAATGGTTTATGTACAATATCTCAAAATACAATGATAATATATACCAAAAATTAACAATGTACAGTCACAAGGGTTCACACTTCCGCAATTTATACCAATAAGAATATAAATATAAATAAATGCATAAGCATAAAATTAAAATAGCAAACGAGCTTACCGTTGCTAAAGAAAATATAAATCGAAATTATATACGGCGCATAATTATATACATAAAAACGTCAAAGTTTGAAAAATCCACTAAATAACGCAGTACCCAGATACGTACCGTAGTATCCTAGCGTTCAGAGGCAACAGCCCAATATTTTAAACTATAAGCAAAAGATTACCATTTTAAATACACAGTGTGAAACGAAATTACAGTAATTCACGCAAAAAGAGAAATAAAACTTTACATAAAAAAAAAACTGTGAAATGTGACGCATAAAGGTGAATGTACAAATGAATGAAGAATAAAAAGGAAAACCAATCACTTATCCTTTTCCGGACCCAGAACAGCAACTGAAGTCGCTCCAGAATATTCCAGCTCTCCTGGAACTGTTCTCACTGACTCATTAAGCTCCAATCAGTGAATTAATATCCACATAAAAAACCCTAAAATAGAGAAACGATTTAGCCTCTACATAGGGTTTACATTTTACCCCGGTCAAATTTTCGACGTCCCCCCGTAATATCCCATTATACTGACTATAATAACAACACCCGAAATTCGCAAATAATCATACATCCTGACTTTTAACTGTATAAAAGCCATTTACACTGAGAATAATAACTATATGATTAGTTTTTTCCGCTAAGCAAAAAACTACGATATCAAAAAAAACCATAAAATGAAAACTATGTCGTTGGACCCATCCCTCAACATTTATACAACCCCCGTGATATATTCTTATTTCAAAAAAAATATAAAGCAATAACGAAAAATAAGAATTTGTGAAATGTATCGAAACTATCTCGTGAAATCCAGATCACATACTCCAATAAACTACGATTCAAAGCTAAAATTCCTACGTTAATATACCTATAGAACTGTTAATTCCAAGAAGGTATTTTCAACCTTTTACCTTGATTATGAATCCTTCTAACCAACGCCGTCTACGGAAATTTACCACGAATTACGCAATTCCACTAATTTCTACTGGTATCCTCAGGCATCGGCCCTTTCTGGACCAGTAGCTTAACGGGTCAGAGCTGCCAGCTGTTGGTTCAAGCTCCATTTTCTTCCCCTACGTAAGGATTCTCAGGTTTTTCGCAAAATACTTTATGGCTACCAGAGCACATGCAAAATTTTTACGTTGGAAGTGTGTGTTTACACGTTGACGGCAAATGGAGGACTGACCACTTCGCGCATTCAGCGCTTCGAATTCTCTCCGGCAACAAGCTTGCCAATCGTTAAACCTCCGACAACTCGGCGAATTTTTGGCGTTACATGGAAATATGTGGTATCGAAGAGAATGGATAGACAAGTTAATACACATCCTGATAAAGGCTTTTACTACGATCGCAAGAAAAATCGTCCATCAAAATTTTTTTATCAAAAAGTGCTGTACTTGTTTAGGTTAATACTATACTGTACCTACTGTTTTGTGAAATAATGTATTTTTTTCTGTAACTGATACAAACCAATTCGTAGGTGAATCCTTTCCTAACCTAACAAAACAACACCAGATATCAAAAATTATACCAACCTTCATAAAATTGTAAAAATATTATCGTTATGTTTTGTCACTATATTTTAACGTGACGACAATATTACAGAATCTAACTCTGGAAAATTATCGTTGACATAATAATCGCTACCGTAACGACATCGTTGCGTTACGACAAATTACAGAATAGGCACCTCATTCCCTGAAGCCAAACTTGAAGCAAGGGGATGTAGGGGAGCCTGGGGCTGGTTGACGCACTTTTCGTATTTTTATTTTTAGCTTACACATTATCAAGTTTTGGTGTGCTTTTGGTACCAAATAGGAAAGTTTGATGTTTTATCTTTCATATTAGACAAGAGAAAAAATTGTTTTAGCAACAGTTTAGGTATACATTTTTTTGTGAAGATGGATGTCAAGTTGCGTCAACCAGTCCCGGGCTGGGGTTGGTTGACGCAGACAAATAAGTAAAGTAAAACATCTGTTATAATCCAAATTAAAAAAAAATATAATAAATTCTAAAAATGGTAACTATCCAAGGAACAAACATAAAAAAGGTAACTTAATTAACAAATTTAATATTATAGCTTAAAAAAATATAAGTCATTATTCGCTTTCACAGTTTACACAAACAAAGAAGACGCCAGGTTCCCCAGCACAAGCTTCATGTGCCCACATTTCGCAACTAGTGCACCGGATCCATTTTTCTGATGAGGCACTATTTTCATAGCTATCTGTGCAATAAAGGCAAAAGCATTCCTCTTCATCAGACTCATCATCGTCTTTGACTATTTTCCTTTTTTTTGTTTTTTTCTCTTTTGCATCGGACTTCTTTTTTGAGCAAATATTTCTTTTAACAGACTTTACATTTTTCTCTTGTTCTTCAAGAGCATCTTTTATTGGCGTGTCAGTTAGAATTGCTGTCACACGCTTTCTTTTATTAGGTTTAGCGTCCTGCTTTCTAGGTCCGGCTTTTGGTAGCGGTTTCAATTCAAATGGATTTACAGGCGAGCTCTAATTTTTTTCTTGAATAGAACTGGTAGTTGAAATGTTGTTTTCTTTCCCAGGCAGTGGACTTTTTGTTAACACTATATCTTTGGAGCATCCTGGCTGGTTAAGATCATCAGGTTCCTGTGAACACCCCGGTCGTGGTTTTGAAATCGAGTTTAGCTGAACTGGAACCACGTCCTTGTCAGCATTAGTGTCTGCGGAATCGGGACGGTCAGTTGCATATCCTGGTAAAGGTACGTGTCCACTAATCGGCGTCAAACGGAGGGTACGCATCGGACGAATCGGATTATTTGATTAACTACATTGTTTCAAATAGAACTGCGTTCACCTATCGGCATCGAAGCGACCGCACTTCGGCATTTCCGAACGGGATTCCAAAGACGAAATCAAAATCCGTTTCGTGCGGACACTGCCCATGCTGATAGTACGAATACTCACAAGTACACGCAGGCACGGGGGTTTTCTTTCCAAAGTTTATTATAAGAGCATATTTTGTTTTGTTAATAGTTTGTGACTTTCGTCTCGTCCACATTGTTTAAAAGTAATTATGGATGTAGCAAGACTTATCACAATTGTGCAGGGTTATGAAGAAATTTACAATCTGCGGCATCCAGAATATTCTAATATTCTTCGCAGGGACAATATTTGGGATGGTATCGGAACGAGAATTAATGAACCCAGTAAGTAAATAATATGTTCATAAAATGTAATAAATAAATCGCCAAGCCGTAATGTTTTTGTAATGGCATTGATGTTTTTAAAAAGACAATTTTTTATATCGAATTTGTGGTGAGTAGTCGTGGTTTGGACTAGTTGATTTTATTATTCAACCCCTTCGGGGGCGGAGTAAGAGAAGGTTAAATTTTATTAATAAAAAACATGACTGGAAAAAAATTCATTTAATTTGCGGTGGTGCTGCACTGGGGTAATATGACATTATAGGAATATAGTAAGTTAAATCTTTATTTATCTACTGATAACTAGTTCATTCTAATCGTCTTCCAGCCGCAACTCTTCTCATTTGCCATTCTACTGACCCTACTTCGGAGTTGAAGTATGCTTTAAAAGAAACTCGAACATTTAGGGCATCACGTCGAGCCACACCTCCTGTTCCTGTTAAACGCTGCAAACCTGCCATATAGGAAAGGGAAACGCGTTGATAATTCTCTGTTCATTGGCATGAATCATCTTTTAAGAAGTTATGAAGGCAGCAAGTTGTCATAACAACACAGACAACATGTTCAGGGGACATGCTCAGTTTTCGTTCAAAAATCTTGAACTTTCGTGTAGAAATTCCGAAAGAGATTTCCACCGTGTTTCTTGCCCGACACAATCTATACTCAGTTACTTGAGTCTGTGGTAGCCTTTTTGGGGGAGGCATATTGAAATTCTCGTCCATCAGTCGTTGACTTAAAAGAGAATTTCTAAATATACCAGCATCTGAGTTTTTACCAAATACACCCACATCAACACTGATAAATATATAGTTTACGTCAACCAGTGCTAAAAGTACTATGCTAAAATGTTTTTTGTAGCAAAAGAAATCTGATCCGCTGTGTGGTGGTGCCTGAATTAGCACATGTTTGCCATCCAGAGCGCCGACCGCAGTCCACAACTTCTCATCTGGTGTTGGCATAACAATTGCTTGCAGAACCTTGCATATTGCATTGCAAGTTGAATATATTATTTCTCTTACTGTACGCTCACCGAGTCGAAAAGAAAAAGCCAGTGCTCGAAACGAATTTCCAGTAGCCACAAATCTGAAACAGAAAATACAATATATTTTAGAATATTTTTGTTTGTTGCATGTAAACTATGGAAAGAACGGTGGACTGAAACTAGGGATAATTTTCGGAAAGCTATGAACTTGCGGAAAACCAAACGTGGCCAAGGTGCATCAAAGTTAAAGCCTGCCAAGTATGAAAAAGAACTAGCGTTTCTGGCCCCATATTAGAACGACGAACAAGAAAGGCAATCGAACTTATCACAGTTTTCTCCTACTGCTGCTTCTCAAGAGAGTGATATTGTAGTAGAAATGGTGTTGACTAGCCCTACTCCCCACATTCCTTCCCCTTCACCCACCACATCAGATACACTACCTTTCACTTCATACGCATCAGCACGATCAATAATTGTTCGTGGCAAAAAAAGGATTAGAAAAGTTGTTCCGCAAAATTCAACTGCCGCCTCAATTTTGCAAAACCATTTGTCACAAAAGGAAAGAGTAGATCCGCCAGAGCAGGCAGATGCTTTAACTGACTTCACCACAAAAACTTTTCCAAAACGAGATCAGATTTTGATAAAGAATCAGTTATTCAAAATAGTTAATGACGTCGAACTAAGATTATTGACTGAAAGTACTGGAACAACCGAATCAAATTTTTCTTCTCCGGATGTCTACCACCAGCAGGGCCGTATTTCATCTACAAGCTGTATCCCGCCCAATATGCAGACGACCGAACAAAACATTTCTGCAAGTTTCCAAGAACACCAGAAGTCTGTATGGTCCCCAAACTACGTTCCATCCAGCATTCAAAGTGATGTAGAAGAATCTAATGCGTTTGTAAGAACTTTTCAAAATGTATCGTCAGGCAGCGCCAGTTTCACCGCACATGACCATTTCAGATTTTGAGACCCTTTGCTAGCGCCTAGCGCACCTAGTGGTAAAACCAGAGCTGCCTTTTACTTTCTTTTCATTATTAATAAACATAATATTAGATTTTCTTAAAAATCACTTTCATTCTTTGACCTTATTGTATCCCACTGTTTTTAGAATAATTCTTAGTTCAATATATGGGGTCAAAAGCAAAAGTTGTGCAGTCAAAAAAATTAGTTATTTTAGAAATGAAAAGTTGAAGGGCTTGAATAGATCATGCTAAAAACGGTAAAACGTATTACTTAAAATATTAATTTTCAAAATCATACATACCTTAAACTGACTGCCAATCTTTCCTCGGGTCCTATAGATTCTCTAAAGGGTGTATTTTGTCGCAATAAATTTGGTCTTAAAATATTTAAAAGTGTTTCAAATCTAACGTGTGACATTCGAAAATATTCAAAGAACTTTCTTTCATCTCTAACTAAATCACAAAATAAACTGTGATATTCCCCGAATATTGGTCTTTTTATGTTAATATTATGCACCCAACATTCCTTTCTTTTTCTTTCGTTATCTTCTTCTTCTAATAACACGCAAATAATTATAACATCTTTTTCGTTCAGTAACGACATTGCTTTGGCTTCAATAGCAGGAAAGAAATGACTGGCTCTCCATCGTAGAGAAATGCTGAAATCGACTCCAATAATCCGTGGTACTAAACGCTCGACGCAAAAAAATCCTATTCGTCCGATGCGTACCGTCCGTTTGACGCCGATTAGTGGACGCGTACCTTAAAAACTCTTGATCGTCAAAAACGTCTCTATTGAAAGGGCTAATTCCAGACACCTTGAATCCCGCCATAATATTTTTCGGTGTTGCTGCCAGTGGCAGTGAGTCTCGAACTATTAGGGGGACATCGTATATTGACATCGTGCGTCCGGGATTGCTGGTGATCCAGGAGTCACTGGCTGTGTTCGAATTTGATTTAATTACCAAATTCTCCCGTGATTTTATTTCATCTTCCCCTGTATACTACAATTCGTATCTTCTGCTCAAAACATATAACAAAATATCTTCTTCTCAACATTTAATTTTTGTTTACATCAACAAAAAACTCATTTTAACTTTACTAACATATAAGAAATACAGATAAATATCGTTTTCTGAAATTCCACTGAATATTTCAAAGTACCCGACATCTTATCGCTCCATAAAAACTCTCTTCCAAACTCTGTTATCTGTATCTACGAAACCTTTTCAGTCCATAAAAAATCATCCCAACTGCAAATCTGCACTCGCTGTATCTGACCATTATGTTTCAAATTCTTTCATCCCATTGGCCAGATCCTAATATTTTGCTCCTACCTCACAACCACGTTAACCCATGTATAAATACGAATACAACCTCAATTTTATTCACTTCCCTGCCGACTATCATACAGTTTTAATTCATCCTTCGTTCTCGCTCTTTTATCATTTAACCGTGGTACATAAAGGTACTCAAGTTATAAGAGCACCCGTCGTTTTTTATCCCGGGAACAAACATTTGTACTTAATCTTTAATCATCTAGTAAACCATCATATTATGTGTAAAATAATCTCAGTTAACGCGTATGTACAAGTGAATTCTCAATTGTCTACGCAAAAATAAATAAAATTATAAATTCATGCAATATATAAAAACGAAAGTGACATAAGTGTTTCAATACATCATACAGTTCAACATTACATCATACATCAGTGAAAAGAATCGTTTTTGGTGCTTCGAGTACATCTGATAACAACAAAGAACTTTAATGCCATCTAATAGCCCAAGTTAAAAGGGTTAATTAAAACATGGTCATTCGAAGCCGGATTGAATCAGTGAAGAGAAGATAGTCCAGATTGCAACAGCTATCAAACATAGAGGTCAGTGTCAACAAACAACTAAGGTATTTATTAACAAAGCAAGAACTCTCTATTTGATAATTGAACTTTTGAAATTTATATGAGACATTGTGATTTAAATAATTGCACCTGAATATTGAGTGATTACAATAACATCGTTGATATTTCTTATAGATCATAAATTCATACTCTTTATTTGATTATTGAACTTTGAAATTTACATAAGACTTTGTGATTTAAATAATTACACCTGGATTTGAGTGATTATAATAACACCATTTGACAAAGTGATTTGATATTTCTTATATAATATATAACATACATTCATAGAAGATAGGATCATTAATAATTATACAGTTATACTATTTGAAAAAGTGATTTGATATTTTTTATGTAACATACATTCATTGTACAGTGTCGCTTAAATAATTACATATTAATATTGTTATGGAACTATGATAACACTAGTCGGTATTGTTGTGTGAGAAAACCAGATACAATTACAGTGTCATTTAAATTGCAACGAGCCGTAAAAAACTTGAGACACGGCTGGTAGCATATATATGAAAAAAATATGTTACGCTGATACAAAATAAACATTGTTCAACCATAGCCATTGATTTACATTTAATGTTAACCATATAATTAATACATCATTTACAAAATGGATTCATTAAAGACGCAACGTGCTAGTTGCAAAGCATCAATTACTCGTATTTACAACTGGTTCCATAGCAATCTGGACGACTCAGACAAGTATGCTTTCAAATCCCGAATAGACAACTTAGAGAAATATTACTCTAAATACTCTGAGATTCAAGACCAAATTGAAACCATAGCCGTAGATACTGAATTAGAATTTGACGATAGAAGTCAGATTGATGAAAAATATTACTCATTACACTGCAAACTACAAAATGCTTTCGAAAAATTAAAACCTAAATTCAATCAAACTAATCAATTAACTGTACATTCTCATAGTGAAACTCATATTAGACTACCTTCCATAGAAATACCGATTTTCTCAGGAGATAGCACTAAATACACTGCCTTTATAGATCTTTTTAATGCACTAATAGTAAATAACACCCGGCTTACATCCGAAACTGAAAAATTCTACTATTTGAAATCATACTTGAAAGGTGACCCGCTCAATTTAATTTCTCAATTACCGGTAAATGAAACCAATTTTGATGTAGCGTTGGATTTACTGAATTCTAAATATAATAATACACGGCAGATTGTTACTGCCCATTTTAACCGTTTGACAGCCTGTAATAACATCTCAAAATGTACTGCCCAACAATTAAGAACATTTACGTCCGAAGCTAGATCTATCGTGAAGTCATTGTTGAATCTAAATATCAATAAGGAAGTGTTATTTGATGCACTAATCGTTCACATATTAAAAACAAAATTATAATACAAAAAGTTCTCTTGAAGAAAAAGAGACTGATCAAAATTTAATTGCTAGTGATACTTTTTTTGACTTTTTGGAAAAAAATGTACGGTCTTGGAAAACTTGTTAACCCAAGATCCCAAACCCGATACATCCCATCATCGTAACCAGTCTTCTAATGTGACCACACCAACCAACAGAGTAGCATTAATTGCAAAACAACATTCGTATCCCGAACAAAACCCACATCATAACAATGGTCAACTCAACCAACCTTCGTCTAGCGCATACCCTACTTCCAATTATCCATCTTCAACATGCTCATTTTGCAAGGTAACAGGCCATAAAATTTATGGATGTTCCCAATTCGGACGACTTTCTATCCCTGATCGAAGTAAATACGTTAGAGACAATAAAATGTGCTTTAGGTGCCTAGGCTATAAACACTCAATATCCAATTACATATCGGTAAAAACCTGTTCAATTTGTCAAAAACGACATCATACCTTGCTTCATTCAGACAACCCATCCATACAAAACTCGGATACAAGAACGTTTAACAGAAATAATAACAATTCACATCCTACATCTTCAGGACGCATCTACTCTCACTCTCATCCAGAAAATTCAACTGAAATAATTAATGACGTTCCTTCAACTTCCAGGAATAGTCATGTCGTTCCATCAGAAGAGAATAACACGCAACCTATCCCTAATTTGACAATGCTCAATTTAAATGGAAGCCATGTGCTTCTCGCCACAGCTAACATTCTTATTTACCCTCAATCAGGCCCCGCAATTACAGCTAGAGCCCTCCTTGAGATAGGAAGTCAAAATTCGTTCATTCGCTCCCATTTAGTTACTCAGCTGGATGGAAAAACATTTGAACAACCCCTCTGTGTATCTGGCATCTGTAATAACAACCAAAATATTGACTCAATGTTTAACCTAACATTTTACCCGACCACTTATGAATCATTCTCGTTTGAAACCACGTGTGCTGTTGTTAAGCAAATAACACGGTCCCATCCTCAAGCCATGATCGATATACAGTCCTTAGGAATACCAACTCATCTCTTATCTTCATTAGCAGACCATTCTTTTGGTACCCCCTCCCAAATCGACGTTCTCCTGGGAGCTGACATTTATTACACATTACTAAAACACGGCATTCACAAATTAGGCAAAAACCTACCTACCCTTATATCCATCTATCTTGGGTGGGTAATATCAGGTACGGTCCCCTCAGCTTGTATAAAGAACGATATCCCCATAGTCGCCATGACCCATTCATTTCATTCCATAGTAAATGAACCGCTACCCACTGTCGACACGTTATTAGAAAAATTCTGGAACCAAGAAGAGATTACTATACCCGACCAATTGTCTGAGGAAGACATGAAAGCTGAAACCATATTCACCTCATGTTTACTGACCCTTCCCAACGGACGCTTTAAAGTAGACTTGCCCCTTATACATGAGTCGGCCCACAAAAATTTGGGAGATTCCTTTCTTGTAGCCAAACGCAGATTTCTGTCACTAGAAACTCGACTTTCAAAATAACCCCAACTTAAAAAGCAATATAAAAATATCTTGTTTGAATACATCCAATTACAACACGGAGAAGTTGTCCCTCTTACATTGCAAACATCGCTATTAGATCACAAATATTTTGTTCCTCATCTTTGTGTATTTAAAGAAAGCATTTCAACAACCAAAGTCAGGATAGTTTTTGATTATTCAGCCAAAACATCTTCCCAGATATCACTCAATGACATCTCACTCAAAGGACCCACGGTCCAACCGGAACTACTCGACATCCTAATAAGATTCAGAAATTTTAAATATGCCCTTACAGCTGATATTTCTAAAATGTACCGTCAAATAGAGTTGAATGAACGCTTCCGATTCTTACAAAATTCGTTATGGAGAGACTCTCCATCGGACCCTTTCATTTGCATCCAACTTAACACAGTGTCATTCGGACAAACCAGTGCACCCTTTCTAGCATGTCGGGCATTGAAAGAAATAGCTCTACGAACTCCACAACATCCTAAAGTCCAATTGGCACTATTGTCACAAACATATGTAGACGACATACTGACAGGAGCAAATTCAGTCGATGACCTCATTCAACTTCATCAAAATCTCAAAAGCACTCTATCTCAATCAGGGTTAGAAATTCATAAAGTATGTTCCAACTCCTCTAAAGTCACTACCGAACACTTGATAGACAGCCCTTCTGAAAAGAATCTCAATTTAGACGATAACCCTAGTAAGGTCTTAGGAATCACCTGGAACCCAAAAACTGACGTCTTACAGATATCATCCCCATCCACGTTCGATCAAAAACTAACTAAAAGACTGATGTTATCCATTATATCCCAATGTTTCGACCCTTTAGGCCTGGTCAACCCTGTGATCGTTCAAGAAAAATTAATCATGCAACATCTTTGGTTACTCAAGATAGCATGGGACGATCCCATCAACGACTTGACACTCATAAAGAAATGGCATGGATTTGGAGAAAGCGTGACCCAGTTATCATCATTACATATCCCCAGGCATATATTTGAAAACAAACAAATATCACACATCGAACTCCACGGTTTCTGTGATGCCAGTTCATTGGCTTATGGAGGCTGTTTCTATCTGAGAACAATTTACACGGATTCTTCCGCATCCTCACAACTTATCATCTCCAAATCCCGTGTCGCCCCTCTCAACAAACCAATTACAGTTCCCAAATTAGAATTATGCGCCATGGCCCTTGTATCAAAACTTTACGCACGACTCCGCAACATCCTTGATAAACAATTAAAAATTTATGGTCCGACTCTCAAATTTGGATAAAAAGTATACCCACTAGATGGACAGTTTTTGTCTGCAACAGAGTCTCACCTCAACCCCGCGGACATTCTATCAAGGGGCCAGCCCTTAGAATTTCCCAGTACCAATTGGTTCTGTGGACCTCCTTTTCTATCGGAATCCTCCGACGACACGTCTTGTCACGACACTTTTTCCTGTCTACCGGACCTCCCTGAAGCAAATAAAAAGTCACTCGTTACGACAGCGAAACCACCAAACCCCTTCATAGTCTTAAAAACTCGTTCATCATCTTTAACCAAACTAGTCAGAACAATGGCATACAAATACAAATTTATAGATATCATCCGTCATCCAGCTACTACACAAAAAACCTTCTCTAGACAAAATCTAGACACTACTTTACTTTTCCTTGTACGCCAGGTGCAAACAAGGAGCTTCCCGAACCTTAATCGCGCACTACAAAAGAATCAACTACCCTCAGATAAACGTCTTATATCATTAAACCTTTTTATAGACAAGGACAATCTTATTAGAGTCGGAGGGAGACTCTCTCAATCCCCCGTTTCCTACGAACAAAAACACCCAATTCTACTGCCTGCTCATTATCATTTCACGACCCTGGTCTTACAAAAAGAACACATACGTTTAGGACACAGTGGTCCTCGAAATGTTCTCGCCAATATCCGTCTAAAATTCTGGCCCATCGATGGCCTGCGTGAGATCAAGCGCATCTTAAACAAATGTCTAATGTGCCATAGGTTCAAGGCCATAACAGCACAACATAATCATGTACTCAATCACTTACGCTCTTTCTTTCCTATTATATTACATACATTCTTATCGTTTACAACTCTAGTCCATTTCTAGAGTATACTGCTTACATTCTTATCGTTTACAACTCTAGTCCATTTCTAGAATATATTGTTTATATTCTTATCGTTCACAACTCTAGGCCATTTCTAGAGTATATTGCTTATATTCTTATCGTTTACAACTCTAGTCCATTTCTAGAGTATATGGCTTACATTCTTATCGTCTACAACTCTAGTCCATTTCTAGAGTATATTGCTTACATACGTGCCCTTACAAAACAAGAACTAGCATACATCTAGGCCTCTTGTTCATTCGTTACATTCATGACGTTAGAGTCCTTACAACACTCTAACATCAACTCTTATTCATTGGTTACATTAGTCCTTATAACACTCTAACCTCAACACTTGTCCATTCTTACATTCATGACGTTAGAGCCCTTACAACACTCTAACATCAAAACCTCATCATTTCTTACATTCATGACGTTAGAGTCCTTACAACACTCTAACATCAAATCCTTATCATTTCTTACCTTCATGATGCTAGAGTCCTTACAACACTCTAACCTCAACTCTTGCTCATTCGTTACATTCATGACGTTAGAGTCCTTACAACTCTAACATCAACTCTTGTTCATTCGTTACATTCATGACGTTAGAGTCCTTACAACACTCTAACCTCAACTCTTGTTCATTCGCTACATTCCTGACGTTAGAGCCCTTACAACTCTAACATCACACCTAAACATTCGTTTACTCTCATGACGTCAGAGTCCTTACAACACTCTGACACCAACATTAGGTAACTTTTACAACCCCTATACATTTATTTATATAATTTCATTTACAATTATTCACTTTCATTCACAATCCTGCATCAGAGCCCTATACACTCTCACGCTATCTAACCCTTTCACTATCGTCAGCATTCGATGTCTGAGAGCATCCATCTCTCACCGTTCTTCCATTCTTCTCGCGCCCCCAATATGTTCGAATTTGATTTAATTACCAAATTCTCCCGTGATTTTATTTCAACTTCCCCTGTATACTACAATTCGAATCTTCTGCTCAAAACATATAACTAAATATATCCTCCTTCTCAACATTTAATATTTGTTTATATCAACAAAAAAGTCATTTTAACTTTACTAACACATAAGGAATACAGATAAATATCGTTTTCTGAAATTCCACTGAATATTTCAAAGTACCCGACATCTTATCGCTCCATAAAAACTCTCTTCCAAACTCTGTTATCTGTATCTACGAAACCTTTTCAGTCCATAAAAAATCATCCCAACTGCAAATCTGCACTCGCTGTATCTGACCATTATGTTTCAAATTCTTTCATCCCATTGGCCAGATTCTAATATTTTGCTCCTACCTCACAACCACGTTAACCCATGTATAAATACGAATACAACCTCAATTTTATTCACTTCCCTGCCGACTATCATACAGTTTTAATTCATCCTTCGTTCTCGCTCTTTTATCATTTAACCGTGGTACATAAAGGTACTCAAGTTATAAGAGCACCCGTCGTTTTTTATCCCGGGAACAAACATTTGTACTTAATCTTTAATCATCTAGTAAACCATCATATTATGTGTAAAATAATCTCAGTTAACGCGTATGTACAAGTGAATTCTCAATTGTCTACGCAAAAATAAATAAAATTATAAATTCATGCAATATATAAAAAACGAAAGTGACATAAGTGTTTCATTTCATCATACAGTTCATCTTTACATCATACATCAGTGAAAACAATCGTTTTTGGTCCTTCGAGTACATCTGATAACAACAAAGAACTTTCATTCCATCTAATAGCCCAAGTAAAAAGGGTTAATTAGAACAGGCTGAATTAACGTAATGTTTTAATGGTCCATAGACAGACCGATCGAGAGGCTGGAGCTTATGTTAGCAATGGGCTGGAAATGACAACGCCGTTACGCCTTCACTTTTTAGATAATCAAGGGCAGCTACAGACAAATGCGAATCATGATTGTCTAGCAAAAGTAGTACCGGTCTCTCTTTGGAACAACCAACGTGCTTGACAAAATGCTTAGCAAACTCCAAAAAGTGCTCTTTTTTCATCCAACCTGAAGGATTTGCGGTTCCAACTGCTCTAGGAGGGCCATTAGCGAGAAAATATTCTCTGAAGTTAACCCTTGGAAAAACAAAGAACGGCGGGACAGAATTTCCCGTTGCAGATACCGCCAAAGCCGTAGTAACTAAGGTGCCGCGTTCCTGGGAGGTTACGCGTCCGTCCTGCTTATATCCACGCCTGCCAACAATTCGGTTAGGCTTTTACACGGTCGTAATCCCAGTTTCATCCATGTTCCATATTTGTGCCGCTTCTAATTTTAGGCGGTTGAGGACTGTTTTTAAGTTGTCAAGGAAAATTGAAACATTTTCTCTGTTGAAACTAGAAGCGCGAGCTAAGCTGGTTGCTTCTGGAGTTCTTACCGGAAGAGCACGATTTCGTTTCATGTAATATGTAAACCAATCCTCCCCAGCCATTTTTGTCACGTTCCAGGATTCAGGGTATTTAATGCGCAAAGCAATGGCATAATCATACGCGAATTTTCTTACTTCTCTGACGGACAATCCAAAATATATGTCGCTTGCCATTTTAAGGTATTCCTCCAAATGATTTACTTGTTGATCTGTGAACACTTAAAAATTATGAAAGACGTGAGGCATTTTTTGAAGCTTTAATATTTTTAAAAATAATTTAAAATATAATATACCTGGCGATTCCTGTAATATCCAACTTTTGTCGTTATTGCGGCATCGCCATTAATTTCTCCCTCAGTAAATTTTTTGCAAAAACGTCTCAAAGTTGCCTCCGGGATCTCAAAGTCTTTTGCAGTTGCCCTAATGGATTTGTTGTTCATTTTAACCTCTTTAACTGCCCTTAGCATGATATCTGGTGGAGTGATACCCCTTTCTGATGTTCGTTTATGAGAACGCATCTCGCTAAAATATAAAACATAAATTGAAATATTATATTTTAAACTCGGGGTTGGTTGACGCATGCGTCAACCAGCCCCTTGTCGTGTGCGTCAACCAGCCCCTGACCACGTTTTTGTATGTGTGATGCAACTGTACCTATACTATTTTATTCTTAGAAAATCTATTTAACAGTTCTTGTTTGGGACGGTTGAAGCTTTATGTAGTATCAAACCGATTTCAATTATGTTTAAAAATAAAGTTTATAGAACAAAAACTGTAAAAAGGTAAAAAACTACTTACCACTGCCAAAAAACAACAAACCGCACTGTACACAACACCACTGATGCAATCAAACTGAAACGAACGTTCGAGAGTGGTTTTTAATGGCGGCTTTGAGACAAACCGGTCGGCGACGTCGCCAAGTGTAGTTTTAAAAAAATTGAGGTGCGTCAACCAGTCCCGGGCTCCCCCATCATGAATTTTGACGGATTCATCACTCTTGGATACACAAATACTGGGGGAACGATATCACCTATCGTGGAAATTATTCCTACGATACAAAGGTAACTAGTTCATCTATGTATCTGTATTTAACTTGACCCACTTGTTTTTTGCCTTTTGTCGATACTACTTTCAATGGCTTCATGACAGTTGTTACGTCTTTTTCGTCAAGGCTCTAGATTTGAGCTGCATTAAATTGATGTCTTTCTAGAACTAATCTATAATTTGTAAAAAATTCATCTACTCGGGCTTTGTTAAATTCAGTGTTTCTCATGAGGTTCGTGCTTTCTGGTTCTCTTAAGGACCATAATTTCTAGTTTCTTTCAATAAAACCCTTTCTCCATTTGATTCCTAAGAAACTAACAACTTTTTTCCAAGAATCGTGTATTGTACTGGGTGAAAAAAATTCAAACAAGAGGGCTGCGAGCCCCAAGCCTTATTAATACTAAGGTATCAATCTATCTCTAGATGCATTTGAAGACTTGAAGTAAATGATGGGCTAAGTGCCATGGAAATATAAATTAGGATTTTTACTAAAATGCGTGCTAAGAGCCAGCGCCAGTAACCTGTATAGCAGGCTAAGTGGAAAGAGTTTATTTTATATTTCAAAAGTCTCCGCAAGATAGAGTCTGTGTAATTTGCAGTCTTGGTTTTTGTAAATCACGGGCTATGTGCCACTTGTCACGACCGTCACGTCGTGCGTATATCTACGGGTGTATATATAAACTCCATATGAATATGGAAAATATAATACAAGATTATACGACAAGAAGATGTAAAGGAAAAGGAAGAGCACAAGAAGAAAGACAAATCAAAAGATTTGAGGGAAAATCGTATATTAACAAAAGTAATATCTTTGTAAGAGAGAAAAAGGAACCTAATGGCGAGGTAAGTGGTTACGGTTTTTATTAATATTATTTTTATTTGCAATTCCCTTTTAAGGTCATTTGTAAATGTAAATACAAGTGTCGAGAAATTCCTCATGTTCACAAACTAAAACTCTTTCATGATTTTTATGGATTTAAAGATAATGTAAAACAAAACTCATACTTGATGGGATTACTCTCAATTTCTGGTGTGAAACGAAGAATGTACGGCGAATACGAAAATCCGGAAAATAGTAGAAGACAGGCAAGCGTGTATTCTACTTTACCAGATGGCAAAGGCAACATAGTCCTGTTCTGTAAACAAACTTTTCCAGAAGTGTACGGTGTAACCAGAAGAAGGATTGAAACATTTGTCAAAGCGAAAAAGTCAGGAGATGTAGTTTACACTGAGAAACGAGGAAACAAGAAAAAAATGCGAAAATTTACAGAACAAGACGAAAATCTAGTTATTGAGCACATTCAGTCATTTCCAATAGAGCAAAGTCATCACAGTAGATTGAAATCCCAAAAAGAATATTAAAGTCAAGACCTTAACATGAACAGATTGTATATGGCATTTAAAAAAAGTTTCTCCAGGCGCAGATATCGTACCGTTATTATTATACTACGTTCAAAAAGAAATGTCCCAACCTAAGTTTTCATCATCGTCGTACTGACACCTGCGATACTTGCGATTTTATAACAATGTAAATGAAGAATGATCCTAGCAATCGGGATGGAAAGCAAAAACTTGAACTCCACCATCGTAAATCTCAAAAGGCTATGACAGAGATGAGACATGATCATGAACATTCCCAACTTCCCTGAAGCTCTATGTATACGATTTCGGTTGATCTCCAACAAGTTCTGTCTCTTCCTGCTTTAACACATTCTCAGATGTACTATTTACGGCAACTTCCGTGTTACAACTTGTGTGCGCATGTAGGAGACAATAACAAAGGTTTTATGTTGTTATGGCATGAAGGAATAAATGGACGAGGAGGAAATAAAATTGCCTAGTGTATATTGAAAGCAGTAACCAGTAAAGTGACATATAAAAAACGGCTCACAGTTTGGAGTGATAACTGCGCTGGGCAGAACAAGAACAAAATGCTCTTGTTTCTGTGGATCTACTTGGTTGCTCAGGGTTGCTTCGATGGAATTGATCCTAAATATCTAATATCTGGACACTCTTTTCTTAGCTGTGACAGACATTTTGCACAGATCGAAAAAAGAAGACGACGGGAGACATGTCAAGTGCCTATGGATTTGGTCCGGCTCATGGCAACTGCTACACCAAACAACCCATTCATGGTAGATTTGATGCAACAAGAAGATTTTTTCAATTTTAAATCTGCTGCTGAAAAAACATTAACCCTCTGGTAGTCGCGCCGCTGTCTGTGAGACCGGGTCGTCACTTTTTGCGTCGTAATAAATCGGCTTTCAGTCATTTTCGGTTGAGCTCTTCAATACCTTCATCTATCGTTACAGTTGACCTTCAGTCGTATTTTAGTCGTTACTGGGTGAATGTGTGTACAGAAATAATCATTTCGGGTGTCTGAGACCGGCGCGACCTGCTGTGATACAAAATTGTAAAAATGTATTTTTTTTGTTTTTTATGTTATTTGATCACTGTATTTAGAAAAAAATGTTAAATTATAGCCATGGCTTGCTATGAAAAGGACCAAGAATATTTGCAAAATCTTCTGGATGATGTAGGACTAGGTGATAGTGACAATGAAGAAATTGTTTTCGAAGATGAATCAGATGAAGAGGAACAGGACAATGTGGAACTTGTAAATCACCAAAGTGATTCTGAACAGGAAATTTCTGATTCAGAAGAAATTGTTGAGCATCCAATTTCCCCACTTGTCTACATAGGTATTGTAAAAAATATGACAAAAATTAAAATAACTATCCAAAAGTTACTGTTGTTCTTTGAGGCAAGAATGGTACCATGCGTTGGAAAAAGCATCCCCCACGCCCAAAAAATGTAAGAACAAGGCAGGATAATATAATTATTTGCTTACCAGGGCCTACACAGGCAACCAAAAATTTGAAGACTGCTGAGGAAATTTGGAATTATTTCTTCGATGATACGATAATTCGAATTATTGTTGACAGTACAAACAAATACATATTGTCCATCCAAGAAAATTTTTCAAGAGACCGAGATGCTAGTCTAACGGACAACATTGAAATCCGGGTTTTTATAGGACTACTATATTTATCTGGTCTTGTTCACTCCAACCGCTCAAATGCTGAGGATCTTTGGAGGAGAGATGGGTATGGCATAGAAATGTTTCTCCTCACAATGAGCCTAAAAAGGTTCCGATTCCTTTTACGTTGCTTACGTTTTGATGATAAAGCAACGAGGATAAATCGAATACAATTTGATAAACTAGCTTCCATTCGTGTAATATTTGATCAATTCGTAAGAAATTGTATGAATGGTTATAATCATTCGGCGTTTGTTACCATTGATGAGATGCTTCCGGTGTTTAGAGGTAAATGCCAATTCCGTCAATACATACCCTCGAAACCTAACAAATACGGCCTGAAGATTATAGCAGTTTGTGACGCGAAAGTCTTTTATACTTCCAATTTGGAAGTCTATGTGGGATCCCAACCCGAAGGCCCATATAAACTTTCTAACAAAACCTATGACCTGGTTTTAAGAATGTGCAGATATCTTTCTGGTTCACGCATTAACATGACCATGGAAAATTGGTTCACGTCTATTCCTTTGGTGGAAAAATTACTAAAGGATTACAAAATAACTGTTATTGGAACAGTGAGAAAAAATAAAACAGAACTTCCAATTGAATTTTCAAGACCAACTAAACGCCCCATCTATACAAGTATGTTTGGCTTCACCGAAGATCTAACAATAATTTCATATATTCCTAAAAAAGGGAAAAATGTTATATTAACATCCAGTATGCACCACCATGACGATATTGACCCTGATAATGGTGAGAAATGTAAGCCGGTAATTGTTACTACATTAATGAGACAAAAGTGGGTGTCGACGTCGTCGATCAGTTGTGTGCTTCATATGATTGCTACCGTAATAGTAGAAGATGGCCCATGGTGATATTTTACACCATGTTGAATGTTGCAGGAATCAATAGTCAGGTTATAATCAAGGCTAACAATCCCAATGAAAAAAATTTACGTCGGCGAAATTTTTTGAAAGAAATAGCAAACGTACTGATCCAGCCTCAGTTGAAACGGAGAGCAGCTCTTACCAATCTTCCAAGGACACTAAAGTGCAGACTTCTGGAAGTTACTAACACAGAAGAACGAGACCTTTAAGATAGACAGTTACCACCTGGAAGATGTGCCCTCTGTGGAAAAATAGAAAAACAAGATTTTATTGTTATAACTGCAGTACCTATATGTGTTTAGAGCATATTATATGTGTTTGTCAGAGCTGCAGGGCAGCACAGTAATAATAGTTGGCTCGAGGTATTTTGTTATAATATGTTCACTATACATTTAGTTACCATTTTTAAATTTTGCTGATCTCAATAGAACGTGCCATTTTTTTTAGTTGGGTTATATTTGAATGTATGTTTTTTTCATTAGCCTTTTTTTCAAACCAATGTTAAGCATTTGTTAAATGAGTTTTAATAAAAAAAATTCACTAAAACTGCGTATTTTTCATTATATTACCGTATTCTTACAAAATAAAGAATTTAAAAAATCATTTAATATTTTTTTCCCACCTGGTCTCAGACACCGGCGCGACTAAACTTGGAAGAAAAATTCGCGCGACTACCGGAGGGTTAAACACCACAAATTTCTAAAGCACAATGGATAAGAATAAGCAAAGATGATCCTGGACAAGTAAAGATACGAGAAACTCTTGACGAATTAGATGCATGGAAGGTTACTAAAGTTTTCAAAAAGAACATCAACACTCAAAGTATTAAGACTATGAATTTAGAACCTTTAGACTGCACCAGCAGAATGAGCGAAGAAAAACGAATTTAAGATCGGTGCTGCCATACATTAAAGAAGAAAATAGAGCATTTTTCCAAAATTTGTTAGTTTAACTAATTTTTTTGTAGTGTTGAATAAAAAAATATTAAGAATAAAATCTTTAATGTCTGATATATCCCATTTGTACGCTATTTATTGTGGCACTTAACCCTTTTCATAAAATCAACATTTTTCTATTTTTTTTAAGTTCTGTATGTCGAATTACAAATTTTAATCAGTAATTAGTCTTACCTTTATCTGTAAATAATCAACGTTTTTTTATTAATTCTATATTGTAAATACAGCAACATTATTTACAAAAAGTTGATTTACTCAAAAGTTTAGTTTTGGCACTTTGCCCATTATTTACTTCAAGTCTTCATTTAATGACTTGATGTTATTTTAGGAGGTATAAATTAATAGACAGATTTTGTAGGTTTAGACTTCAACAAGGGGAACTAAATTTTTTTAAATAATTGTAAAACTTACCTGCTTTCTTTTTCTGATGCCTGGATTCGGGAATTTTGTAGTTCGGTATTTCTAATGCAAATTCATGGGCCAATTTTTCAAACAGGATATAATCCAGACCATAATTTAGGTCTGAAGCTTTCTGAATGTATTCCCTAAGGTGCTTCTCTTCTTCAAATATTAGGACTAGTGAAACGGTAAATATATTGCCGAGCTTGTTTTAAGATTCTTCAATTTCGCTCTCATTCCGGAATCCTTCAGTTGCCTTCTTACCTCGTCATCAGATTTTGGGCTTTGCATTTTCTTAATTCTGAGTTGCGAATGTGTCCTTTTAATGTTATATCTTCTTGATGCCTCCCTTACGCCACATTACTATGTAAAATAGGAGCGGATTGCATTTTTCACCATCAGTTCATTTTCTCTGTCAGATTCACGTTAATTTCGAGGCATCTACAAAATGGAACCAATTTTTTTTTCAAATAATGCCGTTATTAAACAAGGGTATGATTTCGGCCTTAGCCGAAACCTCACCCCATCTAGCGGCTGAAGTAGCACCATAAGTCAAAACAACAAAAATGGCACCTGTGCCAGTTACTATTTATATTGAAGCTTAGATTATTTATGGTTCTTGATATGCCAATAAATATGAGCACCAAGTGAAGTATTTGTACAAATTGATTGTACACAAGAGATTTTGAAATTTGTTATTTGGAAAACTCACCTTGTTTACTCTAAACACATTCAAAACTGAATCAGCACAAACAATCACTTGCAAGACACTTCACTTGCGGCTGAATACTAAAAACAAACAAACTTGTGTGTGCTAAAAATCTTAGACGTTTCGCGGGAAATTGGAAAAAGTAAAATTCAATCGGGGGTTGCCGAATTTCCACAGGGCCGAACCCTCCACCATCTATCCTACTGAGTATAGTCATACTGTTGTCAGAATAGTCAAGCTCTGCTGTTTGTTTACATTCAAATTTCAAGACACTTGGCCCAGACAAATTAGAAAAATTCAGAGTGATCGAATTAAGTCTAGGACGTAATATTGCCAACATAAATAGCGCAACAATGTCAAGACAGCTCATTTCAGTGTTGATATAAATTATTTTATAAATAGTTTTATATAAATATTGTAGTGTCAGTGAATATGAATCATAATAAACTTGTGAAGAAACTAAATAAACGTTACAATATCAAAAATATAAATTGATTAAATCTAATTTCCGTGAAGTTGTATACAATTCATAAAAATAGATGTACAATATCATGTCACAATGGAATGAGATCAAATTAGTTTGAATCTAAATTAAATTACTCATGTTAAACAATCGTCACGTTTTCGAATGTGATACTAATCTCAAAAAAACACCTTTCTTAAAAGAATAATGCAGGATCTTTCACGAAATGAAGGCAATACTAAAAAAGGCAACAATGACACTGGATTGGAAAGCATTCAAGAAGTAAAGTATGTAATATCTCAAGCTGAAACCTTGAAAGGTTAGAGCAATTGGAAAAGATTATTACTAGTGGTTCGTAGCAAATTATTTTTGAGCTCAACTCAATTCAGATCTGTTTTAATTCTGAGAAAAGGGCACGTTTTATTGACTGAGTTTATATATAATCTTTAAGCCTATGACATTGATATTAATCAACCTTTCCACTGGATTGTCGACTTCTAAAAATTAGTGTTTTTGTAATAAACTCGAATATCCGTCTTCAAAACCGAATATATGTTACCATTGCCATTATTTTCCTGAAATAATAATTAGAAGCGAAACAAAAAACATCTCGTTAAATCCCAGTTCATAATTGACAATTCACGATCATAATAGTTGAATGGTTAAATCGAATTTCAAGAAAACGGTGTACACTGTTTGTCAATACAGTAGAAACGGTGAAGCTTTTCCATCACGTGGCCCAATCTACGATTTATGCAAAGCATATGTTCTACATATTATTTTATTCTATCAATATAAATCAAACATTACAACGTCGATCGATTGTCTTTTTCACTAGACCAACTACAAAACATACGTGATAATTTCTTTAAATTTGCTGTAGTAACCGTGGAAAGAGACAACAACGTGAATAACTGATCGTACTGAAAGTTGAGTTTGACATTACCACATTTGAGTTTATGCGAGCTTAGTTTACCGTTTTGTTTTTAACGAATTTTTGGATTGAAAGTGTATTTATTGTTAAAATCAGTTCTTGTAACAACTAATTTGACTTTTTATTCCATTTGACATTGGTGAGTACGAATATAATACGTTATCAAATTGTGAACTTTTGACATTTCGGAACACCGAAAATGTGGTGAGACGGGAATATTACGATGCTTATTCTACTTCTCATTAATGGTGAATAGTATTTACAATTCTCCACAATGTGTATATCTCTGTAGAATATTCAAAGTGGCATGAATCAAGTGTCTGATTGTACTTGTAACGGTATTTCATCCAACAGTTATTTTCGGAAAATGCCTGGAGAACGGTATAATTCACAAGCACAGGAGTTTGTTATAAACTTAATTGAACATTTTGAGATGGAAAAAACAACGTTAACATATATTTAAGAACATTTCTATGTAAAATTATATTTCGGAGAATGGAAACTGCACTGAAAATTTCTTTGAGAACGGTATGTTCCATTAAAAAAAGGAAGGAAATTCAACTTTTCCAACGTCACTCAGTCACATACCTCAAATGAAACTAAAAACAGAGGATTTACCCGAGGGAACCAAAATGGCAGTACGGAATACCTTATATAACATGTATGAACAAAGTAAGTAAACAAACATGTGAAACAATAATACAACACCTTCCATGTATGTTCTCAACCCTTAGATTACAGTCAGTTTACACTTCAAATAAAAGAGAAGTAAGATCATAGTACCTTAATAATTGATATTACACATCATAGTTCATGTATTATTTATTATCTATACAGTGTGATTTTTCACCAACTGCTTATAGTGCTGTATTCTTTTCTATCTTTTTCCTTTTTTTCAGCCATCTTCCATCTATTGGATAAAGGCCTCTCTCATGTTTGACCATACACCTCTATTTTCTGCTCTCTGGTACCAGTTCAGCCCAGCGAATTTTTTCAGATCATCGTGCAATCTCTGTTGTGGTCTGCCAATACTTCTTCGTTCTCCCCAAGGTCTCCATCTAGTGGTTTGTCCACTCAAATTCTCCATGTGTCTTGCAACATGTCCTGCCCATTGCCACTTCAAGGAACTGATTCTCTGTATGATGTCGGTTACTTTTGTCCTTTCTCGTATCCACTGGTTTGTTTTGTGGTCTCTCAGTGATATTCCCAGTATTCTTCCCTCTATGGACCTCCAGTGTGGTATATGATAATCTTATTATAGAGGGTCTGAGTAATGAAAGTTTTAGAATACAGAAAGTGGTGCATATTTTCAATTTAAATGTGATATATTATAGCTTCAACATGTGCTGATTTTTAAGATGAGTACTGTCCGCAAATGTTTACCAATTTGTTCGGTCAGAGAGTAGATTGTGTTGGTCACAATTAAGTTTTCCAATTTAAATTTTTTCATGTCACATATACGGGGTTGTTCAATACATTATTGGTACAAATAATAAAAGATCTGAATATCAAAAATGTGTGTTCAAATTTAGTATGAAGTAAATATAAAAATAGCTATATGTATAACAAGGGAGGAAAGTGCTACTTCTCCTCCCGAGGATGAAGTTTACTGCGCGACGCGTAGCGGAGGGCTGTAATCAATCGAGGAAGGAAAATGCACTATACTAATAAGACATTTTCAATAATTAATTTATGAAAAATAACACCCGTACAAGTACTCGACGTCAGAACCCTAACATCCGCTAACCTGGGGACCGATCACAACCTTGTTCTTGGCAAGATACTACTAAGACGTCCACAACAAAAGAGAAAACCCCCACTGTTCATCGAAAAGTACAATTTGGAGTCCCTAACAACATGGAGCACAAAACTCCTCTGCAAGAGCAGAATTACTAAGAAATTGAAAGAGATAGATTTGAAACCAAAATTGGGAGTAGAAGAGAGCTGGCAAAGTATTGCAAAATGCATCAAAGAAGTAGCGGAGGAAGCGATTGGAAAGCGTAAAATTAATGTAAATGCGACAAACCACACCAAACCGTGGTTTTGTCAAGAGGTAAAAGAACTCTCTGAATCAAAAAGGAAATGTTACTTAACATACAAAAGCGCACCGTCGGAAGAAACTCACGCAGAATATGTCCAAGTAAGAAACAGAGTAAACGCAAGAATAAGATCAATCAAAATAGAGCATTGGGCCAATTCTACTAGCGACATGGACCACGACCTGTATGGCGTCCAAAGAAAAGTGTGGAAAATGCTTCCGAACAGAAAAAAATAAGTTAACGAGTTTGTGCAGACCAAAGGAGTACCAGTAGAGACATGGCAACAGAATTATAAAGAGCTTTACGATGCTGAGGAAATGCCGATTATAAACAAATACGAAACAGATATAAGTGGTACGGTCACTGATGAAAAGGTTGAAGCAAAACTCAAGAAATTGAAAAACAGAAAATCACCTGGACCAAACGGCATCTCCAACGAGCTTTCAAAATATGGAGGCCCCGGACTTGCAAGGAAACTATCGCAACTATTTAACAAAATCTTAAACAAAACGGAAACGCCAGGCGAATGACATAACAGCATCACCATACCTGTATTTAAGAAAGGACTAAAAACCTGCCCAGAAAACTATAGAGGAATAACTCTCTTGAATACGGTAATGAAACTTTTCACGAGTATTCTCAGGGACAAACTGGAGACACAAATTAAGAACGCTGAAGAACAACAGGGCTTCACAAAAGGACGGTCAATAACAAACGCAGTGTTCATAATAAAGCAAATAAAAGAAAAGGCTACATAGTATAATATGCCAGCGTAAATCTGCTTCATTAACCTAACGAAGGCGTTTGATAGGGTACGATTGGTCTATTTTAAAATTTGAAATTATGTGCAAAATAACCGCTTTTATTATTCGTTTTCGTAAATAACGAGAATCGTTCCTTATTGAATTTCCCATGTTTTTTATTGAGGCGTCATGAGTCTTGTCGACTAATTTTCTGTTTCGATTTTTCACTTTTGTACAGGTCCATATGAACGTCAGAGAGAAGTCTGTTGGCATGTTGGTGTTTTTTCGCTTTAATACAATCTCTCATTCCTTTATTGAACCAAATAGAATATTTGGAATCCCTTACATTGTGAATAGGCACCGTAGAGGCAGAAACATTCTGTATTTCATCGTAAAAGAACCTCAATGTTGGATATCAAGGATGTCATACAGTGGCGTCCAGTCTATGTTCATGATCATATTTGACATAGTTAAGGAATTGTATTTTCAAAGTTATATTACCAAAACCTATTTGCGAATGAATTCGAATTATTTTGTTTTTCCGAGATATCTACACTGACCCTAATTTCAATAGCGGGATGGTAAAGATCTTGTCGTATTAATGAGATCTCATTCCTTACTATTTCCAAATTGTTATTTTTTTCAGGCACCAACACTAAGTCTGAGATACTTTATATTAAGAATATTATTGCACTGTTCCAAACCGTGTACATTCAAGAATTCTGAAAATACAATATGCCCCTATCCAGATCATCATATGTGCCTCTTTTCCCTGTTGAACTGGGTATATTGAAGTCTCCAGTGATTATATTTACAGTTATATCAAGTAAAAGATGAAAATATCACTTTCGTTCCACACGAATTGGAATTAATATAATAAAATGAACCTTTTTACTTCTGCTCGCGTCTCAGACTGACAAAAAACTGATTCTCACAGCTACATAAATAACTGACAGTTGACAATAGTAGAGAAACAGTAAGTTCGAATGGGAGTGAACGAACATAAATTTTTCAAGTTGACTCTCGATGGCCTCATTTGTTTTTTATTAATACGCAGAACGTGCATCGAAGCTATTTCTATGTCATTTAATCAAACTACGGTTTTATCAATATATACGGGGGCTGAACCAATTATGATGAATATGATATATCCAATCTAGCAATTCTGATTGAGCTTGAAATACTACATTGATTTTCAATTCAACTCATTAAGGGTCTCTTAGATTATGGTATAAATAGAGACTTATTCTTCGTAATTGTTTCCAATCATTTGCCACGTCAACCACGAAGTAATAAGAACAAATATAACAAGGAATTTGGGAACACCCCATAAATCAAAATTATAATCAAATAAATTTCAAAACAAAAATAAAATTATACATATGTTTGAAGCGACCCAGTTTTCTATTATTGTTAGCAGTTAAAATTAAACAAGTAATTATGAAAATAATCAATAAAAAGTCCTAACTTTGTTACGCATATATGTCGAATACCTAAACACCGATGTTTATGAACACCATAAAATACAGACGAATTATGCAATTTTTATAGAGAAATTAGAACAGCAATTGAAGATAACCTTCAGCAATCAAAAACTCAAAACATAGAGAAACAAGGAAGAGTTATGCAACACATCGTAAACAGAAACGTGTGATGAGACTGCAAAATAACCCATCCCAGAGATCCCGTGACAAATACAAAAAAAACGAGGCAGAGAAGCATTACGGGTCTTCCAGCGGTTGTTGATATATGACAGCACGAGTTTTGACAGTGCGTATTCAGTAATTTTCGCGAAGTGCTGGAATCATAGATAGCCGATCAGAGCTCATCTCCCGTCGACCGATCGTAAAAATCCAGACGCCGATTTTGCGTGGTGAGACGCTAGAGCCAGATTTTCCAAACGGTAAGTTTTTGAATCTGAAAACGTTTTGCATTTGTTTTGGGGAAAACGATATTATTTTTTTGTGTCTAATTATCCGTCCAGTTATATAAGTGCTGTACTGAAACTTGAGCCGTATATTACTTTAATTAGAAAGTATTATACATTCTAAAAGTCTTCGTTTTATTATACAATTTTATTCAGGGATATTTACGAGAGGTACACCCACTAAACCTGAGTCTTACATATTGCTTTAATCATACACTGTAAAAAAATTTTGTTTTATATATTATACAATTCTATCCAGGGATATATATATATATATATTATATATATATATATATATATATATATATATATTTTTTGGAAAAATTTTTTCTTGGGATTGTAGGTTCCTAGTTAAACAAATCAAATGGTTTTTTTGGCTTTAATTAACATTTTTGTTTTTGTTTACGTTTCGGACATATCGTGTCCTTCATCAGAACATAATTGTACAAATAGATGACAAAAAATTAACAATTTATACATTACATATGTCTATCCTAAAAATAACTTACCATAAACCATATATATATATATATATATATATATATATATATATATATATATATGAATATATATATATATATATATATATATATATATATGTATATATATATATATATATATATATATATATATATATATATATATATTTATATATATATATATATATATATATATATATAGGGGGTACGCCACTTAAACTTGAGATACATATTTATATTACTTTCGATTTTGTTTATGTATGTTCCTTTCCTCATTTTTCTGCAGTGTAGACGAAGTGCCAGTAGGTAAATCCATATCAAGGGAGTCAATAAAGTAATCATTAGCTAGGTCAAGGTCTCATGTTTATACTCTAATAAAGAGGGTCTTTTTTTGAAAAGTAGAACCTCGGTCGCTTTTCGCTGACGTAGTGAACTCCGTTGTCCAAACCATATGCTAACTGAGAGATGAATCAAAATATATAAAGAAACTAGAGTTAATGAAAAAATCAGACGATTGGTTAAAATAGAGAATAAATACCTCAAGTTATTATTTTCGTTTTTTTGTTTGTTGCTTTTTGTTATTTACCTGATTGTAATATATGCATATTTATTTGTTATCTACCTATTCTGTTTTCCTTACTCCTGACAAATCCCCCTAGGCACAGGTGGACTGGACCCGTGGACGTAAGGGTCCGGACGATACGGCGAACCTGAGAGCTCGGGCTTGGCATATCGCTTAAGCCCAAGAGGGCCCACGATACATTGGCCCTCGAGCTAGGAAGCTATCCTCTCTCAAGGTTCAAAAAGGGTTGCAAATAAATTCAAACCATAATCACGTCAGGTTTCTACATTGGCAATCATGGGACCTGTAGACTATTCGAAACACTTATTTCTTGAGATTCTTTGAGCGAGACATTTTCCGTGTATATTTCATTCAATATGTGAAAAATCCTAGGTATTTTGATTCCCTTTTTCTCTCAATAAAATTATTTCCTGGCCCTTGTAATATTCTTTAAGTAGTTGTTGGTTCTCTCCATCATCTATTCATGACATATATTACTAGTGGTTCGTAGCAAATTATTTTTGAGCTCAACTCAATTCAGATCTGTTTTTATTCTGAGAAAAGGGCACGTTTTATTGACTGAGTTTATATATAATCTTTAAGCCTATGAAATTGATATTAATCAGCCTTTCCACTGGATTGTCGACTTCTAAAAATTAGTGTTTTTGTAATAAACTCGAATATCCGTCTTCAAAACCGAATATATGTTACCATTGCCATTATTTTCCTGAAATAATAATTAGAAGCGAAACAAAAAACATCTCGTTAAATCCCAGTTCATAATTGACAATTCACGATCATAATAGTTGAATGGTTAAATCGAATTTCAAGAAAACGGTGTACACTGTTTGTCAATACAGTAGAAACGGTGAAGCTTTTCCATCACGTGGCCCAATCTACGATTTATGCAAAGCATATGTTCTACATATTATTTTATTCTATCAATATAAATCAAACATTACAACGTCGATCGATTGTCTTTTTCACTAGACCAACTACAAAACATACGTGATAATTTCTTTAAATTTGCTGTAGTAACCGTGAAAAGAGACAACAACGTGAATAACTGATCGTACTAAAAGTTGAGTTTGACATTACCACATTTGAGTTTATGCGAGCTTAGTTTACCGTTTTGTTTTTAACGAATTTTTGGATTGAAAGTGTATTTATTGTTAAAATCAGTTCTTGTAACAACTAATTTGACTTTTTATTCCATTTGACATTGGTGAGTACGAATATAATACGTTATCAAATTGTGAACTTTTGACATTTCGGAACACCGAAAATGTGGTGAGACGGGAATATTACGATGCTTATTCTACTTCTCATTAATGGTGAATAGTATTTACAATTCTCCACAATGTGTATATCTCTGTAGAATATTCAAAGTGGCATGAATCAAGTGTCTGATTGTACTTGTAACGGTATTTCATCCAACAGTTATTTTCGGAAAATGCCTGGAGAACGGTATAATTCACAAGCACAGGAGTTTGTTATAAACTTAATTGAACATTTTGAGATGGAAAAAAACAACGTTAACATATATTTAAGAACATTTCTATGTAAAATTATATTTCGGAGAATGGAAACTGCACTGAAAATTTCTTTGAGAACGGTATGTTCCATTAAAAAAAGGAAGGAAATTCAACTTTTCCAACGTCACTCAGTCACATACCTCAAATGAAACTAAAAACAGAGGATTTACCCGAGGGAACCAAAATGGCAGTACGGAATACCTTATATAACATGTATGAACAAAGTAAGTAAACAAACATGTGAAACAATAATACAACACCTTCCATGTATGTTCTCAACCCTTAGATTACAGTCAGTTTACACTTCAAATAAAAGAGAAGTAAGATCATAGTACCTTAATAATTGATATTACACATCATAGTTCATGTATTATTTATTATCTATACAGTGTGATTTTTCACCAACTGCTTATAGTGCTGTATTCTTTTCTATCTTTTTCCTTTTTTTCAGCCATCTTCCATCTATTGGATAAAGGCCTCTCTCATGTTTGACCATACACCTCTATTTTCTGCTCTCTGGTACCAGTTCAGCCCAGCGAATTTTTTCAGATCATCGTGCAATCTCTGTTGTGGTCTGCCAATACTTCTTCGTTCTCCCCAAGGTCTCCATCTAGTGGTTTGTCCACTCAAATTCTCCATGTGTCTTGCAACATGTCCTGCCCATTGCCACTTCAAGGAACTGATTCTCTGTATGATGTCGGTTACTTTTGTCCTTTCTCGTATCCACTGGTTTGTTTTGTGGTCTCTCAGTGATATTCCCAGTATTCTTCCCTCTATGGACCTCCAGTGTGGTATATGATAATCTTATTATAGAGGGTCTGAGTAATGAAAGTTTTAGAATACAGAAAGTGGTGCATATTTTCAATTTAAATGTGATATATTATAGCTTCAACATGTGCTGATTTTTAAGATGAGTACTGTCCGCAAATGTTTACCAATTTGTTCGGTCAGAGAGTAGATTGTGTTGGTCACAATTAAGTTTTCCAATTTAAATTTTTTCATGTCACATATACGGGGTTGTTCAATACATTATTGGTACAAATAATAAAAGATCTGAATATCAAAAATGTGTGTTCAAATTTAGTATGAAGTAAATATAAAAATATCTATATGTATAACAAGGGAGGAAAGTGCTACTTCTCCTCCCGAGGATGAAGTTTACTGCGCGACGCGTAGCGGAGGGCTGTAATCAATCGAGGAAGGAAAATGCACTATACTAATAAGACATTTTCAATAATTAATTTATGAAAAATAATACCCGTACAAGTACTCGACGTCAGAACCCTAACATCCGCTAACCTGGGGACCGATCACAACCTTGTTCTTGGCAAGATACTACTAAGACGTCCACAACAAAAGAGAAAACCCCCACAGTTCATCGAAAAGTACAATTTGGAGTCCCTAACAACGGAGAGCACAAAACTCCTCTACAAGAGCAGAATAACTAAGAAATTAAAAGAGATAGATTTGAAACCAAAATTGGGAGTAGAAGAGAGCTGGCAAAGTATTGCAAAATGCATCAAAGAAGTAGCGGAGGAAGCGATTGGAAAGCGTAAAATTAATGTAAATGCGACAAACCACACCAAACCGTGGTTTTGTCAAGAGGTAGAAGAACTCTCTGAATCAAAAAGGAAATGTTACTTAACATACAAAAGCGCACCGTCGGAAGAAACTCACGCAGAATATGTCCAAGTAAGAAACAGAGTAAACGCAAGAATAAGATCAATCAAAATAGAGCATTGGGCCAATTCTACTAGCGACATGGACCACGACCTGTATGGCGTCCAAAGAAAAGTGCGGAAAATGCTTCGGAACAGAAAAAAATAAGTTAACGAGTTTGTGCAGACCAAAGGAGTACCAGTAGAGACATGGCAACAGAATTATAAAGAGCTTTACGATGCTGAGGAAATGCCGATTATAAACAAATACGAAACAGATATAAGTGGTACGGTCACTGATGAAAAGGTTGAAGCAAAACTCAAGAAATTGAAAAACAGAAAATCACCCGGACCAAACGGTATCTCCAACGAGCTTTCAAAATATGGAGGCCCCGGACTTGCAAGGAAACTATCGCAACTATTTAACAAAATCTTAAACAAAACGGAAACGCCAGGCGAATGACATAACAGCATCACCATACCTGTATTTAAGAAAGGACTAAAAACCTGCCCAGAAAACTATAGAGGAATAACTCTCTTGAATACGGTAATGAAACTTTTCACGAGTATTCTCAAGGACAAACTGGAGACACAAATTAAGAACGCTGAAGAACAACAGGGCTTCACAAAAGGACGGTCAATAACAAACGCAGTGTTCATAATAAAGCAAATAAAAGAAAAGGCTACATAGTATAATATGCCAGCGTAAATCTGCTTCATTAACCTAACGAAGGCGTTTGATAGGGTACGATTGGTCTATTTTAAAATTTGAAATTATGTGCAAAATAACCGCTTTTATTATTCGTTTTCGTAAATAACGAGAATCGTTCCTTATTGAATTTCCCATGTTTTTTATTGAGGCGTCATGAGTCTTGTCGACTAATTTTCTGTTTCGATTTTTCACTTTTGTACAGGTCCATATGAACGTCAGAGAGAAGTCTGTTGGCATGTTGGTGTTTTTTCGCTTTAATACAATCTCTCATTCCTTTATTGAACCAAATAGAATATTTGGAATCCCTCACATTGTGATTTGGCACCGTAGAGGCAGAAACATTCTGTATTTCATCGTAAAAGAACCTCAATGTTGGATATCAAGGATGTCATACAGTGGCGTCCAGTCTATGTTCATGATCATATTTGACATAGTTAAGGAATCGTATTTTCAAAGTTATATTACCAAAACCTATTTGCGAATGAATTCGAATTATTTTGTTTTTCCGAGATATCTACACTGACCCTAATTTCAATAGCGGGATGGTAAAGATCTTCTCGTATTAATGGGATCTCATTCCTTACTATTTCCAAATTGTTATTTTTTTCAGGCACCAACACTAAGTCTGAGATACTTTATATTAAGAATATTATTGCACTGTTCCAAACCGTGAACATTCAAGAATTCTGAAAATACAATATGCCCCTATCCAGATCATCATATGTGCCTCTTTTCCCTGTTGAACTGGGTATATTGAAGTCTCCAGTGATTATATTTACAGTTATATCAAGTAAAAGATGAAAATATCACTTTCGTTCCACACGAATTGGAATTAATATAATAAAATGAACCTTTTTACTTCTGCTCGCGTCTCAGACTGACAAAAAACTGATTCTCACAGCTACATAAATAACTGACAGTTGACAATAGTAGAGAAACAGTAAGTTCGAATGGGAGTGAACGAACATAAATTTTTCAAGTTGACTCTCGATGGCCTCATTTGTTTTTTATTAATACGCAGAACGTGCATCGAAGCTATTTTTATGTCATTTAAGCAAACTACGGTTTTATCAATATATACGGGGGCTGAACCAATTATGATGAATATGATATATCCAATGTAGCAATTCTGATTGAGCCCCATAAATAAAAATTATAATCAAATAAATTTCAAAACAAAAATAAAATTATACATATGTTTGAAGCGACCCAGTTTTCTATTATTGTTAGCAGTTAAAATTAAACAAGTAATTATGAAAATAATCAATAAAAAGTCCCAACTTTGTTACGCATATATGTCGAATACCTAAACACCGATGTTTATGAACACCATAAAATACAGACGAATTATGCAATTTTTATAGAGAAATTAGAACAGCAATTGAAGATAACCTTCAGCAATCAAAAACTCAAAACATAGAGAAACAAGGAAGAGTTATGCAACACATCGTAAACAGAAACGTGTGATGAGACTGCAAAATAACCCATCCCAGAGATCCCGTGACAAATACAAAAAAAACGAGGCAGAGAAGCATTACGGGTCTTCCAGCGGTTGTTGATATATGACAGCACGAGTTTTGACAGTGCGTATTCAGTAATTTTCGCGAAGTGCTGGAATCATAGATAGCCCATCAGAGCTCATCTCCCGTCGACCGATCGTAAAAATCCAGACGCCGATTTTGCGTGGTGAGACGCTAGAGCCAGATTTTCCAAACGGTAAGTTTTTGAATCTGAAAACGTTTTGCATTTGTTTTGGGGAAAACGATATTATTTTTTTGTGTCTAATTATCCGTCCAGTTATATAAGTGCTGTACTGAAACTTGAGCCGTATATTACTTTAATTAGAAAGTATTATACATTCTAAAAGTCTTCGTTTTATTATACAATTTTATTCAGGGATATTTACGAGAGGTACACCCACTAAACCTGAGTCTTACATATTGCTTTAATCATACACTGTAAAAAAATTTTGTTTTATATATTATACAATTCTATCCAGGGATATATATATATATATAATATATATATATATATATATATATATATATATATATATATATATATATATATATATATATATATATATATATATATATATATATATATATTTTTTGGAAAAATTTTTTCTTGGGATTGTAGGTTCCTAGTTAAACAAATCAAATGGTTTTTTTGGCTTTAATTAACATTTTTGTTTTTGTTTACGTTTCGGACATATCGTGTCCTTCATCAGAACATAATTGTACAAATAGATGACAAAAAATTAACAATTTATACATTACATATGTCTATCCTAAAAATAACTTACCATAAACCATATATATATATATATATATATATATATATATATATATATATATATATATATAGGGGGTACGCCACTTAAACTTGAGATACATATTTATATTACTTTCGATTTTGTTTATGTATGTTCCTTTCCTCATTTTTCTGCAGTGTAGACGAAGTGCCAGTAGGTAAATCCATATCAAGGGAGTCAATAAAGTAATCATTAGCTAGGTCAAGGTCTCATGTTTATACTCTAATAAGGAGGGTCTTTTTTTGAAAAGTAGAACCTCGGTCGCTTTTCGCTGACGTAGTGAACTCCGTTGTCCAAACCATATGCTAACTGAGAGATGAATCAAAATATATAAAGAAACTAGAGTTAATGATAAAATCAGACGATTGGTTAAAATAGAGAATAAATACCTCAAGTTATTATTTTCGTTTTTTTGTTTGTTGCTTTTTGTTATTTACCTGATTGTAATATATGCATATTTATTTGTTATCTACCTATTCTGTTTTCCTTACTCCTGACAAATCCCCCTAGGCACAGGTGGACTGGACCCGTGGACGTAAGGGTCCGGACGATACGGCGAACCTGAGAGCTCGGGCTTGGCATATCGCTTAAGCCCAAGAGGGCCCACGATACATTGGCCCTCGAGCTAGGAAGCTATCCTCTCTCAAGGTTCAAAAAGGGTTGCAAATAAATTCAAACCATAATCACGTCAGGTTTCTACATTGGCAATCATGGGACCTGTAGACTATTCGAAACACTTATTTCTTGAGATTCTTTGAGCGAGACATTTTCCGTGTATATTTCATTCAATATGTGAAAAATCCTAGGTATTTTGATTCCCTTTTTCTCTCAATAAAATTATTTCCTGGCCCTTGTAATATTCTTTAAGTAGTTGTTGGTTCTCTCCATCATCTATTCATGACATATATGCTCATGAAAATACGTCTCTATCCTATTTTGGGAGTTCCTAATACACAAGCATTGGTACTCCGAAGGTTAATTAATCTAGTAGTATTCTTCTAAATAGTTTTTTGATTGCAAATGAGGCAAGATTCGTTTTAAAATAGAGCCTCTGGATCACCTCTCTTTGAGTCTCGTATTGATAGCATATTACAAACACGTACTATTCTGATTTATCTGCTTTGTATGTTTTCGGCTCAAATAGTTAAAGTGCTAGTTCAAGATCTACATTATTGTGCATATTATCGTCTTCTGGGAACTCCACAATATCTGGTCGTTGTTCTTCTGAACCCGCAGCTTTCCCAATTGTCATTTCTTCAATGATACATTCTAATCTATCTTCTGTTATTTTTTTTGTTATATTATAACCGATACATCCATTCCTGACATCCTGAAATTAGTCATTAATATTCAATCATTTCATTTGACCACAAAAATATCCCCTCTTTGATTTATCAATCATTTTTCCAAGTAATTATTCAATTTTATTGTAACTATTAGAACATCTATTTTATGTGTTGCATACTCTCTCAATAATTGATTGGCCAAACTCGTTTAATTCATGGTCACCTCATGTCCGATTCTCTTCAACCGAAATGCTAACATTGCAATACACAACTTTATGTCAAATACATATATGAGGAATGCAAACTTTTTACTGCCCAAAGAAGCCAATTTGGTCTTAAATCCACCATGAGGGACATGCTGATTTCTATGGCTCAAATGAACCGAGTATCCGCTTCTTAAAGATGTAAATTTAAAGGATAAATTATAAATTCAATGTTAACTTCCAAAGCTACTAACGTTTATACTATTCAGTCTACTTTGATTGCGTCACCTCATATAATGTCACTAACTATTATCGATTACCTATTGCAACGATATCTATAACTCGTTAAAAATTAGGTTATTGCTAGAATGAAGTATTTTTTAAAAATAGCAGAGGTGTGCCTACATTGTAGAGGGGGACTTCAAAATATGTCATCATTATTTGTCTGATGACTTAATTAAATTTTTTATGTTTTACACCTTAGTAAGCTCGTGGTCTATTCAGGGCATAATTAAATGCAAAAGAAGTACATAAATGCTTCACAATGCATATGGTGAATTTATTCCAATGAATTTTCTTCGAAACTATAAGGGTAGTTATGCTATTCATTATCGTGATGATTCAAATTGAATTACTACTGTTAGAGAAAACGCCCTTTTTGCAATATATTACATTTTTCACTTAAATTCCAATTTTTTATTACTTTTTGTACTAAATTCCGTCACGTCCTGGTAGAACTACTTTTTTTAGAATGGCAGTTTTAATATTGAATATCACATCAACCCTAACAGTATCACGAAATCTAATATCGTAGTTTGGAGCTTGACAAAAGCAATTTGTGTGACGGATAGGTTTTTTTCAGTTTCTCCGTTCTAGCTTTTAGCGTTATCTCTCGTTATATTGTCATGATAGGTGGAGAAAATGTTAATTAATGTACATATTTATCAAATCAAAACGTATCATAACAAATAATGCAAATTTATAACATTCTCAAGGAAATCTGAATGGAACAGGCGCCAATTGAATGCGAAACTATTGTATTCATTCAATTATCATTTCTGATAAATATATACAATTCAGATGCATCAGAAAAAAATACAACGTAAGTGACGCAGCTTCCTTAAATGGTAATTACAGCTACGGCCAAGTTACTCAATGGGCGATTAGGTGATTACACTACTGCCAGGGCTGACATGTGACAGTCAGTGATCCGCGTCGTTTTTGAATGGTTTCCAACTTTTCCGCACTTATACACTCAGGAGGCTATATCGCGCTAACAAGCCGAAATTTCTCCTCCAATTTTTGTTGAGGGTCGATAAACAGGACATTGTAAGCTCAATAGGCCTTCCAAGTTGATGGGGTTGACAGAAGAGTTCTTATATACATTATGTCGATCAGAGGAAGAAACTGCTCTAAGCTGACATACTTCATAAAAAGAATGGGTCTGGAAAATATAATCTAGATTTAGAGGGCCATAATAAATCTGAAGATGTCGCAGTGGAATAAAGACCACAAGCCACATCTGTAAAATCTATCTATCTATCTATATATCTTTCTAACTTTTTTGTTGGAGAAAAACCCTGCATAGGGCACCGGCCGCTTGGTTCCTGCCGGTAGTGTCAGACTCCTACTAACTAAAAAAAACCTTTCTTTCTTTCGATCTGTTCTCCACCCTGAAACCGCTTGTCGCATATGTTCAGGAGTGAAGTGCATTGATCACTTTATGCTCAGCTTACCTCTTGTCTTTCCTATAGCTCCCTCCGATGCATCACTTTTTTTATGAAGGTATGTACTCTATTCCAACTCTCTCTTTCACTCATCATGGTCTCCACTTTATTTTGCGGATCAAGGTTGATCTCTATATCCTGCGCCAACTGGTTTCTTTGTTCTCCCCATCTATCACATTCAAAAATTGTATGTGTCGCTGTATCTACTTTTACAGTACAAACACAAGTCATCATCTGTTTTCCCATTTCTTTTTGTGTGAACTTTGAACGAGGTATGACTTACGAGTACTTGTGTCAGAAAATAGTCCGTTTTTCCATGTTTGCACTGCACCAATCTCACATGTTTGGCATTACAGTTTCTGTCCACTGCGACGAGTTTTCGGTATAATCTCAACGTTCCTGCCGTTTTGCTAGGGTGATCAATCTCTCCTCTGCCTTCGCATCCGTCTCTTCTCCTGTATAATCGTTCTCTTTCTGCTGTCATCAGTTCAATAGGTATTTTCCCTGCAACCATCTGCGAGACCTTCGCGGTTATCGTACGATACGGACTAATGACCCTTATGAATATTTTGCGTTGCAATCTCGTATATAGTTGACTGTGCTTTTTAACTGTTAGGGATCTATGCCATAAAGGTGCTCCTTATAAGATAATCGACTGTACTACATTGTAAAGCATCGCTCTTTTTCTTGACCAACGACCTCTCACATTTGGAGTTATTCAACTTTTTTGTGGTGGCTTTTATATGATTCCTAAAACTGCAGTTTTCGCCGATAGTAACTCCCAGGTTCTAGCAATTTCTTCCCCTTCACATAAGAATTTGACCTGCTCTTTTCCTTTCTGTCCTCTCAGGATAACCATTTCGGATATCTCTGGGGCTAAGTATTATTAAGCATTACCCTTCAACCAGGTGAAGACCTTCCTTTGCTTTCCATTCAAAATATTTCTTACATTTGGCAGTTATGACGACTGCGTATGCGATTGCACTCACATCCTGTAGTGCCAGACCATTCAACACGTCATCATAAAGCACGTTCCACAGGGTAGGTCCTAGAACAGAACCCTGTGGAACTCAAGCTTGGACTTCTAGTATTACATCTTTTTCTATTTGTAGGGATATATCTTCCAGATAGATATCTACTATTTCCAGCATATATCTAGCCGCCCCTCTGGCTTCCAATTTCTGTAGGATTTAATCCCTGGATACTATGTTAAATGCATTTCTCACGTCCAGTGTGATCAGAGCCGCCCATTTGTCATCAGGTCTATCTTTTAGTGCACTTATTACCCCTCCTGTGGTCCGTATCGTTGATTTTCCTTTTCTGAATCCGTATTTTTGCTCTGAAAGACCACCAGTAACTTCCAACTCTCTTTCCAATCTTTCTCTCAACAATCCTTCTTACAATTTACCAATGGCATGCAGTATGCAGATTTATTTAAACTTCATATACATTTCCATTGGGGATAAAAACTAGTAATGGCCCTTCTCCATTCCCTCGGAAAACACTTTCATCTGAGAATTGCATTTAGGGGGTTTAGTATTGCAGCTGGTGAGATCTGTTCCATTATCTTGATGGCTTCCATGGTAATACCGTCTATGCCTGGTGCTTTCCCTGGTTTCATCTTTTTCAAGACTATTTCCAGTTCTTCTTCTTTCAACAGTAGTACATCTTCTTCGGTTTTAGGTCCCCTCCAGGTCTTGATCTTTCTCGGAAATAAGTCATTGGCTATTTTCACCTTCTGCTCCGCTACTAGTTGGAATGGTGCATATCCAGTTTTTTACCAGCTATTTGATAACCTTTTCTACAGATATCTTCCTCCAATCCTTTACATAACTCGTCACAATGCTTCCTCTTTGACTTCAAGAGCTGCTGCTTTTTCCTACATTTTCGTGCTATTTGGCGTATTTCATTTACCTGCTCTAAGTTTATTGGTAATCTGCTTTCTCCCACTGAGACATTTTTGTCTTTTTCCATTGGTTTCCTCATTCTACCAAAAAGGAGTCCTTGTGATTCCTCTTGTGCTCACGCTTTCTCTGTATGCATCTGTCATTGCTCGAGCTCCTTGAATAGGTCCCAGTCGTATGTCGCTCGACTTCAGTTTTCGTTTTGCGTTTTCACTCCTATTGATACAGGAACCTATATATATATATATATATATATATATATATATATATATATATATATATATAATAAGCAACGAATAGATTAGTGGGTATTGCACGCAAATATAAGAAGGGGTTACTGAAAAGAGTGGTAACCGCAGACATGCATGTTTCTAGCTCATTAGCCGTCATCGGTACGGTACAACCAAGAAAAGATGTGAAACATGAGAGCAAAGGTGTTGAATGAAACATGATATATATATATATATATATATATAATATATACTGGTGTTCAGTGAGCGTTTCTTCTTCCAATACTTCCCAGTTCCTTATGTATTTATCAAGATTGCGAGTCGAGCCAGTAATATCTATGAAGTACTCTGACTGTGCTCTCACAAATGTAGGCTTCTTACCATCAAGATAATTAGGTCTAGTACTGACATCCATTCGTCCCACTACTCCCCTCTTTTATCTCTGACAGTTGAGCTCCAGATAGAGGATATATTCTTTATATGCCCAATGATTATCTTTCCTCCTGTTTTTTTATGTCGCCCATTATGCTATCGACCCATTTCTCAAACTCTACCAGGATCTGAATGCTACTGGAAGCGAACCATCATGGATCAATAGATTGCAGGAGGCCTTCGAAGATACTAAATCGTATGAGATCTTACAGAGCAGAAACTCGCATAACAGGTCATCTCAGATAAAATATATCTAATTATCTATCTCTTTATCTATCTCTTATCTATCTATCGATATAACCAATTGATATAATCTTTCAATATTTCAGCTTGAGTTATTACATGCTTTACTTCTTGAATGCTTTCCAATCCAGCGTCATTTTGGCCTTTTTTAGTATTGCCTCAATTTCGTGAAATGTCCTGCATTATTCTTTCAAGAAAGGTGTTTGTCTGAGGTATCACATTAAAAAACCTGGCGATTATTTAACATGAGTAATTCAATTTCTAGTGAAACCCATTTGAACTCTTTCCATTGTGACAAAATATTGTTAATCTATTTTCATTCATTGTATGCAACTTGGTGCAAATTAGATTTCATCAACTTATATTCTTGATATTGTGACCTTCACAATTCATATTCACCGACACAATATTTATTTGAAACTACGTATAAAATAATATATTTCCGCTATGAGATGTAAACAAACAGCAGAGACAGAGGATTCTCACTACAATATATACTATTCTCAGTACTGATTTTGGAAATATTTTGACTGACTACTTTTTTCAAATCAGTTAATTGATTTTTATAGTTTATTCCAATCATTTATCACCAATCTACGTAGCTGTGAATTACACGTATTTAACCGTCATCTTGTATAACTAATACCTTGTGTTCCGTTATTTGACGTTAATGATCTGCAGATCAATTAGATTGAATTTTCAAGTATATCCAATAATGGACAATTAAAACTCGTATACAATGTAGCATTCACCAGTTTAAGAGCATTTTTGGGTCAAGACATTATCACAAAGCGTGTTTCATCTTTATTTGGGCATTTATTGAGTGTCAGTTCAATCGCAATCAGTCTAGAAATAGGAATCTAAGTAAGAAAATCAAATTGAATTAAAACACATACAAGTTTCATCAAATAACTCAATTTTATATTGAACATATCTCTGTTTTGGAATTAGTTCCTTCTGATAATTTTTTGTGATAGTCTCTTGCATCTCCTAAATTGTATCAATTTCGGTAGAAAGTTTCGAATGAAGTGTTCAGAGTTCCAACGAAATATTAACAGATCGTTTTGTTCTCTAAATATTTAGGTAGAAGTACTGTTTGAAGAATTTAAAAATGTAGATGTGAGAGGTTTTCATGTTTATAAAACAAGAAGTGGGTCAGAAATCACTAAAACATATAGAATTATTAATTTTTATTATTGAATGGATACCTATGATTTCATCTACCATAGATATTGAAATACTAAAGTGATATTCAAAATATTTACCGTGATTTCCAACAAGTAAACGGTTCATCTCAACTCGAATAATAGGCTATACATCCTAATTAGACTATATGATAAGTTGTAAATTTGGCAAATTCTTTATAAAGATTATCTAAAAATCTAAAAGAATGAATAAATGTATTAGATTATTATAATATATCATATTTAACAAGAATTAGAAGCAAAATTATTATTTTGATGTTTATTATTACTATGACACAGGGAACTGTCAACAAGATTTCAATGTAAAATTTATTTTTAAAGCATGAAATGCCACCGACAGAAGTTCGTTGTCATAGAACTATGTATTTCCGATAGGCGTATGAAGCGATGATGGAAAATAACACATAAATAATTTTTGTAAATATAAATTTCAGGCCAAGTTTATGAGAAACAATAATTGTGAAAGAATTCTAATAAAAATTTAAAAGAATTGTATATATTTTGAAAAGTTTTAGTTTGTAGATTTTTTTATTTCAGATTGGAAACGTAATACATAATAAGAGGTTCTTTTTAATAAATAGGGATAGGTTTTAGAGAAGTTTTTAAATAAGTAAATTAAATTATTTTAGAAAAGAAAAAAACATTTAATATCCGAATATAGATAAGAAAGACATGAAATTGAATAAAAACCTCTAATATGTACATTCTTATAAAAAAAATCTAGTGAGATGATTAGATTTGTCCATAGCAACGGGCACAAAAAAGTAGTGTTATTATCATTATCGAGAGAGTACGTATATGAATGAAAATTTAAAAATTTAAGAAAATCTGAGTAAAGTCCTCAGATAATTGAAAAAAAAGTATAGAAGGAAGTTGAATAAAGCTAAAGAAATAAATTGAGAAGATTTAGAAGATAAGTAAAGAAACAGAAGATAAGTAATTAAAATAGGTATAGAAAAATAAAGGCTATAGAAGAATAAAAGTCACTTGAAAGTATCATTTAAAAGATATTTAACCGGAAGAAACCAAATTGTGGAATAAAATAAAATAAATAAAGTAATGAAAAGTTTATCAAGAAAGAGTTAATCAAAACTTACCTGGAGGAGTTTGTCTAGTGAATATAGCAGGAAGAAAGGTAGTAGACACAACAAGACAAACGGTGTGGTGTAGGAGATTGGAGATGGTGGGAACCAAGAAGATACTATAAGTCAGTGAAGGTTAGTGTAGCGTAATTTTATTGGTTAACCAATTTGAAATTTTTTTGATATGGCCTTTAAACAATTTAAATTTGCGTTGAAGGTATACCAATTTATTTAGTAGATTAGATTATAAATATTGTTGAAAAAATTTTACATTGTAAATTTGTTTGTATCGATATCATCAGTTCTTTTCAAATTTCAATTGCATTCTTGATACTATATATAATTACAGTGTACTTTATTATCGTTTTAATACCCTATATCAGAAACAGGAAATTTAGTATATTTCAAGTATCAATCCTAAATATAGGAATAGATTTGATGAGATAGGCGTTCCAACGGAAATTTCAGACAAGGTATACTAAATATCTTAAAATCATAGATAAAATCAAATAATTCTTTAATAGTTTGAAATCCAGAACTCAAAGGGAGTAAGGAGTTTTCATGCCCAACTATATATATTTGAGCTAGCCGAACCAACATTCATTTAAAAAATTAATTTAAAACAATAAATATAACATAAATTAACTAAAAATTAATTATAATATATACATATATATATTTTTTTGGTTAGTTTATTTCTTGAACCTATTTTATCTATTTTTCAAAACAATTATTCTTGGGATTTTTTGGTTCTGCATAAAATTGAAAAGTATTTTCAGTTTTTTTTATTTTACATTTTAGTTTATTTTTAACGTTTCGGACAGTCAATGTCCTTCATCAGAAAGGTAATCTACAAAGGACTGTTACAATTAGTATGATGTACAATACAAATATATTTCTTAAAACTTACCATAAAACATGGGCCTGCGAGCGCAAGGGCAAGGCCTTCAATTATACGTGATGGACATTGCGCTCGCAGGCCCATGTTTTATGGTAAGTTTTAAGAAATATATTTGTATTGTACATCATATTAATTGTAACAGTCCTTTGTAGATTACCTTTCTGATGAAGGACATTGACTGTCCGAAACGTTAAAAAAAAATGTAAAATAAAAAAAACTGAAAATACTTTTCAATTTTATGCAGAACCAAAAAATCCCAAGAATAATGGTTTTGAAAAAAATATATATATATATATATATATATATAATATAATATATAATATATATATATATATATAATATATATATATATATATATATATATATATATATATATATATATATATATATATATATATATATATATTCAAATTACTCAAAAATACCGTTACATAAAATATTCAAACTTGGTATAATCAATAAACAGTTACAAAACAGTCGTTTGCTGTGAATAAAATTTTTCCAGATCCATCACAAGCGTATCAGTAGGGGGTACCAATAGGTATTTTTATTAAAAAAAATTATTTCCAAGTTTTTTATGTATCCGACACCGAATTTGGAAAATTCAAGATAATTCTCATAAGAAATATTCTCTTCTTTCAAATCGATATCATGAAACGATTTCGAGAAAAATAAATTCGAACTTTTTGTGTTTCTCATATAAAGTCATGTTGGATTATAATCTGTGATATCAAGTCGGCTTTGAAAAATCAACAAATTGTACAGATACTGGTAGCAAAAGTCGTAAGTATTAAGCTGCTTACATTGATTTGGAAATTTTAAATTAATTTTATTCCGTGAGGGTATAAAACAACAATCCACATTAAAAAAGAAAGTTAGAGATAATTACCAACAGAAATAAGTACATTAATTTCACAACAGTTGCTCTACATCACGACCATTTGTCTCAAAACACAAGTTTATTTTTCTCTCTAAAGTTCGTCTAATTTTGCAAAAATTCCTGCAATATTTCTAATTTCATTACAAGAGTTTTGAACTCTTTGCCACAGCTGATTAGGGGTTTCTTTTAGAACAGCATAGACTAATGATTTCAAATAACCCCAAATACAAAAATCACAGGGGTTCAAATCTGGAGATCTTGGGGGCCAATTAACTGGACCACCTCTTCCAATCCATTTATCGTAATAGTTATTGTCGAGATACTGACGCACCTCTCTACTGAAATGATCTGGGTAGACGTTGTGCATGAACCATAAATTATTTCGAATCATCAGGGGAACCTCATCTATTAAACCAGGTAAAACATTTTGTATAAAACAAAGATATTCTTGTCCTGTTAAACGGCTAGAAAGCTCTACGGGTCCCAGAAACTGGTTACAGATTACAAATATCCAAACATTTATACTAAATCTTTGCTGGTGCTTTTTCTCTACGTAGATTCATCGCAAAATAAAATATTGAAAAAGAAATTAGGATCCTGATTTTTTTTTGTTCCGCAACCAGTTTGAAAAATGCATGCGGGCAGGGAAATTAGCATTTACCATAGCATGAACTTTTTGAAAATGGAAAGGATGAAGGTTTTCCTTATGAGTATTATTCCATATGGAAGACTTGGAAATGCCAGGATACATAGCAGCGAGTCTTGTGGTGTTAACCTCAGGATTATTTTCGATTCCCATCAAAATATCGTCTCCGTATTCCAATGTCACATCAGGTCGTCTACCAGTTTCAGTATTTTTAGGTACTACTGAGCCACTTTCTCTTAATCTTTGGTGTACGGCTACAAATGTTGCGCGAGCAGGATGTCGTCTGTTTGGAAATTTTTCCGCATATATTCGCTCTGCTGCACGAGCGTTACATTGTACTTCCCCATAATCTAAATGCATATCAGCATATTCTTCATTCGAAAAATAAACCATTTTAATCAAATTAAATATTATTTTTTACCTTTCACACACAATAACAATAATAACTGTTTAGAATCAAAATAATTTGAGAAACACAAAAAGTTTAAATTTATTTTTCTCGATAACGGTGCATGATATCGATTTGAAAAAAGTCAACGTTTTTTATGAAAATTAACTTGAATTTTCCAAATTTGGTGTCGGATACTTTTTTTTAATAAAAATACCTGTTGGTCCCCCAACTGACAGACTTGTGATAGATCTGGAAAAAATTCATTTACAGCCAACGACTGGTTTGTAACTGTTTATTGATTATACCAAGCCTGAATATTTCAAGTAACGGCATTTTCGAGTAATTTGAAGAAAACTCATATGAGGACTTCTTCAAAGGGATGTAGCTCCCTTAGGAAGCATTTTCGGATTAAGGTAATTTGAGCTACATCGACTTAAAATAACCTCTAGTAACTGTAGTTTTCATTTGTCAGGAGATTTTCTGGACACTTTGTATATAACACTGAATCTTAACCATCATGTTATTCTGAGTTCAACACTGCCAAATGATTCTAAATAATGGATTTCCATGATCTCTGACTAAGAATTCAAGTTATTTTTGTGATTTTATTATTGAGAGACGCAAGATACTTAAGGATCCAAGTTTATTCCAAATCTCCCATTGAACTGAAATATATTTCCAAACCTCACTCTTAAACAAGAGTTATTAATATGTTTATAACAATATTATTGTTTGTCAGAGTGACATAAATGATTGAACGATATAATATATGAATAATGAATTATTAATTTCGCTAATAATTTGCACTTCAATTCATGTGTCTACTGCTTCTCACAAATAGATCACTAATTGATTTGCCTAATGGCTTTACGTTTAGATAAGGTAGTTGTTGGAGGAGAATTAGGACTATCAAATCTCAAATCGTCTACCTGGAACTTTATCGCAAAGTGATTAGATTATACAGGATAATATACGCTCTTTGGTGTTTGCATATCTAACAGTTAAGAAGATATTTTGTGGAGATATAACTATAGACAATTTACAGTTTAGGATCACTGTAAATTTGGAGATAGAGAATGGGTAAAGTTCGTTCCAAAATATTTCATCATGACTTATGCCAATATAATTGATTCAAGCCAAAAATCCACAGCAGGTAGTTGTTAACCCGATATCAATAACACAGTATCGTACTCGTTCCTTAGAAAAACGAGAAGATAATGCCTAATAGTATGATTATTTCCCAGCCGAAACATTTGGCTGGTTAAAATGATATTTGGACTAATTTTATAATCTATTTAATTATCCTACTATTTATTTGTGCTTCGGAAGATACACTTCTGAATTTTTATTTTTCAAATTAAAAATATAATGGTTGACCACCTTATCTATAAATAATTTAATCTAATTTAGTGAATATAGAAAGAGCTTTCATTGCATGTTTTCCTTTATCTGACCAATATTGCACCTACCTACTTTATTTCCAATGCCCTTTTTATATTCACATAAAACGGGATTGAAACATTTATCGATTGAATAGGAAGTGGAATTTTCGGGATAAAAGTTTTTAATTTTTTCTCATAACTTTAGTTTCTAATAAACAGTTCATTCGGGAAGTAATTTTGTGTATAAAACTAAGTATGTGGCGTACTACGGCAAAAAAGTGTATTTACCGCCTGATGCGAGGCAATTTGTGGAAAATGTGTTTGAATCATTGAAACATCAACGTCATGGTATATACGATGCAGCATATAAGAAACATGTAAGTTGACCAAAACCACTTCTTCCCCACACTGTAATTCAATATTTAATCAATTAAAAAAATTATTCGACTATCTTGCTTTGAAGTTTACATTTCATACACTCACTATAGTTTAACTCACTTTTCTTATTGAACACTAACTTTTACTTTCTTATTCCACGATTTCATTATTCAGCGATATCTAGACCCATAACCTGTAGGAAGTTATGGAGAGAATAATAGTGAAATAATTGAATCAACATCAATGTTTGTTATCGTTAATCTTTATTATAAAATATCGCTTGTAGAGAAAACATCACTTACTATCGTATTTCTAAAACTCTATTTTAAATTTCACAGAACATGTGTTAAAATAGTTACTTATTCAAACAATCCACAAAATAATTTATCTTACCCACGGTCAAAAAAGCAGGTAATAAAAAGATAAATTATTTCCCCTAAAATAGAATTTATAATAAGTAATATAAGTTCATATTAGTGTTTTTAAATGAAACTCAAGGTCTCTAGTTAATTCCACAATATAATACAAGTTATTGAAAATTCTAAAAAATTGACAATTGTTTCGATAAATCAATATCATCGTCAGAATGACAGAAGGTACATTTCATTTTATGCCTACCTGATGTTTAGTAGTTATATTTTTTTGGCTAGACCAAGAAGTAACCTAACTTGTGATTGGCTTAATATATGTTTATAGAAAAAGAAGAAGATGTGATATTACAAATATTGAAGCTTAGATATTATTAGCCCTATGGTGATATCCTGGATATCATTTTTCCAATTAAGATCAGTATAACTGTGCAATGATATAGAAAACCAGGAAAACTATATCTGCTGATCTTTACAATTATCACTTAAGAAGACAGTTTATTAGTGGAGAATTCCCTAGATTCAACTGTTCATTGACAACTTCATATTCTGGGTTTCTTAAATGTCTTCTAATTTCCAGTTCTTCAAGGAAATCCAGTTCTTGTTTCTTTTCACAAATATGCAGCACTTCTAGTTCTGTGTTAGGTGTCAATGAATGATTGGTGTCAAGTAGATGTTTTGCGTAGTGGGATTTATCTGGTTGTTTTAATCTGTAAGCTCGTAAGTGCTCACTGTATCGTATTTCAAAATTCCTAAGGGTCTGACCCAAATAGACAGCATTACATTCTGGACATTTGAGTTTATATATACCTGACTTCTTTAATAGTGGTATTTTTGTTTTTACATTTAACAATTTTGTACTAACGTTACTTTCTGTTTTAAAAGAAATTGTTGCAATCGTTGCTGAAGATATTATCTTTGAAATATTATTAGAAATATTTCCAGCATATGTGATGGTTTTATAAGTTTTAATTTCATCAGCTTGCTTAGGATATATTAGTTGTAATGCCACTTTTTTCTCTTTTTTACTAATTAGTTTATTTATCATATCTAATTTAATATAAGTTCAAATTGACAGCCAATTTTGTTCAACGAATTCAACATCGGCAAAATGCAAAATAAAGGCTCCATCATATGAAGGACAGAGAATAACAATAATAGATGCTGGATCTGAAACAGGTTGGGCTCCAAACGGTTTATTGTTGTCAGCAAAGAGTATTAAAGATTCACACAAACCTCGAGAAGCGCAATCAACGAAATTTTCTTTTCCGGGAATAAGAAACCAATAGGGTGGAGGAATCATCCTTTGAATTTTCCAAACTCGATTTTGAACAAATAAATTAATTTAATTTCTTCTCTGAGGTTTTTATCCAACTTAAGGTAATCGTTGAATAACTTAAATCAAAAATATGATCAATATTATGTCTAAGGGCGTAACTTTCAATGGCACGAGTTAGAAGTTTTGAGAGAAGGATAGCTCCGCAGAGTTCTAACCGAGAGAGGGAGAGTAATTGTGTAGACATAGGCGAAACTTTAGATTGAGAATACTGAAAAGTGACTTTAGCATGACCTGAACAATCAACAACCCGGGTGAAAACAATGACTGCATGGCCAGCAGCACTCGCATCTGAAAATCCTAAAAACAATAATGACGAAATTGGCGTCACTACTAGATGGCGTGGAATCTCATTTTGTGAGGAATATGGAATACGTTTTGAAATTTATTCCAGAGAATTTCTATTTCTTTGGGTGCAATACTATTCCAATCAATTTTCAAAATTCTAAGTCTTTTTATCTAAGTCTTGATAAACAGGGTTATAGGAAACAAAAATCCCAAGAGATCAAACATGCGAGCAACAAGTAAGAGAAAATTTCTTTCCATACAAGGAGACATTTCTACCCCAAAATTAAAATGATCACGTTTTTCTTCCCACTGTAACACCTTAGAGCTTGACTTATCAAATTTTTTGGCTTTAATCAATTGAAGGGCTTCGGATATTGTCTAAAAAAGTTCGTCAGAGTTGAACATTGACTTGACTAATTGAAAACCCACCTTTTGAAATAAATCTACCAACTGAGTGTGTGCAACTATAGCTTCGGGAATACTACAAAAACTACTATTAACATCGTCCATGTACATATCACGGGATATGGGTACAATTACGCCAGTAAAATTTTGTGATATGTCCTTGCATCATTGTCTTACTACTCGACGACTTAAATATAGCGAGGACTTTCCTCCATAAGTTGATGAATTTAACTGAAATATCGAAATTGGATCATGTGTGTCGGATCTCCTCAAAACTCTTTGAAATGCACAATGAGGTTCAACGATTCTAACCTGCCTATACATTTGTGTTTTAAGTCCGCAACAACTGCTACTCGAAAAAGATGAAAGTTCAACAATATGGTAGTACGATTATTTTATAATTTTGGACCTTTGTGAAGTATATAATTTAGTGAGGGACCTCCACTCATTTTCATCGATGCATCAAACACAATTCTACAAGGGTGAATGGGCTATCTGGTTTAAAAACACAATAGTGAGGGATATAACTCGACAACGAAACAATATTTTCAATAGTAACTAAACTCAGGTATCTTTGGTCTAGATAGTCTTGAAATATATCACCATAAACTGTTCTAAGTACAGGATTTTTAGCGAGACGATTTTCTAGGGACACCAATCTACACACAACGCAAAAGTCTAGGGAAATGTTTGTAAAATCCTAAAACTAATTAAAGACATTTTCGTGTTCATATAAACTTGCTTCGACTGTAACTGTTGGTATAAATACTTACTTTTTTACATAAAAAAATTGCAAAAGAGATAACAATACGTGTTTGTCACAAGAGACGAAAAAAAAACTGACATTTTAATGTTTTATTTAATTCCGATTTTAGTCATTTCATTCTGTTCTTGCTTAGTAGGTGTGGTAAAGATAGTGTGTTTTTACCATGGAACGACAACATCCAACGTTGGATGCGATGAATACGGTGGTGGGCCTCCTTCAAGCTGGTGTGCGACAAACCCAAGTAGCCGAACAGTTGGAAGTCCAGCCAAGGAACATCCAGGACGTAGTCGTTCTACAATCGCCGCTCGAGACCGGTATTTAGTTTCAACCGCTAAAAGGCAACCGACAATCAAAGCACCCGAGTTGTTTAATGAATTACAGCGTGCACATAATGTGGCAGTAATACGGTGAGGAATTGTCTCCATTAAGCCAATCTTCATATTCGGCGACCACTGAGATGTCCACGTCTGTCTAGAACCAATAGCGCTGAACGATTAATCTAGTGTCAAGAATTTCTGAACTGGGCTGACAATGACTGGGCTACAGTTTTATTAACCGATAAATTTGGATTTTATCCAGATTCTCGTCGGACGAGAGTATGGAGACAGCCCGAAAATTTGGAACGCTTACGACATGTGCAGGAAGTATACGCATACAGAGGTGACACATTAATGTTATGGGGCGGAATCATTATTGACGAAAGAACTGAGCTCATTTCCTCGCGCGACTTTCTCACAAGTTAGCAGTATTTGGATATTATTCTCCAATCTGCCGTTCGTCCATTTGCTGGTGCTGTTGGAGATAACTTTCACTTAATGCATGAAAACGCTAGGCCCACATGTTGCCCGTATTGTAGTGAACTAGTTGGATAACGAGGGTATTGATGTATTGCCATGGCCAGCACAGTCACCGGACTTGAATCCCATTGAGCACGTATGGGACATGCTACAATGACGAATTACTCCACTTATGGGCAACATTCACAATGAGTTTCAATTTCGAGAGCTTCTGAGAGTACAATGGACACAACTACCTCAAGCAGACATTAGCAATGTAATTTTGAGCATGAATGCTAGATGTAGAGCTGTGATAAATCAACTTAGTTGCCACATTCTCCATTAGAAGCCATATTGACATTGGCCAATAATCTGAATACATTTATTGACATTGACTGGACAGTACCCATTGTTGTGTATCGTGGGAGGGTGTGTGGGCATCTTGCTCTTTTCGCCACTTAATGCTTAATACTCAATTCTAAATTTTTAATTGTCAAATTATTTTAATCAAATGTAGAAATTGATAGGCGTCAGTTCTGTCGTCTTGGTTCTAGAATTCTTGTGTTTATAGTGTTTATATGGTAGATCATGTTATTATATTATTTTGATATTAAGTAAATTTTTGTTTAGAGAATTTCTGATATCCATGTAATAAGGTTGTAAACCTGTTTGGGTATAAATAAATAAATATTTTATTTTAAGTTTTCTTTTGTGTTTTTTGTATTTTTTTAGACGTTTGAAAAGACAGTCGTTTTTATAATATTTTTTTTGTTCAGTTTTCTGTTATTTTTTGCAAAAAAATTAATGTTTTTGACATATTAAACAACAATCTAAACTATTCATTTTGTATTATTTTTTTAAGTTAATTACAGGTACTACTTATAAAAATATCCCTAGACTTTGGCGTTGTGTGTATTTTTGGCATGTACAAATGAATCACCTTACAATTTACGATCATCTTGGGAAGGCGAGGATACTGTGTATCTACCATATGGATCTCTAGACACATTTTCAACAAACAAATTTTCACAAATTTCATCTTCTGATAAACTAGGAATCTTCTAACTCGCACATTCTTTCGACATCGGAATATAGATTTAAAAACTGGTTACAGAAAAATGGAAGATATATGTTAACATTTCCAAAAATAGGTTGAGCGGATACAATGACCACATAACCTAAAACGGTTTCAATAAATTGAGGTTGACATTACTCTATTTCCACCAATGATGTTGGAAAACATGGATACCCCAAAACACCATCTAGTTTCCTAGGTAAATAGAAATAGGAATCAGCTAAAACTAGTGCATCTATATTGGGAATAAAATTTTATCGATCAGTCGATCTGGCAACTCATTGGCGATTTTATCTATTAGCATAACTTCTATTAGATATTGTATTTTTGTATCAAAATGGGAAAATATAAAAATATTTGTTTTACCTACTATGGGCGCTTCAGAACCTCCTATATTGGAGACTCTTAAATTTGAGTAGTTTAAACTTTCAGGCACAGTTAATTGTAATCAAATTGGCAGAGGATCCACTATCTAACACACATCGAATGTTCTGATCTTTACCCCATTTATCAACAACTTTAACGATTACGGTTCACAAAATACTAACCGTACGTACTTGGGATACATTTGAAACATTTTCCAAATGTTGAACATGTAAATCCGATGGGCCTTCTGACGAACCAGAGGAAGAGCCTGGGCTAGTGGAGGGGACATTATCATTATATGGATCAGGAGTTGGTTTATGTAACAGGGACTGATGGCTAGCTTTACATTTTTGTTATAGGAGAATTTTGACGAACAATTCGATACACGATGATTAGATGGGAAGCAATTTAAACATAAATATTTATATTTCACTAATTTAAAACTTGATTCAAAAGGAAGTCCTAGGAAATATCTACAATCTTTAATAAAATGCCGGCTTTTATTACAAATTATACAATTCACGGAGGAATAATTATTATTCGGTTCCCGCAAATGAAACGATTTCGTAGGTTTCGGAAAAATAGAACTAATTTAAGAATTCCGGACTCTACCACTTTTATTAAAAGTTTTACTACGCTAACACAAAATTTTCACAAGCTCATTATAAGCGGGCAAATCATCTTTATTTCTTATCAAATCAAATGAATCTATGGTTTCCCGAGGCAATTTTAGCTTAGCTTAGTCAAAACGCGATCGTCTAAGTTTTCAAGATTTATTTTTTTAAGGAGGAGATATAACTGTCAAAATCTTCTTAATTTGACCCACTATTCTTGTAACAACGAAAATTTACAACATTAGATCCACATAAATAATAAATACATTTTTTTTATAATTTTATCTTTCAATATGAATGTTCCAAATAATGTCATAATTATCTGGAAAGGGTTCTATAGAGCTACAAATTTTCTGTGCTGTCCCTGAAATACAACTCAACAAATATTGTAATTCATCCGATTTCGAATATTGTATTTTAGTATGCACAAACTGAAATTTTTATAAAAAATAAGCCATAGGGATAAATCTTAATTGAACTTCACGAACTTCAATTTGGGCATTTTAATGCGAGATTCACAAATATAAAAAAAATGGCACTGGATGAAATGATAATTATTAAATCGTTAAATTACAGTAATAAAATACATTTTTCCTTATTTGTATAAAACTTTTTGGGATGCACTGTATGAAAAAACTCGCCAGCCGAAGCCTGTGAATTCTCGGTCGTTGATAATTTGACTGTGGCGTCGAAAGTGCATGAATCATTGTTAATATTCTATTCAAAATTTGAATTTTAAATACATATTTTTGATTCAGTGTCCAACAAAATGTCTCGTTATTAATTTATTCCTCATGTTTTCCAAAGTTTTGCAACGGTTAAGATTTGTTTTACTTTTTTCCCACATATATGGAATAACTGTTTCCTGTGCACTTTAGTTTCCCCAAGAAATTTAAAACTCTGAGTTATTTACTTACCTAACTGCGGGAATACTTCTACTTTTCCAGTATACTAATAAACGGTATAGATGCATATTCATTGTAGTTCTGATGATAGGCAAACAAAACTTTGTACTAATAGATGTGAATTTCACAAACAACGATAGTAATTAATGTCGATATTATATCCGCGATAAACGATGAATTGAGATGTTTCTTGTGAATACGTTTAATGGAATAGAAACCCTGGGGTGAAACAGTATAAAGGGTACCAAAGTAGGGTAAATGCACGAGTGAATGAACACTCAAGACATTTTTGAACTTCACTGTAATTTTATGAACTATCCGTACTGATTTTCAGCTCCAGAAAAATAACACTTCGTGTTCAATCAAATAGTGAACACGATGCATACGATAGTTACAGAAAAAGACAGTTTAAGACTTAGTAAAAAAATAAAATGTAAAATTTCGCATAATACTCCAGTAAATGAGCGAATGCTACCATTGATTGAACATGGCTGATCTAATTAATGAACTTATGAATAAAAGAGACGTTGAACAATTTTTAATCAATGATTATCAACGACAACACAACATATGGTGATACAATATTATTTTAGACAAATTTCAGCATTTCTGGACATTCCAAAAAACCACGTCTTATAAGCTTGGGTGCTTCAATCATTTCCACAATTGAAGTTTTCTCGTACCATATTTGGTCAACAAGTTCTGGCCTTTTGAAAGTATTGGGACCTGCTGGTGTCATAGCGCGAACTTCATATTTATCACATTCTGCATTTTCCACTACTCCAGGAAAATATTTTTGGTTATACATTATTATAACATGAGCTCCAATAGTACTTTCTTGTGAATCATTGATTTTTGCTCCATTTTTATCCCTGTTGATATCATCCCCTGGGGAAGATAGTATATTCCTTATGTTGCTCGGATTGATCTTTTCAGAATATTTACGAATAAGCTTAGGTGCTTCGATCACTTCTGCAATTGAAGACTTCTTGTACCATTACTGGTTAACACAATCTGGCCATCTAAAGGTAATAAGTCCAGCTGGTGCCATACCGCGGACTTCATATTCATCATTGTCAATAGTTTCTACTATGCCCGGAAAATATTTCTAGTTATACGTAATTACAACATAAGTTCCTACAGTGATATCTTGGGAAACACTAGGATTTTTATCTTGATTGCCAGTATCGATTATATCTGCCTGTAAATAGGTAGCTTCTGTTGCTGGTGGTGCTTTGGATCTTTTCGCGGTTCTTCTTGTGGTTGCTTTTTGTTTTTTTTTCTCTCTAAATGATTTTTGTTTCAATTTCTCAGCGTATTTTTCCTTTTTCTTTTTTCTCTGATTCTTTTGTATCTGTATAGTCTTTCTATTTTTTAGAAGTGATGGCAAACGGCATTAAAGTTGCCTGTTTCCTTTTGCCACACTTTTTTTCAATATTTGGCCAATGAAGATGTTGTAGCCATACGTCTCAGGTTATTTTTGGCTTCTGCGGCTCTTGATTATGGAAATCGACACTACTGTTATCTATTACTACGTCTATTTTATTATTGTTTTTTTCTCGTAACCTTCTATTAGAGTATCATTATTAGTTATACTCTCTTGCTCGTACCGTCCAATATATCTTCAGGATTTTCAATTTCTTCTATGATAACGTTTTCTATATCTTTCGTTGTATCCACATTAAAAATTATTGTTGAATTATCAGATATGTTAGCTGGATGGAGAATACCATCAATTTCCAATGGTAGGTTCAACATGTCATGTGTCAAGTCTGTTGTGTATTCTTGTATATCCGGTATGTCAAAATGAGCAATATTCTGCAAGATTTCTTCGAAGGCTTCTTCACATTCTTAGTTCATTTCATCAGCATTTCTCAAATTTTTCATTCCATCGGCATCGGTTGCTTCTTTACATATTTTCCAAAAGTTGTAGAACTGAATATCGACTGCTTTTTCACCTTCATAGGCACTAGTGAATTCTATCAAAGTTTTCCAATCTACATAATGTTCAATGACTTTCAGAGCAGTTTCATATTCGTCTCTGGTCACAGAAACTTCCTTGTCACAATTTAGGTCAAGCTGCTGTCTCCTTGTTGAAATGCATTGGGAATAATTCACAGCGTCTGCACTAAATGGAAACAATCCACATGTTCTGAAACCGTTTTTGATGATTTCCGGTTTGATCGATTCTTTAGAAGCTTTTTGGAAAATGGGGACAAATGTATTTTTTGTAAATGATGTATTGGAGTTCTGTTTATGTTTCAGAATGGTCTTCTTCCAGTGTCCTTTAAAGACTTCAGTACTGATACGTCACAAGTTTGCAAGATATGTGTTGCATTGGGCAGAGGACAGTATAGTATTATTCTTTACTGTACACAGAAGTTATACAAATCCATATTGATGTGCGATTTATAAGCGTTTATCAATAGTAAAACAGGAAATTTAATGTTGTTTTCTTGAAGCCAAGGGAAGAAAATATTCGCAATAAATTCGTAGAATGTTGCACTCGTCATCCATCCACTATCTGATCAGCCAATATCCCACACCTCAGGTATAGTTTGTGCAATATCTCTTGGAATACGCTTCTACGGGTACACAATCATAGGTGGAACAGATTCTCCTGAGGCAGAAAATATACAGAGAACTGTTATGCATTCTTTTTCTGGGCCACTAGCAATTTCATAAAAATTCCTGTAATTTTTGGGACCCAGAAGCATTCCAGTTTTGGGACAAGTCTGCAAACCGGTTTCATCCCCATTAAAAATTTTATCTGGCTCAGGAATGATGTCTTTACCGCCTTCTCCAATTAAATATTCCTTCATCTCCTGAAACCATTATCGAATATTTTCCTCCGTTACAGATGCTCTCGCCTTGTATATTAATTCTGTAGCCCTTGTGGTAATTTTTGGATGTCTTTGTAAAAAAATATGTAACCATTTCTTATATATCATCCACGAATTTATTGTGCCTATCAACAGCTTTGAGGACACGTTACACTGAGTCCTTCACCTCATCGGGATGCATGGGAAATCCTAATAGAGCTTTGGATAGAATCCAAGTTTCTAAAGTAGTTTCTTCTTCGGAGGTCAAAATGGTGGGAGTTCCCATTTTTCGAATCATGGGAACTTTTCCTGTCGTTTGTTGAAAAGTGTACTTTTCGGAATCCCATATTGTCTGTTGACCGCATTGATGGTGATTTCCTTTTTTTATTGCTTCCACGGACTTCTGGAGACAGTCATCGGAATGTCAGAATCTTACATACTTTTTCTGATGTTCTGGCTTGGATTTTCCACCTCCCATATTTCTGTCAAATGATTGAAAAAAATATGAAATCAGAAAAAACAGAGAAAGGATAAATTGTTCATACACTGGAGCACCATTGATCTATGTTATGATCCAATGAATGAACAAAGTCGTTCATTTACTGGATAGCAAACTTAGTAGATATTTCCTGACGGAACCCGTGAAACAGCCTTTCCAAACAAGTATATAAGGATCAGATCGAGGAAATTTAGATTAACACGTAAAATTCCACTGAATGAACATTTTGTTCGTTCACTGGGTTCAGCACATGCACCAATGAATGAACACTCCAATTACTGAATCTTATAACGATTTTGGTGTATTTTGAGGTTAGGTTTTTGATAAAATCAGTTGAAATCAATTAAATGATGTGATAATGACGACACACCACACATCTCATTTGTTAATATCTTATTCTGTACTATTGCTCACCTGGTTATTGCTTAGTATCGTTCCAGTAACAGATACGTTTCTCAAATTTCGTCAACAAAAACACAGCGGTACGTTCATTCATAAGAACTGACTTTAACTAACGAAGTATCACGTTAAGAGGAACATGTTGCACGTCATGAAGGGTATTGCAGTGTTTACGAGAAAGACACCATATTCTTAATAATTTCAGATATATTTCAATTTGTTCATTCACTCGTGATGTTTATTCACTGGTGCATTTACCCTACTTCCAAAGATGAAAGTTGAAATACAAATTGTAAGATGTGAATCTGAAAACAGAATGATAATAGAGATAGTTACATCATTGGGCGACGAAAATCAACTGTCGAGATGAAAGTCATAAAAGAAGTACACTGTGGTTACAGTCAATTATATATTAAGTAGAATGATTGGTTTCATCATTTGATAATACAGTTAAAAGCCTCTTAGTGCGGGAGTTAGTGACATAATTTCGGACGTGATTTCTCACAGTATGACTGAGTGTCTTGAGGTATGGATATTTCAACGAAAATAAGCCATACACTAATGAATAATTTCGTGTAAGTAAATGTTGCATTATGTTTATCCTCAATGAAGAATGTCAACAATACATTTTTCGTGTGTCAATATGGATAGAGAAAAGAACAACATATGACTTTACCAATATTGTAATAGTGTCGTTCTATTTGCATGCTTGACCAGTCCACACTACTGAGGCTGAGTACTCGATAGTAACATGACAAATTTAAATAGAACGTTTGCGTGTGCACCATATAACCTCAAAAATAGTTTCATTCATTGGATTTTTGAAATTTGTGAAGTTTGGTTTCTATTTTCTTATGCCTCTGACATGACTGAAATTTTTAAACAAATAATAATCGATACTGCTATAATAACACAAATCGCAAACGAAGTATAACTTCTGAGCGCGCCAGTACGCTCTAGTTTGCTGGAGCGTGCAAATCGAACGCCACTAATATGTGAATAAACTGTTAAGCTAACCTCAAAAATATATTATCACATGTGTTTAAAAATAGCTTATGTGAATTAAATTTTACTTAACCCTGAAGATTAATAATAATGTACTTACAAGGAAGTTTTCACATTTCGAAATTCAGACGAGCAAAAGTCTTTATTTGATGAAAAAACTCTCCCAACATCAAAAAATCAATTATGGGCAAATTAGAGCTATTTGCCTTAATGAAATCTTGTTCCAACTTTGATGATTTTCACATTTTTCATTTTAATTTTAATCACACAACAGTCATTGGCCATTCGCTGTACTATTAACGTTTAAGTGCTTAGTATATTTCACACAATTTATAAAATTTAGCGCTATTCAAATCAGTTAGTCATAAAATTATTCTAGATTATAAAAACATACGATTTTATTTCTATTTTCCAATGAGTTTATTTAAATAAATTATATTCATAAACAACCACCACATACCACTGGCATTAGTTACTGTGTCATTGGCCTACACCTTACGCAGATATTGGCCTTCTCTTTGAAACGGCCGTTTAAACAAACTTTCTTAAGGGCCCCACCAAACCTAAAGTAGTCTCAAAGTGGGGAAATTCCATGGTACTGTTACGAAACAGCACACTGCTATAGTCCCTAAATCCGACTCTGTCTAAGCCAGGTATGAAAGTTAAAATTATGGCGGATACGCAGGTTTTTTGTTATAACTGTTTACGATTGTGACTATCTTATCTAGACATTGTTTTTGTGACCAGTCTTATCTCGAAAATGTAAGCCGCAATCCAGCTCATGTTAAACAATAAGAAATGTCAGATGTCCCAAAACCGAGTCAACTATCTAGGTCATATAGTGAGAAATGAAGGAGTGGCGGTGGATCCAGAGAAAATTGCTCCTATTCAGCAATGGCCGCAACCAACCGACAAACATCAAATTGAGTTTCCTTGGACTTTGCATGTATTATAGAAGATTTATCAGGAAGTTTGGAGGTATTGCCAAGACTCTAACTCGACTTACAGAAGAAGCAAGAGCTTTCCAATGGGACGAAGACTGTCAAACGGCTTTTGAAACCTTGAAGAGGCATTTAACCTCGGCGCCGATATTAGGATATCCATTACCAGAGGAAGACTTTATTCTTGACTCTCACAGATCCAAGTAGGGCAATGAAGAGTACTAGGATATATCATTGAAGTCCTCTCCAAACCAGAACGAAACTACTGCGTCAGAAGAAAACTTTTGACGGTAGTGAAGTCCCTGGAACACTTTTACCAGTATCTCTATGGTAGGAAGTTTTTAATCCGGACAGATCATGCAACACTCAAGTGGTTGATGCAGTTCAAGAATCCTGAGGGCCAGATCGCTAGATGGATTGAACGACTTCAAGAGTACGATTTCAACATCGAACATCGAACTGGTGTGTTACCGAAATGCCGACTCCCTGTTCAGACGGCCGTGCCCAACAGACTGCTCCCACTGCAACAAGGCGGAATCTAGGGAAGCTGCAGTTTCAAGAACTACTGTAGTCAATTAAGAATGGTCACCCACAAGGATCACAGAAGATCAGGAGAATGATCCTCACCTGAATATGATCCGGCAATGGAAGGAAGAAAATCGGCAACCTACCTGGCCGGAAGTGTCAAGATTTTCACCGAAACTCAAGGCGTATTGGGCTCAGTGGGACTCCCTTGTCCTGGAAGAAGGGCTATTGAAAAGAGTCCTTGGAAACGATGATGGTTCCGAGATGAGGAGACAGCTAGTTATCCCGAAAACAAGAGTAGCTGAAGTACTAAAGAAGTTACACGACAGTCCATCGGGAGGTCATCTGGGAGTGAAGAAAACCCTTCAGCGAGTCCATGGAAGGTTTTATTGAATGAACAGCTCCGACGACGTGAAGGACTGGTGTAAGAAATGTACGACTTGTGCTACGATTAATGGACCACATCGCAAGAGAAAAGCACCTATGAAACAGTTTAAGTTGGGAGCCTTTTCGAAAGGATTGCTTTAGATATCGCTGGACCATTTCCGACGACCAATCACATACTGGTTGTAATGGATTATTTCACAAAGTGGGTGGGAATTTACGCTATCCCGAACCAAGAGACTATCGCGGATGAATTGGTGAAAATATTTATCAGCCGATATGGAGTACCCTTGGAAGTCAACAGCGTTCAGGGAAGAAATTTCGGAAGTCATCTATTACAGGAGATTTCCGAGAAGCTGAGAATGAAGAAGACCAGGACAACAGAATTACATCCAGAGTCAGATGGAATGGTCGAGAGAATGAACAGGACTATTGGAAAATACCTGTCCATTGTAGTATCGACCATCAGAGAGATTGAGACCAGTATGTTTCCCTATTCGCATTGGCTTATCGATCTGCCGTCAATGAGTTCACGGGTGAAACACCGGCGAAAATCCTGTTTGGACGTGAAATGAGGCTTCCCTGTGACCTGGAAATTGGCTGTCGGCCTGGAGAAGATCTAGCAGGCGAAGACTACGTGATCCAATTGAGAAGAAGGCTGGACGATATTCATGAATTAGTTCGAACAAATCTTCAAGTTGCCAGCGACAGAATGAAAAATCGGCACGCCACGCAGGCTACAGAAGACGGTTTTAAAGAAGGGAACAAAGTATGGTTACACAACCTGACGAGGAGAAAAGGATTTTCTCAAAAATTACGAAAATCCTAGGAAGGGCCATACTTGATTAAGAAAATGATCAATGATGTCATATATCGCATAAGCAACATCCACAACGGAAAACCAAAAGTAGTTCACCAAAACCGACTAGCGCCATTCGAAGGTGACCATGACCTAGAGAAAGGAGTAAACCATATTCGAGATGTATTTGACCCTACCTTCGATGAATTTATGGGCGCGTATGGAGATATCGGGAAAGCTAGATATGGAGTTACTTCAGAACAATGATAAGATTTGTTCACTCTCCCGGAAGATTATTCACTGGCATACAATATCCCCGCATGTCTCAAGAACGCACGAGGATTGGCATTCGTCTTTCGAAAGAAGTTCGCGCAATTAAAAAAACTTGAAGACCAGATTCCAGCTCCTCGCAATACAATGAAACTGAAATATAATTCGCGGTACGTCTTCTACGTGGTAACTAAAAATGAATTTCAAGATCGATCTACCTACCGCGATGTGTGGGAAGCACTTCGAAACCTACGAGACCTTGTGTTGGAATCCAGCGTGAAGAAACTGGCTATGCCTAAGATAGCGAGTAACCGGTTGGATTGGCGAATCATCAGGAACATGGTAGAGATTATCTTTCAAGATACCGGTGTCCAGATATTAATTTGCAGGTACAATCCCCGTTATCAGTATCCGATGAAGACGGTGCCCTGCTATTTCTATAAGATCGGAAAGTGCAGAAATGGGGCCAGTTGCCGATTCAAACATCCAGCCTCGGCTACACAAAAGTTCCAGGAGGAACTTTCATTTAAGGAGGGGGTGATGTTACGAAACAGCACACTGGTATAGTCCCTAAATCCGACTCTGTCTAAGCCAGGTATGAAAGTAAAAATTATGGCGGATACGCAGGTTTTTTTATAACTGTTTACGATTGTGACTATCTTATCTAGACATTGTTTTTGTGACCAGTCTTATCTAGAAAATGCCACAGCCAATTATTTTTGTGTAAGCTGGAATCCAGAATTTTCTAGTAAAAAAAGGCACTAATATATATATATGTATATATAAATATATATATATATATATATATATATATATATATATATATATATATATATATATATGTTAGATGATACGGGAGTAAATAACGCACAACTTGATTGATCTAAAAATAGGAAAGTTTAATGTTATTATAAAACTAAAACACTCAAATTAATTGAGATCAAATATTTATACATTATGAATTATAATCTACTAACCTAAAAATAGAAAAATCAACAATTAAAGGTTTTTTACTTCCAATATTTTAGTAGGTCGACACTGTATTATTTTTATGAAGTTTACTATTAGATTTTTCAAATAAATCACTTCACTAGCAGGTTTAAATAATGTATCGCCAATGTGCTATCTGTCACTGTCACCCTTCGTGTGCTACGTCATACTTGTTAGGCGGCGTTCACATACTCGTTTATTGGGCTACGTACACACCATACAGTATACAAAGCTTACATCTCTCCCCCTCAAAAGTGCAAATTGGCAGGGGTTAATTTGACTAATCAAACTGGGGAATGAGCTTTGTCACATGGTACAATCCCAAGGACTTTTTATCCTTTCCAGTGTCGATTCTACATAGTGAATCTGATATCATTTCTTCTATCTCAGAATGACCAATTCTAATTTCATCCATTATAGATCTGTTCAACTTATTACAGTCCATTATGTAAACCATATCACCTTTTTGAAACTTGTAATTTATTCTATTTTTGTCAAAAATGGCCTGGTTCAATTCATGTGATTTTTTTGATCTGAGAAATGCTGTATGTCGGTCTTTTTCCAATTCTCCGGGTTCCATTTGTTTTCTTTTTAGGTCCATTGGTAGTACATCGGTTGGTTCTCCACTTAACAGATATAGAGGCGCATAACCTGTCACTGTGTGGTTTGTTGAGTTGTAGACTTTCACACAATCCATTGCCACAGTTGTCCAAGCTGTTCTTTTTTCTTTGCTATTCAAGGCACATCTAATCCTATTTACCAGCGTCTGGTTCAACCTCTCATTATGACCATTCGAAAAAGGAGCATCCACTGCTGTAAAAATTAAATTAACAGAGCGGTCCTTTAAATATTTTTTAAAATTTTGAATTCAATGCTGGATATTGATCGGAGAGCAATATCTCAACTCCATTGTCCTTGATCACTTGATCTACCAGTTTTATAAAGTCCTTAGTCAGTTGTGTCTTCGAGCATGAAATGTAAGCATAACGTGTGAAATGATCCATTAACAAGTGTAGATACTTTTTTGAAGACCTGTTGCCACCAAATCCTCCTACTGTGTCTATGGACAGGATTTGGAAAGGTTTTTCTGCCGGTCCTAATTGTGACATAAGTCCATAATTTCTATTTAATCGTGATTTGTTTTTTAAACAAACTTCACATTGACGGCAAATCAACTTTATATTATCCAGTAGGTTTGGTGCTGTGTAGAAAGATCTTATTTTTGACTCGATCTGATTTATTCCTACATGACAGAAATGCTGGTGCACCTTTTTTATTAATATCTTACTGTAGTCTTCGGTCAAAACGTTTTTTTTTCTTGTTGTTCCTTTTGTAATATATACCATCTTCTCTAATAAAATTATGTTTGTTATTTATATTTGGATTTTTTTTCTGGTCCGCCAATATTTCCTCAATCGTAACAATATTTACTGTTTTTAAGTTATCTTCTTCGTTTTCGTGGCTTTCATATACAGGATTTCTGCTTAAGTAGTCCGCTTCTGTATTGTTTCTACCTGGGTTGGATTTTATTGCAAAGTTGTATTGTGATAGGTAATTAGTCATGTCTCACAATTCATCAACTGTTCTGTTTTTTATGTTTAAATTTTTTAGCGGCTTGTGGTCCGTATAAATTGTGAATGAGTTTCCTATTAGCCAGTGTTGCCAAAATGTTAAACTTTCTTTTATGGCTAAGCATTCTAAAAAAAAGGCTTTATTCTTTTCTTGTGATTCATTCAACTTCTTTGAAAAGTATGCCACTGGTTTGATTTCTCCACATTTTTGTGTTTGTTTTAGTATTGCACCAAATCCTTTTATACTTGCATCAGTGTATATAAAAGTTGGCGCCTCTCGGTCGAAAATAGCCAGAATTGGGGGAGAGCATAAATTATTTTTTATTGTTTGGAAAGCTTTTTCACAATCAGCTGACCAATCGAAATTGACATTTTTTATAAGTAAATTGTGTATAGGGTCAACAGTTATTGTAGCATTAGGAATGTATTTATTATAAAAATTTACTTTACCTAGAAATTGTCTTATTTGTTTCTTGTTTTGTGGTGCTGCAAATTCTGCTATAGATCTGAGGTTATCTTTTAAAGGTACGATTGTATTACCTTCTACTATATGTCCCAAGAATCTTACAGAATGTGCTGCAAATTTACATTTTGTTCATTTCAGACGGAATCCTTCTTCAGCAATTGCATCCAGCAGTTTTCATAAATGGTCTATATGTTCATTAAAAGTTGTAGAAAACACCATAATATCATCAATGTAGTTCATCACAAAATTTGACAGATTATGTTTTCTTATTATATTAGTCAGGATTCTTTGGAAAATTGCCGGCGATGTTTTCAGTCCAAAAGGATAATGACCTTCCTGTGTAACAAAGCCTGTCTTTTCCCTGTCGCTGATCCTCAATGGTATAGACCAGAAAGCAGAATTAATGTCGAGAGTAGTAAAATACTTACAGTTTATCGTTTTTACTATTAGATCTTCTATTAGAGGAAACAGCTGTGGCTGTGGGATACTAATCTTATTAAGATCTCTAAAGTCAATACATAATCTTGACTTTTTTCCTTCATCCCGTTTGAATGCCAATGTTACTGGTGCTGCGAATGGGCTATAAGATTCTTCAATTAAATCATTCTTTAGCAGTTGTCCAATTTGCTTCTCGATTTCTGCTTTATCATCTAACGAGCATCTATATGGTCTTTTTGAGCAATATTTCTCTACTTGTAGGTCTATAAACGCTTCATAGTTTTTCACTTGGCCTACATCGTATTTATCTTTGGCAAACATTGGATTTATCACTTAATTTCTCTTAAATTTCCAATAATTTTCCCTCTGTAATAGATTGGCTTGTGACTTGAGTCATTTCTTGTAATAAATAATCATTAAACACCATATTACCAGCATCATCTTCGTATAATGCTAAAACATCGCTTGGCATGGACATCCATACCTTTCTATTATGACCTCTTCTCTGTAATGTTTTTTTTATTTTCAAAAATTCTGGTAACTTTATTAATTTAAGGTGGTGTTTCGCTGCTTGGAAACATGGCGGTATGAGATATGTTATTCCATCCTCTTTCGTTATTGATTTTATAATTATGAAGTTATTCTTCGGATCTTCATCTGCTGCCAGCTCAACTTCAAATTGTAATCTTGCCATGATCTACTATTATCCAATCAAACTCTGACAATTGTTGATTTGTAATATGTTAGATGATACGGGAGTAAATAACGCACAATTTGATTGATCTAAAAATAGAAAAGTTTAATTTCATTATAAAATTAAAACACTCAAATTAATTGAGATCAAATATTTACACATTATGAATTATAATCTACTAACCTAAAAATAGAAAAATCGACAATTAAAGGTTTTTTACTTCCAATATTTTAGTAGGACGACACTGTTTTACTTTTATGAAGTTTACTATTAGATTCTTCAAATAAATCACTTCACGAGCAGGTTTAAATTATGTATCGCCAATGTGCTATCTGTCACTGTCACCCTTCGTGTGCTACATCATACTTGTTGGGCGGCGTTCACATACTCGTTTATGGGCTACATACACACCATACAGTATACAAAGCTTACACATATATATATATATATATATATATATATATATATATAAAAGTTTAGTAGTTGATGAAGTGATCTCGAGAAATAAACAAGAAAACAGCGAAATAACAGTAAAGTGTTGATATAAATTAATAATTAAGTTTGTGTGCATAAAAATTCCATTTAAGTGATTAGTTGAGTATATATAAATTAAGTGTTAGTGATTAGTTCAGTGTTTAATAAATTAGTAAGTAGCCATACCGTGTGTTTAAAATTTATCCCACCCGTTTACTGTTTAAATAAATAAGAAAAACATTACAGTACCATTAACCCACAGTTGAATTCCACTTATCAGTGTTTATAGTTCTTAAAAAAGTGGATGAGAACTATTCAACAATAGTCCAGGCGGTAGAGCAGTAAAAGCAGGGTGTAATGGATGTTGTTCGATAACGCAAAAATTTGTATGCAGAAAGTTGCCGAATATTCTGTACAACAATAATCTACGTTTGCCTACTCCAAAAAGTGCTTGCTAAATGCTGTAGAACAACAAATGTACCGAAATATCGGAAAATGACCCATTTTTCGATTCGTTTGTGTCTAAAACCTTGAAACACAGCGTTAAATCACAAAAAAATTACTCCTTCTTTTCTGTTTATTTGACGATTTCCTATAAGGTTATGAGAATCGCGAATCGAAAAACTTTAATTTTCTTTGAATAATATGCGAAAATTAGTAAAAAATCATACTTAAAGTTTGAGAATTTTTTTCGGTAATTAAAAATTAATAACTATTTATCAAATTTCCAGAAAAGATAGTTAAACATATGACAATTACGCACAAAAATTTTTGTAACAATCGACCCAGTAGTTTTTCACTGCCACAATTATTAATTAACAAATTATAAAAAAGTTGATCGCGCGTACCTTGTTTAAACAACGGTGAAAAAGGAGCACGCAATTTTTAACAGTTACTTAGTGTCATAACGAACAATAATCAATCATAAAAATATCTATTTTACGTTTTAATAATTTTTTACAATTTTTTCAAATTTTGTCAAATTTCTTCCATTATAAACAAGGACGGTTAGTTATTATAAACAAAGACCATTTAAGAAAGAAAATATTCTTTTTATCAATATTTATTATTTAAACGTTTAATTAGTTGCATAATTTGATGAACATCAAGCAAAATTATTTATAATGGAAAAATTTTTACAAAATTTAAAAAAAAAATGTTAAAACGTAAAATGGATATTTAGTCAAATGAGAAACTACGAAAGTGATCTAATTTTTGCTGAGGCGATGTCATGTATGAATTACTATAGCTTTTTATCTCAGGAATTCAGTTCTGAACAAATTTATGAGATTCGCCCCCGGGAAGGGGTTGAAAATCATTATAAAATCATAAAAATCGCAATATATCATGAAATAAAGGAATTCTGATGAAAAGTTTTAGATAAAAGTTGTAGAGAAAAAAAATCTGCTTCTGCAACGTTGAATCAATTTTTTTCTATGAACAACAGAAGTCTCATTAAAATGATTTCAAATTTTTGCGCCTCCTCTATTCTGAAACTGACCTATAGCCATGATGCCAGACTTCCTTTCTGTCCTGAGAAATAAACGTCTTTTCATTTATAATTCCTTTTGTGAAGTTATTTTTAATTAATAAATGAAAATTATTGATATAAATCGGATGTAAGTTAAGTTGATGACTTTGTTTTTGTTTGTAAACCAGTGACTGTATGTTAAAAATAATAATTGTGCTTTCATTATTTTGGAAACATTATGCATTGTTTTATTTTTCAAGAGTTCATAACATAAACCTATGGACAGTTTATTATAAACACAAATGTTCATGATTTACCGTTTTCCGAGAAATATTTATTGTCAGCGTTACTAAAAATTGTGTGATTTCTGATTTCGTGATTAGTATGTTATGGGACTTTTCTTGTACCAATATAAAAACTTAATGTACATAATTACTCGGTTTTAGCGCTATCAGCCTGTCCTTGTGTCGAGTGGAAGATGGTAATGCAATGGGAAGAGGGATGCATGTTTGTTTATGTTCGTGGGTTTTCAAGGATAAATAAATACTATAGTTATAGACAAACAGTCTGTTATTAGTATCAGTCGAAATAAGTTAATTTCATGAACTATTAGTACTTTTATCTAACTATGTGGTGGTTATCGTGAAATTAATTATTGTGATTAAGATCGTTGTTTTTGATAAACATTCAAATTAAAGTATTACATAAATCACCGTAGAAGTGCCATTATTTGCATAAATGTACAATAGTTATACGTATACAGTGTGAAAATTGAGAATAAAGGACTATTATCTTGTTAATTTTTTGGTAAGTAACAATAAAATTGATTACGATTTGTAGAGTAGGTGAATTACTTCATTTTTTGTTCTATTTATACACTATAGTACACTTGTTTTGGACTGAAAAATAATTTTTTTGCGAATACATATTTATAAATATAAAAAAAATTAAATTGCCAGAATTTTGATTAAAGAACTGTTTTAAGAAAAACATTGTCTGATGAGCGCTTTCATATTGTTATTTTATAGTATTCTGTTTGGATTCGTTGTTTTTTGGTGGTATATAAATTATGTGGAAATATTTTGCTTCCTTCACTTCCTAGACAAATCTTATATTTCTTTATTCAATTTTTCTTAAGATTATACCTATAGCATACAGACAGGCAGTCTGTTAGTTAAATTGAATCTCCAATTTTTTCTTAATCTTTTTGTCTAGAACTATTAATAGATGGTATACTCATATTGTTTGTCTTTAAACTGAACTATTTGAATATCTTTAATGCTCATTACACATTGAACATAATTTTTATATTTCAAATAATGGAGACAGCGATAAATCAACCCGAATTACCTACATCAGAGAGGCCCTCAAGTTCTGGTTCTGCGAGTGGTTGTGATTCTTTTGATTTTAAATCTTTATGCTTTTATTACGGCAATATTTGTGATTCCAGTCGTAATAGACATCTAATGAGGGTAGTCCAGAAGGAATCTTATGAAGATCGCGTAATTAATGTAGCTAATCGTCGAACTGCTCAGATTAGTTGAAATTAATTCACTAGTAGAAGAAGGGGCACGATATCACATAAAATGTAGCAATCACTTGCTTCAAATTGTTCAAGCTGAACGTACCAAATCACATGCAACAGCTTTGAACAATACTGCCTTTCAAAAGGTGTGTGACTATATTGAACTAAAGAAAACTCAAATTTTTGACTTTTCTTTAGCCGAATTAACCAAGCAAATGGGAGATCAGTGCTTGTGCAACACTCTGCTCTATAACAAATTAAGAAATGAATATGGATCGGATATCTACATTCAACAGGAACGTGGGAAGGCTTGTTGCCTTATTCGCAACAAATATTATGATTTTGGGAATATGTGTAAGAAATATTATAGGAGGGAGGATCTTCTAGAATCAGAGAAACAGACAGTGTCAAACGTCGCAGTGGAATTGTTGAAAAAAGATATTAAAATATTAAAAACCATGACTATTCGAATGACAGGTACCCACCAGGAATAGACATTCTCGAAGATGTAGAAAATGATATCCCTGAATCAATTTTAACTTTTTTGGGAAATTTATTAGAAGGCGAACAAAACGACCATACAGATAGCTTTAAAATGAGGCGTCTCACCTTCGCTCACGCTATAATATCATCTGTTCATAGGCAGACATTTATATCCACGCTTCAGCTAGCAGTTGGTACTTATATCTACAGGAAGACGGGATCAAAACAAGTTATTGATCTTTTGAATAGGATGGGCATCTGTGTTTCATATTATCATTTGGTGCAATTTGAAACGTCCATTGTCTTAAATCCACCAAAAATTAAAATTGAAGAAGGGGTCCACGTTCAACATGTGTTTGACAATACAGACCATAACGTTAATACTCTAGATGGCCATGACACGTTCCACTGCCTGGGTGGTATTGAAATTTACGCGCCTGATAATGACGTATCATATGAAGGTCGTATAGAGAGAGTGAAAAAACATAATTCTGCTACGTCTGCAGCAGTTGGAATAAAAAGCAGTATTAAAGCGATACCTTATTCCTATTTAAATGCAAAAGGATTGGAGATGATTACGTATAGTGACACTACAAAACTAGCTTTGTCAACTTCAGTATCATTACCGTCGGCATACGCTGTGCTTTTATGGGCTAAGGCATTTATTAATTCAAAATTGCCCAGTTGGTCGGGTTTCATGGGAGTTTTATGTGAAGACGAAATGCCTTTAATATCAAGAGTTATATGTCTACCGTTTATTAACGAGCCGCCCTCAAAACCAACTACAATTAACACAGCTTTACATTACGCTCTAGCTGAAGCTGAGAAACTGAAACAAAAAGTGTGTTTTGTTACATTTGATCAGCCATTGTACCACAAAGCACGTACCATTGTTGCAGAGTCTCAAGAGCATGTAAAAATTAACTAATGTAGTGGTGCGGCTTGGTGGGTTTCATTGTTTGATGTCTTATCTTGGCGCTATAGGATATATAATGGATGGCCTCGACAGTTCTATGGATAATAATATCTAAGCTTCAATATTTGTAATATCATATCTTCATCTTTTTTCTATTAACATACATTAAGTCAATCACTAAGAATGTCACTTCTTGGTCTAGCCAAAATAATTATTAAACATCAGATAGGCATCGAATGAAATGTATCTTCTGTCATTATAACGATGATATTTTATATCGAAACAATTGTCAATTTTCTTAGAATTTTTAAAAGTTTTTAATATATTGTGGAATTATCTAGAGACAGTAAATTTCATATAAAACAGTAAAATTTAATAAAATTTGTACGTGGACGATCTTACGTTGTCAAAAACCACCTTACTTCAAAAATGTTGATGTCATTCCACTATAATATTGCAAGGTAGTACCTCTTCTGAATTTATAGTAGATTTTTTATGGTTGTATTTGTATAGGTTTCATGTGGCTGCACAACCAACAGTCGCTGCAAATGTAAGAAATCTGGCATCTCATGTTCAAAATATTGTAAAAATTGCAGCGGTATTAGCTGTACAAATATACAACAAGTAAGAATAGATTCCTTCGACGATAATAACGTCGACAGCTACGATGAGCCAGATTTTCAAGAAAATCAAGAGGACACAGAGTGATATTGTAAATAGCGAAAAACATTTATAATTAAAAATACCACTGGAACTTATCCACAGAACAAAAGCGATTTACAATTAAATAGATAAAATGTATCACATTTATCTTTAAATTGTACTTAACCTTCACATAATGTGTCAAATGTTCATTGTGATGAGTTTAACTTATATTAAAAAATTTATTCTTCATATTTTTATATTTTGCAAATCAGCACTTTTCACTGAAACACGTTATTACGATTGTGGTATATTAACAAATATCTTTGTATATATAAATATTTAACTGTTCATTGAACAATGACCAGAAAAGTGGTTTATCATAAAAATTCGTCTCAAATATAGGAAATATTGTCATGTTAAAAGAAATAACAATTAAAAACAATTGTACACATGTTTGTACTATTACTTTATTTAATTTTGCATTACTATCAAATATTTGTAGTAGATATTTATTATCAATTATTACAATTACTCGTATTCTTTCTACTCATTATACACTCCATAATACAATAATACATGCCGAAAATATGAATATTAACCAACTCCTGATATTATGTCTGTATTACTTTTTCATTCACACTCCCAACACCGCTAATCACATCATTTCTGCGAGGCATATGTCAAGGCTGAAAGCGTAACCACCAGCGATCAATTAGAGGGTTGAAAATTGTTAGAAACTTTAATAATATTTAACGACATTCCTGTTATTGATAGAAGAAAATTGATTTAACGTTTCAGAAGCAGAATTTTTTCTCTACAACTTTTATCTAGAACTTTTCATCAGAATTCTTTTAATTATCAATATATTGCGATTTTTATTATTTTATAATGATTTTCAACCCCTTTCCGGGGGTGAATCTCAAAAATTTGTTCAGATCTGAATTCCTGAGATAAGAAGCTATAGTAATTCATACATCACATCGCCTAAGCAAAAATCAGTTCACTTTCGTTGTTTTTAATTGGACTAATTTTTATCATTGCTTATTGTTTGTTATGACACTAAGTCATTGTTAAAAATTGCGTGCTCCTTTTTCACCGTTGTTTAATCAAGGTAAGCGCGATAAACTTTTTTATAATTTGTTAATTAATAATTCTGGCAGTGAAAAACTACGCGGTCGATCGTTACAAAAATTTTTGTGCGTGATTGTCATATGTTTAACTATCTTCTCTGAAAATTTTATAAATATTTATGAATTTTCACTTACCGAAAAAATGTACGTATGGTTTTTTTACTAGTTTTCGCATATTATTCATGGAAAATTAAAGTTTTTCGATTCGCGATTCTCATAACCTTATAGGAAATCGTCAAATAAACAAAAAAGAAAGAGTAACATTTTTTGATTTAAGGCTTTGTTTCAAAGTTTTAGATACAGATGTATCGAGAAATGGGTCACTTTTCGATATTTCGGTACATTTGTTGTTCTACAGCAATTAGCAAGCACTTTTTGGAGTAGGCAAACATAGATTATTGTTGTACACGATATTCGGCAACTTTCTGCATAAAAATTTTTGAGTTATCAGACAACATCCATTTAGATTGCTCTATCGCCTGGACCACGACGCCTTGAAACCAACATGAGGAAGGTGTTCAAAGTAAAAGTTCAATAAAACTTGGTCACTCCAGAGGCTGTATCGTGACAACGATGATGAAGACATGCACACAATATTTTTTCTAAAAGCCCGTTTTTCGTGTTTTTCTCACTGAACAACGTAAAAATAGATCAAAAAAGAACAAAAAACTCCAACTTTTTTTGGGGTAAGCCAATATTTTTTAATCGTAGATAAGGTTGGCGGAAACGTAATAAAAAAATTCGTGGTAATACCTCATATTTCATCGGAAACTAATGTCTATGCTTTGATAATTAGAATATATACTGGCGACGAAAGAGATGCAGGGAGAATTAGGACATTCAGCAAACCTTGTGATGAGCCTCGTGAATATTTTGAAAACATACATTCCGTTTTTATGGACAACTATTATAATAGTGTGATATGGTGCAAAGAGCTAATTTCAAAAAAGAATAACCAAGAACGTCAGTTGAGAAAGCTGTGAAGGATGCGCATAAGCAGAAAAACCGCAGGAATACCGTATATTTTTACCCTACTTGTCCCTGTGAACCAGGACTTAGCCTCGGAAATTGTTTTTGGATGTACCGAAAATAGAAATTCCTTTAGTTTATTTGTGGCATTTTTTATACTCATTTTTGTTTTCATATATTTTTGATTTTATGTCCGTCTCCTAAGCGTAGCATTTTATTTAGTTAGAATGTATTAATCCATTCTTTCTAAAAATTGTATTTTAGTTTCCTTTGTTTATTTGTAAAAAATGCCTTATAATAATAAATAAACCTTTGAGCATGGGTTAAGTGTTTATTTTTCAACCCTTGAATCATAATAGTTTCAGGAATAAGGATTAACTAAAAAAATCAAGATAATGAACGCTTCACTATGGAATACTTTTTTTACAAGTTTGCACAAAAAAGTCCGGTTATTCGAGGACCTAAATGTGTAATTTGCAGTCAACGTGTTAAAGGAAGAATTTATTGGTATCTTTTGAAACGTTTAGTATTATCAGTGTTCGTTCCATTTTTCATAGTCATCATGTTTAATCTCAAAAACACTTTTATCACTGGGTAAGTTATAATTACGCGCCATCAGGGCACCCCGAAATGTTTTTTCAAACTGTGTGATAAAAGTGGATTTACAGTGAAATGATACATTACTCCAACCACTTTTTAAAAAATACCACATAACTCAATCTTCAAAGGTAGTTAGCCTCGGAATTGGAATAGATAAACATTAAACTGATTGCCATGGGAATATTATATGTCTTATTCGTGGTATATAATAATTCATATAGTTTATTTTTATGATGCACCCATAATTCTTATAAAAACCTATCTTCATCATTGAAATGTCAGATTGTGAATAGAATTTATTTATCTCTTCGGTAAGATTAGAAAAGGTATAATATTATTATAAAACTCAGTGGTACTGTGACTATCTAAATTTACTCGTTTCGATATTACGGTTATACATAAACTGAACATTCTTAACAATCCAAATCCCAAACAGTCCACTTCACCCTGTTCTCTCTCCTCCCTCAACGGCGGTCGTATATATTTTATGATAACAACCCAGACAACATGGGATATTCATAGAATGATCTTTAAATACACCAAAAAGTATGAGAATATTCCGAATCAACTAAGAATATTCTTATAATATTCACAGAACAAGCCTGATGAATATTCTTAAAATATTCATTTTAGAATATTACCAAACTTAATATTCCTAGCATATTTACTTATAATTGAAGAAAATTAATATCATTTTTCACATGGGGCGAAAGTTATAGTTCAAATATTTATCCGGATATTTAACCCTACATAGGTGTAAGTACGTTAAAATAACCTTCATACAAATAATAAATATAATATATCAAATAATAAACTATTAACTATGTATTAAACTCATTGAAGTCCAGATAGAGATTATAAGATGAGAAAAAAATATATAATGTTATTCGTCATATCGTCGTGTGATAAAAAGAGAACAAAGATATACATAATAATTATAACATTCAGCGTAAAGCCAAATCAAGACAGGTACCCAATCGCGTCAACAAAAAGCCGCCAGCCAATTAAAATGTAACTGTGTCCTCTATACACACGTCTATTTCTTATATCATGTGTCTGTGATGGGCTTAAGCCTGGCATGCTCAAAGTCAAGTATCAATAGGTTCGTTTCTCTTCCGTTTTATCTAATATCAACCTGTGAACTGGAGTGGATTGACATCCACCCATAGCTTAAATATATTAAAAAAAATATATCCACCATTTTAACGTTTAGCAAAGAATACACCAACACAAACTGGCGAAATTTCAAAATTTAGGCAGTTCATTTTCTGAATGGGCCGGTGTGGCGTGAGATAGACGCCATGTTTCAAATATGTCAATGTCATGTTTCACGTCAACCAAAAAATATTCTTCGTTGAATACGCTTTTATTAAAGTTTATTTTGATTTTGTTTTCAACAATATCGTGACTAGTGGAACTCTTAGTGAGAAATTATTGTATTTGTTATGGGATGAATAAATTGTGCAATTCGTGGATGTCATTCAAGAACAGGAGAAGGAATAATTATGTTTCGATTTCTCAAAGACCCTGTGAGGTAAGAGAAATTGTTACTATATGCAATATTTTATAGGTATATATTACTTTTCTAATAGTTTACATTTTAAATTACCTGTACTTATGCATTGTAAGTTGTGTAAATATGTTTTTGGTTTTTAACATTGATCTGTCCCTCTGCCTTTAATAACATGAACTAATAATATGTACTACAATAAGCTTTCTGCTGACGAGCCCTGTTCAGCAAAATATATGTTCAATAATAATACATAATATAAATTAGTAATTGATTTATTTCATAGACATGTGAAATTATAAAAATTTACAAACATTTATCCACTTTTTAGAACACTCTTATGGTTGGAAGATTGTAACTGTACAGATTTGTTTGGAAAGACTACAGACGCTTCACAAAAGAATGATAGGTTGTGTGAACTCCACTTTCAGGAAAAATTTGTTTCCAAAGGAGGATATTCCAAGCATTTGTTTCAGCTAGCTGTGCCTTCCCTATTTCCATGGTTAAAACACAAAGGTCACATTTTATTGGATGATCCACCAACACAAATAGTTGTTCAGTCTGGTAAATATTGAATTTAAGTAGACATTATAATCAGCTGTTATTGATATTTATTTTTTTATCATCTGGCCGCATAATTAATTGATACTTTTTGACGGAATTAATACCTCCTCGGAATTTGTATAAGGAAATATCCTGGTGTTAAGATAATGGAAACAAAAAAAAATTGAAACATTTATATTTGTTGATAAAACTAAGTCAACATTCATTTAAACAAGTAAATTACCTTAAAAACTTGAGGTAAAAACTCACATGAGAAGAACATACAATAATTAATCACCATATGCTTCGTATCTAAAGGACAGTACAGAATACCAGTGTCAATGTAATGTATTCTGCATAGTCACAAATTTAAGCGAATATGATATTTTTTATACTTATATTTGTAAAATTCTACAAATGATTACTTCAATTACTTTCATAATTGCAGATACCACACCATTACAGCAATCAGCATGTTCATCTCAGGTCGTCGCAATACATTCTAGTGACTGTGACGATATAGCGCAAGTTTATGAATCCACACGCTGCCAGCTTTTAACACTGCCTTACCTGAACGGGCAAAATTGATATATCTGATAGTAAAATGTCAAAAATAAGGATGTTTTTTAGTTATACCTCAGTTATGTAGCCTTAGCCAGACGGTTTTATCCATTTGGGTAAAACGAATGCTGAAAGCTCGCAGTGTGTGGGCCCTATAAATTTTAAAAGATTAATCCTATAGTTTTTGATAGAAACAAGTATTTGGTCTATTTTGTTTTTTCTTTATTTTTTCATTCCTCACAAAAGAATGTAAGTATCTATAAATATTTGATTTTATGAAAATGATGTCCAACAAGTAGATTCCTGCTTAATATATTTTGTGAATTGTTGTCGTATTGGCTTAAAAACGATAAAACGCAAGTTTATAGGTTCCACACACTGCCAGCTTTTAATACCACCTCACCCAAACAATTGAAACTGTCGGGTAAAATTGATATATCTGACCGATCGAAAAATATTTTCCAGTTACACATTAGTTATGTATATTATCCGGACAGTTTCACCCATTTGGTTAAAACGAATGCTAAAAGATCGCGGTGCGTAGGTCTTATAAGGAGAGTTCAACAAAATTTCCACTCAACTCGGCTGTGGATGAAATTTGACGTCCTGAACGTATTTCTATGATAATTTAAACTCTAATAACAAGAATGTACACCTGTGAAATTAGTGGGCGGAACTAACAGTTAGAAGCAACAGGCAGATAATGGATCTCACTGACCTTTAAAATCCAAAGCCAGCTTGAGCGAAAATTTTGTTGAACACTCGATAATATAGCTAAATATTTATAAATTTCAAAAGTTTATGAAGAATTATAAAGTTTATGTTTGTCTAATAAAAATTTGGACAATTTAATATTGAATTTAATTTGATTATGCTTAGGTAGTTAAAATATATTTTTTTCTTTGGTGTAACGAGAATTAAGCACTAATGTTATTGGCCTCATGTTCTGTATCGAATTTGTGCATGTGCCGCTTCATTTCCTTTAGAAGCCACTATCCAGTGAATGGTCGAGTAGAGAATTCCATCAGGCTATGAAAATTTATTTATTCACAGAAATTAGAAAAAAGTGCATTTACATGCATCCTATGTACTAAACCTCCCCTCCCCCCCCAAAAAAAAAGTATGGTTCTGAACATTCTGAGGATATTCCTGCAATATTCTGAACATACAAAGAATATCCCTTGAATATACAATTTTAAATAATTCTATACAACATTTCAAATGAATCTACCAAGAATATTCATAGTATATATTGAATATTCTGGAAACATCCATTGAAGATCTCAGATAATGTTTTTCTGAATATTCTCAGAATAATCCTAGCTTATATATAATACGAAAAAGAAAATTCATTTGGGAATATTCTCTTAATATTTAGGATATTCCCATTCTCACTTTCTAGAAATATTCCAAAAAGCATAAAGATATTCTTGGCATTTTGAGAAAATTTTCCAATATGCCCAAATAAATATTCCATGGATATTTATAGAATATCTAATGTTGTATGGGCAGGAGATAACCAAAACAACATGTGTTTGAAAGTATACTCCATATCAGTCTTGTATAATAAAGACAAGATGTAAAAATCAAATATAACACTTTCTTAAACCATTTTAAGCATAAGCTCCCGTGGAAAGTTTTGATTGGAGAGAGTTTGTTTGCCGCAGATTTTAAATATTGTCATTATAGTAATTATCACCCCCCCCCCCTGTATAAAAAGAATCTGACCTAAAACTCTTCCGAAACTGGATTCAATCATTGATATATTTCATATGAACCGCACTGTATTAAAGTATAAGATGAATCCTCCAAAAATCTATTTTTCATCAGTACTTCTCATCTTTTTTCTTATGCACAAAAATATGGTTTAGTAAATCACTAGATAGTCACTTCTGAAATTCCATCAAATTCTTTCGAAACATTTTATAAACCAGCCTCTCAGAATCTGGAATGCTCAACCTTCAATATCATTTTTCAGTGCCGCTCTAGCAATACTGTGTAAATTTGATAAAATAACATCATTCATAAACATAGAAGGCAGATATATAAAAAATCACCGTAAACTCAAATAAAGCCGTAAATAACAAGAGCCGAATACGAGAAGATATATATCTCTCAATGGATGTCATTTGCCATCATAAAACTGTTTACAGGTTGGCGAGGGGTGGTCGGGAGAAAAACGAGTCGAAGCAGGTGTGAAACTGAAAAAGTGTGATTTTATCTATGAAATTAAAGTTAAATATATAACAAACAAATATAAATGGGACGAGGATGTTCCTATATTCGGCATAATATTAGATTTCATTCACTTGCCTAAAACGTTACGTTTGAGATATACAATATGCCCCCCTAAATTGGAATCATACTGTTTTATTATTAATTTTAGGAATATAAGTTATTCTCCATAAAAAGTTCTGCACTATCTAAAACCTAAACTACAGTCATCAAATATCAAATTTTTAGTTGTATAGGAGGTTTGTCAAAAAATATGAGTTTTACTCAAAAGTAAAGTACATTTCGATTTGACAATATCGAAAAATCTTACCAAAAAAAGTTGATCAGAATTAAAAACTACGTTTAAATGTGCAAGTACATCCATTCAAATTAAAACTTCAGATTATTTTACTAATATTTCTATTTTGAATGAACATTTATCTCTTGTGATTACGAAACACATGATCACCTTTTAGTTTTTCGATGTTTTCTAATAATATTGCAATTAAACCGCGTAATACTTGCATATTCATTTATTCTGCAAATAATAAAATACATTCAAATACTAAGTTATAAAACCAACATCATATTAATATTAGAAACAAACAAATTTAATTTTCACTCATACTAAAGCTTCGACATATCCACCCTCTCGTGCAATTAATTTTTATTGTGATGTCCATTATTGAAAATATTTGATGCTTCTCTATACGTTTTATAGTAATTTCCCACAATCAAAACAATTTATATTATCTCTTCTTCAGTTAATAACGCCACCATTTTTATGAGTCTCGGTACGATACAACTTATTCCTTCTCTGGCTCTATCTTTATGTTCCACTCCACTATATAAGATGATGTGTTCATTGTCCAATTCTACTTCATCCTTTCCATTCTTTCTTGTTTTAGTTAAACCTATGATACCCGAATCATTCTTTTCAAACTCCTGAAATATTTCTTTCCTTTTCCTGTTATGCTTCTAACATTCCATATTTCTGTTTTCCATAATGTTTCTTCAGTCATTCGTCTCTTCTCCTGTATCAATGTTTTTTGTATGTATTTATGATTTGGTTTATTCTCCTCTTTATCCGATTCCTCGAAATTTTGTCTCATATCCGTTTTCATAGTCTGGTTTCTTTCCCTTATAATTATATCTGTTAGTTTTTTTATACCGTATCTTTAATTTCTTTCAGTTTCTCCTCTTCGTTACCTCAGCTCGATTCTTCCGTCCCTATATATAGTTTTCAATACCCTTTTTTAGTTAGTTTTCCTTTTTGATTTTCTTCTTTTACTCGAAGCCTATTTTCTATTTGTATTTCCCTAGCGGAAATTCACGAACTAAAAATAATGTTTTTAAGCCCGATTTTCTCATAGTAATTTTTTTCTCAAATTTTGGAACAAACGTTTTCAGAGATACGGCCGGTAGCCACCCTTAGCTGCCCACCCTGTATAGGATGTTGCAGAAAGGTGTAGCTATATTAACTAGTACATTTTTAGATGGAACACCCTATATTTTATTATGAATTTGAATTCCCACGTTCAACAGCTTCTCTAATGTAAAATGTGCTACTATGTCATACAGGGTATTTTGTAAGATATGTTCAACATTGTACAAAACCCACTATGCAAATAAATATTACAGTTATGTTAATTCAACATCACATTGTGATGATGTTATTCTTTTTTTTCCTCTTGTTTTCATCACATGCACATCTATACAACCGCTTATGCCCAGCTTGTGGCTTTTATCTTTTGTGATGTTTCAACTTAACTTCTCAGCGATGTTGAAGCGCTGCCTTTTTACATTACTGTGATGTTACCAGAACTTCCTCAAAAGGAAGTCTTTATAACGAACTAAAAACAACATTTCTGTTACATTCTGAAATGACTTTTAACATCTTGTCGATGTTAATGCAATGTCTAAAAAATAACATCTTATCAATGATCTAAATGCGACATTTCAAAAACAATACAGTGTATTCTGTTAGATGTTGTATGGACATTGCTTAAACCTCTAAATAATACACCTCAAACATTCTAGATGACATCCTATCGATGTTTCTGTGCCTAATCAGCAAATACAGGGTGAATAACTAGGACCGCCGGCTATCGGACATATTTCAAAAAATAATCATGGTACCTTCAGAAAAATGACCCTGAAAAATGGCTGGAAAATATTTTTGAGTTCCTAAAATATCTGCTATGGGGTGGAATGAACACTTACAAACATAATACTGTGATTATCTTCAAAAAAGACATACTAAAGGTATGCTAGAAATACAATTTTTGATATATTGTTGAGATTATGAAAAAATGTCCTTATTCTTCAAGTAAGGGGTGGGGGAGGGTTCAACCCAAAAAACAAATGTCGTAACACTTTTTTTAATTGATATCTATGTTTTTGGCGTCATTTAAAAGAGTTTTTCCTCTTTAATAAGACATGCTTAACAAATAACAAAATTGAGCAATTTTGTCACCGCTATGTGAAAAAGTCGACAATTGTCCCATTTTTCTCGGAAATTTCAAATGTAATGAGCCATTTTTTAAATTCTGATGAAAAGGGGTTAAAAAAATAGGAATCTATTCCAAAATATAAGATTTACAATATCAGATATAAAAATTAAAAAAATGCTTCAATTTAAATTTGAAATTTCTGAGTGGATACAAAATTATTTAATTTGGTTATCAATCTTATTAAACAGAAAAACTCCTTTAAATGCAGCTAAAATCATTAATATCCGTTAAAAAACGAAAAAGTTATATATTTGTTCATAAGTTTCAACCTTCCCCACCCAATATTTGAATAATAATGGCAAAAAATCTCCTTAATTAAATTGATTCATAATCTCATCAATATTTCAAAAATTGTATTTTTAGGACACCTTTGGTATGTCTTTTTGAAGTATTATGTTTTCGAGTGCTCATTCCACCCCTAGCGGGTATTTTAGAGACTGCAAAATATATTCTAGCAATTTTCCAGGTTCATTTACCTAAAGGTAATTTTTTTGAAAGTTGAACCATGATTCTTTTCTGAGATATGGCCTACAGTCGTTCTAAGTTGTTCCTCCTGTACATTTAAAATAAAATAGCAACAAAAGCAATAAATGGTTTAAAACGTTTATTCACTATTAATAAACAGTACAGTAGATTTGAAAAAAACAGGTACAAAATCAGAAAAAAAAATATCTTGTCCAGGAATCCTACCTAAAAAAAATAAAATTGTGTAAGCATATTACATAACAAGTCTGGAAAGTGGATACTATTGAACGCATTCAGTGAAAGCAAGAAATAAAAAGGGTATATTGATCTATAGTTACCACAACGTAACATACTTTGAAACTGAATCAATAAAGCTTAACGGATACACATACATTACAGCTAGTTTACAGAAAATTTATTAGAATAGTTTTCTAATTATATTAAAACTAATAAAAATTTTACACCATAAAGATTCAATGAAACATTATGTTACATCAACAGAAATCCAATCTGATTAAAGAAAATTTTATCGTTTACTTACGGTTACTTTTTCTCACGCAAGAGTGGCTGTTTCGAGTGCCTCAACCATTCCATAACGTATACATCAAAATCCTTATCTGTGAAACATTTAAACGTGTTCTAAAAACCAGCTAATAAAACAATTACTCTAGATCAAATTGTGCCCATGGAGACCTTTGATCGATCATCATAAACTACATCAAACGTGATTTTCAGCCAATTGGCTGGGACCCATTTTCCATAAGATACATGCGGGTTTCTTCAGAGGAATAATAACATATTTTATTTCGAGAAGTGACTTTTCATTATTTACCTGCTATTACATGCCTCACTCCATTTGGCAGGTAAATTCAGGTGTGCTATGAAAATTCATACTTCTTTTCTGTATAAAATAATATACTATTCTCATCTTGTTATTTTCATCCTGGAATAAATTGTATATTGACATCGGGGAATTGTAACTTGATCAAAACTAAGCATTATTAATACACTGTTCACAAAAAAACTTTTTATGAAGAAGTTATATGAACACATTATCAAGTTAAATGAGTTTATTATTAATTGTATCCAATTGAGTATCCAATAGCTGTGTTTCTACACTAATAAATAATTGAATGCTGTTTGTTGACTGGAGCATTCAGTATCATAAGCTACATATTCTTCAACTAGATTAATATAGGTACCATTGTAAGGGACTGCTACAGCTTATTTATTGTATTCAGTGAGTTTTCAAATGTAAATGAACTTTTGAACCGAAATTTTTGTTTTTAAAGTCTTGAACAGTCTCTAATTGTTCACAAGAATTGTTAGTAATAATGTTAAAATTTTCTAAACCTGTAAAACTATATTGATGGCTAAGAATACTACTACTAAAACCAGAACTAGGGATACTTGATTCAATCTTTTTTGTACTGTTTAATACAATGTTTGTATCAGATTATCTGAAATAGTTACTTCCCTTTCATTACATAATTACCAACTCTTTGTTTTTCATTTTATTTATGTAAGTATTCAAATCCCTGCCAACATATGAGCATGTTTTATTATTAATAATAATATCTATCCTATTGCAATATGAAGTTTTTAGTAGGGTATAATGCATATCTAGGATTTGAAATATTGTGAATCGTTTTTAAAATATACTTACTAACTAAATATTTTAGTTGAGAAGACCCTTATTTTCTAAACTCTATTATATAATGTTAGTGTACAATTCCGCCACCTGGAATTCCAATGTATAATAGCCGATTAAAGTATTGAATGAGTATTAAGTTTTAATAATTATGATTTTGGAATAGGTACTTACCGATAACAATTGTTGTTTGTCCATTATAACAAGAATTTTAACTAAGTATAGAAACTGCAGCTAAGTAGGAACTAACGAAAACGAAGACCACTTTAATTGCAAAATATGTGCTTCTTGCAAATAAAATATAACACAACTGAAAACCATCCGCCATTTCATGCTTGTCATTTTTGTTTCTACAGATAACTACTGTATGTTTCGTTCATCAGTTCCTCTTCTGTTTTCTTCTTTCTTATGTTACTGTGATGTTTAATATGAGATATTACTGAGAGTTTTATGAACTAACATCGAACAGACGTAATAGTACGATGTTACTAAAAATTAATTCGAAAGATGTAAAAGTAACTGCAACATGTGATCATCTTAGAAACATGTTAATTTGTGATATTACAGTGAAGTTCTGTATGTGACATTAGTGAGAAGTATACAAATTAACATCGTATGAATGTTTCCTATAGGAATTTACTAAAAAGAAGTTCATATGTTGTGTATGTAACTGCGAATTCAAGTATCACTGTGTACATCAAAAATATGTTTTATTTATATGACATGGATGTTAATAGAGTTGGTAATAGAATAAGACATCTAGGAGATATCTTTTAAATAAACATCACGAAAAGTCTCCAAAAAGAACATCACAAAAAAGACTTGTTATGTTTCTTGTTTAGTGGGAAACTATCCCTAATTTATAACCGCCAGTCGGTAAATCTAGAAATGTGTGAAGATTGTTCCATTTGGTTCATATTTTGAGGTTATTGGGTTTTTACCAACTAGGTTAGATTGGTAGGTATCCCGTATCTCGTGTAATACAAGGTGAAGAAGAAGTCCAATTAAAGAATATTTCAATTTTTTTAAATGGAGCACCCTGTATATTACATTGCCATTTGTAAGCAAGTACGGTGAACTCTCAGACGATATGGGTTTTTGCTTGATCAATTTACTGCTACTCAAGTAACTAATATGTTATATTCATTTCAGTAGATTCTTACCAATGATGTAGAAAAAGAATAGGCCCATTTATTTACATTTAATATTGAAGCCAACATTGCAGAAGCAATAACGAGATGGGCAAGTATACGCTACCGGTCACCGCGCGCTATTGTCTAAATGTGCATTATTTCTGGAAACTGCTCGAAAATATATATAAATAATTGATGTAAAAAAGTGATTTGCAAAAAAATAATAGTCAAGAGGCTTATTATGGTACTATTGAAAGATGAAAATAAAGGACATGCAGTTAACAAATTTTCTTGCGATTTATATTGATGTATCTTATTTCAACAATAAAATTATTTTACTTCACAAGGCAACGCTGTAGGACCAGATCAAATCACAAAACATAAGGCGCAACAACAAATCATCGCATAGACGCAATTACAGAAGATCGGAAATTTGTTTGTTTACAAGTTATTATTCGGGTTTATAACCAGTTATTTATTATTGCAGACTGCGTAAGTCTATTAAAACTCAAAAACATGGTTCGTCAGTTTGATATTTGCAACCAATCAGATTATTTGAATGGTTAGTCTTCATTTGACCCCCATTTTTGAAAAACCAGTATCGTCGATATAGGGGTAGATCCTCATATATCGACCCCCTCCCCAATATTATTTAATGATTTCCAAAGTTGAAAGTTATGCATATTAACAATATGAAATTTCTCAATCATCCAATTACTTTGTTTAACTGGCTAGTGGAGCCATTTTTCTATTTATCAGTATAAAAGTAAGTAAATATCAAATAGAATACAATCTATCTTTTTTATATAATTAGTGCAATTTCAGTTGAATCAACATATTTGTATTGTAGATTCCCCACGAATGAAGAGCAAAAAAGATGATACAGTTCCATTATATCCTTTAATATGCTCCTCTAATTTTGTTCCAAGTTATATCCTAGTTAAAGCAAACTGTGTATCTATCTATATCTTAAAGCTGTCGGCAAATCCACTAGTTTCGAACATTCGTTTTAGTATCCTCCAGGTCAGTCCTATTAACGATTCATAATTATTACTATTTGCCTAACAAGTACACCTTAGAATTATGACTAAATATTATCAGTTCAATTGATAATCAAATATTAATTTACTTACAGTGCTAGCTCGATTATTGGAGAAATTTCTCCTAAAAAAACAAAACCTGAGCTGTATATGGAAGAAATACATGAGTATATTATGATCTCTCAATTTCTAGAAGAAACATTGATTAATATTGTAAGTTATATCTCAATTTTGGATTTTCTCAGTGAATCAGACGAGAATGCAGTATCAATGGTACTAAAGGATCTTTCTTCATCTGCCACGCTGACTGCTTCGGAAACTGAAGTACAAAAAAATTCTTTGTACCTGCAAAATATTACAGATCCATCATGTAGTACAACATTGAATCCCAAGAAATTTATTAAAGTTATAGATATGCAATTTGTTTCTTCTATATTATTCTATTCAGGAAGAGGGGCTACATAGATGAAATGGAAAGTTCCGATTTTTCCACACCGACAAAAAGAAGGAAACATTTGAAGATAATCAAGGCCATGGTTAGGAGGAATAAAAATAAAATTGTTACTCTGAAATTCTTGCTGGAATACTTCAAGGAGAAGGCTTTTATCTCTGATGGATCAGAATCAACCATACTGGTGAGAATTTGTATTTAATATGAAAGATATTTCTGAATTAATTTCATCTACAAGACAATAACAGCTAATGAAAAGTTAGCGGACTTCTTAAAAAAAATTGTTTTTATTATTGAAAACAAATAGTCTTGTTATTTAATCTATGTTATGTGGCATTATGGCAAAGTGTGAGTGAATTTCATTTGAAGTTTATATGTCACAGATTTTATCTATAGTATATTTCACAAGTATTTCATAATTTTATTGTACCGGCATCTGCTTAAGGACCTACTACAGATGTCTTTTGGGAGAATGATGGAAGGCTCAAGTAGTCGAAAGTGAGAACCAAAGTTTTTCTGACACCAGCGTTCTATTCACCGACAGCGTACAATTTGGTCAAGTATAAATTCAATAAGAGCCTGCCACATTTAACTACTCTGTCAAAATGGTATATGTTAGTGGATGGTTCTCCAGGATTCACCTCTGAATCTATAACTGCTTTGCAATTCAAAGTGAAAAGTAGTAATCATCCATTACTTTGCAATTTATTAATGAATGGAATGACAATAAGAGGCCAAGTGGAATGGACAGGAAAAACACTTAGTGGCCTTGTTGACATTGGAACAAAATTTAATGTTTTTTTAACATTTATTCCGTCGCACTGTATAATGAAATTGTATATAAGTAGGAAAACTAATTATTATAACATACAGGATATTACTTGAAATATATGTGTCGTGTTATTCACATTATCAATATTTGTTAATTTAATGTACATCCAGAAATTATTCCACCTCTAAAATTACACGCCATACATATTTTAATAAGGATAATTATGTTACAAATTTAAGCGTTAACGGAGTTATACGAACTAGACAAATTTTACTGCGTCAGTTATTACCACAGTATTTGAAATAATAAACAGCGTTTCTGTAGAATAATTTTGGGGCCACATAAATATATCATCCAGACTCTAACAAAATTTATTCGATAGAAAAACAGGAATATTGTTATTACGCATGATGTTTCTGATAAGTAAAGGTGGGAAAAACATGTCTTGAATATATTTTACTTATAACTGAATATGCTATGTAAATATCCAGAATAAATACCATTTTTACAATTTGGAAAGATCAAAAAATCTATTATGTGTGTGTGTGGGAAGTTAGGCTGTAGAAAACTTAGTCCTTGGCTACATAAAGTATTTAATTTTAATTTTGATCTTTGTATTGATTTTTTGGGCATTTGAATAGCTCAACTAAACCGTCTAAATTAGGTTTTTCGTTTAAACATAGATGAGTTAAATTTGTCAGTGTTGTAACCACTCAACTTTAATATTTTGTTATTTTCATGTATAGTATTCAGAACACATCCAAACAATTATTTTATTCAAAATTAAATAGGCTGGGCTTGTTTCTACGCAACTTGTTCTAGATATATAAATAAAGAAATGTCAGTGTCACTGTCAAACAATTTTTTCCAACCAGAACGGTCTCCCAGCTAAGACCTAAGTATTTACAGAACTTAATACATTCCGTCCTCCCTGCATAAGTGTATTTCTTTGTATAAAGTTAAAGATAAGTTATTTTTATAGTGTTTTGGAAACAAAAAGGAGAAAAAGTGAGATTGTTGTTTATTGTTAGATCATATTGAAAGGCTTGTCCCCATTCATTGTTTCCTCTATATATTTCTGATGTCAGTTGTAGTCTATTAAATATTACTGGATTGTTGACAAGATTGCAGTGTATTTATTTTTGTCCATAACCGGCTACTACGAAGACGCAGTCCGCTAATCGAAGGCAGATTTATCCAAACTGTGTTATGGTAAAACGGCCGTAACGGTCAGTAAAGACATATTGGGATTAATGAGAAAATTTTGGACTGGATTTATGCGGTAATGGTAATTTCTACAGGAAAAAATTGAATGATTAACATCAGCTATTGAACTATTGTCACATAAAGTAGAACAGATTGACCTTTACCCTGTAACTAGTAATGAACAGTAGTAAGCACAAACTTTATGTATTTCATCCTTTTCAACTAACAGTACAGACACATCGTACAATGTGTACACTTGTCTTTCAAGCAATGACATACGTTATTTGTGCTTCTAATTATGACCTTCAAATATTGAAAAGAGATAGCGCTAAAAACGTTTAATCGATTGTATTAATAAGAATTTATTTTGACCTCTTGTGACATCTATCATAATTTTGATACATCTAGTTTTGGTCGAACCGTTTTATCATTCGCATCCAGATATTTATGTAAAATCGGTTTTTTCATAACCTATAATCTGTTATTTTTATTTTACGGTGAGTAGAAAATTCTTTGTTTTGCATTAAATAAATATTTTTACGATAACCATACTTCTTAGACGGTGGCTAAACTTTTGTGTAACGGGAACTTTTTTAGTAGATTTAATTAAGTCAATGTAAGTAAGAATAATGTTAACAACCAAGAAGTAAGACAGATAATTGCATGTAAACACTTATATCCTCCTATAAAGAGTTTTATAAAGGTAGTGGTGTTTACATAGTACATTCATCTTTCTTAATTCTGTGAACCAAATTCTTACAAACCTACAGTTGACGATAATTATTACAATTGTGTATGTTTGTTAGCAAAATTAAACAATATTCTACTCTGTTTTAGAACATGCCAGGAAAAATGTTAAAATCATAATCACAAGAATTTGTTTTAAACTTGTGTGAGTATTTTTAAATGGAAAAACTGAATGGAGGGCCTTTTGAAACGTTCAAGAGGTAAAATTTAACTATTTATAATATAATATGTTCTTCAGGTAATTTCATTGTTGAGAGTAGCAGCATCATTAAAACGATAAAAAGATAGTTACATTCAGCACAACAACCTCAAGTACCTTGTTAAAAGAAATATGGTTTAAGTTTAAAAAAGATGATAATGTTAAAAGTGTACGTAAACCTGAAGGCAGTAATGGAAGAAGATTTTTCCGCCTACCTCTATCCAAAGTATACATTTCCTGGTAGTATTTATCAATTTTGTTTGTTAGTTTCATAAATAAATTATTGAAAATGTCTTGTTATTTGAGGGAGGCGGAAAAATCATATGTATAACATGGGTGAAAAGTGCCTTTTCCTCCCTCGAATGATCACTGCCCTCCGCTATGCGTCGGACAGTTTGCTGCCCGACGCGTAGCGGAGGGCAGTAAACTTTATCCTAAGTAGCACTTTCCTCCCTTGTTATACAAATAGCTATATTATAGTTCACGCAGGCTCTTCAAAAGTTTTTGTGCCAGGAGCAAATTTGGTTTTCTCTTCAAAATATTCAGCTCTTGATTAGATTAGATTAGATTTCAACGGGGTTACAGTGCACTGGAACCAAAGGTTTATTGTGCCCCCCCCCCATCAGAGCTGTTCTCGCTACTACTACAGCTCGCCTTCAAGTTCCAAGGTTCTAATGAACTCTTGTACTTGGAACGGATTCAACGAGGTTAGGTCCTCACTCTTACAAGTTTCTTGTCCGTAGCATTTCTTGCGTTGGCTTGCAATGGCGAGGCATTCCAGAACTAGGTGATATGGAGTTTCATCCTCCTCCCCACAGAATCTAAACTGCTAGACCTAGTCTCATTAGGTGCTTCCTAAGGCGGCAGTGTCCTGTAAGAAAGCCCGTGAGGAGATGTAGCTTATCTTTACTGAGGTCCAAATATTTTTTGGATCTAGCAGTGTCAAAGTTCTACAGGAACTTTTTGGAATGTTCCAACCCGGGAAGGCACCGCCAGAGTGCTTCTCTTTCGGTTTCTTCTTTCTTTCGAAACTCTTTCTTGTAGGAGCATTTTGCTACACTACAGAAAGGCTCTGGGCCAATAAAGGGCATTTGTGCTTCTTTCCTGGCAAGTGTATTGGCCTCTTCGTTTTCCGTGATTCCCGAGTGGACAGGAACCCAGACTAAAGAAAACCTGTTATTCTTGCCTAATTCATCATGTTTTCGTCGGCACTCCCATGCCTACTTTGAATCAATGACATGGGAGCTCAATGCTTTGATAGCTGCTTGTCTATCAGAATGGATAGATATGTCACATTTCTGGTAGTTTCTTTCTAGGTTCATTTCCACGCATCTTTCGATCGCAAGTAGTTCTGCCTGAAAGACGCTCGGAAAGGAGCCTAACGATAATGAGTAGCTGGTAGCAGGCCCAAATACTCCAACATCTGCTCCAATGGTGGTTTTTTAACCATCCGTATACCATCTAATGGTGTTTTTTTTGACAGTTTGGGTGGTGTATTCCCTTTACCAGTCTTTCCTTGTATTTAGCATCGTGGTGAAATTCTGTTCGATGCTTACTTTCCTGATCATTTCGTCACTAGGAAGATTAGCTGATGAGATGTATCTTGTCAGAGAGGACCAAGCTACCTGATTTTTAATACTCTCAGTGCTTGAACCTTCCTTAGATATTCTAAGAATTGACTCTCGGGCAGATCTTCCTATTACCAGATGTAGAGGTGTGAGATCTGTAATGATCTCAAGTGCCCTAGTTGGACACGTTCTCATAGCTCCAGTGATGCACACACAGGCAAGCCTTTGAACTTTGTCGAGGGTCTTCCTCGTGCTGGACTGACTTGCTTTTGTGTGCTAAACTATTGCCCTATACGTAATTGCTGGGCTCACAATCATGACGTACATCCATCGCAGTATTTTTGGGTTACAGCCTCATCTCTTACCAGCTAGATTTCTGCACGCTATCAAAGCTCTTATTGCTTTACTAGCAGTTATTTCACAATGCTTATTCCACAAAAGCATACTGTCTAGGGTGGTCCCTAGATATTTAACGTCTGATTTCCATTCTATGATTTCCCCGTATAAGGATATGGGTTTCATGGCTGGAAGTGTTATTTTTCAGGTAAATGGAATTACTATGGTCTTGCTTGGGTTAATGTTTAGCCCCACTGACAAGCACACTTGCTCAATGATTCTGAGGCCCTTTTGTAATAAATCAGACAAGGTGCTCTCGAACTTGCCTCTGACTATTAAAACTATGTCATCGGCGTAGCCCATACATTCGAAGCCAAGCTCCGTTAGCCTGTGGAGCAGCTCATCTACTACGAGACTCCATAGAATGGGAGATATCACTTCCCCTTGAGCTGTCCCTCGAGTGGCTTTAACCGAGGTGGTTTGAATATCCACCTGTGTTTCAGCTATCCTCGTTGTCAACAACTCATACATCTGTTTTACAATGGTTTCATTCACTCCTCACCTTTTTAGTGCTTCTTTGACAGATACATGAGTTGTGTTGTCAAAGGCCCCTGTTATATCCAGTAATGCGCACATTGCGATTCCTTTGTTGTTCAGATTTCTCTCGATGACTTCGGTCAGCTATTACAGAGTCGTCTCAGTTGATCGACCCGCTCTGTAGGCATGCTGACATTTATGAAGTGGTATATTCTCCAGATTTTTTGTTCTTACGTAGTTATCCACTACTTTCTCCATCGATTTGAGTAGAAACGATGTTAGAGAGATGGGTCTAAAAGATCGGGGATCAGTCCCATTTTTTTTCCTTATTTTTGGTATGAAGGTTACCCTTGCCCTTCTCCATTTTCTAGGTATTAGACCCACTGCTAGACTGCTTCTTGACATCTTCAGCAGGTTGGGAAGAATCTCCTCTATCCCTTCATGTAGGAGTGCTGGAAATATTCCATCCACTCTTGGTGATTTATATAGTTGGAAAGTACTCATTGCCCATTCCAACCGTTGTCTGGTAAATTTTTTCTTAGCAATGTCCCAATCTTTCTTGCGGGATATTTTGGTGTAATTCATTGCTATTTCGGTGCTTGTTGCTGGTTCACTACCTGGGAAGTGAGTTGTAAGAAGAAGAATCGATCGTTCCTCTTCACCTTCCGTGTATGATTTCGGATTGTAAGAATCGAGCTGGTATTTCAATACTGCGTCTTGATTGTTCTATTCTTGAATGGAGTGGTCTTGAATCAGATGGTCTTGATTATCTTGAGTGCTTTGGTCTCGACATTAGTGAATGTTTGGTCTTGATTTTGATGCTCTTGATTTGAATGGACTGGATCTTTATTGACAGAATTTTCATCGCAGCGAATTAATGATATGTTTCCTCTAGGAGCTAAATGCCGAGTTAAAACTGTCTTTTCTTCTCCATTTTCCAGTCGGATATGGGCGTATTCCGCGTTGGCTTCTAGGAGTTGTACTTCGTCAACTAAGGATTCGTATTCATTCGAACGGACAAATCTCTTTAATAGTATTGGTCCTGGTGCAGCTAGCCATGTAATAACTGACGATTCATAAGTTGAGCGTCTCACATATTTAAACATACGTTTATGTGGGGTCGAGTTGATAGCAGTACATAAAATAGATATAATAGAGTGAAGAGAATCCACTAGAACCTGCTCCCACTGGTTTATTTTCAAATTTTGAGATTTTTAAGACAACTGGATGGTTTTCCATTAAATCGTTCGCACTGTACATTACCCTGAGGATTATAGGGAGTCGTTCGACTTGAAGCAATACCATCAGACTCTAAAAATGACTCAAGTTCACGGGACATAAAAGAAGTACCTTGGTCATAATGAACATAACGGAGTGCCAAATGTAGAAAATATTTGACGCAAACATTGGATAACTGTAGAGGATGATATATCGGAACATGGAAATGCGAATGGGAATCTGGAAAATTCAACAACGGTTAGTAAGTACTTATTTCTGGAATATGAAGGCAAATGACCTAAAAAATCCAAATTAGGACGTTCAAATGGTGAGGTGGCTTTGATTAACGTTCCTTCATTTTCATGAAATTTTGGTTTAATTTCAGCACAAACAGGACATGAGGAGGTAATTTGATGGACGTCTTCCACAGAATATATTTTTGCAGCGTATCCAATGGAAAAACTGGGTAATACCAGGGTGACACAAAGAAGAACGTAAATCAAATAATTTCTTTTGATCAGCCGATGACATGATTGCAGAACTAATATGGGAAAATGCATCAGTTACCGTGTTTTTACTTCCTGGCCTGTAAACGATATCATACTTGTAGCATGACAATTCCAAACGCCAACGTTGAATTTGTTCATTTTTGATTTTGGAAGAGGACTTGTTATTGAACATAAATGCCACTGACTTCTGATCCGCAATGAGCTGGAAATGTCTACCAATTAAAAAATGTCGCCACTTTTTCAGTGCTTCTACTATTGCGTACGCTTCTTTTCTTACTGACAAATGCTTTTGTTCCTGAGATAATGAGGTTCTTGAGAAAAATGAGACTGGTTTTCCTGATTGGGATAATTCAGCAGCTATCGCGAATTCTCAGGCATCGGTTTTAACAGTTAACATAGCGTCGTCATGAATTGAAGAAGTTGGCTATGTCTTATTTGAGCTGTATTAATGCCAAAATTGCCTTTTCAGACAATGGAAAACTTGTGCTGTATGCTAGCGGCTGAATTCTTTCGGAAAATTTAGGATCCATTTAGAGTAATTTGCAATTATTCCTAGAATTCATCGATGAAAAGTTGTATCAGGTTGTATCAGATACTGGTAAATTCAAGAGAGGCTTTGGTCGTTCTGGTTCCAGCTTCATAGTTTTGTCGCATATTAAATAACCAAGAATGCAAATCGATTTGAGGGAAAATCTTGATTTTGTTTCATTCATTGTTAAATGGTTCTTCTTAATGACATCTAAAAATTTTTGTAAATTTTGATCATGTTCTTCATGTGCTTTACCGCAAACAGTGACGTCATCCAAATAAGCATAGACGCTTTTAAGATTTTTTTCTTTATGATACTGTCGACGATTCGTTGGAAACAAGCGACTCCATTGGTAACACCAAACGGAATTCGAGTGAATTGGTACAAATTTCCGCAAGCTTCAAATGCTGTGTAGATCTTTTCTTCATCTTTAATTGGAATTTGGTGATAGGCACTAAGGAGGTCAATTGTACTAAAAACGGAATATTTCTAAATTTTGTTTACAATGTCTTCTACCCGTGGCAATGGGTATGCATCCAATAATGTATATTTATTTATAGCTTGAGAATAGTCAATACACATACGTTTCTTTTGGTTTTCACTCAAAGTTACCAGAGGTTGAGCTCGCCAAGGGGAGATACTGGGTTCTATGATCTCTTCTTTTAGAAGATGTTTGATTTCTTGCTCAATAAAGTTGTGGTCTGAAGTTGTAATTCGACGGAATTTCATTGCGATTGGTTTGCAATTAAACGTCAAATTTGGAAATAGACTGGATGGTTCAACATTTGCTACTGCTAAATTTCATATTGATAGGGTAGACTTGTCACCTCCAAAAAGAATTTCGAGTTTGGAATGTTGCTTCAGAATATCGTGAGCAATGATCACTTCAATGCAGAGTTCATCGAGGACTAAAAGCTTTACATTTGAATAAATGCTATCCAAAGTTTGTAGGCGCACAATACAATATACAAGAGCTTGCGACGTGAGAGATGTTGAAGCCATTTTAACATTAATTCTAGATGGAATGACACAAATATTTCTACTTGCAACAATTTCACTTGATATAACTATCAGAACTCCCTGTATCGACTAGTGCATGTGTGATTATGTTGTTTATTTTAATTTGAATAATAGATTTGGATAAACAACTAGGAGAAACAGCAAAAATTGTAAACAAAATACCAGCAGATGTTTTATGAATTCTTCTGGTGTTACTTGACCTACACACAGTTGAAAAATCACTTCTTTTATTGCAGGAATTGCAAATTACATTTTTAGCAGGACAGTGTTCGCGCAGGTGTCTATCTCTACCACAAAATAAACATTTTTGGAAAGATGCAGTAGCCGCTAACTGCCTGGTTGATGAAGTTTTAGAATCTTGTGACGGTTCTGCATTTTGTGAAATGGCAACACTTGAATCAATAGTTGATGAAAATGATTCGGCATGTTGCTTGGCTATTTCTAACGCTCTTGCAGTATCAATCGCTTGAATTAAGCTCAAAGAAGAGTGCTCTAGAAGCCGCTGTTTAATTTGTGGTGAACTTAAACCACTGATAAATGAGTCTCGGATAGAATAATCTCTATTCTGTTCGGCCGTGACAGCTTCAAATTTGCAGTCTTTGCTAACCTGCTTCAAAGTTTGTGAATATTGGTCAATTGCTTCACCCGCTAGCTGCCTTCTTGATGAGAGGGAATATCGAGAAAATATCTCATTTTTGGGTTTTACGTAGAGGCTCTCAAGGGTTTTCATGACATCTTCATACGTTGTACTTCTACTAATGGACTCAAAAACGACTGGACGCACGTAGTTTATTAGTAGATTCAGCTTCTTCGTGTTATCTTTCGCATCTGCCGCTTCCAGAAAATTAACGAACGATGATTCCAAAGTTTCCAAGTGTAACATTCATATCTAAACGGTCGGGGCGAAGTAGCTTATTCATTTAATATTTTCTGTAGAATAAATTGTAGTGATTACAATAGATTAGAATAAAGCATTCTACAGAAAATAACTGACATAAAATTATTGACAACTTTGTAACATAACTGACAATGTCATGGTTATAATCAAGAGGGTAATATCATGACAAAACTATACGGTCTTGTTTTTAACATGAAGAAGACAAGGTTCATGGTAATTAATAAAAATAGAATTTCAGGTGAACAGCTAATGGTCTATAACCAACCAATAACAAAGGTAAGCAGCTACACATACCTGAGCACCAATCTAAACGACCATTGGGACCATTCAAAAGGAATAAAGCAGTGCATCGAGAAAGCAAGAATATCGTTTATTAGAGCAGCTAAGATTTTCAAGAGCAGTGATTAACCAATAACATAAAAAACTATTGTTGCGATGTACGTGTTTTCGGTACTCTTCTATGGAGTGAAGACCTGGACGCTGTCTAATGCGCCAATGCAGGCTTTTGAGATGTGGTGCTACAGAAGAATTCTCATGATATCCTGGGTGTATTATGTCCCCAACGCTGAGGTTTTGCAAAGACTAAATAAGGTATGAGAGATCATTTTCCAAATAAAACTTGTATATTTGAGCCACGTAACTAGAAACAACAACGGATATAGTTCACAATAGTTCACAGCTACTCATCGTATATTGGAAAGTTGTATGGAAAAAGAGGTCCGGGGAGAAGAACAAACTCGTGGCTTCACAATCTAAGACAATGGTTCTCCTTATCAACCACGCGACTGTTCCATGCTGCAGCTAATAATATTGGAATAGGCATGTTGATAATCTACATCCGTACCGGATAGACACTTTCAAAAGAAGAATAAAATAGGAGTTGACAGTGGTCCAGGAGGAAAACAGCTCAAATGGATGAGAGACATCAGAAATTGGTGAGGAGTGAGGAGCGTGGGTATTCACACTAGCTGAGGAGAGACAATTTAAAGACTGATTGATGGATGATCGCCAACACCCTGTGAGCGTTTGGCACGAGAAGAAGAGGAAAGAGTGTAAGGTTGGTAAAATTGGAGATAACGCATTGACTATACCATAGTTTTAAACTACTAAATTTATATTTGCATACCGATAAGTTCTACAGTCAAGCATAGTAGGACATCCTACATAACATCTAATCCATATTCTCAAACCGGCTTGTTAGTTAATATCTCCCTAACGAGTAACTTCATCACTTTTTTGTTACTCAATAAACAATTTTGTTTTCGCTAATTAAATCAATACGCTTGGGTCATTATGTGGTACGACGCAAATCTTTTATATTTGGTTGAACCCTTCGATGAAACTAACGACTATCTCTTAGTATAAATATTCCCTCAATGAAGATAAAAAACTCCCAAGTGAAAGTTGTTGGAAAGAATAATTGGTTAAGTCCCTGGTATTAAGCAGATTTGGTCGTTAAAAATGGAAAAAAAATATAATAAGTTATGCAGGGTCGTACGGGGTCGTTGAATTCAGAATCAAGAAAAATCTGTCTGGGCGTCGGCAGTTTACGTTCAAATTGACGACCACAAACAGAAAAATGACTGCAAAAAGTAGGTATGCTTAGAAAGAAAAATGAATTTTTTAATATATAGAGTATTTTTATCACACGTAATTTTGATGGTCTTTTTAAAATATGAATGAAGAGAGTAGGAAAAACTGATCAAACGTAGGAATTAAGAGATCCGGACATGGAATTCAAGTGGATGTACTAAAAAAATGGTCATTGTGCAATAAATTAGATGGAAAGTGTAAATATACATCTATAAATCACGATGAATTATCTAAACTTCGCAAATTATAATTAATAATTTGTAACCCAACAACAGTTTCTCTTCTCTCAGATTCTCCTCTTTCTGATAACTTTGTTATGCAGATGAATTAAACCTCATATTTCCAAGAGAAATTCTATTCAAGTAATATCTATTGCTTTACATCCAGATTGGTTGTCTTGTTAACTGCTGCAGTTGGTCCATTTTCAAAAATGATGGAGTGTTCGAAATATACAACATAATGATTTATTAGATATATAAACTAACTTCTCAATTTTAATCGAAGTGGTAAAAGTTCACAAAAAACTTTGTGTGATATGTTAGCAAACACATCGATAACCAATGTAGGATTATACCGTGTTATCATAAACCGTCAAACAAGAAAAAGAGAAAAGATCGGTGAGGAAATTCACAAAAATACTCAATTTTTTGTAGAAATTCAAAATCCTTTGAACAGAAAAGCTGCAGAAATCACGAGTGTTCTTAATTGCATATCTGTAGTCAAAACTTTTCCCTTCTCAGTTACTGTGATTAAACTGGCAGTGATGAAACAATACATGTCCAGTCAGCCAGATATATTCCTTCTATGTTTTTGTAACATCGAACCATCATCGGACCGCATAGTTCCAGTATATACATTTTTTATATCAGAATTATTATAGACTTTATATTGTTAACCCCAACACATATTAGTAACGTGTAACCATTGTAATTGAATACATTTTTAAATAAGGATAGTTTTAAGTTAAAAACATAAAGTTGCGCAGTCAGTAGGATTCCACAAGAAATATCATCGAGTATTATCATTCAGTTTCTACTGTTTATTTGGAAGAACCTCCATTGGAAAATCTACCTCAACGGTCATAGAAATGAACTTCATGGTCTGAGGGAATTGTTTCAATGTGTACCACAACGATCTGTTTTGACCCAGTTCTATTTAATTTTTGTACAGCAGAATTGCATCAGATAGGAGATGATTCTTGTTATAAAGTTTAGTATGCAGATGATTTTGGCTATTACACGATCCAAAATTCATACGAAAAGTACTTGTGTGGTCTCGAGAACATGATGAATACTATTAGATAATCCTTACATTACTAAGGTTTTAACATATCGCCTGAAAAATGCGCTGTCCTTTTTTTTCACGAGACATCGATATCAGCCACCCGAAACACTGCTCCTCTCTCAACTTACAACTCCAGTGGTGAAGAATTATAAATAACTAGGCATATTTCTGGATAGTTAGTTATTATGGATGAAACATATTAAGTATATCAAATGTATATGTGAAAAAGGGATAAGCATGTTAAGATGTGTTTCTAAGTTAAAGTTTGGTGATGGTGTGGCCATTTCATTCATGTTTTATAGAGACTACATCCGCTCAATTTTGGACTATGTATCGACTTTGTACGATTCTGTTAGCAAAACAAATCTACAAATTGCGTATCGCATTCAATTTGAAGCTCTACGGATTTGTATAGTAGCAATGAGATCATCGCCAAATGATGCAATTCTAGTTGAATATCTTGAACCTCTATTAGCAATTAGACGCAAAACTCTGGCAAATGAATATTTAATCAAAATTAGAGAAAAATATGGCTGCAATAATCTTAATAATCTTGCTTACCTCACAACACAATGTTTAACAAACAAATATTGAAAGATTAAAAATAATCCACCGTCGGTCAATACTTTTATTTAGAAGTCAATTCATACTGTCGTTAAATATCCTGTTAAGATTTAGTTATGACTCTTGTATGTTTGAACCTAACATCATATTCCCCTTATATTGATTCACTTTCAAATTTAGTTAACAAGATCATTATGATATCAATTCTCTGAATCTATACAAATTATTCAACTATTTACAGGGATGGCTCAAAAACCAATAATGGAACTGGATGTGCTTTTTATCGTTCAAATAAATGTTTTTTTGATGAAATGCACTTAGATGATACATGTTTAAATTACACAGCGGGGATGTTTGCAATATGGCAATCTCTCATTTATATATTTGAGAACAAAATATGCAACAGTCTTATAATAACCGATTCAAAAGCTGCATTGGAATCTGTAGGAACCAAAAAATTATATATTCAGGTAAACAGTTCCCTTATATGGAATATTAAAAACAATCTACACCAATTAAATTACTATGATTACAAAATAACGTTCATCCGGGCAAAAGGACATGCTGACATTGAACGGAGTGAAATTGTAGATAGCCTTGACAAAGATGATGTTTTGTAAAACAAGTTAATTGATTTTTATAACACACTTGACCTATTGTCGCAACTTAAAAGGCATATCACTAACCGTTAGAATAGTGTATAGCAAAAATACGTAAATCAGTCTAAAACCACATACACCTTCATCCAGAAATACCCAAGACAATACCACATATTCAAGAATAAAACAGAAATTCGCCAAAACTAGTATCTTTTCATAATTCATATTTGATACACATTCTGTCAATAACAAGAGATATTTCATGGTCATCCAGTTCTTGGGACCAGTTTGTAGAAACCGTTTACATTTAAATTATGTTTATCGACGTTTAGTATACAAGAAGCCATACGAGCTGCTGGTTTGAAATATTTGGGTATATTGTTCAAAGTGTAGGTATACAACAATGACTTCAATACAGTTAATTTTAATCTTGTGTATTTTTGTATTACGTTTATGTAATGGACAATTATTAGAAGAAGAAATTATTAAAATATTTGGCGCACGCCATCCCGAAGGTAAACAAACTACTACGCCATTTTCTCTCGATCCTATAGAGGCTAATCCTACAACGGAAGATCCTTATGCAGTGCCTATTGGAGGTACTGATTGTCGACATTCGTGTGTGCCTTTTTATCTATGCAGAGATGGAGAATTCAATATCGGCGGTATTAATGTAATTGATATCAGGTTAGTTTACATAGGCAATAACGGTGATCCATAATAATTTTTCGTTTTGAACGTGAAATACTAGCTGAATAGTTCCAAATATACTTCTATTAAATATCTATGTTTACTCAAAAAAAAAATAATTTTCCATAACAATTCAGTTCATAATTTCAGAGTCTATACTTACGATGAAATCATACTGAAATATTGTTTTTATTCATGTTTTTTAAAGTTACAGTGGTAACAACAACAACTCGAGAAACGTAAGTCTGAATGACAAATTTTTGATTATTGATCTGACAGCAGTACCTCGTAATGTTAAATAATAGTATATCATACACCAAGCGACTAAAGTGACCCATTTAATCCCGCCGGTGGTGTTTGATTCCTAAGGACGGAGCGCAGCGGAGCCCGAGGGAAGCAATCCACCTAAGGGATTAATGTCACTTTAGTCGAGAGGTGTAAATGCTATTTTTCGCAATTCCGGTAATTCTACATATATTTTTAATAAAAATAATGATGGACTTTTACGAAACTTGGTTGGGCATCCAAGATGCTTGGCTAGGCATCGAGGAGGACTTTTATGAAATGAAGCTTGGCTGGGCATCGAGGACGGACTTCGATTTTTTATAGCAATAATATAATATAATAATAATATTTTATGATTTCAAAGTGCACCAATGAAAAAATAGCGTAAAGTATTCGTGGATAACTGGTCTTTCAAACACTAGCTCTATTTCGAGCACTCCGGCTGCCCCGTCGTGCGCGCGTGTTTTAAAGACCTTTTGATCCACTTATATTTTGATATATTATTATATACTCCTACAACTTCAATATAAAACTTTTTTTTACATTTGTATGCATAAGAGAAATAGAGGGGTGGTCAAACTATAACTAATAACCCTGTTAAGGCAGAATGAAGTCATTTTGAACACCTCTTATAAAACTATTTCACATTTCGAAAGCTATTGGTTATTGTTGAGAATAAGCATTGAATTACAATTTTTATATAATTATTAAAATTGTAGTATTTCGATGAATTTGGGATGGTAAGTTCTTCCTTTTTAATCACGTCACTGCGCCTTTGATGGCGTCACAACACCTGTGATGACGTCACAGATCTTAATGATACCTCAAATGATAGCATTGTAGGTCCAATTGACATTTTCCAATTTTCAATTAAAAATATTCAATACTTTCTGAGTTATATGATGTTAAAAACATCTTGGAACACACTGCATAAATGATTATAAAATCATGTGTTCAACTGTTCAACTAATGTCGCACTGATGAACATACTGTGGTTTGAAGAACCATCTTCTTGAATTCAAATAAGTAGAGGTTCTTCTAACGGTAGTTTATTCATGAAGTTGCCAATTTGATATTGTAATAAATACATATAACGACTCACAATTTTTTATCACTAAATTTTAATTGGTATCAGAACTGTCAAACCAACAGCAATAATTCTTTGATCAGATATTTTCATGGAAAGAAAATGGTGCTACATCAGGCTACTTGTAAAAAAACGGGGCTTCTTTTAATCCTCCTTCTATGATAGACCAAACTTGAAATATTTCCATCTTAGACGATAACTAACACATGATGACATAACCATGATAAAGGTTCCATATGTCAAAACTTGAATCACTCTATATGTATTCACAGGAAACAGGAAAACGAAATTTAATAATAAATTGGTGATTGTAGAAATGTCAATAGAAAATCAATAAAGATGTATAGTTTGAACTAAATAAATAAGACATATGTTGAAAGGAATTATTCAATAAGTCTGAGAAATTATTTAAAAAATATTACATATAGAAAAACATTAATTCATGTTGTAGTTCGAATATTATAGCCATAAAAATAATCCCTTGTTAGAGTCTCATTTCATTACAGTTCTGTGTATTTAAAAAAAAAAGGAAGTGAATTGGAAAATATATTTGTTCTTGGAATTTTAAAAGTGCAATAAAAATATGTAGAAGTTTATATACCAGGAAATAACATTTTATCTATGAAAGACATTTCTTTAAAAACGGAAATGAAACAAAAATCAAAGGAAATAGTCGACTTTGAAATAAAGTGTTGATAAAACAACGAAAGATCGGCGTTACTTGGGTTGTGGTTTAAGAAGCTATAACAGGGCTATGCTAATTTCTTAAGAAAATTCAAGTAAATTTCGATTAAAAACAATTAAAAGTGCATAAATCGTGATGAATAGCATACAAGGAGTACTCACAGATGTTTGTATCCAATAATTTCAAGTGAAATCCAGAAAATATCGAATAATTGGGAGAGCGTCATTGCAGTCAGCGGATTTCAGTTCCAGCTTTTGGGAAATACTAGCATATAGTGTCCAGGTCAGTGCAATATTTAATATTATTGGCCAATGATAATAACAACGATAATTAATAAATATAAAGATTATTCCGTTCGTTGAAGTATAAGAAACATGTACATATTAATTCAATAGGTTTATAATAATTAGGTATAAAGAAATTCACAATTCTTTTTTCATATTAAGAGAATATTGCTAGCTACTCACTTGAACAGACGTATAGTAAAAATTTCCTTAGAATCTCAGCTTATATGTATATGTAATGTCCCTATATAAATCCTTTTATATTAATCACAATCACATAGATGATTATTAGAACAATTTATGTGTAAAAATTGTTCTAATAAACTCCGTCAAACAATCATATAACGCTGATAATTGTTCGAGATACATTGATTCTATGATCATGCGCAATAGATAAATTCTGAATATGAGTTATTAGATCAGAGGCGTATCAAATGTGTATTTTTTCAAATGTGTATTTTTGAAAATAAATTTCTTCTAGTTAAACTATTTGAAAATAATAAAGTTTTTTAAAGGTAAGTATATAAAATATATAAATCACAAATAAATAAATTATAATCATATAATTCAAAAGTATATATATATATATATATATATATATATATATATATATATATTTCATCAATTTTTCTTGACCATACTGTATATATGTTCATATGGAAATGTCTTGGAATAAGATCATTAAACAAACTCTTCTTTTAATACATGATTACGTACGTTTCGACATAATCCTGTCATTATCAAATCACCTACAATACCATTAAAATATATTTTTTCAAGAAAAATTACACTATCATTAAAAAGTAAGAACAGTAAAATTCTTACTCGTGAAATATTCTAATTTGTTTAATTTACAATTAAATAAATTACCTTTTTGTTGGGACATCACATGGTTAAAAGATCTTGACAAATTTAAAATTGCTTTTTAAAGAATATAAGCTTCCATGTCAAACATTATACTTCCCTTATTACAGATTAATTAGTTTCAAAATAGTATTTGCAAAACATAAATTATTGGTTTTTATCCATACCAACTGCACTTTGATTTTTAATTTGATAGTACAAGCGAAATTTCACCATTTTTAGTATAAATTAAGTAGTAAGTTACAATAAGTTTGAGAGGTGGTACTCAAATACTTATCTCTGTTATTTTTTTTTTAATATGCCAAAGTGCAGTTGGTATAGGTTAAAAACCAATAATGTACGTTTTGCAAATACTATTTTAGAACTAATTAAGTTGTGATAAGGGAAGGATAGTGTTTGACATGGAAGAATATATTTTTTAAAAAGCAATTTTAAATTTTTAAGTTCTTTTAACCAATTGATGTCTAACAAACAGGTAATTTATTTTATTGTCAATTATACAAATTTGAATATTTTACGAGTAAGAATTTTACTGTTTTTATTTATTAACTATAGTGTAGTTTTTGCTGTAAAGATATATTTTACTTGTATTGTAGGTGATATGATAATGACAGGATTATGTTGAAACGAACGTAATCAATAGAAAATGTATTGAAAGAAACTTTCAGAGTTGGTTTAATGACCTTATTCCAAGAAATTTCCATATATATTTATATATATATATATATATATATATATATATATATATATATATATACGTACGTGCCAGGTAGTGACCGTTAGGTTAACAAAGTAGTTGGGATGCGGTCAATATAGGGCTAATTAAACAACTATTTTTTGACTAGTTAAGCTTTCGGAAATAATTTATCTCCTTCATCAGAACATCTACATATGGACAAAATTTGAATTAATAAAACTGAAACCTGGTTAGAATATAAAATTACTCACCAAAATAAGATTAACATGTATGCATCAAGTACATCAAGATTTACAGGAGCAAGAAAATTCATTGAACGAATACCGAAATATTACGTTGAAAGTCAAAAAAATTTAAAAATATTAAAACTGCAATATCAAGCAGAAAAGAAACAATTATTAACAAACATAACATTCCAAACACAATTAAAATGAATGTTCAATACATTACTCAAGGAGAAAGGCATCTATTTCAAGTCCATATCGATTTTTTATCAAGAAACAAAAAGAAGACCCCATCATCTAATGAATTTAACAGCAAGTGGAGTATCAATTATATTTATATTTATACAGTAGGGATATAAATTGGTATTATAAAAGAATATGAGAGTGATGTAAAAACATACATATATATATATATATATATATATATATATATATATATATATATATATATATATATATATATATATATTGTGATGTATATTGTAATGTCAATCACATAATAAACTTTATTTCTCTGAAATATATTTCATATTTTTTTCAATTTTCCACGGCCTGAGATCTTATCAAATAAAATAACAAATCCTAATTAATATTTATTTCAATATAACTCTAGTTCCTAACTATAAAACTTTTCACCAATTCATTCAAATTATAATGCAAAAAGATAACATTCACCCACCTCATTATATTATTATTTTCTTAACGACTAACGACTGACAGTTTATAAGAAAATGTCTAACGTTACTCGCTAGTAATTAGTTCAATGTTTCACAACGTAATTCAAAGATTATTATTTAAATATAACTTATAACTAAATCCTAACTACCAGTCCAAGATTAGAATGAAATATCGAAATATCGAATAGTCGTGAAAAAACTCGATTATCGAAAAGGTTTCTGAATATTCACGCATTAATCCAATTCAAACTTAGTTTCTCAGTGATCACAGTCTATTTGAGAATTAGCATGCTTATTATTTAATTGATTTCTGCTTTAAACTGTTTGTATATCGATATACTATTGAAAATTTTGTTTCCAATGTTTGCCTCGGTGTCCTTAGTGGATTCTATTGTCGTTTTATCTCGGTCCAGACAAGTTTCAAATTGGCTGACACCAGCATACAAAATCTCTCACATGAGAAATATTTTGTGGACAATTATCTGCTATAGGCGCTTCTCTCGTCGTTTTATCTCTACTTTTTAAATAATAATCAAATTACAATTCTCCTTTTCACAAAAAATCTGACACTGACATCCCATAATAATTTTCTTTTTTTCCTCGTTACCATTATCTCCAATTAGAAGAGTCATTGCAATGAAATCTGGAAATCAAGCTTTGATATCATTGTCACCTTTAAAATCTCCCAGTTGTTTTATTCATAGTAAAATATGATTTGTTAAATATTTTATTATTTTATTTCAATGTGATATCTGTTTCAGATTTGAGATCTATTGATTCTAGTTGTAAAGGTGGATGTCGATATGTGGTTACTTCAAATTCGGGAGTTGAACGTAATTTTGGTAATAAAAGAGGGTTCCCATTCGTCTTTTCTTTTGTATTTTCATATAAAGACTTTCCAATTTTCACACTACATCCTTGTACTAATTTAATGAGAGTGTTACTCTTGATTATAGCTATTCTATTCTTATCGCAGTTAATTTCGGTTTTCATAGGATTTTCAGTTGGCAATAATAACAAAAATTTGCTATTGATTTGTTCGACTACAGGGTGTTTCAAAGCTGCTGCTTCAAATCTGCAGGTTGGTGTTTCGGCTCGGATTAAAAGAATTACGCAAGTATCGTTGATAGCTTCTTCATGTTGTCGGCAAAAGAAGATACTTTCAATAGATGGACACAATTTTTCTTCATATTGATGTGAGTTTGTACCAAGCACAAGGAGGGGGTTGCGTGGAAGAATTATTGAATTTTTATATGGTAAAGGGATAATGTTATAGGTTAGAAAATCACTATCTATTAGAATGGGTATATGGATAGCAACTATTATGCTAGAATCTTGAACTTTGACTTGAACTCCGGCCAATTGGTAATAATTGTATGGATTTTTAAATTTGACGATTTTCGATTCTCCATATATTTTTGAAACACGATTGATCAATTCAGATAAATGGTTCAGTGAAATAATGGCGGTATGTAAACTTCCTAAATGAGCAAATTTAATTGAATTTTCTAAGTTATCTATGAAATTTATCAAATTTGATTTAGAGCATTGGGCAATCAAAAATATACAAATACCTGACGGGCTATGTCTTGAGATTTGTTGTAGATTTCATTGACTTGAGACTGGAGTAATAATTGATTGTTATATCAACTAGTGATTGTCTTGTTGTAGTGATCAATAAGACGAGTATTGAGGGAAGACTGTAGTTTCAACTCGTGCGAAATCGAGTTTTGGTTTTGAATTATTTGCTTTATTTCAGAAATATATTTGATTTCGTCATCTTGATCTAAAGTTTCAAAGAGCCATTTACTTATAGTTATAATACCATTAAACAATTCTCGTTTACTTCTGTTATTTATTCCTTCAACATCCTTATATACAAGGTTACTTAATTTTATTCTAGTTGCATTTAGTAAATATTTCGTATGTTCGAACAGACTTTGTATAAGATCTATATCTTTGAGTGATGAAGAGTTTAAATAACTTTCTAATCTTCTATGTAAATTTTCAACATTTTTGAACTTCTCAACTAATAAATCTATTTCAATAAAATGTAAAAAGGTATGCTTTGTTTCAATTAATTTTGTTTTGCCTAATTCTAAAGGTAATAAAGGAGTGTCAAGCACTTGTATTTCGACGTCATTACTTTGAGCTATAGACACTAGGGTTGTGATCAGGGTTAGGAAGATTGTCTCCCGTGTTTTCGTCATTCTGTAAAGAAAGTCGAATGTTAGTAAGTGGATTTTTAACCTTTGATTTATGGATTGTACGGTTTTTTGTTGTTAATATTTTCTTGTTCATATCTAGTTTTACCGTTCTCTTTAAAAATTTTGGTTTTGATTTGTTTCTCAAAGCTTCCCTATTTCTCATAAATATTTCCTGACCTTCAACATATTGCTTAGGGTCTTCTCGGGTTAAGTTACGTTTACTGATTATCTTTTCTTTTTGTTCCACGGTATTATCATATATATTTTCATAAAGAGTTTCTAACCTAAGTTTTCTATCATTAATTTAATCATTAACAATGCGTTCGTCCGTAAGATCTAAGGGATCTAATGCTTTTGTGTCCCCTAAGATAACATCATATGGTCTGTTTTTGGTTACAGAGTGAATAGATGAATTGTAGCCAATAACGGCGAATTGCATAATTTGTTTTATATTCATTCTGGGATGTTTTAACTTTAAAACTCTACAATTTTCTAAAAGAGATGAATGGAACCTTTCTACCGGACTGTTACTATTTGAGTTTTGAGGTGTCGTAAAATGTATTCTAATTTTGTGTAATTTACAGAATTCCTTAACTAATTCACTTCTAAATTCTGTTCCACTATCACTAACAACAGAATACGGTATACCAAAGTGCGATATGAAGATACTTAAACATTATATAACGCTAACAGAATTTAAGCTTGATTCTATTATATAAGCTTGTCCGTATTTTGAAAAAGAGTCCAAAATTGTTAAAAATTACGTGCTTAAAATTTGAAATATATCCACGTGGATTGTTTCGAATGGTTTTGTTGGAGTGACTGTCAATGAAAATTTCACTTGTGGAGGATGCCGATCATATTTCGCTTGATTACATATCTCACAAAGATTTATATACTTAATTACATCAGCGTTCATGTCGGGCCAGTAGTATTTACTTCTTAAAGCGTTTTGAGTTTCATTAATACCTCTGTGACATGTTTTATATTCAATCTGATATTTGATATTCATTTCACGATCTTCTACGTTTTCAACATCTGTCACAAACGTTCTAGATATAACTAAATTATAACTTCGATTTTTGAACGTATTTTGTAATGGAGTTATAATAAGAGATACTAAATCTGTTATTGTTGAACTTTTCACATGAATACAGTAAATTTCGGTTCTACGTAAGTCTTAAAAAGATTAATAATTTGATTTTTAAGATCACCTACATTATCAGTTAGATGGGCCATTATACGAGACTTATTAATGAAGTGTTTGCTATTTTTAATGAAATTTTTTTTATTTTTACCTTGTACTATTATTATTTGCCTATTGTATGAATTTGTCACATTTTCTGTAAATGGGATTTCCAAGGTCGGATTTTCGGCGGCTGTATGGACGGTCTCATCGTCTTCTTCTTGTTGAGGAACTTGTGGTTCATCTGTAGTGCCTATAATTTCTAGTATTTCTTCTTAATTTATATCGTTAACATTAGTTGTATTTATTAGGTTGTCCAGTTGATTTTCTAAGGTGTCTTCGACGGGTTCAATGAGATTCTGAAGAAAGTCTTCGGTTATCTGGTTGATATCACTTGGTTCACCAATTAGGGAGTCAATTTCGTCATACAGTTGTTGATGATCCTCATCTTCAGTTATTGCGTTAATTTCTACTCTACTTAGAGCATCTGCGTTTTTATTTAATGTACCTGGCTTATAATGAATTTCGTAATCGAATTCAGAAATTGATAAACGCCATCTTACAAATTTAGAGTTTGGCTCATTCATATTAAATAGATATTTGAGAGGTTTGTGATCAGATATTATATTAATTTTCCTTCCAAATAAATAACATCCAAATGTTTTTAATGCAAATATAATAGCCATTAATTCTTTTTCAATAGTACTATAGTTTATGTCAGCAGCGTTAAGGGTTCTAGAAACATAGGCAATGGACAAATCATTGCCTATTTTACCTTGACTTAATACGGCTCCTATTGCAAAGTTAGAGGCGTCCGTTGTTACATTGAACGGCCTCGAAAAATCTGGGTATTGCAATATAGGGGAATTAGTCAATACATTCTTACACATTTCAAAGGCGTTCAAGAATTCGGGTGTATGTTCGATTTTAACACCCTTTTTCAAACATCTTGTCAGAGGTTTAGTTAATTTCGCAAAATCTTTGATACATTTTCGATAATAACCGACTAATCCTAAAAATGATTTAATTTCATTGGGAGACTTCGGAAGTGGAAATTCTTTTATAGCTTGAATCTTCTTCGGATTCGGTTTTACGCCGTCAGGGGTCACTACATGCCCCAAGAACTTTACCTCTTTTCGAAAAAATTCACTTTTGTCTAATTGTATTCTCAATTTCATGCCCCGTAAACGTTTGAAAACTACTTTTAGATTTTGAATGTGTTGCTCTAGAGAGGAGCTAAAGATAATCATGTCGTCCATGTACACAAGACAAATTTTACCTTGAATATTTTTCAAAACATTATCCATAACTCTTTGAAACGTTGCCGGTGCATTTTTCAATCCCATTGGCATACGAGTATATTCATAATGACCGTGTTCGACGGAAAATGCTGTCTTTGGTATTGACTTAGGGTCCATTTCGATTTGATGGAATCCTGACGCCAGATCCAAAGTAGTGAAATATTGGCACTTTCCCAGTGCGTCCAAAATAGTATTTATGTTAGGTATAGGGTAGCGATCTTGTATAGTCTTCTCATTCACCTTTCTATAGTCTACAACTATTCTAAACTTTTTCTTCCCACTAGAATCTTCCTTCTTTGGAATAACCCAAATTGGACTACTCCACGGACTTTGGCTATGTCGAATAATGCCATCATCTAGCATCTTGTAAATTTGCCTTTGGACTTCATCCTTGTATACGTAGGGGTACCTGTATGATTTAGTATAAACCGGGATCTCGTTAGTTGTTTTTATCTCATGTTTCACTTGATTAATAAAACTCAATTTTTCATTATCTCTGTAAAATATGTCGCTGAACTCTCCACATAATTTATAAACAGCTGTTTTTTCTTCTGAATTTAAATGTTCTACTCTAAGTAAATTATGAATATCATCACCTAAATTTATATTACTACTATCTGGGATAATATTTTGTAAATGATAAAATTCAAAATTATTTTTGTGCGACTCTGTAAAAGGAATAACCTCGATCGGCTGTGTCAATGTAATCGTAACCCTTTTATCTGTATTGTTAACTATTTCTGTTTTTGCAAAACCGTCTTTTGAGACTGTCAACGTTTCTGGAAAATATAAATCCTCATATTTCCTTTCGGGTACAATTACCTCGCCATCTGAATGACTAACCGGCACTTGTAATCCGACTACTTCGTTTGCATCGACAGAGATAGTGAACTGTTTCCTATCTACTTTATATAAAAGTGGAATTTCTATATTTTTATTCCTTAATACATTCTTACTAAAATCTACTGAAAATTGCAAAGCACGTAGCTCATTTAACCCTAATAAACCATCAAAATGATTATGAAATTTATATACTATAAAATTATGTTTAATTTTAGAATTAAATTTGGCGAAGGCTGGGATATTTGCTTTAAATTCAGTTTTTGTTTTACCTACTGCTGAAATTATTGAAGTGGGGTCATTATACATAGAATTTGGGAAATATTTTTCCACAATATCTGGACTCAACATACTAGACATGCTTCCTGTATCTATTAATAATTTAATCGGTGGATTTTTTATAGTTATATACGGTAAATCTGTAGAATATGAATTAGAAAATATTTCGTTTATATCGGAGGACCTAAGAGGCTCTCTGTCCAAAAATTTCCATCATTATTGTTTGTACGATTCGAGTTACTAGGTAACGGATTTATTTCCTCGTTAATATTAGTTTGCGCGATGGTTTCTTCGAAATAATTGTCGGAGGGGTTTTCTAAGGTTATGTTATCTACTTGAAATAGTTCTTCAGCTATATAATTGGGTTGATTTTGTCTTGGTTTAAAGGTATTTTGGGGAATAGTTGACATTTGCTGTCGAAACTGATTATTTTGTCTAGGTGCGAAAGTATTTCTTCTATTAATTGACATTGGTTCTGGGGTTCCAGAGGGATTTCAACCCGTGGGAGCAAAAACGTTTTTGGGTGGTCCAAAAACTTGACGATTAGACGGATAGTGTCTATTGGCAGGACGTGATTGTATGGGAATTGGTTGACTTGGGAATGAATTTCCTTGAGAATTTTGATTAGATGAATTGAAATTTTTCGGTGTGGAAATACTGGGAGTATTTCCGTGATTTGGGAAAGAATGTTGAATATGCTGTGCATTAGAATTATTTCGATAAGAAGGATTATTGAAATAAGTCATTTGAGATTTAGGTTTATTAAAAGTATTAGGTTTATTATCAAAATATTTAAAATTATTTTGAGAATACGAGAAATTTTCTTCCTCTATTATATACGCGAGAGCTTCTTCAATATATCTGGGATTTTTAAGTCTAATTATTGTCTGTAAACTACCCGATAAGTTTCTTAAAAGAGTTCTTAACGGCATTTGGTCATATTGTCTACGGTACAGATCTTTAGTCTGTAAAGGCATTTCAATATCAGAAAAATTATTTATTCTACTAACGAGATGACTTCTTAAAACTTGTAAACGTTTGGCAAAATCAATTGGATGTTCATTTTTTAATGGACGAGCCATTATAAGATCTTGTTCAAGACATTCTAATGATCGTGTATCTCCGAAACATTGTTGCAATGCAGCTTTTAACAAGGGCCAAGTATTTAATTCGGTTCTTGAGCCGACCAAAATATTAGCCTTATCAACTAGTTTTAATTGAATAATCTTAATTATATAATTCTGAATCGTTTGGTCATTAACACCTACATATGCGTTTACTACAAAATCACAACTACTAATAAACTTAACTAAATTACTCTCATCTCCATTATATGGAGGAATCATATCAAAATATAATTTCAACATTGAAACATTTATTGGGTTTGCATTACCTTCCATTTCTCTCACAGTTATTATTCTACTAAAATCAGAAATCAAACTATCTATATCAAATTGAGCTTCACTCATAGAAAAATCAAAAAATCAATTCTTAAAATAATATTTGCTCCGATATTCCCTTTGCTAATTTCAACTTAGTGAATAAAAAAAAGGAATTATGATAAAAGGAGTACTTGGTACTTACCCAAAGTTTTTCTCCAGTGATTCCAATTCTGCTACACTTGAAAATGGTAGGTTCCAACGCCAAAGAAATGACACTCACGTGAAAGTCGGAAAATCGGTCTCGATGCCGTGGCTTTTCACGAAAATACTGCGATAAATCCTATTGACTGCGCCAGTTAAATGTTTTTATACACAAAGGTATTTTTTAAAAACTTTTATTTTACAAAAATTACAAACTTTACTAACTTTAATTGAATATGTTTATAATACAAGTAACATGATTAGAATGACAAAAACCGATGCGAGCCATACCAAGTAAACTCACTGCTGACAACAGCAATCCTTATTCACGTCAACAGGACGGCTTCAAATTACTCTTACACATACAGGATGTCTTCATGTAACTAGCACAAACTTACATTTTTTTGAATGAAACGTACTATATTTTGTTCAAGAATCGGAAAGATCTCACCGAGAGCGTTACAAAAATATAGCATTCTAATATTTATATGTGTGTTTTAAAAAGATATGGCCAATTATTGGCAAAAAAGACCTTATCTTTAACACTCTGCAAAACAGTAAATCAAAATAAATTAACAGGTCTTTGTATTCAATTATCATTCACATATCATTGGCTGTGCTCAGTATTAATTACTTTTTTATCTGTGGCTTCTTTAATACAGGGTGACACAAAACGCAAATCAAGCAATATCTCAAAATTTCTAAATGAATCACCCTATAAATCTTTTCACAATTTGTTAGTACAATTCATAATCTTTCAAACGATGTAGTACATTTAGGGTATAAATTTATGGAAAACCGTAAATATTTTATGATAATGGTCAAAAACAAGTATTTTACGTACACAAATTAAATGGTATTAAATTTTTATATTTCTAAGGCATAAGTTCTAATCGTAATTTTGGATGCATCTACAATATCGAATCAATGATATAAAATGTTTGTTAATACCGTAGGTACCTGGAATTACCAAAAATTTAATATTTATGCATATTTCACTTTCAAGAATTGTTATTATAGGCTTGTTTGAGAAAGGGCGAGGCATAATAAAGCCATATTTTTGATTATATTAAGTGGACTACTGTCAAAATAGTATCTACTAATACATGTCAAAGAGTATTGCTGTATTTTTCGTTTGTGTTGTTAGGTTTAAATAATAAATAAGTATAATAAATTTTCCGCAGGAAGACATGATCAATATGATTTACGCGTTAGGAGAATGTTCAAAAAATTGTTTACTCGCTTCAAGAGTATATCGTGAAAGATATCCCAATCGAAGATATCCAAACGAAAGAGCTTTCTTAAGACTTAAAGAAAAATTCGACACATCAGGTAATGTTTCCTATAAACCTCATGCTCTCCAAAAACATGTTTTCAATGAGGACAGCGAATTTTTAGTAATGATAAATTTGGCTGAGTATCCTAATAGAAGTACTAGAAAACTAAGTACTGAATTAGACATTAGTAGACGAACAATAGGAAGAATAATAAGAAAGAATAAATTTCACCCGTACAAGATACAGATGCACCAAGAGCTTTTAGAGAGAGAGAGTTTCCAATAAGAATAAATATTTGCGAGTGGTTCAGGGAATTAATTAATGGGTATCCAGATTTTTTTTAAAATGTTTTATTTAGTGACAAGGCCACGTTTCACAGAAATGGTCCCGTCATCCGCCGTAATTTTCATTTTAATTCGGATAGCAATCCACATTTGTTTAGTACAACGACCTAAACTAAATAGTCCATAAATGCATGGGGAGGAATCGTAGGAGATACAGTTATAGGACCATACTTTTTTGAAGGTAGCCTCACTGGAAGAAGGTATTTACAATTTTCTAGAAAACTATTTGGGAGAATTATTGGAGGAAGTTGATTCAAACACAAGAGTTAACTTGTGGTTTGGACAAGATGGAACAACTGTACATTACGTTCGTTGTGTACGTCGGTGGTTGAACAGACATTTTACCGACAGGTGGATAGGACGTGGTGGACCAATTTCGTGGCCTCCTCGAACTCCAGATCTCACACCGATGGATTTCTTTTTATGGGGATACATCAAGCAACTTGTGTATCAAACAGAACCTACTACCAGAGAAGACATGAAAGGAAGGATTCGTAACGCATTTTCTACAATAACTCCAGCTATGTTAGAAAGAGTAAGATCCTCGTTTTTGAAAAGAATTGAGAAGTGTATGGAAGTAAATGATCGCCATTTTGAACACTTACCATAAACTAGACTTTTTATACAATGTCAATGTTTATTTATGTAAATGTAAGTGTTTTTATAATGTTGGTTTCCATATATGTTAGTTATTTAAAAATAGAAAATGTTGGAAAATAAAGTACAAGCTTGCATTTTACATAACAAAGATATACTGTTTGTGATGAATTAATTATTCCGTAAAGACTGCAAACTGCTTTTATATTTATTAGTACTATAATGACATTAGCCTACTTACAGTAAACAAAAATATTGCTTCCCACATAATTCCGATTAAGTTTTTCCTTCCTCTAATGGTAAGAGTAAAAGTAAAAGATATTTTAGATGCATCCAAAATTACGACTAAAATTTATGAAATGTTAAAATTTACAAGATGTTGCATGTGAAAATTAAATAATATTTAATTTGTTTACGTAAAATACTTGCTTTTGACCAGATTATTAATTGTACTAACAAATTGTAAAAAGACTTATAGGGTGATTCATTTAAAATTTTTGAGATATCGCTTGATTTGCGTTTTGTGTCACCCTGTATTAAAGAAGCCACAGATAAAAAAGTAAATAATACTGAGCACAGCCAATGATATGTGAATGATAATTGAATACAAAGACCTATTAATTTATTTTGATCTACTGTTTTGCAGAGTGTTAAAGATGAGGTCTTTTCGCCAATAATTGGCCATATCTTTTTAAAACACCCATATAAATATTAGAATGCTATATTTTTGTAACGCTCTCGGTGAGATCATTTCGATTCTTGAACAAAATATAGTACGTTCCATTTAAAAAAATGTAAGTTTGTGCTGCTACGTGGTTTTGGAATACCCTGTAGAATCGAAAGTATTTTGAAAGTGTGCCCTCAATAACTGTATTAACTCACACAAAACTTTAAAGTTTTATCTCTTACCACAACGATGTAATCCTCCGATGTCAGAAGATTGCCCCACCCTATATATAGCGTTAGTTATGTACATTTTATTCGCATCAAACATATTCAACCTCAATTTCAGTTCCTGATGAAGAGTCAATAAAGTCTCGAAAGCTTGAACAGAATAAAGAGTCCACTTTTTATTTCTCCTTTGGCTGAAGCCCCTATTAAGAATTTTGATTATATATATATATATATATATATATATATATATATATATATATATATATATATATATATATATATATATATATATATATATATATGTATACTACCAAAAAAAGACTGGTCACACTTTATAAAGTTGTCTTAAACAATATTCGAAAAATTGAATAAAATATTTTGTATATAGTCTAGTCTTAAAAAAAATCTGTTCGATTAAGGAGTGTATTCTTTTCACATGTAGAAAAAACGAATCACATTTTATCTGAATAAATTTCAGTCAATAAATTGAGAATTGTTTGGAAGAATGTTTCTTTGTAAGTATCAATTGAAAATAGAAAAAAGTGGATAAATTTAATATACGACATGGTATTTCATTTCAAAAATTTTGTGATTTAAATTTCATTAGGTACTTTGATTGTTTATTAAATGGAAATTTCTAGGCTAACTTGAGACGTGTACATGACACAAAGTTTCACTGACATCCGTAGATGGCAGTTTTGGTACTAACCAGATATACTACAGTTTTGGTAAAATATCTGTTTGTTAGCATGATATAGCCTCCGAAGTGTACACAAGTGACACTTTTATGATAGTATATTGTTCAGAACGTCTCACAGACGGGGAAAAGGTAATTTTAATCTTTAAAACCGTTTATTTCATTTGCTTGTACGTTTACTTTGTCCTGTGCTTTCAAGACGTACTTATTACTAGCATAACTTAAGTGTTCATCGTACTCTTTTTTGAGGCCTTTCTCTCCTCAACTATTGATTCTTTCAATTTTATAAGGTATTTTCCATACTGATCCCACGTGTCGTTGTACGGAGGGATGAAGGAATAGTTGAATTCATTGTTAAATATTTCACTGTGTAACCGTATTTTAGGAACATCAATCTTGGATATCTCCTGGTCTACCATTTGTTTTTTGTAAAAGTCATGCACTCTGGTTATATTGAAACTACTATCAAGACACTTACTGGATGACATTTCTCTGCAATAATGGGACTCAACGGTTGGGAATTTTAAAATATGATTTCTTTTGTTGTTTTTTAACTCACTTGAAATTTAATTCGACGTGATTTTTTGCCACGCTTCTCTGATTACACCATGCCCTCGCTGCACTTCTCCTATTAATCTATTAAAGTTAATGTTTGCGATATACCGAATGTTTCACGAACCTCCACTTGTAGATTTTGGACAGTAAAAAAGAATTTTTGCTTGCAACTTCACTCATTTCCTCTTTCTCCAGCTCGCTCATGCCTTATTTTCATGGTTACAAATTTGACACACGGAGCAACAAACTGACGTTTGGAGTCGATTGATTTTGAAGGTGACCAAAAATATTTTCTCGTTCCTCATGACTAACATTTCTGGCACCTTTATATCTTCATGAATCTTTGCAAATCATTCCCATAGACTTTGCTTTGATTAAAGTGTTCCGTTTAGAAAAGTACTCATCTTTCTTTTCTCACATTGCATTTCCAAGGAGAGTATTCCTCTTATGCTTCCTCCCTTTTCGACATTCTGTTAAAAAATGTTTTATTCGTAACTCGTTTCAGCAGTTTTCAGGGTTGTAAAAACTTTTGCACTTCATGAAGACATTTAACACCTAATCCTCTCGCACTGATTGGTAACAGAAGACTTATTAATATTAATTAACGACCGCAGACAAGAACCGCAGACTTTGGTTTTACAATTTGATTTCGTGAGATGCACAGTGAGCAAATAATTAGTAAATGATTTGTATATATTATGTATATATAAACAAATAGTGGTAATGCATTTGTATAAATTAGTGTAAGTGAATAATACATTGGTGTCAGGTGTGGGGTAATATGAATAGATAGTGATGTAAACATGGCCAAGAGACGAAGTGACCTGAAAGTGATAGAACTAAGTGCAGAATTGGAAAATCGCGAGTTGGAAACGTCCGGTAAGGCAAGTGAATAAATAGAAATATTCAAAGTGGGCCTGGTAAGTGATGGCTTCGATCCAGGAGCATTATTATTCAAAGACGATACTTCCACCTCAATCTCGTCAATTTCTGATATGAAGGACGATGTTTCTGCCACAGAAGAGAAGATTTCAACTAATGTGAAGAACGATATTTCTGCCATGAGAGGGAAGATTTCAACTAATGTTAAGAACAATATTTCTGCAAACACTGACAAGATTTCTACTAATATGGACAAGATTAACACCATGAAGAACGATAATTCTGCCGATATCTTATCGTTGAAAAATGACATTGTTGCTGACGTAGAAAATAAAATGTCCTCTCTAAAATCAGATATTGAGAATAAGATGACATCGATGGACGATAAAATCGAGAATAAGATGTCAATGATGGACGAGAAAATCAAGGAGTTAGAGAGAATGATGGCTGATTTAAGAACACAGGAGACGCCAACAGAAGAGAAGAAGACCGAGCAAACAAAACCTTGTAAGCCAGAAACACTCCCTAGATTAGAAGACATTGGCAGTTTTACCCGAGTCAATGCCCTAACATTCGGTGGAATGTTGTCGTGGACCAATTATGTAAAACAGTTTGAAGCAGCCGCTAGAGTGAATAATTGGCTCGATAAGGAAAAAGCGGTGAACCTAACTATATACTTTAGACGATACCAACTGAAAAAAACGGATTACTTCGAGCAGCTGGGGAAGAAATTGGATACGAGATATGGTCACGAGCATTTAGAACATTTGTACTAATTTCAGCTGAAGAAACGAAGGCAGAAACGTGATGAAATCCTTCAAGAGTACGAAGTGGATATTGGTCGACTAGTTCGATTTGCTTATCCATCAGCACCAGAGAGTATGATGGAATGTCTCGGCATCCAGACCTTTGTTGATCGCTTACGTGACCTCGATTTGAAGAGGACGCTTCGTTTAGCCCATCCCATATCATAAGTCGACGCATTGCCCGTTGCTCTTGAATATGAGGTAGCAACGAAGGCTTCGTGGTATAATAGAATTAGGACCATCCTAGACGAAGGTGACTGAGGCAGATTTGACCAGATCGTCAGCTTGATAAAGACTATGGTAAACAAGAAGCCGAAAAATATCACATACTGGAATTGTGGCGAGCTGAGGCATGTACGCAATTTGGGGAAGCGCCCCAGGACGCCAGCAACTCAAGAACTCCAGTCACAGGGAAAATTAGACAAGGGAGAACACCGAGCTGATGTGAATCACCGAAATGCCGACTTTCTGCTTAAGACGTAGACCTAGAAGATTCAAGATTTTCACCGACATTCAAGGCATATTGGGCTCCTGGAAGAAGGCCTGTTGAAAAGCGTCCTTGAAAACGATGACGGTTCCAAGATGAGAAGATAAATAGTTATCCAGAGAACGAGAGTAGCCCAGTTACTAAGAAAGCTGCACGACAGTCCATCGGGAGGTCATCTGGGAGTGAAGAAAAGTTTTCAGCGAGTCCGTGAAAGGTTTTATTGGATGAACAGCTCCGATGATGTGAAGGACTGTTGTAAGAAATGTACGACTTGTGCTACGACTATTGTACCACATTGCAAGAGAAAGGCACCCACGAAACAATAAATGTTGGAAAGCATTTCGATAGGATTGCTTTAGACATTACTGGACCATTTCCGACGATAGAAAATGGTGGTAAATACATCCTGGTGGCAATGGATTATTTCACAAAGTGGGTGGAAATTTAGGCGATCCCGAATCAAGAGGCCACAACTGTCGCGGATGTATTGATGAAAGAATTTATCAGCCGATATGGAGTGTCCTTGGAAGTCCACAGTGATCAAGAAAAAAATTTCGATAGGTATTCCAGGAAATGTGTGACAAGCTGGGAATGAAAGAGTCCAGGACAATAGAAGGCAGTTTCAAAGAAGGGGACAAAGTATTGATACACAACCCGACATGGAGGAAAGATTTTATCCAATATTACAGGAATCATGTGAAGGCCCGTACTTAATAAAGAAGAGGATCATCGAAGTCATCTATCGCATAAGCATAATGGAAAACTGAGAGTAGTCTCCCAAAACAGACTACCGCCTTTCAAAGGAGACCATGACAAAGAGGAAGGAGTGCGCCATATACAACAAGAATCTGACCCAGCCTTCGAAGAATTTATCGGCGCCTACGGAGGTGCCGGGAAAGATAGACACGGAGTCACTACCGAACAAAGATAAGTTTTATTCACGCTTCTGGAAGAATATTCAGTGGCACATATCTGCCAGTAACAAACACGCACGAGGGTTGGCAACCATCTTTCCAAAGAAAGAAGTTTGGGCTATTAGAAAAATTTAAAGATCAGATGCCAGCCCCTGGCAAGACACTGAGACTCAAATATAATTCACGTTGCGTCTTCTACCTGGGAACTAGAAATGAATTTCGCGATCGATTCACCTACTGGGATGTGTGGGAAGCGTTACAAAGCCTTCGTCACCGTGTGCTGAAATATCAAGAGGAGAAGCTAGCTATTCCCAGCATACAGAACAAGCAGTTGGATTGATGAGTCGTCAGGAACATGACAAAAGTGATCTTCCAATATACCGATGTCCACATATTAATTTGCAGCTATACCCTCCGTTATTAATACCCGTCGGAGGCGGTACCCTGTTATTTCCATACTACCGGATAGTGCAGACATGGGTCCAGTTGCCGGAGTTCGGTCCCGGCGAGATATTAAACCAGACTAGATTATATCGGATCTCATTAAATTGAATAAAAAAGTAAAAAAGTTAGTGCTATGAAATCACATCGTTAATAAGAGGTATGTAGAAAGAACATATTTCAAAGCTAAGAGATCATCCAAATATCCATACAATACGTTATCAATACCATACACAGCAAGTTGAAAACCAGATTCTTTGATTTATAAATTGTAACAAAACCTATTCTTAATCGATAAAGTGATTTAGCTAATTATCTGACATCAAGAAGTTAAAACTAAAAACACAGGATCGTATCTAGGAAATAACAGAGCAAATTATATAAGTAGCAAAATGGAAAAAGTCTTGGAGAAATTAAACATTATGGATGAGAGAAATGTTTGAATGGAGTGAAAACTGGACAAAATTCGGCGAGAACTAACTGCCCTAACATTAGTAAACCTTGAAAGGAAGCAGGGGAATGAAGAACTTGAAAGGGAGCTTGAGAAACAAGAAAAGAATCCAATTTTTAGAAAGGTAATGCCGAAGTAAAAACCTAATCATCTACGGAAAAAATGAAGCACATAGTGAAGCTTATAACATTCTACAAAATAAAATAAAAGAAGTAATAAATTAATTAGGGGTGCAACTTAAGATAGAACACGAGATAACGAATATCAGAAGATTGGGGAAGAAAAGGGACAATGCAAGTAGACCAGTACTAATAGAAATGGTTAACAAAACAAAAAAACATGAAATTTTAATATCTGCTAAAAACTTAAAAAATATCCAGTGTAGTGTCAACGAGGACTTCCCAAAAGAAATTCAAATGCAAAGAAAACAACTTTTGGAGCAAATGAAAATAGCTAGAGCCGAAGGTCATAAGGTATTTTTAAAGTATAATAAACTCGTAGTCGGTGGGAGGGAATATGACGTAAGGAATGCCGAGGGGTGGGAAAAGCTGCAAGGAGAACCATCAACAACGTCCAAGAATCCGAAGATGCAACTAGTGAAAATTCGTTAAAGAACCCGAAACGATACCAAACCAAACAAAACAAAATACAATGATTTAAATAACTTGCCTTTTGTTAATATGATATTCTCGAATATGCGAGGCTTTAAAACTTTAATAATTTCATTCAAGACACATATGAACAATATGACTTTTTATGTTTATGCGAAACATGGCTGTATTCGGGCATAAAAGTACCTGACGCCTTAAGTAGTAACTATAGTATTGTTAGACATGCAAAAGGTGGTATAGCAATATTTTACAAAAATTGTTACAATTCAAAAGTTCTGGAAACTTCTCCCTGGTGGCCAATATATCAGTTTGAAAAATCTTTTTTGAATTTTTTAGAATTTTCAATTTTTTTTTATAAATTGTGGAATTAGCTAGAAACAGTGAGTTTCATTTAAAACACTAATATGAGTAGATTCCACGAAGTAAGGATTGATACAGGTGATATACTGATTGTTTATTTCTTATAATTGGAGATTTTAATGGTAGAATTGACAAGTGGAATTCTAGAAGAAGTATTCGTGTTTTTAAATGAAACTCACGGTCTCTAGTTAATTCCACAATATAATAAAAGTTATTGAAAATTCTAAAAAATTGACAATTGTTTCGATAAATCAATATCTTCGTCAGAATGACAGAAGTTACATTTCATTTTATGCCTACCTGATGTTTAGTAGTTATTTTTGGCTAGACCAAGAAGTAACCTAACTTGTGATTGGCTTATTATATGTTTATAGAAAAAAGAAGAAGATGTGATATTACAAATATTGAAGCTTAGATATTATTAGCCCTATGGTGATATCCTGGATATCATTTTTCCAATTAAGATCAGTATAACTGTGCAATGATATAGACAACCAGGAAAAGTAAATCTGCTGATCTTTACAATTATCACTTGAGAAGACAGTTTATTAGTGAACAACTCCCTAGATTTAACTGTTCATTGACAACTTCATATTGTGGGTTTCTTAAATGTCTTCCAATTTCCAGTTCTTCAAGGAAATCCAGTTCTTGTTTCTTTTCACAAATATGCAGCACTTCTAGTTCTGTGTTAGGTGTCAATGAATGATTGGTGTCAAGTAGATGTTTTGAGTAGTGAGATTTATCTGGTTATTTTAATCTATATGCTCGTAAGTGCTCACTGTATCGTATTTCAAAATTCTAAGGGTCTGACCCAAATAGACAGCATTACATTCTAAACATTTGAGTTTATATATACCTGACTTCTTTGGTAGTGGTATTTTTGTTTTTACATTTAACAATTTTGTACTAACGTTACTTTCTGTTTGAATTTCTCTAAATCATCCTTCACTCGCTTAAAATAAAAAATCTAAACGTTAAGTGAAAAATTCATTGAAAATATGTAAAAAACAAGGATTCTCCGAAATATACAAGACAACTTATATTTCCAACAAAAAAGAATTTAAGCGGTTAATTTTAAGGAAGAAAAATTATTATGAAAAAAATATTGTAACTGCTCTTTCCAACACAAAAGATCTTTCGGAGTTCTTGAAAACCATAAGGTTATTTAGACGTAAAGATAAAAGTTGTCCTATATCAATCAGGGATTGGGCATCTCCTTACGATTGTATATCTTAAATTAAATTAAATTTTTTGGGGTCTGAGATTTCTAGATACCCCTATATTACTTCTAGAACTTGATCAATCTTGTATTTTGTGCAAAGATGGCAAATCACCAGGTAAGGATGGTATTACTTACAAGTTTTTACAGCATTTACCACAGAACTGGCGTTTATATATTTATCATTTATATAATATCTAAGATTTTGGATTCGGAAATTATTCCTTCCAGTTGGCCTGAAACAATTCTCACAATGCTCTACAAAACAAGACCCTTAGAGGATTCTAATAACTATCGTGGTATATCTCTAATTAATTGTTGTGCTAAGGTGTTTCCGTTAATTATATTAAATCGCTTGTCTAATTGGTGTGAAAATATTATCATTCTTTCCGAAACACAATTTGGCTTTCGAAAGAATAGGGGATATTCGGATATATAATATTTTTATTTTGACTTCTGTTTTGCAAATAACTCTTAGGCTCCCCCGCAGGAAAGTATATGCTGTTTTTGTAGACTTTCGGAAAGCATTTGACAGCATAGATCATACACTTCTTTGGTTGAAACTATCTAAGTAAGGGGTTAGTACTAAGTATATTAGAATACTAAAACACTTATATGACAACGCTACATTTTTAGTTCGACACCAAAATCTATACAGTGAAAAATGTGCTATCGCTGACGGAGTTCTCCAAGGTGAACCACTAAGTCCACTGCTTTTCTCTATTTTCATATCAGATATTGAATATTATTTTCGTTCAATTACCTTACGCGGAATTAATGTTGATGGCAAGTATGATGTGTTAATACTTCAATACGCAGATGACATAGTAATCCTGGGTGACTCCCCAATAGATATAGAACGCAAACAGAGAATACTTGATACTTATTGTTCTACCAATAACCTTACAGTTAACACTGATGAAACGGAAGTAATGATATTTGCAAAAGGAGGGCACACACATAATTATAATCAAAAGTTGTATTACAATGGTTTTAGGCTAAAAGTAGTAAAGCAATTTACGTATCTAGGTGTCCATTTCTCTTCTACAGCTATGTTTTGTACCATTGCTAAGAATACTAAAATTAAAGCTTGTCGTGCCATTGGAGCAGGTATGGATATTATGTGCCGATCAAAAATTAATATATGGGATTCCATAATCAAATTGTATAATTCTATCATTTTATCTTGTCTTTCTGCTGGAATTGGCATATGGGGACTACTCTATACTAAAGTTATTGAGAGGGTTCCACTTCAACTCCAGATTATATTGTACGCCTTGAGACATATTCGCCCCATTTATCAGTAATTATTTTTAAATATGCTTTAAGTTGGTTAAATAAACTTAAAATAATGGATAATTCTAGAATGTCTAAGATCTGTTATTTGCATCTTTTAGAATTAGATACGCAGAACGCTAAATATAATTGAGTCACTCAAGCTAAAGAATGATTTACCTTTGCAGAGTGTGATAAACTATTTAAATACATATTCAGATAAATCATAATATAATAATAAGTTTATTTGTATGAATATATTTTACAATGAATTTCAATAATATTTGCGTACACCAGTTATAATCCGATATACTCTTGTGCGTGATTTCGATTATTAGAGAATCAAGATAGATAGAATCATATTATTTTGACGATTGAAACTTGAGTTTATATCAAAGTTTTCATTGTAGTTAAAATTTTGAGTTAAAATACAAATAAATAGATATAGTAGAAATAGCACTTAACACCTAACCTATTACATCTATTATAAAGCCTCAACAAAAATAGTGAAGTCTCAATGTATAAGATAATAATGAATAACAGTATAAAAAAGTGAAACAATGTGTGTCAGTCAAACAACCAAGTAATAGCCAACAGAATTGTTTGAAATAGTGGTGACGAAGGAAGAAATGAGTTTTTTATACTCAAGGACCAACATTTTGATTCACAATATCATGAAAAAATGATCTTTCAGTTTTTGTAATCCACTGCCTAATTCTCCTACCGAAACTGTACTTTTTATTAATATTCCTCAAATGATTTGGTACCATATTGTACAACCGAGGTCCCAGGTAAGTTGCATTTCGGTGACCTATAGTTTTTCTACAGCAAGGTAATACCAAAGTATTATTCCGCATTCTTGTTTCATGGTTGTGATTGGTAGGTCGTAATATGATATTTTATTTTCTTATATTTTTTAGGATACTCAAGCAAAACAGTTCTCTTATATAAAGGAATTTAGATTCTCTGAACAGATCATTGCTTGGATACGTACGTACCTTACGATCTATTATTTCAATTATGTATTTTTGCAACATTCAATTTTTCCAGGTGTATATCATTCACTCCACCCCATCCCACTATTCCGTACTGTAGTTGTGATTCGATCAAAGCGTAATACAATATTATTAAATGATCATCATCTAGGAAATCTTTGAGGTATTTGAATCTGTATAATAACCTCCTTAATTTTTTCACCACGTTTTTTATTTGTAGGTTCCACCTTAAATGTCAGTCTATCACAATGCTAAGGTATTTAATTGACTTATCTCCCGGTATTTCATAGCTATCTCCTATTTTAAGTGGTCCTATATTCGGAAGTCCGTATTAATATGAAAAAAATGTTAAGTATTTTATTTTATTAAAATTCAGTGTGAGTTTATTTTCCCTAAACCATTTTTCTATTTCAAGAAAATCTTCTTCTACAAGATTCTTTAATTCTCGCCAAGTATCTGCTTTATAGAGAATGGCAGTATCATGCCCGGGTTTTTATTCCAAATAACCCATTTATATAAATTGTGAACAGTAGGGGGCCCAACACCGTCCCCTGTGGAACTCCATAGGAAACTTTTTTATAGGTACTACTATATATATTGCGAATATTGCATCTACCGTTGATCGCCATGTTCTGAACTCGTATTGATTATCTGAGATAACTTTATATTTGTCTAGGAAACTCAAATTTCATTTTTTTAATTTTTTTTTCAGAATTTTGCTATATTTGATGTGAGAGAAAGCGATCTATAATTCACCATTTCTCTTTTGTCACCACTCTTGTAGAGTGGTGTTATAAGTCCAGATTTCAATATTTTCGGGAAACATCTTGCCTGTATACACCGATTCATGAAATAAGTTAGCAGAGTTTTTATTTCATTCACTATCTCTTTCAGTATTTCTGAGCGTATACCATCATCGCCTGGTGATTTTTTAGGTTTCAATTGGTTTATGATTTCTGTCACTTAATTCTCATCAGTTGGATATACGTACATGGTGCTTTCAATTCTTGTTTCCCTGTTTTCATAATCTGGAGGATCGGTAATCTCCATTGCGTAGTTTTCCCCCAGAGTGCTATAGTATTCATTGAATACCTCACAAATTTCGAGTTTGTTATAGATTACTGCGTCTTCAATTAGTTTGATTTCATTTATTCTTGTTTTATTTTCAGTTTTTCCACAAATTTCATGAACTGTCTTCCAGAGGCCTTTTGTATTAGTCTTGATTTCTTCAATCAATTTATTAGCATATTTATTTTTGGCATTAATTATGGGTTTATTCAAATTGTTCTTCAGTTGCCTGTATTCTTCACGTGGTTCTATTTTTTCAAGTTGTGTTTGTACTTTTCAATATAGATCATTTTCCCTATTAACACAATCTATTATTTCAGGTGTGATCCATTTGATCCCAGCGCGATTTGTGTTTTAATGTTCACTATAACAGTACTCTTTTCAATGCTCAGTTTTATTTTTCCAAAAAATTCTCTGGCTATTTTTTCGGTATCATCTTGGTTATATATATCACGCCATAGTTCTCGCAATTCTTTTCTGAGCTTACTATAATTTTTAATTTTTTTTCACGTTTAATATATGTTTGTTGGTTTTCCGATTGGAAAGTTATGGCAATAGGAAAATGATCGGTTATACAACTCTGTATAATAAAGAATTTGAATTTGAGTTGGTGTTTAGATTTTATAAAGAAATGGTCTATAAAAGATCCACTACTTGGTCGTGTAACATAGTTTACATTAGATATGAACCCGTGTGCATTCATTAGATTATTGTATTTTTCTGCATAATCAACGGCTTTTATAATGCAGCGGACGGCTTTTTCATTTGAGATGTTGTTGGAGTGGCAGTAGCACTATTAGGCTTATCTAAGAATTTGTCCGGCGGGAAGTCCTCCAGATCATCTGCTTTGTAGGCTTCTCCGTTCAAAAACAATTTGTTCCCCGGTATGTGACAGTCCTGGTAGTTTTCCAGTTTGGCAAGTGAAAGATGTCTTTTCAGAAGTTTATGACCGCTAATTTGTGTGTTTGAAGGATTTGCTTCTTCTTGAAATTTGTTTGAAACTCTACTTTTATGGGACAATTATCAGCCCTCCTCAGAGGGTAACAATCACTTAAATCGGTTTCTTCTAGTTCCACATCGAGTAATCCGTTCAAGGACAAACACATATTCCTTGGAGTAACTTCTTCCTTTTTTTATTCAGTCCAAAAATTATTATATTCTTTTTCTTTAGCTCCCTCTTCAAATATTCTACTTCTTCTTTGAGAATTTAGTTCTCTTTTTCCAGCTCAGATACTGAATTTTTCATTTCTGGAACTTTGAGTAAGAGTCGAGTTTCACTAGCTTCAATGTAATTTTTGATTTCGTTTCTATTTTTCAATATCTCATCATATATTTTCTTGTTTGATCTGTCTCCCTCTGGCAATTTTTTAAAACCTGTTTCAATATCTTTTATCGATTTAACCATACAGGTATATTGGATAGCCTATTTTAGCGAGTTTCTAATCAGTAACCAAAGAAATATGAGGATATAAATTAGTTTGGGGTTTTTACGAACTACTACAACAGTGTTTTATCCTCTGACGATATGTTATCAGTTGTTCAGACACATTGTTCTATTTACATGTTGATACACAATAACAATCAACTTAAATTAGATGGGATTATTGTGGAAAATTTTGGATAACAAAATTACGAAATTGATATGTATAGTAAGGTTACGTCTAGTTTTTCCCTGATATACTCTCAAGTATTAATTGGTGCAACCTGGAGAAATTATTTGCGAATACCCGCATCTATATACATAACAAGAATTGTTGCATAAATCAGAACTTCCAGTGAGAAGATACTGAAATTTTCCTTTAAAGGTAACTACGATATAATTGATTATGGGGAAATATGTTCCGTTTGTAATATGCCTACACCATAGTCGTTGGAGCATATTCTCTTCAAATGCTCCATTTACAGCCCTCTTAAACAAAATAGATTTTTTAATAGTGTGGATGATGTTGATGATCTGTTACATTATTTGAATGCCATAGAGACTTCCATGGAGGTCGATTGTTTTTGGGAACCGCAATCGAAAAGTTTCCAGAATAGAAGGCACCTAATAAATAAGCGACTACCTACCAATCGCAGTTTTTAGTTTTACAATTAGATCTCGTGAGATAAATAGTGAACGAGTTAATAGTAAAGTATTTATATAAATTAGTGTAAGTGAATATACTGTATAGTAAATATAAATTAGTGAATAGTTTAGTGAATAAATAAGTTAAGTAGTAGATATACCGTGTGTATGAATTTATCCCACCCATTGTCATAAAAAACACTTATATAAATAAGAGAAACATTACAGTAAAGACTGAGACGGGGGTGTCCAAGGCCTTCGACGTTTTGTGTATATTATGATCTGACGTCAACTTATTTATACAGTATTCTCCACTGTTGCTTTGATATTAAGGAAAACTTCATTCATTCAATAAATAATAACGAATCCAACCAAATACGGCATCTATTTTTTTCATTTAACCAAATTAAAATTTTCAGATTAAACGACGGACCATGTGGTAATGCTGTCCTTGCTTGCTGTAAAAATCGGTCTGTAACTGATAAACCGTTTATAATGAAAGAAGATACAGATCCTACCGAAGATACCAGCAACCCAGGGTGTGGTTATCGAAGAGATTCTGGAGTAGATTTCCTAATCAAAGATACCAAACATAACGAGGCTCAATATGCTGAATTTCCGTGGATGGTGTCGATCCACACGCAGCCTAGTACTGGTAGACCTGTTTGTGGGGGTGCTTTAATTCATCCGGAAGCAGTTATTACAGCAGCTCATTGTGTAGCCGATAAGACTAAAAGGTAACTGTTCATCTGTGATTGTCACCAGTATTTTAAACTGTAATTATTCTCTAGCGAGTAATTGTTTGAGATTAGAAAATTCATTTTTATTGTAACCTTATGGTCTCTGTTATTACATTAATTTTGCAAGTGGTATGAAGAAATCTCACTTTTGGCAGACATTGAACGATTATTGCAGTTTAGTTGAAACTCAGTCTCGATGATTGCCTGTAACCATCTCCCTAGAAAATGGAGAGTTTTTCACTGAATATCTCATTACAAAAACTACTATACAAAAAAATATTAAAAAAAAAATATATAAAAAATTGACATACGTGTCTCATTTGACATAAATGTATCGGATATTTGAAATTGAAAAATTAATCTATTTCTATACTGTGACGTTTTTAAGAACACGGGCGGAAATAATGTAAAAGTGAATAGATGCGGCTTTTACTTAAAGAAGAACCATACTGAACGATGAAATGAAACAATTTAGTTTGTTTGAAACTTCATTATATTTGAACTATTGTTCAATTTGAACTTGTAACGCGTTTCGCTAACACAGTAGCTTCATAAAATTAGTGCAGGTATAATGGGAAAAAAATTATAACTCGCGTATAAAAGGAACTTCATAATAACACTGTTCACAGTGCCACAATGAAACCTCTTTGAACACATTTTTTAGTAATTTTATGTGTCATACAGTTGGTTATTTTATGTAGTATGTATTTTCATTTGACATTCGATTTTAGCCTTAACTTTACAAATTAGCGTGGTTCTTGATGGCAAATTCATAAATTCAATGGTCTTAAGGGCGATTTGGAACAAATTATATATTGAAACTTTCAATTAATAAAGTTCGCTAACGTTTATTCATCACTGATTTGTCAATTGTTCATTTTGTCATTTTATATGATCAATACATCAATATGTATTCATAACGCTCTAGTTTTAAGATGAATTACGTGATAACTATATAAAGATACACTTCAGAAATTATTCTGTTCACGAAATAATATAAATAAGACGCAAGACTATATGAAGAAGCTCTTTTTTAAACACATAATCATCCCCTATTTCCTTGAATGAAAGTTTGTTTGTTGACCATTTACACAATTGCTCGATAATAATATATGTCAAAAGTTGTGAGTAAAATATTCTGTGATCTGACAGATCAGGAATCTAAAGAATTGCCAACTTAGATTCAAACCACTCATCCTAGCTTGAAACAGGGATAACGTAATTCTATTTTATTTAAAACGTCAATAAACGGGAATTATTAAGAATATTGTGTGAACCTTGTGGGAAAATGACCTTTTGTAGTCAATGTGCTTTGCGCAAATCAGCGCTACACGGTTCGTTGCTTAAACTGCACTCGTACTACAAAACGATTCACTTGTTTTACAAATAACTATTTCAATTTATACTGTGCATAAATATGGAATACTACGAATGTTAACAAAAGTATTGAACAATTTTATCTGGATAATTTTAATGCTCATTCAGTTACTTCTTTACTTATTTACTTCTAGGTAAATAGGTTTAATAAGGGAGAATGATTGTAACTTATTTTGGTCGTTCAGAAGGTTATCTGAGTATTCTTTTTATATCAAGAGCTTCTAAAAGATGTAATTTAACGGATTTAGGTTTCACAAATAAAATTTCAAAGTGTGTTGGTTTCCTTAAAAATGATTGGAATAGTTAGAATCTAATTTTTGTTGTTGTCAGCTACGTTTGTGTTTTTAATTTCTAGTTTTAAAAGATCTACCGATATAAATTCTATCACAGTTATCATTACCACATTTCAATTTATAATTTCCATATTTGCTTAATTTTGAAGATTTAATGTAATCAGTTTTAAAGAAAATATTCATGTGTAATGATTTGATTTTTAATGATGGTGTTCCATAATATATTCATCCTTCAAATTGTTCATTTTTATTTTCATCAGACGGGAATTCTTGTTCTAAAGTCGGTTTTATTACCTTTTTATTCATGATATTGTCAATTGAATTCGGATCGTAATTATTATTACCTGCTATTTGTTTTACGATATTAAATTCTTTGTTATAATTATTGATATTTAAGGGGACTGTTAAGAGTCTGTGTATCATACTATTGAATACTGCTAATTTATGGAATGGGTGGACAGAACTATTATGAATTGTAATGTCTGTATGTGATGGTTTATAAAATGGAGAAACATTATGTTCATAATTCAAATTTGAAATTGTGAGGTCTAAAATGTTAATAGAATTTTGTTGTACAAGTTCTACGGTGAATTTGATATTATTATGAATTGAGTGAATGTAAGTAATGAAGCTGTCTAGTTGTACTGGTGAATCTAGCTGTAATGTCGTCCACATATCGGTGACAGTGAATAAAAATTTTACTAAGGATTTATGAATAATTTTTTTCATATTATCCATGGAAATTTCTGCTAGTAGGGGGCTGAGGGGATTTCACATTATCAAACCATCTTTACTGCTATAAACCTCTCCGTTTAAGTAAAAATAATTTCCAATCAATCACACTTTCCATAAAGTTATGATATCAGATTGAACTATAGGATTAACATTATCGTACGTGAGCAAGATATCAACAAGAGTTATAGTTTCATTAGGAGGTATACTAGGGAATACATTTGTTACATCGAACGATATGAATTTAGAATTATGAAATAAGTTTATATCTTGAGTATTATTAATTAATTTCATTGATGTTTGATTGAACACTATTAAGAAGTGATATATATGAGAATCTTCAAAATTTTGAATGAAGGTGCTGTGAAATAAGAAACAACTGGTCTAATTGGGTACCCCTCTTTATGGAGTTTAATCAATGAATAAAGTTCAGGGTGTTGTGAATTGAAGAAAAATAATTAATATTTTTCTTAATCTTCAAATAATAATTGAGCGTTACCTACTCCTAATTTTATTTCTCTCTGAAATTTATTAGTTAGGTCATTTTTAAGGGTCTGAAAATTGCCTGCCTGTATAAAATTGTAGGTTTTTAATATATTATCTTCTTTAGGTAATGCTGCTACCGTATTTGCTTTATCTGCTTGTGTGAAAATAAAACTATTTGACTTTGATTTTTGTAGAATTTATTTTTGGCGAATGATAAATCAACGTTGGGTTTATTAAATTTGACAATTTCTATTTTAATAATTTCGGAAGCTATATTTTTTAGATTAAAATCATTTGGAAAATTATACAAGTTAATTTCGGTTTCTATGCCTAGTTTGTTGAAGTCATTCAACGAACATGTGGGTAGAATATTATGTTGAAAACCTGTTTGTAATAATTGAACATCTTTATCTGAAAAAACTATATTTGAAAAATTAACGAATCTATAAAAAATATATATTCGGAAAATTTGGATTGTTGCTTTTTTTTATACTGATTTATTAGATAATGAGTTCAATTTACGGTTTTGTACTTGATACTTTTTGTAAAATATTAATTCAATTTTATCCCTTAGGTCCTCATCTGAAATGACAAACTCTATGGGATGTAGTATATGTGATAGTTGTGAATGAATTATTTTAACATAAATACTAAAAATATATCTCTTACTTCACTGAACATTCTTTTCCTCTTTGCCAAAGATACTTGCTGTGTTGGCTGAACTGCTCTTGTTGTCTGTTTTTAATTTCAAGTATCTAGGGAATACATGATTTCAGGAACATTGCCCGAGAAATCACAAATTTTGTATACACACTGAACTTCAAATACCATATAGCCAAAAAGCTGAAATCAACTTTCTTTAAAATTTTAATAGATGAGTCTTTCATATGATGAAGTTTCATATCGAACGATGAAATAAAACAATTCAATTTGTTTAAAACTTCTTTATATTTGAACTTGTGTTCAGTTTAAACTAGTGACCCGTTTGGCTAACACAGTAGCTTTATCAAACGAGTAAAGGTGTAATGAATTTTATTTACAACCATATATGTAATGTTGTCATTACAAACGTCATTGAAGGTTGGGAAGTGTCACATTACACACCTCTACTTCCCGCCCTCACTTCCTGCCCTCACTTACGGCCCTCACTTCCCGCCCTCATTTCCCGCCCTCATTTCATCTATTCTAGATAAATATTTTCTATATTTAAAAGATAACATATTTTTTTCACAAATTTTATAATACCTATTTAATGGCAAACAATAAAAAACAACAATGAACTAACATACAACAAACTAATTATTGATATTAATCATTAAATTTGAATTATTGTAAGCGTTTATTGAAATACTTAGGTCTGTACCAGCGTTGGACCCTCCAACAGTTGTCTCTTTGGGCGACAAATTAATTTCATGTTGAATTACTGATGTTTGTGAACTACTTGCAATAGCTACAGAAGACATGGCACATTGGGACAGCATAGTGGCAGTTTTCGTTTTATTCTCTATTGAGCCATCCACATAACCTTCTGCCACAGTACTAGATTTCCATCCTCCCAGGCTTTTTAATTGGAGTACACTTGCACCACTGTTGGCAATTAACGTAGCGGTGGTTCTTCTGAGTGCGTGTCCTGTGAAGCCTTTCCAGTTCTCTAGATTCAAAAAAGTAGCAATTTTTTGGGGAAAATTAGCTATTGTATTGTGTCCAATTTCTTGATTTCTTGCTATTCCTCCTCTGAACTGAACAAAATATCTATCGTTTTCTATTTTTTTTCTCAAATTTATGTAGTCTCGAATGATCTTCACCCATACTGGATCAGTAATGAGAAATGATCTATTTGTATGTGTTTTAGAATCTGGAATCTCAACCAAAATTTTTTCTTCAAGAAAAGCCACATCAAACATTCTCAATTTCACTAATTCGTCCGTACGACAAGCTCCAGATACGCCTATTATTATTGCTACCTAAAACAATTAGAAACATTAATACCATAATACCAGTATACTTGTATCAGCTCAAAAACGTTTTTTTGAAATACTTATTTAAAGAATCACAAATAATAACTTACCTTCATCGGTAGAAGATTATTTGGAGGTTTACTTAAAAAATCCTCTATATTCTTCCTCGAAAATACATTTGATTTCTTGGGACTACAGCCCACATTTTGTCGTTTTAGGAAGGCTAGCAGTTTCCCATGTTTCGAAATATCAATTTTTTCTTCAATTTCTAGCATCGTTCGAATCATACTGTACATTGCCCACAAAGTAGACGGCTTCTTTTGTCTGGCATGTTCTCCAAAATATGCCAAGAGTACACTTTCGGAACCGATATTTGTAACCTTTTTTTCTTCGCACTACTTCCTATATAATTCAATGGCTTTTAGATACCGATGCTCACTTTTCTCTGGCACCAAGCCCTGGGCTGCTGCGTGAGCAGCCTGTCGTACTTCTGGTGGGGTACAATCCATAAATTCTTCGTCGGAAGACATGGTTTTCAATGTATAATTTGCGAATTTATTATCCAACTTTATCTGACATTTACTCATATTGGTGACAATTGTATACCCCGTAGTCACGGTAACAATATATCTACTTGATTATTCTGAGAAACCGCGTTCTTGGTAATTTGTCGTTAAATGTAATATTTTAGGAATGTTCAGAACGAAACAGAAATATATTAATTTTGATCGAAATATGATAGTTGTAAATAAGATAGTATACAAACCTCGGTAGGAAGTTTCATTCCTGTCTCGAGATCATAGCTAACCTCGACGCTTTGCGTCTCGGTTAACTAACTGATCTCACGACAGGAATGAATCACTTCCCACCTCGGTGTGTAATATACTATTTTTTTCAATTTATACAGTGCACAAATACGGAATTTTACGAATAATAAATAACAATAGTATTGAAGAATTTGTCAAAATTAACAAACCCAACTTTGAATTATCAGTCACCAAATCAATTAAACAAAAGTCAAATAGTCTTATTTTCACAAGGGCAGATAAGGGAAATACTGTGATAGCATTACTTAGAGAAGATTATATATTAGAAACCTACAATTTTATTCAGACAGGCAATTTTGAGACCCTTAAAAAAGACCTAACCAATAAATTTCAGAAAGTAATGTAATAAATGCGAGTATTAGAAAGGAAAATTATATCAGAAACTTTCAAAACCAACAGTAAAATATATGTTTTATTGCAAATGGGAAAAAGCTAGAACTCGACATACTTTTTGTTCAGCAAAAATGAGTGAGAACCATAACATGGTGACAATGTAAATAACTAAACTAGAAAAAATATAAACTATTGTTGTTTACATACACGGTTGAGTTGAAAAAATCGAAGGCCATTCTAAAACAAAATACGCAACCTTTTGCAAATCAGTAGAAAATCCCGTAAAATATGGGGGAATAATAAAAAGTCAGTTCAGAGAAGCCAGAGAGGAGAGTGAGGCAAAGAACGCGAAGGGAACAGGTACTTCCCTATCACGGTGACGGGTGGCAGTTTATTTTGAGTGTTCGCGGGTTTATCTGGAGAATTTCTCTCTCCGTTATGTTCGGGGCGTCGAAGTGATACTCGGATATCCTTGACAGTGAAAACTGTCCCCCTGAAGCAACATGGAGTGAACTCTCCTAGCCGTTAACAAACATACCCGAAAACCGTGTGTTAGAAACCTAGCGTCCCCGCCGCTCTAGCTTCTTTTCTCGAAATCAGTTCAGCAGTCAGAGACGTCTAATATTAATTGGGAGATATAGTTTTTTTGTGTGCTGCTCTAACTTTGATATATATATATATCAAAAAACTATCCAAATATCTTAAAAAAATTCTTGAAAACATTGTTTACCAGAATAAATACTACATAAAAGACTCGATGGATTTCAAAAATAAAATTAAAAACATCACAATACCAGAAAATTATATACTAGCATCCCTAGATGTTAAATCATTATATACGAGTGTTCCTATAAATTTAGCAAAAAATATAATAATTAAAAAATGGAATCAGATTAAAACATACACTGATATACCTATGAGTGACTTCTTAGAAGCTATAGAACTCACTCTGAATTCCACCTATTTTTTGTATGAAGAGACGTTTTACCAACAAATTGAAGGATGTGCCATGGGGACCTCGATTTCTAGTGTCATTGCCCAATTAATTATGGAAGATCTTGAAGAAACAATACTGACCAAAAACTCAATTCAAACACTATTTTTTTACAGGTATGTTGACGACTGCATATTAGCAATTCCAAAAAAATACAGAACATTTGGTCTTGCAAGATTTCAACAATTACCATGACAGACTACAGTTCACCATTGAACTAGAAGCAAATAATCAAATTAGCTTTTTGGACCTTACCCTCCATCATACAACTAACACCATAAAAACGGAATGGCACACAAAAGATACCTGGTCTTCCCGATATTTAAATTTTAAATCACAACACCCTCTAACACACAAAAAAACTGTCATTATAGGACTCGCAGATCGATCAATAAATCTGTCCGACCCCGAATTCAGAGAGAATGCAATAATAAAAGCTAAAGATGCGCTTATACTCAACAACTCAACAACTATCCCACAAATTTGATAAATAAGATATTTAAAAAACGTTTACATATATTTTATAACCATAATAATACAAAAACTAAAATAGACAATAAAACAAACCAATTCCTCACTTTGCCATATATACCAAATTTATCAGAAAACCTAAAAAAGACATTTTCGCACCACAACATACATGTTGCTCATAAAGGGTACAACCTACTAAAAACCAATTACACCAATCTAAAAAGTTCAATCTCAAAAGAAAAAAAGAGCAATATAGTGTATGAAATACCATGTAAAAACTGTGAAGGGGTCTACATCGGACAAACAAGTCAGTATTTGAAAAGCAGAATAAATAGTCACAAATATGACAAACGAAACAAAACGGCACTCACTATCCATGTTTCAGAAAACCAGCACGAATTTGATTTCGATAACACAAAAATTCTTCGAAGTGAAAACCATACAAAAAAACGCGGAGTTCTAGAAATGATAGAAATACAAAGAAAAACTAGTTCCGTAAATTTAAAGACTGACACAAAAAATCTTAGTAAAATTTATAATAACATTATAAAAACTTAGAAATATAGAGAAACACGTGGCACATTCCAAATATAATAAATTTATTACCACTCCCTATATAAATATGAACTTAATTTTAATACCAGTCAACACAAAAACGACACATTAAAACCTCGTTACGGCTGCTTTCATTGTATAGAACAAATACTCGTATATTCCAATACAAATTTTAATCAATGAATGTCATATTTTTAAAATGTTCGTTTTGTTTTGTGGTGTGTGTTGTATTCTATTATGTGATGCATCCTAAAACATCTATAAAATATATTAAATAATCAAATGAACGTTCTGTCGAAGGTAAGATTTATTTGTTTTGTTTTTAAAAATTCTTTCTGTAACTTGTACCATTTCTTTTAGTTTTAACAAAAAATTTTATTTCTGATGAAGGTCATGGAAGACCGAAACGTAAAATAAAAATGTATTAACTACTAGTTAAATGTCTTTAAAAATGGTCCTCAATCCCAAGAATATAAAATAACTATATATATATATATATATATATATATATATATATATATATATATATATATATACATATACATACATATATATATATATATATATATATATATATATATATATATATATATATATATACATATACATATATATTGAACATAATTCAAGAACACAGAAACTAAAATAATATAACTCATATCAGCATACTACACAGAATTATATAAACCAGTATCGGTTAATGAAAATATTTCCAATATACAGAAGATTTAATGCAGTATTTAAAAAACTGTATATGTCTTACATGTACAAAATATTCTGGAGCATATATACATCATCTGTTAAGTGTTAGAGAATTATTAGCACCTATTTTGATCAGGATACATAATATCTATTACCTTATAAAAGTAAAAAAATATATATAGAAGAGATAGTTCTTCACTACTTAGATGGAAGTATAATTGAAATTCTCACTCTCACAAATATATTGAAGTTTGGAACATTTGATTCAATATCTTTAATATGATACCAAAAGAATTTATTGATGAAGTAATCTATTCATAATGGAGTACAATATATGAGCAATAGTAATAAGAAATTTGAGTAAAAAGGATAAAACTTACCTTTAAACACAGTAGTTCATTTAAGAAGCATATCGACAATCCATTGTAAGTAATAAATAACAAGTTATAAATCAAAATTCCTTAATTAAAAGAAACATGTAATCCATATTCTAAAAATATTCATTGAACATTATTAATAGTTACAATAAATAAACATGTAATAACTTAATTATTTAACATTTAGAGAGTTTTGGTTATATATATCAAATAATGTCAAAATAATTTTATCAATTGACTGGAATAAGGTTATAAATTGAAAAAGAAGCAGATCCATAGAAATCTATATTTATTGAGTCAAGAAAGATGTGCATTTTATGGTTTGTAATTATATATTAGGAATTATAAAATGAATCTGAAATCAAGATATTTATGATTTCGGATAGCAACGAAAAATAAAAAAAGGCGGGTTGGTTGTTGATTTTTGAATAATGATGGAAGTCGGAGATTAGAAAACTAAAATGGTTGAAGAATTTAAAAAGAGAGAATTAAGTTATTGTACAAAGAAGTGAGTTATTCCATATATTAATTCGAAATAGCTAGTATAAGGCTATTAAAATAATAATTTCTACGAAGATATATACAATATATAAAAGAATTACATGTTATTGGAGGCTATGGTACAAATGAAAGAGTCATTTCAAATTGAATAATTAGTTGATGTGGTACGGAATCGTAATGTAAAGTACCTGAATAAGATATTAAGCATTGATTGGGAATTCGAAGCTGGACAATAATAGAAAATACAAACACGTGTTACCTGTAACAAGAAATCTAGTAGAAAAAAAACATCTCCATCTGGACGACATATGTATGCATGACATGGTTTTTTAACAGACAGAATTTCAAGAAAGGAATATTAGTGGTTGAGAGGTTAGTGTTTCTTTTTATCTTTGTTGGTACCAACATTCGGGTTAGAGATGTACATTTATAATAAAAGTAATAAGAATTAGTATCTGAAACTATTAAACATATTAAAAGCATTAAAAAAGAAAGGTAATAACATAGACTTGAGTACTTACCATTTATATTTAACAAATATTTTATTGTTTGACATTTCAATATTATATTAGTATTTAAGATAGTTCATCACTTACTTTAAATTTATAATACATAATTCTTGATCAATATAATATAGTTGTTGTATTAAAGGTATTCTTGAAACTATTGTTTATGTTCAGATAAATATTACTTCAACTGCTGATATGAGTGACAGTTGGAATCGATTATTCTACTGATAATTTCCATCTATTTTAATTGTTAGACAAAATCGATTGCTATATTGAAAGTTTCTATACATAGGCGCACCAATAATAAAAAAAATATAATATCAGTTATTTGAATGATTCATATATATGTAAAATATTGTAGATATAGAGTTAAAATCACTTCCAGATCCCAAAGAGTAGTAAGAGTTTCTCATGCTCTCCACATAAATATATAAATACATAAAAATTTTTCTTTACTTCATTACTGAGCTAGCTATACTAGAGTTGAATATATTAAATTGATAATATAACAATTATAGTGGTATTGTCGGCAAATTATACAACAATAACAATCCATTATAAATTTGGCGGCCGAACGTGGGGCAAATTAAGATTTTTTTCGTGATAAGAAGGTTTTAAAAACATTAGAATTAGATACAATTAAAATGGCAAAGAGAATGATGCTTAGGGACGGAAAACAAATAGGTGTGGAAGGCAGATCAGATGAGGAACAACAAGAAAGGAGACGTGGAATGGGAGATTCAGATGTAGAGGAACAAACCTTAATAGATAAAGAAAGTGAAGAATCAAGGGAACAGCAGGATAGTAGACAAGACAGGCAGGATAGTGTAAGCAGAGGAGATCAAATAATGGAATTTTTAATTAATTTGAATGGGAAGATAGATAATATGAGGGGAGATTTGAATGGGAAGATAGATAATATGAGCGGAGATTTGAATGGGAAGATAGATAATATGAGGGGAGATTTGAATGGGAAGATAGATAATATGAGGAAAGATTTGAATGGGAAGATAGATAATATGAGGGGAGATTTGAATGGAAAGATGGACAAGATGAATGGGAACATGAATGATTTAATTGGAAACATGAACAGGATGGAAAAGAAAATAGAAGAGGTGAAGATGGAAAGTTTGAAGGAAATTAAGAAACTTAGGGAGGAAAATGAAGAATTTAGAAAACAGATAGATAAAATTGAAATTGATATAAAAGAAGAAAATACGAATTTGAGAGTAGAACTTCAGGAACATAGAATTAAAATAAGAGAAACAATTGAAAAACAGGTAGAAGAAGAAGTTCAAGAACTAGGAAGATGTTTAGAAGAAAATTTATCAGGAGCAATTCAAGTAGAAGTGAAGAAACAAAATGAGAATATAATTGAAGAAATACAGTCTATAAAAGTACAAGAAACTAAGGAAGAAATAGATGAAACCATAAGACAAAATATAGAAAGAAGAATTTATGCAGAAAATTTCAAAATCAGAGTGAAACTTAAGAGAAATATGAAAATAATTGATCCAAGAATATTTATTAAGAGAATTGGAAATGAAAGAAATCGAATTGAGATTATGGTGGATATGAAAATAATAAAAAGCAACTTCAATGAGATGGAAGAATTTGAGATGCAAATTTCAATGCATTTATGGGAAGAAATTGATGAGATATGGGACTTCAAAATTGAAAAAATTATGGTGGTGAACAGAAAGAAGTTACAGAAACCAATAGGGAATCAAACAATAAGAGAAGAGAATAAGACGAAGTTTAGGAAAAGAAAATAAAATTGAATTATATGACAGGATTATGGGAAAGAAATCTGGAAAACGAAAAGGAATTGTACATGCGAAACAATGGATATAAAAACGATGTGTACATAAAAGGTTTATGATTAACAAGTAATATTTAAAAACATATTTAAATAGAAATTATATAAACATGGATTGATAATAGAAGAAATGATAGACATGTTGATATGAATTATGGAAATGAAAATAGAAGTTACAGAAATAAAAAACGAATATATGGAAATGGAGATAAAATTTATGACAACAAGTATTGAGAGAATAGAAGAAATTTTAGAAACTTTGATAGAAGATATGATAATGAAAATAGAAATGAAATTAAGCAACAAAATAGATGGACAGGATGAAATAATTACATTTATAGGAACAAACGGACGGAAGTTATATGAACTAGGCAAATATATGATACAAAAGATTGAATTAAAGGATGAAAAAGAAGTTGATATGTAAGCATAGTCGATGAAGAAGCTAGAAACAGATATAGTTATTGATGAATTGATGAAATATAAGGAAATAATTGATTTTGAATAGATAGATAGAATTAAATGGTAGAATAATTGAATTTGAGGAGGTAAATATGGAAGTATTGGCAATTGAAGAGGATAATAGGAAGTTATGGAATATAAAGAGGAATGGAATTATGGTAGAATTGGAGTTAGTGAATGGAAATAAGGAATATGAAGAGGAAGTGAAGAGTTTGATGATGAAATATGAAGGATTGATTGAAAAAGAAATTAGACTGGCTAACCATTATGAGTGTGAGATAGAATAAATAGAAGATGTGAAAAGTAATGGTAATTGGACAGATTGTAATGAAGAATATTATGAAGTTATAAATGAATTATTAAAGACGTATAACAAAAGAATTTCGAAGGAACTAAGGGTTGCTTAACTAAAATATCGATGTAATAAAGGAGAAGAATACTGAGAAATGTTAAAGTAAAATCATATCCAGTTCCATGTAAGTTGTTTAGGCAGAGTAGAATAAAAGAGAGTTGAAATATTACAGATCATAGAATAAATTGATCAACATGTATATAGGGAATTTTAGAATAACAAATAACAGTACGTTACGTGAAATTTCAATAGATATAGTAGATTTAAGAAGTTTTATGGGAATTAGGAATAATAGTTTGATTTGATTCAAGTTAATTTTGAGATATGTTGATAAGTATTTGAAAGATAATATTATGTTACTAATTTATAAATAGTTAGATTTAGTGTAGATATATGATAGGTATTAGAGATATAATAATAGATTGGGAAATTAATCGCCGTATTCAAAGAACATAATGACAGAAGGATAATACACAAATTTAGATTTGCCTTCAGAAAAAAAAGAATTAATTTTAAATTGGAAATTTAAATGTGAAGAAGATCTCAAGGTATTGAGAACTCTTAAAATTTAAATTTGAGGGGATTTGAACATAATTCAAGAACACAGAAACTAAAATAATATAACTCATATCAGCATACTACACAGAATTATATAAACCAGTATCGGTTAATGAAAATATTTCCAATATACAGAAGATTTAATGCAGTATTTAAAAAACTGTATATGTCTTACATGTACAAAATATTCTGGAGCATATATACATCATCTGTTAAGTGTTAGAGAATTATTAGCACCTATTTTGATCAGGATACATAATATCTATTACCTTATAAAAGTAAAAAAATATATATAGAAGAGATAGTTCTTCACTACTTAGATGGAAGTATAATTGAAATTCTCACTCTCACAAATATATTGAAGTTTGGAACATTTGATTCAATATCTTTAATATGATACCAAAAGAATTTATTGATGAAGTAATCTATTCATAATGGAGTACAATATATGAGCAATAGTAATAAGAAATTTGAGTAAAAAGGATAAAACTTACCTTTAAACACAGTAGTTCATTTAAGAAGCATATCGACAATCCATTGTAAGTAATAAATAACAAGTTATAAATCAAAATTCCTTAATTAAAAGAAACATGTAATCCATATTCTAAAAATATTCATTGAACATTATTAATAGTTACAATAAATAAACATGTAATAACTTAATTATTTAACATTTAGAGAGTTTTGGTTATATATATCAAATAATGTCAGAAATGTCAAAATAATTTTATCAATTGACTGGAATAAGGTTATAAATTGAAAAAGAAGCAGAACCATAGAAATCTATATTTATTGAGTCAAGAAAGATGTGCATTTTATGGTTTGTAATTATATATTAGGAATTATAAAATGAATCTGAAATCAAGATATTTATGATTTCGGATAGCAACGAAAAATAAAAAAAGGCGGGTTGGTTGTTGATTTTTGAATAATGATGGAAGTCGGAGATTAGAAAACTAAAATGGTTGAAGAATTTAAAAAGAGAGAATTAAGTTATTGTACAAAGAAGTGAGTTATTCCATATATTAATTCGAAATAGCTAGTATAAGGCTATTAAAATAATAATTTCTACGAAGATATATACAATATATAAAAGAATTACATGTTATTGGAGGCTATGGTACAAATGAAAGAGTCATTTCAAATTGAATAATTAGTTGATGTGGTACGGAATCGTAATGTAAAGTACCTGAATAAGATATTAAGCATTGATTGGGAATTCGAAGCTGGACAATAATAGAAAATACAAACACGTGTTACTTGTAACAAGAAATCTAGTAGAAAAAAACATCTCCATCTGGACGACATATGTATGCATGACATGGTTTTTTAACAGACAGAATTTCAAGAAAGGAATATTAGTGGTTGAGAGGTTAGTGTTTCTTTTTATCTTTGTTGGTACCAACATTCGGGTTAGAGATGTACATTTATAATAAAAGTAATAAGAATTAGTATCTGAAACTATTAAACATATTAAAAGCATTAAAAAAGAAAGGTAATAACATAGACTTGAGTACTTACCATTTATATTTAACAAATATTTTATTGTTTGACATTTCAATATTATATTAGTATTTAAGATAGTTCATCACTTACTTTAAATTTATAATACATAATTCTTGATCAATATAATATAGTTGTTGTATTAAAGGTATTCTTGAAACTATTGTTTATGTTCAGATAAATATTACTTCAACTGCTGATATGAGTGACAGTTGGAATCGATTATTCTACTGATAATTTCCATCTATTTTAATTGTTAGACAAAATCGATTGCTATATTGAAAGTTTCTATACATAGGCGCACCAATAATAAAAAAAATATAATATCAGTTATTTGAATGATTCATATATATATGTAAAATATTGTAGATATAGAGTTAAAATCACTTCCAGATCCCAAAGAGTAGTAAGAGTTTCTCATGCTCTCCACATAAATATATAAATACATAAAAATTTTTCTTTACTTCATTACTGAGCTAGCTATACTAAAGTTGAATATATTAAATTGATAATATAACAATTATAGTGGTATTGTCGGCAAATTATACAACAATAACAATCCATTATAATATATACATATATATATATATATATATATATATATATATATAAATATATAAAATAATTTTTTACACACGGAAAAAGGTTTTTTAAGAATTATTTATTTAACAAAAGTTACAAGTTTCAAGATTCGAAGTAAATTCTAGACTGACAATATAACTAAACAATTCAAAAAGGTAAAAAATACAATGTGAGCAAAAATAAGGTTCAACAGTTTATAAAACAACATGTTATTACACAATGTGCTGATTAAGTAATTTATTTAATATGTACTAAGTAATTTAAGGTATATAACACCTCCCCCATTAGATCGACGCACCCCCTGGAAGTTGAATGTTCTTTCCTTGTAATTCCATTGGAGTTTCTTCTGATTTTCTTCTTTTCTGAATTTTCTTCAAGAGTAGCCAAATAATTATCAATACTCCACTAGAATATAGAAATATAGTCCATATGCTAGGAATATGGAGATTTAATTGTTCTTCCTGAATTGGTGTCAATCCTTGCGAAGATATTTCTTTTAATTTTAATTTTTTCAAATTTATTTCCAAAGGCTGGATTTTAATTCTATCAAGATGTGTCTGAAGTTTATTCAGTACCAGTGGTTGACCATAAGTTCTATCTTGAAATATTAATTCTTGATTTTTAAAAGTTATTTTACATGGCGAATTTTTGATTAGGAAAATTCCTCTTAAAATTTTGATTTCAGTGTCTTCTGAACATTTAATTATCAATTTTTCTTCTTCTGGAAATACTACTAGGTATTGGTTTATTTCTGGTATAATTTCCAAATGATTTTCAATAATTTTGATTTTAGTGTATTCGCAGTTAGTTTTCCATTAATAGTATTTGTTCTTCACATAACTGTTTATTATTATCTTGAAGGTGTGAAGCACATAGAAAATTTTCACTTCTTGTACAAATATCGTTTAGAGTTTTTATCTGTGTATCAGATCTTAGCAAATACTTTGAATTTGGTATTATTATTACGAATTCTGATTCTAACTTAGTAGGTATGGGTAATAAATAAAATAATTCAAACTCTATATTAAAATCTATGGGAATTGATAAAAAATATTCTATTCTATTTTTACTTACTCTACATGTTACATCTAAAATTGATTCAAAGTTTAAAATATTCTCGTATTTCAATTCCAACGGTAATTGTAATTTATAATACGAAGATATTTTTTGCAACTCTGTAAATAATTCCTTGGGTTTAATTATACTAGGGTGCAATGACTTTAGTTTGCAGAATGTCCAGGAATTCTCTACAGTTTCTATTACATCTAATATAACATTATAAATAATTAAAACTTCATTCAACATATCTTTGAGATAAATAAGATTCTCATATTGCACTTGAAGGTCAAGCATATATTTTATGTCTAATAATTTCGATTTTAGCAATATTTCATTATTTTGAATATCTTGAATAGTTTTATTGAAGTTATTTATTATTTGTTCGCTAACGCTGTACTGCATTTGAATTTGACTTTGAAGATTAGCTTGATTTTGTTTTAAATGCTCTAAGATTATATTTATTTTTTCTTCGTCTTGAGAATCAAGGTTGCCGGTTACGGCTTTTATTATAGATCCAAGTCCATTTATTAAGCCTCTTTGGTTTCTATTTGTTATTGAATGAATATTTAAATTTTCAAATTTTTCTTCTATATTACTCTTAACATTAAAAATAAGATTAACTATATTTTCCGTTTGTTGTACGAAATATGTACTATTTGATATCTCAACTGTGATATTTTCAAAGTGTTTATTTAAAGAATTATATTCTTCCAGTAACGGACTTAAGTTATAGAAATGTACAAATGTATGACTTGATTTTTGTAGTTTTGCCGGTCCAAGATTTATTGGTAAAATTCCTAGGTTATTAGTGATGTCTTTTATTTCTATTCTTGCTTGTCCGAATGAGAAGAATCTGTAATAAAAGTATAAGGTTTCTTCTTAGGTCGTTTTATATTTGAAATATGAATATCTTCAGCGGTATTAAAATGACGTGTTACAATTTTCGCAGTTTTATGTTTTCTGTTTACGGATTTTATTTTTTCAGGTTGATATTTATTTTTTGTCTTACTTTTAATCTGCTTATTTTTGACAAATACTTTTGTAGGTAGAGCGTCTGGAAGATCTTCTCTACTTTCATTAGCTTTTGAAATAACTTTATCTTTAGTTTCTTGCAATGATTTATTTATTTTAGAATAAAGTAATTTCATTTTTTCTTTGTGATTATGAGTATAATTATTTACTAATTGTCGATCAATGTCTAAATCAAAAGAAGAGTTATTCTCTAAATGACCTGTGATAATTTCGTATGGTTTTAGTTTCGTTACAGAGTGAATACTATTATTATATGCCAAAAGAGCATAATTTACTTTTATTTCAATAGGTTCTTTCTTAAATTCGTCCTGATTATTTAAAAGTCTAATATGTTCAATAATTGTTGAATGAAATCGTTCGGCAATGCCGTTTGCTTCAGGATGTTGTGAACTGATAAAATGAATTTGTATTTTATGAGTTTCTAATAAATCTTTTACTAAACTATTTTTTAATTCTGTTCCGTTATCGGATATTATTTGTTCCGGTATACAATGATGGGTGAAATATCTAATTAAATTATTAACTATCTCTATACCTTGGGCTGAGTTCAATTTATACAACTGCCCGTATTTTGAAAATGAGTCTATAATAGTTAGAAATTTCGTATTTTCTAAAGTAATAGTATCTAAATGTATTATTTGAAATGGTTTAATAGCTGTTGGGGTAATATTAAAATATGGTTTTACGGGTTTGCGATCATATTTTGTTATTTGACATATTTCGCATTTGTTAATGTACGTTTGAATAGAAGATCTTTGATTAGGCCAATAGTATCGAGATTTTATATTATTTTCGGTTTCATCTAATCCTCTATGATTCCGTTTACTTTCATGATAGTTTTGTATTACTTCTTAGATTTCATTTAGAGGGATATCAATTAATTTTTTATTACATTTGATAAATGAAATCTGTGAATTTTTGAAATATGTTTGTATAACAGTGCTGAATTTTTCGTATAAGGGATCTTCAAAATAAATATGATATTTTGCTTTCGGTGCTACATATTCTTTCACAAAATTTATTACGTCTTGTTCAAAGTTATTTTTAGAAAATTGTACTAGAATTCTTTGCTTAGTTTCATATAATTTAATTATAGTTGGTATAGCGGGTTCAAAATTAACTTCAGAGATTATAATTTGATTTTTTCCAACATTTACTGCAGATTCCGAAATAGGTATTCCTGCAATAGGATTTTCTATGTTAGTGTGAATAGTATTATTATCGTCATCGATTTCGTCATTAAAATCTTCAGCTTCTACAATAAGTGATTCGGTTTCTACATTTTTATTTTCATTATTATTCGAAAGTGAGTCATTAAATCTTTCCATATAAACTAATAATTTTTTCGGAGGATTATCCGAAGAATTTACTTCATTCATATTTAGCTGGATTCGTGATAAACAGTCACTATTAGTGTTCAATGCACCTTTCTTGTACACTATATCATAGTCGTATTCCTCGAGTTTCAACCGCCATCTAACTAATTTAGAATTGGGTTCTTTCAAAGAAAATAACCATTGAAGTGGTTTATGATCTGTTACTATAGTGAATTTTCTTCCGAACAGATATGGGCGGAAATATTTTACAGCCCAAACAATTGCAAGGAGTTCCTTTTCAATTGTTGAATAATTTACTTCAGAATCATTAAGTGTTCTGCTAGCATATGTCACAGGTAAATCAATTCCGATTTTTCCTTGGCTAAGAACAGCGCCTAGAGCAAAGTTGCTTGCGTCTGTTGTGAGATTAAATGGACTAGAAAAGTCCGGGTATTGTAAAATAGGATCATTTATTAACATATTTTTACAAGTATCAAAACAATTAATATAATCAGGATCTTTTATGTTAATTACTGCATTTTTCTTAAGTCGATTAGTTAAAGGTTTAGTCAGTTTTGAAAAATCTTTAATGAATTTTCTATAATATCCAAGAAGTCCGAGAAAAGCTTCAATTTCTTTACTAGTTTATGGTATGGGAAATTTTTGAATAGCACTTATTTTATCGGGATTTGGTTTTACACCTTCAGGGGTAACAATATGTCCCAAATAAGCTACTTCTTTCCTCAAAAATTCGGATTTGTCAATTTGTATTTCAAAATTTGATTCGCGTAACCTCTTGAATACTTCCTTTAAATTATTTATGTGTTCTTGCAAGCTTGTACTAAATATAATGATATCGTCAAGATAAACTAAACATTTTTCGTTTTGGATACCTCTTAAAATGTTGTCCATCACTCTTTGGAAAGTTGCTGGAGCTCCCTTTAGTCCGAATGGCATTCTCAAAAATTCCCAGTGGCCGTTTTCAGTCGTAAAAGCCGTTTTGGGTATATCTTCTTCAGCCATCTCAATTTGGTGAAATCCGGAGGCAAGATCCAATGTAGTGAAGTATTGGCAACGTCCTAATTTATCCAATAGATCAGTTATGTTTGGTAATGGATATCTATCTCCAATAGTTATTTCGTTAAGCTTGCGATACTCTACGACGACTCTGAATTTTTGTTTACCTGTAGAGTCCAATTTTTTTGGAACAACCCAGATACTACTAGAGTACGGTGAGGATGAGGCTCTTATGATATTTTGATCTAGCATACTCTGTATTTGATTTTGGACTTCTTTTTTATATACTTCTGGATATCTGTACGATTTAGTATAAATAGGTACATCATTTGTAGTTTTTATTTGATGCTTGATTTTACTCGTAAAAGTTAGTTGATTACCATCAACATGAAAAATGTCAGAATATTCTTTAATTAATTTTAGAATAGCGTTGCGTTCTTCAGAATTCATATGTTCTGTTCGAACTTTATTAATATCAAATTTGAATTTTTCTGCATAAATAGCATTAAAATTAGGGCTCAAGGTTTGTTCGTATTCGTCGAACTGTTCAACCTCTAAAGGAGCACTTAAATCTACTTTAAAATATGACTCAGACGGATTTAAAATAGTACATACGGCTTGACTATTTTCCGCTCTTGTGAGACATTCTGGAATTTCTAATTTTCCTATTTTTGTATAAGGTATAATTATATCGCCATTAATAATATTATCAATATTCAATTTAATTATTTGTTCAGTTCGCGGAGGCACTACTATACAATTCGTGTTCTCGCTTCTGATTTGAAAATAATTTATTTTTATTTCACTATAAGGCGTTATTAAAACGTTATTTACTAAATCAATAGTTGCATTCAGTTTTTTCAGATTATCTAAACCTAATAAGCAATCAAAATGATTATGAAATTTAAATATACAATATTCTAAGTTCATTTTATTTTTCATTTTAAATATCTTTGAAGATGGAATGACTGTACAATAATTTTGTTGACTTGAGCCTAAAGCAGAAGTTACTTTGAAAGATTTTTTCATAGTTGCTTTTTAAAAATATTTCTTTGCAATGTCAGGTGTTACAAAAGATTTTGTACTACCTGTGTCGATCATTACTTTTGAATTTTGTTCAGGAAATATTATGTACGGTAATTCACTTTCATAATTCGTAAAATTAAACATTTCTACGTGTCTGTCTCTTCCGAGGCAATTTCGTCTAAAAAACAATCTTCAACATCAGTGGGACGTTCGGTATCGTCCATGTTATGCAATTCTTCCGAAATATAATTTTTTCTATTACCTACGAAATGCGATTGATTTTGTTCTTTATTTTTATTCTGTACATTGGGTTTATTGTACGTATTAGAAGTAGATATACTCATTGGAGTAGGTTTTTGAAATTGATGATTTGTACTAGGTTTGAAAACATTAGTATTTCTATTCTGGAAATTTGTATCTCTACTTGTACTAGGTAGATTATTTTTATTATTAAAATTTCTGTTGAATTGTGGTTGATAGTTATGTTGTAAATTTGGTCTGCTTACCGTTTGATTATTAGGATAATTATTTTTACTATGTGATGTAACATTAAATTGTGACTTAGGCTTATTAAATGAATTTTTTGGATGTGTATTGTGATTATTATTACTTAAATAAACTTGAAAGTCATTCGTTAGAACATTTAAAGCTGAATTTAGATCGCTAGGATTCTTGGTACGCATTAGTGTACCGAGAGGTTCCTTTAAACCGCGCAATAGTACTCTTAGTGCTAAATTCCTAAAATAGTTACCTAAAATGGCTTGTTCACTTGCATTTGAGCGAGTCATTAATAATGATGTTTGTAGATTTAAAAGATGCTATATCATATTGTGAAAGTCAAAAGGTGATTCATTTCCTTGCTTTAATTCCGATATTTCAATACTTAACGTGTAAATGTCTCGTTTATCAGCGTATGTGTTCAATAAAGCATCTTTCAAATTCTGCCAATTTGAAATACTACAAGCTGAAATATTTATTGCGGCTTTGCCTTTAATTTTATATAAAATACTAGACATCAAATATTCGTTTTGAAAGTCTGTTAAATCTACTGTGTTGTAAAATTTATTTACTAATTTTTCAGAAATCTCTATGAATCTGGGTAATAAAGCATTTTCGCCATGGAATTCTGGAATCATGTCCAGATATTCCTTTTTCAATTGCGGTACTACATGATCTGCAGGCATTTTGAAAAATGTATCTATGGTTAATCTAGGTTTTGATAATTCAATATTTATTTTACGGTTACTATAAGTTTGTGAGCCAGAATCTAAATCAGAATCAGAATTGTCAGAGCTTTCTGAATTAAATAAACAATTATTTCCTCTATACGACATAAGGTACTTACATGAAAATTAGAACTGCTTTCGCCATCTAGTTGAACTGTAGTTGGAATTACCAATATTCACTTGAAATTCTCTTCGTACGAGTCAACTGTCTTCGAGTTAAGCTACTTAATTCACTTAACCAAGAGTCCCAATTATTCACTTAAGGTATGTTAATAAATCGTTGATACGAACCGATTGTTATATTCGCTAACGCCCGTTTAACATATCCTACTGACTGCGCCAAATAACTTTTTACACACGGAAGAAGGTTTTTTAAAAATTATTTATTTAACAAAAGTTACAAGTTTCAAGATTCGAAGTAAATTCTAGACTGACAATATAACTAAACAATTCAAAAAGGTAAAAAATACAATGTAAGCAAAAATAAGGTTCAACAGTTTATAAAACAACATGTTATTACACAATGTGCTGATTAAGTAATTTATTTAATATGTACTAAGTAATTTAAGGTATATAACATATATATATATATATATATATATATATATGTCCGTCAGTAAATGGCGAAAACTGGCGGACGACATCCCTCGCCCCTTGCCAACCCGCATTGAGGCAGCGTGGTAAGGTACGCCTCACAACCCCAGCATGACAGACAAGGACAAGTCACGGTTCTCATTCTCCGTAAGCCCGAAGGGCCCTAGGAGGGGTAGATCCTGGGAACCCGCCACGAGGGCAGAGGGTACTGAGAATCTGCGAAGTCTAAACCACTACCCATTAACTACATTACACCTAGCAACTTATAACTGCCGTACACTCTCTAATCAAGCTAGGATTATGGAACAGGAAACAGAGGCAGCAAAAATAAAGTGGGATATCATGGGCATTAGCGAAGTAAGACGAAAAAATGAAGAACTCATAGAACTTGAATCAGGGAATCTTCTATACAGGAACAGGAAGAACAAGCGGAGTAGGATTCCTAATTAAGAAAACCTGGAAAAATAGAATCATAAGGATAACAAGCACCTCAGACAGAGTAGCCAGCATAACACTAAGACTCTCCAAAAGATATACTATCCAGATTATTCAGGTATACGCCCCAACAATCAGCCATAGTGACGACGAAATAGAGGAATTCTATAATGAAATAACCCAAGCGCTCAGCAACGACAATAGTCACTTCAAATACATAATGGGAGACTTTAATGCCAAAGTAGGACACAGGAAAGACCAAGAAAAAGGAATGGGGAAATATGGATTTGGAGAAAGGAATGAAAGAGGAGAGAGAATATGACAGTTCGCACACTTTCAGAACATGTATGTGGTAAATTCCTTCTTCAAGAAGAACCCTAACAGGAAATGGACGTGGGAAGGCCTCGGTGCAACTATCATAAACGAAATAGACTTTATCCTCACCAATAACATTAACACAGTAAAAGATCTAAGCACGCTCAACAAGTTCACTACAGGAAGCGACCATCGACTAATTAGAGCTCGACTGGTCTTAGATATCAAACTAGAAAGGTCAAGACTAATTCAAACCAACACAACGAGAAACATAAACACCGAAAGGCTGAAAGAGAACTCTCACCAATATGAAGCACTACTAGAAGAAAGACTACAAAAAGTGGAATATAACAGTCCTGAACTGATAGACACAATTCGAAACTGCGCCGTAGAAGTGGAAGGTCAGCAACAACGAGGTGAATACAAAAAACTAACTCCGGAAACAAAAGCACTATTACAAATACTAAGAGAAATGAAAAAGAAAACGAACATTCAAAGAATTGAATACACCGAACTGTGCAAGACGATACGAAAGAAAATCGCAGAAGATATCAGAAATTACAACGAGAAACTCGTACAAACAACAATAGAAAACCGTAAAGGCTACAAAAATGGAAAAAGGGCACTAATAATAGGGAAAAGACAGATAGTTGCATTAACTGATAGAAACACAAGAACCACAGACAGGAATGATATAATAGACCTAGTAGCCAAATTCTACAAGGCCCCTGAAAATTTGGAAGAAATAATAGAACACTCAGAAGATGACATACAAGTATTGGTGGAGGAAGTGAAAATGGCACTGAAAAGCATGAAAAATGGCAAAGCAGCGGGAAATGACGGCATCACGACCGAAATACTCAAATATGCAGGAGCTAAAACATGGAAGTACCTTGCCAAACTATACACGAACTGTCTGATGTCCAGGATCATACCTAAAGAGTGGAACAGCACCCTTATAGTGTTGATCCACAAGGAAGGCAGCAAAGAAAACATTAAGAACTACAGACCAATAAGTCTACTACCAGTGACGTACAAGGTATTCACAAAGATCATTCACAACAGAATACAAAATACACTAGACTCGGCCCAACCACGAGAACAGGCTGGATTCCGCAAAGGCTTCAGTACAATAGATCACATCCATACCCTCAAAGAGGTTATTAGTCGAACCAAAGAATACGATCAACCACTAGCACTAGCCTTCATCGACTTTGAGAAAGCATTCGACTCTATATATCCCAGAGCAGTAATAAATTCCCTAACAGAACAAGGGGTCGACAAGCCATATATTGAGACCCTAGCAAATATATATAGGGAAGCCAAAGCGAGAGTTAGGATATATGAGGGCACACCAGAATTCCCCACCAGCAGAGGAGTTAGACAAGGAGACGCAATATCACCAAAGTTATTTACAGCAGCACTAGAAAGCATCTTCAGAAAACTGGGCTGGAACAACACAGGTCTGAATATAGATGGAGAATACTTGAACCATTTAAGATTCGCTGATGACATCATCCTGATAGCGAGTAACCCTGGCGAAATGCAACAACAAATAAATGAATTGAATGCAGCAAGCAACGAAGTAGGCCTTAAAATAAATCTGAGTAAGACCAAGATAATGTATAACGAACTGATAAACGCACAAGAAATAACAATTAATGACACTGCCCTGGAAATAGTAGGGGAATACATATACCTGGGTCAACTAATACACATATCAGGCTCTCTACTTCCAGAAATAAACAGAAGAATCAAATTAGCATGGAGAACATTTGGACAGAACTCTATCATCTTCAAGTCTAGAAGGTCACTCCGTTTGAAAAAGAAAGCGTTTGATCAGTGCGTACTACCAGTATTAACATACAGCTGTGAAACCTGGACCCTGAAAACTGATATCATTAGAAAACTCCAGGTAACGCAGAGGTCTATGGAACGATGCATGCTTGGAATAACAAGGAGAGATAGAAAAAGCTTGATTGGATCAGACAAAAGACCCAAGTGATAGATGTCATAAATAGAATCAGATCCCTAAAGTGGCAATGGGCGGGGCATCTCGCTAGAAGGGCAGACGATAGATGGACCACAAAGATAACGCTATGGTATCTCCGAGGCGTGAAAAGACCAAGAAGACGCCCCAACTTAAGATGGGACTACGACATAAAGAAACTCGCAGGATCAACTTGGGGCCGCATAGCTAGCAATAGACAACAATGGGCCCACATGGAAATGGAATATATAGATATGTAATGGGAGGCTACACCATAACAAAATGGTTGAATGAGCTGCATATGATGATGATGATGTATATATAATATATATATATATATATATATATATATATATATATATATATATATATATATATATATATATATATTGAACTAGTTACCTAGTTCTGGAAATAAATTCAAATGAATAACTTTAATGAAAAGTATAAATTATCACGGGAGGTGTGTTAGTATACACAACCATTAGCATAAAGTCAATGACAATTCAGGTATAAAGGTATAAAAAAATCACTCTTATTAAATATTGATGTGATTATTTAAAAAAGGATTATGAGTATAAATACCGAACACAATATTATTTAATTAAGTACCAAAAGTTACCTGCACAAGTACTTCCAAATATATGTCAATGTCAATGAGTTCCACATTGCACTCAACACTGTCATGCAATTTCCGCAGAAAGATATTGCCATATTATAACTTGAAACCTGAAAAAAAATTATAAAAGAATATTTAGTCTAGTGATTGCTTAGTATAATTACACATGTTTAAATAGTAAAAGTTTAGAATTTAATAAAGGGTTGAAAACTATATAAGAAAAGATAGATGGAACGCAGCCCAGACTTATGAAAAGGAAATAAATAAACAGGAAGTAATAAATCTTAGTAAATTTTAAATTACCAACCTAAATTTATTGATTATTTATTGTATACTGAAAATTCATATCAAAAACAAAAATAATCACTAGTTTATGTAAGATAAATAATAAAATAAGATTGAAAATAAAAAACAGGAATCAATTACATATAGGTAAAACAATAATTTAGGTTGTAGTTTTTGTAAAAACGAATATTTATAAAAATATCTAAACAACATGTTTATATGCAAAATAGCTATTGTATTATGGAAAAAGGACATGATATATATTCCTTAATACAATAGGAATAATAGTGAATTAGTGTGATTTCCTCCAGAACAATGAAATTAAATATTCCAGATTTATTGTAACTAAAAGACTTAGAAATCACAATTTTTGTTCTAAATAACAGATCAGTGAGCTTTGGATTAATCAAGCAGAGAGAGTTGTTGATTTTGAAAACAAGAGAAGTTTTGTTAGTTTTGTGGGGAAAGCGTCGATGGAGATGACTCTCTGTATAAAATTTATTAAAAATTGTGCTTAAATGTTAAAAATCACAACAAAAAGTGATAAAAAGCAAATAACTAGTGTTTATAATCCTGTGTAAGGAGAAAGGAGTTCCGAAAGGTGTATCTCTCTTGTGAGAGATCTGCAAGAGTTTGAACATGCGAGTGCAGCCAGCCCGGCAGAGAAATCAAATACTTAGGTCTGTGTCTTTAAAATTAACTTAATTGGAATTCCATATAATTCTTTTAAAAACAAAAAAGTAAACAATAAAATCATAATCAGAACGTTCAAATTAAACAAACTAATTAAAAGGCCAAGAACAGTTATAATATGATGCATCATAATTTTATCTCAATAGAGGATGATACATTTCAATTAATAAGAATAATTGTACTCACTTGTTGTAATATAATTCACTGTGTATGTTCACGTGCATCATGAATGTTCATATAACTTCTAATTCTTTTTTCAATCTCCTGCATGAATAACTATTTGTCTATCACTTTCTTCACTTTAAACTCACACACATATTTCTATAAAAGTTTATTCATATGTAATTGCTCGTTTAAAATTTATAACATTTAAATAGTTTCACCATTATAAACGTGCTGGCTGTGTGTTAACAGTAGGGACGCTACTTCTAGAGGGGAGAACATCCTCGTATCGTCTAAATTATATCAGCGCATGCGTTCGGATTTATGCGCCGACGCACTACTAGGAATATTATTTTATTGAGAAATGCATATGATATAGGGTGGAACAAAAACACATAATTTTCAATGTTTAAATCATACCTAAAATTTTCATATTATATTATTAAATAGTTTTTCATTTGAGTGTTGGTATTTTATTCTTATCACATCCACAATAAAATTTCGTGTTGTCATCATATTTCAATTTGTTTTATTGGAGAAATTTCAGAAATTAAATTTCATAAAAAAAATTACAAGGAGAAAGGTAAGGTTTTGAATCAATTTCGTTAATCATTGTTTTTAATGCGTCCAGAACTCGAAGAGAGTAGTTATGATGCTTCCGACTGAGATATGAATAAATAAATAAATACAGTTAATATAAAATACATATTGAGCTAGCCGAGGTAACAACTATTAAGAATAGTAAATTAATTAAATATAGAATTCAACAAACAATTCAATAAAAAAATAATTATAATATATATATATATATATATATATATATATATATATATATATATATATTAGTTTTTGGGGTATCGGGATCCGGTCTGTGCATACAATGATTACAACTTTTTTCCTTTTAAATCTCTATATTACGCAATTATTTTTTTGCTTCATCAGGAGTTAACTAAAATAATATACGGTCACATACAACTCTAATGAAATGTCATGATAAAACACACTTACAGATCAGAGTATAAACGCTATCAGCACACAGTTAAAATTAAAGGCAATCACCAGCATCTTACATGAGGTACTCCACCAGCAAGTGAGGCATGTACTACTTTAAAAGTTGAAATTCTTAATGATAACAAAATACCTGATCACAATAAATTGAAACGATAATTGTTTCTTTTGTTCTTCTTTATAATTTTTCCTTTTTATAATAAGAACTTCTTTATAATTTATACAATAGTCCAGTGAAAGTTAACGATAAAAGAAGAAAAACAGCCAGAATGTTAAATTTTAAGGAGGTTCGAGTAGATGGTACTCAATTGGTTCACATCTATTTTGTAGTTGACCACATGTGGTTGCTTTTTAATTTCACACATTCCAAGGAACAGCCTCCTTCTATAATTATTCTCATGTCGGATTATGTCAACATTATCGTAATCCAGTGTATGTCCGGTGGTTTGGTGGTGATTTACCGTAGCACACACATTTTTTCCTAATCGGCAGTCGCTATATATATATATATATATATATATATATATATATATATATAAAAATATATATATATATATATATATATATATATATATATATATATATATATATGCCGTGTAGTTTGAGGACGTTTATGTATATACCGGTATAAAGCGTATACTGTGTATTATGAGGTCGTATATATACGGTATAAATCAGTTTATACCGGTATAAAGCTTGTACTGTATTATTTGAGGTCACATAGCATAAAGCGGTAAAAGATGATGAAATATTTAATTTTTTGTTAAGGCTAACTAAGTAAGTTTCAAAAATCTGAAACAATTTTTTATACTATTCAAGTTGAGTAAATTCAAGTGACGAAAAATATTTTTTTCTAATTCATCTTCTGTTCTTCTGAAATATATAAACCACCTATATGTATATAGTGATATGTACGCTGGCCCATTATTTCCAAAAGGTTCTGCTGTACCCAGGTATTTATTTTTTAAAGACATGGAACCAATTACAAATAGATAGAAAACTCGAAAACAACAATGACGACAAAACGAAATTAGAGCTTAATACAGCATTTTCGACCATTATTTGCTCATAATCTTTGTTTTACAGAATTTAGAGTCACTCGAGGGCCTGCTTGTAAGTGTCTTAAATGTTCTTACTCTATTATTAGTTTAGTAAGATGGTTTCTATAAGGTAAGATTATTTAAAAAATGTATCAAAATTACGATTTGCTATTCGGAATCTGCCACCAACCCGCAATATTTTAAATTCGTCAAGAAGAGGATCCAAACATTTAATTTTACTACTTTCAGGAACCTGAGGAATTAATGTCCCTTGAAAACACTTGATTCTGTATAATCCGAATAGCAATCTATAAGGGTTTCTCTAATTCAATCATTGAAAGCCTTGACTTAACTCTTCCATACTGTACACTTTTTTGTAAATCTATATAATTCAAAGATTAGACTATTTTCTCAACCAACATGCCTGTAGCTACTTCTTTCAAAGACGGTTTAAAAATACATATAAAAAAATAAAATATTTAAGAGAAATCGACCAGTGGCGTATCAATTTTATATTCAACACGTTGAGTACGACCGGCCACTATGGTGGCCACAAAAAGTAAAAATGTTCAGCGGTCACTATAATGGCCAGTACTTTATACTATTTCTAACGGGGCGTTGAATTGCTGAAACACAAAATAGATTTGAATCTTTAGTGCGGTATAGAGAAAGAGTAGGGAACACGCCCCGGCCATTATATTGGCCATGTAGTATCTGCACAAAGTACATTAATTTTATTTACACACATGGTGCACATGTGTCTTTTTTAAGATGAACCGCTATTTGTCATTTGTCAATTGCAAGTGAGAAATTACCTTGAAAAACTATTATGGATGATGGAAATAAACCAGGATAAAAATGAAAAAGGTGTTTTTCATCATCAAGACGAACATTGTGACAGCAGCAATCCAAGAGGAGATATTAACAAAATCGAGCCTGAAGTTGACAATAATTTGACAGATCCTAATCAAGGTATTGATGGTGATCCTGGATAGGAAGACAATGAATTTGATCATACAGTTGATTTCGATGGAAATACTTTTTCAATGTAAACTTGACAAAAGATTCGACGTCTTTACAAATTTTTGAAATCTTTTTTACGATAATATCTTGGAAACGGTAGTTGAATAAACTAACCGATGAGCAAATACTGTTATCAAAATAAGCCTGCATCAACAAGGAAGGTTCGTCGGAAAACTTGGAAAAACTTAACAGTTGAAGAATTGAAAAAATTTCTTGGTTAGTGTGTCTGTTGGGAGGTACTGAAAAATTTCCTGCCCTGTTCATGCAATGGATTCAAGATTCAAAAACCACCCCGCTTTTTTTGGAAAAACAATGGAAAGATTTCGTTTTCAAGAAATTTTAAGAATGCTTAGATTTGTAAATCACGAAGCTGCTGACGCTAATGATAAACTTTACATAATCAATGACATGTTGGATAGAGTTTTAGAAAACATTATAAAATATGTCTACCTTGACCAGCATTTGTTCATTGACGAATCAATGATATTATGGTGAGGGAGTTTGGCAGTTCGCCAGTATATTTCTAATAAGGGACATAAATTTGGTATAAAACTCTACGAGCTTACAACTTATGATGGATTCATCCTTAACATTATTGTAGAAACAGGAAAAAAGGAGCTCTCATGACAGAAGAAGCAACCCACACAGGACAATTTTTACAGCAGTGTTTCGCTAGCAGAATTACGTCGTAAAACGTATATTGTAGGGAAACTACGCGAAAACCGTTTAAGATATCCTAAAACTCTTCTAAAAACCAAGTTAATACAAGTTAGGAAGCGCCACAGTGTGGCGTATACGAAGACTTCTAAATGGTAATTTCAGTTTAATGAACAATTTACTGAATTTGTCTAATAAATAATTGATACAATAACAAAGCAATGAATCATAAACACTCTCTATCAACATAAATTTTTGCTGAATATGTCAGTGACCACAAACCCTTATACACTCCTCGCCGGTTACATGACCTTGAATCAAATTTTTAGTACCAAGACTACTCTTTAGGTGGCTCTGTAAGTCTCTTCTTGAAGCAGAAATTATTGGTTAAGGGTATGGTTCTGTCAAATCTGTTTTTTATTGTTCAAGTCCTCTGCGTATTTTCTTCTTCGGAGAGAAGTTTTTGAGCTAATTTTCGTATTATTATTGTGTAAATGAACATTTTTTCGACTGTGGTTATCCAACATGCTTTATCAACGTAAATGTTGCATTCCGATTTGTGAAAATCCATCTGTAATAATGGATACATTTCCTAATCACAACAATGAAATAAACCGATTTATAAAATTGATAAATGCATGTAAAAACTCCGTACTCTTTGAAGTGGAGCCATAGAAGTCTAAAAGAGTGTGCCATCAACATTTTGAGCCAAAATATATATCTGGCTGGTCTCACAAGTTCTTTACAACTGCAGTTCCAACACTTAACCTACCCGGTAAGTACAAACACTTCTTAAAAAGAATTGAAATAACTTCACTTTTTTTCAGATACTTGTTCACCTGATATTGACGGACTAGTGTGCAATATGCCATCAGTATCCACAGCAGTACATGAGATTTCAGAATGTAGTACATCTAAAATTGTTGAAGGTGAGAAATATGTACCCGAAATATGTCCAGTTTCTCAAATTGAATTCCTACAAGAATATTAACTTTTTGACTACAATAATTATAGTAAAATAAACATGTACTTAATCCTCAATTAAATTTAAATATACTCATTTTTGTAGATAATATTCATATATTATCACCATATCAAGTGCTAAAACAGAGCGGGGTTCCTAAACACACTCTAACTCCCAAGAAAACAAAAAAGTATGCAGCCCTCAAAAAAGACGAAGAAGATACAACAAGGTGTATGCATATTTTGTATCGTAACCTAGAACTAGGAATATTAAATGCTTATGATTATATGTTACTGATTAAATAAGCTTTCATTTCCCTTTCCAACTCTATATTTACAGGAGCACTACTCCTAAAAACTGAAATTGTAAGCTAACTATTTTAAAATTTCCTGGAATTTGTTGTTGGTCCAAACATTTAATATTTCGATGGCCGATCGTATTAAATGATGTAGACAATACAATATTCGAAAAATAGTCAAATTGTCCCGTCAGTATCAATATTTAAATTAAAGTTATAAATGAAACTGTTACTAAAAAAATCCACAATATAATGGAAAAATTATTTAAATTCAAGAAAAAAATTGGAAATTGTTTCAATATTACTAAATATCTGAACAATTGTGAATTTATTAACTTTTTCATTACATTGTGGATTTTTATAGAAAGTTTCATTTATAACGTTAACATAAGTAGATTGCACACAGTAAATCTACTATTTAAATTTCCCTGAACATAGTAGCTCCGATCCTAATCTTCAGATGGCGCTTGATTTTGTCTCCATTGGATAACATTGACGAGAACCGTCTAAGGATTTGTGTCAGTGACAAATTTCAGCTGTCAGAACAGGTCAAAACATGGCTATTATAGAGAAGGAGAAGTGCTGCGATCGCTAAGTTGTCTCACTAAAAAGGCGCTAATTTAGAACGACCTATCAACGTTTAATATACTGCCAAACCGTTAACTTAGCAGATACTACGCGGCAGGTGGCTGAAAAATTAATTAAAAATCCACAAATTTACAATGACAGGTGGGTTAATCCTTCAACACGTAGCGATCCCCAGACACCTCACAATATCCACTAGATAGCCCAATGTCCACTGAATATCCAGTCCATGTAAGATATCTAATGGGTATCGACTGAATGTATTTCATAGATATGAAGAAAAAAATTATTTCCTATTTTACTGATAATATATTGAATAATCACATAAAAAATGATTGAGAAGGAAGTTCTAATACATAATCCTTCGATGCATAAATGTATTAATCTCATGATATTATATCCATTGTATATCCATGGATATCTATTATTATTTTCTGTCGCATTTTTTGTCTCTGCCCAACATATTTTTGGTTTATTCAAGATGTGAAATTGAAAAAAGATAAATATATCTAAATTGAGTTATCAGTTATGAGTTTAATCAACAATACGAAAATTACGAATACGGCATAAAACGTGTTCTTAACGCACAACAAATATCTCATGATTTAACGTTTAATGCTATAATACACAATAATGCATCAGTGTATTTCCATATTACATACTCGCAAAACTATGCAACTAACCATACACGATGGTATCTCTGTTCTCCCATTGGTCGATGCCGCGTTTGACCGTTTGATTTAGTCTCGTTATTCTTGTTGTTAAGTTGTAGGGTAGGTTATCATAGTTTTAAACACGTGCAAAAGTGGTTGGTTACTTTTTATCGCTAGTTTGGATTTGGAAAAAATAAGGTATGTATATGTGTCTTACCTTAATTCTGAATATTGTTACGTCTCCTATATTTTATTGATATTTATGATTAATTACCTACATTAAAAGCGATTTGTATATTTATACAATGTAAAATAGCATGGTGTGAAGATGTGAAATAGGTTTTACCTTGGCTTTTACATTCTTTCATGATAAACTGTGGTGGGGTCTCTGCTGATTTGATTAAAAATTCTTTTGAGCTCAATAATAATAATGGTGTTCAGGTGATAGGAAATGTTCTTATTACAGGTATGTGCTCGAATACAATACGCGGGCCAATTTTCAATGTTATTTTACAAAAAAGGTGCATTTTATATTCGAGCGTACACAGGTATATAGCTGACCTTGAAAATCTATAATCTTTCTTTTCTCGTCCTTACAGAAAGAACCGTGCAGAGTAGATGAGCTGGGTGGTGAAGAAGAAGAATTATTGATGTATATTCAAATATGTATATTATATAAAATAAAGTATTTTCTATAATTCTATTTCATAGTATATCATTTCATCATATCTCAAATAATACTTCTATTATGAAGAGCTTAATTCCATTTGTACCTTCCTACTCACAGATGATTATCTGACTAGTACCTGCTGGTGGAATAAATACAAGATGGCTAACAAAAACAATGCTTACCAAAAGCTGTGTATATCCACAGATCTGGAATAAAATTAAGTGGAAATAATAGTTCTGGTGAATCAGAACAAAGTATAACAGATATACGTGATGAGTATTTGAATCATTTTCACTGGACCACAATATTCTACAGTCGTCCACTAAAATACTAGTCTATCCACCCTATGTATCTATAATATTCTCTACTGATTGACTAAACAATTTTATGTTAATTTTATTCCAGATCTGTAGACATAAAAAACTTTTGGTTTGTATTGTTTTCGTTGGACCATCTTGTATTTTTACCAGTAAGTACTAGTAATATATTCTCAGATTTTCATGTTTGTGGAGAAAGGATATACCAAACGTGAATATAAATATTCTATTAACATCCAGGCGACGTTAATTGGATATACCAAATCTGAACATAGGATATCCATGGGATATTAACGAGATATCCATAAGATAACACATATATCCTAGATATAGGCGGACAAATGGATATCCATTGTATGTCTATAGGCTATCCATCTATATATCCAGTGGATATCATGTGTGCTCTCTGGGGATTGTTCTCCTTCTCTCTAACCTCCATGGGTCAAAATAAATTAATGTTGTTTGTCGCTGTCTCTTTTTAATATTATAAGGTCATTTTAGCACAAATATTTGGTTGTTAATATAGGGCTAAAATATTATTTCCATTAAGATGTACCTATATACAGAGTTGCCCAAAAGTCTGAAAACGGCCAATTATCTCGTAAATTGCTATCCTAATTGTACAAAATTTGGGGTACACCTATTTTGGCACACGGAGATTCCAGATTTGATATTTGCAATGTTGCCAGATTTGCCGTTTCTCTTATATTATTAGTCACTTTGGTTTTTCAAATTCATCACCCTGTATATTCAGTCACAATTGGAATTTCCTATCCAAATGAGTTCAACCATATGTAATGATTTTATGTAGTCTGGAAGGTCTTAAATACATAAAACCGTGCAAAATATGTAGATTTGAAGAGATTCAAATGTTCAAATGTAGAATGCTGTGATTTTGATATTTGTTCACCATTTACATTATTAACTGAAACTGATAGTAGTTTGATGTGTTTTGAAAAGTTCTGCAAGCTAAATTGCTTCTCTAAAATGTCTCTTAACGAATTACTATTCTAGTGATGAGAGGGTACGTCAACAGAAAAATATCTTATTGTGAAGTAGTCAACTTGTTCAACGATACTTTCCCAAACCGTTCTCCTATTCATAAGGCGATGGTACAAAAAACTGTAGAGAGCTATGAGGAATCTGGAGGAGTTAAAGTTAGATAACGATCATGTAGACCTCAAAGAGTTATGAATGGCAACACAAGTTTAGATATAATGCAGAGTTTTGTTGAAGATCCACATACAATCCTCATGCAGGGTTGCATGATGAATGTCGGTCTTCAGTCTTACGTGTATTAAATTGACTGTCTCGACCCTTACTTCGTGAAATATGCTCATATTAGTGTTTTTAAATGAAACTCAAGGTTTCTAGTTAATTCCACAATATAATTCAAGTGATTGAAAATTCTAAAAAATTGACAATTGTTTCGATAAATTATTATCATCGTCAGAATGACAGAAGTTACATTTCATTTTATGCCTACCTGATGTTTAGTAGTTATATTTTTTGGCTAGACCAAGAAGTAACCTAACTTGTGATTGGCTTAATATATGTTTATAGAAAAAAGAAGAAGATGTGATATTACAAATATTGAAGCTTAGATATTATTAGCCCTATGGTGATATCCTGGATATCATTTTTCCAATTAAGATCAGTATAACTGTGCAATGATATAGAAAACCAGGAAAACTATATCTGCTGATCTTTACAATTATCACTTAAGAAGACAGTTTATTAGTGGAGAATTCCCTAGATTTAACTGTTCATTGACAACTTCATATTGTGGGTTTCTTAAATGTCTTCTAATTTCCAGTTCTTCGAGGAAATCCAGTTCTTGTTTCTTTTCACAAATATGCAGCACTTCTAGTTCTGTGTTAGGTGTCAATGAATGATTGGTGTCAAGTAGATGTTTTGCGTAGTGGGATTTATCTGGTTGTTTTAATCTGTAAGCTCGTAAGTGCTCACTATATCGTATTTCAAAATTCCTGAGGGTCTGACCCAAATAGACAGCATTACATTCTGGACATTTGAGTTTATATATACCTGACTTCTTCAATAGTGGTATTTTTGTTTTTACATTTAACAATTTTGTACTAACGTTACTTTCTGTTTTAAAAGAAATTGTTGCATTCGTTGCTGAAGATATTATCTTTGAAATATTATTAGAAATATTTCCTGCATATGTGATGGTTTTATAAGTTTTAATTTCATCAGCTTGTTTAGGATATATTAGTTGTAATGCCACTTTTTTCTCTTTTTTAATAATTAGTTTATTTATCATATCTAATGGATAACCGTTAGATGTTGCTATTTGTCTAATTGTATTAATCTCTCTATCAAAATTACATTTGTTCATAGGAACTGAAAAAGCTCTATGTATCATTGAATTATATGCTGCTAGTCTGTGTGAGACAGGGTGGTTAGAATTGAATGGAAAACCAACACAGACTGATGTGACAATTCCATTCAATTCTAACCACCCTGTCTCACACAGACTAGCAGCATATAATTCAATGATACATAGAGCTTTTTCAGTATGCGGCTTTGATATAACATCAACTTTGTAATTTATTATGACAGCTCTTGTCATACAACGTTTACGTGTGTTTTTTCGCTTACAGCACGGCTAGAAAAAAATATTGTAGGTAACACTCGCAGGATTCCAGGACTCGAATACGGCTCGTTTTGAAACTTTCGACTTATCCCGTAAAAAATATGTGCTGATTAAAATCTACAGTTTTATCCTGGCGAAATACTAATTGCATTTCCAGATTCCTCCTTATGACTTCATAAATCTAAAAACCTTAAAGGATATCCCAGCTCAGTGCCATCAGAAGAAAAAGAACTGGAAGTGGCATCATTGAAGGAATGGTAAATTTAAAAGTAACACATATACATATTACAACTATACTACACTGTTAGTATCAATGCTAAGCGTACTAGAAAAGTGTTCCCAAGATAAACTGCAGAAACTGTAGAGCACTCGCTAATGCGCATGTGTGAGTACCATGGTACCGAACTGGGAGATATCAAAATAAAATTATGACTAGTAAAAAAAGATAATCATAATTCCCAAATATCGCGTTTGCGCATTAACTGTAGCACCACATACATCTGCCAATTCAGAAAAGACCACGAATGTTTTTACGCTAATAGTATATTTACATATTATTAGTAAGTACATGAAGAAAATAACCCTAGAAGTTACAATAAGCATACTACTTCTAAGAAATATAGAGTTAATTGTGACGGTTTCCTTGAATTATCAACTTTTTTAGTTATTGGTGCATTTCCCAAGTCTGAATCTGAAAGGGCCCTCGTATTTATATAATCGATTCCGTTGTAACCTATTTTGATTGTATAAGAACCAGCTGTAACTGTTATCATCGAAAAACAGTTATAATAAAAGTAAACAGTAGCATTGTAGCTTGATAGTAGATTTGAAATACTTAGCCGCTATTTTATAATTATGATTTCTTCAAATGCTAAACTTTAATTAACTATTTCAACCAAAAACATTCAACTAAATATGTTTTTGATTTCAACCCTTACTTTGTGGAATCGTATCATGCTGTTTTGAGGTAAAACAAAATGCTTCTAAATAAATCCACTATATTAAATGAAAAAATTGTATCGAACTTAGACAATTATTTAAAAACACTTATAAATGATTAAACTCGAATTGGTCAATTGTAAACTTATCAATCGACTGTTGAAGCTCCTGTTAAAGTTATTATCCTGTTATTATAGATATTGTAGTGTTATATTAAATATTCCATTGGGGAAACCAGCGGAATAAAATCGAATTAAAATCCAACTTTTTTAACAGTCGCTGAAAGTACAAGTTGTAGTGTAATTATATCTGTGAGATAAAGTAAAAACATCCTCAAAATTCCATCAACAGCATTAACTAAAAAATAGGACTTGTGTTCATTGCTTAGTCAGATTTAATTTGTTATTGAATCGTGAGCAACTGCCTGTAATTCCAATTAAGTGATCACAAGCATACGGGTTTTTAATTTAGTATAGTATTTTGTATAGTATTCACTCACAACAATAAATGTAACGTTTAATTTACGCAAGTACGGACCTGTCTGACCGAAAGATGGAATAAGTTAATAGAAATTCTGAAGCTTCATAAAAAAATATTTTATTTTATTTGATGTCCAGTTTTTTGCGTGTCTTCTTAAAACTTCGCTGTAAAATTGTTTTTTCGCACACGGCGGCATTTTTGTCTTCTTCAGCATGCAGTTGTTGTTTTTAAAATATTGTTAAGTTACGACTTTTTTTAATAAAACAGTTGAACATCAATATAACGAACGATGTATGGAATTTTTTCAAATCCCTTTGAAATTCCATATCTCTACAATGCTAATTTTACCTATACATATCGAAGTAATTGCGGTAAAAACCTTAATATAACGAATTTTAGTGGTTTTTACACATATCAAATCACATCTATATTATATCGAAGTTTTAAATGAAAACCATCATTATATGGAAGGAATATGGACGTATGGAATGCCGTAGAAACTAAAATGTTTGGATTTTCATTATTTATAGAGAGATTAACACAGTTAAACAAATAGCAACATCCAACGGTTACCCATTACTTATGATAAATAAACTAATTAGTAACAAAGAGGAAAAAGTGGCATTACAACTAATATTTTCTAAACAAACTGAAGAAATAAAAACTTATAAAACCATTGCATATGCAGGAAATATTTCTAATAATATTTCAAAGATAATATCTTGAGCAACAAATACAACGATTTCTTTTAAAACAGAAAGCAACATAAGTACAAAATTGTTAAATGCAAAAACAAAAATATCACCATTAAAGAAATCTGGTTTATATAAACTTAAATGTCCAGAATGTAGCTGTCTATTTGGGTCAGACCCGCGTCTATCAACCTGGCGGGGCATTTATAGCGGACACAAAAAAGAATAGTGCTATAATTTGTTACCAATTTATTGCTAATTTGTTACCGCGAATAAAAATTTTTTGCTCCAGCACTTATCGCGTTAACACCTTGCCCCGCCAACTTGAGTTTAAGCTTGCGAGGCATGGGGTTATCTTTGGATCTTTGATAGATAGCGATCTCGTTTTGGCGCTATAATTTATTACTTTGAATTTACTAACAGATCCGCTACCAAAAAAATCCGAACTATATATCACCATATACTCAAACGAGCGAAATCTTATTATACCCATGCACATTCTCATATGATTTTTGTGCTGGAGTTCGATTTCAGTTTACAGTATTTCTTATCTAAAAGCATCGAATATGTTATTCGCCTTCGACGTGACTCACACTTACGAATTTAAGCTCTAGAATTTTCATACCGAATACGAATGCGTTTCTCGTTGATCAACTTGAAAAATAATATTGACAATATAATTGTTAATACAAGACACGAAAATATTAATTGTCTGCTAATATAAAAAAAATTAGACAAAAATAAGAAATTGATCATGTTACATGAAAATATCACATGTCAAATTTGAGTTCGGTGGGGAAAAATAAAGAATTTGATAATTTTAATAACTAGTTTGTTATTGTATTTGTCTATATGCGTGATCTAAGGTTAAGTGTGTCAGTGATCTATCTTGGCAACTAAGTCAGTCTCATTTTAGATCTTTGAAATGAGACAGGCAGCATTTTTTGGTGTCGATTTTTCCACGGAAATATGAAAAATGTAAACATCTTTATGAAATTATTTATCGGGGTGAAACCTCATGAAATCCATATCTATAATTGAAATCTTTTTGAGACTATAAAAATGGCGTTACAAGAAGTACGTATCAATTCAACATCTTTGAAACTGCATCACTGCCAACACGGAGAGAAAATTGTAGCGATAATCGTTAAAGCGTTATCAATACGAAAATCGTAAACCGCCTGATGCAGATTCTACACTAAGCCTTGCGTTTACACTCACGCACACATCGAAACACATTCCAAGAGATACTTGTGTTCAAACCGTTCGTATTAAAAAAATTGTCGCTAAATTGTTACAAAAAAAAAATCAGAGGCATTCCTCATACGGCCAAGTTTCTTGTAGACTTTGCAAAAAGTCAATAAGTGTATTTGTTTGTTCAGGAAAAATTATAAACTCAAAAGTTACCGTGAATACCCCCACAACCGTGCACGCGGCCCTCTAACTCCATCACAAGCTGAACGCAAGGCTTAATCACAGTTTAAAGCTTAACAGAAGCAGTTGGCTCACTCTACCGATTTTTGTATTACAACTTTCATCTCACTCATACACACTCATGGGAATCAACTTCCCGTTGCGCAGAAAGTTTGTTATTTATTACACACAGTTGTCTGATATTTTATTGTATCAATTGGATACACTCCTAAGTGCGTGGTTACAATTTTCGGTTGCGCAGTGGAAAATTTGAACCATGAACATCAAAGACGCCGAAATCGAGTGAGCCAACTGCTTCTGTTAAGCTTTAAACTGTGGCTTAATGTAGATTCTGCATTAAGCTTATACGTTTCGCGCATGGCACTGTGTAAGAAAGGCATGGGATTTTGATATGCGGAAATAGCTAAATAATGCTAATAGGATTATTGCTACAATTTTCTCTCCGTGAATTTGTCTCCACCGAAAATAAAGCATCGAATTTCATAGAATATATACATTTAAAATTCAAATGCCATAAATGTTCCAAATAAGTAAATAATACGTAAACATTTGTAGATTGAATACATTTTGCAGCTGCTTTCACCAGAAACATTCCCGCTGGCTTTAAATAAAATTTATCCTCAATTCAGCACTCCCTTATTGTCAAACAAATGGTTCATTACGCTTTTAAATTGCCGTGAAATCACCCAAAATTGCACGCAGGAAAGCACCGGAAGGTGAACGAGCTCTTGTCGATGCTGCCTGCAAAAAAATGCACCAAGTTCTATACATTTAGCTTATTCTTCTCATGTTCTAAACAATTAGCTTTCGGAAAATTGTTCGACGTTCCGTTTAGTCTGTGGTGCATGCTCTTATATTTATCAATCCAAATTGACCCTGCAAATGGACATTTTTTTGTCGGTGATAAGTTTATACTTTTCAAATCGCCGGTTCCTTACTTTCACGAAGAAAGAATAAAATTGTGAAAAATATTTCTTATCTGGAGCTAAGTCCACATATTTCTTCAAATAATTTATTAAGATTATCGATACTGTTTGAAAAAATTAAGGCTATCTTTTTTACAGTCCTATTGCATGCTTTATATTTATTTTCTGTTATTTTTATGATTATCATAAAATATTGCAAAAAAAACTATTCCGTTAGCGACATAATAACAAAAAGAATAAAAAAACGAAATCCAACAAACAAACAAACAGGGTGCAGTTGCAACAAAGATAGTCTTTATTTTTATTGACGATGAAGGTAATCTAGGCTGCTCCAAGATGCAATCGTATTCTAAAAAACTGATGCACTTAACTTCAAATAAGCAGTCTTCCACAATTATAATATTTCTTCTGGGGGACTGATAACGAATCTACGACTTGAAAATTATAATCATACTGCAGGCCAAACAATTTTATTCGTAGTGCCGATTCGGATCGAAAAACAGAAAAAGCTCGGGCAAAGGACTGAATGCAACCTCGAAATATCTGAAAATTTAAGTGTTTAGTACTTGAGCTTTGTGTATTTCTTTTGCAAGAAATGTCGGTAATAACTTGTTGCTTGCTGATGCCTCCCACGTGCAGTTTTGGCACACTAAACTTGATGTCGTAGTGTTTAGAGCAAAAAAAATATTTTCATGAAGTATCATAAAGCCTAAAAATATGCGAATCCAACCATACAATCAATTATTATTTTTTCACTCCTACGTAAGGGTTGTAAAAATAAATATAGTTCGGATTTTTTGTTAGCGGATCTGTTAGTAAATTCAAAGTAATAAAATATAGCGCCAGAACGAGATCGCTATCTATCAAAGATCAAAAGATAACCCCATGCCTCGCCAGCTAAAAACTCAAGTCAGCGGGGCAAGGTGTTAACGCGATAAGGGTTGGAGCAAAAATTTTTTAGTAACGTTATCATGGAGCAATAAATTGAGTTGAAGGCAACCGTATAGTCACTTATTTAAAACTTGAATATTATTTTTTCACCCCCACTTAAGGGTGGCAACTATTATATAATTTGACATTTTGACCAGTGGATCTATTAACAAATTCAAAGTAATAAATTATAGCGCCAAAACGAGATCGCTATCTATCAAAGATCAAAAGATAACCCCATGCCTCGCAAGCTTAAACTCAAGTTGGCGGGGCAAGGTGTTAACGCGATAAGGACTGGAGCAAAAAATTTTTTTTCACGGTAACAAATTAGCAATAAATTAGTAACAAATTATAGCACTATTCTTTTTGTGTCCGCTATAAATGCCCCGCCAGGTTGATAGACGCGTCAGACCCTTAGAAATTTTGAAATCCGATACAGTGAACACTTACGGGCATACAGATTAAGACAACCAGATAAATCCCACCACGCCAGACATCTACTTGACACCAATCATTCATTGACACCTAACACAGAACTAGAAGTACTACATATTTGTGATAAGAAACAAGAACTGGATTTCCTTGAAGAATTGGAAATTAGAAAACACTTTAAAAACCCACAATATGAAGTCGTCAATGATCAGATAAATCTAGGGAGTTCTCCACTTTTAAACTGTCTTCTTAAGTGATAATTGTAAAGATCAGCAGATATAGTTTTCCTGGTTTTCTGTATCATTGCACAGTTATAATGATCTTAATTGGAAAAATGATATTCAGGATATCCCATACAACTAATAATATCTAAGCATTATTATTTGTAATATCCTATATTTTTTTTCAATTAACATATATTAAGTCAATCACAAGATAGGTCACTTCTTGGACTAGCCAAAAATAATTAAACATCAGGTAGGCATCAAATGAAATGTAACTTCTGTCATTCTGACGATGGTATTTAGGTAATATCGAAACAATTGTCAATTTTATAGAATTTTTAACATTTTTCAATAAACTGTGGAGTTAACTAGAAACAGTATGTTTCATTTAAAACACTAATGGGTATTTAACCAAAAACGTATCTCAAATTATGAACTAATTTTTTAATAATTGATTAATTTTTTTCTAATAAATAGGTTCAGATAGTGTAATAAATAGGTTCAGATAAGGCAATAAATAAAAGCCATACCAAAAAATAAACAATACACCAATGCCACATATTATAAACTGCTTCATGTAATCGCTTGTTACCTACACCCAGTTTCAGGTTTATCATCTATATTTAAATCCATATCAATTTCAAAAGCCTTTTAAAAGGCATATTTTGATAACCTTTTTTAATTAAATATGAAATATGTACCGGGTGTCCCAATAAGAATGGCTCGCATTCTTCGAAAAAGTCTGCGTATGTTTGATATTATGTTTCAGTCCGTTTAATCAAAAAAGTTTGGGAAAGTGTGTAACTTTTTTATGAAAAACGCCCATAACTCCGGTTCTAATTAACCGATTGTTGCAAACTTGGTCTTCTTGATAACAACTCTTATCCACCATTATAATAGTAATCATTTCGACATAACCTAAGGAGTAACAAGTACGCTAGAGGTATTCAATTTATTTTTTTAAATCTAGTTACCTTTGGAAAATATTAAATAGGAGTGTGCAGTTTTCATCGGGGATTATAAAAGTAGAACTAAGTAGCCACATAATAGCGAAAACAACATGTCGATATCTTTTTGCTATCTCGAGATATCTTGAAAAATGTGTAAATTTTAATTTCCTTCGAATATAGATTAACAAGGTACTAAGGTGTAGTACGCAATTGATTTTAACAATTTGGAAAGAATTAAAATCGACAACAATAATTTGAATTATTATTTTGATATTATTGGGAAACGGCGTTAAGGAAGTTAAAGTGGAAATACATAAGAAGAAGTAGTGGATCATCGAGAAAACGGATCATTATATATTTCTACTTAAACTTCCTTAACGCCGGTTCCAATAACATTAATAGTGATATTGAAATTATTATTATTAGGGCAAGGAAAGTCAACTGTAATTTTCAAATTTGTCAAAATCCGTTCCGTACTACCTCATAACAGCTAATATGTATTCATAGGAAAAATTTTAAGATTCACAGCTTTTTAAGATATCTCGGGACAGGAAAAACATATCGACAAGCGATTTTCACTTTTCTGTTGCTAATTAAGTCTACCTTTATCGTCCCCGATTAAAAATGCAAACTCCGGTTTATTATTTTCAAAAAAACTAGATTTAAAAAACAAATTGAATTGCGCCCTATAGCATACATGTTAATCATTAGGTTATGTCGAAATTATTACTATTAAGTTGGTGGAAAAGTTACTGGCGTTTTTTCATAATAAAGTTCCCACTCTTCCCCACACCTTATTTGAGCTTGACAGACTGAAACTTTAATATCACAAATACACAGAATTTTTTGAAGAATGAGGTGTAGACATATAAACTAGGCAGTTTTTTCCCTTTAGTTATATTTTGTTCACGCAGCTATACTATAAACGTTTTCTGATATATGACCGAGAGCCATTCTTATTGGGACACCCAGTACTTACGTACTTTTATAATATAAAATCCGAAACGGGGGAAATCAAACAAACGTACACTACTTGGGTAGTAACATGGCAAAGATACCTGCCATTTTTATCAAAATGCATTTTATTGCGTTAAATGATTATGTTAATAGCTCAAATAAACTCGGTTTAATGTGAACAATTACCTGCAAGTCTAATTAAATGATTACAGGTACCTATTTAAGGCCAAGGGATATATATGATCTTGGTTGATTGAAATATATTCTTTTCGTGAAGAATATGTTTTCACTAAACCGTTTCTATTTGAAATTTTGTGAAGGATTGACTAACGACTAAAATTCCAACGTATGTTTTTGTATCTGCTGGGGACTCGTTCAAATATATTTTTTGCCAATAGCGGCGTTTTTATAGTTTTTTGTTGTTGTTTTCAACATGCAGGTGATGAGTTAAAAATAAGTAGATTATTTTCGACTTCTAATAAAGATAGCAATATAAAGAAACCTTTTACAAATATTGAATTTGTTGTACTGAACAGATTATGGAGTATAGATTTTAATATTCCAGAAAGAGAAAAATCTAAAAAAATGTTTTCTTACATTCTCCTCCTAAAATATTGAATTGCACAGGGTGAAGCACCACATACGACACGGAATCTGGTGTCCAAACCATATCAATTTAAAAAAATATTATGATATGCATGATATGTAAGAGCTACATTTTAAAAATATTTATAAATATACAAGATAGTTAAAAAAACTTTGGCATTCTAAGTTATATTTTTATAAATCTCCGTATATCAACATATTTTCGAATTTAACGTAAAAAAAATATTGTATCTTTCTCAAATATTCCCTATACCTATCTTTTATGATTTTAGCAATAACTCGTTTTTTCTCGAAATACAGTATGTCACAAAAAAAGGATAATGATAAAACGGGTAGGCGTAAAAAACTGCTTTGGTTCAGGTGATTTGAAGCCTTTGGGTAACTATTTGTAATATTTAGTATTAAGAATAAATGAGCCAGGTGTTCCAAGAAGTGCGAAATATTATGAGCTCCTGCTAACTTAAAAACATGCTTATCTTAAATAGAGCACTTGATATTTTTTTAACCTATCCGATAAAGCAGACGATTCTCTTTCAAAGGGTATTAGGGTTCCCTATAACCAACTTTGGTATTTTTCACGTAATAAATAGTAATAATAAAGTCACCTCACGGTCTTTCTCTTATGTTATAAAGGAATAGTAGGCTGTGTATTATTCTAAGCAATACTTGAAACGTCAAATAGTCAAATTTACTGGCAACATTATGTCTAGTTGTTGATATTTTTCATGAAGCTTCGCTAATTTAAATAGTACATTAAATTATTCACAGTTAATTCATTATAATATTCAGAATGAAAAGATATTCAGTGTAAGAAAGACATAATTTTAGTATTGTGTGAGTGTCTAGAAAGTTGCTTATTAGCTTCACGTGTATATACCCAAAAATACTCCGACATGAACCATTCGAAAAAGGAAAGTTTTCAGAAGCTACTCAATACATTTCGAAATACTCTAATAAACAAAGTACGATTGTAGGCAATGAGAATATTGAATTCCAAGTAATTGGTTCACTTGTAGAAGATCCTCATACAAGCCAAAGACAAATTAGTCATGAAATAGGAGTAAGTAGAAGCGTATAAAGAATAATAAAAAAATACAAATTTCACCTTTATCACATACAGCTACTTCAGGAACTTTACGATAGATAATTTGACCAACGGATAGATTTTTGTTTATGGGTAATGGAACAGGTTGCGACTAGGGGTGGGCAAAATAATCGTTTAAAGGATTCTTCAATCGATTGATCGACCATGCGATTAGATTTTTTTAGAAAAATTGATAATCCTTATTTTCGATTAATCGATTATTTACAATTAATCGATTAATCGAAAGATATTCGATTATTTTCAATTAATCGACACTGATATAATATCAGACACAAAAATCTATGCGGACGCTAGCGACAAAACAATAGGCATCTATATAACTGTAAATAATAGGATAATTAAGTGATCACGTCAATGGACGCAATTAAACTAGAAGCGCTGGCAAAACACACACTGGGAGATGAGTGGATCGACAAACGATAAAATAATAAAAACCCAAAATAATATACAAGTACTAGACATAGTAGACTCAACCACACGTAGACCTAACAATCAAGAGAGAAAAACTCAAATTTGGTGGACAACCGAACTTACATCTCAAAGAAACAAGTCAAATAAGCTGAGAAAAAAGTTTCATATTGAACAAGATCCTACAAATAGATTGTGAGTCAAAAACATCTACATATTTATTACAACGCAGGGCTTAGAAGAATCTCATAAAATTGACAAAACAGGAATTTATAAAACAATATTTTACGAACAACGACCCTGATAATCCATGCGACATCGCATATAGAACTATTAGACGTCAAACAAAAGAAAATAGAAAACTAACGACTATTAAAATAGACCATGGCACATGGACACAAGACAGAATTGAAACAATACAATACTTATACCAAAAATACTTTCCTACCGATGTTGTATCTAAGGGCAATGAGTCACATAAAAAGATAGGATCCAATCAATACGAACATTGTAACGGTTAGGGGTAGGCAAAATAATCGATTTAACGATCATTAATCGATTAATCGAACGTTCGATTAGATTTTTTTAGAAAAATCGATAGTATTTATTTTCGATTAACCGATTATTTCCGATTAATCGAAAAATATTCGATTATTTTCAATTAATCGAGAAAATTTCGATTATTTTAAATTAATCAAAAATAATCGATTATTTGCAATAATCGTCCACCCCTAGTTGCGACCACTGAAAACTTTTTGACTTTGTAAAGTTTACTGGTGAAGATACATTCCATAGCAATGGCGTAGTGAACAGACATAATTTTCATTATTATAGCGATGAAAATCCCCAATATTTTCCGAACTCGACTATCAAAACGATGGTCATTGAATGTGTGGGAAGGAATAGTCGGATCGAAGATGATAGAACTTCTCTTCTTTAATGGAAATTTAAATGCTGCAAAATTTCGTAGATTCTTACTGCGTCGACTTCCTAAACTTTTTGAAGGCGTTCAGTTAGTAGTAAGACGAAGAATGGGGATCCAGTTAGATGGTGCTTCAGTCCATTTTATTTTAAGAGTAAGAGATTGTTTAAATAGGTTATTCTCACGAGAATGGATTGGAGAGATGGACCGCATAAATGGGCACCAAGATCCCCAGATTTAACGCATATTAATTTCTTTTTTTGGGGCTAAAGCTATTGTTTATATTACCAAGCCAAACACTCCACATGACATGAAAGTGAGAATAAGAGCTACTCTCGCAATAGTATCATCACCTCAATTATTAAGATAAGTTGAAAAGAATTTTTTAAAAAGAGTTCAATTGTGTATTGAAGAAGATAGCCATCATTTCTTTAGTTGTTAATTTGAGTTTGTTTAAAAGTATATTGTTATTTGCTAGATCTTGTTTATTGAATTCTGTTTCTGTTGATCTTTGACTTTTGTTGTAACATGTAAATAAAATTAGTTTCTTCTGTTGTTTATTATTTTGATTACGTAATGCCATTAAATAATTTGGTTTCAACCGTCTCAATATTAAACTGAAATAATTAACGTAGATTAGAAATCAACAATTTAACTGTAGAAAAAGTATAATAACAATAAATTTTATATTTCAAGTATCGCTTACAATAATACACACAGCATTCAACTCCTTTGTAACATTGCAACCTATAAGAAAGCTGACTTTAAAAATGTTCTCTATTGATTACTTGAAAAATATCAAACGTGGTTATAGGGAACAGTAATGCCGTTTGAAAGAGAATCATTTACTGTATTGGATAGGATAAAAAAGACCGGGTGTTCTATTTAAGATAAGCATATTTTTTAAATTAGCAGGAGTCCATAATACTTGGCACATTCTGGAACATCCTGCACATTTATACATAATATGCATAATACTAAATATTACAAATAGTTACCCACTTTATCGTTTCTTTTTTTGACAACTGTATTTCGAGAAAAACCAAGATATTTCGAAAACCATAAAAGATAGGTAGATAGGTATAGGACATTATTTTTCTATGGAAAAATTCGAAAATGTGATGATATACTGGGTATTCCATTTGAAAAAAATATAACTTTGATATGCCAAAAATGTTTAAACCACCCTGTATATTTATACATACTTTTAAAATGTAGCTCTTTTTAATCTACATAATATGCTTATCGAAATATTTTTTTTAAATTGTTGTGGTTTGGGCAGCAGATTCCGTGCCGTAAGTGTTCCTCACCCTGTATAGATACGTTATTTATAACCATTTAATGCAATAAAATGCATTTTGAAAAAAATTGCCGATAGCTACCTTTGCCATTTCACTACCGAATTTTCTGATAGATTACAGAAATCATCTGACATCTACTCCATCTAGACTGAGGAAGATGTGTCATATTTTTTGTCATACCTATGTTCGTAAAGAAGCAGTATCACATACCTACACTATTAAGAATCAATCAGGCGACGGGTCTGGCAATGCGCCCGTAGGTAATCTATGTGTATTGTAGAAAAAGGCCAATAGCTTTACGTACGGACGGAATCCGCCAGAGGTTAGAGATTTAATTTTTCCCATTCAAAATTGAGAAGTTAAAAAAAAACTAGTTTCTCAGTGTCGAGGCGGCATCAATTGAGTAAGCTTGCAAGGAGATTATTCATTTTATTTAAATCCCTATGTATTTTTAAAAAACAAAAACTATGCCACAAGCGAGGAAGTATGTATACAAAATATAATCTTTCTTCGGCACATAAACGCTTCGGAACACACACCACTGCTTCTAGTCTGAAAGTTCTCAAATATAGAACTAGGTATGATTTTTTTGTTTTTCTTTACTCTTCAAGCCATGATACGCTGTTATCCTGTACACTGCATTCAACTTTACGATACACCGTTTTAATTGTTGGAACACCAAATATTTTACACGTCAATCAAGTCCACGTGGACGGTCGGTTTCTTTGAATGTATATGGAGTTCAAAAACTCTTTCAGCTGTTTTTAAAACAGGCCCGTTCAATTTCTCCATACAATGCCCATGCGCCAATATTTTTATGATCTATGCATTGTTCTGCCACCTTTGCGCTAATAGCGTGATCATTACTTTATGTCAGGCACTCGCAATGATAGACGCAAACCGCTACACGCCGTTTTCCACCCTCTAATATAGACAAACTCGCGATGATATAAAAAAAATAGTGACTGATGAGTTGGTTTCTCAAATAAATTTATGGCCAAGAGAGTTTTGTGAAGTTATGCTGAATAAATATAATTTATATTAAAACTTTTTAGAATGTATTGTATCAATTACAAATCAAAAGTATATAGATTCTTTTTTTTTGATGGAGGTAATTTATTGCCTCTTGGTGAAAGTGTATATGCTACCACTAAGAGGCGTATTCTACTAAACCCAACCCATCCGTACACCTAGTATATTTTACTTACTTTCCGAGTTGCTAAGGGATTGCAATTGGGAGTTCCTAGATTGTATTGATGATGTAGATACTGCAGTAGATTTATTTTATCATAAACTTTATAATATTTTTGATGCTTGTGTACCCAAATTTAAATCTAGTAACGATAAAAATACCAAATTCCCTCCATGGTTTACTCCAGATATAATCCGTTTGTTGCAGGAGAAGGAATATCACAGAACAATGCAGAAAAAATCTGAATATCACTTAAAGGAATTCAAAAGACTAAGAACTCTGTTAAAAAACGAAATTAAAAAATCATATAACATATACATCCGTAACATTGAAGACGGCATTAACGATAATCCCAATTTGTTTTGGAATTTTGTGATAAATAAGAAAAAATATAACAAAGCAGATTACTGTTTCAAGAATCCTGATGATGATCGCATTAATATTACGGATAAATCAATGGGCGGCCATGAATTCGGCACCACATACCTGCTCCCTAATCTCTACGCATGAATTCGGCACTAGACCTCGGATTACACATTATTCAAGTACTCGAACTGGGCACCGTTTATCAACTTTATCTTATCACCTAATTGTTTCGTATTCTCAAAATTTAAAAAACAGAGATTAGAAATAAATGTATTTATTTTTGCATTGTTCTACACTATGGACATTGTTTATAAAATATCCTAGACATTCAACAAATTGTAGTCTATCTATTTTATTTACAAAGTAGTCAGCAATTTTTTGTTCTAAAAATACTTGTCTGCATTTTGTTTTAAGATCCTTGTGGCGCACAGGTTCATGAACACTATTTAGTTTAACATATGTCTGAGTTTGAAAATTGTTTAAAATGTTAATAAACATAAATAGCGATGGATGTGTTTTATAAAAGCATTCATTAAATTTTGAATGAAATGATTCGCAGCAATTAGTTGTTCTATGATTGAACTAGTGCAACTAGCCCAAATTTTAGGTGGAAACATAGCTTGCTGTTCATCTATATAATTTTCCAGTATATAATTTTCCAGTATATAATCTGAAAACTCGATTACTCTGCTGTCATTAGGTTGAGTACTCATCTACAAATCTAAAGCAAAACAGTCTGATACTTCACTAGGCTGTAAAAATGGCAAACCAAAGACATAGTATAGCCATCTTCCTACTTCATTATTTGCATCACGATACTCTGAAGCCAAACCTAGTTTTTGAAGTTTTCTGTACCAACTTTGGGCCAGATGAAATCGACACCCTATTATCATCACCATGGGCTAAACAAATTCTATAGCATTATGTATACTTTTCTCAAAGTCTACTACAATAAACTTTGGATTAAAATCTAAATCTACTTCTCGACACTTTTTTTTAATAAATTGAAATGTGTCTATATAAACTGAGGTACTCTTACTTCGTAAAATAGAAAACAATTGTGGAATGTAATGACCATTAATAAAAGTATGTAAAGTAAATAGTTGAAAAAAATAATTTAAACAATAATTAAACGTACCATCTAAATATATTGTGTCGCAATTACACAAAACACGTAAATTTGTTTCGCAAGAAAATACTATAATTTGCTTTTCCTGCTCAACACTTGTCAAAAAATTTTCCCCTTTAATTGGTTTACATTCCAAATTTTGTAAAACTCTAATGGTTTCTTCTGCACTCGTCGGTGAACTTGGCTGCATTTTCTTTCGCTTGTAGTAGACATTATTTCTTATATAATTAATATCTCTTACAGTTAAAGTGTCCATTGCTTCTACATGGTTTTTCAATGTTAAGTAAATAATTTTCGAAGGTTTTTCTGTAATGTCTTCTTCTACCTTCCTTTTGGCACTGTTGCTAACTAAAATAATAATATCCAATCAGTAATTGCTTTTTAAATAAATACGACACAATAAACATAAATAAAGCACAAATAAATTTAAAAAATACATATCCACAAACCTATTTGCCTGTTTAGCGCCTTCGTATTTTTGGGATGTGTATGTTCCAATTCACATCTTGATATGACTTTTTCAGGCCCCACAGTCCACACTTTTGCTTTACATGTTCTTACGTAACACCTCCAAAAGTTTCTTCGGTTTTCAACACTTTTGCAAATGTAAATTTGCCACCATCAACAATTAAAATTTGTTTGCCACGTTCACTTGTTTGTGCTATCGTATTATTCATGATGTGGGAGCTTCTTGATGTACACCTCACAGGTAATTATAAACAGGACGTAGATTAGGGATTAGAAAGCTAAACTGTAGTGCCGAATTTATGTATCTTGTCCAGGTAAAGAGGGGGTGCAGGTAATAGAGGATTATAATAGTGCCGAATTCGTTGACGCTCAAATCAATAATATCAGCCGAATTTGCGAACTATTTTCAGTCGGTGTATGAACACAACTCGCCTACCTACCTTCTGAGTTTTTTTAATCCTGCAGATAATTATAGTTCAAACTGTAATTGTTTACAATTTATTAGGATCACAGTTCAGGATATTCACAATTCCTTTAAAAAGCTTAAACAAAAGTTCTCATCCGGACCAGATGGCATTCCGGGATATATATTTAAAGCCTGTCGCGATTATCTTACATACCCCCTCATAATTGTGTTACAAAAATCACTTAACAATAACTACTTTCCAAAGGCGTTTAGGATCACAAAGGTTACTCCGATACATAAAAAAGGCCCTAGGGACGAGTTCAGTAATTACAGGCAGATTGCCATAGCAAACTGTAGCGCTAAAATTTTTGAATATATATTATATGATAAACTATATTCGCATTTTCAAACTATTTTATGTAATCAGCAACATGGCTTCTGTAATAAGAGGTCTATTGAAACAAATCTGCTAACGTTCTCCAATTATGTAGTTGAATCACTGGATAAAGGGGAACAGATTGATGTGGTATATACAGATTTCGCCAAGGCTTTTGATAAAGTAAACCACGATATACTTTTAAGAAAGTTAAATTTACTGGGAATGAGCTATCCTTTACTAATACTTTATGCAACTTATCTTAGTGATAGGTGGCAATATGTGTCTTTCATGGGTGAGAAGTCTGAGGTATTTATGGCGGAATCTGGTGTACCACATGGATCTAATCTAGGGCTATTACTTTTTATGATTTTTATAAACGAGGTGCCCTCCTTAATTACATGTGAGTGTTTACTGTTTGCGGACGATTTGAAAATTTACACAAAAGTGAATAACTCAAATGATCGTCTACAATTACAACACGACATAGATAAAATATATAATTGGTCGCTAACTAATAAATTACCATTTAACACTAGCAAATGTGTTGTTTTGACATTCAGTCGCCAAAAAAACCCTAACCATTTTTATTATACAATGGGGGATGCTCAATTAACGAGAGTAAAGGAGATAACAGACCTTGGTATTTTACTCACTGGTAAGTTTAGCTTTAAACCACATATTCTTTGTTTCTCAATCATATAAATTACTTAGGTTTATAAAACGTACTACTCATGCTTTTACTAATGTTAAGTCGATTACAAGTATTTTTAATTCGCTTATAAGAAGCAAGTTGGAGTTTGGTAGCATAATCTGGAACTCACTTATTAATATAAGCCTAAGTCGCCAAATTGAAGCCTTACAAAATAAGTTTGTGAAATATATATATTTTAAAAAACACAAGAAGTCCCCTAAATATGAGTCTTATGATCCATTAAGGTCAGAGTTTAGTATTGATAAATTAGTCTGCAGGAGAAAACGTCGAGATTTAACTTTTCTTTATAAGTTGTGCAACCATTTAATAGACTCAGCTAATCTTCTCAGTCAATTAAATTTCTACGTACCCGATCATCGAACCCGTCCTAGGAGCTATTTATTCTTAACACCTTCGATAAATTCGTTAGATAGAATATGTCAGCTATACAATAGCGTAAGTGAAAATCTCGATACTGGACTGCTAGGTATTAAACTGTGTAAATTTAAAATATCTATTGCAGATCTAATATTAGAGAATTAACCTTATGTGTACATTCAGTCGTTTTTGTCGCATAAACTATAAACTATATGCGAGCGTTGTAGTATTAGTACTAATTTGTAATCACAGTTGCATAGAATAAGGGAAACATGTTTGCTTCTGTAAATAAATAAATAAATAAATATTTTTTTATTCGGAATAAAACCACATTTTAAGGATTTATCGTAATTTTATTCTTCTGCACTTTGGGCTAGAAAACCCTTAATTTATTGCTGATTTTACTGATCTTCTTCTATATAACCTTTTTTATTTTCTTTGTAAGGATGTTTTAACCCTTATGGTTTGTAAAATTAAACTTAAAAGATATCTATTTTTCTCCTAATACAGTATCCGCTTAGTAGTCTTATTAAAGTTGTATTTTTTTCCTTTTAGAGAGTTATTGCAGATTAGAGGGAAAAATTAGGCTGTAAAACAATTGTATTTTTTTATGCCGAATTATCTGAAACTACTTTAATTAGTCGGAAATAATTTTTTCTATAACCATTTGAAAATCAACAACTTTCGTCACGTTTTATTTCAACCGACAACGTCAGTTTCCGACACCAGTGATAGAATATCCCATAACGTTAACTGTTTGGTTTCAATTTGAGATATTAAATCGCTGTCAGTCCAATCCTTTTAAATAACTGTACTAATATAATTATGAATCAATATGTGAATCAAAAATAAATTTTAAAACACACTATACCTTTTTTAGTATTGAGTTATTGAAAGTTCGCAAATTAATAATTAAATAATATTATTTTTGCAGTCTTTGATTTCATTTTTAGGATTTTAGACAGTTTATACTTGGTAAAAATTTGGAAACGTTCAATTATAACATAAACGTAGATGCCAAAAATAACATGTGAAATCGCAAATTTCGTCGAAACACTTTAAATATAATTCAACTCTTTCAAACTTCTCTTGTGCATTCTATGTAGTAAGCTATAGTTAGAGAAAAAATAGGTATATTGTTGTACTCGTCGAAAAGCATTTTCTGCAACTGGAGAACATTATCAAACTCGGCTCCACTTGTACTCGTTTACCTCTTGCCTATACTTCATATCACATCTCCTTCATAACGTCGTTTGTCCGACATCAATGCGATAAATTCGAAAAATAATTCATGCTAGTGCCCTTTACGGCTTTTTACTTCTTGTCTGTACTCTATATCACCTCTCCTTCATAACGTCGTTTTTCCCACTTCAATACGATCAATATTAGTAGAGATACATGTTAGTGCTCTTATGGCTTTACTTTGTACATCTTGTCTATACCACTAACCCCCTTACCTTCAAAATGCCGTTTGTCCCTTCAATACGATTAATAATAACAGAGATATATGTTAGTGCCTTTTTGCCGTCGTGACTCATAATTGCTGAAATGTGAGGGATGCTCGAGGACAGCACGACCCCATTAGACGCATGCTGTACTCTGCATACTCTGTACGTATTCACCATAGTGCCGCTTGTCCCACTTCAATCGAGCCAAAGTTGAATGCTTATGCATTTATGGCTTTACTTCCACGCAGGTTTTCACTCCTTGTCTATCCTCCATATCCTCTCTCTTTCATAATACCGTTTGTTCCAACTGAATACGATCAATAACAGCAAAGGTACATGCTAGTGTCTTTATGGTTTCACCTTTTTACCCCTTAACCACTCTCCTTCACAATGCTGTTTGTCCCATTTCAATACGATCAATAATAACAGAGATACATGTTAGTGCCCTTATGGCTTTACTTTTTTACCTCTTGTCTATACTCCATGTCACCTCTCCTTCATAATGCCGTTTGTATGACTTCAATACGATCAATAATAGAAAAGTTAGATGCTAGTGCCCTTATGTATTTAATTTTTACCTCTTGTCTATACTCCATATCACCTCTCCTTCATTATGCCGTTTGTCTCACTTCAATAATAGTAGAGATACATGCTAGTGCCCTTATGGCTTCACTTGTTTACCTCTTGTTTATACTTCATGTCACCTCTCCTTCATAATGCCGTTTGTATGACTTCAATACGATCAATAATAGAAAAGTTAGATGCTAGTTGCCTTATGTATTTAATTTTTACCTCTTGTCAATACTCCATATCACCTCTACTTCATAACGTCGTTTGTCCGACTTGAATGCGATCAATATGAGAAAAGTTTCATGCCACTGCCCTTATAGCTTTACTTTTTACCTCTTGTCTATACTCCGTACCCCCTCTCCTTCATAATGTCGTTTGTCCCACTTCAATACGATCAATAGTAGTATTTTATATGCTAGTACCCTTATCGCTTTACTTGTTTACCTCTTGTCTATACTCCATATCAGATCTCCTTCATAATGTCGTTTGTCTCACTTAAATACCATACGTAATAGTAGAGATACATACTAGTGCCCTTATGGCTTCACTTGTTTACCTCTTGTCTATACTCCTTATCACCTCTCATTCATAACATCGATTGTCTGACTTCAATACGATCAATAATAAAAAGTTACATGCTAGTGCCCTTATGGCTTTACTTTTTTACGTCTTGTCTATACTCCATATCACCTCTCCTTCATTATGCCATTTGTTTCACTTCAATACAATCAATAACAGTAGAGATACATGCTAGTACCCTTATGGCTTCACTTGTTTACCTCTTGTTTATACTTCATATCACCTCTCCTTCATAATGCCGTTTGTCTGACTTCAATACGATCAATAATAGAAAAGTTTGATGCTAGTGCCCTTATGTATTTAAGTTTTACCTCTTGTCAATACTCCATATCACCTCTACTTCATAACGTCGTTTGTCTGACTTAAATGCGATCAATATGAAAAATGTTTCATGCCAGTGCCCTTATAGCTTTACTTTTCACCTCTTGTCTATAATCCATACCCTCTCTCCTTCATAATGCCGTTTGTCCTACTTCAATACGATCAATAATAGTATTAGTACATGCTAGTACTTGTTTACCTCTTGTCTATACTCCATATCAGATCTCCTTCATAATGTCGTTTGTCTCACTTAAATACGATCCATAATAGTAGAGATACATACTAGTGCTCTTATGGCTTCCCTTGTTTACCTCTTGTGTATACTCCTTATCACCTCCCCTTCATAACATCGTTTGTCTGACTTCAATACGATCAATAATAAAAAAGTTACATGCTGGTGCCCTTATGACTTTACTTTTTCACCTCTGGTCTATACTCCATATCCCCTCTCCTTCATAATGTCGTTATTTCCACTTCAATACGATCAATAATAGTATAGATACATGTTAGTGCTCTTATGGCTTTACTTTTTTACCTCTTGTCTATACTCCATACCCTCTCTCCTTCCTAATGTCGATTGTCGCACTTCAATACGATCAATAATAGTACAGGTACATGCTAGTGCTCTTATGGCTTTACTTGTTTACCTCTTGTCTATACTCCATATCACCTCTCCCTCACAACATCGTTTGTCTGACTTCAATACGATCAATAATAAAAAAAAACATGCTAGTTCCCTTATGGCTTTACTTATTACCTCTTGTCTTTACTACATATCCCCTCTCCTTCTTAGTGTCGTTTTTCCCACTTCAAAACAATCAATAATAGTAGACATACATATTAGTGCCCTTATGGCTTTACTTTTTACCTCTTGTCTATACCCCTTTCCTTCATATTGTCGTTTGTCTCACTTCAACACGATCAATAATAGTAGAGATACATGCTAGTGCCCTTATGGCTTCACTTGTTTACCTCTTGTTCATACTCCTTATCACCTCTCCTTCATAACATCGTTTTTCCCACTCCAATACAATCAATAATAGTAGAGATACATGTTAGTGCGCTTATGACTTTACTTTTTTACCTCTTGTATATAATTGCCAAATGCCAAATAACAATAACGACCCGAAAATAAACGTTTTGTTGGTTTATTCCACAAAATCAACATTTCGGGGTCGGTACCTCAAAACTACTAATTGAAGCATTTATTTCACAAACTGTATATTTCGAGGACGATGTCCCCAAAATCACTGAATAATACATCATGTTACTTTGAGGACCGACCCTAAACTATACAAAAGTCCTCAAAGTAACCATAATAAGCTTTTTTTCGACCCCAAATTAAACGGTTAATATATATATATATATATATATAATTATCTCTATATTTTTATAGATAGAATTTACAAATTCTTTTTGAATGCTGTTATTGGGTAATTTCTATACACTTGCCCAGGTAAAAGGGACTGGGAAAGTGCAAAACGGAGGAAACGATTCATAGGGTTAGTTTAATCTGTAGGTTCTGGCTCATATATGTGCATTGATCCATTTTATAGATATATATTCATATTGGGTGATATTATAGTAAGATTTCACCAACGATTAACAGTAACGTTCTTTGTATATGGGATTTAATAGGATTCAGATATTTTTTGTCACACAGTTCTCGCCCACCCCGTAGACAGGTGGTAGATAAAATTTGAAGCGAGGCCAGTTGTAATTCATAGAGATCACAGGGAATGTATGATTCTGTCTCCGTATCCCGGTTATCGATTAATTTTCACAGCAGTAAGTAATTTTCTTGTAGTCACGGTCGTATCATTTAATCTTCGCTACTAAATAGAAAGACATTATTTTTTTCCGTGCTAAAGCAAAATTGCAATACGCGAAGATTATAAAAAAAGCAATTTTTTTTCTCATCTTTATTTAAATAGAGTACAATGACCTTCGACAATTAAAGAACTTAGCACCGGTCGGCTAGTATTTAGGTCACATAAGTCGTAGACGTTATACGTTTCAGCACAACTTGGAGGAGATGGATTCATAGGGTCCAACCAAATATTGTAAGTTTATTGATATAGGTGTATAGCGTTTTTTTGTCGTATATATAGTCAAATATAGATATGTTTTTTTATCATTAGTTGGTACCGAGATTTATTCAGTTCCCTACCTCGACCATCCCTTTGGAGTGAGCAGTTCATTTGATGCGAGGCTGGACAAAAAATCAACCCTGTCCTGGCAAAGGAATTACCTGTTTTAAGAGCAGGAGGTCCCCGCCTAAATCGGACTTCTCCACGCTGGGTTGTATAATTTTTTCTGGTGGAAAACTATACAGATAGGAGAAGAAGGGCCAGTACGTCCTCCAGTCTTATTTCAATTGGTGACAGTGGACACGAAATAAAAGGAGCAGTACTACACTGGTGACAACGAATTTTTTTTGAGAAACAACTCGGTAAAATGGTTTAGAGTTGTACAGTAATAAAATTAGCAATAGATAACGCTAAATCAATAATCAAAGATAAAGAAATGTATGAATTATGTTTACCCAATCCACAACATCCTGAACTTAATTCATCAAATAAATTCCATAAAAAGGGGTACCCAATTAGGCCAGTTGTTTATTTTTTCATAGCGTCTTTCTTTCAGATATCATTCCTAAATACTGTTAATCAAACCTCAATTTGCAGTTAAAAACACAACGGAATCAATTAATAATATTCAAGATATGAAACTAATAATATGAAAAAAAATAATTAGTGAAAAATATATGTACCGGCACCGATAAATGGACTACATTTTACCTAGATTCACCGGTACAACTAGACAAGTGGACAGCGTCATTACTTACCTTAACCCAGTTCATAAGAATATTAAATGTACCGAGAACTTCAACAAAAAAGAGTTTCGAAACTTTTTAGACCTCACAATTTGAAATATGAATAATAAACGCGATTTTTCTATATTTCATAAGCCATTACATACAGACCATACAATTCCTAATAGTTAGGTCCACCCATTCAGTCATAAATTAGCAGCTTTCAGTAGTATGTTACACATACTTTTAACAGTCCCTTTAAATACTAATAGTTTCAACAAAGTATTAAATATCAAAAAACAACTAACAATTAATAATAATCACGATATAAATTTAATTCGCAATATCATACATGAGAAGATACTCCAACAGACTTTAGAACAAGTATTTCCTTCAGATAAAATTAGGAATAAACGGTTTTAAGCATTAAAGCCAACTTTTCCGCATCTGTGATATGCCCTGAAAAATATTCTATCATGAAATTGTCACTTGTATACACTTTGGGTGAAGTATCGTGCTAACAAAATGAAATTTCTCCAGAAATTAAGTATATCTGGATTTATAGGATCCGCTGTACTCAGTCTAGTCAGCTGAAAATCAATAGAGTACATATGTGAGACAGCTTGGAAAATATCCAATTATAAAATTGGTCAGTTTTTTACACTCCGGATGCTGTATCGTGCTAACAAACCGACATATCTTCAAAAATGCCAAAAATTTGGCACTTCAGGCACCGTAGCACTCGTTGTACTCGCTCTGGTGAGCTAAATATCAATAAGGTTCATCCATAAAACGCTCTGATCAATATTCAATCATAAAATTGGTAAATTTTCCACCCTATGGAGGCTGTATCGTGCTAACAAACTGAGAATTATCCAAAAATGACAAAAATTTGGCATTCACGGTACCATAGCACTCGTTGTACTGGATTTAGTGAGCTGAAATTAATAGGTTTCATCTTTGGGGCGCCCTGAATAATATCCAATCATAAAATTGGTCACTTGTATATACTCCGGAGGTTGTATCGTGCTAACAAACTGAAATTTCTCCAAAAATGACTAAAATTTCGTACTCAAAGTAGTATAGCACTGGCTCTGGGAACTGAAAATCAATAGGGTTAATCTGTAAGATACCCTGAATAATATTCAATCATAAAATTGGTGACTTGTGGCACTCCGGAGTTTGTATTGTGCGAACAAACTCAAATTTCTCAAAAAATTACAAAAATGTCGTACTTCAAGTACCATATCACCCGTTGTACTGGATTTAATGAGCTGAAAATGAATAGGGTTCATCTGTGAGATGTCCCGAGCAATAGTCAATCATAAAGTTGGTGACTTGTTGCACTTCTGAGGTTGTATCGTGCTCACATGCCATGTAACGAAAAGTGGCCGAAGACGACGACGACGAAATACACACAGGGTTTTCATTCTAAAAACCGTTTTTTCGTGCTGTTCTCGATGTAAAACGTAAAAATAACTCAAAAAAATGTTGAAAATCCCAACTTTTTTTAGGGTGAAACATTACTTTTCTCGCATATTAGATAGGTTGGGCGGAAAAGTAATAAACAATTCAAAACTTTAGCACTTTGGGGATCTGAAAAGAATTTATCCACTCATTAAAAATAACAAATCTATATCTTCAAAATTAAACAAATCAGGAGTTCATAAATTGAAATGTGGTTATGACAACTGTCATAAAATGTGTATAGGTAGAACTTTTAGAAATTGTAAAACTAGAATTTAAGGACAGAAACGTAGCTATGTGAACAATAAAATCAGATTCAAACGATTCAAATAATTTATTAGAAAACCAACACACTTTGGACCCAAATTTTGAAATTTTACATGTAGAAACTAAATCCTTCGAACTAAATCTTTCAGAAGCTCTTGATATGAATAAAAACAAATATCCAGGTAACGAGCAAATAGATATCAACCATTCTCCTTTATTAAATATATTTACCTAGAAGATAGTTTAGGAATCATTGTAACGAATGAATTTCCAGGTAAACTTATTCAATACTTTCATCGTAGAATTCCGTATTTATGCACAATATAGATTTAAAATGTTTTCATTATACCTGCACTCGTCTGATAAAGCTACTGTGATAGCGAAATGCGTCACAATTTCAAATTGAACATTAGTTCGAATATACTGAGGTTTTAAACTAACTAAATTGTTTTATTTCATCATTTAATATAAAAAGGTCACACAATGATTTTATTCCTATTAATGAACAAATCCAAGGATGTGCTATTAGGTCTAGATGCATTAACTTAAACTGCGGACGTACAAGGGGCAGCCGAAAGATTCGGCTTTCTTAGATAATTCCGACCAATAAGAAGTCTATTGAAGTGCCGACGAAGAATATCCTAATTCGTCTGCTGTTTACCACGAGTACCTTATTATCAATCCGCTCGTAAACTGCGGACGTATGATGCTAGTACGTTCTCAGTTTATTACTGTTTTGTAATATATTTATATAATATATTATATTGCATTGCAGCTTTACGATTTGATACTGATGTGAGCAGGACGGATATATTCCCCATTTTCGATATCACATGCTTATTATTTTCGGATGAGATTCTTTTATATCCATCGACACAATGTAATCCTGGTATCAAAGGCTGATTTGATTTGGCAAAGTAGCTACAGTTGTCTAAGTATTTCATAATAGCGGATCCAAATGATTCAGGATCATTTGCTTGCTTTTCCATTATTCAATTTGAATTAGCTGTTCATTAATCCTTTATGGCTTCTATGCCCATATTCAATTTTTAATCTAGATCCATAGCATTATTATTTGAGTTATCACAAGGCAAGTTTGGATGATCCCGTTGACTTTAAATAGAAGCAACATTGCAGTAAGAAATGTTCTGATTCGAGTTCGCTGTAAAAACTCCACAAATTTTTGATGTATCATAATTAGATGAATTAGCATTTTCTTCTCAATACGATTTCATAAAGAATATGTTTGTAGAAAAGTGATAAGGTATTAAATGCAACAAATATATCATATTTTTGAGCAACAGCTCCCTGATGCTATGATGGCTATTATAGCCAATTGGACATTTGAAAATGAACATATCTAGGTCGTGAAAAATACTGGGGCCTCTTGAACTGTTGACTTCAAAATCCATGTTTCCCAGACTGATTATATTCTGTACATCACTATCGTTATCATCGAGATAATACTTTTTTGTTACCGATACTAGGCAGAGTAATGTAGGATCAAAAATTAAGTATTATGAAAGCTCACAGTTGCCTCAAGCTAAATGCTTTTTTTCTTTCTATCGGTATATCTTTTAATAATTGAAACATATCTGTATAATTATTTACATCAGCCCCTGGTATCATAAGATCATTTCTATACAGTAAACACCACATCTCAATTCGATCAATCATTATATGTTGCACATAATCAGCAAAATTCTGATACATACATTTTTCGTATAAAGTGATTATGACTATTCAAGAATCAGAATTCCTTTTACAACAAGATATCAAAATAAAAAAACTACACAATAACATACTTGCATTAGGCTTAACTGTATAATGTACAGTTACGGCCAAAAAAATGGGACAGTTGTTGCCTAGTGTAAATATGTCTGTTCCGTTTCCAAGAAACAGTTTCGTCGTATATTTAAATGATAATAACACTAAAGTGTAAATAATATTGTTTTTCATTATTAAAGATTAAAGGCTACTGAATTATTTTCAATAAAAAACCACAGTTAATATTTAGTAATCCTGCCATTATTCTCTACAACTTTTCTTAATCTATTGGTCATCGATCTATATAATGTGGACCTTCATTTCTTCGTCTTACATTTGCCTTTAGAACTCCTCTTACTAACATTGCCCAAACATTTTCTACTGGATTTAAATCTGGGCTTTTACTACACGAGTGAAGAACATTGATATTACGTGCTCATTGTTTTTCATTATTAAATATCAAAATCTACTAGATAATTTTTAATGTTCAATGAAAAACAACATTTATCATTTAGTAATACCGTCATTATGCTCTATGACTTCTCCTGATCTACTGGTCATCGATCCATATAATGTGGAACAATATTCTTCAGTTATTTCCTCTCAAGCATTATTTACAACTTCCAACAAACCTTCAACGTTTCTTGGTCTTACATTTGCCTTTCGAATTTCTTTTACTAACATTGCCCAAATATTTTCTACTGGATTCAAGTTTGGGCTTTCACTACACCAGTTAAGAACATTAATATTACGTGCTTGAAACCATACGGTCACTACACCAGATTTATGCACTGCACAGTTATCTTGTTGGAAGATAAAGTCATTGTTAGGGAAAATAATCTCAACAGAAGGAAGCATAACATTTCCTAAAATTCTCATGTATGCTTTACTATTGAATCTTTCGCCAATATGCCATAGACCTCCAGGTCCCTGCGTAGATACCCACGTCCACATATTTACAGAAAAACTACCGTTTTTATTTTTAAAATTGATACAATTCTTGTCAACCTGTAAAGGTATTCGGTGGGCGACAGACACGAATATTGCCGCTATTTAACGATTGGAAAACCTTTTTATCCGTAAAAATAACACGATTCCAAAATTGTTCGTCATATGCAATATGCTCTAAAGCAAACCCCATTCTTGCTTCTTTGTGAATATTGTTGAATAATAGTTTCCTTGCTGCTGCGTGGCATGTCGATTCAGACTGTGCTACTCTGCGACGGCCCGTACACCAGGATGCTGGAGAGTTTGTTACTGGAACAACTTGAACTACTGTTCCAAATGGATTTGCTCTCAAATGGTTAATTAAAGCAGCATCCTGCTCAGCAGTTGATTTTCTCGGACGTCTTGAGCCAGGAGTTCTATTATTTGTTCCATCATATCGCCATCTGTTTAAAATACTTCAAACTGAGCTCTTGCTTACATTGTAAAATGCCGCAGTTTGCCTCACTCACCACCCATCATCTATTTTGCGATTATTCCACCTTTCGTCACTGAATTTATATGCGCCATGTAGACTTTCGAATCTGGAATTGTGACAGATGTCACATATTCAATGTTGACATATTCATAAGACAAATTCAAGCAGCTAGAACTAGACAAAAATCTGCTATAAGAGTTGTCCCATTTTTACTGGCCGTAACTGTACATCAGCTAGAATCACTGAAGTTGCAATTTCCAATGGAGCAATTTCATGCAGTGATTTAATAGCTTCTAGAAGCACGTCTAATTTTTGAGTGTTTTTCTAATTGCACTAAATGGGTAAACTGCCTGCAGGTGACTGGGTTACAAAGTAGATGACCTTATGGTTTTCTACGTCATAGTTACTTGATGAGCGAAGTTTTATATAAGACTCTGAGATGTTTTACTTTTTCGGCTTGAATATATTTCTAAATAAATAAACATTTGTTTTCCTGTTTTTATTCTCGTACGATGTTTTAAACTTAGCTTTCAATAAAATTTGAACCTTATTCTTGGTGGGAAAAAAGCGTCGGCCTGCAACATAGTTGTCATAATCATTCCCATAATGTACCATGATTTCGACACAGTACTTATAATAGGCGTTAGCAGCATTATGACCATGATCAAATAGTTCAAATCATGGTTTTTTGGTGGTTTCGGCTATCAGTCAGAATGGTTATTCCTGAACTCTTTGATGCATGGCCAGTTATTATGCTTTGGAGACTTTGTCTTCACAAGTTGTTGTTCAATTTCAACATACAACTGAACAATATGATTAAAATATAATAGAATTTTCTCATTTCTGCAGTCGAGGAAAAAGTATAGTAAGCACCTCATGATCAAAACGTTTTCATTCACTTGTTTCACATAGCACTAGTTCCGCTTCGTTCCAATCGTGACTAAAGTAACCATTTTGACACTTGGTACTTAATATACTTACTATTTACAATTAATTGTCTGAAAATATTGAATGTCAGCGATGACGTCACTTTCAGTAACACCGGATCCGTGCCTATATCGTTGTATTCCAAATAGAATAACGTAACAAGCACAGAAGTTTTTTCATTAAGTTAAAAAATCAATAAATCAAACAAATAATTTATGGTAAAAAGAAACTTCTTAAGGGTACTGGGATTGTTGTGCGTGAACACCTAACTTTTAGTAGGGTACAAATACTAAATGATGCGATTGGAAAATTTGGCATAAAAAATGTGTGGACTGAAAATGGAAAGATCTATATAGCGAAGGACAACAAAGTGATTATTATAAAAAATGTAAGTGATTATAATAAGATAATTTAGTGATGGAAAATCATAATTAAATAAATATATGAATAGGAGGAACAATGAATTATGAATAGATAATCATGTGACCAAATAGGTACTACTGTAAATAAATACAATTTTTGTAATTACCTATGTCATTATACAATATTTTAGGGGGTTTCAGAATTACAACATTTGTATTATGAATTAATATTTAAGTGTATTAGATAGCGCCGAAATTGTCACAGAAGTATATATACAACAATTTTGGAGAGTACATTCGAGAGAGGCAAAAAGAGATAAGCATTCGTTAGGTATCGTACATTTCAATATAAGGAGTCTGCAAAAACACTTTGATGAGCTTCTGCTTTATATGGAGATGGGCGGAGACACGTTAGATATTACAGTTTTATCTGAAACTAGAGAAATATTAAAAGTAGAACAATTTATATATATATATATATATATATATATATATATATATATATATATATATATATATATTGTGGAATTAACTAGAAACCGTGAGTTTCATTTAAAACAGTAATATGAGCAGATTCCACGAAGTAAGGGTCGAGACAGTTAATTTCAATTTAAAATTGCTAATTTTTCTGTGTACTATAATGAGGCATTATTTAATAAATGTGATGGTGTAGTTGTTTATGTAAGAGATAGCATGAATGCTCCTATGAATGAAAGCAAATATCTAAGAGTAATTTTGTCGAGTAGTTATTTACCAAATAACAACAAAATGGGATTACCGGCATATTATGGGATTCCATCAACATATTTACAACAATATTTACAAGATTTGGAAACATTTTTATAGTCAATGCAAAAACAAAATATAGAATTATATATACATACATATATATACATATATATATATATATATATATATATATATATATATATATATATATATTTATATTTATATATATCGCGATAGCGGTTGAAGTGGCATCCGTATAGATTTGTAGCGCTGTGGCATCCCCCGATATACACAATATGTATATAGAGTATCCCCAATGCATCGACATCACGCGCAGTGTGGCTTCCTATTATTTGGCAACACTGGGACTTTGATGGATTATTAGTAGCTAGATTTGAATTTGTTTAAGATTTGGTGCGTCCTGTATATTGTGTATAGATCGCGTACGAAGTGACTTTCAGTAATTTTAATTATGAATTTGTCTTTCTTCTGAGATATGAGAATGAAACACATATTCTAGTAATTGGGACATTGACGGTTGTTACAAATCCATGTGAAGCTACATTTTACACTAAAAGACAGTTTTTAGAAACCTTAAATAATATTTTTAAAACCTTTTTACTCGTCTTAAATTAAATAAAATAATTTAAATTGCGTTATACATAACCCATCATCACGTGAATATGAACACCAATCAGAGCGCGATGACGTCACTGCACGAACAAGTGGACTTATTTCTGATAACCCAGTTACAAGTATGAACTATTTTTCTTGATAATTTGCTAGAACAACGATAATATTTTACGATTTTTATCACAACGGAGACTGGATTCATAAAAAGAAATAGTTGTAACTTACCGAAGATTGATTCAATAATGGTGCGAGTTTCTTTCCTAGAAACATAGTTTTTGTGCAGTGGAGAAAAACGTGAAAATGTCTTTGTAAGTACCTATAATTGTTCATTGACATACTTTATTGTAAATGATAGAGACACCTTACTCATTTTATATACTCTTTTATTAAATTTAGAGCTACTCAATATCTATATCAACGAAATAAAACTTGAAATCAGATCTGTAAACAAACAAACTACTAATAAACTAATGGATAATTGACTTTTTATTTTTACCACAACCAAAAATATCTAACATGATTTTCAATTTATATTTGTAGTTTATCAGAGATTATAACTTACATTAAAGTGAATGAAAAAGACTCTCCATCTCAAATGTTGTCTGTAGGCAAATAACAGTAAATAAAACGCAAACTCCCTACTACAGCATAGATTATTCCAAGTTGAAGGGGCAAATAGTTTAGGCACACCGAGCTATCATCAGGCCTTATATGCATATATAATTCATATGAAGAGTAATATGAAAGGGAAGCTGTCACATGCCCGTGGCATCCAGCAGAATCCAAGATGTGTCAGTAGCTAATATGGGAAAAATACTGTAGGCAAATTTTATTAAAAATAGTTAGGAAAATTTACATAATTATGCAAACGTCCAACAAAATTAAAATTGGACAACATTAACCCTTCAACAGCTAGCGTTACCATATGGTAACGTTTACAAGGTTGTACATCAAGCGCCGCCATATATTCTTGAGGTTAGAAATTTGAACTCTACGAGAGGGGATCCTTTACTACATACGTATCGCTACTCGTTGGTACTTATTCGACGTTGGCAGCGGCTTGTTGTGCGTATCGAGCGATCGTTAAAAACGACTTTGTTTGCAAATCATGGATTATGGCGACCTTCGATTACAGTAAGTAACTTTCAAACTCCTCCGTTTACTTTTATTTGTTCATAATACGTACAAATTATAGGTAAAAGTGTATTTTATAGGATGGTCAATAATAATGTGTGCTAATTTATTTTCAATTAATTTTTTAGGTTCGTTTTTTCGCCTGTTACCATATGGTAACGCTAGCTGTTTATGGGAGTCAATTAAAAGATTGCGTGATTTTTTTCCAGGAGAGGTTTTACCTTGGAAGAAGCTCTGCAAATGGTGTATGAAGATGACTTAGATGTTCAAGATATATTTATAGAACCTCCGGATGCAAACGTTTTGACCGATTAAGATTCAGGCGACGAAGAGGAGGGGGGTTTAGTCGATAATCTTAGTGGTCAACAATTATTAGCTGGAGCAGAACTAAGAGTGAACCAAGCTATAAATGAAGACCCAGACGAGCCTGTTGAAGATAATGAAGGTCCGTATACCAGACCAGGACAGGAAAAAATCACTTGGATAAAGAAGGACGATATAATTCCAAATAAAAAAGCTTTTTCCGAACCTGATTACTCCAGATTTGAAAATCTAAAAGATGTAGAAATTTTTTAGCAGTTTATACATCAAGAAACTGTTGACTTACTTGTTGAGCAATCTATAAAATATGCTATCTCTTTAAATCATTCAGATCCTAAAATCACTTCTGGGGAGATGAAATGCACAATTGCCATCATGATTCTAAGTGGTTATCATGAATTGCCTGGAAAAGACATGTACTCGAGTACAGAAAAGGACTTGAACGTATCCATTGTGTCAGATGCCATGCGAAGAGATCGGTTTAGGCAGATTCTAAAATATCTACACTGTGCTGATGACACGAAACCTAATAATAATGACAAAATGTGGAAATCCTCTCATGGATAATTTTATTAAATATTTTGTTCCTGAACAACACCTAAATTTTGATGAATCCATGGTAGAATATTTTGGAAGACATCCCAGCTAACAATTCATACGAGGAAAACCATTCCGATTCGGCTACAAGGTATGGTGTTTGAATGCTGTGTCGGGGTATCTTGTAAATTTCGATATATACTAAGGGAACAATTCTAGGGTAAATACTTCCTATGAAAATGGATTCGGGAAATGTGCAGCACCTCTTATCAACATGATTGACGACTTTTCCCCTGATGTGTCAAAACTGCCATTTCGATTTTATTTTGATAACCTTTTTACTGGTTTCAATATTTTACATTACCTGAAACAACGCGGCTTTGATGGAACGGGAACAATCCGTGACAACCGTATCCCGAAAAGCTGTCCTTCACCTGCGAAAAATATGTTATCTAAATCTAATTCTCAGAAAAGGGGTGATTACGTATCAGCTATTGATAAAGAAGATGGAACCATTGTTGTGAAGTGGCTGGATAATAATGTTGTTAGCAAAGCCTCTACCTGTCATGGAGTAAATCCCACTTCTTTAGTGAAAATATTCTCCCAGAAGGAAAAAAAATTATAGAGGTATCGCCTCCATCACTTATAACCGAATACAACCGCTTTATGGGAGGAACCGACCTGATGAATGAAAATATTCCAAGATATCGAATATCCTTCAGAAGGAAAAAGTGGTGGTGGCCCATTTTTACTTTGTTGCTGTTAGGCGAATATGCAAAAGCAAACCAGCAATAAGTCAGCTAAATTACAGAAGACAAATCGTTTTGCATTATCTTGAGAAATACAAAACAGTTTCAACAGGATCAGGAAGGCCATCTACATCTAAAAACAGCGTTACTCTAAACCGGATGTCTGATGATATTAGATATGACCAGGTTGACCATGTATTAGTTCCAACTAGGGATAAAATAAGAAAACGTTGTGCTGGTGAAGGTTGCTCCTCAAGCATCCGAACAATGTTTTGTAGATGTAATGTTGGTATATGTATAGACTGTAACTATATTTACAAGTACCATAGCACCCGTGGTACTGGCGTTAGTCAGCTGAATATCAATAGGTTTCATCTTTGAGACGCTCTGAATAATATCCAATCATAAAATTGGTCACTTGTATATACCCCGGAGGCTGTGCTAACAATCTGAAATTTCCCCAAAAATAACAAAAATATCGTACTTAAAGTACTATAGCACCTGTTGTACTGGATCTAATGAGGTGAATATCAATAGGGTTCATCTGCGTGATGTTCTGAATAATAATCAATCATAAAATTGGTGACTTGTTGAACTCCAAAGGATATATCGTGTTAACAATCTGAAATTTCTCAAAAAATAACCAAAGAGTCGTACTTCAAGTACCATAGCACTCGTTGTACTGGGTCTGGTGAGCTGAAAGTCAATAGGGTCCATCTGTGACATGTCCTCAACAATATGCAATCATAAAATTGGTAACTTGTTGCGCTCCGAAGGCTGTATCGTGCTAACAAGGCATGTAACGTAAAGTGGCCGACGACTACGACGACGACGACGACATGCACACAGGATTTTTTTTGTAAAAACCGTTTTTTCGTGTTGTTGTTTATGGAAAACGTAGAAATAACTCAAAAGAAATTTCAAATTTCCATTTTTTTTGAGGTAAACCAATACTTTTCTCGAATATTAGATAGGTTGGGCGGAAAAGTAATATAGATTCGTATTTGAAAATGAAAACTTAAGGGTGGCCCAATTTCAATGATACTTAGTATACATTTTTATTCACAATGAGCATGCCGCAAAAATGTTTAGTTCGAATACACATACTTTTTAATCGGTAACATACAGAATAATCCACGTTATACATCCAAAGAAATTATTTTTTACTTTCTAGCGCAATTGGATAAAAGTTAGCCTTTAACAAGTTTTTTTATGATTTTATTTTATTCGTCAAAGATAAGACAAGAATATGATAAATGTTTAACATATACAAATCACCCAAATTTCAAATCGTCCGCTCATTTAATAACAAAATAGCGGGCTGGCTAGTAATATCGTTGGCAAACTATACAGGGTGTTTCCCAAGTAATCTTAAATATAGTAGTGGACGCCCTTTTCACTCCATTTTAAGACGAAAAGTTCTGATAAACATGTGTGTCGTTAATGAGATACAGGGTACTGAAATGTATTATTTCAACTTTGATGTTTTATAACTCAGTCTGTGCCGGTGGAAAAGTGTCGCCTTTTTTTAATATTGTATTTACTCTCCTCTTTAGATTTTTACTTATTTCGTTCTTTACAATTCATAAACGTAGCCGTCACGAATTTTTTTATTAAAAATCACCCTAAAAAAATCACAGCCGCTATATTTATGGATTGGGAATATTTAAATCGAAAGGGAGGTGAGTACAATCATAAAAAAAATACGGCATTTTTCCACCGGCATTACAAACCGAGTTATAGAACATCAAAGTTGAAATAATAAATAATTCAACACCCCGTATCTCATTAACGACAAGACTTATCACATATGTTTATGAGAACTTTCCTTCTTAAAATGGAGTGACGAAGCGCCCACTACAATATTTTAGATTACTTAAAAAACACCCGAATATAAAGAGAACGTTTATTTATTTGGAATATGTACTGTTTATTTTTTGTACGAACATTTGTCTAAGTTTCATTAAAAAAAATTTTATTTCTATTTTATCTAAAACATACAATAGAGAAGAGCTGTAATGATGATACTGATGTGAAACTATTCACAGAGTCGTGATGGATTCCTCACTACTTCATTATCTCTTTAGATTCCTTATTCTTTTGATATGATTTTCATTACCGTTACAACTAAGTCTAGTAATTCAACTGAATTCAAGACTTTTTTTAAAATTTCGTGTTCACACTTTTCTTTTTGAAATTCTGTTTCAAATTTTTTCTTCGAAATTCAGAGCCTATTTTCTCACGGGTTTCGAATTATTCAAGAGTATGAAAAGAAACCTTCATCAAACTCACACGGCTCAATGGAGCATATAAATTAAAGTTGATTTCAATCGCCCTATTTTGAGCTCTAGTTCACTCTGTAGGATTAATTGTATGTTGGTCTGGGTCACCCTGTATACAGACATCACACCAGAAGAACCATTAGCCCATGTTCAAGTTTTGCATTTATCAGACTCCCTATATATTGGAACATAGCTTTAATTTTTGCTCTGCACTATTTGGAACCGGTGGTGTAGTAATGAACAGACTAGAGTTTTTCCCAACACCAAACCGCTATGGTGTTGGGAGAAATACTCTAGTGTGTATACATAGCTTTTATTGCTCTCTACAACTTTTATTTAAGACATTTTTAGCCTTAGATCAAATGAGGATGCAGTTATTGTCCATACCGTTATCATTGATACACCCTGTATATGCCAGAGATAGTTTGAACTTCTCTGAAATTTTTGTGAAATTCATTATTCTAGGTCAACTACTAACAATCCACATAGTAATCTTATTGCATTTAGGTTTTCAGAATTTTCACAAAAAAACTAGACTTCTACTATCTGCTATAGTGAAGTAGAAAAATATACCTATTCGAAAATTAACCGCGATTTTATCATGGGCGGATGCCACTTCACGCCGTGAATGTATATATATATATATATATATATATATATATATGAAACGCAATGTATTCTTGACCATTTAAATATTTTATATGGGGGGAATTTTCTTGAATGATGGTCCTTACTTTCTTTTTAATAATTTGTTTATTGTTTGCCAAAAGACGCGCTTCGACTTGTTAAGTCATCTTCTGTTTCGGCTTAATAACAGTGTCAAAAACATAAAAACATGGAAGGTTAAAAATTAAAACTAAAATGCTGTGTACATTTTGTGTACATGCTTTGATAAAAAAAACTAAAAATGAATATTATCAAAATGAAATAAATGAAGCAGGTACTGATACAAAAAAAGTTTGGAAGGTCATAAATGATATATCAGGTCGTATAAAAAAATGTAGAAAAATAGATCAAATACCTGTTAAAAATAATAATAATGTTCCTACTAAGAAAAATAAAGAAACGGCTACTTTGTTTAACAACTTCTTTTCAAGCATTGGGGTTGAAATGGGAAACAAAATCCCTAATGCTACCCTACCGGACAGTTTTATGGAAAAAGATAAAGCAGACTCCAATATTTTCTTAAAACCAGTCACAAAAAATGAAGTAATTATACTCATATCCAATTTAAAAAATTACTCTGCGCCTGGCACTGAGCAATTACAATCAAAAACTATTAAATCAGTTCATGAGTGTTGCTGAACCTGTGTCACACATTATTAATCTCTGTTTTCAAAGTGGCAAAATTCCTCAGCAATGGAAAGAATCTATCATTACTCGAGTTTTTAAATCGGGGAATAACAGTGAAATAAATAACTATAGACCTATATCATTAACAAATAACTTTGCAAAATTTTTCTTAATGATATTAAAAGAAAGATTACTTGATTTCTTTAATGCAAACAAGATTATCACAAAGAGGCAATATGGTTTCATAAAAAATTCTAGCACTGAAAATGGCTGATGGATTTTCTGGGAAAGGCAGTCGGAGCAATGGATGAGTCGTTAAAATGTATTGCAGTTTTCCTTGACCAGGCCAAGGCTCTCGACCCTGTTTCCCATGAATTCTTATTGCTCACATTATGTAACTATGGAATACGTGGAACTGCACTAAATCTCATTTGGGATTACTCAGGAAACCGAATACAACTGGTAAGGGTAGGCTTTGACATACGTTCTGAATGTCTCGTAAAATGTGGTGTACCTCAGGGAACGGTTCTAGGACCGCTGCTTTTTGTAATATATAAGAAAGATATCACAAAAGTCAACAAATTTAAAGGTCATTTAGTTTTTTATGCCGATGACACCGCAATAGTATTTACTGGGAAACACTGGGACGAAGTTAAACAAATAACAGAAGTTAATTTAAGAAAAATAAGTGTGTGGTTAAATTATAATAAACTGACCTTAAACGTAAAAAAAACTGAATGTATTGCTCTCACTCCCAATGTAGTTGATCAACCATATAAATTAGATGTTAAATTTGATTTATCAGATTGCGTCAATAAATGTAAGTGTCCCATAATAGAAAAAGTTGGTTCTACAAAGTATTTAGGTGTCATTATAGACCAACTTATTCGCTGGTAAGGACACATAACAAATGTAAGTAACGTACGTTGATGCATACATTTTATAATCTGCGCGATATTCTACCAAGTGTTTTATAAATCACTAGTTGAAGCAGTTCTGAGATACTGCATTGTTGCATGGGATGGAACATTCAATACTGCTCTTAATATACTACAAACTACTCAAAATACAATTTTGGAAATTATTTTCAATAAAAGTAAGCTTTATTCCACTGAAAAAACATATAATGAAACAAAAGTCTCCAATATAAAACTACTTTATGTTTATAGCTGTATAATGAAAATCCACACAAACCATATATTATTTGAAACTAAAGATACCCGAGTAACTTTTAAAAAGTCAGTAACACAACGATCTTTGTTTTCATTTGGTCCAAAAACTTATAACTTAATTCCATTGACTCTCAAACTAATACCTAAAGTTAGAAATAATAAAGCAGAAATCAAAAACTACATAATGATATACCAAAATTCAGAGACAATATCATAAAATCAAAAAACTTTGTAGCATAAACAGACTTAGTAGTGAAAGAGTAAACAACTGAAGCTCGCCTTCGATACAATGACCATTACTCAGAAAAAAAATCTTTACTTATACTACACTAAAGGTATAATTATGTTTCTCTGTCGACTCTTTCCCGGATGTCGCCAGGATATATGTACTTCTTCATTGCGCCAACCTGTAATTAGTAATATATGTACAGGTGCATGGAGTTTCCAGAGTTGGCACATTACAAAACTGGCAAATCTTGCCTAGCTTATGATGCCAGGTCTGGAGATTTTGGTATATGTATATTTTTTCACTTATTGTATTATTGTACTCAATTATTGTATGATAAACTTGATTTGATTTGAGAATGACACGCAATCTTCTAGTAGAATATACAGAGGGTGCCATTTGAAGTTAAAAATGAAGGAGTAGATTTAAATTTCTTTCAATCATGAGAATTTGATAGGGATATCAAACAACTCCTGTTGTGTAATGTAAAGGAGCCCAGAAAAACACCAGAGTAAACCTTCACAAATATTTATTGTTCCAGATACAATTTATAAGGTACAACGATAATTGCTCATAAGTGGCGTTCTATCAGAAAGCCTCGTCAATCATATGTGCAACCGTTTTGTTGTATATCCATGTCACGTGATTCTATTGGATTCCGTGTATTATTTCAAGCAATCACATTTGTCCTACCAAACAATTATGAAATACGATTTATATTAGTTTCTTATAAAATAATGTGGAACAATATGAATCGCTATTGAACGAGAAAAGTGTGTCATGTTATATTATAGGAAATAGTATATTACAATACAAGTACTTTAGGTACGTTTTTATTACATGTGCGTGATGTTTAACAAAACGAGCCGAAGCCGATTTTGGTAAACCACGCAAATGTGGTAAAGACACAAACCGTAAGTGTATTGTACGATATTTTATCTACAAGCATGTTTTAGAGCACCAATATTAGAAACTCTAAAAGGGCACTGTTTCAATTTACATCGTAGGTACCTCGTAAGTCGATTTAAATCACGGTATATGTCTCCAAGAGACCAACTTTAAAAACAAATTCTCAATTAATATAAAACATATCAATATTCATTTCACAAACAGACCCGACACAAATCGTGCTGCTGGCGGAGTATCCATCAAGATACATGAATATCTAGGTTATGACAAAATAAATATCATCTCCAACCTAGAAGTATGTGCCATCAGAACCCATTTACATAGTCCTATAACCATATGAAATCTCTATCTTCCCTCACAGCAAATATCTCACTTGAAGAACGTACTTCTCTACTATCCCAACTTCCCCATCCATTTATACTATTAGGCGACTTCAACTCTCATAAGACCATCTGGGGCTCCAAACACACCTCTCATAGAGGCCATATCAAATATAATCTTATAGCTCAGTCTCCGCTCTCCTTATTAAACGTCAATACCCCTACCTTTCTGTGTAGCTCAACTGGTTCATTCTCCACCCTTGATCTTTCTTTCTGCTCCTCCTATCTTTCTCCATTTCCAATGATAAATTCCTGATGACACTATGGAAGCGATCATTTTCCAATATTAATCAGAAGACAACACCCAACCAACACTTCATCAAATACTCACAACAGATGGAATGTCAAAGAAGCAAACTGGCCGTTATACCAAACAATCATTACATCTCTGCCCCTCACAGGCCATACCCATCACGAATATTCTCTACAATCTCTCTATTCAAATATTTTACAAGCCACATTTCAATCAATACCCAAACTCTCTTACCCAGAACACAAAACTCCAGTTCCTTGGTGGAATAAAAAATGCGCCACTGCTATCAAGAACAGAAAAAAAGCAAGCAAACATTTAGAAGAATCCAATTTCATAACATTCAAAAAACTCAGAGCACTTTCTAAAAGAATAATAAGAACAGCAAAAATCGAATCTTGGAACAAATTCACGTCAAATTTATTTGAACCACAATACTTCCCCCAAAGAGTATTTGGGATGGCATTAAAAAAATGAAAAATATCCCTTCCAGACATATACCCGGTATACACTATAATGACAAATGGATAATAAATCCTACTGAAATAAGCAACTTCTTTGCAAAATTTTTTCATCATAAATCTTCCAATTCATCCTACAACTCAAAATTCCTCAGAAAGAAAAAAGAACGCGATAAAAGCAGTATCAATTTTACCACATCCTCCGACTCCTACAACATCCCCTTCTCTCTACACGAATTTCACCATGCCCTCTCCAAATCCAGGACCTCCGCTCCAGACCCAGATAACATCTTAATACCAATGATCCAAAATCTACCAATTTTCATTAAACAAGAAATTTTAAACTTCTACAATCATTTATGGACCAATCATATATTTCCTTCATCCTAGTCCCACTCTATTATAATACCCATCCATAAACCTAACAAACCCAACAACCTCTTAGAAAGCTTCCGCCCAATATCCCTCACAAATCATCTATGCAAACTACTAGAAAGAATGGTCAACTTTCGACTTCCGTGGTTCCTAGAATCCAAGGGTATAAATCAACTCGTATTCAGACCAAAACGATCCACAATATATCATTTATCTAGTCTAGAAATAACCATACAAACATATTCTCGCAAACAACATCACCTAATAGCAGCTTATCTCGACCTTTCTTATGCATATGATACATCCTGGAGATACAATATCATCCATCAACTCAAAGACTTCGGACCCAACGGTAACCTTCCCATATTTATTACAAATTTCTTAAAACAAAGATCCGTCTCTGTAAGAATCAATAATCACAAATCCATCCTCACCCCCCTCGAAAATGAAATCCCTCAAGGTTCTGTCCTTAGCTCAACCCTCTTCATCATATTTGTCAACTCTATCTCAAAATACATCCCCTCTTCCATATCCTACAGAATGTATGCCGATGATCTAATAATTTATCATTTCTCCTCCACTTCCAAAACATCTGAAAAACAAATTCAAATTTGCATTTACAACCTATATAAATGGTCCATAAACACTGTTTATTCCTTTTCCCCTTCAAAATCCTCCATTATTCACTTCTGTAGAAAGAGAAACTGTTCTAAACTGAACACAATCTCCATCAACAATGACGAAATTCCTATAAAAGATAACATAAAAATATTAGGCCTATATTTCGACTCTTACCTGAATTGGAAATCTCACATAAATTATCTGAAATCCATAGTTCAACGCCATCTTAACATCCTGATATCCCTACCTCATCACACCTGTGGTTCGGACTACAATACGTAAATTAAAATATATCGAACAGTAATTTTACCAAAACTAATGTATGGCGGATTCATTTTCGATACCGCAAGACCCTCATATAAAAAACTACTCAATCCAATCCAAAATCAAGTCCTCAGAATATCAACAGGAGCATACCGAACATCTCCCATAGAAAGCCTATAAAGTATCACTAACTCTCCTTCCCTAAAAAATCTCAGACAAATCCAATTGGTTAAATTTTCGATAACCGTGAAACAAAGACTATTCATAGAAAAAACCAACAATCTACTGTCTCCTTCCTCTCCAACAATGCGCATCAATTCCACCCCCGGTTCTAAGGATCGACTGAACACTCTTCTCAACAACATAAATATTTCTCTCCCTAACGTCTTACCAATAAACTTCAACATATTTCCCCCATGGACACTTCCTTTTCCATTAATACCTCTATGCTTTCATTCGATAAATCGTCCCTCCCTAATTCCTTCTTTACATCTCACTTTTCACAAGTCATCCACCAAAAATACAATCAACACTTCTTAATATTCACAGACGGTTCTAAATCTGAAAACGGTGAGGGATCTACCTTTTATTCATCTAACCCCTCTACAAAACTAAAACTTCACCATAATAATACAATCCTCTCAGCAGAACTCATCGCCATTCGGGAAGCCATAAAACACACTTTAAAAAACAAAACACCCCAATCTTTAATAATATCAGATTCCCTTAACGCGCTAAAACTTATTCAAAAATGTTCCCCCAACCATCCTATCTTTATCCAAATACAAGATCTACTTCATATCTCCAAACTGAGAAATCTAGAAATTAGCTTCCTCTGGATCCAAAGTCACAAAGGCATAACAGGCAACGAAAGAGCAGTTTTCCTTGCCAAACAAGCAACTACAGATGGCTCACCTATTCTAATCCTATACACCTCAAAAGAAGCTAGCTCCCTCCTCTCCCCTATCAATCGACATTTAAGTCAAAAAGATTGGCACGCTACTAACGTCGATAACAAATTATATGAAGTGAAAAACAATTTCTTCGATACATATGACTTCCCTGATTTATCTAGGAAGGACAACGTTAAATTGAAAAGAATTGCCATAGGCCATTCCAATTTAACCCATTCTTTCCTCCTCAAAAATGAACCTCCACCAACCTGCCCATTTTGTAATTCCATACTTTCAATAAAACACATAATCATAGATTGTCCACACCTTCAAAACAAAAAAAACAACATACTAAACTCAAATTCATTCAAAGACATCATCTCTCCAAATCTAACAGCAGCCAAAAAGATCATTCAATATATAAAAGACATCAATATATACAACAAACTCTAAACATATAACACAAAGAATCTTTTGTAGAAATTCGCAATGCGAAATAATTATGATACTTACTACCTTTTCCAATATAAAACATAAGAGTTAAAGTAATTCCACACAATACATATACACAACAAAAACTCCTACGGGTGCTACATGAGGTCGATGCACCTAATCCCCCTAACATTTCCTTCCTTCCTTCCTTCATGTTTAGGTAAATCTGTAAATTTCAATTCTTGTTAGTGTTTTAAATGAAACTCACGGTTTCTAGTTAATTCCACAATATAATAAAAGTTATTGAAAATTCTAAAAAATTGACAATTGTTTCGATAAATCAATATCATCGTCAGAATGACAGAAGTTACATTTCATTTGATGCCTACCTGATGTTTAGTAGTTATTTTTGGCTAGACCAAGAAGTGACCTAACTTGTGATTGACTTAATATATGTTAATAGAAAAAAGAAGAAGATGTGATATTACAAATATTAGCCCTATGGTTATATCCTGGATATCATTTTTCACAAGTTAGGTCACTTCTTGGTCTAGCCAAAAATAACTACTAAACATCAGGCAGGCATCAAATGAAATGTAACTTCTGTCATTCTGACGATGATATTGATTTATCGAAACAATTTGTCAATTTTTTAGAATCTTCAATAATTTTTATTACATTGTGGAATTAACTAGAAACCGTGAGTTTCATTTAAAACACTAATATGAGCAGATTCCACGAAGTAAGAGTCGAGATAGTTAATTTCATTCAATTCTTGTGTCTCATCGGAAAGTGAAACACTTCGTTCATCGATTTAATTTAGAGATATTACAAATTCTTGAATTAATATTAATATTTTTTAATTTATAAGTTTGGATCAATTTAGAAATTCAAATATGTATTTGTTATACATATAATGTTTAATAGAGTTTATTTTAAAAATAAAAAATACACTTGAATAATATAATAGCTTGTTCTAATAGTATGTAATTACTTACAACACTAGTGCAGTATAGTGATATTTACTGCACTCCAATCAGTACGATAAGTGGTTACTTACCGCACGCTTGTAGATAAATATGTGTATAGATACAATTAATAATATTATTCATAAATAATTGATTTGTTTTACAACACTACTATTTTTTATTCACTTAGATGGAAAATTCGTGCGGGTGAATGGGATATTCTCAATATATTCCAGGTTTATCCAGTTCAAGAGGTAGAAGTGGAATCGAAGAAGATTCATGAAAACTACTATTCGGGAGGCCTATTCAACGATATTGCTTTCCTTAAACTTAAACAACGCGTTAATCTGACACAATACATCGACACAATCTGTTTGCCACCTCAAAATTACCAAAGTACTTCCCAAAAACCGTGCTATTTCTCAGGATGGGGTAAGAACAGGTCTAGAAAAGAAGGAGTTTATCAAGGTATTCTGAAGAAGGTGGACCTACCTTATATCAAGAAGTCTAAATGTCAAGATTTATTGAGGAAGACAAGACTTGGAAAATTCTTTGAATTACACAATAGCTTTATGTGTGCTGGAGGTGAAGAGGGAAAAAATTCTTGTGATGGAGATGGAGGTAGTCCATTAGTTTGTCCATGGGATGATGACTCAGGAAGATACTACTTTGCAGGTATGATACACTTTTTGATATCATTGATTATATCTAATCGCATTACATTACATTTTGCGTAGAAAGGTCAAGTGTGAAACCATACATGAATTGCAAATGCTTCACACTACATTAATAATAGCAGTTGAGTATCGGAAGAGGTTGAGTCGTGTGGATCAAAATTTTTGCGAGAAAAGTAAGGGAGAGTTGGGGAATTATGCGCATTTAGGAAGAAATATTTTATGTGGCGAGACTATGATAGATACATTAATTTCAAGAACGCAGCACTGGTTTTATCTTATACATGTAAAATAATATTTAACAAAAAAACTACTACACAGGCATGACATTTAAAACAGTTAAAAATTGCAGTTGAGCACAATTGTCCACCCCGGCGGATGGTACCATATATCTCGATTTTTGCCAATTTCTCCACATATCATACATATCACTTGGAAAAAGTTATCCATAAGGCCAGACTATCGTTGTGAACTAGTCGCAGGATCTGTGGAAAATCTCGGGGCTTGCGTACCAAACAAATCCATTGGATATATTCTGGGCTGGTACAACCAAACTGCATCACCGGGCTTATATATCTCTCCTTTATGGTTTTTTCCAACCGTCTCGAGGAGGTTTCCCAAAGAGGATATCGCTAGGAAGTTTCATTTCTCGACCATTCACCAACATTGAAGGTATATAGCCAGTGGATTCATGCTGGGCACTCCGATAAGATGAGAGGAACGATGGAATCAATAATCCCAATCTTGCTGGTTTTGGGAGACAAATAACGATAGATATAGGCAAATTGTCCTGTTATGACGTTCCACTAAACCATCAGACTGTGGATGCATTGGTGTAGTTCGAGTTTTCTTAATCCCGATGAATCTCATTAATTCTGTCCACAATTCTGATTCAAAATTTCTTCTTTGATCGGAATGTACTTCCAATGGTACTCCGTGTCTTGCGATGACATTACTCATAAATACTTCAGCGACGGTTGCAGCCTCTTGGTTAGGAATTTGTACTACTTCGTATGCTTTGGATTACGCTATCGGAGCATTTTTGTCTCAAAACAGTCGGCCAGTTGCTTTCTTCTCAAGATCTCTTTCTAAATAAAAAAAACAATTTTCCATGGGGAAAGGAGCGTATGCTATTGTGGCGGCTTTACGGAAATTGGGTAATTATCTTGTTGGTACACATTTTAGACTCACAACAGATCAACGGTCTGCTTCGTTTATGATTGATGGGGCTCATCCAAGAAGAATCAAAAATGAGAAAACTATGCGTTGGAGTCTAGAACATTCAAATTAGAACTGTGAACTCATTTAGAGGCATGAATATTAGAATCTAACAGCTGAAGTATTATCGAGGATATGCTCATCAACTGGAGGACATTTAGCCCACTTACTTTCCCTACCCTAGGTTCTGTGTTATCCTAGAGAAACAAGGATGTACAATTGGGTACGAAGAAGAAATCTTCCTTTTTTCCTAGAATATATCAGAAAAATAGTTTCTTGTTGTACTCAGGTCCATCATATCAAAGCGAGTCAACCTTTTGGAAGGTTGATTATGGACTTTGGAGGATCTTCACCTTCATCCTCAAAAAATAGTTACATTAATTTTAGTAAACGAATATTCGCGATTTCCTTTCGCTTTCCCTAGTCCTGACATGACTGCTTTCACTGTTATATCTAAATCTGAAGAACTTTTTACCTTATGAATATTTACATTATGATCGAGTATCAAGTTTCATGTCTTTTCTCTTTTCGGTTGGTGTACCTACAAGTCGAATTACAACGTACAATCATCCTCAAGGTAATGGACAGAGTGACCGCTATGTTGGTATTACAGCGTGTCCACGGATGGGGTATCCTATAGTTGAAAAATGTTTAAATAGTAGTTTAGTGAAAAATGTCATTCTCGATAAAAAGTTTTGCTTGTTCCTCAACTCCATAAAATGAAATGAAATCCAACTTTTTCAAAACCCCTCTCATTTTATAGCCAGTTTGATGAAAACCGTATGAATTTTTGCACTAAGTTCGAAAATATGGCATTAATCTAGTGAGTGACGTTTACGATGTATCAAGTAACTGTCAACTTTTATAAATAATTTCCAAATTGTCATTCTTTGAGAAATATTTGACAACAATAATAACTGTTCAAGAATTATAATCAATATCAAAAATAACAATAGAGAATAATAATGTAAGAAACACTAAGTGAACAAAAAACATATATTCAATATATCCTCCCCAGCTTCAAAAAATCTCTCAATTCTCTTTCTAAATTTTTTGTAAGTATTTCGCAGCATTTCTGGGATTATTTCGTTAAGAGGGGCCTCACGTTTTAGGAACCTGAAAACAGTTGGCACCCGTGACTTGTAGCAAAATTTAGGTCAATTTGTAAACAACAAATCGAAAGAATGCAGGGAAATTAAGGGTGGAAAATTTAACACAAAACACAATATAACTTGGTCTTTTGTCTTGGGGATCAGGTATTTTGGTTAAGTTTTAGATTGGTATAAAAAAGATATAAGCCATTAAGTGATGGTGTGATTTTGACAGTTTGGACAATTTGTGGTCACCAATTTGAACGCCAAAACCTGAGTCCCAAAAGGAAGCCTAGAGAATTCGATTCTGAAAATATGAAATCTCAAATGACTGAATTTTTTGAGATTTGTTGCACGAAAATTTTTGCAAACGAACAACTTTTTACTTTAGTTCAACCGTTCCCCCATCTTGATGGATGGCGCTGTATAGAACTTCAATGAGAGATGACGACGGTCAAATCATAGACAAATAATATCATTACTTTCTCTATGGGTCAAATTTTGTTGTCATATGTTTTGTGTCCATAAAAATATCCCTAATTTATAGTTTAGTGTGTATTGTACAGATACCTTATCTCTGGTATTGTATTCTCGCATATTAGATGGGTTGGACGGAAAAGAAATAATACCAAGAATGTATTATATAAAAACAAAAAAAATATTTACCATTTAGGTGATCAAACATATGTGTATCTGTCATTTTATACATGGAAAATAGAGAATGAGCCAACTATTTTATTGTACAATGAAGGAAAAATGTTTCAATTCCAATCTCCACAACACATATAATCAATCTTTGCTAACAATGTAGAAGCAAACTTGTACATGTTGATTGTATGTTTGCTTTTGTACTGTATATATGGATCTCCCTACAATATATACCGTATTATTTGTCATTACAGATATTTGGCTTTACATTTTTTATTAGTTGTTGTAGTTGCTTTGTCAGTTTTTCTTAAACGTTTGATATTTCTAATTGAGATTCCTCACTGTACCTTACTTTCTTCTTTCTATTAAATATTCAGCATTGTATTACAAGTAAATATTTCTCTGTATAATAAATAAATTAGGAAACTTTCCGTTTATATTTGATTTTAGATGAAATTGAATGTATTTACACATGTAGTTTAAAAAAGAGCCTACATGTCAAATAAAATTTGAAAGCAACCAACAGAAACTCTGAAACTGATACTAATATGTTTAGATTGAGGCAAAGTTGTGACACGACGTTCGGTGTTTTTATACTAAATGAGCTATTTTCAATCATGTGAATTTGCATTTTTCCGGCAATTTAATTTTCTTAGCATGAAACAAACAAAAATTTATAATCATAAGAACGTTTTATTATGTTAATATAAATAGTACAAATTTTGAAAGGTAGAATGTTTTTAAAGTATGTATATTTTTCTTCCATCATTGATTTCTAGCAATTCCGACAATGCTGTCACTTGGTATCCATATTATTAAATAGCACATGATCTTTCATGCAATATGTAATGCATGCACCTTGTATCAGGTGATAATAGTTATATTTTTCAATTATCACTATCATATTTTCATCAAAATGAATTATGTAATTCTTGTCTTTTGAGAGCGGTTTTAATTTTTCTTCATTCAGATACTTCAAAGGTCACTTCACTTCAATTGAGCATTTTTCGCTCTTCGCTAACAAACCCATATTATCATTAGAAAAGGGTTTCAAGAGAATGTTGAAAGATGTTTTGATGATACTAGGACAAAACATCAGTATTATTTATACTACCAAAACTGCCTACGGATGTCAGTAAAACTTCGCGCCATGTACACGTCTCAAGTTACTGTAGCTCTAGAAAAAATATAATTTCCATTTAATAAACAATTGAAGTACCTAATCAAAGTTAAATCACAAGAATTTTTGGAATCACTTGAAATACAAATAATTCTCAATTTATTGACTGAAATTTATTCAGATAAATTATCTATATATACTTAGTTATTTTCCAACTAATTTTGAGCTGATCTAAAAAATAATTTAGGGAGAAAATAAATTTGAAAGACTTGGCCCAATTTTTGGTATAATGCTGCAAAAATTGGCCCAAGTCTTATAAATATTTTTTCTTGCCAACTGACGGTGTTGTGAGGACGATACAATTCGATAATTTCAAGAACGGTGCTCGAGAATATCATTTTTAGGAACTATTCGCATATAGAGCATTCACAAGCTTGCGTATGCATGACGTTGGGAACGACGTCAGGAATAACGCCCCGGTTCGAGATTCAGGGCATCAGGGCGGATGGAACTCAATTATCGACCACCACACCTGCAAGAAATGAATCACCGGTGGTGACATTCATGACATTCAACTTTAGAAATATTTTTACAAAAGTTACAACTTTTATTTTTTAAAACTGAATATCTTTTTAATAAATACATGGAAAATTATTATTGATGCTGCAACTAGAAGATCATATATGATTAATATGGCAAATGTAAGCATAATTTGCCCGTAGATAATACACTTTTCAATTAATTAAAAAATATATATTAGGGGGGAGAGGAAAAAGATGAAATTTTCGGTATAAGAGTGTCTGTCGCAAAAGTATATGAAAGAGGGCGGAGTCGAGACGTGACATGTCTAGAGTTACGAGCGGTCACTCCTGATCACATATTTTCACATTAATCAAATATTCCAGTGAACTTAACCTCAAACATAGCTTTTAAAATAAAAAATACGGATTGCAGGATAATTTACATTATCATAACCATAATTTCTGATATCGGGATACAATTACTCACTTTTTAACAACTTATTCATTTCAAAAACATTTATGAAATTCTTAAATAATCAAAAATCTATTAATAAATGGAAATACTTATGTCAGCAAGTTTTGTTTGGATGCAACCTAGAAAACAAAGATAAGGTTTCTGTGCTCACAAAAAGTTGAAATATTTGAAAGCAAAACATCCGGTCTAGAGATGCGTTTCTTTGAACCGTCAATAGTGGAAAGACAGAGAGAGAAAATATGTTGAATAAGTAAAAGCCGATTCAGTACTACTATCGACATATATCGTAAATATTTTGGACCAAATATTTACTGAATAAGTAACTAGTATTGTGTAAGTTCTAAGGTTTATATAGCTGTGAGGAGGCCCCTCTTAACGGCATCAATTATAGATCGTTTCAAGTCTTCAGTATTATGGTTTACATTATTTGCGTAAACTTTTTGTTTTAGGTAGCCCCATAAAAAAATAGTTGAATCGGGGGATCGGGATGGAAAAAATATTTGTCCATAAAGTCATATCCATTGCCCAGGAAAATATTCATCCAGTCATCCTCTAATTAGCAAAGTTGCATGTGACGAACATCCATCACGTTGAGAGTACATGTTACGCCTTTGCTCCAAGGGAATATTTTCTAATTCAGATATTAAGAAGTTGTCCAGCAAATACAAATATACCTACTGATTTATTTTATCTTCCAGAAAATACCGTCCGATTATTCGATCCGGTAAAACCGTACATCAATCATTAACTTGTTTTAGCAAATCTTGTAGCTTGGGTTTTCACTAGCCCAATATTGACAATTTTGGGAAGAAATGACTCCGTTTGTTGTAAACGTTGCTTATTCAGAAAACAAAATATTATCTTCAAAGAGTCTGTCATGCATAAGTTTTTCGCCAATCATCGCACAAAAGTCTAACCTTGTGTCATAATCATAATCTTGTAAGTTATGAATAAATTTCGGTTTGAATGGATAAATTTTGATTTGCTTAAATAATTTCTGTAAGTGACTCTTGTAAAAACCAACCTCCACTGCTCTTTTTCGTAGACTCAAATTGGGATTTTCCCTTAACGAATGCATAGCTAGTGCAATAGCTGCATCATCCCCCTCAACGTACGCCTTTGTCAATTTCTTTTTGTTTTGAACAGATCCTGTGTCATAAAATTTCTTTATTAATTTCTTTAATTCACACCGCGTAATGTGTACATCTACATATTTTTTCGTGAAATTTTGCAATTGCATACTGGTACGAAACTTCCCCAATACCATAACACTTAATAGGCCCAAGTCTTATAAATATTTTTCTTGCCAACTGACGGTGTTGTGAGGACGATACAATTCGATAATTTTAAGAACGGTGCTCGAGAATATCATTTTTAGGAACTATTCGCATATAGAGCATTCACAAGCTTGCGTATGCATGACGTTGGGAACGACGTCAGGAATAACGCCCCGGTTCGAGATTCAGGGCATCAGGGCGGATGGAACTCAATTATCGACCACCACACCTGCAAGAAATGAATCACCGGTGGTGACATTGATGACATTCAACTTTAGAAATATTTTTACAAAAGTTACAACTTTTATTTTTTAAAACTGAATATCTTTTTAATAAATACATGGAAAATTATTATTGATGCTGCAACTAGAAGATCATATATGATTAATATGGCAAATGTAAGCATAATTTGCCCGTAGATAATACACTTTTCAATTAATTAAAAAATATATATTAGGGGGGAGAGGGAAAAGATGAAATTTTTGGTATAAGAGTGTCTGTCGTCTAGCGCAAAAGTATATGAGAGAGGGCGGAGTCGAGACGTGACATGTCTAGAGTTACGAGCGGTCACTCCTGATCACATATTTTCACATTAATCAAATATTCCAGTGAACTTAACCTCAAACATAGCTTTTAAAATAAAAAATACGGATTGCAGGATAATTTACATTATCATAACCATAATTTCTGATATCGGGATACAATTACTCACTTTTTAACAACTTATTCATTTCAAAAACATTTATGAAATTCTTAAATAATCAAAAATCTATTAATAAATGGAAATACTTATGTCAGCAAGTTTTGTTTGGATGCAACCTAGAAAACAAAGATAAGGTTTCTGTGCTCACAAAAAGTTGAAATATTTGAAAGCAAAACATCCGGTCTAGAGATGCGTTTCTTTGAACCGTCAATAGTGGAAAGACAGAGAGAGAAAATATGTTGAATAAGTAAAAGCCGATTCAGTACTACTATCGACATATATCGTAAATATTTTGGACCAAATAATTACTGAATAAGTAACTAGTATTGTGTAAGTTCTTAGGTTTATATAGCTGTGAGGAGGCCCCTCTTAACGGCATCAATTATAGATCGTTTCAAGTCTTCAGTATTATGGTTTACATTATTTGCGTAAACTTTTTGTTTTAGGTAGCCCCATAAAAAAATAGTTGAATCGGGGGATCGGGATGGAAAAAATATTTGTCCATAAAGTCATATCCATTGCCCAGGAAAATATTCATCCAGTCATCCTCTAATTAGCAAAGTTGCATGTGACGAACATCCATCACGTTGAGAGTACATGTTACGCCTTTGCTCCAAGGGAATATTTTCTAATTCAGATATTAAGAAGTTGTCCAGCAAATACAAATATACCTACTGATTTATTTTATCTTCCAGAAAATACCGTCCGATTATTCGATCCGGTAAAACCGTACATCAATCATTAACTTGTTTTAGCAAATCGACTATTAGAGTTAATCTTGTAGCTTGGGTTTTCACTAGCCCAATATTGACAATTTTGGGAAGAAATGACTCCGTTTGTTGTAAACGTTGCTTATTCAGAAAACAAAATATTATCTTCAAAGAGTCTGTCATGCATACGTTTTTCGCCAATCATCGCACAAAAGTCTAACCTTGTGTCATAATCATAATCTTGTAAGTTATGAATAAATTTCGGTTTGAATGGATAAATTTTGATTTGCTTAAATAATTTCTGTAAGTGACTCTTGTAAAAACCAATCTCCACTGCTCTTTTTCGTAGACTCAAATTGGGATTTTCCCTTAACGAATGCATAGCTAGTGCAATAGCTGCATCATCCTCCTCAACGTACGCCTTTGTCAATTTCTTTTTGTTTTGAACAGATCCTGTGTCATAAAATTTCTTTATTAATTTCTTTAATTCACACCGCGTAATGTGTACATCTACATATTTTTTCGTGAAATTTTGCAATTGCATACTGGTACGAAACTTCCCCAATACCATAACACTTAATAGGATATACTCCCTGTTAAATAGTTAACATTATTGTCAAATATTTCTAAGAGAATGACAATTTGAAACTTATTTATGAAAGTTGACAGTTACTTCATACATCGTAAACGTCACTCACTAGATTAATACATTATTTTCGAACTTGGTGCAAAAATTCATACCATCCATCCATGGCTCTACAATCCGGGGTGGGTCTTGGCCGCCTCAACAATTCTCCTCCATTCATGTCGATCCTGAGTACTTTCTTCCCAATTAAGGACTCCCAAAGTTTGCAGGTCCTTGTGAATATTATCACGCCATCGAAGTTTTGGGCGCCCAAGTGGTCTTTTGTTGTTAGGGGCTTCTTTCCAGACCATTTTAATTAGCCTTGAGTCATTACTCCTCTGGACATGTCCCAGCCATCTTAATCTGTTGGATTTAATTTCTTGTACTATACTTGGGCTATTATATAGTTCATATACCTCATTGTTCGTGCGCCTCCTATACCGCACTGTTTGTTGATCCCAGACTCCTCCGTATATTTTCCTAAGGATCTTTCTTTCGAAACGATTGAGTAGTAGCGTGTCAAAAATTCATACGGTATTCATAAAACTGGCTATAAAATGAGACGAGTTTTGAAAAACTAGAATTTTATTTCATATTATGGGGTTTCAGAATAAGTAAAACTTATTATCAAGAATGACATTTTTCAGTAAAATGAATATATTCACCTATAGGATGGATACTCCATCCTTGGAAGACTATAGAATTAGCTTGGAAAAGTCACAAACTTGATATTAGCCAATGGGAAATAGTGTTTCAGGAACCATTACATTCTATTCGCTCATTTTCGCATAAAAAACATCCAATTTCGACGCTAATTGTTTCTGCCTCTCTCCGGTTGATTTCTAGCAAAGACACACAATTCACCCACAAAACCAAACATAACTTCAATTTCTATACACCTTTTTTCTCAACTTCCCAGACACTTTTGCTAAAACTGAATTTTCAGCCCTACCTCAAACAAGCCAAGTCAAAACGCGCACACAAACCACCCACAAAAACACCCCCAACCAGCCCTGAAGAGGATACGAATCCTATAACAGGGCCACACTCCAAACAAAAACAAACCCAAATAAACACTACAAGCCCCAACCTCAAAAAATCCACGAACTTATCTCTCTCTCTCTCTCTCTCTCTCTCTCTCTCATTGTTATGTACTTCAATTAATGCAATACCCCATGAGAAGATGATAGGGTTTTTTAGAAGATCTACTAACGGGTCTACCAATCCTTCATGGTTGATGAATCCAGGAACATGTTTGATGAAAATACCAAAGAAAATCCTAATTATTCCTTGGTGAGGTTATCTAACAGAAGAAAAACAAGTGTTTCATCAAGATATTTAGCTCCCATCGGATCCTAGTTTAAAGAATGTCAACGAATTATGCCTACAGAAAATGAATTCCCCATTGAAACAATTACTCCTACTTTACTAGAAAACTCTGATGGCTTAGCAGGACCGCCTGAAAATTTTTAGAATAAGCAAACTGAACCTAGTATATCCGGAATTGAATACACTAATGATTGCACCTTACCTGAATTCAAGGATCAAGTTCAACAACCTATTAGTGGAGCTCACGTGAACTCTCTTTAAAACTATCATTTTCGTTCATGTTCATTTTTTTATAATAGAGCCTTGTCGGGTTCATCATCATCATCATTCTCAGTGTGTTTCAGCCATCTATGGACATACGCTTCCCCAAGTTGTATCCATCCGGTACTGTCAGCTGTTCTGCTCATCCATTGCACTCCCGCTACTCTCTGGATTTCGTCTTTGGTCTTCATGGGTGATAAAGCCAGCCTTTTGATGGTTTTGACTTTGACACTTTCGCTAATTTCTCAAACTTTCTCTTCGATAATCCTTTTGACAGTGGATTGAAAATCTCCAAATAAAACGCTAGTTCGTGCAAGATTAACTTCTGACAGGGATGACTGATTTATTTATTTGAAGTTGACAAAAATATAATTATTTACAAAGTTACTACGCCGCTTTGATTAGAAAATTGGTAGATCAGCTCGAATACTAAATGTAACTAAAATGATTAAGTACTTACAATTGGGTTTTTTCACTTCAAAACACTTAATTTTAATAATAATTATCTACTGTAATTATCCGCGCTAGGAATGAAATTACAAATTTCTTTTTTTAAGGGAAGTAACGCTCTGCGTATGTGGAATAATTAATTGACACTACTCTGACATTTCTCTTCTTTTTAATATCAGTCAATTTTTTGACTGACAGGCCTTGCCTATCTAAATTTAAATGAATAATATTTCGGACGTGTTCCGAACACTGGGTTTATTCTCCTCTTGGTCGCCATTAGGCCACTTTCCTTGTTGATCCGTTGTTCTCCGTCCTATTGAGATGTCCTGCCCATTTCCATTTTAGTCTTGCTATGAGTTCAGCAATGTCAGTTACCTTTCGATGGACTTTCTTTCTCGCAGTCGTATTCCCAGCACATTTCGTTCCATCTTACTTTGTACGATTCTCATTGTGTCTATTAATTTGCCGTTTAGTATCCAGGTTTCTGCGGCATAGGTTAACGTTGTTAGTACACATTGGTTGAAGACTTGAGATTTGAGGTATTATGGATATATTGTCTTAAATACATTATTGAGTCTTACATATGCTGCCCATCCAAGTTAAATCCTTCTGTTGATTTCTGTTAGCTGTATGTTGTTATCGAAGGATATTTTTTCCAAGATATATTTATTCCGTAATGACCTGCACCCCACTGTCGTCACCCAATTCGACCATCGTAACGTAGTAAACGTAAACTATCATGTTGGCGTTTTCATAGATTGCTTTCACAAGCTGTATGTATCGTATGTATGTATCTATCTATGTTCGGGTTACTTATAAATTATATAACAGTTACTATATTCGTTCCAGCGTGCCCCTGTTTTATATTGTTATGAACTAACAATCTAGTTCAAAATACATAATGTAGATCTTCTTCACACTATCTTGAAACTGCTATTTTATCTTTTCTGAGGCTGGTCTAATAAATAACAAGATAGAATCCGCAGCAGTATTTACAGATAACACGTCCATATTATCGTCAGACAAGGATCTCACATAAATCCTCAGCAGCGAACTTAAGTATCACCATTATGTAAAACTTTTATTTTTGTTGTAGGTATGGCTTCTTGGGGACTTGGCTGTGCCCAGAAAGACACACCAGGTGTCTACGTAGACATTACCCAATTCAGGAATTGGATCGATGATCAGATGACAATTCACCAATTATCAACAATATTTTACGAACGAGATAATCCAATTATATACCTACACTAAGACGATAGATAGTATCACGTGTAATGTTTAACATGAAAATTGAACTTTAATATATAATATTGTTAATGCTTCGGGTGCGGATATAGAAATTATAAATAGAGTAGAATAATGAAAGTTTCAATTAATTTTTTCGTACCTCTACCAACCAGAAATTGGAAGCTTCGGGATAAGGTTTTGTTTAGTTGGCGTGAAATGGTGAGAGAAGTATTATGGAAAAGCCATGTTTTGAATTGAGCACTTATTTTTGCATTAAAATATAATCAGAAATTAGAACGCATTCGATTTATAAGCAGATATTATTACTAAGCAATATCGCATGATGAGGATTTGTCCATTGACGGAACCTCATGTACTTCATATCAAATCAATTGGTCAGTTTCTTCTGTCTTTTGTTGTCTTCTCCTATTAGTAGGGTTTCTAGGGTTGAGTTTTCGTGGTTTTCAATTTTTACGTGGTGGGTGTTGTTTGTTTGTTGTATGACATTTTTCACAAATTTTATTTTGAGATTGTTATGAATTGTTTCATTGGAGACGAATCGTAGGGCATCTAATATTGCTCTTGAAAGTTTAGATTGGGATCTTTTGATTATATTTATGTTAGCTACATTTGCTATCGCAGCCCCATATGTGTGATTATTTTTTTGTAGATCAATATTTTTTGTTCCACAATTAGTTTTGATCTTCTCTCTACTAACCACTTTATTTGACAAGTAGTTAAGACGATTTATATTATATTCTTTATTATATGTTTTTCCACAAAAATTTGCGGTCCAAGGTTATTTCTAGATATTTTACTTCTTCTTTTTGGGAATTAGAATCAGGATTACTATTCTCCGATGATACAGCTTAATGCAAATATTCCAAGTATAGTTTGTCTGGAGGTTGGCAAATTGGATGAGAATAAAAGACTCATAAATGGGCTCCCTTGCGGGTCTCCTGCTACTATTGGATGTAGTATTAGTGTTTCATTTCCCATTTTTATTTCAAATTGACTCTCACTAAGGTAGGATTCCAATAAGATAAAGTAAAAGGGGAGGATTTGTTTGATATTGTATAGTAGACCGTTATGCTAGGGACGGTCAAATGATTCCTGGCGCATTTCCAAGAATGCTGCTGAACAATAGCTTCTGCTTTCATAGGCTTTATTGATGACATATGTTCTTTGATGTAATCTGTTGCATTGTTGAGTTCCTCTGGCGGAATCCAAATTGATGATTTAGGATTCATTCTTCTGGTCTTATATAATTGCTTAGTCTGCGTAGTAGCTTGTCATCCATTTTGGGAGTTTTATTGGTCAATAGGAGTTTGCTTCTAAGATTTGTTTCTCTGGTTTGACTATTGCAATTATTTGTGATATTTTCAGTAGTTTTGGTTGGCTAATACCTTATTATTCTTAATTCCGTTAAACAGGTATGTCAGTAACACTATTGCTTTTTGGAGAAGTTTTTTTTAACATTAATGGTGTAATTTTGTTTGTTCCAGGTGCCCTTTTCTGTCCCATGAATTTGATCACTTCTTTAATTTCTCCCAGAGTGGTATTAATGGTTATCGTTCTTCTATAGGTGTTTATGAGTGTTGTTATATTCCATGATCTATTACATTGTGGAGTGTGAATGTATTCGAAAAATGGAGTGCGATGAGTTCAGCTCTCTCTTTGTCACTTTTTGCCAGGGTTCTATGTTTGATGTTGTTAGCTTAATTGGTGGTACTGGGTCTTTCGGGATTCTTGCATTTTTAATGGTTTTCCATATTGTGTAATAATATCGATTCAGGTTTTTTAGGTAAATGGTAAATGATTCTTCTCTGTATTGTATTCGCGTAGTTTTTTTATTTGTTTGATAGTTGGTTGAATCTGGTTTTATCGATCGGGATGCGTGTACGATGCCATGTTGCTCTAATCATTCGTTTTCATTTCAGAAGGCGTTTTATTTCTAGAAGAATATTGCGGAAATGTTTTTGATGTGAAGTGTATTGCACTGCAGCTTCTTGCAATACTGTTATTACCAGTGTTTCTAGTGGTGAGTCTAGGTCGTTGGGTGTTTTCAATATCAGATTTAGGTTTATAGTAGTTGTCAGTAAATTTCTGAACTCTTTCCACAGTTTAATAGTTATGCAATTTTCTTTCCTCTTGTTTTGTTATAGCCGCTGAGCTGATAAATGCGATGATTGAAGAGTGATCTGATAATAAGTTATAAGTAGGATTTTTTTCTGTATAAGTTTATGGAAGATCATTTGCCACGGAAACGGTCCAGATTATCTGGTATTTTTGCGGGTTAGGTAGGCCAGTATGTTTGATTGCTTGTAGAGATGAAATAATATTAGCAATCGTGCATCAAACTCGCTGCGTGTCCCATAGATTGTTTTTGCTATTGTAATCTCCTCCAGCTAAAAATTTTTGACCAAGAGTTTTGAAAAATATTTCCAAGTATTATTTTTTCATAATATGCCTAGGTGTGCAATAGACTGCTGAAAACTTAGTTCGTGAGGTTAGACACTGATATTAATCAAGTGTAGCACTTATTTAAATTTAAAACAATTTTTGTTTAATTTTCAACACTATTGTCATTTTGCTCTAAGGTAACATCAAAAGTCTCTGTTAAGGAGAATTAGTGGCTTTGTGCTTAGGTAGTTTATAGACAAGAAAAAGATTAGTTGGAAAAGGAAATTATGTGGTCATGGACTTTGAAAAATGTTTTTTAGTGTAAATATGTTAAATTAAAAACGTCCACTACTTAATTGGGTTCACGATTATAAAAACACAAAATAAAATATAGAATCAAGCCGGATATGGGCCAAGAAATTACCTAAAAATGCCATTAAAAGTAGAAGTGACAATTGACAACAACAGGGTGTGTCCTAGTAAATGAAAATCTTTTAAAAATAGGAACATGGGAGGAAATGAAGATATAAGCAACATTGACAAGCTCACAAATGCGACTGTGGATAGAGAAGTTGTGGTTAATAGTTTGATACATTTGGTTAAACTTCTCTTCTCTTTTCTTGACGTCGGCTGTCCGATCAACCTCGTAACGGTACACTTGCGGCTTGTCAAAAAAGTATCAACATAGCCCCCACCTTGGAAGAATTACCCCTCTCAATCGATTGTTCACACTACCTGGTGTCAACATTATCTCGCAGTAGAGGTAAAACGACTTTCGACAACGCACGTCGAACATTACCCCTCGGAGTTTTCACTAAAACTACCCGAATTATGCCGTCTGCTCCAGGATGAACGTCTATTACTCTACCCAGCTCCCATTGAAGAGGCGGCGCGTTGTCATCATTTAATAAAACTAAATCACATACATTCACACTGGATTGTTGACTTATCCACTTTACCCTGATTTGAAATTGGTAGAGATACTTTCGGGACCACCGTGACCAGATTTGCTGCTGCATTTTCTGGAGTCGTTGAAAAGTAGACAACCTATTCTCCGGAACCTCCTTAAAGTCAGCACTTGCTATGGTGGTCAGAGGTTTACAAATTAAAAAGTGTGAGGGGGTAAGTGCGGTCAGATCATTGGGGTCAGAGGAAAGAGAGGAGAGAGGACGAGAATAGAGAATTGCCTCGATCTGGTACATATCTCCTCAGAGGTAACTGTTGCATTACCTAAAACATTATTCTAATGTTTTTTGCAAGATTCAACTCCTGCTTCCCACAAACCTCCCATATGTGGCCAATATGCCGGAAATTATTGCCACTGTACACACTCATTTGTACACGATTCGATCACATTTTGTTAATTTTTTATTAGAAATTTTCACAACTTCGATAAATTGTTTCTAGCTCCAACAAACGTCTTTCCGTTGTCAGAATAAGTATGTGAAGGCACAGCTCTCCTAGGAACAAAACGTCGAAATGCCGCCAAAAAAGCTTCCGTCGTTAAGTCGGAAACCAACTCTAGATGGACACATTTCGTAGAAAAGCATATAAATTTTGCAACGTAACATTTTGACATCTTACTTCACCTGCCTTTCCTATCTTTGAGAATATACGGACCTGCGTAATCCACCCCCGTTGTTTGGAATGGTTCGGCGCAGGTTACACGAGCTTCAGGTAACATTCCCATAATTGAGATTTTCTGACTAAAACTCTACCTCTAATCGGCCAATAATTGTCTCTAATACGAGCTAATAACAATTGGGGACCACCATGTGATAATCTGAAATGCTCGGATTTGATAACTAGTCAAAACTGAAATTTGAAAGTTCCAATCTACCTCCAACATCTCCTTCATCGTCAAAGAACGGGTTTCATTTAAGTAGCTTATTTTTCCTTGGATAGCTCTTTCCTCTTTTTTTAGAAACCCAATCTCATTCTCGAAACAAACGATCTGGGACAATCTGACTAAGAGTTCCATTGCCACATTCAACTCTCTCACACTCAAAGAACCCTTCAGCTTTTCTCCACTACGACACATATTTAAGAATCTCAGGCAATAAGCTGTAACACGTTTAAGTCTGATTTAAGTAGAAAATCTGTGAAACGGGAAATATTCTATCTCCTGCATCTTTAACACTGTAGCTATTCTTTTCATTTCTGGAAGATTGGATTCAACTCAAATGCACGAACTGGCCAAAATTCACGTGACTGAAAGAGCCAAGTTGGCCTTCCCGGCCAAAGCTTTGAACTATGGAGTAAACTTGACATAACTCCCCGGGATAATAAGTCTGCTGGATTCTCCTTGGTCTGAATATAGTACCAATTTGAACGATTACTCACGAAGGTTTGAAGAAGATTTATTTAGGTTCTAATATTCATTGGACCCCCTTCATCCCAAGAAAACTTATTCACCCACAGTTTTTGAAGAATAATTTTCGCCAGAATAACGGTAGGTGCTAAAAGATGTGAAGGATCAAATATAAGTGACATTTCTGACAGTATCACGCATTTGGTAACCTTTTGGAATTACAGTTCTGAAATATGATACGTCTAGACATCTTGCGTACATACCCAATCCAAACCTAAGGTTTTGGTTATATCCTTTTCACCTATTTTTATGATTACGGATGTAATATAAAAAAAACCTTCTACTTTTAGGCTTTAATCCACAAAACATACACATAAGTATCAACTTGACAGTATGTTTAAATGTGACAATGTGACAATCCAGAAACAATAGTAAGGGCGAATATTATACACAATACGAGAATTTAAATAGTAAGGGAGACTCATATCGATTATATGACATTCTCCCCAGGTTTATTAAAGTTCATAGCAACTTAAATACTCCGGAGGATGTCGCTCTCTAGCAGAACGACGGACTGTAGGTACTTCTGGTTCAGTATTACTTGAAATATTTTCAGTTATCTCAATTTCAGAAGATTCTTCTCGTGATTGAAAGTCTGCAGAAATCTTGTCTTCAGATGGGGGGTTAACTGTCGTTTGTAGTTCCTCTGAATCCATATTAACGTTAGCGTCTGATGATAAAGTTATATCTCCACGAGGTGCTAAGTGTTTCAGTGACACAGTTGATTCTTTTCCATCTTGGTGACGAATTAGAGCATATTCTGGATTTGCCTCCAATAGTTCAACTTCTTCCACTAAGGGATCGTATTTGCTGTGACGAATGAACTTCTTCAAAAATACAGGTGTGGACGGCTTCAACCAAGTTGATAACGATGTTCCATAGGATGATCGACGAAGATGATTGAACATACGTTCATGAGGTGTACAATTTGTTTCAGTGCACAACAGAGATCGAATGGAATGGAGTGTATCTGGAAGAGCTTCTTCCCATTTTTGTGTTCCTAAGCCTTTACTTTTAAGAGCTAAACTTATGCTCCTCCATATAATTCCATTGTACCTTTCGATTTGTCCATTTCCTTCAGGGTTATATGGTGTTGTTCGACTGGTTGCAACTCCTTTAGAATGAAGGAAACTAACTAAGTCATTGGATAAAAACTGTGATCCTCGATCCGAATGAATGTAAGCAGGCATTCCAAAAACTGAAAATAATTCCAAGAGACAATTTATAACAGATGCAGTAGTAATATCCTTGCAAGGGTATGCAAATGGAAATCTAGAGTATTCATCAACAACTGTCAAGAGATATTTGTTTTTAGTGCAGCTGGGCAATGGTCCTTTGAAATCAATGTTTAGACGTTCTAAAGGTGAAGTTGCTTTAATCAAATGCGAATTCTTGAGTTTGAGAAATCTTGGCTTCAGTTCGGCACAAACAGGACAAGACAAAATCATTTTCTTGACATCTTCGAAAGAAAATGGAAGATTTCGATGACGTACAAGATGGTACATTCTTGTGATGCCTGGATGACAGAGTGACTGGTGTAAATCGAATAATTTATTACTACTTGTGGTTCCACAAATTCGAGAGAAGGCATCAGCTGCTTCATTGGATCGTCCAGGACGGTAAATGATATCGTAGCTGAAACACGATAGTTCCAACTTCCATCTTTGAATCTTTTCATTTTTAATTTTACTAGAATGCTTTCTGTGAAACATGAACGAGATAGCCTCTTGATCTGTGACGATTTTGAAATGTCTTCCTATCAAAAAATGTTTCCATTTTCTTATGGACTCTATGATAGCATAAGCTTCTTTCTCTACAGAAGAATGTGCCTTTTCTGATCCTGAAAAAGTTCTTGAATGGAATGCTACAGGTCGCCCTCCTTGGTTCAGTGTAGCAGCTAAAGCAATGTCTGACACATCTGTTTCAATGACCAATGGTTCATCACCAGAGACTGTCCACAAAAGAGCTTTTGCAATATCGTCTTTCAATTCATTGAACATTTTGGCAGCATCAGCTGGTACGGGAAATGACTTACAGTCAATAAGTCTTCTGATTTTATCAGAATATTTTGGGATCCACCTGGAGTAGTGGGCAAACATTCCAATTATTCGTCGTAGAGAAGAAATATCTTGTGGCACAGGTAACTTCAAGAGTGGTTCCAATCTACTAGGGTCAGGTTTCAAAGTACTATTTTCTATCACATACCCTAGAAGACATATAGATTTTTGTGAAAATTTAGACTTATTTTCATTAATTGTAAGCTGATATTTGTCGATGACGGACATAAACTTCCTGAGATTTACATCATGTGTTGACCGATCTTCGCCGCATACAGTTATGTCATCCAAATAGGTGAATACCCCTTTTAAATTCTCATTTGATATTATTTTATCAAGGGTTCTTTGAAAACAGGCTACTCCATTAGTAACGCCGAACGGAATCCGACGAAATTGATACAGTCGACCACATGCTTCGAAAGCTGTGTAAAATTTTTCGCTGTCTGCAATAGGGATTTGGTGGTTAGCAATTTTCAGGTCAATAGAACTGAACACTCGATATTTGCCAATTTTAGCAACCAGATCCTCAATATTCGGAACAGGATACGCGTCCAACAAGGTGAACTTATTGATGGTCTGCGAATAATCTATGACCATTCTCTTTCTGTGACGTTCATTCTTCGTTACCAAAACTTGTGCTCTCCAAGGTGACATACTTTCTTCAATTATACCCTCTTTCCGCAGATTTTTGATTTCGTTTGTGATAAATTTTTCATCTTCTTCCGAATGTCGTCGAGGTTTACAAGCTATGGGTCTACAATTTTTGGTTAGATTGCCGAAAAGAAGGGGAGGAGCGACTTTCGCTTCAGTGAGACAGCATATAGAGAGAGGAGGTTTGCTTCCACCAAAACTGATGTCAAGTTTGGAGTGCTGCTTCATAATATCGTGACCAATTATTTAATCAGTGCACAATTTTGGTAGAAGAGATACTTTGAAATTTGTATAAACATTTCCAAGAATTTCCAAGTCTATATAGCAGTAACCATTTATTGATGAAGACAGAGAAACTGAAGCCATTGAAACTTTTCCAGTGGTGGGATGTATGTTGAATTTACGCTCCTTAGCGAAAGTATAGTTTAGATAACTATCAGAGCTGCCCGTGTCTATCAGGGAAGTAGCGTGCAGGTTGTTTATTTCAACATTAACAAGACTTTTTGATAAACTGAGAGGATGGTTTGTAGAAGCAATAATGTGGTCCGAAGTTGTAGTTTCAGTTGAACAATGGGAATGGTTAGACGAGGTGGAAGCCATTAGGGTGGAAGCTGAAGTTGATTTATTTTCTTTTGCCAGTTTTAACTTCATACAAACCATAGGAAAATGTCCCAACCTCTTACAGTACTGACAGATCTTGGCCCGCGTAGGGTATACGGGTGCGAGGATGCTTGTTTCCGCCACAGAAATAACATTTTTGTGTGGTAGCAGCATTAAACGAAATATTTTCGACACGATTCATTACTTCGGAATGGTTCGGATGTTCTCCAGCAGTATTGGAAGAAGATGTTGCATTGACGCAAGACTGATATGATGGGAAATTATAAGATTCTGAATATTTTTGTGCACTTTCCAACGATCTTGATTGAGAAACTGCCTGGTCTGGTGTGAGAATACTATTCTCCAAAAGTCGTTGACGGATATGAGGTGTTACTAAACCTCTGATGAAGGTGTCTCTTATGAAGTCATTTCTGTTTTCTTCAGCAGTTACTGCTTTAAAATTGCATTCTTTACTCAGTATCTTAAGGGACTGTAAATACTGATCTATCGACTCACCATTTTCTTGTTTCCTCGTAGCAAGAATATGTCTAGCATATATTTCATTCACAGGTTCGCTATACGCATTTTCTAGTGTTTTGATAGCATCTTCGTAGGTCGTACATTCACAGATGAGTTCGAAAACTGTTGGAGATATGTAGTTGATAAGAAGTTTGAGTTTGTCATGATTTTCCGGCTTTGTACTCTCCAGAAAATTTTTGAAAGTCGTATACCAGTGTTTCCATTCCTTGGAAGAGTTAGTGTTATTGGCATTCACGTCGAATTTCTCGGGACGTGAAAACTTATCCATTTGTAATCCTTCAGTAGTTTTTTTGTGGATTAAATTGTAATATAAAAAAAACCTTCGACTTTTAGGCTTTAATCCACAAAACATACACATAAGTATCAACTTGACAGTATGTATAAATGTGACAATGTGACAATCCAGAAACAATAGTAAGGGCGAATATTATACACAATACGAGAATTTAAATAGTAAGGGAGACTCATATCAATTATATGACAACGGAATCATTACTCTCCGTAAGATACTGCAATACATCCTCACTATTAGATGACCATTTCTGTAGTTCGAATCCACCCGATTCCAAAACTGCTCGCAAGTTATTACACAGAGAAATGGCTTCCTGAACCGTGTCTGTACCCGAAATTATATCATCCATGTAAAAATCTCTCTCGATTATCTTCGAAACCTTCGGAAAGAAATTACACTCTCATTAGACAACGCACTGCTAAGAAGGGAGAAGACGCGTTACCATAGGTGACCGCCTTAAACTCGTACTCCTGAATAGTTTCAGATGGATCAAATGTCCACAGTATCCTCTGTAGGCATTTCTGGTCAGGATGTATTCAAATTTGGCGATACATTTTGACAACATCTCCACATATCACTATATTGTACAGCCTAAATTTCAAAAGTATGGATACCAAATCGTCCTGAATTGTGTGACCCACATACTGATGATTATTCAAGGGTTTTCCAATGTCCGACTTCGCAGAACCGTCAAAGACAACTCTAAGTTTGTTCGTCTGGTTCTTTTCATCAATTACACTGTGGTATGAAAAATAGTATGACACTTTTACCTCCTTTAACTCATTCACCAGGGACATATGACCTAACTGAATGTATTCTCTAACAAACTCACTCTACATTTCCTTTAGCTTAGGATTTCTCTGTAGTTTCCATTCTAGAGAGTGAACCTCCTCGACGCTTGAACTCAAGAATCGCCTAGCAAAAATATGGGTTATAAAGGGAATCTGCACTATAAATATCCTAACACTCCTTCTCTTCAGTCGACTTAGAATGGCTTAGAATGATGAGGCTCTTCAATCTCCCAGAATCTCGATTACTGGGCTTGAACATCCAGATACGTATTCACATGATACCGACTAATAGAAGAATGGCCTTTGGGAGGGTATTTACCACTCAAAACCCAACCAATTCTACTTTTTTGGAAGGTAGGACGGTTAGGATCTGATGATATTTGTTCAATGCATAATAAACTTAGATAAACTCCAGCCCCTAATAACAAGTCGATTTCCCCAGATCTATAGAAATCTGTGACTGCCAAAATAATATGTGACACAGACAGCTCCTTAATTCGCAGGAAAGAATTCCAGGCGAGAGTGTAGAAAATAAGCTATAAAATACATTCTACAACCTGGATTTTATATGTATTTTAAACGTTTTTTCACTGGTTATAGAGGGGGCCAATGGAATCGATGGTCTTTTTTTACCGTTATGTAATAAAACGGTCTGGGGCTCGATTCTTCACTTCTATTAACATGGGTCAAAATAATTTTCAAATGGAAATATTAAATTCTGTATTCTCCACAGAATCACGAGAATATTTTCTTCCCAAATGACCACGAATATTTGCACATGGTAAATGCCACGCGAATTTATACTTTCCAATGGAATTGCTGAAATTGATTCTGTGCAACCAACCTACATAACCACAGAATATCCATCTATGATAAGAACCAAAGTGCTTAGTTTTTGTTAAACTTTGGCGTTTTTTTAATCTCTAATGGAAGAAGCCATTTAACTGCATAATTTCGAAGTTTTGGAAGCGGATTTACCTTGAAATTTTTGGTCTAGGTCGAAGGAGAGAACAGGAGATCCTTTCATAAACATAAGTGATAAGCAATTCATAAAATTATTCAAAATGTATTAGTAGATAGTGGGTCACTTTACCCACGTTTTAGGAGGGAGTGTGACGTCACAGGCCACGCCCTCTGACGTAGCTGTCATCTGTCACATGTGTCATCTGTCAAATGTGTCATCTGTCAAATGTGTCATCTGTCATCTGTCAAATGTGTCATCTGTCAAATGTGTCATCTGTCAAATAAGTCAACAGTCATGTGTTCTGTACCATATGTCATAAGTGTCGTGTCATCTGTCAACAGTCATATCCATCTTTTGTTCTGCGTCGACTCTCATGTGATCCATGACGATGTGTCGTGTGTGTCATCTGTCAACGCCTGCCATGTGTGTCAAATGTATCGTATTCCTGTTCTGTGATTCCATATTCTCCATGATTTGTCTATGTGTCGTTTGTGCGTTCCGTCGTATGTCTCATCTGTCATATGTGACGTATGTGCCGTATGACCATCCGTCAAATGTCTCATCTGTCATATGTGACGTATGTGCCGTATGTGCGTTCCGTCATATGTGACGTATATGTCGTATGTGCGTTCCGTCGTATGTCATCCGTCAAATGTCTCATCTGTCCTATGTGACGTGTGTGCCGTATGCGCGTCCCGTCGTATGTGTTATCCGTCGAAACCTTGCAATCTATCGTCGTCGTCGTCAACCTACATTATCCAACAGGTGTCGGTAATACAGTTACCTTGTCTTGCCATCTGTCGTCGTCGTCGTCATCGCCATAACGGCGTAAACATATATCTATTTAATGAAATTGACTGTCTCGACCCTTACTTCGTGGAATATGCTCATATTAGTGTTTTTAAATGAAACTCAAGGTCTCTAGTTAATTCCACAATATAATACAAGTTATTGTATTATATTATTCTGTCATTCTGACGATGATATTGATTTATCGAAACAATTGTCAATTTTTTAGAATTTTCAATAACTTGTATTATATTGTGGAATTAACTAGAGACCTTGAGTTTCATTTAAAAACACTAATATATCTATTTGTTATTCACCAGGATGCCAAAACGGCCGTGAGTGGTTGGGGTAGCGAAGCTACTTTTTCCGCATACTGCGCATGTTTTCCGTTACAGATAGGCCGTAAAAGACACATTTCAACGTTCTGTGCACGTACTAAAAGGCATTTCCCCATATCTCTGTTATTATTTGTCGGATTGGAGTCTAATAAACGCTAATATGATTGTTAGAATATTATCGTATACAGGATGTACAAAAAAGATGCCATTAGGGCACTAGAACATATCTCTGCTATTATTGGTCGGATTGAAGTCAAATAAACGCTATTATATTTGTTAGATTATTATCGTATACAGGATGTGCAAAAAAAGATGCCATTAGGGCACTAGCACATATCTCTGCTATTATTGGTCAGATTTTATGGAACAAAAGACATTATGATTGTTGGAATATTATCGTATACAGGATGTGCAAAACAGATGCCATTAGGGCACTAGAACATATCTCTGCTATTATTGAAGTCGATCAAATGCGCTGGAAGATGGACTTATACCAATAACAGAACCAATTTCGTGACAACATAATGATTTTGAAGTTATGCGGCTTAGATGACTGTGATGGAAATTCTCAACTTGTTAAAAAAAAGAAATATGTGGTTCTTTCAATAGTTATATACGTAGAAAGTTTGGCGAATTGGTTTCTGTGAAACACGGTGACAAGGCTAAGCTGTATTTCCTCTTACTAAGTAACAAAAACCGCTTGCCCCTGGAACAAGAGAGGGAAACATAAAGAACCTGTGTGCATTCCATACAAAGTAGAATTGGCGAACGTTGAACTCGACAGGCTACTTAAAGAAATGTCAAATTTATTGCAGCAACTCCGGAAGGAAGCTTACTACCTAATGGACTTGGACATAACGCAAGAATTTTGCAAGAAGTTTTAACAAAGAAGAAATGATTAACTATTTAACAAACAACTTTAACTTTTGCATCCAAGAAGAGTACAAGGAAAAGTGCAACGTTATTGTGAACAACGATAAAACAGTTGGTATAGATTGCCTTACTTGACTCACATCTAATGCAAGGCTTAAAATATATAACAAATTTATTTGTCAAATAATCAGTCTTGGAGTTAACAAGAACATTGGAAGCCATATTATAGATATCGTTAATTACCCTAGACGCAAGATTACAGGAAACTTTCTCTTCTGCATTAGCCAAGAAGCAAGGCATTACCAGATTGGAAGCTACGATATATAACTACACTATTGAAAATTTCCATGTAGAATGCTAGTGCCCTAATGGCATCTTGATGTCGACATCCTGTATATTGATCGAACGTCGTAGTGACGTATCTAACATAATACCGTTTGTTCAACTTAAATCCGACCAATAGTAGCAGAGTTCCCTTATGACATCTTTATGTCGACACCCTGTATATTGATCGAACGTAGTAGTGCCTTTTGACATCTTTATGTCGACACCCTGTATATTGATCGAACGTCGTAATGAGGTATTGTTTTCGTTCGATGAAAATCAAACCAATAACAGCAGAGTGTCTTTTTTTACATCTTTATGTCGACACCCTGTATATTGACCGATCGATGTATTGACCTATTGTTTTTGTTCGATAAAAATGCATCTTATTGGTATATATATAGACACATATGTTAAATTTTTATAGAAAATTGAATACATACATATTTTCCATAAAAGTTTTTATTAGAATATTTATACAGGTTTAACAAAACGTATACACAAAATACAACTTTTTCTTTGTTTCTATCGAGTGTATATTTTAACACATCAATTTTTATTTCAATCCTTTAATCTAAGTCTATTTCTTCTAATTCTCGTTCTAACCAGTAATTCGAAAGGTAAAAAACATTTATATATTGTCTAGTTTTAATATGTACCGGATTCTACCTCTATGCATAACTTCTTTAATTCCAAATATTACCACTTCTGTACCTTCTGCAAATTCTTCTAGTCGATGACAATACCTAAATTTAATGCCATCCGCAATTTCTTGCATTGTAACGACGTTAACTCTCTCTACATCCACTTGGACGGTCTATATTCCTTTTTAACGGTAGCTGTATTTTCTAAATACTCCATCTTCCTTTTCTTTAATACAGAACGATAGATGGCAAGGTAACTGCATTGTCGACATCTGGTGGATTATGTAGTTTGGCCAATCAGACACGAGGACGCTAACCAACCGGAGAACGAGTCCAATCAGACACCAGGACGCTAAACCAACCAGAGACGAGGATGCCCCGACTTGACTCATCCTCGTGGGGTTTGCTTCTTTGACCACCCTGTATACCTTTACACCTTAATATTTTTACGACTACACCCTGTATAATATTTCACGACTACACATTGTCGTATTGACGTACCTAACATATTACCATTTATCCAACATTAATCTGATTGATAATAACAAAGTGCCCTTATAAAGCAAAGTAATGTGGTTTTCTTACCTATATGATTTATTTGTACGAAGGCATGCTGTTTAAAATTCAATTTTATTTTTTCTTCTATCTTTTTCACTCCACCGTATATTGTTCACTTTTACTCCAATCTGGTAATGCCGTGCTTCTTGGCCAATGCAGAAGAGGAAGTTTTCTTTAATCTTGCGTCTGGGCAGTTGACGATATCTATAATATGGTTTCCAATGATCTTGTTAAATGCAGGACTGGTTATTTGACAAATAAATTTGTTGTATATTTTAAACTTTGCATTAGATGTGAGTCAAGTGAGGAAATCTTTGCCAACTGTTTTATCGTTGTTTACAATATTGTTGCACCTTTCCTTGTACTCTTCTGGGATGCAAAAGTTAGAAGTTGTTTGTCGGAAAACTCGGTATTTCTGTAAGTAGCCTATCGAGTTTACCGGCCGTCAATTCTACTTTGTATGGAACGCCTACAGGTTCTTTATGTTTCCTTTTAATAATTTCCAAATCTTCTCCGACTACTTCTCTTGTTCCAAGGGCAAGCGGTTTTTGTTACTTAGTAAGAGGAAAGATAGCTTAGCCTTAACACCGTGTTTTACAGAAACCAATTCGCCAAACTTTCCACGTATATAACTATTGAAAGAACCACATATTTCTTTTTTTAACAAGTTAAGAATTTCCATCACAGTCATCTAAGCCGCATAACTTTACAATCATTATGTTGTCACGAAATTGGTTCTGTTATTGGTATAAGTCCATCTTCCAGCGCATTTGATCGACTTCAATCTGACCAATAATAGCAGAGATATGTGCTAGTGCCCTAATGGCATCTCATTTGCACATCCTGTATACGATAATATTCCAACAATCATAATGTCTTTTGTTCCGTAAAATCTGACCAATAATAGCAGAGATATGTGCTAGTGCCCTAATGGCATCTTTTTTTTGCACATCCTGTATACGATAATAATCTAACAAATATAATAGCGTTTATTTGACTTCAATCCGACCAATAATAGCAGAGATATACGTTAGTGCCCTAATGGCATCTTTTTTGTACATCCTGTATACGATAATATTCTAACAATCATAATAGCGTTTATCACGCGAGAATGACCTGCATCCTCATAGAAATCATGATTTGGCAGATGGACGTCGACTGCAACAGCATATTATAGGAAATTATTTTCAAATATAAATTGTGTATTTACTTTACAAAACCTTTTTATTACCTGTATAATATATTAGATTTAAAAATATAGGAATATTTTTCTATTATTTATTGAATTATTGATATCGTCCATGTAGACAAAGCAAATTTTATCGATAAATTCTCTCAAAACATTATCCATTACTTTATTAAAAGTTGAAGGTCCGTTTTTTCTTCCGAATGGTATTCGAACGTATTTATAACGTCCGTTTTCTACATTGAGAGCGGTTTTCTTAATATCGTCTGGGTGCATCTGTATTTGGTGAAAACCACTAGCTAAATCAAGGTTCAAAAAAATTGACAACGGCCTAGTTTATGAAGAAAATCCGATATGTTAGGAATGGGGTAACGATCATCGATAGTTTTTTCATCAAGTTTGCGAAAGTCTACAATAAAGCACCATTTTTTCAACCGGAAGCATCGGGTTTTTTGCTAACTTTCCTAATTGAGATGCGGCACGGAGAATCGCTTGGGCGTAAGATTCTTCTTTGTAGCATATCATTTATTTGCTTTCCAACTTTGGGTTCATGTATAAAAAGGTATCTGTAAGATTTTGAATATACAGTTATATTTATTTGGTGCTTGAAACGATTAGTAAAAGTTAAAGGAAAGTTTTCTCCGTAAAATATATCTCAATATTTTCTACAAAGTTTGATAATATGTAGTAACAACAACAAAGTAAGGTTACAAGATATAACAACATATTTGTTGGTGCAACGATAGTGAGCAAAGGTTTGCCTCAAGGATTAGTTCTTACTCCCTCATTACTTAATTTATAGACCCTAAACTTTCACACCATGGGCTTTGGATCAACCATTTTACATTGTTACTTCAGAGCCATCAAAGATTTCGTTTTTAATATAATGATCTGGAAACTAATCTAAGTCAGATCACTGGCAAATTAAAGAACCTCTGACTAATTTCAAAAAAATTTGTTCGTGAAGTCCTAGATGAATCAAAGAACTGTTTCGATTAATTTTTGAATACCGTTTCAATAAATTTTGGAATGAGTGTTCGTGATACCACAAAATGTAGGCCTATCATTGATAGGGAACCTTAATGAGGCCAGAAACATATCTGCAAGTCTCAAGCTTATATCTCCTGGATGGGCAATAAAAAAGACGAATTCTTTTTAAATAATAAATATTTGGAAATAATATTAGAATTCTAATAAACTCTGTCACCAAATGTAATAACTTGCTGTCACCAAATCGAATAAAGCAGCCAAGCGTGGAAAAAAAGATAATCCAGTCAGATTTAGGCGGGGACCTCCTAGACTTAAAGCAGTAAACTACCTTTACCAGGACACAGTTGTTCTTTTTCTTTAGTCTCGTATCCAAATGCACTGCTCACTCTAGAGGGAAAGTCAAGGTAGGGATCTGAATGAAGTTTCGGTATCACAAATTATAAAAAAAGTATATTATATATTTCACGGTATAAATATGACCCAAAAAAAACTATACACTTATATACAATTTTTTTCAATACGTGAATGGGCCGTATGATTTCGCCTCTACTGCGGAATTGACCTGCCCCACTGCGGGAATAATTGTCTACTATGAAAAAGGTACCAAATCGACCGCCACTAGTCTCTAGTTGACGAATGTCATTGTACTTTACGTAATTAAAACGGAAAAGTAGAGAAATTAATTCTGCTGATTTGCTAAATCTTATCGGTAAACAGTTCAGTATGTATTAACAAAAATTCAGTTTTGCAAGTATTGTTTCCGCGCGAATAAAATATAATTTTTATCTAACCATAGATATATTTAACGGATATGACAGCGTCTGAAAAACAAAATTACTTAATCGCTGAGAAAATTTAGCGATAACCTGGTTTTGCGGAGACAAAATCTTACGCTCCGGGCAAATTATATAAATTAAAATCAGCCTTGTTTACCTACCGCCTATCTACGAGGTGGGCGAGAATTATGTGACAAAAAATAATACCTGTCAAGTTACATATACACAAAAAAATCGTTCCTACAATTCGGGCGCTTACCTCGAAATCACCTGTTATACCAATATCTCCTGGCTGTCTGTGGTCAAGTCTCGAGGGCCAGTGGGATGGGAGGTCTTGGCTTTACTGCCCGGACCAAGAGGAGACAACCTCATCAAAAACCTAAAGTCAAGGTGGGAAACCAGGCCGAAGAATGCGTGGCTATATAGAAGAATAGTCCTTACTGGTTTCGACCTTGAAGCACCGGGGGAAACTCCATTGTATTGAACCCCTTACCTCTGCATGCGGAGCTCTGCAGCTCTGAACCGTAATGTCCCTAACCTAACCACTCTTGGAAAGAAAAAGCAAGACTTTCACCGGAAAAGTAGTGGATAAAACCTCCACCTCTTCATCCGGGCACCTCTCAGAGGGAAAAAGGCCAAACGACACAAAGGTCGTATGCCGTTCGACCTCCCAAAACCGGGAGAACGGGGCGGCATAGACGACCCACTGATAAAAGGCCTCAGTAGAGCAGGGGTGCGAAAATACCTGCGACTCCTCAATCAGGGATTATCCCCTGAAGAGGCCAGGAAGCAGATAATTCAGCGCCCAACCTCCCACCAAGGAACCACCAACGGGAAAGAGAGAGCTTAAAAGAGGCCCGGAGCATATTACTCCTCCGCTGCGGCCTCTAATAAAGAAATCAAAAACAGCTGCAACGGTAACCGGGCAAGCCACTGGTTACGCAGCAGCTGTCAAAACAGAGAAGGCTTTTAGGGTGGGAATAATGCCCAAGGATTATCCTGGGGTCATCCTGAAAGCAGAGCAGCTCTCCACACTGGAAGACACGCTGGTGGAAGAGTTGTGCCAGAGCAAAGAGAAGGGAATCCTCTTCTCAGGTATCCATTTCCGTTGTGGAATGATACTGGTGGACTGTGGGTCGAGGTTCAGAACTCTAGCCTCGGTACTGCGGCTTGGGAGATTCTAAACTCTAAAAAAGAGGGACAGGGAACTAGTCTCATGATTGGGATCGATCACCAATCTGGGGAGGCTCCGAAGGCAGGAGGTTAGGCGCTAAACTTCCATTTTGGGTGTATCCCTATCTCGAGGCTGGGAAAAAAGAAGAATCCCGCGGAGGATCCAAAGGACATGGAGATACCCTCCACATCCGGCACCTCTGGAAAGGGGGAAAACCGAAAGCTTGACCTTAGGTCAGCTCGAGATCTCCTCCGGCTCTGCTGGTATGACTGGGAATGCGGAGACTGCCTCTGCATCCCAGGAAGCTGGGTATAGCAGCCTGGGGGTCGAGAGTCTGACTCGAGATCACGAAACCAGCTCGATTGCCGAGGGAGATACTGCCATGGTGGTCAAGGAGGGTCGGGGAGAGAGGAAGGAGGGGGATAAATAGAAGCTCGGCCTCTCTCATCCATAATAATTTACCTTCACGTTCACGAATGTAGCTCAGATTAACCTGCATCACGCGGAGCTTCAGCCCGTGATTGCCAGGTTGTTCGCTAGACTGCAACTGAATATTGTACTGATCCAAGTATCTTCGCGTGCCTGTGTCATCATAAGAAATAACATAGAATATATTTGTGTTTTAGAATACGTGTCACGGGACTTTGTTCCAATCATGGTTCACCTCAACATTTGGGGTATCGACCAAGATATCGTTATTGCATCTGCCTACTGCGCTGGAGACGGGCCGATGACACCGCCAGAAGAGGTACAAGAGCTAGTGAGACACTACAATAGCAGACGGCTGCCAAATATAATTGGTTGTGATGCCAACGCACAGAATACCGTGTGGGGAAGCACCAATAACAACGTAAAAGGTGAGTGCGTATTAGAATATCTCTTAGCAAATAACGTTGAGACCTCAAACGTGGGGACAACCCCCACTGTTGTCACGAGAGCAAGAGTATAGGTCCCGGACGTAACAATTGTTAATGTTGCTGCTGGGAAAAAAGTAAAAGATTGGAGGGTGATGAGCGAGCCATCACTTTCCGACCATAGGATCATCGAATTTAGGATAGAGAGAAATACCACCTCGAATCCTACAATCCGAAATCCTAGAAATACTGATTGTTCTTTCACAAGGCCAATCTGAAGGATAATTTGGAATAATGGAAGTGAATGGGGAAAATCACCCGCAGAACGACCTGGAACAAAGAGTCGAACAGATCAGTGAGAAAATAATGGAAGCTTTTCATTCCAGTTGCCCACTCTCAAAAGCTCGTTCAGAAAAGGATGCTCCTTGTTGGAATGAGAACCTGTCAAACCTCAGACAAGAGGTCCGTCGGCTCTTTAATAGTGCCAAACGTGACGGTAATTGGCAGACGTACACTCAGAAGCTTACTAAGTACAATAAAGAGATTAGGACTGCCAAAAGGCCTAATCTTCAAGCCTTTTGCGAAAAGATCACTTCCACTCACACAGCGGCCAGACTACAGAAGGTAATGGCAAATGGGGGAACTAACCCCACAATGTCGCTGAAAAAGCCAAATGGATCATACACGGAAGGTGAAGAGGGACGATCGATTCTTCTTCTTAGAACCCACTCCCCAGGTAGTGTAACAGCAGCAAGCACCAAAATAGCAATGAACTACACCGAAAAATCCCGCAAGGAAGATTGGGACATTGCTAAGATAATATTTACCAGACAACGGTTGGAATGGGCAATAAGTACCTTTCAACCATATTAATCACCAGGAGTGGATGGAATATTTCCAGCACTCCTACAGCAACTCATGTGTCTGTCAAAGAAGCACTAAAAAGGCGAGGAGTAAATGAAACCATAGTAAAATGGATGTATGAAATGTTGACAACGAGGATAGCTAAGAAACAGGTGGGTAATGAAACCACCTCAGTTAAAGCCACTCGGGGGACACCTCAAGGGGGAGTGACATCTCCCCTTCTATGGAGCCTCGTAGTAGATGAGTTGCTCTACAGGCTAACGGAGCTTGGCTTCGAATGTATGGGCTACGCCGATGACATTGTTTTAATAGTCAGAGGCAAGTTCGAGAGCACCTTGTGTGATTTATTACAAAAGGGCCTCAGAATCATTGAGCACTGGTACTTGTCAGTGGGGCTAAACATTAACTCAAGCAAGACCATAGTAATTTCATTTACCCGGAAAAGAACACTTCCATCCATAAAACCCATATCCTTAAATGGGGAAATCATAGAATGGAAATCAGAGGTTAAATATCTAGGGATAACCCTAGACAGTAAGCTTCTGTGGAATAAGCATGTAGAAATAGCTGCTAGTAAAGCAATAAGAGCTTTGATGGCGTGCAGAAATCCAACTGGCAAGAGGTGGGGCTGTAATCCAAAAATACTGTGATGGATATACGCCATGATTGTAAGACCAGCAATTAAGTCTGGGGCAATAGTTTGGCACACAAAAGCAAGTCAGTACAGCACGAGAAAGACCCTCGACGAAGTTCAAAGGCTTGCCTGTGTGTGCATCACTGGAGTTATGAGAACGTGTCCAACTAGGGCACTTGAGATTATTACAGATCCCACACCTCACAATCTGGTGATAGAAAGATGTGCCCATGAGGCAATTTTTAGAATATCTATGGAAGGTACAGGCAATGAGAGTATTAAAAATCAGGGAGCTTGGTCCCCTCTGACAAGATACATCTCATTAGCGAATCTTCCCAGTGAGGAAATGATCAGGAAAGTAAACTACGAAAAGAATTTCACCACGATGCTAAATACGATGAGAGACTGGTAAAGGGAATACACCACCCAAACTCTCAAAGAAAACACCATTAGATGGTAGACGGAGCACCATTGGAGCAGACGCTGGAGTATTTGGGCCTGGCACCAGATACTCATTATCGTTAGGCTCCTTTCTGAGCGTATTTCAGGCAGAAATACTTGCGATCGAAAGATGCGAGGAAATTAACCTAGAAAGAAACTACCAGAAATATGACATATCGATCCATTCTGATAGTCAAGCAGCTGTCAAAGCATTGAGCTCTCATATCATTGACTCAAAGTTGGCATGGGAGTGCCGAAGAAAACTTAAATGAAATGGCAAGAATAACAGGGTCTCTTTAGTCTGGGTTCCTGACCACTCGGGAATCACGGGAAATGAATGAAACAGAATTAAATTTTGGAGCAAAGTCTATCTATCGCGTTGGGAGACATTGCTCCAGGTAACATATAGTACAAGTTGTTATACAATTTTTCAGCTGCAGCAAAGTAACACCTTCCATTGGTAGACTTAGCCCCACTCTTTAATAATAAAAAAAATAGTTCGAGGTACATTTTTTGAATGACGACCGTACAGGAGGGTAAGTAACCTTTTATTTATACCTCATAGGAAAATCAAAATTATATTTACATTTTTTATATATTTTTTAGAACATTCTCTATTTTTGCTCTTAAACATTGAGCAAAGTAACCCTGTTTTACGGTAGCATGTTCCGCACATTTTATAAATTTTGTTGGGACCAGTACTGCTCAAAGTTATCAAGAAGATTGTGATTTTTTCTTTTTCCTTCAAAGCATGTATACATTCTTTTCAGCATCCACACTTTGATGGGAGATCCTAAATTCACAACAATCGTCTTCAGCAATAAAAGCTCTGTCCGACTCGATGGTCCGCTCGCGAGGTCGCATGCTTCAGTTTAAATCATAGCAACTTCAATTCACGAAGATGTATCAGAAAAACCCCAAATACGTTGTGAAGCTAGAGGTCTTCTGTGTCAACCTAATCAACTGAAAACAGTTCTTATGGCGGCAGTTTGGGATTCTATTTTTGAAATATTTGGGGTGGTATCCAAAAACTACAAGAACAAATTATAGACGTTCATGTAGTGGTGTAATTTGTATGAGTCACTTATCTCCTTTGTGAGTCGTATGGGAGACGAATACCATATATACGAAACAAATGCTCTAGAAAGAGCTACAGAGCAGAATTGAGAGGTCAGTAAAGTTCGCACTAAAAAACGCAAAATTCACAGCGATGAGACTCGCGACGATGAAGTAGAATTTTCAGCTCGGCACAACTACGGATAAACTCTTTCACAATAATTATTGACAGACTTTTAAATGAACTCAAAAACAGAAAAGCGGCTTATGTGAATTTTTCTGAGAAATTTGGATTTTTTAGATTCATTATCAAGTACGAAAAGCGAAGACATTCTTAAAGCTGCTTCACAATTACAGAAGCGCTACACTAAAGATTTAGACACGGACTTTCCTAATGAAGTCCTTGATTTTAGATATTTTTAGTGTCCTTAGAAAATCCACCCAACTCCTTTTCTGAAACGTATCAGCTAATAATTTCTCAGAACGTGAGAGATGTTTATCCAAATACGGAAATTGCCTTACGAATTTTTTTGACGACACCAATTGCAAATTGTACTGCTGAACGGTCGTTTTCAGCTCTAAAACTATTTACGTACTTCAATGTCTCAGGATCGCTTAAATTTTTTGACAATTCTAAATCTAAATTCTGCAACTAACAGTGTATGACTTAGACTAAAAGAACCTTATAGATAGAATCTTGGAAATTTTAAAGTAAGGAAGAAACAATTGTAATGTAGACATCAATCACTAATTTCATAAATATCATTTTAATATTAGTTGAGCGAGTTACTCTATAGGTAAACCTGTACGTAATAATCAGTCACAGTAAATCAGTAAATAGAGTAGGTTAAAGTACTTAATAAGTTATTGTTCCTGAGATAATAGATGATAAATAAAAATGAATGGAAATGTTTAGATTATCATAATACACTATTTATTTGAATAAATTCAGTTTTTATCTTCCTTTTCTCATTGAACGAAAATTTGCTGATTCAATTTCCACTTAAGCTATTGGCATTGTAAGGTATTCTTACCAGCATAACACTAATATGCTAGGAAAAAAAGAGGTAGCTGATAGACTGCCTACGGGCGGCAAAAACCTAGATACGGTCCTGCTGGGTATTATCAGTATATTTCTGATTTTAATAAAAGTACATTCACTTCTGACTATTATAACATACAGAGATTTATGTCTGAGGGTTCTTTAGACCATTATTAACACAAAATATACTCATATCTTCGAGACAAATGTTTGTGTTTTTTACAGGACAAAACAACTCTCATACATTAATAAATGTCATGTAATGAATGCTAGATCTAAATGTACCTTATTAAGCCGTGTATTGTCGCCGTTACATTTTCAAAGTTCTAGAACATCCATTTCATCCTCGGAAAGAAAACTAATGATACGAAATGATTGATATACTTTGAAACAAAATTACTGAATTATTCCAATTCTTTCAGCATATCAATTCTTATTTTTTCACTATATATTTTCAATTGAAAATCATTTGTTCATTAACTACTTTTATAGTGGAATTCTAGCATTACTCCAGTATATCTAATTATCTCATACACAGCCATGAGACAATTAAGGAAAATATATATTTTTAATGTTTCTTTTTAATACCATTTCGCCTAATTAACAATTCCAAGAACCAATATACCATCCATATTTGGGTTTAAGTGGAAAATAATAGTTCGATTATGAATGTTTCACCTGATATTCTCGTGTAAACACAAGTAATGAACTGGAAATAACACATTTCAATGTAACTATTGAGCGGAAGGCTCTTCAGATATCTGAAAAAATTTCAATCATAGGAAGCGTTGACAAGAAAGCTTCGCCTCCAAAGAAACATTAATTTTGCGTGATAGATGAATATTATCTGATTATTCTACTACAAATTTGATTCAATAGAGTTCACTTTCAATACAACTTCTGCGAAGAATATTAATCAAGAAACTAGGTTTACCTTCAAATCCTCACAGTTCAAATCTTCAACAAATTAACTTTAACTCAAAGTTTTCAATGAAAATCGATGATTTCACTTATAACCACAGCAAATACACTGCCAGAGAACTAGTTACCTCTGGTATGGGATGAAAAATCCTAGGAATGAACCGCATCACAAGTCAAACAATAGTTAAGACCGCTCAAACATTTTATAACCCACATTGTACAAATAAAAGAAGACGGTTAACTACTGACTTAACCACTGAATCATAATAGACACAAGTGTTAAAGATTATGTATTATTAAATTGAGGATGATTGTTAGGAACATGCATTCACTTCTGGTGTATGATTATTTATACATTTGTTAATAAATCAGATGCGACCTTTCTTTGTTTAAGACATTTAAAACAACACTGATATCAAGAAAATATAATTAGATCATATTTTCTCCAACTACTACAATATTAAAAATCAATGATCCTTCAACTTGTATTTTACTGTGATATGCCGAATATCTTAGTAAACAAAGAAGCATCGTGAGAGATATTGTTATTTGCATAACAATAATCGATTCTTCACGCTTTTGGCATCATGACATCGGAATCTAAAAGTGAAAGAACTTTTTCAATGTCCACAATATATTGAAAAAACATTAAAAATGCTAAGAAATTTTCAAACAAACACAACCGAAAAGGACGCTACAAAGCAGAAATCCTTCCCTCCAAGAAGGAAATGGAAACGGGTAACTGACATCCACTGGTACCAACAGTTCACGGTAGTCGTCATGACGACTACCGTGATAAATTGGGGCTTCGGGTTCAAAATGAACGATGGGCGTCAGCGCACAATTGTAATCTTTATGAATTTTCTTTAGTGAAGCGAACTAATACATTTGTATTCATTAAAAGTTAAAATCTAAAATAAATAGAAACCATTTTTTTTATTTCAATAAAAAAATGCATCTACCCATATTATGGTAGGAATTTTTGGAACACTGTATAGAAAGTTCCGTCATGAGCAGTTTAAATTTAGGAAAAAATGAGTTTCTTTTATATTTTCACTTCAACGTTTCGGTAGTGTTCCATTATCAAGAATAATTAAGGTTTCCAAAATTTTGTTTTCTACCTGACACTCAATTATAGTACATACAACTAAATGCAGAGTAGCTAACATTTCAGCAGAATATACTCAAATTTGGTCAGAAACGGTGAAAAGAGAAATTTTCAATAATCAGTTACTGTCGTTATCAGTAGTTATCGATAGTATCATAGTTTATATCCAGGTCTTCTTATGATTTATTATTGGAATTGTTGTTAACCAATACAAACTTTAATACATCATACCACAAAACTGAACAACACATATTACAAAACAAAAGTAATCGTTCTACCAAAAAAGTAAAAACACGCGTTTCATTAGCTACATTAATAAAATAAGCAAAAAAGCTATATCTTTAAAAAAACTTTCTTGGAGCATACTAAATCCCATAGTAGACTAGTGGACTACATAACTCAATGGTTTTACTACCAACAAATAATCTGGGAATCCAAGATATAATAAAAGACCTAAAACCAAAAAAGGCAGCTGGAATTGACGGTGTCAATACGGAATGTCTAAAGGCTGTGTCACCTTGCATCTTAGGGTATTTGGCCTAAGGCCTTTAAACAGTCATTAGTAATACCGATTTATAAAAATGGAAACAAAACCGATACTACCAATTATAGACATATATCATTAATCTCAACTGTATAGAAAGTTTTTGAAAAGCTATTAAAAAATAGATTGACATCTTACATAAACAAATACAATCTTATTTCACCTAATCAGTATGGTTTCAAACAGAATAACTTCACATAGGATGCATTGATAAATTTAACATCTAAAATATTTGATGTATTAAATAATGATTGGGTATGCCTATCCGTATTTTCAGACCTAGCTAAAGCATTCGACACTGTTAGCCATAACAATCTGCTACAGACTTTAGAAAATATTGATATACGAGACAACTGTCTGAAATTATTTGCTAGTTACTTTTCAGATAGACAACAGCTTGTAGGATTGGTGGAGTGACAAGTGATCAGTACAATATTACAAATGGTGTACCGCAAGGAACAGTTCTGGGCCCTATATTGTTCAATCTATATATAAACGAACTGTTTTCAATAGATAGTTCAGGACATATGATTGGTTTTGCTGATGACACAGTTATCATTTACGATGAAGACAACTGGTTCGACCTAAAAAAGAAAGTGGAAGATCACTTAAAAATAGTAATGAAGTGGTTCATTGATAAAATACTAACAATCAACATTAAGAAAACTTCTACTGACCATTCCTTAAGAATAACTCTACCAGTGACCATTTGGAACCTCTGGTCATACAGCAAGACAACCAAAACGTCATCATAAATCCTGTAACAAACATCAAATACTTGGGAGTAATTATAGATAAAAACTTAAAATGGGACTACCACATTAAATACATTGTAAGAAAATTACAGTTTATTCTTTATAGATTTAAGTATTTAAAAAAATGTATACCGTTTAAGTATCTCAAGACTTTATACTACGGTTTAGTGGAAAGTCACCTTCGGTATGGCATACTTGTTTGGGGTAGTCCCTTGAAAACTCACATGCATCCCTTAGAAGTTCTTCAAAAGAGAGTTCTTAAGATAATGCTACATAAACATTACATCTATTCATCAGACCTTCTAAACAAAGAAGCCAAGATATTAGATCTGCATCAACTATATTTCTTATGCGTAAGCACAAAATTTCACACCACAAAAAATGAATTTGACTTACCTGAGCATAGATACGAAACTAGACGGAGACATCATTTTACTGCTCCTAAAATGACTAGTTCTTTATGTCAAAGATCATTTATGTTTTTAGCACCAAGGATATACAACTGAATTCCTATAGAATTGCAAGGTATTCCAAATATTAACTTATTCGAAAAAGGAATTAAATTTTTTCTCTTAGAAAAGGCAACAGACTTCTATAGTAATATTCTTACCAGTAGTTAAGTATTAGAGATGACCGAATATACATTTTTATAGTTTGTAGGAACCTTAAACCAAAAACAGAGTCGGATATCATTTGAAAGGTTTAATATTTATCTGCTGGTCCATAGTAATAGGAACAGAATTGTTTTGTGTGTTATGCTAATTTTAATTTCAATTTCAGTTTAGACTCATAATAAGCAAAGTTTTATTGATATGTTTTAGTAACGTGCCGAAACAGGTGTTATTATTACACCTCTCGGAACCCTTCGGGTTAATTTATTCATGATTAGATGTACATTTATATACTACACTATATGTTATACGATTCTCTCTCATATTTTGTGATTTATTATTATCATAGTGAATGTATTTTTGAAAATAATTGAATAAATTATTAATATTATTATTATTATAATCTTGTGAGGTATGAATAGATTTCGGTTTGAATCGATGAATTTTGTTTTGCTTAAATATTTTCTGTAAGCGACTCTTGCAAAAACCAAACTCCATTGCTCTTTCTCGGAGTCTCAACTTGGGATTTTCCCTTAACGATTGCAGAGCTAGTGCACTAGCTGCATCATCCTCCTCAATGTACGCCTTTTCCAATTTCTTTTTGTCTTGAACAGATCCTGTCTCATCAAACTTCTTGATTAATTTTTCAATCTACACCGCCTAATGGGTACATCTGGATATTTTTCGTGAAATTTTGCAATTGCATACTGGTACGAAACTTCCCCAATACCATAACGTTTAATAAGATTATACTCTTTGTTGAATAGTTAACATTGTTCTCAAATATTTTTTAAAGAATGACACACATTATTTATAAAAGTTAACAGTTACTTGGTACATCGTAAACGTCACTGACTAGATTAATACATTATTTTTGACAATTCATACGGTTTTCATAAAACTGGCTATCAAATGAGTCGGGTTTTAAAAAACTTGAATTTCATTTCAGTTCTTGGGGTTTCAGAACAAGCTAAATTTTTGATCAAGAATGACATTTTTCACTAAAACTAATGTTTAAACATTTTTCACCCATAGGATACACCATCCGTGAACACGCTGTAGGATTATCCGTCATGTATCCGAATTATTATAAAATTATTATATTATAACAGGTTCTAAACCAGTGGATTATTGAAATCTTTTGTCTGGCAATTAAGCATGATAAAGCAATCTACAATACTCCAATTGAACGTTATTGGCATTATAAAAGCATTATATTAATTTGTTTGTGTCGAAGAAATGTATTTCATCGAAATACTTTATTATGTAAATTTGTGATACTTGAAACAGTTGAAGCCGGTTTTTAACAAAACAAATTCCATTATTTCAACTGTGAAATACTGTAAGATACACAGTTTGAGAGTACTTGAATTCGTTTTGTTTTTTTCGTGTCTTGTTCATGGCACTGCCGGCTTTATAATATAACGTATTGTTGGATGATTCAGACGTCGGGAAAACCATGTTTTGCATCATTAATTTTTAAATATTTTGAAATAACTGTCTTTTCAAGTTTGCTCCACTGGGTATTAATATCGTTCAAGCTACCTAAGAATTGTTTGTAACACATTTTGATGCTGTGTGGAATATTTTGACAATAACTATTAACATTCTCGTAGTAACATATAATTTCATTTTATTTGGTGTTAGTCGCGAGTAACAAAAACATCCCAGGGAAATTCTATGACGACTTATTTATGCTCAACCATTATCGTCAGATGTAATTAGCTTTCTATCTCTCTTTCCTCTATTTGCACGTTGATAGAACAACTAGATGAGATGCAAAATTGTGTTTTTCTGTAAGTTTTACAGAACGATGTCTAAGAACATTGGTACAAAGAATATGAAAAGTCAATAAACTCCACCATTGCTCTCACCACTTAATTCAAAGTTTAAAAGTAACTAACTTCAATAATCAGTAGAATCAGCTGTGTAATCACCAAATACCTTTAATGGCTTTAATGGCAAGTCCCAATATAAAATTTACCGTTTCGACCGATTCTCCATTAAATCTACTCATATTACTTCTTAAATGAAACGGATTGTTTCTGAATAATTCTAAAATATATTGCAAAAATCCTAAAAAATTGACAATTGTTTAGATATTACTATCATCGTCAGAATGACAGAGGTTACATTCCATGTGATGCTTACCTGATATTTAATATTTATTTTTGTGTAAACCAAGAAGTGACTACATTGTGATTGACTTAATATACTTAATAATGAAGTTATGAATTTGGTTCACGGGTTAGACCGCGTTGGAAATTTGTAATTTCTAGACAATTATCAAGAGAGGGGGCTAGTTTATTCGTACATTAATCTAGGAAGTAATCCGAATCCCCCCTTCGGCGAATTCCAAGGCCTCAATGTGATTTTTGAGTTCATTAGTGAAAGTACAACCTATGAGGATGCCATAAAAACCCTTTAGAGCCTTTGCGTAAAACCCAAAAATGAAATATTTTCTCGATATTCTCTCTCATCAAGAAGACAGCTAGCGGGTGAGTCAATTGACCATTATTCACAAATTAGTGTTTTAAATGAAACTCAACATTTCTAGTTAATTCCACAATATAATGAAAAATATTGAAAATTCTAAAAAATTGACAATTGTTTCGATAACTGAATATCATCGTCAGAATGACAGAAGTTACATTTCACTTGATGCCTACCTGATATTTAGTAGTTATTTTTAGCTGGACCAAGAAGTGACCTACCTTGTGATTGACTTAATATATGTTAATAGAAAAGAGAATGAGATGTGATATTACAAATATTGAAGCTTAGATATTATTAGCCCTATGGTAATATCCATGATATCATTTTTCCAATTAAGATCAGTATAACTGTGCAATGATATAGAAAACCAGGAAAACTATATCTGCTGATCTTTACAATTATCACGTAAGAAGACAGTTTATTAGTGGAGAACTCCCTAGATTTATCTGTTCATTGACGACTTCATATTGTGGGTTTCTTGAGTGTCTTCTAATTTCTAACTCTTCAAGGAAATCCAGTTCTTGTTTCTTATCACAAATATGTAGTACTTCTAGTTCTGTGTTAGGTGTCAATGAATGGTTGGTGTCAAGTAGATGTTTTGCGAAATGAGATTTAACTGGTGGTTTTAATCTGTATGTTCGTGAGTGTTCACTGTATCGGATTTCAACATTTCTAAGGGTTTGACCCAAATAGACAGCGTTACATTCTGGACATTTGAGTTTATATTTACCAGACTTTTCCAATGTTGGTATTTTTGTTTTAGCATTTAACAATTTTCTACTTACGTTACTTTCTGTTTTAAAAGAAATTGTTGTATTCGTTGCTAGAGATATTATCTTTGAAATATTATTAGAAATATTTCCTGCATATGTGATGGTTTTATAAGTTTTTATTTCTTCAGTTTGTTTAGGAAATATTAGTTGTAATGCCACTTCTTCCTCTTTCTTATTAATTAGCTTATTTATCATATGTCCAGAATGTAACGCTGTCTATATGGGTCAAACCCTTAGAAATTTTGAAATCCGATACAGTGAACACTTACGAACATACAGATTAAAACCACCAGATAAATCTCATTTCGCAAAACATCTACTTGACACCAACCATTCATTGACACCTAACACAGAACTAGAAGTACTACATATTTGTGATAAGAAACAAGAACTGGATTTCCTTGAAGAGTTGGAAATTAGAAGACACTTAAAAAACCCACTATATGAAGTCGTCAATGAACAGATAAATCTAGGGAGTTCTCCACTATTAAACTGTCTTCTTAAGTGAAAATTGTAAGGATCAGCAGATATAGTTTTCCTGGTTTTCGATATCATTGCACAGTTATACTGATCTTAATAGGAAAAATGATATCCAGGATGTCACCATATAGGGCTAATAATATCTAAGCTTCAATATTCGTAATATCATATCTTCTTCTTTTTTCTATTAACATATATCAAGTCAATCGCAAGGTAGGTAACTCCTGGGTCTAGCCAAAAATAACTACTAAACATTAGGTAGGCATAAAATGAAATGTAACTTTTGTCATTCTGACGATGATATTCAGTTATCGAAACAATTGTCAATTTTTCAGAATTTTCAATATTTTTCATTATATTGTGGAATTAACTAGAAACGTTGAGTTTCATTTACAACACTAATATGAGTAGATTCCACGAAGTGAGGGTCGAGACAGTTAATTTCATTATTCACAAACTTTGAAGCAGATAAGCAAAGACTGCAAATTTAAAGCTGTCACTGCAGAACAGAATAGAGATGATTGTATCCGTTAGAAATAGCCAAGCAACATGCTGAATCATATTCATCAACGTTTGATTCAAGTATTGCCGTTTTACAAAACGCAGAACCGTCACAAGATTCTGAAAATTCATCAACCAGGCAGTTAGCGGCTGCTGCATATTTCCAGAAATGTTTCTTTTGTGGCAGAGATACACACCTGCGCGAACACTGTCCTGCTAAATATGCAATTTAAAATTCCTGCAATGAAACAGGTCATTTTTCACTTGTGTGTAGATCAAATAACACCAGAAAGCATCTGCTGCTATTTTGTCTACAATTACTGCTGTTTCTTCTAGTTGTTTATCCAAATATATTATTCAAATTGAAATGAACAACATAATCACACATGCACGAGTCGATACAGGGAGTTCTGATAGTTATATTTCAAGTAAAATTGTTGCCAGTAGAAATATTTGGGTCATTGCATCAAGAATTATTGTTAAAATGGCTTCAACATCTCTCACGTCGCAAACTCTTGGACATTGTATTGTACGCCTACAATTTTTGGATAACATTTATTCAAATGTAAAGCTTTTAGTTCTTGATGAACTCTGCACTGAAGTGATCATTGGTAATGATATTCTGACTCGAAATTCGTAATCGCAATAAAATACCGTCTATTCACATCTTCAGACCTCAACTTTATTGAGCAAGAAATCAAACATCTTCTATAAGAAAAGATCATAGAACCCAGTATCTCCCCTTGGCGAGCTCAACCTCTGGTAACTTCAAGTGAAAACCACAAGAAACGTATGTGTATCGACTATTCTCAAACCATAACTATACATTATTGGATGCATACCCATTGCCACGGGTAGAAGACATTGTAAACCAAATTTCGAAATATTCCGTTCTTAGTACAATTAACCGCCGTAGTGCCTATTACCAAATTCCAATCAAAGATGAAGAAAAGATCTACACAGCATTTGAAGCTTGTGGAACTTCGTACCAATTCACTCAAATTTCGTTTGGTGTTACCAATGGAATCGCTTGTTCTCAACGAACCGTCGACAGTATCATCAAGAAAGAAAATCTTGAAAGCGTCTATGCTTATCTGGATGACGTCACTGTTTCCGGTAAACTCACAAGAAGAACATGATCAAAATTTACAAAAAATTTTGGATGCCATTAGGAAGCACCGTTTAACAATGAATGAAACAAAATCAAGATTTTCCCTCAAATCGATTTGCATTCTTGGTTATTTAATATGCGACAAAACTATCAAGCCGGACCCAGAACGACTTAAGCATCTCTTGAATTTACGAGGACCTGATACTACAACTTCTCTTCGAAGAATTCCAGGAATGTTTGCACACTATTCTAAATGGGTTCCTAAATTTTCCGGAAAAATTCAGCCGCTAGCATAAAGCACAAGTTTACCATTGTCTGAAAAAGCTAGTTTGGCATTTAGACAGCTCAAATAAGACATAGCCAACTCTTCGATTTCTTCAATTGATGACGACGCTATGTTAACTGTTGAAACCGATGCCTCAGAATGTGCGATAACTGCGCAATTATCCCAATCAGGAAGACCAGTCTCATTTTTCTCAAGAACCTTGTCCTGTCAGGAATAAAAGCATTCGTCCGTTGAAAAAGAAGCGTACGCAATACTAGAAGCACTGAAAAAGTGGTGACATTTTTTAATTGGCAGACATTCTCAGCTCATCACGTATCAGAAGTCAGTGGCGTTTATGTTTAATAACAAGTCCTCTTCGAAAATCTAAAATGAAAAAATTCAACGTTGGCGTTTGGAATTGTCATGCTACAAGTAAGATATCGTTTACGGGCCAGGAAGATAAAACACGGCAGCTGATGCATATTCCCGTATTACTTCTGTCATCATGTTATCGGCTGATCAAAAGAAATTATTCGATTTACATTCTTCTTTGTATCACCCTGGTATTACCCGGTTTTTCCATTGGATACGCTGCAAAAATCTCCCTTACTCTGTGGAAGACGTCCGTCAAATTTTTGTGCTGAAATTGAAGCAAAATTTTATAGAAATGAGGAAACGTTAATCAAAGTCACCTCACCATTTGAACGTCTTTATTTGGATTTTAAAGGTCCTTTGCCTTCATCTTCAAGAAATAAGTACTTACTAACCGTTGTTGATGAATTTTCCAGATTCTCATTTCCATGTTCCGACATATCATCCTCTACAATTATCCAACGTTTGCGTCAAATATTTTCTACATTTGGCACTCCGACATATGTACATTCTGACCAAGATACTTCTTTTATGCCCCGTGAACTTAAGTCATTTTTAGAGTCTCATGGTATTGCTTCAAGTCGCACGACCCCCTATAATACTCAGGGTAATGGTCAGTGCAAACGATTTAATGGAATTATATAGGAAACAATCCAGTTGGCTTTGAAATCTCAAAATTTGAAAATAAACCAGTGGGAGCAGGTTCTAGTGGATTCTCTTCACTCTATTATATCTATTTTATGTACTGCTAGCAACACGACCCCACATGAACGTATGTTCAAATATGTGAGACGCTCAACTTATGGATCGTCAGTTCCTACATGGATAGCTGAACCAGGATCAATACTACTAAAGAGATTTGTCCGTTCGAATAAATACGAACTCTTAGTTGACGAAGTCCAACTCCTAGAAGCCAACTCGGAATACGCCCATATCCGACTGGAAAATGGAGAAGAAAAGACAGTTTCAACTCGGCATTTAGCTCCTCGAGGGGACATGCGATGAAAATTCTGTCAATCAAGGTGAAGTGCATTCAAATCAAGAGCATCAAAATCAAGACCAAAGCATTCAAGAAAATCAAGACCCTCTGATTCAAGACCACTCCATCCAAGAACAGAACAATCAAGAAGCAGTACTGACTATTGATAGGCTAGGTAGGACACGAAGGCATCCTCAATACTTAGAAGACTTCCTCGAGAAATAAGAAGGCGGGAAGAATGTCATAATAATACCCTCTAGATTATATCCATTATATTGTCAGTTATGTTACAAAGTTGTCATTAGTTTTATGTCCGTTATTCTGTGTAGAATAAGGCCTTATTCTAAAGGTAATCCATTGTATTCACGACGAGTAACTAAGAAGCAAGAATGGGGTTCGCTTTAGAGCATATTGCTTATGAGGAACAATTTTAGAATCTTGTCATTTTTACGGATGAATAGGTTTTCCAGTCGTCAATTAGCGACAATATTGGTGTCGATCGTTTACCAAATACATGGTTTGACGAGAATTATGCCAATTTCACAAATAAAAATGGTCGGTATTCTGTAAATATGTGGACGTGGATATTGTTAGAAACAACCTCCAACACATTTATTCATAATTTTTATAATTTAACTTGACAATTTGTCGTTTAAAAATATATGTTGCTCAATTTGATTGACAGTTGATGACAGCTTACACTGATGTGTCAGAAATGGCAAGGATCTGATGCTAATTCTTAGCAGTGAACAAAATGTTCGCATTTTAGTGGGTTTTAATCCCTTCAAATATAAAATATCCAAAGCTCTGCCTTAGAGGCATCTTTCAAAGCTCTGGATTATTTCCATCTTTGTAGTGTAAATAGTTGTGTAAATAGTTGGTGTAAATAGTTTCTGTAAATATATGAATATAGAAAATTGGTGAGTCTATTTACCAGCAATCCAGAACACACAGTCCACTCTACATTGCTCACATCACAGATAATGTTTCCCACATTATTTTTGATGTGAGCAATGTAGAGTGAACTGTGTGTCCTGGATTGCTGGTAAATAAACTCACCAATTTCCTATATACGTATATTTACAGAAACTATTCACACAACTATTCACACTACAAAGATGGAAGTAATCCAGATATCTACGCAGGGACCTGGAGTTCTTTGGCATATTAGCGAATGATTTAATAGTGAAGCATATATCAGAATTTTAGAAAATGTTATGCTTCCTTCTGTTGAGATTCTTTTCACTAACAATGATTTTATCTTCCAACAAGATCACTGTGCAGTGCATAACTCTGGTGTAGTGACCGAATGGTTTCGGGCACGTAATATAGTATAAAGATGGCGGACGTTGAAGTTGTGTTGTTAACAGCAGAGCTAAATAACTCAAAAAGAATGAACTAATTGACATAATTATGAATTTTAAACTTCCCTCGGGTGTGAATAATGTGCAACTATTAGACTATGTTGAAAGTTTAAGTGAAACTGTATCTAATGTGAAGAAATCAGAAGGTAATCGAGTTAACCTCAAAAAAGCTACATGTGCACAGTGTGATCACCTGTTAAAAGACTCCAATGCAGTTAAGAGTGAACTTGTATCTGTAAGTGAACTTTCTTTTCACTTGGAAAAACGTACAGAGGAACAGGAAAGCTTAATCTTGTTGCTTAAGCAATGTAATTATCATAATCCTTTCGATAATCTGAATACAGCAGAGGCATCTAGTGGCAAAAATGTCAACTGCGTAAATTCGAACTCTACAAACACTCGGAACCACAAAAAACCTGTCTCAAACAATATATTCATCACAAGCAATCAAGGTACAGAAACTAGTACTGATAAATATAAATCGACCACTATCCAAAAGCCAACTTCACAAAAATATGTATAAAAACCATTTGTAAACATGAACACAATTAATACGGGGAATTCCATTGGGAACCTCTCTCAAAAAAACGCCAGCATAAAGAAATATAAACTGAATATTGGAAGCACTGATGTTTCAGAATTCAAGACAAGGACATGTACATGTCTCTCGCATAAGTGCCGACATGACTTCAAATGATCCTTTACACTTTCTTAAACAATCAGCTCCTGACGTATCCTTTTCCTGTGTTGAATGGAGTAAAAATGAATATGCGTCCACATTCAAAGTGTCTTTTCCCTTTGAAAATATAGACCAAGTTTATAACCCGCATATTTGGCCCAAAGAAGCAGTTGTAAGAAGATTTTGAATTTGAAAAGAAATTTGCACCAACACCAGACGACCGACGAGGAAATGTAAATTCAAACAATTTAAATAATTTTTATACAACCAATGTTCTTAGTGTCTTAAAAAGGTGTAATCAGCAGAGTGCGGTAGGTATGTTTCATATTAATATTCAGTACATCTCTAATAAAGTGGAAACAATAAATGCTTTTCTTTCTGATCATCATTTTGATATTGTTTGTTTCTCTGAACACTGGCAAACTGAGAACTGTCTTCGACATATCAATATATCTCGATATACATTGGCTACCTTTTTGTGCCGTAGTAATAAAATTCATGGAGGCCTAGCTATTTACGTTAAAGAAAAGAATGATATTTTAAAGTTTAGCTTAATTAATTTGGACGACTTTAACAGCGAACAAATTCAGAATTTACGCAATTTACTTGCCATCAATAAAAATCTCAGTTATAGCACTATACAGATCTGGTAAAGGCAGCATTGATCTGTTTCTCGCTAACTTTTAACATGTTTTACACAACTTATCAAACAAATATGAAAAACTAGTAATCTTAGGAGACTTCAATTTGAATTTTAAGGTTGAAACTGGTGTTTTGAATAAGTTAAAATGTTTGCTGCAGTCGTACGGCATGGCAATCACCATTATAGAGGATACAAGGATTACCGCTACCTCGTCCAACTGTATTGACAATATAATTACCAATATCGCGGAACAAGAATTTTCGGTCGGTGTTTTCGAGCCTTGCTATTCTGACCATCGGGCTCAATATATTTTCATAGACCATAATATGAAACCAACTAATACGTCGCCATCTGTTATGAGACGTTGTATTACAAATAAAGGACTAAATATATTAAAACATCATCTAGCCACTATTGACTGGAGTCCTTTTATTTCGGGACTATCAGATGTAGACGTTTTGGCCTCTTTCCTTGTTAACACTCTTCATAATTTAATTTCGGAGTGTTTTCCTCTGAAAAAAGCTAAGCAAGGCACTGAACGTTCTCCAGTGTCTTGGTTTACAAATTATTTAAGGTACCTAAGAAATCAACTTTCATCTTTGAAGTTAATAGCCGATGCAACAAAACATCCAGAAGATCTAGAAAAGTATAGGACTCTGAGGGTGGTGTATAATAGCAGGCTTAAATCCGCTAAAAAATCAGCTTATGATAATTTCATCATGTCGTCTGAAAATAGGGCAAAGGCTTGTTGGAAGGTTATTAACTATGAAAGATGGAAATCGAAATACTCCTTAATAACTCCTGATTTGTCACCAAATGAGATAAATACCTTCTTTTGTGAAATTGCTGTCAATAGAATTCAATCTCTTCCTGACATTTCTAATGCCGAGCTCTTATGTTTCAAAAAATTTCCTGCTCCTTGCGGTTCATTCTATTTACACCCGGTCACTCACTTTGAGGTCTCTTCAGCCATTGATTCATTGAAAAATTCGGATTGTGTTGATATTCATGAACTCTATAGCCGCATCTTAAAGGAGACGAATTCTATTGCTGCAAAACCTTTTACAGAACTCATAAATCTTATTTTTAACACCGGTATTTATGCCGATATTTTCAAACTATCCAAAGTGCTTCCCCTTTTTAAAAAATACGATGCTTCCGTAATCGAGAATTATCGCCCTATCAGTATTCTTTCAATATTCAGTAAAGTCATTGGAAAATTAATAAAAAAAACAGTTGTATGACTATTTTGATTCAATCGAATTCTTCAGTAGCTCCCAATTTGGCTTTAGAAATTCCCGCTCAACCACCCAGGCAGTTCTTAACGTTGTGAGTGGCGTAGTGGATGAACTTGAACACGGTAACCGTACGGCCATAATGCTGTGCGATCTTTCAAAAGCATTTGATTGCGTTTCTCACGACATTCTCTTAGGAAAATTAAATTATTATGGAGTTAGGGGAATTCCGTTGAAGCTTATTGGTTCTTACCTGTCAAACAGAAAACAATGTGTTACAGTGAATGGTGTAACATCAGATTTTCTGAAGGTAAGTCATGGAGTCCCTCAGGGGTCGGCTCTAGGCCCCCTCTTGTTTATCATTTATATCAATGATCTGAGCCGTTTTATGTTACCCTATATGTCGGTTCTATTTGCAGACGATTCAACATTTATTATTTCGGAGAAAGATAAAACAAAATTAGCCGCCTCTCTCGATTGCGTTAGTAACAGGGCAAATGAATGGTTTCTATCCAACAAACTAAAATTAAATAATAATAAAACTGAAATCATGCATATATCTGCAAGTAATCAATTGTCATTCCACCAAAAAACAAAAAATGTGAAATTACTTGGATTAGTCCTAGATCACAGGCTAAGTTGGCAGGCACATATTGAGCATTTAGTCAAAAAACTTTCAAGTTCGTTATTCATTTTACGACAGTTGAAAAATATTACTAATTCAAGTACACTCAATACTACGTATTTCTCACTCTTTCATTCGCATATTAGCTATGGCATCGCCCTCTGGGGTAATTCCTCCCATGCTTTAACAGTGTTAAGAATGCAAAAAAGGCGATAAGGGTGCTTGTTGATCTTTGTTTCAGGGATCATTGTCAACAGTTGTTCATGAAATATAAAATTATGCCATTACTGTCTTTGTTTTTATTTCATACTCTAATTGAAATTCATGGGAGACGGTCAATGTTGTCTAGAAATTCAGATATCCACGACTACAACACTCGTAATGCTCACCATACCAGATGCAGCTACTTTCGGCTAAATACGACACTATCAAATTCACCAAACTATAGGCTTTTTAATATTTTGCCATCAATTCTAAAATCCTTGGGCTCCAATGCTTTAAAAAAATATTCAAAAAAGTTTTTGCTTAAATATTGTTTCAACACCGTACCTCTGCTGTGACATTGTACTCTGTTTTTATCTTAAAATATATTTTGTATATTTCTTTTGTATGTATTTCCTTTTTGACGTGCTACAAACATTTTATTGTAAAGTAGTTAATAAATATCTATCTATCTATCTATTAATGTTCTTAATTGGTGTAGTGAAAGCCCAGACTTGAATCAGGTAGAAAATGTTTGGGCCATGTTAGTAAAAGATATTCGAATGGCAAACGTAAGACCAAGAAACGTTGAAGGTTTGTTGGAAGTTATATATAATTCTTGGGAGGAAATAACTGAAGAATATTGTTACACATTATATAGATTGATGACCAGTAGATTAAGAAAAGTCATAATTGTTGTTTTTTATTGAAAATGAATTCAAGATTTTATATCTGTCAGACAATTCCAAATATGGAAGTAATTATGTCGCATATAATTTCAGTCACGAAAGGAGAAATAATCGCAAAAATTATCGATGGGTGATTAGTGTGGCGCAAAGTGCGGCATTGTACAATGTAAGCAAGAACTCGGTTTCAAGTTTTTTTAAGGAGATGGCGACACTAGGAAAGAATTAGTAGAACTCCAGGCTCAGGACGTTCGAGAAAGTCAACTGCTGAAGGGGATGCTGCTTTCATTAACCATTTAAGAGCGAATCCCTTGGAACCAGTAGTTCAAGCTATTCCAGCAACAAATTCTCCAGCATCCGTCGTAGATTAGCACAATCTGAATTGAAATACCACGCAGTAGCAAGGAATAAATTATTTAATAATAGTCACAAAGAAACAAGAATGGGGTTTTCTTTAGAGCATGGAAGTTTGTTTGAAGTTATATAGATAATATTTGGTAGGAAATAACTGAAGAATTTTATTCCCCATTATATTGATCGATGACCAGTAGATTGAGAGAAGTCATAGAGCGGGATTACCAAATATTATTTGTTATTTTTATTGGAAATTATTTAGTTATCTTTGATATTTAATAATGGAAAACAATATTATGTACACTTTACTATTATTATCATCAAGAGTGACTGCTCGTCAGTCGTGCCATGTCACGTCTTGACTCCGCCCTCTTTTATATATTTTTGCGCTAGACGACAGACACTCTCATACCAAAAATTTCTTCTTTCTGCTCTCCCGCAATTCTATATTTTTTAATTAACTGAAAAGTATATTATCTACGTGCAAATTATGATCTTCCAGTTGCAGCATAAATGATAATTTTCCATGTATTTATTGAAAATATATTCAGTTCTAGAAAATAAAAAATGTAACTTTTGTAAAAATATTTCTAAAGTGGAACGTTGGTCATGTGTGGCTTCGATATTTCGGAAAGAGAATCAATGTCGCCTACCGTGATCCATTTCTTGCAGGTGTGGTGGTCGATGATTGAGTTTCATCCGCACTGATGCCCTGAATCTTGAATCGGGGCGTTATTCTTGACGTCGTTCCCAACGTCATGCATAAGCAAGCCTGTGAATGCTCTATTTGCGAATAGTTCCTAAAATGATGTTCTCGAGCACCGTTACTAAAATCATCGAATTGTATCGTCCACACAACAGCGTCAGTTGACGTTACAATACAAATGTCATTTGGTTGTGTCAAATGTGAGGGTGCATTCAGATGCTACGTCGGGCGCGTTTTATGCGTTCAAATGCTCTGATCTGGTAAATAGTCGGGTCGTTCAGATGCTAGCGGTAAATTTCACCAATCGTCCAGCCATTTAACCCAGTCGACACATCGGTAGAAATTGACCCGCATGCGCTTTACATTTTATAATGCATGATTGAGAAGTTTGGGTTATGTTTACAAATAAAAAATTATTATTCAACAAGACTTTTCACATTTTTTCTACACCCACACGTATATTATCCATTTTCTGCACAATTTACAGAATGGAAATGTAGGCCATTTCGGTTAACTGAACGCATATGATTTCATTTACATCCTAGAATGTATGTGAAATTCACCAATCAGCATTTGCATTTAGTACCCGTCAACTCTTCTTTTTTCCAATTTCAAGATAACTTGTCAAAATATTTCTTCAGTTATCAAGAAAATTATTTTAGTAAAATGAGTGATTCCAGTGATGAATCAAAAATCAATAAATATTACTCCGTCAGATATTCGTTTAGCCGCAAAGGAGATGTATAACACACATCATTACCCCAAAAAACAAAAAGTAAATATGAATTTCGTTACAAAAAGTTCATAGATTGAACTTTGGTAAACGGAGTGAGAAATATTATCAGAACATGTTATCACTGCTTATATGAATGAAATATCGAATAAAAACAAGCTCTCAACGCTTTGGACAACATATTCTATATAAAAAACCATGATAAATAATAAAAGTAACATTGACATTTCAAGTTACCGTAAATTGGGTTGATTTCATGTAAGTTTGTGCTGGATCAGTCTGTTAACGTACGTCCCTAACTGTATTCAGAAGAGAATATAGTTTGTTCAATCCCCGCTTCATGCGTTTATTTTATTGCTGATATTTGTATTATAAATAGTAATTTTCATAGGTAGTGTTCATTTTTGGAATTTATGGAGGACGTCTTCGTCGAAAATTGAAAATTTTAAAGATAAATCATGTAAAGATTTAGAAAATGAATTTCAAATTAATTTAATTGATAAACAAACCCAAATCCTTTGTAATTTCTTGTATGTTTTACAAGGTCTCCAAAAAATATATTCTGCTTAGACCACCAGATATAGAACAATTTTTTGTTATTTACCAAAAAGGAAAATGTTCGAAGAATGTAGTCGGAATTAACAAAATTGGTAATCAGACAAAAATATTGATCATATATTTGAATAAATCTTCTTGTTCGGGATTTAAACCAAAATTGTTCACCAAATACGTTGTAGTATAATGTACAATGAGCACGAAATGACATACATTTCCCACAAACAGGTGTATGAGATTTTGTAGTACGAGCTTAGCGAGTAATACCAAATTTCATATACCTACGAGTTGGAAATGTGTCATTTCATGCCAATTGTACACTACACTCTTTCTACGACCATCATAAATTATAAAAAAACTGTAATATTTTACATAACAATGCATGGTTTAGAGAATCTTTTCTCTGATATTATTAAGTCGGGCTCTTAGCCCTTTGAATGACCCATATTTTTTTTCCTTTTTGTACATGTATCTACCTACGTCCGGAAACTAATAACGTTCAAAATTTTGACAACTCGGAAATAAAAATACTTTATGCAGAAAAAATCGTTATAATTCACCTGCGGAAAAAGTTATCAATTATCGTGTCTTTTTAAAGGAGTTATATCACCTCCTGCATCTACCAGGATAGTGACCGATATCCTTCTGAAGTGATGGCTAGTTTACATATCTGGATTAGCATGTCAATGTCAAATCATCCTCACTATCGCGACCCATTTTCGATTATAAGTTTTTTTACAAACGAATTTTGTAAACACCGATGTGGAATGTCAAACTATTAGATAGACATTAACAAACATGACTCGATCATATATTATGATATATATGACCAAAAAATTCGTTAATATAACGACAGTGTAGTAGCGCATGACAGTCATGGGAAATGGAATAAGTATTTCGATACTGTTAGCCCATGGCAAATGAAAGTCTGTATTACAATGTGGTAGGTTCCTTAATCGAAAACGCACTTGAAATGTACATTTTTCTTTATGGTCGTAGAAAAAATATTTGATATTTTTATGATAAATTTGAGAAGGAACAAAAATTGTGCGATTCATTTTATGATGTTTTCTTTGTGTTCTAATATCTATAGTAAGAAGTAATACATTCATTTAAGACCGATTCCTACTACTTACTAGGGCAAAGGGAAAGTAAAAAAAGTATTTGCTGCCTTATACCAAAAATTGGGCCAAGTCTTATGAATTTTTTTTATTGCCAAATGATTTTTTAGATCATCTTAAAATTAGTTGAAAAATAACTATGTATATATAAAAATTTTATCTGAATAGATTTCAGTCAATAAATTGAGAGTTATTTGGAAGAATGTTTCTTTGTAAGTATCAATTGAAAATAGAAAAAGGTGGATAAATTTAATATACGACATGGTATTTTACGTGATTTCAAAAATTTTCGTGATTTAAATTTGATTAGTTAATTTAATTGTTTATTAAATAGAAATTTTATTCTTTCTAGAGTAACTTGAGACGTGTGAATGGTGCAAAGTTTTACTTACATCAGTAGATGGCAGTTTTGGTAGTATTTAAATATACGGCAAAACTCTCCCATTTTTCCCGGAAACGGAAAAGTCACAGTCACACTAGGCAACAACAATTGTATCATTTTTTTTGGCCGCAACTGTACATGTGTTTTAATAATATTTAAGTATTAAAATCATCATACCCATGTCTCTAATGCCAAATTCTATGTGAAAGTTTTGTTTCATTAGTTTAGAAGTCTTGAATCATTGATTTCAGAACAAAAAATTGGAAATATTCCAACGAAACTTATCGTTTATATTCTTAACCATGAGTTGTCGCATAGCCTCTGAAGGAAAGATAATTTATTCGTCTTAATATCACATACTTCGACCGTTTCCAAAAGTTAATAACAGTTAAATATAAAAACAGTTGAATAAAGCATATTCACCAAATCTAGTCTCTTCTCATAATTTATATATGATGTATATTCTGACAAATGTCATTAACAACAGATATAGCATGGTCATTAGTTTCTTGTGACCAGTTTGTAAAACCCGTTTACATTTAAATTATGTTTTTCGACTTTTAGTATACAAGAAACCAGACAAGCTGCTGGTTTGCAGTATTTGGGATATATTGTTCAAAGTGTAGGTGTAGAACAATGATATCAATACAGTTAATTTTGATTTTGTGTATTTTTGTGTTACGTTCATGTAATGGACAATTAGAGGGAGAAATTGATAAAATACTTGACGAACTTCATCCCGATGATAAACAAACTACTACGCCATTTTCACTCCAGCCTATAGAGGCTAATTCTACAACGAAAGATCCTTATGCAGTGCCTAGTGGAGGTACTGATTGTTCAGATTTTTGTGTACCTTTTTATCTATGCAGAGATGGACAATTGAACACCAACGGTATTAATGTAATTGATATCAGGTTAGTTTATATAGACAATAACGGTGATTGGTAATAATGTGTAGTTTTGTACATGGAATACTAATTGAATATTTGTACCAAATGTACTTCTATTAATTATCTATGTTCACGTAAAAAACAATTATTTTCTATCTCAATTCAGTTCTTATTCCAGTATCTATACTTCAGTTGAAATCATACCGAAATATTTTTTTATTGATTCAAGTAATAGAAGTATATATTTTCTCAATAAAAAAAAAGTCCTGGAAACCTTCTATACAATCAACATGTGTATTTTTTTTAGCTAATAGCAGGTTAAAATGAATAAACTAGTGACGAGAAAACTTTTTCCATCCAATAGTTCAATTGATAATCATTCAAATCGCATATAGACCAGTGACCGACCCGTTCGTATTCCGGAATATATGAGATAGGACCGATTTGGATGAAATTTTCAAAATTAACTTTGTTTTAGCATCTAGATCAAATGAGATATGATGAAAAAGTGTGCTTTTGCTTAGAGGGTGCAAACCACCCCTTCTAGGTAGTGAAAAATAGAATCTTAAAAATAACTACAGAATTAGGTGGAATGATGAACTCTGAGCAAGAAGTTTTTCATAAGAATTCTTCAAAAATTAACAGTTTCCGAGTAATTCAAGATCTGAATTTTTTAACGAAAAAACCGCGTATTTCGTCAGTTTTTCTCAAATATCTCGGAAAATTGAGCCAATACATAAAAATATTATTAGCAATAGTGAAGCTTATATATAAACGGAAAGATTTACTTTCTTTATCTATGTAGGTTCAATAGGCGTTGACATTGACATTTGTTCGAATATAACCTCTTTTTTTAGGTACCAAAATGTAATGTATACGCGAAATCATTGAAAAATTTTACAATTTCCAGGAGTACTATCAAAACTTTCAAAATAAACTTGATCTTAAGTCACTCGCATACAAATTAAAAAAGTTCTGATAACTTTTTCTGCGTGTAATCAAAAAAATATGTTGTTATTACTCAAATTTTAATTGAAGCGTACTCTTCTACAATTAATTTTATTTAGGTACCAACAATATGTTAAAGAAGTTTCAGCGATTTAGAGTACGTATTTTTATAAAATAAAAACATTTTTTTCCTATTATCAAAAAATTCCATTTTTCACAAATAATTAACAAAAATTGTAACAAAAAATGTGTTGGAATATAAAATTCTTCTTAGAGAAATATCTTGGTATTGATTTTTGTAAAATAAAAATGGACGAAAATATAGCCGCAACTTAAAAAAATTAAAATTTCAGAAATTCTAGCTGTGGAAATCTCCTTTATCATTTTATCGTCTCAATAGCGTTAAAATTAACGGAGACATCGCTAAAAACTGCTATCATTTTCGCTGAGTATTGTACATGCACTTACCTATGTATGAGATCATTGCATAATTGTATACAAATTATATCTACATATATATATATATATATATATATATATATATATATATATATATATAAATTCCTTTCATTGTTCTTGGGCATCAGGTTAATCATAAATTATGTATGGAATTATATTTTTATTTAAAGTTTCGCTCCCGAGTTCGGAGCATTTTCATTCATATATATATATATATATATATATATCATTCCATTGTTTTTGTTCTTCCATGTTTCATTCAATATCGTTGCTCCCAAATTTCACATCCATACTTAGTTATACCGTACTGATATGGCTATTGAGCTAGAAACATGCTCGTTTACGGTTACCACTCCTCTTCAGTAACCTCTCTATTTTTGTGTGCTTTCCCATGAAAACACTTGCTATATATATATATATATATATATATATATATATATATATATAGGTGAGAATAATGGGGATTTCAGTCCAAAGAGTCAACGCAAGATCTTTTATTCACAAAATTCCGTCAAGCTTTCGTGTCCTTTTGACACTTCTTCAGGGCACTATAATATATACATACAACTATAAAAATGATTTAAAAATAAAGAAATAAATATAAGTACTTACATGTAAAATATTCTAAATAAATTCAAGATAAATAATCATTAAAAAATTTGTAAATTTAAAAAAATTTTAGATATAATTATAATATACATGATGTCATATTTCACATAAGACAAATCAATACATAATTTGTTTGTTCGTTACTTAGTTGTTTTAATTTTTTTAGGTTACTTTATAATTATTTGATGAAGTTTGAATTTTTGGTCAGATTATAACCTTATAAAATGACTTTGACATATAATTTGTTTTATATTTTGACGTTAATAGAAAAGGAAATAAGGTTAGATTATAACCTGTGAAAATTACTTTGACAAATAATTTCTTATATTTTGACCTTAATAGAAATGAATTTATTTTTATGAAATAATCATATAAATAATGAAAAATTATCTATTTTGTTCCATATTCAAAAGGTAGCTATAAATATTACTAAGATTTTCAATGTCACTTTTCTTATTCATACTATTATTTGCCTTGTTGATTTCAACCATTTCAAGAAAATATCTTTTAGAAATATTTTGTTCAGTATGTAGAACTTTAGCTTCATTAAATAACATTTTATGGCCTGTTTCGATGGAATGCTGTGTTAATGCACATGATTTTTTGTTAAGTTTTATATCACTTTTATGAGATGTGATGCGATTAGTCAAATTTCTGGAGCTGGCACCGATGTAGTTAAGATCACAGTTATTGCATTTTATTTCATATACTACATTTGATTTTTTTAAGTCAGGTGTAGAATCTTTCAATTTACTATTTAAATTTCCAATCGTTTCTATATTTTTCTGTGTTATCTTTATATTAGTATCATTTTTGAAAAGTTTTATTATGTTTTTTGATAAATTTTCAATATTTGGAATTGATAGGTAATTAATATTTTCTACATTTGTATTCCTATCTGTTTCATTGCTAGAGATATTATCATGAATAGTTCTATCAGAAATAGTGTTGAGAAGAATTCTATTTAGAAGTGTTTTAGGATAAGAATTTTCTAATAAGATATCACGTAAAATTCTTAAATTTTTTTGTTTTAAAGAAGGGTGAACTAGTTTTTCAATTCTATTTTTTAAACAAATAATGAGATTAATTTTAATTTTTTTTGTATGTAAAGAATGAATGTTTATATACCTTCCTGAATTTGTTGGTTTTATATACCAATCGGTAATCAAAGTGTTATCGTTTTTACGGATTATTTTAATGTCTAAAAATGGAATGCTATTATTTTTTTCAAATTCAACTGTAAATTGTAAATTTTCATTATAACTATTTACTTTTTCTAATATTTCATCTGATTTATTAACTGGTATAGCACAAATTATGCCATAAACAATTTTTTTTAAAAATGGTATGGTATGGTAAGTCATTATCACAGGTTATAATCTAACCAAAAATTCAAACTTCATTAAATAATTATAAAGTAACCTATAAAAATTAAAACAACTAAGTACCGAACAAACAAATTATGTATTGATTTGTCTTATGTGAAATATGACATCATGTATATAATAATTATATTTAAAAATTTTTTACATTTTCAAATTTTATAATGATTATTTATTTTGATTTTACTTAAAATATTTTACATGTAAGTACTTATATTTATTTCTTTATTTTTAAATCATATTTATATTTGTATACATATTATAGTGCCCTGAAGAAATGTCAAAAGGACACGAAAGGTTGGCGGCATTTTGTGAATAAAAAATCTTGCGTTGATTCTTTGAACTGAAATCCTCGTTATCCCCACCCATATAACATTTTTCAGTCGTTATTTAGAAGTTTTTATATATATATTTATATTATAATAATATGAATCTTGCCCTTTTCAATTTTCGTATTTCTGTAAATACTCCTGTCTCAGGTAGGGTTCATATAGCGCCAAGAAATTTGAATACGTGGAATAAGTGTTGCCTACGTCTCAACTGATAGTCAAATTGGAACTATAGACCTTTATTGACAAGGACCAAATATTCATAAATGCAAGAAGAAGTAAATTGTTCCGACATTAACCAAACACTTTCGCAAGTTAATAATTGAAAAAAGTAATTAAATAATTTTATTAATTCTATTTAAATTTCAAATTCATTATTAAACTGAACCATTACAATGACAATTAAAATATGTTAGTGCAATGATTTAATTAGACCTAATGATAAACAAAATCACATGAATAAATTAAATCTAGAAAGTTTAATAATTTTTGAATAGTTGCCGAAAAAATCTTTCAATAATTTTATGGATCTTAATGTTATAGATTGCAATCAATAATAATTTTTTAAATGGCCAAATAAAGTAATTATACATCACCTTGTGTATTCTATGTAGCATTTAGATACATCACATTGGATGGAAATTTTGTATCACTCCTACACTTGATGCTTTCTTCTGGATAATAGATTGTTGATTACATAAATACACCAACAGTTCTTTGTTAATATATCTCGTCCAAATTGTTTATAACACTATTCTTTTACTATGCCTCTTATAAGTTATATAAATTTCAATATGTTTCCAAAATTGTTCTTTCTGTCGTTTTCTTTATTTTAAAACTGACTCTTTTTCAGCTTGCTTGCTCAACAAACTTTTCCGTAGTAACTTAATGAAAAAACCCTTAACAACCAATCATAACACTACTACAATTTCTTTGACAAATAAAAGGAATCAGGTTTATAAATTTCAAAATATTCCTCAAATTTTTCTTACTTCATTTGGATAATTATTCACAGGTTATTAATGTAGTCAAGACTAGAAACAAATTTATAATCCTGTTTGTTCATTGTCAGAAATCCAACCTCATTTAAATCGCAATTTTGGCACCCGTCAAATTATGTATTGTCAAACATTATATAGATCATATGAAGTTCAAAATAAAATCATTAGTATTATAATTTTGTTTTAAACTGTTTTACAGAAATATTTTGCATGTTATAATTTCCCCCTAAAATTTTATTTATTTCTGTCTCAGAAATAAAAAAAAATAACTTATTTACAGAAACACTAAGAATTACTTTAAAAATACTTATATATTTGAGAAATGTTAAATATACCTCTTATTTTGTTTGTTTCTGGATCTATTAATTCATAACTAATAATAACATTATCATTATTAACCATATAAGGTCCTTCATAAGGTAGTTGTAATTTTGCACACCTTCCTTTCCTTGAGTTTGCTACTCTTAAAGCTTTGAGAATTACTAAATCTCCCTTTTCAAAACTAGTAGCTTTCTTTATCTTTTTATTTTGTCTTTCAAAATATTTTTCTGCTGCTCTATCTAACTTTAAATTAACCTTTTTTAACAATTCTTGATAATTTGGTGGAGTCATAGTCCACGGTCTATTTGGTAGTTTTTGTTTGAATATGTACATGGGAATTTCGTCAGTTGTATCATTTGGAATACTGTTTATTACTTCTGCTTCCAATTTTTCTTCCCAAACACTGTGTTCTGCATGTACAAACAGTCGTTATGTCTTTGATATACCTTTCTGACACATTTGCACATGGATGCCTAATACTCGTGTAATCTAAATTTATACCTCGTCTTTTAAAAACACTTAATTTTTTTATTATTAAAGTACGTGGCATTGTCCATTATACAATTATTTGGTTTGCCATGTGTATCTATAAAATCATTCATGTTATTGAGTACTGTGTTTGTATTAGTTTTCTTTGATGGATATAAAATTATGAATTTAGAAAATACATCAACAATTACCATCAAATGTTTTGACCCTTGATTGCTTGTAACTAAGTTAGAAAGAGAATCTATTGCTATGACATCTAAAGTTTGTATCGCTATAATTGACTTTGGAATATTTTCATTATGCTTGTTCTTTTCTTTTTCCAATTGACATAAATGACAAGTTCTTGTGATTTCTTTGGCGATAGGTAAATCTTTTTTTTTTATTTATAATTTTCTGTGAATATTGTCCATAGTTTTCTAGTTCCTATGTTAATGTAATCTGAATGAATTTGTGTCATAATTTCTTTTGCTAATTTTTGTGAAGTTACATACAACTCATTATCTCCAACTAATTTAACCCATGCACCATTTCGTTTTAATGCTTTCAATTTTTGTTTTTCGGTAAGCTGTTCTTGATCCCTCATTAAGATTTGTTTTGAAAAAACTCCCGAATTATTTTTGAAAAGATTAACTCCAATTTTGACATTTTTGCTGTTTTTAATTTCTTCACCCTCCATTCTACTAATAGCATCTACAACACGTTTGCTTTTCCTGGTATATGTTCTATCTCAAAATCATATTCTTGCAATAATAGTGCCCATCTATGGATTCTGCTGTTACCAAATTTATTCCCAAATATTGATAGTGAAGACTGATTGTCGGTTTCTATTTTAAAGCGATTTCCTAGCAAATAAAATCTTAACTTACAGATACTATAAATAATACTACCTAATTCTAACTCACCCACACTATAATTCTTTTCGTGTTTTCTAGTTAATCTAGAGATAAAAGATATTGGAACTTCTTTTCCGTCATGAATTTGCAACAAAACTCCTGCATATCTATTCTTTGACGCATCTGTTCTTAATATAAATGGCAAATCATATTTCGGATGATGTAAAGTTATTTCTTTTATGAATTCTAATTTTATTGATTGAAATGCATTTTCTTGTCCATTGCCCCAATTCCATTTTTCCCCTTCATGTAATAACTTAATTAGTGGAATTTTATTTTCAGATAAATTTGGTATGAGCCGTTTAAAATAATTCAACATACGCAAGAGCCCCCTTAATATTTTTAAATTATGTGGCTCATATAATTTTTAATAGTTTCCACTCTTTCCATAGTGATGCCTACTTCATTTATGCAAAAACCTAAATAAGTAACCTGGGAACTATAAAATTTACATCTTTCAATATTTAATTTTAGACCAGTCTCATCTAATGCTTCAAGAATGGTTTGAAGGTGTATTTTATGCTGTTGTTCATCTTTTGAAAATATTAATATATCATCAATGTAATGTAGGCAAAATTTTTCATATTTGTTGAGCACTTCATGTAGTGCTTTGACTAGTGCCGAGCACGCACTTTGTAATCCAATTGGCACAACTGGAAATTAATAGACTACTCCATCTATTATGAAACCTGTATATTTGCAGCAATTCCTATGAAGAGGAATCAGCCAAAAACTGTGCCTAAGACCTATTTTTGAAAAAATTGTAGCTTGAGTGATTCTCCCTAAAATTCCATCCACTGTCATTGGTGCTTCATATTGAGGCACTGTTTATTTATTCGGGCTTCTAAACATAACCTAAGATCACCACTACGTTTTTTAACAACAACTATAGGATTTATGAATTGAGCATTGCTTCGTTCTATAATACCGTCAGCAAGCATTTTTGTGATTTCTTGATTAACTTCATCTTTGTATTTGTAAGAAATTGGATATGATTTAACTCTAAAATTCTCTGATAAAAAATCTCATCATCTTCAATGCCAAAAAACTATTCAATCAGCTACCTTTAATATTTGCCGAAAAATTGTCTTTCAATAATTTTATGGATTTTAATGTTATAGATTGTAATCAATAATAATTTTTTAAATGGCCGAATAAAGTAATTCTACATCACCTTGTGTATTCTGTGTAGCATTTAGATACATCACATTGGATGGAAATTTTGTATCACTCCTACACTTGATGCCAACGCTGTCTTCTGGATAATAGATTGTTGATTACATAAATACACCAACAGTTCTTTTCTAATATATCTCGTCCAAATTGTTTATAACACTATTTTTTTACTATGCCTCTTAGAAGTTATATAAATTTCAATGTTTCCTAAATTGTTCTTCCTGTCTTTTTCTTTATTTCAAAACTGACTCTTTTTCAGCTTGCTTGCTCAACAAACTTTTCCGTAGTTACTTAAAGAAAAAAACCTCAACATCCAATTATAACACTACTACTGCGAATTACAATTTCTTTGACAAAAGGAATTAGGTTTATAAATTTCAAAATATTTCTCAAATTTCTTTTACTTTATTTCTTATTTTATTTGGATAATTATTTACAGGTTATTAATGTACTCAAGACTAGAAACACATTTATAATCCTGTTTACTTTATGTTTACAATTATATGTTAAAGTCCAATAAATGCTCAGCTCTGTATTTTGTTAATGATAGTTTCACCCAATGAAATTCATTCCATTTGAATTGTGAATTATCTATAATCACTTGTTCATTGTCAGGAATACAACCCCATCTAAATCGCAATTTTGGCAGCCGTCAAACATTCTATAGATCATATGAAGTTCAAAATAAAATCACTAGTATTATAATTTTGTTCTAAACTATTTTACAGAAATATTTTGCATTTTATAATATATATATATATATATATATATATATATATATATATATATATATATTTATAAATATATATATATATATATATATATATGTATACAAATTACATCTACATAGATGATGTATATATCGCGATAGCGGTTGAAGTGGTGTTCGTATATATTTGTATCGCTGTGGCATCCCCCGATATACACAGTATGCATATAGAGCAGCCCCAATGCATCGAGATCACGCACAGAGTGGCTTATTTATTTGGCAGCACTGGGACTTTGATGGATTATTAGTAGGTAGATTTGAATTTCTTCAAGAATCGGTGCGTTCTGTATATTGTGTATAGATCGCGTTCGAAGTGACTTCCAGTAATTCTAAATATGTACTCGATTCCCTTTTGAGAGAGGAGAATGAAACACATATTCTAGTAATTGGGATGTTGACGGTTGTTATAAATCCAAGTGAAGCTATATTTAACACAAAAAAGACAGTTTTTAGAAACCTAAAATAACATTATTATTCGTCTTAAAATAAATGAAATTAATTTAAATCACGTTATTTATAACTCATTATCACGTGACTGCGAACACCAATCAGAGCGCGCTGACGTCACTGCACGAACAAGTGGACTTATTTCTCATAACCCCGTTACAAGTATAAATTATTTTTCTTGATAATTTGTTAGAACAATGAATACATTTCAAAATTTGTATCACAATGGAGACCGGATCCATCGAATGAAATAATTGTAACTTACCGAAGATTGATTCTATAATGCTGCGAGTTTCTTTGCCAGAAACATGGTTTTTGTGCAGTGGAGATGAATGTGAAAATGTCTTTGTAAGTACCTATAATTGTACATGGACATACTTTATTAGAGATGGGAGAGACACCTTACTCATTTTATATACTTTTTTATCATAGTCCGAGCTACTTACCATCTGTATCAACGAAATAATGCTTGAAATCAGTTGTGTTAACAAACAACTACTGATGAATAATTGACTTTTTATTTTTACCACCTCCAAAAATATTTAAAATGAGTTTCAATTTATATTTGTAGTTTATCAGAGATTATAAATTGAATTAAAGTGAATGAAAAAGACTATCCATCTGAAATGTAGTCTGTAGCCAAACGCAATCCGTACTACAGCATATATTATTATTACAAGTTGAAGGGCCAACTAGTTTCGGCAGACTGAGCTATCATCAGGCCTTAAATGTCTATATCATTCACATGAAAAGTATTATAAAAAGAACGCTGTCACATGCCCGTAGCATCCAGCAGAATCCAAGATGTGTCAGTAGGTAATATGGGAAATATCCTATAGGAAAATTTTATTGAAAATAGGAAAATTTACATAATTATGCAAAAGTCAAACAAAATTATAATTAGACAGCGTTGAGAGAAGTCATTAAAATAAAATTAATGTATAACTAACAGAAAAAGAAAGAAAGTATGGACTTCGTTGTACGACAGAATCCGACTGAAACAAGGAGTCCAATATTTGAATAGTCGTAATAGGAAAAAGGGCAATTGGAATCATCTATTTGGGAAACACTGTATATATGATCATTTGAGACACCCTATATAAACATCAAAATGATTATGACAGATAACCTAAAAAAAATTAAAACTCAAAAATGACATTTTAGGAAATCATGAAAGAATGTATAAATACAATTCTTTGGAAGTAACTGATTTTACATATTATGTGATAATAATAGATATAAGTAAAACATTGAAAAGTTTATAAATCATTGATATGTAATAATTATAAAAGGGTAGCGAAGTTCGCGTTTGGTGTGCACCAATAGAGATAGAGATGAAAAAAAAGCATCGAAGGCGGATTCAGACAAGATGGGATGGATTGAAAACTAGCGGTGGAAAGTTTGAAAAATTTTTTGGATAGATAGAAGTCAACAGAAATATATATATATATAAGAATAGGAAATTATCAATAAGGTTATAAAACTAAAATATAGGATTTGAAAATTACAACATATACCTTGCAAACAGAATTTCGGTAAGATAATTAAATTAACATTTATTGAGACAGAATTAAAATTATCAGGAAGAAATAAAATTAAAATCTTGAATTTGAAAATTACAACATATACCTTCCAATAAAATTTCGGTAGGAGAATTGAATTAAAATTTATTGAGGCAGAATACAATAGTAATTTAACTGCCAAAGAAGTGTAGGAACTTTATGATTATTTCATATACAATTGCATATAGCGTGTCATATTTTGAGCTCGTATTCATAGACATTTAAGTTAATTATAGTTATTAGGCTAGTAAATTAAAATATTAAGGGAAAGCTTACCTTTTGAAAAGGAATTATAAAAATATTAAAAAGTAATTTTACAAAATTCACTGGAAAGAGTGTTCGATTGTAAATTTATAAATTTGATTCTACATGAGAAAAAGCGAGAACAACCAAAAAAAAGGGAATTGTATTTAAGATGTCGTATTTCAATTAAAAAAAAAATGTTAAAACTGAATTGATCAACTATTGTAAAGAAAAAAATATAGACATTTCCATATATATCTGTTCTCGCTTTCTAAAATTTTTATATTCGTGTAGTCAAACTCATGCCCCGTATTCATATGGTGTTCCACTGTCGCATAGTTGTTTTTTGTTGTTGCAACAATCGCTTTTGTATTGTGACTGTTTGTCTTAACCATTGGCCCGTCTATTCTATGTAACATCCATTGCAACCAGAACAGGGCAATCTGTAAACAACATTGCTATTAAGTAACGTGGGTGTTTTATCTTTTACTTTTGAGAAAATGTTCCTGATTGTTATCGGATTCCAGGCGGCAATTTTCAAATTAGGAATACTGTTTCAAACAGTAAAATCGTGTATTCGAGGAATTCTTATATAAACTATGCTCGTAGCTTTTTCTTCATTTGTGGGACCATCGTGGAAGTCCGTGTTGCAAATTAACTTTTTCAAAATGTTCTTTGGATACCCGTTGTTTGCAAAAATATCAAAAAGCTTCTTGAGATTGTCTTGAATGAAGTAATCTTCGCATTAATTTTTTGGATGGTTAGAGAAAAAGTTTAAGACTCTATCAAATGTTGTTGATTTTTTATACCAATCCAAACTTATTTTCTGTACTTCGGTATGTATTACTCTTGTGTCTAAGAAAGACACAGAACATTATTGCTAGATCTCTATTGTAAACTGCAGTCTATCGTTAAAATAATTAAATACATCTAGTTTTGTTTGTATATCGTTAGCTGGAATAGCAGTCATCATCATATCACCTACATATTCATAATAACAGCGTAAGCAGAAAGGTAACATTGGAATTACATTATCAAGTAACTTATCCAACACTATCGTAGCTGAAAAAGAACTTATAATAGGATAACCCATTGGAGTTCCAAACTTCTGCTAATAAAAATTGTTATTGAAACTGAAGTAGGTATTGTTTATTATCCATTTTATGGGAATTAACAAGCTTTCTTTAGATAATACAGTGTGCTTTTTAATCATGTTCTATTTCCTCTGTAAAATGTCGATAACCAAATCTGTAGGAATGTTGGTGAAAAGTGAAACAACATTTGAAGAGATAAGAACATAATTAGAAATGCCTGTGGATATGGTGTACACACTAGATGTAAATTGAGTGAATGAAAACGACGAATACTCACACACACTGAGTATTCGTCGTTTTCATTCCCTCAAAGAACATAATTGTCTAGCCAAGTAATACCTCTTACTAGGTTGACAAAAGAAGCCGAAAAGTGGTATATATTTCAAAAATTGATTATACGGCTTCTGAAATAGTAGAAATATTTTATAATTTGAAAGGATATCTTTGCCTACTTAATAATCAAGGTAATTTTTTGCGGGCATGTGTCAATGAAATACCAAGGTGTACTCTTTTAATTTATATTTTAAACTGTCAAATAATATATATTCATCATCGTGGAAATAATTAGTCAGGAATATCGGTAAAATTTATAATAGTAATATTTGATGTCGTTATATATTGTTTTTTGGAGTTTTTATTGGAATTTGTACACAATAATCTGTTATAAATTTTAGAATTTCACCACTATTTTCAATTAATTATTTCTTTGATAATGAATATATAATATTCGAAAACAAGGAATGCATATTGAAAACTACACATTGATATTTCATTGCCGTATGCTCAAAAAAAATTACCTTGATGATTACGTTGGCAAATACATCCTTTGAAATGATTGAATATTTTTTCTTTCTCAGAAGCCGCATCATTAATTTTTGAAAAATATACCACTTTTATAACAAACAATAAGTTGTGTTTGTTACTTTAGTATATAGTTTTGACAAATAAGATCAACAAGTGCATTAATTTGGACAGTATAAAAGCTGGATATATGTCGTAATATACAGGGCTTTCTATTTAAAAATATATATTCTGCAAAAACACTACGGGTGCGCAAACTTGTATATAAATTTTTTTTGTATCTTCACGCAAAAGTGAATTAGGGGGGTGGTTAAATTATCACCATCAACTATGTACACGTGAACTGCGAGTCGGTTCGACACATGTGTTGAAGCAGATTGACGTCATTTTGAACAAGTCTTATGAAACTATTTCACATTTTGGAAGCTATTTGCTATTGTTGAGAATTAACATTAGATTAAAGTTTTTATATAATTATTACCATTATTATTATATCGTTGAAATTGGGATAAAGAACCTTTTCATTTGTGCAAACTTTCACCTCCCTGATCCATTTAAGTTTTTTCTCTTTGATGACGTCAGTGCGCCTTTGAAAACGTTACAGCTCCTGTGATGACGTCACAGATCTCAATTATACCTCAAATGTAGGTTTCAAGCTGTTAAAAACATCTCAGAACACACTCTATAAATAGTTATAATCACGTGTTTAGTACTTTGACTAATGTCGCATTGATAAACATACTGTGGTTTGTAGAATCATCTTTTCGAATCCAAATAAGTAGAGGTTCTTGTAACGGTAGTTTATTCATGAAATCGCCACTTTGATATTGTAATAAATCCATGTAACGACTCACAACTATTTATAACTAAGTTTTAATTGGTATCAGAACTGTCAGACCAACAGCAATAATTCCTTGATAAGATTTTTTCAAGGAAAGAAAATGTTGCTACATTAGGTTTCTCGTAATAAACGGGTTTTCTTTTAATTCTCTCTGTATTACCTAGCGAAATTGGAATATTTCATCGTAATGACTTGCATTCAATTTATGTGCGAAATGAGATTTCATTAGATGATGTTTATATCTTTCAAATCATTGAATTTTCTAAGAGTTAGCATGGTCTCACAATCGTGATTATAATACCAAAAAGTTCTCGGAGTTTCAAAATATTATTACTGTATACATATCAATTAATCTTCAAGTCACTTATTTCTTTGGTAACTGTTGTTCGACCCACATTTCCATGCAAGTGTATATTATTTGAAGTGACTGCTTCTTCTCCAAGAGTATAATATGTTTTTATTCCAATTAGAACAATAACATCTATTCTTCTCCACTAGGTAATATCACTGCCATCTCCAACGCATGTCAAAGAAAAATTTGGTGCCAAAATCCATACAATTTTTGTCAATCCGTGTAACGTGATTTTCTCATAAAAAGTAGTTCATAAAACAGGGAGGAAAGCAACTGTAGTTACATGTCTAAACGTACCTATCAATTCTAATGTTATTACATACAATTTTCAAAATTACGAAAAATGGACGTATTTTCTTTTTGAACTAAATTTATATTTCTATATTCGAAACAATCCCTTATACGGCTGAAAGAATTTGATATGCCCTAATTATATTCAGCCTTTCAGGTTATGCAAAACTATGCATAAAAATTTATTTTCCTTGAAAAGTTCTGTACGAATTTCCATTCGTTTGAAACCTATCTCTTATTTTTTTGTTCATTGATCAATTCAGAACAACTTTTTCATTCTATCAACTCATATGCTATTGTTTGTTCGGTGAATTCCATTGGACTTTATATCATCTGGGAGTTTTAAATATATTTCTAATATTTATCACTATCAATAAAACTCATCCATTTTTTGGCGATTTTATTATCAAATTCCACTGATGTTTACGACAGATTTCAACATATCTTCTCCATTAGTGGGTTTATAATAATTTTGTATTTCATGATCTGACTCAAATTATCAATGCAGTATTCTTCACTGTTGTATTAATATCAAAGTAAACTTAATTTTCTAAATAAAATGAAATCTAGCATTTATTTGTTTTTTCATTAGCTCAAATTCAAATTTTCAGGGTAAATGACGGACCATGTGGTAATGCTATTCTCGTCTGCTGTAAAAATCAGTCTGTAACTGATAATCGGTATACAACGAATCCAAATACAGATGCAACCGAAACCTCCACCAACCGAGGGTGTGGTTATCGACGAGTAGATGGAGTGGAGTTCCAAATTACAGGTGCCAAATATAACGAAGCTCAATATGCTGAATTTCCGTGGATGGTGGCGATACACACGCAACCTAGTACCGCCAATGGTAGACCTGTATGCGGTGGTGCTTTAATTCATCCGCAAGTAGTTATTACAGCAGCTCATTGTGTTGCCGATATGACTAAAAGGTAAATATTCATCTGTGAATATCACCACTATTTTATTGCATCCTTATGTCTCTTTTACCATATTTATTTCGCAAGCGGTGTATGGAAATCTCACTTTTGGCCGACATTGTACGATTATTGCAATTTAGACAAAACTCAATCTCGATGACTGCTTGTCACCAACTTCCTAGCAAACAATGAGTTTTTCACTGAATATCTTAATACAAAAACTATTATACAAAAAATAGAATAGAAAAAAATTGTAGATAAGAATTTGACATACGTGTCTCTTTTAACATAAAAGGCATCGGATTTTTGAAAAAAAAATTAATTTACTTCAATTCTGTGAAGTATTTAAGAACATGGGCGGAGGCAATTTTGTAAGTAAGGATAATTATGTAATGTAACAAGGTCACAAAATGTTAATGTATTTGGTATTATTAATAAAAAAATCTAAGGATGTGCTCTTAGGCTGGGATGCATAAACGTAGACTGCGGACGCACAAGGGAGAGCCAAAAGATTCGGCTTTCTAAGATATTTGCGACCAATAAGAAGGCTAATAAAGAGCAGAGGAAGAATACCTTAATACGTCTGCAGTTTACTGCGAGTACCTTGTTATCAATCCACTCGTAAATTGCGTACCTATGATGCTAGTAGGGAAAAACAGGCCTTTTTGGACCCCCTTTTTTTTAAAATGGTTGCGTTTTGGTGATATTCAGTCTTTTCAAAGTCTGACATAAACTTAATTATGAAGGTCTATTCCTGGCCACCTAAAGATAGTGTTATAATATTGAAATTATTAACACTTTTTTTATCAGTTGTGTTTGTACCTTGACAGTGAACGTATCGATAGTTCAAGCAATCAGGTATCAACAGTGCTGAACAAAAACTTTCTTCTAAAGATAAGTAACAAGTTTTAATTTTGTTTGAGTATAGATTTGGATAAGGCTGATTAATTGAATTCATCAACTTATGGATTTAATTTCTGGCGGCAAATCGCGACCCCTATTAATTGATAACGTGACTTCGATAAAAGATCCTCAAACTATTAATTTCGATAATAAATATCAGCCTTCAGATGTCGGTCCGTATTTGGTTTACATAGAACATAAAGAAAGTAATGTAGGTCGTTTATTTCCCATTAAAATCGGTCACTTTTTAAAAAACATTGCAGACTTCAGGCGAAATATAAGGGATATAAAACCAGTAGGGGTAAACAGGGTGAAGGTAATTTTTTCAAATTTAAATGCAGCTAACTTATTGGTAAGTCATGAAGTTTTATTAAAAAATAATTACATTGCTTATATTCCACTATCCTTTACGCATAAAAAAGGTATGATACCTATGGTAGATACTTATTTTAATGCTGAGTACCTAAGAGAGGCAATTGAATCTGGAATTAAAGTAATCGATGTTAAGCGATTAAAGCGTAAGATTGTGGACAGTGAACCCAGAGAAACAAAAGAAGTAGATAGACAAATGATCGTGGTTACATTCTTAGGAAGTAGGATTTCCCAATCCGTTAAAATAAATATGTTAAACTTTCAAGTAGAACCATACATATATCCAGTGGTTCAATGTGTTAACGTTTCAGTCCACACTAAACATCAATGTAAAGGTACACAGAAATGCCAAAACTGTTCAGAAGAAAATTGCAACTCGGTTTCCTATGACGAAAATAGAACTCATTGTGTACATTGCGACAGTAATGAACATAAATCCACATCCAAGAAATGCCCTGATTACAATACGCAATCAAGTAATAAAAAAGTAATGGCCTCTATGAATGCATCTCTCAAAGGAGCTGAAACTATTGTGAATAATCCTGCGTACAAAAAAATTACAACTAATAATCGATTTTCATTATTATCAAATCCACAAAATTTCCCCGAGCTAACACATACAGCGTCAACTTCTTCTTACAGTTCAATCTTGAGTAAACCTAAGCCCTCCGTACATTTATCTGAACTTAATACGAGTACATCTGTTTCACTATAGTCCTGAGCGTTTTCATTTCGGCTACTCTAAGCGAATTCAATACAAATCATTAAAAATATGCCTAGGAGTTATCATGTCATCACCGAATCAAGCTGTCTTAGCAGAAATGCAAGAACTCTCGTTGAATATTAGAAGGCAATACCCAGCCAAAAAGCTTCTTATTAAACACCGAACATTTAACACGTACATGGTTCAAAATATTCCAGCAATAAACACTCACAATCTCACTATGCCATACTGGAGAATAAAAACCAGTCCACCATTAGCAGACGCTTTTCTTAATACTAACAGCAAAGAAAATCATATCGTGAAGCAAGATAAGTTCCCTATTTTTCAATGCAATTATGAATATTTAGTTCCTGTACCTAACATCATATACCCCTCTTACGAAGTTCAATCAAAAAGCCTCGTCAATCATGTCACTTGATTTTATTGAATTTCGTATATTATTTTAACCAATCACATTCGTCCAACAAAACAATTACAAAATACGATTCATATTAGTTGCTCAGAAAATAATGTGGAATAATAACAATCGCAATTGAACAAAAAAAATGTATATAGTATAGAAACTAGTATATTAAGTACCAAGTGTCCAAAAGTCACGAGTATTATTAGCTCCACGAGTGGAGCGAAGCGGAACGATTGCCTTGTAAAACGAGTGACTAAAGACGTTTTTTAACACGAAGTGCTTACTATACTTTTTCTTCGCCCGCAGGAATGAAATCATTATATTATATTTTAATTATATTCATTACTTGACAGATGATAGCTGACGGCTGACTGACATCAAATGATGTAGAACATCAAAATTATCCCGGAATATGAAATTTAACATGCAAAAGATACTCTTGATGTGACGTTTCAAAAACAAAAGATAAACGAGATGTGACTTCTCGCATTTTAAACACTAGTGTTTAAAGAGTCGTTTTGCGCATGTCAAACCCGTTTTTTAAATGCGGTTTCAGTAACGGAAGTATAAAAATATGTTTATTATAGATATTATTCAAGAATTTTTCATTTATTTTACAATACTCCTTACCACAATCATTCATTTGTTTAGATGGAAAATTCGTGCGGGAGAATGGGATATCCTCAAGAAAATCGAGGTTTATCCAGTCCAAGAGGTAGAAGTGGAATCAAATACAATTCATGAAAACTACTATCCAGGAGCCTTATTCAACGATATTGCTTTCCTGAAACTTAAACAACCCATTAATCTGACAAAAAACATCGACACAATCTGTTTGCCACCTCAAAATTACCAACAAACTTCCCAAAATCGGTGCTATTTCACAGGATGGGGTAAGAATAAACATGGAAAAGAAGGAGTTTATCAAGGTATTCTGAAGAAGGTGGACCTACCTATAATCAAGAAGTCTAAATGTCAAGATTTACTGAGGAAGACAAGACTTGGGAAATTCTTTGAATTGCACAACAGCTTTATGTGTGCAGGAGGTGAAGAAGGAAAAGATGCTTGTGATGGAGATGGTGGTAGTCCATTAGTTTGTCCATGGAATGAAGATCCAGAAAGATACTACTTTGCAGGTATGATATATTTTTTGTTATTATTGATTATGTCTAATTGCATTACATTATGCATAGAAAGGTTCAATTGTGGAACCATACATGAATTGCAAATTCTTCACACTACATAGAGGATAGCAGGTGAGTACCTATCGGAAGAGGTTGAGTCCATCTGTCGTTAGCTGGTTCTGGATTTTTGTTTTTATGGAAATAAGTGGTACATTTGAATTTAACTTTATTCTAACAAAAAATACGTGAGCAGTACAATCAACGTAAATCGTCTTCTTTTTTAACGTCCTTCAATTTTTCTTTACAAGCATGCGTCAGTGAGCGGACTGTGAACTCTCTTACAATGTTGCCGTTGTGATATTTATAATAAAACAATATTCATGTTTTTAAAACGCAGCGACACCATCCATCCAATTTTTTTAAACATTCAAATCTTGTAAAGAGTTAATTTTAAAACTTTCGATTTTCTTTTAAATAGATTTAATGAATTTTCTATTTCTGTGATAGAAATTTAATTGTCATTTTCCGTCAATATTTCATTTATAGTTAAGAGACGACCGAGATATTTTGGATTACATATTTTGATTTTTATATACCTTCTTTTTCTCAAGTGAACCACTTTTTCGTATGTCTAATACCATTTTAATATCGAATTTTTAGACAGAGGAGGTTCTTCAAATTTCAATCTGAAACTTCTTCTTGTGATTGTAATCGAAGTTTTTGTAAATAACAATACTGCACCTGATTTTTCCTGTATTGTGTAAATTATTATTGAGAACTACCTGTTTACAAGTGGATTGATTAATTTTTAAAGACAAACTAACTCATATCAGATGGAGATGAGTGATTTTCACAGCATCCATGAATAATTTCCATATAATATCCAAGAAACATTTATAATAATAAACCTGTTTAAGTGTCAAAATTGGTTAAATTGAAATTGAATTAGCAATAACAACACAAATCTTTTGGTATCTTCTACCTATTTCATTGTATAAATAATAATAAAAAGGCAGCAAATGCGTACTTTAAACAATTCAAAGTCAACTGGCGATATTAAAATCCACGCACTCTCAAAGATACGCGTATCATCTGTATTTACAAAAATTTAATTAATAATGTGAACATTTTAAAAAAACTTAAAGAACTAAGCTTTCGAATGGTCTGAAAATATACGGGGTGTTCTATATAAAAAAGTCTAATTATTTCTAGTTGAGTGTTAGTTTTAACTGGGACACCCTATATAACAATCACTATATTCTTCCCACCGTGCTCTTGTTTGATATTTTTATGAACAAACAATTCAGTTCAGTATATGTACTGTAGATCTACTACACGCTGTCTTGGAACTGCTACCCAATATGCAAATAAATGTTACAGTTATGTTAATTCAACATTACATTGTGATAATGTTCTTCCTTTTTACTTTTTCGCCCAACCTATCTAATATGCGAGAAAAGTATTGGTTTACCCCAAAAGAAGTTGGAATTTTGAAAAAAAAATTCGAGTTATTTTTACGTTTTCCATCAACAACAACACGGAAAAATGGTTTTTAGAAAAAAATCCTGTATGTATGTCGTCGTCGTCGTCGTCGTCGTCGTCGTCGTCGTCGTCGTCGTCGTCGTCGTCGTTGTCGTCGGCCACTTTTCCTTACATGTCTTGTTAGCACGATACAGCCTCCGGAGTGTAAGTCACCAATTTATGATCGAATATTGTTAAGGACATGTCACAGATGAACCCTATTGATTTTCAGCTTACCAGAACAACGGGTGCGATGGTACTTGAAGTACGAAATTTTGTAATTTTTTGAGAAATTTCAGTTTGTTAGCACGATACAGCCTCCGGAGTTCAACAAGTCACCAATTTTATGATTGAATATTATTGAGGACATCTCACAGATGAACTCCATTGAATTTGAGCTCACCCTAGCCAATACAACAGGTGCTAAAGTATTTTAAGTACGATATTTTCGTCATTTTTGGAGAAGTTTCAGTTTGTTAGCACGATACAGCCTCCGGAGTATAAACAAGTGACCAATTTCATGATTGGATATTATTCAGAGCGTCTCAAAGATGAACCCTATTGATATTCAGCTCACTAAAGCCAGTACAACGGGTGCTATGGTACTCGAAGTACCAAATTTTTGTCATTTTGGAGAATTTTCAGTTTGTTAGCACGATACAGCCTCCCGAGAGTATACGATTGATCAATTTTTATTGAATATTGTTCACGGTGTCTCACAGATGTATCCTATTGATTTTCAGTTGACTACAGCGAGTACAGCGGGTCCTATAAATCCAGATATATTACATTTTTGGTTATTTTTGGAGAAATTTCGGTTTGTTAGCACGATAAATTCCCCGAAGTGTATACAAGTAACAATTTTATGGAAGAATATTATTCAGGGCCACAGATGCGGAAAAGTTAGTTTTAATCTGAAAAACCGTTTATTTTTCTCTTGTTTTCATCACGTGTAAAACCGCTTATGCCCAGCTTGTGGCTGTTAACTTTTGTGATGTTTCAACTTAACTTCTCAACGATGTTAAAGCGCTACCTTTTTACATTACTGTGATGTTACTAGAACTTTCTCAAAAGGAAGTCTTCACAACGAACTAAAAACAACATTTCTGTTACATTCTGAAATTCCTTTTAATATGTTGTAGATATTAATGCAATGTCTAAAAAATAACATCTTACCCATCATCAAAATGCAACATTTCAAAAACAATACAGTGTATTATCTTAGATGTTGTATGGACATTACTTAAACCTCTAAATAATATTCCTCAAACATTCTAGATGACATCCTATAGATGTTACTGCGCCTAATCAGCAAATACAGGGTGAACAAATGAGAACGCCGACTGTCGGTCATATTTCAAAAAATAGTCATGGTACAACTTTAAAAAAATACGTTCAGGAAAATGATGCTGAAAAATCGCTGGAAAATATTTTTGAGTTCCTAAATTATCTGCTGGGGGGTGAAACGAACACTTAAAAATATATACTGTGATTATCTCCAAAAAAGACATACTATAGGTATCCTCAAAAAAACAATTTTTGATATATTTATGAAAAAGTTTAGTTAGGGACTTTTTGACCTTATTCTTCAAGTGAGGGAAGGGAAGGTTCAAACTTGTTGAAAACCAATATCATAACACTTTTTTGTTTTTTAACCGAGATCAATATTTTTGACTTAATTTAGAAGAGTTTTTCCTTTTTAATAAGATATGCTTAACAAAGTTGGACAATTTTGACAACGCTACGTCAAAAAGTCGACAATTTTCCCATTTTTCTCGGAAATTTAAAATGTAATGAGGCAATTATTGAGTTTTGATGAAAAGGGGATACAAAATTGGAATTCAGTGAAAACTGAACTAAATCTTAAATCTATTCCAATATTAGATTTACGATATCAGATTTGAAAATTGAAAAAATGCTCCATTCCAAACGTATACTAAATTATGTAATTTTGTTATCAATCTTATTAAACAAAAAACTCTCTAAATGTAGCTAAAATCATTAATATGGGTTAAAAAATGAAAAAGTTATACATTTGTTCATAACTTTGAACCTTCCCCCACCCATTGTTTGAAGAATAATGGCAAAAAATCCCATTAATTAAATTTTTTCATAATCTCATTGTGATTTCAAAAATTGTATTTTTAGGACACCTTTAGTACGTTATTTTTGGAGATAATCACAGTATTATGATTTCGAGTGTTCATTTCACCCCTATCGGATATTTTAGAGACTGCAAAATATTTTCTAGCGATTTTTCAGGGTTACTTACCTAAAGGAATTTTTTTTAAAAGTTCTACCATGATTCTTTTCTGAGATATGGCCTACAGCCGTTCTTAGTTGTTCACCCTGTACATTTAAGATGAAATAGCCAAAAAAAAACAATAAAGGATTTGAATAGTTTATTCACTATTGATAAACAGTACAGTAAATTTGGAAATAAACGCATTCAGTGAAAGCAAGAAATAAAGAAGGGTATATTAATCTGTAGTTGCCATAACGTAACATACTACGAGTACTTTGAAACTGAATTAATTAAGTCTAACGGATACACATACATTACAGCTAGTTTACAGAAAATTTATTAGAATAGTTTTTTATCTATATTAAAACTAATAAAAATTTTACACCATGAGGTTCAATGAAACATTACGTTACATCAACAGAAATCCATTCTGATTAAAGAAAATTCTATCGTTTACTTACGGTTACTTTTTCTTACGCAAGCGTCGCTGTTTCCGAGTGTCTCAACCATTCCATAATGTACACTTCACAATCCTTGTCTGTGAAACCTATAAAGACGTTCTGAACAGCAGCTAAAAAAACAATTACTTTAGATCAAATTGTGCCCATGGAGACCTTTGATCAGAGCATCATAAACTACATCAAACTAGATTTTCAGCCAATCGACTGGGATCCATTTTCCATAAAAAAGATGCGGTGTTCTTCAAAGGAATAATAACATATTTTATTTCGAGATGTGACTTTTCATAGTTTACCTTTTATTACATTTCTCACTCCGTTTGGCAGGTAAACTCAGGTTTACCATGAACATTCATACTTGTCTTCTGTATAAAATAATATACTATTCTCATCTTGTTATTTTCATCCTGGAACATATTGTATATTACCATCGTGGAATTGTAACTTAATGATAACTAAGCATTATTATGAAGAAGAGATATGAACACATTATCAAGTTGAATGGGTTTATAATTGATAGTATCCAATAGTTGTGTTTCTTCAATATTACTTCTAATCACTGTGCCACAATAAATTTTATCAAATAACCTTGGTTCATGAAAAATTGGAATTAATTTGGAATATTTTTCAAACTTATCATGACACTTTCTATTTAGTTCAAAAATGTTTACTACTTTTCCTACAAGACTTTATTTAAAAACGCAAAAGCAATTAGAAGTGAAAGTTCGATTTTGGTATTGAACTACAAATTTATTATTAATCTTCTCCAAGGCACTATGATGAAATAATAAATAAATGAATTCTGTTTGTTGATTGGAGCATTCAGTGTTATAACTTGCATATTCTTCAACTAGATTAATATACTATTGCAAGGGTCACTTAGAGGTCTTCACTTCAGCTTATTTATTGTATACAGTGTATTTTCAAATGGAAATGAGCTTTTCAACAGAAATTTCTACAACTCTCAAACAGTCTCTAATTGTTCAAAAGAATTGTTAGTATTAATTCAAAATTTTCTAAGCCTGCAAAAATATATTGATGACCACCACTTTTGCTACTTATACAAAAACTAGAACTAGAGATACTTGATTCAATATTTTTTATATTGTTTATAACAATGTCTGTATAAGACTATCTGAAATAGTTACTCCCCTTTCATTACATAATTACCAACTATTTGTTTTTTATTTTATTCGAGTAAGTAGCTTCTGAAACATCTTGAACATTGAAAATATTTTCTTCTAGATTCAAATATCTGCCAACATATGAGTATGTTCTATTATTAATAATAATATCTAACCTATTGCAATATTAAGTTTTTTGCAGGGGATAATGCATATCAACGATTTGAAATATTGTGAATCGTTTTTAAAATATACTTACTAACTAAAATATTTTAAAAATTGGAAAAACCCTATTTTGTAAACTCTAGTATGTTAGTGTACAATTCCGCCACCTGGAATTTCAATGTATAATAGCCGATCAAAGTATTTAATGAGTGTTAAGTTTTAATAATTATGATGATGGAATAGGTACTTACCGATAAGAATGGTTGTTCGTCCATTATAACAAGAATTATAACTAAGTAAAAACACTGTAGCTAAGTAGGAACTAACGAAAACGAATGCTACTTTATTCAAGTACTACTTGCAAAATATGTGCTTCCTGCAAATAAAATATAACACATAAATGAAAACAATCCGCTATTTCATGCTTGTCATTTGATTCCACATATAACTACTGTTTCGTTCGTCAGTTCCTCTTATGTTTTCTTTTTTTTTATGTTACTGTAATGTTTAATATGAGATATTACTGAGAGTTTTATGAACTAACATCGTATAGACGTAATAGTAGGATGTTACTAAAAATTATTTCGAAAGATGTAAAAGTAACTGCAACATGTGATCATCTTAGAAACATGTTAATTTGTAATATTACAGTAACGTTTCGTATGTGACATTAGTGAGAAGTATACAAATTAACATCGTATGAATGTTACTTACAGAAAGTTAATAAAAAGAAGTTCGTAGGATGTGTATGTAACTGCGAATTCAAGTATTACTGTGTACATCAAAAATATGTTTTATTTACATGACATGGATGTTAATAGAGTTAGTAATGAAATTAGGACATCTAGGATATATCTTATTAACGTTTTAAATAAACATCACCAAACGACTCTAAAAAGAACATCACAAAAAATACTTGTTTTGTTTCTTGTTTAGTGAGGAAATATCATGTCTAAAGTTTCTAAAAATGATTTAATTTTTAAGGATGGTGTTCCAAAGTATGTTGAGCTTTCAAATTGTTTATTATTATTTTTATCTAAAGGGAATACTTGTTCTAGAGTCTGTTTTTGTATCTTTTTATTTATGATATTGTCAATTAAATTTGGATAGTAATTATTATCAACTGCTATTTGTTTTATGATATTTAATTCTTTGTTATTGATATTATTGTGAATCGAGTTTATGTAAGTAATGAAGCTCGCTAATTGTATATTTGTACCGATGAAGTAACCTAAAATGTCGTCCACATATCGGTGCCAGTACATACATTTTTTACTAAGGCGGTGTTCATGAATTATTTTTTCTATATTATTCATGAAAATTTCTGCTAGTAGGGGGCTGAGGGGGGCGTCTTCACTGCTATAAACCTCTCCATTGAAATGAAAATAGTTTTGATTCAAACACACTTTTAATAAAGTAATGATATCAGAGTGAATTATAGGATTAACATTATTGTATGTGAGCAAGTTATCAACCAGAGTTATAGTTTCTTTGGGAGGTATACTAGGGAATAGATAGTTTGATTATGAGCAACCCCCTCAGCCCCCTCCTAGCAGAAATTTCCATACAAAAAATAATTCACAAACACCCCCTTAGTAAAAAATTCATGTACTGGCACCGATATGTGGACGACATTTTAGCTAACTTCATCGATACAAATAGACAATTAGAGAGCTCCATTACTTACATAAACTCGATTCACAATAATATCAAATCTACCATAGAGCTTGAACAAAATAAGTCAATAAACTTTCTAGACTTTACAATTTCAAATATTAATAATAAACACGATTTTTCTGTATTTCATAAACCATCACATACAGATATTACAATTCATAATAGTTCGGTACACCCATTCAGTCATAAACTAGCAGCTTTCAATAGTATGATACACATACTCTTAACAGTCCCATTGAATATTAATAATTATAACAAAGAATTAAATATCATAAAACAAATAGCAGTTAATAATAATTACGATCCAAATTAAATTGACAATATCATAAATAAAAAGATAATAAACAGACTTTAGAAAAAGTATTTCCTTCAGATAAAAATAATAATAAATAATGTGAAAGCTTAACATACTTTGGAACACCATCCTTAAAAATTGAATCATTTTTAGAAACTTTAGACATGAATATTCCCTTTCAAACTGATTAAAATGTATTCAAATTCATTAAAAATAATAAATTTCAATCTTCAGAATTAAACAAGTCAATAGTATATAAATTAATATGTGGTAATGGCAAATATGATAAAATTTATATCGGTAGAACTTTTAGAAATTTTAAAACTAGAATTTCGGAACACAAACGTAGCTATGGCAACAAAAAATTGGATTCTAACTATTCAAATCATTTATCAGAAAACCAACACATTTTCGACCCATATTTTGAAATTCTCCATGTAGTCGGTAAATCCTTTAGTTTAAATTTATTAGAAGCCCTTGAGAATAACAAAAATGAATATTCAGGTAATCTTCTTAACGACTAAATTGATATCAATCAGTCTCCTTTATTAAACCTTTTCACCTAGAAGATAGCTTAGGAATGTTTGTAGTGAATGAATTTCCAGGTAATTTTTTTCAATACCATTGTTAACATTAGTGAATAGAATTCTGTATTTATGCACTGTATGTTTTAAGACATTTTCATATTATACCTTCATTTGTTTTGACAAAGCTACTGTGTTAGTGAAACGCGTCAACAAATTTAAAGTGAACATTAGTTCCAGTAAATGAAGATTTGAACAAATTATATTGTTTTATTTCATCGTTCACAATTATATAATTTTAGGTTACAATCCCGCCACATGGAATTTCAATGTGCAATAGTCAATTAATGTATTGAATGAGTGTATTAAGTTTAAATAATTATGATTTTAGAATAGGTACTTACCGATAACTGTTGTTCGTACAATATAACAAGAACCATAACTAAGTATTGGAACTCTAGCTAAGTAGGAACTAACGAAAACGAAGAACACTTTATTCAAGTACTTCTTGCAAAAATTGTACTTCCTGTAAATAAAATATAATACAGAACTGAAAACCACGCCACGACCCACGATTCGCCATGTCATGCTTGTCATTTATTTCCACAGATCATGTAACTACTGTTTGTTTCGTTCGTCAGTTCCTCTTCTGTTTTCTTCTTTTTTCTTGTAATGTTATGGATAGATAAATCAAACAGCTCACCCAATTATGTTACTATGATGTTTAATATGAGATATTACTGAGAGTTTTATGAACTAACATCGTATAGAGGTAATCGCAGGAAATTACTAAAAATTATTTCGAAAGATGTAGAAATAACTGCAACATGTGATCATCTTAGAAACATGTTAATTTGTAATATTACAGTAATGTTCTGGCCTAACATATAACATGATTGTATCTGCAACAATATTTACAGATAACACCTCCATATTATCGTCACACAAGGATCTCATTTAAATCCTCAACAGCGAACTTTAGTATCATCCTTATGTAATACTTTTATTGTTGTTGTAGGTATGGCTGCTTGGGGAATTGGCTGTGCTCAGAAAGACAAACCAGGTGTATATGTAGACATTACCCAATTCAGGAATTGGACCGATAATCAGATGACAATTCACCAATTACCAACAATATTTTACGACCAAGATAATCTATTTATACCTCGAATTAAGGACAAGCCATTGTAGAACAAGTAATGTTTAACATGAACATTTGCATTTTAACATATAATTGCTAATGCTCTAGATACGGTTATATAAATTTTATATAGAATAGAATAAATAAATACTCAATCTATTTTTTCCTACCTTCACCAAACAGAAACTGGAAGCTTGGTGATAAGATTTCGACCTTATTTTTAATGATAGGTACTGCATAATTACTCGAGAATTGAATGATCAACAGTGACGGAGGGGATAATATTAATTGGAGGCAAACGGTGAGACAAATATTATAGAAAAGCCACGTTTTGAATTTTGCGCGTATTAGAAACGATATTTTTTTAATTTTTGTAGGTACACTTTACCAAAAAATAATAACAAGTATTTGTTAAGATAGATTAGTGGCTTTGCTTAGTTAGAGAACAAAAAATTATATAGTCATGGTTTTTGAAAAACTTGCTTCAGTCTAAATAAATAAAATAAAAAGATTTCACTGCTTAATCAATTTACGATTATAAAAACCAAATGGAATATAAAATCTGGTTACGGGCCCAGAACTACCCCAAAAGTTCCATAAAAAAGGTGAAGTAAACGTTAACAAAAGTTTAGTCCTGGTAAATAAAAATTTTCGAAAATATAAATGGGTTAAAATGAAGAGATCAGCAACATTGACAAGCTTAGAAAAGCAGAATCCTTTGATTTGTGGGACTTTCAAACGTCAGTATTCTTCATTGTCTCCGGTGTAACATTCAGACTTACCCAAAACATTGAAAAATAAATGTGAGTCTACTTTGAAATATATTTTATTTTAAATTAATAATCATCTCAGACAATCACTAAATTATGTACACAAGAATTGTTATTAATTAACACAGGTGATTGCATCTTGAACAGTAATTTAGTTAACAGCTACACAAGTTCCTCAAAGAAATTAAAACCTTGATTGAATATATAATTAAAAATGAATGTATTGTTTACTTACCAGTACCGGATAGTGATAAAACTCATTACGGTGTTTCTTTCAATACAATGTTTATATTTGAATGAGGTTACATTTCATACAAGGAGTACACAAAGTTTTAGAATGTCTTCAGATATAAAATAAATAAACTTTGTCGTTGATTTTATTCGTTGTTTGGTAATACCTTCTAGTCTAGTCGACAAGTAGAAAATGGTACAAAATAGATATACTGCTCTTAAAATTATGTGCGATAGCTCATTGGATTCGGAATGACGCCTAGAAAAATGTGCTAAAAGCGTGTATTGGCACATAAAAAATTGCAAAAGTTATAAACAATTGAAGATGAAAAAAAATGGCATTTCGTTTTTTGCCAATATTTCATAAACTATTGATATTTGAGAAATTTCAAAAAAAGATTCTGAAAGAGGAGGAGATTCTCAATAAAAAAACTCCTAATTCACGGAACTCTCTCTCCATTATTTATAATTTTAATTTGACGCGCGACATTTTTAGATTGCGCGCGCGGCGTCAAAAGTGAGTACGGCACATTGATTAATCTATTTAAGGTATTGAATATTTTCTTATTAATTTGAAAAAATTATGGTGTATTCTGAACACTACAAATAATTTATTCCCGTTGGAAATTTTACTTATAGTTAATTTTTCAGCAAGTTAAACAATTGTTAACTAACAAAATTTTCTTGAACTTCAGTCTTAATTGTGAGTGAAAAAAAATGTTTAAATAATAGTTTCGCTTCGTAGAGCCTTTCTTACCCACATACTTAACAAGATCGTGCCATAAAAGTTGAAAAAATATTTATACTTCGTTTATAATAATTAACAACAATAACAACATTACTTGGATTTCCAGTTTTTGTTCAAATAAAAAAAATTATTATAAACAAAGTATAAATATTTTTTTAACTTTCATGGCACGATCTTGTTAATTACGAGTATGTGGGTAAGAAAGGCTCTACGAAGCGAAAATTTCTTACAACTATTATTTAAACATTTTTTTTCACTTACAATTAAGACTGAAGTTCAAGAAAATTTTGTTAGTTAACAATTGTTTAACTTGTTGAAAAATTAGCTTTAAGTAAAATTTCTAACGGGAAAAAATTATTTATGGTGTTCAGAATACACCATAATTTTTTCAAATAAAAACAAATATTTAATACATTAAATTAATTAATTAATGTGCCGTACTCGCTTTTGACGCCGCGTGCGCAATCTAAAAATGTCGCGCGCAGATCTATTTTCAGCGACAATTTAACTCATGTATAAAAAATCGCATATACCACATTGCAATTGTCACTTTGACAGCGGCAAAAGTTAGCTTTAACTTTTACAGCGACAAATACACTAGTGGTTTTTTCACTTATTCATTTGTTCATCGATTATCGCGGTGTTGGTTACCAGAATAAATAGTTTGGCATGTTTGTCAACAACTTATTGAATTTTCAAGAACTAACAATGAGTCGATTCGGTGTGTCTACGAATGCCGAAATAAGTCAAATTGTTAATACCTGTGTGCCTACTAATACAGTTGCGACGCAATCATCAATCTGGCGACCATTTTCTACGTTTTGCGATGCAAAAAGATACGCATTTGAGCCAGATACTTCCATCAAAAAATTGAATGTAATATGGCAAGATATGTTTCCAAATTTCTCATTCATTAAATTGTCCTGCCGAATTACACTCGAGGTTTGTATTGATATTGAGTAAATTCTAAACTGTTTCCTTTAGCAATTTCACTCGAATAACTGTCAACCTAAAAACACTCCACCTTCGGTGTCGTGTTTTTAATAGTTTACAGTTATTCTTGTCAAATTGCTAGGAAACAGTTTCTCATTAAACAACCCAAATTTACCCGATAAAAGGGAGTTAGGAGTGTTCTATTGGAAATGTCATCCTCTTTCAGAATCTTTTTTTGAAATTTCTTAAATATCAATAGTTTATGAAAAATTGGCAAAAAACGAAATGCCATTTCTTTTTCATCTTCAATTGTTTATAAATTTGCAATTTTTTATGTGCTAATACACGCTTTTAGCACATTTTTCTAGGCGTCATTCCGAATCCAATGAGCTAACGCACATAATTTTGAGAGTAGTATCTCTATTTTGTATCATTTTCAACATGTCGACTCGACTATTCATTGCGATCGCCTCATTGAATTTTGTTTTGTTCTTAATGTCAATTACAATGACAGTCATAGTAGGTACTATTTTTGATTAGATTGACGTTGACTCTTCACATTTCACTAAACAGCTTGAGTACTAGGGTGGTACATAAATCTGAAATTCAATAAGCCAGCTCGGTTGAGTTCGAAATTCGTTATATCTATTGGAGATATTCCATTGGTCAGTCGAAGATAAGAATGTATCATAAGTTTTATCAGAATTTGATTGGCCGTTGAGGTTTACAAAAATTTGGAGTCCGTTTAGTTTCGGGTTAACTGGTCCGGTTTTGGAATATCGAGAGGGTGTAGCGAATTTTAGGGTTTCGTTTGTGGGCATTGTTAAGAAGCTTGCTGTCTGCCGTTGTGAATTGGGGAAAAAGGTTTCCCTGTAACAAGGAGATTCGAAAACCTAGCCATTTTCGTTCATGGTATCTGTTTTTTTTTCAAAAGCAAGTCAGATGTTCGATGCAGCCATGTTGGATTTAACCACATGGCATACGTGAGGGTCTCGAAGTAGCTATATCTACGCCTTGATACACCGTCTAAAGCCTTTGAGGGAGGAAGTCCCCGAGAAAACGTAGTTTTAAGCGGCACACCATCCCGGAGTCGGTGAGCTCATTCCAATTTAACAAAATACACTCGGGGAGTGTACCGGCATATTCTTATTACTACTAGTTCATTACATGATACTACCTTCTTATATTAGTACAGTGTTCTATTGGACTTTTCGTAATTTAAATTCATACGTTAATTATTAAATCTCCCAACGATGATTCAATTTTTTTTCAATCTTTCGTAACCTGTCAGATCTATTTTTTTGGTACAAGGAATTTGCTATATCCATGTATATATATATATATATATATATATATATATATATATATATATATATATATATATATAATCGTACCTTATTCTTATAATGATATTATTTTGAAAATGCTTCCAAAGAAGAAGCGAAACGTTAAAATTTTTATCCATTTTCAATAGAAAAATGTGAAATACAATCGTATTTTAATTATTTAAAACAACCTATGAACCCAAGAATATAAACATTTCCAATATTATATATATATATATATATATATATATATATATATATATATATATATATATAAAGGAAACGAAAGGTAAATATTGGGTAATCGGTCTGTAACAATACTCAAACTCTATTGTTCAAAGTGTCTTTGAACAAAAGAGTTTGAGTATTGGTACAGACCGATTACCCAATATTCACCTTTCGTTTCCTTTAACATAGTACGGTCGATATTTCAACTTAAATAATTCTATATATATATATATATATATATATATATAAATATATATATATATATAGATAACCAATGAAAAGATGAAAGAATAACGCGTGGAATATAAAATTAATTCTGTCTTTGTATATATATATATATATATATATATATATATATATATATATATATATATATATATATATATATATTTGCTATATCCATGTATTTGTTAAACACTTATGTATTGTTAATTTACTTGAAAATTGCTTGATTTAATTTTGTAATATTTATTTTCTTTATGTTATTACTTTATTATTCTTCGGATGTTTTTATGTTGGTAGTTGCATTTCATTTGTTTTTATTAACTACTGAAATACAGCAGAATGTAATTTATTTGCTTTCAACATAAATATTCTTATGGGTCTTATTGGGTATTTCCATATGTTCTGTATTTATGAAAAACCTGTCAATCACAATTGAGGTAGATTTGAGTGGTTTTATTGTGCTCAAGTATAACTCAACATCAGAGGAGTATTGGTTGGGTTTCGGGTAGCTCACATATTTTGTTTTGTTTATTTTGTCTACTATTCTATTTTTTATCAAGAGATAGTTTTTTCTCTCTCTCTTTTTTTGAATGAACGAGATCTATATGAATTTTCAAAATTGTAGAGGATTGAATACAAAACTGATAGAATTCTACAGAAATTGTACTCAAGGGTTTTATGATTATAGTGGCAGTAGAGACATGATTACATGACGGTGTTGCCGATTGTTAACTCGTTGAAAATAGCTTATATAATGTATTACGATCTGATAGAAACAGGAATATCACTGGTAAGTTAAGAGGTGGAGGAGTGATGTTGGTCATAAAAAAACTACGAAGTTGTGCATTTTTCTCAATACTTTTCTTTTTTTGAAATAATTGTTGCTGAAATAGAATTATTTAATAGTCACAAAGTTCACGTTATAGGAGTTTATATACCTCCTACATGTAACTTGAATGATTATAAAAGCTGCTTGGAATTGTTGCAAAGACATGTCAGTAGTACTAATAATACTTATATCCCTACGGGCAGGGCGCCTGGTCTGATAGACTCGGCGCGCAGTAAATCGTTTAGTTAGTCCGAGCGGAATTTTTGTGTGAGTGGGAGTTCTCAGTAGCTTCATTATTTATCATCCAGTACCCGTGTAGCAAGTGGCGAGATTACAAGTCGTAATTTTGAGAAGTTAAGTGTCGATAATTCTGTTAGACCCAGCGCCCCGACTCCCGTTATAGTTTTTGTCAAATCGGTTAATTGGATTTTTTCGGGTATGTTTATTTTTTTTATATTTTATATGAAATAACTGATAATTTAATTTTTTCATATTAATAATATCTCAAAGCTTTCTAACCAATTATATTTCGATATTTTTATCTAATATACTATCGATGTCTTTGTACTTGCAAATACATTTTATTCATATTTCTGTAGATATGAATTACGAAGACGAACAAGAGAGACTACGTCGGCTGTGGGATGAAGTCGAGACGGAAGAAGATCCGAATGATAATGAAGATGAACTGGCCAGTGAAATTGATTTCACTGAAGAGAGAAATACGGTTAGCGAATCAGACCAAGACTGCGATGAAGAAGACGATATCGAAAATGTTGCTCCTCCCAATAAGATTCCAAGAGTGCCTACTTTTATAGGGAAAGATGGTACTTCCTGGTGGAAGAAACATTGTCCCAATAAATGAGTGAGAACTAGGTCTGAAAATATTATTGTCCATTTACCAGGAGTGAAAACCTATGGTAAAATGCTAAATCAGCTGCTGAATGTTGGTCTCTTTTTTCACAGACGATATGCTACAAATAATAGTTGATAGCACGAACCTCTACATATCAAAAAAAGCCGAGAATTATTTAAGAGAAAGGAGAGCCAAGCCCACTGACGTCTGCGAAATCAAGGTTCTTTTTGGATTATTATACTTGGCAGGAACCCTGAAAAGTAGTCGTCTGAATACCAAAGAACTATGGGAAAGAAACGGAACTGGAATTGAGAGATTTTGGTTGGTTATGTCTCGTGAACGTTTTCACTTTTTGCTCAGATGTCTACGATTTGACAATATAGATACAAGAGAAGAGAGGAGGCAGTTTGATAAGTTGGCTCCAATACGAACTCTATTTGATTGTTTTGTTGAGAACTGTAAAAAGGCATATACTATTGGAGAAAATGCTACAATTGATGAAAAGCTCGAAGCTTTTTGAGGAAGATGCTCATTTAAGCAGTATATTCCCAGCAAACCGAATAGATACGGAATAAAAATCTTTGCGTTAGTTCATTCTGCAACAAGTTATGCCTCAAATCTCGAAATTTATGTTGGACAACAGCCTGATGGTCCTGCAAAGTTTTTATTTTTGAATGAAATTACATCATGTAAATTATAATTTCACACCCTTCCAATAGGGTTATTTTAATGTTTTTTAATTCAATGACTCAATGATAACAATTATTCATCTTTGAACATTGTTTCTTATCAACTGGATGGTTTCGACACCTATTTTTTAAATGACGACAGCTTTGAGAATGGCTTAATAGCCGAAAGCGCTTAGCTGGAAATTAATAAATAAATACACACTGAGTATTCGTCGTTTTCATTCACTCATATTATATTTGACGAACAACACGGATTCATGGTGAGCCGATCTATTAATACTAATCTGTTACTATTTACAGAAGTTGCCAATCAGGTTTTTAAAGAACAGCAGCAGTTAGATGTCATTTACACGGACTTCCAGAAAGCGTTTGATAAAGTAAACCACGACATATTGTTAAAAAAACTTAGTAACTACGGATTGTCTTCTAATTTATTACGATTACTTGAAAGTTATGTACAAGATAGGTACTTTATTGTGAAACAAATAGGGAATACTTCTGGAAAAGATCACGCTAATTCGGGTATTCCTCTGGGTTCTAACTTGGGACCATTACTGTTTGTTTTGTTTGTGAATGACTTGTTACAATGTGTTAGTTTTTCTGACTTTTTATTGTTTGCTGATGATTTTAAAATGTTTAGAAAAATTCAAACAGTTCGAGACTGCGTGTTATTACAGAGAGATATAAATAATATTCATAAATGGAGTATTGATAACCAATTAAAGTTCCATAATAATGAATGTTCTGTTATGTCCGTGTCTCGTAAAAAAGAGTGTATTATTTTTGATTACCAAATTGAAATGTATACTTTATGTAGATTACAAGAAATTAAAGATTTGGGTGTAACATATGATAATAAACTATCATATGCTTCACATAGTGAATCTGTTGCTAGTGCAAATCGTATGCTAGGCTTTATTTGGAGGCAAACGTATTTTTTCTCAGATATTAATACAATATCTGTCTTGTATAATACTTTGGTTAGACCTAAGTTAGACTTTGCATCTCTCATTTGGGGCGAGCAAGCAAAAGTACATTTGGAAGCTGTTGAGAGAGTACAAAATAGATTCCCGAGATATATTTATTTCAAGAAATACCGGAAATGGCCGGACTATGTAACAGTGAGATCAACAAGACTACGTATAGAATTTAATGTTATTTCTCTACAGTCTAGACGTCAGTTATTAGCAATTATCTTCTTGTATAAATTGGTAGAGAGTAACACAAATTCTAGCGCTATACTCTCTTCAATATCCTTCAAAGTACCCCAAAAGGTAACAAGATGCGAAATTCCTTTTGGAATACTAGAATCTTCCATCTCCTCCTCGCCTCTGAATTCCTTGGTAAAACTAGCGAACAATGTATATCAATTGTCGGAAATAAATTTTTTAATCCCGTTGTCGCAATTTAGGCATGAAATATATAAATATTTAAAAATTACCGGAGTATAAGATATTCGGTTTGGTTCTGTCAGTTTTGTATTTCCTATTTTGTACTTTGTATTTCGTATTTTGGATTCCGTATTTTGTATTTTATATCTTCTATTATATAGCTAATGTCCTTATAATTAGGTTGTGAAACATGTTAGGACTTTAATAAATGAATAAATAAATAAATATATAGTTCTCAATTTAAATAAACTGTTCACCAGATGTGAACTTAAATACAGCTGTATTTAGGGGTTATTGTGGTTTTTATTTACACTTAATGCATCTAATGAATATTTTTGTTTTCCATCCTAAATAATTGCATGTGCATATACATGTGCCTGTAAACTTACATTGATATCATTATGGTTACAAAGTTAAGTTGAATTTAGAAGAGAAGGGAGTTGGTGTAAGTAATTTCTTATTTTTGGAAAACTACCAAAAAATAAGTGGCGCCCTATTCCTGTCGATTCTTGTGACTCGCAAGATTCTGCGACTACTGCTCACCAGACGAAGAGCCACCGGAGCTTTGTAACTCCAAAAACGAGTTACACCGGTGAAAAGACAATAGAGGAAATAACCCAGGAGACAGATAAAAAATCATGGATTCAATGAGATGCTAAAGCACAAAACATTTTGATATTGAATGTGGATAAAAATGTCCTTGTTCATATCATGAATTGTAAAACATCAACAAAGATGTACACGAAACTTAAAAGTATATTTAACACTCCATCGGGCGCAACTGATCTATTAGGCACACCTCGAATTCTTTAGTTTGCCACGATCGCTCAATACGTCATCTCTCCTTCTCCAGCCTGGTAGCTTCCTCACTTCGAGTGTTACCACAGTGGCAAGGTCAGTTAGTGATTCGATTACGGCAGACAAGTGAAAACATCTAATAGGCTTATTGCGCCTGATTACGTTGCAGTTTGACAAGTAAGTTTTCTCATTCATTTGGAATACTGTATCACATATTTACATCAGTAATTTCATTTTACGAAATATCTCATGATTATCGATACATAGGAGTGTGTTTTTTGGCTGTGTTCTCTAAAGCACATTGCGCCCGATTATTTGATTTGTGCGAAATTTTTCAATAGTTTTGCCAGGAATTATTTACAGACATACACACAATAAACATTCATGATTTATTGTTTGTTCTAGACAAAAAAATGTCGAAGAAATATTATAATCCAAATAAACCCGAAAACCTTGCAGAAATTCACCGTCTATTGGAGGCGTCTGATGAGGAAAACAGGGATGAAAAAAATTTTGAAAAGGAAAGCGACATTGATCCAGAAGATAACGTCGAGGAGCGTGAAGAGGGATCGGAAACTGAACAAGAGGGCAGCAGTGAAGAAGAAGACGAAATTGAAGAAACTCGAGACTTTTATATGGGAAAAGATAAAGTCACAAAGTGGTATAAGACTCATCGATAAAGCAAAGTTCGTAGGAGACCTCAAAACATAATTATTCGCTTACCTGGGGTTAATGGAGTAGCAAAAACAGCAAAAACTCCTGTGGAATGCTGGAACTGCTTATTTACAGAGGACATTCTAAATGATATCGTGAAGAATACTAATCAGTACATAGATAATGTCAAAGAAGCATTTTCCAGAGAACGGGATGCAAAACATACAGGTTTAATTGAAATACGAGCATTTATTGGCTTACTCTACTTGGATGGTGTGTATGAAGCGAATAGACTATCCCTCGAGAAATTATGGGGAAAAGATGATGGCGACGGCATTGCCAAGTTCAGTTTTGTCATGGGTATCAAGAGATTCAAATTTCTCATACGGTGTCTTCGATTTGATTATCGAGAAACAAGATCCGCTAGAAAGGAACTGGATTGGCTCGCACCAGACGTGATATACTCACAAAATTTGAGACTAATTGTAAAGTTAGCTACTGTATTGGTGAAAACGTCACGATAGATGAAATGCTCCCAGCATTTCGGGGGAATTGTCTTTTCCGGCAATACATCCCTTCCCAGCCAAGTAAATATGGGATTAAAATTTTCTCCCTAGTAGATGCGAAAACATTGTATTTGCTCAACATGGAAATATAGGCGAGAAAGCAGAACGAAGGACCCTTTTGTGTAAGCAACAAAGCACCAGATATTGTGAAAAGGTTGGCGGAACCTTTGTTTGGCTCGGGAAGAAACATAAATGAATTGAAACTAAATAAACTATCCTACGTTGGAACCATTAGGAAAAACAGGAAAGAGCTACCAAATGATTTCGTAGCCACCAAAGCCAGAACACAGCACTTTAGTATTTTTGGTTTCAGTAGTGGTGGTTACACGAGTACATTAGTATCCTATGTCCCAAAAAAGAACAAAAATGTCCTCCTTGTATCATCATTGCATGAAGACGAACCAATTGATGTTTCTACTGGCAAGAAACAAAAACCAGAAGTAATCACTTTCCATAATTCAACTAAGTTGGGAGTTGATATTGTTGACAAAATGTGCGGTGCATATAATGTGTCTCGAAACACAAAACGGTGGCCCATGGTAATTTTTCTCACAATGCTAAATATTGCTTCAATCAATTCCCAGGTCATATATGTCGGCAATGGTTTCATAGATCTGAGAAGAAGAACGTTCATAAAACAACTATCTAACGAAGTGGTGCTTGGTCAACTTGGTCGACGAAGTCTCAAGTCAATTGGGATACCATCAAACCTTTAACAAAAACTGAAGAGATTCGCTCCAGCTCAAGAACAACTGAATAAAACGGAACAACAATTACCTCCGAAAAGACGCAGATGTGAAACTTGCACCTCAGAAAATCATCACAGGAGATTAAGCCAATATGAATGCAAAAAGTGCCATACCGCTACCTGCCTCTCACATGCTGTTTTCACGTGTCCTCAATGCTATAAAAGAGATGTAGAAGGACATATCGCTGATGAATCAGTTCAATGACCAATTTGATAGTTCCTTATATTCTTGTTCTAATTCAATGCAATTTTTATTATTATAGCTCATGGAAAAATGTATACTCATTTTCTCAAATAAACATATTTTATTTTAGAAAAACATTTTCTCCTCTTTGGTGTTTGTAGTTGACAATTTTTTCTTAAGAAAATGTGAACATGCATAGAAAAGATTAGTATATCAATGTGTGCTTCCTAGGCTCAACGCGCCTGATCGTGTTCTACAACATATTGCGCCTGACGGAGTGTTAAACATGATAGTGTTGATAAAAAATAAAGTCTACTGGAAGAGTAATTTGATTTAAAATGAAAAACAAAATTCAATGTTTGAGAAGTAATAAGCAAATGGCTCACACTTATCACCTTGAAAATCTCTACACCAGCGTTTCTCAAACTGACAAGATACAAGGCATTGCTACAGAAAAGTTTCATGTGCTCGACGAATATTTTCATTTTATTCTCTCCTCAATCAATATTTCTGAACTGTTTCACCCTTACACATGTGTTTTTAGCTCAAAATTTTAAACGTGGCCCTAAAATATCATTCTGATCATTTTGTCCACATGACTTTTCTCGATATTTTGCCATCTGACCTCACTTTTCGCATTTTCACGTCGAATTTTTCGAATTTGCCCCCATGACAGTACTTTTAGGTTATCGACCATACGTGATCGATCGCATATATTAAATTTGTCAATATACTACAACTAAAAAATGTTTCCCATATGTAGCGAACATTATGGTGGACACGATAGTGTATTTAGATTAGATTATATTTTAACGGAGTTACAATACACTGAAACCTTAAGTTTGTTGTGCCCCACTATCAGAGCTGCTCTCGCTACTACTACAGCTCGCCTTCCAGTTCCAGGGTTGTAATGAACTGTAGTATTTGGGACGGCTTCAACGAGGTTAGATCCTCACTCTTACGAGTTTCATGTCTGAAGCATTTCTAGCGTTGGCTTGCAATGGCGAGGAATTCTAGAACTAGGTGATCCGGAGTTTAGCCTCCTCCCCACAGAATCTACACTCGGCAATTTATGCTAGACCTATTCTCATTAGGTGTTTCCTAAGGCGGCATGTGATGATCACAAAAAGTCATTATTAGATTTTAGTAGACATTAATTTCAATTATTACTAGCGGCCAGTGAACTGGAAGGCCATTGGCAACGTGCAGCGAAATAGATAACAAACACGTCCGTTTTATAAATATTGTGTTGAGAAGGCCGACAAGGTCGAGAAACGGATCATTGACTGTGTTAGTTTAATAATTTCCTATGAATATTCTATGAATATTCTATAAATTATTCCCAGGAATATTCAAGAATATTCTGAGAATATCTGCTGAGTGTATATAGCAAGATAATCCAGAATATTCATAGAACATTCCAATAGGCATACTATACAAATATCCAAGTAATATTAGGAATATTATAAGGATATCTGTGGAACGTATATAGCAAAATTTCAAATATTTCTAGAATATCCCAATATGGATGATACCTGTTGAGCGGGTGACACTGAATCATTGTACTCCTCCCTTTTCATATTTAGTTTCAAAGATAATAAATTGAAATTTGGAAGATCCTGTGTACTTAATGAACGACGATAATGTACATATCAATTCTTTTCCAACTTCTTGTTCCACCAGGAACGATAGCAACTTTCGTTCAATATCGCCAATTATTCTATCCATAAGCTCCATTCGTGTGAGAAAGAATTGAGAAAGAATAGAATTACCCGCCAGGGAAAGCTTCTCTCTCGCACTCATTCAGTAAGCAAATGGTATGTCCCAAATTTAAATAAATATTCTTTGAAACTAAAGGAGAAAAGGGGAGTACAATGATCCAGTGTTCCCTGGTATATATCTTACCAATATCTAAGGAATCTTTCAAAGTTTCGAATTGTATATATAGGAAGGAATATTTTTAATTGAAAAAATCAAAGCACGGGAAACATTGAGTTCAATTTGATTTTTTTATACATAAATATAAGATGTACCTCATAACATAACTGAAACTAACATAATTTTCAAAACCGAGATTACAAAATTCGCTGACTTCCTCCATACTCAACGAATTTTTTGAAACCGATTTCTGACGTTCCTTACATTTGGCTAAGAAAATTCCTGTTTTCAATTCAACTTCTTTGTTTATTATGTTCTTGTCCGACTTTTGGACGGCATCTGAAACAATAAAATAATTACATTTTTTGTTAATAAGCAATTTCTATTCTACTGTGATTTTTATGTATGTATGTATAACAATCAAAATATAACCCCAAAAACTGAAAGTTAAAAGATGATGTTAAACATCAAATATGTAATTTAAAAAATAAGTCTTGTATGAGACAAGTTGAAAGCAAACTATTCCAAACAAAATAGTGATTAGAAGTTATTTGTTTCTTGTACATGATATATTAAATTAATTTACATGTACATTCCAAAATAAAGTAACATGATTATACCTACTACTGCTTCGAAGAGCTTTCTTTTTCCAAAGCATTTTTCCCTTTTAATCCATACACACTGTAGCCCTCCATTAAATAATCTATCAGGATTTTTTGCAAGAATCTTTTAATATATTGTTGCAAATAAGAACCTTCCAATCTTGCCAGAGGTACACAAAAATTGTATTAATTTGAAAGTTAATCTCAAAAGTTTTAAAAATTGGTCAATTACAGTTTATAATCAAAGTTATAACAAACGAACAAAAATATAAGACCGCTTTCATCTATGTAAACAGTATAAATATGCCTGGAACTAGACACTTGTACAATTGACCAGCAATAACTCTTATTTACCAAATGTCAGAACTGATTTAACTGTTAATTATCAGATTACCAGTTGTGTAGAGCTTTCTAGTCAATCCCAATTAATAAAAGGAATAGAGGTAGCTATAGGCAATTTGATTAAGGAACTCATACATCTCGGTAACATAATTACATGAAACTACCTGAGAAAATAAAATTTTGTTATACCTTTAGCAACGAGGTGAATTCCTACTCTACTTACAATTGAAAATATTCATCCATTAATTTTGTTGCAAAAATTTATGAAATTAACAATTATTTCAATATTTTCATTCACTAAAATATAAAAAGTAATACATAAATACTTCAATATTTCGAGGCAGTTTCATTTTGATGTGGATATAATATTGAATGTTCATACAAACATACTTACAAAATATTCATAGGAATCTTCAAATATTGCTAACAGCCAGTGAACTGGAAAGCCATTGGCAACGTGCAGCGAAATAGATAACAAACACGTCCGTTTTATAAATATTGTGTTGACAAAGCCGACAAGGTCGAGAAGCGGATCATTGACTGTGTTAGTTTAATAATTTCCTATGTATAGATAGTTCATTTCTTTTGGAGATGATTCATTATTATTATAGTTGTTAATAGTACAAACGTATGTATTCTATGGTCAGTAGTTTATATATGTAGTTTATAAATATATGTTATCCCAGTGAGTTTTTGAAACGATGTTATGTTTTTACCCTAAAGAATGGTTCACTAGGTAAGTGTTACCCGAAGATGAATGGTTTGATGGTTCAAGAAGGATATACGAGGGGCACTTGCCAAGTAACCACCACAGATAGTGTCCTGTAAGAAAGCTCGTGAGGAGATGTAGCTTATTTTTAGTGAGGTCCAAATATTTTTTGGATCTAGCAGTGTCAAAGTTCCGCAGGAACTTTTTGGAATTTTCCAACCCGGGAAGGCACCGCCAGTTTGCTTCTCTTTAGGTTTCCTCTCTCTTCCGAAACTCTTTCTTATAGGAGCATTTCCCTACACTACAGAAAGGCTCCGAGCCAATAAAGGGCGTTTGTGCTCCTTTCCTGGCAAGTGTATTGGCCTCTTCTCTTCCCGTGATTCCCGAGTGGCCAGGAACCCAGACTAAAGAGACCCTGTTATTCTTGCCTAATTCATCAAGTTTTCTTTGGCACTATTCGGGAGCTCAATGCTTTGATAGCTGCTTGACTATCAGAATGGATCGATCTGTCACATTTCTGATAGTTTCTTTCTAGGTTCATTTCCATGCATCTTTCGATCGTAAGTATTTCTGCCTGAAAGACGCTCGAAAAGGAGCCTAACGATATTGAGTATCTGGTGCCAGGCCCAAATACTCCAGCGTCTGCTCCAGTGGTGGTCTTTGAACAATCTGTATGTGTCTCCTCGTATTTCGCATCGTATTGAAATTCTTTTTACTACTTACTTTCTTGATCATTTTGTCACTTGGAAGATTTGACGTCGAGATGTATTTTGTTAGAGAAGACCAGACTACAATAATGAAATCAGTGCAATGTAATTTCAGAAAAGGGACAAGGCGAAAAATACGAATTTTCTTATTTTCTGTTTTTTTAGTTCAAAATTTCAAACGTGGCCCTAAAATATAATTCTGATCATTTTGTCCAAATAACTTTTTTCCATATTTTGCCATCTGACCTCACTTTTTGCCTTTTCACGTGGAATTTTTCGAATTTGCCGCCATGAGAGTGGCCACGTTATTGATATCGAAATGTATGTAGGTTTGTTTTCGTTTGTCTAGGTTGAATAATATTCCCAGAGGTGAAAATAACAGTTTTATTCTAAAAATATCTCAATTTACAGTCGAAGTCGATTTTTTGAAGTCGTCCGTCACAATATTCTCTCGTCTCTCCTTTATTTAACCCCCGGCAACCAAAAACTCTAAAGGTCATAAGATGATTCTCATCAAGTGTTCTAAATATAAATAAGTAAAACTTCAATAAAACGTTAAAAGAAAATCACAACAATAACACTAACTAAATACATTAAAAATTCAATTATCTACATTCGGCCATCCTATTGTGAATCCGACCCGGATTCACTTTGGTTATCAACCCAAGGTTTCATGAACTCTGCACATGTAGAAGTACGCACTGGTCCCTCATGATGGCCCACACGTCATATCTATCATTGGGTTTTACCTTTGTGACTTCATAGGGTCCTAGGAATTTTTTATGAACTTCAATTCCTACTCCAAATTGGGTTCTGTTAATGGCTACCTAATCTCCTTTTCTATATAACCTTTATTTTTTCCTCCTTAAATTAGAAGTTCTTCTGTTTTTTTCCTGTACTTTTAAAATTTGTTTTTTGCTTTCTGCTCGGAGTTCTTTTCTCTCTTCATCAAATTTTTGTATTATAGCTTCTTCCAATAATTCCTTGATTACTATTTCTTCTTTATTCCTCATCTTTACTCCTGTCAGAATTTCAAAAGGTGTAGTCCCTATGCTTCTCTGAATAGTAGAATTCAATGCTCTTTGTACGCGCTCAACATATTTAAACCATTTTCTAGAATCGTTCAAGGTAAGTTTCGTAAGAACTGGAATGATAATACGATTCACTCTCTCAATCTGACCATTTCCTCTTGGAACTCCAGTGGTTATTATTAAGCACTGTATAGCTTCATCAGTACAATAGCTTTTGAATTCTTCCTCGATCTGTTATAATTCTACCTGGGTTTCCAAAAACTTGTTTTTGTTTTTCCAACCAACTGATAACTTCTTTAGTTGATGTAGATTTACATGCATATAGCCAGGTGAATTTGGGAAAATCATCAACAATCGCCAATATATAACAATAATTCTCATTAGTCGAAGGCATTGGTCCTAAATGATCGATGTGATATGTGTGCAGTGGTCCTTCCTGTTTAGGTATGGGATGTAACATCCCTTCCTTCTTTTCTTCCTTTCTGTTACCTAATATACAATGTATGCAATTTCCCAAACATTTTTTAATTTTTTCTTTCAACTTTGGAATATAAAATTCTCGTCTTACCACTTCTTCTGTCTTCGGGAGTGCAAAATGACCAATGTCGTGTGCTCTTTTTATAATATCCATCTACATTTCTTTTGGAGCCACTACCAACCCCTTTTCATTCTCAAATTAATAAAGTATATGATTCTCAACCAAAAAAATTTCATAATCTTGTGTACTCAATATCTTCTTTATCGCTAATATGTGTTCGTCCATTTCTTGTACTCGTCTAAGTCGTTCTATAACACCATCTCCTTCAATAAACGTCTTCGTAATTTCCATAACAAATGGATAACGACTTAAAGCATTTAAGTGAGACATTCTGCTCTCTTTGCGGTGTTTAATTTCTTATAAATACTCCTCCAATAATGAAGCCCATCTAGCAACTCTGGTGGTCCAAACCTTCTTAGTAATAGTCTTCTGGAAATCTGAACAATCGGTGACAATTTAAAATTGTATTCCCAGTAAATATATTCGAAATTTCTTCACTGCTTGAATGATGGCTAACACTTCGAGCTTATAGCTACTGTATTTTTCCTCAGCCGGAGTAATTTTCTTGCTCATGTAGTGAACTGGATGGAATTTATTATCTTCGCTCGACTTCTGCATCAGACAGGCTCCATAACCATATTTTGTCGCGTCTGTATGCAATTCCATTTCACCGCCCTGCTTTTATTGCTGGTTTACAAGATAGTAATTTTTTGAGTCTCTCAAACGCCTCTTTCTGTTCGTCACCAAAAACAAACTTTTGCTCCTTCCTCAAAAGATCACTCAAAGGTTTCGCGATAATGGAATATGAAGAGATGAACTTGCGAAAATATCCTGTTAAACCTAAAAAAGAGAGAATTTGTTTAAGAGTCGTTGGTTGTGGAGAATTCCTGTAATCACAAAATATTCTAGTACTGCCATCTTTCTTCCTAATGAGAACTATTGGACTAGCAAAGTCAGATGAACTACATCTTATAATTCCTTCTTCAAACCATTCTTCTATTTGCGCCTCAACCTCTTCTTTTTCTGGTACAGCTAACCTTCTTGGACTTTGGTATATTGGCTCTTCATTCTTCAATACAATATGCATTTCAACATCAGCTTCCATAATCTTCTTATGATAATATTCTTTCATAAGTTTCTTTGATTCTTCCCGATTTCTTTCATTTTTTATATGTGTAACATCAAATATATCCGTTTCTCTATCAACTTCTTCGTCTATTGTTATCTTCCACAAGAAATTCTGCTTTTCCTTCTCAAAAACAACAATTTCACCATCTCTAAAGATAACATCTACTTGAGCTAAAACATCATTTCCCACAATCGCCTTGAAGTTTGACGCTTCAGAAGGAATAACATGGATTTTCAGAAATAACTCCTCTCCATTAATGAACACATTTATATTGAATGATCCCATTGTCATTACTTTGTTTGATCCAATACCTCTAAGAGTAATAAATACTTCATTTATTTTTATATCTTTGAAGTATGCTTCTTATACGTCTTGTCGTATCGCAGTGATATCACTTCCTGTATCCAGAAGTGCTATTAATTGAATATCATCAATATTCAATTTAACGCTATTTTTTGGAACCATCTCAACGATCGTCACATTTGAACGTCCACTTCCAGTATTCTTCTCTGGACATTTATTTGATACATGCCCATAACCAGAACAAAGAAAACACTTTGGTCCTTTCGCTTTATCGGGACATTCGTTGGACAAATGACCTTTGCCTACACAGTTAAAACAACATCGCAGGTTACTTTTCTTACTCCTTTTCTCGTCTTTGTGTCTCTTAGTTTCAGTTTTCCATTCCTTTATGTGTTCTCCCTCTCGGTTTCTCACTTGGAAGTGTGTAGTTTTCGATGTTTTAATTTGTTCCTATAGCCTAACCTTTTCTTTGAATTCACCAAACGTTTTTGCACCATACAAAATAAGTTTATTTGATGTATCATCCTGTATACCATCAGTTATATATTGAATCAAAACTTCAGACTCTATATTTGCTCTACTTCCGATCCCTTGCATTATTAGTACATACTCTTGTACTGACTCTTCCCTCCGCTTTTCCTTGTCATCAGTAATTAATGTATTTGAGCTCTACTAAATTTCATATCAAATTCCGCAATTAATTTTTTTTTAAAAACCATCCATTTTGTAATTCCTCTTTCTGACTGAATAAATAGCCTAGCAAGTCCTCTAAATGATTTTTTCGCAAATATCAACTTCTGCTATTCATTCCATCCTGTCAGCATTGAAATTTCTTCAAAATCCTCAATCCATTTTCGAACTGGATAATTATCTCTTTCATCAAAAGTTCTGATACTATCCTCAACGTCTTTGAATGTCAATGAAAACGAACTCTTTAGCTTCATATTTTCAAAAGATTCGTTATTCTTGTTAACTCCATTATTTTCATTCTCATCTTCATCGGAATTCATCTTACCTTCCGATTCTTCTTCCACTTCATCATCTGTTACTTCATTCTCATCATTCATGAAGGAACAAATGCGTGCAACTACTTCTTCACGACTACCAAAATAATCAAGATCAAGTATATTACAAATAGTAATAAGATCAGGCAACTGCACTTTTTGTTTTACCTCATTTATTTTTTGTGCATATTTCGAAGACTTTCTGTCTAAATGGAAACCAGAACATTCACGTACCTCTTTCCGCGTTTTCCTACCTTCCCCCTCGATTCCAAAGGCGACTACATGTAAAGCCTGTACTGCCTTAAGTGAACTACTGGAAATATTTTTTCGGATTCTTGGAATATCTCTCAAATTAGTCATTGCACGCAATTAAAATAGATACGCTATCAATAAATATGTTAAAATAAATAATCAAATAATACTACAAACAGAATTCACCTTATGCCCCAAAATTCAAATGAATTTATAACAAGTCAAGTTGCAACTTATTCCTTATTCGGCAATTATAAGAATGAACCTGAATATCGTGACGTTCACAAAATATGAAACCAAAATGAATTAATAAATCAAAATAATTGATTACGTTACCCAATCAAAATAATCGAGGCAATTATATCTTCTATTAACAGCTGGTGTAATATGATTATCTAGCTCGTCTATTGGAAAAATGTATCGTACCTTATTTATTCCACAATAATAATATGCAATTACGTCTGAATTTCTTTGAAGTCTTCTTACTCCCTTCCACAAGTGTTACTTCTTTGTCTGCTTGTATTTGAAGTCGTCTTACTCCCGTCTTTTCACGTCTTTTGCTGCTTTGTTCTAAGTATTCCTACTTCCGTCTTTTCACTTTTTCGTCTGCTTGTATTCGAAGTCGTCTTACTCACGTCTTTTGCTACTTTGCTCGAAGTATTCTTACTTCCGTCTTCTTCAAAATTAGGTTCACCGTCGTGAATAACTTCTTTAAAATAGTTTTCTTCAATAATATTTTCGTTATCCCAAACGTCAGGAAAATGTCAACTCGTTTTCGCTTCGACTATAATTTTATCTGCATCCCGGTTGAGCCACCAAAAATGTAGGTTTGTTTTCGTTTATCTAGGTTGTATAATATTCCCAGAGGTGAATATAACAGTTTTATTCTAAAAATATCTCAATTTACAGTCAAAGTCGATTTTTTGAAGTTGTCCGTCACAATATTCTCTCGTTTCTCCCTTATTGAATCCCCGGCAACCACAAACTCTAAAGGTTATAAGATGATTCTCATCAAGTGTTCTAAATGTAAATAAGTAAAACTTCAGTAAAACGTTAAAAGAAAATCACAACAATAACACTAACTAAATACATTAAAAATTCAATTATCTACATGTATTTTTAGGTTATCAACCATACAGGATCGATCGCATATATTAAATTTGTCCATATAACACAACTAAAGATTTTTCTCGTGTGTATACGATATATTATTGTTGTATGAGATGTCATCACTCAAAAAATAATGTGAGGTAGCAAGTGACTTATCTAAGCTCTATTACATTTGTTATTTCATTAATCTAATTAGTAATAAAGTTTTATTGAAATGAAAGACTTACAGAATAAAGCTTTTTATTTCCACAACAATATATAAAAATTGATTAAACTATTTTCGTAAATAGTCTACAAAATTTATTATTTTTCCCAAATAGTTTGTTCTAACCAAGGTATGTAATGTGAAACTCTAGTATATACACCAGGAACACCAGGTTGTGCACAACCAATTCCGAATGAAGTTATTCCAACCAAATATAATCTTCCGTCTTGTGCCAAAGAAAGTGGCCCTCCAGAGTCACCCTAAAAAATCAATTTATATGTGAATATTCAATTATTGTAGATTAGTATTATTCGCCCAAAAAAAAACAATTAAAATAAAATTATGTGCAGCCTCTATTTTTTGTATAATATATTTGGTCTTTGATAAGGCAATGCTGATTTTCCCAATATTAAATTTGGACCATTCAAAATAATTCGTTAATATTTGTATTCCGTTAGTCTGAGAGAACTAATGAAATATAATCACACTGTTTACTCTCAACATCCTGTAAAACTCTACATTATCATGTGTACACATATTTTCATTCTATTGAAGTTTCTCATTATTCACTAAGCTCTGAGAATTGTCTCTGTTATTTGTGGTAATATTGTCTAGGTTGCACACGTTTTCAACTGTAATCGCAGTCAATTTTGATAACTGGATCCTATTTCTAGATAAAATATTTAATATTGCTTGACCAAGTTTATAAAACGTGTATCTTATTTTATTTCTTAAAAAGAGACCAGGTCTTTGTTAGTTTTTATTGTCCTAATTTGACTATAAAAATTATTAACCTCCACTTTTGTGATTTGTAAACCCATCTAAATCAGCATTCGCGGAATTTTACAGACTTTTTCATTTTTATTCTCAAGTCAAGGCCCTTTCTTGTTTGATGACCAGAATATGTTTGTGTTTATATGAGCTCTTAGGAAATTAAGTTTGCTCCTTCAACGTATATACAAAAAATATTAATAAACGAGAATTGACAGATCTCCTCCCATTTCCGCAAACTCCTTTTGGTCAACTTCTATTTTCCACTATTATATATAGGTCGTGGAGTAGAATATTGTTTCTTCCTCAATTTCCTTTTCCTTTCAATTAGTACGTAGTATATTTTAGTTGCCGGAAGCTTTCTTCATATCTAATTTCGTTCCTGTAATAACCCTTTTATACTGTCCTGTGGTTGGAAGTGCTTCAAATGATCACTCAATTGAGATATAATCTAATATGTACTAGTGAGTTAATTTATTATGTTTTAATATAATGTTTGAACAGTAAGTACCTGACATGTATCTTTAGATCCATCAGCAGTTCCAGCACATATCTGCGAAGATTCCAAAATACCATAGGGTAGCTCGTCTTTGGGGACTATACTATAAGCTTTTTGACAAACATCGGAAGGAATAGCGTCCAGCTCAACTTTCTGTAACTCTATAGCAGTACTTCCCGTAGGAGTGGTTCTCCCCCACCCAGTCGCTTTTAATTTAACACCATCTGGAACTGTCGATGAATAAAGGCATATAGGAGCTATGTACTCGGAGAACTCTACTGGTCTATCCAGTTGAAGTAGAGCAATATCATCATATTGACGACCTTCTACATAACTTGGATGTGGAATTCTCTGTATTACATTGTAGTCTACTGATTCTAAAGTTTCGGTTTGTAGAGTTGTTGTTCCTAATCTGACAAATTGAACTGGACCCCTGAAATAAAGCGTCCAAGAGAAGCAAAATTTTATCTCAAGTCGAATATAAATAACAAACAAAATATTGTTACTATTCAATAATTGACAAAAAAGTTCGAACGCAGGAGAATTATAAAAGCGTTGTGGAAATGCGAATCGGAATCGACTGCACTAACACCACCCTAATCGTCATCTCCCGATAAATTAGGTCAAGAAACAAGTTGAGTGAAATGTACTCCAGGTCCGATTAACTTTGTTATTCAAATTTCCGCTCTTCCTTTCTCTTGAGCGGCATCGTAGTCTATGTAAACGATTTCACCTCTTTTCTCTTCCTGTGTCCCAGTCACTACCTCTATCATACATTCTTGGCACAAATCGCTGGAACTCTAACACTCTTCCCTATCAACTGACCCTCTTGTAAAACTGTATTCAACCTAACATATTCTCACATAGAATAACCTTGTTCATGCTAGCATAAGCTCAAATGACAAATACAGTACGAAACAATTGTCATAAAAACTTTCTAACTACGTTACCAAAATATGACTTAGCTATAGTTTGAAGTCAGTAGAATTGTCAGAGACTCGTTTAAAAGTAGATAAATGCGGAGTTTGTAACGAGAGGAAAGTGTAACTCAATGGTGGCCTATAAACTTTGCAGTAAGGGAAATTCAATTCAAAACTTCAACTTGTATCACCAGTGTTTTTTACTACAATAAATATTCTGAAAACGCTGCATTTTTAGATCTACGCTAAACAGTATACTAGAAAAGTTCTCTGACTACTTCCACATTTATACCGACGCCTCAAAGTTTTCTAATAAAGTCGTAGCTGCTGTAGTGACCACAACCTCGACCCACATGTTCAAGCTCTCACCAACCTGCTCTATCTAGTATCTTTCTCTATCTCTCTATCTAGTATCTAGTATCCAAACAGCTATGAATGGATTTATAAAGACGGGCATTCAACCTCTCAATTCGGAAATATTCGAAGATTGGATGTTTGATCCAGCTGAAACCACGGACAAACCGATAAATATTCCTGCAATTGGTCCGGTTGAAGAAAATAATAGGCACCCTCAACCACGTACACCATCACCAATACCACGAAGACTTGTTATATAACGATCATCAATAACCCAAGTTGCAGGTAAAGAGCAAAACGATGCAGAAAAATTTGATGACTTTCCAAGAACACCGTCACTGCCTCCAGATGCATCCACACCAGAAAAATCACATCAGCTGCTTAAAAATAAGGAGAATTTGTGTAATACTACTCCACCTCCTGTATCTTGCAGCAAGTTCTATGCAAATGTGACCCCCTCCTGTTCATATACTACCACGAAATTTGAAGTACCAACTCAACAAGTTGTGCCACTTCCTCACAGAGAGAGAAGAATTAATGCTGATCATAAAAGAAGGGGAAAACGCCTGTGCTAACTTCAACACCTTATAAAGAAGAACTTGAAGCATCTAAGGAAAACAATTCTATCAAGAAGAAAAAAGGGAAAGTAGGGATTAAGAAAGAAAAAAAGAAAAAATGTACCACTAAGGTAAGAAATCAGAAGAAAGAAAATAAAAATAAGGACAGCAGTTCAGAAGATGAAGAGGATGACGAAGAAGCTTGCATTTGTCGTACAGAACTGTATTCTAAATCTAAGGCGAACTACGGTTGGGTAATGTGCCAGGACTGTCCACTTTGGGCTCACGAAGCTTGTGCTAGGGTGAAGAACGATGGTGAGCCGTAATCATGCGATTTTTGTCGGTGTTAAACTGTTAATTTGTTTTTAATATAAAAATAAAATGCATAATGTGTTCGGTTCTCAATATATTTTATTTCAATATCTTTTCTATTCATATTTGAATACCATCTCAATTTACCTGATCAAGAGGGCAAAACGGGATACTTCACCTTTTTTAAAAATATAACTTTTTCTATAGTATTGTCGAGATATTTAGAAATAACCATACTCAAACATGGAAAGGGGTCTATGAAAATGTTACAGTCACAAAACCGTAGATATCCATTCATTCATTATGATTGGCCATTTAGCAACAATAATGTTTTGTATTGAATCCTGAGTATTTATTAAATAGCTTCCAAATGCTGAATTTTATAAATGACATCCAGCCCCACTATCAGTTACAAATGGAACAGTGTTTTTGTTTTGTTTCCCAAAATCTGAGCACAAGCTGTTATCAGTCCCAGTTGTCAAACTGATTTCATCTTCTCTATGTTCAGCAATGAATGTAGTTTTTCTTCCTTAGTTATGTTTGCCTTTGATATTTGTGGACAGGCATATCTTTTATGGCCTTTACCACTTCAAGAGAAACATTTACGTTTAAAAGCATAGTTCGTTAAATATCTTTGATTATCTGGCTCTTCGCTTCTGTATTTCCTTCTTTGTTGCCATTTCTGCTTTCGATTCTCAAAAAAACATGATTACTTAATTGTTCTTTGTTCTTGCCTTTTTCTTTGTCTCTGTTCTTCTAGCAATAATTTATTTTTAACAAAATCTAGAGTGATATTACTTGCATTTTGTTTAATGCAGTCACCACAGGCTAATATGAATCAGGCATTCCAGATAAAAGTTGTGTTATAGTTTCTGGTTCATCAATTTTTCCACCTGCATTCCTAAGATCTGTTATCGTTCTCTCGAACTCTGATAAATATTCATTTATTGTTCCTTTTTTATCAATTTGCAGACTTCTAAGCTTCTTCTGTAGTTGAATTTGTGTTGCCATACCAGATTTGAGGTATGTAGATTTCAATGGCTCAATCATATGTTTAGCGGTTGTCATTTTTCTCACCATTTTGATAATTTTTCCATCCAGAGAATGAACAGTCAGATTTCGGGCTCTGATATCACGATTCTTCAATGCAGCTAATTGTGCAGTATCCTCAAGAAGATCGTTTTCCACGACATCCAGCACCTCTTTCTGCTCTAGAATCAATTTGATGCCATATTCCCAGGTTTAATAGCCGCCTCCATCAGACGACGCTATTGTAGCACTTCTACCACTTAACTTTTCAGAATTGCTTCCACTATAATGATGATTACCGCCGTTATACTAGAGCCCTGTGCCCATAATCTGTTGAATTACCAGTGGAAAATAACGGTATGGTCACAGTAATTAGCAAAACTGAACTCAAAAATGGTTTTTATTAATTTTATTAATCCAACGTAACAACAACTTTTTCGCCATGAAAACAGGTTGCCTACTGTCACACAGATTGACTAGTAGGAACATCATAATTAGGCATATTTTGGTGATTAGTAGAATTAAGAATTAACACATGAGTCACTGATAATGCTTTTAAATTTATACAATAAATGACACGAATCATTCAAATTATGTTTATTGGGCTTTAAAAACTGCAATGTACAAAATCACTTTATGTAATTAATAAATAGATAAAGAGATCCTTATCAAACAGTTTGTTCTGAGTCCAAAGATTCGTGAATAAACATTTAACCAGAGTATAGCTGAACTACTAAAAATAATGTTTGGGCGATCAATGATCGCGCTCAGTTATCAGAGCTGTCATATCGTAAAAAATCCTTTTTCGACAATTTTTGACACAATCAAAATGTAAGAAGTAAGGTTGAAAGAAGTAGAAAATTATGGATCAACAATATATTATTATTAAACAATATTGTTCGCGAGAAAAATCAATACAAAAAAATTCTGATAAATCAATTTCCCTTATTAAATACTATGCTTTTGTTTATTAGAAGTCTTTTAAACTTGCCAACGCTTGACTGTCGACAGTCACTAGCCTGTGAAAGCAGCAAAATTGTTGTTACAAAATGAATTATTAACCCTTAACCACGGACAAGGAGTGTGACAGACTCCGCGGAACATTTCTCTCGATACTACTCCCACCCTTTTTACTTATTTCGTCCATGCGTTTGGGTACCTTCCTAGTTAGTTGTGTCTGATCGACTGTAAGCGTAGTTTATCAGTGACCCGTGGTTATCGTAATTTATACATAGGAAGGAGTATCGCAGACTCCTTGTCCGTGTTAGTGTACCAAAAATTCAGAACTGTGAATATGGCTAGTTCGTCGAAACGTATAAAATTAGGTGATCCAAATTTCGAAGAAACTCTTTTACAGTGGTATTTTGAAGCAGATGAGGATAAGAGTGATTCTGAACCAGATGAGAACAAGAAGTTAGTGACGACGATAATGATCCTAATTATAATCCTGTAGAAGATACATCAGAAGAAGAAAAGGAAGAGAAAAAAAAAACAAAGAAGAAGAGAATATGGAGGAAGGTGATACAGAGAACAACCTAGAAGAGGAAGAAGACTTTGAAGAGGTCAAGCACATTGAAATAGGCGGGAGCCAGAGAATTAAGAAGCCGAACTATTGGTTCGGAAAAAACAGATTTAAATGGAGTAAAAAGGAACCTACCCGGAACGTTCGTACTCCAGCTCGTAATATCATTCGTCTCCCACGAACACTTTTGGATAATAATCTAACAGATCCTTTAGACTTTTTCGATAAATTGTTTTCTAATGAAATGTAAGACTGTATTCTACAATGGACTAATAAAAAACTTATCACTATGGGAAATCGCTACAAACGACAAAATAAACCAGAATTTGCTGAACTTTCCCGAACAGAGCTACGAGCTTTCATAGGGTTACTTTTATTCACTGCGATTTTCTAATCCAATGACGAACATATAAGAAGTATTTTTGCCACCGATGATACGGGCAGGGACATATTTAGAGCGGTAATGTCGGCGGAGCGGTTTTCTGTATTACTATCAGCCCTACGGTTTGATAATCTAGGCTAGAACGAAAAAGAAACGATTCTGCTGCACCAATTACCGAATTCTTTTCTTTATTTATAGAAAATGCGAAAGCATGTTACACAGTCGGAGGTTCAGCATGTGTAGACGAAATGTTAGTAGGATTTCGTGGGAGATGTAGTTTCAAAATGTATATCCCATCTAAACCGGAAAAGTATGGAATGAAAATTATGGCATTGACAGATTCTGAAACCAGCTATTTGTCTAATGGATATATTTATACCGGAAAAAACACGTATGGAGTTGGTTTAACCGCTAATGAAAAACAGATGAAAATACCAACACAGTCGGTCATCAGACTGGTACAACCTTTATACGATTCCAATAGAAACATAACAGCAGACAACCGGTTTTCATCTGTTAAACTTGCCCAGTATTTGTTAAAAAAAATTAAGTTATGTAGGCACCTTGAAAAAAAATAATCCGGAAATTCCCCCCGAATTCAAACCTGCAAATAAACGCAAAATAGGTGACACAATATATGGATTCACTAAAGACATGACTTTGCTTTCTTTCGCTCCTAAGAGAAATAAGGCAGTCATTATGTTATCAACAATGCATCATTCCATAGAAACTGATCCCGAACTAGAAAAGCCTGAAATAATAGCTTTTTATAACCGCACAGAAACTGGGGTGGATTCTATGGATGAGAAATGTGCCAAATATACTTGCAGTAGGCGCACTCGTCGATGGCCAATGACGATTTTTTATAAAATTGTTGATATTTGTAGCGCAAATTCATTTATTATTCATGCTTCATATCCAAGAAATGACAAAACACGTTTATGTTTTGTAAAAGAATTAGCAAAGCAACTAATTGATGATCATGTACGGAAAAGATTATTGTCAAAGCGGATTCCAAAACAGCAAAAATGTCTAATTCGCAAGATTTTGAACCTTCCGCCAGATACACCTTCTCCAGAAGAAATATTAGAAACTCGAAAATATTATTATATTTGCCCCTGGAGAATAAGAAGAAAAACAGCTTTTTTATGTCTAAAATGTAAAAAACCGATTTGCCTCCAATGTTCAAGAAAATGTTGTTTGAATTGTTGTACAGAAGAAAACTAGATGTCGACTAAGATGAGAAAAAATATCATTTGCACGATTTTTTATGTAAAAAATTAGACTTGCAATAATGCTTTCTAAAATACAATTAACACTTACTTATTACAATTTTTGGTCAAAATACTGTTTTTAATTTTTTTCTAATTTTTTGCACTAAGAACATTTCTGCATGTATTAAATATATTTTATTTCACTTGTTTCAGTGTAAAATTTTTTTTAATGAGAATGTTTCATTTTTGAAAATAAAATATACTTAAAAACATGTTGTTAGTTATTTTAACACATTTATTGACATTCAAATATTTTCATATAATATAAAAATATAATTTTTTTGAAACGGAGTCTGGAGGACTCAACGTCCGTGATAGTTGCTGAAAAGTTTATGTCCGTGGTTAAGGGTTAAATCAATTCAAATTTTCTATAGCACAGAAACATTTCAATTATTTCAATTCCAAGAAAATTACAGGTATGTACGAACCGCTCGATATCCTGGTAATGAAGTTATTCAATGTATATTTCATTGTTTGTTACAACGCTTAGAAAATGATCGGAATAATGTAGCAAAATATATATATCTAACCAACAAATTGAAATTGTTCTGTCTTATTTCTTACAACTTTGTTAAATTAACTAGACTAGATTAGGAACAAAATGAATTTAATAACGATATAAAGTGACCAAACTTTGTGGCTGATGTTTTTACGATAAGTTTCATGATTTAAGACGACGAATTTTACGACACACTCTTTGCTGTGAACAAGAGGGCACATTCTCTTATCACTTCATATTGTATGTGGTATAAAATTAAATCAACCATTACTGATATTGATTTTTCCTATGACAGGACGCTTTTAGCTATAAATATTGATTTATCTTTACTCCAATCTCTTTAGAATATTTCTTCAGTATCTTCACACTTTTTAATACGAACACTAGGGATCAAATGAGTCTCTATTGAACTGCAAAAAGGGGAATTATAAGATGGTAGGAATAATAGAGATAGTTTTTTAAACTTTGCGTGACGATAGATTTAAAGACATTAGTGGTTCCGCTACAAATCTCGGCAAATGTTCAAACGAAGCAGCTGAAATAACATGGACAATTCGGATGTTGATTGGGAATGCGAAATATCTGATGATCGCTTTTATTCCTGAATTAATATAGTCAACTCTATGACATAGCAAGAGAAAAAGTGAAACAATGGAGATACGAGAAAGATTTTTACAGCCTAACCGAGATTTGCACTGAAGCTCATACTGTCATTTCTTTATCATCTATTCTTCTCAGAATAATCACATATTGCAATCATTACTACAAATAAGTATTCCTGACTCACTTTCGCACTTTTCTTCATCCTTTTATCTTCCATTCTCCAAACCAAACCTAGGAATCGCTAAAAACAGTCATAGCTTCAATCTAGTCACCAGACACAATAAAAATACGTAGCATTTCATTAAAAATTAGAAAATCAATGTTGAAAATGAGATACTTACAAAGATTTAGCTGTTAAACAATGTCCTGCTGTTACAACATAGTTTTCACTTATTAAGCTTCCTCCGCACAACCACTGGTTGTCAGTCTCAGTCTTTGCACCATAACCCAAAGCTGCCTTGAAATGTTAATCAAAATTAATAGAATCTAACTTTGGAACGACTGAGATACACTTAATTCAAAAAGTTTGATTATTATAAACGGTTCACTAGAAATTTAAATTTTCAGAAAATTAATCTGTCATACTTAACACTTTGGCTGCCATGTCAGTCACATTTGACTGACACTCACTTCACCGTTTGAGCCACCTATCGTAAGTGAAACTTTTCTGCCAGGCCAGGCGTGCTCTGCGCCATCTAGATAAAGTAGGACGAAGCTTCTTATATGTATCTATTCGCATACAGGTAACGATATCAAATCTGTTGTCTATGTCATGTCAGTCTTTTAAGACTGACGCGGCGTAGCAGAGACAAGTTCTGTTATGGCGCCATGTCAGTCGATTATGTAGTGTAATTTGTGAGGTTACAGCGTATATGGTTTGTGGTTACAGCATAATAATAATTATTCTATAACAATGTAAGTATCTAAAATATATTATTTTTTGTACTTATTCGTTCTTACGTTTATAGGAATCGAAAAAGGCAATTATCAGAAGCCGAGTTAAATGCATACTGGGAAAATTATGAAAGTGATGATGACGACCCCTTTGCTACCGACTCAGATTCAGAATATGCTCCAGGAAGCTCTGATGATACTACTGGTGAGTCAGATCTTGATATCACAGCTTATGAAGACGTTGAACCGAATGATGAGATTATGGAAAGTGAGGATAATGATGAACATAATGCAAATCATAATGTAGGTATTTCTGAAATGCAGTGGCAAGTGTACGAGGGAAAGCAAGCTGATACAACATTTGTTGGACAGGCTGGAATTCAAACAAATATTTCTGTCGATGCAACCCCAATGGAAGTGTACAAATTATTTGTGAACGAGGATGTCTTGAATTTAATTGTAACGGAAACGAATAGATATGCACAAAGTGTAAGAAGCAATTTAGTATTAAGTAGATCCTCAAGATAACATAGTTGGGAAGATACTAATATCGAAGAAATTGAAAAATTTTTAGGCATTATTATTTGGATGGGCCTAAATATTCGACCAAAACTAAGTGATTATTGGTCAACCGATCCTCTTTATGAAAACATAGTAAGCAAACAGATGACTCGTAATCGGTTCGAAATTTTACTTAGAATGTTGCACTTTTCCGACAACAGTATACCAAATGAAAATGACAGACTGCGAAAAATAAACCCATTACTGAATTTACTTCAAAGTACTTTTCAAGAAGTGTATACAATAGGCAAAAAAATGGTTATAGACGAAAGCATGGTTCCATGGCGGGGACGCCTGTCATTTCGTCAGTATATTCCAGGAAAAAGGCATAAATATGGAGTAAAGCTGTTCAAAATATGTTCACCTGATGGATTTACCTGGAAAATTCAAATTTATTGCGGTAAATCTGAGGGTTCTGGTTCTGGTTTAGCTGAAAAGGTAGTAATGCATTTATGTGAGGGGCTTTTAGAAGAAGGCCGCATATTATATACCGATAATTTTTACACCAGCATCCCTCTGGCCAAAAACTTGCTTTCGAAAAAAACACATCTAGTCGGTACATTACGCAAAAATAGAAAATATATACCAAAAGAGGTGCTTAATCGAAAACTAAACATCGATGAATTTTATGGACTAGAATCAAATGAGGGAATCGTGGTATCAAAATGGAAACCTAAAAAAAACAAAGATGTCCTCATGCTTTCAACCTTGCACAATTTAGACAAGTGTCCTGTGCCTACCAAAAGGCGTCGATTACTATCTGAAGAAGAACCAGTGAGAGAAAAGCCAGCTGTTATAGTTGATTACAATAATGGCAAAATTGGAATAGACAAATCTGATCAGCTGTCTTCGTACTGCACATCTATAAGAAAAGGAATAAAGTGGTATCGAAAGGTAGCATTCTAATTATTGACTGGAGTTGCCATTGTCAACGCTCATATAATTTATAAATTACAAACCAAAACCAAAATAACAATAACAGCATTTCGTGAAAAAATTTGCAGAAACTTATTAGGTTTGGAAAACAGAGAGCGTGTGAAGGCAGTAAAAGTCAAACATTTGCTCAAAAAGAGGAATGCAGGAGGCACAAAAGATCGTCGCAATTGTGTAAGTTGCTATGACAATTTAGTAAAAAATTTACCAAGATCGGAGGCAAGAAAGAAAGTGAGGAAAGTGAAGACTTATTGCGATGGTTGCGATGGTTGCGACAATAAGCCTACAATTTGTTATGAATGTCACGTTCGCATTCATGGTGGTAATACATAAACCATCATTATAAACTAAAGTTTGTGTTTTTATTCTTTTTATTTCCTTAGTTATTAGTTATTTTTTTCGACATATAAGATAAAACTTTGTAATACATTTCGTAATAAAGATATCTCATTGAAACATGTGTCCCAAGCCAAGCCAACATTATTAGCTTGTTTCCTACAGGCCACAGAATATTCCCATCCATTAAAACTACATATAACCTTGTACAAATACGACTGACACGGCTTGAAAAATATAATATGCTGTCAGTCTGATGTGACTGACAAGGCTTGAAACTTGTAAATAGTTGTCAGTCTTATTTGACTGACAAGGCCCTTTAGAAAAATGTGCTAAATACCTTCTGGCAGCCAGAGTGTTAATATTATACGAAGTTCATAGCTTTCATTAATTTCCGGCATCAGATGAGTTACTTGACTATTTTTAAATTTTTCAGAAATAAAAAGTAGGACAAAACTTACCATATGAGGGAACTCCTTTTGTTCGGAAGTTTGACCATTGATAATAAAAACTTGTACTTTCGACCTTCTGGTAGTTCTTCTTCCAGTGCTATAGTATTCAGTACATTCTGAAGATCAATGAACTTTGAACAAACAACTAGATATTCCGATAAAACCAATAAAACACAAGCAATTTTGATATTGTACAAGAACATGATAATTATTTGAATTATAATAAAAAAATATGATCTAAGCTTGTGTTTCATTAGTTATTTTGACGTTCATATTCAACAGTGATCAATATGTCTGATTAATGATCATGATATCGCTTACTTTGAAACAATGCAGTTACGAATATTTAGCTGCATGACGATGCACCCTTACTGCCAATTGCAGACCCAATAACTCTGTGGTAATATACTAAAAGGGATTAACTTTTCCAGTAGAAGGTTTTCTGTATTTTAGAGGTTGTTATTTTCTTCATTTCTTGAAGTTCATTTTTTGTGGGTTTTAATGATATACTAATTCGTAGTTTTTAATTAATAGTCAATCAGATTTGCTGTAAATTACACCAGTTCAAAAACCTTTGACGAGGTTAAAATGAGTAACGCAAGTATGCCCCTTATAAAGGATGTGATATCAAATCATACGATGTATAGGGTGGCACAAGTACTATACCTACTTAGAGCTTAGTGGATGAACATGTTAAGTTACATTTTTGAAGAAATCGAGATTTTCATCTGGATGAATATGTTATGCTCTCCTTTAAACATACCATGTTTCCCCTTTTATCTAACGCTTCCAATAAAGCTATTTTCAGTGGATGAAATTGTTATGTGCACAGGTCGATGCCGTGTTGTTAATGGAAGAACGTGCTATGGGTACATGACATCTTCTTCCACTTTTAATGTTACGACCTTGAATATCATGACATGTTCTACCACTAACGAACATGAGGTTTTAGTTGCATGGATAACCTTTAGGTAGTTAATAAACATCTTCTCCAACGTGTAACATGTGTCTTGATAGTTTCTCTCCCAAAAAATAAATGGTTTTAAAGATTAAAACTAACTTTTCCGCATCTGTGGCCCTGAACAATATTCTATCATAAAATTTTTACTTGTATACACTTCGGGGGATGTATCGTGCTAACAAACCGAAATTTCTCTAAAAATAACCAAAAATGTAGTATACCTGGATTTATAGGACCCGCTGTACTCGCTCTAGTCAACTGAAAATCAATAGGGTACATCTGTAAGACTCCTTGAACAATATTCAATCATAAAATTGATCAATCGTATACTCTCTGGAGGCTGTATCGTGCTAACAAACTGAAAATTCTCCTAAAATGGCAAAAATTTGGTACTCCAAGTACCATAGCACCCGTTGTACTAGCTTTAGTGAGCTAAATATAAATAGGGCTCATTTTTGAGACGCTCTGAATAATATCCAATCACAAAATTGGTCACTTGTATTTACTCCGGAGGCTGTATCGTGCTAACAAACTGAAACTTCTCCAAAAATTACGAAAATATCGTACTTAAAGTACTGTAGCACATGTTGTATTGGCTTTGAACAGCTGAAAATCGGTGAGATGTCCTGAATAATATTCAATCATAAAATGGGTGACTTCTTGAACTCCGGAGGCTGTATCGAGCTAACAAACTGAAACTTCTCAAAAAATGACAAATTGTCGTCCTTCAAGTACCATAGCACCCGTTGTACTGGCTCTGGTGAGCTGAAAATCAATAGGGTTCATCTGTGACATGTCTTTAACAATATTCAATCATGAAATTGGTGAATTATTGTACTCCGGAGGCTGTATCGTGCTAACAAGACATGTAAGAAAAAATGGTCGACGACAACGACGACGATGACGACGACGACGACGACAACGACGACGACGACGACGACATACACACAGGATTTTTTTCTAAAAACCATTTTTTCGGGTTGTTGTTGATGGAAAAATTGAAAATAATTCAAAAAATTTTTTCAATATTCCAACTTTTTTTGGGGTAAACCAATACTTTTCTCGCATATTAAATTGGTTGGGCGGAAAAGTAATAATATTCGGAAAATAGTTTTAATAACTACAATGGAATCAACAGGAAAACGTATGGTTAGGGAAGCTCTTAAAAGATTGAAAAGTTATTCTGGTGACAACAGGAGCTCAATCGGTAAGTGCAAACAAATAAAATTTGATAAATTGTATGCAACAGGTTATACTTTGTGTTTATTAGTAAATAATAGAGTACATCCTCGCTTTTCCTAACTAGTTATATCAATAATTAATTCGGTTTACAGTCGGATTACCTGGAACGTAAATTAAAATAACAATATTTCAGAAATGAAGTTCTTATGAAAAGTGTTTTATATGTAAAGAAAACAACTACTTAAAATAGTGTAACATTATCTTATTTAATTAGATAGAAACATTCATTAGAAAGCAAAATTTGGTATTGGATGAAACAGTTTCTTTGCCAATACCGGATTCCCGCAAAACAACGTAGAAGGTACTTTTCCCACGTTTTCTTTTTGAGAATATAGGGGAGCTTCCAGACAACAACAATTGTCTATTTTTCGGTTTGTTTGAGGGTAACAAGTTGTTTATCTTTTTCTGTGATGAGTATATACCAAGCTCCGAGTCATCCTCATCCGAAGATACTGCTACTACAAGTAGTAAGCGACGTAACGTACTTAAGATTAAATCTTCCAGAATTGGTAAAGATGTTGTGCCTAATGTATTGTCAACTCTTCTAGTTCCCTACGGCGAAACTGATGGGAGTGGAAGCTCTGATTCTGCATGTACTACTCTTAGTGGAAACCAAGCAGTTCAATTCCCTGCAGTCTTGACCACCCAAAGGCTAACTCCAAAAAAGAAACAGAAAGTATATATTCCTAGAGATAACACCTCTAGGAAAAGAAAACGCAATCCGCAGTGCTGGAAAAAGAACAAAGCAACCATTTTGAGGGAAAAAGGAGAAGCCTACTTATCATATTCAGGTAAAGAAATTCAAAAGAAAACCCCAAATCTGGGAATGTTATGTAATAACAAATGCCCATTTTACTGCGACGACAAATTTAACTGGCATCAATGAGAGCATATCTTCTTCGATTTTTATAAATTAGACACGAATGCGAAAAATGCCTATTTGTATAACTGCATTTCAATAATGCCTGTGCAAAGGCAAAAGAGTGGAACTAAGACCCACAAGACCTCATCTTTTACCTATTTAGTGAAAAATGAGCGTGAAAATGTCCTCGTGTGCAAAACTGCTTTGGCAGCTCTTTTTAGAGTTGGCAGGGGAAAAATTGATCACATCCAAAAATCAATAAAGGCTGGTTATAGTGTCCCACCTCCCGACCGGCGAGGCAAACATACAAATCGGCCTCACAAGATAGCTGCACAAGTTTCAAAATACATCGAAAGTCATATTAGAAGTTTCCTTTGCGCAGAATCACATTATTCGAGGAATAAAAACATTTACAAAAAGTACTTGTCTCCTTTGCTATCAATAAAAAAAATGTATCAACTTTATTTAGCAGAGGTCAATAATGATGGAAAGCCTGACAATTTCAAAGTCGCCGAGTGCACTTACCGTCATATCTTTTCTTCCAAATTTAATTTATCGTTTGGCCATCCAAGAAGCGACACATGCAGTACCTGTGAAATGGGACAAGTCAATGAAAAGCATGCTGCAAGCTATCGAGAAGCATTTGATTTGCGAAGATTTGACCGAGAATCATCCAAACTAAGAAGGGATGTTGCTTACCTTACAGTCGATTTACAGCAGACCATGCCTATCCCTAAGCTTAGTGTGAGCAAGGCGTTCTATTTGAGGCAGATGTGGTTCTATAATCTCGGTGTGCACATCATTACTCACTCAAATGATTATGCTCAATTATTTACGTGGCCTGAAAACGTTGCTTGTCGGGGAAGCAATGAGGTGGCTAGCTCTCTACTAACCCTAATAGAATTTGATGACTCTTTGAGGAGTACATATCATCTCATTATCTGGTTAGACTCTTGCTCAGGCCAGAACAAGAATGCGACAATGTTATTCCTGTACCAGTACCTTATTCTTAAAGGTTATTTTAAAGTGATTGAGCATAAATTTCTCGAAGTGGGTCATTTTTATCTTGATAGTGATCGAGATTTTGGAAGAATCGAAATAAATTTGAAGAAACATGAGACCATATTCCTTCCGGACCGATATCGAGATATTATTCAGAACAGTGGAAGAAACAACCATGTTACTGATATGTCTTCTCACTTCAGAAATTTTAAAGACCTCCCAAAAAAACTGAAGCTCTTCAATCGAAAAAAGAACATTGTCGATGAAAAAGTAGCTTTCAGAGATGAGGTAAAATGGATAAGAGTTGATGAATTCGGCTGTTACCTGTACAAGGATTGCTATGATCCGTATACTCCTTTCAAGAAAGTCAACTTGTTGAAACAGAATCGTGGTGCGACGAAACCCGTCCAAGTTGAAGAAGTTGAACTGGAAAGGACCACTGAAACTGGAGCTAGCTCGACTTCAGAGAAAATTAAAAACTCACAACAGCAACTTCCTTACATCAAAAATGAATATAAATATTTTTACGATTCAGTGATCCAAAAGGAAAATGGTAAAAATATCTTACCATGATTTTGCATTTTTTCTTTAATCATTTTATCAAGGATCTGTTCAATGAATATTTTTCTTGTATTTGGTCGATTTCAATAAATTTATTCCCATTCCTTAATAATCTAAACAAGTTTTTCAACTAATACGTCATCATGTCTTGAAAATATGTAGGTGGAAGAAGATGTCATGTGCTATAAAGTGCCTTTTCTGACAAACTACAGCTAAGTCAATAAGGCACAAATATTTTAAATAATCAAACTACAAGAACATGCAAAAAATTGCGAATTGTGTTATGTAGAGAAAAAGAGCAAGTTAAAAACTTTAAAGCTGATTATCTCGATTCCACTTATTTGTCTCAACATCTTCATCCACTAAGCTCTTCAATTTTAATATAAATGTTGCATTGCGCAAAATAAATTGATAAAAACTGATATGAGCCAGTAATATGTGTGTCAACAGGGTAACTGGGCTCTCAGTCTTATTTCATCTTTAAATTTTTTGAAAAAACTTCGGGTACAACTGTTAGTACAAACTTGGCGATTGATCGTATTGGTAAAAATATTAGTGGGGTTGACAAGTCGATTTGGTTTTGGAGTCAAAGGTTGACAACAAAATTGGGATTTCGGTAAATTGCAGGGTTTTAGATGAACTCACGAGTAAGTTACCACAGGTGGTGGATGATACCAGGAAGATTAATATTCCACATGAAGTAACGCTGGTGGATCCAGCATTCTTTCATCCCTCGGAGATTGATTTCTGTTATCAGCTGATTTCCATGGAGCGTCCATTTCATAAGATCGGTTTAGATTTTGGTGGGCCTATTAATATTGAACAGTCCAGGCTTCGCGGTTCAATTACATCGAAAGCTTGCATAGCGTTGTTTGTGTGCATGGGTTCCAAAGCGGTTCAAATCAGACTAATAAGCAGTTTGAGTTTAGTTGTCATAAAAAAAGGTGACATATTGGGTCTTTTCAAATAAAAATAACACTGCATCATATATTATATGGGGGAAAGAAATGTACAGAAATTCAGAACAAGTTTTCAGTTAAAATTGTTAGGAAGAAATAGTTGAAAAGATATAGTCCCAGGGCACAGGCCAACGCTCTGGTACCTGGTGTGTAGCATAAAATCGGTTTTATAAAATTTAAGATTCATATTTATTTAGTGAAGTAAGTGGTTTTGTCATAAGTTGAAGTTATGCAATAAAGACATAAAAAAGCATGATTTATGGTTCTCTTTTTATGGAATCCCACCAAAAGAATAGTCCTTCGAGCCGAATTAGATGTTTGGATATCTGGGAACTACCTACCTATGGAAAAGTCATAAATGGTAATGGATAAATTTAAATACAAATAGCGGATATTTATAACCTATTAAACAAAATGGTCTTTCGTTTTTTAAAGAATCCCACCAAAACAATAAAGATAATCTATGGCTACATATTCACGCTTTAGTCTTTATTAATTTGAAAGTTGCAAATACTTGCGTTCAGCCCAGCTTAAAAAATGTTAGTGTTTGATTGTGTTCTTCTCCGTTTCATTTCAATGCAGTTTCTATACTTAGTCATAATTCTTATTATAATGGACGAACAACAATTGTTATCAGTAAGTACCTATTCCAAAATCATAATTATTAAAACTTAATACTCATTCAATATTTTAATCGGCTATTATACATTGGAATTCCAGGTGGCGGAATTGTTCACTAACATTATATAATAGAGTTTACAGAATAAGGGTTTTTTCAATTTTTAAAATATTTTAGTTAGATAGTATATTTTGAAAACGATTCACAGTATTTCAAATCCTAGGTATTCATTATACCCTACAAAAAACTTAATATTGCAATAGGGTAGATATTATTATTAATAATAAAACATGCTCATATGTTGGCAGATATTTGAATCTAGTAGAAAATATTTTCAATGATCAAGATGTTTCAGAAGCTACTTACACAAATAAAATAAAAAACAAATAGTTGGTAATTATGTAATGAAAGGGGAGTAACTATTTCAGATAGTCTGATACAAACATTGTATTAAACATTACAAAAAATTTTGAATCACGTATCTCTAGTTCTAGTTTTTGTAGTAGTAGTCTTAGCCATCAATACAGTTTTGTAGGCTTAGAGAATTTTAACATTATTACTAACAATTCTTGTGAACAATTAGAGACTCTTTAAGGCTTTAAAAACAGAAATTTCTGTTAAAAAGCTCATTTCCATTCGAAAATTCACTGAATACAATAAATAAGCTGTAGTTGTTCCTCACAATGGTACCTATATTAATCTAGTTGAAGAATATGTAACTTATGATACTGAATGCTCTAGTCAACAAGCAGCATTCAATTATTTATTATTGTAGAAACACAGCTATTGGATACTCAATTGGATACAATTAATTATAAACTAATTTAACTTGATAATGTATTTCATCTTCATAAGTAGTTTTTTTGTATGCAGTGTATTAATAATGCTTAGTTTTCATCAGGTTACAATTCCACGATGTTAATATACAATTTGTTCCAGGATGAAAATAACAAGATGAGAATAGTATATTATTTTATACACAAAAGAACTAAGAATTTTCATGGCACACCTGAATTTACCTGCCAAATGGAGTGAAGCATGTAATAGAAGGTATATCATGTAAAGTCACTTCTCGAAATAAAATATGTTATTATTCCTTTGAAGAACCCCGCATGTATCTTATGGAAAATGGGCCCCAGTCAATTGCCTGGAAATCGAGTTTGATGTAGTTTGCGATGATCAATCAAAGGTCTCCATGGGCACAATTTGATCTAAAGTAATTGTTTTACTCGCTGCTGTTCAGAACACCTTTAAACGTTTCATAGATAAGAATTTTGAAGTGTACATTATGGTATGGTTGAGGCACTCGAATCAGTGACTTTTGCGTGAGAAAAAGTAGCCGTAAGTAAACGATAGAATTTTCTTTAATCAGATTGGAATTTTGTTGATTTAACGTATTGTTCGATAAAATCTTTAGGGTATAAAATCTTCATTAGTTTTAATATTAATTAAAAACTATTCTAATATTTTTTTTGTAATTTAGCTGTAATGTATGTGTATCCGTTAAACTTTATTAATTCAGTTTCAAAGTATGGTACGTTATGACAACTACAGATTAATACACCCTTTTTTATTTCTTGCTTTCACTTAATGCGTTCAATAGTTTCCACTTTCCACACTTGTTATGTAATATGCTTACACAATTTTGTTTTTCTTAGGTAGGATTCCTAGACAAGATATTTTTTTTTCTAATTGTGTACCTGTTCAATAATGGTGAATACACATTTTAAATCATTTTTTGCTATTTTTGCTATTTTATTTTAAATGTACAGGGTGAACAACTAAGAACGACTGTAGGCCACATCTCAGAAAAGAATCATTGTACAACTTTCAAAAAAATTACCTTTAGATAAGTGATCCTGAAAAATGGCTGGAAAATATTTTGCAGTTTCTAAAAATACAATTTTTCAAATCTTGAGATTATGAAAAATTTAATTAAGGAGACATTATTCTTCAAATAATGGGTGGGGAAGGTTCAAACTTATGAACAAAAAATGTATAACTTTTTCGTTTTTCAACCGATATTAATGATTCCAGCCGCATTTAAAAGAGTTTTTTTGTTTAATAAGATTGATAACAAAATTAGATAATTTTGTATCCACTCGGAAATTTCAAATGTGAATTGAAGTATCTTTTTAATTCTTATATCGTAAATCTTATATCTCGGATTATATTCCTATTTTTCAACCCCTTTTCATCAGAATTTAAAAAATGCCTCATTACATTTGAAATTTCCGAGTAAAATGGGAAAATTGTCGACTTTTTCACATAGCGTTGACAAAATTCTATAATTTTCTTATTTATGTTAAGCATATCTAATTAAAGAGAAAAAAACTCCATTGATATCGATTAAAAAACAAAAAAGTGTTACGACATTTGTTTTTTAGGTTGAACCTTCCCCCACCCCTCACTTGAAGAATAAGAACAAAAAGTCCCTAACTACATTTTTTCATAATCTCATCAATATATCCAAAATTGTATTTCTAGGATACCTTTAGTGTGTCTTTTTTGGAGATAATCACAGTATTATGTTTGTAAGTGTTCATTCAACCCCATAGCAGATACTTTAGGAACTCAAAAATATTTTTCAGCGATTTTTCAGGGTCATTTTCCTCGAGGTATTTCTTTAAAGTTGTACCATGACTATTTTTTGAAATATGGCCGACAGCCGGCGTTCTTAGTTGTTCACCATGTATTTGCTGATTAGGCACAGAAACATCTAAAGGATGTCATCTAGAATGTTTGAGGTATATCATTCAGAGGTTTAAGTAATGTCCATTTAACATCTAAGAGAATACATTGTATTGTTTTTGAAATGTCGCATTTAGATCATTGATAAGATGCTATTTCTTAGACATTGCATTAACATCGACAAGATGTTAAAAGGCATTTCAAGACGTAACAGAAATGTTGTTTTTAGTTCGTTATAAAGACTTCCTATTGAGAAAGTTCTAGTAATATCTCAGTAATGTAAAAATGCAGCGCTTCAACATCTCTGAGAAGTTAAGTTGAAACATCACAAAAGTTAACAGCCACAAACTGGGCATAAGCGGTTGTATAGATGTGCATGTGGTGAAAACAAGAGAAAAAAAAGGAAGAAAATTATCACAATTAGATGTTGAATTAACATAACTGTAATATTTATTTGCATAGTGGGCAGTATCTAAACATATAATTCCTGAAGTTTCAGACAAAATTTTCTGCATTTTTGTGTTTGTGTATTATTCTCCCTAAAATACATTCGAGATTATTTTTTTTAATCGAGAAATACATTACAAATTGCATTGAAATTTTAATGTCTGGAAAAAACTCTCGAATCCAGAGAAGTAGAAAAAATCACTCGAGCGAACTCTCGTGATTTTTGCACTCTCTTGATTCTAGATTTATTGCCATGACAATAAAACTTTCACACAATTAAACATGTATTTATCGATAAAAAAATGATCTCCTATGTATTTACCCCCGATAAAAAAATCTGTATATCTTGAATTAAATATTATATTTTTCAAGCAGTTTAAAGAAATTTAATTATGCATATTTTTCTTGTAACTTTCATTTTTTTTAAATTTACGTCCATCATTTAAACTTCAAACTTCCCTAACTCGTTTAATTTTGAAGGGAGAAAAAAAGTGAAAGAACATTTTTTTATGTAAAATTTTAGGCTCTATAATTTCTTGTTACAACTTTTTTGCCGTTTCCGAATAATTGCTAAAAAATACTTTAAAAAAAATAGACCCTTGCTGGGGGTTGCAGACACTAAAACTTCTACACATTGTTATTGTATCTTTGAAACCGCATTATATCAAAAATGCAAAGTTGTGTGAAACATTCTGATTTCAGACGTTATTTGACTGGAATATATAATCCAATAACTTACTTGGACAGCTATGCTAAATAAATATAGGTAAGTCTACATGTAGCTATGTAAAACAGATCTTACAAAATGTTGGAAGCAAATTCACATATTTCTGTATAGTTTTTTGACAGCTGAGAAATTGTTAAAATTGTTAGTATTTTTAAAATGTAAGTAGGTATATTACTTATTCATATACTTCCATTTTCATGGTTGTGATTTTGGTAGACTTATATCCTTTCAGTTGTAATATTAAATTAGGAATAAGTTTATTTACTCCATTTTAGTATACTACCACAGAACTAATAACGAGTACTTATATCTATCTATCATTGTAACCTCGTTTGAATAATAATGTTGCTAGAGCTGAAGCGGCATACATTACTCATTTTGTAAACTAAAAAAACTTCTTACTCACGAAATTATATTCTAATGAATATCAACACCCAAGCCCATCTAATTTATTCCTTCTTTGCGTCCATTCAATACACTCTCAAAATTTGGCCAATTAATACATTGTTTTATGATTTCCTCTTTAAAAAAATCAATACATTCAAATGGTCAACGACTACTCTGCAATTGCATTCATAAGTCTCCTACATTATCTAACAACAATTCCATGCACAATTTTATCATTATCGATTTATTTACAGTTACTAGAATTGAAGAGAATTGTTGATGCAAATCTCCTGTGCCAACCAAGATATTAATATCTTCAAGCGATGTAGCTTCATCTTGAAAAATTATTTAGTAAAATTTAATTTCAAAAGTACCTAGAAGAGTGGGTAATGAAGTTTCAAAAGTGATTTTCAAGTGTTACTGAATGTGCTTCTCTAAATAATTTTATTCAACAAAAAAATACTTACTTAATTGAGATATTTTGTTTTGTGGTGGAGGAACAGTTGCAAATGTTGGTAATGCCGATGAACTCCATCCTAGATTAAGATGCGCATCAGATAGATCAATATTAACAATATTTGTAGATGATGAGATGTCTAATGGTGATACTAATTTACTTGAAGAAGAACTAATTATTTCCACTATATCTGAGTCATTGTCGGTAACAGGTGTCAAGCTTACTAAATAATTTGGTAAAGAAGTTATATTCATATCAAACTTGATAACAGCAGGAACTTTTATTTGAAAATTATTTGAAGTACTACCAGAGTCAACATTTACTTGGTTTGTCATATCCGTTGGTTTGTACTCACAATCAGGACCAAGTGGCCTATACGGAGAAGTACTAGTGCACAATGGATTTGAAGATGTAGTAGAAGTTGAGTTATTCAATGCAGTTGAAGTTGATAGACTTTGTGAAGTTGTTTGAGTAATTATAGAACTTGGTGAATTGGATACAAGTGCAGGATCTGTCAAAGTATTTGATAAATCAGTAGTTGAAGAGGAAGTGGTGCTAGTACTAATAACAGTAGTAGAAATAGTAACAGGAATTGTAATTATTGTTGATCTAGTTTCAGTAGTAGTACTTGCATTGATTGGAATTGCTGTTGTGATATATTGAGGAGTAGAAACTACAGTTGTACTAGGAGTCGTTGTAGTGGGTATTGTTGGGGGTATTGCAGTAGAGTAAGTTATAAAATATGATGGGTCAACAACAAATGATGGAAGTTCAGTAGAAGCCGGTAGTGCATTGTTAGATATTATATTAGTTGATGGAATTGTAGGTACACCTGAAGAATAGTTCATCATATACTTCGGATCAATGACAAGTACAATTGGAGGAACTGTTGTTGGTTCCTCAATTGTTTTTGGTGAACTGAGAGGTACTGAAGATAATTGGGGTGAGCCAGGTGGAATCGTATTACTATCAGAAACAGAAGGAGGTGCTATATTAATACTATTTGTCCTACCAATAGTTGTTGGTTGCGGTGGTTGTGTTGTTGATACCGCTGGTACAGGTTGTGGCGGTGATGTCATTGCTGCTCCAGTCGATAAATGTCCAAAAGTATTATCAAAAAAAGGAATAGACCATTGTTGGTTATTTGGTGTCTCCCCTACAGGTGTTACTATACTTGCTTCTAAAATTTAATTAAATAGAAAAAATATATGTAGTCTAAAAACACGAAATGTAAATAGAAATTAGAAATGGAATTTGTTGTTCAGAAATGTAAGTTGGCAATGTCAAAATAATAACATGTTAAGTAATGTCAGATGTATGTTAAGATTGTAAAATGGGTGTCAATAAAATAGAATAACAAAAATACAGTTTATTCGTTTATCCTTTAGTGACGTCGCTTTGAACAAATATCAATGAACAAAAATAATAAGTGAACAGCAGGTTATGGTCTCAAAAGTGTTTCCAAATACTCAATCTCCTCTCAGAGTCTGTTAGTTGGGTAAGTCATTTTCGTAGCTGCTATTGCAATCTAAAAATCTTCAAAGTCTTCTAGAAAAGGTACTCTTTCAGGCAAGAGCAATTAAAGTATTCCTGTTAGGGCCATTTGTGTGTTTGGAAACCTAGTGACAATTTCACTCATGAGGAAATAAATAAAAGGGATATAGAAAGAAAGTCTGAAGTATTATTTTACTGTAATACAATCAATATTCATTATATGTGTTCGGGAACCAACTAATCGAGGTTTCTTCAGCCCTATTACCATTCTGGTGGCCAGATTTTAAGTTTGTTCAAAAAGTATATCGAACGATTGGGTAGTTTTGGCCCTTTGGTCATTGAGATATTATCGGCGTGCATCTACTAATGCCATGGCGTTTATCACATCCATGTAATCTGATTGCAATTTTCGTGCAAGATGAAACATCAGGGTAAAAAAATGTTCTAACGCCACTATGCTGACAATGAACTCGGATGAAAAAATGATTTATAACAGGGAAAATGCTTTGTTCCCATCGCCTTGATCTGAATTAGCTATCGTCTGCAAAGAACGCATCGAGCTTTGAAATGTTAGCACATCATCATGCCTTCCTAACCACCTTGTTTCGCACATATTTTTCACTTCATGCTTTTATTTATTTTAGGTCATTCATTGTGCCATCAAGAGCGTTCACTCTTTTGGCAGACTCTCTGAGAATGTTTGACACTGAAAATACCACTCCATTAGTGTTTCTTATGCAAGTGACTTGAGGAAGCCTTACTTAGGATTGTTTTGCTGATATATGATGATTTTTTTCCGCATGACTCTATGTGTGACTCAAGATCCTCATCAACAGCAATAATTCTAAATCTCAAATGAGCCCTATTGTTTCTAACATGAACGGATTCCTTGTCACTCTCAGAATTTAACAAATCACCATCTATCCCTGTGTCTTCTTAGTAGTATATTTGGATGCCACAAAACATGATCGTTTTCATTATAGGTATTAGTTATATCTTATTTTCTTCCACGTGAGATTTTTGAGCATCATCCAGTTTAGAAACAACGTCATCGTCTTTCCCTTGCACTACAATGGAAAAACTTGTAACGGCCTTCGTGTTATTAATATGATACTGAACACCATCATGTTTCAATATGTATGTCGCTTCTTTGAATGTTTTTATAGGTTTTCAAATTTCTCTTCAGTTTTCCCTCCTTCATACCGTCCAAACAGGACACAAGTCTTTCTTAGCCCACCACCTAACGCTTTACTGTAAACCAACCATGAATACTGCTTGAGCCAACTTGCTTGGAACTATCTGTTTTTATTTTCTCCTACAGTCAAAAGAAACTTAAATTCTTGAGAAGGATTCCAATCATATATCTCATAATCCGTCAGAGATGAAGAATTTTTATTAAATAAATGGCCAAAGTCACAAGCTTGACTTTTCAATTCCGATTCAGATTCAATTTGAGAATTTGTAGGGGATACTTTTCCCCCACTTGCTTTGGTGATTGTAAAATGTGTGTCAACAAAAAATAATAAAAAAAATACAGATTACTCATTTATCCTTTAGTGACATGGCTTTGAACAAATATCAATGAACAAAAATGATAAGTGAACAACAGGTTATGGTCCCAGAAGTGTTTATTGAAGTTTAATTCAAGTGTGGACAAGTAATATAAAAAAATACTAAGAAAATATGGCTACCAAAGAAGAGATTGAAAGCATTTCTAGGTGAACTAAGATTCTGTTTAAGACAAAGAAATAATTGAAGTTCAAGGTAGGTTGAGAACCAAAGCCAAAAGAAAATGATAAAAAAAATTGAAGATTGATTTTCAAGAGACAGTTTGGCTCATTATTATATCTGGAGAACAATAGAACCCCCAGCCAAATCACAAATCTTTTCCTATAATGATGCTCATAAAATGTTTGACGCACTGTACATCTGATTCGCATCATTTTAGTGCACTCCTGATTTTTTCTTTTGTAGATTGTACCTTTGAGAGTACTTTCTTGGAAAATTTAATGAATATTTCCATTATTTTGGTCTGTGCGGTTTTTTATATGAAGACACTTCGTAAAGTATATAAGCAGGACACAGAACAACAAGAATGGCATCTATTTATATATTTTCTTGATTTCCGTTACAACAAGGTTAGTTTTAGCTCTTCCGGATAAATATAAACATTTTTCTAGTGCATGGTATTCCAACAAAGAGGAGAAGAATTTTGAGAATCTTGAAGCAAGATTGATGAGAGAAGAAGATAAGACTAAAACTAAAAGTGATGGAATTAATGTTATTTACTCTTTCGACCCTTACTCTGTGGAATCTACTCATATTACTGAATTGTCATTTTGACGATAATAGCAATATCACTACATCGGACGGGCTAAGCCTATCAGTGCATAAGGTTTTGAAAATGAGCAATAACTTTTTAATTTATGGCGTTGGGATATTTATATCCTATATACCTTTTTACTATTTAAAATGAAGTTTACAGCCTAAATTGTGTTAAAAAAGGAATCCAATGTTTTGCGTTATAGCGGTGTTTGCACTCACAGGCTTAACCCGTTCAAACGTGTATTCAATTACGTAGCAAACTCTAGGCACCATCTAGAGTAGAGATATTGAATTATTGTACATTATAGTCTATATACGAGATGCGATAGTGCTTGGGGGATTCCCTCAATTATAATTCATGTCCCGGTTCTGTTAGTTTGTGTATACAGATACATGGTATACTGTGATTTGTGCAAAATAATACTGAACATTTCTTCTTGTTACATGGTAAGTGATATTCATATTGTTATATCTATAATATTTTTAGAACATAAATGTTCTATTATAGTGCTCAATTAAAATGGATACCTATGAAAAGCAAATTGAACGTTTGATGAAACTTTATGAATATGTTCCAACTGACGAGGAAGGGGCTGCAGATTCAGACAGTTCAATAGTGGACTCAGATCATGTAGAATTTAGTGAACATGACACTGACTCTGAGACTGAAAATAATGAGAGGGAACAAAATGAAATAGAAGCAACAAATGCAGACACTGATGAGCCAACAGAGGATGGGCGTTTGTATTATCATGCAAAGGATGGGCGCAAATGAGAAAATTTGACGGTGCACGCAATGTTCGCACAAGAAGAGAGAATATTGTCACGCAGTTACCTGGGCCTCTTCGGTAAGCAAAAAATGTTAAAAACTTATTGATATTTTGCATTTTTTTTTGATGACATCTTGGATATTGTTGTGAGGTATACAAATTTATATATTAAAAAAATAGCATGCAAGTACCAGGATCCAAACAATGCAGCTCTGACGTCAAAAGAAGAGATGAAGTGCTTTTTTGGCTTGCTTCATCTTGCCGACACTGGACGAGCAGCTAGACGAATTTTGGAGGAGTATTGGAGTAATGATGGAATGGGATCGGAAATATTCGTAGAAGCAGTGACACAAAGGAGATTCCAATTTCTTTTGAGAGTCATCAGATTTGATGATACGACAACGAGAGCAGAGAGGCAATCTATAGATAAATTGGCGCCCATAAGGGAAATATTTGAAATATTCAATAACAATTGCCAGCGTTATTATTCGATAGGGGAGTAAGACACATTAGTCGAAATGATGTTGCCTTTTCGCGGTCGATGTGCCTTCCGCATGTTTATGCCTAAGAAATCCAGTAAGTACGGAATACAAGTTTTTTCACTAGTTGATGCTCGAACTTACTATATATCAAAATTGGAAATTTATGCTGTTGTGCAGCCAGAAAGGCCATTTCAGGTAGACCATTCAACTAAAGCAGTGTATCTTAGAATGTTTGAACATATTTCGAATTCGGGACGAAATATCACTACGGATAGGTGGTTCAACAGTTTTGCCCTGAATGAAGAAGCTTTAACACAACATAGACTAACAATTGTCGGAACACTAAATTCCCGAGCAAAAGGTATACCACAGGAATTTAGAGAGAAAAATAAGCGACCTATTCCTTCGACTGTTTTTGAATTTGTAACATATATGACTTTAGCATCTCATGTTCCTAAAAAGAAAAATATTCTAATGATATCTTCTTTCCATCGAGAAGGTGTAATAGATGAAAGCACGGGTGATGCACAAAAACCTGAAGTCATTACATTCTACAACACCACCAAATGCGGGGTCGACATTGTTGATAAAATGATTTCCTCATATAGTGTGGCGAGGAATACAAGAAGATGGCCGTTAGTAATATTTTATGGCATGCTGAATCTAGCGGGTATCAACGCATTTATCATTCATAGAAGTAATAATGAACCTGAATCCCAAATAAATCGAAAATTATTTTTAAAACAGTTAGGGTTAGAGTTGGTGAAAGTAAATATAACAAAAAGAGCAACTATGTTAAATTTGCCAAGACATATTCGACAGACGGGCGCTAAATTTGCAGGAGTGAATATGGTACCACCACAAGATTCACCTCCAAACAAACGAGGATACTGTAAATATTGTAAAAAACGGCAAACAAGATACTTTTGTAAATCTTGGCTTTGCATGGAGCACATTACTGCCTGCTGTCGTGAATGCGCCGAACGGAATCAACTTTGAATTTAAGGCATCAAATTTTTTGTGTAGATTCATTTTTTAATTTGTTTTTTATTTTATATACTTATTCATACCTTTTTTATTCATGTGTACCCGTTGAATATAGCTGATTTTAGTTTTTTCATGTGAAACAATGTCATAAATAAAATTATGTGTTATAACTGTGTTTTTCTTTATAATCCGCAATTTTTTTTGTTAAATCGCCTACAATAAATATAATGAAAATGAGAATGAGTATCCATTTAACCAATCTGGAAAGATTTCGTTGAAAAAAAAATCAAAAACTGAACTATTTGAAATTTGTTTCTGATAGACTTAACCCGTCCGCTAATGTAACTACCTATCCGCCCGTCCGATGGAGTGATATCGGAACAATTGTCAATTTTTTAGAATTTTCAACATTTTTTCAACATATTGTGGAATTATCCAGAAACAGTTAGTTCCATTTAAAACAGTAATGAAATTAACGTTGCCTACAAAAGCTTTTACTAGTGATTATAATAACAATGCTAATGATAATAAAAAGAAGATTGATGAAAACCATATCTAGTGCGATAACTGTGGTATCAACAGTCATTCTGCCAATGAATGCAAGAATCCTAAGAGAAATCAAGATCAGAGAAATACGTCATCTTGCGTGTAGTATCTGTGATAAAGTGAACAGTGGTGAATGTTATTTCCAAAATAGAGGAGATCTACCACCTTGTCAATAACGTACGAATACCAATCACCCTTTTATACAAGTGGCGATGTAAACCAGAAAACGGAAAGAAGTTTAGAACTGCATACTTTGTAGAAACTCATATGTGAGAACATGCAATAAAAATTATTTTGATCCAATTTTTCTCATGGATAATAATATTAGTGCGAATTTAGCATATCGTCGGCCTAATGTGAAAAGTGCATAAGTCCATTTTTGTCAATATTGCGATTTTAGCTACATCTTATGGTATTTTATCGAATCTACTCGTCAAAGATTTAAAATTACGTAAATTCATATTAGTCGCTCAGTAATGAAAAATACCGTGAAATCACAAGAAAATCAAATAAACACTGCGAAGAACGGTCAAAGTATGAAAGAAAATATTATGGGTGTAGTGGAATCGGATATTGCTATTCTAACCAATGTGATTAATGTTCCAGAATTAACAAGATATCTCATGTCAGTACATCATATTTGAATCTGCACTTTATCCTACGATCGCTCAACCAATCGAAACTTATATAAGAATAGTGAGAATCGTTTTAATTCATCTGGCTGCTACCAACCACGTTGTACAACAGCGCTACTGAAACTGGCACGGCATAGTTATCATTCTTTGTGTTAGTTCGCAGTTCACAAGATATATAGACTGGTGCTTTATGTTTATACACTTTACTACATGAGTTAGGAGAATTGTGTTCAGGTTTGAAATCCAAATGAATACATCATGAAAAAAATTACCAGACAGTATGTTCGTTGCCACGAGAATTACCGCCGAAAATTATAACTAGCTATGAAGATGTGATTCGTTGTTGTTTTGAAGAACAGTTTGTGCTGGCAAGTAAGCTTAACAACATCAAAGTTAGTTTCTCACCTGTCAGCAACACTGTTGCAGAAAAAGTAATGCGTATTTACCAGAACGCGTCAATCCCTACTGTTACTTGTTATAGGATCATTCAAATCATAAAATATTTCTATGATAAGTATCTCAAGCCGATGAAATCGTAGAACCGCGATAAAAACAAAAGTTCATAGAAAAAAATAGATGCATTCAAAAGACGAGCATCTCAAATGTTGAACGACTCAGCATGCAAGTGTGAAAAGAGTTTAAATTGTTCCTGTAAAAAATCCCCAGATCTTTCTGATTGTACGATTGAACTGTGTGTGTGAAAAGCCAACAAAATTTCCATAACTGAACACGGGTTTATCTATCATCAGAGAAATTACAGGATGGGAAATATTGGCACTATTGACCAGAAGGAAACAAAAGAGGCTGGAAAGACAAAGTTATAAGCTAAAAAAATATCTCTGAAAACAAAAGAGACTGAAATTGAGGATAATTATGATTTAAATACAGCTGTGGGCAGCTTGTCTGATTTTCAAGTGACTGATAAGAATGATGATGAATACAAAGCTAGCATCTCAGTACAGGAACAATCTCCTCGGCAGATAAAAGGGAAGACAAAATCTACACTATGGTGTTTGAGTTCGGGCATCTGCTGTCATACCATCAAGTGTTTTGGAAGATATTGGTTTAGTTAATGAAACGGATACTGCTAATGTGGTTGATCGATACAAAATAAAAAGGGCGTAAAGCCGCTGTAGGAAAAAGTTGCAGGAAGATAAGCAGACATCAGTTGAAGCACATGGCATATATTCTGATGGACGCAAGGCCGACACAATAACCATTGAGAAAGTTGGATTAAAACATTTCCGTCGAACAGTAAAAGAGGAACTTAATGTTATCATAAAAGAACTTGAAGCTGACTATTTGCGCCATGTGTCAACAAAGTCTTGATCAGCTCAAGACGTAGTGCAATCGATTTTGTCATACCTCAAGATAAATGAGATTTCCTTAGAGACTCTAGATGTTTTAGGATGCAATTGTACAAATACGAACACAGGGTGGAAAGGTGGTGCAATAAGACAACTAGAAGTGCATCTTGGACGTCCTTTGCAGTGGGCTGTGTGTTTACTTCATTACATTTTCTTCGCCGTTTCAAACATTTGGATGGTGCGACGAAGGGCTCGAAATCATTTGCTGGATCAATTGATCAGATGTTGAACAGTTGCAAAAAACTTTCAGTCTTGATTTTCAACGCATTGATTGTGAGATACCACAAGTAGACAGAAAAGTGTTAAGTGAAGATTAACAGAACCTTTTGTACATAAATCTAGCAATAAAGAGCGGAGACTCTCCAAATGGCTTGTCTAAAGGAGAACCTGTCCCGATTTCATACGTTAGATGGCTCACGCGTGCATTCTGTAATTGAAAGGAATGCGTTCTTTGCTCTTCCTGGTTGCAATGATATTCGAAGAAAGGAAGAATATTCGAGTGTTAGTGCCAGGGAGAATTTTGCAGGCAAGACATGCACGTTCAAAGGGTAAAATCATTAGAAACGTTATAACTCCTACTTTGAACTTCGATGCGCCAGACTGCACAGACGCGTTCGATTTGAGTATGTTCGAGATTCTCTTTTTTTACCTTATTGAATTAAATATTTAAGTTGCCTATTTTATTTAATAAACTATGTTTCCGCGATTCAATGCAGTTAAATCTGTACATATTTACCGCCATCTGGTGCTGCGCATGTTTCTTATTGAAGCATGTGACAATTACGTCATATCAAGGGTTTCAAGGCGCAGAAATTGGATGCACCACGAAACAAGATTTGAGGTTAGTGCATTTTCAACTGCAGTCTTGTCGTTATAAACCAAAATCGAATTCTTTAAACCGCTAACAATAGAGTATTACAAGGATTTTTTCTTTTCTCTTCTTTGAAGTGTATGATGACGAAATTGCATTAGTTATTCAGACTGTTGTTATTCCAGATTGAGATATCAAAAGATTCTCCTGTCACAAGTAAGCAGTCGAAAAGTGCGCGAAACTGGTAACAAAAATTCCACTCAAGGTGTGTTGTGACCAACCAAGAGACGGTTACATCAGAGCTACACTAGAATCTCGATCAATAATGCCCAGTTTTGAAAGCAAATCACAGTACAGAGTTTCTTTTTAATCAAGCACAAGTGAAGAGTAATCAATGTATAACAAAATAAGTCTAAGCAAAAATACTGAACCAAAGTAGATACCAAACATGCAATGTTAGCAATGTGAATTATATAAATAGCAAACACACACCCTTCATATTGGTTGAATGATTGGGAAGGATGTGGGTGGTACACGAAGTGGTGAGTTCTGAGTTGTTCCTATGTTATTATTAATATACAAACAAGCGAATACCTGCACAAATGATTTGAATGCAAAATTAACACTTTTTTGCTCCCATATCGCTATTTTCCTAACAAATTCAAAATTACCAAAAATTGGGAATTTAGTTATATTTCTATACACTTGAGCGATTGGAATATGTACTCCTAGAGAAAAAATATTTTTTTCTGTTTTTCAATGCTTGAAAAATAATAATAAAAAAAATTACAGAAAAAAATAAACGAAAATTACGGTTTTCACTAATTTTATGAATCTTTTGGCTGATCGGAAGAAAAAGTTCGACTTCAAAACATATTTTTTTGTTTTTCTTCTATATCCTTATCGCAACTTTTCTGCATTATAGCAACTGTGAATTCAAAACTTGAATTTTTCTGCACCACCCTACTCTACATTGCTATTCATGAAGACGGTGGTATTGTGATGGGTGAAGACCATACTCAAATAAAACGTCTTTTTTAAAAAAGAATAAGTCATATCTTTTAAATAACAATTAATCATCGGCCTGATACATATTTGGGAATGCAAATTAAGCAAAGTAAAGAAGGAGTTACAATCAATCAAGAAAAATATTGCGAACAAGTTATCAAGAAATATAATATCGGTATTGCTTGTCAAGCGTGAAAAGTGCTTTCCCCTCATCAATAAGCTGTGGGAAGTGTATTGTATCTTTTTGATAAAACTGAACTACACATCAGCTATGCTGTTAACTATGCAAACCGATATACCAAGAACCATTCAAAATGTAATAAATATCAAGACAAGATTGAGGTACATTAAAGTATCACTGCATAAAGGAATAAACTACTCCAGTGATCAAAGTATCTACACTCTTGATGTTTACTATGATGCTGATTATGAAGGAGATAAGCATGATCAAAATAAAACTACTGGAGATGGAATGTACTATACTCAAGGACCAATAGTTTGGTGTTCAAAGAAGCAGTCTTTGATTGCCCAATATACAAGTGAAGCTGAATATGTTGCAACAGCTCAATGCTGCAAGCAAATGAAATATATGATGTCTCTCCTTGTGGAAATTTTATCAAGAAAAATTAATATTAACCTCCATGTACACAACCAAAGTGGCATAAAAATGGTTAATGCAAATCAATTGACAAGAAAATTTGTCTTCATTGATGTAAAATATCATCTCATTAAAGTTGAATACAAGTAATATTGCTTCAAGATTGCCTATTGTCCAACTGATGAAAATTTAGCAGATATCTTTACTAAGCCTTTGCAAACAGTCAAATTTGAATTCTCTAAAAATGTATGTCTTAAGTTCTTCTATTATTTTGTCTTTTAAGTACAATCTTCCAGGGAGTATTTGTGATAATGTTTTATTCAAATTTTTTTCTACTTCTATCAAGAAAATATGTGTTATTTTTTCCATTGAGGAAGTGTGTTGGGATATGTAAGTTGGCAATGTCCAAAAAGTCAAGTAATGTCAGGTGTATGTCACCATAACTGAATAAAACATAAAAACAAAAATACAGATTATTCTTTTATCCTTTATTGACATTGCTTTAAAAATAAAATAACAATTTACAAAAACAATAAGTGTATCAGATCTGTTAACTCAAATAGAAATACTGTATTGGGTAATTAACTTTCAGTTCGTGTAAATCTAACCTGACAAATGAATGTTTGTATGTATCTAATGAATAATTCTACATCTCATTACCATTCACCAAAGCTATAATGATTGCAAAAATTTGATTAAGTGTTCTAGAGAAGAACTAATTGGATTGATATATTATTTAATGAACTTTGACAAGATTTTTCCATACATACACACTTTCCAAATATTTTCACAGTAAAAATTATAGTGAATCTCAAGGATTGATCACATTTTGCAGCACTCCTTATTATTAATACTGGAATTTCCGATATCTCACAAAATCGTCCTGTGTTATCGTTAAGATATGGTTGCCAGTGTTTTATAGTAGAAAATACAGTTAAAATGAAGTCGAGCAGTTTGCAATATACTATTGAACAATATTTATTGCTCCCTTGGAAACCATTACCAGTAAACTTTCATTGTTTCTTTTAATTTACTACTGCTACTATTAAAAATGTTGACAGGATTCAGTGCATTATATTGATAAATTCACAGGATGCAATTTTCAGATAAATGTGAAAAAATACGTGAATTTGAAACGTCCAAACCTCATTCAATTGTTGATAAAAACAAATCATCGGCATTCTTTGGAAAGATAGACGTGGATTTCTATTTTTTACAGTTTTTTCTTACTGAATATTATGTCATCGAATTTTTTTCTAATGGTTTCTGTTGTTAAGAGAGGTTTTTGCAAATATGAACTAAAAACAAAAAGCAACATTTTTATCATCAACATTTTCATTCACCAGTTGTGTATGCCTATTTAGTTTTCCTGAAACGGTTTATTAAATTTGGCAACAACGCTTTTCGGTTTCTGTCCTAATATTGTTAAAAAGGATCAAGGTAGTAATAATAAGTACCATCGAGGTATAAACATTCAATTAAGAATTTAGCGGCCAGCGGGGCGATTTTGATCTAAAGTGCCCTATTTACCTTTTGTTCCCTTTTATTCCCATTTCCTAATGAGCAAGAAATGGAATCTTAGAGAAACAGTTTATTGGTAAGTTAATTTTAACCAATCATTTATATTTACATTTTTTTAATATTAAATTGAGCTATCGAACACCAGTATTCTCAGAAACTTACACTACAATCTTCTGTTTAACCATCGACTCAACTTTTATGATACTTCTCATGTTGTCAATATTTTTCTATTAAACCTATATAGCTGAGCATCAAACTACTGCTTAGTATGAAAAATAATACTTTTTTATCTTGCAATAGGAAGAGACTACGCGCTCTAGTTTGATATAAATTGGAATAATTGTATGATAAATTCACAAAAACAATCAATAGTTGGGACCTCAAATTATACAATTGAAAATTGAGTGAAAATATAGCAATAAAGCGCAGTACTGGTGAATAATATTATTTTAAAAATGGAGATCGACATTATTTCCTTCACTGCAATCATTATACTTACATTTATACTAAAATAATGTAAGGAGCACATAATATATTCTGTTTAGGTATAAAGGAGTCGAGTCAATTGTGCAAGTTGAATGATCAAAGTGGCACTTCCTTTGACGGCATAGTCGGCTTCTTTTTATTGATACACAACGTTCGAGCAAGCCACGTTCGAATGCATTAATTGATCGTTTGATGTCCCAAATATTTCTTTAGAAAACATTTCCATTTTATCGCCTTATTTTATTGAGTGATACGGAGAAATATGACCATTTCTAAGATTTTTTGAGATTTAACTAATTGCTCTAACGATCCTTCCCAGCGGCGGATCCAAGATTTTTGTTTAGGAGAAGGGACACATCATGTGGAACAACTCGCCAGAAAATTAGGGGTACGTGGACAATAATTTTGAAAATACAGGCACACACTCCCGATTCCGAGCAGTTTCAAAGACTTTTCCAACTTTCTTTGAGTTATTACATACTTAATTTAACAACTTTCATATTTGGGTGAAGAGCTAGAAAAAGCTTCATTATTCAGCTAACTCAAACTTTATTTAACGTTTCTTCAACAAAATGAAATACTTGATACTTCATACCATCGTGATCACAGTATATAGCTTCAACTTATTGAAAATGACAAATTTCTCTTGTGTTTTTTGGCAAACAACGTCAAAACTTAATAGGCTAAACAATGTATTGGTTAAATATAAAAAATCTAGTCCATTTCGTCGATCTTCTTCATCGTAGTTCTCACATTAGTCTTCATCCCCCATGGAGCTGAAAATGACCGCTCAGCGGTACTTGTGACATGGAGGGTACAAACGATACGAAGGAGAAGGTTTATGTTTGGGAAATCTGATGTTTATTTTATTGCCAGTATTGACTGTTTTGGAAAATTTTCTGAACTAGAGTTCCACATGTGTTTCCAAATACTCAATGTCCTTTTAGAGTCTGGTAGCTGGTTAATTCATTTTCGAAGCTGCTGGTGTAATATAAAGTCTTCAAAGTCTTCTAGAAAATGTCCTCTTTCAGGCAAGCAAGAGTGATAGATATTTGCCATGAAAATGACATTTGCTGCTTTGCTCCCAAATGCTACCCACCCGCTACAAACACTGGATGTAGCATTTTTTAGACCCGTTAAAATTGCCTGGAGAAAGGTTTTAAGTAAATGGGAAGAACATATTCGCAATAGTCGCTGCGTGACAGAAGAATTTTCAGGACTGTTAAAAAACCCTTGGAAGCTTTAAAGGAAAGTTGTGCCCAGAATATTATAACTGACTTCCGTAAATGTGGTATTGTTCCTGCAAATCGTCATGGACTATTACAAATACTGCCCTTGTATAATGTTGAAGCCTTACCTATGGTAAAAGCATAAATTGGTAAAAGCTTCATTGAACAAAATTATTCTGAAAGTCTAACCATCACACCTACAAGGATAAACAAGAAAAGAGAAAAAGTTAACGTTCTTCCAGGAATATGCAAGTATTACAAATTAAATTTATTCATACCATTTCTGGAACATACAATTCAACAACTGATTGAGAGGTTTACGAAACACCGTAAAGTAGTTTCGGCATTATCTGGTGTGTTACCTTTTAATTTTGCGGCCAGTTCTGAAATTGAAGATGCAATTTGTATGTACTCTGCAGTGCTGCCCGAAAAAACTACATATATCGTCAAAGCAGAACTTGAAGTGTGAAAAGCGGCTATGACTATCACCTCCCCTATTCCAAAATCTGCTTTGGAATGTTTAGATAAGTGCGATCAAAAACTATACCCAAATATTCACACATTGCTACAAATATTTGGCTACCATACCTGTTTCGACTTCTATCCCAGAAACAACTTTTTCAAGCCTGAGAATACTAAAAAACTACTTGCGAAACACAACGGGTGAAAACAGATTGAATGGCTTGGCTCTGAATATTCACTATGGTATAGAAATGGATGCGAATGAAGTAGTGGATATATTTAAAAAGAAAAGCAGAAGATTAGTTCTATAATGTTATCAAATGAACCTGCTGTTTTTTTACATCTTTCATGTTTTTTTCATTTATATATTACGGTTTATTTCATGCACTTTTAGTCGTTTCATTTTCTTGAACCCCCCTGCCCCCTGCCGATACAAAAACCTCACTACGCCCGTTGATAGTCTTAATGAGGGGGGGGAGGGCACCGCTAAAGTTAGTTAATATTATGAAAGGATTCAAGGATCCCATATATGAAGTCTGGTTATACTTCATTAAAAAATCAAACCATAATAGTGGGAATTAAGTTATTGAGGAACTGTTGACGGATTATAAGAATATTATATAAAATTAAACACATACAGCAATTGAAAAATGGTGAACGGTAAAAGACTGGAGCAAATATAATAATATTTATTGTTTAGTACTATTATTCTCTTAAATAATATAATTCCCTTATGCCTATTTATTATGATACTCATAAAGAAAAGTCTGCTCCAGTTTGTGATAATATTAGATAATTGTAACATTTTTAAAAAGCTAACTAATTAATCTGAAGTTAGTATAATCCTATTTTTTTAAAATTGAAAAATTACAAGTTCAAGAATGCACGGTCATTGTTATTTATATTCACAAATGAACAAACTCTTGGAATTAAGAGATAATGTTGCTGAAATAAAATTCCCATATGACTTACTTTTCGCTCTAACTGCATTCCCTATTGGACACCACAAAATTACAAAAATTATTTTAATGAAAAATTTGTTACTCAACATGTTTTCCGGACCGGTTTAAAAAATAATCTGAGTTTATTAACAACTAGACGCTGTTATGTTGTCAAAAACGGAAGCATGAAATTTCAACAAAAGGTAATTTGATAATAATTTTTATTTTATTATATTTACTGGGAATGTTGTATAGATAGCTGTATTTAGCAACCGACCTCGATACAAGTATGATATTTTTATTGTTAATAATGGGTTTTACCGTTTGTTACAAGAATTCTAACCAACAAATTATCATGATCAATTACATTACATGCCATATTTTCAAAATCTATTGAAATAGTTGGTAGATGTAATCTTGTGAACTAGAAGTGGAGGACATGAATCTATTCAATTCGATGCTTTCTATCGACGTGAATTGTCAATATTCAAGATCAATATTTCACAATTAAGATAAATTATTCACTTCCATTACCTAATTAAAACTATAAACGGCGTAAAAATCATAATTCAGACTTAGACAGACGTATAGACATCATTTACAGTTGAATTTTTTCACATATTCATTTCTTCCAAAAAAAAACTGCGATATACAAAGACACATTCGCAATATCATTCACTAAACAGTGCTCCAGTATATTTTTCATTTTGCACCAAAATCTTTACCCTTTCTGTTATTGTGTCAATTGGATGATATCTCTAGTATCTTGTTGTGGACGTACCAATGGAAGTTGATTACATATCTCAGGATTTTTTTCTGCAGTATTTTGATGGTGGAGTAATTAGCAGTTCGCATACGTGAGTTCAGATTGTTAACGACATTATTTTATTAGACATTTAAAGCACGGTCAGTTTTCAACACATCGATATGTGACTACGCACAGAGGATACGGTATGTTTAAGTGATACGTTGAACGTGTCGATACGGATTCCTTCGTTCACGTATCTCTTTAACGCATTACGTACAGTTGGTCCGGTGAATATTTTCCCATGCGTCATTAATATCTGATAACATAACCAACATAATTTTAAGTCGGATCTCTTTCTATTTATAGTGAAGAACAGAACAAAATAATTTGTTATTTGTCGGTTATGTTATCAGATATTATTGGGAAAATAGTCACCGGACCAACTATATCTTTTTGTCAAAATACGGAGGGATATGATATATAACAAAAACATACTCACAAAATAATGTAGCTTGAGTTTGTTTTTCGAAACAAGGGAAGTATTTGGTTAGATTTATGTATGCGATTTCATTCCTTGTTAAATGAAAATACTAAAAGTAAGCACGTGGTTTCATTTAGGATATTGAGGTTTAAAGCGCCATATAGGCCTCCTCTATTAACCAGAAGCGCTTCATCTTGCAAAATATGATTTAGAATCATGTTTTCTGAATCATCGTCATCAAAATCATGATAATCCAAAATTAAATTACCAAACATTACATTGATTTAAACAAAAGAGCGACAATATGGCAAAGGAAAGAACCACTAAAGACTGACGTTACGTTATATTGTAAAAGAAGAAGTCGTGCTGCAAGTATGTTTAATAGAACAAGACGTAGCCCCGATACGTTGAGGAATACGTGATAGGTTTATGTTGTGTGTTGACTTTAAGTGTCTATTGACTAATAGTTCCTTACTCTAAGCATTTCAGCTTTTTAACTGCGGTGGCAAGACGTACCGAATGGTCTGGGTTTGAAAGGGGAATCCAAACGTCTTCCCGTGACAATTTTTAAAAATTGGTTCTAAATTTGATAATTTTTAATGTTTTTTGAGATGGAGTTTATTCAATGGAATAGTGAGAAACGTATTACTGACCTAATGTAACTGCCCTAGTTTTTTCGATCATAACTGTACTGAGATAGTTATGGGGTTCATGTTTATCAATTCAATCCAATAGATTCCTTTAACTTGAGTAGCTTCACAATTAGTGCATCCTGCTGCACTTGTATCCCGTTTTTGAAATGCAGTTATATCATTTCTCCTAGCTTTTTGATTGTAAAATGTTGTATCTATATTTATTAAGATTTTTTTTTCAGAAAAACATGTTACTCTTCAAACCTTAAAAGATGAATTGAGAAATAAAGAAATTATTCTTGTCTGCAAATCATGTATAACTGTATTATTGAAAGAACTGAGATTTAAATTTGAAAAAGATGATAATCGAAGAGCTTCAATTGAAAGAACTCATATTGTTTTACAAAGAGCATGTTTTTTACGTACATACCTGGCAAACCGTGAAAATACATATCCACGAGAAGTAGTTTTTTAAAAATGAAAGGTGAATTTATTCTTGAGGAAATAAAACAATAGTGCTATCTTCGATCTTGATTTCGATTTGGTTTATAACCGAAATCGAATACGGATTGATGTTTGTTGAACGACCAAAAAAAATTGTCTTTTGTCATGCCATTTTACAAATCAAATAAATCAATATTGACATAACCTCATCATTATTTTGGTTAATTTCACGTGTATTTCACACTTTTCTCAAGTTCATTTAGTTTAATTTTATAGATGCTGTTCTGTTAACTAAAAATGTAATATACAATTGCAAAATATCACACATCACATTACCCATAGACAAACGGTAGTTTATTTAAATTTTTCGACCAATCACATGCTTCCGATTTACGATTGTTTTCAATAGCGTCATAATTTTAGACCGATTATAATCAAAGTGATCGATTGATATCGAAAATGTATTGTTGAACATGTTGTTTTTTAAATGACAGGAAATGATTGTAATCGATTGTCGCGTTGAATATCACTAATGTCTTGGCAAGATGATAATATCAAGAGTGTACGCAAACTAGATGGCTATGATGATAAACGGTTTATTGTTTTGCATGCTGGTTCTTCGAAATAGTTTGTTCCAGAAGCCGGTTCATTGTTCTGTTCAAAATCCTTGACACTAGATTATCATGGAGAAATGAATGGTACAATATCCACTAAGTGGATCACTAAACAGCCTACCACTTTATCGAAAAATTGGAAATTATTGACTGATTACAGAAAAATAATATTGATTTTGATGAAAAATTGACAAGACCAGAATTATTGCAATTGGCTAAGATGAACCGACAGGAGAATATTATATACGTTATAGAGGAATTGTTACGACAACATGCTCGCGAAGTATTAAGGTCACCACCTTATCACCCAAACTTTAATGCTATTGAGTTAATTTTGGCAGATTGTGAGACATACTATAATAAATATATTGACAAAGATGGATATAGTGATGAAAATGTATTGAGTATCTGGAGTGAACCATCACAGAAGTGTAACGCTGAAGCATGAGCAAAATGTGTAAAGCACACTGATCGGTTTATAGAAAAATGGTATGAACGAGAACAATATATATGTGATATAGATATGAACAAATAATCATCAACATCGGTGACAGTTCAAACTCTGAAAATGATTAATAAATACATATATAACTTATGTGTATCTTGTGTTATTTCGTATTCAAATATATTTCTGTTGGTGCTTTATTTCTTAGACATATATATTTTTAATGGCCGTAAATTCTCAATTTGTTATATTTTCATGGGTTTCGGTCAGAAATAAAACCACTTGCTTATAGTGGTAACGTTTCGGTTTATTTTATTTAAACCAGTTTCGAACATTTCTAAACATTTTTCGAAACACAATACATTTATTTAAATACATATAGTTGAAATGTATTTCTTTAAAACTTACTTTTTGATTATGCCTCCGTAGAGGCTTGTGTACTACGGTACAGTAGTATTTCTTAAATTAAATAAAAGACGATTAATATACATAGAAACAAAAAAACATAAACAATGAACTATGTTAAAGATGGTTAAAATGTATTTACAGGGTGTCCCAATTAAATTAAAATTAAAGACCTATTTTGTAATTTTTAATATCTAGGTAAGGTTGTAGCATGATAAAAATACAATGCATTTGTATGGTATTCTAGCTGACGGAGGTGCTATAATTCGGTTAAGACACCCACTGATTATGCAACTTTATACACACTTCTGTATAGTTGGTTGCGTAAGGGAATTAACTATGCGTCTTAAAATGGTTTAAGCATATCCAGGAATAATGTGATTTAAATAATTAAATGGGTGTCTAGAGTAATATTTCATTATTATTTTTCATGTGATTTAACCAATCCTCGAGTATTTTATCATTTTATGTGGGGATTTTATTTGATTGTCAGTGGTAACACTGATAGCAGATATCAAAAGTAACAGAAAAATTAATTAGAATCACTTGTCTGATACTTATCGAGTGTCGAGTATGACAAGTCGTGAGTATAGAAAATGGTCGGTGGCACATGGTTTATTCCATCTATTTTCGGGACTATCGTGGTGAAAAGCCCTTGGCAACAAGGTAAGCTTCCGTCTTGTACTTATATTCTCACGCAATAGCCCCAATTTCTTTTTAGGGTTTTTCTGTATAGCATAGTTTTCACATACATTTTTTTAAGAATACTTTTTTGCCAAATGGATATGGTTTGAACAGTTTTTATGGATGATGGTAATCGATGATAGGATGATCATATGTCAAGATTTTAAGAAGCCTCAAATTTCGGATGTTTCCTATATGGGATATATTTTCCTAGAAATAGCTGATAGATTGTAGTACTCCGTTCATGGTAGTAGAGATGTGTCGTATCTCGGATGGCGTTAGCGTTACAGAGCGACAAGAGTTCGTGCTGGCGTTTTCACTTCAATGGACGAAGCTGGGCTCAAGTTTGTAGGTGATAATTGCGAAATGATTCCATTATGGACAACGTTCCACAAGGCAGATGTGCATTTTGTAATTTCATGCTTTAACGTCTAATGACACATTAACTTTTAAATTTAAATATTTAGTAACTTCACATTCTTATATAGGCGTCTATCAATTCACAATTTTATTATTATATTATTCCAACTTTGTAAAGTTGAAATATTACCTTCATTATTGCATATCGTCCTGAAATTATACTCCAGCTTAATCTTACTGCATAAGAGACACTCTTGATCTATTTGGTGACATCTTGTTAATTATTACTGTTCGTAAAGCTGTAACTGGTATACCATTTACATGTTACTAAAAATTTAGTGTATTGTACATGATGATATCAGATAGTTAATAACATTAGAAACTGTTAAGCTTTTTAAATTAAGCAACCATTGATAACTGATATCAGTTCATAATTAGAGTCGGTTACCTTATATTTATTGAGACACGTCATTACACCATCTGTTCAAGGTACCATTAAATTCAATTAAACTGTTTCATTGGCAATAAAATGTGTTTTATTTGATTCACAAACGTAAGAGTAAAACAATATAAATAACATATTTGAAAAGTTATAATATCTAATTTATTTACTATTGGTTTCTTGATTAATCAGTAAGAGTTTTTGAATGTTCTACTAATCAAGTGGCGCCTTAAAAAATAATACAGGACCAGCTTTCAAACATTCCTCACTAACTCACGGCCTTATGCTTTCCGGCGAAAAGTGAACCTTTGACAATGTAAACTCACTTCTTGTAGTAACAACAGGAAGGTAAGGTTACAAGGTGTAGATATTCGTTTCTAATAGTAAGTTCGTATATATACAACTTAAGTTGTCTATGTCAGTTCTGAAATTGATTGAGTGAGGATACTTTTCATTATTTATCATTTTTTCGATTATTAATTTACTATTATTTTTTCTGTAGTTATTAATTCTACGTTGTTGAGTGATTTTTATCAGGTGAATGTTTTGATATTGCAGTACATTCATTGTTATTTCGAAATGATTGCTGGTGTTGTTGAATTCTCTCATGTAAATATTGGCTAGATTGACCAATGTAAGTACCATTGTAATCAGAACAATTTATTTCACATATTGAATTTATTGTGTTCATATTATCTGGTTTGAATCCAGAAAATAGTTTATTTCCTGTAATGTTATTTGGTTTTCCAGCAACTTTAATATTAAATGGTGTTAGACATTTTTGGAATGGTTTATTTATATAGGGAATGTACAGAGTGAAATATATTTTGATGGATTATTTTGGCTATTAAATTTTAATTAGTTGTAATAGTTGTTAATTCTCTGTTTAATAATGGGTTCATAAAAATGTTTAGGATAATTATTTAAATCCAAGGTATTTTTCATTTTTTCAATATTATTAGGCCTGTGTCTTGGATGTGATAATTCTTAGATATTAATTCATTTACATACACTGTGTCGCGGTATCGACGCATACTGTGTCGCGGTATCGACGCATGAATAGGTGAGAAATCTGAATATCTCTTAGTTTAAATTTCATCTGCTGTGTTTCAGCCCTATTTGGATGGAAATAATTTTCTTATATTAAACAAGGCACATGGTTTTGAAATTTTGTATTCTTACTCAGTTTTCTGAAAACTTTTGTCCATAACACTTTGTCGCATCTACTAGAGTAAAAGCACTTACTGGTGGAAAATATAATTTTTATAAACCAAAGCAATACTTTATTTTTCGAATCTGAAATTATAGCACAAATTTAAACTATGAAATTTTCACCGATACATGAATCGATCTAAGAACACTATATATCGCATGCTGAATCGTTCTTATGACATAGGCATATGCTATGTATTTATATACATGAGCAGTATGGGTAAGAATGGCGCTATAATAAAAATGGACGGTGACGCGCTACTCTAATGGGATTTCGATTATGCTATTCTGAACCTAATTGCTTGTGTACATAGATACATAGCATTTCTCTATGTCATGAAAACGATTCAGTGTTTTTTTCCATACTATAATATTATAATTATAATGTTATAGTTATAATTTTAAAAATAAGAAGATATATTTAGGATAGGGACTAGATTTTACTGATACCGTATTCAACATACAGTAAGGGACAAAAATATTATAATCTTTTGAACATAACAAACTTATTTTGAATTTTTGGTACACATATTAAATTCTAATTAACAGTCTTCAGTCCATGAAACCCGAATCCCGATGACATTGGATTGCTTGGATTGTAGCTCAGTGTTGAGAGTCTACTCACTTTCATCCGATGTCCACGTCGTTCTCATCGAACCATTCAACATCATGGTGCTCTAAATTTTGAATAATGCACATCAGTTCATTAGGACGAGGAGCAACGACTCTTACAGAACTTTCCTATCAGTGTGAGTGTTTACTTTTTTATGGATTTTCTCGATGTGACGATTCAGTGACTTGACGGGAGCATGATAAAGACCACACGTTTTGCATGTTCGACTTGATAGCCTCAACTTTACCGTCGGACAATAATAATCGTAGGGCTTTTGCAGGAAATCTTTTGTGAAGCACTTAAGCGTAGAGCTAAATTGACTGGAAGATCAAGAAATTGCCCTCCTTCATCCAAAACCAAGTCATCAACTGTTTGTTTTACTTGTACAAGTGGTGGAAGAAACCTGTTGTCTAGTAATCTGAATGTCTTCCCCGGATTATTGTCACATATGTTCTTCCCCGGCTTGAGACTCTTCCTCAGGTTGTAGTATTCGACTCCAGTTAATGTATTCTTATAGCAATCACTGGGATGGGCGATATTAAAGCGATGAGCTAAATTGACTGGAAGATCAAGAAATTGCCCTCCTCCATCCAAAACCAAGTCATCAACTGTTAGTTTTACTTGTACATGTGGTGGAAGGAACCTGTTGTCTAGTAATCTGAATAGGCCACTTCTTGGACGACAGCATTCTGTATTTTGTCACATATATGTCTTCCCCGGCTTACTGTCACATATGTTCTCCCATGGCTTGGGACTATTCCTCAGGTTGTGGTATTCGACTCCAGTTAATGCATTCTTATAGCAATCACTGAGATGGGGTGAACAATCGATATTAAATTGGACGCCACCAGTTTAATAAGCGATACTCAATTAAACCAAATACTAAAAAGGTTAAAAACTGGAAAATCTTAGATTTACTTTAACTTCTTCTTCTTCTACTTCTTGGAGATCTGTCGATCTGTTACTTCTGAAGCTGCCTCTGCATCTTTTCCTGGAAGGTGTATTGCCAACTATCTTTCCACCTTTTAGATGGTCTCCCGGGAGGTCTTGAGCCGGGCGGGCTGTTTTCTAGAAATATTGTCGGAAGTCTGTTCTCATCCATCCGTCTTACATGGTTGTACCACTGCCTCTGACGTTGTCTTCCCCATCTCACAATATCCTGTATCCCGCACTGCTCTCTGACATCTGTGTTTCTCACTCTGTCTCTTCTTGTTTTTCCCACTATTGTTCTCATTGTTCTCATCTCGGCCACCCTTATTTTGTTTCGTCTTGTTGGTTTCCTCGCGGACTTCCGTGCCGTACGTCATGATGGGTCTGATACAAATCTTGTAGATTTTAATTGCTATCCTTGCGCATGTACGGGTTGGACCAGACTATATCTCGTAGGCATCCTGATAATGCGGATGCTTTGTTGATCTGGCTTCTTAGGTCTTTAACTGGGTCGGGGGTACTTGATATATCTATGCCCAGATATCTGAATTGCATCACCTGTTCTATGGGATTGTCCTCCACCACCAGCTTACATCTGAGCGGATCCTTCGCGATTGTCAAACATTTGGTTTTGCTGATAGAAATGTTCATATTGAGTTGGCGGCTTACCAGAAAGAACTGGAAGAGCTGTCTCTGTAGGTCGTTTCCTGATTCGGCGATGATTGCTGCATCATCAGCGTAGCACACCATACCAACTCTTTTGTTGCCCAGTCTGTATCCGAGGTTGAGACGTGTTACTTTGTTTTTAATTTTATCCATGAGGAGATTAAACAAAAAGGTACTTGGACTGTCACCCTGTCTAATTCCTCCCGGTGTTGGGATATTTTCAGTGAATTGATCTACTACCTTGACCTTTGTTACGTTATTGTTATGAAAGTGCCTTATTATCCATTAATATCTGTAAAATATCCACCAATCGGACCCCATAAAACGCATTTGTTAGGTCAATGAAGCAGATATACGCTGGCATATTATACTCTGTAGCCTTTTCTTTTATTTGCTTTATTATGAACACTACATCTGTTATTGACCGTCCTTTTATGAAGCCCTGTTGTTCTTCAGCGTTCTCAATTTGTGTCTCCAGTTTGCTCTTGAGAATACTCGTGAGAAGTATCATTACCGTATTCAAGAGAGTTATTCCTCTATACCTTTCTGGGCAGGTTTTTAGTCCTTTCTTGAATACAGTTATGGTAATGCTGTTATGCCATTCGTCTGGCGTTTCCGTTTTGTTCAAGATTTTGTTAAATTGTTGCGATAGTTTCCTTGCAAGTTCGGGGCCTCCATATTTTAAAAGCTCGTTGGAGATGCCGTCTGGTCCAGGTGATTTTCTGTTTTTCAATTTCTAAAGTTTTGTTTCCACCCCTTCATCTGTGACCGTACCACTTATATCTGTTTCGTATTTGTTTATATTCGGCATTTCCTCAGCATCGTAAAGCTCTTTATAATGCTGTTGCCATGTCTCTATTGGTACTCCTTTGGTCTGCACAAACTCGTCAACTTGTTTTTTCCTGTTCCGAAGCATTTTCCACACTTTCCTTTGGGCGCCATACAGGCCATTGTCCATGTCGCTAGTAAAATTGGCCCAATGTTCTCTTTTGATTGATCTTATTCTTGCGTTTACTCTGTTTCTTACTTGGACATATTCTGCGTGAGTTTCTTCCGACGGTTCGCTTTTGTATGTTAAGTATCATTTCCTTTTTGATTCAGAGAGTTATTTTACGTGTTGACAAAACCACGGTTTGGTGTGGTTTGTCGCATTTACATTAATTTTACGTTTTCCAATCGCTTCCTCCACTTTCTATGGTTTCTGCTAATGGGTGTTATTATAAGTCGGTCTGTAAATTGCGATTTAATGCTTTTGAAGCTATTTTGATCATTATTCCATTCTGCTTGCATCTTTTCCTCAATTAACTTCTTGAGAAAGTTGTCGATATTACTGTGAATATAAATTTGAGACCTTTCGATTTCTATCAATGTTGCTTCTTGGGTAGATGTATAAGCTGACTCGTTGCCGTCGATTCCTACATGTGAGGGGATGTAGATAAGTGTGACTTTTTTCTTCTAGCGTAGAAAATTGGTGGAAAAATTGTTGGATTTGTTGCACTAGAGGGTTGCTTGCATACATTTGTCGAATCATCTCTATGGCACTTAGTGAGTCAGAACAGATTGCATATTTTGGTTTTGGGTTACTCATAACGTAAACTAGAGCTTGATGAATGACGAACACTTCTCCTGTATATACACTATACTCCTCTTGTAGGCGGAATTTTTGTCTGCATTATCAATATTTTTACATTGCTGTTGTGATTCATTACCGGGTTTTATTTTATGTGATTCCTGTTTTTTAATATTTGAAGCTGGCTGTATAATTTGTGTGTTTTCAGCAAGGTTTACAGGTAGTCGTTGCCTAAAAATAAAAACTTTCTATGGGTTCTGCTAAAGATTCTCTTATTAAGCTACATAAATACAAAGTATGCGATAAAAACCTGCATTTAAAGATGATTTGAAGCCCCATGGCTTCAAATAACCTTTAAAGCCGGGAATCGAACCCATCACATATAGAAAACTAACACCCTGTATATTGTAACCAATTGACGGAGTCAATCTTAAGAAATAAATCTGTGTAATGAATATGACCTCTATACTTTGAGGTACGCCATAATATTCTCTAATCATAAAGCATCTAAATTTTTGTAACAAAATGTAAAGAGGAGCTTTTAGGCGATTTCTGATATTTCTACTACTCATAGGTACCTAAAATGATTTCGTCACTCACCTTGGAAAAAAATGTAGTAGATTGGATTTTCTTAGTCGCCGTTTGCAATTCTTCTTCAATTCTCTTAGATAAAATAGTATCTAGTTCCTTGTGGGACTTTGCTTGTACTTTAAAATTCCGCCACATCGTTAATTAGCTTTTGTACATTTTGTACTTTCGTACTTGTATGAGATTTTTTAAAATTATCAAACAATTTTTGGTGTAACTTGGATTTGTCTATTTGAAACGACATGTTATTAAAACGTTAAACTTTGGCTAATGGAATCAACGGTAACACTAATGTTAACTTGCTTTGCTATGCTTACAATACGTCTACTCGCTATCAAACGAAACAATACACTGACAAAGGAAATTTTGACAAGTGAATAGCGCGCGGCAATTTCCCTAATCGGTTCTAAAGCGAGTGCCTAAACGTATGCATTATTTTCGGGAATTCCCGAAAATGCGTTTCGTTTTCAACCATAGACAATGTGAGGGTTGCCATTCGTGTAAAAAAGTGAACAACTACCGATAACGTAATCATCATCTAGACTCCCCTACCCCTATCTCATCCAAAATAAGTAAAACAACCCCCCCCCCCATAGTGCTTACGTAATATTTGAACGGCCCCTTAGTAGTTGTAGTACGTTTTAATTGTTAACTAGTTGCCTAGCAACGAGTGAATATTGAAATATTGTGCACAGATGCAAGGTAACATTTCATTTTTTTAAATAATATAGCCGTAGGAGTATCGTGTAAAACTCGCACAAACTGACCATTTCGTACTCGTTGTACAATATACTATTCTTGGTATGAATAAATAAGACTGTTATTGTAGTTTGTGCTAGTTTAACTAAATACATTGATATTACAAAATATGTTAGTCGATTTACTATGTTTCGACAAAACTGAGTTAAATCCCTGAACCACACTCTACACCTAGATGAGCATTTTAATAACCAAGTTATCTGATGATGATACCTTGTTTCCAATATTTTCATTTAGGTGTAGAGTCTGGTAAAGGGGTTCATATACAGTGTTGGGAACATTACGAGGGAACATACGTTTTACCGTAAATGTGTAAGAAAGAGACATAATACATAGATAAACTCCGTGTATTACTCTTCTACGCTAACAGGATAACATAACATAACATGCGAAATAAATCGTATTTTAATTTTTATTAATAATAATATGTGTTTCCAAATATCTCAATCCTAATTTTTTTCTAACAGGATCTCATAAAGTGGAAAATACATGCCCAAACCCACAACGTCAGCCTAACAAACAGTGTCGCCAATTTTCATTGTTTATTTATATCAATTGTTGAATGCATTGTTCTAACATGAGAAGAAGTTATAAGAAGCTTTTAATTATAATAATTCAAGAGGTTGTAACAGATCAAGATATGATTAATTCCATCTATTCGTTGAACATTTTATTGTTATGCTGGAAATTGTTCTAGTTTTCAGTTTTGAACCGGTTCAAACCTTTACTTTCTTTCAGATTTGGCAACGTGAAATTGGTCTCGGAACATCTGCTGTGATTCGAATATGTTAGTGAAAAAGTTTTCGTATCTTTATCGTTTGTATGCAAATGAGAACGAATTCTCTGTGTAAACACACACAGTACAAATTAAAAAACGTTTTCGAAAATAAATATAAAATCGAATTCTAATGAAAATGCCTACAATTTTCAAATAAAAGTAATATTCTGATATGTATTAAATTAAAAAATAAAACTTCTTAATTCTTCAATGAGCCTAAATCAAATTTTCGAATAAACCCCCGTTTTGAGCTGAACAGTAACTGAGACGGTTATAGAATTCTTGACGAACACGTATGAGCATTTCAGGTGTTATAGGCAAACAAATTTACAAAATTTGGTCACTTAGTTCAATTAGATAAGTGGCTCTGCTTTCTTGGAATCCATAAATTCTCGATTTCACATAACCCTAGAAAAAGAAATCGTTGGGAGCCAGATCTGGAGATCTCGCAGGCCATCTAATGTTACCATTCGTGGAGATTATTCCATTGGGAAATTGTGTATTTGAAAAATTTATTGCTAGTCGATAATTATGTGATGCACAACTGTCATGTTGGTACCAAATATCATTGAAGTTGACACCTAATTGTATAAGGGCAGGAGTAAGTTGATTTTCCAGCATGTCCAAATATTTTTGCCTGGGTAAATTGCCGTCAATAAAAAATGGCCCAATTAAATGTTCAGCCCAAACATTCAACTTTTGGGGATATTGAGCTCTACTATTGTAATGTTTGTGTAGATTTGTCCTTGACCAATATCGAATAATGGATGAATTATGTGCACCGTGTATGGGGAAAGTCGATTCATCTGTGAACAAAATATTTTTCGAAAAGTTTGCGTCCAATTGTATTTTTTCCATAACTATTTCACAAGATTCCATTCTACGAAATTGATCGCCTAGAAAAATTTCATGGCTCTTTCTCAGTTTTAAACTACGATAACCATTTTTTTTAATACAGTCCGAATCGTTTTCGGATAAACATCAAAATCCTTTGCTAAATGAGTGGACGATTGTAGGGGATTATTTTCCACACTAGCACAAATTAAAATATCTCTTTCTTCTTTTTCGGGTTGGGTTCGACGATTTTGTATACGCGGTCCATGTTTAGTAGGATTGATACATCCATGCTCTTCAAAAATTTTTATAACCGTTCTCACTTGTTTATTGCAAATTTGTTCGGCATTTTCGAATACCATAATAAACAAATTTTCTGCTGTTTCTCGGTATGAATGACCCTGGTAGTACCATTTTACAATTTGCACTTTATGGTGTACTTGCATACTCATTTTATAAGATTTGCAAAAGATCGTTACTCATTAGCAAACAAACATTTAGTGAAGTACCCAGATTGTCCAGTTAAACATATTCAAGAGGCGCACGCGCAATTCGTATTCGTCTGGTATAATAATCTACGCTGGCTTTTGATTCTCTGTCTCACGATTATCTTTCTCTAACATACTGGTAACGCCATGGGACCGTTATAATTTCCCGTTGGCCGTGAGAGGATTATCGTTTTACGTTGAAATTAAATGTGACTGATTTCTCTCACAAATAAAAAGGAAAATTTTAAGGGTACTTACAATTCTAACGCGTGGATTGAAAATGAAGAGAGGGATAGATGTGTGTGTGTGTGTGTGTGTGTGTGTGTGTGTGTGTGTGTGTGTGTGTGTGTGTGTGTGTGTGTGTGTGAAAAGGATGGTTGGCATTGGACAGAATCCGTTTGCCACAGAAATGGTGTTAAACTAGGTCCTAATATATTTTCCGTTTAAATCAATTTAGATATCAAGTTTGCTTTCTCTGAGAAAAGTGATTAACTGATCTAGGACATTTTTATTATTCATACTTAGCAGAGTGGTTAAATTAAAGGGTTGAGCTATATTTCTGTTGGTGATGAAACGTAGAAAGTTAGAACGACTACTGCTATATTTTCCACATGAAAAAAGTATGTGGTTCAAGTCAGCAATGGATTCGTTGTCGCATGAACAGATGTTCGTTTCTGCTACACCAATTCTGTGAAGATGTACTGGGAATTTAGCATGATTCAATTTTAACCTGGTAATAGTGACATAGTACGCTCGGCTTACAGCATAGTCATCAATGTGTGGGACGCAATTCGGTAAGATTGGATGTATTAAAGTGTAATGATTTTTAGATTTTTTGGTAAATTCTATCCAACTCTTTTCCCAACTTTTACGTGATTCAATTTTTCCTTTGTTAATTATGTCACTAAAATCGTATTTACCTATGACGTTCGGTAATTTAGTGGCTTCCTTGGCTAAAGAGTAAACTTTGACATTCCCCAAAATACATGCATGACCTTTCACCCAGATGAAAATAACTATGTTCCCCTGTATGGACAGCTTGTGGAGGAGTTTCTTATTGTTACAAATGTTTAGAGATGTGGATAACTTTTCGTGGGATAGATTGCTAATAGCTTCAAGTACAGATTTGGAATCGGACATTATTAATGCATTTTGCGGAAGTTTAGTACTGGTATCGGAGATATAAACGGCCGAACCAGTACCGCTTGTTGATTTTGAACCGTCTGTGAAGATTTTAAAGAAGCTATCATATTTATTGATTATTTCGTTAAGGCGAGATTGGTTAACAGTGTGGATTTCGCTGTAAGTCGGAAATATGACTCTTGGTCAGAAGGTGATGTCTGAAAATTCAAGTTCAAATATTGGAAGTTTTTTATGAGGTGTGATCAGATCAATGCATTTATTGAAAATAACGTATGCATCCGCCAAGGGTGGACTATTTTTTTTGTTCCAATATTTATTTGTTAAATTTTCTATAGACAGTTGAGGGACTAATTGATTAAGGGTATTATTATAATTGAAAAACTTTAGGTAACATAGTTTTTTAAAAGCTAAATAATTTTGTCTGATACCTAAAGGGGGCTCTCTTGCCTCTGCAAGAATGGCTGGAGTGGGCGATGATTTTAAGGCTCCAATGCATATCCTTATAGCACTATATTGTACTCGATCAATTTTTTTTAAATGTACATTTGCAGCAGACCCATACAGGATACAGCCATAATCAAGTATCGACCGAATGTATGCCCGATAGAACAGGAGAGCGATTTTAGGATCAGCTCCCCATTCAGTTTATGTGACACATTTCAACATATTTATCCCCTTTTCAGCTTTACTCTTGAGATGGTTTATGTGGCTACCCCACAGAAGTTTATTATCTAGTACAACGCCTAAATATTTGTATTCTGTTTTGATTGGTATTTTGAGACCACTCAGAGTGAGCGTATCAGTGAGGTGCAATCTGTGTCTAGTAAAAAACATAACAGCTGATGTTTCTGGAGAAATTGTTAAGGCGTGATCACTAAACCATGTCTTAAGGCAATATACAATATATTTCAGTACTTTGACACATTGATTATAGTTATCCTGTGTGGTGTAGAAACAAAAATCATCAACGTATTGTATGCATTTTACATCCGAATCAAAGATATTATGTAAACTATAAGTATATACATTAATTAGAAGGGGACTAAGAGCCGCTCCTTGAGGTAATCCGTGATTGGCAACCCTTAGTCCATGCAATACATTATTATTGTCTTTAATGTATATTTTACGATTGCGAAACAAGTCTACGATGTCGTATGAAATCTGAGGATGAACGTTTAATGAAATCAAACTTTCAGTGAGAATGTTCAGATCAACCGAGTCATATGCGCCTTTTAAGTCCACAAACAGACAACCGACGTACAAGTTTTTCGAGAATGAATATTGTACATCTGAGACTAATTGGGAGACAGCTTCCATCGTTCCCATTCCACGTCGACATCCATACTGCGAATGTGGTAGTTTTGAATTGTATTCTAAATACCATTCCAACCTAGCCTTTATCATGCGTTCAAACGTTTTCATAATACAGGACATGAGCGAGATTGGGCGATAAGAAGATATATTATTTGGGTCCTTTTTGGGTTTTAAAATAAGAACAATGATAGTTTCTTTAAGCTCATCAAAGACGCGGCTATTAAGCCACCATTTATTGAAAATATCTAATAGTGCATTCTTAGCTATCGATGGTAAAAATGTGAGCATTTTATAGGTGATATTATCACTGCCGGGCGCCGTTCCACGGCGAGATAAGAGAGCAGATTCCAATTCTGATAAGCTGAAATGATTACAGGGAAAATTGCTAGAGTGAGTTATTTTTGTTGTGCTGGTGAATGTATTACTAGCAGTAGGAGGAGCAAAATAATCTAGTAACTTATCTATCATCTCTGTGGATGTATATGATTGCGAATAACAATATTTTTTGTTTGAAATTTTTTTGATAAAATTCCATATTTTATCGATAGGTGTATTTTTATTTAAATTGTTAAGAAAGTCCTTCCAACTGTTCATACTTTTGGTCTTAAAAAGAAGTTTAGTTTGGGATTCGATGTTTTTGTACTTGAGGTAGTTATCCCAGTTGGACAGATTTTTATATTCAAGTAGAGCTTTCTTTGTTTGTAAAACCTTAGCTGAACATTCTTCGTCCCACCAGAGGGGGTGAGGGGTTTTTATGCAGACTGGCTGGTTTATTTTCATTGATGATGAGGCCGAGTCAGAGATAATATTGATCAGTTTAGAGAGAGACATATCATTACCAGTTTGAACTAATAAGTGGTTTTTGATTAGGATTGAAAATAGTGTCCAGTCTGCAGAAGCGACATTCCATCTGGTTGAAAGAGAGATGTTCTGGGGAGTATAATTGGTATTATATTGTAATAGAATTGGGAAGTGGTCTGATCCCAAGGGGTCAGGAAGTACTGACCATTTCAATTTACTTACTAAATTGGGTGATGCAACTGAGAGATCGATTGCAGATTTATTTTGTGTGGGCCTATTAATTTTGGTAGGTGATCCATCATTAAGTATTATGTAATTGGTGTTGTTTAAGGCGTCAACAAGTCGTGTCCCACAGACTTGATCACCAGCAGAGCCCCAGAGGGTGTGGTGGCAGTTGAAATCTCCACAGAATATGGTATCGCCATTGAACTGTGAAAATAGGTTTTCCCAGTCCTTCACGCTAACATTATATTTTGGTGGTTTGTATAAAGATACCAAGGATAAGTTCATGTCTTCAATGAATACAGCGCATGTTTCGATATTATTACTAAAATTCTGTTTAATAGATTTGATTTTGAATCTTATATTTTTGGATATTAGAATGGCAACGCCCCCCTTGCCATCAATTTTGTTATTTTGTATACTGTTATAACCATATATATTCATATTAACACCTGGTTTTAGCCAGGTTTCACAAAGTATAAGAATGTCAAAAGTTTCATGAGATAGCAGATTCAATAAATTTGGTTTACGTTTATTTATGAAAGCTACATTCCATTGAAGTATTTTCAATTGCCTAGTAGCTTGACTCACCGCTAATACTGACGGTATCAATTGTATCGAATTCTAAGGCCGTAGCTATAAAATCCCTTGTATTTGAGTCTGTGAGTGGGTTGAGGTGAGTTGAAGTACTAGATTTTAGATCGAAATTAGTATGGATGAAGTTAATGATATTTTCTATGACTTTCTCTTTATATTGAACAAAATCATCCCTGTGAGGGTTTGGAATAATGGGAGCTGTTTTAGATGCCTTTGGTACATGTGTTTTTTTTGAGGAAGTTGGGGGGGGGGTGTTATGGGAGGGGTAGAGGCTTCACGTTTTTTGAGGGTGCAGTTGGTTTATGTAGCATATATGCAGGGGGGATGTACTGTGACTCCGAAGTTACAGGTAGAGGAGGGAAATTTTGTGTATTATTAAAAACTGCAAATCTGTTATTCGTTTGATTTTTGAATATGAAGGATTGTTAACTATGGTTTCGGCTTCTTTAAAAGAAATATTTTTAAACGCCATTACTCTTTTGATGTTATGTTGTTTTGTATACATAGGGCATTCTTTGGATATCGTAGGGTGATTGTTGGTTTGGCAATATATGCAAAAAATGCCAGGATTTGGGCATTCTGAGTCCTTGGTATGTACTTCAGTACATATTTGACATCTTTTTGATTTTGATTCACACAATTTGGCTGTGTGGCCATATCTGAAACAGCTATAGCATTGCACAACCGGGTGAATATAAGGCTCCACGGAAAATGAGGTTAAATTAATTTCAATTTTTTCTGGAATGAAGTTTCCTTCAAAAGTGACAATTATTAGTTGACGATCAACAAATTTGATTTCACCTTCACCATCCGTGACCCTTCTCTTCATACGTTGAACTTTGACCACCTTCATATTATCGCATTCAATGTTTTTGAATAAAAAATCTTCAGAAAAAAAAGTGTCTACCCATCTCACAAGACCTTTGCGGTGATTATAGAATGTTGGAATGTACGCAACCAACTGATTTTTTTCCATGATTTCATGGCCTACTAATGAATTCGCTATATCGTAGTTTTTAAAAATTACTTTTACTCTACTCACTCCTACCGATATTATATCTACTATGTTTTGTTTAAATTTGTCTTCAGTTAACAAAAAATATCCTATTTTCATTGGAAATAACCTGCCGAAGTTTTTGTTCAAGTGCTCTACAAAAACATAAAACGGACCTTTATCTTTAATAGTGTATTTATTTGTTCAATTGAATAATTTTGAATCTTTATAGGAATCTTTGTTATTGATAGTGTCCATGTCGTCAGAATTATTGGGCGGCCCTGGGCCGCCCGTATTTGTGTTCATAATTAATTATTTAAATAAGTCTTTTCAAGAACTCGTTCCAGAACAAAAAATTGTAAATAAAAATAGAAAGAAAAAAGCTAATGTGATAGAATCACGAGGTACTTCAATTCAATTATGACTAACCGATAATAAACCTAATGTGAAAATTAACTAAAAATAGGTGTACTTATCTAGAAATGATGTCCTAGTCAGGCACACAAAACACGTGTAAACAGTTCGACTGCCGATACACAACTGAGAGGGATAGATAAAAATAGAATAATTAGAGCTGTAAACGAAATCGTTTTATCAGGAGCGTAGGAAACAGGCGGTTTATATTGAGATATTTTTGTAACTAGAAGACAGTTATAAACAAATATTAGCATACGACTAATTTCTCATGTTATGATACCCTGTTAAAGAAAACGATGATACACTGAGTACATTTGTTTTCTTACAACCTATTGTCGCTTTTGGACTCTGTATTTGTTGCCATAGAATATTGCTTATGATGTTAATGACAATGATTATGTTTATATTCATTAATTGTACCCTCAATATCGACGAAAGTAATTTTTTTAGCTTTTCGCCGTTGATTGATATAAGTCATCAATCAACGCTATCCTCCAGTGATTTTTTAGTGGCACTTATTTCAAATACTTACTACGTATGTTTTAATTTATTGTTCAAATCATATTAGCGTATACTAACCGAACTAATATATTGAATTAGATTATTACTACTGAATTGATTCATTGTAAATTAATCATGAAGGGATAAACGAAAGTAATGTTGATTTTTTTTATTGTTCATTGCATTAAGCTATCAGTTTAGTACAATCTTATTATTTTTCAATTAATAAACTAAACTGTCCACATAACACATCTGTATTCACACGCCTCTCGGACATACCTTACCTTTACACGTGGTGGGATTATACTCCCATCACGCCTTTACACATACAGTTGTTGCACGTTTTTGACTTTATGATAGCCCGTCAGCGAAACAGAATAATACACCAAATTTATATGTATTTGTCTTTTTCTAACACATTGACGGTAAAACGTATATTCCCTCGTAATGTTCCCAACACTGTATAGTTTTTCATTGTGTGACACTACAGTCGTCTAACCAGAATTACACACTGTTTCATGAAATATTCTAACAAAATACTTAACGACCGAGTTGTTAAAAAAATAGTGGCTTTTATTTTCACAAATTTCAGTAAAATTATAATTGTTTTATTTTTTACAGACTTTTGAACAGAATATTCAATGACCGTATGAAGGAAGTTCTTCTAAAATAGTGGTTTTCATTGTCACAAATTTTATTAAAACGATAATAATTGTTTTATGTACTTTTAATATTTCCTTATATGAAAATGTAAACTAAGTAATCTTCTACTATTTATACTTTGATCGGGATATTAGCCACGTCGTTTTGATCAGAATATTACTGTACATAATGTTTCAATCTATTCGTAATTAGTCCAACTTTCGATAAGTTTTTATATCTCTAGTTTTTACATACTTTGGTATAATCAAGAAAGTTTTGGCAAAATCCCAGTTCGTCTGCTAAATCCGTTCACTTTTTGTGGTAGTCGTAAAATAGTTGGAAATCGTAGGAAGTTTCCCAAACAAGATAAAATAAAAAACGTTCTACTTTGTCATCGTATTTCCAGTTATATTTATAGAAACCTACCATACATCTTGCTACCTGATGTTTCATTTTCAAGGTGTAATATAGTCTAGTCGACAAGTTGAAATTCATGAAAAATGGACATAAAGCTAGGAAAATGTAAAGAAAGCATTTATTAACAAATAAAAAATGCAAAAGTTATAAATAAATTAATATGAGATAAAAAGGCATTTGGTTCTTTATCTATATCTCATGAATTATTAACATTTGAGAAAAAAAATGAAAATATTCTTAAAGACGAGGAAATTTCCGATGAAAAACTCCTTAACTCCCTAATATCTATCTTAATTATCACTAATTTTAGTTTACCGCCAAAAGTAGGTGTCAGCGCGTCATTTTCGGGATATGCGCGTGTAGTCAAAATCTAGTTGGTTGCATTAAATTTAAGAGTATAAAACTCGGGAATTCGGAAACATGTTGTATTCTACAAACATGGGAGAATTTATTTCCATTCGAACTTTGTTAAGTTAATTTAATTTTGTACAAAGTTTTGCGATTGTTAAATCACATAATTTTCTAAAACTTACGTCTTTATTGTACATGGTTTATTTTTAAATAATTGGCTTAAAAATATTTTGCTTCGAAGAGCCCTTCATATAAACATACCTATAAAGATCACGTCATAAAAATTTCAAGAAATTCAATAATTTTCTTATTATACTTTTTTTTATTTAACCAAAACTGAAAAATCGGACTATTGTTATGAAATTTGTTTTTAAATTTTACCGTTTTTTTATTGATGAATGTAATTTTTTCCGCTATTTGTTTATACATTTTTTATGAACAAAAAGATTAATTTGATATTAAAGATAATCTTTTCACAATTTTGTTGTCTTGAGAAAGTTCTTTGTTTCAGTTTTTTGCTTGTATCTCGAAAACTGCCAAAAATATGGACACAGTCACTCCTACATTAATTAAATACATTATGTTTTGCACAAATTATGTTATGCACATTTCTACTGTAGGATCAATACTTTAGGAGTTACAGGATATTTAAAATTATTTATGCAATTTTTATTAAGAAGGAACAAAATAAAATCTTGCATAGATATGCGGACTTAAGTAAGGTTATTAATCAAGTTGTCTTTCATCATCGTCATCATTTTCATCAACTTAAATTGAGGCTCCATGATCCTAAGCAGCCGTTACAGAGAAGACTGTAGTTAATGCCTGCTTTTCGGCAACTACATTTTCCAAAGCAATCACTCTTGCATCGGCAGAAAATATAATTCAACAACGTGTTAGGAGTAGGAGGAACTAAGGTTGTAATTGGCTTAGGGTTGCCATCAATACCTCGCTTCCAACCTCACATTTCAGATGGCAGTTGGTTCCCAAGCCTCTCTTGCACTTCTTGGTGTATTCTGAAGGGGTGATATCTCGCAGACCCTTCGGTAGGAGGAAGGAAAAAAGATCAGGTTTGGGCTTGGAACGAGAGAAGCCGTGTATCGGTGGCTATTACATTCTTCAAATGGAGAGCAGATGGCATTGTTCACTACCGTCGCTTGTAACCATTTTGGATGGATGGCGAATCCGTGATTCCCCTTATTAAACTAAAATTGTTGAATTCTGTTGAAGTAAAAGTTATAGACGTTTAAGGAGAATACACATTCTCTCTATAAATTTTTATTACTTACCCCTTCATGCAGAAAAACCTGAAAAGAGAAATTTTCAAATCAATCATAGTTTAAGCATCATTTAACGAAAATTTTGAAGCTCGAACATATTTTTCATGTGCACATGCATTATTTTCCTTTAAATAGACAGGCTTTTGTAAATTTGCGATAATTCTGACCTAACATTTTCGTTTAGGGCCACTTTTATGTGGTCACTGAATATCAGCAGACAATTTTTATTAAGACCCTTTTATTATGAAAAATACGCAGGTTTACAATTTAGAATTAGTTGGTATTTTTAGAATTACAAAATTTTTGAATCTAGTGCACTCAAATTATTATTATTTGAAACGCCAACACTGGTCAAGAGTTTTACAGTACCTCAGTACTGATTGTGAATAATTACTATTGTGAATATTTTAACTAAATAGTATTAAAATTTTCCAGTACGGAATTATGGTTCGGTTGTTCAGTGAAGAGAGGTTATGGCATTATGGCACACAGTGAATGCGGAATCTTAGCTGGTGTATCAACCTATTTCATCGATGTATATAAAATAAATCACCTATGAATTTGTTGTTTATCATTGGGCGGATAGCGCTATAAGAATTGTAAAAGTATCACGTTATTCCGTTAGGTGAGTGATAAATACAATTACGTATGGTTTTAAATATTTGCATTCAAGATTTGTTTTTTAATATGGAGTGAATTACTTACTTTTATGTGGTATGCTACAGTTTAGTTTGCATTTGTAAATGTTTTGTTACTTTCAATCATTCTTGTTTTCGTTATTTTAAATTGTTTTGAATCGTTGAAACTACCAAAAAGGTGTGAATACTTTAAGTATTGTTCCTGCGGGATAGTAATAAAACGTACAATTGGCGTGGCTGAAAAATGGAGCTGATAAATTGGTTTTAAACGCCAATTCTACTCCTGGGGTTGGATGGTTCACAATGCAATGTAAATTGAAAGGAATATACTTAATTAATTACGTGGTGGCCGAGGAAGAATGATCAGGAATGTTGTATTATTTAATATTTTTTTGAAACGCTGCACTCCTTTTGATTTTCTTCCACTTTCTTAATCTCGACATTTTCATAGAGTTTTTACGCGGTTTATTTTCCAAAAACTGCCAAGCCAAATCTAATATATTTATTAGTTATTTTATGAATGATATATAACAGCTTCCACTGTAATAATTTTATAGCCTGTGTCTGTGACTACAATTTCCAATGGCAATAAAATTGCGACAACTGTTACAATGATAAAATTATTTAATCAGATAGTAAAAGTGTTTATACCTGATTTATCAATCCTACCAAACAGTCCTAAGAAAAGTGTTATAAAACAATTAAATTTTATGAACAAAAAATGTTAGTGAGTAGTGGAGTCCGTCAGGCTGTTAAGAGAAGCAGAAGTACAAGCGAAAAGAAGTCTTGAGAAAGCGATCGGACGGAGGTTGATTTCTATTAACCGAACCGGCGAAAGCTTATCAGATGCCAGAAACAGCGTTGAGAACGCTAATAGTGTTTCTTAACACTGTTCCGTTTATGAAAATTTTCAAATTCATTTAAATTTTTAGATTAACGGTTGTTTTGTATTTTTTAGGACCTGAAGAGGATAGGAACTAGAGATACCGAAGAAGAAAAAACGACAGCAGCGCTAGCAGCCAAGCTAGCAAGAAGATGGAAACGACGATATCGGAATCACCGGATTCACCAATCGATGACTACGAAGAGGACTACGGAAGCGAAGATGAAGAAGAATACGCAGATAAGATGCAAGAATACGCTGATAGGATGATGGAGAGAGACGACAAGCACAAACAGAGAGCCATAAGAGAAGCGGAGGAGCTGAAAAAACCATCCAGCGTATGTTAGTGTAAATGACGGGATTAAGAATTGCCATGGAGTACACGGCAAAAACAATGAAAGACATGCAAGGGGAGAAGAGAAGCCAAAGCCGATCAGAAAGCGTCCGAAGGAAGGCACAGAGGACGGAATCCCCCCAAACCTACGTGAATGAAGCTTAGAAATAAACTTCATGGAAGTGATGTCCATCAAGAAAATCCAGAAGGAGCAGAGGAAGGAAGCCGCTGCAAGGAAGGAAAGTAGGGAAGAAGAAATGATGGACGAAGCCATCCGCCAAAACAAGACGACGACAAGCAGGCCACCACCAGTCATCCTACTGAGCACCCACCGTTGGGGCTCTGTAAGAAAAGAAATCCATCAAAGAGGGATAAAAACGAGGTTCACCACCATCCAAGAAAGGCTCGTAGTGAAAATCCCATGCAAAGAGCCGGAGGACTGCAGGAACCTGACATGGTACCTGAAAGAAGAGAGAAGAGACGTGGAATGGTACACCTACACACCACAGGATGAGAAAAAAGAAAAGATCGTCATCAAGTGAATGACGAGCAGCGAGGACATCGACGAACTCAAGGGAGAGATAGAAGAGGAAGGAGTCCAGGAGTCCAAATAGGAAGAATAAGCCAAATCTACCCCAGATTCGACGAAAGGAAACCACTGTATATCTACATAGTAGAGCTAGACGTAGAAGAAATGAACAAAATAAGAAAAATCCTGCACATCCAGAAAGTGAGGATAAGGTGGGAAGATCTCAAGAGAGGAAACGGACCAACGCAGTGTCCCTGTCAGGGATTCTGCCACGCACAAGACCCAGGGACAAGCTAGCCACCTGCGCAAACTGCCCGGGAGAGCACCCAGCGAACTACAATAGATGCCTACAAGCCCCAAACAACAGGACGACGAAGGAACCACCCCCAGCAGGAACGAAGCCAGGAGTCTGCTACGCCCAAGCGACATTCAAGAAGACGACGATGAAAGACATCCCGAAGAAACAAGAGATTCTCGAACAAGTGACAAGGCCATTAGCCGAGCTAATACCCGAAAGTCACATTTGAGAATCTCTATAAAATCCGCCTACGAGAAGGCCAGGCACATCCATAAAAAGGTGAGCCAGGGTTTCAACTAGGTCATAAAAAATATGTGGATCCATTCTATAAGGTCGTGTTTAGTCGTGAAAAGTCGGCTAAGGATTTTCCCCTTATAGAGGCAGCGAAAAAACACACACGACAGAAGACAATCAAAGTGTGAAGATCCCCGAAGATATAACCAACAAGGTTACACGGCGAAAAGAAGACAGCCCGATCCTAGCCAACAGCGTAAAACCTAGCGGATTTCGAAAATAATTCATTTGACAACAGCAAATGACAGTTACTGTCACAGTGACTATGTTTTTATTAAATCGTGGATATACGAAAATGACTCAATCGCCTCTCTCGCACCGTGCCGTATCATAGTGAAAACAGCGGACGAAAAGAGTTTTCAGACGAAATAGTCGAATTTTTTGTAGAGGTCGACGAAAATAGTTATTTTCATTATAGACTGCGGAAATGATACTTTTGCATTTGAAAATGCATTTGAGAATACAAAAGTATTTCGTATCAAACAACATTTTTTCGAAAACTGCAGCTTCAGTTATTGAAAATTAAGAGAAAACGTTCTGATTTTTCCCCACATGATTCTAATCAACATTTTGCTGTTAAATCTCATGTGTTATGACCAACTAGTTACGATAGCAACCACTGTTTCCGACAATCTCCCGCAACCTTGTTAGCTGACTCCGGAGGCGATCGTCGGCAGTTACCGAGGGTTATATCGAAAAATGTATCGAAAGACAAATTATAGTTTCAAAGAAGATTCTAGATGTCCCACAAGCTGAGACTCCAACAGTAAACCCTCCAGTACACTCCGTTGAATCAACTGAAGGTTTTCAAGCGGACAAAACGCTTATAGTAGGACCAACCTCTTCATCGGCAATGGAGATTCAAGAACCTACAATTTCATTAAAGTAACTATCGTCGTCAAGCGGCGTGAATTTTACAAACTGTACCATACCAAATTTACATTTAAATATTATTATAATAAAAAGATTCCCTCAAACTGTGATGTTTTGTCTAATTAAAAAATTCTGAACGTGTGAAAGACTTTTTTGTTCTAGACTGTAAAATTATTTTGACGAGTTCCAACATTTTTTGACAGTTTCCGAAAATAGTATATTACATTACGAGTGCGGAAAGTGACACTTTTCACACGAGTGGGGAATATTGTAGCACTAGTTCAACAATCCCACGAGACTGGCACGTCACTTCCGCACAAGTGATGTACAATATATTTCCTACGACCACCCATTTTATTAAACAATATGTAAATATCAAATCATGTATATTGAGTTACCTGACTAATCTTACGTTTTATTCGTGACAGTATATGTTTGAATATTGTTTCTATAATAAGTGCACATGCATTTGCAATTACTTTCACAATGAAATATACAAATAATGATAATCAATGTTTATTTGAAAAAATGACAATAAGTAAGTACTTTCCGCACGCGTGAGAATAAAGGTCACTTTCCATGGGAGTAGGGAGTGCGATATGTGTTACTTTCCTATGTGGCCGTAGGAAAAAGTATTTTTTCACATTGCCAAGGCTCAATTTCACTATAAACAAATGTGCTATTTCACGACTCAGAATCTAGCAAAAAAGTAACGTTTTCTTGACAAATGGACACCAAAAATGTAGTGTGCAACGGCGAAGACATTTGCTGGTACATCAACTGGTTTTGTACGTTCCCAAGATACTTTGACAAAATAGTGACATTTGTACCTATTTGATTTTACAGCTACAAATGATTTTTTTTTCAAAACTATTATTTTCATCTAACTACTCAAAGTTTACTATTTATAAATTAAGAGAATACAATTTACAGTGTAGTATTCCGTACGTTCGATGATTTGAACAGTCATTATGAGCTATTAGATTCTATATTGCTCTCAGTTCAATATAGGAAGTTCCACTGATTACTGATGCGTCGATAATGACCCTAAAGGGCCTTGTAAGATATCTTTAGCTGCCAAACACTGATCGGAAATTTCTAGAGATAAATTAAATGCCTTCATTGGGATATTTGCGGAAATTTGACTACAAGTAGGCCAAAGAATTTTCATTGAAAATTTATTAGTGAAGATTACTCATTATCCCTTGAAGTGTTCAAGGTATAAATACTATATTGTTGTATGAAAAAAAATCGTGCGTGAATGATGAATACATTATACCGAAATATGACTTTTCCGCGTCACTCAAATAACAAGACGTTTTAAATAATTTAATAATTTATTTATGAAACTAACAAACAAAATTTATTAAAGAACAAAGAAGTAGATATAAACTTATATGCTCGTTATTTTCATGAAATTCGCTTGCATGACTCATTTTTCAAAAAAAATTTCAAATTTTTTGAATAGAGTATATAACACACTTTGAAATCTGTCAATCGACCATAGTATGCTATAATATTTCTGTCCCAAATTCTAAAACCGGATGAATATATGATTTGAAATCAAATTATTAATGTAAACATCGTTAAATTGCAGTAACAATCTGATTTATACTAATTTGCAACATACAGGGTATTCTATAAATAAACGGTAAAATTTATACTTATATAATAGAATATAGTTTAGGTCGTCAATGCCGTATAATATTATATTATACACCAAGCGACTGAAGCGACCCATTAAATCCCGCGGGTGGTGTTTGATTATTCTCTCTCTCTCTCTCTCTCTTTCTCTCTCTCTCTCTCTCCATCTCTCTCTCTCTCCCTCTCTCTCTCTCCCTCCCTCTCTCTCTCTCTCTCTCTCCCTCTCTCATTGTATTTTCGCTTTTCAGTAGGATACTGTGCTATTGTTATCGGGTTAACAACTACCTGCTGTTGGTTTTGGTCTTCAATCAGTCATGTTGGCATAAGTCATGACGAAACATTTTGAAATGAACTTTAACTTCTTATTAAGTTCCATTTCATTGTTATTTTTACAAATGCTTATAATATTATAAATGTTTCTGATTATTGTAATGTTCATTTAAGTTCTATACAGTTCTCGAACTATTTTTACTTTTCCGCCCAACCTATATGCGAGAAAAGTATTGGGTTACCCCAAAAAAATTTCGATCAACAACACGAAAAAAACAGTTTTTAGAAAAAAAATTCTGTGTGTATGTCGTCGTCGTCGGCCACTTTTCGTTATATGTCTTGTTAGCACGATACAGCCTCCGGAGTGCATCAAGTCCCCAATTTTATGATTGCATATTGTTGACGACATGTCACAGATGAACCCGATTGATTTTCAGCACACCAGAACCAGTATAACGGGTGCTATGGTACTTGAAGTACAACTTTTTGCCATTTTTTGAGAAATTTTAGTTTGTTAGCACGATACAGCCTCTGGAGTTAAACAAGTCAGCAATTTTATGATTGAATATTATTCAGGACATCACACAGATGAAACCTATTGATATTCAGCTCACCAGAGTCAGTACAACAGGTGCTATAGTACTTTAAGTACGATATTTTTGTCATTTTTGGGGAAATTTCAGTAATAGACACAGCCTCAGGAGTATATACAAGTGACCAATTTTATGATTGGATATTATTCATAACGTCTCAAAGATGAACCCTATTGATATTCAGTTCTCTAACGCCGGTACAACGGGTGCTATGGTACTTGAATTACCAAATTTTTATAATTTTTGGAGAATTTTCAGTTAGCACGATACAGCCTCCACAGTATATTAAAGTGACCAATTTTATGATTGAATATTGTTCAAGATGTCTCAAATATGTACCCTACTGATTTTCAGCTGATTAGAATGAGTACAGCGGGTCCTATAAATCCAGATATACTACATTTTTGGTTATTTTTGGAGAAATTTCGGTTTGTTAGCACGATACATCCCCAGAAGTGTATACAAGTGACAATTTAACTCATGTATAAATAAACGGTTCATAAGATTAAAACTAACTTTTCCGCGTCTGTGGCCCTGAACAATATTCTATCATAAAATTGTTACTTGTATACAGGTCGGGGAATGTATCGTGCTAACAAACCGAAATTTATCCAAAAATAACCAAAAATGTAGTATATCTGGATTTATAGGACCCGCTGTACTCGCTCTAGTCAACTGAAAATCAATAGGTTAAATCTGTGAGACACCTTGAACAATATTCAATCATAAAATTGATCAATCGTGGACTCTCTGAAGGCTGTATCGTGCTAACAAACTGGAAATTATTCTAAAATGACAAAAATTTCGTACTTCAAGTACCATAGCACCCGTTGTACTGGCTTTAGTGAGCTGAATATCAATAGGGTTAATCTTTGAGACCCTCTGAATAATATCCAATCATGAAATTTCTCACTTGTATATACTCCGGAGGCTGTATCGTGCTAACAAAGTGAAACTTCTCCAAAATGACAGAAATATCGTACTTAAAATACTGTAGTACCTGTTGTATTCGCTCTGGTGAGCTTAAAATCAATAGGGTTCATTTATGAGATGTTTCGACTAATATTCAATCATAAAATAGGTGACTTGTTGAACTCCGGAGGTTGTATCGTGCTAACAAACTGAAATTTCTCAAAAAATGACAAAATGTCGTAATTCAAGTACCATAGCATCCGTTGTACTGGCTCTGGTGAACTGAAAATCAATAGGGTTCATCTGTGACATGTCCTTAACAATATTCGATCATAAAATTGATGACTTATTGCACTCCGGAGGTTGTATCGTGCTAACAAGACATGTAAGAAAAAGTGGCCGACGACAACGACGACATACACACAGGATTTTTTTTCTAGAAACCATTTTTTCGTATTGTTGTTAATGGAAAACTTAAAAATAATTAAAAATTTTCTTTCAAAATTCCAACTTTTTTTGGGGTAAACCAATAATTTTCTCGTATATTAGATAGGTTGGGCGGAAAAGTAAAAATTGCATATGCCACAGTGCAGTTGTCACTTTGACAGCGGCAAAAGTTAGCTTCTACAGCGACAAATACACTAGTGGTTGTCTCACTCATTCATTTGTTCATCAATTATCGCGGTGTTGGTTACCAGAATAAATAGTTTGGCATGTTTGTCAACAACTTATTGAATTTTCAAGAACTAATAATGAGTCGATTCGGTGTGTCTACGAACGCCGAAATTAGTCAAATACATGTGTGCCTACTAATACAGTTGCGACACAATCATCCATCTGGCGACACTTTCATACGATTTGCGATGCAAAAAGATTCCATCGAGAAATTGAATGTAATATTGCAAGATTTGGGCATTTAATATGCGAAAAAGTAACGGAGAAGATTACAAAGAAGCGGTAGTTAAAACAATTTGGAACACCACCGCTAAAATGCTACAAAGTAAATATTCCAAATTTCTCATTCATTATATTGTCCTGCCGAATTACACTCGAGGTTTGTATTGATATTGGGTAAATTTGTATTGTTCAAATTCTAACCTGTTTCCTTTAGCAATTTGACTCGAATAGCTGTCAACCTAAAAACATTCCACCTCCGGTGTCGTGTTTTTAATAGTTGACATTTATTCTCGTCAAATTGCTAGGAAACAGTTTCTCATCACACAACCCAAATTTACCCGATAAAATACAAACCACTTGTGCAATTATAAGAGACAATTTTATGATAGAATATTGTTCAGGGCCACAGATGCGGAAAAGTTAGTTTTAATCTTTGAAACCGTTTATTTTATATTATCATTGCATAGTAAAATTTCCGCAACAACATGAAAATTAAGAGAATGAATAAAAGTAAATTATGGTCGATTTTGCTTGAATGAAGAATTTTTAAACAAACTGAAGCTCTTTTTATCAGAATAATTCATAGAGAATCCTGCAAAGGTTTTGTTCAAACTTCCAAGAGTTGGCGAATTGCCTTATTAAAATTCAACAATACGCCATTTTCGTTAACAATACCCCTGAAAATATGTTAGAAAAGATTAAGTATTTGCTATACAAATTTTAATGAAACAACATAATGGGTTTCTGTTTACGAACTAATCAAATGGGTTCGCTCTCCATTTCTCTTTTGTTTCATGGTATAATGTTGATGATGGATAATCATAATTTTAGAGCTGTGTACAATACAAAATTTCACATCTTATTGATATAACAGAATTTGAAGTAAAATGCTGTGTAGTGTCTTCATTATGGTCTTTAATTGATAATAAACCTCAACTGCAACTACATAATTAATGTTTACTTGTGACAGCCGAAAGGGCACCTAGAGTGATGAGCACCAAAATCGTTTCAATAATCTCACTGATCATTATGTTATAATAAAATTTGGAGAATCAGGTTATGTTCAATATAATTCAGCAGTACTAAACAAAGTGTTTACCACCAATTCAAAAGCGAAATTGTTTTTTTGAAATATAATTCATTATTCGTTGAATAAGTAATGGTATTATTCCCGTGAGTTCCGTCTGCAAAGAGTGAGAACAAACGTACAAAAGCAATTAAAACTTTTTCAAGTTAAAATGATAACCGTTTCATACATACAAACGATTCTTACAAATTTATTTGTATGTCCCCAGCGTATTATTATGAAAATTCAACTTTTATCCCATGAGACAACAGCTTTCAAATGACTGAAGTCTTGATGGAAACAAATGAGTTTGTGGACATTTCTTTTCGTTAAAAATAACTACGCGACAAGTCTGTCAATTTGTGTTAGAAAATATCGCTGATGTTCGTCAACGCCGATAAAGTGATCACCTCAAAACAGACACCAGAGGTCTCAGCCTTACGAGATTTGAAATAAATTAGAAAAATATTCTCTTAAATTTACTGCCTTATTAGCCTTTCATCTGTCAGTCAATGTACATATATTGTGTTCATCTTACATGCAGTGTGTTTTGATAAATCGAATCTGTTATTATTTTTTATTCTTAGAGAGACTTTTTGTTTATTAATTAGTTGAATTTTGTTGATTGTAGTAGACGTATTCAACTATATCAGTAATCTTAATTCGACAACGTTAATGTCGAAATTAATAGTTTATTAAATACTCGTAAGGTAAGAGGGGCAAACATTGACATATCTTCATAATTTCTTTTTCTTAGATCTGATTTCTTGAGACAGGCATACTATATAGTAATACTAAGCAATGATGTACGTAATGTTCTGATTTTTACATTATCCAAAAAAATGTTTTTTAAAAACTTGTCTGGTGGCAATGTTACGCCATAGATAGTAGAACATTGACACCCCATATATATTGAAGCCTAAGTCAATCTTAGGGAATTGTTAAGCAACATTGAGGCATAAATTCGTTTTATGGCCTTTTTAGGTATTTAGAAACGAACAATTCTTCGTTTTCTTCAATACTAAGGACTTATTGGGTAAAATAGCCTAAAAACCTTGTTGTTATTGAAGAAATCATATTTTTATTCTGAATAACACAAGAATATTATAATGTAGGAAACTATCAAAAACTGGAACTTAAACTAGGAAATGCAACTTGAAAACATACAAACTAAATTTTGGTACGTGACTTACTAAACTAATAAATTGTGGTAACTCCAGAATGAAATCCTCTATTTATCACCGGTTCGTCACTAATTGCAACTACTGCATTGAATAATACCGACTCTGTGTCCTCAACATCAGGATATACAAAATACAAACGCTTTTTACGTAAAAGGTTACCCTAATATCGCCATCTTTTACTTGTACAACATTTCCTATGTAATGAATGATATCTTTTTTCCCAGGATATTTAACGACCATTCAGTTCCTAAGTTTAAGGTTTTAAATGTCAGCATGGGTACTTCTTTGACTGTTGTTTGTTTTAGCCTCAATTACCCCATTTTCTCCTTCTTCTTCAATTCTCTCATTCTCTACTTGTTCATTTTCTGCAGTAATCAAATCTTCAGAATCTTCCGGCTCATTGTCACTGTTATCATCATAAATTACCTCACTTTCTGACGAACTGGAGCTATGTTCTTGTGCCTTTCTTTTCTATTTTTGTTTGCCAATGGTTGCTTTTGGTTTTACTTTTTTTTAGATTGCTTTTCTTCTCCTTTTTCACGAAATCTATTTGAAACATCTTTGTCTGTTAGGCTTTCAGCAAACTTTCTGTTTTCTCTGTTTTTCTTCATAAATGTCGATTTTTTTGCATTTTCAGTCGACAAAATTGAATTTGCTAAACTTGTTTTAATATATTCTGGTGTAGAAGGTTTATTCTGCTATTTTATTCCTTATGTTGTAAGATGTCGACGGCAATTGGCCATTTTCGTCCCCAGAAGATGTGGACGGTATCTGAGCAGAATCGTCACCGTTAGCAATGTGTGCCATCTGATATTTTTCTGTCATTTTTTCTAAAGACAAAGGGTAAATGCCCGACCCATCAAAGCCACCTACCGCGTTATTTCTGGACAAACTTGGAGTGTTGGCCAATTTTCTCAATAAAGAAAGGAATACAATTTTATCGACTTTCTTATAACCCGATTCTTGATAAAAATCTCGAAGTATTTTTCTCCAAGACGCCTTAACCGATTTGTAAACGCCAACAGCCAGAGGCTGAACTAAATGGGACATGTGAGCTCGTAAACAGAATATTTCGATATTATGTTTTGCGGTTGTTTCTACAAAGTCCAAAGATAAATATGAGTTATGCCCATCCAAAATAAGAAGCTGTAAATCTGGAGTTGAAGCAATAAAACAGTTAGTAAACCAATCAAAAAACTAAAGGGACTCCATCCAACTACACGGTGAACAATTATAATGACAATTATCCGGTCCGTCCACGCACCAAGTGGAATATAGGTGAAGTGCTTTGTAGTTGATAAACATTGGTAAGAAGTCTCAAACAGCATTGCGAGACTTGAGGACCGTGTACGTAGCTTTTGTGTCGCTACCGACTAATTGTTTGGATTTTGGCTACCCTTTTTGCAGAACACTTTCTGGACACCTGCATCGGTTTGAGAACCAATCTCATCACAGTTGAAGATGTTCTGTGGCTTTTAATCCAAACTGAAACGCGAATAGACAGCTTTCAATTTATTATAACAATTTTCCATTACCTCCCGTGATCCCGCTACAGCTATATTCTTGGGAAAATGTTGAGCTTCTCGTCTACTTATTTCGTTAGACCTTCTTTTTTCGAACATCGTACACCAATCAATACCTGACATTCCATTGCGGAACGGATTCGGCCAACAGCTTTACACTTAAATCCTTTAAAATGGTTCATTAAAGTAGTCCGGTTTATGCCATAACGTTGAGCTGTTGCCTTAAAACTGTCACCATTTCTAACTCCTTGCAGAGCTTTTTGCATATCCTCGTAATCATAGGACTTGTACTTCCGAATATTAGGGTGTCTGGGTTTTTTTATGCGTGACATCTACAAAAAATTTTGAAAGTCAAAGTTGGCCTAAGGATTACATTGTCAGTGTCAATGTTGGACTAGGGGCTAACATTGACACTGTCAAACATAAGCTTAGATTAATTTTCATAAAAAAAATGTTTAGTTCCACAAAATCTCTAACTGATACAGAAACTGATTTGTTCTATCAAAATTAGAGCTTAAATTACCTTTAACACCAAAATTTCGGAACTGTTGACTCAAAATTCACAAAGTTTTCTATGGAAATATTGGGAGCACGTTAAACATCAGCTGTTGAAAGCCGCCGTTATAAATCCACAGGTTGCTGCGGAGCATGCACATTACATCTATACAAAGCCTTCGGATGGTAATAAAGCACCATAAAGAGAAAATAGTATGGCTACCAATGTAGTCACATTTTTGATTAGATTTAGAAATTGTGTCAATGTTATACCAATGCCGATGTTGGTCCGCGCTACCTTACAAATTTATGATGAATCGTACAAATGGATTATTGTATCACTTTCAACAGTATTGAGATGGGAAGGTAATAATGAACTTAATATTCTCGAAAAAATGTTACGTTTCGACTTGATAAGGTAACCAATAGTAGCGACTGTATATCTCTACATTGGTATCATTTGAATACTGACTAAGAAACGGTATGTTTGACTTGATGACTCAACTTAACGTAGAAATGATGGGTTTCAAATGTTGAGTACACGTGCTCGACTTGAATAATAACTCAAAAACGATATGTTTGACTTAGTAACTAACAAACGATGGGTTTAGACTTTGAACATACGTACTTGACTTGAATATTAACTTAGAAATGATATTTTTGACTTAGTAACTTAACGTCACATAGAAACGATGAACTTCAACACTTGGATTATACTTACTTGACTTGAATACTAACTAAGAAACAATATGCTTGACTCATTAACTGAGAAACGATTATTTCCGACTTGAATTACACTTTGAAACGACGAGCTTCGACTTTGAGTAAGTACTTGACTCGAATACTAACTAAGAAACGATATGTTTGACTTAAGTTAGATGTAACTATCAGAGAGACGAAATGTCCCGACTTGGGTGAGAGATAGCAGCCATAGAGACCGTAAGTCTCGATTTTGTTACACAACTGATCTACCGGTTGACTTTTCAACTGAGTAGCTGTAGTAACTGTCTAATTGGCTTTTTCGGCACTGGAAGGTGTGTTAAATACAAAAACTTCAAGGGGGTGTGTTTCTATTAATATTGTGGGGACTAGAGAAATGCGCCTTGCGATTGGTGCTTATTGTTAAACCGACCGGTACCATTGACAAGAATCAACAATGGAACACAGCCATTAGGTTTTCAATCACCATTGCAAAGTATTTCAATGTTATGACCGTCCGATTGGAAATATTTCAAAGCTGCAAAATGGTTTTATTACAGGTATTCCAATACCCATCTTTTCTTCAAAGCTTCCGTGCCTATTAACCCTGGAAGTTTAGAATTTAAAAACATAATGAATCTTACAAACATCACAATGAGATATCTCCAATCTCCAGTCAGAGAAATTCTCATTCCATGGTGTTACAATTTTAACAACACTAATTAAAAATCCCAATGGCACAGGACCAATTGGATAGGCTTATTTCAGTAACATTTTTGCATAAAACCCAAAATATAAAATTAGATACAAAAGTAATATAATGTTTTGAGATGTACAAAAAACCAAAGTAACATTTTGGCATGAAATCAGAAACCAAAAAATATTAAAAAAATTCTGGTAAATTTGTGAATTTCTCAAATAAATATTTTAATGTACGATTTAGAGAAAAATGTTAAATACAAAAGTTGTAGAACGTGTTAAGGTCTATGAGAATACTCAGTATTTTTTTGCGTCAAATGAAAAACAAAGGAAATACGATTTTCAACTTTGACAGACCGCCATTTTGTTTTTACTGGGCCGATTTGGCTCATTAACGAGCTCGTCCAAGATTTTGGCCTAACCGATTTTTGTAACGAGTTTGGTTTCGATCCGTCAAAAAATACGCCCTCTATCGTGCTTACAAAAAATTCCGTTATAACACTCACACACACACACACATATATATATATATATATATATATATATATAGATATATATATATATATAGATATATATATAAAACCAATGAAGAGATGATATACCCGCTAATTCTGTCTTTGTTATATATATATATATATATATATATATATATATATATATATATATATATATATATATATATATATATGTAGCCTTTGGAACGGGGGGTGATTTTGGCATCTAGGAACACCAAAACGAAAAGCAAAATTTGTTTTACTGAAGTGTCATGTAAGTACATGTTGATGAATTTGTACTCTCTGACTTCCCCTCAATAAATTGTTCGTAGTAATACTTGCTTTCAAATGCCTAAATTTATGAGTTGCGAAGCTAGAGTAACAACTAAAAAGTGATACTATTCATGAAAAAAATATTTGCAGAATGTCAGTCGTGATTCTGTATATACTCGACTACAGCTCCTATTTTCAGGAAAATATGATGGAGTGAGACATTTTTGTTGACTCCTAAGTGAATAGGAGGCCAGTAGCGTAAAGCAAACCCAATGAAATGTTTTTAAACTTTATTTCAAGTCAAAAGAAAGAAAAAGACAAATCTCGTGTTTCCAATGGCCTATTTGATGATATTATATATATATATATATATATATATACGAAGTTTGATCACACAAGATGATTTTGGTTTAAAGCAAAAACAAAATCAAATTTTGAATTCAATGGGATGAAAATACTGAATGGTGTGACTAGATTTTATGTGAATAAAATCAAATTTCCAGATTAAAAAAATATATAATAATTTGTGTATCATGACTCTCAGGCTTGATAATTGGGAAAACCTGTACAGAGTTTACAATTTCATATGCAGTTGGTGGTTTGACGGAGTTAGATGTATGAATTTAAAATAAATAATTTCCATTTAATTCATATTCTATCGACTAGAACTCCGAAATGCAAATCATTATACTAACGTTTCCTACCCAACTTTCTGCATTCCGCTTTCTCCAATACCCCGAGTTTCATCATGTGTCGTGCTAATTAACGTAATAGTATCCTTGCCATCACTTCTACTGAGTGAAATATTACTATCATCTCTTGTGAAAGTACTTTCCACAGGCAAGTACGAGTTTCCTGAAAACAATTCTATTTGCAAGAATTATTCTTTATACCTGTGTTCTTAGAGGTTCACAGTTGCAATGCTCCTCTGTTTCTGCAGAATCGGTGGTGTTGCGAGTGAGGATTGAAATAGAAAATGTCTATTAGCCTTTGACTATGAGCTTTATTATTCGATACTTCTTCCTTTCCTTGTCAGAAACAATATTTGCTGTGCCATATATGGAAATGTCGAGTATCAGGATGAGGCACCATTTTGGGAATCTGGAGTATCCATGATTAACTTTTGAGGGTATATACAAACGCTTTAGTGTGCAGGCTCGTATATGATTAATTTAATCCAATTTCCATGTGAGCTAACTTATAATCACCTACAAATTATTGTATATGAGTCTTTTTCTTTTCCTAGAGCTAGCTCTAAATTGTTGCTAACTAGGGATTCCAAGTTTGGGATGAAGTATTTGATCTAATTTTAGTGGATACGCTAAAACTTAAGAAGGAAATGTGGTGTTGTTTCTGTGACGGAAAAACGTTATATCTGTAATCTCTGTTGACAGGTAACAAAATATCATATTCTCTAACTTTGTGTTCTTAAAAATAACTACAAAACAAACTACTGAGTTTGCAATCTTCGAATCAAATCACAGAATTGAATAGACAAATATTTGAATACTTGAAAGGTTTCCTTAGCAATACAGGTATATTCGGGAACTTCTGTGTAGATGCCAGCACCCGATTGTTAAATATGAAACAGAACGGAAGTTTAGATGTGACATCTGGAGACATAGTATTATTATGAATAAGGTTAGTTAGTATAAGTATTTTCAGAGTAGATTCAAGTTAGTCTTCTATAGATTCACCTGAAGAGAACATCATAGAAAATATCTATATATAATTAAATACGTTTTTAAAAAATAATTTTTATTGTTTACTAACGCCATTTTTCAAAATTTATGTTCATAAAAGTGGTAATTTCAATATTCTTTCGATTCACATATTGTAAGTAATTGAAATAAATATTTCTTCCCGCGAATTCTTTTAAAAAACTGGAATTAATTCAGATACTTTATTTTGAACAATTAACTCTCAACTTAAACTCTACCCTTTGAATACATTAAATATATTCAATTGTTTTATCACCGCTTCGTGTTCTTCCCATTATTCCAAGTAATAAAACAAACTTCCAGAAATATTAATATCGACCGAACGTTTATTGAACCACTTATCAATTCGGGTTGTGAAACGTTTTGTTTGTTGTGGGAGTTTTCAGCAGTTGAATAGACGTTTTGTTTCTCTACTCTCATTTTATTGTTTTACTCTTGTTTTCAACTCATCTGTGTATATTTACTATGTATTTGTAGTATAGGAGCTAGATCAAACAGAAAGTGGAATGGGGAATATGAGTACAAACTGTTTTGCATAATAAGAGGATATGTTTAACTTTTTTACATATGAATTTATGTTGATGCTGATTTTATGGTTCGATTAATCATGCTTCCACTCCATTTGTCAATAAATTACAGTAATATTGAAGACATTGAAACAACATTAAGGAATGTGACTATATATTTATAACCATTGTTAAATAAATATTCAGAAGTATTAGGCAAAATTAATGAGAACTACTTCATTTCAATAAATTAAGGGTTACGGCCCTAAAAGTCACTTTATTGGAAGATAATTTATTAGATTGATATTTAATAACTAAATTCATTCTGTACAATATAAATTGTTTTATATACTGAAATAACTCAAAAATATTGAAACGTCAAACAAAAAATGACATTACAGTTTTAAATTCAATAAAAGAATTATGGGAAGAAGAATAGAGAGAATTGTGTGTTTTGAAAGGTCAATATTTATACAGGCTATTGGATCACTTCCCTAAAAAGCCATGGTTTAATGAAAGCCAATTGAACAGATCTAAAGTATCCACTTATTCAAGATTAAGAATTGGGCACTGTTATTCCAAAGATCACCTAAACAGAATTGGACTGGTAGAGTCTCCTTTGTGCGATTATGGAGCAGTAGCTGATCTCAACCACATTTTTTTTTCTGAAGCAAATCCACTAGAGTACGAAAACATCTTCAATATAGGTGAGGGTAAATATATTAAAATCCTTAAAATTCGTACAAGTTTTTTAATTACCACATGCCAACTAGTTTCGACTTAACAAGTCATCATCAGGGCGGGTAAGCTACAATTATGATGGTAAATTTAATTTAGCAAATCGAATTCTATTAAAACCACTGTAACTTACCAGTCAATCAAAAAATTTCCACAGGACGTATAACAACATGAATTTAAAATAAACAGCGAAAACAATACAAGACAACAGAACTAGACGAACTAACGTTTTAAATAATTTGATCATTAACACACTCAAGTGAAGATAACTTTTTATAATCTAAAATTCTAAACAGTGGCGGAACTTCAATAGTTGATTTTAAATTTAATGATATAGTATTTTCATTATTAATTGATTTAAAAATTTCTAAGTTCTCCAAAGCGTTCAATCTAGTTCCATGTTCACAAACATGTAAAATTTTAAAATTTTCATCCACCACAAAAGAATGGTTATTAAGTTGTAAATGTCTGTAGAAAACAGAATTATTCCTTGTCAAATGTTCTTGGACTCTCAACTTAAACCTCCTACCACACTGCCCTATGTATTCGGCGGTGCAATTGTTACAAGTCAACCTATAAACCCCACTTCTATCAAGTTGTGAAATTGGGTCTTTGGTTCGAGAAAAGATAGTTTTTAAGTTTAGTGGAGATTTAAAGGCTACTTTATATTCTGTTCTATTCTGAATAATGTTGGCCAATTGATAGGAAAGTGGACCGTAGTAATAAATGCTAACAAATTTTTGTTGTTCACTCCTGTCCAATGCATATGCATTTTTTTAGTGTGCAATTAACAAAGGTGTGAGGGACACATTTTTTATAGTCATAATTAAATGCTCTAATCCGCTTGCTATGGTGCTTAATCTAAATTGTATATTGAGAGAGACTGCTGATTGTGTAGTATGTGAGTTTCTGAAGGACATTAACTGTAAATTGTAAATGGCTTTGTAAACTTTTGTGACTTTATATTTTCGCGTGAACTAAAATATTATGTGAATTGGAAATCTATGTAAACTCTTAACTTTCAGACAGGAAGGAGTGATGACTATGGTCAGACGCACGTGAGTGTAGCTTCTTTCAGTGAGTATAATTAACTAGGTAGGAAATTTCATCTGGGTAAATATTTGGGAAGAATTGAGCCCAAGACCTCAAAAGAAGAAAAAGAATTCAATCGAAAACAAAGTAGAAAATAATAACCTAACAGTTACAAAATATGACAAGGTAAACGCCACTGTCATATTGACAACAAAATATTATAATTTAAAGATATATAATTTCATAGAATCTAGCAAAATACAAGTTCTCAGAGCAGACCCAACAAAAGAATTCTCTAATAATGTAGGAGATTTTGTCAATAATTCGAATTTTATTTTAAGTGATTACGATCATTGATAAAAATCCTCATTCTCCACAATTATTGGAACCGTTAAATTACATAAAATAACGAAACCAATTAGACCTGTAGTTTCTTATGTTAATACTCCTAATAATATATTAGTAAAAAAACTTCACAATATACTTGAGAGTTACGGATATACATCTGAATACTCAATTAAAAATTCAATGGAACTAATCAAAAAATTTAGAAGCATTTAAATTACAAGATAGCTCTAAAGTCATTTCATTTGATGTTACCAATATGTTCACTAAAATTCCTCCAAAAGAATGTCACTTAATATTAATACAAGAATAATTTCAGATATACTTAATTTATTTGACGTATGTATTAATCAGAATTATTTCACTTTAGACAATTAGATATATATTCATAATGAGGGTTCACCAATTTTGGTAAACATTTTTATGGACAGTTTAGAAAGAAAAATCTTTGACAGTGATATTTGAAATGTCTTATTTTGGTATAGATATGTAGTTGACATATTAGCTTGTTTTATAGGTAGTGAACGACAATTAGATATATTTTTCAACCAGACTAATAATTTACACCCAACAATTAAATTTACATTAGAAATTGAAGAAAATAACCCAATAAATTTTCTTGATTTAAAAATTCAAAGAGGTAATAATGTACTTGATTATTCAATTTACAGAAAACCAACACACTGACGTGACAATTCCATATAGTTCCAATCACCCCATGTCACATAAATTGTCAGCATATGATACGATGATACATTGAGCAATTTCAGTTCCTATGAAAAAATGTAATTCAGATAGAGAAATTAATATAATTGAAGAAACAGCAACATCCAACGGTTATCCATTACATATGATAAATAAATTAATTTATAGAAAAAAGGAGAAAGTGGCATTAAAACTGATATTTCCTGAACAAACTAACGAAATAAAAAATTATAAAACCATCACATATGTAGGTAATATTTCTAATAATATTCCGAAGGTAATATTTTTAGGTACAAATACAACAATTCTTTTAAAACTGAAAGTAATGTGAATACAAAATTGTTAAATATAAAAATAAAAATATCCCTATTAAAGAAGTCTGGTATATATGTCCAGAATGCAATGCTGTCTATTTGGGTCAAACCATTAGAAATTTTGAGATCAGATACAGGGAACATTTACGAGCATATAGATTACAACAACCAGATAAGTCCCACTAAGCAAACCATCTACTTGACACCAAACAGTCATTAACACCTAACACAGTACATGAAGTACTACATATTTGTGATAATAAACAAGAACTGAATTTCCTTGACGAATTAGAAATTAGAAGACACTTAAGAAACCCACACTATCAAGTAGTCAATGAACAGATAAATCTAGGTAGTTCTCCACTTTTAAACTTTCTTCTTAAGTGATAATTGTAAAGATCAGCAGATATTGTTTTCCACGTTTTCTACATCATTGCACAGTTATACCGATTTTAATTGTAAAAAGATATCTCCATAGGGTTAATAATATCTAAGCTTTAATATTTGTAATATCATTCTTCTTTGTCCTATTAACAAATATTATATCAATCACTGGATAGGTCACTTCTTGGTCTAGCCAAAATAATTATTAAACATCAGAGAGGCATCAAATGAAATGTAACTTCTGTCATTCTGACGATGATATTTAATATCGAAACAATTGTCAATTTTCTTAGAGTTTTTAAAAAATATTCAATATATTGTGGAATTATCTAGAAACACAGAGTTTCTTTTAAAACAGTAAAATGCAACTAAAACTAAGAATGTGCAATTCTTCAGAATAATTGATTCAATGCACGATGTTCGTTGAAGTTTTGTTGACACATGGATCTAAGTAGTGTAATTGCAACGGCACTCAATTCTATACAATGCATGAATCTTGGGTCAGCGAATTGTAACTAAAGCGACCATCCTTTATCAATTATTCTGTTAGAATGATTCAGTGTTTTCTTGCATATAATAATTATTCAGAAGTTTCTTATGAAATTATGCTTCGATAGAGTCATCATCATTTCTCGTACTTCTGCTGCTGTCGAATTTCCTCAATCTACTTCCGAAGTCTCCTTCTGTTTCCAGTAAAATTATGAGACATAATTTAACGAAACAGTCTCATTATTATCTCTTATTATGACAACATAAAAATGTGTGCTTTCTGATAATACATTTAAGTAGATAGATGAAACATCGACATTCAATGAGAAAGAACTTCATGCAGTCGTTTTTGACGGAAAAAGAGACTTTATGAAACTGTATAGAACAACTTGGGTCATGTTTGAATCATTCAAAGTTTACTTAGTAAGTTTCATGAATGGCTTATCACAGAAAATATGCCATTAATACTTGAGTACTCAAAAACAAACTTTCCGGCTTTTTGCACTGGAAAATTCGTCAATTAATTTCGAGTAATTCTAGTTTTTTAGCAATCGACTGCTCTATAGAAATCAGTGCCATATTTATTAATCTCTCTTGGCCCATACATGATCTCAGATATGTTTTTATCAATTTTAATTTGCTGAATGATCTTTCGCAAGTAGCAGAAATTACTGACATTGTTAAAAATATGCGGTATGCTATTGACATATTGGGGAAACTTGCTATTAATTTATAATCCTAGACTAACCGTAACATGTCTTGGTGTGAAAAAATTGTAATATCTTCAATTGTTGTTAGTTTTGTTTCAGCACTCAATATTCTAGATAATAATTCGTCACAATTATTATCTTTGAAATATTTTGATGCAAAATCAGATGCTGCCTAGATAAATAAATTGGTTATATGAGTAAAAAGGAAATTACTTTTTAGCCGTTGTTTCGGTGGTAGACAATGTGAGACAGATTGAACTCCTTCCATATAGATCATCTCTTTTGTTTTTGATTTAATGAATTGATTTTTGAAGACCAATAGAAAGGAAAATCCAGGAAGGAAAATAATTATACCTAACATACGTAGATCTGAGAGCATCTTTTAGCATTATATTTATATAAAGAGGAAATATGGGAATGCTTAGAAGTCAAAGTATTGAAGAGCCAGATACAGGTAGGAAAAAGAGGATCCGAAGAATCTCAAATGAAAAAAGATATGAAACAAGGAGACAGCTTAAGCCCCTTGCTATTTTCTCTTGTCATATTCATAGATATGATAAGCAAAAGAAATAGGAAGACAAAAAGATACAATAACGGATACAAAAATTTAGAACCAGTATATGTTGAGTAATTTATGAGATGAGCATTGATTACAAACTTAAGAAAAGAAACTCAGAAATTAGTATATATATGTAGTTTAGATATTGAAAAAATTGAAATAAACATAAACAAGACGAAAGTTATGATAATAAACGGGAGAAATATAGAAGACCAAAAAAGTAGAGAAATCAAATACAAAGATAATACAAGATAAATCAAGATAAGGTAAAATATTTAAGGAAAATAGGAAGATTAAGGAAATCAGAGAAATCAGAAGCAAAAATATAAGGGAAATGACGGGGCTACCGCCAACAATTAATAAAATAAGAAACAATCAATTGAATTGTTATGGACATATCATGGGAATAAACTCACAAATAATCGCAGGAAAAATAATGGAGGTAGATTAATCAAGAAAAGGCAAAAAAAGCAAGAATACCAGATGAGGAAATGGGACGAAATATGAGAAAAACTTTGGATGAAATAGACATACTTGCCAGGAACAGGAAGTCATGGAAAATATGGGTGGAAGAAGACATGGAGTGTCAATACAACGCTTGGAAAGGCTTAATGTTAAGCCAAGAAGAAGAAAAGCAATTGATTTTCGTAATTTCGATTTTTGTTCATAAAGAGGAATAATTTGTTCAAATAATTCACCATTTTTTTTAATCAATTCATTTTCTAGTTATCCATTTTCCAATCATAAGATGATTGCAACAGTGATACAAGCATTAGGGAGATTTTCCGGTGATATAGAAGAATAAGATCATTCACAATTACGTAGCAAATAAATATCAATAACTGTCTACCACCTTCATCCTTACGCATCTGATAGGAAAAATACTGAAGCATTTGCAAGATAATCCGCGCTTTATATAATGTACAAGTTATAAAGCCTACTGGAGTTCACTTTGCAAACTGTTTCCTGCTAAAGAACATGGGCAAACAAACAGTGGTAAATTGAAAGGAACTAATATTCAGGAATCAGTGAAATTACAAATATGTTTACAACCCCTCATTTCGATTGCTTCGTTTAAGTTTCTGCTTAATAATTAATTAACCTAGATTTCGAGTTCTTAGAGTTTCAATTGTCTGTCAATTATCAACATAATAATTAGATATATTGAACTCAAGATAATAATTTACTGATATTACTAAAATTATTTCAGATTAAACGTTATTGGAATTATCTTGTTGTTTTCTATTCTCAATAGATACTGTTTACTAATTGATACTGATATAATAATCTCCATTTATCCATCTACCGCAGAAATTGCTCCGACTTTAACCATAAAAATAAACAACTAGCTCCATGACTATTACATTTGTACTTGTTCAAGATGATTTTCAGTGTTCCACTGTTACAAAGTTTATTTCCTTTAGCTAAATTGCGAAATTTCCATGAAAAGTTACTACAGTCTGATTCTATGTTATGAATAAGATTCTCACCCTTTGAAAACAATTCCAACCCTTTCAGCAATATATGTCAAAGAGCAAGAATTTCATGAATTTGATTAATGCAAATAGAGGAATGTAATAAGTTGATAATTAAAATATTGACAAAGCGCTTATTTCATTCTCTACTCACATATTTATGTTTCACTTAGTTTTTATTTAAAATAACGTATCTTGACTGCCATGATTATTGACACGAACAACTAAAATACTGACAGAATATCAATTTGACCAAATATCAAAAAATAGACAATTGATCGTTTGAAATGCCAAGTTGGCACAAATGTTCTCAATGAATTGGGAACTATCTGATAGTTTAATTAGCAACATAATTTATTATTCTTCATGAAATGCCATCCGCTTGCAGCGTGTAGGCGGTCATCTATTCTGCTGGTGTATTCGCAAGCTTCTCTTTTATGATTTACGTATGATAGTTTCTATGTCAGGTATGCTGCACCAATTTTATAAGCAATGATTATTATTTTCTTACTGGTCCACGTTTTTCTTCAATCTTATCCATCAATATTCTCTGCAATCTCAATATGTGGGTCCACTCACAATATGCCACTAGTACTCAACTGATCTTTCTTTGAAGAGGCCCAGTAATTATCTTTGGACTACGATGCCTCCGTAATATCCACATTCCTGGTGCTTCAATTCTGTTTGGACTTCCAAAGACCCAGTTTCTGACCGATATGATACTTATAGGCCATTAATGACTCGAATTGGTACTTTACGTATAACAAGGAAAACATTAAATATTATAGATGCCGTCCTTGCCATGCCCATTTGACACAATTCTATTTCCTGATCAGTGTAAATACTAAATACTTGAATTTATCCACTGTAATGTTTTTTTATTTATTTAAATACACAACGGGTGGAATAAATTCATACCCATGGTATATCTACTTCCGTAAATAATTCATACACTTAACTACTCCATATACTTAATTTATGTACACACATAATTTCTAATTTATATAAAACATATTAGTATTTTAAATGAAACTCAATGTTTCTATCTAATTTCACAATATAATGAAAAATGTTGAAAATTCTAAAAAATTGACAATTGTTTCGATAAATGAATATCATCGTCAGTTCGCTTTTATATTCACCTGTTCACTGTTCTTCTCACGAGATCAAATTGTAGACTATTATATCCAGTACTGGATGTTTGAATCGGCAACTGGACCCATTTCTACACATTCCGGTCAAATGTTATTAACAGGGCACCGTCTTAATCGGGTACCGATAACGAGGGGTATAACTGCAAATTAATATGTGGACACCGGTATCTTGGAAAATCACCTCTATCATGTTCCTGATGACTCGCCAATCCAACCGCGGTTGCTCTCTATCCTGGGAATTGCTAATTTCTCCACGTGGGATTCCAGCACATGATCTCGAATGATTCGTAACGCTTCCTACTCATTCCGGTAGGCGGATGGATCTGGAAATTCGTTTCTAGTCACCAGGTAGAAGAGGTACCGCGAATTGTATTTGAGTGTGAGTGTCGTGCCAGGGGTTGAAATCTGATCTAGATTTTGTAATTGTAATTACCCAAACTTCTTTCGACAGACGGTTGCTAACCCTCGTGCGTGTTTGTTACTGGCGGGTATGTTGTGTGCCAGAGAATACTCTTCCGTTAGAGTGAACAAATCTAGTCGTTGTTCTGTAGGGATTCCATAACTAGCTTTTCCGGTACCTCAATATGCGCTCATAAATTCTTCGAAGGCAGGGTCAGGCTCTTCTCGGATATGGTTCACTCCTTCCCCTAGGTCATGGTCTCCTTCGAATGGAGCTAGTCGGTTTTGGTGGACTACTTTCGGTTTTCCATTGGGATTGTGCTTATGCGACAGATGACGATATTGGTCTTTTTCTTGATTAAGTACGGACCTTCCCAAAATTTCTGTAATTTTGCACAAAATCCTTTTTTCCTTGTCGGGTTCTGTAACCATACTTCGCCCTTTTTCTTGAAACTGCTTTCTGTGGCCTGTGTATCGTACCGTTTTTTCATTCGGTCGCTGGCAACATGAAGATTCATTCGTACCAATTCATGTTCATCGTCCATCCTTCTCCTCAGTCGGATCACATAATGTTCTCCTGCTAGATCTTCGCCAGGCCCACAGTCGAATTCCAGGTTACGAGGAAGCCTCGTTTCACGTCCAAACAGGATTTTAGCAGGTGTTTCGCCTGTGGACTAATTGATGATGGATAGATAAACCAATGCAAATAGGGAGAGTTACTTGCACCAATATTTCTGGTGGCCTGAAACTACTTTGGAGAGATATTTTCCAACGTTCCTATTCATTCTCTCATCCATTCCATCTAACTATGGATGCAGCGCTGTTGTTCTGGTGTTCTTCATTCCCAGCTTGTCACAAATTTCCTGGAAAACCTGGCTCTCGAAATTTCTTCCTTGATCACTGTGAACTTCCAAGAGCACTCCATTTCTGCTGGATAATTATTTCACCCATTCATCTGCGACAGTTGTGGCCTCTTGATTCGGAGTCGCGTGAGTTTCCATCCACTTTGTGAAATAATCCATTACTACCAAGATGTATTCACCACCATTTTTTGTCGTCGGAAATGGTCCAGCGATGTCTAAAGGCCTCCAACGTTTTATTATATCATGGGTGCCTTTCTTTTGCGATGTGGTCCATTACTCTTAGCACAAGTCGTACATTTCTTACACAAGTGTTTTACATCGTCGGAGCTGTGGACTCGCTGAAGGGTAGGTTACTCTCGTTCTCGGGATAACTAGCTATTTTATCTTATCGGTATCATCATGGTTCTCAAGGATTCTTCCCAACAAGCCTCCTTCCAGGACAATTGAGTCCCACAGAGCCCAATATGCCTTTAGTGTCGGTGAAAATCTTGACACTTCTTGCTAGGGAGTTCGCTGATTTTCTCCCTTCCATTGCCGAATCATCTCTAGGTAAGGATCATTCTCCTGATTTTCTCTGATCCATGCGGGTGGCAATTCTTCATTGACTACCGAATTTCTTGAAACTGCTACTTTCTTTGATTCCGCCTTGTTGCAGTGAGAATAGTCAACAGTACATGACCATGACCGTCTAGACAGAGAGTCGGCGTTTCGGTGATTCACACCGGCTCGATGTTCGCCCCTGTCTATTTTTCCCTCTGACTGGAGTTCTTGGATTACAAGAGTCTTGTGGCGCTTAAACGAACTGCGAACATGCTCTAGTTCGCCTTACTTCCGGCATTTGATCTTCTTCGGCTTCTTTTCTATCACACTCTTTATCAAGTTGACGATCTGGTTCAGTCTGTACTCGTGACCTTCTTCCTGTATGGTCCTGACATTGTTGTACCCCGAAGCCTTCGTGACTTCTTTACATTCAAGAAGCTCTTGGTTAGTAGGAGTCAGAAGGCACTTACGCGAACTAGGTATATGTTCTAGCTTGCCACAATTACAGCATAAGTTCTTCTTTGGCTTCTTTTTCAACACACCTTTTATCAAGTTGACGATCTGGTCAAATCTATCATCGTCACCTTCTTTTTCCGTGGTCCTACTTTTGCTGTATCACGAAGTCTTCGTGTCTGCTTCATATTCAAGAGCAGAAGTCAATGCATCGACCAATGTTTTGGGATGTGCTAAACGAAGCGTTATCTATATATCGGGTTCCCGTAAGCCACCAATAAAGGCCTGGATGCCCAGACATTCCATCATGTCCTCTGGTGCTGCTGGATAAGCGAATTGAACTAGTCGGGCGATATCCACTCATACTCTTGAAGAGTTTCATCATATTTCTGCTTTCGGTTCTTCGGCTGGAATTGGTACAAATGTTCTAGATATCCGTGGCCATATCGCATGTCCAACCTCTCCTTCAGCTGCTCGAAGTCATCCGTTTCTTCCAGTGGTTTTGTCTGATCTTCATCTAAGGCATCTCCTCGAAGAGCGATGGATAAGTTTACTGCCTTCTCCCTACCGGATCAATTATTCTCTCTAGCGTCTGCTTCAAACTGTTCTACGTAATTGGCTCATGACGTATTTCCGTCGAACGTTGGGGCTTTGACTCGAGCAAAACTGCCAATATCTTCTATCTTAGGGTATGCTTCTGGCTTGCAGAGTTTTATTTGCTCGATCTTCTTTTCTTCTGTTGGCGTGTCTTGAGTTCTCATATGTCATCTTTCTTTCTAATTCCTTGTCATCTTATTCTCAATCTTGTCGTCCATTGATTTTCTCATCCATCGTTATGGTATTCTCGATATCCGATTTTAGAGACAAAATTTTATTTTCAACGTCAGCCAAAAAGTCATTTTTCATTAATGAAAAATTGGCAGAAATATTGTGCATGTCAGCAGAAATATCATTCTTCATGGTTGAAATCGTCTCTTCCATATTAGTAGAAACCTTGTTCATGAAGCTGAAATATCGTTCTTCGTAGTTGACATCTTCTCGTCCCTAGCAAAAATTGACGAGATTAAGGTGGCAGCCTCGTCTTTGAATGAAAATGTTTCTGGATAAAAGCCGTCAAATTCCACTGTCACTTCAAGTCTTTCTACTAATTCACTTTTCTTACCGGACGTTTCCAACTCGCGATTTTCCAATTATGCACTTAGTTCTGTCACTTTTGGGTCACTTAGTCTCTTGGCCATGTTTAGGTTACTATTTATTGATATTACCCGACACCTGACACCAATGTAATGTTTTTCTTATTTATTCAATACACAACGGGTGTGATAAATTTAAACAAACGCTATATCTACTTACGTAATTTATTTACATACTTAACTAGTCCTCATACTCAATTTATGTACCTACATAGTTTATAATTCATATTAAATATATTAATACACTGTTCACTTTTAATAAAGTTCACTTTCATATTGACTTGTTCACTGTTCGCCTCACGAGATCAAATTGTAGACTTCTCTGTTAGGTAGTCTCTTATATATTAAACATTTTCTAGCGCCTTTTATGCCGGAAATGTCTCAATTGCGACTCCCAACCAACGATTGACTTTCTTGGAAATTGAAACGAAGCTACTCTACTCTCAGGGTTGTATGAAACAAACATTTTGAAAAGAGTACACTGTAGATTCGTGACAAACTACGAGTGTATTTGGGGATAACAAAGCAAGTTCTCAGGGCTTGGTTATCTGAAGGATATGTAGATAGAAAATTTTATATTGAAGTTATGATGACAAAAAACGAGGAAATGAAAATAAGGGCGCCACTAACTTTGGTTCCTAAACAAAGTTAGGGAGAAATGAAATACACAATCAGCCAACTTTTAACTGATGTTACTGCTTGGAAAAGAAATTATTTACTAATGCCAAAGGCCATGTTCCTGTGAAGTAAGTAATACAAGTATATAAAAACATATAAATATAATGAAATGAAATGATACAATAATGCAGAAGGTGTTAGTAAACTATTATACAGTGTTAGGAACACTACGAGGGAACATACGTTCTACCGTCAATGTGTTAGAAAGAGACAAAATACATACATAAATTTAGTGTATTACTCTTCTTCGCTAACAGGATAACATAACATACCTAACATGCGAATTAAGTTGTATTTCAATTTGTATTAATAATAATATATGTTTACAAATATCTCACAGGATCTCATAAAGTGGAAAGAAAATACATGTCCACAAATTCTTTGTAGGTACAACAGTGTTGCCAATTTTCAATGTATATTTATATTAATAGTGAAATGCATTGTTCTAACATGAGAACAAGTTATAAGACTCTTTCTATTATGATAATACAAAAGATTGTAACAGATCAAGATATAATTAATCCCATCTATTCGTTGAACATTTTATTTTAATACTGGAAATTCTTCTAGTTTTCAGTTTGAAAGCGGTTGAAACCTTTACTTTTTTCAGATTTGGCAACGTGAAATTGGTCTCGGAATATCTGCTGTGGTTCGAATATGTTAGTAAAAAAATTTTTCGTATCTTTATCGTTTGTATGCAAATGAGAACAAATTCTCTGTGTAAACACAAACAGTACAAATTAAAAAACGTTTTCGATAATAAACATGAAATCGAATTCTGATGAAAATGCCTACAATTTTTAAATAATAGGAATATTCTGATATGTAATAAATTGAAAAATAAGGCTTCTTAATTCTTCAATTAACTTAAATCAAAGGTTCGAATAAACCCCCGTTCTGAGCTCACCAGTAACTGAGACGGTTACAAAATTCTTGACGATCACGTATGAGCATTTCAGGTGTTAATTGCATACAAATTTGCGAAATTTGTTCCCTTAGTTCATTCAGAGAAGTGGCTCTGCTTTCTTGGAAACCATAAATTCTCGATTTTACATAACCCCAGAAAAAGAAATCGTTGAGAGCCAGATCTGGAGATCTCGCAGGCCATCTAATGTTACCATTCGTGGAGATTATCCAATTGGGAAATTGTGTATTCTTCAAAAAATTTATTCTTAGTCGATAATTATGTGATGCACAACCGTCATGTTGATACCAAATATCATCGAAGTTGACACCTAATTGTATAAGGGCAGAAGTAATTTGATTTTCTAGCATCTCCAAATATTTTTGTCCGGTTAAATTGCCGTCAATAAAAAAAGGTCCAAATAAATGTTCACCTAATATTCCAGACCAAATGCGCGATTCGTATTCGTTTGATTGTCTATCCAATTAAATGTTCACCTAATATTACAGCCCAAACCTTTAACTATTGGGGATATTGAGTTCTACTATTGTAATATTTGTGTAGATTTGTCCTTGACGAATATCGAATAACGGATGAATTATGTATGGGAAAAGTCGATTCATCTGTGAACAAAAGATTTTTCGAAAAGTTTTCGTTCAATTGTATTTTTTCCATAACTACTTCACAGAATTCCATTCTACGAAATTGATCGTCTGGAAAAATTTCATGGCTCTTTTCCAGTTTAAAACTACGATAACCATTTTTTGTAATACGACTGTAGAGGATTATTTTCCACAATAGCACAAATTAACATATCTCTTTCTCCTTTTTCGGGTTGGGTTTGACGATTTTGTATACGCGGTCCATGTTTAGTAGGATTGATACATCCATGCTCTTCAAAAATTTTTATAACCGTTCTCACTTGTTTATTGCTAATTGGTTCGGCATTTTCGAATACCCCAATAAACAAATTTTCTGCTATTTCTCGATATGAATGACCCTGGCAGTACCATTTTACAATTTGCACTTTATGGTGTACTTGCATACTCATTTTATAAGATTTGCAAAAGATCGTTACTCATTCGCAAACAAACGTTTAGTGAAGTACCCAAATTGTACAGTTAAACATCTTCAAGAGGCGCACGCGCAATTCGTATTAGTCTGGTATAATAATCTACGCTGGCTTTTGATTCTCTGTCTCACGATTATCTTTCTCTTACATACTGGTAACGCCATGGGACCGTTATAATTTCCCGTTGGCCGTGAGAGGATTATCGTTTTACGTTGAAATTGAATGTGATTGATTTTTCTCGAAAATAAAAAGGAAACTTTTAAGGGCACTTACAATTTTAACGTTTGGATTGAAAATGAAGAGAGGGGATAGATAAAAATAGAATAATTAGAGCTGTAGACGAAATCATTCTATCAGGAGCGTAGGAAACAGGCGGTTTATATTGAGATATTCTTGTAACTAGAAAACAGTTATAAACAAATATTAGCATACGACTTATTTCTCATGTCATGATACCCTATCAAAGAAAACGATGATACACTGAATATATTTGTTTCATTACAACATATTGCCGCTTTTGGACTCTGTATTTGTTGCCATAGAATATTCCATATGATGTTAATGACATCTATTATGCTTATATTCATTAATTGTACCCTCAATATCGACGAAAGTAATTTTTTTAGCTTTTCGCCGTTGATTGATATGTCATCAATCAAAGCTATCCTCCAGTGATTTTTAGTGGCACTTATTTGAAATACTTAAAAGGTAGGTTTTAATTTATTGTTCAAATCATATTAGCGTAAACTAACCGAACTAATATAGTGAATTAGATTATTACTACTGAATTATTTCTTTGTGAATTAATCATGAACGGATAAACGAAAGTAATGTTGATTTTTTTATTGTTCATTGAATTAAGCTATCACTTTAGTACAATCTTATTATTCCTCAATTAATAAACTAAACTGTCTACATTCCACATCTGTATTTGCACGCCTCTCGAAGGCGGTGCCTACCAGACATACCTTTACACGTGGTGGGAGTATACTCCCATCACGCCTTTACACATACAGTTGTTACACGTTTTCGACTTTATGATATCTTGTTAGCGAAAAAGAATAATACGCTGAATTTATATGTATTTGTCTCTTTCTAACACATTGACGGTAAAACGTATGTTCCCAACACTGTATAGTGAATACTTATATACATAGTACAGAAATTTTGAGTCGTAGAAGTAGGTGAAGCCTTTTTATGATCACAAAAAACTTATCTGGAATTGATGAAGGCGTCTGTTAGATAATCTGGAATTACGCAGTGATCCAGCTGATTCTCCTGACAAGATGTTAATTTATAATTCTATAAAATTGCCCTTGGTACCTTCGAATTACTGCACAATTCCTTCGAACTCAGCAAATTCTCTCCCGTTCCAGTCAGAAATCCGATATCGATATCCCTTCTTTTGGCCGAATAGACTTTACGACTATTCCACCACAAAGGAATTTACAATAATATTTAAAAGTAGTTTTATTCCACATTTAAACTGGAAATACGTGACGTATATTGCATCAAAAAATTAGTAGTAGAAAGTATTCAGTAAAATTATTACTTTGAAATGTTAACAGCAAAGTTAACTTTTCAAAATCTCTATAAAAACGGTCACAAAAAAATAGAGAGTCCTTCCAAGAAATCGGTGAGCACCCGCCAAAACTTCAACTTTTGTGTATAGTATTAAACAGGATCGGATTTAGGTACTACACCAATGAACGATTGTGTAATACTACTATGTCAATCTTCAATTGATTAATTGATCATAAGGTCATATTTCCCCATCGTATTTATTTTATTTATCGTAGGTTGTCTTTGTTATCTGCAATTGTTGTTGTATCGTACCTTAAGTGGTTTAATGGCGTACCACTGACTTTAATATCTAGCGACTCGTTTTCAATTGTCAAGTTTAGACATAAACCTCAAATATCATTGGTGGTAGATTGTATCCTTACCCAATATCTTTTAATATGTTTACTTCATTCGTGCGATTTGCATTATCGTTTCTAAATGTTGCTGTTTGATTTAGGTACATATTTCTCATGATTCTTCTGCCTCCATCATTTATGTCCATTTATTCTAAAAGCGGTATTAATAGATCATAATTAACTTTATGAAAAGCGTTTTCATAGTCAATGAAACATGTGAATACCTCTTTTCTCTGATCAACATATTTCTGTATTAGTAGTTTTATGGAAATTAATGTTTCCCTAATACCCAGACCATTTCTGAACCCAATTGGAGTCTCTTCTGCTCTTTCTTCGAATTTCTTATAAATCTTTCCATGTATGACCTTTAAGAACGTTTTTAGGATATGGTTCGTCAAACTAATTATTCTGTGCTCATCAAAGGTTTTGGTGTGTGCCTTTTTAGGCAAAGCCACGAAGGTATACTGAATAATATGGATACAATTGAACATACACATAGTTACCAATAAAAATTGAAAAAATATATTTCATTCGTAGTTCAGAAATGGAAGCGTAATGCGTAGATTTGTTTTTAATGAGGCATGTTCGTTAACAAAACCCGCATGGTTAAATCAAGGGTTATGTTTGCTTGTTCATATCGAGTATATCATTTTCAAGTCAACAATAACCTTTCTCTTGTTTAAGGAAGTATAGTCCTCAAACAGCATTGAAATATCTATTCGTAAACCCAAATTTCTTTCGCTACAAATTTTAATCGAATATTTGTTAATGAAAGTAATTATTTCTTAGGCAAAGTTATATAACACCAAATGAAAGTAATTTTGTTTCAGTTGTATTAAGCTGTAATTCATGGCTGAGGTCATTATTCATGACATTAAAAGCTTTATGATGCGAGCAAATGATTGTATGTCTTTGGTTTGAGAGAATTACAAAAAAATAAAGAAGAATGTATTCGAGAAGTTTGAATAATTAATATGTCTGGTATCCTACACCAATACGGTGGGCTTCTAAAAAACATATGTTTCGAAACAATTTTACGTCAAGAACATCAATAATATTATCATTTTGTGCTTTGTGCACCTCGAAATTTCAACGAAACCGGAATAGGCCGAAATATTGAATCATGAGAAACTTTATAAGGGTTTCTTTTTGCGAAGTTTCGTTTTTATGATGAGCCGTTTTTTAAATGGGAACTCGGAGAGGTATTAATCTTACCAGTGCTTTTCACAACCACGCGATTGCTTCGTATTATTTTCTCATTAGTTGGTTAATTTTCAATTTTTTATGATGAATAGAACGGCCATCTTAAACCTGAGTTTTTCACGTCTCAGAAGTTTCTAGATTTAGGAGCATGAAAATGCGAAATTCAGTATTGCATGATGGCATTTTTGATTAACGTTCAAATGTAATGGCAATTATTATTTTCTTGAAAGATTCGAGACTCTCCTAAGTAACTTTTGCTTAGAATTAACCTTTCTCTCTTTTTCTGAGCATATAGGAAAGTCGCCTAATATGAAGATAGTGCCCAATTTGGAGTACTTGAATATGTCCAGTAATACTCGTACTTACTTGGCCATATGTTGTGCACAGTGTACCATGCCCACCATAACGTGTAAAAGTTTGAGCTGCAGGACGCTACGTTTCACTTCAGCGTAATCTTTATAGAGACCGCTTCGAAATTTTGAGATGTGCAAGAAAATTGGTGAATTTTCGAATCTAAAAGGTAATGTCGACATATTTATTTTGATTAATAATGAGCTAGGGTCTACAGGTAATTACTCTATAAGCTTAATGTGTTGTAATTTTAATACTTGCTACTTTTATAATGTTTTTCTTAAAATAAATACGCATATATTTGTAATTGTTTCAGATGTTATGTAAACGTAAAACTTGGAAATGTATAAACATGATAGAAGCTACTAGGGCTTGCAAAGAAAAGTGCATAGGATATATGAAAAGTGCCAAAACGTTTAATGCCCCACAATCTACCTTGGAACGATATTATGTTAAAAACGACAAACAACCTGAATATATTTTCATTTAAATGCTTCGAAGGAAACCAGTTTTTACGGTAGAAATAGAAAAACAATTAGTACAACATTGTTTACATTTAGAGATTTTTTTTTGTATTATTTGTAGAGTCAATATTGAGTTATGCCGAAGAAATAATATTGAAAATCCATTTAGTAACCGTAAGGAATATACAGGATCTAAATGGCTGTCAAGCTTTCTGAAACAAATTGAAGAATTATCGTTTAGAACGCCGCAAGGAATATAATATGCTTGAGTAAACTCATTCACCAAAGAATATGTGGCCTCGTTTTTTGATCTTGATGAAACTTTGCTAGAAAAAGTGAATCGCATTCCAGCACCTGTATTAATAGGTTATTGCTATGACGGGAAAAAAGCAAGTAGCACGGCTTTCTTCTGCCTAGAGAGGATCAATCATGATAGGGGTTATGGGTTTCAACGCAACTGGCCTTTATGTTCCACCTTTAATCATTGTTACTGGGAATTGATAAATGAAATGGGGCCCCTGTTTGCTCCTATATGCTTGCCATCCATCACAATGGATACAACAAGAAATTTTTGTACAATGGATAAGACATTCCATTGTACACGTAAATATGACTTAGGATGATCCAGTTGTACTAGTGGTCGATGGCCATTACTCCCATACCAGTAACTTGGATGTGATAAATGTAGCATGTTCACATTATATGCTCACCACCACATAACACCAACAAAATGCAGCCATTGGTTGCAGCATTTATGTCACAGATTGAAACATTCTGTGCACAAGAAATAACATCCTGGTTGAAGCAAAATACAGGACGTATTGTGACCTGCAGCTTTTCCATTTTCTTAATGTCTATATCGCTTTTGTGATGTCCTTCAACGTGATAGAATCGCTCGTTCTTCGATCCTTATTCACAGTATCCGTGTTATCTATTGGTTCTTCATCAGTAGTGGTATACAATCGTTTTTATAAATACTCCTTCCATCTGCCCATTATTTCAATGTCATATGTTAATATTTCTCCTATTTGGCATTTAACTGTTGATGCGCTAAATACTTTATTACCCCTCATTTTTTTATCATTCTGTAGAACAGTTTTTGGTTGTCCTTGCTGTGTTCTTCAAATTTTCTACAAAAAAGTTCCCAACTCATCTGCTTTTCTTCTTTTACTACATTTTTTACTATTTGCCTTGGTTTTTATATTCCTGGTAATTATGAACCGTTCTGTTCTCTAAATATTTATTCCAGTTTTATTTTTTAAATCCAATTCCCTGGCTAATTTCTTGATTCCACCATGACGTTCGCCTTTTGGTTTTATTAGACGTAAATATTCCGCAAATTTGGTACTGTGAGTTCTGTGTATTTTCTAGTCACCTCTTCTTCTCTTAACTTTGTTACGGTATTAAAATTCACTAAATCATTTTCTTATAATTAATTGAAATTCAAAATTCACATATTAAAATTCACTAAATAATTTTCTTAAATCTAACTTAATTGGATTCATATCACAAATAATTGTAAAATTAATGTATATTGGGTTGCTTACTTTTAGGATATTTATTTGCAAATCGCTTTATCAGTTGTTGGCGATTAGCTGGACAAACCTGAAGGTTAAATTTTATAGTCAGTTTTGTACTCAACTTTTCGGCTATCAATATCATTATCATTTAAGGTTTTAACTGGATGCTGAATAGCACGATAAAGGAATTTAATTTTCTAAAATGAGGGGATGTCTTTGATAGTCGGTGGGCATGTCTCTTTATCTTGGACACTTGCTGAGAAGTGTTTTCTGTGGAAGTTTGGCAGTGAAGATGGGTGAGTTCGTCTCTGTAGTATTTCGTCTACATCGTTTATTGAGTTCTGAAATTATTTTGAATTTCTAAAGTGGCAATTTTGGTAATGATAATTTTCGGAAGCAGTGGGGCTTCCGCCCTGTAGAACCTCTTGAAGAGTTGTTGAAGAATAGGCAGACGCCAATATTAGTGTTGTTGCTTTTGCTGTGCCCCTGTGGTAGCAAGTTGTCTCCATAGCCTGTGGATAGGTTTAAAGGAGGATCCGTATTAAGCGGGATTTTAAGCACACCTGTTGTTTGGAGGATTGGAGTTGTTCAATCATTCATCACGTCTAATTATTAGGATTTGAGATTTAGTGGTAGAGACGACATTTCAAAAAAATATCTCGATTTTTCGAGATAAGTCCTTCCGATAATATTTCTCTTGCGAACCTACATCTTTCATGGTTCTATTTTAGATTTTTTTGGCACGTTTTAATTGGAAATTTCCCATTTCCATTGGAAAACCAGATATTCAGATCCCAGCAAACATGCATGAGCGGTAGATAGACGGGCTTTAGCTGTTAACTGCGGTTAGATGTCGGCAGCGGCACAGCGATGTCGGTAAATAATTGGAATGATATCAGTTTTGCCGCCTTGGCTGAACATACGCATATCTATGGTGGATGTTTGTAATTTAGCCACAAATTACCCGTTGAAAATTTGAGATAGTCGCGCCGATGTCGTTTTGACACAGTATGCATGGCGGCATGCGACCTGTAATGAAAATAAAACATTGGCATTACTGAATATCACCTTGGCCGTTGGCACTACTGCTCATTTGCTAGACGTTGTGTTGAACACGTGTTGAAAATCAACCTAATCTAGTTGTGTTGTGGTGTGGTAATTAATAATTAATCACTGTAGCGACAATTTTATTAGATTTGGGCGTTGTATCCAATCTATTCGGAGCAAAGGCACGAGCAAATATGCCCGGAAACACAGAAACGTAAGTACATACATCATTTATGTTGCATCATATACCATCATAATATATGTTTCCTCTAGAAAACCCCTGCATAATATCTCCAAGAGCACTCGTCAAAAACAGCGTCTTGCGAAAAATGCTGTTAAGGATATAGTCTCCACTGTAGAGGCTGAGGTTATAATAGACAATATATCTCGTAGAAGTAATAATCTTTGTGTTGATAGTGAGCCCGGACCCAGTAAAGCTATTGGCGAACATATTTTTTTATATTTATATATATTTTTTATATGGAATATTTTTTTGATTTTTCATTATATTTCTTTGTTTTAGTCATCATGTTTCATTGTTAAACCTATAAGTATATATATATATATATATATATATATATATATATATATATATATATATATATATATATAGCCTGTAGATTTGCATAAATCATTGATGAAGCCCCAACAGTGGGATGCCAGCGGTTGATTAGTAGGATACCCGCAATCGCGCCATAATTTGTACAATGCAATATCAGTTCACCCTAACTTAGTCAATTCGCTAAAGTCCCGCTATGTAACGAAGCGGGTGGTAGTCTGGAGGCCTACTGGTGGCCGTCGCGACACGGGCTAGCCGGGCCGGCGACGTATCATGATTGTGGCCCACTTATGTTGTCCGTCGGTTGTTTTTAAAGTGCCTCTAGAGGCCCACGTGTAACATGTTTGCTGGGATAGTTCTCCGGAATCAACTTTAAAACAAATTAGGAAGTCTGGGTAAGCTGTATAAAAATATCTTTGATGGTATGGTGTTCGCGATCGGAGATCTAGAAATATTATTTAATGCAGTGCGTCCTTACTTAGTCTGATGTATTTGTCGCCACATGGTGAAAGTTATTTTCCATAGTGTCCAGTTGATTGCTGCCAGCCTCGTGAAAACACGTTTTTGTACAGGTGGACAAGGTTTTTTTGGTTTTATCTGATTAGTGTTACTTTTATTTCTATATCTACATTTTTCTTTTTTTAAAACAATACTTTCAAAGATAACAAAAATGAATTTGATAATTAAAACAATCCTTTATTGTTAATAAATAAAATAAATTAATCTTGGAATTCACCACAACAAAAAAAAGTTTTGCAATCCCTTGAGGATGCTTTTTAAACTTTAAATTATAATAAGGTTTACTTAATATATTTGTGCGCTTTAAGCAATTGCTTTGAGTTCTTATTTAAAGTTGTTGATATGGAATTTATTAAGGTTAAATGAAATTCATTAAGGTTCAATGAAACCTATTGTTTGCTGACTATATTGTTATATATTGTTTGTTTTTCTTTGTATTCTTTATTACTTCTGTTAAATTCGTTTTTCCTATCAATTTTTGCTACCACCATTCTGCTCCAAAGCAATATTAGCATATTAATCTAGTTTTGATTCCATGTAATTCCGAAACTATTACTAGAATCAGAAATGTTCTAGAGAATTGCCGCTGCAGTTGGAAAACTTTATTGCATTTTAACCAAGTGTAGATGAAATAAGCCCCAAGGAATTCTTCGTCTCGTTGGAGCACCCTAATTTAAGATTCTGATTGCTTTTTATTATGTGTATATGATGTGTTATAAATTTGTATGAGCACGTAAATTATTAATTTATTCCTTAAGCTTGAATATTTTCTAATTTCTCTAACGTTAGTTATCAACGCAAAATATACTACTGCCCATTCCAATATAAAAAATTAATAATTAATACAGAAAAAACGGTGAGGTTATGCAAAATATTTCCTTGTACCTTTTCATAAAATTTGACCGACAAAGTGGTCGTCCTGTAGCCGTTTTCAAGTGAATCTATTAGCACCAATGTAAGTCGGTAGAAGTCGAAAGTAGAAGCTCGTATTCTCCAAAGGGCACAAGCGATATTGTTAGAAGCTTAATAAGCTCTAAAAAGAAAATAGGACATTGTGTGTTAAGTAGCAAAAGCAATACATTCCTAAACAACAATGTAAATTGTTGGCCGAGATCAAGAAACAGTCTGGGAATGTGAATTTACTACGAGGTAGATACACATACTATTTGTTCGGAAAGAATTTGATAAGTACCTAATTGGAATTTTTATAATGTTCTGAACTAGAATCGTTTCCAGATTGTATAACTATAGGTGCTATAGGCGGTGAAACAGTATATTAGTTTCCTGTTTGTTTAACATGAGTCCCACAATTTTACCATACATCGCTAAAATTGTCACGAAGTATTTGCCGAATTTTGTGAAGGACAGCTGCGCTTATACCTAGTTGGCAACTGATTTAATTTACGTAAACAAATTTTCACAGTACCGCAGCTCATTTTGATTGGATCAAAAATATAGTGGTATGGGGGTAAAAGCAAAGAGTATAAACGGACTTATTGCAAATATTATCAGTGACGAGTTAATTTTTAAGTTCCAGCTCGTTATTAACTTTAATTAATCGTTTTTCCACTGGAATCTTTTCACAACTATCTCAAGTCTTCATAAATTTTAGATGAATAAACCCGCCATAGCATGTCCCAATCCAGGTTGAAAAAGAGTGAGGGGGAGAAGTAGAACCTTGTTAAACCAGGATTCATCTGGTCCGGATGATAGCACCCTGTGAGGGCTCCTGTCTAAGACACAGATGAAGAAATGGTCCACAGGGGTCGTTCATCTGAAAAACGGAGGAGCCAATAAGGGGAGACTGGTATCCGAAGTCCTGAAAGGCAGCCAGCCTAGAGGAAGTGAACCTCGAACATAGATTATATGGCACTCCAGACTGAGGGTTGAGACGTCAGGTTATTGCGTTATCTCAACACCCCGTTTCACAGTTTTATGTTTTATTTTTATGCAATTTCTGATACTATTTATCGCTACATACTTGTACTTTGCTCATTGTTCCGGATTTAGAAGCTATTTACTTGTATTTTATATACTTATACACATATTCTACCAAAACCTCAAATTTCCTGATAAAGTAAGCAAACAAATTTGAATGATAATATTTTTAATTTACAATGTCCATATTATTGATTAATTTTACAGTCTTAAGGAAAATTATTATTTTCTAATTTATTGTTTATGTTTTATATAGGAATTTATTACTGACGTTTAGAATATACTTTAGGTAAGGTTATATATGAGTGTTGGTTTCAATAATATCAGTAATAAATTTATGTTACATTTTGTTACATGTCGAGCTGTTTCAGTTTAGGAACTTGTCAATAAAACTAATTTTTCGTCTAACGTTTTATTTGACTACTTTGACATTTTTAAATTGACAGTCTTGTACATGGGGTAACAAAATATTAAATAAAAGAACAATAAAAATTCTAACAAGTTTCAACATCCTCCCTCCTGCTAGATAAATAATTTTTCTTCTATCTCTAGTAGACAAATTTTCGGGATCGGACGTCGTTATTCAGCAGTTGAGGTTTCCACATCCACGACGCGAACCTTTCTGTCTGGCCCAGGATATAATGCAGTTACTCGGCCCAATTTTCAGTTTTATCTTGGTGTTAATTTTCATCATTCGTCATTAGTCTGGATTGGGTTTTGATTCTTCGTCCATTTGTTTCTTTTTGGTAGAGTGGGTAAATATTCCTTGACCTATCGTTTCTAAAAATTGCCTAGCAACATCTGTGATTTTTCCCATCCACGTCGGAGGCAAATGGAATCTGGTCCTAGATGTATACATGTACTATCACCATTTGACGATCCCAGGAGAAAACTGTTTGGAGTGATCCCTCCAAGATCAGCTGGATCGCTTGATACTTAGCGGCCTAGAATTTACTATGTGTTCTGCTTCAATAAAGAAGGTTTGCAGAGTATCGACTCTGGGGGATTGGTTGTACAAATTCTTCGAAATAATTTTACAAGTCGAATTAGCCTTTCACATGTTCCGCCCATGTGAGGCGCTCCTGGAGGATTGAATTTGAAGTCAATGCTTCTTGAATACATTGCATTCACAACTGAATGGTCGATTATTTGAAAATCCCTTTTGATATATTTAACAGCAGATGCTCTATCTAAGTTTCCTCACCCTATTATTGAAACTAGAGAGGTATTTAAAGGTATGTTGTATCACTTTTCCGCCCAACCTATCTAATATGTGAGAAAAGTATTGGTTTACCCAAAAAAAAGTTGGAATTTTGAATTTTTTTTTGAGTTATTTCTACGTTTTCCATCAACAACAACACGAAAAAATGGTGTTTAGAAAAAAAAATCCTGTGTGTATGTCGTAGTCGTTGTCGTCGGCCACTTTTCCTTACATGTCTTGTTAGCACGATACAGCCTCCGGAGTGCAATTAGTCACCAATTTTATGATGGAATATTGTTAAGGACATGTCACAGATGAACCCTATTGATTTTCAGCTCACCAGAGCCAGTACAACGGGTGCTATGGTACTTGAAGTACTAAATTTTTCTCATTTTTGGAGAATTTTAAGTTTGTTAGCACGATACAGCCTCCAGAGAGTATACGATTGATCAATTTCATGATTTAATATTGTTCAAGCTGTCTCACAGATGTACCCTATTGATTTCCAGTAGACTAGAGCGAGTACAGCGGGTCCTATGAATCCAGATATACTAAATTTCTGGTTATTTTTCGTGAAATTTTGGTTTGTTAGCACGATACATCCCCCAAAGTGTATACAACTAACAATTTCATGATAGAATATTGTTCAGGGACACAAATGCGGGAAAGTTAGTTTTAATCTTTAAAGCCGTTTATTGTAATATTGATATTAGCCCACTTGAATTATAGTCGGTTTCTTATTGACTGACAGCACGCGAAAAGGTCACAGATGCTAGTCAGGTAGTAAAGCATAAGCGTCACAGTTCATCTAAGGAATTTATTTACTATTTAATTTTATACCCGATCTGATATATAAAGGTAATATAAATGTAAATTCAGTTAGTTAAAACAACTACGTGACCTTCATACATTTGTAGAGTACATACAGTTGAAACAATATATATATTTTTGAAATAATCTTGTAACGCAACTATTCTGCCTGAATATTTAATTAATTATCTTGAGAATTTGGAGCAGGTCAATTCTTGGGAGACATATTAACAAACCATTTATGAATTCATTCTCCAGATAATTACTTTCTGATTTTCGAAATGTTGATAATAACATTTCCAAGAAACATTACAATATGGTCTTACTAGGGATTGTCCCAATGACTACCTAGAAATTTTGCAGGTATATACGGTGAAACTTGGTCTCGCCCAAATTTGTATAATTTGTTTTGCTAAGAGTCGCTTATGATCCATAATTGTTAACTGTGTTGTGAAAAAATGTCTCCAAGTTTACCCCAGTAACAAGAACAAGCTATAGAACCGATAGGGATCTCTATCGACGAATCTTCGGATGATTCTTGTATGGCCAGCGAAGAGGATGATACTATAGATTTAATTTTATATTTCCTATAAATGGTATGTTTACTTTACTCAATATACATTAATTCATGGTCAATAAATTTGAATTATGAGAATTAAACTATATTTTCTTTAAATAATTTAATAAAAATTAAAATGTAGCTTGTTAATAGGCCTAAACGAATGAATTTTATGTCAACTGTAATGTTTACCGAATCTAATTAAATGATCAAATTGAACTGATATCGTAATCTCCGGCACTGCCGCACTGTTTATTTTTTTGCTGGCATTGTTCAGTTTTATCACCATATTGTATTTTGAGCTGAAACAGGGATGTACAGATAACCAATACAGATACCTACTTGTTTTGCATTAGAATTTTAGTATTTACCTGTAAAATTCTTAGGATCACTCTGTAAGATATAATTTTCTATTTGAATATTTAATGAGGCTACCGTGCTGTGAGACATTAAGAAATAGACTATACATTGATCAAAACTTCTAGGGGTTTTTACCTACGTTTTAATTGAGTGTCTTCAATGTTTTTGTTGAAAAACTAAAATAAATAATATATTTATAATTTTGGTGGTCTTATTTACTACAATAATAATCTAATCCTTGTCCATAATCTCCCTATCGGTAGTCCAATATCTCCCTTCAGATGTGGAGAGTTTGGACAATCGTAACTGCTAATATTATTTGAGGTTTTGATGAAATCCTACATAATCGTTCAAATGTAAAATTGGTTTTGGCTCGCGAAAAGTCACTGCTAACAATACTATATCAGTGATCAAGAATGCCAATTTGAGAAATTTGGAAATATAATCATTGTCCAAAGTGTCGCCCCACTCCTCATTGAGTTGACAAAAGACTGGTACTAGAAAATTTAACCATAAAAAAATTATGTTTAAAACTACTCAGTATGAACCGATTAACTAGCGCTTTCAATGAGAAGTACATATAAAACCAAATTAAACCGACGAGTCAAGTTCTTAGACATTCGTGAAACATGTCCTTGCATGTTGCCAGTTGTTTTACTACCCCCCTAGCTAGCTCAAGAAAAATACTATGTGTTTAGTAGAGTATGGGTGGGTAAATGTAAAGATGCAAGAATGCTTAACAGTGTAAAAGTAATACTTTAATATCACCAATTGACTCTTATGATGTGATTAACAAAAATAAATCAGTTACATCAGTTGGTTCCCAACGAGTAGGTATGAGCAAACTCATGTGATATATTATTATTGTTAAATGTAAATGTCAAGTTTGTGGAGTCCTCAAGGCCAATAATTGTTTGGAAAGATCTTACTTGATTGTCTAGTGCTTCTCTAATTAAGGGTAGAATTGCTTCCAAAAAATATCAGCGTATTGCCTGTGTGATTCAGTGCTGTAGAGATGGCTGACTGGTAGATAGGAATGCAGTTACGAGGTACAGATAATAATGAATTTATGAAAGTAAGAAGAAGGTGAGAACTAAAAGGCCTAAAACAACAAAGTCCTATGTCACCTACCGTGAATCAGTTAGTCAGTTACAGTGTTTACTCACCCATGATGTTGTGTGGCCTAGATGGATGATTTTATTAGTTGTTTAAATTTTCAAATCCTCTAAGAGAGTGTTACCATCAGCGAAATACAATTTAAAACAACTGAAAGTGTTTGTTTTCTTTTTAGATACTACTCCTATAAATCCTAGAATGTTAAGCTCTTGCTTAGAATCAGAAACCCAAAAGAAAGGATGTAAGAGGAAAGAAACTCCAAAAAAAAGTTGAAATGTTGAAAGTTGAAATTCCCCACTAAGGAATTTCAAATATATCATCTGACCAACCTTGAAACGTACCTAATCATAGACTTATATGTGACATAGAACCAGATTAGATTTTCAGAATTAATGAACACAATTATAAGTTCCATGAAAATTTTATGTCAATTACTACCTATAACCTGTACTCATAAACAATATAAACATGAAGAACATTAAAATAATATACTTTAAATAATCCATATCTTTCTTAATGTGATTCAATTCTATTTATTTTTTTATTCTGGCATGATCTGGTAAGTAATTTAACAAATAAATTTAAGGACTGTTACTTTTAATTCGTAACAGTTTCGAGATAATCCTGAAAAATGTGTATAACATTGTTCTTCAATACCCTGTATCTTGAAAACTGATGCCTTAACTAATTTTTTTACTGAGTAAACTCATCTTATTTTGCAGTGTTCTTCCTACCTAGCAACAGGGTCACAATGTTATAAAACGCACTGTATAAATGTATAAAGTTATAAAAAAGTTATAATCCGTTAATGTAATATATGAGAGTCTAAGGCAAGAAATTATTACGAACAGAACAGAAATTACTAAAGAAATAACAAATAAAATAGATGGTTGCGAGACTAGAATTCTTTTGAAGCTGGAGGAGCTGAATAAACGAATAACTTAACTTGAAAGTAAAAGCGAAAATCTAAGGGTAAAAGTAGAGGCTATAGAAAGGGAAGCTAAGAAGAATAATGTTTTGATTTCTGGTCTGAAGTACGATAAGATGTCACTCAATATTATACAACACTCTCTTAAAAGTCTACTGGATATTGATATTAGCGTTGAAGATATTAATGATTTTTATCAACTGGGAAATTCAGGAAATAGACCAGTTAAAATTGAATTAGTATCCTACCTAAAAAAAATTGAAATTCTTAAAAACTGTAAAAAGTTAAAGGGGACAAATATACGTATTTCGAATGATCTTACAGAAGCCCAACGCGAGGAAAACTTTATACTAAGGAAACGTTTAAAAAAGGCCCGACAAAATCCCAATCTGAACTCATACATAAGAGGTAACACCTTATTTATAGATAACCAGCCCTACAAAGCCGGTGATCTCGAAAATACTGAAGACGAGGAACTAAATAACCAACAGGTCAAAATAAATAGTGCCCCTTCTACACCGAATTTTCACAGCCAACGCCAAATTGACAACTCAATTGTAAACTATCAACAGAACGACACACCAAGGGAAACACCTGCAAAAACCAATGAAACAAGAGGAAAGAACAACAAACCAACTACCAGTAAGCCTATACTTCCGGACTTATGAAGCAAAATCAACGCCAATCATCAACAGGTTGTACTCCCGGAACTACAGAAACTAAAAGAATACAGAGGAAGATTGCGCTCAGGCAGCGATAAGTCTTAAATTTTTTCTATTGCACCTCTGCTCATTTTTATTAAAAAAATTTAAAAAGCTAATAATTCCTTTTCTTAAATTGACTGTCTCGACCCTTACTTCGTGAATTTTCAATAACTTGTATTATATTGTGGAATTAACTAGAGACCTTGAGTTTCATTTAAAAACACTAATTCCTTTTCTGTTTGTTCTATTTCTATAACTTCTTTTGTATTTAGTTTTGTTGACTTATCTGTGTTTGGTTCAGCTCTTGTTAAATTTTAACAGCTTTTCTGTATCTATTTGTCAATAGCCTTCTTTTAAAATAGGTCTAGTATCACTGGAATAATTTACAAATGGATGATTATATTCGAGACATGAATTACGAATTCTACAACACTTCAGAATGTTATAGTTCTAGAGAAGTGAACAAATATTTCAAAAACGATGGAAGTTCTCTTAGTGTAATACTTCAAAATATTTGCAGTCTAAATGCACATATAGATAAATTTAAAATAATGTTAGAACAATTGGACTGCAGCTTTGATTGTATTGTACTAACGGAAACTTTTCAAATTGATGACATTGATATTTTTAGTATGAACGGATATAGAACATTTTATAACAAAAACCAACTAAATAAAAATGATGGAGTCGTAGTATATGTAAAAAACAGTTTAAGTGCAGATAGCGCAACTATCAACATTGGAAACTCAAAGGCTCTGCAGATAAAAATAAATTTGAACAATAACAAACATATTTTGTTAACAAATATTTATCGTTCACCGTCCAACTCACCTGAGGACTTTGTTTCGTGTTTAGAGAATTATCTAAACAAATTAATTACTCTTTATTAGATTTTCATTCATTGCTTGGCGATATTAATATAAATATAAGAGATGAAAACGATATTGTCAACACATTTCTAAACCTATTATATGAATATAATTTACACTCAATGATAAATAAATACACACGCAAAAAAATCATTCACGTAGTTGCCTGGACCATATCTTTCTGAGAACAGTCACAGAATGTTTTGAAAATGTCACTGCAGCAACGTATGAAAATAATATAACAGACCATCGAGCTACGCTACTGAGCCTTCCTATAAAAACTATTTGTAGAAACTCTGAAACGATTAAGTATAAAACATACATAAACTATGAAAAAGCCAGACATGATCTGCAAAATTATAATTGGGAATATTACTTTAATATAAAGGAAGTAAACAAAAAAGCTGAAGAATTGCTAAATATCTTAAGTATTTTTATAGGAAAATATACAAAAGAAATAAAAATTAAAAAAAATTATATAAAGCGTTAAAAGTGGATTACGGCTGGACTTGTGAATGCAATTAATACTAAAAATAATCTCTACAGATAATTTCAGCAAGCTCTGAATAGTGTGGAGAAACGAGAAATATATATCACTTACCGCAAACGCGTGAATAACCTAATTAAAATAATGAAACAAAACTACTACCGAAACGAAATACAAAAAAATGGGAGTAATAAAAAATATATGTGAAACCTAGTTAACAACAGAAATAAAACAAAAAATGATATTAATTTTATAATTAATGAGAAAGACGAAAAAATCACATCCAAATTAGATATGGCAGACGAATTTAACAGTTACTTTGTAACAGAGGGAAAAACTTGGCACAAAAAATAACCGTACCGACTAAGCCCCCTTCTCGGCGATCTAAAAATTCTGAGACCTTTTATTGGATGCCTGTAACTACGGAAGAGATAAGAGACTTAATAGTATCTCTGAAAGGAAACAAGGTTCCAGGCATAGACAATCTGCGAGCAGAAATATTTAAAAAATTAAGTGAACAGTTGACTAAACCTATAGCCGACTTAATAAACTTGATCTTTGCAGAAGGCGTATGTCCCACTATTTTTAAAAAAGCTGTAGTGACCCCAATTTACAAAAAGGACAACAAGGCCAATATGTGCAACTATCGACCCATATCACTTATTACGACATTTACAAAGCTATTGGAAAAAGCTGTGAAAAAAGATTAACTAAAATTCATAGCCAACCACAAATTATTATCAGAGCATTAATTTGGCTTTAAAGAAGGACGTTCTACTAATGATGCAATTGATACATTGCTTTCTTCTGTGTACAGTTCTGTTGATGAAACTAAACCAACGGCAGTTCTGGGGGATGCAGGAATACGTGGTCTGCCTCATAAATTTTGTGAAAGCTATCTAAAAAATCGGACACAAATAGTAAGGATAAACGATAAGGTCAGTACGAAAAAAAATATATTGTTGGGGTTCCCCAGGGAACTGTGCTGGGACCAATACTATCTAATATGTTTATCAATGATCTATTCTCTTATAATTCTACAGGTAAAATAATAGGATTCGCGGATGATACTGCTATAATATAAACAGACAGTACATGGGAAGGCCTCAAACAAAAAATAGAAATCGATCTAAGACATTTATTTGATATCTTCTGACATAAAATTTTAACAGTCAACTATTTGAAAACATTTATTGTACCTTTCACTAGTTACAAACACAAACTGCCTCCTTATGAAAAAATTACTGTTACTATTAACAACATACATATTGATATTTCTCTGAAATACGAAATAAAGTATCTCGGACTAACAATAGACTCACATCTACGATTGACATCTCACTTACGTGAAGTAGCTAAGACACTGAGATGTTTATTATATAAATTCAAATATATAAAGAGAGTACTGGACTTACAGCATCTGAGAATCATATATCATGCTCTTGTAGAATCACGTCTTAGATATAGCATATTAGGTTGGGGAGGAACTGTGCCTACTCATCTAGAGCAGGTTGAAATTCTGCAAAGAAAAATTCTAAAAATAATGCATTTTGAAGATTTAACCTATAGTACAAACCAACTTTTTAACGAAACTAATATAATGTCCGTAAGGCATCTATATATTTTCAGTTTAGTTGTTTACTTATTTAAAAATCGCTCATACTTGCAATCTCCTGGTCACCATTATCATACTATAAATAAAACAAAAGATTTTGTCCAAACCAACACAGCGAAAAAAACAGTAGGAACTAGGTACTTCGAATTCATAGCACTCCATTTGTTTAACTCTCTTCCAGAAACGTATAAGACTCATATAAGAAGATTAAATTCTATCAGTTTGCTAAAAAAAATATTCAAAAAATATGTATAATCCCTAGAAACTAAGGATATTAATAAAATTATTGATTGCTAAGATGAAAAGGTATATATGTGTATAAGGAAAGTTGAATTAACATTATGTTAAGGAACACAAAACTGGCAATTAATTAGCGACATATAGGATCATTGTGCCTATGTTCAACCTCATAGGTCTTAATAGGTTACAGTGATCCAAAATAAGCCACCATAGGTAATTAGCCTCCCCTGTTTATTTGTTTATTTACATTTTTGTAAATAAATACGTTCTACATTTTCTATTTATTTATTGTATTGTATTTTATCTCGCTGCTTATACATTGGTTTTAACAGTTTTGTAATTCTAATATATTATCTTCTTGGTGATTTGTAATTGTAATTATTTGTAAATAAATATATACAATACAAAATGTTCGTAGTACCTAATTCCAATAATTATGTGGTTAGTTATTTCAAAAAAAGTATCAGATTCGATAGCCTTGTTCCAAATATTTCTGAAAATGTGGTGCAAAAAAAACATTTCCAATATTATATACCGCTTGTGATTGAATTAATACTTCTGGGCAATAGTAAATCATTGATCAGAACGATTCACCAATAAAAACAATATACTTGACGTCAAACCGTCTTCTAAAACATGTCACTTTTGAGTGTGAATCATCCTTTTATTTGCTCAAATGCAAACAGTCCAATAACTGGAATGTTTCTTTTCGAGAAAGCATCACTTCAAAATAAAAAAACTGGTTAATTGGGGGCACAATGTGGTAAAACCGGCAATGCAACACATACATATAGGTAACGTTACCAGTTCTCAATTTGGATTTTAACTAAATTTATAATGCAATTTAACAGTTGATGTAACGAATTAATTATATTTTCCAAGTAATGTAATATGACGAGGAGATATAAACAAATAAAGAATATACGGAAAATCTACAGAGGCTTTGAAAAACCACCTAACTACAAGAATTTAGCAACCCCAAATTTTAGAATCCCAATCTCTGATCCCACAAAAATACGAATGATTTCTTATTAAATCATAAACAGTGCTTTTAGTTTACATTGTTTTATGGAAAATCATTTTCCCACAATAACCAACATCATTATTTTTTAGAGTCTCATAAAAAAATCATCCGAGTTGAAAAAAGTGGGAAACTATAATCTTGGGAAGTGGATAAAACGCTTGTCTGGAGAGACTTTACCCTTTTCAAGTTAAATCCTCCGAACCCTCATAACAATGGAACCGACCTTGTAAGATTACAATTAATTAATAGATAGGTGGGTAGACCTAATAGCGGATACGGATTTCGTCCCCACTCTCCCTATTTTATCGAAACAGGACAAAAAATAAAAAATAACTAACCCTTCGTGATCCTTGGAGTTGACATTTCTTATTTGATACGATAAGATATTGAAAAAGGTTTCGTCTTATTAAATATTCATTAAAGTATATGAAAAAGGGCTGGAAGAATGTGAAGGGATAAAAGTATTTTTTTGTATCCGCAGAAGGGATCTGGACAATATTGTTCATTGTGAAATTTTTTTGTTGAAAAAGATTTTTTTCAACAGTTTATTGGATTCATTTGTATTAACAAACTTCAAATGAATATGGTGAGAGTTTTAAAGTTGAAAATGGAATTCTCTTGTAACAGGAGACTTAATTAGTGTCCTGGGGGATGTTACGGACAGGATTTTCTGACTATTCTTTGGATTGATACATGAAGATTATAGTTGAGGGACACGATTATACACAATGATGAGAGATCATAGAGCTTCCAAATTCAAACAACCCCAAAGTAGCTAGTCGGTTTACTTGAAGAAGTAATCGGACATCGGCGTACCGGTTACTAGAATTCATTACTTCCTAGGATAATTATTTAATTAGGAATAAACGAAACTTGTTAACGTAAATAGTACTGTGTTTCCAACCAATCTGTTATCAACTAGAAAAGTTGAAGTTTGTACAAAAAATTTAAAATATTGTATAAAGGCAAAAATTGTGTCGAAACGTCTAAAACCACTTTCGATGAAAAAACACTTATTTCATCATACGGTTTTGAGTTCAATTCAATCAAGAAAACTTGATATAATGAGAAATGATGAATTGATATCAAAGGAGACTGAAATGTTTTCATTTCATATTGTCATGTTTTCAACTTAACTTCTGAAATCTGTTGAAGTGTTCACTGAAAACTGTCTAGTTGAGTAGGTGAATTTTCAGATTCTTTTGAAAACTGTTTTGTAATATTGCGACTCAATCGGAGCTCATGCTCATGAAGATGCCGATCCTCTCGTCCTGTATCTATTGAAATCCTGTTTTCTACAATAATAATTGATATACATAAAAACAGCAAAAAAATATGTGAATATGTTCGTATTTGCAATAAAAGTCAAAAATATTTTAGACTAAGTTACTTCCCCTACTTGGTCTATACATATTTCCACCATTACTTAATTAATATTCTTCTTCTTAAGGTGCTACCTACATTAGTGTAGGTTGGCGTCAATAATAGCAAATTTGTGACGATTCTATGCATCCTAGTAGGCGTCAAGGCCAGTCCAGCTTCTATTATTCTTCAGCCATGAATATTTTATACATCCTATTGCTCGTCCGACTTCTACTTGCAATTTCATGATGACTTTAAGCAACTAACATTTACCGCCGCCAATTGTTTGCCCCAATGATGATGTTTTCTTTTGTTCAAATAGCAGTAATACTCTCTGACATTAGTACTTCTTCATTGGTAATTAACGAAATTCACTGCATATTGATGAGCCTTTGAAAATATCTCATTTCAGAGTATTTTATTTACGATATTACCCACGAGTGTTGATTCATCGCATCTGTATACCAGCACTGAGTGAAAATAGCATTTTATAAACCTAATTCTAGGACTTAGTTGAGTATACAGTCTAAAAGAGCTGGAAAAAAGAAAAAAATCAGTTAGATACACCTAGAGGATAGAATAAATCAACAATGATTACGGAAAATGAGAGATTATACAAAGAAACGTACGCCACAGGAATTGCCTATAGAGAAACCATCAGTCATAAAAGTTTTAAATAATTTAGAGGTTCATAAATTACCAATCTTACATTTCTAAAAAAACCGTGTCTCGGTAAGGATGAGCGTACGGATCAAAAATAGGTTGAAATTTACCGAGACTTTGAATACCTAATTATACATTTTCGACTTAGGACGTGGGAGGTGCATCAGACATCACATAGTCTCTTGACGAAAGATCTTTTATTCACAAGATGCCGCCAAGCTTTCGTGTCCTTTTGACACTTCTTCAGGGCACTATAATATATATATATATATATATATATATATATATATATATATATATATATACAAATATAAATATGATTTAAAAATGGAGAAATAATTATAAGTACTTACATGTAAAATATTTTAAGTAAATTCAAGACAAATAATCATTAAAGAGTTGTAAATGTAAAAAATGTTTTAAATATGATTATAATATACATGATGACATATTTCACATATAGACAAATCAATACATAATTTGTTTGTTTGTTCCGTAGTTATTTTTATTTTTTTAGGTTACTTTATAATTATTGAATGGAATTTGAATTTTAGGTTAGATTATAACCTTATAAAATGACTTTGACATATACTTTGTTTTATATTTTGACGTTAATAGAAAAGGAAATAAGGTTAGATTATAACATGTGAAAATGACTTTGACAAATAATTTATTTTATTTTGACCTTAATAGAAATGAATTTATTTTTATGAAATAATCATATAAATATTGAAAAATTATCTATTTTGTTCCATATTCAGAAGGTAACTATAAATATTACTAAGATTCTCAATGTCACTTTTCTTATTCATACTATTATTTGCCTGGTCAAGATTGTACGAAAAAAATTAAAGAATGGAGTAACATCAACAAAAAATTAGCTACATACCGGAACAGAAGAATCTTTCTACTAGAATGTAGACGAAATTGTATCATACCTTCACATATAACAAACAATACAAAAAATTTGAATATTCTAATCGAATCAAATAACAATAATAATACTCAAGAAATTCACACATTTAATGAAAATTTAACTAAGAAAATTCTGAATTTAGAAATTAAAATTACTCACAATGACTTAAAAAATTTAGAAAATTATTTTTTGAAATTAACAAATTCTCTCGAACAAATCATATCAAAAAATATTTGGCTAGAATATACAAAAAGACAAAAAACTTATTACAATAAGATTTTCAATAAAGTCAAAATAAAGAATATCAACAAAATAAAACGATTAAAACTATGTTCATATGGGGAAATCAAAATAAATAAAAACTGGTTGAAAAATCTCACTAATATTGATATACCAGAAGATATTAAACATTTCCTTGCCCTAGGTTATAAATTCAGCTTACCCCCACTACAAAAGACATATCAATTGCTAAATTACAATCTGATATAGAATGCCTAATCACTGGGTTCAATCATGAAAATAAAAATATCTTCCGAGCAAAAATAACTAACATGATTATTAATTTTTTTTCAAAAACCTCCTTACAATAATCATTTTTTAAACTTTATATATCAAAAAACCAAAACTTTTTTTAAAAACAATCCAAATCTCATTCTAACAAAATCAGACTAAGGTAATATCACAGTAATTATGAATAAAGAAGAATATCTAACTCATATATCAAACTTAATAGAGATACTACTGTAACTATACAACAAAAAGCTAATAATTTGATATCAGATTTAAAAAACTTAAAAATGATCAATAAAGAAGAAGCTAAAAAATATATGATATACAGTTCAGTATCACCTGAATATTGTGACCTACCTAAAATTCACAAACCCTCATTAAAACTCAGACCTATTATTTCTTCTATTAATGCACCAAACAGCAAAATAGCAAAAATGATAACCAATATTCTAACCAATGCATATAACTTTGAAAATAATTTTTAGATCAAAGATTCATTCGATTTTTCTTCATTCATAAATGAAAAACAACTTCCTCCAGATTACATATTAATCAGTCTAGATGTTGTATCGTTATTCAGTAATATTCTTATAAAATTAGTAACAAAAAAGTATCATCAAGAGATGGAATGAAATCAAAGATTATTGTAACATTTCTCAAAATAAGTTTTTATCAATAGGTAATCGACTTTATATTCAACTCAAGTTATTTTTCATTCCAAGGATGTTACTATAAACAAATTCTTGGCACTTCAATGGGAGCTACGATTTCTCCAATAATAGCACAATATGTAATGGATGATCTTCTTGAAGATATTCTTCCAAAATTATCATTTAATATACCATTTTTTAAAAAAATTGTTGATGACATAATTTGTGCTATACCAGTTAATAAATCAGATGAAATATTAGAAAAAGTAATACGTAGTTATAATGAAAATTTACAATTTACAGTTGAATTTGAAAAAAATAATAGCATTCCATTTTTAGACACTAATATAATCCGTAGAAACGATAACACTTTGATTACAGATTGGTATATAAAACCAACAAATTCAGGAAAGTATATAAACTATCATTGTTTTCATACAAAAAAAAATTAAAATCAATCTCATTATTTGTTTAAAAAATAGAATTGAAAGACTAGTTCACCCTTCTTTAAAACAAAAAAATTCAAGAATTTTACGTGATATCTTATTAGAAAATTCTTATCCTAAAACACTTCTAAACAGAATTCTTTTCAACACTATTTCTGATAGAAATTTTCATAATAATATCTCTAGCAATGAAACAGATAGGAATACAAATGTCGAAAATATTAATTACTTTTCAATTCCAAATATTGAAAATTTATCAATAAACATAATAAAACTTTTCAAAAATGAAACTAATATGAAGATAACACAGAAAAATATCAAAACGATTGGAAATTTGAATAATAAATTGTAAGATTCTACACTTGACTTAAAAAAATCAAATGTATGAAATAAAATGCATTAACTGTGATCTTAACTACATCGGTACCAGCTCTAGAAATTTAACTAATCGCATCACATCTCATAAAAGTGATATAAAACTTGACAAAACATCATGTGCATTAACACAGCATTCTATCGAAACAGGCCATAAAATGATATTTAATGAAGCTAAAGTTCTACACACTGAACAAAATATTTCTAAAAGATATTTTCTTGAAATGGTTGGAATCAACAAGGCAAAGAATAGTATGAATAAGAAAAGTGACATTGACAATCTTAGTAATTTTTATAGTTACCTCCTGAATATGGAACCAAATAGATAATTTTTCAATATTTATATGATTATTTCATAAAAATGAATTCATTTCTATTAAGGTCAAAATAAAAGAAATTATTTGTCAAAGTCATTTTCACAGGTTATAATCTAACCTTAATTCCTTTTCTATTAACGCCAAAATATAAAACAAATTATATGTCAAAGTCATTTCATAAGGTTATAATTCAACCTAAAATTCAAACTCCATTTAATAATTATCAAGTTACCTAAAAAAATAAAAATAACTACGGAACAAACAAACAAATTATGTATTGATTTGTCTATATGTGAAATATGTCATCATGTATATTATAATTATATTTAAAAAATTTTTTACATTTACAACTTTTCAATGATTATTTATCTTGAATTTACTTAAAATATTTTACATGTAAGTACTTATATTTATTTCTTTATTTTCAAATCATATTTATATTTGTATATATATTATAGTGCCCTGAAGAAGTGTCAAAAGGACACGAAAGCTTGGCGGCATTTTGTGAATAAAAGATCTTTCGTTGATTCTTTGGACTGAAATCCCCGTTATCCCCACCTATATAACATTTTTCAGTCGTTATTTAAAATTTATATATATATATATATATATGCTATTTACCCTTGTCAGAGTGGTGGCCGCTCTTTTGAGCTCTTAGACTTCTTTATTTGCGAGGAGTCACTCCGCGTTTTTCTTGTTTTTTTTCTATAGATTGTCGTGTCTTTTTGCTTTTTCTGTTATCTTGTTCCATTTTTTCCGGTGCTTTATATCTGTTTTCGAATCTCTTATATCCATTTTTTTTCATATCTTCCTTAACTTGATCTTCCCATTCTGTCTTCGCTCTTCCTTTTGGCCTTGCCACTTGTGGTATCCAATTACTTCTTCTTCTTATTATTGTTGTCGGCTCCCTTCTGAGTACATGTCCGTACCATTTTATTCGTTGGGCTGTTATGAACTTTACAACATCCTCTCCTTCCATTTTTTGTCTAATTTCATGGTTACTTATAGTTCTGAAATCGCCATCTTCTGTTCTGATTGGTCCAAAAATCATTTTCCTCTCGGCAGTCCTTAAAGTTTCTTCGTTATTATTTGTCAAGCACATTGTCTCTGCGGCATATGTCATTGTTGGTTTGATAGCGGCTTTATACAGTTTCAATTTAGTGTTTTTGGTTAGATGTGTATTTTCAGTATGTCGTGTTTCCCGATTTTACCCTTTCTGCCACCTCTATGTTTCTGTCGTTCTTCTCGTTTATCGTAACGTAAAGTGTTTGAAGTTTGCTACTTTTTTAAACTTGTGGTTCTGTACCGTGATTTCTTTTATACTCTCTGTTGTTTCCCTGCTGACTAGCATATATTTAGTTTTTTTTGGGCTTATCTCCAGACCTCTGCTTTTTCCTTCTTCGATCAGGTCACCTAGAATTTTATCCAAATTGGTCCTATTTCTTGCTATAAGTACCAGATCCTCTACATACCCATTATTTGTGTCATATTCTGGGCTATTGTTGTGCCTATTTCTATCGCTTTAATCGCTTCATCTAATGCTATATTGAATAATACCGTTAATAATGCATCCTCCTGCCTCCACCATCGACCATATCGATTTCCTCACTATAGCCCCCACTAGTTATTACTCCGTTTTTTCGAGTTGTTCATTGACATTTTTGTCAGTCGAATTAACTTGTTTGGAACACCCATTTTGCTCATGTCTGCTATCAGTTTACGCCTGCTAATACTATCAAATGCTTGGTTAAAATCCACAAACAATATATGTAAATCGATTCCATATTCATAGCTTTTTGTACCGTCTGTGTCATTACATGCACTGCATCTATATTTGATTCACCACTTCTGAAGTCATATTGGTATACCCCTAGTTTCTGTTCTGCGTATTTGTTTATGTCCTTTGTTAAAAGCGATGTCATGACTTTGTATACTGCGTTAAGCAGAGTTATTCCTCGGTAGTTATAGCATTTTGTTTGGTCTTCTTTTTTAAAGATGGGTATTGTTGAAACTAAACCCCACTCTGCTGGTATTTGTTTTTCCTTCCATATGTTTATGAGTAATTCATATATCTTTCTTTTTAGTTTTTCTCCTCCTTTCTTTATCAGTTCGCTAACTACTCCATCAGGTCCTGCTGCCTTCTTATGTTTGAGATTTGTTATCATTTCTCCATATTCTGCATATGTTGGGAGGCATTCCTCTTCCTCTTCTGCTGTTACCTCAAAATTTGCTTCTGTAACATCATCCTCCTTTAGATCGTTTTCATAATATGCTTCCCATTCTCTTTTGCTGATTCTGGTCGTTACTTTGTTGCTTTTATTACTGTTTTCTTATGTAATCATATAGTTTTTTATTATCTCGGTTATCACTTTCTATTTCCATCATAATATCCTTTATCCACTCTGCTTTTTTCTTCTGACAGCCGCCCGCTTTTTCTTCTTTTTCTTGTATTCTCTCAATTCTGTCTCTCCTCCTGTATTTAGCCAATGTTTTCGGGCTTGATCTTTGTGTTCTTTTTGCTTTCACATTCTTCATCGTACCATTCTTTACATCTTCGTTGCTTTTTTGTCATAGTACTTCCTCGGCTGTTTTGGTAATACTGTTTTTTATGTTCTCCAATTTTTTCTCTATGTTTCCATCTGGAACTTGTCTTAGTCCATCTTTTTTTTTTTTAGAGCCACAATAGATTCTCGCGAGTCGCAGTGGAGGGCCTCATTGACCCACTCATTATAAACCTAACCTAACCTAGTCCATCTTTTAATACTTGTCTGTATCTTTCTTCCGTATATTCTTCTTTCAAATTATCTATGTTCCATTGTGTTTTACGTTTTAACGTTTCTTAGTATTTTCATTTTTATTTTCACCACAACTAAGAAATGATTCGAATCCACATTAGAGCCTCTGAATGAACGAGTATCTTCTACTGTTTTCAGCCATTTTCTTGATATGAGTGCCAGGTCTATCTGATTCCCTTCATTGGAGCCTCATTTCATGCATGTCACTTTATGCTCCTCTTTATGTGTGAATTTGGTACTTATTATGAAAGTGTCGGTACTTTTCCCAAAATTGCTGAGTCTTGAGCCATTGTCGTTTGTCCTGCCGTGTCTCGTTTCTTTGGCTGCAACATTTTCGTTATATTCCTCCTTTCCGATTTGTGTATTGAAGTCTCCTATGACTAGTTTCATGTCATTTCCAGGTATATTCTCCCAAACCTCTTACAGCTTGTCATAGAATTCTCCTTTGTTTGCACTATTTGTGTCCTCTGTTGGTGCGTAAGCATTTATTATTGTTAGATTTGCTTGCTTATTTTTAATCCTAATTGTTAAGATTCTCCCATTTACTGCTTAGAAGGTCATTACTTTGTTTCTTAACTAATGATTCATTATAAATGCTGTGCCATTTTTCCCCTGCATAATAAAGTGTTTATCCTTCCTTATCTATTCTTCCATCACCCTTCCATCTTATTTCCTGCAGTGGCAATATCTCAAACTTGTATCTTCCCATTTCTCAAGCTATCTTATTCGTTGTACCAGCCTTTAACATTGTCCTTATATTCCATGTGCCGATCTTAACAGTTTCTTCATTTCCTGTTTGCCTCAGTATATTTATGGTACATCTCTTGTTTGACTTTTTCTGTTTCATTTGCATCGCCATTTTCGTTGCCTGGTTAATATGCGTATTTTCCATTCCTTTGAATTTGATTGGTTTTTTGAATTTTCCGTTAATTTGCCCCATTTCCATTCTTCCCCATCAATAATTATTTTACTAGAACCAATCTTCACTGTTTTTCCATTATTTCTTTCACTTTGTGTTCTGTCTCGTATTGCTTTTTGTCTTTGCTTTTCTTTCTTGTTTAAGTCATGATTTATATAAATTCTATCATCTCTTATATTTCTAAGGTTTTGTTCATTCTGCATAATCTTCTCTTTAACTTCTGCATTATCTAGTTCTATCAAACAAGCTTTATCCCCTAACTTAAACGCTGTCTTAACTTGTATTTGAATTTTCAGTTGCTTCTCCAGAAAAGTAGTGACTGCTTTTGTTAACTACTTTGAATCCGTTATGTCTATTTTTAGGCCAGTAATTACAACGTTGTTTTTCGTTCTAACTTTTTCTATCCATTCTTGAGCAGTTTTGATACTTCTTATTACTTTCTTAATATCCTCATTCTCCTTCTGTATTGTTTCGTATATTTTTCTGAGGGTCTCGTTTTCCTGTTATTATTTTGATCTCTTCCCTCAATTCCTGCTGCTCGTTTTGCATTTCTCTAGTTTCGCTTTTCATCTCCCTCATCTCTGTTTTCATCTCCTGCATCAATTTTAGAATTTGATCTAACCTTTTCTCTTTCGTAACCTAGCCGACCCTAATAACAACTTCAAATTTCTCCATCTTGGGAATTAACTTTTTTATGTAAATTCGAATATCTGTACGGAAGTTCTTGCCACCATTTCCTGACTTGCGACTGGGGTAATTACCTACTAAGTTGGTCACTTGTAAAATATTTTTTAGTTACAAAATCTCACTGTCTATATTTATGTTGATAGGTAAATACAATATAGAACTGAATACCCAGTTACCACACTTAACATGAACACTGCATTCTTCATTATCTTTATAGTTTGTGGGTTTAGGCTTGAAATATTCTTCATTAGAATTTTATAAGGTAAAATGGTGTGGATTAAAAATTACCTCTTCCAGCGATGTTCGGGCTTATATAGAATAGTCGAAAAGTCAAGAGACACTCTGCTGTCCAATGAACTTCCCACAGACTATATTGTCACTGGAGGAGTAGGTGACATGGTAAAAGATTGGGAATTTCAAGATGGTACACTGACTCTTTAAAACCATCTTCAATGTCACACTCTGGGAGTTGTTTCTACGGCAGTTAGTAATAATAGCAAATCTTTTTAGATTCAATTAAGAGAATATGGGATTTGTAGAGTGGTGAAAAAATTGATAACGTTGATGTTGGTCCTGTTAATATTTGAAGAGTTGTATTTAGCCCAGATGACATTTACATAATTTCCGGCTCCTAGATTGGAAAAATCCCAGCATACATTATTAATCAGACTGCAAAAGCAGAACAAACTGTTGAAACAAAGGGAAAATTTACCATTAGTATAGCTTATCCATTAATCATAATAATTTCTTTTCAAAAAATTCCAAATACATATACAGATGGTTTACAATTTCAAAACAGTTATTGAATTGAAAATAATGAAAATGATATTAATAACATTTATACATCTATTAATTAAATGAAATCATGAAACAAAAATAATGTATTGAATGACACTGATTTGAAAATAATAAGAAATACAAGGGAAAATAAAAATATAAAATTATGGAAGAGGAAGTAAGTCAAGTGAACGGAAATGATACGAAAAGTGAAAACTTCAACAAGAAGATAAAAGAAAACAATCAAATTATAAATAATGAAATGGATGAAAGAAACAAGAAAATTGTGGATGGAAATAAGAAAATTGAAGGAAGTAACGAGAAAATAAAGGTGAATATAAAGAAGAATAGAAACAAGAGAATTGTTAAAGGAAATAAGAAAATAGAAGAAGGTAACGAGAAAATGAATTAAGGTATAAAGAAGAATAGAAATACGAAAATAGTTGATAGAAGTAAGAAATTAGAAGAATATTCCAAGAAAATAAATGGAAACATAAGGAAGAATAGAAACAAGAAAATAGTTAATAAAAATACGGAGATAGATGAAAGTAACAAGAAAATTCAAATTCGTGAAGATAAAATAAGAGGACAAGCAGATATTCAAGAACTGCAAGACTTTGTCAGAAAAAATTGGAACTACTTTGCATTAAGGTTGTACTCAATACAAGAAGTCATCAAATGGTATAAAACATATGGAAATTCTATGTACATATATAATTAGATGAGTGATCGTAATTAATATCCTAATAATAATAAGTTTCAAAGATTAAAATAGATAAAGAATTATTGTTAAGATAACAATAATAAAAAAACTAAATAACTATTATTTAGTTATAACAGTGGAACTATAAATTAAAAATAATACGATAACTATACAGAAATATATAGATATAATAATAATTTTCAAGGACATAATACAGAATATTCAATTCTTTCGTTTAATGATTTTATTCAATATTATTTAAGTTCATAACAATAGAAATAGTTATTTAAAACAATTTTATAATTAGATATAGGAATACATAGATCATAATAATTTTCAGTCATTTAAAATTCTATTGGTTTTGTTAAAATGTAAATTGATGATCTTGATTCGATAATTGAAAAATAGGTTGATTATTTACCAGATTTATCATATTTAGATAACTAAGAAGATACTCTAGGAAATGAAAGAAAAGAAAATAATAATAAGAAAATTAATATATCAGACATTCAAATATAACCACCAAATGATTTTATACAAAACAATTTTTCTCAATTGAATTTGAATTAAACCTTTTGATTTCGATGATCATTTAATACTGTAATGTTTTTGTTATTTATTTAAACAATAAACGGGTGGGATAAATTTTAAACACACGGTAGGTTCACTTACTTAATTTACACTAAACTAATCACTAACACTTAATTTATATATACTCAGTACATTCACTTAAACTAATTTATATAATCACTTAATTTATATGCACTTATTTACTGTTCAACTCACGATGTCAAATTATAAACTAAAATCCTCCGCTGATCGGTCCTTATTTATATTAATGCCTTTCTTACTAGATGATTCTAGACAAAAACAATTGGCTTTCTGGCATCTTCTAGATAAGACTGGTCACAAAAACAGTGTAGATAAGATAGTCACAATTCGTAAACAAATATAAAAACAACCTGCGTATCCGCCATAATTTTAACTTTTATACCTGGCTTAGACAGAGTCGGATTTAGGGACTATACCAGTGTGCTGTTTCGTAACATTACCCCCTCCTTAAATGGAAGTTCCTCCTGGAACTTTTGTGTAGCCGAGACTGGATGTTTGGATCGGCAACTGGCCCCATTTCTACACTTTCCGATTTTATGGAAATAGCAGGGCACCGTCTTCATCGGATACTGATAACGGGGGTTGTAGCTGCAAATTAATATCTGGACACCGGTATCTCTGAAGATAACCTCTACCATGTTCCTGATGATTCGCCAATCCAACTGGTTACTCGCTATTTTAGGCATAGCCAGTTTCTTCACGTTGGATTCCAACACATCGTCTCGTAGGTTTCGAAGTGCTTCCCATACATCGCGGTAGGTAGATCGATCTTGAAATTCATCTCTAGTTACCACGTAGAAGACGTACTGCGAATTATGTTTCAGTTTCAGTGTCTTGCCAGGGGCTGGAATCTGGTCTTCAAGTTTTTCTAATTGCCTGAACTTTTTTCGAAAGACGGTTGCGTTCTTGATACGGGCGGGGATGTTGTATGTCAGTGAATAATCTTCCGGGAGAGTGAACAGATCTTGTTGTTGTTCCGAAGTGACTCCATATCTAGCTTTCCCGGTACCTCCATACGGGCCCATAAATTCCTCGAAGGTAGGATCAGACACATCTCGAATAAGGTTTACTCCTTCCACCAGGTCATGGTCTCCTTCGAATGGCGTTAGTCGGTTTTGGTGAACTACTTTTGGTTTTCCGTTGGGGATCTCGCTTATGCGATATATAACATCATTGATCCTTTTCTTGATTAAGTATGGACCTTCCCAGGATTTTTGTAAGTTTGGAGAAAATCCTTTTCTCCTCGCCGGGTTGTGTAGCCATACTTTGTCCCCTCCTTTAAAACCGCCTTCTGTGGCCTGCGTGTCGTACCGACTTTTCATTCTGTCACTGGCAACTTGAAGATTTGTTCGAACTAATTCATGAATATCGTCCAGCCTTCTTCTCAATTGGATTGCGTAGTCTTCGCCTGCTAGATCTTCTCCAGGCCGGCAGCCAAATTCCAGGTCACAAGGAAGCCTCATTTCACGTCCAAACAGGATTTTCGCCGGTGTTTCACCCGTGGACTCATTGACGGCAGATCGATAAGCCAATGCGAATAGAGAAAGATACTGGTCCCAATCTCTCTGATGGCTGGATACTACTTTGGACAGGTATTTTCCAATAGTCCTGTTCATTCTCTCGACCATTCCATCTGACTGTGGATGTAAAGCTGTTTTCCTGGTGTTCTTCATTCCCAGCTTGTCGCAAATCTTCTGGAATAGATGGCTTTCAAAATTTCTTTCCTGGTCACTGTGGACTTCCAAGGGTACTCCATATCGGCTGATAAATTCTTTCACTAATACATCTGCGAGAGTTGTGGCCTCTTGATTCGGGATAGCGTAAATTTCCCCCTACTTTGTGAAATAATCCATTACAACCAGTATGTATTTGCCACCATTTTCTGTCATTGGAAATAGCCCAGCGATATCTTAAGCAAACCGTTCGAAAGGGCTTCCAACATTGTACTGTTTTATGGGTGCCTTTCTCTTGCGATGTGGTCCATTACTCGCAGTACAAGTCGTACATTTCTTACACCAGTCCTTCACATCGTCGGAGCTGTTCATCCAATAAAACCTTTCACGAACTCGCTGGAGGGGTTTTCTTCACTCCCAGATGACCTCCCGATGGACTGTCGTGTAACTTCTTCAGTACCTCAGCTACTCTTGTTCTCGGGATAACTAGCTGTCTCCTCATCCCAGAACCATCATCGTTTTCGAAGACTCTTTTCAACAGCCCTTCTTCCAGGACAAGAGAGTTCTACTGAGCCCAATACGCCTTGAGTTTCGGTGAAAATTTTGACACTTCTTGCCAGGTAGGTCACCGATTTTCTTCCTTTCATTGCCGGATCATCTTCAGGTGAGGATAATTCTCCGGATCTCTGATCCTGGTGGGTGACCATTCCTCGTTGACTACTGTAATTCTTGAAACTGCAACTTCCTTGGATTTCGACTTGTTGCATTGTGAACAGTCTACAGGGCATGGCCGTCTATGCAAGGAGTTTGCTTCTTGGTGATTCACATTAGCTGGATGTTCACCCCTGTCTGATTTCCCCTGTGCCTGGAGTTCTCGGATTACAGGAGTCTTGGGGAGCTTAGACGGACTGCGTACGTGCTCTAGTTTGCCACAATTCCGGCATTTGATCTTCTTCGGCCTCTTGTCTGCCATACTTTTCAACAAGTTGACGATCTGATCAAGTTTGTCATCGTTACCTTCTTCCTGCATGGTCCTACCTTTGTTGTACCGCGAGCTTTTCTTGGCTGCTTTGAATTTAGGAGGTTCTTGGTTTACAGGAGTCGTAGGACGCTTACACGAACTGCGCGCATGCTCTAGCTCGCCACAATGACAGCACCTGATTTTCTGCGGCTCCTTGTGTACCATACCTTTCAACAAGTTGACGATCTGGTCAAGTCTGTCATCGTCACCTTCTTCCTGTATGGTCCTATCTTTGTTGTATCCCGAAGTCATCGTGGCTGCTTCATATTCAAGAGCAGCTGTCAATGCGTCAACTAATGTTTTGGGATGGGCTGAGCGAAGCGTCCTCTGCATATCGGGGTCACGTGAGCTATCAATAAACGCCTGTATGCCCAGACATTCCAACATGTTCTCTGCTGCTGATGGATAAGCAAATCGAACGAGTCGGGCAATATCCACTTCATATTCTTGAAGTGCTTCGTCACGTTTCTGCCTTCGGTTCTTCAGCTGAGATTGGTACAAATGTTCTAGATGTTCGTGACCGTATCGCATGTCCAACCTCTTCTTCAGCAGCTCGAAGTCATCCGTTCCTTCAAGCGGTATCGTCTGAAGTACATCTAATGCATCTCCCCGAAGCGCTATAGTTAGGTTCACTGCTTTCTCCTTATCGGACCAATTATTCACTCTAGCGGCTGCTTCAAACTGTTTCACATAATTGGTCCACGATGTCTTTCCGTCGAATGTTGGGGTCTTGACTCGTGCAAAACTGCCAATGTCCTCTATACTGGAAGTTATTTCTGGCTTGCAGGGTTTTATATGTTCAATCTTCTTTCCATCTGCTGGCGTGTATTCTGTTCTTAAATTTGCCATATTTCTCTCCAATTCCTTGATTTTCTCGTCTATAGTTGTTATCTTGTTTTCAATGTCTGATTTTAGACACGTAATTTTATTCTCGACGTCAGCAGCAATGTCATTTTTTAACGATAAGATCTCGTTCTTCATTGCAGAAAAATCATTCTTCATATCAGAAATTGACGAGATTAAGGTGGAAGCCTCGTCTTTGAATAAGAATGTTTCTGGATCCAACCCTTCACTTTCCAGTGCCATTTTGAGTCTTTCTATTAATTCGCTCTTCTTACCGGACGTTTCCAATTCGCGATCTTCCAATTCTGCTCCTCATTCCGAGACTTTCAGATCACATAGTCTCTTGGCCATTTTGTTGTAGCTCTATTCATTTATATTACCCCACACTTGACAACAATGTAATGTTTTTGTTATTTATTTCAACAATAAACGGGTGGGATAAATTTTAAACACACGGTAGGTTCACTTACTTAATTTATTTAAACACTAAACTAATCACTAACACTTAATTTATATATACTCAGTACATACACTTAAACTAATTTATATAATCACTTAATTCATATGCACTTATTTACTGTTCAACTCACGATGTCAAATTATAAACTAGACTGGTCACAAAAATAGTGTAGATAAGATAGTCGCTATTCGTAAACAAATATAAAAACAACCTGCGTATCCGCCATAATTTTAACTTTTATACCTGGCTTAGACAGAGTCGGATTTAGGGACTATACCAGTGTGCTGTTTCGTAACAGTACTATCTCATTATACCTATACAAAATCACAAATAATTCTCAGAGTTATTATACAAACAAAATGTAGAGATAAAGAAATTATCAAAATATAATAAAACAGAAATTATTAAAGATTCAAAAATAATCTTAGAAACTAATGAAGGAATTTAATAAAGTTTTTAAAAATAGTTTCCGGGGTTAAAAAGATATAATTCGTTAGCGTTCTATGTCTGAGTTGTAATACATGAAGTCTTTGAGTTTTAAGGTTAAGAGCTGATTGTTTACATAATTTTTAGGAGTAACTGGTGGTCTGACAAAAATTTATTGAAAGGGTTTTCGTCAACAGTACATATCACATGAAATTTTTATTAGGAATCAAATAGATATGTGATTGGTTCGTTTTCTATGAAATAAAGTTTATGGATAGCTTTGATTACTACTGCAACTAGATTTCTGGACTGAGCATATTATATTAATTGAATGATGCTTAAAGTTCTCATACTGACGTTGTTTTAAATATTTTATTTTGTTGCTAAGATTGGTTTGTTCTTATTATCATTATCTCGGTAAACAATTCACTTCATATTCCACTGATTAGTGATAATCTTCTACCATCAAAGTTCTTCTGACCTTCTTTATCATGAGTCTTAGTGATATATAAAAATAGTGATGTTAACATCTTCCATTTCCTAGTTTTGTATGCAATCTTCGACACGAAGTTTCGTAATCAGAAATCATAACTGCAATTATAATATTTGATGCAGCTACTCCGGCATAATTGATTGTAGTCACCCAAACCATATTGTTATTCACAGACAGATCTTTCTCTTTCCAGTGGTTTGTTTATCCTGTATTTTGCCTGCTCTTTCCTTCCTATTCAATAACTTCAATGCTTGTCGAAATCACCTAACCTCCTAGCACTCCTAGCATCCTCTGACATGGGCTTTTTCATCCGTACTACATTTCGAATTTCAAACTACTCTCTTCTTCCTTTACATTATTCAATGTTTTCAATTGACAAACGCAATCGATGCCTTGATGATCTCAAAATATACTATATGATCTTTGCAGCTTCACATTAAGTTTTTGTTATGAAAATTTTTTGCTCTAGTAAAAATCCAATGGAATCAGCTTATTTGAGGTCATTTGATTGAACACAACCAATCAGAACAACATTATACTGAAAACAGATCCCATGGGCTGTTTTCACTCTATCAAGTTGCTATGGATACAATCTGAATATTTATTTCGATTTTGATGTTTCAAATATTTAATATTTCAAAATGTCACGATTTGGTCATAATACTGACGAGAATATTGATGAAATTATAGAAGCTCTGTACTTCTTTTCTATAATTAGCAAAAAAATTTCTATCCGAATATTCCTCAAACATTGATAAATGCTCAAAAATTTTATAACAACTTTCTCAAGCTTGTTGCTTATATGCAAGCAACAAGCTTTCGAAATCTGTTATAAAAATTTTTCGAACAATTATCAATGTCCTTGGGTTATTACTACTGATAATTGCTAGGTTTGGAAATGTCAGTATCAATATATTGGAAAAAGGACTTTTCAGAGTTTTCTTGGTAGTTCCCCTTTGGAAATATTTTCATCACATTCTAATTGGTTCTTCCTATTTTTTAAATATATATTTTACCCAACTGAGTGTGATTTTTTCAATAATGTTATTTGCTTCAAATGATTATGTCCCATATAAACACCGTACTTAAGCAAATTGCTATCACTGATATCCGCTTCGAGTTGAAGCCTTCTGGCATATTTTTCCATACTGGAAATTGAATGAAAGAAGGAAATTGAAAGAAAATATCAAAGTATTTTATGTTGGTTCTTGTTCTTTTGAATATGAGAATGATTAAAATAGTATATTTATACATTTCTCAACAGAACTAACTATATGCCGGAGAATGAATGAGATAATTGGAAAACTTGAGCTAATTCGAAACCAGATGAGTTCAACTTTTCAATATTGTTTAGTTGAGATTTGAGACATATGAAGAAGCAGAAGTTGTGAAACAATATTAAGACAAGAAATATACGGAACTGTTCAATCAAAAATCATAGTTTGTGAGTTAAACATTTGGTGGTTTAATTAGAAGATGAAAAGCATGATTTAATTATCTCATATAAATTACATGCTGCGAAATGCAGAGGCAAATTATATACATTATTCTCTCCGTTACATTCGGAAACTCTTTGAATATATTCGTTACACTTTTCAAACAACAATTCTAGTTGTACAGTGCCCAGCGACAAACAATCTTCTAATTATAAAATAAATTACAACTGTATCAAGCGAAAATAATTTCAGTTCTCACAATAGAACCATTTCCTAAACAAAACCTTGATAATTAGTAAACAGTATTAGCATTAGATACCGATATAGTGAAAAAGTTTACAGTTATTCTAAATCAGATATACAGGCAAAGTAAAATACCTACGGAATGGCTCAAGTCCACGTTTATTCCCCTGCCAAAGAAGAACAACCCCAAATCATGCGATGACTATCGGTTAATAAGCCTTATGAGCCACTCACTAAAAATACTTTTAAAAATTATACAAAACAGAATACATAACAAATGTGAAGAAAAATTAGATAAAACTCAGTTTGGCTTTCGTAGGGGCATGGGAACAAGAGAGGCATTGTTTGCCTTAACAGTCCTTTTACAGAAGTGCAGAGAATACAACAAAACCGTATACGCATGCTTTATAGATTTCCAAAAGGCCTTTGACCGAGTACAACACACAAAACTAATAGAAAAACTTAAAAACATCAATTTAGACAAAAAAGACATCGAAATAATGAAGAGCCTGTACTGGAATCAGTCAGCTACAGTGAGAATCAATAATACAGAAACTAATGATATTTCGATTGCACGAGGTGTTAGACAGGGATGTATTCTCTCACCAACATTGTTTAACGTGTACTCTCAGGTTATCTTTGAGAAAGCCTTATGGGAAAGAAGCGAAGGGGTTAAAATCGGCGGCGAAGTAATAAGCACGATAAGATACGCTGACGACACGGTGATCTTGGCAGAGAGTCTGGAGGACCTGCAGATACTTGTGAATGCTGTTAATATGGAATGTCAGCAAATGGGAATAGATATTAACACAAAAAAAACAAAACTCATGATAATCTCTAAAACACCCGCACATAATGATCAATTAATAATAAACGATCAAGCAATAGAAAGGGTAGAAAAGTTTAAATACTTGGGTGCTTTCATTAACTCAGACCTAAATCAGGACCAGGAAATCCGTGTAAGGATTGAAATGGCAAGATCAGCATTTCTAAAATTTAAATCCATTTTTTGCAATAAAAATTTGAATTTAATACTCCGGTTGAGATTTATGGAGTGCTATGTTTGGTCCCAGCTATTATATGGTGTAGAAACATGGACGTTAAAGGCACAAATAACTAAAAGAATCGAAGCCTTCGAAATGTGGATTTACAGACGTATGCTGAAAGTACCATGGACAGAATTACTAACGAGGAAATACTACATAGAATTGGTCGTGAACGAAAACTACTAAAAATAATAAAAATACGTAAGACAGCATATCTCGGTCACGTATTACGACATGATAAATACTCTCTGTTACAAGTGATTATGCAGGGCAGAGTTGAAGGAAAGAAGGGAATTGGGAGAAAGAAGAAATCATGGCTGAGGAATATCCGAGAATGGACAGACATGGGCGTTGAGGATCTTTTTCATATTGCTACGGACAGAGATGCTTTTAAGAGAGTGGTCGCCAACCTCCGTTAAATGGGGACGGCATTCGAAGAAGAAGAAGATTTCTAGTTACTCAGGGAGTTTGCTGTTACCTACATGAAATACACCGGAATTTAATTATAAATTTCTGTAAACAAAATTGTACATATTTTAATATTCACATATTCACGTACCAAATGTGGGATATCATCGCTATTGAAATAAATAAATAAATAAAGTATTAAATAAATAAATGAATAAATAAATAAATAAATAAATAAATGAGTAAATAAATAAATAAATAGATAAATAAATAAATAAATAAATAGATAGATAAATAAATAAATAAATAAATGGATAAATGAATAAATAAATAAATGGATAAATAAATAAATAAATAAACAAATAAATAAATAGAAAAATAAATAAGTAAATAAATAAATGAATAAATAAATAAATAAATGAATAAATGAATAAATGAATAAATAAATAAATAAATAAATAAATAAATAAATAAATAAATAAATAAATAAATAAATAAATAAATAAATAAATAAATAAATGAATAAATGAATAAATGAATAAATGAATAAATAAATAAATAAATAAATAAATAAATAAATAAATAAATAAATAAATAAATAAATAAATAAATAAATAAATAAATAAATAAATAAATAAATAAATAAATAAATAAATAAATAAATAAATAAATAAATAAATAAATAAATAAATAAATAAATAAATAACTAAATAGATAAATAAATGAATATAAGATAATATACTTCAGGACACTTCTAAACCATTTTTTCAGTAAGATAACGCTGCCAGACAAACCTTGGACTATTTCTACCAGGCTCAAATTAATCTTCTTCCTTTGCCCCCAAAATCACCAGATTTGTCCCCAATTGAACATGTATGGGACATAATCGGTAGAAGATTAAGAAATTTACAGCGTTTTTCCCCAACTCTGGTGGCTCTTCGATACGAGATAGAAGTGGCATGGAATGAGATATCCCAGGAGAGAATGTATCACCTAATTATGAGTATGCCTTAAACGCATAAGGGATTGTGTAAGAAATCCTTAAACGATAGCAGTGAAATTTTAATCATTTACATATAACGAACTACCTCAAAGGTATGCCACTGAAATAAAATAATGTTTACTGGGTGTTCGGGTTTCTATGTCGCTGAGTATATTTATAAATGAAATTGTGTATATATCCTCATCAATTCAAACAAGGAAGCAATTGTTTAATACTAGAAAAACCCTTCCTTATACTCGTAGTCTGTGCTCGAGTTCTGCAATAGCGTTTGTAACAATTGTATTGAAATAATGCTTACAAACAAACAGTTATAAACACATTCTACAGTATAGAATACATTAAACAGTAAGCAACTTAACGGGAATTCAACTGGGAGAAAACAATTAGTAGCAACATCAACCCACTCACTGCTTTTGTTAGGAAATTCAACTACAGAAAGTTCACGCTGAAATCAAATTTTGATATCAAAATAACACATGAAATTTGTTGCAGCCTACATCGAAATTTATTGTACATACTTCATCTTTTTAAGCGTTTAGAAACGTATGAAGGTATTTATTTCATTCATTATGTTCTCTTATTTACGCCAATCTCTTTGTTCTCTTAACAACAAGTCAGCCTAGCCTGTCTAGTGCAACCCAACCTCCCGATCATCTTTTCACTAACCTCACTCAAGAATTCTGAACGTATTTTTATACGACCAACTCTTACGTGAACAAATTTCTATGTTTGTCATGCAACCTCCTTGGATCACAAAATGCAACTTATCTTAGCAGCGATTCTCTAACTTTTTTGGGGACGAAACCCCTTTGGGAATGGAAAATTCTTGATGGATACCTACAATAAACCAATTGTTTTAAAAAATTTATTTCCTATTAATAAGCATAATGAAAGTACAATGTAGCAATTACGGCAGATCACTTACTTTACTAAGTAAATTACTATACAAGTATAATAATAGAAGATATTGGAAAATAAAGAATATATCTAATGGGAGGTATGAGACAGATGTAAGGTTTGATAGAAGACAGTTGAAGTCTCAGGTTCGGCGTCCATTTTATTGCGGTATTTTGTTTTTGTGGCTGCATAGGCTGAGAATCCTGTTACGCACAAATATGTTGTTGGGAACAGGTGAAGATTATTCAGAGCCATTTTGGCAAGCATTGGATATTCATCACGAATTCTGCACCAAAAATCGTTGAGAGATGATTCAAAAGATGCGCGCATCGAAGTGAGATATTGAATCAATTCTTCAAATACATCATCTTGAAAAATGTCCGAGTCATAATCGCTAATAAACTCACTGAGTGACGTAAAGCATTCTATTTTTCTATTTACCTTGACAAATTTAATCCGTTCAGTTTTTAAAAGATATCCGCCATAAAAGACAGTCGGAACAACCAGGTTTTATCATACAAACGATCTTTCAAATTAACTCAGCCTAGGCATTCTATAAAATGCCGTGTCTTGTTAGGAGAAGTATGGAAACGAGCATTCATTCTATGGTTCGACTAGGCATTCATGAAATATCTAGGCATTACATGAAATGCCGGAGTAAACTTAGGTCATGTATATAATATTCATAATAACTACGTGAGTTTGTATTAAATACTATGTTAAGTACCAAGTGTCAAAAAGGTTACTTTAGTCACGAGTTCCTTGTGAAACGAGTGACTAAAGACGTTTTTAACACGAGGTGCTTACTATACTTTTTCTTCGCCCGCGGAAAACATTGTATTATATTTGAATTAAATTAATTACATGACGGACGATGACTGACAGCTGACTGATAAATCAAATGACGCAGAATAACAAAATTATCAAGGAGCATACAATTTAACATACACAAGATACACTTCATTTGACGCTTAACAAACAAAAGAAAAACGAGATGTGACTCTTCGCATTTTAAACATTAGTGTTTAAAGAGTCATTTTGTGCATGTCAAACCCGTGTTCAAAGTGCGGTTTTAGTAGCGGAAGTAGAAAATGATACTTTATTTATCTTCTGACAATTGACGTGACGATTGAAGTTTACAACTGACAAGTAATTGTACGTAATGTTAATATAACAATGAATGCAGAACGCAACTATCATAACACAGTATACACAGAGTTATACGAGTTGTATAATACAATACATGTTACACCAACTAACCTAACCTAACCTTGACTCCGTATATCTCTTTCTACGGGCTTGGCTCAGTTTATTTCACGCTTTGACGGAAACGTAGCCGTCATTCTATATATTGCATAGGCAAAGCATGTTACATGGATACATTATATACTTCGCCTACCATAGTTAGTCATTTCGTGAAATGACTAGGCATTATATAGAATGCAGGATTATATGCTTTGCCGGTAACATATATACCGATTATACCACTCAGTATATTTCTGATGATATTCGGCAACATATTCTGCATATCGATCGTTATATGACATTTTTACACTTGTTTTCTTGTTTATCAATATAATTTACAGGATACATTTTCATCCACTTAACCTGTATTAAAATTAGGTTAGATATGCATTTTATTTGCAAGACGCTCAAATTTTGACGCTGGAATACCATTTTCATGGAAGCTACAAATTTGAGCGTTACATCAGTCACGTGACTGTTTTTGAAGCTCGTTTTTTGAGCTTCCAGCGTCCCGTGAAAATGTACCTTAAGAAATGGCAAAAACCTCTCGAGATATTCAGAACAGCGTGACTTACAAGTATATAAAATATATAACCAGGCTTTTCGAAATTTCAGAAAGGTGGCATACGTCAAACTAACATATGAATAGCTTCCCTTCATAATCTACATGATACTTACGAGTACAACTGCTCTATTCCCGTATACAAACTGAATCGTACACACAAAGGGCTATTCCATAATTAGTCAAACATATTTATTATATTAAAGTAGTTAGTTCTATATGTTCACTAGAGAGTTGACAATCCCTTATTCATACGTCTATGTTACGAGGTTAACCTAGATATGCAATGTGTGGCAAAAGGGTCACTGTACAAATATAGCACATAAAGAGAGAACTGCTGTATTGAAAAGTTAAACCAACACCTCTATGACAGCAAGTTATCGAGTTAATTAAGTTTTTAGTTTGTTGTTCTTTCGAATAGTTAAGGTAATTAATAGTTTCAGTTGAATCTGGAATTAAACGAAAACAAAGGTATAGTTGACTTTAGTACCTGACGTACAGTTTTGGATTAAAGTTCTCCAATGTTAAACATAAGAAAACTGAAATGGAAGTTTGACTGGAAAAATGAACGGTTTCAAAAATTGAAACAAACTTGTCCGGGGTAAACACTCTGTTACGGGTTAAAAACCGGAATCGTTCAATTCTATACCCAAAAAGCATAAATACTAACCTTGGGACATCCGGAAACAAGACAATCCTAATTAATAAATAGTATATATTAGAATAACATTTCAAAATTCGATTAATAAACCTATGAACAACTTCTGCCAGCCATTACCATGTTTACATTTTTTTTAGTATCCATTAGAAGGTACTGTCAAACTGCAAATAAAATTCTTCTTCCACGATTCATTCAAATTATTGTTATTTATTGGATAAAGTCATCGTGGCTAAATAGTTTGTTGAATGAAGACGTCTTCCTTTCTAGTTTGGAGAGGAGACATATGTCACACTGGTACATTTTCCTGTTTTTTTTGGCTTCTGAGATTAGCAAGTGCTACCATCCTAGTTGGGGATATTTTAGCTGGAAAAAAAAATAGATATTAATACTTATTGTAGTCAAGGGATTATATACTTTTAATTGGATTTGAAGTATTAATTATTAGTTACCTACGAGGTCACCCAAGAACAATAGACCTTTATTTTCTTACGATCTTCATTATTGAGATACCTGGATGTTGAAAGGCACCATCAATCCCTTACTTCAGGCAGTTACCAGTCGCGGTTTTCATCACCGGAATAGTTTACAACTTATGGGGATATGAGCCCGCCTCCAAGTAAGCCCGTTCCACTTATACCCAGAGTCGTTTCACTCAGTTGAATAAACTCCCGAGTTCAGGTTTAATCATATATTGGATGTGTGTATAGAATTTCCCAAATACATTTTAATTATAACTAGAGTTACTGTTCTATAGGACTTATATCGTGCCATTGATATGTAAATATGAATTTCCTCCGTATCCAGATTAAGAGGTGGCTAAAACAAATAGATAATCAGTAGACCATTCGAAGTAAAGTTCAAAATTTACCTGAATAATTCTAAATTCATTTACCAAGAGATAATCTCAACAATTCAGTTAAAAAGTATTAAAAATAGTACACATGTAAACAAACAGTACTGGTTGTCTGAATAACTTGGTATAATCCAAATGTAATATCTTTTATTTTCATGATAACTATTATTATGACATTCGGGATGAACTTCAAATCGTCTAGGTTAAACTGATATAAAATTTCAAAACAGAATATAACGCTACCCGATGTAGATTAATTCAATATGTATTAATTTTCATTTCCCCTACCATAGACAAAATAATATAGAGACATCTATAGTAAATAAACATTTGTTCTTATTTTTATGGAAAGTAATTTTTTTTGATAAAGACCCCATCCCTGGGATATTTTCAATAGAGTCTATTTCTTATTAACACCAATAAATTAATGAAGTTACATAGGGCCCAACAAAATGGCGCACCAACGTGTGTAAATGTTGTATAGATGTTTCAGTACTTCGTTACTTATACCATTGTCCATCGTATATCAATGCTTATGAGGTGAATGGGAAGTTTGAGTTTCATTTTTACGACTCGTCCTGTCTTTTGGTAAAAGTTTAGCCTTGAATTTTGTGTCAGCACATACTTAGATATATTGGAACCTAAATAGAAGTATTTGATGTTTGCTAATACTGTTATACTTTATTTTTTTGGGAATTGGTTAAAATAAAACTGGATGATTTTTATATAATTAGATATGTATATACAATACAATAATGAAAATTCAACTCTAGAAAAATAAAAATAAAACTATAGGTACAAAAAAAAAATTAAACTAGCATAACAAGTGAAAATAGTTATAAATAACCTAGTGTTGCTTTCTTTCCGTTTCTTTTGTTAACCAAGGTTAGTTGTTGGTTGTACTTCTGGTTTTGGTGGGATTATTGCACATTAATAGTCTAGGATGACAAACATTCAGGCGGTCTTGATAATAGTCTAGGAAATAATTGGTAAATATTGATTATAAGTATACAAAATAATTGTAGGCCAGAATATTAGATGTTTGGGGTATTTCTCTATAATTAGTTTCCTTTTCAGTACAAAAACCCCATTTGCAAAGGTCCTCGAGGTGGTTGGATCTTTGTGTGTAAAAATTTGGTTTTTATTAGTCTAGGCATTGGAGCTGTAGCCTTCGGCTTGGGAGTTTTTTCTCTTTAGTGAAGGGGGGGACTACATTAAGGCTAGTTTCTGACTAATAACTAATCAATTAATATAGCTGATTAGTTTGATTGAGACTTATTCATAAGTAATACTAACATGGACGTACACAGATTATTAGGGGATGAAATCGCTCATGAATTATTGGTACGTTCGTTGCCAATACAAGGAACGGTTCAGGAAAATAGGACGACCCTAAGCGGAGCTTTACGGTTAGAGAAACAAGGGATGAATACCACTATTAACTGTGATTTCTTAAAACCACATATTGAATATGATATGTGTGACAGGAAGCTGGTAGATTTAGGGATTGACATCAAGAAATTTGATTTTTCAAATGTGGATAACGATTATAAGCGAATTCTGACTAGATTGATTCATGTACAATCGCGTTTAAGAAGAGTTAGGCTAGGAAACTCCGAACAGGAGCGTAGCAGAGTATATCTTTAAGGTATATGTATGCAAGCCCTTGATCAGGTGTCCATTCTAAGAGAACAAGCGGAGTGTAGCATAACGAGGAATGAGGGGGTAGTCAATAACCTACTAGAGAGCAATAACACTTACGCAGAGGGTAGTATCATAGACGCGCCTAACCTCTTATTACCCGAAGTTGTGGGCGAAGAGGAAGTATCTCATATCGATCCTTCACTATCAGGTCCAGAACAAACTACTCAACCATCACGGATTCATTTTGAGCATTGTTATACCCTTCATAGGGGACCGGAAAACTCTGAAGCTGCTCATTCAGGAAGAGGGAGATATTCGTTTCCCGAACACCCAGACGAGAATCACTTTTGGAATATATATATAAGCGGAATACAGTAAGTTTTGACGTGGAGGAAGACTTACGGAGTTATATGGCAACATATGGAACAACAGAATGTGGTAACGATACTATCAATACTCCAAGTCCCTTTTTCAACAATTTTACTTCACTTAACGCAGGTCACTCCACTCGGCTTGACCAAGGTTTGGGAGAAGGTTCACGACGAAGTGACAATTCATGGCAATATTTTGATATTTCCAGATGGAAAATCCAGCTTGATGGTCAATCAAGTGTAGCGAATTTTCTTGAGCGTGTGGAAGAGCTAAAAAAATCTCGTAATGTCCCGTCCGCTCAACTAGTCAGGTCAGCAGCCGAACTTTTCACTAAGGATGCCCTCATATGGTATAGGACTCAGAAGTTCGAAACTTGGGATCAACTTGTTAGCAAACTGAAGGAAGATTTTCAACCATATGATTACGAATTTGACTTATGGGAAGAAATCCGTAGAAGAACTCAGGGATCTAGGGAGAAAGTGCTCACATATGTTTCTATGATGGAAAATTCATTTGGAGACTGGGAACAAACAAACCAGATGAAGTCACTAGGGTATAAATGATACGCAGAAACTTACTTCCTTATATTCAAACACAATAAGCGTTGGAAAAAATTTCTACCATAACGAACATATTGCGACTGAGTAGAACAATAGAGAAGACACAAATTCGCACCGAACATTTCTGTCCGCCTCCAACTAATCTAAGACAACTTTTAGAGCCAGAGTTGGCTTACAAACGACCACTGACCTGTCCTTCGAATTCAAGAGTTCACCGCCAGTTCAACCAGCCAGCTTCTGCCGCGGTAGCCGAAACATCTACCGAAGTCAACACACTATCAGTTGAGACAGGTAACCGAAGTACTCCTACCTCGGCAACAGTTTGCTTTAATTGTAAAGAGGCAGGGCACCGATTCAAGAAGTGTCCCAAGCCGCGACATTTGTTTTGTTTTCGTTGTGGCTATCAACAGGTCACTGTAAACAATTGTCCCTTATGTTCAAAAAAAGGGAGAGGAGTACGACAATAGGTTGGGATGAATCCTCCGTTAACCCTAACCCAACCACTCTAGCTATCATCGATTATGTTCTATCCCATGCTAAGAATGATTCGCGACCCTACCTTATAGTTGAGGTGTATGGTAAAATCGTTTTAGCCTTATTGGATTCTGGATGTTCTACATCCGTAGTTGGGAGATATGGATGGGATCTCTTGAGAAATTCATGCCATCTGTACCTCCCGGTAATAAAAGAATGTACCGTTGCAAATGGAGAGTCTTGTGAAGTTATAGGAAGCGTATATGTACCGGTAACCTTAAGCGAGAAGACAAAATTTTTTGAAATGTTGGTTGTTCCGTCATTGCCACATTCATTCATACTAGGGGTTGATTTTTGGCGCAAGATGCGTATTGTTCCTGATTTGTTTTCCGATCACTGGTCCTTTGGGAAGGACGATGAGTCAAATCAACTACTAGTTATTTCCATTCATTCCGCTGATCATTTGACTGGGGCTCAGCGTCAAAGTTTAAGTGAACTGGTGGAAAAAACGTTTTCAACTATGAGCGATAAACTTGGATGTACCTCTGTAGTACAACTTGAGATTAAGACTAATCACCCTCCCATCAAGCAACGGCACTCTCCCTTAAGTCCTGCTATGCAAAAATATGTAAACCAGGAGATGGAACAAATGTTAGCCGATGGAATTATAGAACCTCCAATTTCTCCGTGGCCGTCCCTATCGTTTTGGTCCAGATGCCGGACGGACGCTACAGATTTTGCGTGAACTATAAGAAGTTGAATGGAGTAAGTATACCGGACGCCTATCCAATAACTTTTATGGAAGCAACACTGACAAAACTACGAGACGCTAGGTATCTAACTACTTTGGACATTAAAAGTGCTAACTGGCAGATACCACTAGCTGAAGAATCCAGACCACTGACTGCTTTTGTAGTTCCGACCAGAGGATTATTTCAATGGAAACGAATGCCTTTTGGTTTGCACTCTGCAGCAGCTACGTGGCAGCGATTCATTGATACGGTTGTAGGTTTTGATCTCGAGCAGTATGTTTTCGTGTATCTTGATGACGTCATCGTGTGTACCCCAACGTATGAAAAACACTTGGAGGTACTCAAAGAAGTTATATCCAGAATCAAAGCAGGTATAACTCTTAATTCTACCAAATGTAACTTTTGTGTTCCGGAGCTAAAATATCTCGGGTACGTGGTCAATGCGAATGGATTAATGGTTGATCCAGGGAAGGTCGAAGCAGTAGTTAAGATACAACCTCCCTCGAATACAACCGAAGTTAGACGTTTTGTAGGACTAGCGTTATGGTACAGACGTTTCGTTCCTAATTTCGTCACATTAGTTTCTCCGTTAACAGCACTTCTAAGGAAAACTCAATCGTTTGTCTGGGATGAAAAATGCCAGCAAGCATCCGATTCTTTGAAAGAACAGCTGATATTAGCGCCAATATTAGTATGTCCTAATTACGATTTACCTTTTACGGTCCAAACCGATGCCAGTGACTATGGACTCGATGCCGTTTTGACTCAGGTCCAAGACGGGAATGAAAAGGTTATTTGTTACCTCAGTAGGTCTCTAACAAAACAAGAGCGAAAATTCACGGTTAGCGGAAAGGAATGCCTTGCCGTATTGTTCGCCATCGAAAGATTGAGAGCCTATATCGAAGGCACTTGATTTACCGTTGTTACGGACCACTACAGTCTGAAGTGGCTTTTTTCTATTAAAGACCCTGTGGGACGTGTTGCAAGATGGGCCCTTCGCCTTCAACAGTATAATTTTGAAATTATTCACAGGAAAGGTAAAGAGCATATAGTTGCAGATACCCTATCAGGAGCGGTCCATAAAGTCGAGGTGGTGAATCTAGAATCCCAACACGAGATTAAAGATAAATAGTACGCGAAAATGCTGGACAAAATTAAGTCAAAGCCTACTGAATATCCACTTTGGCGTTCAGAAGGTACGAAATTATTTCGTCACGCCAAACTTAAATATCCGGTTTTACCGCACAGAATGGCTACAGGTAATCCCTAAACAGTCCAGGATGGATTTAATTAGACAGTGTCACGACCTACCGACTAGCGGACATTTAGGAGTGTTTAAGACTTTAGGTAGATTAAATACGAGTTACTACTGGCCTAAAATGGCTAGCGATGTTGCGAAATATATCCGTAGATGTCCTACGTGTATCCAAACTAAGCCCGAACAGAAACCCCCGAAGGGTTACATCTTGAGTCTATCGTCGACTATTTCCCGCCCCATGGAAGTACTTAGTATAGATATAGTTGGACCCCTTCCTCGTAGTACGTCTGGATATATATATATATATATATATATATATATATATATATATATATATATATATACATAATGTCGGTGTGTGATTGTTTCAGTAAGTTTACATTACTTTTCCTGTTACGATCTGCGACCGCTAAGGTGGTTACGAAGATTTTAGAGGAGCAAGTCATTTTTGTATTTGGAGCTCCCGACAAAATTGTATTGGATAACGGAGTTCAATTTCGTAGTGTAGAATTCCAAAAAAAAGCTGAAGATTACGGGATTAAATTAGCCTTTCGGCCAATTACCATCCTCAGGCGAATCCTGTAGAACGCGTTCACCGCGTAGTGAAAACTATGCTAAGTGCATACGTGTCCAAAAACCATTCAAACTGGGATATATACCTTCCCCAAGTAGCCTGGGCATTGCGCTCGGCAAAGCACGCAACTTTATTTTCTTCGGAGGAGAACTGCCGATCCAAGGCAATCAATCAGAAGCTGATCGATCTCCCGTGAAAGCTACATTACGAGCCGAGGCATTAAAACAAGTTTTTGCAGATGTTAAGATGCGCTTAGAGAAATCATATTACAAGGTTAGTAATACATACAACCTTAGGCGAAGGGATGACAAATTTCAATTAGGACAACTAGTTTGGAGAAAGAACTATGCTATCTCAGATGCTGCGAAAAAGTTCACCTCTAAGCTAGCACCAAAATATACTGAACCATGTAGAGTGACTAAGATTCTATCGCCCTGGACATATCAATTGGTAGATAGTAGTAACAAGGTTGTAGGAAATTGGAATGCCAAGGATCTGATGAGAAGGATGTTGACTTCAGGGAATAATTTTTTTGTTTAGATTAGTTTCGTCATAGTTATTTTGCACAATTCTGATGTTAAGTTACTATTTTTCATATTTTTTTTGTAAATACTTTCTAAGACAGATACATTTTCTACTACAGGTGGAAACCGGGTAAAGCTTTTTTTTGAACAAAAACTTTTCTCTGGGAAGAGGGGGTGTTGTTACGGGTTAAAAACCGGAATCGTTTAAATACTAACCTTGGGACATCCGGAAACAAGACAATCCTAATTAATAAATAGAATATGAACAAATTCTGCCAGCCATTACCATGTTTACATTTTTTTTACTATCCATTAGAAGGTACTGTCAAACCGCAAATAAAATTCTCCTTCCACGATTCATTCAAATTATTGTTATTTATTGGATAAAGTCACCGTGGCTGAATAGTATGTTGAATGAAGACGTCTTCTTTCCTAGTTTGGAGAAGAGACATATGTCACACTGGTACCTTTCCCTGTTTTTTTTTGGCGTCTGAGATTAGCATGTGCTACCATCTTAGTTGGGGATATTTTAGCTAGAAAAAAAATAGATATTAAAACTTATTGTAATCAAGGGATTATATACATTTAATTGGATTTGAAGTATTAATTATTAGTTACCTACGAGGTCACCCAAGAACAATAGACCTTTATTTTCTTACGATCTTCATTATTGAGATACCTGGATGTTGAAAGGCACCATTAATCCCTTACTTCAGGCAATTACCAGTGGCGGTTTTCATCAACGGAATAGTTTACAACTTGTGGGGATATGAGCCCGCCTCCAAGTAAGCCCGTTCCACTTATACCCAGAGTCGTTTCACTCAGTTGAATAAACTCCCGAGTTCAGGTTTAATCATATATTGGATGTGTGTATAGAATTTCCCAAATACATTTTAATTATAACTAGAGTTACTGTGCTATAGGACTTATATCGCGCCATTGATATGTAAATATGAATTTCCCCCGTATCTAGATTAAGAGGTGGCTAAAACAAATAGATAATTAGTAAACCATTCGAAGTAAAGTTCAAAATTTACCTGAATAATTCTAAATTCATTTACCTGAATAATTCTAAATTCATTTGCCTGAATAATTCTAAATTCATTTACCAAGAGATAATCTCAACAATTTAGTTAAAAAGTATTAAAAATAGTATACTCACCAACACATGTAAACAAACAGTACTGGTTGTCTGAATAACTTGGTATAATCCAAATGTAATATCTTTTATTTTCATGATAACTATTATTATGACATTCGGGACGAACTTCAAATCGTGTAGGTTAAACTGATATAAAATTTCAACACAGAATATAACGCTACCCGATGTAGAATAATTCAATATGTAATAATTTTCATTTCCCCTACCATAGACAAAATAATATAGAGACATCTATAGTAAATAAACATTTGTTCTTATTTTTATGGCAAGTAATTTTTTTTTTTATAAAAACCCCATCCCTTAGATATTTTCAATAGAGTCTATTTCTTATTAACACCAATAAATTAATGAAGTTACATAGGGCCCAACAACTCTGAAGGCTGTATCGTGGTAGCATACAGAAATTTCACTAAAAATAACCTGAAATGTAGTATATCTGGATTTATAGGACGCGCTGTAGTGACTCTGGTGAGCTGAAAATCAATAGGGTTCATCTTTGAGACGCCCTGAAAAATATCCAATCATAAAATTGGTCACTTGTATACACTCCAGAGGCAATCATAAAATTGGTGACTTGTTGCACTCCGAAGGCGGTATTGTATACTAACATAAAACACAAAAAATGACCGACGACAACGACGATATTTCTCAAAAAATCCGTTTTCCAGGTTTTCTTCGCTGAAAAACTAAAAAATAACTCAAAAATCACAATTATAACTTATTTTGGGGTAAACCAATACTTTTCTCACATCTTAGGTTTGGGCGGATAAGTGATAATTCCTTTGAGGCAGAAAATATTCACAAATAATACTTTTATTATTCAAGAGATAATTGATCAGAAAACGTGAAGTGTCTCTAGTATACCCAGAAACCTTAAATCAATGAAAAGCAATGAATACAAAAAGTGGGATCATTATAACGCAGACAAATTTTTGCCGATGAAGTTTAACCACAACTTTTTTGAACGATATAAATGTTTTGAAGAAATTTCACACAAGGGCTCAGCCGTTGTTAGGATAGTGATACATAACAAAATACGTAAATTTATGGAAATTATTATACCACATTAGTGAAGACGTGAATGAGTGAGTGAAGGCTCATTTCATAATTGGTTCAATAAATTACCAAATATTCAGATGTAGCTGAAGATACGCGCGCAGAATATTACTCCAAAAGCTGTATAAATATTTACTGTTAATTCAATTATCTGTTGCTTTTGTACTTAACACGTCAAACAAGAAAACAACTATATTGGTGGCTATATGCCTGACGAATAATAAAATTCGTCGTCCTCTGAGTTCGTGATGGTTGTCGGCTTCATTATCACCTAACCTAATAATTTCCGATATCTCGCAATTTCGAGGGAAAATGCATAACCTGTGGAATATAGTTTCTACCTTCGGGTCTTCTTAGTGTGCAGTACTCTTATTCAGAGCCTCTCATCTGAGCCAAAGACGACAGCGATACAACTCCTATTTGTATACTTATCGAACTCATTGGATTCATACATTTCCCACATATTAATGCTTGAAATTCAAAATTATTTCTTAACCAAGTACTTTTTACAATACCTTTGCCATACGATAGAAAGTTTTTGTGTCGTTGGAATACATCATGTGCCTTTTAGGACTAATAAATCATTTTATTGATTCATATATCCTGGAGATATGCTTCTTTTACTACCCTACGTTTGTAAAATGTCCAAGCAGTTTCATACAACTTAGAGTCAGCTTTCTTGAAGCTACTCGCTCTTGTAGCCGCAACCGTCCTTCTGTAGACTGATATAACAGATCTTGTTTTTATGCTTATCAATCTACTACAGATCTTTTGCTTAATACATACTACATTGTTAGATTTACGGAAAGTTATACCGAAAGAGTAAATAAGGCTTAAATTGATAGATGGTTGGATACTCAGGAACGGCTAACGGCTGACATTACGGAATCAGATCACCAATCTCTGTAGTATTTATCGCTTAATCGACATAAATGTGTAAAGGTGCAGGTCTTTTACTCATGTGGAGATTTAATTAATGTCATCAATTCTTGCCAGTTGAAACGACTTTTTCCTAAATGCCACAGCAATAGTCATCTGACTTAAAATACATCATAGTCTGTTTTGAATTGATTACATTTTTGGTGTGGAGAAATAGAAGGAGATACACTATTTGGGTTCAAAAATGGCCTTGGTATTAGAGAAGCATGTCCATGAAACTACTAATACAAAAATAATATGACCAGAGCACAGTCGTATTCATATATTTGATTGACTATGAAAAAGCTTCTAATAATGTGCATCGTAATCCATTTATAGCACTTTCATCACTTTTAGAAGAAATGGATACACATGGTGAAGACATAAAAATAACAAGAAATCTGTACCTAAATGAAACAACAGCATTCAGAATCAACAACACAACTAGCATGAATAGGTGAGAAAATTGAAACCTTCAAGTCTCGGTACATAAAATAAATGCAATGGAGAAGATTATGCCTGTCTAAGCACCAATGAAATTTGCTTCGGAAGAAATCGCGGACTGTAGATTGATTCGCAAACAACTGTAGCTTCTTAGCAATGTGAGTACTCACCGGATTGCTGGCTTTCTACACCTTAGGATCCCCTGATTTAGGCTATCACCATTTTTATTATTCACTTGAACGTCTCAGTATCTTTTCAATCACTTCAATGTTCAGTTTGTATTTATTTATCACCAAAATTACTACTTTTTAAATTGCCGTGGTTAACGGTCGCCTGCCCCAAACGTTGTCTGTCTCGTCCTTATAGCGCAAGCGCTACACGATATGCGCACTCAATTGCTTGAAACCAGCTGTTTTTGATCAGCGCGGAAATTATTTGAAAATTAGAAAAAACTCAAATCATTAGTGCATGAACAATGTCCTTAGTAATAATATGCATAAGACGAAAGTAGACATACGACAACAAAATGAAATAGACAATATAAATATTGAAATAGCAGATACATTTAAGTACCTAGAATCTATACTGAATATCAAATGGGATTGTGACGAGGATGAGAAGATACAAATGGGCAAGACAAGGACGGCGTTTATAAGATAGCATTTTCCTTATTAGACGTGGAATACCAATGAGTCTCCGAATTTGAGTAGTTAAGTTCTACATATGGCCTATATTACTTCTTCGTATTTTGGTGTCGTACGCTTTTTAGCGCGTTGGCGTTGTGTTTACTGGACAATATGAAGCGTTCGTTTCTCGGCTCTTCTGAATGTAGTTGCGGCATCAGCGATGTTACACCAGTTCTGGATATTGCGCAGCCAAGAGTGTAGTTTTCATCCTGGTCCTCTTTTTTCCTCGATTTTCCCCATTAGTATGGTTTTTAGTAGGTTGTACGAAAGATCTCCGAGAATATGACCTAGGTAGGATGTTTTCTTCTACTATCATCAGTTTGGTTTTATTTATGTTGATACTAAGGCCAAACTCCTTTCCTTTCGCGTTTATGGCATTTACGATGTCTTCTAGATCTTCAATGTTATCTGCTAACATCGCCGTATCGTTAGTTTTTGATGGGAATACCATTAACCTTCATTCCCCTTAGGTTATCCTTTAGCGCTGGTGGAAATATATTTTCCGTTTTTCTGCCTAATAGAAACGAAAATCCGCATCGCTGTCGAACTCCCTCAGCTATGGTTATGTTGTTCTTGTGATGTGTGTCATGAGTTCGTACTTTTGCTGTTTGGTTCCAGTATATTTTGTGTATAATTTGTATATATTTTCCATCGATGCAAACTTCTCGTAGGATGGGTGATAAAAAGTTCTGTTTCACATTGTCGGAAGCCTTTGATAGTCGATGGAGAATACAAAAACGTCTTTTAGCTGCTCATAGCTTTTCTGTGTAAGCAGTTGCATGCAGTACAAGGCTTCTCACAGGCCTAAATCGTTTTTGAAACCAAATTGTGTTTTGTCAGACCTTTCTTCGCAATTTTGGTATATTCTCTTGTAAATTATTTTTAGAAATACCCTTAGTACATTACTCATGGGGCAAATGAGTCGGTAGTATTCGCATCTTTTTGGATTTGTTTTTTTTTGGGATAGCAACAAAGGTGGAGGTTAGCTAGTCGTTTGGGATCTTGCCATTATCATATATGTTTTTAAAATGTCTGCACAGTGCTTTAGTGTTTATCAGTTTAAGCACTTCAGCGTTTATATTATCTAGGCCAGATGCCTTTTAGTTTTTTCGTGCCTAGAGTGCACATATGACCGCTGCATCTAGTATGAGTGGTCCCGTAGCTTCATTTGGGCATTTGCTGGATGCTAAGGTTCGCGCGTCTTCGAACTGGCCCTGTAAGCATGTTTTCCACTTCTCACATATGTCCTGGTGGTCCATTAGAATTTGGTTATTTTTAGTGATTTTTGAGGTATTTGCCTTCATAAACGTATTGGTCATCTCTTTTAGTTTTTTGTGGTAGTGGTAACTATCATGATTTTCGTGTAATCTTTCTGCTTCTTTACATTATTTAGATACCCATGTATTCTTTGCCTCGCCCATTTTGCGACGAATATTTCTGTGGATTTCATTATATTTCGGTGTCTTGCTAGTCTTCTTTCTTCCATCATATCCAGAAATTCGTTGGCCATCCATTCTTTCTTAGCTTGTCACTTTTTGTATCCAAGGTTCGTCCCTGTAGATTCTTGTATATTTACATTGAAGTTATTCCACTGTTGCTCTATGTTCTCCTCGGTAGGTGTATTGTCTGAGATTCTCTTGTTTAAATCATCCCTTAGTTTGTCCTGTTCATCAGTGTTGCTAAGTGCATCAATGTTGTATTTTTTAGCTTTTGTTCCGCAGGTTACTAGTTTCTTCCCTTGAACCTAAAGTTTCGTATTAATGGGTTGTGATCTATATTACTATATAGGTCAGAAGCTTGGTGTACGAATTTAAGATAAGCTTGAATCCTTCCTGTAAAATCATACATTAATTACATTTATATTCCACCCCTGTATAATAATCATTATACATTTCTACACATACACAGGTAATATATGCTTAAAGATCGTTCATAATATCTATTTAACACTTCAAACTCCTCAAATATCAATTTTAACCTTATATCTCCATACAAAAAACTATCTTAAAAGCTCTCCATATCTATAACGAAAATAACTTTTTCATGGCAAAAAAGCGACCCAAGCAACACACAACGCAACCGCCGTTTATGATGGTTAGAGTTTAAAGTTTTATCACCCATTGGTCAATTTCCTACATGATCTCCCCTAATTACATCCACACTGAGCGTCTAATAAATACGGCACCAGCCGTACAATTCTTCACTTTTCAGTCACCCATCGTACAAAAAGGTACTAACATTTCATTTTCACCCGGCATGTTACCGGTATAATTAAAAGTAAAACAATAATTAACTAAAATCAAATCAAATAATGTGATAAATCATCCAACTTATACCTAGTAAAAAGTGATACAGTCTTAATTGTTCAGCAGCGGAGCAATACTTATATAAAAAACTGAATAAAACCCAGTGATGCATCTAATCAATTCTACAATTGAATCAACGTAACAGGAAACAACGTTTGCCACATCACAGTGGCTGGTCCTTCGGAACTTATGTGATTGTAACTATTATTTCTGCATTTTGCGATTTTACTAAAACAAAGTGAGATCGCGAAACACTTTGTCTTTGAAAGTCAAAACCCTAATCAGAATTGGAATGTGGATATTACATTATGGAAACTTCTTAGATTTCTTTGAAAGGATAATGTGACGAACGAAGAGGTATTGCGGGGAGCTGGTGTCGAAACAAAACGATTGTACCTCTCAAAAATAAGGAATGTTTGGTACTTGCGCCATATGATCATAGGACCTAAATATCGAGTGTGTGACTTAGAACATAAGATAAGATTGGGACATAAGATCCAAAAGTTTAGGTACATTATTGAATCTAGTTGGTTTTTTAATCAATTGTTTAAGCGAGAAGATCTCTTGTACATTGCTTAGTACTTTATATTGTACAGACTCTACATCAAGGCTATTATTATTTAAATTACCTGCACTTAAGATATCATCAGATGCTGGTTTTAGTCTAGTGAGACTTTATTCTAAATCTACAAGGAAAGTTCTTTATAGTGATTCATGAGGAGAGTAAACAGCGCCTGTTCAAAAGTTTTTTTTCCTCGAAAATTAACTGAATCCACACTTGTGCCACGTAGCAATTATCCAGAATACATAATTCAGCTTTTAGAAGGGTTTCAGTGTAAATTTCAACTCCTCCGCATCTCGTTTTTGTTCATTTGTGATTCTCAAGTGTTCAACCTAAAGATTTTCCGTTGTATTCTATCTTCCGCGTACATATCATTAATTACAGATACTCCCGCATTTTTTAATTTTTAGAAATGCTATATGTTCTATACGGTGAGACAAATTCTATAATCACCGGTGTTTCAGTTGTCTTGCTTTGGGCCTCTGACAAAATTCAACAATTTATTTAAATTTTTAATAATCCAGTCAAATAAGACTTTGAAGGTTACTAAAATTCCCATAGAGCTGAAAATTGGTGTGAATGTTCAGAATACTACTATAAATGAATTGTGAGAAGTCCCCATCATTGTGCAAAAATTTTTATTGAGGATGAAAGTTTGCAAAAATAGGGTTTTCGCATTTTTCAGCTAAACGGTAAGATTTACAGCAAAAATAGTGAAGATAATAATTGTAGAGCATCCGATTTTCTACAAAAACTGTGTCGACACTTTTTTTCATAAGTATTGCCATTTCCGCGTATATATATGTATATATATATATATGTATATATATATATATATATATATATATATATATATATATATATGTATATATATATATATATATATATATAGTGGTACTGCACGCAAATAGAAGAAGGGGTTACTGAAAAGAGTGGTAACCGCAGACATGCATGTTTCTGGCTCATTAGCCGTCATCGGTTTTGTGTTTGACTATCCTGCTGAATTCTGTTATATTTCCTCATGTTTCATTCAACACCATTGCTCCCATGTTTCACATCTTTTCTTGGTTGTACCGTACCGATGACGGCTAATGAGCCAGAAACATGCATGTCTGCGCTTACCACTCTTTTCAGTAGCCCCTTCTTCTATTTGCGTGCAGTACCCACTAATCTATTCGTTGCTTATTATTCATATGTCACGCACTATTCGTATTTATTCTTGTTATTTCATTAATCTGGGTCGGAAGTTTCAGACGGGAGTGTTGTATGCGCCTCCGTGTCTATGTTGGTTGTTGTCTCGAATATTCGAGAGCTTCTAATATTACTGACACAAATGTTGTTTGACTATCCTGCTGAATTTTGTTATATTTTCTCATGTTTCATTCAACACCTTTGCTCCCATTTTTCACATCTTTTCTTGGTTGTACCGTACCGAGGACGGCTAATTAGCCAGAAACATGCATGTCTGCGATTACCACTCTTTTCTTCAGTAGCCCCTTCTTCTATTTGCGTGCAATTCACACTAATCTCTTTGTTACTTATTGTTCATATGTCACGCGTCATGCTAATCTCTACAATAGCCCTATTTCATTCTGAAATAAGCCCAATCAGCCTAAAACAACATCTATTCCGGGTATATTATCAAGTTCAACTGTGGCTTGATAATAAAATGGATCCAGAAGACTGGGGTTGGAAGTTAGTTGACAATGCGTTGGAACCAATTCATACGTTACTCCCACCTGCACCAGAAAAACTCATTAACACCATCTTTTGCAATTGCAAAAAAGGTTGCATTGCTAAACGCGGCTGTAAAAAGTTTGGACTGTTTACTACTTTAGCATGTACCAATTGTCAAGGACAGTCGTGCTCCAATGTTGAATCGATACTAGATGAGGATAATTACGATATCTGTGATGAGACATATGATGCGTCACTTTTAGAACATATTCATATCCAGCAGGAAGATGAAGAAAAGGAAGAAGAAAACGAAGACAGTACCCTAGAAGTTCCATTGGATTATTATGAATCCGACGAATAATTTTTCGAAATTATTTTTTCATTTATATATTACATAATTTACACAGCTTTCATTATTTTCAATACTCAATTTTTATTAAATAGGATAACAATAGATCGTGGAATAGGGCTACCGGGGAAACCACGTTAAAAAAGTGCCAAGCACACTACCTCATAGGTGTAGTGAAAACGTATGCATATTACGAATAAAATATTTTTTTCAATTGTTCTAACCGCTATATCACAAAAATGGCAATACTTATGAAAAAAAGTATGGATACATTTTTTGTAGAGAATAGGATTATCTACAATTTTTGTCGAAACTATTTTTGCTGTAAAGCTCACCGTTTAGCTGAAAAACGCGAAAGCCCTATTTTTGCAAACTAAAATTTTTGGCACAAGGGGGATTGATGGGGACTTTTCACAATTCATACCTTAACATTCATAGATTCATACCAATTTTCAGCTCTATGGGACTTTTTGTAGCCTTACTTTGTAAACAAGTAAGATTTGATAAATAAATATTTATTCATAATAAATAAAATAACAAATAATATTTATTATACAAGAAATAAAACATTTATGTATTTTCTACTTGTTGCCGTCTTCGGTCTTCGATAGATCTCTTATACTGATGAGCTACGCTTCCGATTAAAAGGAGGTAGTCTATTCATACAGCGACATCTTGAGCGGGAACCGGAACTCCACGGCGACGTTAATAGGATTGCCAACTCTTCAGGCGTCTCGTATTGGCCGTTGTGTTTTGGGGTTGTGAGAATTACGGGCGATTATTACAATCTCCTCCTCTGGCTTCGAGTCCTCCTAGAGGATGAGGAACCAGGATCTGCTTGGGAACAGTCGTCTGGAATAGGTGGTGTCCTAGGAGTTGGAGCGATGCCGTCATTCCTTATCTTTTTTGGCCTACCACGCTTACGAATTGGTCTTATTGGTTCAGGTTTCACTTCCTGACTTCCCTTAAAGGGTGAAATGTGCGATGCGTGATATACACCCAGTGGCTTCTGGGGTGTATTGGGATCGGCTACTTCATAACTAACAGGTCCTCTTTGGCGAAGGATTATATTGGGCCCATCTCTTCGCGGTGCGAACTTTGAAGTGAATCCTTTTGGGGCATTGCTAAGGAAATGTCGTGTTATCAATAAATATTCTATCGCCGATGTTGTACTTAGTATGGGGGCGGCGGTATTAATTATGGGCGTGTTGGTTCTGATCTTGCTTATTTCTGTAATTTATTCTGCTGACAGGAGCGTATCAGCTAATTGTAACAGCTTAGGAGTGACTTCTTCAACGAAATTTTCACTGGTTACAACTGTTCGTAAATCATCTGTAATATCTTGGGGGGTCCTCAGTTCTCTGCTAAATGTCAAAAAAGCAGGGGTTTGCTTGGTACTGTCACATCGGGCAGTATTCATAGCAAACCGTATGGCTGGTAACTGTTCAGGCCATGTGTTGTGATTGCTTCCCACAAGTATACTTAATTGTGTCTGGAGATCCCTGTTTTTTCTCTCCACTATGTTTGCTTCGGGGTGATACAAGGGAATAAATGTTTGCTTTATTCCCAGGCAGAAAGTAAGTTTTTGCATTACAGCAGACACGAACTGTGTCCCGTTATCACTGATTATTCGTCGAGGTAGACCGAAACGTAGAAACACCTCATTCAACAAATGTTGTACGCAATTTTCAGCAGTGGCTTCAGTCAGTGCGAATAATTCGACCCATCGACTAGCAGTGTCTTATACTATTAGTATCCATTTATCACCTTCATCCGATATTGGTAGGGGACCGAATAGGTCCATGGCCAGGACTTCAAAACGCTGGTTGACGACTTGAGTTTGCATTCGCCCTGCGGGTTTTCTGTTGGTTATCTTATATCGTTGACATTCCAAACAAGCAGATACGTGTTTGGCGATGTCCTGTCTCATTCTGTTCCAGAGCCCCGAGATTCGGAGAGTGGTCTTGTCAATACCGTAGTTGCCTGACAGGGGGCTGTCGGTACCACTAGCCTAGCTTCTTCATCCTCTTGATCGTCCGTATAACGATATAGTACCCCTTTATGTAGCAAAAATCCTCTATTAACCCACCTTTGATTTCGTTAATCGTTTGGGAACATCTTCCAGGGCTTCTATGATATTTTTCAAATCCGGGTCTTTCAACTGCTGTTCCCGTAGTTCTTTTTCAGTCTTACTGGGAACATCTATTTGGAGGCTGCAAATCTGAAAAGAGTCGCTGTGATTGCTACAATGTGGTCTGGACAGGAAGTCAGCTACTCGGTTTATTTTCCCAGGTGCGTAACGTACATGTAAATTATAGGACTGGAGTTGTAACGTCCAACGGGATAACCTCCCCGTTGGAGTCTTTATAGTGAGTAACTATTTTAAAGGTTGTTGATCTGTTATTACAATTATTTCAGATCCTTCTATATATCCTCTAACCTTATTATTAGCCCATGCTTCTCTTTCGGTCGTATTTTAATTCCTTTCAGCGCCATTCAATAGTCTGCAGGCATATTCTATGGGGTGCCCATTGTCTCCCTCCCCCTGGACTAAAACGCCTCCTATAGCATAGGAGCATAGCGTCCGTTTTAATAATGTAAGGTTGGGAATCGTCGGCTTGGTTTAGGACTGGGCTGGTTGTGAGACAATATTTGAATTGCTCAAAAGCTTCCTGCTCGACTTGAGTCCATTTCCAGATTGCTTTTTTTTGTAAGATTGGTAAGAGGGCGTGCCATCGTTGCAAAATTGGGTATAAATCTTCGGTACCATGAGTATGTCTGGATGAATGATAATAGTTGCTTTAGATTAAACGGCGGCTCTAGATCTACAATGGCGGTAACCTTTTCGAGTCCATGATTATCCCTTCAGGAGTAATTCGATGGCCGAAATACTTGACCTGTGAACAGCTAAATCTACACTTCTTCCTGTTGGCCCTTAGATTGTGAGTGCGAAGATGTGCAAACACTTCCCTTCAATCTTGAAGATGCTACTCGAAACTGCAAGATCTAACTATAAGATCGTCAAGGTATACCAATAAGTTAACCTTACTGAGTCCTACCCTTAATCTGTCCACTAGCCGCTGGAAAGTCGCTGGTGCGTTACGCAGGCCGAACGGCATTCTAATAAATCTGTAAACTTCAATAGGAGTAATGAATCCGGTTTTATCTTTATCGTTATCGTGAACTGGTATTTGCCAATAGCCGGACTGTGAGTCTATCGTAGACATATAGGGCAAACTTTTGCAGTATGAAGCAAATCATGAATGCGAGGGAGCGGAAACCTATCAGGCACCGTAATTGCATTGAGACGTCTATAGTCTACGCATACTCTAACATCCTGATCTTTCTTTGGGACCAAAACGATAGAGGAGGTCCATGGTGTACTGCTTTCCTCTATAATTTCATTCGCTAGCATTTCGTCTAATTTTCCCCGCAGCACTGTCTGGCGATTTGTACTTAGTCTGTATGGAGCAGATGATCTGGAAGCATGGTCGCCAGTACTGATTCGGTGTACCATTTGTACCGTTGGAGGACCCTCATTGCAAAATCTGTCTTTATACTCTAGAAGTGGATTATCAAATTGTGATCTTTGCTCATTGTTAAGTTCTGGGGCTTCGTCGGGTTTGAGTGATATGTCGATGCAGAAAAGGTCGTTTTCGAGGGTCTTGCTTCGGCGGACTGTTCCTATAATACTGTGGAACTGCATCCTCGAAGATTAGATCAATGGCCTCAGGAGAGTATGCCTCTGCACTTTCTTGTAACTCAACGGGTTGTCGTTGCGGTGGAAGGTCCATTTCTATTAACTTAAAGAATTGTTCCTTTGGTAATGGTGAGGTGAACACCTCCAAAAAGGGTGATCCTATCTGCCTCATCTCTGTTGAGTTGAGTTGTGTGTGGGGGTAAGTGCCTTTTGGTGCCTTTGAATGTTCGTATTAAGATTATATGACGTCTATAGATTCTAACAATTGCGCTGGATTGTCAATGAAATGCCAACATCTTTGCGGAATTACCAAAACCATAGCTGTTTGGTCCAAAAAGTCTATTCCTAATAATGTACGGTTGTCTTCTGCTTTTGGTAAAATAATGAAGTCAATAGGAAAAATTATTGTCCCTATTACGATGTTTACTGTTGTTGTTAGAATTTCCTGATCTTGACTTTGTCCATCAGCCAGAGTTACAGCAGCTGATCGTTTCAGGAAATTTACGGAAGGGATACTCTTAAGATGTTCATAGATGGACCTGCCTGCTACGCTAGTCCTGGCGGCCGTGTCTATGTGTGCAACCCCTTGAACTCCCTGTATTTTATTGGGTATTGTGGGAACTTGAGTCTGATTTATGAACGTATTTATAGAATAGAAATTTATAGCCTGACTGGTGACATTTAATATTTTCTCGGTGCAGACAGAACAGTTACTTCGATAATAACCTGATTTACCACACCCATAGCAATTAAGGCCGGTTTCACGGTCTACCTTTCCAGTGTTTTCCTCATTTGCTTGAGTGCTGACTTTGTGTCTGTCTCTACTACTAGTCGTTTTCGGCATTCTTCTTGTGTGTGTCCCCTATAGTGGCAAAAGTTGCATCTATTTTTATTGCTTTTTGAGATACTTATATTTCCTGTTTTTGAGCTACATATTCAATCTTTCGTAATTTCTCTTCTTGATTCTTGCTGCATAGCTTATATTTCCCTGCCTTTCTGAAGTAGGTCGGAAAAAGTATTGCAATCGTCTCGAGAGATCTTTTTCCTTAGGTCAATATGAAGTAGGCCAAATATCATGACGAGTTGAGTCGCTTTATCATGTCTTCTTTGGGGTAGCTGTGCTAGAAGGGCTCGTTTCTTACAAATAAAAGCGTCTATAGGAGTGCTAGGCTTCTGGCTTTCGCTAAAGATCTCTATATAAATTTGATGTGACGGTTTAGATGGCCAGAACGCTGCTTTAATTAGCGCGGTTGCCTAATCCCACGTACGAGCTTCGCCTTTGACCCCTTGCCACCAAAGTGAAGCTGTGTCGGTTAGCAATAAAGGTAGTCCTTTTAGGGCGTCGTTGTCTGTTATTTTCTAAACTTCTTTATATATGGAGACGGTCGTGATAAACGCATCTACCATTGTATGCCATCTTATTCCACCAAACCTAGCGGTGCATTTGCTAAAACTCCCGTCCTTCTTTGTTGGCCAAAATAGTTTTAAGTAATTTTTGGAATTGCTCGTCAGACATCTGCATTTTACCTTCTGTGACTAATTTGCTTTGACTGCGACGCAGGCCTGATGAGACGTCTTTCTCATGTTTTGGAATCTTGGTGTGTTATTCTTAATTAATCCTTTTTCTTCTCGCGAATTTCGACAAACAAGGCCAAAACAATGGCTTTTGTTTTTCTAAAATTCTCTTAATGTGACTGGATGAATTTCGATAAACTATACCAAAAAATTGACTCTAGTTTTCCTAATATTTCCTGGACATTTATAAACTGCCTATTCAAACACCGACAAGTACAGCCACTGAGTGACTATTAATTGTCTAGTAATTTGAAAAAATTGCAGGCTTTACGTTGAGCGCCAGATTGTATAGAAGTAAGATTTGATAAATAAATATTTATTCATAATAAATAAAATAACAAATATAATTCATTATACAAGAAATAAAATATTCACGTATTTTCTACTTGTTGCCGTTTTCGGTCTTCGATAGATCCCTCATACTGATGTGCTACGCTTACGATTAAAAGGAGGTAGTCTATTCGTACATCGACATCTTGAGCGGGAACCGGAACTCCACGGCGACGTTAATAGGATTGCCAACTATTCAGGCGTCTCTTGTCGGCCGTTGTGGTTTGGGGTTGTGAGAATTACGGGCGATTGTTACAACTTCTATTTTAAGTACTAATTTGACTGGACTATAATAACAAAATCCACATAGTTTAGCTGCGTATTATCCCTTTTTAGGCCAAATACTGCAATATCATTATGTCTCAATTTTCTTTCGCATGCTATTATTCTGGCTTCCAAATTATCTATCTATTGAGTGCCATCCTCGAATTTTGCAGTCAATAGATAAATACAGGAATTAACAGGCGTAGTAATTTTCACGGTTTGTTTTTGATTTGCGTTTATTAGTGAATAGGAAGATCGTTAACTAATATGTTATTTTTTATAGACAACTGTTCAGTTATAATTCCAAGTCTTATGGTGCACGCGACGTTTAATTTGCCGCTTAATTGGTACAAAAACTAAGTCTAATTATTATGCTTTTAAAAAATCTATAGATTATGATCAATTTTGGTCAAATAATTCCAAACACCACCTTATTGAGAATAGAGGAAAATTTTCCACTAACATATATTTATTGGAGTAACACTTTACTACAGCAATATTTGCGAGAATATTGGTATTTTAATTGTGGACAAGAGAAGATCTATACCAGTAAGAGCTTGGAATGGGTCATCTGATTAAAACGCGCTGGAAATAAAGCTATTTTATTACTGCGAAAACTCACTTAAACAATGTTTAAATTTATTTTATACGCATCGCATTTTAATAAAAATTTCGTAATAAAACTTCTACACATAATTTCACCTGTATACGTGTTATATTAAAAAAGTTTCCTTCGTATCTTATTTATCCAGGTCGTATTAAATTAGTTCTTTCTGTGAACGTAAAAATTAGCATACCTTTTTGTTTCTTCCATCGCTTTCTTTATTCATAACGTTTTAATTCACGTCTCAAATAAAAAATTTAAATTTGTTCATTCTCTTTATTGCTATCCTTGAGAAATTATTGGATAATGTCCTTTCGTTTCAATTTGTCGAGATTGTATCAAATTACGTGATGCAAAAAATAAAATCCAGTGATGTAGATATTTTCCGCATATATTTTTATTTTTCATCCTTATCAAAGTATGGAGTTAACATCAAGGCCCTCGGGGAGATTACAAAAAATCTTCGGAGGTACTTGGAAAGTGGCTTATCTGCTTTCAAATTCCAATCGATAATGAAATATAAAAAGGAAACGTTTGTATATTCTACCGATTATTGCAGATTGAAATTAAAATCAGAGTGTTAACGGTGATTTAGTCTGGAATACTACAGGGGTTCAATAACGCGATCAATTTATTTTGATAATATATTTTCTCTGCGGGCAAATTTTTTTAATAACCAAATTCATTCAGAATATGTTACAGTAAGCAATATAACAATAAGTGAATCGTTTGTTCGTATAATAAGGCTTGTAGAAAGCAATTCATCAACAGATTCCTATATTTACATTCGTTATGTTTTAACTATAACCAGGGCGAACGCGTGTTGGGTATAAACCATGGTCCTTGGGAGATAATTCTTAGCATCTTTAGCTTGGGATCTTTTTAGAATTTCCAACTTCGTGTTGGAAGCTGAACTCCATAGTTCTAATACATACGTCCAAACGGGTTTGAAAATAGCTTCGTAGATCAGTAGTTTATTTGTTAAGGATAACTCTGATTTGGGACAAAATTGCCAATAGTGTTTGTGCAACATTAAGTTGAGCCGCTTTCTTCTCGTGATGTGTTTCCTTTGTGTCAGTTTACGATTCAAATGGATGCCAATATACTTCACCTTTTCTTGCTGTGGGATTTCTAAATTACTCAATCTTACCGGGGGGCAAGTGCATAAAAACTGAGATTTAAAAAAAATATCAAATATGAGATAATACCACAGATAGTCCCAATCAGTTCAAAAAGACCATTTGTTTTTGATTATATTTCTAGCTGAACTTCGTCGACTGGCGTAGACATTTAACTAGATAACTAATCTTAATTTGACAAAATTAATGTCGGAATTAATGATTTATTATGTACAAATTCACAAGAATGGTACAAAGTTATGAATGTTGAACTTCGGTGGTTTCAGATCGGAAGGCACTGTATGTTTCGATTTTATGAATATTCACTTGGCTGGTATAGAAACTGAGTAACGATGTGTTAGACTTAGTATCTCTGATTGTTTGACTTTGAGTGAAGTTACTAACAACGACTCGATGAACTCGATTGAGTGTTGAACTGTGTTATGAGCTAACTTGAGTATTGAACTGATTTCGAGTGTTGAACTCGCTTCGATGAGTAGTAGAACTAACTTTGTTATTGGGTATTGAACTCGCTTCGATGAATGTAAAACTAAGTTCCTTATTGAGTACTGAACTCGCTTCGATGAGTGTAGAACTAATTTCTTCACGTTGTTAGACGTGTTAAATAGAAATCTGCAAGGGGCGTGTTTACACGTGGATTGGTTTGACCAAACGGAAATAAACATTCCCTATTGGCCAGTATCATTTGACTCGTCGGGTTCATCGACAAAAATCAACAATGGACGCCTCCAATAGATATTTCAATTTCTATTGAATGCTCCAATAGCAATACCGTCCTATTGTAATCCTTCTACTCAGAAAGGTTATTCAAACGTTTCTTAAAATCATCCGACCATCAACCATAAAAATTCACGCACAAAGTGACAATAATGTACAATTATAGTCTTACTTTAGGGTTTTTACAATACAGTAGATGATAGTGTGAAACGTGACATTTTCCTAAATTTTTAACTATAGGATTTCAAACACAATGCGACAATATGTCTTTGACGACTTTCAAAATACATTATTTCAATGGTCCAACAAACCTATTTACAATTACTATTGCAAAACGTGATATATTAAAGGTATTTAACGAAAACTGCGAATAAAGTGTAATTACCGTTTGAATTCATAACAATACAAAAGGTCTATCAATTCTTTAACACATTTTTACAGTGCTGGCAACTGAAATGAATTCACGCTTTAAATATATACAATGACAAAAAGAAGTAACATACAAATATCTCACATATTTTTAAAAGCATCCTAAACAATATAATTCAAGATTTTCTAATCTTGAACACCATTATCTTGCCATTACATAAAAGGGCGATAAAAGCAACATGTCAAACTATAGACCAATGTCGTTGATAACAAATTTAACAAAAATATTTGAAAAAACTGTAAAACAAAGATTGGTTACATTTAAAGTAGAGTAGTAGTCTGTCCTGGGGTGAAACCCAGGGCATGTCTCCTCATTAGGATAAATATGATAAATTTTCTGCTAACAGGCTTTTGCACTCCTGATGTAGTAGCCATACAAGTGTCCCTACCGGAGAAGAACGGTATGACTAATATAGATGCCTACTATGCATTCTTCCCAGGGGACATGGATACTTCACCTCCGCTCGCTATACGGCGGCTAATCAACTATAGCAAGAAGAACAGTCTCCAGTTAGTAATGGACTGTGACGCCAATTCACACCATACATCGTGGGCTAGCACGAATATAAATCATATAGGTTAGTTACTATTTGATTATATACTAGGGGAAGGGCTATCTGTTATTAATTAGGACTCCGAACCAACTTTTGCAACTAGAAATAGATCAGAGGTGTTAGATTCAACAATCAGCTCAATTTTTTTAATTCTTCGTGTTCAAATCACAGACACGTTCTTTTCAACATTGAAAAAGGTCCACGGACAGTAGTGGAATATCGCGACTCAAAAGCTATTGACTGGAATGGATACAGAAATTCCCTCCAAAGGTACATTGAGGAAGGCTTCACTACAATTAACAGTTGTGATGGGATAGATACTGCGGCGGACAAGCTTCGGGAAGCAGTGATCTCCTCCTATCATGAAAACTGTCCACTCAAGACCAAAAGAGATAATCGCAACTCTACTTGGTGCAACAAAAGCCTAGATGAGCGAAGAAAAGAATTTCGACGATTATTTAATCGATCTAAAGAGTCAGACAACTGGGAACCTTATAGAACTGCTCTAACAACTTACAATAAAGAAGTTAGAAATGCGTCTTGGAAGAAATTCTGTGAGAGTATATCTGACATACCTCGCAGTACCAGAATTCACAAGATTCTCTCTAAAGAGTCGATTGCCGAGATTGGGTCGGTGAAACGACCAGATGGCACTTTCTCAACCTCTAGAAAATAACGTTAGAGCTTTTGATTAAAAGCCACTTTCCCGGAAGTTTAACTCTGGATAACAATCGACCTCCCTACTTTGAGGGCACAAGGCGGCCCAAAAAGAACGATTAGGAGGTCGCCAAGAACGTCATCACAGCACCGGCGATTGAATGGGCAATCAAATCAATTCAGCCCTTCTAACCTCCCAGTGAGGATGGCATCTTTCCAGCTATGCTACAAAACGGATTGGAATTACGATACCGGGCTCTCATTCGATCCAAACTAGATTATGTCAGTATAGCATATATGTCAGTATCCAAAAACGTCCTGAAAACCCTAAACTCTGTACACAATACAGCCATCCGACTTTATTTAAACACATTTCGCTCTAGTCCAGCCGAAAGCTTGTGCCTTGAAGCCAACGAACCTTCACTCTGGCTCAGACGTCAATATCTCCTCATTTCTTATGCAGCCACGACTTCATCCAACCCCTCTTATCCAGTTTCCTCTTTAATAACCAGAATACCTCACATTCTCAGCTTCCCACCACCCAACCCGCGCATACATACCATTCCTCTCCTTCTTCAAAACTTAATACCTGACACTCAATTATCCCTAACCATCCCTGTCCTCATCCCACATAACTCGCCCTGGACCAAAACACTCCCAAGAGGTAACACCTCACTCACCATGTTCAGCAAGGAAGAAACCAGTCACGAACTCATAAAGAAATCCTTCTTGGAAATCATAATCTCGAAGAAATACGAGACTGGTGTCAAATGTGCTGTTACCACTACGCAAACAGCCGTGTAGTCCTACCGAGTCCCAGCCTCTTGTAGATTTCACACCGGTAAACTATTCGTCATTTCACAAGCATTCAATCTCTGCGTAATCTCTAATCGACAAGTTATTATTTGTACAGACTTTTTCTCATCTTATCAATCCATCAACAATTTATTCATAAATCATCCCTTCGTTCAATGCATCCACGATACATATCAAACCCGTATTTCGCATGATGTAACTATCACTATTATATGGAGTCCTTCACACATTGGTATAACTGGTAATGAAAACGCCGATAACATTGCTAAAGAAGCTGCCTCATTCACCACTACTCCTAAAATTCTGCAAACTTCTAGAGTCCTAAAATTCGCTATGAAAAAGTTTATATAGAAGAAATGGTTAAACGACTGGAACCATTCCACAACATTCTTGAGGAATTTACATCCGAATATTGAACAGTTTGACATTCCCAATCTGCTGAGAAACGAGAAGGTTGTCGCAAGAAGACACCCGACTTACTCATGGCCACCTTATGACCTATTTCCCCCAGCTAAACTGCCAATATCTACTTGAAATTCAACACATTAGCGTGGACTGCCCCTACTACACCGAAAGACGTCAGCAGCTTTGAATGAAAACCGACATTAAGGATATCCTTATTAGTACACACCAAATCACCATAACCATCCAGTTTCTAAAAAAAGAGAATCTACTGAGTAAAAATATACGACAGTTCATTATTGTTCATATTTATTTCCACATTATGTATTTATAATCTATCGTGAATTACTGTACCTTATGCTAATGGCCATAGCTGTCTCAAGCACGTTAAATTGAATAAAAAAATATAAATACATGGAAAATTATCATTGATGCTGCAAATGGAAGATCATACGAGTAAATGAATTATATGGGAAATGTATACATAATTTTCCCGTAGATAATATACTTTCTACTTAATTAAAAAAATTAGAATTGTGGGGAGAGGAAAATGACGAAATTTTCGGTATAAGAGTGCCTGCCGTCTAGTGCAAAAATATATAGAAGAGGGCGGAGTCCAGACGTGACATGGCGCGAGTGACGAGCAGTTACTCTTGATATATTATGAATGAAATACCTATTAGTGTCAACTCTTGCCGATTATAAGAATTATCAAGTTAGTTAATCTATATCTTCACCTATTTTCGAACTTATATATCAACCTATTGATATAAGTTTCTTGCTCCATTTTTCTTTGACCGTTTATAGTCGGTATACTTTGAATCAATTCAGAAAGTGATACTTCGAAATAGGAAACAATTAGACATTGAAATGTCGATCAAACATTAGCGTATAGACACGTATTTTTGAATGAAACAAAAGATGTAAACATTTTAATCCCACAAAAGACCAGACTAGGACATATAAATTTAATCATAGCTGCTTCACCACATAGAAGTAAATTACAATTCCTAGTCCCTTTGTCAATTACTCCGAACAATCGATTTTTGATCAACGTTCTTGTAATCACCAAGGAACGTGGTAGGATTAGATATTGCTGAAGAGAGGAGATTTGCAATTTACTTTTTTAATCAGCGATCACGAAACTTAGAGCAAATCGACTGAAACTTTGTTGGAATTCACGAAATTATCAGCAGCTGATTCAACTGATAAGTATTTACTTTATATTCTGTTATAATTAAAATTTACTGTTTCGACCCTTACTCTTCAGAATCTACTCGGTTGTGAACGACAATTAGATGCATTTTTCAATCGTTCTAATAATTTACAATCAAAAATTAAATTTACATTAGAAGTTGGAGAATATAACTCAATCAATTTTCTTGATTTGAAAATTAAAAGAGTTAATAATGTTCTTGATCATTCAATTTACAGAAAACCAATACACATTGATGGGATTATTCCATATAATTTCAATCATCCCATGTTACATGAACTAACACTATATAATTAAATGATTCATAGAGCATATGAGCATATTCATTTCCTTTGAACAAACATAATTTGGTTAGAGGAATTAATACAATTAAACAAATAGCAACATCCAACGGTTATCCATTACATATAATAAATACTTCATTTAATAAAAAAGCGGAAAAGTGGCATTACAACTAATATTTCCTACACAAACTAAAAAAATGGAAAATTCCAAACCCATCACTTATGCTGGTAATATTTCTAATAATATTTCAAAGATAGTATCTTCAGCAACAAATATAACAATTTCTTTTAAAACAGATAGTAATGTGAGTACAAAATGTAGAAACAAAAATATCCCCATTAAAAAAGTCTGGAATTTATAAACTTAAATGTCCAGAATGTAATGCTGCCTATTTGGGTCGAATTCTTACAAATTTTGAAATAAGACACAGTGAACGCTTACGAGCATAGAGACTAATACAAACAGAGAAATCCCACTACGCAAAACATCTACTTGACGCCAAACAAATTTGTGATGAGTAACAAGAAGTGGATTTCTTTGAAGAATTAGAAATTAGAAGATGCTTAAGAGATCCACAATATGAAGTTGTCAATTAATAGATAAATCTAGGGAGTTATCCAATTTTTAACTGTTTTTTTAAGTAATAATGGTAAAGATCGGCAGATATAGTTTTCCGAGTTGCCTATATCATTGCACAGTTATACTGATCTTAAATGGGAAAAAAAGATATTATCCAGGATATAGGGCTCATACTATCTAAACTTTAATATTTGTATTATATCTTCTTCTTTTTCTTATTCAGATATACTAAATTCAATCACAACGTACGTCACTTCTTGGTCTAACCAAAAATAATTATTAAACATCAGGTAGGCATCACATGAAATGCACTGATGTTTTCTGATGATGATAGTAATATCGAAATAATTGTCAATTTTTTGTTATAAGATAAACCCGGGGAAGTGTGATCGTGATGCAAATGTGACAACTCGTTATAAAATGTTCTACGATGTAGTAATACTAGTGACATCTCGTAGGTAGATGCTAAAACTCTTGAAATAGCTGCTTGTGTAAATTTTGAAATTTATCTAATATGGCGAACAACGGTATTTAGGTAGTTTGTTTATGGTGGTGCAATTACACTTATCCATACAGTGTGTAGACTCTCTTTAGATATTCTGTGAGAACTGATTAATACGAAGTAAGTATAGATTTTACGATTGGCGATGTGACATAAGGATGGAAGTATAAGTGTGTGCATGAAGAAATGTTGTTATTTCAATTGTTATCTAAATTACGACTTGGGTCACACTTACCCCTTGCATTTTGGAGGGTGAGGTAATTGTGACCATCTGTACGGGGCAAATGTGAACTTATATTTGTGTTGAAACGAACTAGCTCCAACTTTCAATTTTTGATTGAGTCATAGTTAGAAACTACGAAAACAAAAGCAATCGATTAACCAAATATACTCGAGATTACTCAACGCATGCACTTCTAAAGATAAAAAGAGGTGCTTTTTCGATATACCGTGCACATAAATTGTTCAATATCCCAAAAACCACACTCTTCTATCATCTGACTGGTGCTAGAGGTGTAAAAAGCAAATCACAAGGTATAGCTCTAGCAATTCAGCTTGAAGAGGAGACGAGATTAGCTGAGCGACTGAAGATCATGAAACAGCGGGGAATTGGAATATCGAGATTGGAACCGTTAGAGCTTGTTCGTGAATATGTGACTTAAAATTAAATAAAAACAACATGTAAAAAAACATATTAGTATTGCACTGGTTGAACTAGCACAAAAAAATGACATCACAATAATAAAACTTCCTCCTCATACCAGCCATATTTGGCAGCCCTTAGATTTAGCTGTATTTAAGTTTGTAAAAGATACTTGGGACTAACAACTTGTAACTTGGCAGAGACATAATACGGGCCTCAAAATTCCAAAAAAAGAGTTCTCTCAAATGATAGGAGCTACATGGAATAATGTAAACGTGGAAATTATCAAGAGTGGATTCAAAAAAGCTAGTATTCATCCGTTCAACTGCTTTGTCATACCTGGAGAAAAATACCATCCTTAGAATTTGGAGAGATGGAGAGAACAACAGACTTTGAAAGACGAATAATAGTTGTAGCTGACAACGGGACCTCAAATATGGATGTTAATTGCAGTAATGGTGCTCAGTCGGCAGATGAATACAACAATTTCTTTTAAAACAGAAAGTAACGTTAGTACAAAATTGTTAAATGTGAAAACAAAAATACCACTATTAAAGAAGTCAGGTATATATAAACTCAAATGTCCAGAATGTAATGCTGTCTATTTGGGTCAGACCCTTAGGAATTTTGAAATACGATACAGTGAGCACTTACGAGCATACAGATTAAAACAACCAGATAAATCCCACTACGCAAAACATCTACTTGACACCAATCATTCATTGACACCCAACACAGAACTAGAAGTACTGCATATTTGTGAAAAGAAACAAGAACTGGATTTCCTTGAAGAACTGGAAATAAGAAGACATTTAAGAAACCCACAATATGAAGTTGTCAATGAACAGTTAAATCTAGGGAATTCTCCACTAATAAACTGTCTTCTTAAGTTATAATTGTAAAGATCGGCAGATATAGTTTTCCTGGTTTTCTATATCATTGCACAGTTATACTGATATTAATTGGAAAAATGATATCCAGGATATCACCATAGGGCTAATAATATATAAGCTTCAATATTTGTAATATCACATCTTCTTCTTTTTTCTATAAACATATATTAAGCCAATCACAAGTTAGGTTACTTCTTGGTCTAGCCAAAAATAACTACTAAACATCAGGTAGGCATAAAATGAAATGTAACTTCTGTCATTCTGACGATGATATTGATTTATCGAAACAATTGTCAATTTTTTAGAATTTTCAATAACTTGTATTATATTGTGGAATTAACTAGAGACCTTGAGTTTCATTTAAAAACACTAATATGAGCATATTCCACGAAGTGAGGGTCGAGACAGTCAATTTAGTTACTAACATTTGACCAATCTACAATATTGAAACAATTTCTCCCTTTGGAATGATTAGATATAAAAAAATGGGTCAGATACTTTTTCCTTAGAAAACACATCAACCCTTGTTATAATGCCACCATCTTTGAGAGAAACTGAAAAATGAAAATCGAAAGTATTTGAAAAGTACATCGAATGATTTCATCTCGTTTGTCAAAATCTTTCACAATACGAGTATAAACACCATATGAGGTGATCTCGTCTAGAGTTTAATGGAAGCTAATGGACACAGGACTGCTGAGTTGTTCAGACGTCTTCTTGGCAATGTATGAGAGCCTTTAGGCTGATGCAAAATTGGGGCCACTTAAAAATTATATTTTGCTAGATACAGTATTCAATCTTCTAGAGTCTTGGAACTGATATAATGAGGTCCGTGAAGGTTGAAAAGTGGAAGAAAGTTCGGATTTCCTCCGAACAATAGTATTTGAAATGATTTTAGATAACGATTTTGTTTATTCCGCTTGAAGACGCTTTGATTAATTGCAAATGTATAGAAAGTTAAGTCTGGATTTTTGTACTCTCTAAAAACAATTTCTTTGAATAGCAGAACATCTTATTATCAAAGGAGTTTGAAACTTTTTTTTATATTTTGTAGAAATATTATTTATCAACAGATCTTTGAATGTAATGTAAATATATTTTCTTATTTTAAAAATCTTCACATACTTCCAAGGAATGAAAATTATTTTCTAGGGAAGAGTTAATTGCGTAGCAACTATATGGAATAAATATTATAGTATCCCAAGATTTCTTCTTCAAAAGAAACAAAGCACTGCTGTGCAATTTTCTTTTATTATAATTTCGCAGAGCGCTTTTGGCATTATACCATCATCAGTGCGGTCACTATAAATATGTGATTTACAATTGGAAAAATTGATAGAACTCAAACATACTTGTCAAAATTCCAAGACAAGTATGTATGAATTTTATCAAATTTTACGAATTGTAATCCACAAATTTATAGTGACCGCACTGATGATGGCATAATGCCGAAAGAGCTCTGCGACATTTTAATAAAAGAAAATTGCACAACAGTACTTTGTTTCTTTTGGAGAAATATGGGGATATTCACTCTTGTGCACACAGCTGTAATTCAAATTAAAAATTAAATATTATAGTTTATCGCTAGATTAGCATAGTAGAAGAGGAGTCTAGAGCTAGATGGAAATAATGTTTTAAAGACTGATATGAAGACATTTACATGCCGTGATTGAAATTAGAATTGAATGGAAATTGGACAGACAATTGACGCACACCTGAGATTGAGAGAACTATGGGAGATATTATAAACGACTACACTGAAAACTTGGAGGAATAAATATTGGAATCTATTACAGGTTCTGTTACGAGTAAAAATAATGATGACTATTCAAAAAAAATTTTAACTAGAACAGTATTATAACAAATATCACAAGAGTGTGTGATATAGTAGGATGATAGTGGGAGGAGCATAAGAACGATGTTGATGAATTTTAATCATCTGATAGGAACCAAGAAATACCAAGCTCATGGCTTCAAGGGCTAACATGTGTCTAGGTTCAAGCAATTACTTAGTTATCATAAAGTAGAAGTTATAGTCTAAAATGAGAAAACAACATCATTAGTTACGAAGTGCACTTCCAGAGAAACTAGAGAAATTCCAGGAGGCACTGTCTTTACGAGAAATTCTCTCTACTAAGATGAATTAAAAAAAATTATGGTCCAAAGGATGAAAATGAAGTTGTTATTGTTTACGTGGATAAGCATCCACTACTAAGGTGATTTTTAATAGATATTTTGAAAATATCCGCTGTATTCATATTTGATATTAAATGTATTCTGTGCCTTTTTTTGTAATCTCATAATGCTATAAAGACTTGATTAAAAGTACGTGAAGGTATAACTTATACGATATGTATGAAATATAAATTCTGAAGAAGAATATAACACCAGCTCGCGATAAACGGTAACAAGAATATAAAATAAAAATCCATCAATTTCATCTGCGGCGTATTCCAAGAACTTGAAAGGGCGAATATAGATAAAATATACCAAATTACCTTATAAATTATGTTAACCACTGAAAATATGGGACTTTGTAGGTCATCATCCATCTGGCCCTTTATGAACTGTATATTATATATATATATATATATATATATATATATATATATATATATATATATATATATATATTGCAGGGTCCGTCAGTAAATGGCGAAAACTGGCGGACGACATCCCTCGCCCCTTGCCAACCCGCATTGAGGCAGCGTGGTAAGGTACGCCTCACAACCCCAGCATGACAGACAAGGACAAGTTACGGCCCTCATTCTCCGTAAGCCCGAAGGGCCCCAGGAGGGGTAGATCCTGAGAACCAGCCACGAGGGCAGAGGGTGCTAAGAATCTGCGGAGTCTAAACCACTACCCATTAACTACATTACACCTAGCAACTTATAACTGCCGTATACTCTCTAATCAAGCTAGGATTATGGAACTGGAAACAGAGGCAGCAAAAATAAAGTGGGATATCATGGGCATTAGCGAAGTAAGACGGAAAAATGAAGAACTCATAGAACTTGAATCAGGGAATCTTCTATACCACCAAGGAACACCAACAGGAAGAACAAGCGGAGTAGGATTCCTAATTAAGAAAACCTGGAGAAATAGAATCATAAGGATAACAAGCACCTCAGACAGAGTAGCCAGCATAACACTAAGACTCTCCAAAAGATATACTATCCAGATTATTCAGGTATACGCCCCAACAATCAGCCATAGTGACGACGAAATAGAAGAATTCTATAATGAAATAACCCAAGCGCTCAGCAACGACAATAGTCACTTCAAATACATAATGGGAGACTTTAATGCCAAAGTAAGACACAAGAAAGACCAAGAAAAAGGAATGGGGAAATATGGATTTGGAGAAAGGAGTGAAAGAGGAGAGAGATTAATACAGTTCGCACACTTTCAGAACAGGTTTGTGGCAAACTCCTTCTTCAAGAAGAACCCTAACAGGAAATGGACGTGGTGCAACTATCAGAAACGAAATAGACTTTATCCTCACCAATAAAATTAACACAGTAAAAGATCTAAGCACGCTCAACACTTTCACTACAGGAAGCGACCATCGACTAATTAGAGCTCGACTGGTCTTAGATATAAAACTAGAAAGGTCAAGACTAATCAAAACCAACACAACGAAAAACATAAACAACGAAAGGCTGAGAGAAAACTCTCACCAATATGAAGCACTACTAGAAGAAAGACTACAAAAAGTGGAATATAACATCCCTGAACTAATGGACACAATTCTAAACTGCGCCGTAGAAGTGCGAGGTCTGCAACAACGACGTGAACACAAAAAACTAACTCCGAAAACATAAGCACTATTACAAAAACGAAGAGAAATGAAAAAGAGAACAAACATTCAAAGAATTGGATACACCGAACTGTGCAAGACGATACGAAAGAAAATCGCAGAAGATATCAGGAATTACAACGAGAAACTGGTACAAACAACAATAGAAAACCGTAAAAGCTACAAAAATGCAAAAACAGCACTAATAATAGGGAAAAGACAGATGGTTGCATTAACTGATGGAAACACAAGATTCACAGATAGGAATGAAATAATAGACCTAGTAGCCAAATTCTATGGAGACCTATTCAAGGCCCCTGAAAATTTGGAAGAAATAATAGAACACTCAGAAGATGCCATACCAGAAGTATTGGTGGAGGAAGTAGAAATGGTACTGAAAAGCATGAAAAATGGCAAAGCAGCGGGAAATGACGGCATCACGACCGAAATACTCAAATATGCAGGAGCTAAAACATGGAAGTACCTTGCCAATCTATACACGAACTGTCTGATGTCCAGGAGCATACCTAAAGAGTGGAACAGCGCCCTTATAGTGTTGATCCACAAGAAAGGCAGCAAAGAAGACATTAAGAACTACAGACCAATAAGTCTACTACCAGTGACGTACAAGGTATTCACAAATATCATTCACAACAGAATACAAAATACACTAGACTCGGCCCAACCACGAGAACAGGCTGGATTCCGCAAAGGCTTCAGTACAATAGATCACATCCATACCCTCAAAGAACCCAGTCGAACCAAAGAATACAACCAACCACTAGCACTAGCCTTCATCGACTTTGAGAAAGCATTCGACTCTATATATCCCAGAGCAGTAATAAATGCCCTAACAGAACAAGGGGTCGACAAGCCATATATTGAGACCCTAGCAAATATATATAGGGAAGCCAAAGCGAGAGTTAGGATATATGAGGGCACACCAGAATTCCCCACCAGCAGAGGAGTTAGACAAGGAGACGTAATATCACCAAAGTTATTTACAGCAACACTAGAAAGCATCTTCAGAAAACTGGGCTGGAACAACACAGGTCTGAATATAGATGGAGAATACTTGAACCATCTAAGATTCGCTGATGACATCATCTTGATAGCGAGTAACCCTGGCGAAATGCAACAACAAATAAATGAATTGAATGCAGCAAGCAACGAAGTAGGCCTTAAAATAAATCTGAGTAAGACCAAAATAATGTATAACGAACTGATAAACGCACAAGAAATAACAATTAATGACACTGCCCTGGAAATAGTAGAGGAATACATATACCTGGGTCAACTAATACACATATCAGGCTCTCTACTTCCAGAAATAAACAGAAGATTCAAATTAGCATGGAAAACATTTGGACAGAAATCTATCATCTTCAAGTCTAGAATGTCACTCCGTCTGAAAAAGAAAGCGTTTGATCAGTGCGTACTACCAGTATTAACATACGGCTGTGAAACCTGGACCATGAAAACTGATATCATTAGAAAACTCCAGGTAACGCAGAGGTCTATGTAACGATGCATGCTTGGAATAACAAGGAGAGATAGAAAAAGACTTGCTTGGATCAGACAAAAGACCCAAGTGATAGATGTCATAAATAGAATCAGATCCCTAAAGTGGTAATGGGCGGGGCATCTCGCTAGAAGGACAGACGATAGATGGACCACAAAGATAACGCAATGCTATCCCCGAGGCGTGAAAAGACCAAGAAGACGCCCCAACTTAAGATGGGACTACGACATAAAGAAACTCGCAGGATCAACTTGGGGCCGCATAGCTAGCAATAGACAACAATGGGCCCACATGGAAGTGGAATATATAAATATGTAAAGGGAGGCTACACCATAACAAAATGGTTGAATAAGCTGCATATGATGATGACGATGATATATATATATATATATATATATATATATATATATATATATATATATATATATATATATATATATATATATATTGCACTAGTCCTATATTATATAAAAACTATTCACAAATTTGAACAGACATTAAAATGTTATATTAATACGTAGGGTGTAGCATTAGACAAAACCAAGTTAAAAATTAAGATTTCATATTTAAAAAATAGAATGAAGTGAGCAAATATATTGTCAGATATTGAGAAAAGCAGTTACCAAACGGATTTAAAGGATAATGAATGAAAATTATAACAACAACATTGTATGAATAAGTATAAAAATTTTACCTTAACAATTAACCCCAGGTCAAGTCAATGTCAACATGTGTCCAAATAATCTGAACGCTCCCACGTGATTATCTGGATAAACAGAATGTAGTATCACTTGAAACCTGTAATAATAAAAATTAATATTCAACTCACTAATTAGTTATCTATAGTTACAGATGATGTTAGTAAAGGTTTAAATTGAAAAAAAGAATTGAAAGAAAAGTTTATAATTGGTGACATACGGAACAGAACTGAGGTATCTGTCAAGGAAATATGATTATTCAATAATCTTTATAAACAGGAAGTAATCAAATTTAGTGATTTTCTTGCCAACTTAAATTTGTTGGTTACTAATTGAATGGAGAACAATAAAGACAAATTTGGAAATAACTGAGAGTTTATGTAAGACAAAATTAATGAAAATTCAAAGATTAAAACTATACAATTACATATGTATTAATAATTATTCTAGGTTGTAGATTTTGTATAATTAAATGTAAATAGTGAGACCTTAAAAAGGGAATTATAACAAAATTTGTTATTATAATATATAAAAAAGACATTTTATATAATCCCTAATACAATATAAGCTTATATCAATAAGTGTTCATATCCTCCAGAACTCTTGAAATAAATAATTTTACATTTTTTCTAAAAAACATTCAAGTCAACAATTATTGTGACAAAAATACGGAAAAGCAGGCTATGCATTTGAGGAGTCGAAAGTTTGATTTTATAAAAAAAAGACAATCGTGCTTGGGTGGAGAAGATGATGACTTCTATATAAATCTCCTCTTCAAAATTTTTCAAAATAATATAAGAAATTTAAAGTTTTAAGCAAAAAAAGGTATTGAAAGAGTAATATTGATGTTGATTGAACTGTGTGTATAAACAGAAGTAAACAGAAAGGTGCATTTCTCCGATGAGAAATCGTCAAGAATTTGGGAGGCGCTACCCAGCAAACATGCATGAGCGGTAGATAGACGGGCCATAGCTGTTAACTGCGGTTAGATGTCGGCAGCGGCACAGCGATGTCGGTAAATAATTGGAATGATATCAGTTTTGCCGCCTTGGCTGAACATACGCATATCTATGGTGGATGTTTGTAATTTAGCCACAAATTACCCGTTGAAAATTTGAGATAGTCGCGCCGATGTCGTTTGGACACAGTATGCATGGCGGCATGCGACCTGTAATGAAAATAAAACATTGGCATTACTGAATATCACCTTGGTAGTTGGCACTACTGCTTATTTGCTAGACGTTGTGTTGAACACGTGTTGAAAATCAACCTAATCTAGTTGTGTTGTGGTGTGGTAATTAATAATTAATCACTGTAGCGACAATTTTATTAGATTTGGGCGTTGTATCCAATCTATTCGGAGCAAGGGCACGAGCAGATATGCCCGAAAACACAGAAACGTAAGTACATACATCATTTATGTTGCATCATATACCATCATATTATATGTTTCCTCTAGAAAACCCCTGCATAATATCTCCAAGAGCACTTGTCAGCGTCTTGCGAAAAATGCTGTTAAGGATATAGTCTCCACTGTAGAGGCTGAGGTTATAATAGACAATATATCTCGTAGAAGTAATAATCTTTGTGTTGATAGTGAGCCCGGACCCAGTAAAGCTATTGGCGAACATATTTTTTTATATTTATATATATTTTTTATATGGAATATTTTTTTGATTTTTCATTATATTTCTTTGTTTTAGTCATCATGTTTCATTGTTAAACCTATAAGTATATATATAGCCTGTAGATTTGCATAAATCATTGATGAAGCCCCAACAGTGGGATGCCGGCGGTTGATTAGTAGGATAACCGCAATCGCGCCATAATTTGTACAATGCAATATCAGTTCACCCTAACTTAGTCAATCCGCTAAAGTCCCGCTATGTAACGAAGCGGGTGGTAGTCTGGAGGCCTACTGGTGGCCGTCGCGACACGGGCTAGCCGGGCCGGCGATGTATCATGATTGTGGCCCACTTATGTTGTCCGTCGGTTGTTTTTAAAGTGCCTCTAGAGACCCACGTGTAACATGTTTGCTGGGTAGTTGCAGTTCAGGTACCGAAGCTTCGAGAAAAAAGGTCTGTGTTTTCAAGTATTAATTTTGGAATTCCAAAAGAATATAGTGGACAATAAAATATATATTTTAAACGTTCAAATAATATCACGAAAAAGGCCAAAAATTTTATTATATGATGAATATCATATGATATCTATGGATATCCATACAATTTTAATAATAGATATTATAGTACTTACTTGTTAAATTAAATCATTTCATCAATTGTTCACGTTATACATAAATGTTCATATAACTTCCATTTCTTCTTTCCTTCTAATGCATGTTTTACTTTTTCCATTACTATCCTCATATCAATTCATTCGTATTGCTTTTATATATATATATTTACTTATATATATATATATATATATATATATATATATATATATATATATATATATATAGTTATTTTATATTCTTGGGATTGAGGACCATTTTTAAAGACATTTAACTAGTAGTTAATACATTTTTATTTAACGTTTCGGTCTTCCATGACCTTCATCAGAAATAAAATTTTTGTTAAAACTAAAAGAAATGGTACAAGTTACAGAAAGAATTTTTAAAAGCAAAACAAATAAATCTTACCTTCGACAGAACGTTCATTTGATTATTTAATATATTTTATAGATGTTTTAGGACGCATCACATAACAGAATATAACTCACACCCAAAACAAAACGAACATTTTAAAATATGACATTCATTGATGAAAATTTGTATTGGAATATACAAATATTTGTTCTATACAATGAAAGCAGCCGTAACGAGGTTTTAATGTGTCGTTTTTGTGTTGATTGGTATTAAAATGAGTTTATATTTATATAGGGAGTGGTAATAAATTTATTATATTTGGAATGTGCCACGTGTTTCTCTATATTTCTAAGTTTTTATGATGTTATTATAAATTTTACTAAGGTTTTTTGTGTCAGTCTTTAAATTTACGGAACTAGTTTTTCTTTGTATTTCTATCATTTCTAGAACTTCGCGTTTTTTCGTATGGTTTTCACTTCGAAGAATTTTTGTGTTTTCGAAATCAAATTCGTGTTGGTTTTCTGAAACATGGATAGTGAGAGCCGTTTTGTTTCGTTTGTCATATTTGTGACTATTTATTCTGTTTTTCAAATACTGACTTGTTTGTCCGATGTAGACCCCTTCACAGTTTTTACATGTTATTTCATACACTATATTGCTCTTTTTTTCTTTTGAGATTGAACTTTTTAGATTGGTGTAATTGGTTTTTAGTAGGTTACACCAATCTAAAAAGTTCAATCTCAAAACAAAAAAAAACAATATAGTGTATGAAATAACATGTAAAAACTGTGAAGGGGTCTACATCGGACAAACAAGTCAGTATTTGAAAAACAGAATAAATAGTCACAAATATGACAAACGAAACAAAACGGCTCTCACTATCCATGTTTCAGAAAACCAACACGAATTTGATTTCGAAAACACAAAAATTCTTCGAAGTGAAAACCATACAAAAAAACGCGAAGTTCTAGAAATGATAGAAATACAAAGAAAAACTAGTTCCGTAAATTTAAAGACTGACACAAAAAATCTTAGTAAAATTTATAATAACATTATGAAAACTTAGAAATATATTGAAACACGTGGCACATTCCAAATATAATAAATTTATTACCACTCCCTATATAAATATAAAATCCATTTATTACCACTCCCTATATAAATATAAACTCCATTTTAATACCAGTCAACACAAAAACGACACATTAAAACCTCGTTACGGCTGCTTTCATTGTATAGAACAAATACTCGTATATTCCAATACAAATTTTCATCAATGAATGTCATATTTTAAAATGTTCGTTTTGTTTTGGGTGTGAGTTATATTCTGTTATGTGATGCGTCCTAAAACATCTATAAAATATATTAAATAATCAAATGAACGTTCTGTCGAAGGTAAGATTTATTTGTTTTGCTTTTCAAAATTCTTTCTGTAACTTGTACCATTTCTTCCAGTTTTAACAAAAATTTAATTTCTTATGAAGGTCATGGAAGAACGAAACGTTAAATAAAAATGTATTAACTACTAGTTAAATGTCTTTAAAAATGGTCCTCAATCCCAAGAATATAAAATAACAATATATAAGTAAATAAAAAAGTCCAAGAACCAAAAAAAAAAAACAATATATATATATATATATATACGTGTGTGTGTGTGTGTAATTGTATAGTTCAAATTTAAATAACATGTTAATAATTTCACCAAACTCATGAACGTTAGAAGTGTATAAACAGTTCATACATATAACGTTGACTGTAAATCCACGTTTAGTGTAGCGTGTATCTCTATAAGAGCATACGACTTTATAACTGTTAATAACTATTAAAATAACTAATAATATATTAAATTAAAATAAACGCCCAATTGAAATAATAATAATTTATATATATATATATATATATATATATATATATATATATATATACAGGGTGATTATCTAAGGGTGGCTACCGGCCGTACCTCGGAAAGTATTTGTCCTAGAATCTGGGGTAAAAAATTCTTATGATAAAATCGGGACTATAAAACTACTTAAAAACGTTTTTATGTTAGTCAATTTCCGCAAGGTGGTAAAGCTATACTATTTTTACAAGGTTTCAGCGGTTGTGACCACGTCTGCGATTTTTGGCAACTATAAAATCAAATTCATTAAAGACCTGGTCCAAAACCCATATTTGATATCCCTGGCTCAACCCTTTCAGGCTCCAAATGCTGACGCACAAGCTATTGCAAAAGCAGGAAATCAATTTTTACTTTGATTGTATGGCTGCAAATATTAAACCATGTTTTTAAGCCGTTTTATATATTGGTGTTTCATTAGAACTACGTAAAACAGTAAACACAACCTAGCTTCTTTGTCTCCAACTGAAGCCGCTGCCTAGACAGCACACAATATCTATTAGATATCCACTGAATATCCAGTCCATGTAAATTATTTAATGGATATCCACTGGATGTATTTCGTGGATATCATAAAATAATATTTTCTGTTCCCCTGATAATATATTGAATAATCACATAAGAAATATTGAGAAGGAAGTTCTAATATAGAATACCTTCAATGTCTTAATCTTCTGATATTATATCCATTGTATATCCATGGATATCTATGTGCTCAATATATTTTTGGTTTTATTCAAGACATGGAATAGAAAAAAAATATACCGAAATTAAGTCACCAGAATATAATGAGTTTAATCAACAATACGAATACGGCATAAAACGTGTTCTTAACACACAACAGATCTCACGACTTAACGTTTAATGCTATAACAAAAAATTATTCGAATATTTTTTTCTTATACAATGATCTCAGCTAAGCGTTATGGACTAAGACTAACCACTTAAATTTTGGTTCTAAATGCGAATTAGAGTGATGCTAGACTAAACATAGATCCATGATAGGGGGAAACTGGTGGGTACGCTCTCAAGTTTTATCGGTCGAGGCGTCTTACCTGTGAATCAGGCCAGGACGTAGAAAAATCGAGTATCGACCGAGTCGGGATTCGGAACATATGGTAATGGGAAGGCCAATGCCAACGAACGTGGATATTTTGTTACAAGAGGCTAAATGAAACGCGGCATCGACCATCGAGAGAACAGAACACCATTCTGTATTGGTGGTTGCATAGTTTTGCGGGCATATAATATGGAAATATTTGTCTGCATTCACCCTTCCCATTTTAGAATAACTTGATGAGCGCATTACATAAGTATTGGATATTTATCAAAAAGGGGAATGGTTAATGCATACATCAGTCTATTTCCAAATTTCATACCCGCAAAACTATGCAACTGTTCTCTCATTGGTCGATGCCGCGTTTCACCGTTTGATTTAGCCTTGTCATATTTGTTGTTAAGTTGTAGGTTATGATAGTCATAGATTATATGATCATAGTTGTAGAAACGTGCAGAAGTGGTTGGTAATGTTTTATTGTTAGTTTGGATTTGGAAAAAATAAGGTATGAATATGTTTCTTACCTTAATTCTGAATATTGTTACGTCTCCTAAATTTTATTAATAGTTATGATTGATTACCCACGTTAAAAGCGTTTTGTATATTTTTACGATATATAATAGCATGGTGTGAGAATGTGAAATATGTTTTACCTCGGCTTTTACTTTGTTTCATGATAAACTGTGCTGGAGACACGGCTGATTTGATTAAAAATTGTTTTGAGTTCAATAACAATAATGGTGTCCAAGTGTGTAAGAAGTGATCTTATTACAGGTATGTGCTCGAATCCAAAACGCGGACCAATTTTCAAAATGTTATTTTACAAAAAAAGGTGCATCTTATATTCGGGCGTATACGGTATATTGCTGACCTTAGAAATCTACAATCTTTCTTTTCTCGTTCTTGCAGAAAGAAGCGTGTAGAGTAGATGAGTGATGAAGAAGAAGAATTATTCATGTATATGTAAATATGTATATTATATAAAATAAAGTATTTTCTATCATTCAATTCCATAGTATATCATATGTCAAATAATACTACTATTATGAAAAATGTTATTTCATTTGTACTTTCATACTCACAGATGATCTGACTAGTACCTGCTGGCGGAAATACAAGATGGCCAACAAAAACAATGCTTTCCAAAAGTTGTATATATCCACAGATCTGGAATAAAATTAAGTGGAAATAACAGTTCTAGTCAATCAGTACAAATTATAACAGATATACGTGATGAGTATTCGAATCTTTTTTACTGGACTACAATATTCTACAGTCGACCACTTAAATACTAGACTATGTATCTGTAATAAACACGAGATATGACATAGGAAATTTTAAGAACGCCCTATTTAGACAAATTTTTCTTAATTCGAAATAATTAATAAATAATAATAAAATAAATGTTGACATCCAGGAAAGAAATTGATACAAACAATTTTGTTATAATTAGCAAGGTTAATAAACACTATATCTGATGGTTTGCCATGCTTTGTTTATCAATAAATATAATCAATACGTTGCAAATTGAAATAATGAAATGTAAGATGAACCTTCACACAAGGGCATAGACGAGGTAGTTTCAGAATAAATAACTGGAATTTTTGAGGCCAGGCAGAGAGGTAGCAACTCTCCCTAAGTGACCAGTACGGACGGCCACTTTACCGTCAACAGTAATATTATGTAGTTGTGATTTGTGATATTCCAAAACGTAAGTCTTTAACGTATAATTATTTTTTTTATATACTGTATTGATATGTTTTATTTTTTTTGACTTAACTGGGTGTCCCAAAAGAAAAGGAAACCCATATTTTCGGTCATATTGAGTGTACTATTTTACATCTGCGCCCCTCACCTACCAATCTAGTCTAAAGTTATAGGCATATAAGGGAGATATCGTATGTTTTCTGTATTGTGCCAGGATATTCAAGTATACGGGTATCGTATTCATTCTGATTTAAAAAGTCTCGTCCGATATTTTATTACCTTATTATTGTACAGGATATCCACATACCCGAGATATCATAATTATTCTACTAAATTGCCAAAGTTTGTTGAAATATTATTTACTATATTGTACAAGATATCCAATTTCACGAGATATCATAATTACTTTATTCGATTTCAAAATACTGTTGTTATATATGAATTACTATAGTGTATAGGATATCCACATTAACGAGATATCATAATTATCTTATTAGATTTCAAAATTTTGATGATATATATATCGGGCTGACACGACCTGCATTCGAACTCAGGCTTGGCACATTGTATAAGCCCAAGAGGCCCCACGAAGACTTTGACCGCTCGTGCCAGGAAAACCCCTTCCTCGAGGCAACCCGCAGGGAAATTCCTGGTTCTAAATTTTGTGCCGTAAGGCACTGGTGACAGCACTCTGCAAATATTTCTAGGATATGAGTATACAGTAGGGCCCCTCCGGTCACTACAACCAGAAAAAAAAAACCAGAGAAATAATACCGTTTCTATACCAATTGGGATATACCAACGAGCTATTAGTGTGGGGGCAGCGGTAACGGGATACAACCCCCAAAGGAGCAAGAGAAATTCATTACAAAAAGGTGAGAAGTATTATTATATTTTGTACTGGTTAACTGGATAAACTATTTTCTGTTAATTTAATTACAGATCTGTAGACATAAAACACTTTTTATTTGCATTTTTTTCTTGGACCACCTTGTATTTCCAACAGTAGGTACTAGTCACATATTCTCAGATTTTCATGTTTGAGGAGGAAGGGTATACCAAATGTGAATATAATATATCCTATCAATATCCATGGGACGGTAATTGGATACACCAAATGTGAACATAGGATATCCATGGGATATCAACGAGATATCCAGTAGATATCTCCAAAGACATCCATAAGATAACACATATGTCCTTGATATAGATATGGATATAAATTGTATGTCTATAGGCTATCCATCTATATCCAGTGGATATACAGTATATCCATAAAGGATATCTTGTGGATGTCTAATGGATATTGTGTGCTGTCTGGGTGTTAATCAAAACTTATTTAGAACGTACCCCCAAGTCCAAGTATGGCAAAGAATTGTCAAGGTTACACAAAAATGGGGCTGGGTAAAACTAACGACGCACTATGTCCTATCATTACTTTTAAACTTGCAGCTCCACCAAAGCTTATAAAGCTTATCTACTGCAGGTGTAAAAAAAGCTGCCGTGGCGCGAGTGGATGCAAGAACAGTGGGTTCAAATGTTTAATAATGTGCCTCGAGTGCAGAAATTCATGCGATAATCGTTCTGAAGATATCTATTGGGATTTGGATGGAGAGCACAAGCACTGGAACTCGAACTCTTGTTTGAAAAGGTCGATCCATCTGATGGGATTCTTTTGGAGAAATGACATAAATCAGATCGCCCTGCTTCTCTAGAGTCCGAAAACACGGAGCAACTGTCAGGTTAGCCGTTTTTAAACTCCCTTCTTTTTGTCTGTCTTCCTACAATGGATTAATCAATTTTTCGCTCTAAAAACAGGACTTTGGAACAGATTATATCTTTATAGCGCAAGAACTCAGTTTTCAGCTTGACTGACAAACATTTCTTTGTTTCAGTTTTGTATGAAACCCACGGAGTAACAGATGACTGATCTGATAGTAGCAGCCATAGATGAACCTGGACCTTCAGCTGCAGTTAGGTGAATAATGTTATAATATTTATTACTATTTATTTTCTTTGGTCAAGAATTTTTATCAATAATAAACCTCTATATTTTTTAAACATGTCTGAAAATAGATGAGGAGAAGTAGGGGTTGAGATTGCGTAAATCGGCGTATAATTTCCTGAATCGCCAATGAGCATGCTTCAAGGCACCCTACGTGCGTCCTACGTCAAAAGTATTAAGGATATTTTATCGCAAATTCCGTCTACTTTCCGAATTTCCATGGCGTTTTTGTCTAAAATATACAAAATAACGACTTTTTTCTAAAAATACGTAATTTTTTTTTAAAAATTTGGAGGGATTGCGGGTGGAATTGTTGGTGGGAGGTTAAAAACTTGTATTCGACGGCACAAAGGACATTAAACAATTGTTTTACCAGAACTACCATAAATTTTGCAAGCTCAAGTTCTCACATGGTATTCATTGCCTGGACCAACTGTATATTTAGAAACATAAAACATGGCATGTCTACTGAAAGATACATACTTCAGTACTCATACAAAATGGCGTTAACAGGGTTTGGAAATCGATTTACTATCAGGACAGCACAAAATTATGTAATTCATTATGGATGAATACAGTTTATTATTTTGGAGTAACTATGAATTATGTGGCAGGATGACATTTATAGGATGAAAACATAAATTTTCTCCTCGTACATAATTATCTGGTAACATATAAGGAGTTTAAGAGAGATTTATTATATATTACGCATAACAAACCGTCGTTCATTGTAATGGTTCAGCTTTCAGCTACTCGGAATTTTAATAATTCACAGTCGGTTTATAATGGAAAAAAAAATAAAAAATATGAAAAAATGATGAGAATTAATGTGAAATTTCATAGTTTCACAGGAAATGAAAATATTTACATAAAAGACAGAGTAACAACACTTGGAAATGGTGCTAGTAGGAATAGATAGCGTGAATTTTTGATAGTAGAGAGGTTGGAGAGCCGAGGTTTTTTAAGTGCTTTCCTTGGTAACGGCTTGTTTTACTGATATTCTACATAGACAGGTAGGTACATGCATATTTCGTAAATTAGTAATTTCATAGATCATGGATTTACTGCCAAAAGTGACCCTTTCAATTTTTATAGTTTGTGGACCAATAAGGTTGAACATTTTACGGTTTTTTATGCTTTTTTAATGATATTTCACATTTCAAATATAATTAAGTGGCAAATATTAATTAAGAATAAATCCTATACTTGTGATTTGTAATACTTATTTAAAAGAAACAGGACTTGTAGACGGAGAGCTGGTTACGGAGGGGAAGGGGTAACGTGGTGCAGTGGCAATTTTATTGATTACAGGTTCGGTTGTTATCGACATAACGTAAGGCACCGCATTAGAACAGCGCGGTAGTAGTGGGTTAAATGTGCAATTTTTTCCCGTCACCAAATTGACAAGGTGCAGTATTGAAAATATGAAAAATAATCGGAGACGATACAACCAACTAAGAAACAAATTGCACTAAGACTAATTGGAAGAACGAGTGAGATATTGGCGATACTCGGTAGCCCACGCGTTGACTCAATTTATTTTGTATTTCATATTTTTTTATGGAGTGACTGAATATTCAGTCACCGCTTTAACGCAAGTCAGACTCATTACTCGGCACACAAATAAACCAAAAAACACCCCCAACCCAACCCCGCAGAGGAAATATATACTATAACAGAGCCAAAATCTCAAAATACCCAACCCTTAACTAAACTTATAAACCCAAATACAAATAATTCTTGAACTTCTATCTCTCTCTCTATCTATCTCTCTCTCTCTCTCTATCTCCCCGACTACGATGGTCGAAGAGTCACAGCATAATATCGACGATTATCTCCCATGTATATAATGAAAGCGTCATTAAAAAAAATCAAGATACAACAGCCGCTTTGGAAAAACACACAATTATGAATGACTCGAAAAATTTAGCTCCATTTATTGCCGCTGTAAAACAGAATCTTAGACCATTCAGTTGCTTAGAAGAGAAGGAAATTTTTTTTTAATATTGAAACAGGTCGCCGTGCATCAGAACCCGTGACTGGTTTCTTTTTGAGCGTAGAAGATCATGGACAGACTATTCGAGATTTGTTTATATCGGAGTGTTCACAAGATATCAATAGGTTTGAAGCCGCAATCGAACAAAATAAATTTTAAATTTTGCGAGCTGTACTAATAAACAAAAAATTACCGTGAATCATAAAGTGCACGAGGTTCGCACTATCCAGGGCGAATCATTAACGGTACCACAAGTTAAAACAAGCGACATACAAAAACCAACAAAATTTTAACCACTGAAGATAAAACAAGTGCCTTTAGACGACCTCCATGAACTCATTGAGCAAGCAAAACAAATGGAACCAATAGAGGCTGAAAAATGGAACGACATCCACAGCCATTTCTGGATGACCCCCATCTATATAGGCGTTATAGTTCTCCTAGTTTGTCTTTGTTATATGCTAAAGAGCACCGATGCAAGAGAAGCGACAGAAGAATATCCAAACCAACGGAAGGCGAAGAGAACACCAAAGTTTTGTTCGCCCCTTAAAAAACTTCCCCAGAGGATGGAGAAGTTACAGTACATTGAAATTCATTATACAACTCCCTGTATATGAAGACATTACATCCGGGCGCTGACTTTCCTAGAATTCAAAGAACATTCGGTGAAACATCTGATGCCGACTTAGCAATATTCTTTGTATAAATTTAACGATCGATTTGTATTATATTCACTTTGATTTTATAGTCTATTTCTTGATGTCTGACAGCACAGTAGCCTCATTAACTATTTTTACAGAGTGATCCTAAGAATTTTACCAGTAAATACTAAAATTCTAATGCAAAACAAGTAGGTGTCTGCATTGGTTATCTGTACATACCTGTTTCAGCTCAAAATACAATATTGTAATAAAACTGAACAATGCCAGCAAAAGGATAAACAGTGCAGCAGTGGCGGAGACTACGATATTAGTTCATTTTGCTTATTTAATTAGATTCGGTCAACATTACAGTCGAAATAAAATTAATTCGTTTAGGCCTATTAACAAGTTACATTTTCATTTTAATTAAATTGAATTAATTAAAAAATATATAGTTTAATTCTCATAATTCAAATTTATTGACAATGAATCAATGTATATTGAGTAAAGTAAAAATACCATTTATAGGAAATATAAAATTCAATCTATAGTATCATCCTCTTGGCTGGCCATACAAGAATCATCCGAAGACTCGTCAAGAGAGATCACTATCGGTTCTATAGTTTGTTCTATGAGGTTATCTAAAACCCACATTTTCTCTTCCTCTTTAATTACATGATTCACAGCATCTCTCCAGTTCTCTTCAGTTATTGTTGTCAATGAGTACTTCATGAGTTCACGAACATCTTTCATTTTAAATGTTTTATTGTGTCTAGATACATAACCTTTCATTTGGGCCCATATTAACTCTATCGCATTTAATTCACAATGGTATGGCGGCAAACGAAGCACTGTTATCCCACGATTCTTGGCTATTTCATCAATAACAAACTTTTTAAATTGTAGCTTGTGATCTGAAGCAACCTTTAGAAGTTCTTTTTTCAACATATCATCTTCAAATGGTATATCTTTTACGATTAACCAGTTTCTAATATCAGATTTTCACCAAGAGGTAGATGAAATATTTTTTGTTAATCGCGAATGATAAGTGGCATTGTCCATAACGATTACAGCATTATTTGGAATTAATTCGACCATTTGTGTAAAATATATCTGCAGTCATTTCTTCATGATAGTCTTTGGTTGATGTTGACTGAAACTCCAGTGAATCACCTTCAACGAACCCTTAATTGCATCCAATTATGCGTTAATATTAGTCGGCGACCTTCACCGATAGGAGTTTTCAGTCCAGTAGATAAACTTTCTATGAAAGCTTGACGACTGGTTTGAATACTTTTGTCCTGCCATATTTTTCTCACTAAATCTGAATGTCCTTCATTGAGCCATGTCTCATTAAGATAATAGATTTGTCTTCCCTCCTGTTTATATTTTCGGATATCTCGTAAATACTGGCGTCTCCAACATATTATTCCTTCGTTGTCGATTAGCACTGATTTGTGACTTTGCTTCTCCCAAGTAAAATTCAATTTGTGTAATATTTTCCACAAAGTTTTTCGCCCTATGTCAGGCAAATTCTCGTCCTCCTTCACCATTCTTAGAATTCTCTCAAGAGTTGGCATCTCTTTTTTAAAATATGATTCATGTAGTTTTCGTCTTATTGTATATTGCATATGTTTATCAATGTCAAATGGTTTTCTTCCAGTTGACTTTTTAGGTGGAGATATATTTCCATTTTTCCTCTCTCAGAAGCCTGTAAATAGTAGATTGATGTACAACTGCATCATGTACATTTAACACTACAGTCTAAGTTTGTAAGCGAATCACGCTCTTACACTTCACTGGGGTAAAACTTGAAGACATTTTTCACAACACAGTTAACACTTATGGAACATAAGCGACTCTAAGCAAAACAAATTATACAAATTTGGGCGAAATCAAGTTTCACCGTATATACCAGCAAAATTTCTAAGTAGTCATTGGGACAATCTCTAGTAGGACCCTATTGTAATGTTTCTTGGAAATGTTATTATCAACATTTCAAAAATCAGAAAGTAACTCCAGTGGCCGATCAATTAACAATGTAAACCGGAATTATAAAACAAAAATATACTTTAATTTTGATAGTACCTAGTCTAAACAAATCCTTTGTGATAAAACTGATAATGTCGATAACTGGAGAAATAATACTAGAAGAAATAATATCAAGTAAACAGGAATTGAAATCACTCATAGAAGCAGTAGAGGTTAGATTATCCCTAAAAATCGAAGATCTGTACAGAAAACTGAATAAAGTAGAAGCAGAAAACCTTCATCTTTTGAATAAGATTGAGAATATTGAAAGGAAAGCGAAAGAAAATGATATAGTGATTTTTGGACTCGATACCAAACCCGAGGAAATAACGCCTGAATATATTTGTAACGAGCTAGGGCGACTAGTAAACGTCACAATAAATGAGAACGACCTGAATAATATTTACTCTTTGGGTAGGAAAGAACGAGCTCCTGTCAAAGTGGAATTTGTTTCATACTTGAAAAAATCAGAAGTACTTAAAAACGCAAAGAATCTCAAAGGTACCAACATAAGCGTAGCCAATGACCTAACACTCATCCAGCGAGAGGAGCACAAGATTTTAAGAAAACACCTAATTCTGGCGAAAGCAAATAATCATATAAACTGCTACATACGAAGAAACAAACTATTTGTGGACGGAAAAATATATTCTCCTGAAGAATTAGAAGTAATAGAAACTACTGAAATAAACAGACCGAAATCAAATAGCGAACCTGCGACCCCGAAGCGAGATAAAGCAGGGGCAAACATTCCCAAAATAACAGCTGGGCAAACATCATTTATTGCCAAAGAATTAGCAACCGGTTCCGGAAAAAAAGAAGAACAATCATTTGTGGGAGGAAAAAAAATAAATACTAGAGCACGCACAGGTTCTACGCAAAGCATCAAATAATTTATGTATGTTAATTTACTATTTTTACTTTCTGTCTTAAATAACTTCTTCAAAAATTTTATTAATGTCATCATACTTTGTTATTATATAAAAACCAAATAAATATTGTAATTACTGTCAAATAATTTAAAACCGTTTACTGGTTTATGCATTCACATGGATGAATATATAAGAAATTTTATGCTAGAAAAAATAACAACATATCCCCTAAATGATACAAATGAAGCAAAAGAAGTTTTGTCTGTAAATAACAAATTGAATAACTTCAAGATTCTTAATACTAATATTTGTAGTGTTTCAAAAAATATAGATGAATTAAAAATATATCTTGAGGAACTTGAGACATGCTTCGAGTGCATAGTTTTAACAAAAACTTGGCGGGTCCCGGATACGTCCTTCCTCAACATGGCCAACTACACAACCCTATACAATGGAGGTAGCTATAACCAAAATGATGGTGTTATCGTCTTTGCAAAAACAAACTCATACCATTCGCATGAACATATTCAGATAAACGGAGGTATATTATTGAAAATTGTAATGGTTATGGATAAGCTGAGTTTTTGCATTTTAGCATTCTATAGATCTCCAGCAAGTCGAATTGACGACTTTCTTGACCAGCTTGGGGATATTCTTAATAAAGAAAGTAATCAACATTATTATAGCTTATTTGTAGGTGACATAAATTTCGACTTGATGAAAATAACTGAAGATTCAAGAAATTATCTCGATATGATGAGTGAGCATGGCTTTCAATCAACTATTAATACTACAACAAGAGCGAGAAATGGATCTGAATCATGTCTTGATCATATATTCATTAAAACAAAACAACAAAACTTCAATAACATATTACCTCTCACTATATCAACATCAATTACGGACCACTACATAACGTTGTTACAAATTGTACTGAATGAAACTAAAAACAATTCAATAAACAAAAAATATTTTCAAGAAGTAGACGAACAATTATTACAAAGAGCAATTAATAGTTTAAGTTGGAAAAATGAATTGTACCCAATGCATGATATCGAATCGACAACAGAAAAATTCATCAACATCATAAACACATGTGTACAAAAATCAACTCAATACTTCAGATTAAAAAATAGTCAACGTAAAAGGAAAAATTGGATAACAAAATCATTGATAAAACACATCAACCAAAAAAATCATTCATTTTTATTATGGAAAGAAAATCCAAATAATGTAAACTTGAAAAATGACTATTTAACGAAAAAAAAAGAAACGGGAAAGAAAATAAAGACTGCCAAAGAAAATTATTATAAAAAATTAGTTGAAAAAGAACAAAATGCAAGTAAAAAACTTTGGAACACTGTTAATGAAATTTTGAATATCAAGACAGGAAGAATAATAAATAATATTAGGAATGAAAAAAATGAGATCGTCACAGATCCAAAAGATGCTGCTGATATATTTAACAACTTCTTCGCGAATGTGGGGGAAACTTTGGCAAAGAACATACGACAAAATCCCAATTACAAAAGTAAAAAATATGTAAATAAAAATTCACTTTTTCTTACACCAACGAATACTACTGAGGTTGAAAATACAATAATTAGCTTAAAAAATAAAAAGGCTCCCGGGCTTGATGGAATGAAAGCTGAAACTCTAAAGATTATTGCAAAATTCATATGTGAACCTTTGACGGACATCATAAATAAATCCTTCGAATCAGGCATATTTCCTTCGATTCTAAAGGAATCTCTTATAACTCCAATTTTCAAAAATGGGAATACAGAAAATATTTCAAATTATAGGCCTATTTCACTTCTATCTTCAATAAGCAATGTCTTTGAAAAAATTATAAAAACGAGACTTACGACATACCTATCAAATTATAATCTGCTGTCGACATCCCAGTATGGCTTTAGAGAAAAAAAATCTACCAATGACGCAATCCATTCCTTGACAAAAACCATCTACGAATCCTTGGATTCAAGCACTCCATTTATTGGGGTTTTTTTGGATCTAAAAAAGGCCATCGATACTGTCGACCACTCCATACTTTTAGATACACTAGAAGATATGGGTGTAAGGGGTTTAGCTCATAATTTATTCAAAAGTTATCTAACAAGCAGAACACAAAAAACTAAATTCAAAAATCATGTGAGTGAAGAGATCAACATCAAATGTGGTGTACCTCAAGGAACAGTATTGGGGCCGGTGCTATTCGTAATTTACTTAAATAATCTATTTGAACAGGAAACAATCGGAAAAATAATCAGCTTCGCGGACGATACTGTGATTTATTACAAACATGATGACTGGTATAATCTCAAAATAAATATTGAAAATGATCTTGGAAAACTCAAAGACTGGTTCGACAGCAGATCACTCTCAATAAACTTTGACAAAACTGTATACTTACCCTTCAGTAGTCATGAAAACTCTCTGCCAAAATACAATCTTAATATCCAACAAGATTTTTCAATTAAACCTGCAAAAAGAATTAAATACTTGGGTATTTACATTGACAATCACTTACGATGGAACCATCATATGGAATATTTAACTAAAAAGCTTCGGAGTATCCTATTTCGATTTAAGCAAGTAAGCCAATTTTTGAGCTTTAAATGTAAAACAATACTGTACCACAGTTTGGTTGAGTCACACCTCAATTATGGCATTATTGGCTGGGGAGGAGTTTCAAGGAACTATCTAAATGCCCTCGAAGTGTCTCAAAGGCGATTCCTCCGAATGATTCTCAACAAACCTAAAAGATATTCAAGCTCACTACTCTATACTGAAACACAAATATTAGATGTTAGACAATTATACATTATTCAGATAGGATGCCATCAATATAAAAATAAATACAAACTTACCACTCAAAATCATAGATACGCGACAAGATCGAATAATCAATACTGTATACCAACAGCTCTTAAAACAATAGGTCAAAAAGGTTACTCCTACTTGGCACCTAAATTATTCGGGCAACTACCACAGAGAATTATCGATGAAACTTCTTTTAAACGCTTCAAAACCCAACTAGTAACATTTGTTAAAGAAACAGACAAAACAAAAATACACAAAATGATAGAATGCTGAATAAAAAAAAACAGAGAAGAGTAAACTCATATACGAAATGTATGTCGGAAATACAATCATGTAAAAATGGATTTATATTGTTTTTAACTGCATTTTTTGTTTTTTGAATTTTTTTAAATTTTGACACATTTGCCTATATTCACCACATACAAGTATGTACAATACTTCTGTGGATGTCTAGATGTTTATTCAATTTTATTTGTATTTTATCACTGTATTTGTAAATTTATGAATAAACGTTATTATTATTATTAATTATCTGGAGAATGAATTGATAAAAGGTTTGTTAATATGTCTCCCAAGAATTGACCTGTTCCAAATTCTCAAAATAATTAATTAAATATTCAGTCAGAATAGTTGCCATACAAGATTATTTCAAAAATAATTTATTGTTTTAACTGTATGTACTCTACAATTGTATGAAGGTCAGTTAGTTGTTTTAACTAACTGGATTTACATTTATATTACCTTTATGTATCAGATCGGGTATAAAATTAAATAGTAAATCAATTCCTTAGATGAACTGTGACGCTTATGCTTTACTACCTGACTAGCATCTGTAACCTTTTCGCGTGCTGTCAGTTAATAAGAAACAGACTATAGTTCTATTATTTTTACCAATTTGATTGTGTAGTTTTGTAACAGTTGTTAATCGTTAATAAAAATGTTTTCAAAAGTGAGTGTTGAAGTGGCAAATCGTATTTCACGTCTGGCCAAGACGAGAAATACATTTGTGAGACATCTGATGACCGTATGTGCAGAACGCATTGTAAATCAAATGTGATATTTCTATTCTATTCTATCATCAGTCTCTGTTGGTTATCTACTGATAAACAATTTTACTTACCAATAAATAAATGATCTATGTTCAAAATAATATTAGTAATATATTTCACTATAAGCGTAGATTTTATTCTATATTTTTGATTCCCGTCAAGAAATAGAGCTCACTACCAATAAAACGAGCATACTAACTTCTTTATTTTTTGTCCCTCACTATACTTTAAAGCTAGATACTGAGATTGTTTGTAACTTCTCTAAAATTATTTTCTGTTAAAATGGTGAAGTACAACCTTCAAATAGACTAAGTTAAAAAATAACGACGCCCGAAAAATATATCGGAAAATCATAGGGTGTTAAACCATCGACTGGGGTTCGGTCATCTCCAATGGGGTTGATGTTTAGGGTTGAGTTATTCCCACGCTTCTTCGCTCAGATTATCTGCTTTTATTTATGACTCCGAACATTGATTTCGGTCAGTGCCGTTTTAAATAGATTTATGCCTTATGATCGCCTGAGGCGTGTTAAGCACAAAAAAATTGGAAGTTTGTTGTGCTTTTTTCATTCAATGAAATAAAAATGAGTTCATAGAGACTAAGTAAGAGAAATTGTTAATCTAGCTAATCGTATTAGCAGAAAATTCATGTCAGGTAGAAAAAACTCATTTAAATCAAAATAAGGATCTTCTCTCTTTTCATTCATTTCAGACATATACAAAAGATTAAGATACCAGTTTCAGAATTTTATTTTTCTACTGCAAAATGTGGTTACCAAATGAATTCCATATAAAGATTACTACTAACACTATTTTTCAAAACGGTAAGTAATTCTATAGCTGAAATGGTATAACATGAGTTTGGAATGTTCGGAAATGGAATAATTATTGTTAGTTCAATATGAGCTGTCACTTACCACATTAAAATAATTTATACTGGCACTTAATTCACAGACTACAGAGGAGATGGAAGTCGACCTATCGACTCCAACTGACCTCCTTGTAACCGCCGATCTGGAACGAGAGCTACTCAGTTCTCCAACTCCTGAAAGTAAACCTAGGAAACCATGTGGTGTAGCCAGGAAGCGACTCAGTCGTCTCCTCAAGAGTGGGGTACTATACCAGTCTGCCTTACATTAAATTATAGAGCAGCAGGAGTGGAATCCGAAAGGAAACATTCTCCCTCTGTAACTGGTGCCAGCAAGCGCTTACGCTCTAACGACAACTCACCCGAACAGAAGGCAAAAAAGCCCTGCTCGGCTGAATCAATGGTAACGTCCGGAGAAACTGACTTACAAAAGCACTCTTATGGGCAAGCTGTATCCGCATCCAGGTGGTAATTTTACACTTCGACAATCCGACAACCTCCATAACGACCAAACAAATGGAATCCCTGCATTATGCCATTATGACCGCTGTAGGGAAAATTCCTAAAGGTAGTCCACAGTTCCAGAGCTGTACTTTCCGGCCTGGATGGTTACAGGTCACATGTGTAGATCAGGAGAGTGTTTCGTAATTGACTGGCGTATTCAATACACTCAAACCATGGGATGGTGCCTCCCTGAAATGAGTCTCAGGTGACCAACTCCCCAAGCCACACATCTGTGTGCCTCATATACCTGATGTTTTTGATTATATTTCAAGTTGAACTACGTCGACTGGCGTAGACATTCAACTAGATAAATGATCCTAATTTGACAAAATTATTGTCGAAATTAATAATTTATTATGTACAAATTTACAAGAATGGTACAAAGTTATGAATGTTTGAACTTCGGTGGTTTTAGATCGGAAAGCACTTTATGTTTCGATTTGGTAAATACTCACTTGGCTCGTATATAAACTAAGTAACGATGTGTTAGACTTATTATATCTGACTGTTTGACTTTGAGTGAAGTTACTTCGATATGTAACGACGACTCGATGAACTCGATTGAGTGTTGAACTGAGTTATGAACTAACTTGGGTATTGAACGGATTTCGTTGTGAAATGACTTGAGTATTGAACTGATTCCGTTATTGAGTGTAGAACTTAATTCGATGAGTAGTGACCGATTTCTTCACGTTGTAAGACGTGTTAAATAGAAATCTGCAAGGGGCGTGTTTACACGTGGATTGGGTTGACTAAAAGGAAATTAACATTTCCTATTGGCTAGTATCATTTGACTCGCCGAGATCATCGACAAGAATCAACAATGGATGCTTTCAATAGATATTTCAATTTCTATTGAATACTCCAATAGCAAGACCGTCCTATTGTCACCTTTTTACTCAGAAAGGTTATTCAAATATTTATTACAGGCTTCCGACCATCTACCCTAAAAATTCACGCTCAAAGTGACAATAAGTTACAATTTTAGTTTTGCTCTAGGGTTTTGACAACACAATAGATAATAGTGTGGAACGTGACATTTTCCTAAATTTTCAACTATAGGATTTCAAACACAATGCGACAATATGTCTCTCACGACTATTAAAATGTGTTATTTCAATGCTGCAACAAAACTATTTACAATTATTATTGCAAAACGTGATATGTTGAAAGTATTTAACAAAAGCTGCGAATAAAGTGTAACTACCCTTTGAATTTACAACAATACAAAAGATCTATCAATTCTTCAACACATTTTCACAGCGCTAGCAACTAAAATGAATTTACCCATTAAATATATACAATGACGAAAAAAAGTAACATACAAATATCTTACATATTTTTAAAAGAATCGTAAACAGTATAATCCAAGATTTCTTTTATCTTGAACACTTGACGAAGGCAGTCGTAGACTAACTTCTGAAAAGGTCCTCGCCAGACTGAGGAAAATGAACCACGGTTTGTTAACCTTGCAGTAGACTGTTCTACTCAAGGTCCTGGCCCTGGACCAAGGCACAAGCCCTGGTCAAACATGGATTTTCGCCATTGACGATCGATCTATGGCCGCGTTGGAAAGGATCGGCTTCAATCCATACTTGGGTTTTGGACAGGTTGTTTTCCGTCCTAAAGCCCGATCCTCCCAACTGGCATCAAAACCAGTTCCCTTGAAGAGATATGAGAAAAGCCATGGCCCGGGGCCGAGTGGAAAACCTCTTACGGCAGTAAGGTGAACCAAGCCTCATTACATGAACAGGGGGAGTATACCGCCGGTACGAAGCCGGGATACCAGCTATCCAAAAGGTAAAGCTGGTTTTCCCAAAAAGAAAACGGGTAACATATCTTCAAGGGAACCTGGAAAAGGACCGGACCTGCTTCACTAAAATCGAAGACAAGTATGGCCTCGACCAAAGGACCAAAACAACCAGATGGGTCTGCCGTGACGAAAGGTGATCAAACCTCGTCAATGGCACCAACCTAGATGAAAACTTACTTGGAACGCTCACTTGGAAAAAGTTATGCATAAGGCCAGACTATCCTTGTGGATATGTCGCAGGATCTGTGGAAAATCTTGGGGCTTTTGTCCCAAACAAATCCATTGGATATATGTGATGATTGTTAGACCAATGATCACAGATGGAGCCATTGCCTGGTTGTCAAAAGCTTCACAGAAAACGGCCGAAGCAAAGCTCTCTGGTATACAGAGACATGCTTTTATGGCTATCACTGCTGCTGTCAGTACCACACCGTCAGCAGCCATGGAAATCCTCCTGGATCTACCTCCTCTCCATATACTTCTGGAAAAGGAAGCCAGATGGGCAGCATATAGAATTGTGCATATTTCTGAATGCGGAAAACAGGCTTATACAGAGCAAAGCACAATGCTAGCGGACACTGAAAGTCATAGTGTTCTTGGAATGACCTCTGATATAATGCCTCCAACAGTAAACTGAAATCTGCCATATACCGTCCTATTTCCAAATAAAGATGAATGGGTCCTCCGCAAGGATGAACTCTTAAGATCAGACATCTGTTGGTACACCGATGGTTCAAAGACACTCTCAGGCTCTGGTGCGGGTGTATACGGTCGCAGACCTAGGACAGCAATTTCAAACTCTCTATGATCCTATGCACCCGTATTTCAGGCGGAAATTTATGCCATTGCTTCATGTATGGAAAGTTTGAAGCAATCCAAACACACACATAGATCAACGTCGAAATTGGTTTTAGACTGCCAAAAATGACTCGCCTCAATAGGAGAACGCAACAGGGTATCACTGGTTTGGATCCTTTGCCTCTCTCGTATGGATGGTAATGAGAAGGCAGACTCTCTTGCATGGGAGGGTGCCGCTCGTGTCTTTCTCGGGCCAGAACCTACAATTGGCATCCCAACAAGTATTGCCAAACAAACACTAAATACCTGGACAGCAAGAAGATTTTTAGACTTCTGGCATAATATACCAGGATGGTTAATTCCTCCGAATAATGTATCCCAACAAATGTTAGGCTATAATAGACATGACCTACAGTGCCTAACAGGCCTTTTAAGAGGCCACTGTCGTTTGAATAATCATATACTGAAACTTAGACTATCGGACGATCCGATTTGCCGTCTCTATTTGGAAGATGATGAAACAGCAGAGCATATAATTTGTACCTGCTCCGCCGTGACTCGAGTCAGGCATCTGATGTTTGACAGGGCTTCTCTTTCGCCCTCTGACCTGAAATATCATTCACCGAACAAATTAATCGGCTTCGTTGAGAAGCTGAATTTGTTTGGTGAAATATGAATAGGTATGACTCGCAGTGGAGGGCCTTATAGACCCACTCACTACAAACCCAACCTAACCAAACCTCATTGACAGATGAAACAAACTTTTGATCGGAAATGATCTTCGCTTACATAAAAATAGAAGAAACTATTTAATCAGCCAAATAGAATAAATTCTATTGATAATAAGATATTGTTATTGATAAATGATAAGTATACCCATTACTTATTATTTTGTCACATTTTCGATCATACTATACTTCGTTTTTCATTACAATGAAAATATTGATAAATACAATAGGGACGTTAACTTTTTGGGAAAGCGCTTTAAACCGTTCTGAATAATAATTAACTGACTTAAAAATAAGGAGAAGTACTGTGTTTACTAGTATTTCTATGATAAAAACTACCACCTTCGTTGAAATAATGTTTTTATTTGGATACAGTCAACATCCCTATTCTAAAAATAAACCCGTTCCTGGAATCTATTTTGTTATAAACTTTTTATTGGCTCTGAGAAAAGGGACTAGCATAAAAACATTATCAATATAATTCCCACGGGGTTCAGTGGCTCGTCTCTTACAAGGGCAATATTTGAGCATCCCTTGCAAATTGTCTGTACGTGTTATCCTTTTCATATTATTGACAATCTGTTGAAAATGAGTTAACAACGTTGTAAACCCTTTTTTGATTACTCACACTTTTTATGTTGGAGATAAAACCAATATCCATTTTAGAAGTATCGTTTTTCTTAAGGGTTATTCGATAACGAAGGGAACAGGATAAGCAATCGGGAACAAAATTGATTTACCTCCATATATACAGGCATACAAACTACAAAAATATGTTTTGAACAAACTGAAATGATTTTTCATGTGAAATTGATGTTTTTGCTTCTAGACTAATCATCAACGTCATCATTTCTTTATTGATTGGTGATGGTGATGTTTAATATGATCTCCTTGTCTTTGGAACCAGACGTTCATTCTAATTGAAAATTCATTCAAAACATTCCTAATCGTGTCCGGAGAAATTAGTGTTATCTCCTCTGTAAATCTGTCTTTCATTCCTTGGATTTGGATAGTCACACACATTTTGCTTTTTAAATAACCCCATAAAAAATAATCTACATAGTGATAAAGACTTTTCACCCGTCATGGTTTTATCCCTAAAATAAAGTCCAATAATGGTATTATTAATAATTCCTGCTCACACAATGATGTTCTGTGGATACTGCGTATGTGCATCTACCATTCAAAGAGGATTTTCAACTTACTAGTACTTGCAGTTATGTTTACTGATCGTACAATGTAAATGGAAATTAGCCTCTAGTCTCAACAGAAAAAGGGATTTCATTGAATAATTTTAGATAAGTGCTGAATCTATTTACCATTGTTTGACAGAACCTCATTCTGCGATCTGAATCATCTTCGTTCAGTGCCTGTACTAATTATACTTTATAGACATGGAATTTTCCATTTTTTTTTTAGTATTTACGAATTTGACCGTTTAACTGCTGTAATTTTCTGTTGCAACAAATCTAGTAACCTTTAAGGGGTCTTTAGTTATCGACAAAAACTGTGATTTATTGTTTGTTGTGTAATAGCAGGTCTGCCATTTTTTGGGAGCTCTCGTACATGTCCACTTTACTCAAATTTATGTATACTTTTAGATACATTACCATGTGCTATAGAATCTCTGTCTTTATACTTGTTATTAAATATTTCACATAACTCTTCGTCTGTTCCTGTATTACATAAATGTCGCAAATAAAACATGTTACATGTCATGTGAACCTACCCTAAGCAGTGACAATAATGGACGGTCAATGTCAACGAACCAGTCAGTGATCATGCCCTGCGATCTTTAATAGCCACTGCTAAACTGTTTTTGTAACGCCATCTATTCGCTTGGAAGGTTACTAACGAACTCTATTTTACTGATTGCTGTAATACCGTCATCTGTGAATTTACTCAAACCAAGCTGTTTGGATGTCAATTTTAAAAAATAAAGTCGTTTTTGACAAATGGGTAAATTTATGTGGAAACAGAAGGTTGAAGAAGAAAATGACATCTGAGAATATTTACAACAATTGTACAGTGTGTGCCTTACACTTTTTACCTAAAGATTTTGGTCCAAATAAAATTCTGAAAAGAGGAGTTTTCCCATCAGTCAATTTACCAGGTAAATCTATAATAATTAAAGAAAAAAAAACTAACAACTTACTATAGGATACATTTATTCAATAATTGTTTTTATTATCTAGAATCTTTAGAAATAGTAACTGATGATGTTCCTTCCTCAATAATTGAGGCTGAATCATCAACCTCTTTAGCTGTATCACAAATTGGCACTGTATCTATAACTGAGAGTCCTAGGTTTTTAAAGTTACAGGAAGCTTTGAATGCTCAGTTTGTGAAACTGAGAGCTAGAAAAGCAGAAGAATTCTGTGCTAGTAATGAGGCTAGTTATTCAGTTGAACCCGAGCTGAAATTAACAACACATGCTGTTCAAGATTCTACTTCTGTCACACCAGCAGACTTGAATGCCACAGTTACTCCAAAAAGAAGTGAGTGAATAATTAATTGATTTATTAATATATAGGTGTTTAACAAGGAAATTTTCACAGAAATAGTAGATACTAGGTATAGGTCAATATTTTTATTTATTAAAAAACATGAAAAATTATTAGGTACTCAGAAATGCATTTATAATTTGATATTATTTAGTTACATCAAGTTTTGACTGTATACTTCTATTAGAATATTGTCTAAAATAGGGTTTAAAATTTAACATTTCAACAAAAATGTTATCTAAATGCAATGTATATTGCATATTCATATTATTTTTCATAGCTAATGATATTATTTTTTAATTTAGAAAGATCTGATTTACTTGCTGAGGTCAATGTCTCTAGGGTTGAAGACCTATCGCCAAAAGCCAGACGTCTCTATCAAATAGCCACTCAATTTAAAAAAAGAGCTACCCAGTTTAGAAGAAAACGTCAGTTGCTGTTAAAAAGGTATGCTGCTGAAACCTTTAAAAAATCTGAACTTTTTGAAAAATGTGTATCCATTATATTGTATCATATGTGTAATATTTGTTAGCACATGCTATTATCAATAAATTATTCTTATCTTAAGTTTCAGAAGAAACTATAGAAAATCACCTGTACTATTTTATGAACAAAATTTTATATTGAATTTTTGAAACTATTTGTCGACATTCGTCTTTAAATAAACTATCCTGGTTAATAAAAACGGAGAAAAGCTTTAAACAGCTTTTTGAAACAACCTATCCTACTTTTAAGCCAAAATAAAATAACAGGTTGTTTCAAAAAGTGTTTAAACTTTGTGTGACTGTTTTTGTTTGTTTATTTAAGAGAAAATAATATAGGCATACCTTAAAAAACCTTCAGTATTGGCTTGGCTTGCCATCTAGTAGTAGCTAGTAAACTATGACTAATCATGCAGGTCTCTTCCTTTATTTTTTCCCTGTTGGTGAATGGTATCCTTCCACCACAATAGATGGCGCAGCACTCGACAAAACTTTGTGGCTTCGGACAGGAGATTCCATTCTCCCCCGTATTAAAAGTATTTATTTATGGTCAGTGATAGAATTCTAAGATATAAGTTGTTGATAAAATATTAAACTATTAAATAAAAGTCTTTATAATATTATAACTATATTACATGGTGGCAGCGGAAATACGAAGTGACAGCATCACTACCATTATCACAACCAAAACAATATCAACCTGGAAATAACCTAGCTGAAGACTGGGAGAAATACCGTCAACTCATAGAAATACATTGGATTGCAACAGGACTAGACGGGAAACCACTTAAAATACCAAGGGCAATATTTCTACATATTCTGGAAGAAGAATGCATCAATTTGTATAATACATTTACCTTTGAAGCCGAACCAGATGCAGAGGGCAAACCAAGTTACATTGAAGAAGTTCTGACGGTAAAAATTATTTTAGATACGTTCTCTAACCATTATACTCCGTATAAAAATGCAAAAATGCTCACACTGATAGACTATAATATGGTCAATAGAGCTCTGTATTTCTGCAAGACTATCGGCCAGAACATCCGCATCAACTGCAAACCTGATCGTATTTATTAATTACCCGTTTATTTCCATTCCAAATGATTCTCCATGCAGAGATTCGCCAAAAAATTGCCTCAAATATAGATTAAATAGCAGTGGGGATACCATACATTCCTGATGAATCTCGCTTTTTTATCTTTATGTCTTTAGACATTTGCTGATTTATGCTGTCTGGTTCGAATATACCTCTCCAATAATTCGTCATCTCGGTTGTCAATACCAGTGACTTTTAAAATTTCGATAATTTTTTCGTGGTTGCATAATCGAAATAAATAAAGCAAGCATAACGTCAACGTTCATGTCCCTCTATCTCTTGTTAGTACGGTCAGGGAAAACGGTGCAATTACGAAAGGAAATACTGATTTTAAGTGTGAAATATACGCTGGTAAAACAAGGCTTGTATTACAACATCAGGAAATAAGTTGGAAATCATTACGTTTAAAAATGAAAAAGAGTTACTCAAAAGTGACGGCAAAAAGAATAACATCGTTGGTTTTTGAATTAGCAGAGAAGTACAAGACCTAAACATAAATTCCGTAATAGCAGAACTAAATAGTTTACTGAATTTAGACGTGAATGAACGAGTCATAATCACACTGGGACCGCAAGAACATCCTCCAATAAAAATAGTGCTTATTTCCTATCTCACAAAAAAGGACGTTTTCGAAAATAGAAATCTCAAAGGGTCTATGCGGAAGTATGCTTTTAAAGATAAAAGTTTAATCATAACAAAAAGGCTCACATATTTCAACGATTTAAACACAAGCTTTCCGTAAATCTAGCAATGAGAGTTTGGTGAAAAACTGAAATGCCACAGCGTCGGTTGTCGGTTTAGATCGTCGCCGACGTAAAATTTTTATTTGCTCAGATATTCCAATGGTGGAACGGCATCGATTGTGAATATTTCCCATTTTTGATATCTATTGTCGACGCGACAACAATTTGCAACAGAGTTTAGCTGAATTATTTTTTGAATCGTAACCGGAAAATTTCATGCTTTGGTTTATAGCTACACGTATTGTTTATGTTTCAATATGGAATACGATGTGATGTAGTGAATCAAATTGGAAAATAAAAACGTGAAGCAGTACGTTAGCAGATGTCTGGCAAAAAATATGTTTAATTAACAGGTTGACAATATCAGAAGAACGTTAACAAGTGAATTCTTTTCAAAAATAGAATTGAATTGATTGTGGAAACAATAACAGAATGGAAGGATCTCACACTAAAAAGACAATTATCAAGCTTAAAGAAGTCGTTAGTACTTTTGGACTACGAGATTTCAGAAATGTAACTTTTTCAAATTCCCCACTGCTGATATGATTTTTTAACATCAGCACTAACAACCGCCTTCGGGATTAAATCCGGAAAAGTTTTCTTTGCCCCAAGGAAAAACAAGGATGTTCAATTAACAACAAATTCTCATACTTACTATATTTATTATAGGTTATTGACAACTGAACGTTAGAAAAGAAAGTAACCTCAAATTGAGCTTCTTTCAGGTTGCCATGAACAAAGCATTCTCTAAACATTGCTCTAACTTGCGGCAAAAAAAGAGGAGAGTCGGTCATTGAGACAGAATGTTAGTACTGAAGGATTAATATGAAAGGTTCCACAAATGTGGTAGATCTCATGAAATTTAAGACATATCATAAAGTCGAATGGAAGTGCAAGAAATCAGTGTCAACGATTGTGAAATCACTTGAAAAAGAATCCTAATTTAAAGGAGAATGATCAGTCACCAATAATCTAATAACCCCGTAGATATTATAGGGAAATAAACTTATAGCCAACATCCAACTTTATACTTACGTGCAAACTGCGCCCTTTCATATTGATTGACAATTGTTTATAATTACCTTTGAAATACTTTTTCGCATAAATTTTATAAAGCTAAGGTAATGGTTGTCTCTTAGGTCAAATTCAACCTATCTGTTCAATAATGAAAATTCTGCTATTTTTGGATAAATTACTATAAGTTCAAGAATGTCAGTTATTGTTAGTGTGTCGGCAGTCTATTTGAGAATATAAATTCTTTTCGTATCCTTTTGAAATTCTTGTGAATTCAAAGGAATCGTTTCTTTTATGCCTGTGACATTGTTATATGTTCAGAAAAATATCACGTTTTCTTAATACCATTTTTATTTTAGTATTGTTAAGTACAGCCTCTCAACATAGACGTTCAAATCCGTCGTTAAACTGTGGGTCCCTTCTATCTGTGATAACTGGAGAGCACAACACAGGTAGAAGTGAGAGGTCGCCTACATCCGATCACGGATATAGCACTGTAAGAAGATTGTTAAAATTGTAATACCTTAGAATATCATGTATCTTTTATGTATATCTTATTGTATTGTTTTTATGGTGAACTTCCACTGTAGAAAGAGACACGGAATCTCTGAAGGAAAGAAAGGCGTCGGACTGCCTTTGATAAAACCATTTCATACCTTTGAAATAGCCTCCTACACCAGATAAAAGTGGACATCATTCTAATAAACGACTTGAAATGAGTGAAGATGTCGTACAATGCATTACTGTACATATAGGAAGGTTTCCTGCTGAATCGTCCCATTCCTCCCGGAACAAAAATCCCCATAAATCGTATTTGTCGCATATTCTCAATATATCCCGAATGCATAAACTGTATATTGAGATTGGGATTGTGAGGAAAGAAAGTTTCACGACCGCATCATGGTTAAGTTGTCTTGACATAGCAACATATTTTCTACCAAATTCAATTTGTCGTTCGGTCATCCTAAGAGTGACACATGTAGCCTATGTGATTGTGGCCAAAATACTGCTGACCAAATGGAAAATTACAGGAGAGCTTTTAAAGACCAAAGAATCGATATAGAAAAAGCCTTAGCAGATGGAATTGGGTGCTATTTGACTATGAATTTGCAGCAGACAATCCCATTACCAAAATTATCGACTTCAAAAGCTTGTTACTTCAGATAGCTGTGGTTGTATAATATTGGTGTTCACTGTGTAACTTCTGAATGATCAAATGCCTCCTTTTTCAACTGGACAGGTGTGGCCAATAGAGCCAGTATCGAAATAGCCTGCTGTTGATATAGATTTTGTCTATTAGCTAAAGTGACCTATGATGAAATTGATTATCTGATTATTTGGTCCGATGCATGCGCGGACCAAAATAAGTTTCCTGAAGCAGGACACAGTTATCTTGACTTAGATAGAGATTTTGGGAGGATAGAGAAGATGATGCGACAAAAATGATCCCGAACAATATCGAGATATTATAAAATCTGCAATCCCAAAAAATAGTGTAAATACAAATATGGAAAACTATTTTTAAGATTTTAGTGAACTGCCATCAAAGCTATATTTATTCCACAAAAAAAAGCAACACTAGGGGACAAGGTTGATTTCAGGGAAAATTCGACACCTGTAATATTGAACCAATCAAAATACGTTATTTTGACAGCTAGGTTTCCAGCAGTTGAAAAATAACATTAAAAGATAACAATGAAAAACTCAAAGTTAAAATGTCACAAATTTATTTTATTATACTGAAGTGCTGAGCTACTAGTTTCGGCACTCAATGGCCATCTTCAGGCTACAAAGAATGTTTGGGTAAGGAAGATAACATTAAACAATCTGTATATCTTACCTAAATGATAATAATTATTATTTGTATCGTTAGCTTCTATTTCGGGGGTAATATGCGTTTATAGTTGTTGCGCTTTCCAGTAACCTAAATTACATCCTTCCCTTCATCGGCGCTATGTGTGGACGTTTGTTGCCCGACTAATAGTTATCATCATGTAGGTGAGATATACAGATTGTTTAATGTTTTCTTCCTTACCCAAACATTCTTTGTAGCCTGAAGATGGCCATTGAGGGCCGAAACTAGTAGTTCAGCACTTCAGTATAATAAAATGAATTTGGGAAATTTTGACTTTGAGTTTTTCATTGTTGTAATACTAGTCACATTTGAGGTATGAATGAGATATTACTTTTATGAAAAAAATAGATGAGTTTTTATTTTTTTATTTTGTATGAATGGTTGCAAGTGATAATAAATCTAATTATTCATATTATTTTGACTATTGTAATTATTGCTTATATGGAAAACGCAATTATCATAAAGTATGGCAGGTTGATTGGAAGTAGTTGCTTGTTCTTGATTCAGAGACTCTCGAATCGTCTTTGCCGGAGTTTAAGCAGACCTTATTTCGTCAATTATTTCCTGATGATGGCCCAAGTATATTTGCAGATATTGTTTTGTTGAGCGGCTGCTACCATGACCGGTTATTTTAATCAATTGCTGCTCTCCAATTCCCGTTTCAGCTAAAGTTGAAACAGCAGAATGATTAGTTATTTTGATCCTTTTGACATCAGTTCCAATCAATGAAGCAGTGGATTTGAACCAGAAATATACTGTATGCTGTCCAACTGGACTGTTCTTGTACCAGCCTTTGGAACTGAGATTCTTTCAGTTTGGATTTGGCGTCAAAAATAAACGCTTCGTTTTGACGCGGCCTCGCTTGCTTGCTAGTTTTTTTAACAGTCTCACTGGGCACATTTCTTCGTTGAGTGTATTCGGTACTAGCTATTTACTGTCAGCCATTTTCCTTGAACCGCCTTGTGTGGTTTTGGAAAATACTGGATTATACTCAATGCGGCCTGTTGGTTACCTTCCATTGTCAATTTCCTCCACAAAATATTCGAATTGTGCTGCCGCTCCTCTATTTCCGATCCAGGCCAATTCATGGCCAGCAACATGGAAAAAAATTTTCTGCAGTCCTTCCGGAGAGTTTTCTTTCCAAAGCTCAATAATTTTTCTCAGCTCGCCTGCTGATAGTGCAGAGGAACTTTCCCGTCTCTTGGTTCGATCCATTTGTAGCTTCCAGCGCTTAGCATTTTTTGCAGCACTTGCGTTCAAAAAATGGAAGTAAGAGAATGGTTGAAATTTGCAATTATACTTTCCAAAAAAATATTCCTGCTGGGCTGCGGAATTCCATGAAACTTTGATAACACTCTACTTGTAGTCCTCAGAGTTCTTTTTTTTGCATGTTGAACCCATAGTCTTCGAAAATAAGCGCCAGTTCTTCCACAGCTATATCCGCTCTATTGAAATTATACGATTTTTCTGAGCAAAAGTTTGTAAACTGCCTCCATACACTTACCTTCGATGTCCTGGTATTCGCGGGTGTCAACTGCTCAATCTCCTGGCGAATAATTTTTTCACTTTCTCGATCGAATCGAAACATTTTTTACATCGTGCTACTTGACAGCAACAAAAGTGGAATAATAATTTCGAAGTTAGGGTCTCACTTAGTTACCATGGCAACTCAACAATCAAGTCGACCACACATTTTATGTTTCGCTTGTGACTTGATGAAGAAAATTATTTGCATTGTTAAAATAAATTTTAAAAATAAAGATTTTCTACCACAATTCGGTGTGGAATTTTCTTACTCAATACCACGCGAAGTCAAATTAATATCCGTAAATTTTTTGACCTCTAGTGGTATTACTAGTGATAATATTAAATGGATATCCCAAATTGGTGTGTTTTGCAGAGTATCTCGTAAATTATAAGAGATAGAAGAAAAGCAGTTAAGATGTTATGACTTCTTTTTTTGTTAAAGTAACGATAGCCTAATTAAATCTTTAGTAACTCCCTGCAGTTGGAAGATATAAGGTGATTATTGAAAACTGTCGAAAATTGCAAGGTACTATAACTTCTTAATTAAGAGAAATATCAAATAACGTCATAAAACTTTTGATAGATATAATATTAAAGAGTTCATTGGCGCACAGTATTTTTTTGTTAGGGGGCTCACTAAGAAAATATAATGCAAACTTATGTTGTTTTAAATGGGACACCCTGTATATTTCAACGTTTTTCGTTTCCTTTTTTAATTCTCATTCACCTGATATGACATATTATATATCCATTTCCAATGGTTGGAGCTACAGTGCAAATAAACCATTTATGGATGTTATCAGGTGAAACACCCTTAAAAAATTGAACACTCAGTAACGAAATTTAACATTCTTTCATAAGGATACTGATGGGTGACAATTTTATTTATCAAAATTATAATCAATAAAAAATAAAACCAGATTAAAAAAATAAAAACAATAAACTTATGAAACAACAAGAAATATTGTAACAACTAATCTACCTATAACTAATTTTGTTAGAATGTAAAAATTACATTAAATGTTCAAAATGTTCTCCGTTTTCATCGATTAAAAAGTTGTTCGTTTAAATGAACTTCAACCAATTCAGCATTGCCAAAAATAAAATCAGTGAACTAAAAACAAAGTAGGTAAATATTATTGATTTTAAGTACCTATAATATTATTATTATTTTGAAATTATTGAATCCGTTTTTTGGTAAATAATATCACGAAATAAGACGTCTTTATTTTTTTACCGATTTCACTTTTATTTCTAATTATGTTTAGCTCAATATGTTGTTATATTTTAGTTTACCTCAATTGACATGATTGTTATATCTTATAAGAATGTTCATTTCATCAAATAGGCTTACCCGCTTACCATGGAAAATAAAACAAAACCTGTGTTACCTGTCAGAATTAATTTTACGACGTGCAGTCTTGTCATCAACATGAATTTTGAAAAATATGATATGCATGTGGCATATATTGAATGTTTTTGACATTGACATGTTAGTGATGCGTCTGAAATTTTCAACGATATCCAGAAAGAAGGCAGCATGACAAGAGAATTTTTAAAAAACTCGATTCAAATTTAATCGAGTATGGATGTTTGTGAAACCACGGCGTAAGTACGAAAAGAATCATGAAGAAAGAGAGGTAAATACGTTGGTATATATCCAAGCACATCATGAATGTTCTCTGCGTCAAATTGAAAATGAAATAGGTGTTTCAAAAACTAATGCAGGGAGGATTTTAAATAAATATAAATTTAGGCCTTATCGGATATCCGTCTGTCAAAAATTATACCCAAACGATTTTTTGAGAAGAACACAATTTGCATAGTGGTATATAGGAAAATGTAATGAACAGCTCGCATAAGCAGTTCAGGGGATCAGGAGGTAAGGCAGATTCGGCTTTAACGTTAGTTGTTTTGTCAAACATAATAAATTAGTTTATCATATATTTGATGATAAACTAACTGCTGCTGGATATATAGATCTTGGAAATAAACTTACATCAACTTTGGGAGGAAGAAGTGTTTGCTGATAGGGACACATTTAGGTTCCAACAAGATGGAACACCTGCTCATAATGCTCTATTAATTGGAAATAATTTAAACGAAAAATTTCCTAATCGGTGGATTAGTACTCATGGACCGGTTAGGTGATCCCCTCGTTCGCCGGAAGTAAATACTCCTGATTTTTTAATTTGGGGATTTTTAAAAAAATAATATTTACAAGACTAACTTCAAGAGCAGGGAAGATTTATTATACAAAATATTCATGCCGCATTTAGAAAAATAAAGCCAGTGCACATTCTCAATTGTGTAAGATCAGTAAGAAAAAGGTGTCAATCATTATTACAATAAAACGGAGGACATTTAATGTAATTTTTACATTCTAATAAAATTTGTCATAGGTAGATTAGTTGATACAATATTTCTTGTTGTTTCATATGTTTATTGTTTTTATTTTATTAATCTGGTTTTATTTTTTATTAATTATAATTTTGATCAATAAAATTGTCAGCCATCAGTATCCTTATAACAAAATAGTAAATTTCGTTACTGAGTGTTCAATTTTTTAAGGGTGCTTCACCTGATAACATCCATAAATGGTTTATTTGCTCTGTAGCTCCAACCATTGAAAATGGATATATAATATGTCATATCAAGTGAATGAGAATTAAAAAAGGAAACGAAAAACGGTAAAATATACAGGGTGTCTCATTTAAAACAATATAAGTTTGCATTATATTTCCTTAGTGAGCCCCCTAACAAAAAAATTCTGTGCGTCACTGAACTCTTTATCCTTTAAGTAGTCGCGTGCTTGGACTGACATAAGTAGTCGCGTGGCGCCATATGGCGCCAATGTGCAATAGAGGCATTTTTTTTGAGAGTCGCCTTTTTTTAGGAGAAAAATTAAATTTATATATCCTTATAATGGTACAAATCTTTTAATATAAAAAAAATAAAAAAGCATTACAAATAATAATATGCTTCAAAATATATAATACAAAAACTGAAAATATTTTATCGATCATTATAACAATCGGAACAAACATTTCTTTGGTGATCTTGACATACATGTTTATGGCAAACTATACAAGTAATACTACTCGACTTATCTTTGATCGTGGGCAAATATGGCATCTTTCTCTGGGGTTTGGACCAACAACAAGAGGGATTTGGACTTCTTCTTCTGCTTCTTCTTGAAAGTAACTATGCAGCCGTTTTCTAATTTGATAGGGTTGCGCTAATTCAAAAAATTTCTTCTTTTTTTTATTAGCTCGCCGTTGCGTGCGGAGTTATGGATCACAAGTGCATTTATGGCACATACATTGATAAGATGGAAAAAATAGTCATGGGCCATCTTCTTGTTCTTCTTCCAACATTGTATGTGGCACATAGCTTGTCGTTGGTATCCACTCCACCTTTCGTGCTATTATAAAATGTCAATTGTTCTGCTTTCTGAGCATCTCCCGAATCTTTATCGATAGCAGTATCTCTATGTAAAGTTGAAATTAGTATGACCGATTTTCTTTTTTTTGGGGACATACGACATCATTGTAATGGTTTACGTAAATCCAAATAGAGTGCTTTTTTCAATGCGTGTTTTATTAGGCTGGAATTCAAAAGGAATTCGTATTTTATTCTTTCTTAGTGTTCCAACTTATGTTAATTTATGATTCTCCAGTAAGTCATTAGCAAGTGGAATACTGGTAAACCAATTATCCATGGTTATGTCTCTCCTAGTTTTACTTACAGGAGTAATTAACCGGATTGCCACATCTGAGGCAGAATTGCTTACTTTGAAAGGTCCATCTGGTTGGTTTCCTAAGTAAACTTTCATCTTCAGGTAATAAAAAATTCTGGGATCCACCAAAGCAAATATCTTTATTCCATATTTATTAGGTTTGGAAGGAATATACTGACGAAAATTGCAATTTCCACGAAACGCTACCAATTGTTCATCAACTGTAAGATATTCACTTGGTGTATAAAGCTCGGCACACTTATTCACTAAATGATCGAACATATCACGAATGGGTGCTAACTTATCAGTTTGTAGTCTTACTGCTCTTGTTGCTTAGTCATCAAACCTAATACATCGTATTATGAAAAGGAATCTCTGCTTACTCATAGTGGTATAAAAAAAACCATTGCCCATATAATCAACATCAAATAAATCTTCAAAATTGAAATGAGATGATCTCATGACTCCACTGACTACCAAAATCGCTAAAAACGCTTTTATTTCACCTTCAGTTACTAAACGAGCATCTCTTTCACGTGTGAACCTATCTTTTACTTCAGCAGTAATACAATTATTAGTGTTTGTCACAAGAAGTTGCATCACGTAGTCATCAAAAAATAGATAAAAAGCCTCTTATGGCGTGGAAATTGTTCTTGCAGGTCCTTTACAGCCGGGCAAATGTGTTATTATATTATATTTTCGAATTTTGGTTTTAGGCGGTGGCACTTTTCTCCACTTTGTATTTTTGTCTTTACCTATATAATAATCAGCATCTGTCGGTAGAGGTGTTGGAGAAGCATCATCTTCGTATTCATCCTCTTGGCAAGAGTCTGTATCATGTTCACTATATTCCATAAAATCTTCTGCAATACTGTCATCACTTTTTGAATCTAGTTCCAATTCACTTTCAGAATCATTTATCAAACGTTCTAGTTCAGTTTGAGTTAGCGGAACTTTATTTCGCCAACTGGGACCTGCTTCTGCACTAAAACTTTTACTGGTATCTTTACTTGAACTGGCTATTTTCAATAAAATAGAACACAGATAGAAATATTGAACCACTACGGTACCAATTGTAGGTATAACTAAATTTTCAACATTCGGTCGCACAGAGTAAATAATTCGATCTTCAACAATGGCTTCTTTTATTGCCCTTATTTACAAATAATCATAAAATAATATTGTGAGGCGAACGTGACAAAAACTGATTACCTACACAATAAAACAATCATTATCCGCCGACAAATTTATACCTACGTGACTAGTCGCATGGCGCCAAATGGAGCCTTTCAATGCACCGCATTGGTTTATTGTTTCTATAATTTAAAACTCTTGAAAATATAATTTCATATTTTAGTATCTTATTCTTTATACCCTATTTGAGGAATAATTGGGTGAGATAATTTTTAAAAAATTTTTTCAAAATAAATACTGGGTATTAAATTTGTGTTGGCGCCTATGGCGCTGCGCGACTAGTTAAAGGATAATATTATATCTATCAAAAGTTTATATACCGTTTTTCATATTTTTCTTGATTAAGAAGTTATAGTACCTTGTAATTTTCAACAGTTTTCAATAATCGCCCTGTATCTTCCAACTGCAGGGAGTTACTAGATATTTAATTAGATTTTCGTTACTCCAAGAAAAAAAGAAGTCAAAAGATCTTAACTGCTTTTCTTCTAACTCTTCTAGTTCACGAGATACCGTGCAAAACACACCAATAAGGGACACCCTGTACAAAGATATTTTGGATGATTGTACCCCTTTCCTTACAGTTGATATTTTAAAAAAGGAAGCAGACCAGTTTCACCCCATGAAGTATCTGTCAGCAGGTTTTCGTAAATTAAGGAGGATTAACTGATAAACTGCAAAACCTACGCGATCAAATTAAATTTGTAATGGAAGAATATAGATGGTTTTACGAACGTATTGTCGCCGAAAGCGAGTCAAATCCGAAGAAAAAAAGGAAGAGGCGTAATTTTAAGGAAAATATTGAAATAGTTTCTGTAACTTCTTTAGTGAAATATATATTTTTTTAGACATAACATAAAACAGAAGTACGTACGAACTACAACACAAAAAAGGTGAATATCTACAGCTACTAAATAATTATTGGTTAATTAAAAGAAAAAATAAATTATAAAAGTTCCAGTTGATAATATTTATATCAATATTTCTCTAAATAATAAGTTTGTTACATGACATCTTTATCCAGTCGTGTCTTCAATTGAATCACTTATTTGAGAAACCAGATAAGTCCCGTAGACAAAATTTTGAGAAAATTACAAAAAACTGTCTGTCTATTAAAAGGTGTAATTTTTTTTTAGTTTAGCTATTGATAAATATTAACGTAAAGTAGTTAAACAGTTTTTTGACAAAGAAGCAAAAATATTATGAAAGCAAGTTAACAAAAAGTGGACTTTGAAAAATGGACATGTCGACTTTCACAAATAATTTTTTTAATTTATTTATTTATTCAAAAAAAGTATAAACCATGTTGTATAAACTTATAAGAAATATAATATTATAAAACTTCTGGCTCAAATTCACCATCTACGGTTGGCCATAGAAAAATCTCTTCGTAGAAACTTTTAATTTCTTCATTATCTGGTAGATAGTTTACGAATTTTTTAATGTTATCCATTTTTTTATTCTTAATCGGTACATTATTATTAGGGTAAAGTACGTTGGGTCTAGGATGTCTTGTAGCGATTGGAAATGAGTGAGTAAATAATCCGTCTATGTAGTCGTATGCTGTAACCATCCCTGTATGGTTGTCGTCGAACGAAAACTGCATAAACTTGGATATGTTGAATGGAATTCGTTCACTCCTTACAGGGGCTATACTTTGACAATTTCTTTTGTAATATCTTGGCCACCAAGACTTATAATCTTTAATGATACTGTTATCTTCTATGAGATGCACCGTAAACTTGTTCTGTTGACTTGCCAGTATGAAGAGTTCGGTATACTGCTTAAGTGTGTGAACTCTATCATGTTTCTTAAGAGATCTTTTCATAACTCCAATGTCCCTGTCACAGGGCAGGAATGAATGACCACGTATTGGCAAATACTGATTAACTGTCTTAAACTGCCCTTTCTCTGTTAATGCAGCAAACATTCTTACAGTTGTGTGATTTTTTTTTGCCCTAGGGATCCATCCATAAACGCATGTAAATGTTTACCATCTGATGGAACATAGGTTTCTATGTAATTAGCAATAAATGAGGAAACCTCATTGGGGCCTTTTCTCTCCATACCTTCGTGGTATATGTAAAAATATGCCTTACCGGTTTTAGCGTCATGTGTGTCAAAAATGGAGACTGTGAGTTGATGCAAGTAAAAAGTTTCTTGAACGGCGATCTGGGGCAAAAATATATTTTGCATATAGTCAACAGCTATTATCGCCACATTGGGGTCATCTTGATAATGTTCTTTCAATGTTTTCATTTTTGAATGAAACTTTTTAGCACGTCTGAGAGGAACAGTCTTTTCAGCTACAGTCACTAGTTTAGCATTGTCATTTAATTCTTTTGATTTTATTTTAACTGCTAGTTCTTCACATTTACAGCAAGTGTCGACCTGGGGTCTTCCAAAACTTAAAATAAATTTTTCTTTGAAAACTTTGTAATATAATGCATATTTTACGTTAGTGTTGGGATACTTGGATAAAAATAAACTGTACTTCGCTTTAATATCAAGCTTTTCACTTAAATACTTATAATCTCGATTACTGTAGTGCGCTTCCTTAATGGGAAATGATGCAATATGAGGAACAGTTAAATCAATAAGGCCAACTGTTTTGGAGTTGCCTGAATTATTTTTTCCGCGTAGATCTTGTGGCGACTTTCCAGCAGATAAAAGCAAACACAATCGATGAACACGATCTTTACTAATACCATGGAAATTGAGAATCGCAGTTTTGCATACTATAAGCTGTCCTGAACTGTCACTAATTTTATACTTATAGGCATTTTTGTGAGGCTTTGGTTTGCTGACATTGTTTTTCGGACGCTTTCGCTGAATTGGAACCGCTGATATAAGAGCTTGAAGATGAGCATCCTGTTCATTTTTGGGACCAAAACTGTAAAATTTATTAAAGACTTATTTCTTCGTCTCCTCTGATAACTTGTCTAAACATTTAGGTACTGCGACAACTAAAAAATACCTGGTTAAAGATATCGTTTCCAGTTTTTAGGTTAGGTTTACTTACTTGCAGTTTAATCCCATTTCCTTTTTAGGAATAACTTTTCCTTTATAATTGATATATTCATGACCTTTTATTCTTGCTTTTTTAATTCGCTCACACTGCCATATTACACTTTTGACACCTTTTTTACGCTTATTTTGACTAGTATTAACTTCATCCATTTTTTGACAAGCTCTAGAACGTTACTATTCTTAAAACGCGGCAAGCGCTGCGAGTTTGTTTGAGAAACCCGTCATATCCTGGACATATCGGGTTTTGAAAGTGAACACAATATTCAATGTCGGTTATTGTGCAGGAGAGCGCATGGATTTGTAGGATTTATAAAGCAAACCATGCGCCTTGCTATAAGAAATGGATATTTCGTAAAATGTCAAAAAAACCATATGGTGGATTTGTCGGGTTTCTCAATTATATCAGTGAGTTGACAGCAAAACTGTCAATGTTACTCTTATGTTTGTCGAATGATTTGATAATCGTTTGGATTGGAATAAAGTATGAAGATCTTGTTAGTTGATATATTGGAATAATATACGTACGTTTTAGTACTGTAAATAATTTCAATTCCAACCTCATTTGCTTAAAAGGTTCGCTATGTTACGAAACTCTCATTAGTTCACGTTTCCGAACAGCTCGTTTACGAACAATAAAATTTAAAAGCTCGATCATCGAAAATTGAACAATAATTGGACCAAGAGTCTCATATAACTGAGACAGTTACGGAGATTTATTCTTAAAACGATAAAAATTTAAACGTTTTCATCAAGCGTGGGGTTATAAAATGTAAATAGGACATTTATTGATAGACTTCCATTTCTCTCCCCTTTCAATTCAATCGCTGGACTATAAAAAAGGTAAAAATTAATAAACAACGCTGTCTTCTTCGTTTTGCGCTCGATATTCTTTGAGTATAATTATCCCAAAGGAAATTTCTTTCCGCCGTAAAGTGGGAACGGCGATGAGCAACCAATTTTTTTTTTTTGGAATGGCTCACCAGATATTTCCACGAACATTCTATTGTTTCATTTGAAAATTGAAAAAAAAATTAATTTTAAAATTTACCTTTAACCAAAAGAATGTACAAAGAAGCGTAATAAAAACAATGGAAATCGTCGTAACGCAATCCAAATAGGCCAGGCCAGACACTGAGGAATTTCAAAATTAGACAAGCCGTGAATTTAAGAGTAATAATCATTAATTCAGGTGTTGAAAGGGAAGACTGCTAGCCTTAAGCATAGAAAGAGAAAATACAGGGCATCTCACGTCGACTGGCCATCAGACGATTTTCAAACATTACCAAAAATAGACTAATGAAATTTTGTGTTTGGAGGATTTTCGACATGATGACTCATTTTAAAACATTGTAATTATTCCGTTTATACATGAAGTAGATGTTAAATCTTGTTATTTTAAATGGAGCACCCATATATTTTCAAAATTTTACGCCCAATCTCCAATTAGCCCCATATAAATATTTTATCGATTTCAAGATATCAAACCCTTATGATTATGGTTTCAATAACGAATTCAAAAGCAAATGAATTTCTGGTCTACAGAGATAGAAACAATGATAATAATTGGCAGCTTCAATCCAGTAAATAGGGTGTTAGCGTTTACGGTTTTTCAAATGGTAAGCATTTTTCATTATTTTATTACTTCCATTTTTTTTCGTGGATTTCCATAGACTAGGCAGATTAAGGCCCTCAAATCAGCCAAAGGGTGTGATCCGTTGCGTAGATTTATGAACGAATAACCAAACACCCCCCCCCCCATCTCTTGATAATGGCTTCAAAGTGGAAGCCGAATCGTCAAGAAATCTAATTCATTTCTTCATATATATCTTACGGTTGAAGTATTTACTTGGCTACTATATAAACTAGTTGGATAGTATACAAACTATTCAACTGCCTGGTTACTTTGATGAAAAATCATATTTTCAGTAGTAATATAACAAGAGAGTGAGAATAAATTGAAAATAACTTGACAGATTTTTTGAAAACTTGTTGCCAGGCAATAGTCACGAGAGCCCGCAGGGCTCGAGTGGCTATTGCCAAATGGCAACAAGTTTGAACAAAATCTGTCAAATTATTTTCTAATTTATGGAACTCTCGAGTTATATTTGACTAGATTATTTTTTGATTCACAAATTGGTGAAGGTCTTAAATTGTCTCCATATAGACTGATTACTTATTAGAGTATTTTTCGAAGTAGTTTCTATAATCTTATTCGTTATTTCTTCATCAGAAAAGGTACTAAACCGATGATGTTCACTCATTTTATATATAACGTTGACACAATTAGATAATTATTTTGACAACTATCTGACACTTGCTAGACAAATAAAAGCAACAGTGATTATTCCCGAGAATAATCACAAGAGCTTTATTCCCACTATAATAATGACATGATTGGTTGAAACTTACCCTTGTGTCAAATAAAGAAGCATTTCATTGGTTTTAAGAAACGTCAAAAAATAATCACTAAAATAACTATCCGCTAGTTTATAAACTATACAAAATTTATCGTTAAAACACAAACCACAAGAAAATTACACAAATTAGTTAGCATTTTTGGCTAGTTTCTAAACTATCCACATTAGTTGGATAAAGTGTGAACCTGATATTGGTAGTAATACATAATAACTCAACAAACCAATCAATTCTCTTGGGTTAATTTAGTTTAGGATAGTAAAGTCATTAGTCAAAAATGGTTTCTTTATTGGTACAACGTAAGATTGTTACAGGTACCTATTATTACTTTAGAAAAAGTATAAGAAATATAACTCAATTAATACCAGGTGACAAAATATTAACAATAAAACATGTCAGGACATTAAAACCATCAAACAAAAAACAGCATTATTTGTTGAAGCAAGTTGCACTGTTGTGGCACTTACTATTACACGTATATCCAGACGCAAGACATCTACACTTTTTATTCGCACAACTCTTCTTGCAGTGACATCGCACAATTCGGTAGAATTCATCTTCTACACTCATTATTAATCCCAATATCTTCGATCTACATCTGGAATGGGTACTCTCACGGTCATCCGACAGTTCCTGGTTTAAATTTCTTGCGAGAAGTTTGTAGCATTTTTTGTGTTTGCGTTATTAGACTTTCCTGGCATGAATCCCTTATCGCTTTAATATTGTTTTTATTCTGACAATGGTCACATACGTTTTCTTCAGAACATGATAAGCAACTGTAGTTTCAGTATTATTTTCGGGTGAAACTGGGATTTCAGTATTAGCTGCGAATACAACTGGGCTATGAGTATTATCGGGCAGCTGAACCAGCGTTGCATTTTCAATTGAATCTAAATGAAATTAGGTTGCATTGTGAAATAATGTGGAAATACTTCATAGATACGTACCAGACAATTGTTAGGGGGCCATTTTCTCTTCAGTGACGGTAGATTTTTCATCGGGTACAAAATTATTAGAAGGATGTGAATCTTCTTCTGCATTATCCTCGGTGTCATTACTAGAAGATAATAATGTTTCCAGTTCTTCTTCTGTACGTATGGATTTAATGTTTGTGATAGAAACAGGGAGATTATTTAAACCATCTATAGATTTTACACCATATGAAGCTTCATAAGGACTGCGTCTAATACCAGAATGAAGGCAGCTACAAAAAACAATGAACTGAGGTAAAACGCAACTTATACAAACACAGAGTCGCTGTTGCATTCACCTATACTTACGCGAACAAAACAGATACAAAATTATGCCGCTGCGCCGTTTCCACAACTGGTAAATGAATTAGAAAAACACAGTTTCTTTTCTTAAATTCCAAAATACTAGCCTACTCACCGATTTTTTTGAAATTGAACAATTTTTAAACCTTCGCGAGACATTCTATTATAAAATTGGCAACTTGTATGCACTCCGGAGGCTGTATCGTACTAAACCTGGAATTTCTCCAAAAAGGACAAAAAATGTGGCACTTCAGGTACCATAGCACCCGTTGTACTAGCTGTGGTGAGCTAAAAATCAATAAGATTGATCTATGAGACGTCCTCTCTATCATAAAATAGGTCACTTGTATACACGCTGGAGGCTGTATCGTGCTAACAAACTGAAAATTCTCCAAAAACGACAGAATTTTTGTACCTCAAGTACCATAGCACTCGTTGTACTGGCTTTAGTGAGCTGAATCTCGATAGGGTTCATCTGTGAGATATTCTGAATAATATTCAATCATAAAATTGGTGAATTTTTGCACTCCGGTGGCTGTATCGTGCTAACAAACTGAAATTTCTCAAAAAATGACAAAAATGTCGTACTTCAAGCATCCGTTGTACTGGTTATTGTGACCTGAAAATTAATAGGGTTTATCATTGAGATGTCCTGAACAATATCCAGTCATAAAATTGGTGATTTGTTGCACTCCGGAGACTGTATCGTGCTAACAAGACATGTAACTGAAAGTGGCCGACGACAACAGACGCACAGGATTTTTTTACTAAAAACCATTTTTTCGTGTTGTTCTTGATAAAAAACGTGGAAATAACTCAAACATTTTTTTTCAAAATTTCAACTTTTTTGTTGGGAAACCAATACTTTTCTCGCATATTAGATAGTTTGGGCGGAAAAGTAATAAGCACACTTTTAAATGTTGCGTTAATTTTGTCCATTAGTTTATATACCTAAAGTATTTATACTATAGTCTATTTCTTAATGTCTGACAGCATAGTAGCCTCATTAAGTATCCAAATAGAAAATTATCTCTTACAGAGTGATCCTAAGAATTTTACAAGTAAATATTAAAATTCTAATGCAAAACAGTAGGTGTCTGTATTGGTTATCTGTACATCCCTGTTTCAGCTCAAAATACAATATGGTAATAAAACTGAACAATTCTAGCAAAAGGATAAACAGTGCGGCAGTGGCGAAGATTACGATATTAGTTCATTTTGCTCATTTAATTAGATTCGGTCAACATTACAGTTGAAATAAAATTCATTCGTTTAGGCCTATTAAGAAGTTACATTTTCATTTTTATTAAATTAAATTAATTGAAGAAATATAGTTTAATTCTCATAATTCGAATTTATTGACAATGAATTAATGTATATTAAGTAAAGTAAACATACCATTTATAGGAAATATAAAATTCAATCTATAGTATCATCCTCTTCGCTGGCTTTACAAGAATCATCCGAAGACTCGTCGAGAGAGATCACTATAGGTTCTATAGTTTGTTCTATGAGGTTATCTAAAACCCACATTTTCTCTTCCTCTTTAATTACATGATTCACAGCATCTCTCCAGTTCTCTTCAGTTATTGTTGTCAATGAGTACTTCATGAGTTCACGAACATCTTTCATTTTAAATGTTTTATTATGTCTAGATACATAACCTTTCATTTGGGCCCATATTAACTCTATCGCATTTAATTCACCATGGTATGGCGGCAAACGAAGCACTGTTATCCCACGATTCATGGCTATTTCATCAATAACAAACTTTTCAAATTGTGATCTGAAGCAGCCTTCAAAAGTTATTTTTCCAACATATCATCTTCAAATGGTATATCTTTTACGATTAACCAGTTTCTCATATCAGCTTTTCTCCAAGGGGTAGATGGAAGATTTTCTGGTAATCGCGAATGATAAGTGGCATTGTCCATAACGTTTACAGCATTGTTTAGAATTAATTCGAACATTTGTGTAAAATACATCTGCAGTCATTTCTTCATGATAGTGTTTGGTTGATGTTGACTGAAACTCCAGTAAACCACCTTCAACGAACCATTGATTGCATCCAATATGCGTTATTATTAGTCGGCGACCTTTACCGATAGGAGTTTTCAGTCCAGTAGATAAACCTTCTATGAAAGCTTGACGACTAGTTTGAATACTTTTGTCTGCCATATTTTTCACACTAAATGTCCTTCATTGGGCCATGTCTCATCTAGATAATAGATTTGTCTTCCCTCCTGTCTGTATCTTCGGATATCTCGTAAACACTGGCGTCTCCAACATATTATTTCTTCGTTGTCGATTAGCACTGATTTGTGACTTTGCTTCTCCCAAGTAAAATTTAATTTGTGTAATATTTTCCACATAGCTTTTCGCCCTATGTCAGGCAAATTCTCGTCCTCCTTCACCATTCTTAGAATTCTGTCAAGGGTTGGGATCTCTTTTTTAAAATATAATTCATGTAGTTTTCGTCTTATTGTATTTTGCATATGTTCATCAAGGTCAAATGGTTTCCTTCCAGTTGACTTTTTAGGTGGAGATATATTTCCATTTCTCCTCTCTCTTAGAAGCCTGTAAATAGTAGATTCACTAACTCCTGTCATTGTGGAACATGTCTAAACTATATTTCTAACAGTAGCAGCCGGCATTTGATGTACAATACAATAGCATCATGCACATTTAACACTACAGTCTTCGTTTGTAAGCTAATCACGCTCTTACACTTTACTGGGGTAAAACTTGAAGACATTTTTCACAACACAGTTAACACTTATGGAACATAAGTGACTCTAAGCAGAACAAATTATACAAATTTGGGCGAGACCAAGTTTCACCGTATATATCTGCAAAATTTCTAAGTAGTCATTGGGACAATCCCTAGTAGGACCCTATTGTAATGTTTCTTGGAAATGTTATTATCAACATTTCGAAAATCAGTAAGTAATTATCTGGAGAATGAATTGATAAATGGTTTGTTAATATGTCTCCCAAGAATTGACCTGCTCCAAATTCTCAAGATAATTAATGAATCAGTCAGAATAGTTGCGTTACAAGACTATTTCAAAAATAATTCATTGTTTTAACTGTATGTACTCTACAAATGTATGAAGGTCAGTTTGTTGTTTTAACTAACCGAGTTTACATTTATATTACCTTTATATATCAGATCGGGTATAAAATTAAATAGTAAATAAATTCCTTATATGAACTGTGACACTTATGCTTTACTACCTGACTAGCATGTGTGACCTTTTCGCGTGCTGTCAGTCAATAAGGAACAGACTATACCATTTTAAAAATTTATCTGGGGGGCTGATCTAAAATATTTGTAGGATATGGGTGGGGACGAACGTAAAACTACGTAACTTTCATAACCTACCGTTTACACCGCTGTGCTAGAACTTCTCACGAATTCAATGCTTAAAATTACGTTTATGATTTAAAATGAATGAACTATTTAAAATATATTGATAAGAATTAAAATTCTTTCATTTGATTTAATTACCTACATACTTTCGAAAAAATGAATTGATTTTCGGATACTTCAGATCCAAAAACCTCCTAATTTCATCTGGTAAAAATATTTTCGATTTTATACAAATAAATCCTCAGGATTCACATTTTATTGCTGCATTCAAGTTGGTATATTTTGATATGTCATCATTATTCTTTATGGTTAAAAGATTTGATAATTGAACAATGTGTCCATACCGATGATTGTTTCATTTTATTTTGTAATTCTTCAAAATAAATTGTTAAATAATTTTATATATAGGTAATTTTGAAGATATAAATTGACAGTTGTAAAATTAAGTCTCACTTTACTAAGAAGTAACTTGATTCTATGGGTTTAAAAATCTGTACCATAATGAGCTTCATTATGATACATGCTATATTCATTTAATAATTGTATTTTAAAACAGGAGTAGAAAGAATAAATTATGCTGTAGACATACATATTAATATATGAAATAAGGTAGATAGCAAGAAATCATTTATCAGTTAACTGCAATATTGACCACCTGGTATACTAATTTTTTTGTAACGATATTTCAGAAGTGTTTGTGTGTGAGTGTGTGTGTTAGAAGATGGCGTCAGCTTTCGCTGTTCACCGCATTGGTAAATAATTTGAAGTTGCTTCACAATAGAGCTATTTTGGAATTATGTCAATGAGTGGATTCTCAAAATATCCCTCTGTCGAATCTACATGATCTAGAATTGTGTATATATCTCCCCCTCCTAATTGAGTATCAAAGCCGATATAATGTAGAAGCAATTTGTCTTTCTTGAACGAGTTTCGCGGTATATAAGTTATTACAGATTTTAATAAAAAAATCTGAGGTAGCTTAGAAAACTAAATTAGGGGAAAAATATGGACTGAATGTAAATTAGAAGACAGCGATAAATGAATACTGAAAAAGAAATATATAGTCAATTTTTTATCAAAGTTTATATTCGAAAAAGACTGAGGTTTAAAAACGTTCTAATAAATTTTAATATTTTTTATGTGAACTCTGGATGGTGTTTCATTCCATAAAGGTGATCATGTTAACATTTTGAAAATATTGTGAATAATATTTACTTTTCTATATGTATGTGAAACTGGCTAACATCAACTTTTCTGAAATAATATGTTCTTAGTTAGATGAAAATGGAATTTCCAAATCTAACCTACTCATTTAAATGTATGACATGCTCTCTAGGGTGTAGGATATCTGCCCTAGGAGGATATATGCCCCGAGCACGTAGTTCGCCAAATATACGCATATGGTCACTCTTTCTTCGTTCTCGCGGCAGAGTGGGTGATCTGTTGTGCGATATCCATCGTTTGTCAACGCTTGATTACGATTTAGCAAAATATCACTGGAAACAATTAGTGAGGTAAGGTCTTAGTAAATGCTGATCATGCATGACTACTGAAATATCAGTTTTCTGAAGAATTAGAACATTCTTTGTATCGGATCTTTCGTCTCCAATGTTGATATAAGTTGGGAATTGGTTTTTTCGGTTATAATTAGTAGAATAGATCAATTATGTCAAGGAAATTCGCTAGTGCATATATCCCATACGAAATAACACTCGGAGGATTTATGACCCAGTAAAACAGAGGATATATGCCCTTCAATTTGAAAGGAATCCCTTAGAGTAAAAATAAACATTCATAAATACGTTTATATTTGCTGCCAACAATTATAAACGCCAGTAGTAAAAAAAATAATGAATTACAAAAAGTGGGGATGGTATTGTAGATATATGGCCTTCGTCATTTCGGCTGTTTTCCTGACAAACTTGGCACCGACGAGCCATGGTAATCCAAAAACATTGAATTAATTGTCTTAAAAGTTTATTTTGTCAGTACAAGTCCTGAAAAACGCATCAAAACAAAAGAACTAAATGTTTACTCTCTAGTCGTATTGGTGCTAGTATAAACAAACCACGTTTGACATTATTTACTACAATACCATGTAGTATTGGAAGTGATCGCCGATCACAATCTGACGATATTTGCATCTCTCTTTATATGGTAATTAAACAAGGACAAAACTACTAAATATATTACTATTGATACATTATTCAGCTAATGAAATTTTGAGTAATGTTGCCACTTTTAGTTATAACTATAAAGGTATCTAAGGATACAACAAATATTTATAGAAGAATATGCCTTTATTAGATAAAACTCGACTATTATTAATAAATTTTAATAGCAGCGACTCAAATGCATAAATTAGTATAACTTTTTCTATTTGCATAACTTTTTAACACATTTTTATTTATACTTCTAATTTCATTTTTCCTGTAACTAAAGAGAATTTGTAAATATGGCAAAGCAGTGCAAGTGTCCGCAAGTGAGCTTAGAATGTGACTCAATGTTTGGGGCAGGAAAAAATCAAAACAAACTTATCTATTTTAGTTTTTAATATGAGACGAATTCCTACTAATGACTCAATTTTTTCAGATGCCAAGAAAGTATATTAGACAGCAGAATATCAAACCACGTGTTTTGTGGTCTGAACAGAACTTGAGGGAAGCTATCGAAAATGTGAGATCTGGAAATATGAGCATCAATGAACCTAATAGGAGATTAAATATAACTTCTATAACTCACTCTCAGAAGAAGATTGACTTCTGATACCTCCAAAAAAGTTCCTCTAGGATAGCCTCCTGCTCCTGGAGTCTTCTTCTTCTTCTACTTCTTGGAGATCTGTCGATCTATTATTTCTGAAGCCGCCTCGGCATGTTTTCCTGGGAGGTGGATTGCCAACTATCTTTCCACCTTTTAGGTGGTCTCCCGGGAGGTCTTGAGCCGGGCGGGTTGTTTTCTAGGACTATTCTAGGCTCTTGGAGTATCAAACGAAATTCGTTTAGTAAATCATATCAAAAGATTACCGCACACAGGATTCGCTCTTACAAGAGCAACTGCCAGATCAATTGCTTCCAGTATTGCTAAAAACTACGTCTAGCGAACGTATTCTCACAGCGAGACGAAATGACAGAAACAGCAGGGATGAATTTGTTTTATTCATTTATGGAAAGGCACCCGAAACTTACCATAAGAAAAAGTGAGGGATTATAACTTGCCAGAGCAAAAGGAATGCATAGAGCAGAAGTTGATGAGTTTTAAGAATTGTTGAAAAGAACTCTGGAGAAGTATGGCCTGGTGCAAAAACAGTGGGCCATCTTCAATATGGATGAGAGTGGCATACATATGAATAATAAACCAGATCAACTAGTGGCCATGAAAGGAAGCAAATGTGTTCATGTTCTCACTTCCATAGAAAGGGGAGAAAACGTGTCCTTGATAGCATCTGCAAGTGCTGAAGGAACTTTTTTACCACCAGTTCTGATTCTAAAAGGGAAAAAATCTGATGACCTTGAAAGGAATGCCTGCTGGATCTGATCTTTACATGAATAAGCAGTCTTCTTCCATTGATTCAGAATTATTTTTCAAATGGGTAGAGGAAGTTTTCGTTCTTAGGAAACCGGATGGCCCAGTTATCTTGATACTTGATGTTCATGCATCTCATTGCAATAATTTCGACATGCTAGAATTCACCGAAAAAAATAATATTATTTTGTAATGTCTCCCAAGTCATACCACACAAGCCTTACAACTACTCGATAGATCATTCTTCAAACCTCTTAAATATTTTTGTACGAGGAAATCTGATTCCTACATTATCCAGAGTAAGGATAAGAATATTAACAGAAACATTATCGGAAAACTAATCGGCCCTGCTTGGAATGCAGCTGCAACTATATTTAATGCTACTTCTAGATTCATGGCTATTGGAATCTACCCATTCAATGAGAATGCAATACCCGACTATTTCTTCCAAATTTATGACCATTCTCAGTCTAGAGAACAAGTCAAAGAACCAACTGTAGAACCTGAAAAAGAACCCGATTAAGAATTGGAGAAAAATCAGTTGATACTAGATGAAAATTTCCTTCTAGATGATCATAACCACGTGTTCGAATTCGAGGATTTGCTTGTTCTAGAACCTAGTACAGTAGCAGGCATGGAAAATGTTGACAAAAATATTAGTCCTATGCATGATGAATCTCCAATTCCTGACACCAAGGAAGTAGCAAGTTGTTCCAAATCGGACTCATAGTCTCAGCTGAAGAGCCGCAATTCACCAGTGCACATTCAATTATTAGGAGATACGCACGAAACACTATCTAAATAGTTGCATGAAATTGCTCCATTGCAAATAAGTTGTAACAAAAAGAATGCAAGGAAACAATTAGCAAAAATCATATCATCTGAAGGGACGAAGATGAAGGAAAAGGAAAAATAGATAAAGAGAACGTACCTACATGTTCGAGTAAACTCAAAATGGTAAAAAAATAAAATTAATGAAAACTCTGATAATAAACGAATCAAACTCTCAAATGAAATAATAACAGCTCATCAGGTGAAGTGAACTGTGGTCGATTGAAGAAGAGACAGAATAAAATGAAAAATGTTAATAAAACCATCGATTTGTAATAGATTTAGTGCTGTTCGAAATATTCAATAATAAATGTTGATTTCTTGACCCCCGATTTTTTATCATCAGTTGATTTAGTATCTATCATCGAAGGAAAAAAATTGTATTCTCTAACGGAACTGTGTCCCTATGAGGGGCATTAATCCTCAACTCATGGGGCATATCCCACTTTGTGAAAATTTTCAATTATTTTTTTCAGTTGTTTTTCGACTAACTAACATGTTAACAATTATATCATTTTGTTGTGAACATCAATTCATTGCAATCATAACATAATCCAGTGACTAATTGTACAATATTTAGTTATATAGTGGCCTCAATGAAGGTAGAGCATATATCCCAAATTTACCCCAAAATTGTTAGACACAATGCATGGAATGTGAATGAATGTATTTCATAGAAGACTTCCTCACAATAAATCTGCAAAAGTTAATCAAAGAATAAAAACATTGAGAATTATTTTGGAATGAGAAGAAATCTTTGAGGCCATTCTTTGTTATCAGTAACTAATAGAGAAAGCAAGTTTTGTATGCTATCACTCTTACTACTTAGTGCAGATTCTGTGTGTACATACAACAGCTTATGAAGCGACAAAAGCCGTCTCAAAATTGGAAAGATAATATGAATAGTATAAAACATCCTAACCATATAAATTCTACACATATTTCATTGAATGGGAATTGTGACACATATTTTAAAATCTTTCTATCAATAGATGTTGAGATTAATAGTTATTTAATAACCTAAATTGTTAACGAAGGCGATTAATAAATCGTAACTTTTCAAATAACGAACGAGCGATAGCGAGTGAGTGCCTTTAATAGTTGAGATTATTATAGTATGTAGAAAAAGTACGAGGAGTAATAAACCCTAATTAAGTATGCAAAACCTTTACAGGGAGCACCATGAAATTTTTGATAAATCTCTTAATTTGAATTACATTTCTTCCGTAAATCTAAAAACCAGGTAGATCGACCCCGTATTTGTTTCAGTTGTAGCAAAGTTTAGGGTTTATTCATTGTTAAAGGATTAGCAGATAAGCAATAACGCAATGCAGTGGTGTGTATTTTGTGAAAAAATACGTTTTAAATTATAATATAATAAGAAATGAAAAGAAATAATTATTGGAATACATTTATTACTTACATTTTATTCTATATCCGACTCGGAAGAGGAAGAATCGTTGTTGACAATAATAATAATAGGGTCGATTAAATCATCACAAATATTGTCAATTTTCCACATATTCGCCTCTACTTTGATAACATGCTCGATACAGTTTGTCCAATTTTCCTTACTCACATGACTAACAGCACTCTCAAACAATTTCACAACATCGTTTATTTTAAAAGTAGTATTTTTTTCCAACTTCCCCCTTTACCTGAGCCCATATTAATTCTATGGGATTAAGTTCACAATGATAAGGGGGAAGTCGAAGAACTGATATACCACGAGAATAAGCCATTTCTTCTACAATGTAGGTTTTGTATTTATTCTTGTTCATTTTTGCAATTCTGTAAAGTTCTTTCCTCAGTGGATCTTTTGGAAACTTAATATTTTTCGAAATAAGCCACTCCAAAAGCTCTGCTTTACGCCAACGACTTGTGGGCAATGCTTCTCGTAACCGTGAATGGTAACTTGCGTTGTCCATAACAATGACAGCCCCTTTTGGAATCAGATCCAACATTTGAACAAACCATTCCTCGAAGACATCCCCATTCATATCTTCGTGATAGTCCCCCGTGCGTTTTGAAATAAAAGTTAATAATCCACCATCAACAAAACCTTCAGAACTTCCAACATGGACAATGATAAGTCTTTTTCCTTTTCCAGATGGTGGCTGCAAACCTAACGACAAACCTTCCACGAATGCCTGCCTTCCGCTTTTAATATCTTCATCTTGCCAAGATTTGGAAACTGTATATCCAGCATTTATCCATGTTTCGTCTAAGTAGAAGATTTTCAAATTTTGTTCTCTGGCATGTCGAATGCTTCTTAAATAGTCTCTTCTCCAAAAAACTATTTCCGGTTTATCTATCAAGAGAGATTTTCTATTATGTTTTGTATATCTGAAACCCACATCTTTCAAAAGTTTGCATAATGTCATTCTGGAGAATTTTGGATAGTCCGTATCTTCTTGCACTGATGTCATAATTTTGTCAAGTGTTGGAATTTCCTTTCGTAAGTAAAATCCATGGACTTTACGCCTTAGTCTTTTTTTTAATGACTCATCGATCTCAATTAGTTTTCGGCCTGAAGGAGTTTTAGGGGTTTGAAGAGTTCCATTCTTGCTTTCTTTTAGTAATCTATAAATTGTTGATTTAGCAACACACAACATAGCAGCCGTTAATTCCACAATATCATCAACACTTGCACTTGGATCCTTGTTTTTCAACGATATATAACAATTCAATATCAGAGTTTTTTCATTTAAAGATAATGGACCTGTTTTTGGTCGTTTAGATGGTCCTTGGCTTATCGACATTGTTTGGTACTTGCACAATTAACATTCAACAAATGTTTTAAATATATTCCAACTGTTTACAATATTAGGACAACCATACAACTTCATACAACTTTACTCAAAGAACTAATACTAAGTACTGATTTAATAATTTCCCATTAACAAATGAGTCGATTACAATATTTTTTCGTTGACAAAATTAGAAATTGATTCGAACTGGAAACAAATTTCATTTTTTTATCGCATCGATAAAGATGAAATACCTTCAACATTTTTCTGCTCTCGAGGTAGGACATTTCCATCCACTTTTCCACAAAGGAGATAATAACGTCAACTTCATACATCTTCAATTTCACGGAAAAATCACGTTTGCTGAAAAACCAGTTACTATTGAAAAATATGAAATGCGAATACTCACACAAAGTTCTCATTTTGAAAAAGTTTTTTTAAATTCGTAATTGTGCAGTTATGCAGCTAGAAAATCCTGCTGAATTACCTGCTGCAATGCTGGCAAGTGCAAACTTGTTACCAACTAAAAGTCGAGATTACGAAAAAACCTAAAATGAATTTGATACCTGGTGTACTGAAGAACATATAACTAATTACACGGATTCTGTTTTCCTGGTATAGTTTTTAAACATTCTTCTAAAAGGCTTAATAGCGAGCCTCTGGCCAAAATTCTCAATGTTAGAATCAACTCAAAAATATTTACTTTGGAAAATTTCAGAAATTGATTATGTTTATTATTAGATAAACTGAAGGACAGTGAAACGCAATAAAACTGCATTTCCTAATAACTTAGCGACGGAAAGGTAGACACATCCTATATTAACTGAGTTGATTTTTATTTCTGAACTGAGAATTCACGGTCAGTTGTGTGTATAACTTCTCTCGCCAGAGACAGTGTTAGTTCCAAATATTAAGAAAGTAGGAGACGTATTTCGAATTTAAATCATCTGTTTCGATTTAAAAAGTGCATTTAAGTGAATGGTAAGTTTATACATAGTTAAATTTGGTTTTTCCCTTCAGTATCTCGCTTTTGTTTAACTTGGTATGGTTTTTCTCCACTAATTGTTTTTGATTATGTTTCTAGTTGAACTACGTCAACTGGCGTAGACGTTCAACTCCGTAAATAATATCAATTGGACTAAATTAATGTCGAAATCAATTATTTATTATATACAAAGTTACAAAATGGTACAAAGTTGTGAATGGTGAACTTCGGTGGTTTCAGATCGGAAGACACTTTACGTTTCGATTTGATGAATATTAAAACTAACTTTGTCATTGAGCGTTGAGCTCGATTCGATGAGTGTGTAAAACTCGCGTCGATGAGTGTAAAACTTTGTTATCGAGAGTATTGAACTCGCTTCGATGAGTGTAAAAAACTAACCTTGTTGTTGAGCGTTGAGCTCGATTCGATGAGTGTAAAACTCGCGTCGATAAGTGTAGAGCTGATGAGTGAGAAACTGATTTCTTCACGTTGTGAGACGTGCTAAATAGAAATCTGCGAGGGGCGTGTTTACACGTGGATTGGGTTGACCAAACGAAAATAAATGTTTCCTATTGACCAGTATCATTTGACTTGTCGGGTTCCTAGACAAGAATCAACTATGGGTGCCATCATTAGATAGTTAAATTTCTATTCAATACTCCAATAGCAATTGTAACCTTTTTACTCAGAAAGGTTATTCAAAAATGTCTTTCATATCTTCCGACGGTCGACCATAAAATTCATGCAGAATTGACACTGAATTTAGAGTTTTTACAATACAATATATAATTGGGTGAAACGTGACATTTTCCTAACTTCTTAACTATAGGACAATGCGACAAGATGTCGACTTTCAAAAATGTGCTATTTCAATTCACAAACCAAATTATTTACAATTATTGTTGCAGACCGTGATATTTTAAAGGAATTTAACAAAAGTTGAAAATAAAATGAAACTATCCTTTGAATTTACAACAATATAAAAGATCTAATCAACTCTGAAACATATTTTTACAACGCTATTAACTAAAATGATTTTAAGCCTTAAATATATACAATGAAGAAAGGAAGCATACAAATATCTTACATATTTTAAAAGTATCGTAAACAATAAAATTCAAGATTTTACAATCTTGAACACTAATATTGGAAGGTTCCCATGAAAAGCACGTTTCTTTTTCGCTTTCTTTTTATGTTTGTTTCCACGTTATAGTGCCAGAAGAAATTACTTATTTCCAATTAAAGAACTTTAATGAATCTAATTTTATAATTAGAGGTTTGAAATAATCATTTCATTATATATTCGCTCTATATAACAATTAATATTTCCCTTCTCATTACAATATACCTAATCTGCATAAAAAAGCTTAAATAGAATTCTATCTAATTTGTTGTACCTTTATCGTTCAAGTAGTAAAATACGGGATGATTCTAAGTGTATGAACCACGTTATTGAAATAATACTTTTCTTAACTTGTATTTCGGAATTACATTTTAGAAATCCTGAATTTTACTAAATTACAATTTATTCAGTTTCTCACACAATTGTAATTTATAGCATTTTGGGAATGGGCAAAATTGTCCAATTTCATATGAAGTGATATAGTAGAAGACTTACATTCAACCACCGGACGAGCTATACTGGTTGACTTTTCGAACAGCAGGGAACATCAAAAACTCAAGGGAAGTAAACTTATCAACTATAAATTGCTTTTCCTGTTTTATGTTCACAGTATCGCCTTTGAAATTTCATAATAATAGTTTAAAAATCTATATTATTCATTTAAACTACCATTATTTTTTGTACACTTTAACTTTTGTATTTCCTCATCAACTTATATAATTTTTTGTAAAATGTATTTCTCGACTGTTAACCTTCTATTTCAACTTCAATTATTTTCATAATGGGGCATGGCAAATTCGGTCCCAGCAGGTAGCAGATTGAATTAAAAATTTTATACCCTTTTATCGATAGGTTAATTCCCTCCCAACCAGAGTTTTACGATACTGAGGAGCTTAATCTCTTTCGTAGAATGAAGTAATTATGGTAAGTATGGGCTTTTCCGAAAATAGTAGGTAGTAGTAGGTAAATGAATAATATAAATACATGAAATGGATTGAAATATGTACCATTTAGCTGCGTATGTTTCCCCAGTTTACATATTAGTCGATTCAAGTATTCTTTGTAGTCTGGCACCATGGATCTTAATATTATTTTCAGTGAAAAAGGAAAGCGTATAATAGTTATAAATAACTATAAGTATTGTTTTCAAAAAAATTTAAAAAGCGGTGGACGTGTATAAATAAAAAGTGTAGATCTTATTTGCTTAGTATGGGTGAAGTGGACAATGCAACTGTTACAAAGCATGTAAAGGATCATTGCCATAATGCAAATGTAGAACAGTGGAAGCGCCAAATTGTAAGCACTTCTTGTAAAAGAAAGGCTATTGATGATTTATCGGAGAAGCCTGCAAAAATCATCTGCCGGGAGCTACAAGAAAATCTGCCTTCAACGTCAGACGTTGCGTTGATAAGGAAGAATTTGTACAATGCTCGTCGAAAACTTCTTCCACAATTGCCAACAAGTATTCAACAAACTTTCGACACTTTGGCGAAGATCAACATTGAAACATCCGGAGGTGAACATTTTTTTTCCTTTTTAATTATGCAGCTGATCAAATAGCCGTCTTTTCTTGTAAATCAAATATTCAATTTATCGATCAGACGAATGTATTTAGATGGAACATTTAATTAGTGCCCACAATTTTTTTGTCAGTTTTTTACGATACACGGGTATTATAACGGCCACTATATTCCTCTGATTTTTTCTCTATAACCCAACAAACGGAATGAAACGTACCAAAAATTATTTAATATTGTAACAGAGATCTGCATCAAAAATAGTGTTAGATTAGATATTTCTGAAATTGTAATCGATTTTGAAAAAGGTATCCGTGAGGCTGTAGAACAAGTTTGGCCATTAGCTCAAATAATCGGATGTCGATTTCATCTTTTGCAGGCATGGTGCACAAAAATTCAGCAACTTGGTTTAATATCTGCCTAGAAAGATGAATGTTCCGATGCGGGGCGATGGCTAAAAATGACTTTCGCCCTAACTTTCTTAAATCCTGTAGAAATCAGCGAATGTCTTGTATTCGATCTGCTCTCAATAGCACCAGACGATGAAAAGATTCAAATGTATTTCGATTATTTGATAGATAATTACATATCTGAGGAGTCACTATTCCCTCCTTCACTTTGGGCTACAAACTTAGCAGAACTTACACGGACTACGAATACATGCGAATCTTTCCATAGACAATTTAACGATTCGTTTTACAAGTCTCATCCAAACATTTTTGTTTTTATTAATAAACTTGAAGAGTTTCAAATCGAAACTATGTAAATGTGAAATTACAAAGTGTACATTTGAATACTAAAATTACCGATAGTAAAGTTAAAAACCGTCAAAAATTTATTTCGAAGATGATTGAATCATATACGAAAAACGAAATAAGTCATTTGCATTTTATTAAATGTGTCTCATTTCATTGTGGCGTTTAATTATTAGGTATACAATATTATGTACCTGTGTCTTGTAGCCTATTTCGTAATTTTCGAGAATTTGGTTTCTTAATATTATTAAATATATAATTGTATGTAATATGTTATATTTTTATAGGTATAAACAATATATAGACATATCAATTCCGTTTATGTAAACTTTGTCAACAATGTAAATATTTTTATTTAATTTAATAAAACTAAAGTCATTCAATATTACAGTTTTATTGCACTGGTCCAATCTTAAAATATTTTACCCGGGACCGAATTTTCCTATACAGTTTCAGGTAAAAACAAAATTACGGACCGAATTTACCCGTTATTTTTGACTCCTTTTTTCTTGGAAGGGAATTTGCCTATCCCCTTCATTACAACCTTTTTTTACTTTGATCTTGTACTTTATAAAACGTACTCCAATATTGTGAATCTTTATTTCAACTTTTAGAATTTCTTATATAAATCCATTTTTATTAATTGAAACTTGTCGTTTGTTAACGTATAATTTTTTATTTATTCAATCACATTTGTAAATTTTATAACTTGGTCCATATTTATATACCTTCCAACCCTCTTCACAAGGTTTATTGATGTGGATGTGTACCAACTACAAAGCTGATAATGTTCTAGGTGGCGCTCGATTATCGTATCTTAATTTAACTTGATTTATCATTTATCAGAAAATAAAGTAGTATTACCCGCGAACCGGTAAGACCTACTCCTAGATCGTTATTTAGCTGGCAAAGAATTCCACCTGAGATGCTCTTTAACTGAGTAGCCGCTACCAAGAAAAATTGAACCTTACAACATAGCAACAGGTAACAAAAAGTAGGTTGATGGTAACAGCAGGTCCTCAAATAATCTGATTTTTTAGAAAACTAACAGGTGCAAAAATTCATTCTTGACGGTCCTAATATTTGTTCTTAATGACCAAGGTAAGCAAAGGGTTTGAATTTAAAGGGGTAATAGCAAACCACTCTATAAGTTGCACTTATTTCTGGAATAGCTGGATCGTTAAGGAAGTATGAACTTCTAGTGTTGCAAATCAGTAATGTTGAAGACCTAACATAAAAATTTCTAATCACTTTCACAATATCAAAAAAAATTATGGAGGAGAATAGAATTTTTACGGTTGTGGATAGTGATCAAATACATTATTAAAATTAACCAAATACTATATAATACTTAGACCAGAGCATACGAAACACTAACTATTCCTTGTACACTATTGAAATAATAAATTTACTACAAATCCTGTGGCCATCAACACATTTGATAAAATACAATGTAGTTGAACAATTTCTAAAATTGGATCAGCCACAGCTATATACAGGAGATTGCTTCCGCAGATCTTCTACCTCAATATTGTCCGATTCAGGGGTAGATTTTGCAACAATGAAGAGATTTGGGGTGCTAGAAATCAACCAGTGATACAGAGGCATATATTGAGGATTTAACCCAAAACAAATCAAAGACTTTTAAATAATTATTTTGCACAAACGGGACAGTGTTTTCTTCCAAACTCCCAACTAACATCAACGTAACTTTAAACAAATTGAAAAATAACCAAAATGATTTAATCCTAAATATAAATTCTGGCGTTTACATAACAAACAATGTAGTGTAATATTAAAAATATTATTTAAAACAAAAACGAAAAATAAATATGTATTAAAATTGTGAATTAAAGTGTATGAAGTCACTCTGCGATTGTTTTTGTTGTTGTGTTTGTTTATGATTACCTATAGCTGGTAGTCTATATCAAACTATCATGAAAACGTCAAAATAACAAAAACTTTTACTTAATTGAAAAGAGTCTATTGATGACGTCTATTAATACATCCTTTTTTAATTAAAATAATTCATTAATATCGAAATTAATGAACGGTCAACAAAAACATTGTTTAATTCTTCACAATTAATTGGAACGTCTAAAATAGCAGTACTAGTGTACACTCTTCCGACATAAGTTACTACAAGAAAGATATTATTTCAACAGGATAAATTGGACAAAAAATTCACCAGACATGAATCATATTGAACGTGTGTGTGATTATCTTGGTAATTCAACATCAATTCAATAAATATCTATTGTATTAATTCGGAATTGTGTCTAGTAACTCGAGAAGAATGGAACAATATATCTGACAATGTTATCGAGTACTTGAATCTCGAGATGACAAGACGCGTTGTATACTGAAAGAGACCATTATCAGTTATATCTTGTTTCCGCATTACATTGTTATTTACAAAAATGGAAATATTTCAATATTCTTCAATTTGATTCGCCGTGCATATTTTCGAATTGATGCATTAGTTATTTGAGTATTATATTGAGCATTGTGTACTTTAATTCACATTTTTTTTCAATGTTCACGGTTCTAACAATTCTGAAGATGCCTTCTCATAACTTAAAGCGGTATTATCAACAGATAATGATTTGTGGAGAATAAGAGTCAAGTTTTTCCTGATACATGCTTAATATGATACAATAAAACTAACTCATCACTAAGCAACGAAAATTATATAAAGAAATTATAACATTGAAAGTCTATATACCATGTAGCACCTGTATCAATACAAACTTTCAGTATAAATGATTGAAATAGCCACAATAGCAAACAATTTGATTTAAGTATTAGTGCGTAATGATTATTTCTGAATAATTACAAAAACTCACCATTCTGTGTTTGTTGATGGAATCAGAACGCCCACTTCCTGCAAAAACCAATTGAATTGAGTATATAGCATTCGGAAAAATCACGAAATCAACTTATATTCGGAAAATATGATTGCAACAATAAAAAATACGAAAGTGGAAAGAAAAATCATTGAAATAAGACTAATCAATATCTAGGTATATCAAAAACTCTAGAATCCCCATGAAAAATTCAGTAGAAGTATGCTGATTTCAGTGTTTCCTCACAGTAGTTCATCAGCGAAAATTGGTTTCATATTATTAGTTCCGTAAACTTCCCAGTACACCTTTTTTAAATACAAATAAAGCGACAAAACGGATTTGTATTTTTGGAAACTTCTCTACTCTTCCAATAATTTCATTACATTTTTTAACATTGTTAGTATTTCTATTTTCAAATTATCTTAATACATTTTTTTGGTAATATCTCTCAATAACATTAGCCGAGCTTTAGCTATACAACTGCCCTATTGGTGGTAACAGATAATATTTTAATGGATATTGATAAGAGGCAGGACACGATTGCATTGATATTGCTTTTACAATTAATCATGAACCTTTGTTTGATATTCTTCATTTTGTAGGATTTCCTAATCTTGCAATTTAGTAAGTATATAATTATTTGTCTATTTCCTATTTGAGGCCCGTAATGTAGGAGTATCGGCTATGAATGATCTATTCTATGGTGTACCTCAAAGTTGCGTGCAGGGATCAATTTAATTTAGTATATGAGTATATATTTATCACTAATAAATTTTCTTATTTTCAAGAAATGGCACTCGCATCAGCTATGCTTGTTTGCAGAATGTTGTTTGTAATTTTAATGATATATTTTTCGCATATAAGCTTATTATTATTATCTCTCAATAACTGCTTAATTATTCATTGGGAGGGGTGGGTATGTCAAAATGACTTCATTTTCAATTTATTCAGCATCTGTATCTGTAAGAAATTGAAGGGTGGGTAACTCCACAGCACTAAGACTACAATTGGCCCATTACGCATCTTTCTGAGATTCAGACTTTCTTCTAGCTCATCATACAGTCTACTTGTTTGCAGTAGGCGATAACGTCGCCTGAAGTCACCTCATACTGGCGTATGTTAGCCTATGCTCGCCGAATACAGAAAACCTAAATAGAGAGTGTGTCGTAGAATTTCGAGGTTACCTCAAAATGACCTGTTATACAAATGTCTCCTGTCTGTGGTCATATCTCGTGGGCCAGTGGCTTCACTACCAGGACCAAGAAGAGATAACCTCATTAAAAACCTAAATGCACGATGGGAAACCAGGACGAAGAATGCATGGCTATATATAAGAGTGGATCTTACTAGTTTCCACCCCCTCTACCTCTGCATACAGGGCTCTGCAGCGGTGGACTGTTATCACCCTAGGTTCTTGTGGGAACATTTATGGACCGAGAAATGAAAAACATCACAAGAAAAGTAGTGACTAAGACCTCTACCTCTACATCCGGTCATTCCGCAAAGGGTGAAAAGGCCATAAGGCACAAAGGTCGTATGTTGTTTGATCTGCAAAAATTGGGAAAACCGGGCGGCATCGACGACCCACTGGGAAAGAGCCTCAGTGGACTAAGGCTGCGGAAATACCTGCAACTCCTGAAGATGCCAGGAAGCAGGATATTCAGCGCCCAACCCCCCTAAGGAATCACGAACAGGGAAGTGCCTACCCGAAAATTAAACTCCAACGGGGAAGGCAAAGCAGAAAAGAGGTCTGAAGCATATCATTGTTTCACAGCGACCTCTTCGTAAAAAACCAAAATCAGCTTCTACTGTAACCGGACAAGCGACTGATTACGCAGCAACTGTTAAAACAGGGAAGACTTTCGGCGTGGGAATAATGCACGTCGATTACCCTAGGGTCATCCTGAAAACAGAGCATATCCGCTCCGGAAGACACTTTAGTGGAGGAGCTGTGCCAGAGTAAGGAGATCTACTTCTCAACTATCCATTTACATTGTGAAATGATACTGGTGGACTGTGGGTTCTAAGAATCGGCAGACTGGCTCATGAGGTCAGCGCCGAAATTCTTGGGAAGGACAGGAATTGGTGGCACGAAGTGAAGACGACATCCCAAAGCCGGTCATCATAACCATAAATTGGAGAAGATCCTTCAACTTGTCGAGATTCCGAACTCCAACCTCACTACTGGGGCTTGAAAGATCCTAATAGGGAACTATCCTCACGATTGAGATCAATCACCAATTTGGGGAGGCTCTGTAGGCAGGAGGTTACGCGCTAAACTTCTGTTTTGGGCGTCTCCCTGTATCAGGGCTGGGAAAAAAGAAAACGATCCAAAGGACATAGATATTCCCTCCACATCCGGAGCCTCCGGGAAAGTGTGACTTTGAATCAGCCTGAGATCTCCTTCGGCTCTGCTGGGACAACTAAGGATACGGAGATGGCCTCTGCATACCGGGAAACTGGGCGCAGCTACCTGGGGTCGAGTATCTGACTCGAACTCCGGGAAATATATTGTCATGATGGTCTAGGAGGGACAGGGTGAGATAAAGGAGAAAGATGAATAGATGATGAGTAACTCGACCTCTCTCATCCATAATAATTCACATTCACATCACGAATGTAGAGCATATTAACCTACGTCACGCGAAGGGAGCTTCAGACGTGAATGCAATGTTAGCAAAATTACAACTGGGTATTGTACTGATCCAAAAATCATGGATCAACAAAGAAGACCTTATCAAAGGTTTGGCATGCAAGGATTCTAAGATGATTTGTGATCAGAGGCAAATATTTCCGTATGCTTGTGTAATTAGAAGGAATAACATGAAATAGATATGTGTTTCAAAATTCGTGTCATGGGATCTTGCTCCAATCAACATCACCTCAACATTGGAGGTATCGACCGAGACATCGTCATGCCTCTGCCTACATCGTTGGACGCGGGCAGATGACACTTCCGGAGGAAATACAAGAGCTCGTGAGACGCTGCAACATCAGACGGTTGCCAATTATAATTGGTTGCGGTGCCAGCGCACACAATACCATGTGGGGGAGCACTAACAACATCGCCAAAGGTAAGCGTTTATTAGCATATCTCTTAGCAAATAACGTTGACACCTTAAACGTAGAAACAACTCCCACTTTTGCCACGAAAGCAAAAGAAGAAGTTCTTGACGTAACAATAGTTAATGTTGCTGCATAGGAAAATCGAATTTAGGATAGAGTGAGATACTACTTCGATTCCTTCAATCCGAAATCCTAGAAATACTGATTGGTTCTTTACAAGACCAATATGAAGGACAATTTGGAACACGTCGTAGTAAATAGGTAAATCATTCGGATTACGACCTGGAACCAAGAGTCGTATATATCAATGAGGCAATAATGGAAGCTTTCCCTTCCAGTTTCCCACTGAGAAAAGCGCGTCCAGACAAGGATGCTCCATGGTGGAACGAGAACCTTTCAAACCTCACAAAAGAGGTCCGCCGGCTGTTTAATAGAGCAAAACGTGACGTAAATTGGCAAAGGTACACTGAGAAGCTTACTTAGTGAAATAAAGAGATTAGGAAGGCCAAAAGTTGAATAGATGAGGCTTTTACTTGGTAAAGATCCATACTGAACGATGAAATAAATTTGTTTAAAACCTCATTTTTTTTTAACTAATGTTCAATTTAAACTGGTTGACGCGTTTCAATAAGACAGTAGCTTTCTCAAAACAAATGAAGGTATAATTTGAAAATGTTTTAATATATACAGTGCATAAATACAGACTTATATTACATTAATGTTAACAAAAGATATTGAAAGAAATTACCTGGAAATTCATTCATTTCAAACATTCCTAAGATATCTTCTAGGTAAAGAGGTTTAATAAAGGAGAATGATTGATATCTATTTGGTCGTTAAAAAGGTTGCCTGAATATTTATTTTTGTTTATTTCAAGAGCCTCTAATAAATTTAAACTAAAGGTTTAACCTACCAAATGTAAAATTTCAAAATTTGGGTTTCTAATAAATGGTTTGAATAGTTAGAATCCAATTCTTTGTTGTCATAGCTACGTTTGTGTTCCAAAATTGTAGTTTCAAAATTTCTAATAGTTCTACCGATTATAAATTTTATCACAGTTGTCATTACCACATTTGAATTTATGAACTCCTGATTTGTTTAATTTTGAAGATTTAGATTTGTTATTTTAAATGAGTTTGGATAAATTGTAATCAGTTTTAAAGCATATATTCATGTCTAAAGTTTCCAAAATTTGATTTAATTTTTAAGGATTGTGCTCCAAACTATGTTAAGCTTTTAAGTTGTTTATTATTATTTTTATCAGAAAGGAATACTTGTTCTATATTCTGTTTTCTTACATTTTCATTTATGATTTTGTCAGTTAAATTTTGATCGTAATTATTATTAACTGATATTTGTTTTATAATATTTAATTCTTTGTTATAATTATTAGTATTTAATGGGACAGTTAAGAGTATGTGTATCATACTATTGAAAGCTGCTAGTTTATGACTAAATGGGTGGACCGAACTATTATGAATATTTGCTGTAATACTGATTACAATTTATGCAAATTCATTAAAAATAACAAATCTAGATCTTCAAAATAAAACAAATCAGGAGTTTATAAATTGAAATGTGGTAATGATAACTGTGATAAAATTTATATCGGTAAACCTTCTATGAATTTTAAAACTAGAATTTCGGAACACAAACGTAGCTATGACAACAAAAAATTAGATTCGAACTATTCAAATCATTTATTAGAAATCCCACACATTTTTTACCCAAATTTTGAAATTTTGCATGAAGTAGGTAAAACCTTCAGTTTAAATTGATTAGAGGCTCTTGAAAAAAAGTTAATATTCAGGTAACCTTCTTAACGAGCAAATATATATCCATCACTCTACTTTATTAAACCTTTTCACCTAGAAGATAGCTTAGGAATGTTTGTAGTGAATGCATTTCCATGTAACTTCTTTCACTACCTTTGTTAACAATAATGTAATAGAATTCTGTATTTGCCTTATCTCTAATTCATAAATTGGGAGTAATATTTTCATATATTTTAATTGATTTCGTTCACTTGTTGCTTATTATTGAAGCTTGTTCCATAATATCCGATTGAGTTCAATTTTTGATCATTATCACTATCGGACATTTTCAACAGTATATATTTGGAAGAAGGGCAATTTTTCCAAATAATAAGTGAATTGTTACAGTCTGCCAAATAAAACTAATTTTAGAAATGTTATATCATGTATATAGGTAATCATGACTATATTGTATATTGTGTGAATGGCACGATCCTATTGATTATAAAATTGTATCCTAATAGATTAATTAAAAGTTGGTACTGCACATATAATAGCATAGTAGAAAAATTTTATGTACATGGAACTAGTATATTCTATATCTAGGGTGGAATAATCAAAATTCTACACGAGTAGAAATATTTGTTCTACGGTTCTACGAGTGTGTAAATTTGAATTCCACCAGTGTTTTAGACTATACTTTTACTACGACCATCAGTTAAAATATATAAAAACATATATTGAATTACTAACTCCTCAATTTCTGGAGGAGTTGTGGTGAAATCATCACTGCTGTCAGTATCATACACTAAAATAGAATGAAACAATGTAATAGCTATTATTTGAATAAAATTATATAAATTTACTTACTTTTCATACAGTTTCAATCAACTTTAATTCAAAATTTAAAAAAAGAAATAATTAATCAATTTTGACAATTGACTTTTTTGACGGTTGACAATTATTGCTAGAGCTTTCTATTTTCTTTGTTTTTTTTCTTAAAAAGTGCCACAAGATACATTTATGCTGCACTTCTAGCTATTACAATTCATAATCAACGACCATATTAATAATTTTACGTTCATTTTTTCTTGATGCATTTTGATATTTCTGTACTACTTATACTCTGCGTAGTGCAGCTGGTATAGAAAACAAAACAAGCCCATTTTCTCTTTCTGTCAAATAAACCATGACATTTCGAGGGCGAAAATTAATATTCTTGCCCTCGAGCTAGAATAATGCTATTCCATAATCAAAAACTACATCGGAATATAGAAATTCTATAATAGTCGTAGAAAAAAACACTTATCATATTGACCTGAAGTAAGCAACAGATAATTATATTCTATTGACTTATTTCATGAAAAGGAATGCCTCACAATACAAGGTAGAAAAACATCTTGACAAAGGGAAACTGAAATAACAGCGCTTCCAATTCAACACTCAAAATGACTGATATCATTTTCAGAGACGACAAAATGTTGTATTTACTCAAAACTTTCAAGGATATATTTGCATTTGCTAAAGTGAAAATGGATTCTTGATGATAAACAGATGAATAGACACTGTATCAAGAAGCTTCTGACAGCATTGTGGAATATAAGTACTTCTAGTTTATCAATGGGTATTTTATACCGGGTGTCCAAAGTTATCGTATACACGCAATATCTCGCTTATTAGACAAAATAATTGAAATTTAAAAAAAACTGTACTGAATGGCATTAAAATACTTTCTACATGGGACCCTCTGTATATTGTAATGAGTAATTCTATTTGAAATACAATGATAGCACATACTTACTATTATTTTTATCATTAACAACAAAAACATCAACTTTTGGATAAAACAAATGTCATTTATCTTTTAAAAACATTAACATTTTTTGTAACTTTTCCTAAGTTACTTAATTATACTTGTATGGAAAATTTACTCCGTCCATGTTCCTAAAAACTTTACAGAATAGAAGTAGATTAATTTCTTTATTCAAAAATACGATGCTTTTCATGTTAAAAAATTAATGACAGTTACCTATTCTATTTAATTTAGGTATAGTATGACTCTTGGAGTAAATTGAGGTATGAATATTCTAACAATAATAAGCTATACATTATTGAATAATTCCGTGTTCCTTATATATAAAAGTTAATCAACTTTTGCTTACAAATCAAGCGTTTTTATGCGATTTCTAGAAAGCTGCCCTGAACAATATTCTATGATAAAATTGGTCAGTTGTGCAATCCGGAATTTCTCCAAAAATGAGCAAAAATGTGGTACTTCTAGTACCATAGTACCCGTTACACTGGCTCTGGTGAGCTGAAAAATAATAGAGTTGATCTGTGAGATGTTCTTAACAACATACAATCATAACATTGGTGACTTGTTGCACTCCGGATGCTATATCGTGCTAACAAGACATGTTACGAAAAATGGCCGACGATAACGACGACAACGACGACGACATACACACAGGATTTTTTTATTGCTGAAAAACGAAAAAATTACTAAAAAAATCCTAAATTCCAACTTTTTTTAAGGAAAAACAATACTCTCCTCACATATTAAATAGGGTTGGTCGGAAATGTAATAGGTATGATAAAATGAAGATAAACGGTTTTGAAGATTAAAACTAACTTTCCCGCATCTGTGAGATGCCCTGAACAATATTCTATTATGAGAGTGTCACTTGTATACACTTCCGGGGATGTATCGTGCTAACAAACAAAAATGTCTCCAAAAGTAACCAAAAATCAATATATCGGGATTTGTAGGACCCGCTGTACTCGCCCTAGTCAGCTGAAAATTAATATTGAACATCTATGAGACACCTCGAAAAATATTCAATCATAAAATTGGTCACTTTTATACACTCTGGAGGCTATATCGTGCTAACAACCCGAAATTTATCCAAGAAGGACCAAAAATGTGGCACTTCAGGTACCATAGCACCCGTTGTACTATTTCTGGCGAGCTGAAAATCGATAACATTCATCTATAAGACGCCCTGAATATTATTCAATCATGAAACTGGTCACTTGTATACTTTGTGGAGGCTTTATCGTGCTAACAAACTGAAAATTCTCCAAGAATGACAAAAATTTGGTACCTCAAGTACCATGGCAGTGGTCGTACTGGCTTTAGTGAGCTTAATACCAATGAGGTTCTTCTATAAGACGCTACGAATAATATCCAATCATAAAATTAGTCTCTTGTATATACTTCGGAGGCTGTATCGTGCTAAAAAACTGAAATTTTTCTAAAAATTACAAAAATGTCGTACTTAAGTAATATAGCACCTGTTGTACTAGCTCTAGTGAGCTGAAAATCAGAATAAAAATTGATGTTGGCTTCATAACAAATAGAATTTATGTATGAATGGTTGTGAATGTGATTGGGTCTAATCCTTGTTCTTGGTCGTGTGGCCACCACTTCAGAACACCCTGATAGAACGTGCCTTACGTTACGTGATCAGGGACAACAGTATAAATTTAAAAAAATAAAATAATTAGTTCATTGATGAATATATCAAAAGTCGATTGAATACAATGAAACGCATACTAGAGACACTGTGTTGTCTTTTGCTAGCTTATAAGGGACTCCTTACAGTTTTCAACCAGTCTACATTTAGTGGTTGGATTACTAATAGCTTTAAGTAGAACCTGGCTGTGAGTATATATTTTAATTATTTGTCTGGTATAACTTCTCCTGATGTTTTCATCAATACCTGCTATAAGAGCAATTGTTTCTGCCTGAAATACAGGTGTATAGGTTTCGACCAAGGCTGAAGAACATTCTCTTCCTACGTGTATTTATACCAGCCCCAGTGTCGTGGCTCATTTAAGAGCCATTGTTGAACCAGAGGAAGTCTCCAGGATTTCGAGTTCATCACGTATTCCCCAGATGGAATAATTATATTCACTCGCTCAGTGAATATATTCCCTGGTATCATACTATCCAGACACATTCGAAAGTTTTCTTCATCTAGTATTGTCGCAGTTGTATCAGTACGTCCTTCCTGAGGAGGGAGGTAAATAAGGAATTCCATTGGTGCCGTCCACGCGCTGTTAATTTCCCCGGTAATCCCGAGGAGAGCTTGTCTTTGGATTGTAGTTTATTCTCTTCTAAGAACATCTCTCTCCTTCTCCACCAGAGTATCGTTCCATAGGTGATCATGGGCCTAATAACTGTTGTGTAAAGCCAGTGTACCAACTCAGGTCGCATTCCCCAGGTTTTTCCCATAAATTTTCTGCGTTTCCAGAAGAGCCTGGTTGCCGTGGTAGTAGTTTTTGCCAGGTGTGGCGCCCAATTGAGTTTAGAATCAAGTGTCTCTCTCAGATATTGCAGCTCTTTAGAGATTACTAGTTTTTCTACGGACAGTTGTACTCTGCTCGGCGGAAGAGCTCTTCAATTCATGAAAGCAGCTAGTTTGGTTTTGTTTGGGTTGACTGAAAGGTTCTCATTAAGACACCAGACTTTCACAATTCGTAGTGCTTCTTGTAAGACATTCGTGACTATCTCCGGGAATTTCTCCTTGGTGACAATCACTATGTCGTCCGCGAAGCCCTCCTACTAAGCAAGAAACATATTTAAGACGTTGAGTTACGTTATTTTCAAGTAACTTACAAGATGTTCTCCTTTAAATATCTAATTGACGCAACAGGTACGATTTTGTGTGACGTTGAAATTGACTATGTGTTTGGAATGTTAAATTTAAGCATATGATTCTAACGTTTTAAACAAAACGTGTTAGAAACGTAGCATTCAAGTTGGTTCAAAAAATGTTTTAAGTTTACATTGCCAACATGTTTTTGCGTCAACTTCTTTGTTAAATATGAATGAAATGTAATAGAAACATAACATTCTTGTTAATATAAAAAACGTTTATTTTAATTATATCAGTTCCGTTGATTTATAAACTTGTTTGAATCACAAATATTATAAATACACCAAAATTTTCAGGTTGAGCATATGTCTTGTCTAATCTTTTTTCGAATATATTGTACAAGTTTTTCAACCTGACAAAACTACCATGTATTTCACTTTCATCACTAGAGCACACCCGGAACGCGCCCTTAAAACCGTATCATTGCGAATACGTGACAGTTGACGTCGAAGATCAAGTGCCGCCACCGCCAACCATCACCTATGATATAGAAGTATTCCCCCGCATCCCTTCTAATTCACTTTATATCATTTGTTCGTTTTAAAAAGAATGTTTTTTAGGAAGATGAATCGTGAAGTAAGTACCAAATTCACTAGTTTACCCAATTATAGCATCTGTTGCTTTTACCTCTACTTATAATAATCCCACTACGCAAAACATCTACTTGACACCAATCATTCATTGACACCTAACACAAAACTAGAAGTACTGCATATTTGTGAAAAGAAACAAGAACTGAATTTCCTTGAAGAACTGGAAATTGGAAGACATTTAAGAAACCCACAATATGAAGTTTCCAATGAACAGTTAAATCTAGGGAATTCTCCACTAATAAACTGTCTTCTTAAGTGATAATTGTAAAGATCAGCAGATATAGTTTTCCTGGTTTTCTATATCATTGCACAGTTATACTGATCTTAATTGGAAAAATGATATCCAGGATATCACCATAGGGCTAATAATATCTAAGCTTCAATATTTGTAATATCACATCTTCTTCTTTTTTCTATAAACATATATTAAGCCAATCACAAGTTAGGTTACTTCTTGGTCTAGCCAAATATAACTACTAAACATCAGGTAGGCATAAAATGAAATGTAACTTCTGTCATTCTGACGATGATATTGATTTATGGAAACAATTGTCAATTTTTTAGAATTTTCAATAACTTGTATTATATTGTGGAATTAACTAGAGACCTTGAGTTTCATTTAAAAACACTAATAAATCGGTCAGTGATATAAAATGTATTTATGTTATATAGTCCTTCTCAAACATTTTTTCGGCGCATATAATACAAAACAAATACTCGCTTTCATAATTTTGTAATAAATAACGAAATATTAGACTTTGACAACCTTGTGAATAGCTGTAATGTCACAGCTAAACAGATAGTAAGTAAATATTCTCAGAGAAAGAATAGCAGTAACATATATGTTTGGATGAGATTAGTCAATATTTTCTTTTAGAAGTTATCGATCTTTCAACAGCATGTAAAATTCGAGATTAATATTTAGTATACCCTTGTTACCAACATATGTCTATGTCTTAAACATTTTTCCATGTAACAAAATTGCAGGATACTAAAGCAAAACATTTTTTAAATTTCACTTTAAGTGTAGTTCTATACACTGGAAAATTATGTAATTGCACTGAATGGTCTAATGTATTGTTCGTGTTTCTAAAACAAAATTCATTTTTCAGTATAATTAATATCTACAAGTTGCCGGGTGGAATGGACCGGAGTTCATAAGGAGGGGCTTGGCTGCAACTTTTCATAATAAATTGGCAATACGTTGCTCTTGGACGGGCCAAAAAAATACTTTTAAAATAAAAGACTGCAAGATAATCAATATTTCAAAATGTTTTAAATCGGACAATTTTCATTCAATATTCATACTTAATCATTGATATTCATCTTTAAATGCAGCACAACACTGTAACTGATAAGGAATTCGAGATCATAACTATGGATTGGTTTCGACAAGCCAACCAACGGCTCAAGAGAGCAGAGATGCAGCAAAGGAAATAGTAAATATAAATATTTTTGAACAATATTAGTAAAGATTTACATGAATATTATTATAATTCTAATATTTTATTCATTTTTCAGAGGTACGTGTGTGCAGTAGATGCTTTAGATAAATCTCTATATGCACATATTTATGTACATAAGTAAAATAGAATATATTATTTATTTCAATCGACATAAGTATATTATTAAAACTACCCAAAAAGTGGTGAAAATAATAGAAACTCAATACTAGTGAAACAAAATGAATAATTAGCAAAATATAAACGCCTCCATCACATAAATACATTGTTTGATAAATATGGTTACAGTTGCATTACTTGATGAATGCACCAAGCTATTCTGATACATAGGCATATAAGATGTGAAGGATGTCATATACTAACTACTGAATTTCTCGTGGGATCGGCCAAATCAAAATAATTATACTTTCTTTTATCAAAAGTTCCATAAGAATTCAAATCAATAGAAAAAACTGTTGCTACAAAGACAGTTCTTTCTGTCTGTATGAACTTGAACTTTTTGCTAGAGAAAGTATAATATTTTTTGACCGATTTCCCACTAAAAATAGGTTTGCTTCAGTTTCGATCAAGAAATGTTACATTAATGTAACATCTTAAAAACGAAACTAGTATGTTATAGAATCGAAACGTAAATGTAACTTTAGTCACATAATCGTAACGTTAAAATTACGAGGTAACTGGTACATTGCAAGAACGGAAATAATATGTTATAGTTTTGTAACAAAAACGTTTATTTGTAAACGTGACAGGGATTTTGTCATGTTTGCGGACATTTTACGTAACTATGAACAAGAAAAGGTCGTAACAAATCGTTTTTGAATAACGTAACAATGTATCAACGTATCGGTAACGAAACTGCGATGTTTTTTTTGCTTAGAGGGCTGCGTCCATATGCCTTGATCATTTAGGAAAGTCCACAATAGTGGTGAGAGTACTCCACCTTGAGGACACCCTTTAGTTGTCCTAACGGACGTTAGTACGAAGGGGCAATTAGTAGCATAATTTATTGATAACATGAAAAATGTCAACGTGTGCATGACAACGATTTTCATTAAGAATCACACAAATACTGCTTAAATATTCCTTAGTAACACTACTTTTGTGCTCCTGTGTATGTTTTTACTTTTGAATTCTAGAAATATTGATATTGTTGAAATTTGTGATGCATTAAATATTTTACTCGTCGGTTTTGTATGCAGATGGTATATAAATGGTTATCGTTCAAATAAACGTTTCGATAGCTGTTGAATCGTAGAAAGAAGGTTTTTCAGAAATTCCTATCTATGACTTGGTCGCACTGCCTTGTCGGTTCGCAGAGAAAGCATAAACTTCTAGGCGAATGATTGAGCAAATGGCACGGTCCAAATCATCTTTCTATTTTAGATGAAATTCGTACTTCATGAAATATTAATGCAAGTATGCCTAGTTGTATTACAAAAAGAATGATACACAATTTTTATACATCAATAAGAACGTACTTTAATGCCATTCGAAGCAAATTTTCTATTTTTAAATATCTTGTCAAATAAACGAGATATTGCCTGTATACTTGTGATACCCTGCATAAATATGAAGATATCTTTAATATCCTTTCCCCCACACTGGATTCGTTTTGACACAAACGTTGAAGTTGAATTCAATTTTATATAAACATACAAACATACTTCGCAATTCCATCCTGTTGACGCCATTCATATCAATGCCCGACTATTTGTGGAAACTTGGTTAATCGTTTACAAGATTAACGATCCGCCAGCGAAAAGTTATCTCGTTTTAAGTATGATGTGTTCATCTTCTCCACTCAAACATTTGCCGGTAATGTTAATTGCATGCTAGATTATAAATGTCTGTTAATTCTACATTAACTTATATTTTATGGAACTAGAAGCTAACCTTATCTTCCCCACTTGTGCTAATTGTAGTAATTACCACTCCCAATAATGCACGAGAATGGAATTATTGTAGTTTAGAAGTTACTAGCGAATGTAGCTACGAACAGAACAATTTGAACTTTATGATATTACGTTATAAAATGATGTCTGCCTCACGTAGATATAGAAGTTTATAATTATTAGTTTAGCTATCCACATATCCTGAATTTAGATACTCGGTTATTAAGAAAACAAAAATTGCACGGATAAGAAGAAACGATAAATGAAATATCCAGAAAAAAATCAACAAATACCATAATAATCTATGAAAAGGAATTAAGTCTGAACATGTAAATATAAATTACCTATCTTTACCATATATACAAAGACTATTCTATCCGTTATCGAATCATTCCCTTAAACATCAAATGTAACACAAAAAATATACAACACTATCAAATTACTGTAATATATTATTTGAAGTTTTACTATTTTTATTGGTTTTTAAATATTTTGTTACTTGTTACAAGTTATCTCCATTACCAAATCATAACTTAATCTGCAACATTTATTTATATATTTATCCAACATCAATATAATCATTACAATTTGCTTATTTGGTAAACGTTTAACAACTTAATAATCTGAGCGCAATATTATCTATTAGTAGAGGAGCTTAAGACACCTATTACACCTCCCGAAACCCCCCAAAACTCAAATTAACATTACCTTAATAATACACAAAATAGATAATCAATATATAAGTATTGATACGAAACAGCACACTGGTATAGTCCCCCAATCCGACTCTGTCTAAGCTCTAAGCCAGGTATGAAAGTCAAAATTATGGCGGACGCGCAGGGATTGTTTACGATTATGACTATCTTATCTAAACATTGTTTTTGTGACCAGTCTTATCTAGAAAATGCCAGAAAGCCAATTGTTTTTGAGTTAACCGCAATCTAGAATTCTCTAGTAAAAAAAGGAACTAATATATATAAAGGACCGATCAGCGGATAGGGGGAGTTAATAATTTGACATCGTGAGATAAACAAGTAAATAAGTGAATATAAATTGGTGAACTGTTTATATAAATTAGTTTAAGTGAATGTACTGTGTAAATAGTAAGTGATTAGTAAAGTATATATATATTAAGTTTTAGTGAGTAGTGTAGTGAATAAATAAATTGAGTAAGCGAACCTACAGTGTGTTCAAAATTTATCCCACCCGTAATAAAAACGTTAACGTTTTAATAAATAAGAGAAACATAACATTGGTGTCAAAAGTGGGATAATATGAATAAATTGTTACGTAAAAATGGATGAGAATATGTGATCTGAAAGTCACGGAATTAGTAGCAGAATTGGAAAATCGTGAGTTGGAAACGTCCGGTAAGAAAAGTGAATCAGTAGAAAGACTTAAAATGGCACTGGAAAATGACGGCTTTGATCCAGAAACAGTTTTATTTGATGACGAGGCTTCCACCTTAATCTCGACAATTTCTGCTAACATGGACGAGAAGATTTCTGCTATGAAGAACGACATTTCTGCTAATATTTCTGCTAATATGGACGAGAAAATTTCTGCTATGAAGAATGATATTTCTGCAGATATCTTATCATTGAGAAATGACATTACTGCTGGAGTCGAGAATAAAATTCCGTCTCTAACATCAGATATGGAGAATAAGATGACAACGATGGGAAATCGGATGGACGAGAAAATCAAGGAGTTAGAGACAAAGATTGCCGATTTGAGAACACAAGACACTTCAGCAGAAGAAAGGAAGATCGAGATCTGCAAGCCAGAAATACAACCCAAGACAGATGATATTAGCAATTTGGCCCGAGTTAAGGCTCCAACGTTCGACGGAAAGACATCGTGGACCAATTATGTGAAACAATTTGAAGCAGCCTCTAGAGTGAGTAATTGGTCCGATAGGGAGAAGGCAGTAAACTTAACCATCGCGCTTCGGGAAGATGCCTTAGATGTACTTCAGACGATACCTCTGGAAGAAACGTATGATTTCTAGCGAAGAAGAGGTTGGACATGCGATATGGCCATGAACATCTAGAACATTTGTACCAATCCTAGCTGAAGAACCGAAGAGAGAAACGTGACGAAGCTCTTCAAAAATATGAAGTGGATATTGTCCGACTCGTCGATTTGCTTATCCATCAACAGCAGAGAACATGATGGAATGTCTGAGCATACAGGCGTTCATTGATGCCTTACGTGACCCCGATATGCAGAGGACGCTTCGCTTAGCCTATCCCAAAACATTAGCTGACGCATTGACAACTGCTCTTGAATATGAAGCAGCAACGAAGGCTTCGGGTTACAACAAAGTTAGGACCATCCAAGAAGATGGCGACGAGGACAAGTTAGACCAGATCGTCAGCTTGGTCAAAGGTATGATGGACAAGAAGCCGAGAAAGATCAGATGCTGGAATTATGGCGAGCTAAGGCATGTACGTAGTTCGTGTATGCGCCCCAAGACTCCTGCAAACCAAGAACCCCAGTTACAAGGAAACTAGAACGGGTCAGCTACGAGGGGGCATCACCGGCCCATGATCGTTCCAGAGACCCTCTCATACTGATAGCTTCGCTCAGATGTCGCAACGACAGTGTATATGTGGATGGCGGAGTAAATGGCAAGTAATATGCTCTGCTGGTTGACACTGGAGCAACTAGAACAATTATACGAAAAGAGATAATAAACACCAAGGAAAAGCTCCTACCAACGAGACTGCGACTGCGGACCACCACAGGCGAGAGTGCCAACGTTCACGGGAAAACACAAATCCAATTGGGAATTGGCGCAGAAAAGTTTACGCATACGGTAATCGTAGCTGACATTAAAGAAGACGTGATTTTGGGATTGGACGTAATGAATGAACATGGTTTCCAATTAGACTTTAGAAACAGAACCATTAAAGTGGGCTCCGGAGAGGTATTCCTAGAATGGTCGAGAGAATAAACAGGACTATTGGAAAATAACTGTCCAAAGTAGTATCCAGCCATCGGAGAGATTGGGACCAGTATCTTACGCTATTCGCATTGGCTTATCGATCTACCGTCAATGAGTCCATGGGTGAAACATCTGCGAAAATCCTGTTTGGACGTGAAATGAGGATTCCTTGTGACCTGTTATTTGGCTGTCGCCCTGGAGAAGATCTAGCGGGAGAAGACTACGTGACCCAATTGAAAAGAAGGCTGGACGATATTCATGAATTAGTTCGAACAAATATTCAAGTTGCCAGCGACAGAATGAAAAGTCGGTACGACACGCAGGTCACAGAAGGCGGTTTTAAAGTAGGGGGCAAAGTATGGTTACACAACCCGACGAGGAGAAATGGATTTTCTCCAAAATTACAAAAATCCTGGGAAGGTCCATACTAAATCATGAAAAGGATCAATGATATTATATATCGCATAAGCAAGATCCCCAACGGAAAACCAAAAGAAGTTCACCAAAACCGAATAGCGCCAGTCGAAGGAGACCATGACCTAGAGAAAGGAGTAAACCATATTCGAGATGTATCTGACTCTACCATCGATGAATTTATGGGCGCGTATGGAGGTACCGGGAAAGCTAGATATGAAGTAACTTCAGAACAACGACAAGATTTGTTCACTCTCTCGGAAGAATATTCAGTGGCATACAACATCCCCGCCCGCCTCAAGAACGCACGAGGGTTGGCATTCGTATTTCGAAAGAAGTTCGGGCAATTAGAAAAATATGAAGACCAGATTCCAGCCCCTGGCAAAACAATGAAACTGAAACATAATTCGCGGTACGTCTTCTACGTGGTAACTAGAAATGAATTCCAAGATCGATCTACCTACCGCGTTGTGTGGGAAGCACTTCGAAACCTCCGAGACTAAGTGTTAGAATACAGCGTGAAGAAACCGGCTATGCCTAAGATAGCGAGTAACCGGTTAGATTGGCGAGTTATCAGGAACATGATAGAAGCTATATTTCGAGATACCGGTGTCCAGATATTAATTTGCAGCTACAACTCCCGTTATCAGTATCCGATGAAGACGGTGCCCCGCTATTTCCATAAGATCGGAAAGTGTAGAAATGGGGCCAGTTGCCGATTCAAACATCCAGTCTCGCCTACACAAAAGTTCCAGGAGGAACTGCCATTTAAGGAGGGGGTAATGTTACGAAACAACACACTGGTATAGTCCCTGAATACGACTCTGTCTAAGCCATGTATGAAAGTTAAAACTATGGCGGATGCGCAGGGATTTCTTAGAATTGTTTACGATTGTGACTATCTTATCTAGACATTGTTTTTGCCACCAGTCTTATCCAGAAAATGCGAGAGCCAATTAATTTTGAGTAAGCTGCAATCTAGAAGTATCTAGTAAAAAAGGCACTTATATATAAAGGACCGACCATGGAGGGTTCAGTGGAGTTGATAAAGTGATCTCGTGAAATAAACAAAAATACACCGAAATAGCAAACAGTGAATATAAATTAGTTAAGTGTTTATATAAATTAGTTTAAGTGAATATACTGTGTATATAATTAGTGAATAGTGTATTAAATAAATAAATCAAGTAAGTGAACCTACCGTGTGTTGAAAGCACACTGTTTGCAGGAAATTTGATACGATGAGAAACAAGGGTTGAAACGTCACCCTTAAACTAAAATAAATTCATAACTTCCAAAGGAAACAAGAAGCCAAGTTAATATTTGGAGGGTAGAGGCATTATAATGCTGAAAACACGCGATTAAAAAGAAATTTGCTCCCGATGGGGAACAAGCCCAATAAACACTCACACACACACGTGTAATATACGTTTATATGTGGTTGCTGACGTTAATTAAACGTTACTGGTTGAATTTTGCAACGTGACTTTCGGAACCCATATTCAACCAAACGTTGATTCTACCTATAATCAACGTATATGACTCAACTCATCACTATCCACTACCTTTACGATACGTGTCCACACCGTGCTTTCTCAACGTATATTAAATCACAAGTAAGAAACAATACATAAACGGTTAATATATCACTACTCAATAACTCGAAGCTTTCAACAACCTATATTCTACGTTTAAATAACCCTTCTTTTCTACGTTCATTAAACTTTATGGCAATTGCCTTTCTGATCCGTTGAATGAAGAACTCAATAAACCACCCCCTTCAACGTTTTCTCATAGTGGTGAACTAATGTTGATTCAATTATAAAAATGTAAGTTTCTTTATACGTTCATACGGTATTTTTAAAATTCATGTTTCTATTGCTTTTTTACTCGATTAATGAAAGTAATAGGTATGTCATGTAATTATTAATCAACCTTGTTAAATCCAACTTCTTCGTCACATCTAAAGATAATTTAATTCCATGAAAATTGAATATGTTGAATAGATATGGAACGTTTTCGCAACTTGATTGCCAAGTTTATTTCGTTGCATCAAACATAATGATTTTAAAAAATCTACAATAACTAATATTTTATATTTATTCTTCATTTTATTGTCTTCATTGGTTGAGTACTCATCGTTTAGTATATGAAGCGTATGATTATAGCTATACAGCGTACCTGTATCAATCATTAATGGAGGTACTTTATGGATATTCTTAATATATTCATAATTTACCACTCCTTGGCAACATGCACGGTCAGTATAGTGGGAGGATCTCGTTGAACCGTCACTCAGTGTTGCCAGGTGTGGCGCATTCGCACCAAAGCGGCGCAATTAAAATTAAAATGGCGTTTTAAATTTTAGTAAATGCGCCAGGGCGCCAACAGTGGCGCATTAAAATTTGAGCTTAAGCGTTCAGTTTTGCTCTGACTATAGGTGCGTTCTTTTTGACTGAGATCTCAGTTAATCTCAGCTCACATCAGTAATGTGAGCGTTCTTTTTGTTTCACTCACTTTAAGTGAGCTGAGATTTTTCCTCCCCCTTCACCGATGCATCACTTGATTTCGTACCAGGACCAGGAATAGTAATATGTTTTTTAGTTTAAGACATGTTTTCTTGTTCCTATATGTATTATTAAACAGAGAATGCAGAATTTTTATTTTTTGTGCCATAAAGTAATATGTAATATTTTTACAGTTATTTGTTTCGAAAGCAATTTGTATCTATAATTTTTCAAGATCTAATAAAAAATCTGTATTAACATTAGTATCCATTTTATTTTTTTAATATTTTAGAAACCAAATAATTTTTGGTACACAAACAATTAATAGCGGATATTTAAATCTACCGTCGTATAGTTTTCACTCGTGGCGCTTCTAGCGTCAAATGTGGTCACGTGGTACATGGTATGAATTAGAATCGTAGGTTGAAAATTATCACTATTTCAGATATTCTATTCTAATTTCTTAATATTTGGTTTCAATTCACACCACGTGATTACATTTAACGCTTTAAGCCAGCGTCACCATGAAATGGTCCCTTTAGAGAACTTAGATTAGGGAAGTAGTCTAGTCTAAGATTGAGAAAGTATTTGTCTATGGTTACTGGATCCGTCTTTAAGAGCAAGCCGCCTAGATCTAGAAAAAAGTAATGCCAAGATTTAGGAAAAAAATGCTGACTGATCTAGTAACCTTAACTAACCATTTTATTGTCTACATTGGCGCATGTGAGTTTGTAATACCTGGCAACACTGCCGTCACTTGCTATAGTCGAAATTTTGCATCTGTCGAAGCTTGTATGTGCACGTGCTTGTTCGACTGATTATAATTTGGTAAGTACCTTGTAAACATTTTCTATATAAATGAATTCGGTATGGCACAAACTGAAAATATTTCCTTGTTGAAACTCTTAATCATTCTCAATTTCCAGGTAGTTAAGTGTTAATCTGTAATATTTAGTACAGTTGACATCCATAATCTTATTGCAGTGATGCTGAGTACTTATTATCACAGTCCGGGTGGGTAGGTACTCTCACACAATACTATGTTTTACAAAGTCATAATTTCCAGTCGTACAATGCCTATCCAATTTTAATAGGTTGATATAATAATCACGTTGAAAATGGGTAGATGACAAACGTTGAAAATTGTTAAGAATATAGTAGAAAATATGATTAAGTGAAATAAAGGCTGATTTATGAAGATCGAGAATTAGAAGTTTTCCAACGAAGTAGTTTGAATAAATACTTTTTTCATTCATTTTATACCTAGAAACTTGAACTTATTTTTTATAATTCGCGTATAGCACCTCCCCACTGTAATAATTAATTTTTGCAGTTGCCGTAAAGAAAGAATTTGAACCTGCAACGGACATACAGATAGCCGATGTAACTAAAGATTGGCTAAAGTTTGCAAAAAAGAGGATGAATGATGCCAACAAATGTAAAGAAGAAAATCTTGAATGGAACCATCATATTTGTTCAATCTTGAACAAAAGATTTTTAAGTTTAAAGGAATATTAGTTTAGTTTATTTTTATAAATTTTTTATTATTTTTGTTTTGAATGGAACATTCATATTTATTCAATTTTCAACAAATGATTTTTAAGTTTAAAGGAATATTAGTTTAGTTTATTTTCAAATTTTTTCATTATTTTTATGTTTTGAATGGAACATTCATATTTATTCAATTTTCAACCAATGATTTTTAAGTTTAAAGGAATATTAGTTTAGTTTATTTTTATAAATGTTTTATATTATTTTTATGTTTTGTTATAATATTACATTTCTTTAGAAATATTGACATTGGTTTTATTTTCAGAGTTGGTACAAAATCCAGGAACAGCGAAATATCTAGAGAAATACACATTCTGACTAAAATTGTAAAAAGGCATTTCCGATTGTTTTTCAAAAGTTATCCAATGACACCAAACTCGTTTCCCCTTCAAGTTCCCCTGGGAGTTGGCGAGGCAATTCTTAAATCTTCCCACAATTTTTATAGCAGATTTTCTAAAAAAAACATACATCCATACGCCATAATCCACTCCTCTTTCCCTTGGGAAAGGGGGAATCAAATTTAAAACTTGATTTAAGCCCATTTTTTTGGAAGTATTGGTTGCTATGGTACAAAATACGCAGATTTTTTCTCTAATTTTGAAATAATAATAAATTTTGCATCGGTTATTGTACAACATACTGATTTTAACGAATATATTACTGTTTGGTTAGTATTTTGTACCGTAGAAACGGAGAATGCCAAGAAAATAGATTAATCAAGTTTTTTAATTTATTTCTCTCTTCTCTAGGTGTATAGAAAAGTGATTATGGCGCATTATCCCATTGTAATTTTTTCTGGAGAGTCTAATAGAAATCAATACAAAATAGGGTTTCTATGTATGAATTCAAAGTTGCCCCCTACTCCACTCCCAGGAGATAGAGGAGGTGGGTTGAGTTTTGAGTCATTGGATAGCTTTTGAAAAATAATTGATCAATCAATTTTCGTTTCGGTGTTTATTTCTCGTGATATTTCACCTTTTCAAGACTTTGTACTAACCCTCTATGATCTTCATTCGTAAAAGAAATAAGTAACGTTTGGAACTTATCGTATTTGTTTGTTTGAATCGTTTATAGAACATTTCAGGGTAGAAAGATGAATTATAGTATTATAGAAACATGTAATCATCGTAGATTCAACTGGGAATATCAATATAATAATATTACCTGGATACTGGAATTTCTCGTTTAATTTCGATGTTATTCTAGTATCTATTAGGGTCTCTACAAATCTTACGTCAACGTTGAAAAACATATTCCTGCAACGTTACATCGAAACCAAAAGGTATCGTTTTAGTGAAGTAGATTTTCAATGGATAAATAACGTTGATTAACCGTGATTTGGTAGAGTTACGTGGAAACCAAAAGACAACGTTATATTTCAGTAGAATTCACATTACAATAAGTATGTTTGCAACAAGAAAACAAATCAATCATCAACGTTGAGAATTCGTATATCTACAACGTTACACCGAACACAAAGAGTATCGTTGAACTGAAGTAGAATTTCAATGAATAAATAACGTTGAAAACATTTGGTAGAGTTACGTTGAAACCAAACTGCAACGTTATATCTCAGTAGAGTTTACATTATAATAACTATGTTTGCAACCAGGAAGTAACCTTGAATCAACGTAATAAAGTAACATTACCGTAAAGCCACAAAGAAACGTATTGCCTAAAGACATTTTGTCGTTTTTTCAACAATGAATGCTGGTGGCGTTACTTGAAAAATTCAACGTTTTTGTCACGTATCTGTGTTTATTGGGAGGGTTGAAACGTCACCCCCAAATATAAAATAAATAAATAACTAATAAAGGAAACGAGAAGCCAAGTGAATATTTTGAGGGTAAAGGCATTATAATGCTGAAAACACGCGATTAAAAAGAAATTTGCTCACGATGGAGAACAAGGGTTGAAACGTCACTCCCAAATCTAAAATAAATTATTGTAACTTCCAAAGGAAACGAGAAGCCTAGTTTATATTTGTATGGTAGAAGCATCATAATGTTGAAAACACACTGTTTGAAGGAAATTTGGTTTCGATGGGGAACAAGGGTTGAAAAGTCATCCCCAAAATTAGAATACATTGTGACTTCCAAAAAAAACGAGGAGCCAAATTAATATTTGGAGGTTAGAAGCATTAAAATGTTGAAAACACACTGTTCAAAGGAAATTTGCTTACGATGGGAAACAAGGGTTGAGACATCACCCCCCAAACTAAAATAAATTAAAACTTCCAAAGAAAACGAGAAGCCAAGTTAATATTTGGAGGGTAGAAGCATTATAATGCGGAAAAGACTCGATTTAAACGAAATTTGCTTACGATGGGGAACAAGGGTTGGTACGTCACCCCCAAAATTAAAATAAATTGTAACTTCCAAAGGAAACGAGAAGCCAAGTTAATATTTGGAGGGTAGAAGCATTATAATGTTGAAAACACACTGTTTGAAGGAAATTTGCCTACGATGATGAACATGGGATTAAACGACACCCCTCACACTAAAATAAATTATAACTTCCAAAGGAAACGAGGAGCCAAGTCAATATTTGGAGGGTAGAGGCATTATAATGCTGAAAACACAGGGTTTAAACGAAATTTCCTTACGATGGGGAACAAGGTTTGAAACGTCACCCCCAAAACTAAAATAAATTGTAACTTCCAAAGGAAACGAGGAGCCAAATTAATATTTGAAGAGTAGAAGCATTATAATATTGCAAATACACTGTTTATATGAAATTTGCTTACGACGGGGAACAATGGTTGAAACGTCCCCCTTAAAACTGAAATAAATTGTTGTAACTTCCCCGTCGTAAACAAATTTCCTTTAAACAGTGTGTTTTCTACATTATATATAGAGTATGGTAGACAAAAAACTGAAGATCAGATGATGGAATTGTGGCGAGCAAGGGCATGTACTCAGATCGTGTAACCGCCCCAGGATTTCTGCAAACCAATAATCTCATTCATAGGAAAACTAGAACGGGTCGGCTACGAGGGAGTCTCACCAAGCCAGGATCGTTCCAAAGACCCTCTCATAATGATAGCTTCTCTCAAATGTCACAACGACAATGTTAATAGCGAAATGAATGGTAAAAAATATACTTTGCTGGTAGATAATGGAACAACTAAAACTAATATACGGTCAGGGATAATAAACTCCAAGAAGAAGCTTCTAACATCGAGACTGCGACTGCAGACCGCTAGAGGTGAGATTGCCAACGTTCACGAAGAGACACAAATCCGATTGGGAGTTTGTTTAGAAAAGTTCACGCATACGGTAATCGTAGTTGACATCGAAGAAGACTTGATTCTGGAAATGGACGTAATGAATCTATATAGTTTCCAATTGGTCTTGAGAAACAAAATAACTAACGTAAGTTCCGAAGAGGTGTTCCTTTATCCATATGAAGGCGGCATGTTGTGGCAGTTGTACAAGAAGATACCGTTCTACCTGCACGAAGCGAAACTATGATAGTAGCACGGCTACAGGGAATCACGGAGAAAGGTACACCGGTTATGATGGAGCCATGAAACCACGACGAAGAGGTTGGCAGAGGAGTACTAATTAGAAAAGGATTGGTTACATCGGGGAAGGAGATCGCAATACGTGTGATAAACGTGAAATATTACCCAATTACCATCAAGAAGGAAACCAGAATTGGATCCTGCGTATCAGTAACGTCTATAGTTCGTCAAACAACGAAAACTGACCATTACCATGCCAGATTCGAACAGATGTTACCAGTAACAGGTTAATCCCTGATTAGAGCTGTAAAAAGGTAAATGAGAGAATTTATTTTGCAATCCCGGGACCAATTTGTTCCAACAGGAGGGAAGACAAGTAGAACATCAGCCGTTAAACAAAAAATTGATATTAGTGAAGCCAAGCCAGTTAGACAATGAAGGCTACCACGAGCAAAGAGAGAGGAAGCTGAAAGAATAATGCGAGAGATGGAAGAAGATAAAGTAATAGAACCATTTACCAGTCCATGAGTGTTTCCAGTAGTGCTCATCAAGAAAAAAAAATGGAGCTACGAAATTCTGCTATCCTCTGCTCCGAATCGACGATACGCTAGACACTTTGGCCGGCAGCGAACTGTTTTCCACCTAGGACGTAAAGTCTGGTTATTGGCAAGTAGAAATGGACCCAGAAGACAAACACAAGATTGCATCTACTACCGGATCCAGATTATGGCAATTCAACGTCATGCCAATCGGGGTCTCTAATGCGCCCGCGACATTTGAAAGACTCATGGAAAATATCTTGAGAGGTTAACTTGGAAGACATGTTTAGTCTATTTGGAGGACATCGTAGTACTGAGGAGGATATTTGACGAAGACCTGAAGAATGTAGAAGATGTATTCAAACGATTTCAAGCTATCCAGCTTATGTTAAACCCGAAGAAATGTCGGCCATTCCAAAGCCGAGTCAAATATCTGGGTCATATAGTGAGAAATAAAGGATATTGATTCCAATCAGCAATTGCCACAACCAACTGACAAACAACTAATTCACATTTAATCAAAGAATATTTTTTTAACATCTTGATGTACATAAGTTTGTACCTTAATATCAATTTTCCTGTAAGTTTTTTGGTTCTCTGAATTGATTGAGAGGGGGGGAGTAAGAATTTTTTTTCTTCATTTGATTTTTCTCTGGTCTATCTTCCTGAAGAGCTATACTGGGGATTGCACCTACACAAATAATTACAACAATATATAACAAGCGGCTATTGGGCGTTGAAAAATAACAAACATTATGTAATTCATAAATAAACTCTAACTGCATGTCGCAATTAATAATCGACGATGTACACGAATTGGTTCGACGGAATCTTCAAGTTGCCAGCGACAGAATGAAAAAGCCGCCACAGAAGGCAGTTTCAAAGAAGGGGACAAAGTATGACTGCACAACCCAACGAGGAAGAAATGTTTTTCCCAAAATTACAGAAATCTTGGGAAGGCTTCCCAGGAGGAATTTCTATTAAGGAGGGGGCAATGTTACGAAATCGCACACTGGTTCTGAACTTGCCTAATAAGATATCTAAGAGTAAAAATTTTGGCGATAGCGCACCGACATATGGGAAGGACTTTTTTTGTGATTGTTTTCATAGCGGCATTTCAAGGAAGATCGATTGTTTGTTACGAGCCGTAATCTAGAAATTTCAGGAATCCAAATGTTCCAGAAAAACATTTTAATATATAAGCGACTCCCTACGAACCCCAAGTCAGTCTACAGATTGATTTCATAGCCAACGCAGCGGAACTGAGTGGGGGTGAAGCTGTACCGCAAGAATGGCGAACCTGCTATATTTCACCCATACATGAAAAAGGATCAAAGAAAGATCCCAAAAAGGGAATAGCTGTTATCTGCTCTATATGACGACTCTATGCACGAGTGTTGAAAACAAAATTAGAAAATGAAACTGAACCAAAGGTAATGGAAGAAGTCAGCTTTTAGAGCAGGAACATCTACAGTGGGTAACATCTTTATGCTTATTATAATGATTGAAAAAAGAACACAAAGAAACATTACTCTTCCAATATCTCTGCCATGAAAAGCTTCAGAAACATTTTCTATAATCTTTTGTCTCTTCAAAATTCAAATTTTTTTGAGCTTTAGTAGATTTGGAACATCCTGACATATGCATGTTCTAGTTAATAAAAGTCGTACAACACTTGAGGGAACAATAAACGGGCATAAAAAGTAAAAAAACTAATGTCATTAGTGTTTTGTAAATATACCAAGTGTTTTAGAAAATATTTCATTTAATTATTTTTATTTCTGGATTTCTAAAGTACGTCAATGGATCTCATTGGCTGTTTCCTTGATATGGTTCGCATAGGAAGAGATTTATTTTCAGTTGCTGGATTTTGTCCCGGCTACGTATTTCCAACTTTATACTTAATTCATTTCGTCTATTGAAAAGCTCCGTTCATAATAGCCGGCGAAACATGGAATCTACAGCTTAAAATATCGCTGACTCAACTTAAAATTCTCTCTACTCAGAATATACCAAATTTTCCGTTCTTGTCGAATTTTTTCTCTCTTTATTTCAATAAATCTCCAAACTACAGCCCCATCGATAATACAAAAGACGTGAAAACAAAGTTTTTGTTCATCTTATATTTATATAGTTATTATAACATTCCAACATTTACAATAGCCGCTTTTTTTATAGATATCACTGAATTTAACACCCACTGAATGTTCATAACAAAATGTAATTCAACTCTTAGGTTTTTTTCGGGTATGCTCGAGCTCCGGTTAAATTCCCAAGTTGCGGCGTTAAGTAAATCGAACAACAACGGATCTCAAGGAAATCTTATTACATTCTACTGTTGAAAGATCCCTCTTCCCAGTTCATTGCATTCTCGTGGGAATTACCTGAGTTTGATAGATGGAATATCATAATGGAAAACGGCTCAGTTCCAAATTTTCTATTCGGTGAATCAAGTTATTAATAGGATAATAATTAGGTTAATAATACTGTTATAGAACAAGGAGGAGACTGAGTTGATTAAGATAGTTATGTCAAAATAGAGTTACGAAGGATCCAAAATACGTTTTATTCAGCGACAAGTTTCGAGGAACATATCGCAAACCTATAATTAGTGGTTGTCAGCATACAGTTGAATTTGTCATTCAACAAAGAAGTTGCGTATAAGAGGAAAGCTATTCTGTTTCTATGATCAAAATTGAGCCGCATTGTGAGTTGTTCGCATATTTTTTTTCGAGATTCTCCTAGTGGAGATGGAAATCATCACGTATGTTTTGATTATACTGAATTGACATTGAACCAATCTCTGAGATTTCTAGAGTTTATCGTTTCTAACTGTCTTTATTCGTTCTCACCTGTTCATTTCATTGACTTGATCAGTCCAGAAATTTCTGAGGATTTCTTTTCAGCGCCTAACATCAATGGCGGATTTACCACTAAGCTGAGAAGGATGAAGTCTAGTGCGGCAAATTTGGCACCAACATTTTTTTTGTTTCACAGAAATGAAAAAGATTCATATCTCTAAATAGGTAAAAATTATATATGATTGGAGAGGAATTTTTTTTCAAAATGGCCCTCCTCTTTCAAGATATTCAATTTTCATAATTCAAGAAATTCACTTTAGAATCCAAAACTAAAACTATTGTGAAAAGGGTAGAAAATTTCCAATTGAAAAATTTTTCTCCCTCAACGGAAAATATGATACATTCGTACTGGAATTTTTTTCTCTTGGATCAAGATATGCGATAGCATTGGTCATTGTTTCAAGATCTTACGAACTTGACCAGTGGCGCACCCATAGTGATGTTATGGGGGGGGGGCACACATGACTGCATGCGGATCAAAAATTGCGCCGCAGAGGAATTTTTTTCTGGTCAAGGTCATGTGTATTTCAGAATAACGATAGAATGCTATAACCATACCAAACTTGAAGTTTCTTAAGAAAGGTTTTTTTCAATGAGTGGAGAATTTCTTTAATATGCCTCTCACGCCTCTTCCTTTGATCTCATTTCAGTTACGCAATGGAGTGTTGCCCTCAACAATGGAAGAAGCATTTCAACGACTGAAAAGGATAATGGAGATGAAAAGAATGATGAAGGAGAGATGAGTAAAAATGAGTCAAATATAAAAATATATATATTCAACTTTAATTTTATATATATATATATATATATATATATATATATATATATATATATATATATATATATATAAATCAAAATCAAGCCTTCTTGGTCCATTCTCCTTTAGAACTGCCATCACCTCCTTTGGGTCAACGTGGATTTCCCTATGAACATTCCAATGTGCCAGTCCATTCAGCCTATGTTCACTGGTTGTATTCCTCAAATAGGATTTCAGTCGACGTAATGTCGAGAATGACCTTTCCGGAGAACTGGTCGATACCGGCAGAGTCGCGAATATTTTGAGTAGTATGAAAACATTTGGATATATATCTTGATTACATAAATTCAATGCATCAAGTGCATTTTTTGGTCTTTGTGGATGACTGGTTTTATTAAATTTCTGGTACCACAGACACAGTTCTGCCTCCAGAATATTTCTGCTGACGTCCTGGATATCATGACTATAAAACTCAGCAAGGTCCAAAAATTCCTTATTTTTTGATCCAGAAGGAAAACTTTCTGCAGGTAATAATACCATGAATTTTTTAAAAAGTGACTTATGTTGGGTGAATCGATCTTCTAAGCCAGATAAAAATGAATCAACCCATGGTATGAAAACTGATTTTCGATAATAATCTATAGCACTTTCAGCGGATACGTTAGCCCGATTGGTTTGCTCCGAGGCCAATCTTGGAATTTTGATTTCAATGTCAAACATATCGGCGATCTGTTTTGCTTCATCGAAAATATTTTTGAACTGCTCTTCAGCATTGTAGCGCACGTATTTGACACTGGAGATTGTTTCTTCGGCATTATCCATCGCAAACGCAAGATCCGAGTTCTCAAGATGGAGAATTTTAGATAAAGGAAGACTGTATCCGAGAAGCTTTTCTACAGAGAACAACGAAATGACGAACTGTGACTGCGCCAGAGCACTCAGCAAAACGAACGCACCTGAACTGGATTCCTTATCTTTCCATAAAGATATTTCCTGAAGTGCTGAATGCACGGGTTTTAACAATTGCACCATAACCATGACAGAATCATGCCTTTGAATCCATCTGGTTGGACACATCTGTTTCATCCGGTCTCTGCGAGATTCTGGAAATAATAATTGCACTTGATGTTGCAGCACTTGTTGCCTTTTAGGGGTATTGAAGAAAGTATACACTTTCTCAATAGTCCCCATACAGTTCCTGATAGGCGGTATTCCGGAAGCACTAGAAATGGCCAGATTGAGATTATGTGCTGCACAATGTACATAGAGCGCTGTTGGATGATCTTTGGCAATACAAGCTTGGGTCCCCTTTAGAGGCCCACTCATATTGGATGCTCCATCATATCCCTGTCCTCTCAAATTTGGAACATCAATATTGCATAATATCAGTCCATTTATGATTGCATTAGCAAGATCTTTTCCACAAGTTGACTTAATGGGCACAAAAGTAAGGAAATTTTTTTCACATATAGTAAATTGATTGTGGCTTGTTCCAATATTTTTAACATAACGGACACAGATTGAACATTGTTCAATGGTTGATATGTCTGTTGTTTCATCGGCTAATATAGAGAAACATTTAGAACTATTCACTTCACTAGCAATTTTTCGTTTTATTATGATGTCACATGCCTTAATTATTTGGTTCTGTATGTTCCAGCCGATGTAAGTAGCATTTCGAGGACATGTTTCGAAATGTTTTTTTAAATTCACATCTCCAGAATCAATCCTAGCTCTCAACAAGGCACGAAAATTCCCCTCATTTTCTTCTGATTCTACACTGACGTTGAACTCGCCATGGTCCCGGTGTCCCCGTAAAGGGAGTCCCTGTCTGCCACACAATATGACAGTCTTTATAATCGGGGCCAATTTCTCCTGGTTTTCTTGGATCTGGCGTGTTCTTACGGAATCAACTTGAGAATCGATTGATTGACTTTCCCCCGCCATTACTGCCAAGAAGTTGTCAGCCTTAATACTTGCAGCACGATGATATTGGGTTGTCTGGTGTTTCTGAAAACTCTCCAAAGCTTTTTTCCAATTTCGATAAGGATCACTAACAAGATGTCCAGTGATTTGACCTGAATTATGTCCAACTTCTTTTTGGGAAAAAATGAAACAATATTTACAGTAAGCACCGTTTTCTGATTTCGAATATATCAGCCACTTATAATTTTCAAGCCAATCATATTGGAATTTCCTAGATTTATTTCCAAAAGTTGTACTTGGAAACTCAAATTTTTTTTGTGGTGCCGATAACCCCTGCAGTATTTTTATTTTGTCACCATCATTCAGCTGATTGTTTTTGTTTCTGAAGGAAGAAATATCAAATTGGTCTGCAACAGTAGTAACAACCACCCCAGAGGTTGATGGCTGAGAATCAATCACAGCATCAATATTTCCACCTTCATCTGAAGTATCCTCGTTTGTCTTTGTCTTTTTCTTTTGAGAAAAATCCAAAAGAGTTTGAGACCTCCGTTATCCATTCATTTTGATTTTTGATTAACGTCTAGGAAAAATAAGTCAGTAAATGAACATAGAGAATATGACCCATTAAATAGTCTACTTACATTGTTTATGGGTTATACCTTCAAAGCACCGAGATCTTAAAAACAATGCGACGCCCAACAACAATTATTCAGAAACAAAATCGGATGTGCTCATTGTGCTCAACCAACACTCATCACTGACACTAATATACTGTTCATAACCATAACGTAGCAGATGATGTAATAATGCCTCATTCCCTAGCGAGGTATCGCAGTCGTAAACTGCGCAAGGGCGGAGTTAAGACAAGATAATGTACAAGTACAGTACATCCCAAAAATATTTACTTAGAAGAAAAGATTTCACGGCTCACGGCAGACGACAGAACATTTATTTTCAATTCGGTTACAAACTGTGAGTACAAACTGTGAGAGAAATATTGGTTGGTCTATAGGAGTTCGGGGGGGGGGGGGCTGTGCACATTTCTGGCAATAAAACTTAGACTTGTTTTTGTTTTTGCATCCGACGCAGAATTTTCTGGTGCCTTCTGGTATTTGTTCTACATTAGATCCAGATGCAGTAGAGGTTCCCGCTATATCTTGTCTTTTTGACGGACGGTTTCTGGTACATTCTTCTGATGAGAACGTCTCTGCAACTGTGGTTTAATCAACGACAATGCTATTTGTTTCAGGTACACTCTCTGTTTCAAATCGTCTCTTGGATCGGAATGATTGGAGACATGAATAACTTGACTGTTCACTCCAGCGAGATTCAATAAAGAGAAGAAAATTACCACGGGCCAGCGCTGCTAATTGGTGCTACATCATATAGTGAATAAAGCTGGTCTACAGAATCCACACCCCTTTTTGTGCCATTGTAAAACGTTTATTTCGGGTTCATTTTTATCACCAGTGTCAGGGTCAATTAAGTCACTGTTGTGTAAATAGGAAATCAAAGAACATTCTTTCCTTTTTTCCGAACGTAAGACACAATTGTCATATGCTCTCCAAATCCGAACATGTTTGATTTTATTGGACGATGTTTCACTACAGTAAATTCCTTTGCTTCTTATTCTTCCGAATCGTTCCGACCAGGGTAAGTTTATGATCGCTTAGCAATTTTTTGACCAAGGGCACCGAGGTTAACCAATTATCTATGGTATGATTCTTTGACGTTTTGGAAATAGGTGATACAAGACGTTCAACAATACTCATAGCGTCATTGTTTGTTTTAAGCGAACCTTCAGGCTGTTGTCCAACATATACTTCTAGATTCAACGTGTAAAACATCTTCGAATTGACCAACGAAAAAGTTTCAGACCATATTTGTTTGGTTTTGAAGGTATGTACTGTCGAAAGCCGCATCTGCCACGGAAACCTAGTAGCATTTCATCTTTAGTTGCATTTTGTGAGATGGAATAATGCTTTCGACAGTTACTCACAAACATATCGAAAACTTCTCGGACTGGCGCCAGTTTATCTATTTTCGTCCTCTCTTCCCTCGTAGCCGGGTCGTCAAAACTAAAACACCTCAAAAGAAAAAGAAACCGTTGTTTACTCATTGTGAGCAAGAATAGGTCCACTCCGGTTCCCTTTCTGTCCCATATTCCATCAACACTTAACTTGGAACTTTTTAGCAACCCTGACAAATAAAGCAAACCAATCAGGGCTTTGATTTTAGTTTTATCTGTTTCTTTGCAGTCTCTATCTCTTTTGTAGTTCTGCATTTTCATTGCTATGTAGATATTTGTATGTTCTACAATAATATCGATAATTTCGTCATTCACAAAAAGATTACAGTACTCGATCGGACTTTTTGCTTATTTTGCTTCACCTTTAGTACCAGGAAGTTGGCTTATTATGTTCCAGGATCGAGTTCTCACTGCCTGATTCGGAATATGTTTTTCACATTTTGTTTTATTGTCTTTGCCGAGATAGAAAGCAACTCTTGGCATTTTTGCTGGTGGTGTAGTGAGATCATAGTCATTGGAATAAGAGCTATCTTCTTGGACGGTATAGCTGTTATCAAATCTACATTCCAAGACATTATCTTCTACATCTGATTCATAATCAATTGGCGCTTCGTCAGAGTCAACTTCCTCCCATAGGCGCAACAATCTTTGCTGCTCTTTTGCATAATCCATTTTTGTCTATAAATAACTGATTTCAAAGTCTGGTCGCAATAAATATCAAAATGATTAAATTATCACAGAAAAAAAAAATACAACACAACTGGTGGCGCGGAGTCTAGGAAACTCCAGATCACATTTGGCAGAAAACGACTTGCACAATCGCCCACAAACACATAATTTATTCAACTACGCCGTAATTCAAGAAGCTATGTGGACGCACCAAGCTCTCGGCGGCAAAATGCGTAAATAGCCGAACAATTCCGGAACGCGGAGTCTATCAGACCTAACGCGACTACTCCAGGGTTAAAAATGTAGTATACATTACTTGATTCAGTTTCCCAAAATTTCTAACTTTTACGGTTCAAAAAGGAAATGGGGGAGGGACTATAGACCCTTACTCTATATTATAGTTGCTTACAATAATTTAGCTTTAGGAACGCTCTCTTATTTCTAAATCAAGTAATAACGGTAGAGATGCAATAACTATCAATCCATGATCTAACTAAACAATAATTTGACAAATAGTTGAGTAGTAAAGTCGCCATGTTTGTCACAACCATTCACTGCATTATTTGCTCGATTTGCATCTAACTAAATTAAATATTATTTGAGGGAAAATAAGTTCCTCTAAATATACGTTTATTTTTATTGATAAATATTAATATATTCCAATGGAGATATCAAATAAATTGTGAATTACCTCCACATATGAATACCGTATTACAGTTTTGGTTGACCATATAATTTTAATCTAATGGAAATTTCAGTGTATCCAATATTCATCACCCCAATTAGCCGAATGATTTTGTCAAATTGATATCACTTGGTTTAGTTTCAACTCTGATCAAATACCGATTCTCATAATACTGTTCCATTTACCATAATAAGTCTAATATATCAAATGTATATCTTGTTTCTACTACAAACCATCCAATTATATTGAAGATTTGAATTCCTCATTTAATTAATAAAATAATAATGAACCTGTGCTCAATATTTGTAAATAAGAGATAGGAAATTTGCTCTTTGATCAAAGATTGTGAATATAAGTCTAAGTTTCTGGAAAATAATAATTCTCTGAAGAAACCAAATAAAAAAATACCAAGGTCGTCAAATTAGGAGAAAATCCCTTTTTATTTTCAAGAGATTTGATGCATCAAGTGCTATTTTAACTGGTTTTCATGACGTTTGAACTAAGATGTAAGATTCATTCAGAACACCCAATAATTACGGAAAAATACACTTATATTTCGATTCTCTATCACAAAATATACATAACCTCTGAACAAAGAACAAATGAGTCCAAATTAGAAATTATTTCTAATTAATTGACCATCTTTCTTTGATAATAATATTTTATTCGAGAGAATACTAATCAGGGAGTATTTCCAGATCAATTGCTTTGTAAACAAGCTTTATAGAATGACGTTTAGAAATATTCCGCTATTCTTTTCCAATGAAATGAACAAACTTTTGAACGCTGCTCTGACAAGCACGTTACAGGGACGTCTTTTACAAAAAAGCATGGTAAAGCATTCGCTACTGGTCCCTTCTCAAGATTCACTTACAAATTATGTCTTCTACGTTCTTCTGATATCCTTTCTAACGCTCTCCTCGAAATTATATCGTTCGATATCATATGAATTTAACCATATTTAGTTGTTTTGTTTCTATGTCACATTTATGTTATGTGATGTGGAAAGAGCCCAGATGGAAGGACAAAGAATGAGATCGACTACTTTATAACTGACAAAAGACATATATTCAAGGATGTAACAGTCCTAAATAGATTTTCAAAATCAAGCGACCACCGAATGGTAAGAGCCACTATCGTACTAAACACTAGCTATGAACGACACAAAATGATTGAAAAAAACCGAACGAAGACATGGTCACGCCCAAGAGATGAACGGAAATTCGAGGAACACCTCAGCAAAATACTCCAAGATAAACCCTTATCCAATGATATTAACATCTTGAATGATGCAATAGTGGAAGCAATAACAGACGCCCAAAAGAAATGTTGCCCAACAAGCCCGAAGGAAGAGAAAATCAGTCTGGAAACGCACCACAAAATGGAACGGAGAAGAACACTGAAAAGTGCGGAAAACGCTAGCCAAGACGAAATAAATAGATTGAACAAGGAAGTAGCAAAGGCAATCAGGAAAGACTTAAGGAAGTACAAAGAAGAGAAAATCGTTGAAACTATCGAGGAGAATAAAAGCATGAAGGTAATGAGACGCGAACTAACAAGTGGGAAGAGAGAAATTGTCAAACTCAAGAACAAGGATGGAAATATCACGTCGAACAGAGAACATTTGCTACAAATTGTGGAATCATTTTATGGCATCTTATACGCTAAACAAACCACTCTAAATCAAGAGGAATATATGCGGAGAGGGGTTAAAAATCAGGGCTCCGAGGATATTCCGGAGATTTCTCTGGATGAAATTATTATGGCTTTGAAAAATATGAAGAATAATAGAGCTCTAGGGGAAGACGGTGTCGTCACTGAAGCGTTAAAGATAGGAGGACCAGCACTGATGTCCATGATTCGAAAACTCTTTAATCTATGCCTGTGGAATCAGAATATCCCAATTAAATGGAACAATTCAATAACCATACTTGTGCACAAGAAGGGAGATATAACGGAATTGGAAACATACAGACCAATTAGTCTCCTCAACCATCTTTATAAACTCTACACCAGAATTATAACAAGTATATTGGAGGCGAAGCTGGATTTCTACCAGCCTCGGGAGCAAGCTGGTTTCCGCTCGAAGTACGGTAAAAACGACCACCTACAGTGCTTGAAAACCTTGATAGAAAAAACCATTGAATATAACCGCCCTCTAGCATCGATTTTAAAAAGGCTTTCGATACTGTTTAATTAGCAGCCATATTGAGAGCACTGCAAGATTGTAGAGTCGACCACCGATATTGCGACATAATTAAAAATATATATGAAAATGCCACAACAACTGTAAATCTACACTCTACAACCAACAATATAGAGATCGGAAGGGGAGATTACTGTGATCGAATATGCATTTAAAGGATTGGCATGGCAACAAAAAGAAATACTCATCGATGGAGAAAGACTCAATCACCTACGCTTCGCGGATGACATCGTTATTTTGTCAGACTGTCTAGGAGAGGCCAATGACATGCTCCAAGAACTCAACGATACCATACAAGAGATTGGGCTGACAATAAATTTTGAAAAGACCAAAATAATGACTAACATGGTTCCCAGTGACCAAATACAAATTAATAACAACAAAGTAGAATTGGTTGACAAATATATATATTTGGGTCATGAGATTGAAATAACCAGATACAACCAAACCTGCGAACTAAACAGGCGAATTACCCTGGGATGAGCGGCGTACGGAAAAATGAAGGACATCCTTAAACGAAATATCCCAATTCGTTTGAAACGAAAAGCATTTAACCAATGCATATTACCGGTTCTGACCTATGGCGCAGAGACACTAACTTTAACGAAGAAAACCGCGGAAAACTAAGAGTAAGACAAAGGCGAATGGAGAGATCGATGCTTGACCTGACCCTGAGGGATCGAGTGAGAAATGAAGAGATACGCCCACGTACTGGAGTAGATTATATTATTCAACGAATCACTACACGGAAATGGGCTGGGCACATTGCTAGCATGGACGACGGGCGATGGACCAAAAAATTGTTGGAATGGAGACCAAGAGCTGATAAGCGTAGCCGAGGCAGACCTCCCACTCGATGGACGGATGACCTAAAGAGGATAGCGACAAATTGGATTGCAACAGCCAGGGACAGAGAGAACTGGAGACGTTTGGAGGAGGCCTATGTCCAACAATGGACGTGAAATGGGCTGTATGATGATGATGATGATGTGTGATCTCCAGGGCCCCCGCTACCTCATGTGCAAAGTGTGCAATGCACACGGGCGTCATCCTTTAGGGGCGCCAAAACCCAGGGTTCAAAAAAAATTGTAATAACCAAAAATTAATTTTACAAACGAAATTTTATTAGTATTTCATCCAGTTACTGCCGATTCCTATGTTGCGAGAACATGTCAGGCGGTAGTTTCTTGATTTTTCCTGTTCAGATATGAATAATGCCTGGAGCACTATAAAAGCGATGCATTGCCAGAGACGCTTTCAAACCGATTAGTTCACTGGACCGTGCAACAAGTGCATAAAAACTAGTAATCCTAATAATTTTTACATTTAAAGTTATTTTTATTTTGTCAAGTGTTGGGTTGTATAATATTTTGTTAACTACTTTTTCTTCTAAAAAATTTGGTGCTGAATACCTACTGACTGCAATTTCGACGGTTTTACTTATCATAAAATGGTGAGTGTTCCCTACACTATACAATCAACATTACCCCTTTATGGGATACTGGTTATAATTGAAAGATTGTTCGACTTACCTGTGAGGAAGATTTATCTCAATTATTCGAGCATGATATATTTGGTAGGATTCATATTTCAAGTGAATCACGCACTGTATTTAGAAGAGTAAACAATTTTTTGTCGTATATAATAATCACCCGAAATCAAGGCGACTATTGGTGACTGAACTAATCGCTCTATTGACTGGGTAGATTGGGGGAGGGAGGACTCTATCATAGAAGAACATCGATGCTCGAATAATTGAGATTGATCTTCCGTACGGGTAAGTCGAACAATCTTTCAATTATTATTCTCATCGGAGTTCTCCTATGATATATTTGGTAGATGTTTGAAGATACAATTAGGGCGATTAAATGCAGTGTATAATAGTAGTTTCATAATAATATATCAAAAAACTAATACTACAAAACAAAACAACAACAAAGAAAAATATTAAATTATAAGAAGAACTATAGTTACTATACATTATAATGATTGTTTTGGAAGAAAGGAAAAAATTTGAAGTAAAACTATGATGGGTTACCTATATAAATAGTACCGCTAATAATTATTACGTGGTATTTTCAAAACATCCCTTAATAACAGAATTTGCAAAAGTATCTTCACTGGTTATTATCGGCCTATTATAAAATGTTGCAAATACTGATGCATTTCGCGTCCATCCAGCAGTATTTTTTATTAAATCTATGTTTAATGCTGCTCGGTAGGCAGCAAAAATACTAGCATGTCTAACAGTATGACTATCAAAAATGCTTGTGTCTATTCCACTTTTTTGAAGAACTTCCGTAATCCACCTACTTATTCTCTAGAGGGAAGCAGGATGAAATGGTTTCTTATGTGTCAATATAAGGTATTCCGTATCGTCTATTCTGAATAGTTTTGTGATGGATAGGTAGTACTCAAGAGTATTTGCCACGCATAATTCAAGTTTGTCATTTTGTCATAGAAAAAGGGTAATGCTAAAAAAGGTTGGGATTTATTCGGACCTGATGTTTTTATTCGCTCTTCGATTTTTTCTTGTTTACAGAATATATTTTTCATAGATATTTTTGATATTGTTTGTACCCTACTAGCAGATGTTAAGGCTAACAAGGTGACACGTTATTGAGTTATATCTTCCAAAGTGAAATCATGTAATGGCTATATTTTTGCTAAATAAAGTAATACTGGGTTAAGATCCCAAGTTACCGAGTATTTTGGTGCGGATGGTCTGTTGTTATAAACACCTTCTAAAAACCGATTTAATATCTTTTTATCGGCTGGGCTGAAGTTTAGTATTAACACTGGGGATGATCGATATGTATTGATAGAGGAATAGGAAAGTCCTCCATTAAAGCAACTTAACAAAAATGCAAGTACTAAATTCAGATTATAAGTGTAAATATTAATTTTGTGCTTGGGCAGAAATCCCAGCACTTCCTATAACCAACTGAATATTGTTTTACGGTTTTTCCCCAATAGAATTTAACATCACAGGAATAACAGCCTGGATTATTTCTCGTTTGTGGAATGATCCCAGATAATTTTCCGGCCACCAGGGAAAGTGTTTTGTGTAGTGGGTGCATCTCCCTGGAAGGAGAATAAATTGAATAATCATGTTGTGGGAAAACATTGGTTCTTCTATTAATAATTCATGAAAACACGGGAACCATGACTGATACGGCCAATTTGGAACAACCAAAATGCTTGTGGCTTTATCCGTTCGAATTTTTTCAATAACTTTATGGATTAAGGCAAAAGGTGGAAATGCGTAAAACCTTGAGTTTTCCCAGCTAATTGTAAAACCATCAACTAATAAGGAATCGGGGACTGGTCTCCAAGAACAATGATCAGCACATTTCTTATTTAGTTGGGATGCAAACAAATCTATATATGGTTCACCAAAAAGATGTATGATTTGCGTAAATTCTTGTTCTGTCTCTGGTGATGTAACTCGTGATAGGAAGTCCGCTTCTACATTTTCTTTTGTATTTATGTAAGACGCTTAATTAAAAATGTTTTTAGTCTCGCAATAGTCCCATAACATCTTTGCTATCTTATCAAGCTGCTTAAATTTAATGAACCCCATTCGATTAATGGTTGCAATTGCTGTTATATTATCGATTCGAAGCAGAATATTAAGGTCAAATGTATTTTTTAAGAATGATTTTAGACTGTAGTAGGCGGTTTTTAGTTCTAAATAGTTGATATGTCTCTTAGATAGAGTCATCGTTGCTCCAAAAACCCCTCGCTGTTTGACCATAGCAATAGGCACCGCAACCTGTCATGAATGCGACTGAGAATAATTCCTAGGAGAATTGCTTGGATGGGATGCTTTTACCTTCCTTAGAAACATTTTTAACCACCAGTTGAATTCTTGTTCTGAATTCTCTGGAATTATCATTTTTTTGTTATAGTTCATGCCATTTTTTCGTAAATTACTTATCGAAAGGTTTTGTGTGGAACCAACCATCCTCTTCCTCTTCGCCAGCATGGCTGGCGAAGAGGACACCAATTTCCCGACGAGTGATCCAAAAATCCTTATCTTATTATTTTTTTGTTTTTTGTTCTATTAAGCAATTCTAGTAACGTTGTAATTTTGTTACTAGACAAATTAATTGTCATCTCGTGTGAATTAAAATTGTAGCCCAAAAACTGAATCTTTCTAACGGGTTGAAGAACGCTTTTCTCATAAATTATTACCATATCTAGTGATTTTAAGGGGTTTACCGGTGTATATATCCATTCATAACATTGTTCATTATTTTCCCCAATGATTAAAATATCATCTAAATATATTAATACCTTACACCCCAAAATTCGAAGATGTCTAGCGACATCTTTCATTCATTTAGTGAAAATATAATGCGCTATGTTTATACTGAAGGGTGAACAATTAAATTGGAATAATTGGACAATTGGACAATTGGACAATTTTTAGCCATTCTTTGTAAAAACGACAAGAAATTTTTTGTGGTACCTCTACTTGTAGTAAGGTGTTTTCGGCTGAAGTTGATGATATAACGGTTGGGAGTTTTCTCGAACTTTTTCTTCTTGTCTTGTACAAGTGAAATTATTCACATAAATCTTTGTTACCATCCCTGATATACAGTGAGATACCATACATAATTTAATTACACCACGAAAACAATAAAAAAAGGCTGAGGCAGAAGGGTGCGGAAATGACAGTTTGGAATAATATTCCCGCACAGTTCGGTGCATATGTACAGAACTGACAACTTTCGCTTCTTAGAAATTGTGAGTGTGAATACAACAGCTTTTACGATAAGGGAAATAGACGAAATCGATACAACCATTTTGTGTTTATTGACATGTGAAATAATGAATTCTATTTTTGTACCTATTAAATTTAAAAGCTTGTGCAGTATAAGCTATATCCTATTATCAAAATTATTAGGTGTTACTTTTGGAAATATCAAATTTTTAATAAAACACAAAATAATTATTTATTGCATATGATCCGACCAAAAAAATATAATTAAATTGCAGAATCAAGATAAAGCTTAACCGATTAGAGCAAACTCAAAACTTCCATTCCCATATTTAACCTTCAAAATTAGAAAAGATGAAGGATACTGGACTTATTAAACTACAGATTACGCCATATAATTAATTTGTTTCTAACATTTTTTTGACCTTTAAAATTTCTGTTAATATCCTTTAATGTATAATATAGTCTAAGCCTCAAATATAAGTTTAGAATAAATCTTTTTGGAAACTGTTTACAAGGATGCCTGAAAGGAATTTTATCGGATATTTGAAAAAGATTCTGGCAAATTTGTGGTTGGCTAACAAAACTATTAAAATTTTTTTGAAAAATTGTTTCAATTCTTGAAATGAAATTAACAAAACTGTCATTTGGATTTTTTAAATTGCCATAGATCGCTTCTCTGGTAGTTTCGTAAGCGCGAAAAAAAATATATAATGATGAATAATCTAACATTTGTCGTTCTTGTGAAAAATTAATGCATGAATTACAGCTGTGGACTTTGAGTGCCTTTTTCAACAGATAGCCACAAACATATCTCACAAAATTCTTTTGCAACATCTCATCTGTTTGATAATCTGTATCGATTAATTGGGCTCTAACTACCTGTTGAGGTTGAGGGGTAGTTGGTAGAGTTTCTGATGATATATCTTCAAATTTAAATAGAATAGAGTCGGGATCTGCCTCACAGTTTTCCGTACCTGAATGGAAAATTTTGAGATACAACAAATGTTTAAAATATCTTTCGACTTGAATTGCAGTAGGATTTTTGCAATTGCCATTTTGCTGTCTCAGAGTCCCAAAGCAATTTTCTAGGCAATCTTGATTTAACCGTCTTGTAAATAAATATTTAAACTGCGACTGATCTAAGTCGTTATACAGGCCTTTTATACTATTTATAGTAATTCTAACACATTTAAAACTTTCAATTTTGTGTGTTATATCAACATTTATATAATTTTTTACTCTAATTTTAGTAAACAGTTTAAAACATTCATCTAACAGTTCAATTTGATGTGGTACGTTTTTGAACGGCTTGTTAATTTTTTTGATGCGTAGGTACTTGACGAATTTAAAAGATCAAAGAAATTGTCCATTTTTTATACAAATTCGGCCGTTTTGTTGGCGTCAGCGGGCAAGTGGCCGAATCTAATATACACATTCATGCTACTAGCTACATTAGCGCTAAATATTTGTGTAGCGTATTTCGTTTTTCATTTTTTCAAATGAATTTGGTTTCAAATGAGTTGACGTCAGCTTTGGTGCTGCTCTTACGGGATATTTATTATCATGTTCATAAAACGTTTTTAGGTGGTTCCATGAAATTTTTTCATCGTCTATTAGAAAATCATATTTTAGTAACATATTTCTGACCGCTTTAATTATATGCGGTACATCAAAAATATAATAAAATTTTTGTTGGTCTATAAAAAAATAAGGTTTGTCAATTGTAATGCCTAATAAATTTGACAAAGGTATATTATTAGAGCCCATATCCGTTGTTATAGCACAAACTTTTAAACCCAAGTTTTTGTACTACCTCAACGATTTGTTTTTTTAAACTATGTGAGGGGTATGAAGATTGGCAGAAATAATGTGCCAACGGTTGCTTCCATTGGGTGAATATACCTCTCAGCATCAGTACACAGACATGCAAAGCTGGCTGTGCTATATAAATACCTTCGTTAGGTTCTGCCAAACCAACTACCGTATCAGTCGAGCGATTGTAAAATAAATTACATTTTCTGGACATCTCGTCAATGCACAAAATGCTATATTTACTTCTTTCATCAAATCTCTCAATTTTTAATTTTAGTATAGAAAATAACTGGGGATTATTTAAACCCGAATTTACCCGTATGCCCTACATAAGATTAAAAAGGGTTCGATGTGTTGGAAGGCAGTACTTTTTCACTAACATTTGTTTATAGGCTCTTGGACCAGTAAAATACAGTGCCAAACATTCCATTTTTAGCTCGAGTGAGTATCTCCGACCTCTTGGCTTTTTTGTTGACTGACCAACTTGGCACTTAATAAAACGAGCGAGATTTTAATTGCCACAAAACTTCACCGTTAGAGCATAAAATTGCTCCAAACTAATATCGGATTCGGAGTATTCAAATTTACGCTCCAAATCCAGAATCCTCTTCTTTAAAGAAGCGTTCTCATTAATTAAACTTTTAATGTTATTTCGATACTTTCTTTTTCGGGGCGTGCTAGAAGAGTGATCAGATAGATTAAAGGACCAATAACCACTAAACCTATTTTTTTGAACTAATAAACGAAAGGAAACATGAAAGTAAAATAATAAACCTACTTGTATAAACTAATTAATGAAAGAAACAATTAAAGAAAAAGGTCAATAACACTAAATGTATTATAATGAACGAAAGAACCAATTTAAAAACACTAAACGTAATTAGGTATATAGGTAAACTAATTATCGAAAGAAAAGAATAAAGTAAAACACACAAAAATACAATCGGGAAACCAACAACGTATTATACCAAGCAAAATCTCGAACTACGCTGCTGAAATAAATAAATGTCAGTGTGAGCGAGACACTGACTTGATAGGTTTCACACCAAAGTAGGTAGGTGCGCGATGAATCTGCGCGAACCTCTTCATCGCCCAGAGTTTCTCTGCTGTCCGTTTATTATGCTGTGGCGATGACACCAAACTTTACTTTATTTTGTTATGATTTTATTCTGATTTTCACTTTTTTATATTTTAGTCTACAAATAAATATGACTTCTGAAGTTTAGTTTATTGCTTTATTTCAAGCCTCCCTACCTGCCTACCTTAAAAAAATTAAATAAAAAAACATGATCCAAAATGCCCTAAGGGGCCAAAAATAGCTTTTTTTGCACACAGGCGCCAGTAGCCCTTACGGGGGCCCTGGTGATCTCCATTAAATTTCTTAACATAGCATCACTTTCGCTCTTAATATCCTAGCAGCTATTTCCTAAGAGTGTATTTATTTTTTCTTTGAATTGCTTCGCCAAGTAATTCGTCATTTTATAATATTTGCTGCAGCGTCTGATCTTTCCAGAGCTTCATAGATATTATGTTGCTGTCCTCCAAAACATATGTATCCTATCTTATAAATATTTGCCTCCAAGCACTGTCTATTACACTTTCTGATAAGTTTGGGTTATATCGTCTAGATCTTGAGCCATAATTTTGTCATTAGCTAGAGGCAAACTACGAGAGGGAAATATACCACGAAATGACCGTTCAGGTTCACCCAAGCTACGCCTCTTTGAGCAGAATTAGTAAATCTCCAATATCTGCGAGTGAAAATATGATAAAACCAAAAATAATACAAGGAATCACAGCTGAACTTCAACAATTGAGAGAAATAAAGTAATTTAGAGTAATAAACATACTACGAAACCAGTCAATCTTGAAATCAACGATAAAGTTGCCCACCGCCTATGTAAAGGGACAAGAGTAGTACAAAATTCTGAAGATCTACCAGAAACAGTAATAATTCAAAGTGATGAAGGCCAAATCTCGCGAAGAAACTTCAGTCATCTACACAGCGACAGAGTTGTAGTGCCCGAAACTAAATATTCAGACGAACAACAGCTAACTCAAAGAAAATCACCACCTAAGTCAGTCCCAACATCAACACGGTCATTACCACAATTTTCAACAATACACACAAGTTAAACTCAGTCGGCGACCGCACCAAGAATTTCTATGTCTAGTAGAATAATCAAACCTATAAATAGACTTGACCTCTAATCATTACATTCCTTTATTTTAAAGCATACTTAATGATATAATGTATCGTATATTTCTGTTGTTTACTTAGAATAAGTTATAGTTCATTCACAAAGAAACAACTATGATCGAATCTCCAAAAAAAATACATAAATGTCAACATTCTAGCATGCATTCTCAAGTAAAACATTTGTTAGTGAAAAACCACGTTTGATTTAAACCAATACCACAACTTTGCAACAGATCTGAAAAAAAATTAACATTTTACTGGATAATAATTGAAAGAACATCTTAAGACCTACATAATTTGTCAATACAATATGCAAAGTATGAAAAACTAGATTCAAAATAGGAAGCTCAAGCCAATTTCTAAAACAGAAAATGATCTTGTTTGAGATCTCTTTTTATTAACTTTATTTCACGAGTACCAAGTTTGCTCTTTCCTTGGGTCCTTGTATAAAATCGTCATTATACCCAAGCAGAGAATCGTGAAATTTCGTAGTCAATTTCCACTGAATCGCATAAATTTCATATAATGGTAAAGGAGAATATAAATCTCAAAGAAGATATTCAGAAAAAAATATTGCGCGAATAAAGGAGCTGACAACCTTTGACGATACAATTTTAGCTCGTTTCTATCTCATGACGAAATTCTTTGGAAGCTTTTAATTTCGTGTCACCTTTTTCCTTTACGATTTCTCCAAGTTTAATATTCTATTGAGGATATTATTCAAGCAAATTAGGCGGTTACTTGCTACAGCTGTGGGCGATGTGGCCATGCTGTAATTACCAGTATTAAAATAACCAAAATTCAATTTTCATAAACGGATTTGTTCTCAGCGTGACATTTTTTAGGAACTAGCTCGTAATTAACTTTCTTGTGAATTTATTTGCATCGGAACGTGACTCTGTAGCCTTTATTCTTTGTGTATTCGATTGATTTTTCAGTTGTAATTTAACTAGTGCAATGAAAATTATTGAAAATTTTTGCGAAAGATGCTCGAATGCAAGTTAAGTTGAAAAAAAACACGAGTGCGCGAAGCGCTCGAGTGCCTTTTTCAGTTTAACTTGCATGAGAGCAGATTTATCAAAAATTATCGATTCATTTTCATTGCAAGAGTTTAATTTTATAATAAAATTTTATTAATCAATCAAATCATATTATGTCACTGTTAGTTTTTGTCACCTGTGGCGACAATAAAATTGTATACTATACTCGTCGCAGGCACGTAGGAGCTGTCTGAAACAATCGTTGCTACGGACAATGAGAAATTTGTTAGTAAACAATGCTTTATAAAAAACCCATTGTACAATTTTCTTAGTGCAATGTCGCGATTTGGAAACACTTCTGCTGCAGATATTGATAAGAATATAGACAATCCTTCGCCAACGAATACAAGAGAGTCAAAAACCTCAATATGGAGACAATTTCAAGAGTTTTGTGCCGATTTCTTAGAATTGTTTACGATTCTGACTATCTTATCTAGACATTGTTTTTGTGACTAGTCTTATCTAGAAAATGTGAAAGCCAATTGTTTTTGTGTGAGCCGTAATCTAGAATTATCTAGTAAAAAAAGAACTAATATATATATATATATATATATATATATATATATATATATATATATAGTAGAGAAATTAGATTTAGTCGACATTTTTGTCTTTAGTGGATGAAGGTTTTCCTGCAATTTGTGAAATGTGAGTTTAATTTTAAATCAACACTACAAGTGAGTCGTAATGATTTCAAAAATTATTTTCTTTATTAAATTAACCGGTTTTTTCTTTCTGGTTTATTATAGCCTTTTAAAATGGAGACAATGCTCTTCGAAAGCTTAGGTAATGTACTAATTGATTCACTTTATCTCTAACCTGAAAAGTTTTTTTGGCTGCCATCCCCACGAGTTTGAGGGTTTTTTAACAAAGACCACATTTTGAAGTTTTATTTTTTAACTAGTCAGCCGTGACTAACTGCCAACTTTTGGTTTTTGGTTTTATATATATGTATATAAAGGACCGACCAGCGGAGCAGTTCAGTTTAGTGTTGATATAAATTAGTAATTAAGGTTGTGTGTATATAAATTGAATTCAAATGAATAGTTAAGTGTATATAAATCAAGTGTTAGTGAGTAGTGTAGTGAATAAATAAATTCGTAAGTAGCCATACCGTGTGTTTAAAGTTTATCCCACCCGTTTACTGTTTAAATAAATTAGAAAAAACATTACATTGGTGTCAGGTGTGGGGTAATATACATAAATTGCTACGTAAAAATGGCCAAGAGAATAAGGGTCTTGAAAGTGACTGAGTTAGGAGCAGAATTGGAAGATCGTGAGTTGGAAACGTCCGGTATGAAAAGTGAATTAGTAGAAAGACTTAAAGTGACACTGGAAAATGACGGCTTTGATCCAGAAACAGTTTTATTCAATGACGAGGCTTACACCTTAATCTCGTCAATTTCTGCTAACATGGATGAGAAGATTTCTGCCATGGAAGAGAACATGGACGAGAATATTTCTGCCATGGAAGAGAACATGGACGAGAAAATTTGTGCTATGAAGAACGACATTTCTGCTAATATTTCTGCTAACATGGACGAGAAGATTTCTGCTATGAAAAACGATATTACTGCCATGGAAGAGAAAATTTCAACGAATGTGAGAAACGATATTTCTGCTTTGAAGAACGATATATCTGCCGATATCTTATTAATGAAAAACGACATTGCCGCTAACGTTGAAAATGAAATTTCGTCTCTAAAATCTGAAATCGAGAATAAAATGTCAACGATTGACGAGAAAATCGAGAATAAGATTACAACGATTGGCGAGAAGATTAACAAAAATATGACAACGATGGACGAGAAAATCAAGGAGTTAGAAAAAAGATGACAGATCTAAGGACTCAAGACATGCCAGCGGAAGAGAAGAAGACCGAGCAAACAAAACCTTGCAAGCCAGAAACACACCCTAAGTTAGAAAACATTGGTAGTTTTACCCGAGTCAAGGCCCCAACGTTCGATGGAAAATTGTCGTGGACCAATTATGTGAAACAATTCGACGCAGCCGCTAGAGTGAACAATTGGTCCGATAGAGAGAAGGCTGTAAACTTAACTATCGAGCTTCGGGGAGACGCATTAGATGTACTACGGACGATACCACTTGAAGAAAGGGATGAGTTCGAGCATCTGAAGAAGAGGTTGGACATGCGATATGGCCACGAACATCTAGAGCACGTGTACCAATCCCAGCTGAAGAACCGAAGGCAGAAACGTGATGAAGCCCTTCAAGAGTTTGAAGTGGGCATTGCCCGACTAGTTCGATTTGCTTATCCATCAGCAACAGATAACATGATGGATTGTTTAGGCATACAGGCCTTTATTGATGGCTTACGTGACCCTGATATACAGAGGACGCTTCGTTTAGCCCATCCGAAAACATTAGTCGACGCATTGACTGCTGCTTTTGGATATGAAGCAGCCACGATGGGCTCCAGATACAACTAATGTAGGACCATACAGGAAGAAGGTGACGATGACATACTTGACCAGATCATCAACTTGTTGAGAGGTATGGTAGACAAGAAGCCGAAAAAAAGCAGGTGCTGTAATTGTGGCGAGCTAGAGCAGGCACGCAGTTCGTGTAAGCGTCCTACGACTCCTGCAAATCAAGAACCTCTTAAATGCGAAGCAGCATCGAAGAGCTCGCGCGACAACAATGGTAGGATCATGCAGGAAAAAGAGGACGATGACAAACTTGACCAGATCGTAAACTTGTTGAAAGGTATGGCAGACAAGAAGCCGAAGAAGGCCAAATGCCTGAAGTGTGGCGAGCTAGAGCACGTACGCAGTCCGTTTAAGCGCCCCAAGACTCCTGTAACCCAAGAACTCCAGCCACAGGGGAAATTAGACAAGGGTGAACATCCAGCTGATGTGAATAACCGGAAAGCCAACTCTTTTCCTAGACGGTTATGCCCTGTAGACTATTCACAATGCAACAAGTCGAAATCTAAGGAAGTTGCAGTTTACTACTGTAGTAAACGAGGAATGGTCACCCACCAGGATCAGAGAGGATCAGGAGAATGATCCTCACCTGCAGATGATCCGGCAATGAAAGGAAGAAAATCGGCGACCTACCTGGCAAGAAGTGTCAAGATTCTCACCGAATCTCAAGGCATGTTGTCCTGGAAGAAGGGCTGTTGAAAAGAGTCTTTGAAAACGATGATGGTTCCGAGATGAGGAGACAGCTAGTTATCCCGAGAACAAGAGTAGCTGAAGTACTAAAGAAGTTACACGACAGTCCATCGGCAGGTCATATAGGAGTGAAGAAAACCCTCCAGCGCATCCGTGAGAGGTTTTATTGGATGAACAGCTCCGATAATGTGAAGGACTGGTGTCAGAAATATCCGACTTGTGCTACGAGTAATGGACCACATCGCAAGAGCAAGGCACCCATGAAACAGTACAATGTTGGAAGCTCTTTCGAAAGGATTGCTTTAGATATCGCTGGACCATTTCCGACGAGCGAGAATGGTGGCAAATACATACTGGTTGTAATGGATTATTTTACAAAGTGGGTGAAAATTTACGCTATCCCGAATCAAGAGGCCACATCTGTCGCGGATGTATTGGTGAAATAATTTATCAGCCGATATGGAGTGCCACAATGACCAGGGAAGAAATTTCGAAAGCTATCTATTCCAGGAAATATGCGAGAAGCTGGGAATGAAGGAGATCAGGACAACAGCATTACATCCACAGTCAGATGGAATGGTTGAGAGAATGAACAGGACTATTGGAAAATACCTGTCCAAAGTAGTTTCCAGCCATCAGAGAGATTGAGAACAGCATCTTTCCCTATTCCCATTGGCTTATCGATCTGCTGTCAATGAGCCCACGGGTGAAATACCTGCGAACATCCTGTTTGAAATGTGGCTTCCTTCTGACCTGGAATTTGGCTGTCGGCCTGGAGAAGATCTAGCAGGAGAAGACTACGTGATCCAATTGAGGAGAAGGCTTAACGTTATTTATGAATTAGTTCGAACAAATCTTCAAGTTGCCAGGGACAGAATGAAACGTCGGTACGACACGCAGGCCACGGAAGGCGGTTTTAAAGAAGGGGACAAAGTATGGTTACACAACCCGACGAGGAGAAAAGGATTTTCTCCAAAATTACAAAGATCCTGGGAAGGTCCATACTTAATCAAGAAAAGGATCAATGATGTTTCATATCGCATAAGCAAGATACCCAACGGAAAACCAAAAGTAGTTCACCAAAACCGTCTAGCGCCATTCGAAGGAGACCATGACCTAGAGAAAGGAGTAAACCATATTCATGATGTGTCTAACCCTACTTTCGATGAATTTATGGGCGCGTATGGAGGTACAATAACCTTTTGGTTTCAGTGCACTGTAACCCAGTTAAAATCTAATGGAGGTATCGGGAAAGCTAGATATGGAGTCACTTCAGAACAACAACAAGATTTGTTCACTCTCCCGGAAGATTATTCACTAGTATACAACATACCCGCCCGTCTCAACAACGCACGAGGGTTGGCATTCGTCTTTCGTAAGAAGTTCGGGCAATTAGAAAAACTTGAAGACCAGATTCCAGCCCCTGGCAAGACACTGAAACTGAGACATAATTCAGGATACGTCGTCTATGTGGTAACTTAGAATGAATTTCAAGATCGATCTACCTACCGCGATATGTGGGAAGCACTTCGAAACCTCCGAGACCATGTGCTAGAATCTAGCGTGAAGAAACTGGCTATGCCTAAGATAGCGAGTAACCAGTTGGATTGGCGAGTTATCAGGAACACGAGATTATCTTTCGAGATACCGGTGTCCAGATAATAATTTGCAGCTTCAACCCTATCAGTATCCGATGAAGACGGTGCCCTGCTACTTCCATAAGATCTGAAAGTGTAGAAATGGGGCCAGTTGCCGATTCAAACATCCAGTCTCGGCTACACAAAAGTTCCAGGAGGAACTTCTATTTAAGGAGGGGGTAATGTTACGAAACAGCACACTGGTATAGTCCCTAAAACCGACTCTGTCTAAGCCAGGTATAAAAGTTAAAATTATGGCGGATACGCAGTTATAAAAAACTGTTTACGAGTTTACGACTATCTTATGTAAACATTGTTTTTGTGACCAGAGTTATCTAGAAAAGGCCAGAAACAATTGTTTTTGTGCAGTCCAGAATTTACTAGTAAAAATGGCTCTAATATATAAGGGACTGATCAGGAAGAGTTAGTTGAAAAAGTGATCTCGTGAAATAAATACACCGAAATAGCAAACAGTAAATATAAATTAGTTAAGTGTAAGTGGGGCCAGTTGCCGATTCAAACATCCAGTCTCAGCTACACAAAAGTTCCAGGAGGAACTCCCATTTAAGGAGGGGGTAATGTTACGAAACAGCACACTCGTATATCCCCTGAATCCGACTCTGTCTAAGCCATGTATGAAAGTTAAAATTATGGCGGATGCGCAGGGATTTCTTAGAATTTTTAATGGAAGACTGTTGAAGACTATGTACACACTTGAATTTTAGAAGTAGAAGAAGGTACTTGAGAAAATACACCCATCAACCTTCTTCTACTTTCTTAGAATTGTTCACGATTGTGACTAACTTATCCAGACATGGTTTTAGTGACCAGTCTTATCTAGAAAATGCGAGAGCCAATTATTTTTGTGTAAGCCACAATCCAGAATTATCTAGTAAAAAAGGAAATGATATATATATAAAGGACCGACCAGCGGAGAAGTCCAATTTAGTTGATAAAGTGATCTCATGATATAAATAGCGAACAGTAAAGTGTTGATATAAATTAATAATTAAGGTTGTGTGTATATAAATTAAATTTATGTGAATAGTTATGTGTATATAAATTAAGTGTTAGTGAGTAGTCTTGTGAATACATAAATTCGTAAGTAGCCATACAGTGTGTTTAAAGGTTATCCCAGCCGTTTACTCTTTAGATAAATTAGAAAAACATTACATTATGTTACTTTAATAAATAATAGACGTTTATAATTACGTCTGCATTTATTTTAAAGGACCTGATAATTTTGCACTATTGCAAATTACCGATAATTTGCAATAGTGCAAAATTATCGCCTAATTGTATGCTCATTGGCTGAAATAACAATCAAAAAACAGTCGGAACATTGTTGAAATATTAAATTTGACAGATGACAAAAATTTTCATGAAAAAAGTATTTCTTGACAAACACATACACTCGTAAAGACCCTCATTGAGTTTCTATTGCACGTCATGCATATGAAACCTGCTACGTAACAATATACAAGAATATTTTATATAAAAGAAAGTGAATATCATCGCCGTTACTTCAATATGTCGTATGTCAATAAAGTGTCATTTCGAGTTTGCAACACCATAGTATTCAGAATTATCAACAGTAATTACACAAGTGGTGGTAATTTTTTGATAATTTTAACTGAATGTACGAATCTTTGTTGCTATATCCACGAGTGAGATTTCTTAATACTTACAAAGGAGAATCCAGTTAAAATTATTTAAAAAAATTATTACCATGAATGTAGTTCTGCGTGATCATTTTTTAAACTACTTCGTAAAATGTTAAACAAATATGTGAGTACCTTTATTGAACAATAATTAAGAATGTTTACAATTGTTCTATGTAATGGTGCAATTATTGTAAGTTATTGCATTATACGCTAGAGAAAATCTCAAGAGCGAAATATGATTGGGTATGCGCCTGCTAGGTAGTGGGTACACTGACGCTCGCCTTTTTCTAGGTAATCCGACTGAGTAGTATTCTCCTATAGGTGACAAAGTACGGTTCGTTTGTTTTTACTTATTCGTTTGTTTTTACTTATTCGTTGCGATTTTTGATTGTCTTTTTAGAGGGATACGAGTGTATCCCACGCGACCGCCGAAGTTAGTATTTTGTTGGTTGTATTTTGTTGATTTTTCCTATTTATTTCTTTTATCATTCAAAGTATTTTAGATCCTTGATCATGACAAGCAAAGATCCTAAAAAATGGATGGAATGGCTTAGAGAAATCAAAGAGGAAGAAGAGTTATTAGGAGAAATTGATCCTGCCGAAGATGAAAGTGACCACTGTGCAAGAAGTTATCATAACTCGGAGTCTGAAGAAGATGCTAATGTAGAAGACGAAACTGATGAGCATACTCCAAATTATGATGATGGAATTCCATTTTATTTAGGAAAAGATAAGGTAACCCTATGGGAAAAAGTATGTTCACCTAAAACAAGAACGAAAGTACGTAATATGTTTGACAGGAAACCAGGCCCAGTAAATAATGCTGCAAATGCGAAGACCATTTTAGAATGTTTTGAAATATTTTTTATTGAGAATATTATTCAAGCCGTGACTCGGTCAACAAATATTCATATATATATATATATATATATATATATATATATATATATATATATATATATATAGCATAGAAGGAGAATATTAACGCCATAGAAATGCAAAATCGACTGATATCTGTGAAATCAGGGCACTGTTAGGAATGTTATACATGTTAGGAGTTTGTAAGTCCAGTACGGAGAATGTAGCGGATTTCTGGAGAACAGTTGGTGCTGGCATGGATGTTATTTATTGCACAATGTCTTATAACCGATTTAGATTTCTATTACGCTGTCTGAGATTTGTGGATGAAACTACTCGCGAAGAAAAAAGACGAACTGACAAACTATACGCTATAAGAAATGTTTCCAAAATATTTGTAGAAAACTGTAAGAAGTCAGTGGTTACTGGACTTCAATTGACTGTGGATGAACAGCTTCTTGCGTTTAGAGGTCGATGCCCTTTTAGGCAATATATACCTTCAAAACCTGCCAAGTATGGCATTAAAGTATTTGCCTTGGTTGATGCAAGTAACATGTACACGCTGAACCTTGAAATTTATCCTGGAACGCAACCAGAGGGTCCATTTCGTATGTCAAATAGTCCAGGTGACGTCGTAAAACGTCTTGTAGAATTTCTTAGGGGCACATATCGCAACATAACTGTGGACAATTCGTTTTCTAGTTTTCAGCTGACAATTGAACTTAAGTTTGATCTGAAACTCACTATGTTGGGAACTCTAAAAAAAATAAGAGGGACATACCAATCGAACTAGTAAATGTAGCAAGTAGACCAGAAAAAAGTTGTCAATTTGCATTTCACAAGAACTGCACTTTAGTTTCCTACATTCCCAAAAAGAAAAAAAAAAAGACATGTGGCACTCGGAGACTGCCGTGGTAAAGCTTTTGCATAGAGTTTTACACTTTGACGTTCACAATTTCTTTTTCTTTCCAGCTCTTTTGTTAGCAATAGAAGTTTCACTTTCACAGTCCTCCTATCAGCATAAAATAATCAAAACGTATTGGACAGTCCTCGTATAATCATACAAGTATCAACATTTATTTGGCAGTCCTCGTATAAGTATAAAAGAATTAAAATTCGTTGGACAGTCCTCGTATAAGTATAAAACAATCAAAATGTATTGGACAGTCCTCGATTAGTCATAGCAGTATTAAAATTTATTGAGCAGTCCTCGTATCAGCATAAAATAATCAAAACTTATTGGACAGCACTCGTATAATCATAAAAGTATCAAAATTTATTGTGCAGTCCTCGTATAAGTATAAAACCATCAAAACGTTCTCGACAATCCTCGTATAAGCATAAAATAATCAAAACTTATTGGACAGTCCTCGTATAGTCATAAAAGTATCAAAATTTATAGGGCAGTCCTCGTACAAGTATAAAAGAATTAAAATTTATTGACAATCCTCGTATAAGCATAAAATAATCAAAACTTATTGGACAGTCATAGAAGTATCAAAATTTATTGGGCAGTCCTCGTATAAGTATAAAAGAATTAAAATTTACTGGCAGATCTCGTATCCTCATAAAATAATCAAAAATTATTGGACAGTCCTCGTATCATCATAAAATAATCAAGACTTATTGGACATTTTTTGTATAGTCATAAAAGTATCAACATTTATTGGGCAGTCCTCGTATAAGTATAAAAGAATTAAAATTTATTGGACAGTCCTCGTATAAGTATAAAACAATCAAAATGTATTGGACAGTCCTCGTATCATCATAAAATAATCAAAATTTATTGGACAGTCCTTGTATAGTCATAATAGTATCAACATTTATTGAGCAGTCCTCGTATAGGTATGAAAAAATTGAAATTTATTGGACAGTCCTTGCATCTTCATAAAAAAATCAAAATTTACTGGACAGTCCTCGTATCGTGTTAGGTTATGTTCGTAACGGCATTTCTGGATTCGGTCTCCACGCTCAAGGCCCGAGATAGAAGCTAATGCAATAGCTTAAAAGAACGTTTTACGTTTGTCCACGCAGACGACAAAATTGATCTAGAAACAGAAAAACCAATAATGATAATAGATTACAATAATACCAAATATGGAGTTGATGTCGTAGATCAGATGTGTGCTAGTTATAGCATTGCTAGAAACATGAGGAGATGGCCGCTTACTGTTTTTTTAACATGTTGAAAATATGTGGTATAAATGCACCAATACTGTATCAGATAAACAATGGTGATAATCCAATTGCACGTCGTGAATTTTTACGCACACTAGCACTGGATTTGCTCAAACCAGAAGTAAATAGAAGATATCGTCTGCAGTCAATTCCCAGACAGCTCAAGCAAAAGTGCAGACTTATTTTTGGCACTAAAGAAGCATCAACTTCGGCTGACAATGCCGATGAACCACAGCAGAAAAAAACAAAAAAGGGAAATGGGCGATGCTATTTATGTCCACGGAAAAAGGATAAGCGTACCAGAAACTTCTGTTCTGTGTGTAACAAGTGGATATGTCAAAAGCACCATAAAATATTACCGCAATGTTGCGTAAATTGTGCTGAAGAGGACTGATTTTTATTGTTCCTAAAATTAAATTTTTTTTTCTCTTAGATCCTACTCTATCTTCATTTTTATGTTTACTATGTTTTCATTATATAGTTATGAGTATATTATTATGATTTCATTACTTTGTCTAACAAAATAATACTATGTGCCTATAAATTTTACATGGATACAAGTGTATTCCGTGCGCGCGAGTACTGCATTGTTAAAAGAATGTTAGTATTGTGTTTTTATTTACACGGTTAGGTTGCTAGAACAGAATTCACAACGAAATGGTTTTTATGAATGTCGAAAAAATAATGTTTCCGAGTAAATGACTGGTTGTAGTAAATCGGATCTAATTAAGTCATAAATTCAATACATACTTGTTAAAAGGCACCTCTTCTTTAACGTGAACTAAAAAATCGAGCGTCGCCTTAGCCCACACATTTAAATCGAAGTTTAGATTGTCGTATTTCAGGCTCTTTTTTCTTTAAGCCTCTCACGAGAAGTTCAGCTTAACGGAAGGTAACAAATTCGTTTAAGATGTTATCCAAAGTAAGCAGCTTAAGAAACAGTTTACAGTGATCACTAAATGAAATGAATCCTTATTGCATGCATTAAGTAGTTGATTCTCGGAACAAAAAATTTGTTGGCAATGCCTTCAACGTATCATCGCTGGGGTATCTTTCAACTTTACATGATTAAAGCGTTTTTTATTCGTGAATCTATATTAAAAATAGTCACTTTTTTATAAACGAACGTTTCAATCAGTGATAGCGTAGGTAACTGTAGTTTTATATTCGAAATTGAAGTGTATCAGTAAAAGCGTCTATTACGTCAAACCACAGGCATATGTTTCTCAATAATCTTATTGATGGAATGCTCTGCTATAAAAAGCTTTCAAAATAAATTTTTCCATTTCAAAGAATTGGTTATCTTCAAGGTATAATTATCTTTTTATGGTCTTTCGATTTTGATACTATATGCATTTTTAGTCTCGTTAAATCATAAGGAGAAGTCCATCAATTCCATTTATAAAAAATATGAAAAACAATGTCTAATACAATTAGTTGCAAGTCGAGGATATGAATACATCTGGAAACTTCATTAAATTTGATATAAATTTATGGTAGAGCTACAACTTATTGTTTTAATATTCTGGAAAATAATTAACTGCTTATATTATTTCGTCTCGCCGCATATAATGTATTAATTAATATTCTTTTGATCCCTGTATACTACGCTCATCAATAACGTTTACCCTGCAATTGACAGTGTTATTTTAAATCTTTTATATTAAAACTCATGATAAGAACAGACGTGAACAAAAAATAGAACCTGCGGTGTATATTAATGCATAATGTGAATTGTGGGTCCACTCGGCCATGTAGCTAACAAGGAGTTTTTCATCATACTCAGTCAATAATAATAAAAATATGAGAAATAACATTATAGAAGTGATTTACATAGTTAAGTAAAAAAATTCCGATGAAAAATTCACGACTAATTTTTAGTTATTCTAGAATTGTATGGAATCAGTAATCAAAAGACCGTTATTTCGAGAGCGTATTGTTTAATTAAGAGTAAATGATTCTCGTATTAAGAAAATTACCTTACTGATTAATAAAAAATGTGGATTTATGTCATGATTTTGAGCCCAGTAATGAAGTATGGGCAATAGTCTAGCATGCCAAAGGAGGTTAGAACAGCAAGAGAAAGACCCTCGAAAAAGTTCAAAGGTTTGCCTCTGTGTGCATCACTGGAGATATGGAAATGTACCCAACTAGAGCAGTTGAGATCATTTCAAATCTCATACCTCTACATCTGGTGATAGAAATATTTGCCCATCACGAGGCTACTCTTAGAATATTGCGACGATATAGGGTTTTATCCCTACGATGTGGTTTTGTGTTTGATCCCTGACGATGTAGCTACTGGACACGCTATTTGGGTCTAGGATCAATTAAGTAACCACTCTTCAAAAAATGTATTAACGAAATTTCCGATAACCAATCGACATGCACTCAAAGCTCAACAAAATATATGCAAAACAAATACAACTAGCCTTACTGGGCCATTATTCAATGGCCCTCAGGAGACAATACAATGTTCTCCCAAAATGGCAACGCTCCCGGAAAAGAACGACAGGACGTACTGAGCATAAGTTTGATAGTTTTCCGACATCAATATAATATACACTCTCAAATTTACAATACTATACAAAAAAAATTTAATAAACTATTAACTTACTTGAACATTCTCCCACAGGACACGTCTTCTCCGCTTGAGGGGGCACTTTGTCTTTCGTCGCGCTAAACACCCCTCGGGTAGGCTTTACTGGATTCACTCGACTATAACATCTCCAACTATTCGCTTTGCTGGTTCCAAGAACAATTGCGTTCGCCTCGCTGGTCCGAAGACCAACTCCTCGAGTTCGTTGATTTTTGTTTTATCTTACTCCAAGAAACAATATGTTTTTCTTGGTGAGTAATTACCAAGAGGATATTTTGAAACATTGACCTACTTTTGCAAAGCCCGCCATATACTGGGTGTTATTTCTAAACGTGACGTGTACCCTCCCCCCCTTTGAAAAAAAAGCCGGCCCGCAGTCCTAAGTTTCCACTGTTACCTTTAACTTAGAATATAAATTTTCCGCCCCTATGATGCTAATAGTACATATCTGATATAATACATAGCTGTACCTTTTAAATATCTGCGTTTATAAAAATCAAATAACCCTAGCAGCTAACTTTGTTGTGCGATTAACACGGTTTACCTGATTTCTTCCATCTGTACCCTGGGGGGGTCCGGATACGGGCACGGCTGTACGTCGTTTTCTTTACCTGCTGGCTCAGCATGTGCTTGATTCGAATGGCAGTACTTCTTGACCTTGGCCTCGATATCGGTTTACATTTCGGCTAATCTAACGGTATGTTATGGAAGCATATTTACCCCGTTTTTTGGGATTTCCGGTGCTTCTGTACTTTTAGCTGGCTGGGCAGAATGGTATACGGCGTGCTACACTCTTCAGTTTTTTCTGCACTTCTTTGCTTTTAATGTCTTGCATAAATGAGGTTTCTGATGGTAAGACTGCCTCCCTAGTATATACTAGCATGAACGGAGAGAATCTCGTCGTATCTTGTATTGTGAATTATTAGCGAAGGTTACAGTGGGAGCTACTCGTCTCAATCCATTTGCTGCGTTTTCACATACATTGAGACCATATCCCAATGCCAATATTTTGTTCAGTCTTTCGGTTAGACCATTTGTTGCCGGGTGGTATGCTGTTGTGAATTGGCTCACTGTGTCCATGACCTAAGCTAGTTCTGCTACCGTTAGCGACTTAAAGGTTCTAACTCTGTCACTTAACAAAAATCTGGAGGACCCGCGTCTGGTCATAATATTCCGTAGTATGAACTGTGCCAGCGGTTCGGCTTTACCACTACTGAGGGCTGCGGTTTCGGCCCACCGTGTTGCATAGTCCGTTGCCACTACAATGAATGTATTAGCATTCCTAATTCTTCTGAACGAGCCCAAGAAATCAATCCCTACCCTGTCGAAGGATTGGCGCATTTCCAGCGGTTATAACAGTCCCACCGGCTTTCTGTTTCCCTGACCCTTCAGCTTGACAATCAAGGCATCCTTTAACATACCGTTCTACGTCCTTTTGTAAGTTCCTCCAGTAGAACCTGTGTGATATCTTGTGCAACGTCTTTGCGATTCATAGATGTCCCCGATATGGATTCACTATGATGGAAGAATAGTACCTTAGCTATGAGATGTCTCGGGATGACCAGGAGGTCGTCGGTTCTTATTGGACTCGTGTTCACTTTGAACAACAGGCCATTTCGTATTCTGAAACTCTTTGTTCTCTTAACTATTCCTACGGGGGCCTCATGTGGGTCCGGTATGGCATCAAAGATTGCCCGTAAGTCGGGGTCCTTCTTTTGTTCACAGGAAAGATCCTCCGGATGCGCCAGAAAGGTAGGTACTTCGTTGAGGTCGCTGTCGTCGGGACCTACTGGCCCTTCTATATGATTTTTATTGAAGGGCAATCTGCGTCGCAGTGTTTTACCGCTCTTATGAACGATTCCATAATCAAACTCTGCTAATTTCAATGTCCATCTTGCTAATCTCCCAGTAGGGTCCTTAACGGTTTTCAGCCAGCAAAGGGCGTGATGATCCGTTAAAATTTTCACGGCTTTTCCGTGCACAATATGTGCTGATTTTGTGGCGAATAAATTCGTCTCTTCATTTCCTTTGATTCCAGAGTGGCCAGGAACTCTAACTATAGAGACCCTGTTCATCTTGCTAATTTTATCAAATTTTCTTCGGCACTCCCTCGCTAGCTTTGAGTCATTGAAATGGGAATACTAAGCTTTGATAGCTGCTTGACTATCAGAATGAATCGCTTTTTCCCATTTTTTATAGTTTCTTTCTTGGTTCATCTTTCGATTACAAGTATGACTGCTTGAAAGATGCTCGGCAGGTGACTAACGATGATGAGTATTTAGTGCCAGGTTCTGGATCATTCGCTGATGAGATGCACTTTATTAGATAGGATCTAGCTCCCTGATTTTTAATACTCTCTTTGCCTGAACCTTCCCTAGATATTGTCACGTTTAGAAATAACACCCAGTATGGTAGGCTTTGCAGAAGTAGGTCAAAGTTTCAAAATATGTTTTGGTAATTACTCACAAAAAAAACGTATTGTTTCTTGGAGTAAGAGAAAACAAAAAAAACGAATTTTTCGAGATAACACTTTCTTGTGTCGAAAAATATATTTTTTGGGGAGTTGGTCTCCAGATCAGCGATGCGAACGTAGTGGTTCTTGGAGCCAGCAAAGCGAATAGTTGGAGAAGATATAGTCGAGAGAATCCAGTAAAGCCCACCCTAGGGGTGTTTTGCGCGACGAAAGACAAAGTGCCCCCTCAAGCGGAGAAGACGTGTCCTGTGGGAGAATGTTAATGTAAGTGAAGAGTTTACTTTATTCCTTTTGTATACTATTGTAAATTAAGAAGAGTATATTATATTGATGTCGGAAAACTATCAAACTTATGCTCAGTATGGCCTGTCGTACTTTTCCGTAAGCGTTGTCATTTTGGGAGAATATTGTATTGTCTCCTGCTTACCACAAAACGATGGACATATTCTGCTCAAATATTTGAGGAAAATCATCCTTGTTCTTTAATAAATGTTTTAAAACAAGGATGACTTTTCTCAAAATTTTGAGGAGAATATATCCATTGTTTTGTGGTAAACTATTTTGATTTGAAAGATGTTTAACAAATATTGACACTGCTTTTTATCTTTGTGTAGTATTTTGTTAAAGGCTACACTGTATAGCCGAAACGTTAATGAATAAGTTTCTAAAACTAAATTTCCGTTAGATTTAGGACGACTTTAGAAATATATCAAGAATATTAATTTTATTATAATGCTACTAAGATGGATCCAGAACGTAACTACTCAACATAAAATTAATAATTGGATCAATTAAAATATGCCTCCCCAAAGACTATTATTGCTCCATACATTTTCAGTAAATAATGGGTATTTATAAATTGGGTTCTAAATAAGAAGATTTCGCAAATTTTATACACTAATATTGAAATAATAGATTCGAATTTCCACTGTTTGGACTTATTATCTGCATCTCATTTGTATTGTTAGGCGACCTTAGTAGAATCCTCAACAAACAGTTTGAGATGCGAGAGCAAAAACCCCGAGATCAGAATGATAGTATCACACATGGAGGTAAACGACAAACAACACCATCCAAAACATATTGGGCAGTCCTATTGAATCCAAACGACATCGTACCCTCTGAAATACGAAATCAACTTTTCAAAATTCGTTCACTAAACGAGTTTTCTCAAAGTACTCAGAGTATGCTATATTCAAAACTTTGAAACTCCATTTACTGATATTAATTGAATTCTAGAAATTCAAACATCAAAATATACAAAAATTCAAACATCAAAATATACAATTCTGTAGTTAATACGGGCATGAATTTGAAGTTTTGAAGGTGATACAAACACAGAGGAAAGAAAAACTTTCCTTTGCAGTCCTATAAACCGATGCCATATAAAGCAGACGCAATGAAAGCTAGTATGCAAAGAATACTCACGGAATTTACTGATTCGACCCTAAATACGTGGAATTTACTCATGTTACTTTTTTAAATGAAACTAGCTGCTTCTAAATAATAAAGAATGAAGAAATGTTAGAAATTCTAAAACATTGACAATTGTTTCGAAATTAAGTATTATTGTCAGAATGACAGAGGTTACATTTTCTGTGAAGCCTAACTGATGTTTAATAAATATTTTTGGCTAGACCAAGAAGTCAACTTTCTTGAGATTGACTTAATATATACGAATTTGAGGAAGAAGAGGTTCTACAAATATTAAAGCTTAGTATAATTGTGCAATTCGGTCCTGGCCGCTTCACGGAAAAAGCAGTGTTAAATTTTAAGATTTATTGTTAAACATTGCGCAAAAAAATTGTGAATGCGAAATATATATAAGGATAATAACATCAGCTAAACATGGCAAGGTGAGTAAAACAAAGAAGTACTACTTTCCCATGAAAATTTCATAAATGTTAATATCCATAACCTGTAAGTAAACTTATCAGTCGAGTAATTAACTCGTGAGTGAATTGTAGGTCGAACCCCCGAACACGAACAAGACTATGCTTAGTGTTTTAAATGAAACTCACGGTTTCTAGTTAATACCACAATATAATAAAATTTGTTGAAAATTCTAAAAAATTGACAATTGTTTCGATTAATCAATATCATCGTCAGAATGACAGAAGTAATATTTCATTTGATGCCTACCTGATGTTTAGTAGTTATTTCTGGCTACACCAAGAAGTGACTATGTACGGTGGTCGAACTAAGTAAATCTGGAGTACATTGCACTCGAGACATGAAACTTATCCGAAATGGAACAAGTAATCAACTACTTGGAAGAAATGGATGAAAGTAATGCTAGAATTCAAAATAAAATAGACGGGATGTATAAAAAAGCTGAACAACTAAAGAAAGAGAATATGGAGTTAAAAAGGGAAAATGTTGACTTGAGAGGAGACACAGAATATATAAATGAAAAGATCATACATACTGAAAAGAATATAAGAAAGAAAAATAGTATAATACATGGAATCATGCAAGAGGAACAGGACAGCAAGATACAGTTGGAAAATAAATTAAAGAACATTATTAGTAAAGTGAACAGCACGATTTATGTAAAAACCGATGTAATTGATTCATGAAAAATGGTGGAAATAATGGAAAAAGACCTGTTATGGTGGAAATGAAAGATTGGGATAAGGAAATGGATATCCCAAAAGAAGCAAAAAAATGAAAAGGGACAATATACATCAACAAAGATTGCCCAAAACAAAAACCACAGCAGAGAAAAAATTTAATCTGATATATGAACGAGGCAAGAGATAGTGGACAAAGAGTCGAATTGGTTTACTTCAAATTGTTTATAAATGTATAACAGACTTACAGCATGGTAGGGAAACAGATAACGAAACCCAGGATAAGAGAAAGAGGTCTCCTAGCATGCGATCCCCAGAAGAACCCTCAGAAGAACAATCCACAAAAATAATTAAATTAAATGAAGAAAACTTAATAAAACCGGGAGCACGGCAGGGATAAATGAAGATGACTAGGCAAAGAGAATGTTGAATAGAAATAATACCCAAACTAAAATTAAAAACTCAAGAAGGAATAATAGGCGAGAGCCATCAATTACACTAGGTACATGATGTGTCAGGACATTATTGATGCCAGGCAAACTGGTAGAAATTTTGAGAGGAATAAAAAGATATACTATAGATATTCTGGCTCTACAAGAAATAAGATGAAAAAAGGTGGGTGCAATAGAGAAGTGAAACTACAGATTTTACTATTTAGGAGAAAAACAACATGGACGAAATGGAACAGGATTTTTCGTAGCTCAAAACCTTAGAGCTAAAATAATAGGAATTGAAGCAATCAATGGAAGACATTCACTAATAAGAATTAAACATAAACAAGCTAACATAACTATTATCAATGCATACGCACCCACGGAAAATGAAGATGAAAACAAACAAAAATCAATTCTACGAACTGTTAGGAGAAATTGCTCTTGACGTACTAGCAAATGATATACTGATGGTAACTGGAGACTTCAACGAAAAGATCGGGAAGGAGGAATAAATAAAGGAAGTAGCTGGAAAAGAAACTATTCATGAATACACTAATAACGGAGGTACGCTCTGTGGATTGGCAGCAACAACTAATACTTTCCTTGTAAGGACGAAACATAAACACAATAGTGAACATAAAAAAACCTGGATGAGACTAGGAACGACAAAAGGAAACCAAATAGACCATGTTTTGATATTCAAAAAATGGAATAAAATAGTGTGTGATGTTAGGTCACACAGGGAAGCCAATGAAGATTCAGACCATATTTTAGTAGTAGCCAAATTGAAATTAAAAATATTAGAGACCAACCATACAAACAACACCAAAAAGCATGGATCATGGAGAAATTGGAGTCACAAACCAGTAAGACACAATATGTGGAGATAATAAATGAAAAACTTAAAACTGTCATTGGAAATATTATCGAAGTACTATGGAAAAACATAAAAGAAAGTATTATCAGTGCCGCGGATCAATCACTAGTGCCATTTACATTAAAAGCAAGTAAAGAATGGTATGATGAGGAATGCAATAATAAAGCTAGGACAAAGAATCATGCAAGATTGAACTGGCTAAAAACAAAAAGAGAGATCTACAAACATAAAAAATTCAAGAAGAAACCAAATAATAATATATTCACAATAAACTTGCTGCTCATGACATACATGAAATCTTCATCGGTGTAAAGACTTGTATGTGTTTTTAATGCACATTCTACATCTCCAAATTCGGAATCATTGGGAAGGTATGTGTGTCCAGGTTGAAGAAATCGAATAGTGATATTTTCAAATTTGTGGTGATTATGTAGAATGTGTGAAAGCATCAAATTTGGGGTGCCACAGGGGACAGTACTTGGACCACTATTATTCCCCCTATATATTAATAATCTACTTACTTCTCACAAAAGTATGGGACAGATTATCAGTTTCGCGGATGACACTGCCATTCTGTATAGTGCCGAAAATTGGAATGAGCTAAAACCGAAAATGGAAACTGATTTGAACGGTATCGTAAACTGGCTCAATCACAAATTACTTACAATTAATTTTGAAAAAACATTTTACGTACCTTTTTCAAGTTACAATGTAAACCTACCCCCATTTCGAGAGCTAACTTTGGATGATGAAGATTGAAGGAAAACCATAACACACACTGACAAAATTAGATATTTGGGTTTTATTATTGACTCTCATCTCAGGTGGGACCAACAAATCAATGGAATTACCAAAAGCCTCAGATTATTGACATACAAATTTAAATGCCTGAACAAAATATTAGATACCGCACACCTCAAAGTTTTGTACTGCGCTCTTATGGAGTCCAGACTAAGGTACGGTATCCTTAGTTGGGGTGGTGCATTATACACCCATCTCAGGAAGTTGGATATTCTCCAGAAAAAAATTTTCAAAATAATTTACAGAAAGGAATATGTTTACTTCTCTAAAAAAATATTCGTGGACGCAGGTATCCTCAGTATGAGGAAGTTGTACTTACACAGTGTTGTCATCTTCATTTATAAAAACAGAACATCTCTTCAACAATTATCACATGATTATCTTACAAGAAATGAAACAAATTTATTTGTACAGGCTGCTACATCGAAAAAAGGAGTAGGTCAACGCTGTTTCACTTACTTAGCAAGCAGATTTTTCAATTTTCTAGCCGAAACGTACAAGAATTATACTGCACACCAATTCAGTGTCAATGATAAAAAATATATTCAAAGAGTATCTTCTGAACTTCGAGATAGATATTGTTATACAATTCATCGGAAGCAAATCGTGATATTCATATTCCACAGGTTGTTTTGTTTCACAAAGTGAAAAAAAATCTTTTCAATTTCAATTGTCTATGCAAAGTATGCTTGAAATATTGTTTCATGATGATGATGTAACTGTATATTGATTATTAGACAAGAAGTAATAGGCCATGCACAACCTACGGGTTCTAATGGGTCTTCTCAATGTTTACAATCCTAATCAATATTCTATTGTTATCATTATGAAAAAAATGTATTGTAATATTTGACATTTGGAAATAAACATATATTATTATTATAAGTACCATTTTTATGCTCCGATTTTGCCCTCCACAAGAATCTGCCCATAATATTAAATGCGTTGCACTGGCTTTTAACTTCTCAAGAATAGAATAAAAGAGACAGAATCCGAAACGATGACGTCATACAACGTATGGGAGTGGACGGCTCATTAACATTAGATATTGAGAGAAAGCAACTTATATGGTACAGACATCTACTGCGAATGAACGAAAACATATATATAACAAAGAAGATGTAGGAATATTGCGTGATATGTTAACAACAACAATAAAGTTATTCTTGGGTAATTCACGCAAAAAGCAAAAGGGCTACCGAAACAGAGTGAATTGCACAAGAATCTCTTTATTGCTGTCATATATATATATATATATTGTTATATAATACTAATGTTTTTAAACCTTCTTATCAAAAAAAATCTTAATTTGCAACACGTTGGGCCGCCATTTGTTATGTAATACTTATGATGGCAATTGCCCCACGTTTTTTTTGTTATGTAAAATAATAAACTATAATTACTTTGAAACAATAAAAATACTAGATTAATTACTAATTATGAATGCATTCCTTTTTAGTTTTTAAATAAAGGCCTATTCAATTTTAGAGATCTCTAATAAATTTATTTCGGTACCTTTTAATTTTCTCAACCTCGCTGCGCCACCAAATTCAGATACCTATATATACTTGAAATTTCTTCTGCCGTTCCGTCAAACAAAAATAATGACAACTCCTCTTCACATATTCAACAGGCAATATGTCTGCAGAGATATCCTTTAAATTGAAACACTACGATCTTCTTCTCTTGAAATAACTTTCTTTCTAAACCAGCTCAACTTTAAAACACTCACAAATTTTGTTTAGTACCTTGACCAAATTTACGTTAATTGTAACAACAATTTATATTGGGAACTTGTAGGATCTTCAAATACTATATTATCTTATATAAATATCTCTCTACTCTTCTCAGTTTAATACCTTTTAGTTTTGATTTCAATTATTTCTGGTTTTTCTTTAAATTCTATAACAGATGAGTTAAATTATTATATCCCATTCACTTTGACGTTTTCAAAATCACTGACGTTTTTATTTTTCATCATAATCTATCTCGTTGCGGGTTGCTAGCGAAACTAAAAACTCTATCGTATGAACTGTTAATTTCTAAAGCCGTATATACATGAAAATAACATTTTAGTATTATAAATTAGAATATATAGAAATGAATATTTTTATACATATGAATTTTAACATAACTTCTTACTATTTATTAAAAATTCCTGAAATCACTTGCATAAAACAACGTATTTACTAACTATATAAAAATTTAACGTGTTTCTTTTAAATTACATTCTAATTTCGACGGATTCTTTTGAAATTGATTACCATAAATCCACTTAAAAAAACATGTTTGTTATCTTTATGGATTCTTCCGCATTTACATGGAATGCCCCTTTTATCCTTTGAAGAATGATCGATTTGAGTTCATAAGATTAATTAATACAGAACTACTCAAGTGATTTCGTAATTTCTGTGTTGTTTCTTCGATTATCCAACCTTTGGCCCTACATTTTGCTTCCAATGTAGTGACTGCTACTTTTAAATCGGACAATGTTTTCGGTACAATGCTAGAAGCTTGTTTTACCAAGAGTGGGTTTATCGTTTCTGAATTGCCGCATCTCTCATATATATAACTAGCTCTCTTTTCTTAGGTAAACATATAAAATATAATACTGTACACTTATAGTTAATTAATTCCAAATAGAACTGAAATACAGGCCATAAAGACAGTAGCAAAATATTCATTTTATTAAAATGAATTACTATCATTACAAGAAGTATTAGTCCGAAGGAATGTAGATTATTATTATTTAACTCGATTAATCATTTATTACATTATAAAACCATCTTTTCCCATATTCTTTTATTCCCTATTATATTTATTATAATATATATATATATATATATATATATATATATATATATATATATATATATATATATATATTTTTATATAGTTTGGATTCTTGGGATTGAGGACCATTTTTAAAGATATTTAAGAAGTACATTTTTATTTAACGTTCCTGTATTTCCATTACCTTCATCAGAAATAAAGTTTTTGTTAAAACTAAAAGAAATGGTACAAGTTACAAAAATAATTTTAGAAGCGAAACAAATAAATCTTACCTTCGACAGAACGTTCATTTGATTATTCAATATACTTTATAGATGTTTAGGACGTATCACATAACAGAATATAACTCACACCCAAACAAAACGAACATTTTAAAAAACATGACAGTCATTGTTGAAAATTTGTATTTGAATATACGAGTGTTTGTTCTATACAACGAAAGCAGGCGTAACTAGGTTTTAATGTGTCGTTTTTGTGTTGACTGGTATTGGAATGGATTCTATATTTATAGGGAGTGGTAATAAACTTATTATATTTGGAATGTGCCACGTGTTTCTCTATATTTCCAAGTTTTTATAATGCTATTATAAATTTTAATAAGATTTTTTGTGTTAGTTTTTAAATTTACGGAACTGGTTTTTCTTTGTATTTCTATCATTTGTGTGGTTTTCACTCCGAAGCATTTTTGTTTTTTCGAAATCAAATTCGGGTTGGTTTTCTGAAACATGGATAGTGAGTGCCGTTTTGTTTCGTTTGTCATATTTGTGACTATTGATTCTGTTTTTCAAATACTGACTTGTTTGTCCGATGTAGACCCCTTCACAGTTTTTACATGGTATTTCATAGACTATATTGATTTTTTTTTCTTTTGAGATTTAACTTTTTAGATAGGTGTAATTGGTTTTTAGTAGGTTTTAGTAGGTTGTACCCTTTATGAGCAACATGTATGTTGTGGTGTGAAAATGTCTTCTTCAGGTTTTCTGCTAAATTTGGTAAGTTCTAGAAATGATAGAAATACAAAGAAAAACCAGATCCGTACATTTAAAGACTGACACAAAAAATCTTAGTAACATTTATAATAATATTATAAAAACTTAGAAATATAGAGAAACACGTGGCACATTCCAAATATAATAAATTTATCACCACTCCCTATATAAATATAAAATCCATTCCAATACCAGTCAACACAAAAACGACACATTAAAACCTCGTTACGCCTGCTTTCATTGTATAGAACAAACAATCGTATATTTAAATACAAATTTTTATCAATGACTGTCATGTTTTTTAAAATGTTCGTTTTGTTTGGGTATGATTTATATTCTGTTATGTGATACGTTCTAAACATCTATAAAGTATATTGAATAATCAAATGAACGTTCTGTCGAAGGTAAGATTTATTTGTTTTGCTTCTAAAATTCTTTTTGTAACTTGTAACATTTCTTTTAGTTTTAACAAAATTTTTATTTCTGATGAAGGTCATAGAAAGACCGAAACGTTAAATAAAAATGTACTAACTACTCGGTAAATATCTTTAAAATCGGTCCTCAATCCCAAGAATCCAAAATAAACAATGTATAATCAAATAAAAAAGACCAAGAACCAAAAAAGCGAATATATATATATATATATATATATATATATATTAAGCCAGTCCTCTAGTATAGATAAATATTCATATATTAGATTGAATTAAAAAGGAATTTTTTTTGTATATACGTATGGTGTATTAGAAATTAATTCTTAAGAAAATGTTACCTTCACAAATAAATCCTAAGGTCAAGTCAATGTCAACAATTTTCATTAAAATCAATCTGAACGCTGCTATGTCCACACTTGAATCAGGAAAAGGATGTTAATTTGTTCAAAACCTAAAATAATAAGAATTAATAATCAAATCACTAATTTATTAACGATATGCAAATACAATAAAAAGTTGCAATTTGAAAAAAGTAATTTATAAAAATAAAACTGTATGAAATATGACATTCGGAATAAGAGCCATATTGTATGTCATAGAAATCTAGTAATCAAATTGAAATCAATGAAGGAAGTGATTGAATCTAGTTATAATATTGCCAACCTAAATTCAATGAGTTGGAAGTTAATATAAAACAGAGAATGTAAATTTGAAATTAAGTTAGAGTTTATATAAAGCGAAATTAGTGCTAATTAAAGAATTAAAAAATAAACAGTTCCATATATATAAATCATAAATTTAGATTGTAGAAATTGTATATTAATTGTAAACAAATTTACTAAAAAAAAAGGAATTACAAGGATTGAAACCATTGTAATACATGTGAAAGACTATTTATATATTCTATAAGATATTGTTAAACCATTTATACAAGTGATTTCACTCTCCAAGACTATTTTAATTGAAGAATTCAGTGTTTCTATAAAAAAACATTATCATTGACAATTGTTGAATAAAATAACAGATTAGGAGGCTGTGTTTTAGAGATTGTAAAAATGTTGTTGATTTTTAAAAAAAAAAGAGAGTCGAGAGTTAGTTGGGGAATGGGGAACTGGGATGTAAATTGCTGAGAAGGTTTTTGTAAAAACTTTAAAGTAAAAGTTATAATTTTAAATCTAAATCAATAAAAAATTCATAATATTAATGTCGATTAACCCCTGTGAAAAAGTGAAACGTGCCGAACGAGTATTTCTTGGGTAAGGAATACCTAAGAAAAGAGACGAGATGTTGCAGGTCCACCACGCCGAGAATGGAATATAAGGTCTGTGTTATTTGAGTTTTTTTAATTTGGAATTCCAAACAAACAAAGAAAAAGTGAACTTTTGAAATTAATTTGAACATTTAAATTTGAATAATCTAAAATTGGCCAAAGAAACTTTAAAATAATCAATACCAAATTTTATCCATGGATAATTAAAGAACTCTAATTTTCTGCAACAATAATTTTAGATATTAAATATGTACTTACTTGTAAAAAAGTTTTTCGTTTGTAAAATAATCAAAGTTCACACCACTCATAAATGCTTTTCCAATCTTAATTTCCGCTTTGCATGCTGATCTATTCTTATAACTATCAAACACACACTTAATTCACAACTTGAATTATATATGTAACTGTTTAATATAAGTTTTCAACCATATTATTCTAAATGCACTAAATTGATGCACATTGAACTGTTAAACGTTTGCATCCTCCATGATAACTGTGTACTAAATTTTTGTGACGACGAGAAACGTTGAACCGGAAGAGTTGCTCCGTTGCGCCGAAGCAGCTACTATAAGCGTTCAGTGCGCATGACCATCAAAGAATACAGAGGAGGTTCAGGAATATTTGTGTGTGTAAAATTTTGAAGATTTCATCAACAATTTATTAAAATATTTTTATTTAAGTGTTGGTATTTTTCTTATTCCAGTCAATGTCCATAACACTTTTCATGAACATTGTTTAAATCATTCATTCGATTATCATATGGTGAGATGATTGAAATAAAGATATATAATTTATTCAGGAATAGACCTATCACGAAATCATAATAAGTAAATGTTCATATATGTAAAAATTTTTTCTAATAGGTGTCCAGGACTCAAAGAGAGAAGTCTCATGCTTCCGACTGCAATATAAAATTTAAACAATACATACAATTAAAAAAATTTTCATATAATCATATAGGGCTAGCCGAAGGTAAAAACGGGTAAATAAAGGTAAATCATATAAGTATAAATATTAAAATATAAAACATATCCACTATAAATTGGCACCCAAAAACGTGGGGCGATTATAAAAATAATATATTAAAAAAAAAAAGAACAATGGAAAATAGGAAAATGATGTTGCGCGATGGGAAGCAGGTCGGAAATGATAGCGGATCAGAAGAGGAGAGAGAAGAAAGGAGCCATGGTATGGGAGATTTCCAGGTGCAATACCTCATCCAAGGACAGCAATCGGAAGATGATGCACAGGAAGAAAGGAGAACAGGAGATGAAGAATATGGAATAGAGGTAGAACGAGTAGAAGAAGGATTGGATAGAAGTCAAGAAATACAAGAGAGAAGGGAACAACAAACAAGAACAAGGAATGATAACCAAATGATGGATTTGATGCAACAATTGTTGAACCAGATGACTACAATGAAGGGAGAGCTAAATGGAAATATGAATAATATGGAGAAAAATATGAGGGGAGATATCAATAATATAAATGGAAAGATGGATGCGATGAAAGAAGAAATTAGGGGAGACATTCACAACATTCATACAAACATGCACCGATTGGAAAAGAAAATAGATGAAGTCAAATTGGAAAATTGTAAGGAGATTAAGGAACTCAAGGAGAACCAGGAAGAATTTAAGAAGAACATTAACGAGGTAAAAGAAGACATGGAGAATAAAAATAAAAATTTGAGACAAGAAATACAAGAAAATGGTATGAAAATTCGTGAAAACATAGAAAAACTGATAGTAGAAGAAGTATTAGAATTTAGAAGAGATCTAGAAGAATATTTACCAGAGAATATCAAAGTAGAGGTCTCAAAACAAAATAAACAAATAACAAAGGAAGTGGAACAGATGAAAGATAACGTAAATAGAAAATTTAAGGATTTGGATGGCCGGATTGAAGAGAGAACGGGGATGAGTTTAGCAATAACTGAAGATATAAATCGACAAGTAAATCAAGAAATAGAAGAAATGAATAGGAAATTAAAGAATACGGTAGAGGAAATGGAAGAGAATTTGAGAAGAAGTGGAGGAGTCAATGTATGTCCAGGAAATTTCCATAGCAATTTAGAAATCGGAGTGAAATTTGATGGGAATATTAACAATATACATCCCAAAGTATTCCTCAAAATAATTCGAAACAAAATTAAAGGAATCAGAGATATTGTTGAGATCAAGCTTATTATAAGGAGCATATTACAGGGCCATGCTTTGTTATGGTTCTGTAACAAGGAAGAACAGATACAAAGCTTAGGAGATTTTGAGCAACAATTCTTAGCCTATTTCTGGGGAGAATTGCAACAAGCGACATTCAGGGAAAGGTTATACTTCGGGAAATTTGATTATAAGAAAAGCAAAAACCTGAATAATTATGCGATGCAATTATATAATATAGCCCAGTACTTAGATCCGGGAATGAAGGAGGAGGAATTAGTGCTATACATTGGCAGACATTTCAATTCAGAAGTAGCTGAAACAATAGCACTTCATAATATTAAAGCCATGGATAGTTTATCAAGATATTTACAAAGAGTGGAACGGAGCTATACAAATCATAACGATACAAGAGACAATCGTTTAAATGAAAATGGGAATGGACAGAATAGAAGAGAAAATGAATGGAGAAATGATCAGAGAAATTATGAAAATCGAAATTACGAGAGAAGAAGACCAGGACGGGATGATAGAAATCCGAGATATGATAATTACAGAAACGGAAATGGAAACTATCGTAATGGGTATCAGAATGGTAATAATGGGAATCGGAATAATGGATATAATGGAGGAAATTACCAAAATTATGGAAGGCGGAATGATAACGACAATCGTAATCGGAACTGGCAACAATACAGAAGAGAGGGGAGAAATAATGAAGAGGACAGAAGAAATGAAAACAGAGACAGGAATTATGATCAAAGAGATAGTCGAGGAGGTGAAGATAGAAGACAGGTGAACATGATACAAAACCAGGAAGAGATAAGAAGGGATAGTGATCAGGGCCCGAGTTCTGATCCAAATTTCGAGTAAGTTGCTCTTATGTGCATAATATTGTCTATTCTTCTAAATATCAACATCCTAGAGAATTTATATTAGAAGAAGAACCAACAAACCCAGAATTAAATAGATTAGTATTTATAGAAGGAAATTTAGATAACATTAAATGTAGAGTTTTATTAGATACGGGTTCCGAAGTTTCCATTATAAATCAAAATATAGTAGACAATTTAAAACAGGACAATATTATGGTGATAAATACAAATAAAATATCATTAATAGGGGCAAATGAAAGAAAATTATATGAAACTACTAAAACCATTATGACAAACCTAGAATTAAATGGTGAGGTTTTATCAGTACAATTGTTGATTGTGAAAAATTTAAAATATGACATAATCATGGGTACCGATGAATTAAGTAAACATAGAATTATAATAAATTATAAAATGCAAAACATAATATATAATAATCATACAATACCGTTTATAACAAATTATCAAACAGAAATAAAAAAAAATGAATGTGCAATTGGACAAATAAATCACATTGCTGAAGAAGAACAAAACATGAGGGAAGAATTATGTCCGGAGGAATACAAACAGAGAGTCTATGAATTACTTGATTCTCACGAAAAGCTGTTCAATGAGGAAGTATGCGTTGCGACTAGATATGTTCACAAAATTGAAGTCATACCAGAAATAAAAAATTTTAAGATCAAAACTTATCCTATACCTTATAAATTAAAACAAGAGGTATATCAGGAAATTAATAAAATGTTACAAGACGGTGTTACTGAAAGATCTAATTCACAATACATAAGTGCAATAACTTGTGTAAAGAAGAAATCGGGGGATATTAGAATATGTTTGGATGCTAGGAATATAAATACATTTACTAAAAAACAATACGAAAGTCCATTAAATATTGAAGGTATATTTGGAAGAATTACAAAGGCTAATATATTTTCAAAATTAGATCTAAAGCATAGCTTTTGGTTAATTCCATTGGATCATCGTTGTAGACAATACACTGCATTTATGGTAGATGGAGTGGTGTATCAATTTTGTGTAGTGCCATTTGGACTCCAAAGTTCTTGTGCAGCCTTAGTACGAACGTTGCATACAATCTTGAATCCGTATGAAGATTTCACTCTCCACTACATAGATGACATTTTGATTTTTTCTGAAACAGAAACGAAGCATCATAAACATCTGGAAATAATATTAAAGGAATTAGAAAATGCTGGAATTAAATTAAACTTAGAGAAATGTCAGTTTTATAAAAGAGAAGTGGATTATTTAGGATATGTTTTAAGTGACACTGGTATAACAATGAATCCTGAGAGAATTAAAGCAATCCAAGAGTATAAAACACCACATAACTTAAGAACTTTACGAGGGTTTCTAGGTATCATCAATTATTTCAAGAAGTTAGTTCCTGATCTAAGTAAGAGAGAAATTCCTCTTATAGAGTTATTAAAGAAGGATATTAGATGGAAATGGGACGAGAGAAGAGAAAAGGCATTTCAGGAGTTGAAGGAAAATTTTCTAATCAGCCTAAAAGTATTTCATCCACAATATGACAAACCTTTTATCTTGAGAACGGATGCTTCAATAGAAAGATTGGCAGGGGTATTAATTCAAATACAAGATGGAGAAGAAGTACCTATTAGTTTTATATCCAGAGTGACTAAGCCAGCAGAAAAGAAATATTCGATAACAGAATTAGAAATGGCAAGTGTTGTATTTTGCATTAGCAAACTAAGATTCTATCTATTAGGAGCTAAGTTTATTTTAGAAACTGACCACTCAGCACTTACAGCTATGTTAAAAAACCGCTATGCCAATAATCGTGTACACCGATGGATCTTGTTGTTACAAGAATATGAATTCGAAATCAAATATATTCCAGGGAAATCAAACGTGGTAGCAGATGCATTGAGTAGAGTAGATGAAGTAGGGAACAATCAAACCAAATTTCAAATTGGAATAAACCAATTGTACCAAACAGAGGGGATATTTACATTGGAAAAGGTTAAAGAAGATCAGAGACATTTTGATAACGAGAAAGTTAAAGGTGCCTATAAAATTGATGAAGTGTGGTATAAGAAATTGGAGGACAGAGAAGTATTTGTAATAAGTAAGGAGTTTGCACAGGGAATTATTCGTCATCTACATAAAGAGAATGGACACATAGGAACAAGAAAATTATGGACTTTGTTTCGAGAAAATTATGTGGCAAAGAAGGATTTGAGTATAGTGAAAGAAACATGTAAATATTGTCAAATATGTCAACTGGCCAAAGAAAAAAATTACCACAATAGCATGACAGCAAAATCGATAATTACAAATAAACCATTACAGATTGTGGCAATGGATTTTATAGGAAACTTAATTAGGAGTGAATCGGGTAATAAGGATTTACTAGTAATAGTTGATGTTTATACCAAATTTGTTAAAACTTTTCCATGTAAGAGATCAACGGCTAAGGTGGTAATAGAATGTTTGGAAAAATATATAGAAGAAGTAGGAAGACCTGAGAGAATTATACTTGACCATGCTACATACTTTGAAAGTAAAAAATTAAAGCAGTATTGTGATAAAGAACAAATAAAACTACAATTTATTAGTATTAGAAGACCTAGCTCCAATCCAGCTGAGAGATATATAAAGGAAATCTTAAAATATTTAAGAATTCTTTGTCAAAAGACACATATTAGATGGGATGAAAATTTGGACAAAATTGAAGAATTTATAAATAATTTACCACATGGGGTAACAGGTGAAAGTCCAATTTATTTAATGAAAGGTATCCAACCTAAAAGAAACTGGATTCTGAATAGAGATACTACTCTAGAAGAGACACTAGAAAAGGTGAATATCAGAATAAGGAGGAATGCAGAAAAATATATACGGGATCAGAACAAGAAAATTAAGAAGAAAACAACCTTTAATGAAGGAGAATTGGTTATAATCAGAGCATTAAAGACATCTAATAAAGCAGAAGACCAATGTATTAAATTGCAATTGCCATTCGAGGGACCTTATGAAATAATAAATGATAATGCACAAAATAGTTATAAATTGGCATACCCAGGAACAAACATGATTAGGGGTATTTTTAATATAGAATCAATTTATAAGTATAATTCACCATAAAAGAGTGATAAGAGGAATAGATAATATTATGTTACTTACATGTAAATAGATAGTAGTATAGGTAGATGTAAGGTTTTTTTTTCGATTTTACTTCATAAGACGTATTCTCATATACAACGTGAAGATAATGACCAAGTTAAACATAAGATTTTCAATTTTCATAGGTAGTGTACTAGTAGGCAGCATACAGTATCCGTGGTTAATGTAATCTAAAAAATTGAAACATAAGGAAATATAATGTATTAATGATAAATGAATAATATCAAAGAAAGATGGCAAGTTAAGCTTTAGTATAATAGTAAATTTTTATGAGAATTTCTTAGATAAAGGACATAATAAAATTAAATAAACACTCATTAATAAGGACAGGTAGGAAATAGGAAGGATGAGATAGGAAATAATTAAATAAACAGTAAAAGAGATGAGAAGGAAGGAAAGTTTTCAAATCAAGATATAAGTAGGAAATATTCATGTCAAGAAAAATTTTATAGGAATTAGGGAGAAAAGTATAGTGAAATAATGGAAAGAAATATTTATAAAGTATATGATATGATTAATTATTATGAGATAGGGAGATATGATGAGAAAATTATGATATAATGAATATAGTTATGAAATAAAGTTGATGAATTATGATTAAGAAATATGAAAATAAATATAAATATGGATAGAAAGTAAAGAGTTAAAGGTTCGACTATAAGAATAGATAAATTGACATGAATATAGGTTGAAAATTGATATGAAATTATAGGAAATCATTGAAATAATTAAAAATTATGTTATTAGTATAAAAGATGAAATAGAAAAAATAGAAGAAGAGATAGGTAAAGGAGGAAGTATAAGTATTGAGATTTTAAATAAGAAACGGTGGAAATAGTAAGGAATATAAGATATGAATAATTTAATAAGAATAAGAATTATGAGAATAAAATGTAAGAATCATTATTGTTATGTCCCTAATGAGAAATTATTTTGGAGTGAGTTTGATATGGTTAAATTATAAGAATATCATAAAAATTTTAATAATAAGAATGAAAATAAAAATGTTATCAGAAATGTAAGTACTGAGCTGAAATCTATAGATCGATTAGCATGGATTACAGATTGAAAATTGAAATTTTAAGAAGTTATCTAAATAGACAACTTTTAAAATTTAAATTTGAGGGGAGTTAAGCCAGTCCTCTAGTATAGATAAATATTCATATATTAGATTGAATTAAAAAGGATTTTTTTTTGTATATACGTATGGTGTATCATTAGACACTACCTAATTAAGAACAAAATTTAACATAAAACGAATGAATGACTTAAGCAAATGTATTATAAAATATTGAGTACATCAATTTAAGAAATGGATTAAGGATAAGGAATAGAATGGTAATGATAATATAGAAATTAATTCTTAAGAAAATGTTACCTTCACAAATAAATCCTAAGGTCAAGTCAATGTCAACAATTTTCATTAAAATCAATCTGAACGCTGCTATGTCCACACTTGAATCAGGAAAAGGATGTTAATTTGTTCAAAACCTAAAATAATAAGAATTAATAATCAAATCACTAATTTATTAACGATATGCAAATACAATAAAAAGTTGCAATTTGAAAAAAGTAATTTATAAAAATAAAACTGTATGAAATATGACATTCGGAATAAGAGCCATATTGTATGTCATAGAAATCTAGTAATCAAATTGAAATCAATGAAGGAAGTGATTGAATCTAGTTATAATATTGCCAACCTAAATTCAATGAGTTGGAAGTTAATATAAAACAGAGAATGTAAATTTGAAATTAAGTTAGAGTTTATATAAAGCGAAATTAGTGCTAATTAAAGAATTAAAAAATAAACAGTTCCATATATATAAATCATAAATTTAGATTGTAGAAATTGTATATTAATTGTAAACAAATTTACTAAAAAAAAGGAATTACAAGGATTGAAACCATTGTAATACATGTGAAAGACTATTTATATATTCTATAAGATATTGTTAAACCATTTATACAAGTGATTTCACTCTCCAAGACTATTTTAATTGAAGAATTCAGTGTTTCTATAAAAAAACATTATCATTGACAATTGTTGAATAAAATAACAGATTAGGAGGCTGTGTTTTAGAGATTGTAAAAATGTTGTTGATTTTAAAAAAAAAGAGAGTCGAGAGTTAGTTGGGGAATGGGGAACTGGGATGTAAATTGCTGAGAAGGTTTTTGTAAAAACTTTAAAGTAAAAGTTATAATTTTAAATCTAAATCAATAAAAAATTCATAATATTAATGTCGATTAACCCCTGTGAAAAAGTGAAACGTGCCGAACGAGTATTTCTTGGGTAAGGAATACCTAAGAAAAGAGACGAGATGTTGCAGGTCCACCACGCCGAGAATGGAATATAAGGTCTGTGTTATTTGAGTTTTTTTAATTTGGAATTCCAAACAAACAAAGAAAAAGTGAACTTTTGAAATTAATTTGAACATTTAAATTTGAATAATCTAAAATTGGCCAAAGAAACTTTAAAATAATCAATACCAAATTTTATCCATGGATAATTAAAGAACTCTAATTTTCTGCAACAATAATTTTAGATATTAAATATGTACTTACTTGTAAAAAAGTTTTTCGTTTGTAAAATAATCAAAGTTCACACCACTCATAAATGCTTTTCCAATCTTAATTTCCGCTTTGCATGCTGATCTATTCTTATAACTATCAAACACACACTTAATTCACAACTTGAATTATATATGTAACTGTTTAATATAAGTTTTCAACCATATTATTCTAAATGCACTAAATTGATGCACATTGAACTGTTAAACGTTTGCATCCGCCATGATAACTGTGTACTAAATTTTTGTGACGACGAGAAACGTTGAACCGGAAGAGTTGCTCCGTTGCGCCGAAGCAGCTACTATAAGCGTTCAGTGCGCATGACCATCAAAGAATACAGAGGAGGTTCAGGAATATTTGTGTGTGTAAAATTTTGAAGATTTCATCAACAATTTATTAAAATATTTTTATTTAAGTGTTGGTATTTTTCTTATTCCAGTCAATGTCCATAACACTTTTCATGAACATTGTTTAAATCATTCATTCGATTATCATATGGTGAGATGATTGAAATAAAGATATATAATTTATTCAGGAATAGACCTATCACGAAATCATAATAAGTAAATGTTCATATATGTAAAAATTTTTTCTAATAGGTGTCCAGGACTCAAAGAGAGAAGTCTCATGCTTCCGACTGCAATATAAAATTTAAACAATACATACAATTAAAAAAAATTTCATATAATCATATAGGGCTAGCCGAAGGTAAAAACGGGTAAATAAAGGTAAATCATATAAGTATAAATATTAAAATATAAAACATATCCACTATAATATATATATATATATATATATATATATAACAAATATAATTATCAAAATTAAACAAAAGGTCACAACCAGCGGTTATCCATGGCATACAATAAAGCTACTTAAATATAAAGAGCAAAAAGTGGCATTACAACTAATAGTGTTTTAAATGAAACTCACGGTTTCTAGTTAATTCCACAATATAGTAAAAGTTATTGAAAATTCTAAAAAATTGACAATTGTTTCGATAAAATATCATCGTCAGAATGACAGAAGTTACATTTCGTTTGATGCCTACCTGATGTTAGTAGTTATTTTTGGCTAGACCAAGAAGTGACCTATTTTGTGATTGACTTAATATATGTTTATAGAAAAAAGAAGAAGATGTGATATTACAAATATTGAAGCTTAGATATTATTAGCCCTATGGTGATATCCTGGATATCATTTTTCCAATTAAGATCAGTATAACTGGGCAATGATGTAGAAAACCAGGAAAACCATATCTGCTGATCTTTACAATTATCACTTAAGAATACAGTTTATTAGTGGAGAACTACCTAGATTTAACTGTTCATTGACAACTTCATTTCTTAAATGTCTTCTAATTTCCAGTTCTTCAAGGAAATACAGTTCTTGTTTCATTACAACTAATATTTTCTAAAGAAATTCAAAATTACAAAACCATCACAAATGCAATTTTCAGACACTAATAATAATATAACTAGTTCGAATTTCCGTTGTTGGTAACCTATCTATCATTTTCTACATGCTGGACTTATAATCTGCATCATATTTGTATTGTTAGGCGTACCTGAATAGAATCGTCAACAAACAGTTTGTGACGCGAGAGCAAAAACATCAAGTTCATAATGATAGTGTCACACAAGGAGGAAAACGACAAACAGCACCATCCAAAACATATTTGGTAGTCCTATTAGCTATAAACGACGTCGTATCCTTTGAAACATGGAGTAAACTTTTCAAAATGCATTCACTAAATGAGGTTTCTCCAACAAGTAGTTAGAGTTTGCTATGTTCGAAACTTTGAAACTCCATTCACTCATCTTACTTAAATTCTAGAAATTCGAACATCAAAATATACAATTTTGTAGTATATGAAGGGCATGAATTTGAAGTTTTGAATTAGGTACAAAGTACAAACACAGAGGAAAGAAACTTTCCTTTCATGTGTTGGGATTCGATGAAATCTCGAGCACACGCAATGAAAGCTAGTGTGCCAATAATACTCAATATTAACTCTCTTTCATTATTATCCAATATTTGATTCTCAACGGAAGATTCAACTTTTCAAATCTAGTAAATTAGCAATAATCAATGCAAAATATAATAGGGAGATTTTTAAGAAACTGATCTAATAGAAATAGACGATGACGAAGAATTATATACGACTTTTTACCATTTACCAATTTGCACCTTTATGTTCGCCAACATACCCCGTGGTCGGAGTATGTTGGCGTGGGTACATAGTTAAACGCTTGTCCAATCTAAGTTACATAAGATATTTTCAATTTAAAAAATATATAATGAGGTGACCTATAAGAATGTCGTCTGACCGATTTTTACTTTGAAAATCCCCACATGAACCAAATTATATAAACATTTGTGAAAACTGTGCCTACTAGCCCCGATCTCCCCTACTCAATCTAATAAAATATGTTATTTTGGCTCTAAAAATAAGACTGTCATTATGATACGTCGGGATATAAATTACATTAGCATTTAGTAATATTTGTCTTTTTCTATAAACCCGTCAACTGCATATCGTGGTTATTGGAAATGCAATTTATTTTATGGTGTATTGTTTTTTGGTCGAGATTTTATTACCTGGCGAACCAATATGTCTGGTCAGTATAACCAAACTTTATGTATTCCACTGAACTTTTCCAATATTCTGCATTAAGGCGTCTCAGATATTTTTAACGATTCAACTTTTACAGTCTGCATTTTTTTGTTTACTGTATTTATTGTACATTTAAGCCCTTCTTATTTTTTTCATAGACAACGTATACAATGACTTATCCGAATTTATCCAAAATTGTTGCTGAGTGAAAATCATCTCAGGAAAAAGATTGCTAATGCGAGATGTATTTTTTAGGATTCATTGATCTCGAAAAATTTTATCGTTAAATCACCCGAACAATAATTCTGAAAAAAAATTTAAAATAGTTATGTCCGGGAAGCAGCGACACTTTTGATGTAATTATTCCTACAAAGCTGATTTTTTCTCATTTTGTAGTTTTGATATGGCAAGTAAACGGAACGGCAGTCTGCCGCGCCAATAATGGGGCAAACATTAATAACAATTTTTGAAACATGTAAATAAATAATATGTAAATTCCTTATTCCTACAAGTATAAAACTTTGTAGAGTGATCAAGGATAACTTAAAATGCAGTATAATTATAGTCTGCCGCGTCGGGGGGAAGGCCATCATAGGTCTACCACCCACGCAAGGTGTTCAGAAATAAACTTTTTTCACTTATTTCTACAAGGCTGAAATTTTTTTCTCATATACTTTAGTTTATAAAAGAACTAAAAAAATTAGTCTGCCGATCATATAATGGTGCAAAGCCTTGACAGACGCAATGGAATGCACAATCTCCCGAGAACAGCAGCCGCAGTGCCGATCCGCTATAATTCGCTCTGAATTATTGCATACCGGGATTAAATTAATATCTACAAACCTGCTTTTTTTATTTATACGTATTTAACGATTATTATTGTCAACTAAACGTATTCTACCTTCGATACAATGTGGCTAAAATTTCGCTATACGTGGCTAAAGTTTTTACGCGTAACTTGCAAAAATCGTAACGAGCAATAAAATTCCTAACTTAAATGTTAATTATACTTTTTGGAGCTTACACCATTATAAAACGTACGATAGAGTAATAACGAAAAAGCGTTTGCGACCGAGTTTTTTGCTAGTATGATATTACTATAATAAAAGTGGAAAATACACTTTTCTTAAATAACTGAATTTTTTTTTCTTTATAACGCTGAATAATTAAATTTATTTCAATTAAATTACTATTATAGAAAAAAAATTTTTATTGTAGCAATAAAGTATTTTATAAAACAGATATATTATATACAATATTTTTGTTATTGTTCATCGCCGGCATTTCCTTCCTCACCGGCTTCCAAATCGTAATCGCTATCTTCATCATTCTCATTATTCATCCAATCGCTTTCTTTCAGATATTCATAACAGCTGTCATTTGCAAATATTTCTGCGGATTCCTCAAGCGTTTCTATATCTGCAAATAACAGTAAATTATTAAATATTATTATATAATGCATTAATGCATTACATAAGTTCGAAATGCAAAATGTATATACCTAAATCTATATCGTTTTGTTGACCAGACGTCACATCATCGTTTGACTGAGGCAATTGGTCGTCACTTAACCAATTGAAATCATACTTTCCATTCTCATCAACTTTCCAGCCACAGTCGAGAGGGGATAATGTTCCTCCCTCGTTGTTTTTCACCGTTGTTTGCTTAAAATAGTCTTCGCAATATTGTTCATTTGTAGTTAGAAATTTCTTACTTGGTATGTATTCAATTTTCCAAAATTTTATACTGTGTTATTTCAATGTGAATTGATTGGTACTGTGCCAGTAAATATATAACCGAATACTGTTTCTTGCATTATTGGCTGATTTCGCCCTAGTCTAATTTGACCTGTTCCTAGTAGTTCGTAAAATAAACTAGCTCCTATTAAGGCATCTACCCTTTGTGGTTTGTAATAATCAAGATCTGCTATATTTAATCGATAACTGCTTAGTTTATGCTCTATGTTTTTTGTATCGAATTTTATTATTGGAATTTATCTGAAATTGTAGGTAAAACTAAGAACATTATTGTAATGTGTTGATTAACTCCTGCAATAGGTATGTTAAAATTTTTACAAGGCAATTGTAGACGTGTACATAACTGTTTTGTGATTAGGTTACTTTGGCTTGCTGAATCAAGTATTACTCGACATTCATGAAATTTACCAAATTTGTCAGAAATCAATATTTTTGCAGTAGATAATAGAACTTGTCTTTGATTTGGTAATGTGTGATATGATTGATATGCTTGTGTATTTATGTTATTAGGTGCATTTTCTGTTCGGTCTTGACTTTTGTTTTGTGTTGAAGAACTGTGTCTAAGTGTTTGTATTGAATCACCTGATGAATGAGCATATGTTGTATCTATTTGTGATTTACTCGTATTTGTGCTAGGTGCTGTGAATTGTTCACGATGTAACAGAGTGTTATGAGCAAGGTTGCAGTGTTTGCATTTACGAGAATAACAAACTGTTTTGTTATGACCTGCCAGTAAGCAATTAGAACATAATTTTAATCGTTTGACCTCATTATACCTTTCGCTGCAGATAATTTCAAAAAATCTGCACACTGATGTATAAAATGCGAGCTTTGACAAAAGGGACATCTTACTTAAGAAATTGCAAAATTTTGTTGGAACCCTATTTTGTATGTGGAATGATGATGCTTTTGTTGATAATTAGGTTTACTGGTTTCATGTACTTTGCCCGAGGTTGATGTATCAAGAGCTTCTAAGGTAAAACACTTTTTTAGTAAAAAATTTGTTAATTGTTTCAAAGTTGATGATTCATCACTGATTAAGAACTGTTCCCATTCGCGTTTTGTAACAGGATCGATTTTGGTAAGAATTAGATAGATTATGTTTAAGTCCCAATGTTCTGTTGGTACCGGATACCTTTCTAAAGCGTTTATGTGTTGAAAAACTTTATCCATCAATTGTCTAAGACCTATATAAGATTCTTTTGAAACTATAGGTAAATCGTGTACAGCTTTTATATGATTCATCACTATAACCCTTTTGTTTTCGTACCTTCTTTTTAGCAATGTTAATGCTTTGTCATAATTTGCGTCTTCTAATTCAAGATTTTCTATGATTTCAAATGGTTCGCCTTTCAAACACGTTCTTAAATAATAAAGTTTCTTACAATTTGTGTACCTAATATTGTTATGAATCATTGAGTTGAAATTTGACATAAAAGTTTGCCAGGGCTGATAGCCTCCTGAAAATGTTGGGAGATTAATTGGTGGTAGTTTTACATCATCCTCATATGGGTTCGACTGAAAAGTATTTGCCGATTGTCGCGTATTTATATTTGCCGGTTGAGCCGAGTAATGTTGCTCGATAATTGATTTTGCATTAGAAATTGTTTCATAAAATAGGTTTTCAACGTTAATTCTGACAGGTTCTTGAGCTGTATCAAAAAATTCTAATCTGGATTGAATTTTATCGAACTCGTCAATTTCTTTCTCAATTTTAAGTAACCTTTCTTGAAATTGTTTGAGATTTTGTGGATCATGAAAGCTATTAACATATTCAGTAAATCGAATTAGTTTGTTTTCACAAATACTCCTTGAATGAAGAAGTTCTTTAATTTCAGATTGACTATGATCACTATCTATTTCTTCTGAAGGAAAACTCTGTTTTTTAGATTTTGGCATGTTTAAATAAAAGTTAGGTTAAGTGGGAATAATTGATAGAAATATTGAGGATTGTATGTAGGACGAGTGATAATGAAAAATATGAATGTATTCACTCACTGTTTTTGCTTCGATTGAGTTTTGATTGTATAAGACCTCAAGATGATTGACGATTGCCTTTGTATTTTTTGATTAATCTTGGATCTTGATTGATGCTGCTTGCTTGTTCTGGTATTTTTGTATTTTCCAACGCCACTGATTCTATCCTTGCTAAAGGACCAACAATAATTATGTGTTTGAGTGGTTATCTGTTTTTATTGCTCAAAAACTACGAACATTCAATGCAATTCATGTTTTTAATTCTGACAGTTTGGAATATATCTTTTGACATTAAAACTTTTTACATGACATTACATATTGCCTACTCAATTATATGTATAAAAAATAGAAATTGGAACGGAACAGCGGCAGACTGCCGTTCCGTTTGCTTGCCATATCAAAACTACAAAATGAGAAAAAATCAGCTTTGTAGGAATTGGTGCAAAATTTCGGTCGCTGCCTCCCGGACTATATTCAAAAATAGTATTGTTTTGATGGGAGTAAAAGTGCTACTTTGAGTGAGTGGTGAGTCAAAAAATATCTTTTATTTCTAATAGAACGTGCTATTTTTTCTTTAAATGCGTTTAAATTGTAAGAAGGAATGAAGAAAATTATTTCAATGAATCACGTGTTTTCAAAATTGAATTGTCAAGTTGTTGATTTCATAAATGTCAGTTGATATATTACAAGTACCTTAGTTGAATCATTAACAATTAAATATTGTGAGAGTAAATTCTAATTTACATTTAAAAACTAAAATGAAATATTTTGAATTAAATTGTACACCCCTGAGGTAATGCAGTTAGCAGAAAATGCATAAAATTATTTGCTACCGACTAAAGTTAGTGTGTATGAAACTGCATTTACCAGATATTAAAAATGATGTGAAATTTGAAAGGCCACGAAATAAACAGGAAGTGTATTATTAGCTTATTTTTTGGGACTAGCTAATAAAGGAAAAATGGAAAGTTCCACAATTTGGTAAAACTATTCAATAAGAAGAATGCCAATTATTAAAAAAAAATGGATATCAGTAAATTTTTAAAACATCGGGCTTTTTGGAAAAAAGCAAAATGAAGGCTATATCGCCAAAACCGCAAAAGTTTTTATAAAAGAACAATTTGAAAATTTTCTATTCAACCCTCCCTAACTAACATATTGTTACGAACTCGCACACCGACGCAGATACTAATTAGGGTCCTGTAACCTTATGTTAAAGGAGTTAAAAAAATGGCGAGCGCGCCGAATTCTGAGAAGGTCTATTGGGATTTATTGTGACAATTTTTATAGACATGTTCTCGGAAGGTCTTTTAAGGATTGAGACGGCAATCGAGAAATATCGCGAAAGGCATTTGTTTTGTGTAAGCCGCAGTCCAGAATCCTCTAGTAAAAAAGGAACTAGTATATAAAAAGGACCGATAAGCGGACCAGGGCAGTTGATAAAGTGATCTCGTGAAATAAATAAACCGAAATATCGAACAGTAAAGTGTTTATATAAATTAATATTTAAGTTTGTGTGCATATAAATTAAATTTAAGTGACTAGTTGAGTATATATAAATTAAGTGTTAGTCAGTAAGTGTCTAAATAAATTAGTAAGTAGCCATACCGTGTGTTTAAAATTTATCCCACCCGTTTATTGTTTAAATAAATAACAAAAACATTACATTAGTGTCAGGTGTGGGGTAATATAAATAAATAGCTACGTCAAAATGGCCAAGAGACTGAGTGATCTGAAAGTGGCGGAATTAAGAGCAGAATTGGAAGATCGCGAGTTGGAAACGTCCGGTAAGAAGAGCGAATTTTTAGAAATACTCAAAATGGCACTGGAAAGTGAAGGCTTGAATCCAGAAACATTCTTATTCAAAGACGAGGCTTCCACCTTAATCTCGTCAATTTCTGATATGAAGAATGATTTTTCTGCAATGAAGAACGATATTCCTGCCATGGAAGGGAAATTTTCAACGAATGTGGAAAACGATATTTCTACTATGAAGAATGATATTTCTACTAATATGGACGAGAAGATTTCCACTATGAAGGATGACATTTCTGCCGATATATTATCGTTAAAAAATGACATTGCTGCTGACGTCGAGAATAAAATTTCGTCTCTAAAACTAGACATTGAAAACAAGATGACAACGATAGACGAGGAATTGGAGAAAAATATGGCAGATTCAAAAACACAAGACACGCCGGCAGAAGAAAAGAAGATTGAACATATGAAACCCTGCAAGCCAGAAATAAACTCCAGGATAGAGGACATTGGCAGTTTTGCACGAGTCAGGACCCCAACATTCGACGGAAAGACATCGTGGACCAATTATGTGAGACAGTTTGAAGCAGCCGCTAGAGTTAATAATTGGAAGGCGGAAACGTGACGAAACCCTTCAAGAGTATGAAATGGATATTTCCCGACTAGTTCGATTTGCTTATCCATCAGCACCAGATAACATGATGAAATGTTTAGGCCTCCAGGCCTTTACTGACGGCTTATGTGACCACGATATGGAGGAAAGGTTTCGATTAGCCCATCCTAAAACATTGGTCGATGCATTGACTTGAATATGAAGCAGACACGTTGGCTTTGGGATACAACAAAGGTAGGACCATACAGGAAGAAGGTGACGATGACAGACTTGACCAGATCGTCAACTTGTTGAAAGGTATGGTAGACATGAAGCCGAAGAAAATCAGGTGCTGTAATTGTGGCAAGCTAGAGCATGCACGCAGTTTGTGTAAGCATCCTACGACTCCTGCAAACCAAGAACCTCTTAAATGCAAAGCAGCCAAGAAAAGCTCGCGGTACAACAAAGGTAGGACCATGCAGGTAGAAGATGACGATGACATACTTGACCAGATCGTCAACTTGTTGAAAGGTATGGCAGACAAGATGCCGAAAAAGATCAAATGCCGGGAATGTGGCGAGCTAGAGCACGTACGCAGTCTGTCTAAGCGCCCCAAGATTCCTGTAACCCAAGAACTCCAGTCACAGGGGAAATCAGACAGAGGTGAACATCCTGCCGATGTGAATCACCGGAAAGCCAACTCTTCGCCTAGACGGCCATGCCCTGTGGACTATTCACAATGCAACAAATCGAAATCTAAGGAAGTTGCAGTTTCAAGAATTACAGTAGTCAATGAAGAATGGTCACCCACCAGGATCAGAGAAGATCAGGAGAATAATCCTCACCTGAAGATGATCCGGCAATGAAAGGAAGAAAATAGGCGACCTACCTGGCAAGGAGTGTCAAGATTTTACCGACACTCAAGGCAAATTGGGCTCAATGGGACTCCCTTGTCGGGGAAGAATGCCTATTGGAAAAAATCCTTGAGAACGATGATGGTTCCGAGAAGACAAGACAGATAGTTTTCCCGAGAGCGAGAGTAGCTGAGGTACTGAATAAGTTACACGACAGTTCATCAGGAGGTCATCTGGGAGTGAAGAAAACCATTCAGCGAGTCCGTGAAAGGTTTTATTGGATTAACAGCTCCGACGATGTGAAGGACTGGTGTAAGAAATGTACGACTTGTGCTACAAGTAATGGACCACATCGCAAGATAAAAGAACCCATGAAACAGTACAATATTGGAAGCCCTTTCGAAAGGATTGCTTTAGACATCGCTGGACTATTTCCGACAACAGAAAATGGTAGCAAATACATACTGGTTATAATAGATTATTTCACCAAATGGGTGGAAATTTACGCTATTCCCAACCAAGTGGCCACAACTGTAGCAGATGTATTGGTGAAAGAATTTATCAGCCGATATGGAGTGCCCTTGGAAGTCCACAGCGACCAGGGAAATTTCAAAAGTCATCTATTCCAGGAGATTTGCGAGAAGCTGGGAATGAAAAAGACCAGAACAACAGCATTGCATCCACAGTCAGATGGAATGGTCGAGAGAATGAACAGGACTATTGGAAAATACCTGTCCAAAGTAGTATACGGCCATCAGAGAGATTGGGACCAGTATCTTTCCCTATTCGCATTAGCTTATCGATCTGCCGTCAATGAGTCCACTGGTGAAACACCAGCGAAAATCCTATTTGAACGTGAAATGAGGCTTCCTTGTGACCTGGAATTTGGCTGTCGGCCTGGAGAAGATCTAGCAGGCGAAGACTACGTGATCCAATTGAGAAGAAGGCTGGTGATATTCATGAATTAGTTCGATTAAATCTTCAAGTTGCCAGCGACAGAATGGAAAGTCTGTATGACACGCAGGCCGCAGAAGGCGGTTTTAAAGGAGGGGACAAAGTATGGTTACACAACCCGACGAGGAGAAAAGGATTATCTCCAAAATTACAAAAATTCTAGGAAGGTCCATACTTAATCAAGAAAAGGATCAATGATATTATATATCGCATAAGCAAGATCCCCAACGGAAAACCAAAAGTAGTTCACCAAAACCGACTGGCGCCATTTGAAGGAGACCATGACCTGGAGGAAGGAGTGAAGCTTATTCGAGATGTGTGACCCTACCTTCGAGGAATTTATGGGCACGTATGGAGGGACCAGGAAAGCTAGATATGAAGTCAGCTCGGAACAACAACAAGACCTGTTCACTCTCCCAGAAGATTATTCACTGGCATACAACATCCCCTCCCGTATAAAGAACGCACGAGGGTTGACAACCGTCTTTCGAAAGAAGTTCGGGCAATTAGAAAAACTTGAAGACCAGATTACAGCCCCTGGCAAGACACTGAAACTGAAACATAATTCGCGGTACGTCTTCTACGTGGTAACTAAAAATGAATTTCAAGATCGATCTTCCTACCGCGATCTGTGGGAAGCACTTCGAAACCAACGAGACCATGTGTTAGAATCCAGCGTGAAGAAACTGGCTATGCCTAAGATAGCGAGTAACCAGTTGGATTGGCGAGTCATCAGGAACATGGTAGAGGTTATCTTCCAAGATACCGGTGTCCAGATATGAATTTCCAGATACAACCCCCGTTATCAGTATCCGATGAAGACAGTGCCCTGTTATTTCCATGAGATTGGAAAGTGTAGAAATGGAGTCAGTTGTGGATTCAAACATCCAGTCTCGGCTACACAAAAGTTCCAGGAGGAACTTTCATTTGAGGAGGGGGTAATGTTACGAACTCGCACACCGAAGCGGATACTAAGTACGGTCCTGTAACCTTATGTTAAGGGAGTTAAAAAATGGCAGCGCGCCGAATTCTGAGAAGGTCTATTGAGATTTATAGTGACAGTTTTTATAGACATGTTCTCGGAAGGACTTTTAAGGATTGAGCCGGCAATCGAGACATATCGCGAAAGGCATTTGTTTTGTGTAAGCCGCAGTCCAGAATTCTCTAGTAAAAAAGGCACTAGTATATAAAAAGGACCCATCAGCGGACCAGGGCAGTGAAATAAATAATCCGAAATATCGATCAGTAAAGTGTTTATATAAATTATTAATTAAGTTTGTGTGCATATAAATTAAATTTAAGTGACTAGTTGAGTATATATAAATTAAGTGTTAGTGAGTGTTTAAATAAATTAGTAAGTAGCCATACCGTGTGTTTAAAATTTATCCCACCCGTTTATTGTTTAAGTAAATAACAGAAACATTACAATACGCTCTCTGAGACCTGCCTCTTAAATTTTTCCTCTACGAGTATAATGCCACCGTAGCAACTCTACGCCTAGGCCCACCGCATATTGAGTCCAGCACACGCACAGCCCACCGACAACCTACGCGTGTGTTATTCCGCAAACAATGGTTTAAAGTAGGGGACCGCACATTGATCCTAACCCACGCCGAGCACACTCCCAGCTCCTGTTCGCTTGGTTCGGTTTGAGTGTGTCGCACAGTTTTCGTGGGTCGTCTGCACAGCTCGATTTATTAAGAATGGAGAAGGTAATAGAGTTAGTTCGAAGTTTCCCAGTTAATTATGATACCAGTCATGGATATTATATACGATTCAAATTTAAGAATGAGTTGTGGGCACATATTGCCAAAAGGAGATACATTATAACGATGGTAGGTTAATGTCATATATTGTGAGTAGATATGTATAATTGAGTATGTATATACAATGTGGATCATTTGAGAGGTATCTTATCTTACGTATAAAACTTCTGTGTTTCAAAGTGAAGTATTATATAAGGTGTCCCATTTCAATCCGACCGGCGAAATAAAATAAGAACATTACAGGTTTTGAAGACAGTTATAGAAATTAAGAGGCCTGAGTACTTGTCGACGTCTAGAGGAACTGTCAAACACGAGCTGGGAATATCCTCAGATTACTTGATTTGACGGCGAAGTGCTGGCAACGCAGCATTGATTACGCATTCACTCGCTATTATAGATTAAATTCAGCGCGACAATATTGGACTTTCAAATTTTAAAATCCTGAAAACGGTGTATAAAATCGTATTATTGATATTCCATATTGAAATGTTGATAAAAAATGTAAGTTTCAAGGATGTATTCCGATTTCTTGAGTCAGTATACTCAAAATATTTAATAAATATATAAATAAATAGTTTGGCCTAGATTGATACATTTTGTTTACTCTTAGTTTACGTGGATTTAGATTTTTGGAGGTGTATGGAGGGATTTGATAATGTGATATAAACGTCCTATTAAATTTTGAAATATTAAGGGAGTGCATGGATTTTGTGTAGCATTTGCATGTAAAGAATGTGTGATAAAATGATTGATTGTAGGTGATTGATTGATTACATGGAATTTTGCCATACATGATTAGTGCATTTAGTTAGTTTTCTAGTAATTGAAGTGGTTTTGAATGTTTCAGTTCCTTTTATACTGTTTTATAAGTAAATTTCGAGTGTTGCCACGCTCTTTCTTTGTGCCTAATTAACGAGAAGGAGAAAAAAGATTATGGAGTTAAAGAAAATATTAATGAAAATGGAAGAATTGAAAGAAATATGAGAAATATAAAATAAGAGTTAAACTGATAGCTTGTAGCGAAGTGAGCGTGCAATTATGCCGAGCTAACTCAAATGCCGGAGAGTAGGGATGGGTTAAGTTAAAAGGGCGCCACTGTTTTGTTTTCGCTGAGCCAAAACAGAAGCTCTGCTTGCTGTCCTGGAATTCCCTATCAGTTAACGTCTTATATATAAGAAAAAAATATGAATATTTAAGTAAAAGATATTAGTATTATTATTAAAAAAAAAGAAAGATTAATAATAATAAGTTCTAAACGTCTATAAGCAGAGGCCTGGTGGTGAACAAATAAAACAAAGTAGTCGAACTATAGTTTGATCTATTTAACAAAAAAAAATATAATAATGTTTACGAATATACAGATATGTTAGTAGCACAAAGCCTAAATATATAAATAAATTATGGAAGTAAGACACAGAGCAAGAAAATTTTCACCAAGTTTCCTGTCGTAGCCGGGTAGTACCAACAGCTGGGAGCTGGTGAAGTAGTAGTATTTTACTCAGAAGCTACTTTTACTAATCCCTCGCTCAAAAACCTTGTTGCCCGTGTTTAAAACCCTAAAATACAACCAGTAATGAAGACATTGATAATTTTAAATAAAGTATAACAAATACATGGTTGAGCTCAAGGTAAATGAGAAAGTAGGTAAAAGTGATTAAATGCTAAGAGACCCTCAAAAATTAAGAGAACAAAAATTACGGATACTCAAAATATTGTGTGAATGATGCAAGATAAATGAATTGAAAACTCAATAACATAAAATAATTCAGAAGCTAATTAAGTAAAAAAAAAAAACTTTCTATTGGCTGTTCTACATTTCAGGCAAAAATTCTAGACATCAACTATAACCAAATACCCAATTGAAATATAATAATTTTGAAAATATCCCACATAATTTAGTTACATGGAACTTGTTGACATAGCCAATATATTATTTTAAAAAAATGTTTCAAACAACAGTAATGATTAACGCAAATAATTAGTAATAAATGTGATGTAACTCAAATTAAGCACTATAAAAGGCAAATAATTGAAAGTCTTTGTCGAACAAACTCCAAAATTACATATACTGGCCAAATTATGTCACCTGATGGTACACTACAAAATGTAATGAGTAATCCTTTATGGATTAGGCATAATAGATGTAGTAAACACAAATAACAAGACAAAAATATATAAATATGCCGTGAATATATGATAATTAATTCTAAATTGATTTGGATTAAAAAGAAATAATAAGTAAAGATACGGTATTTGGAGAAAGACTCAAATGAAATAAAAAAAACTGATAACCAGTAGAATTTCATATTTTTTTAATAAAAATAGACAAGTAAATAAATGAAAACGGAACTATATTATTTGTCTGATTGCAATTAACATAACTACGTGAAATATAGAACAAAAATCTAATAAAATAAAATTAACAACAATTAACTATTATTCGCCATCTTGACAAGAGCTATCTAATTTAGGTACCTATAAATGGAAGCAGAATAGTGAATAGCCTTGGTGTTGATTACGATAATTAAAACTAGTGTGGTCTAAATGGAAAAATACCTAAAGAAATAAATCACCTACTAATTTTCACAGTACAATTTAATTTTTTTCCGAAAATAATTAATTGAAGAAACATTTTCGCGAACAATGAGGCGACTTGATCTACAAAAACATAGAAAGTAAATGATATGAAAATAGAAAACTGTGTACCAATAGCTAATGAGATTTAGCACATAGTAAAAAAATGAATTCACTACATTTTCCACAAATAATAAAATATATTGAGTAATGTTGGCCATGAATAAATGAAAAAAAATAACTAAGTTTCTTAACATTAAAATGAAAAAAAGGATAAAGTAATCGCACTCTGACCCCTAATTAACCCAACCACCACGTGTCAAAATTAACCCAGAAATAAATTATACCGAAAATTACTTAAATACAGGATGAAATACAACAAACTAAACTTATAGTAAAAAAATATTACGAGTACCAATTAACGGAATAAGTAGAGGAAAATAATATCTTACCCTGGAATGGTTTATAGGGGTTTCAAAGAAATGTGTAGTCGGTGGTCTCAAATCCTGAATCCTGAATTTCAGATAAATCTGCACGTATTTAACCAAAGAACCAGTACAGAACTAACCATCCATGAAGATTTCTTTGGAGAGAAGGCCCCAAAATCCACAAGTAAGTGACAAAATACGGGGTATTGAATATCCCACCAGCCGAACACAATTCTTGAAGTCAAGAGAAATCAAAATTCTCTTCAAATTTCGGTCTCCCAGACCCCGATAAATATAAATCAAATAAAATGGATATTAGATGGTAAAAACTTATCCGCTTGATAAATTACGAAAGTGTAGAAACGATGAACTCGTTCGTCTACTCATATTTAACACGTGACCACTCACAATAATATAGACATACGAATCGAAAAATTGATAATAAAAACAGCAAAAAATGCAAAATACAACCAAGCACAATTCAACGTAAAAATTACATGTGATGTATTGTGAATAAAATAACAAACAAAACCCCCTGCCACCTTCCACCTTCTCGCCAATCGTCAGACCAAGGGCAATGTTATTTAGCACGAAATAGTTACACAGTTGCCAGATGTGATAATCTGAAATAGATGGCAGCACTTAACAATGAAGTGAAAATTATAAATGGGATTTGGATTTTAGAGAAATCTAGACATTTTTATGAAAAAATTATATAGTAAAAAATAAAGCATGATTTGTTTTTTGTGCAGGAACTTCAAAATTATTCCATATTAATCCATTTTGAAAAATATGTCATTAAGACATATTAGCTAGCTACATATGTTTGAAGTTCCCACACGCAGAATTATAAATTAATCTATCCACTGAAAGGACTAGAACTAATTTCATGTATTAAAGTCAGGAATCGTAATCCCATATTTTCCAATATGGCGGTGGTATTCAGGCCTCTTAAAGGCAAATATTCGATGCCACCAATACTTTTAACCTTACGTAGAAGGTTGAAGGTCAAATTTGTTCCGTCAGACTCAGAATACATGTCAATAAGTGTACGTTGATCGTTCGCAGTGATTGTGGAGCTGTGTCTGGGTTGGGTATGGCGTGTCTTCAATATGCGGTAGATAAGAGAAATGTGGACGTGGGGAACGCGTGTGTTGTGTGTGGATTTCAATATGCGGCAGGCCTTAGTGCAAATGTAGCAGTCGTCCAGCTCTTTTCTGCATTTAGCTATTACCAAATTCGGCCTTGTGGACTGACGTTAGTTTACTCGTACCTACTTGGTAGGTCCATATTCATTTTACGTCATAAAATATGTTTATAAATATATAATTGGTACCCAGAAATGTATTCATGAAGTCTCATTGGGTTATATGTGCAGCGTAGTATATGATAAAAATGACAGATGTAGTTACGATAAAGAACAAGCAAGAGATGAAAGGCTTTGGCAAGAATGCACGGATGATTCAGTATCATCGAAAATGATGAGCTCTAAAGACAGATATATATATATATTATAGTCGTTGTTATTACTGTTCAACCAAAAAGAACAAAAAAGCAAGTATAGCTGTAATTTCTGCAATAAATTCATGTGCCTAGAACACCTAACCCCACTATGCTTAGAATGAAACTTGAAAATGAGCATTTGGTTCGATGTTTTTTATTCAGATTGAGAGGACCTTTATTTCCATTATACTTAACGAATCTGGCAGATATGCGTCCGGCCGTTTTGCCCTCCTACCTGAAATCAACCGTTTTGCGCTCCTATAATTTCCCTCGTAAAATAAACCCTACCCGTTTACCTGAGGTCGGACCCGCTTTGCGCCCCGATAAGTAGATAGCTACTTGATTAGTATATTTTCGTAGAAATAGGATATTCCGCACTTTAGTACTGGCAATGATTATACATTATACTGGGCCAAAAAAATCTAACCGAACCTAACCTAACCAAAACCTGCTTAAATACTTGGAATATTCTATTTCTACGAAAATATACTAATCTAGTAGCTACTCACTTTACCTGCTTATAGGGGCGCAAATTGGCCGACCTCAGGTAAAAGGGTAGGATTTACTTTAAGAGGGATATATGGGAGCCCAAAATAGTCTATTTCAGGTATGTATTCGTGGATGTGTTCAGTTTTATGTTTCTGTTTTTAATTGTTTTTATCTGTTATATGACTTAATTTATATTGAATTTGAAATTCATAGAAAGTACCCAATTTAATGGATACTTAACCCAAATCCAAAGAATAAATTAAAATATGGAAGTTGTAATCTTCTTTCAAGGTTTTATGAAACTGGTCTCTGACACCGATGTTAGTTATAATGTTCTACCGCGGTATGTCAATTAAAGAGGTTTAAGGCTCCAGATGATAGATATATATAAATTAATATATTTCAGGTTATTTTGATGTAGAAATAATCCAGCAATTGAGTTGGTAAAAGTGTTAATTTAGTTTAAGTTAATTGTTCATGTTAATTTCTTTGTTACATCCAGATTCAAGTTGTTTTTAGTCTTATTAACGGTATATAGCACAACTAGTTGCCAACGGTTTCACACAAACATTTGGAATACAATATTTTCAAACTTTTTCGCCAGTAGTTGGATACTCTACAATAAGAATACTGTTCGCTTTATTCGTAGAATTAAGTTTAGATAATAACCACTAACCGCATTCTTAAATTGAAACTTGGATTCAGAAATTTACATGGTACAACCAGAGGGGCTTATTCTTAAAAATAATGAAAATAAAGTAAGTTTGCTGAAAAAAGCTATATATCGATTAACATCCTCCTCCAGAATTAGGAATATTGAAGCAAAAAATATCTTAAAAGACTTACGTTTTCAGAAATCAGCGTTTGAACCATGTATATTTCTTCCAAAATAATGATAAATTCATAATTCTAGTTACCCTCTGCATGTTGATGATTTTTTGATTTATTCCAATTCTCCAACCTCAAACAGAAATTTTCAAAACAATTTAAAATGAAAGAATTGTGTTCAATAAAGTATTTTTCAGGATTAAATATTGATTTTGATAAGAAAAGCAATATCAATAAGGTTAACTAGAGTAACTATATTTTAGAATTATTAGAGCGTTTTAAGTTGAGTGATGCAAACACTGTTTTGACTCCTGTTGAAGTTGGTTCGAAACAATGATTTTTTTCTGCATTTTATTCTCTCTACACGTTGGTATAAACAGTTCCCGCTTCGCGGGAAGTTTTTTTTGATGCTCTCGTTCCCTTTTAATGGGCAGATAAATTTATTTGCCAGTAAATTTATCAATGAGTTTGATGGAGAAACTTAAAAAATATATCAGCAACATTTATCTGTTAGATAATGTTGAGTAGCAGATAACTATCTGATACTTTATCATGAACTCGTGAAACTGGCCCTAACCAATCATTCTTTCCATACCAATCATACTTTGTGAATATACAGAAACTTGAGTCATGGGCATGACGCTCAGGTTTTAAAAAACAAATGTTTTAGTGAGCTTTTATGTTCTAGAATTATCGTTTTTATTTCCCGGAAAAACTCATGAGACTTTTCAACTTCATGCATACGTCCGGTTTGAATATTTGCCTACAAAAACCGTAAAATACCTCTAATTCAGTTTGCCATCTAGTATGTAAATTTAGAAAATAATTCCACTACAGCTGAATTAATTCCCATGAAATCACTTTTATATAAACGCCATAATGGACTTATGTTGAATGAGTTAGTACTAAATAAATAACAATTTCGCTCTATTACTGTTTCTTAGCAAAACTTGTTCATAGAATTACACGCAATGCTATGTCATATTGTTTAGAGAAAAAAATAGAAACACATGCAAATTCTAGATCGTTGCTGATTTTAATACAAAATTTGATTATTTTCTAACTTATTAGTTCATATGATCCGTCAAATCGGATGACCAAAAACATAACCTTATAAATGGTTCGTACTGTAAAATATTGCAACAACCTTCTTTTTTGTGTGAACACACAAAAAACTAGATTTGCTGTTCAATATCTAAAAGTGATTTTTTATTGATTAATATGGACCCGACCAATGACGTAGAAATAGAATAGACCCATTTATTTACATTAAATACTGAAGCCAACATTGCAAAAACAATAAAGAGACCTTATTTGTATATAACGCTACGCTCTAGTTACTCAACGAAAAGTAATTCTGGGAGTTGGCTCACAGTGAGAGTTCTGGTTTTGAGTTGCCCATTCATAAAATTCAAATGAAATTTTACTATAAATACGTTTCGCTCGAATCAAGAAAGACAAACGTTATCGGATTGTGTAGATAAAGATTAGATTATATCAAATAAAAGACGCAAATAGTGTAAGTGACCTTAATAAGCGAATTTCTTATATAGACGATACTTTTTTGGCTTGCGTGAAAAATATTACAAAAAAAATTAAAAAGTAACGTTCATATTTAGTAAATAATATGGATATTATTAGACTGACTAAATTCTTTGGGGAAAATTGACGTCATTTTGCGATATGCCATTTATCGGCGAAATAGTTGAAAAATTCATAAAATGTTCGTACACTGAAATAATTGAAATAATTCAGGCCATATCCAAAACGTTCTAATTTATTAGAATATGTGTAGAGATGGATATGGTGATAAACAATGTAATAAGTATGTGGAAAGAAACATTATTGCAGTGCAGAGGTTTGGAATAATTGCGTGAGACATAGCGAACGACTGGATTATTTGAGAACAACATATGGTCAAAACAGATATTCAACCAATAGTAATAAATACAATACGATGACGGGAGCTCAGATTCGATAAGTAAATAACTAAAAATCAATATGTTTTTTGTAGTTTTCTTTTTTCAGTTGTATAGCAGTAATTGATGCTGCAAAATTTGTTAATTATGTGTAAGAGAAAATAATAGATAATAATAGACATTTTTTGGGGATTTTCATCTACTGTACTTTCGGCAAATACAGAAGAAAATAATAATTCTATAATTTGGCAAAAATGCCGACCTTAGGAGTATTAGTCATAACGTTCATTTCTACTGTCATTATGATTCAGATGCATATGGTTGGTAGTCACGTGTCGAAAACGATTCAGCGTTTTTACGTTACGCGAGTTATAGAACCAGAAATTTCTATAAATAAATAATAATATTATATTACTGTAAATAAGATAAGAAATGCAGAGTTAGCTTTGTTTTAATATATATATATATATATATATATATATATATATATATATATATATATATATATATATATATATTGAACTTATCGTAAGAAAAAGTAAAAAGAATGGAACACAAAAGTATGAAATTTGCAACCTTGTAGAGTAACAGATGGAAATTAATTATTTCACACAGCTGGAATTATCTTTTCTAATGATGATAATATAAGAAGAATATATATTTTCTATTGAATTGAACATTTATCATATTAGTTATGCTTCAAAACGAAAGAGATACATAAGTAATAGTAAAATTATTTACCTTAGGATTTCAGATTATAAACTGCATTATTTTCATAAAATTTTAATCATAAACTCATTTTCTTGTATATAGCAAATTTGTATCCAGTATTTCGAACATCTAACAATGAATCTGAAAAGAAAATCAATTATTATCAGACAATAATAAATAGAATGTTAGATCACGATATATACCAACAAAAGTGTAATGTTTATATTAAAAAGGAGATAACTGGAGTGACAACTAAAAATTTCATGTCTGTTAATGAAGTACACTTAGTGCGGAGGTAGATTCTACCATAGAATTATTTATGTTTGTGAACTTTTGACAATAGAAAAATATGATGACAGAAATAAATAAAGAGCCAAGTTTGTAATAGATAAATATGTAATGATGAGTAAAGATTTAATTGAAAGGCATTATGACAGATATTTGACCATTTTAGATTGTATATGGATTGATATTGAAATTTAAAGTCAAATAGATATAATTTTGTTAATTAAAATAAGGTAGATTTTTGAAAGAATGAGTATGTAAATAGGAATGGTAAATTAGTTTGAAATCTTACATCAACAATCCATAATCATAGAAAAAATATAAAGACATTTATTGACATATGAAATATTAGATAAGACAAAGTATATTCTATCTAGTATGTAGTAAGTTTTTTGTTTTACAAATAACAAAGCGGACAACAAAAAATTTGTTGATTGGAAAAACAAAAGGTTGGTGAAGCGAAGCTAATGGAGAAGGACGCATGTAAGAAAATTTTATAAATTTTATAAAGATATTTGGGAAATTATTAGAAATTAAAGTCAAAAGACATTGCAAACATTTAATCAATATACATTGAACATTTTGAAAAGAAAATACTTGGAAATAATAAGAATTTGTGGGAAATATAAACATTTTAAATTTGAGAGGGGACGCTACCCGAATTTTCAAAAAAGTAATCACTTTATAATGAGAAAATACGTTTCCTAAACCATTATCATCGTAACATAAACATTATAAGCAAAAATATCTAAGTGATTTAACAAGAATTTACGAACTTACCTGCCATACAAACTATAAAGTTTGTAACTACAAGATTGAAGGAGATCCAGCTTTGGTACAGAAGATTCCACATCAATAGAATATACTAGAGACTTCACAGTGTTGTGGTCAGGTTAGTGTTTTTAACGATTTATTTGGTTAACCATATTAAACTCAAACGTAATTCATAAATTTGGCCAAATTACACAATAATAATTTTAGGTATATAATAATAGTTGGTATTTGTAATTTGCACTGTATTATATTTGTTTTAACATAAGTTTTATTTACTGGTTAAGATGCTTTCCAATTTTACGCTTGTTTGATAATTATAGGAACTAAATTTGAGTTGTTGATTTTCAGTTACATGTCATTTGCCAAACACAGGGCAAGGTTTCATAACACATAGGTTGAATTACTGTGTTTCATATAATCGATTCACAGCGTTGATGGAGATGATTTTAGCAGGTTGTTTGTGGGATGCAGATTTCATATATTTTCTTGTTTAATTTATCCTGAACCCAACGAGAGTAAGTGTTCTCATGCTCTACATTAAAACATTAAACTAATAAATAAGAATATAAATCATATAACCTGAGCTAGCCAATACAATTTAAAAAACATAGATAAAGTTAATAGATAAATAATTAATAATAGAAAATCAAATATATATATATATATATATATATATATATATATATATATATATTCATATCCATTATTATTTAAGTTGTTGTTGTTGAAATGGGTTGTTGAATATAAAATGTTGTTTGGTTTAAGTCGTTATAGTTATAGTTACTTAGTTGGTAAAAGTCGTTGTTTAATATAATTCGCGAGACTTTCTACAGCGATAGCCTTTTTATTGGTTTTTAATAAATGCCGTTAACTTAACAAAATTAAAGGAGCTACAGGTCTATAAATTCCAGCACAACAGAAACAGAAGATGCAACGTCAGCGTTAGTAGGAGTCTTGTCTTTGATCTTACTAAAAATTGAATTTATTGTGACGTATTGTTTATTCGCAGTTTTTATGTTATGCGGTTCAAAGTCTCCGGCAAGTTTGGGTGCGACAGATTTTATATATGGTAAAGAAATATAAATTGGAGAGGTATGAATAATAGTTGTAATGTCACTGTTATCTTAGTTTCGTATTTAGGCGTCATTAGGCATTAGTAATGTCATTTTTATTGTCAGAAGTATTGCATCAAATACATTTCAGAAGATATAATAATAATAATAATAATAATAATAATAATAATAATAAGGGGTCCAAAGGGTAGTGAAGCGTCTCTTACAGCCTCTCCTATCAATTCCTACTTGCACCTCCACGTCGGTAGACCCTGGTAAACCTGGAGATTCAAGATCGGGTAACCAACCCCCGGTGGCGAATCTACAGCAGGTGGGCAAACGCGAGAGGGAGAACAACCGGTACTGAGGGCTAGCAACCCCCATACTGAGAAATAATACCGCTCCTGTAACTACTAGGAAGCAAGCCTCGGATGCCTCTGGTGGTGCGACTGCACCAGATGGCGGGAATGTACAGTCACTAGCGGGAAGGCGTGGAGCAAGTGGCACGCGCCCGCAAACCGGAACCACAAGGCCAAGGTCAAAGGACACCGAAAGCGGCAATGGCGAGCGACGCTTGGAAAACCTATCCCAGGAAACTCCCGCTCACTCACCAGAAGTCCAAAGACGGCGTATGCGCTGGACCAGGCAAGACAACCTTGACCTTATGCGCGCATATTTCTTTGTGACACACGCCGGACAAGACAAGACTAACTATAGAACCAGACTACACGAACATTGGTCCGAAACCAGACCCGACTTCCTACGGGACCCACAACAATTATCTGATCAAGTAAGATCTATTATCAGACGTAAGGTCCTAACAGAGGCTGAAATAGAATACCTGAAAAACCATTCAAGACGCCAGGATAACCAGGAAAATCAAAACACCAACGGAGAACCAGCGGCTGTACAGAGAAGATCAACCATTTTTGAAGTAGCAGCAGAAGATATTCCAGCTGAAATTGAAAACACATTAGAAGCAAACAAACTAAAGTATGCTGGAGTACCGTTCCAAAATCGTCCGATTCTCCCAAAATTAAGGTACTCGCAGGTAGCAAAAGAGATCGTTACGCAAACCAACAGTGCCCTTAAGGAGAAACTGAGAGACTGCTCGTCACTGGAAGACACATGTCATTTGATGTACTGCTCGGCGCTTACTGTTTTAGAGCTGCTAGGCACTCCACTGAGACACCCTGAAACTGTTAAAGAGAAACACACAACAAATACAGAACCTCCATGGGTTAAAAGAATACAATACAAAATAGAAAAATTTAGAAGGGAAATTGGACAGATTCATGCTTACCTCAATAGCCCTGAGCCCACAACCCGCATAAAAAATATAATACATAAAATACACAAGAAACTTAAGTCCAAATATAACTCACCTGACAGGAATCAACGTCTGTCATCTTATATGGAGGAGTTAAAACAAAAAATCAAAATGTTGGGAAATAGAATAAGAAGATACAAAGAGAGGGTTGCCCGGTACAAAGAAAATCGTATATTCCAACAAAATCAAAAGCTATTCTACCGAAACTTGGGATCGAAAGAAACAAAATATACGAACGCTCCACCTAATGAAACAAACATGCACAAATACTGGACACAATTGTGGGGAACCAGAGTGAAACATGATGAAAATGCGTTCTGGATCAAGAAAGAGGAAGAAAGAACGGCCCACACTCAAGAAATGGAGGATATCCGGATATCTTCCCAAAATGTTAAAGACGCCGCACAGAAACTGGCTAATTGGAAAGCACCAGGAATTGATAAAGTTCACGCATACTGGTGGAAGAGCTTAACGTCGGTTCATCAAATCTTCGCCAACCAACTAAATGAATCCATGGAAGATCCACAAAAGATACCACCCTTCTTCACAAAAGGTATAACTTACCTCCTGCCCAAAAACGAGAAAGTCGAAAACCCCCAAAATTACCGACCGATTACCTGCTTGCCCATCGCATATAAAATACTCACCTCAATCATAGAGCAGAAAATTAGTTCCCACCTAAAAAGAAACCAACTGCTAGCTTGGCAACAGAACGGCTGTAAGGCAAGGGCACGGGGAAGCAAAGAGTGGCTGATTATTGATACAGTGATCACTAACCATGCCAAACAAAGGAAAAGGAACATTTCGGTTGCTTGGATAGACTATCGAAAGGCATTTGATTCTGTCCCACACTCGTGGTTACTCAGAGTACTAAACATCTACAAAATCAACAACCACTTGATTGAATTCCTTGAAAAAATTATGGAGACGTGGGAAACCTCCCTGAACGTGAACGTGGGAGAAACTCATTACACCACCGCAGGAGTGAGAATAGAGAGGGGCATTTTCCAAGGGGACAGCCTCAGCCCGCTATGGTTCTGCTTGGCTCTAAATCCACTTAGTAGTCTACTTGAAGACAGCTACTGTGGCTACACAATATCCAGGGAGCCACCCGTGAAAATCAATCATCTTCTCTACATGGACGATCTGAAACTATATGCGTCGAACTCAGACCAGCTCACCTCACTGCTAGAACTGGTATCTAGTTTCAGCGGATCCATAAGGATGGAATTTGGGCTTGAGAAGTGTGCATTTGTCCATGTCAAAAAAGGAAAAGTACAAGACTCCGAAAATATTACACTTATAGATCAAAGCCAATTTGAACCACTTCCTCCAGAAGAAATGTACAAATACTTGGGAATCCAACAAGCAGTTAACATAGACCAAAAACACTCAAAGGAACAGATTGAAAACACACTGAAAAAGAGATTACAATCAATCCTCAAATCACACCTCTATTCTAGATCAAAATTCTCAGCTATCAACTCTTGGGTGGTACCAGTGGTAACATACAGCTTTGGCATTGTCAAATGGAGTCCTACTGATCTGGAAAGTCTAGACAGATTGATTCGAACATCGCTTACAAGGAGGAGGTTACATCATCCCAATGCATCTACAGTCAGGTTATATCTCCCAAGGAGCAAAGGCGGAAGAGGACTTATAAATCTGAAAGAAATGCACAATAAAGAATGTGAAAAGCTGTTTACTTATCTGAAGTCCGTAACACACCCCGCATATAGAGCAATAACAGCTATTGACTCCTCTCTCTCACCCTTAAAGTTAGCGAATGAAAATCCACCTGAAAAAGAAAATAAGAACTACTTCGCTGAACTAGAACAAATCTGGAAAGGTAAAGAACTGCATGGAAGATATGCTGCAGCTTTAGCAGGGCAAGAGGTTGATAAACGCTTATCAAATCTGTACCTGTCGAGTGGAACACTCATGGCCGAAACGGAGGGTTTTCTACTGGCCATACAAGATCAAATAATAAGCACACGAAACTACAGACGATTCATCATCCGACAGGAAATCCCATCCGATAGTTGCAGATTATGCCAGGAAAAACCAGAGACCATTCAACACCTCTTGGCAGGATGCTCCTACTTGGTATCTCGGGACCACAAGAAAAGACACGATGATGTAGCCAAAGTATTCCACCAGGCAATCTGCATAAAATATGGTCTGCTGACAGAACAAGTGCCCTATTACAAGTACACCCCGAAAGAACAACTTGAAAACCAAAATGTAAAAGTATACTGGGACAAAAAGATAATTACAGATAAGGAAATAGCACACAATGAACCAGATATACTTGTACTAGAAAAACAAGGAAGGACAGCTAATATAATAGACATCACTATACCTAACGATCACAACATTAAAGAAGCTAGGACCCAAAAAATACACAAATATATTGACTTAGCGCACGAACTAAAGGATGCTTATCAATTAGAACACGTAACCATACATCCGCTGGTTATCTCAACCACTGGCCTCGTTAAAGTACATTTACAAAACGAGTTAAAGAAACTGAAATTGGAAAATGTTGATAAGAACATAATTACCGCCCAACAAGCAGCTATATTGGGAACATGCCGAACCGTCCGACGAGTGCTCACACATGACTAGGCTGCTGAAACCTTGAGAATCCCAGCCTGGAAATGCCAATCCTCCACTAACAAGTGTGATATAATGAAAAAAAAAATAATAATAATAATAATAATAATAATAATAATATCTTTATTGCTTCAAATTGATACAAATCAATATAGCAAGAAATCCGATACAGTGTCTATAAATAAATACATATTAGTGTTTTTAAATGAAACTCAAGGTCTCTAGTTAATTCCACAATATAATACAAGTTATTGAAAATTCTAAAAAATTGACAATTGTTTCGATAAATCAATATCATCGTCAGAATGACAGAAGTTACATTTCATTTTATGCCTACCTGATGTTTAGTAGTTATATTTGGCTAGACCAAGAAGTAACCTAACTTGTGATTGGCTTAATATATGTTTATAGAAAAAAGAAGAAGATGTGATATTACAAATATTGAAGCTCAGATATTATTAGCCCTATGGTGATATCCTGGATATCATTTTTCCAATTAAGATCAGTATAACTGTGCAATGATATAGAAAACCAGGAAAACTATATCTGCTGATCTTTACAATTATCACTTAAGAAGACAGTTTATTAGTGGAGAATTCCCTAGATTTAACTGTTCATTGACAACTCCATATTGTGGGTTTCTTAAATGTCTTCTAATTTCCAGTTCGTCAAGGAAATCCAGTTCTTGTTTCATTTCACAAATATGCAGCACTTCTAGTTTTGTGTTAGGTGTCAATGAATGATTGGTGTCAAGTAGATGTTTTGCGTAGTGAGATTTATCTGGTTGTTTTAATCTGTATGCTCGTAAGTGCTCACTGTATCGTATTTCAAAATTCCTAAGGGTCTGACCCAAATAGACAGCATTACATTCTGGACATTTGAGTTTATATATACCTGACTTCTTTAATAGTGGTATTTTTGTTTTTACATTTAACAATTTTGTACTAACGTTATTTTCTGTTTTAAAAGAAATTGTTGTATTCGTTGCTGAAGATATTATCTTTGAAATATTATTAGAAATATTTCCTGCATATGTGATGGTTTTATAAGATTTAATTTCATCAGCTTGTTCAGGATATATTAGTTGTAATGCCACTTTTGCCTCTTTTTTACTAATAAGCTTATTTATCATATCTAATGGATAACCGTTAGATGTTGCTATTTGTCTAATTGTATTAATCTCTCTATCAAAATTACATCTGTTCATAGGAACTGAAAAAGCTCTATGTATCATTGAATTATATGCTGCTAGTCTGTGTGACACAGGGTGGTTAGAATTGAATGGAATTGTTACATCAATTTGTGTTGGTTTTCGGTAAATTGAATAATCAAGTACATTATTAACTCTTTGAATTTTTAAATCAAGAAAATTGATTGAGCTATTTTCTTCAATTTCTAATGTAAATTCAATTTTCGGGTGTAAATTATTGATGTGGTTGAAAAATACATCTAATTGTCGTTCACTACCCATAAAAAAATGTCATATATATATGCAGGAAATATTTCTTATAATATTTCAAAGATAATATCTTCAGCAACGAATACAACAATTTCTTTTAAAATAGAAAGTAACGTTAGTACAAAATTGTTAAATGTAAAAACAAAAATACCACTATTGAAGAAGTCAGGTATATATAAACTCAAATGTCCAGAATGTAATGCTGTCTATTTGGGTCAGACCCTTAGGAGTTTTGAAATACGATACAGTGAGCACTTACGAGCATACAGATTAAAACAACCAGATAAATCCCACTACGCAAAACATCTACTTGACACCAATCATTCATTGACACCTAACACAAAACTAGAAGTGCTGCATATTTGTGAAAAGAAACAAGAATTAGATTTCCTTGAAGAACTGGAAATAAGAAGACATTTAAGAAACCCACAATATGGAGTTGTCAATGAACAGTTAAATCTAGGGAATTCTCCACTAATAAACTGTCTTCTTAAGTGATAATTGTAAAGATCAGCAGATATAGTTTTCCTGGTTTTCTATATCATTGCACAGTTATACTGATCTTAATTGGAAAAATGATATCCAGCATATCACCATAGGGCTAATAATATCTAAGCTTCAATATTTGTAATATCACATCTTCTTCTTTTTTCTATAAACATATATTAAGCCAATCACAAGTTAGGTTACTTCTTGGTCTAGCCAAATATAACTACTAAACATCAGGTAGGCATAAAATGAAATGTAACTTCTGTCATTCTGACGATGATATTGATTTATCGAAACAATTGTCAATTTTTTAGAATTTTCAATAACTTGTATTATATTGTGGAATTAACTAGAGACCTTGAGTTTCATTTAAAAACACTAATATGAGCATATTCCACGAAGTAAGGGTCGAGACAGTCAATTTCAATAAATACATAGTTCATGCAGCAAAATCACAAAGAAAATTAACAATAAAAGAGCGAGAGAATAGGTGATCTCTCACTTGTGGTTCTTGTGCCTGTTTTTCTATGTGGTGTCACGCCGAGGTGTCTCTTCCCGTCTTCAATTTCCTGGCTCCTCATCAATTCCTCTACTGTGTATACAGTTCCATTCACTATGAGTTTGTTGTACCGCATTGTTGCATGCTCTCCTAGTTCTCTTGCCGAGATCAAATGTTTTCTAAGCACTTTACGTTGTTCCTGTACATCCCTCGGGAAGTCTTCATTGATGCTAGATTTAGTTCTTTTAAGTTGTTTACTGGCTTTCAGGATGTCAATTCTTTTATAACCATTTCGAAGTTCTACCATTATCGGTCTGATTTTGTTTTCTTCTCTTTTGCCTATCCTTTTAATCTCAACTATATCTTTTTCTGCATCAAACTCTACACCAGTTATTTTCACCACTTCAGCTACTTTATGTTCTTGCATTTTTTGATCCTCGTTATTAGCTTCATCGATTCCAAAGATAATAATATTTTTTCTCTTGGATTCTCTCTGTAATTGCTCGATCTGATCATTTTGTATCCTTAACAAACCCATGAGTCGTTCATTCTCCTGTTTTCTTGCTTGATTTTCAGCTTCTAACTTTGACAATTAAGTTTGTATATCATCAATTTTACCTTCAATTCTTATGTTTCTTTCTTCGGCGATCTTAAGTTTATCTAAAATTTCTTTAGCATAATTTTCCATATTCAGTAATCTTTGCACTTCTAAAAATAATCTGAAGCCAACCCTGTTGGCACTCTTGAAAAAGTTCTAATATATCTGCCTACTAATTTACTTGTGTTATCTCCATTTAAAAAACTGGTTTCTTGTCTACCGGCTGATTACTGTTTAATAATGGATACTAATTTAATGTGGCATATAACTAACAATATATAAGTAATCTTACTTGGCTGGTAGTTAATCTTGCTGCAATTTACAACAGGCACTTATTACACTAAGGTGAATGATTACGTTTAGTTTATAAATTAAAAATATTGCATTAATCCACAAATATCAGAGTATTTTAAGGAGCAGAGCTTAAGCACGCTTACTGAAAATAATGCCAGAACCGGACTCCAGTTATAATAGAAAAGCTTGTAAAGTATTTTTAGATTTTTATTGTGAAAAATTGGATTAGAAATTTGTATGACTCTGTTTTCATCTGCTCAATCAAGTTAATTTTTGTATAGGGACCGAGAAATATGACGTTTATGCCATCTGCCGTGAAAAAACATGAACAATGTGATGTAAACACTATTAGTAGTATTAGTAGTTTTGTATAATCAGTGTTTTTAAATGTCAATTTTTAAAACTGATATTGAATGTTTGTGATGTAGTCATCAAAAGTATCTTTCTGTATTTATGGCTGTTCAAATATGCTGTATAAAAATACTACGCAGTAGGCAGTTGAAATTTTATAGTTTCCCCGAAAGTCCATTGAACACTGCGTGGATAACCTTAAAACGTCAAAAATGGATAAATGCAGTAAAAACCCATATGTAAGTAAAATGTTCTAATTAAAACATTTTGTTAACTATTATTTTCTGTATAATCAGTATGATACTACAATTGGCAGCTATTAGAAAACGTCTAAACTAGTTATGTGTTTGCAGACTTTAATATTATATAATAAGTTCAAATAAATAAATACTATTAAGGGAAAGAAAGTAAACATTTGTACAAAAAGAATCACTTCAAGTTTTTTAATTACCTTTCAGAAAACATCGGGAGGATTGGGAACCAAATAAAAATACTAGAATTTGCAGTGCTCATTTTGTCAATATTCAAAAATCAGATAATCCCCTACACCCATCTTACATACCAACAACTTTTCCTGGCAAAGAAAATAAAAAGATCTGTTCATTTTTTGCATTTTGTAGGTTGTTTATTATACTGTTTACATGTTTTTCTTATTTAACAATGTTTTTCTTATTTAACACCAGGGCGCTCTACTTTCGGCATAAGTGCTGCCTCTATTGTTCCGTCTCGATCCCTATTACGTCGATGATATGAATTATATTTTTTTCAACCTCAGATTAACAAATAAAATAGATATGTTTGTTTTGACTTTTTCCTGCCCCAAACATTGAGTCACATTCTAAGCTCATTTGCGGGACATTTCCACGGCTTTGCCATATTTACAAATCCTCTTTAGTTGCGGGAAAAAAGAAATTAGAAGTTTAATTGAAAATGTGTTAAAAAGTTATGCAGATAAAAAAAAATTAATACTAATTTCTGCATTTGAGTCGCTGCTTTTAAAATTAATTAATAATACTTGAATTTTATTTTATAAAGGCATCTTCTTATATAAAGTTTAAACAAGAATTTGTTGTATCCTTACATACCTTTATGGTTATAACTAAAAGTGGCAACATTGCTTAAAATTTCAGTACCTGTTTAATGTGTCAATAGTAATCTAATTAGTAGTTTTGTCCTTGTTTAATTACCATATAAAGAGAGATGCAAATATCGTCAGACTGTGATCGATGATCATTTCGAATAGGTCGTAGTATTGTAGTAAATAATGTCAAACGTGGTTTGTTTATACGAGCGCCATTACGACTAGAGAGTAAACATTTAGTTCTTTCGTTTTGATGGGTTTTTCAAAAATTTTAGTGACAAAATAAACTTTTAAGTTAATTAATTTAATGTTTTTGGATTATCATGGTTCGTCGGTGCCAAGTTTGTCAGAAAAACAGCCGAAATTACCAAGGCCATGTAGCTACAATATCATCCCCACATTTTATAATTCATTCATTCTTTCACTACTGGCGTTTAGAATTGTTGGCCGCAAAAGTAAACGTGTTTATGAATGAATAGCCCTCTCTATGTTTATTATTACTCTAAGGTTTCAACCAATAGCAATACATTATTCTCGCCAATAATTCGGTATTATACTGAATATTTCCCTCATGTGTAAAAAATCCCATAAGAGGATTGATTACAGCGGTAACTGTACTGTAGAAACCAAAAGAGCACTGCTAAAATGACATTATTTACATATCCACGGTAATCCCATTGCGAATCCATGATCATTGAAAATTAAATCAGTTTGACAAGTAAAGTCAAAAAATATTTTTAAAAATGTCTCGTTTCGGATGTGATTCATTGGGAGTTATAGAAATTAAAGTGATGGAATGCGAACCAAATAACACTAAACACAACAGACAATACGTGTGGCGACAGTTTATGAGCTTTTGGGCCGAAAAAAAATATACATTGGATGAAACAACACAAATCAACGTTTTGGCAGAAATATTAACGGACTGGGCATTCAATAGGCGTAAGCAAAATGGCGAAGAGTACAAGAAATTCACTGTTAAAACAATTTGGAACGTCACCGCAAAATTACTAATGAATAAGTTTTTCACCGAATATAAAATTATTATTAACCCTTTTACAGACATTGAATTCACAACAGCCAGAGATGCGAAAAATGCCAAGAGAGAACAATTACAAACTGATCCAGCGAAAAGAAAAGAAAGTGCAGTTTTTCCAAAGTACGATGAATTTCACAATATGGTTCGTGGTTGTGATGAAGACACTCCAGATGGGTTACAAAGAAAGGTATTTTTGTTTCTGCTTTTGAGTTAGCTTGACGTGGTGGAGAAAGCTACAAGTGCTGTATTTACAAAGACAACGCAAGGAGGGGAAAAACCATGCGCTTCACCGAAATGGCTAATAATGAATAAAATCAATCCTGATTCTTGTCCTATTCTATTATACAAAAAATTCTTAGAAAAACGGGATGGAATAAAAACAAATCGACTTTTTCTTACCATAAATCCCGCTTGGAAGTTGAACAGAAAATGGTTTAAAGATGTTCTCGGTGGACGAAATACAGTAAGCAAATGGACTAACATACAAGCCAAAATATCAGATTTGAATACCGAGAATATTAAACTAACTAACCATTACTTACGAGCTACGGCTGTCTCCAATCTCGCTAAAAAGGGTGTGGGCGAACAGCAACTTATAAAAATCACTGGCCATTCCAATTCCAAATCAATAACGCCATATCTTCAAATGGATGAAAATCACCATGAAGAAATAGTGACAAAAATGCGTGGTAATGATGTACCACAGCACTTTCAAACATCTTCAGCCGATAATGTACCGGTATCTGCATTGTCTAATTAGAACACAAAGAGTTATTACAATTGTGTATTTTATTGCAATTCCTGCAACTTTTAGTTTAGGTTTACTTTAAAAAAATCGTTTTATTATATATTTCCGTTCTTTCTATTGAAAATATTTATGGAAAAGTCGTATTTTTGGGTCTTTTTATTTTGTTTGTACCTAACAGCAAGTTTTAAAATGGATATTTTGTATTAAAAAAAAAAATAGGAATTTATTATTTATACCAATATTTGTATTCGGGAAATATTCCCCCGAATTACACTCGTGCATCAAAATAACCAGATAATTTTGCATTCGAGCGTGTTGTCTTGGGAAAACTGCATTCGGTGTCGGGCTCTTTCTCCAAAATATGAAAATGAACTCATGCAGTTTTTAGACAACACGCTGTCATGCAAAATTATCAGTATTTTTGATGCACTTGTGCAATTACTTCCAATAAAACTGCTTCCTTATCGATAATACCTTGTTTTTATTGAAACGTGAAAATTCTACTTTGAATTCGTCATTATTAACAACTAGAAGTGCTTCGAAGTTTATTGAAAAATGAACACAAACCGATTCAGTGCCATCACCCAAAAGAATATTGAACATTTAATACAAAATTCCACTCCACAAAACACAATAAAATACAAAAAATGTATATGGAATCAGTTTGAAGTATTTTGCAGGATCAGAAACTACCAACTACAAAAAAATACGAGTATTCAAGAAATTGCAAAAATTCTAGAAGACTGGGCAGCAAGTATGAAAAAATGTAACGGCGAAGATTACAAAGAATATACTTTGAAAACCATATGGAATGTAACAGCCAAGTTGATACAGGAAAAATGCTACCTAAAATTCAATATAAGCTTTAATCCTTCTCAAGATTTGGAATTTAGAAGAGCGAGAGATGTGCGAAATGCCAAAAGAAAAGAATTGCAAAGTTATATAGAAAAAAGAAAGCAAAATGCAACAGCACTAGAAGAAGAAGAATATATGAATGTGATCGGTTCGTGTGACAAAAATACGCCTTCGGGTCTCCAAATGAAGTTCTTTCATATTATTTCCTATGAATTAGCATGGCGCGGAGCCTTATCCATTATATCAGGGAGGAATTAAATAATTCAGGTGAAAAAATAGGACGATTAGAATATAATCCTATATTTAGTAAAACTTGCCAGGGTGGGAATAAAAAATGGTTGACACCTAACTCAGAGAATCCTGAACGGTGCCCCATAAGATTGTATAATAAGCTTATGGATAAACGCGGTAAAAATATCACCACTGATCGATTTTTTCTTACTCCAAATCCTTATTGGAAAAATGCAAATGCTACTTGGTATAAAAATGTACCAGTGGGTAAAAATGAAATGGGCAAATGGTTAAAGAAATCAGCTGAAAAATGTGGACTTGACACTAAGAAAAGAAGAATAACTAATCACACATTCTGAAGAAACTACCATAGCCGAAGATGAATCAGAATACTACAAATAACTGTCAGTACCAAGTTCCTTATTTTTACCTTTCCTCACCTTTTGACTATAGGAAAGACAATTTTTATTAACAATTTAGAAGATTTATTAAATATATTAAATAAGCTTAATATTAAAGAAAAAGTAAATCAGAAGAATTTTGAGATTTGGATTCATCTATCAATTCAAATAATTCAAAAATGGATATAGCAGCTACAAATTTATCTACTACCATTAACTACATTTAAATTGAAGCTTCAAAATATCAAACCTTACGTTGGTGATAGTAATAATCTAAATAAATGTATCACTAATTATCACTTTTTAGGCCTCTTAGAATAGTATAGAAAATTTATTCGCAATGTTGGTAGAATTAAAAAGCCATTAACAAATTGTCTTAGAAAGAATAACAAAATAGAACACTCACAAGTTTCACTGCAAAAATCTATTAGTTTCCAAGCTTATCTTAGCATATCCAAATTTCGAGAACCCCTTTCAAATAATAACGGACGCATAAATGTACGCCATTGGAGATGTCTTAAGTCAAGACAATCACCCCATTTGCAATGCGTCCAGAATTTCAAATTCTGAGGAGATCAACTACTATAGAGAAGGAGCTCCTAGCAATTGCGTGGGGATGCGAATACTTCCGCCCCTACCTTTTCGGACGACAATTTAAAATTCTTAGCGATAACAAGCCGTTAGAATGGTTGTTGTCCCCTAAGGAACCAACTCTCGCCTCGCCTGATGCGTTGGCGATTAAAACTAGAAGAGTTCGAGTATACAATAAAATATCAAAAAGGAATGCTTAATAAGGTAGCGGACGCACTTTCTTGTTCATCCCCTAAACTGAATGTAAATGCATTAGAAACTAGTTCCTTAAATATTAATATCGACGATATAGACGAAATGATAGAAAGAGATCCAAATAATTGATAATCCTCCCTTTGTCAATGAAAACCTTCCCGATCTTCTTGAGTTAGACATAGAAAATTTACTTAACGATAGCAGTAAAATAAAAGTTCTTCAAGATATTCAAATCCGTCCCCCTGATATCGGAATTGCTCAGGACACTTTTCCAGACACCGTTCATACTTCCGTAGAGAATCAGATTTTATCCACACCCATTTCCGAAAAATCTGTAAATCAACATAAAAATCAAATAATATTAACAACAGAAGAAATAAACTCTTTCATTTGCAAACAAGAGAAAATATTCGATAACAGTATATTTTTGTAAATCCTAGAATTACGTTTGCTTTATATTTTAGGCAAACTAACTTACTAGAAATGTTTGCTACAATCTTGCAAAAATTCTTTAACAATTCTGCATTTAAATTGATTCACTGTACAAAATTTCTTAGAGATTTAGTAACGTCAGAAGGACAATGCGAAAAATTAGAGTATTACCATGTTCACAAACAGAGTAATAGAGGAATCAATGATTTAAAAATGTCACAAAAAATTATTATTGGCCCAAAATGTCTGAGGACAAAGAGAAATTGGTTGATAGCCGCGAAACTTGTTTAAAAAATAAGTTCCACCGAAATTCACGAGTCATTAAATTTAATCTCACCCCAATAGCTTCTAAACCATCTGAACATATTCACATCGATGTTTTTCGAATCTATAATACTCCTTTCCTCACAATCATTGATTCTTTCTCTTGATACGGCCAAGCCTATCCGATCTAAACCGTTACCGGCATATCAGTAGTAGACACCCTTCTCAATTTTGTAACTCATCACGGGTAACCTTATAAAATTACAGCCGTCTGTGGTTGCATATTTAAAAATAAAGATCTAGAAGCATTTTGTAAATCCCACATAATCGAACTACATCTCACAACAGCGAAAAATAGGAACTCAAATTCACCTGTAGAACAATTCCATTCGAGTCTCATTGAGTATTTTAGATACCTGTGAGAGAAAAACCCGGAACTAACCCCTATCTCACTAATGATTCGGTATTAAGTTATAACAACTACATACATTCTGTTACCAAATTTACCCCATTTGAAATCATAAAAGGGCATATTGGAAGCCCAGACCCCTTTGATCTAGACGATCATCTTGTTCTTTTCTTATATGTTCAAAACCACAAAAATATAAGTAAACAACCCCCTGATTTTTCCAACCAACATATAGCTTATGTTCGAATGAAACGTCGATGAAAAAGCAGATGTATTTTACATGTTAATAATATATTTCATTTTGTACTTCATTCATTATTACATACAAAAAGTGTATTTCGCTCTAACTATATAAGCATCTTAGAATTCCATCCTCGATGCTCAGCTCTTTTTCGGATTGTGAAGCTTGGTTCACCTTCTAGAATTTGAGCAGCTATTTCTGTTTTCTTTGATAGTAACTCCTTAATGTAATCCAATTCATTGAAAATTCGAAGTGTTTTTTGCACTAGTGCAACAAAGTAACTTACTTTTTGCACTAGTGCATAAAAGTTAAACTTTTGGCACAGTACATAGTTTAAAAAATAGTCACTTTTTGCACGATCGTAGAAAAAATATTTTCAATTTCATTCATTTTATTATTAGCAGCGGTTAAAATGACATTTGCAAAATATTACTCATATGACCAACTTTTTTTATTAATACACGCCTATTCCAAGAACCAATGAGATTTCTTCTATTTCTTAAAATCCACTGATAAACAGTATTTATAAAATATCAAAAAAACATCACAGTCCCAAAAAGGACAGTGAGTAATCAAAAGTCAATATGGAAACAGTTTAAAATCTTGTTAGAAGAGAATCATCATGAAATTCGATATATAAACTACTTCAAATCCAGATCTTAAATCAGTCACGAAAGATTGGGCTTTCGATATGAAGAGAGCTGATGGTAAAGATTATAAGGAATGTGTTATAGTGACTACGTGGAATGTTACTGCAAAACTTCTTCAAGAAAAATTCTATAAATAGTACGCCCGCACATTTAATATATTTGCAGACATTGAATGCAAACTAGCAAGGGTTGCAGGAAAAGTGAAACAAAAGCAGCTTCAGTCTATTTCCAACAAGAGAAAGCAAAGTTGAACTGCTCTAAGTAAGGAAGAAATATATAAAATAATACATTTGTGAAACGATTGTCCGGAAGGACTTCAGAAATACCTGTATCATTAAATAGCATTTGAAATAGTCAGGGTAGAGCACAAAAATGATCATACAGTAAGTGGTTAATTAAAATGCTAATGTCTAAATGCACCACTAGAATTACGTCAGACCATCTATTTCTGATTTTAAATCGTTACTGGTATAAATACAATTCTGAATGGTACAAAAATATACCTATTGAGATAAATGAGATTGGAAAATGGACCAAACAATCTGCTGAAACTACAGGGATGGATACTGTTACATTCATTATCACGAATCACAAAATTCGGTCAAGTGCTGCATAAAGTCTTGCTAAGTCTGGTGTCCCGGAAGAACAGTTTAGCAAAATGGATGGACATGCATTTGTCCCATATATACAGTTAGAAGAAGCACATCATGCCAATTTATTCAACAACCTGAGACCTAAACCTGCTGGGTACCAAACTACAAAAGATATAAACATCATACAAGAAAATTCTACTACGGAAAACATTAATAATATCCCAAAAATATTTGGTCGTAATATAACATAGAACTATTGCACTTTCATTGGTCATACTATGGATATTACTGAAAATCAGTCAAACTAAATAATTTGTGAATATTTTAATACGTTTCCTATTAATTCGAAATTTTCATTGATAATTTGAAATTTATGCTTCTCAATTGAATTTTTTATTTCAAACTAAATTGTCTTTATAATGTAGTCGTGTATGAATATTCCTAAAATACATTCGATACCAGTTTTTATAGATAAATACATATCAAAATGTATTCAAATTTTATTGTCATTTAGCAAAAAATCTCGATTCCAGGGAAGTTGAAAAAATCGCTCGAGCAACTTTCACTCTCTTTATTCCCGATTGTTTTCCACGACAATAAAAATTTCATACTATACATTTATTCATCGATAAAAAATGATATCTTATGTATTTACCCACGAAAATTGCTGCACGATCGAAGGTAAAAGTTTATTTATTGCATTCTTGCCTTTAAAAACACTCGTTGCTTGTTCGAGATTTTAAACGCCAGTTCGTGCAGAAAATAATCACTTTTCACACTGGTGTCTTGAATTACTGTTTCGATAGAAAATTATAATTTTATGTTCTCTGAAAATCATTTCTTTATTTCAATAAGTATTGATTGAACAATATTCAATAAATTATTAATTTATTGTAATTTTTAGGAAGCCATTGTAGATTTTTTGTTGAATATGATGGGAATTTTAGTGAAATCCAACATAATTATAAGAGTTTCATAGCATTATTCCTTTCGAAAAAAATTGATATTAATAAAGTTAGTTTTCTGGTTTACTCAATTTTCACTTTATCCATTTGTGGGTGCGTTAAATTGCTGCATTTATTTAATTTTATTTCAAAATTTGTTTGAAATGTAGTTAAAAAATATTTTTTATTCAGTACCTGGTCTTATCTAGGTGCATGGTACCATCATTTTCTTATATTCACATTATTAACAGAATAATCCTCAGACAGATCATGCACGAACTTACATAAAAAATAGTACAATCCCTTCCGTACCCTCAAAAAACAATTGTTTATCCAAATAAATTAATTGTCCTAAAACTTTTATGAAGTTTCCAAAAATTTCACGTGCCGCGTTAGAAGGAAAATATTCGCGAATCCAACAGCAACTGTCGCCTTAGTCGGTTTGGAAACACTGCGACGCTGATTTTGTACGTTCAAATGAGCGTCTCGGGCGTCTGTTTCACTTCATGCGCACTTCAGGCATGCAACTTGAAGAACAAATTACTGAATTTTGTGTTTTTGCAGTATGTCTGGAGGACTGAATTAGAGATTTTAAAAGATCGAAAAAAGAGTGATTGGTGTCTTCAGGATTCAGAAAAACGTGCTTGGATTTTACTATATTTGCAAATATAATACAAACATTCTTATCAGTCCAATTTTACAAGTTCTTAGGCAAATGGTAAAGAGGTCTCAATATCTTGAAGTGTGGAATGAGTAATTTCGAACATATTTATAATTTGATTAATAATATCTTTAATAGAAATCAAATGCTTTATATCATATACGCTGTTAACGCTTACTGTCTCGACCCCTACTTTGAGGAATCTACTCATATTACTATTTTAAATGAAACTTACTGTTTCTATATAATTCCATGATATATTGATAAAATCTTAAAAATCCTAAGAAATTTAACAATTGTTTCGATACTAAATATTATCTGACGATGATATTTAATTGTCAAATTTCTTAAATTTTTTAAAATTTTATCAATATATTGTGGAATTATATAGAAACAGTCATATATTTTTTATTCCAATAGTTTCTCATTATGTTTAATTATTTCAATTGTCTGGATAAAATTTGTGATAGTGTTGATTGAAAGTGACACAATGTCATCAGGACGCGTAATTCACGATTAATTTTATTGATTCGTGCAATTCATCTTCACCTTTCTTGGATCGTGTGATCGTATTCGCACCTTATCAGATATAACGTAGAAAACTCGATTTTTCCTTCTACAATCAATCAACAGTCTGTTCGAAAACGACCACCACACCAAGTCAGATTTTTTTCCACTAATTTTTTCCGCATTAACTTGTTTTTCCACTATTTTCTCCGCATTAACTTGCTTTCCAATAGAGCACATGAATGATGCGTCTACACTCAACGAAACATTTTTGATACCGTATCGTCAATATATAATTTTAAGGTTATAATAAATTGTGGCAATAATGGTGCTTGTCGAAAACAAGTTCTAAAAAATTTTGAAATGGCAAAATATTTTCCACTTTTTGCTACGAAAAAGATAACTGCTTCAGACAAATAACATGCAAAAATAAATCGCCACATATTTGAAACTTCCAAATTCAGATAAATATATTGGCCACTGTTCTCGACGGTCTTCGATAACTCTTCTAGTAGATGCTCGTGGTGATTTGTTGACAGTGAAAAGACACGGTGAGTGGAAGTTATTAACTGTGGCAGAAATTTCTATCGAGGACAATACAAATGACATTCAAATAATTGTATCATCCAGATGACAACCAATAATTCCTGTGACATCAAACTCGAACAACATTTCTGTGTCAATACCGACGACTTTTCATATGGTTGTACAGAAATCTTGACACCTTATTGTTATTAACCCTAGAATACTTACCATACTAAATCACCTTTTAATACTAACAATCATAAGATTTACGACGATAAAAAGAAACAACTCTAAAGAAAATATTCCTAAACTTTAAAATAAATTCGTAAAAATTTTGTAACATAGAACAGGGTAATAACGCACTAAATCTAGTGAAAAAAGGATATATTTTATATATTTTGACTGCAGGATACACAAAGAAGGGCGCGATGTTCCCCGCAAACAGGCCGATGGCAGTGTTGGCAATGGTGGGTTGTCATACGGCGTTTTTTGGCTGAACAAAATTGACACATTGCTCGTTTCTTCACATTTTCTATTGGTGTTTCCTGTCCTAGCTCCAGATTTAAAATATTTTCTTTCAACAGCCTTACTGGAAGGTTTAAAGTTGGCCATTTTACGCGCTGCTCCAACCACTGCTTCGTGAGCTGTTCTGAGAGAATAGCCATAAACTCTTTTCTTGAAACAATTTTACATCCCTTTCTTCTTTGATTATGATTATAAATTATCCAGGCGTTTATGCAGGAGATATTGATCATACCATAAAAAAGGCAGAGCGCCCATCTTCTTGTTTTTCGTGAAGTACTCCTGCTCCCACACATTTGATCAAACGTATCGACGCCGTATTTAGTTTTGTTATAAAACTTAACTAAATCTGGTTTTCCTGATGTCATGTTTTGAACCTCCGAACTATCATGCATAGTAGATAGTAAAATAACTACTTTTGAAACCTTATTTTCATAGGATACCATTTTTGTCTCGTTATCAAAGCAATGTAGTGAGCTTCCAATACGTAGATTTTTACTATCCAACATTTGTGGCGGTATCTCTTTTTTGTTGCTTCTTAGAGTGCCTACCAGGGTCAAGTTATATGGAGGCTTTAATAATTCCTTAGCCAGTGGTATACTGGTGAACCAATTATCCATGGTCACGTTTCAGTTGCTTCCATAAATTGCTTGGGTTATTTTTTTTACGTAATATTGTCCTAATGGTTGTCCATCGGTTTTGGTTCCCTTTCCCAAATATACTTCAGCATCGAACATATACTTTGTGCCAATATCACACAACATAACAATTTCCAAGCCATACTTTGAAGGTTTATTGGGTATGTACATCCTGAAGGGACATCTACCCCTGAAAGCTAAGAGTTGCTCGTCTATTGTAACGTATGACCCTGGTTTATATGATCTTCGACAGTTGCTTATTAGTTGGTCCCATACTTCTCGAATTGGTGCTAATGGATCGTCCATTTTTCTTTCAGGTCTAGTTTCCTTGTTGTCAAAATGTAAGCAGTCTACTAGAAACTCGAATCTTTCGCGACTCATAGTAGCTTTGTATATGGACCCGGAAATTTTGTCATCAAACATCTCACTTGTAGACAAATGATTATCTCTTTGACAACCAGCAAATATCAATAGTCCAAGTGAAGCATGAAGTTCCTCCAAATTCACTCGTGAGGTAGTCAATTTTTGGGTAGTGTATTTCTGCGAACGGATTGAAATTTCGTGATTTGTGTACTCCACTATTTTTTCTAGGATACTTGGATCTAGCAGACAAAGAAAAACATCCAGAGGGGTTTCTGCCGCTTTAGCATCATTTGTAGGACCTTGTATGTTATGCAAAATATTATGCGATGGTATTTTAGTTACCGCCTTTGCCACCGAGGACCACCTATGGCCGTTTTTTTCCCTTAAGACTCACAGGTAGCTGGAATTCCTTGACTTTAAGATTTTTAAAATTTGTAGTATTATTCTTTTCATCTGTAAATGGAGACTCTTGCATAATATCATCGCTTTCAGTAAGACCTACAGGCAGCTGGTATTCCGCTCTGTTTAGATTTGTAGGAACTGTTTTATTGTTCTCGTCATCTATAACTGAACACTCTTGCATATGTTCGCTTTCAGTAATATTTGTTCCAACGTTATACTGATCCCCGATCTTAAGGAATTTCTTTTTTCCCTTTTCGTCATGTTTGATTTTTATATTTTTATTTTTGCTAGCTGATGGTTTATCATAATCAGAATCGGAGTCACTTGAAGGGCTATATTCTGACCCCGATGGAATAAATACTTCAACGTCGTCATCCAATTCGGAGCCGCTATCCGATCTGTAAATGGAGACTCTTGCATAATATCATCGCTTTCAGTAAGACCTACAGGCAGCTGGTATTCCGCTCTGTTTAGATTTGTAGGAACTGTTTTATTGTTCTCGTCATCTATAACTGAACACTCTTGCATATGTTCGCTTTCAGTAATATTTGTTCCAACGTTATACTGATCCCGATCTTTAGGAATTTGTTTTTTCCCTTTTAATCATGTTTGATTGTTATTTTTTCATTTTTGCTAGTTGATGGTTTATCATAATCAGAATCGGAGTCACTTGAAGGACTATATTCTGACCCCGATGAAATAAATACTTCAACGTCGTCATCCAATTCGGAGCCGCTATCCGATTCGCAGGCATTTTCATCACTTTCACCAGAAAAAAGATCTTGTAAACACTTCTCCATTTCAAATTCCAATTCATGTGGGTTTATGGGTCTTAACATATCTAACTTCTTTTTATCCATATTTATTTACTGTAAAAAATATGAAAAATGGGTCCGGATGCCAAATGTTTAATAATAACGTTAATACTTACCTTCGTAAAAAATACGACACTACCGTTGAAGTAACCCACTTCCTTGGCACTTTACACCATACTTAATACGTGGCAGGTCGAACTCAAGTCTACTAAGGCATAGCCGGGCGCTCAACTTTTATAGATGCTTCGCGACGATAAACACGTGGTCAAACTAGATGCCCGTCGTAAAATTTACGGTGGTTAGTGCTTTAGGGTTAAAAAAATTCGCATTAAAATAAAATCCAATTGTTAAAAAATATTTATAAACCGTTCTCATTAAATACATAACGAAAAATAAAAAAGTCGTGGAAAAAGTACAGTACAAAACATGAGTCGCAATGTATTCTCCATGCTCGTGAAATTACGACACTCGCCGTTACGCATGTTAAATGCTATTTACATGTGTTGTTATGTGATAATATACTATTTTCACAATATTGTAATAATCTAGTGTCGGAAAACCGCTAGATGTAATAATAAACTCTTGACCACCAATCTGTCACCAGTGTAACGAAATAGTAATACTCTAACTTGTATTATTAGAAATTAAAGTGTTATAACGTGTATACCTCTAATTAAATCTAGACCCTTATTTTTACACTCTGTCACCAATCTAATAATCGCTGTCACCAGTCTAATAATCGCTGTCACCAGTTGTAATGTAATCTTTAATTCCAGATATGTAAGATATCTTGATCAAAATACCAAAAGAGCATCCCTACCTTTTCCTTGGTCACTCTGTATTGATCCCGTCCTTCGATTCCACCAAATTCTGCCTCCAGTGCGCGGCTGAGCGTGTAAGGCAATCCGGTCCGATTGGTTTTTGCTAGGTTCGCCTGGTCTTAAAACGGATGAATCTTCCCTTGCCAGGACAGGGTTTCTCCTCCTCGTCTCGGTCACACGTCCACGAGTGTTACACTTCCAGAAGGGGAAATTTTGGAGTAGGGGTTATAGGAAAAATAATGTAAAACCTCCACGTCATACAAAAAATATATATATAATAAAATAATCTCTCAAAATCCTCATATACAGCTATACATATGTATACTTAAACCTAAACTACAATCCCGTATGACCAAATTAATCCCAATTCCCTGGTATAACTCTACCTATACATATATTTATTTATAATTGGTTCATTATTAAACCTACCCCTGTATATCCTACAATTATAAAAAAAATCTAATTTATGAACAGAGTTCTCGTTTGTTCGGTGGCGCGGCAAAACTAGCCCTCTTATCGGCTTGGTCTTTTTATTAAAAAAAAAAATGCGTGAAAGGCGTATGTTTTATTATATTCGTTTCTCAATCCTTCTTTTCTCCGGTGTCGAGAAGAATAAAAAATTATTACTTGTAAATACCTTTATATGCAACAATGATTCATTTTACGTCGTTAAGGTCGTCATTGACCTTGAGGGAACGAAAGTGAATTTTTTTGTTCTATAAAGAAACATTCTGATGAGCTAAGGAAAACGATTTAAATTATTTATCGACACTGGCGTTACAAGTTGCGAAATTCCTCAGTAATATAATTACCTACGATAAATTTATGCATTTACACTGGCAAAATAAGAAAGAGTTTTAATTTATAATTTACGGCTGCACAAAAGACTGATAACAATATTTCTCTATAATAAATTTGACTTTTCAGCGCAATTTCACTGAAACCCGCGAAAATATGAAAAACATACGCTCCGGCCTTTCTGTTACCAAATACCAAAGTAAACCTCGCCTAACTTTCTATCTCTTTCCTGCCTTCGAGGTGGAAGAGAATATGTGGCCCAGCAAATGATAACTCCTACTTAACAAAATGAAACCTAACTTGTGTCAAGTTGGCGAACTCGGCAAAATCTTAATTATTCCAGTACACACGGTGAATTATATATTTGTCAGGACGAAAAACTTAATCTGAGAGTGAACAGCTATCTCCCGCCTCTTTGAAAAAATCAACAATCAACAAAAAAAAATCTAATAATTATGTGCTATGCAGTCGTCGACATACCTAAAGAAAAACGGAACCTGGTATTCCAGGTCTCCAATTACGGATTCCTCTAAGTCCTCCATCACCAGTTGCGCAACTACACTTGAGATGGAAGCACCCATCGCACAACCTTCTGCTTGTTTATAAAATTTATCCTCATACATAAAATATGTAGAAGTTAAGGTCAGTTGTATTGCTTTTAAAAATTCATTCTGAGGTATGTCCGTATGCGACTCAATCTCATTCCATTTTTTTATAATTGTATTTCTGGCCAAGTCGAAAGGTATGTTAGTATATAACGATACAACGTCCAATGACAAAAGTATGTGGTCATCAGTTAATATCAAATTTTTAATTTTGTTCTTAAAATCAAACGAATCTTTTATGTAGTATTTGTTTTGGTTTACCACATTTTGTAATATATTTTTAAGAAATTTAGAAAGATTTTCAAAAGGCGATTGCACACAAGACACAATGGGTCTGAGGGGAATGCCTTCTTTATGCAATTTTGGCAACCCATAAATTCTTGGTGGTAGTGAATTCGAAATTTTTAGTTTCTTTGCCATACTAGGTGAAATATACATGCTGTTTTCCCATTGTGATATTAGGTCATTATGATTTTTTTGGTATAAGTTAGTGGGGTCATTTTTTATTTCTTAATACGTGTTACCATCCTGCAATATATTGTTAATTTTTTTGTCATACTCCACGTTAGACATAATTACAGTTTTGTTTCACTTATCAGGCCTTAGAACCTTTAAATGGTTATTTTCCCTTAGGAATGATTTAGTTTTTTTAGCTTTAATAATTAATTTTTTCTTGTATTTATCACTTTTTTTATTTCTATTAAAATAATTTTTGTGATTTGTAATTACGTTACAACATTTAGATCGTAGATTGTCTTTATGATCCGAGGGAAGGTTTGTTATTGCGACCTCAACGTTAGCAATAATTTCAGAAATAGGCAAGTCCTCCGGTTTTTCAATAGGTAAGGCAAAATTTGGCCCCAGACTAAGAATTTCTGAAACATAGTCTGGAATTATAGTGTCTGTCAGATTTTCGATCCAACAAGATGTATCCCTTGTTGGCTTTTTGTTGCTTTTATTAAGGCGATCAATTTTCTTGATATTTTTCTGTCTAGTCCTTTGGAAGACAGCTTCGATTTTTGACGCTTCTTTTAATATTATTCAGTCTAAAATTTGTTGTGGTATAATTGTTTTTAAATGATTAACTATTCTAGTAATTTCATTTTGCAAAGTTATCAAATTTTTTGTTGTATCTGTGATTAATAAATTTAAAGTTTTTTGTATAAACGTTTTTTTGATGCGCTCGGAGAACCTTTAGACCATTATGTATCTTTGTTTTTCAATGAGTACTGTCCGTTTTTGATTTTTTCTCGTGCTTTCATACAAGTTTCTATTTGCATTAGGAATCTACAAAACATGATTGATGAGTTTAAATATTGTCAAAGACCTAAAAGATATTTCACCACATAAATCATCAACCTTCTACAATGTATATAATATTTTCGTCGTGTCCTAGATACAAACATTTATGAAGAGCTGAATAAATCAATTACATATCTACAAACATTTTCGATAATTCGATTATAGTGATCAATTGAACGAATTCTTCCCCACGCTTAACTAGGAAATATAAGAAAACATTTATTCGGGATACAACCAAGTTATTGGAAAATAAAAAGAAAAAAGGACGTCTTTGTGAATGGAAGCGTTGGGATAGATCGGATTAGCAGGCGTTCTAAATTCCTAATAATAAATAGTAATGTAGAAACAGAGACTCACTTTCACATAACCAAAACATAATTGTTCACTTAGAAAATATCAAATTTCTTATAGTGACTAAAGCTGCACCTGGGAGGTAATATATGATTTATCTAATGATTCCAATATACAGTACGAGGAATATTCTTTAGTTACAAGGAGTTTAACATACAGTCCATAAGCGACAATGTTTTACAAAACAAGAATACATACATTGTAGGTGTTAGAAGTATATCAAAAACAGTGAAAGAATTATTCACTCAACGATTTTAAGTAAAGTTTTACGTTGCTGGCTATCGATTGTACACTTATATTACTTGTAAAATGCATTGTTCTAACACGAGACCAAGTTATGAGAAGCTTTTATTTATGATAATTGGAGAGGTTGTAACAAATCAAGATAATTAATCCGATCTATTTGTATTGTAATGCTGGAAATTGTTCTAGTTCTCAGTTTGAAAGCGGTCAGAAGTTAGTAGGAAGTTAGGGGCAAAAATATGTAGCATGTCTCAGCTGATAGGTAATATTACCCTTATCAAATCTTCGCCTCAGAAGCAGACTAGTCTAAGTCCATTTGTTAAAACTTTACAGGAGGAAGTTTTCTAATTCTGAAAACTTCAGGATTGTATGCTCATTTTACTTTTTCTCTAACTGTATGTTTTTCTACTTATTTTGACAGTTTGCTGTTGGATAGTAAACAGCTTAATTGTTAATTTTTTGATATTATGAAAAATTGTAAAATTAAAAAAAATGTAATTGGGACACAGAATAATTGAACTTTATATAATAAACGAAGTAGATGCTCACCTTATTCTATGTCCAGAGCTCTTTCATATTTTGAAAAATAAGCAACAATACCATGTCTACTAAAATATACTTCAATCCTAATAATGCTATAAGATACTATAATCCGATCATTGAAGAACTTTAACCGATATAAACAATAGAAAATAATAAAACATGTTTAGAAATTTGTCATTATGGCCTTCCAAAATTGTAAATCTACTGCAGAAAATAATAAAACTTGTTTAGAAATTTGTGATTATGGCCTTCCAAAATTGTAAATCTACTGCAGAAAAGTGATTTGATAAGCATCTGATGTGTTCTATTTTGTCTTCGGGCAGGCAAGCAGGTGGCGGCTGTACTGCAGGGCAAGGGATGTCTTCTAACAACTTCGGGGAGATCATTCCTCCTGGTTGTACGTTTCAAAATCGATGTATAGGGTGGTTCAATTGCATTGAAAGTTAGCTTATATTTTACCAAGTGTGAGTTATTTTCATAAGAAATTTGCACTAAACTTTTATATGGAATGTTAGAAAGAGAAATACGTTGCTAGAATGCTTTAAAGTCCAAGAAATAAGTTTTTGCATCTGAACAAGTTTATAAGGCTTCTTGCTTCTGGTATTTTTCATAGCTCTGAAAATGCAAGTGGGCTATGCAGTATATTGAGCTTTCGTGCTTGTTTCAGTGCTAATTAAAAATCAAAATACCTGTTTGCTGCATTTTCTGTATTTCCTGGACTATCTGTGACAACGCCCTCATTTTGAATGCCGATTTCATTTTCTGCCCTGCAATCATTTTGCGACCTAACGGCAAGTTAAGAACAAATATCATCTTCATTGTAACTAAAACAATTGAAAACAAACATGCATTCTAACCTATAGAACTTTTACAATCGTAACTCACTCATTTGGTGTTTTGCCGATTATCGAGGGCTGATATTCTGACCCGGAATCCTTAAAGGAGTCGGCAATCGACTCTTCAGATTCACTCATATTACCCGCAATTTTACACTGCTTGAATCGTAGAAAATTGGTCTCAATACACCAGAACAAACAAGGTGACTGGTCGAACTGTTATTATCAAAATATTTGTTCTAGTTTATTCTATGTACTCACGTGACGCTTATTCTGAAGGTTCTGATTGGGCGCTCGGACATAGACTAATACATACGGTTGGAACATTAACAAGGTTGAATGGACATAGAATAAAACAGGCACCTCTCATTTACAGAACCAACTAACATTTGAGAACATGGAAAATACTGGCGAATAGCGTTAAGGAAATGGAATAATTTAGCATACAAATGTTATTTTCAGAAAAAAGTGGACATAGAATAGTCTGGTTCTGAGGCGACGAAATATCACGATTTGCCAAAAAATTGCCCTGTGCGTTTATGGAGTTTTATGAAAAAAGTGACAATCTTTTCATCCCTTTATATCGTTCAAAAATTTCTCCATCTTTCAGTTAAATATTCAGCATTGCATGTTTATTTATAAACGAGATATAAATAATTTTGTTGTTACATTTAACACTGTCTTATGGACTTTGCAAATCGATGAACGCCTCTGTGGTAAATCTTTGCACAAACTGTTAAATATTTTCTCAAATATTATTCCCACCTTTCCAAAAATAGATTGAAAATCTGATAATTTTGATAGTTATATTATGAAAAAAAATTGACATGATTTATTATTGCAAATCAATAAGTAAATACTGTACATATTATAAAATGGCAACTCACTCTAAGATTCATCAACTTTAAACTCGGTGCATACTGTACGCTTTCAGGCGTCGCCTCTAACTCTTGCGAAGAGGGGGGGGTCCGTTGTTTGTGGACTAAATAAAGTGTAAAAGGGCGCCAGGCCACAAGTTTTCTCACCCTAAGACTACCAAATAGGTGGAGAAATAAAAGTCAGATGTCACTTACCCAAGTCTAAGTTTAATAAAATGGCTTAGTTTTGTCGAGACAATCTTACAAAAATCCCGTTAGTATAACTAGTACGTACAAGTGTTTCACACAATTACAAGAAATCCCCAAAAGTCCTAAAAGACCCATAAATCCTAACCACAATTTGCCATAGGTAAGTGAAATCCCCCCTTGATTGAATGATATATAAAAAATATATACAAATATCCCAAGCAAAATGTATCCCGTATCTTGGAAAGCCAAGGTTAAGGTGGGTACAGACATAGAACAAAACTTCGTATCGTAACTCCGTCGCGCAACAAATGTTTGTTACGCATCGAAGATACGGCGTGTCAACAAGTATAGCGTATCAATACATCGTCGCGTATCTTATAATCGGGACATTTTGCCGTTCCCTCTTTACTAAAACAGAACAATTCAATAAGTCTTTTTCTTGTGTGCAATGGAGGTTGTTGCAGCAGCTTATATATACATGCTTTACTTAGATAAAAAAAATGAAAAAAGACACGCAGAAAGACGCTGGTGGCAGACCCGGTTGTATACTAATAGAAGTGTGTACAGCGGAAATCATTTACTGTTAGATTTAAAATTTCAGGCAACTAGTGGCCTTTACAAAAATTTTACTAGAATGTCTCCAACAGACTTCGATTACTTGATTAATTTAATTGGACCCAAGATAGCACGAAAAGATACTAGATGGAGAACGGTAATTTCTGTTCAAGAAAGGTTGGCAGTGACAATTCGGTTTCTGGCGACTGGTGACCCTTTCACCAGTCTACAATACCTTTTTAAAATTTCGAAACAATCGATAAGTGCTATAGTGCCTGAAGTGTGCGAAGCCATTATAGAAGGATTAAAAGATAATATACAGGTAAGAAACTGTTTTATTAAAGAAGTATAATAAACACACATAAAAAAACGAATGTTTATCTTAAATTCTCTAATTCAATATCGGGCATATCCAATAGTTGGCGTGGTAATGCATTGACCGGAGTACTGCGACTTGAATGATCCGAAATACTAGAATTAGCATAATTATATGCTGGAGATGGTACCTGTAAATGCTGTTGAGTAAAACTGGAAGCTTGGCTATCCTGGTACTGTTCAAATTGAGAATGTTGCGGTACAGAATTTGCAAACAATGACTGAAGAGTATGAGTACGGTATGATTGCGAATGATAAAAATTGGTTGAACTTTGTTCGAGATGGGTCTTGTCGGCTTTAAACAAAATTAACATAATACCTTGTTGTACAGTACTTTGTAATGCAAGAGAATATTTGGCTCGTTTTTTTGACACAAGATTTCCAAATATTTGACATTCGTTTTGCTCCTGTGGGTTTCTAGCGTTTGCTGATGCTTCTGACAGTCTTTTAAAAGCTTTATCTAATTTCTCAGAATCTTCATTCCTCTTTTGGCGTTTCCTACTAGGTGTCGCTTCATCGCTTTTCTTTTCGGTACATTTTCTATACTTTCCCGATTCTCTTGTACAGCAGAATTTTTATCGTTATCTGCTAATGTTCCTTCATTACCCGATATTTCCTTTTCATCATTATCTTCTTCTTAGTGTACAATCTAAAATTGAAAATAATTTAAAATAAGTATTTAATAAACAAACTTATTTAGAAAATGAAAATATGTCCTATTTTTGGCACACTGTATAATTTGTTTTAACGAAATTTGTTTTAATTTTTACAGATACCTCCAACACCAGAAAGATGGTTAGAAGTGGCAAAACAGTTTGAGGACACCTGGAACTTTCCACATTGTCTGGGTGCTTTAGATGGGAAGCATGTTGTTCTACAAGCTCCAATTGACACCGGAAGCGAGCTCTTTAATTACAAATCAACATGGCAGGCAACAGAAAATTCTCTATTTTTTTATTGGAGACGAGGCATTTGCCTTAACTGAGACGTTAATAAAACCGTTTTCGGGAATACGTCCTGAAGGATCATTGCAAAGAGTGTTTAACTACAGATTATCTCGCGCACGAAGAACTGTAGAAAATGTATTTGGCATCGCCTCAGCCGTTTTTAGAGTACTTCGTAAACCGATGTTACTTGAACCCAGAAAAGCTGAATTAGTTATAATGACAGTAGCTCATCTACATAATTTTTTAAGAGGAAGTTCCACATCTTTTGCTTTGTATACGCCACATGGAACCTTCGATACAGAAATTGATGGAAAGCTTGTAGAAGGAAAGTATAAAACTATAACTAATGAACCAATGTCTTCTTTATTTCCAATTAGAAGTATTCCCAGAAGACCAACCGAAAATGCAACACGAATTAGAGACGAATTGTCCACTGTGCAATGATATAGAAAACCAGGAAAACTATATCTGCTGATCTTTACAATTATCACTTGAGAAGACAGTTTATTAGTGAATAACTCCCTAGATTTAACTGTTCATTGACAACTTCATATTGTGGGTTATACTGATCTTAATTGGAAAAATGATATCCAGGATATCACCATAGGGCTAATAATATCTAAGCTTCAATATTTATAATATCACATCTTCTTATTTTTTCTATTAACATATATTAAGTCAATCACCAATTAGGTCACTTCTTGGTCTAGCCAAAAATAACTACGAAACATCAGGTAGACATCAAATGAAATGTAACTTCTGTCATTCTGACGATGATATTGATTTATCGAAACAATTGTCAATTTCTTAGAATTTTCAACAATTTTTATTATATTGTGGTATTAACTAGGAACCGTGAGTTTCATTTAAAACACTAATATGAGTAGATTCCACGAAGTAAGGGTCGAGACAGTTAATATCATTAAAAAATTAATCCGTTTAAGCTACTGATGAAATCCAAAATTAATCAAGAAGCTTTCATCAATCTTGCTAATGTAACAAAATATATAATGGATACTGACATTCTTGCAACATTAAAAAAATGTGTATGCCAAATCTATAAAATAAAGAATTGTGACGACAATAATAGCGGAAGATTTGAACTATTCATGAAAAATTTGGTGAACCATTTCAAAATAAAGTGATTAAATTTGATGCATGTCATTTGCCTCCATGTAAAGCTGAACTCCACCAACACGTATTAAGAACGAAATACATCGCTTCCATTTGGAGAAATACACATCTAAATTTGCATATAATATTGAGTCCAAAAGATGATGTATGTAAGTGACGCTATTGCTAACAACAACATTGATATCGAAGTAAATGATGCCAGTATTGATGGTAAGTGTATTTTTTGTATAAATTGCATACATATTATATACATACGTATATATATATATATATATATATATATATATATATATATATATATATATATATATATATATATATATATATATCAAGTCGTAAAATATAAATTATTATTAAACTTGTTCATAGATATTAGAGTCTCAAATTCAATTAATAGAAGATTAAAATGATTCTGTATTCATTGAGGTTCACGGCGACCATTATGATAGTGGACACGAGGATGAAGACTATTAAACAACTTAATAATTCCACGAACAAACTTTATATTTTTTAATTAGTATAATAGAAATTTCTTAAATTGTATATATTCAACTTCTATATATTATACTCTCCAATAAGAGCTCTCACTCTAACCCGCAGGTTTCCATATTACTGTCTTACTTGCACTCGCACGGACACTTTTTCGCTCTGACAGACTGTTGGTGGTAGAATTTCGTTCTGGCTTTGTATATTGTTAATTGTTTATTTGTTTTATTTATTCTGTTAAAATTTGAAGACTGATGAAATGACAAAAATGGTTTTTTTTATAAATATTTATAGCGTTCTGTCAACAATTAGAGGATAGATGTAAATGCTCTGGAAAAAATTCCATGAAGACAAAATACTGTCGAAAGTAATTTCCTAAAATTTTATGACTGATACTTTAACTAAAATTAATCTTATTTCTTACCCTCCCTAAAATTTGAGGGTAGTCTATCCCGGCCACACAGGGCTGCCAGAAGTGGCATTTCTAGTAGGTATAGAGGATTTACTGTAGAAAGTAACGTGACATTTGAAATGACCACCTAAAATTGGTCACTGGCTCTTGGTCTATGACGTCAGAGTTAAGGTCAATAATTTTAAGTATAATTTGGTCGCACTTAACTTGGTAAATCAGCACATGTCTCTACTTTACGAATGTAAAACCGATACTAAATTGAGAATATGGAAGTAATTTGACAGGTTTTTAATGACATTCCCGTTTTTCTTAATTTCGCTGAGTACCGCCATGTCGACCTTCAAATATTTTAGTCCTTTAGCAACATATCTTGTACATTCCAGGTTCCTATGATCGTTATTTCGTGTTGTTATTTCAAAGTCGTATCCGTTTATATCCATATCCACTTCATTTGTTGAGTTTTTTAGATTTTTTTTGCTGGTAATGAGGAACTACCTCATTACAAAATCCCCCTTATTGGAGGACCAGGAATTGTTATTCAAAGTTGTGTTCCTTCAGCCTTTGATGAGCCAATATCAGTTCTACACTGGAGCTAGGGACTTTTACAGGGTCAGATCAATCCTAGTTTTTTTACGAGGTTATTACTTCTCCCATTCACCCTTTTTCAACCTGATTTAGGACAGGCTATGGCTGGTTTAATATTATATCCTTAAACTTTGAATAAAGCAATTAAATTTCAACATGCTAGTAGTCGGTTTTATGTTTAACGTTGATAAAGCGATATCGTCTGACAATGTAGGTCAATGCAACATAATATCAATAAAACTGAAATCTTTTCTATATCATTTTTATAGGTTTACTCAACTGAAACTCCCCTCAAGATAGAGGCAAGTTTATAGAACGATAGCTTTTGATGGAGAATCAATTGGACTATTATTATGGGAAATAAATATTTTATGGTGTAAGTTCCGATAATTCCGTCGGTTTTATTGAGTCAAACAAAATTTTAATTAGTTTCACAAACAAATCATATGGATATACAAAAATGTTGCTCCTTCACGGAAACCGTGTGTTTGAAATGAAACGTATGTATTTTATTTATTTATTTGAAGATTTCAATTTGTGTTCACTAGACCCGATAATTCACGCACTATGATGAATGTACACTACATCAAATTGAACTCTACTCTGACGTCATACCCAACAACCAGACGAAATCAATCAAAACATCAGGAAGTCGAATCGAAGGGGCTACTGGTACTTTATCGTGTGGGTGAATATTTTCACTATTTGAATATCTTGCAAAATATATTGGAAGAAAATGAAGCGACAATCATAATGGGAGAATGAAATGCCAGAGTAGCAAGAGACGAAAATAGAGGAATGGGATGCATGGGAAAACATGAAGTGCACACAATTAATAGAACGGGATAAAAATTATAGAATTTTGTAAAAGAAATGTTTTATTGAACGCCGTGACTAGAAGTACATCGGATGTACGAATTTATTTTGTAGATCGGATGTACGAATTTATTTTGTACATCGGCCTTGTGGTTGGTTGGTCGAAGCGCGCGATCTTGGATCATACATAATAATAGTTGTCTCTGACTTAAAATATAAATTGTCTTAATAGTGTGATAGTTATAAGTTTCTAGTCTAGGTTTTGTGATCTAGGTGCTTCATTAGAAATAAAAATGAAAGTAGAGGCGATATTCAATAGTGAGAAAGAATTTTTAACGGAATTAAAAAATGGGAAGATGAAAACAAAAAGTCTGTATTACAAACGAAGTAGTACAAATCTGAAGACCGCAAGAAATAAAGGTGCTCGTGGACATATTAATCCCAGTCTGCCCTATCAACTTTCATTTTGTTGCATACATGGGGGAAAAAGTTCAAAAATAAACCACAGAAAACACTCGCAACACAAGGTAAGATAGTTTAGCTTCTGTATGAACATCTTGCAACAATTTCAGTACTTTTTCTCTTTCTAGGACCTTTCAAAAAAATGTCCAGCAAATATCAGTTGAATTGTTTCTGAAGATGGTAATCATCTAATAATAGCTAATACCAATTTTAATCATAATCATGAAACAACAGAGAAGTGTGGGAACCTGTTGCAATGTTTCGAATGTAACTTTAAATTTTTACTTTTGTTATAGGCTCTCAATAAACATTTACCACAAAAACGCAAGTTGAACCCAGATGAAAAATATAAGGTTGAAGAATTTCTTAGAGCTGGTGATAATAAAGAGAAAATAAAACATATAATGGAATGTGAAACAAAGAAAATGATTTTATTAAAAGACTTACGGAATTTGGAATATAGTAAAAAATTTAAGGATAATTTACTAAATACTGTGGTTGACTTGCTCCAGCAGACTCATAGTAAGCATTTATTTAAAGGCTATAAATTTCAAGTTTAGGTGTATTGAATAAGTAGATTTTTGACTAATATATATTTGTTAATAAATTAGTAATAAATATTAGATTTAAAGAAATTAACTGGCTCGACCCTTACTTCGTGGAATCTACTCACATTAGTGTTTTAAATGAAACTCAACGTTTCTAACTAATTGCACAATATAATGAAAAATATTAAAAATTCTAAAATATTGACAATTGTTTCGATGATATTCAGTTATCGAAACAATTGTCAATTTTTTAGAATTTTTAATATTTTTCATTATATTGTGGAATTAGTTAGAAACGTTGAGTTTCATTCAAAAGACTAATATTAGATTTACTTACTAATTAATTTGTAATTTCACAATGTATTGCTTTTAGAAAGTTTCAAAGTTTCTTTAATTTCAGGTGCAGATTGTTAGATTTTGGAGGAAAACAATGTGTTTAAAGGAATTTTCTTCCAAACGGATCGAATGATTTCCTCTATGAAAGCATATCCAGAATTTGTTGCAGTGGATGCCACCTACAAGTTATTAAATATCCGAACACCGGTTAACATAATTTTATGTGATAATTCAAATGGAGGGTCAGAAATTGTTGCTGTGGATATACATGTTTCTGAAGACAAGAAAAGTATGGAATGGTTTGTAAATTCTTTAAAGGAGAAGAACCCATCTTGGATAAATAATCGTGTTATAAATGAGTGATAAGGATCTGCTTGAAAGACGAGTTTTAAAAGACAATTTTCCAAATTCTAACGTCATCATTTGCATTTTTCATTCATTAAAAACATTTAATAGAGAAATTACCTTTAAAAAAATGGGTATAACATCAGGACAAAGAGATATAGCTAAAGAGATTTTCCAAAAAATGTTATATTCACAAAGTGAGGAAGAATATGATGATATCTACAGTAAAATTTATGAGCTACCACAACCAGTAATACAGTATTTCAATTCCAGTTGGCATTTAATTAGAGGTGATTGGATATTAAAGCACAAATAGTCTAAATAATACCACTAATAATAGATTGGAAAGTATTAATCAAAAATTAAAATGAGTTATTGCCAAAGATTCATCACTGATTGATTTTACTGGAAATTTTTTTTTTTACTATATCATGGAATGTTAGAAGAACGAGATCAGGTAGCTGCATATGAGTATTTTAAATTTCCGTTACAAAGGTTTAAAGCGGAGAGCCCACAATTGTTGTTTAGTAACACATTCACCAATCATGCCTATAATTATGTTCATAAAGAACTTGAGCAGTACAAGAAAATAATATCAGAAGTAAACGAATCATGCTGTACTATTAAAGCTACCGTAGATAGCTGTACTTGTAGAATACGCATTTCTCTGGTTATACCATATCGGTAAGTAAAACACCGTTTACGACACTGTATAAATCAGTTATAGTACCTAATTAAGTTGTTAGTGCTTGTCGAATTTTATTGAATTTTAAATCTTACTCATATTGATTTTTCCTACCCTTACTTAGTGGAATCTATTCATAATAAATATTAAATAAAATGCAAAATTCCACTATGTTTATAATGATGATAGAAACTTTATTTCTGAAACAATTCTCGATTTTAAGATAAGTATCTTATAAACATAGTGGAATTGTGCATTTTCTTTAATATCTATTTCAAATCTTATTGTTTTTTCTATTTTTAAAAATATTCTATTTACTGATAGCTTACACTATGATCATCTCATTATTATTATACTTATTTACATATATTTATCTTTTTAATATTGTTTGTATTGGAAAATTTTAGGCACATATTTGCTATTCGAGAAAAAGAAACATCAACGGGTATTTCAAAACTGCAATTTACAACCAATTGAAACGCAACATAGGAAAGCAACTTTTATATCCGATATGGATTATACTGAAAAAGACACAGAAAGGAAATTAAATAAATTTGAAAAATATAAAAAGTCTATGTTGGTGCTACGAGCTATTGCCAGTTTGATATCTGAACAATCGGGAGATATTTCCGATTTATCAATGCAACGTTTTTCAAAGTTAAAAAATTTATTGTTAGATGGTAAACTTGTAGAAGTGTCTGAATTTTATGAAAATCCTAATGACAGTGCAGTTACCGAGGCAGTTACACTAACAAGTCCAGATAAAAATTATTTTGATAAACATCTAGATCAGAATAGAGATTTGGATAGACAAAGTATTTATGAAATTAATGAGGAAACTGTAATTACGGCAAATGAAGATATTATAGAACCTATCCATACTGAAACTTACTATTATTATGGCAGAACTGCTGGAGTCAATAGGGCAGCAATTGCAAATTTTCCAGATAAAGAAATACCTTATTCTACTGGAGTATCTTGCCCTCCTTTGGTCAGTGTCAAAAGTAATAAAATTGAAACAGTGGTTTTTGAAAGTAAAGGCAATCAAAATGACGAAAGTGAAAAACTCAGCCATATCGTCATGAGTGATCATAGCTATAATAAAAGTAATAACACATATGATTCAAAAAATAGTCTTGATAGGATGATAATTCCAAAAGTAGGCAAAAAGAGAGGTAGACCTGAAGCATGCGGTAAAACTGCTATTGGGTTACCTAAGCTTAAGTGCTTCTCTTTAAAGAAAAACCCTTTTGCCAAAAGAACTGCAAGTGAGAAAAAACTTTTTATATTGAATCTTGTTTCACCATCTTTAAAAGATGTTTATGCAAAAAAAGAGAAAAATTGAAATCGAACATTTAAATGCAGATTCACCATATTCATTGCTACATGAAAATATAAACCTTAATTTAATGAGAGAATTTTGCTCCGTAGGATCTTGTCAAGAAATCACAACAGTACTTAGTGGTATGAAAAATATCCCCTGTCCTTGCGCACAGTGTAACTGTACATTAAATGATCGAGCAAATATATATGCATCATGTTTAAAATCATATCACTTATTTTGTGTAGCATTGAAACAAGAAGTCCCAAAAAAAATAAACTGGATGTGTAGATATTGTTCAAAGTAAGGATACATACCCACAAGATGTAATTCATCTCTGTAAATTTTATAGCTTAAATATATGTAATTATTATTTCCTTTAAAATATTAAAAAAGCTTTTTTAATACTTTTGTTACATACATTTTCTCCTAAAAACCTTTATTCATAAACATTAAGTTTTAAAGCAAAAACAGAAAGTCGTAATCGTGCAAATATTTTAGAAAGGGAGATTTGAATTCAGGGAAAACTCAAATTCAGGAAAATCCAGCTTCTTTAAATTCATTAAATATTTTCCGACATCTTTTTGGTTCAGATAATAAGTATTTATATGCATTTTTGGCACATTTTGTTACTCTAGTAATGATTGCTGATAAGTTTTAATAAGTATGGCTCGTAATTGTCTATAACCTGTTAGAAAATGAAAAAAAAAATTTATTTATAAAGTCAAAAAATCAAAATAACGCTCTCAAAGTTAGGTATATCTTATTTTCTGGATCCTATAAGTTCATCATTCTGATGTACGAATCAAATATCGCCCTTACTTTCATTTTTATTACTGAGATACCTACCTACATTAATATAGGTATCACACAATAAACAGACAGCTATATGTTTTCAATATCCAAAATAATATAAACAAACCATACAAAATACAAGGTTTTTTAGGTTATTATTTGAATATGCGCGCTTCGATCAACGCACAAGGCCGATGTACAAAATAAATTCGTACATCCGATGTACTTCTAGTCACGGCGTTTATTAAAAGGCAATAAAAATGGAAACAAAGACTGGAAGATAAGTATACATTTGTGTTGGAGTAGAGGAATGCAAAGAGCATAATAGATTTTGAAGTATATTACTGTTTTAAACGAAACTAACACTTTCTAGATAACTCCACTATATATTGATAAAATGTTAAAAATTCTAAGAAATTTGACAACTGTAAATGTAAATGTAAATTATAAAAACAGAAACAAAAGATTCGAAGCTTAAAGAATAATAGCCAAATCACTAAATACCATTAGTGTGGCTTCACAGGTTTCTGGAATTATGCCTGAAAGGGTACATTGTGGTATGTTGCTGCTATACTATAGACTAGTATTACTCTCCCCTGTTAACAAAAACCGAAGACATACCATAAATCGTTTCACGACGCTATTGCAATTTTTAATTTCCGAATTAAGCTTTCAACGAGTAAACACACATAGTCTCGTTTTCTGCATTTTTTTTTGGTAAACATTTTTAAAAACGCGTTAGTTTAATGTGTATTGTTTTTACAAGTGGTAAGTCGCTTTATATCTACCGTATAGTAACGACTAAATAATAGGCCAGTCCATCTGGCCAATTTTTCACATAATATTTTGGTATCCAAAATATTAAAACCAAAAATGTCAACCACAATAAACCAACCACAATCAGCTGGACCTAGCTTCGCAGCAGTTACAAAAAATTCAGTAAAGAAACCACAAGCACCTCCATCATTCCCAAGCAGAAATCAAGCTATTGTCATGAACGCTCTCCCAGACGTCGTCCTTTTTGACTACATTAAGGCAATCGGCGAAATTGTAACACCGAAAGGGATTACCTTCGCATCACGCATTTCCAATCACCGTATATGTATATATCTATCTTCTGTATCCGTTTTAGATAATCTTATAAAAAATCATCCTTCTGTTACCATGAAACAACAAATCATACCAATTCGTAGACTTATCACACCGGCTAAAAGATTACTACTCTCCAATGTTTGTCCCTCTATCCCTAACTCTCTTATCGAACAGGCACTTAAAAATGAACTTGGGCTGCAGCTCGCCTCTCCAATTTCCTTCATCAGATGTGGCTCCCCAGAAGATGAATATGCACACATTTTCAGTTTCCGACGATCTATTTATGTTATACCTGAAAATGAACCGTTTGAAATACAAACTTCAATTGTAATCCTACATGAAAATACGAACTATAGAATCTTCATTACTTCAGACAAACTTGAATGCTTCCTCTGTAAACAGTCTGGACACACCGCAGATTCCTGCCCAAATCCGCAAGATATATCCTGCAACCCCCCTACACCTTCTCCCTTCAGACACGAAAGTCAAGACATATCTTCTGGCTTATCACCTCCTCAACATTCCTCATCCGAAGAGCAACCTGCCGATAATACCTCTTCCATTTCAAAAAAAACTCCAGAACTACCACAAATTACAGATGGCTTAACACCCAACTTTGGCATTAAAAGGACACACTCCACTGACACCAGCATCGAATCACCTCCTATACAAATTACTACCATTCCTCCAATTCTCGACCTTGAAAATACTTCATCCCCCTCAACCGCTGCTTTTGTAGCACCAATTTCAGCTCTTAAGAAAAAATCCAAAACTGATAACAAAGACGTTTGGAAGATAACTCCCTCTAATCAAGCCAAAATAGAAAAATTAATTGATATCGATCCTAAAAAATTCTCTCTATCGTCCATACAGTTAATAGCTTTCCTAGAAAATTCTTTTGGCGGTAGTGATCCTTTAAAAGAAGCCTATAGCTTTACCACTAATATTAAATCACTCATTGAAGACCTTTCACAAATATACCAAATTCTATCTGATAGATCTCTTAAAAACCGAATTACTAGATTGCAAAAAAAATTGAAACGCGCAATAAACCCCAATGATGCTGTCGAACTTGCAAGCTTATCGTCCATCAATTCAAACGACTTCAATCAGGAAGATTCCGATTTATTTTAATATCTCTCTTATCCAACACATTTTCAACATTTTTCTTTAATATTCTAAATTTTAAAATTCAGTATTTTACAATGGAACTGCGACGGATATTATCCGCGCCTAGAACAAATTCAGCATCTAACCTCAATTTACCGCCCAGATTTCCTCTGTCTACAGGAGACCAATTTTAAAACAACTAATATCCCACGAAGTAAATCTTTTGAAGGGTACCATTCTATTAGAAATAATTGCAAAAGAGCTAGTGGGGGTTCATCAATATTCGCCTCAAACGAAATGTATTCAGAACTACTTCCTCTGACAACAAACCTGGAGGCAGTTGCCATAACGACATACTGCCCCAACAAGCTAACCATATGCTCCATCTATATTCCTCCAGATCATCCTCTAAAAGAAGATGAGATTCTTGAACTAATATATCAACTCCCCCAGCCGTTTATCCTCACAGGAGACTTTAACGCTCACAACAGCATGTGGGGTTCACAAAAGACATTTGGACCCGGAAAGGTAGTCGAAAATATATTGAACTGTACAAATTCTTGCCTACTCAATACAGGATGTAATACACACTTTAATATTTCCTCCGGTACCTTTTCTGCCATAGACCTAAGCATAAGTGATCCCAAATCAGCCCCTTTTATGTCTTGATGGACTTTATGATAGTAATCACTACCCAATAATTATATCAGACAATCACAATACAGCAGTTTCCGAAAAAAGTTATTGGTGCCTTAAAAAAGCTAACTGGTCTGAGTATTCCACGACAGTTGACTCCCTTTTACTTACTCATGATGCTTACGCTTTCAACAATGTTGATGACTTGATAAAATCAATATCAGATTCAGTTCTCTCGGCTGCAAAGACCCACATTGGAAAAATGTCTTTTTTTCCCAATCATAGGGCAGTTCCTTGGTGGAACTCCTCTTGTGATGACGCAATATGCCAATCCAAAAGAGCTCTAAACCAATATTCGAAAAACAAAAGTTCAGACAATCTCACTATCTACAAAAGACTCAAGGCTAAAGCTAAATACGTAGTAAAACAGAGTAAGAAATCATCTTGGAAGAATTATGTATCAACCATAAACGAAAATTCCAACCCCAGTCAACTATGGAAGAAAATCCGACAAATCCAAGGTCATAAAACAAACAACAAAATTACCCGTCTCATTTCAAACGGCTCTGGTTTTGGATCACATGAACATATTTCAAATATTCTTGTCATTTCGAAGCGAAATCCAGGAATCACACAAATGTCAATATTCCTCCTTCTCATGAAACTCCTTCTAGTAACATTCTACTATCCGAAGATGTCAAGCACATTAATTCTCCTTTCACCATAAGCGAACTATCAGCTGCCTTAGCCAAATGCAAAAACTCTGCAGCTGGTCCTGATGATATTCCCTATATTTTCCTAAAATACTTATCCATGTATAGCCTCACTAAGCTTCTGAATGTATACAATTTCATATGGATGTCACAAAAGTTCCCTTCGCAATGGCGCAAGTCTATAGTTATTCCGGTACTTAAACCAAATCAGTCACCTATCTATCCGCAATCTTACAGACCGATTTCACTTACATGCACTATGTGCAAATTAATGGAAAAGATGATCAATAGGCATCTTTTGTGGTTTTTTGAAAAACATAGTATCATCCCAAAGGAACAATCTGGCTTCCAACGTCAGCGCTCAACCAGAGATAATCTTGTACTACTACAAGCCCACATTTCTAGCGCAATTAATAACAGACAAGATGTAACAGCCACTATCTTCGACATTGATGGAGCTTTTGATAACATCTCTAGAAATGCAATTCTCGAAAAGCTCACACAATACAATCTCACTGGTAATATATATGCATTCATAAAAAGTTTTTTAACATCTAGAACATTTAGGGTTTCTGTTAATAACTCCATTTCCTCTTCATATACCCATCATGATGGAGTTCCCCAAGGCTCAGTTTTAAGTACATCCTTGTTCATCCTCGCCATTAACAAGTTATGCGACAATCTTCCTTCCCCTGTTAAATTCTCTCTATATGCAGATGACCTAATAATGTACTGTCATGGCAAATCCAATGCCTCTACTTCCAAAATACTTCTGCTAGCAGTAAATGCCCTACAAACCAATATTGCCACTCCAGGACTCACCCTCTCTCATACCAAATCGAAAGTCATTAAATTCAGTAGGAGAGCTCAAACTTATATCCCTAGTATCACAGTCAACAACTTTCAATTACCTGTTGTAGATGAGTGTAAAATTCTGGGAATGTTATTCGACTCTAAATTATCCTGGAAACAACATATTCAGGAAATTAAAGGAATATGTCTTAACCGACTAAATATTATTAAAACACTCACATTTTCATTGGGGCGCAGATGAATCTACCTTGCTTAAAGTATATAGAACCCTCATTCGTTCCAAAATAGATTATGGTAGTTTCATTTACATGTCTGCAACAAAAACTATTTTACGTTCCCTTAACACAGTACATAATACCGCCATCCGCTTATGCCTGGGAGCGTTTCGGTCAAGCCCAGCTGAAAGTCTCTATTGTGAAGCAAATGAACCCCCTCTCTGTCTCAGACGACAACACCTCCTTCTCAACTATATTGCCGCAATTTCCTCCAATCCCTCCAATCCAGTATATCCTATATTAACATCACACCAACTTCATGACAACCCTCCATATACCTTTATTATACGTACTCTTCCTCAATTTATACAACCTCTAATTCAAGACGTAAACCTTACACATACTCGATCCCGCCCACTCTCCAACACTCCTCCATGGACCAAATTTCTCCCACAATACGATCTCTCCCTCTGCAAACTTAACAAAGATGAAACCAATAGAGATGTTATTCGATCTACTTTTCTCGATTTGCTTAATCTTAAAAAATATAACATGGTCATATATACGGACGCATCCAAGACAGAAGTAGGAGTTGGGTGTTCCATAACCACAGTACATGGATCGATTGGAACCTACAAAATACCCTCTATTTGTAGCGTCCACACGGGTGAGCTATATGCTATCCTACAAGCCTTCAAACATGTCCAACTACTTGCAAATACACACATAGCTATATGCGCAGACTCATTATCCTCCATCCATTCCATTAAGAATACATTTACTAACCACCCCCTTGTCCAAGATATACACGACATATATCAATAACTAAGAAGACAAAATACAACAGTTACAATAACATGGGTCCCATCTCATGTTGGGATTATTGGGAACGAAAAAGCCGATTGCCTTGCCAAAGAAGCTGCCTCAACTGCTACTACCACGGTGAATCTTCAGCTCTGTAATGACTTAAAAGCTAGCCTGAAAAAAACCATTCGTTACAACTGGCAAATTCACTGGAGTCAAATTATGTGTTCACTGCGTGAAATTCAACCAATATTGAATCAGTTCACCTGTCCCGATCTATCTAGGAAAAATATGGCTGTCATACGAAGATTACGTATAGGTCATACTAGACTTACACATGGTTACCTAATGTCATCGTCACCCCAGCCGAACTGTCAGTATTGCCCCGTAAAACTCAGCATCAAACATATCCTCGTTGAATGTCCATACTTCGCCCCAAGACGTCTACAACTAGGAATACATACAAACTACTCGGAGATCCTAAATAGTGATAATCAAGTGCGCAAAGTGATCAAGTTCCTAGAAGAACAACTTATTAACAGAATTTAATCAAAAAAAAACTCCATTTAAATATCATATCATGTAATCCCATATTCATGTTAGTTTTAAGCTATCAGTTTTGACTTACATTATGTTATGTAATTTTTTGTCTGTATTGTACCTCGTGCTAATGGCCATAGCTGTCTTATGCACGTTAATTTAAATAAAAAAAAAAATTTTTAATTGTGTATTCCTTCTGGCAATAAACTGTGCTATTTTTGAAGTTACAGGTGCATTCATTCACTTTCAATAGTTATTGTATTTCTTCAAGTCTTTACGTTGCAATTCTGGAAGTGTGGATTGATGAATACATTGTTAATCACGCCGTTTAACCCAAAGTCTCGCCGAAAGACATGTGTTTTTCTTTCTTTTCAACTTTAGTGCTGCACATAACAACACTTATTGCAGTGGCACAAACGAAGAAACGTTGGTTGGGAATTTTTATTACTTCTACTGCCCATTCTCTGGTCAAATACTTTATATATAATGTAATACGGAAATTAGGGTTCGTAAAACAAATTTTATCAAATAAATTCTGTAAAATATTTTATCAAATATGTTTGTCGTAGAGCTTTAATCGTGTACTACTGGCCTTAGGCACTAGTATTTTGGGCGAAACTGAGTTTTATCTCCATATATTGGAATGTAAAATATCAGGACACTATGTCAATTCAGCCTCACAGCTCGTTAATACTGAAGCTACTTTGGTTTTATTGAAGTCGAATGACCTTAACTCGTGGCTTTCGATTTACGTAAGCTAAGTTGTAGATGTATTTTGCGAAAACTGCTTAACCCTGTTGTGTAATAACTGCCAGTTGTCGTGTTTTGGCCCAAGTCGAGTTCATGTAGCTGGGTGCACTTGGGATTCGATTTCTTATTCTAGCGGATCACCGAATTTCCGGTGGAGGTCTTAGTGAGAGTGGAGGTCTTCCGCCTGTTTTTTCTTTTTGTTGCTTTGTTTGGGGTGGTGTCTTTCCTGTTGGTAGTTGTATCGTTTTGCCCGTTGACCATAGTGGTAGTGCTCCTATTTTTGCTGGGTTTATTTCGTCTGTGGTTTCATCTTGTGATTCTTCCTGCTTCTCTGGTGTGTCGCCTTATTCTGTTCTGTTGTTGTTTCTATAATCTCGTGTTCTACATCGTTTAGTTTACCATAATATGGTTTTAATCTGTTTGATGCGATTTGATATGTGATTGGCCCTACTTTGTCTTTCATCTCGAATGGTACTGTCCATCGGTTTTGAAGTTTTTTGGATACGCCTGTTGTAATACTTATCTTTAGTAGAAATACTAGATCTCCTGCTTTAAACTCTCCTATTGTGGTTTTTTCGTTCCGTATCTGTTTAACCTGTCTTCTTTTGCTCTTTCTGTGTTCTCTAGTACTCGCGTCTGTATTTGATTGAGTCTTGTCTCCAGCTCTGATACAAAATTATCGTCTAGGATGTATTTCAGTCTATTTTAGTGCTCTGTGATCCGTTATGATTGTGAATATGGTTCCGTTAATGTAGCATCTGAAGATTTTAATTCCAAAAATGACGCCTAGTAGTTCTTTTTCCGTTGTTGAGTAGTTTGCTTCTGCCCTATTTAGTGCTCTGCTTGCGTATTGGTCTTTCTCTGCCGTCTCTTATCTGACTCAGTATCGCTCCTACGCCTATGTTTGATGCGTCTGCTGACAGTAAGAAGGGTTTGGTGAAGTCTGGGAATATTAGAACTTTATCTGATGTCAGTGATGTTTTTAATTGATTCATTACTGATATTACGTCTTCCGAGATTTTAAACGGTGTATCCTTTTTGGTTAGGTTTACTAATGGTGCTGCTAATTCCGTTATGTTAGGTGTAAAGCGTTTACACCTAACAGTTTACTAATCCTAGAAAGTCTCTTACTCCTTTAACATCGTTCGGTAAGGGATATTTGTGTACCGCCTCCAGTTTCTCCGGATCTGGAGCTATTCCTTCTTGTGGGATGATGTGTCCCAGGTATTTCACTTTTTCTAGCATAAACTTGCATTTTTTGGGTTTCAATTTAACGTTGGCTTCTGATAATCTTTCGAACACCTCTTCTAGTTTTGCTAAATGATCCTTGCGTCCTATATAGTTGAATATGATGATGTCATCTAAGTATACCATACATTTTATTCCTGTTAATCCTCTTAGGGTTGCATTTATGAACCTCTGGAATGTTGATGGTACGTTTACTAACCCGAACGGCATTTTGATGTATTCGTAGTGTCCTTGGTATGTGCTAAATCCTGTTAAAGGGATGTCTTCTTCGCTCATGTCTACTTGGTGGTATGTTTCAGCTACGTCGATTACTGAAAATAAGCTTCCGCCTCCCGCTTCGTATCCTTGTATATCCGTTATCTCGTACTTATCCCATGTTTCATGATACTGTTTATAATCATGCTTTGCAAACTGATATGCCACAATCTGAACATTTCTTAAGGTTCATTGGTATTGTAAATATGCAGCCTCTTTAATTTAATCGCACAACTCTTCTTCATCTGTGAAGACTTTATGGCGCGTTTAATTATCGTGTAAGGTACTTATACCCGTCCCACTGTTACCGCTTTGTTGAAATGAAGCATGAGAGTAGTTCTCCTAATATTAAAATGCAAATAACTGATCGGCCTATTGCTGTTCATTAACAAGTGGTGTTCGTGTTATGCTTTGTTTGTTTTGAGGCATATTTTAAAGAGCCTGTAATTGTTGAAAAATGAGTAATAAATATCTCAATAAGTTTGACAATTGATTTCCAAACATGTATCACCTATATTAAATCACAAGGTTGCACCTTGGACATGTCCTATGTATAAAATAAACCAATGAGTGAATTGAATTATTAATTTCTACAGTAGAATTATAGGCGTTGTGACAAGCCCTTTTTTATTTTTATTTATGGAAATTTTTCAACTGATCACATCGAATATCTTCTCTATGTCATTCGAATGTGCATTTTCAATGATGTGTAATTCAGATTATTCTGTCAGTTTTGTCAATTTCTTCTTGCTCTTGCATGATTTTTATATTGCTTGTAACTTCTTCTTCTTCTTCTTGTGCCTTGTGCTTCTCGCACGTTGGCGGTCCTTTGTACTTCTTTTATGTCAAATGTAAGGTGCCATTTTCTGCCTTTTGGAAGATTGTGGCTGCATCTCTAGTTCCGCACCAGTCCCTAATGTTTCGCAGCCATGAATGTTGTTTTCTTCCCGGGCCTCTTCTACCTTCTATTTTTCCTTGGAAAATCAACCTAGATATTGAGTATCTGGCGCCTCTGAGTATGTGTCCAAGATAGGATATCTTTCTCTTCTTCACGATTTGCAGAAGTTCTCTACGCAAATCGGCCATTTCCACCACCTCTTCATTAGTTTTATGTGCAGTCCATGGGATGCGTAGGAGTCTACGAATTGTCCACATTTCAAATGCCTCTATCCGATTCAGAGTTTTGTTTTTCAAAGACCATGTTTCTGCTCCATAGAGTAAGATAGGCTAGACGTAGCATTTAACTACTCGAATCCGAAGTGCCAGGGGCAATGTTCGGGCAAGAAAGAAGTTCTTAAGTTTATGAAATGTGTCTTTTGCACGCCCGATTCGTATTTCCACTTCCTCGTCGAAATCCCATTTCTGGTTGATGGTGGCGCCCAGATATACAAATGTTGACACCACATACAGTTTTTCGCCATCAATCCTAATTGTGATGTTACTGTGGTGTCGAGCTATTACCATAATTTTTGTTTTATTTTTGTTGATTGTCAGGCCAAATTGTTTTTCTATTTGGTTGATTCTGTCAACAGTTTGTTGAAGGTCCTGAGGAGAATTCGCCAATATAGCGGTATCATCCGCATATCTGATGTTGCTTATTGGAATTCCATTAACTTTAATTCCTCTTCCAATGCTATTTGAAAAACTTTTTCGACATATATGTTGAATAGCATTGGCGATAGGATACATCCTTGTCGTACTCCCTTGGATATTTTAAATGTCTCTGTGGTTAAGTCGTTGTTAATTCTTACCTCTGCAGTCTGATGCCAATACAGTTGCTGAATTATTCGTATGTCCTTAGAATCGATGCCAATCTCATATAGTCTTTCCAGAAGAAGATTGTGTTTAATGTTATCAAGAGCCTTCTCATAATCTATGAAACATTTCAGCAAATATTAAATTGTTGACATTAGGATAATTTCAGAATACACTTAAAAATTCCTACACATTTTATAGAAACTGAATTATTTTATTCGGCTTCAAATATTTATTAGGGAGTTTGCAACATTCCAGGACTTCTGTACAGCCTAAACTGCATGTTTGAATCGGCAACTGGACTAATGTCTGCACTTTTCGGTCGTACGGGAACAACAGGAAACCGTCTTCGACAGGTACCGATAACGAGGGGTACAACTACAAATTAACATGATTCGCCAATCCATTTGGTTGCCCTCAATCCTGGGCATTGCTAGTTTCTCCACGTGGGATTACAGCATATGATCTCGAAGGCTTCGTAGCGCTTCCCTCACATCTCTGTAAGTTGTTCGATCTGAAAATTCGTTTCTAGTTACCAGTTAGAAGACGTAACACGAATTGTGTTTTAGTCTCAGTGTCAGTATCTTGCCAGGGGCTGGCATCTGATCATCAAGTTCATCTAATTGGCCAAACTTCTTGCGAAAGACGGTTGTCAACCCTCGTGTATGTTTGTTACTGGCGGAGATGTTATGTGCCAGTGAGTACTCTTCCGTGAGTGTGAACAAATTTTGCCTTTGTTCTGTAGTGACTCCGTATCTAGCTTTTTCGTTACCTCCGTATGCGTCGATAAAGTTCTCGAAGGCTGGGTCAGACTCTTGTTGTAGATGGTTCACCCCTTCCTCTTTGCCATGGTCTCCTTTGAATGGCGCTAGCCTGTTTTGGTGGACTACTTTCGGTTTTCTATTGGAAAACTTGCCTATACGATAGATGATGTCATTGATAGTCTTCTTGATTAAGTATGGACTTTCCCATTATTTCTGTAATTTTGGAGATAATCCTTTCCTCCTTGTCGGGTTGTGTAACCATATTTCGTCCGCTTCATTGAAACTTCCTTCTGTGGCCCGCGTATCATACCGTTTTTTCATTCTATCACTGGCAACCTGAAGATTTGTTCGAACCAATTCGAGCACATCCACCATCCCCCTTCTCAATTGGATCACAAGGGCGCCTCATTTCACGTCCAAATAGAATTTTCGTAGGTGTTTCACCCGTGGATTCCTGGAATACCTGGCTATCGAAAGGATACTCCATAACGGTTGATAAGTTCTTTGACCAGCACATCTGCCAGAAATGTGGCGTCTCTATTCGGGATCGTGTAAATTTCCACCCACTTTGTGAAATAATCTATTACTACCAGGATGTATTTACCGCCATTTTCTGTCATCAGAGATGGTCCAGCGATGTCTAAAGCAATCATTTCGAAAGGGTTTTCAGCATTATATTGTTTCATGGGTACCTTTCTTTTGCGATGTGGTCCATTACTCATAGCACAAATTGTACATTTCCTAAACCAGTCCTTCACATCGTCGGAACTGTTCATCCTATAAAACCTTTCCCGGATTTTCTGAAGGGTTTTCTTCATATCCAGATGACCTCCCGATGGACTGTCGTGTAACTTTGTCAGTACCTCCTCTTCTCGGAATCATCATCGTTCTCAAGGGTTCTTTTCAACAATCCTTCTTCCAAGACAAGGGAGTCCCACTGAGCCTTAATGCCTTGAGTGTCGATGAAAATCTTGACACACCTTGCCAGGGAGGTTGCCGATTTTCTTCGTTCCATTGTCGAATCTTTTTGTAGGTAAGGATCATTCTCCTGATCATCTCCGATTCTGATCAGTGACCATTCCTCATTGGCTACTACAGAACCTGAAACGGCAGCTTCTCTAGATTCCGCCTTGTTGCAGTGGGAACAGTCCGTTAAGCACAGCCGTCTAGACAGAGAGTCGGCATTCTGATGATTCACACTAGCTCGATGTTCGATGTTGAAATCATACTCTTGAAGTCGCTCAATCTATCTAGCAATCTGGCCCTCGGGATTCTTGAACTGCATCAACCATCTGAGTGCTGCATGATCAATCCGGATTAGGAACTTCCTTCTATAGAGATGGTGGTAAAAGTGTTCCATGGACCTCACTACCGTCAAAAGTTCTCTTCTCGTGACGCAGTAGTTTCGTCCTGGTTTGAGAGGATTTGAAATAATCCAGCACTCTTTCTTGTCCTCCTTGGATCTGTGAGCGCACTCCTCCAATTCCTACGTTGCTTGCGTCGATGTCAAGAATAAAGTCTCCCTGTGGTAATTGATATCTTAATATCGGCACCGTCGTTTAACGCCTCTTCAGGGGTTCAAAATCCATTGCAGAGTCTTCGTCCTATTGGAAAGGTCTTGTTACTTCTGTGAGTCGAATTAGCGGCTTGGCAATATCTCCAAACTTCCTGATAAATCTTTTATAGTATGCGCGGAGCCCAAGGAAACTCCTAATTTGATGTTTGTCGGGTGGTTGCGGCCATTGCTGGATGGAAGCAATTTTCGCTGGATCTACCGCCACTCCTTCCTCGCTAACTATATGGCCCAGGTAGTTGACTTAGTTTTGGAATAGCAGACATTTCTTCGAGTTTAACATGAACTGGGCAGCTTGCGGTCGTTTGAATACATCTTCCAAATTCTTCAGGCGTTCGTCAAATGTCTTACCAAGTACTACGATGTCTTCCAAATAGACCAGGCTTGTTTTGCAAGATAACCCTCTCAAGACATTTTCCACGAGTCTTACAAATGTGGAGGGCGCATTAGAGAGCCCAAATGACATGACGTTGAATTGCCATAATCCAGATCCGGTGGTAAAAGCAGTATTCGCTTTGTCTTCTGGGATCATTTCTACTTGCCAATAACCAGACTTCAGGTCCAAGGTGGAAAACAGTTTGATGCCGGCCAAAATGTCTAGTGTATCGTCAATTCGGGGCAGAGAATAGCTGTCTTTCTCCGTCACGTTGTTTAGCTGGCGATAGTCCACGCAGAATTTCGTAGTTCCATCCTTCTTCTTGACGAGCACTACTGTAGACACCCATGGACTAGTAGACGGTTCTATGACTTTCTGATCTTCAATCTCTCGAAATATTCACTCAGCTTCCTCTCCCTTGGCGCGTGGTAGTCTTCGAACTGATTGACCAATTGGTTTGGCATTACCAGTATTGATTTTGTATTTGACTGCTGAGGTTCTACCAGTCTTTCCTCTTTTAGGTACGAATAGGTCTCGATACTGCAAGAGAAACTCCCTCATTTCCCTTTCATAAGCTTGATTCAAGGATTGGCCAGCCACTGATAACATTTGTTCGAATCTGGCATTGGAATTGTCATTTGCCGTTGTTTGGCGAACTATAGACGTTACTGGGACGCAGGATCGAATCCTGGTTTCTTTCTTAATTGTAGTTGGGTAATCGTTCACGTTTATCACACGTCCTAGGATCTCCTTCACCGACGTAACTTATCATTTCCCAATTAGTACTCCTTTGCCAACTTCTTCGTCGTGGTTCCATGGCTCCATCATAACCAGTGTACCATCCTCCATGATTCCCTGTAGCCGTGCTACTATCACGGTTTCAGTTTGTGCAGGTAGAACGGTATCTACCTGTACAGCTACCAACACCGTGCTGCCTTTATATAGATGAAGGAATACTTACTCGGAACCCACTTTAATTGTTCTGTTTCTAAAATCCATTTGGAAACGATGTCAATTCATTACGTCCATTTCTAGAATCACGTCTTGTTTGATGTCAGATACGATTACCGTATGCGTGAACATTTCTGCACCGATTTCCAATTGGATGAGTGTCTCCCTGTGAACATTGGCCCTCTCACCTGTGGCGGTTCGCAGTCGCAGTCTCGTTGGTAAAAGCTTCTTCTTGGAGTTTATCATCTCTGGTCGTATAATGGTTCCAGTTGCTCCAGTGTCTACCAACAGGGTATATTTCTTGCCATTCACTTCGCTATCTTAATATACACTGCTGTTGCGACATCTGAGAGAATATATCAGTATGAGAGGGTCTTTGGAACGATTATGGGTCGGTGCTGCCCCCTCGTAGCCGACCCGTTCTAGTTTTCCTGTGACTGGATTTCTTGGTGTCCTGGGGCGCTTACACGAACTGCGTACATGCCCTAGGTCGCCACAATTCCAGTATCTGATCTTTATCTGCTTCTTGTCGATCATACGTTCTATCAAACTGACAATCTGGTCAAATCTGTCCTCGTCGCCTCCTTCTCGGATGGTCCTAACTTTGTTATAACCCGAAGCCTTAGTCGCCGCTTTATATTCTAGAGCAGCTGTCAATGCGTCAACTAATGTTTTGGGATGGGCTAAACGGAACGTCTTCTGCATATCGGCGTCACGTAAGCTATCAACAAAGGCCTGGATGCCCAGACATTCCACCATACTCTCTGGTGCTGATTGACATGCGAATCGAACTAGTCGGGTAATAGCAACTTCATACTCTTGAAGAGCTTCGTCACGTTTCTGCCTTCGATTCTTCAGCTGAGATTGGTTCAAATGTTCTAGATGTTCTGACCTCTTATTCAGCTGCTCGAAATCATCCGTTTGTTCCAAAGGTATCGTTTGTTGTACACCTAAGGCATCTCCCCGAAGCGCGATAGTTATGTTCACTGCCTCCTCCCTGTCGGACCAATCATTCACTCTAGCAGCTGCTTCAAACTGTATTACATAATTGGTCCACGACATTTTTCCAACGAACGTTGGGGCCTTGACCTGAGTAAAACTGCCAATGTTTTCTAACTTAGGGCGTATTTATGACTTGCAAGGTTATATTTGCTCAATCTTCTTTTCTTGTTCTGGCGTGTTTTGTGTCCTTAAATCTGCCATATTTCTCTCTATCTCCTCGATTTTCTCTTTTATTGTTGCTATCTTATTCTGGATTTTCTCGTCCATCGTAGTCATCTTATTCTGTATATCCGATTTTAGAGAGTAAATTTTATTCTCGACGTCAGCAACATTCTCATTTTTCATTAATATGATATCGGCAGAAATCTTGTCCATGTTAGCAGAAATATAATTCTTCATGGTTCAAATTTTCTCGTCCATATTAGTAGAAACCTTGTCCATGTTAGCAGAAATTTCGTTCTTCACATTAGTTGAGATCGCTTCCATGGCACAAATATCGTTCTTCATATCAGAAATTGATGGTATTAAGGTAGAAGTCTCGTCATTGAATAAAAATGTTTCTGGATCGAAGCCGTCATTTTCCAGTGCCACTTTAAGAGTTTCTACTAATTCAATTTTTTTACCGGGCGTTTCCAACTCACGATTTTCCAATTCTGCCTTTAGCTCTCTCACTTTCAGGTCACTTAGTCTCTTGGCCATTATTACGTGACTATTTATTCATATTATCCCACACCTGACACTAATGTAAAGTTTTTCTTATTTATTGAAACAACTTTATTACAAATAGTGGGATAAATTTATACACACGGTATCTCTACTCACTTAATTTATTTGTGCACTAAACTATTCACTTACACTATTTTATATAAATACTTCACTACTGCTTATTTACTTTGACTTAATTTATACATTTGCTTGTTCACTGCATATCTCACGAGATCAAATTATAAACTAAACTCCGATGGTAGGTAGACTCTGTTATATATTAAGTGCCCTTTTTTCTATATCTTCCTAGATTGCGACTCACGAAAACATTGGACCTGATTGGAAAAATCTAGATAAGAATGGTCACAAAAAATGAAGGTAAACTGAGAAATCCCTGCGCATGCGCCAACATTTTAACTTTCGTATATACTATTATCCAGAGTCGGATTCAGGGACTACACCAGTGTGCGATTTCGTAACAATATGTCATGCAAAACCCAGAAGAAGAGGAAGTTTGTAAAATAATAAAAATAGAGAAACAGGCATCCTATCCTAATAAAAATTATAATCTGTAATCAAATCATTGTGTAAGGGTGTTATGTTTATAATTAAAATTTATGTTGGCTTTATATTAGACAGGAATTTTTCTGCCGTTATTTTTCATAAATTAAAATTAGCAATTCTTCCTATTTGGTATTTTTTTTTCACTGCTTTTGACACCTAACTGTTGTATCTACTTAGTACTTGAGGTGAGTAAGCAAATTACTTTCTTTTCAATTTAAATACTATACTCCATTGAACTTTTAGTAGAGTTTGTTTTCCCTAGCCATAACCAATAAGAAACATAGCGAGAAAACTCTAAATGCAGCACCGATCTTCAAAGGAAATGTCATATCATAATAAATAAATTTTTATTATTAATATTCCAATTTTCTGTTAACCTACAAAATCTGAAATCGCTACGCTACTGATTTCCAGTTTACAATAAGGCGCTGGTTTTGACAACAAGTTTGCGGTTACGTCTGCAACTTCAGGTGGCTTCAACTTTCTTGAAACGGACTCTATTTGTTCATCGACACAGCTTACACAGTTCTCTCAAATATTTGATCGGATGGTTTCTGAAGGTTGTGCTAAGGTTTTTTCATTTTATTCTCAACAAATCTAGTTTCTCTAATATGTAAATCATATTACTGGATACATATTTTCCATTCCAACTCAATAGGATGGTTCGGATAGTGGCCCCTATTTAATCAACCCTGTACGAATTTGAATTAACACTCAATTTCCTACTGTAAATTCTTACTTTGTCTTCACCCTGTATATCATAATTTAGATATTCCGTACATATCATAAAATGAAAATATCATTCTTCCCATATATTTAATATGTATTTAACCTTACAAAACCCATTTCAAACTTCATTCCATATAAAAAACCACAAATAACTATATAACAATTTCTTTTGTCCACAAAAATACATGCATCGGCTGAGTTTTCAACAGTCGTATGGCGGTTTTTTTTAAATCCCTATTCCCCATTGGCTACATCCTAACATAACTCTCCTTGTTACCACCTACATTGAACGACATATAAAAATATCCATAAAAACCAATTTTTAATTTCATTTCCATCATCATACAATAAACCGTTGTTAGTCAAGTAACAAAAAAAGCATAAAAAGATATAATGTCACATCTTGTCATGAATTAATCATGAAAAAGTAAAAAGATATCGATTGCATTGTATAATAAGCAGTTGTGATATTCTTAGTTGTGAAGCAATATGAACAAAATGAAAAATAATACAAATATATAGAAAAAGTACATGTGATCATCAATTTTCATTGAATATAACAAATAATTCATATACATGTGAAGCAGTCATTATCGAAATAAACGATTGGGTCTTCAGAGCTCATTAAAATACAAGTGAATACGACTTCCCGCATTTTGCTGTCCCATTATTGAAAAGGAAAACGCAAAACAAACCCTTTCATCCCTGTAATTCAACCCACGGGGATTTTTTTCATTAAAGAACTACGAATAGAGGTACTTCCAATAATTATAAGTGATGCCCAAATTTTGTCTTTGTCTTGCAGTCTTGGTATTGCATTTTTTGTGAGACGTGACCAATTCCTCCTCGGCAGTAACAAGACTAACATCAATATCACATTTTTGTTAACAAGACAAATTCATGCAAGACCAAGTTCAGCCTATTTAAGACCAAGCGTAATTCATACAAGAACCAATATATCACACGAAAATATTTGTAAAATTTATCATTTTGTTGACGGTTAGTCGAATTTTACTATGTTACTCTGATAATTAGGAAAAAATGTGTTAAAGTAAGTATTTCTAGGATTAAACGAGAATATGTTGACGAATTAGATTGTTAAAACCAAAATTTAAATATGAGAACAAGACCAATACTTTACTATGGGAAGACCAGGAATACATAGAGCGAGGCAAAGACTGTATGAAGAAGACCAAGACCGAGATCAAGACTAAGCTACAATGGCCAAGAACAATACCAGGACAAGCATGAATCTGGATATTGGTTTTCATTAGGCATCACTACAATTATTCATTGTATCGTGAGAATCTGCATGATTTGATTTTGGGAAAAATTCATCAATAATTTCCATTCGAAGCAACAGAGCCCTCAACGGAATTCTCATGAGTTTTTAGCTTTATTTTTGTGAAATATTCCTTATACTGCTTCCTAAAATTGATTTATTTTATTACTATATACTGCAGAAAATTTTCATATTATTTCCGAGGATGTATAAAACGCACTTAATTATTTGTTTTCTTCATAGTTCTGAACGCACCATTTTGACAGTATGGGGTTTAAAAAGAAGTGGCAGGGGAAAATGTAGACAGATATTATTGTGACACCGTTCTAATTGATTGTTCGCCATTAAAAATTAGTTTTTCTGTAATAGTCAAAGATCCCAGAGCGCTCTGACATAACTTATTTTCACATGGATGAAACCTTCACGACTTAGTAGCGTCTAGTATACTTTAAATACCTGCCTTCTTGTGGAGCTTGCCCTGTAACACCTGGGCAGGTACCAGGTGAGAAAGGTAACTAAAAATATGAGTCATCTAACTTGAATTTGTATGGCTGATTTTTATATATATTTTGTAGAATATTATTCTAAACTAGAATTATAAAGTGTCAGACACTTTTCATGGACCAGAGCTTTTGTCAGACGCTTTAAAGCTCGACAAAAAATTAATGAACTTCACTTATTTTTTCATGTCTGACTTTTAAATATGTTATTCAAGTAACTAGGTATTACAAAGTTATATTTCATTAGTCAGACAAATTCGAGTGACCAAACATCCCCTAAACACAAAATTATTCAGCCAGGAGTGCGAGCGCGAGAGCACTATGCGCATGCGTCTCAGAGTAAAAAATTGAAATGTATTGAAAATACTTACTAATTTCAATCCAAGATTTTTGCATCATTATTTCAAAAGACTTCAAATGTAAAATCTGCAGACCTACTGACACAAACGGATGAAGCCTCTTACACCGATTGAAGTGTTTTCCTTCCTGAAATCCAGCAACTGACCCACAAGCCAACAAATTACTTTGCACCATCACGTTTGACAAGCCGCAATCGGCCATAAATTTTCCTATAGCTTTGAAGTAGGACATCATGATATGGAATGGTCCCAAATGAATAAATATGTTGTCAAATTTGGGTGCTTCAGTAGCTTGAATTTGTACGGCTACTTTTGCTATTGCAAGATCATAAGTAATTTGAATGCAAAATTGTTTAACTTCATTGCAAATTTTGTCTCCAAAACAACCGTTTGTGTGCGATAGATTGGTCGGAGTAAGATAAGAAACAACTTGCTTTGGCTTATCTTCATTATTACTGATCAAAAAATGGTAGCCAACCCACATCGGAAGATTTGGTAGATGATAAGCATAACTCATCATCCTAGTTGTATCGATGTTTTTATATAATTGTAGATTTTTAGGTAGTGTTTCTTCAGCTTCATGAATAGAAATTTCCAAACTATCAGTCATCTTGGGTTTTTTCATATGGTCGACCTTCTACCTCAGTAACCTCCAATGTTCTTCGTCGTCTTTTTGCCGACGTTCCAGGTTCTTCGCTGGTGGGCCAACGCAAATTTGGAGTGTCTGATTCGTGTAAAGAATTTGGATCCACGTTTTGGTAAATTATACCAACAGTGACGTGTAACGTGTCCTTCCCATCTTTTGTTTCCACAAACCGATCAAAATTATCATACGCAGTTCCAGTGCAGAGATTCGGATTTATTTTAATTTCTTCAGGACACACAGTTTATTTTTGCATAGAGTAATAAGTAGCTTCAGTCTCCAGCTCCTCTATCCCTGGATAACTAATACAATGACCATATCTATGGATAATGATGATTATATTACGACTGCTTGTTAAGCTTCTTAAAGCCATTCCGAGCTTAATATGCTTTGACGTTTTACATTTACCATTCAAAATAGCATACACAGCATCCTGACTCAAAGATTTAACTAATCGAACACACTTAAAATTGTTTTTCCTTTTGCTGTTACTTCCTGCAATAAGAGTACAATAAAATTGGGATAAGTTTTCCGGCACTGAAACTTCGCCGTTTTTAAGATCCTGAACAGATAAATTATTTGGCAATTTTTTTCTCAATTTGTAGTAATGATTTCCTCAATATCAAAGCAGCTTTATTAAGAATGTCCTGATTCTTCAAATTGTTTAATAACTCTTCATCAATAACAGAGTAAGTAGCTTCTTATTATGACACATTAAGAACTTAATCTCCTTTGTAAATACTTTCTTTATTTTATCTTCTAAGTTATGAGGAGTGAAATTCCCCATAACTTCTTTAGAGTTTTCTACTTCTTCGTTAAATAGCTCTATGTAGTTCCTGTGGAGAAATGTAAAAAAGTAACATCGACCTTTTTCTACTACATTTTGTTGTATAAAATTACAAACTCAAAAACTGTTGATGGTGTTTACGAAGATAATGCCAAGATGTTTTAGTTTTATTTTCCTTTGACGATATTTTATAGGAATATTCCATTTGTAGTGATTAATAATTCGTTATCCAAGTGTCTGGCTAACCACTGTAGGTCGAGACCAGAGTGGAAGAAGGAGAAGGGGATGACGAGTGACATATGGATTTTTGGCGGAGTTGGTGAATTAAGGTCGATTGTATTGGTTATGTGAAATATGAAATAAAGTTCATTATGATTAAATTGTTAAACAGTTTTATTTTATTAATGGTGCAATCCCCAAACATTTGACATTTTTTATGATAGTATATTGTTGCATCCGTTACATCTTGCACTTTCTCAATTAATTCTGCCAAGTCTTCTTCTTCAACATTTAATTTCATTAAAAAATCATTTTGACCGCACTTATGCAATGGTAGTCGTTTCAATTAATGCCTTTTAGTAATTTGGTCACAATATATACATGTCTGGGTTTTGTCAATGATCATATCATTTTCAATTGAAACATTATGACAAGAGGAATTAACATCACATTCAAATATCGCACAAGGTTCCTCAGAAATACATGACACCGGTTCAACTGATCATAATTCAACAATAGGTTCAACACTTTGCTCAGGTATTACAATAGGTTCAGACATAGTACTAACTGGAGTTGAGTTTGATACTACATCTGAATCTGGAACTATAGAATTATTTTGTTGACTTGAGGTAAATTGTATGCATTGATCATTATCAGTACTAAGATTACTTGGTAGGCTTGATGTCGATGCAACTGATGTATTTTCAACATCACACGATACATTTTTTTTAGCAATTTTTGGATTTTCTGAAGTGGCAGAATGATACCTTTTTGGCAAAGCAGTAAAATTCTTATTCTCGATGGTTACCATTGTCATACAAATTTTCCGGAAAAACTAAGTCTTCAAATTTTAGGTACTCGCTGTTTTAAAACTTGTTTACATTTTTCAAATATTTCTTCAGTAAATAATTTTAATTTATCATGATGTTGTTTACAAAATATACACTTTGATTTTTCTCCTTCCATGGTTTTCACTATTACAAATAATAATATCAGTCACTAATTACACGATATAAACAACAAAAACATGTGCTCTTATACACCCGAACTGCACTGGATACTATAGGTTGCGCGCGCAATAAGCACGTATAATACACTGTAGAGTTGAGCAGATGGTGAGTTTAAGAAGGAGAACCAAGTTGTTGTGAACGTCTCACTCACTCTGAGATGCATGCGCATAGTACTCTCGCGCTCGCACTCTCGTCTGAATAATTTTGTGTTTAGGGGATGTTTGGTCACTCCAATTTGTCTGACTGATGAAATATAACTTTGTAATAGTTACTTGAATAACATATTTAGAAGTCAGACATGAAAAAATAAGTAAAGTTCATCAATTTTTTGTCGAGCTTTAAAGCGTCTGACAAAAGCTCTGGTCCATGAAATGTGTACGACACTTTATAATTCTAGTTTAGAATAATATTCTACAAAATATATATAAAAATCAGCCATACAAATTTAAGTTAGATAACTCATATTTTTAGTTACCTTTCTCACCTGGTACCTGCCCAGGTGTCACAGGGCAAGCTCCACAAGTAGGCAGGTATTTAAAGTATACTAGACGCTACAAAGTCGTAAAGGTTTCATCCATGTGTAAATAAGTTATGTCAGAACGCTCTGGGATCTTACTCTATAAAGCATATTGGCGAGCCGTCACTTACGCTCTCAATATTCCCAGCGATCTGAGACATCAAAGGGGCAGTAATAATTACGCAAATTTTCGTCATCTGGCGAATAATTATACAGGCGTGGTTGCTGATCATAAATTTTATTGAGAACAATGTCTCAGTCAAATCGAATATTACTGTGACTGAATTATTGATAATTATTGAAAAAAGAGTGAGGCGAAGGAACAGAAAATATTAAGGAATAATTCTAATTAATCAATTTTCATTAGACTTTATTTTAACTCACTTTGTTAGCAATTATCAACTGGAATATCGTAATGTATTCAAACGTCCAAATTCCGTGCAGGCCGTTTTAGAAGTTTCTGCTAAATTAGGTGAATAATGTGTAAATAATCCGACTGCGGTTGCGACTGATCTCACTACCCTTACTGACTGTTCCTTTAATCTAATTTTAGATGCCAAACGGATCACAATTTAGGAAAATTCCAGGTCAAACGATCGACTACTTCTGACCATTACAATGTCTACTATTCCATTTATTGTAAAGCAGGGCCAAACTTCCACAGAATGGAAAAGGAAATAATTCCCAAATTGTCTGAATAGATTCTCTGACAATACAGCTTTGAATAATTTTTAATGGCCTAATGGATAGCGTAATTTTGTGTAATATTTCACCAATATTTTTATTATATTATAAAATCAGTTGCCAGAATTCCAATCATAATCATAGAGTTGCTCAATTTTAAAGATATACGCTCATGCTCGAAAGCGTTTTTAGATTTTGAGGTCACTCTTCTCTTTGGTGATAACTGCTTCTGATTAGTTTTCCATTTTTTTGGATTCCCAATCAATACCTTTTTGAAAGATCATTTTCCTGTAAATCACCTCATCCTCCTTTTTTTTCGTTGAAAGAGAAGTTCTATCATATTTCAAAATGTTAGATATTTATGGTACTCAAGGTTCTAGCTTGGAACTGCTGTGCCTTCTGATACAGTTATGTTGTCTTATGTGTCACATAATAGTATATTATTTAACACGGGTATAATTATAGCCATTATCCACGAAGATGAAATTGCAACACGAGCCGTAGGCGAGTGCTGTAACATCTGAGTTGGTAATAGCTATTATGCCCTTGTTCAGTACCATACTTTATCCACAACCATATATAAATTTGTTAAAAGAATGCAAAAGATATTTCACATGATTATTTCCATCATCACGAAATAGACTCATCCGACATCACTATTTTTTTAACGAAATGTGTTTAAAGCGATTAAATCCCAATACCCGTTTAATTTATTTTTATTTCAATTGGCTTTGAATAGCCTGATCCATTCAGCCACGAATTTATTGTACAGCTTGTTCCAGTAGTAAGCATCGGAGGATTGGTATAGTATATGTAAAGTATATTGTAAACACTACATTAACAAAGCTAGTACTCTCCATTCATGGCCCTAATCAACTTAAAGAATGGTTCTTAGTAGTGGATATATTACAACCGGATTACACAGGGACACTTTCCACGCTAAGGTGTCTTTCATAGCGACTTTATAACAGACAAAACGGGCAACGGATAGAAGGTTTAATATATAACATAGGGATAGACACGAAGAACAAGACTGAACAGATCTATACTGAAACATACATTCAATACTAAATTCTTCTTTTAGTGCTTTTTAAAATCTCTCATATGATTTAGTTGAGCCTAGGATTTCGCCGAGAGAGATAAAAAGCTGTAGATTGATCCTGAGGGAGCAAGGTCCGTTTTTCTACAAGGGATTCCATCAAATACTCAACTCCATCGTCATGAAGTAAGCAGCGAAACATCCAGTGATTGATGTCATCAACATTGTCGTCGCAATCACAAAATTCCGATTCACTTAGTTTGAATCTGTGAAGGTACGCTTTTACAGTGGCATGATTAAAAATACATCTGACGAACATGGATTAGTGTTTCTATTGGGATAACTTCTTCCAGCAAAAGGCTCAATAGGTAAAGCAGGGTGAATTTTGTTATATATACATATATATATATTATTGCTTCGATTACAGAAGGCGTACCATTCAATATCCCAATTTTGCTTTAAACATTGTCTACGTATTGCTATTAGATCACTTCGATCTAGCCAACTGATTTCTGTACCTTTTAAGATCGCTCCTTTAACAAAGTAATCTACTTCAATGTTACCAAAAATACCAATGGGTCCCTTTACCCGAATGAACCAAACATAACTATACATTCCATGTAATTTTGGTTGATTTTCTAAAATTCTTACAATAAGCCCATTTTTGTGAAGCTGATTATGTTAGTTTTCTATAGCAGAAAACGCAGACTTTGAATCAGACATGATTACAACTTGATGATCAGAGATTTGTCTTTTAACGACCCATTCTAGAGCTTGGTATATTGCAAACAGTTCTGCGGAATAAATTGAACAATGCTGGTTTAACTTAAACATTAGAGATTCTCCATAGTTTTGAATGTATACAGCACAACCAACTCCTAATTTTGACTTCGAACCATCTGTGAAAATCTTGCATGCTTTTTCAAACTTTCCAAGAAGTTCGTGAAAAACAATGGGATTATTACCACCAAAAGAAAGAAAGCAAACGTTGGCCCGGGAATATGAAATATTAAAAGAGGCTTGGTAGAATTTATTTTCCGCTGAAGTCTCTAAATAGGAGGAGACATTGGGATATGCTACGGCTAATATGCCACCACTTATCCACTAAGTTAGACTTAGATATCGATGGGTTTTTGACAAAACATCGTAAGCGACTAATTTCTCGGAAAGTATGTTTTTACACCAAACTGTTGCTTACGATGAACGGCACATACACATAACTTAGGTCACCCTGTTAATTATTTTAAAGCGTATACAAAACTCGTATTAAAGTTATCGTATCCACCAGTAATTTTGTAACGGTTTCCATAACGGACGTATTTACATCGTAACCGCCAATATGACCCTGACAAAACATCGTATGCGCCGTATACTCGTGGTGGTTACGATTTATCCTAATGTCGCTTACGATAATTTTTTGCCTCTCTACCTTAAGGTGGGCTGGGCAGTAACAAGCCTGCATCGACTTGTTTAGAAGTAAACTAAATTAATTTCATTTCAGTTTGCTTTAAATGGTATTGAGTGCATCGTATTCCATTAATAATAATTAGAAATAAAATACGTTAGAATTATTTATTTTATTGCGATTCAAGATCTTTGAAATTATTTTGCTGGTAAGTTATAATATATCATTTTTGTTTTTATGTTTAGTTATATAATTTTTATTTATTTAGATGGCTCATTTAAGAGGTTTCCGCATAGCCTTTATGGCATTGCGTGATATTGCTGATACTAGTACTTGAAATGAATGTGTAAATGATGACAATGCGAATAAAATGCAAAATATCTATCCAGTTTTAAAACCAGTACAAAATTAAAACAGCACTGAAAGTATTGACAATGAAAATAACGTTGATTCTGATAGTATAATGGAAGTTGTACATGATCAGTCAGATATTTTAATTGATATTGCTAACATTCCGATAATGCTTGTAGATGACTTTGTTGAGGACGTTTCAAAATTCAATCTGGAAAACGATGTTTCTATTCAGACTTCAAATTTAAATGACACCATGAGATTAACTAATGTTAATGTTTCGGTTAGTACCCAACAACCAGCCTTACCAAATAAACTGGTAGACTACTCATCCAGTTCAAAACTTGAAAACTATAATAAGAAGAGTTCTCCTAAAAGCAATACGTTAAAAAGATTTGACTCCGATTACTCTTGTCATGAAAATAAACATTCCGATTTTGGCTATTCTGGATCAGATATTGAAGAAACAAATGATATCGCAACAGATATTGTGGGCATTTCTGGGTTAAAAAAAAACTAAAAAAGAATCAAGAAAGAAAAGAAAAAACTGAGAAAGCGTTAGGGGCTAATAAATCCGTTCAAGCAAATCAGTGTAAAAATAAAAGATGCCAAAATTGATGTACAGGAAACTTTACAGAACAACAACGACATGACATATTCGAATACTACTGGGGTTTGGGCAGTTATTCTAGGCAAAGAGATTGGCTTTTATCATGTATAAAGGAAAAAGAAGTAAAGCGAAGGCGAACAAAAAATGAAGAACATAGTAGAAGAACATAGTAGAAGAACTAGAAGCTTTAGTTACATTATTAAATGGAATGAGGTTGAAACTGAAGTGTTCCAACAATTTATTTTAAAAACGCTTTGCATCTCACAAATGACATTACGATACACTAAGGACCATGCAGGTCCTGGTATATTTGCCAAAGCCGATCAAAGGGGCAAACATAATCCGCCTCACAAAACTACAACCGAAAACAGAAAAAGAGTTCACGAATTCATTAGGAAGTTACCTGCAGTTGCCTCACATTATTAAAGAGCAAGTTCAACTAAAAAATACCTATCTAGCGAACTGAGAAATGTGTCTTTTTTATACCGGATTTTTGTAAAGGATCAACAAGAAATTTACAAAATAAAAACTAAAGTATCCCTAAAGGTATTCAGATCAATATTTAATAAAGACTTCAATATCGGCTTTCACCTTCTGAAAAAGGATAAATGCACCATATGCGAATCTCGAAAAGATGAAGGAAATAAATTTAGCGGAGCTGAAGATTTGTTATACCAAATTCATATTAAAGATAAAGATGAGAGCAAGAAACATTTTCATTCCGACCAGAATATTGCAGAAGAAGACGATAGTTATGTTTGCGCAAGTTTCGATTTGCAAAAAGTTTTAAATACGCCCCATGGAGGCAACATGCTATTATACTATTCACGTAAATATGCGTTTTACAACGAAACTGTGTATGAAAGCGGAACAAGAAGTGCTTATTGCTATTTATGGGGCGAAACAGATGGAAACCGAGGCACCAATGAAATTTGCTCAATTCTTCACAAATATCTGGTTAAAGTTGATGGTCGAGAAAACGTTAAAAGTGTTGCTTTATATTGTGACAGCTGCACTGGTCAAAATAAAAATGAGGCCATGCTAATAATGTTGAATACGTTCCTAAAAAAGGCAAGTAATATCCGCCACACTAAAATAACTTTCCTTTTACCTGGACATACTTACATGCCAGTAGATGCAGTCCATGGCACAATAGAAAGATTTATTCGTAGGCGCTTTTTTGGGCACCGTCAGGATGGCCCACCTTAATAGCAAACGCTAGGGTTCACCCTAAACCTTTGGAAGTTATTAGCATGAAGTATTATGAATTTTTATCTTGGAAAGCGGTGAGCGGAAATTTCTTTCCAAATAATAGGAAGAACTTTGAAGATGGAACTAAATTCCAAATAAGTCAAGTGAGAATTGCATTATTGGATAAAGGAAAAGGAGAAATCAAAATTAAACATTCTTATTCTGATACAGCTGAAAGTTTTATTTTGCAGATTCCTAATGGAGCTCCTAAAGGTTTGTTAACGTTTTCAGAAATTACGGTATTTGAAGCCCTATTTTTTTATAAATTCAGGTAGAAGATCAAAGAATCCCCTAAAATCACTGGAATCTATATACAAATGTCCTTTAGAAATATCCCTTCCGAAGTTTCAAAGTCTAATGGAACTTTGCAAGAAGCATGTTATCCCAAAAAAAATTATTAACGAATACCAACAATTCCAAGGAAGGGCAGAAGCTCCGGATGTTTTAGCAGAAACTGATGACGAAGACCAATACCAAGACATAATTTAAGATGAAAGGTTAAAATAATTTTTAAATGTTATTATTATTGCCATTTTCGTTTCTGAGTACAGAGTTTTTATTTATGCAATGAATTTTATTTCAAAAAAAGATGCCGACAAAACATCGTAAGTGTATATTAAGCGACAAACAAATATACATGGCTTTCAAAAAATGTATTGACAAAGTATCATAACCTGCAAAATACCTGAATATGTTAAAGTAGACTAAAATCTACTATTCTAAACTAAACTATAAGAAAACAAATGATTGCAAAAAAAATTTAACAGATTTAAGTTCAAAAACAAAATAATGAGAAGGAAAAAAACCCTCCTGTAAAATTTGACCCTCGTCTCTTACGATGTTTTGTCAAAAACCCATCGATATGTTAGATATTTTTCGCAATAGTTTAATCTGATTGTGAGCTTGACATTTAAGGAAGGTTCTGAATGCAGAGGAGGTTCCGTACATTTAGCTAAGAGATTTTCTATGGGTGTGGATTTAAGTGCATCCAAAACCAACCTCAGGGCTTTATACTGATTTCGATCTAGTTTTGTCGGTTCGTGGCAGATCCATATAGGAAGCAACCGTAACCAAGAATGGATCTAGTATATGCACGATAGCACATTAAATTGACTTTAGGGTCAGCACCTCATCGATATCGGTTAATTGCTTTGAGAACTTAAACATTTATTGATGTGGTCAATCCAGGTAAGTTTAGTATCCAGTGTAATACCAAGATAGGTAATATGATTGTGCACGGGTATATTTAGGTTACTTATCATTACATTGGATAGGATCGGTAAACGATTAGATAGATACCGCGTAAAGAATACCACAGCGGATTTATTCCAGGTAAGATCAAGTCCTTGATTAAAAAATATGTTCTAGTACTATATAAATATATATATATATATATATATATATATATATATATATATATATATATATATATATATATATATATATATATATATATATATATATATATATATATATATATATATATATATATATATATATATATTGAATACATCTAAAATTGGTAAGGCCAATTGAAGGTTACATATAAAAAAAAACTAGGAGTTTTAGATGATTGAATTGAATGAAGTGAGCATTTATACTACCAAATATTAAGGAAAGCATTTATATTAAAAGGAATAAAAAGGATAGTGAATAAAGATATTTCTAGTATGTAAATAAGTACAAAATTTTACCTTAATAATAATCCAATATTACGTGGATGGTAACATTTACTAGACTGTTCAAAATACTGCCATATGAACTTCCAGGTAATTACCATGTAGCATCATTTGAAACCTGAAAACAAAAGGAATTAGTATTTGAATAAATAAATGAGTATCAATATTTATGGGTAATAAGTAAAAAGAGTTATAATTAAAAAGGTAATTTGAAATAAAAAGTATTTGATTGACAGGCGGAACGTAGCCATGTCAGGTGTCAACAAGAGTTTGCAATTATGAATATTAATCAACTGAAAGTAACATAAAAATTACTAAATTGATTGCCAACTCAAATTTATTGGTTACGAATAGAATAATTTTTATGAAAGGGAAATTTGAAAATAAATAAGAATTTATATGTGATTAACAATCACAAAGATTAGAAAATTGAAAACCATACATTTACATATATAATACTTGATATTTAGATTGTAAGTTTTATGTAAAATAATGTAAATCAAAATACCTTAAAAAGGGATAACAAACAATATAAGGTATTGTCAATAGTGAAAAAAGACATTTTATGAAACCCTTAAGACTATATACAATTAAACAAATAAGTGTTGATACCATCCAGGACAATTAAAAGAACTAATTTACATTTAGAACTAAAAAATTCCTCAAACAAACAACTATTTTGAAAGAAAGTGTCAATAGAAGGCTATGAATTTTATGACGAGAAAGGGTTGTTGATTGTGACAAAAAAGTGAAGTGGCGTGGTACCTAAAAAGGGGGTTAGCATCTATGTAAGAGGCTTCCGAATAAATTTTAATAAAAAAAATAAAACAAGTGAATTTGAAAAAAAAGTTCAATAATAATAATTCTATAAGCTATTTAAACAGTTTGTGAGAACGGGAGTTTGTTCGAACGTGCATCTCTTTCGCTAAAGAGATCTTCAAGAAAAGAGATGACGCCATCCAGCAATATGGAGCTTTCTACAGTGGATATATTAAGGTCTGTGCTAATTTAATATTAATTTGGAATTCCAACATAAATAAAAATAAAAACATTCAAATAGTGAACAATAAAATAATTTCGAAATTTCATTAAAAGGCCTGAGTATTTTATGATGCATAATAAGAACTTACGTACATGGATATCCATAAATCATAACTAATAAATAACTATGTACTTACTTTTGATAATTAATTTGTATCATTGTTGTTCACATTATATGTAAATTTCGTCTAGCTTCCATTTTCTTATTGCATACATTATCATCTTCTGTCTATCACTATACTAATTTCACATCACTCCTATTTATTTTTATATATATGTATATGCAATCGTATGGTTTTGTTTTTGAATATTATCTTGATAGTTTCAACGTATACATACGAACATTTAATTTGTATAAACATTTCATAAGTGGGAAATAGACTGTAAACACAAATGTGTATCTTCGCTTTCAACGAAGCAAAATCGTATATTTTCGTCACGCCGACGCAGTGGAGATATGTTCAAGAACACTCCATGCGTCTGACTGTAATGAATACAGGGTATCAAGAAAATTTGGTGTTTAAAATTAATTACGATTTCAATCTCAACAATTTATTAAAATTATTTTTCTGTAAAGTGTTTTGCATTTTTATTTTATACACTATCCTTAATAAATTCAGAAATATCGACTCACCTCATTCATTCAAAATATCTGGAGACAGTAAATTAAGACACATATGTTTTCAAAAAATCATTTAATTTCTCAATATACAGTATATTTACAATTCAATAATTAATAATGAAATAATAATTAAAAAACCACAGTTAAAATAGACTTATTTATATGCGCCATGAACCCAACGAGAAAAGGTCTACATGTCTCCGGCTATAAACAATTCAAATAATAAATAGACAAGTTCAAATAATATTAAAGAGCAGTCGAAGATAGAGGTCAACATGCTTTCGACTCTTCATAAAATAAAATTATAAATTAAAATTAAACCTATAAAGAGCGGCCGAAGGTAAGTCTCGACTTTATCTTATAAAATAATATATAATAACAATTTATAAAAAAAAATTATCAATAATAATAATTAATAATAAAATGGCACCCGAAACGTGGGGCTCTTATTAAATTAATAAATATGTAATAAAATAACGACCCCAACGTAAGGCTCTAAAAATGATTTGGCTCCTAACAAATTTAGCTCTGAAAATTCAACTGGACTCACCGAATCAGATAAACTATAAATTATTAAAATAATTCTATTCATTAAAAACACAAACGTAGAAAATATAAATTAAAAACAAAAGAAAAAAGACAATTTGACAAGAATAAAACATACAAGGAATAAAAAAGACAATACAAAGAAGGGAAACGAAGAACAATCTACATCAAACACAGAAGACATTGGAATGGAGATACCGGCACAACAACAACCAGGACAAGAAAAAGAAAAGGAGATGGAAAGCCTACATAATTTGATGAGAAGCCTAATGATTAGTGTAAACGAAGGAAATGCAGAATTAAATAGAAAATTAGAAGCTGGTAATGCAGAATAAAATAGAAAATTAGAAGCTGGTAATGCAGAATTAAATAGAAAATTAGAAGCTGGTAATGCAGAATTAAATAGAAAATTAGAAGCAGGTAACGCGGATTTGCACAAAAATATAGAAGAAATACAAAATGGAATGGCAGAATTAGAAAGAAACGTAAGAATAAATCTAGAAGAAAAATTTGAACAGTTAAAAAAAGAATTGGTACAAGATAGAGATGGATATAGAAGAAAAATGGAGAACAAGATCGATGAGAAATTAGGACAAATGGGGGAAGTAATAGGAGGTATAGAAGATGAAATAAAAGGAAAATTTGACAGATTGGAAATGAACACTGAACTAAAGTGTCAAGGTTATGGTGAAAGAATTGAAAAAAATAAAGAAAAAATTGAGCAAATGGAAAATAGAATAATTCAAGAAATACAATTAGAAGAAGGTAGCAACAGAAACGAGAGAAATGAATATAAACGAAAACTAAGAGAAATGGAGGATAATATAAAATTGGAAGACGACCAAGAAGAGAAAGAAAGAAGAATAAGAAGAGAATTGACAAGAATAACGGGGGAAACAAGAATAATTAATTGTGGAAGTAATAACAATATAAAATTTGATGGAGATTTTAAGAAAATACACCCTGTAACCTTTATCAAAATGCTGAGGAATAAAATGATAAATGAATATGAAGTAGAGGAGTTAAGAGAAATTATACGAGAACATTTAGAACACCATGCATTGGTTTGGTTTACAACCAAAGAAGAGGATATACAAGACTTAGATAAATTTGAAAGAAAATTTATTGACTATTTTTGGGGCAATAATGTACAATCTAAAATAAGAGGAAAATTATATTTTGGTAGATATGAAGAAAATAGAGGTAATTCACTGAATACCTATGTTTTGCAAATGTATGCTATGGTAATCCATTCGAATCCGCGACTTCAGGAAGAATTTGAGACACAGATTGTATTGGATTTATGGGAAGAAATCAATGAGATACGGGACTGCAAAATTAAGGATATGATAGAGAACGGAAAGAAGATTCAGAAGTGTAATGAGAAACAAACAACAAGAGAAGAACATCAGAAAAAAGTTAGGAAAAGAATAGCAAAGTAAATAGTATAACATGATGATTGGAAGGAAGTTTGGAAAACGAAAAAGCTATGGAATGGACAGGAAAAGGATATTAAAATAAACTGGAAGATAAATTTATTAATATCACATAACAATTATAAAAAAAAACAGAAATGAAGTTAAGATAAAAATTTCATTATAAACAATGTACAAAGATAGAGATAGGTTATGTCAGAAAAAGCTGTAAATAAAATAATTGACATAAGTATAGATTAAAAAAATTCAATATTAATCAAGTATATCATGCTAGATAATATTATAGGATAGATCGTGTTCTTTGTTGATTAAGCAGATGATATTCCAAACGATTCTTCACACTTCTTTATTAAGAATCTAGAAAAAAAAGAAAAAAATATATATAATACATGTCATATAATATAAATTGAAACTTATTAGGTGAAACTTCGGAATGGAATAAATAGTTTAGAGTATACAGAGGGAAATTCAAACAGGGCAAACAAATAAGTAATGATAAATAAATTAGATGAAGTACTGGCTTTATATAGAAATAAAACAGGGACATATAAGATAGAGGGGATGAAATTATGTACCACTTAAAAGAGTTGCAGATCGATACATGAAACGAAGAAATAAAAAAAATTAAAAGACCAACAACATTTAAAGAAGGAGATTGGGTTATAGAAAGATCATTGCAAATAGCCGATAAAAAATTAAACCAATGTGCTAAGCTGAAACTACCAGTTAATGGACCTTATATAGTAGAGAAGGCATATGAGAATAGCTATGTTTTAAGGAACCCATATAATAATCAATTGAGAGGGACTATACATGTGCAAAACTTGTATAAATTCAACAAGTAGCAGCATTTCATAAATCATGTCATACAAATAATTAGTATCTGATAAGAAGATATAAGAAATTGATGTAATTGAATTTTTTTATAAAATATTAATTAATTTAACCTATTAGAATTCATATTCAATATAAATGGAGTTAAAAAGTAGAAATTACATTTTCAAAATATAAAAAAACAATTGGAAGTAACATAAAAATTACTAAATTGATTGCCAACTTAAATTTATTGGTTACGAATAGAATAATTATTATGAAAGGGAAATTTGAGAATAAATAAGAATTTATATGTGATTAACAATCACAAAAATTAGAAAATTGAAAACTATACATTTGCATATATAATACTTGATATTTAGATTGTAAGTTTTATGTAAAATAATGTAAATCAAAATACCTTAAAAAGGGATAACTAACAATATAAGGGATTGTCAATAGTGAAAAAAGACATTTTATGGAACCCTTAAGACTATATACAATTAAACAAATAAGTGTTGATACCATCCAGGACAATTAAAAGAACTAATTTACATTTAGAACTAAAAAATTCCCCAAACAAACAATTATTGTGAAAGAAAGTGTCAATAGAAGGCTATGAATTTTATGACGAGAAAGGGTTGTTGATTGTGACAAAAAAGTGAAGTGGCGTGGGTAGCTAAAAAGGGTTAGCATCTATGTAAGAGGCTTCCGAATAAATTTTAATAAAAAAAAATAAAACATGTGAATTTGAAAAAAAAGTTCAATAATAATAATTCTATAAGCTATTTAAACAGTTGTTCGTGAGAACGGGAATTTGTTCGAACGTGCATCTCTTTCGCTAAAGAGATCTTCAAGAAAAGAGGTGACGCCATCCAGCAATATGGGGGCTTTCTACAGTGGATATATTAAGGTCTGTGCAAATTTAATATTAATTTGGAATTCCAACATAAATAAAAATAAAAACATTCAAATAGTGAACAATAAAATAATTTCGAAATTTCATTAAAAGGCCTGAGTATTTTATGATGCATAATAAGAACTTACGTACATGGATATCCATAAATCATAACTAATAAATAACTATGTACTTACTTTTAATAATTAAATTGTATCATTGTTGTTCACATTATATGTAAATTTCGTCTAGCTTCCATTTTCTTATTGCATACATTATCATCGTCTGTCTATCACTATACTAATTTCACATCACTCCTATTGATTCTTATATATATGTATATGCAATCGTATGGTTTTGTTTTTTAATATTGTCTTGATAGTTTCAACGTATACATACGAACATTTAATTTGTATAAACATTTCATAAGTGGGAAATAGACTGTAAACACAAATATGTATCTTCGCTTTCAACGAAGCAAAATCGTATATTTTCGTCACGCCGACGCAGTGGAGATATGTTCAAGAACACTCCATGCAACTGACTGTAAAGAATACAGGGGTGGTATCAAGAAAATTTGGTGTTTAAAATTAATTACGATTTCAATCTCAACAATTTATTGAAATTATTTTTCTGTAAAGTGTTTTGCATTTTTATTTTAAACACTATCCTTAATAAATTTAGAAATATCGACTCACCTCATTCATTCACAATATCTGGAAACAGTAAATTAAGACACATATGTTTTCAAAAAATCATTCAATTTCTCAATATACAGTATATTTACAATTCAATAATTAATAATAAAATGATAATTAATAAAACCACAGTTAAAATAGACTTATTTATATGCGCCATGAACCCAACGAGAAAAGGTCTACATGTCTGCGGCTATAAACAATTCAAATAATAAATAGACAAGTTCAAATAATATTAAAGAGCAGTCGAAGATAGAGGTCAACATGCTTTCGACTCTTCATAAAATAAAATTATAAATTGAAATTAAACCTATAAAGAGCGGCCGAAGGTAAGTCTCGACTTTATCTTATAAAATAATATATAATAACAATTTATAAAAAAAAATATCAATAATAATAATTAATAATATATATATATATATATATATATATATATATATATATATATATATATAATTTGTTTTATAGAATCAATACATTAATTATATGAGTTTTTTATGATATAAAAACAGAAATCGTCTGCATATTGTAAGATGTCGCAATTGATATCCATTCCATGGAGGTTCATGGTGTATAAATTAAACAAGAGAGGGCTATGAACAGATCCTTGAAGTGAACCTTGATGAACTACTCTTGGGCTGATCAGTCTATCGTTGCACCGGACGAATACTTGCCTATTAACAAATAAGTGTACCAAAACACATGCACACATAGTTGGAATGCCTAAGTGCGTTAGTTTCTTGAAAAGTATTTCTAGGATGACAGTGTCATAAGCGCCTGAAATGTGAAGGAATAGGGCTGATATATAACTATTGCTTGAGTAAACCATCCGGATATTAGTTTTTAACTGCGAAAGACGGTCGATAGTTCCATTTTTCCTCCGGAAACCAAACTGGGTTATCGGAAACAAATTTCTGCTTTCGCACTACCATTCTAGTCTTATTTTCATGATACGTTCAAATGTTTTCAATACACAAAACATGAGAGAGGTAGGTCTCAAGGCAATGGGGTCGTTTACTTTGGGTATAGGAATAACCAGGCATTGTTTGAAAGAATCGCAATTATCCCCTTTAAGTAAAATGTTGTTATACATGGTGTCCTGGGACTAATGGGGAAAAAGGAGCCTATAATATGAGCCAAAATGATATTGGTACTTCATATAAACTTTTTCTATGCAGGCCCTCGTTTCCGAGTTATAGGCCTTCAAAGTTTTAATTTTGAATTTGGTTTTATTTTTATTTTTTGTACTAATTATTTGATCTTTATAAAATTTACGTCAAAGCTATAATGTACGAGTATGTTTATTTTGGAAAGGTAAACAGATTCACAGTGATGCCTTGAAGCCAGGGACGGAAAACTCGCAATGGTTAGTGATCCAAAAATTTTGCAGGGATGGCACACCCTATATGAAATTATCGAAATCGACCTCTCCACACAATAAGCTATCTAAAAGGAACTCTGGTTGAAATTCGATAAAATAAGCCGTTTGGCTAATTTTTAAAGTTTTATTAATGCACTACGTACCAATTTACGCATTCAGTAAAAGCAGTATTTGCTTCGAGTTCTTTCACCCATTTATCAACTTGAAGAAGGCTCCTAAATCTAAATTAAGAAACTGTGGAAAAATTAGAAGATAATTTTATGAAGTTTGACTCACTCATCCGAGAGCTGAAAGAACATGGAATTGATTTAGATGGAAGTGATAGAGTATGCCATTACAACAAAATATGGCAGGCACAATCGTAGAAGCTCAAGAAACAGTTGACAAGTTGACCATGGATTTTGCAAAAGCTAGATTACTAGATGAAGATCTAAAGTTACTGAAATGAAGCAACTACGTTGTATTGAGTGTAGAATTAATAAACTTGCAAAGCACTTTCGACTTCCGTGATTATCAGTGCTTCAAGTCAGGTAGGGGAAGTCTAACAATAAGATTAATTTTGTGACAATATCAGACAATAACAAAAAAATGTTAATGTCACAGAAATGTCAATAGTATGGCAGTGAGACAAGTTGCGAGGCAACTGATAATAGAAGTTGCTACAGATGTGCAAGTATAGATCATTCTATTGAGAAATGTCCTAAAACTACTAGAGGCCAAGGTAGAGGAAGACCAGTATATCAAGGTACAACTGACAAATGCACACAGGATCACGTTTAGATTGCCACTGAGGGATAAGCTGAAGGGTAACGTCTATATATAGGAAATGAACCTCACATTTGCGTGTCTTCCTCTCTTGAACACTTCTATCAATGCGTTTAGATGTTCTTCTTCACTTTCACTATAAACTAAGATGTCATCTATGTACACTTGAATACCAGGCACATCTCCGAAAATTTCAAAAGAGGTGCGTTGAAATACCCCCGGAGCAGAACAAAATCCAAAAGGTACTCTTTTATAGTAGTATATTCCATATTTTCCAGCATTGAATGTTGTTAGTAACTGACTTTTTGCATCTAGTTTAATCTGATAGAATCCTTTGTTATCATCAAGCGTGGAAAATATTTTTGGTTTTCCCATCATTGACACTGTTTCTTCAAATGTTGGCAACTGGTAACGTTCTCTAATAATGTTTGTGTTCATGTTCTGTGGATCTAAACAAACTCGCAATGAATTATCAGATTTTTTCACAACAACCATCGAATTGACCCATTCTGTTGGTTTAGTTAAATGTTTAATTATATTTATTTTTTCCATCTTATCTAGTTCTGCTTAAGTTTTACTTCAATCCCTATTGGGATTTTTCTAGAAGCTTCTGCAATAGAATCAGCACCAGGCTTAAGTTTAATTTTTTGAGTAATATATTTTATTTCGCCAATAGATTCAAATAAGTCTTCATTTTCTTGTATAAGGTTTTCTATTTTTCTGTTTTGATTAACATTTATATTAGCGCGTTTAATCAGCTTGTATTTCTATATGAATTCCAAACGTATATTACATGGTGAGTCAAGTTCCACAACTTGAAACGTCTTAATATCATCTATATTGTTTACATTGCATGGTACTCGAATTTCTTCAACTTTATTATCAATAGAGCTTCCATCATAGTTTAATAGCTTTATTTTTGACTTATGTAATTGGGCACCAATCTGTGTGGCAACTTTTTTGGTCAAAATATAGGTCTCTGCACCATTGTCAATTTTGCAGTTAACTTCATGATTATTTATTAAAAATTTTTGTATCCAACTATTTCTGATAGCTATTGACCCAACTCTTTTGATATTATTTTCTATTTGTAATTGTATTTGTCCAATCAATAACTCTTCTTCATTATCCTCATCTTCTGAGTCACTTTCTTTTTTTATTACATGCGTTTTCCTTGTCTTTTTGCCTTTTTCTTTGTTGTTAGGACAAATTTCCTCAAAATAGTCGTACATTTTACAATTCCCATATGTTTTACCATATGCAGGACATTTTCGAAAATCATGCCTTGTACCACATCTTTGGCAAATACGCTTTTTCTGCAAATTCTCATAATACTGTTTTTTATTCTCTGTACTAGGACCTGATTTTGGTTCATCTGTTTGATACATTTTTTTCTTCATTGCATTCACGCCCTTTTCGTCTTCTTTGCATTTTCTTAAATCTAAGTTAGGTTCTCGTAATAATCTATCTCTGACTCTGTGATCTCGAATTCCACATACAATTCTATCCTGGATTAGACTGTCACATTAAGCTTACAAATCACAGTTACTACTTAACTTCTTAAGTTTTGTAAAGAACGTGTCAAATGTTTCACCTTCTAGTTAATTACGAGAATTAAATATGTGTCTGCTCACCGTTTCATTTGATATGGGAACAAAGTGGAGTTCTAGTATATATATTATTTCTTTCCAGTCATTTTTCTAAGTATCTGTAATCTCCAAAGTCTCAAAAACATCATGAGCTTCTGGCCCAATAGTGTGAAGCAAAATTGCTACTTTTCTTTCTTCACTAATATCTTTATTTGAACTAATACCTGAGGCTTCCATATATATTAGGAATCTTTGTTTCCATTTTCTGAAATTTATTGCTACATCACCTTCCAAGCTCAACTCACACGAAGTCTTTAAGTTTTCCATTCTTCGTTATATATATTTCTGTATTAACCGGCTTTTTATTATATAGGTTATTTTTTTCACGTCGGCTACTTTTATTTTATTTTCTAAAGCACACAAGTTCTTAAACACGATTATCGCAGCGCCATGTCATGTTTGATGTATTAAATAACATTAAGTGAATTATCAAATAAAATGTAATTTACTTTTATGATTACAAACGTCAATAACTTTTCATTCTCCTTCCCCCCGCGCCTGGCTGTCAATTCTTCTACCGCAGCCCTCACACCGGCCTCCAACCCAGGCCCTACCAGCCACATGAATATTACTTCTTGACAAATATCCAGTCAAACAACGTGAAAAATGTGTCGCTGTAATTTGCTACAAACAAATTATCAGTGTAATTTTGATGCTATTGGTCGATTTGAATTTTTTTCTCATCGCTATTGGCTGACAGGATCGTTCAAAAAAATAATCATAGATAAATAAACTTAAATAACGAATTTTACCTTTTCCCAAAAGTGTATGCTTCAAACTACATTAAATACTTTCGATTGTACTGTTAGTTACATGAAATTTTTGAGTAGGATCCTGTACGATTGCCTCAGTTAAATCCCTGTCTGGATGATCATGCAATTAGTTCACGCTGCTTCTAATTGACTAGTGTTTTAGGAAACCTCTATTAACAACATACAATTATTATGCGGTGAGAAGTTTCTGAGATAATATTTACATTAACCGGTGGGTCGCACTCAATAACAACTCTCTGTCCGAAGTTTATATTATCACAAAAGAGCATGTTACCTATAGACAATGTTATATTAATTACTTATCCTAAAACGATTAACGGATTAAATCATCGTAGTTATTAACAAGGGTACCGTTGAGAGCTTTTTCTGCAATAAAATTATTAGTTTCAGTTGTTTGTTTGTTCGTTAAGGCTGCATGAGATGTGGAGGTTTCAATAAATTCTGCTATTCCAGTGAGTTAAAATAAAGTTTAATAAAAACTGACTAATTAGAATTATTCCTTAATATTTTCCGTTTCTTTGCCTCACTATATTTTCAATGATAATCAATAATTCCGTCACAGTAATATTTGATTTGAATGAGACATTGTTCTCAATGGAATTTATGAGCAGCAACCTCGCCTCTATAATTATTCGCCAGATGACGAAAATTTGCGTAATTATTTCTGCCCCTTTGATGTCTCGGATCGCTGGGAATATTGGAAGCGCAAGTGGCGGCTCACCAATATTGCTTATACTTTACAAAAAATCTAATTTTTAATGAAGCAGAATCAATTAGAACGGTGTCACAATAATATCTGTCTACATTTTTTCTCTACCGTATCTTTTTAAACCCTATACTGTCAAAATGGTGCATTCAGACCTACAAAGAAAACAAATAATTTAGTGTGTCTCATACATCCTCGAAAATTACATGAAAATTTTCTGCAGTATGTAGTAGAGAAACGAATAAATCAATTTTATAAAGCAGGAACATTTCACAAAACTAAAAAATCATGAGAATTCTATTAAGTGCTCTGTTGCTTCAAATGGAAATTATTGATGAAGTTGTGGAGAATAATTTTCCAAAAAATTAAATTATGCACATTCTCATGATACCATGAATAATTCTAGCGATACCTAGATCAATACTCATGCTTGTCTTGGTAACGTTCTTGGTGATTATAGTTTGGTCTCGATCTTTGCTTTACTGTTTAGTCTTGGCCTTTGCGCGGTTTTCGTCTTCGTCTTCATCATACAGTCTTTGCCTCGCTCTATAAAGTCTTGGATGGTCTTGCTATAGTACAGTCTTAGTACAGTTCTTGTTCTAATTTTTTAATTTTGGTTTTTACAATCTAATCCATCAATATTTTTCCGTTCAATTCTAGGAATACTTAAATATAGTAAAATGCAACTAACTGTCAAGAAAACGATAAATTTTACTAATATTTTCAAATGAGACATTGGTTCTTGCATGGATCAGTACTGGTCTAGCATAGGCTAATCTTTGTCTTGCATGGATTTGTCTTAACACAAATGTGATATTGATATTAGCCTTGTTACTGTTGAGAAGGAATTGATCATTTTTCACAAAAATGCAATATTAGGACTGCAGATTGGTCATAACTACATTTTTTCGATTCCAAAAATGGATTTCCAAAAAATTATTACCAGTGCTACAACAACCATCCTTTATAATTATTGGCAGTGCCTCATATCGTAGTTCTTTAATGAAAAAATTCTCTCTGGGTGAAATTACAGGTACAATAGGGTTGATTAAATAGAGGCCACTGCAAGTACCATCGTATTGAGTTGGTCTGGAAAATATGTATGCAGTAATATGATTCACATATTAGAGAATAAAATGAAAATAGATTAGCAGAATCTCCAGAAAAAATCCGATCAACCATTTGAGAGTACTGTGTAAGCCGTGTCGATGAACCAATAGGGTTAGTTTCACGAGTTGACGCAAACTGAAGTTGCACTCGTAAGCGCCAACTTGCTGTCAAAACCAGCGAATTACATAAGAAGAATGAGCTGACTCCATGTAAATAAAACAGGAAGATTATAAAAACTTTGTAATATCTAAAAAATTCATTATTTGTTCAACCGTTGCATGATAAAGTTCTAATTATAGTTTTGAAATTGTTTTTAGAAACCCAAGTTCGAAGTTTCAATATATAATTGGCGCAGTCAGTAGGATGCGCGCGGGTTTAGAATAAGTAAAAAAACATTTTCGCATTATGTCGGGAGTGAAATTAGGGATCTTGGAGTGTCTACACCTTAAGTGCGTTAAACCGAACTTAAAACTTTTGGACAGGCAACGAGAGCAGAGAGTCACGAAAAAGGGAACTGCTGAGCAGAGCGATCGAGTTGTCGAACAATCTGTAAGTGCATTTTCCACATTTACCTTTCCAAACCCCTATTTCTAAGAATTTTCGCAAATATAGTTAAGTTCTGTTCATATCGAACAATAGTCTAGCGCAGACATTTTATTGATTTTAGTTATTTAATGAGTGACATAGATGAAATAATTGACGGAATTATAAATATAGAAATAAATACCGAAAGTGATATAGATAATCAAGTTACAAGTAACTCAACAATAGTAAATCGAAGCTCAAATATTACACGAAACATGCCAGAAATGAACTGGGATCTTTTAAAATCTAGAATTGATTGAACCTTATGACGGCAATAGTAATACATTAAATACATTTTTGATAAGATGCGAAGACCTCATTAACGATTATAGACAATTTAATGATGCACAATTATCTAAGCACATTATTCAACCAATTTTAGAAAAACTTATAGATGTAGCTGATATATTAGTGGGTAATCGTGATGAGTTAATAGATTGGCCTAAATTAAAAGAGGCACTTATGCAACGTTTTGCGGATCGTAGAAATATTGATTGTTTAGTACAGGAACTAACAAGTATGAGACCGTTTAGGAATGAACAACTGATAAAGTTTAGTAGCAGAATTCAATTATTAACAAGTAGTATTGCACAAAATATTAGCAATAATCCTAACTATAATAATGCAGAAATAATTTGCCAAATAAACCATTACGATAAAACTGCGCTTAGCACCTTTAACGCTGGTTGTAGTAGTACCTTGAGTAATAATTTACACCTTCAAAATCCAGCTTCACTGGAAGACGCAATGGTCTATGTAAAAAGTTTAAAAGTTTCGAAAAACTATACAGTAATCTAAACGACAATAATAGAATAACGACTTCTAAATTTAATAACAATAATAATCGACAATCGTACTCACAACCAAGTTTATATCTTCATAATCAAATGCATCCCACTTACCAACAACCCCATTATTCATCGCAGCCGAATTTTATGAATAATAACGTATTCGACAATAACAAACCAACTAACCAATTCCCTAACCAACCTATTAATATTCAATCTAGACAAACGCCTTCCAGACAATACAATACAAACTGACAAGTATAAGGAACCCCACAAAACGTTTTTAGACTGAATTAAAAATCCACGAATCAACTTCTTAATTTCAACAACCTCTAGAAATCCATCCATGATATCACAAAGACAAAGATGGCAAAACCATAACAATTATAATCAAAATTATCCATTTAGGAATAATGGACAAAACCCAAATTTCACTTCTGAAGAACTATTCACAAACGAACACATTCAATCAGATCCATACCCAAATGAACAATATTTTTACCAAGATTTCGATAATTATCCCGATCTAGACGTGTATCAAACATCTTACATTGAAAATGTAAACTATGATGGAAATCATAATGAAGATTTTATAGAAACGGGCCTACAACAAGAAAATCCTTATTAGAAATGAATATATCATCAGATAACGCATTACCGTACATTTAAATTAATAACCCTAATTCAAAATTACTTATAGATACCGGTAGCTCACGTTCTCTTATTAAACCTAATATCATAGAAAAATTTTATCCAAATTTTGTCAGTCAAATCAGTGCACAAATTAAAACAGCGTTAGGTAGTCAAGACATCATATATCAAACAATATTTCCAGAATTTCAGAATCCAACCTACAATATCTCTTCTCTCTTCATGAATATTTCGACGGTATTATTGGATTAAATGATTTCAAAAACATGAATTTGAATATAGATTTAATTAACAATAAATAATAGGTATTAGTAGGTTCAAATACAGAAAGAAAATCATATATCATTCTCGATAGAAGCACAGCACAAAATTCTAAGAAAATTACCCGATCCTATTTTCAGCGGAGAAATATTGATAAATTAGGACCACTGTATGTACCTCAAATTTTGACTAATGACGAAAACGGATTGTCTCTTATAGAAATCCAAAACAAAACAGATAAAACTATTTCAATAAATATTAAAGAGCGTTTTCAAGTAGAATAATTCGAAAAATCCAGTTATGATGTATTCAATATTAATTCTTCCCTTAACTTAAATGATAAATACGATGAAAAATTAAAACAAAAACTTGATATATCGGTTATAATGAGAACCAATCACATGAATTCGGAGGAACAAACTGAAATAATAAAACTATGTCAAAAATTCTCAGATATTTTTTTCAAACCAGGTGATAAATCATCCTTCACGGCGCGGACAAAACACGAAATTGAAACAACGGACGAAATCCATATACATTCTTTGTCATGTAGATACCCCTACATACACAAACAAGAAATAAATAAACAAATAAATGAAATGTTAGATAAAGGCATAATTCGACCCTCAACTTCACCATGTCATCTCTAGTATGGTTCGTCAACAAGAAAGAAGATCCATCGGGATAACAAAAATATCGATTATTTATCGATTAGCGTAAATTGAACGAAAAAACAATTCCTGATCGATAACCGATACCAAATATCAATTCAATCCTCGATAAAGATCAAATTATTTTTCAACTATAGACCTTTGGGCCGGTTTTCATCAGATTCAAATGAAAGAAAATTCTATATCAAAAACAGCATTCACGGTTAATAATGAATGCCATTTGGGTTAAAAAACATTTCAACGCGTTATGGATGAAGTTTTAAAAGACCTCCAAAATAAAATCTGTATGGTCTATATGGACGATATCAATATATTTAGCACAGAAATTCAAGAACATCTTTTAAAATTACGCGAGGCAAGACTAAAAATTCAACTGGATAAATCAGAATTCTTACGGATTGAAGTAGAGTTTCTAGGACACATAGTAACATCAGAGGGAATAAAACCCAATTCAAAAAAAATTCAGTGATTAAAAAGTTTCCCATACCAAAAACACAAAAAGGCATAAAATCATTTCTAGGATTGTTAGGGTACTATCGTAAATTCATGAAAAATTTAGCAAAAACTACAAAACCTACGACTAAATGTTTAGCGAAAAAGGAAAAAGTAGTTCACACAAAAGATTTCATAGATTGTTTTGAAAAATGTAAAAATGTATTAACATCTGAACCAGTTTTAATTTACCCAGATTTTGACAAAGCATTTGAATTTACAACAGATAGCTCCAATTACGCAATAGGCGCAGTTCTATCGCAAAATAACCACCCTACATGTAATGCATCACAAACCCTAAATTTAGTCAAAATAAACTATTCAACAATTCAGGAAGAACTTCTCGCCATAGTCTGGAGTTGCACATATCTTTAAGGCCTGAAGTTTACAATATATCTGACCAAAAACCATTACAATGGCTTTTCTCCACAAAAGACCAAAAAACTTTGCTCGTAAGGTGGAGACTACCTAACAAGTCAAAAGGTTAATATGATGCGGTGTACAAAAGTTTTATGGATTGGCCACTGTCACAAAAAACATCGTCTTTTCCTGGAAATGTTATCCTAGTGTATTTTGTTGAACTTGCTAAAAAATACAAGTCATCGTCATTGTGGGCATATTATTCTATGCTGAAAAGTACATTGAATATTTACCATAGTATCCACCTAGAGACTTACATGAAGTTACAGGAATTTTCAAAACGTCAGTCCGAGGGCCATCAACCGAAAAAATCTAAAACTTTTACGCCCGAAGAAGTCAGTAAATTTATTAAAGAAGCGCCAGATCATACCTATCTAATGACAAAGGTATTCTTACAATCACGTAACTTTCAGCTTAGAACTTTCCAATTTAATAAAATTATTTTTAGCTAACCTTAATCATGGGGCTAATGGGAGCGTGCCGATCTAATGAATTATATTCTATGAAAACTGAAGATATAGAAGATTACAATGGAGCTCTTATAGTAAAAGTACCTTTCACAAAAACAAAGATTCCTAGATCATTTACTGTATCAGGTGAATTTTACGATATTTGCAGAAAGTATATAAATCTTCGCCCATCTCATGTACTATTCAAAGAGTAGGCAATAACAAATTATCTTCTATGGGAAAGCACATTGCTATGTTTTTAAAATTAAAAAATCCCGAATTGTACACAGGACATTCGTTCCGAAGATCATCTGCAACCATTTGCGTTAGCGCAGGAGGTGACATTACAGCAGTAAAGCAGTTAGGAGGATGGAAATCAACCACAGTTGCCGAAGGTTATATACGTAGATGACAACATGACCAATAAAATAAAAAGAGGAAATCAGATTTCAAACGAAATCAACAAACATTATACTAGCTCTAATTACAATGAAAAACCTTGTACTAGCTCTAGTGTCAGTCCAAGTCCCATGATTTTCAATCAGACTCAGATGACTGACAAAGTTATCCCTGGCATGAATTTTAACAATTGTAATATAACTATTAATAATTATTATGTGAGTAAATGAACCAAAATTTATTGTGTATTAATAACGTTACCAATAATAAAAAATTATGTTCATTTGAAATATATTTTGGATTTTCTAATAAACTTATATATATATATATATATATATATATATATATATATATATATATATATATATATATATATAACTTTTAATTAACTGAAATCGTGTTTTTAAAAACTAACTTTATTTTTTACTCAAACTAACACAACAATTTCAAACAGAAGACTGATATTTTTATTATAAACATGAATTTAAATAACCTCGTAACAAACACAAACTAAGCAATTCTACAATAATATAAATACTTAATCAGCACAATATACTGTCCACCTAAGGGCAATGGCGTAGGTGACACCTCCCCCTTTAGAAGGAAGCTTCTCTTGGAAGCTGGATCCCATCTTCCGTTGACTCCTGCTGACTCCTGCTGACTCGTCCTTCCTGAATGTTTCCTCTTGTACATGATCCAGGCGACTATCAATGCTGTATAAAGAAGAATAGTCCAAATACTGGGAATGTGAAAATTATGGTTTTCCGTAAATATTGACGTTAGCAATTGATTTGAAATATCCTGTATCTTTAAATTTCTTAAATCAATCTTCATTGGAGAAACGTGTAATTGATTTAATTTCAAATTTAATTCATTCATTACAAAAGGTTGTCCAAAAGTTTTTTGTTGAAATATTAACTCTTGATTTCTAAATATAATTTTACATGCTGAATTTTCAATTAAATAAATGCCTTCAAGAGTTTTCACTTCAGTTTCTTGCTTACATTTTATGACTAATTTTTCTTCTACTGCAAATATTGCCAAAAATTGATTTGTCTCAGGAATAATTTCAATGTGATTCTTAATTATTCCAATTTTTGTATATTGACATAATGTAGAATTTCCTGCTAGCAATATGTTTTCTTCGCACCCATAATTATTATTGTCTTGCAAATGGTTAGGACATTGAAAAATATTACCGCGAGTACAAATGTCATTTAGAGGTTTAATGACATTATTTGATTTTAGTAAAAATTTTGAATTAGGTATTAATGTTACGTATTCTGATTCAATTTCTGTAGGTATAGGTAACATATAAAAAAGATTAAATAAAATATCATAATTAATAGGTATCGATAGAAAATATTGTAATTGATTATTTTCTACTTTACAAACTACGTCTATGACGGCTTCAAATTCTAAAATGTTTTTATGTTTTAATTCGAAAGGTAATTCCGTTTGATAGTAATAATGCACTTTTTGCAACTCTGCAAATAAGTCGTCAGATTTTATAATACTTGGATGTAATGTTTTAAGTTTACAGAAAGTTAAAGAATTTTCTACCGTTTCTTAAACGTCTAAAATTACATTGAATGTGATAAGAAGTTCGTTGAATAGCTGTTTCAAATAAATAATATTTTCTGCATTTGCTTGAAAATCTAAAATATCTCTTATCTCAAATATTTTCGTTTTTATTATTTTTTCATTATACTGGATGTCCTGAATTGTCTTATTACAATTATCAATTATTTGGCGACTAACAGAATATTGCATTTTAATTTGAGTTTGCAAGTTTTCTTGATTTTGTTTTAAATGTTCCATAATTGAATTAATTCTTTCTCCATCTTCAGAATCCAAATTTCCCGTAATTGTTTTTACTAGTGATTCAAGACCGTCAATTAACCCTCTCTTTGGTCTATCTAAGGTTTAATGAATATTAATGTTATCAAATTTATCATCTATACTATTCTTAGTGTACTCTATTATATTTACAATATTTTCTGTTTCAGTTAGAAAAAATGTATTATTAGACATATTATATTTAACGTGATTATACTGTATACTTAACTTATTATATTCTACTAATAGTGGACTTAAATTATAAAAATGAACGAAAGTATGACTGGATTTCTGCAGCTTGGCTTATCCAAGATTTATGGGAAGTATTCCCAAGTTATGGGTAACATCTTTTATTTTGACTGTTGCGTCTCCGACGGTGACGAACCTGAAATGAATGTATATGGAGTCTTTTTAGGACGTTTTATGTTTGAAAGATGAATATTTTCTGAAGTATTTTTGTGTCTAGCAGCAATTTTTGCTGTTTTCAGTCGGATATTTTTGCTTTTAATTTCTTCACTTTTATATTTATTTTCGGTTTTACCTTGCGACTGTTTATTATGTACATACACTTTAGTGGGTATTGTATCTGGCAATTCTTCACGGCTTTTATTGGCTTTAGAGATTACTTTTGATTTGTTTTCCTGTAATTTTAGATTTAAATTCGGGTATGAAATTTCCATTTTATCTTTATGATTTTGTATATAATTAATAACTACTTGTCGATCTAATTCTATATTGAAGGATGTATTACTATCTATGTGTCCGGTAATTATTTCGTAAGGTTTCAATTTTGTTGCAGAATTAACGCTATTATTATAGGCTAAAAATGCATAGAGTATTTCATTTTCAATAGTCTCATTTTTAAAATCTTTTTGATTATTAAAAAGTCTGATGTGTTCAATAATCGTAGAGTGGAATCTTTCGGCAATTCCATTCGATTCTGGATGTTGAGAACTTATAAAATGAATTTTAATTTTATGCATTTCTAATAATTCCTTTACAACATAATTTTTTAAGTCAGTTCCATTATCTGAAATTATTTGTTCTGGTATACAGTGGTGTGTGAAATATATGATTAGACTATGAGCTACTTCTATCCCTTGTCTCGATTTTAATTCATACATTTAACCATATTTGGAAAATGAATCTATTATCGTAAGAAATTTACTATTTTCTAAGGTTATGGTGTCTAAATGCAAAATTTGGAAAGGTTTAGTCGCTGTAGGAGTAACATTTAAAAATGGTTTTATTGGTTTTCTATCATATTTGCTTAACTGGCAAACTTCGCATTCGTTTATATAAGTTTGTATAGATGCTCTTTGATTAGGCCAATAATACAATGCTTTTAATTGATTTTCCGTTCCATCTAGACCTCTATGATTAGTGTTACCCTTGTGGTAATTTTGAATTACTTCTTTAACTTCATTTAAAGGAACGTCTATTAATTTTTTATTACATTTAATAAAGTCAATTGGAGAATCTTGAAAGTGATTTTGTAGAACGACACTGAATTTTTCATAAATTGGGTCTTCGAAATAAGTAAAATATTTGGTTTTAAGTACTATGTATTCTTTCACGAAATTAATGACATCTTGCTCAAAATTGTTTTTTGATAATTGTACAATAATTCTTTGTTTATTTTGATACAGTTTTATAATAGTAGGTATGGCTGGTTCGAAATTTACTTCTGTAAATATTAGTTGATTTTTACCAATATTTATCGCTAAATCTGAAATTGGTATACCGATTACAGGATTTTCTTCATTTGTATGAACTGTGATGTCTTCGTCATCATCCTCATTATAAGTGTTTATAAATGAAACTCACGGTAATTCCACAATATAATAAAAGTTCTTGAGAATTCTAAAAAACTGACAATTGTTTCGATAAATGAATATCATCGTCAGAATGACAGAAGTTACATTTCATTTTATGCCTACCTGATGTTTAGTAGTTATTTTTGGCTAGACCAAGAAGTAACCTAACTTGTGATTGGTTTAATATATGTTTATAGAAAAAAGAAGAAGATGTGATATTATAAATATTATCAGCCCTACGGTGATATCCTAGATATCATTTTTCCAATTAAGATCAGTATAACTGCGCAATGATATAGAAAACCAGGAAAATTATATCTACTGATCTTTACAATTATCACTTAAGAAGACAGTTTATTAGTGGAGAACTCCCTAAATTTAACTGTTCATTGACAACTTCATATTGTGGGCTTCTTAAATGTCTTCTAATTTCCAGTTCTTCAAGGAAATCCAGTTCTTGTTTCTTTTCACAAATATGCAGCACTTCTAGTTCTGTGTTAGGTGTCAATGAATGATTGGTGTCAAGTAGATGTTTTGCGTAGTGGGATTTATCTGGTTGTTTTAATCTGTATGCTCGTTAGTGCTCACTGTATCGTATTTCACAATTCCTAAGGGTCTGACCCAAATAGACAGCAATACATTCTGGACATTTGAGTTCATATATACCTGACTTCTTTAATAATGGTATTTTTGTTTTTACATTTAAACATTTTGTACTAACGTTACTTTCTGTTTTGAAAGAAATTGTTGTATTCGTTGCTGAAGATATTATCTTTTAAATATTATTAAAAATATTTCCTGCATATGTGATGGTTTTATAAGTTTTAATTTCATCAGCTTGTTTAGGATATATTAGTTGTAATGCCACTTTTTCTTCTTTTTTATCAATTAGCTTATATATCATATCTAATGGATAACCGTTGGATGTTGCTATTTGTCTAATTGTATTAATCTCTCTATCAAAATTACATTTGTTCATAGGAACTGAAAAAGCTCTATGTATCATTGAATTATATGCTGCTAGTCTGTGAGATATAGGGTGGTTAGAATTGAAGGGAATTGTCACATCAGTCTGTGTTGGTTTTCGGTAATTTGAATAATAGAGTACATTATTAACTCTTTGAATTTTTAAATCAAGAAAATTGATTGAGCTATTTTCTTCAATTTCTAATGTGAATTTAATTTTCGGGTGTAAATTATTGATGTGGTGGAAAAATACATCTAATTGTCGTTCAGTACCCATAAAACAATCTAATATGTCATCTACATATCTATACCAAAATAAAATATATTCCGAAATATTACTTTCAAAGATCTTTGAAAGTAATATTTCGAAAAATTCGTGAATCAGTGAACAAATGTTAGGCGAAACCGTTAATCTCCAATAAAATTGAAAATTATCATATCTTTATATAGTTTCAGTAAATAGGCCTATATTTTTTAAAGAATTTATTTTTGTTGTTTTATTAGAATCTTAGAATCTTTATTATTTTTACATTTATCGAAACATGTGCACTATCCTGTTAAATAATTTATATTTTCTTTAAAAACATTTTAAGAGAAACCCTTATCTCTTATTTCAAATCAAAATACACGACCAATTTTGTTTGTTTTGATTTCTTCAAAATATTTATATTACATTCAAGTAATATTATAGTATATATGAAGAAACTGAAATCTTAAGCTGCTACCTTAGAGAAAATAGAGATTAACAAATAACCACATAAGGACAGTGAAACGTTTGCACAGGCACCGGTATCCGTTGAAGTATCGGTAATCGTGTTCGTTCGTATTCGTCCTCATCCATATACAATCTTTATTCTCGAGAACTCAGTACTCGGATAAGTATTCGATTCCTAAAATGATTCGAATACCATGTATCCGATTCTTGAAAGTATTCGATTCTGCCCATCACTAGTCCTAAGAATCCTTTTAATTGTTTTGAATTTTTTGGTATCTGAAATTTTTGAATTGCTAACATTTTATCTGGGTTCGGCTTTACACCTTCTGGCGTGACAATATGTCCCAGATATGCAACTTCTTTTCGCAAGAATTCGCATTTATCAATTTGTAATTTAAAATTAGAATCTATTAATCTATTGAATACTTCTTTTAAATTTGTTATGTGTTCTTGTAAGCTGGTACTGAACACAATTATATCAAGGTACACCAAACATTTCTCGTTCTGTATACCTCTTAGGATATTGTCCATGACCCTTTGAAAGGTTGCAGGAGCCCCTTTAGACCCATGGGCATGCGCACATATTCATAGTACCCATTTTCAATATTAAAGGCTGTTTTCGGAATATCCTAATGTTGTAAAATATTGACAACGTCCAAACTTATCTAGTAACGTTGTAATATCTGGCAATGGTTATCGATCTCCAATTGTGATCTCATTCAGTTTTCGATAATCAACAACGAGTCGATACTTTGGCTTTTGAGAAGCATCTAGCTTCTTTGGAACTATCCAGATATTGCTGGCCACGGAGCGCTGGACGGCCTAATAATATTATCATTTAACATCTTTTGAATTTGTTTTTGAATTTCCGTTCGGTGAATCTCAGGATATCTGTATGATTTTGAATAAATAGGTATTCCATTAGAAGTTTTAATATGATGTTTTATTGTACTTGTGAAGGTAAGCTAATTTCCTTCAACATGAAAAATATCACTACTCTTGAACTAATTTTAATACAGATTGTTTCTCTTCGGAATTCATATGTTCAGTTCTAACTTTCGAAACATCAAATTTAACATTTTCAGAATAAATATTATTAAAATTTGGGTTGAGGGTTTGTTCGTATTCATCGAATGTCTCAACACTGATAGAAGGGCTTAAGTCTACTCGAAAGTTGGATTCTGAAGGATTTAAAATTGTACATAAAGCTATATTATTTTCAACTTTTGTTAAACATTCCGGGATTTCTAGTTTCCCAATTCGTATATATAGTATAATTACATTACCATTTTTCACATTTTCAATATTTAATTTAATTACTTGTTCACAACGTGGATACACTACTATACAATTCGTGGATCCAGTTTTAATGTCAAAGTAATTCATTTTAGTTTGACTATAAGGAGTCATAAGCAAATTATTATTTAAGTCAATAATTGCATTAAGTATTTTTAATCTATCTAATCCTAACAAACAATCAAAATTATCGTGAAATTTGAAAACGCAATATTCTAAATTAAGCGGTTTCCTATAATTAAATATTTTCGGGATTGGAATAAAAGTGCAGAAATTTTGTTGACTGCTACCAAAGGCAGATTTTACATGTAATGGTATTTTGACATAAGATTTTTTGAAATATTTTTCAGCTACAGCTGGTGTCACAAAAGATCTTGTGCTACCAGTATCAATTAAAAGTTTTAGATTTTGTTCTGTGAAAATTATATAGGGTAACACACTTTCTGAATTATTTAAGTTTAATAATTCGATAATGATAGATTTGGTTCCGAGGCTGGTGTCTCTAAAAAGTTATTGGATGCATCATTAATACAATCAGAATCGTCTATATTATGGAGTTCTTCCGAGATAAAATTTCTAGGTTGATTAGGATTGTGTTGGAACCTATTTTGATAATTTTGGGGTTGGGGTCTAGGTGTGTTTCTGGTAGACATACTCATTGGAGTTGGATTTGGAAATCTATGATTTGGATTAGGTTTAAAAACGTTATGACCATTATTAGAAAAACTTGTATTATTCCTATTAGAAGAATTATAAGAAGTTGATAGAAAAATTAACAAGGTATCAAGGATTTTTCCATAAAATGAGTTTATCTTTTATCATTTAGGTCCGTTTCGTCGTAGTTTGTGTTGTTTCTGTTTTAAATTTTAAAATAATTTTATCGCGATGACTGGTTCGATGGATTAGCTTTAATGTTGTGAGTATTGAAGGCTTTTATAGAAATATGTTTTCGTCTACTACTATTGTTTTCTCTCTTTTCTATTGTAGAAAGTACTCCTGAGGAAGTTATAAATAAATGACGAAAATTTGAGGCACATTTAACAATTGCTTTCACCATTACAGACCGCTTCCCATTAAATGAACTTTACTTTTATATATATATATATATATATATATATATATATATATTTATAACGGATAAATAAGATATAAATAAAATATAAAGATTGTTGTGAGACAAAGAGATTGGGAAATATCAAGCAGTAAAACATTAGATTACACTTTATTAAAAAAAGGCGAGAATGAGATATTAATGTTGCTTATGTTTAATAGATATTTGTAAATGCTTTCATATCAATTTGTCAGTACAGTTTCTCTGTAATTTTAAAGACTTCATAACTTGTAATGAAATAAATGGAAAGAAACATTACCTTTAATTATAAATTCAAAACCGTAAAAACAAACATCATCCATTTGGATTAAATCCCTTGTATAGAAATTGCATGAACACATGATCTAAAAAAAGAAAGGAATATTAAACATTAAGTATTCAAAGATATAAAAAAAATATTGTTGAATGTTATGATACAATATTTACAAAGATGTTGGTTAGAATTTTTGATGCTGCAAATGTCAATATGTCTCAGCGACAAACGCTAGCGACAGAAAGTAAGAAACAAATTTATAGAATCAATAAATGATAACTGATTAATGAATTTAGAAGACAATATAGAATTAGTGTAAATAATTAGAATAAAGAATGTTGAAAGGTTACTTAAAAGAATTTATGTAAATAGACAAGTAAATTTGTCACAACAAGGAATTATATAAAAAGGAAAAACAAACTAAACATTATCATGTCAAACACAGTTATGTATATCACCCAGTATAAACTATTTATTTCACAAAAATCCAATGAACTTTCAATGTAAAACTAACAATGTTAAGTGAAACGTATATCGGTAAATGAGTATAAATCTTTTGAAGTGTAATAAGTGAAAACGCAATTCAACTGCTACAGACAATGTGTGATTGGTTTATAAAAAAAATGACAAGACGAACTTTAATCAACAAAGAATAAAACAAACATTATTGAATATAGTGACCTGAAAAACAAAACACTTGTTTATTATAAAAAATTGAACGAGAAAAGGGAGTTGGTGGCTTGGTGTCGTGTGAGGAAGAGTTGTTCACGATATGTTTCTGAAATTTCGTAAAATTCCCAAATTATGATGGTAAAAGTCATAATCTACTTATTAAAACATGTTCCAGTACTTACCAAACATATACACTCAATTTTCCCGAGAGAACAATCAATATTCTCTAAATTATCTACTTTTTGAATTTCACAAGTAGTATTCCTGTTTCCAGAGTAGTACATCTTGATTCCAGAACAACAGGTCAGTGCGTATTTGAATTATTATTGATCAATAATAAGAGTTAATGAACTGAACAATTTCAAAACAGTGTAAAATCTCATGAGTATAAAGAACTTTGCGTAAATGATCGATCTGAAAAAGAAATAAAAAGGCTTAATATAGTTAATTGATTGAATATTTTTTTCAATAATAATAAAAAGGTTTAATTTGAAACAAACAAAGATAACTACTTACGCCATTTATAATCACTGTAGAAAGATGCAACATTTTTCATTTATGTAATATTTAATATCCATGTGTATATAAAATCTGATAACGTTCTTCTTCCGTAACAAATTGTATTTGTATGTATATATTTTTCCCCACATAAATTCTTTTATATTTAAAACCAGCCAACAACATTCGACAATAATAGCTGGATGTATGTGAAATATCCAACAAACGCAACGCGTCTATGAAATGTTTCTCGTTTACGCAGCATCATCTGATATTTGAGCCTGCGCATAGGATGCTATACATGTAAAATCAATAATTCCGTTCAGTCATCCATAGGCGTCTCATTCATAATTTGGATATAAAATTTTCATAATGAAATTAAAATTATTTTTGAAGTAAAGTGTTTCTTTTCATTTAATATGTTTAAGACATACTTGCAGAAGCCTGAACTCAAAGGGTAGAGAGTGTTTCATGCTCCCGAATCATATAATAACAAAAATATAATAAACATTTTGGAGCTAGCCGATTTAAATAACTGAACCATAGACAAATATATAAAAAAATAAATTATAAAATACTAAATATTATACATTATTATGAAAATATGTACCAACGTGTACCAAATAATGAAATGTCGGCCCAACGTGGTGCACTGAATTAAATTAATTAAATAATTAATTGTTAATAAAATAATAATAAATGTCGACCAAATATATGGCGATTTAGTTTTTTTTACAAAATTAATAAATTTCGGGGATAATATTGTTTGGAGTCTTGTACTGTTTGGTCTACTAGAACTAAATTTTAAACAATGGAGGTGAACAAAACCATAAATAAATTAAAAACAACGGAATTGAAGGCATATTTGGAGAATAGAGGACTTGACAAAACAGGATTTAAACAGGCGCTCGTAAGAAGACTGCAGGAGGCTATGATAAGAGAAGGGAAAGATCCAGAAATATATCGTTTTGATCAAGAGGGGAATAATGAAGTGAGGAGAAAATCACACAAGCTGAGGGAAAACAAAAAATTTGCGAACCAGGAAGAATACATAAAGGAGAAACAAGTAAGGGAGATAGTGACAATCAACAACTACAGAGTATTAAGTACTTGATGGAAGAGCAAAGCAAGAAAATGATGGAGAAGATAGAAGAACAACAGGAAGATAGTAAGAAAATGATGGAGAAGATAAAAGAACAACAGGAATACTTGCAAGAAATAATTAGAGAGAAGATGAACGAACAAAATCAAAAAATTGAAAGGATGAATAACTCATTGGAACTAAAATTACTGAAACAAGACGAAAAGGTAGCGGAAATTAGAAGAAAGCAAGAAAAAATGGAAAAAAGTTTGGAAAAACAAGAAGAAAAATTCGTAAACTTGAAACAAAGCTTGATAGAGATAAAAAAGAAGGTCTCGGAAGTAAATATTACTAAAGCAGTAGAAATAATAGAAAAATCTGGAAAGAAGGAAATAGAAGATGCGAAAAGAAGTTTAATTAAACATGGAAGGGACATGGAATCCATCAGAAGTGATGTAAAAAAGGAAGTACATGAAGTAAGACAAAAAACTGAAAAGGGTATAATAAAGACAAGAAATGATATAAGAAAGGACATGAAAAATTGATTGGAACAAATGAAAATGCAACTAAAAAGTGAACAAGGAATGATCACTTATACCTATCAAGGGGGGAACGAAGAGAGTATTAAATTTGATGGGAACATCAGGAAAATACACCCTAAAATATTCTTAAGAGCATTAACAAACAAAATCAAATATATAAGAAACTTCGAGGATATTAGGGAAGTATTAAGGAAACACCTAACAGGACAAGCTCTATTGTGGTTCACGAGCAAAGAAATAGACTTCAACAATTATAAAGATTTTGAAATTGCTTTTCTAAAGTTGTATTGGGGTGAAATAACTCAAGGAGAAGTTAGAGAGAGATTATACTTTGGAAGATATGATGATAATAGAGGAAATACCATGTATCTCTACTCGTTACTACTTTATTCACAAGCACAACATTTGGAACCAATAATAAAGGAAGAAGAAATAATAATGTTTTTATCCAGACATTTCAAGTCGCAAATAGCAGAAACTATAGCGATACAAAACATTAGGACTTTTGAACAACTATCCAATTACCTGATGATGATAGAAAGAAATTTAACGAGCAATCGTAGCAAACAAAACGACAATAGAAATAATTCAAATTACAGTCGAAATATAGAGAAGTCAAACAGAAGTAATACAGGAAATAATTTAAATAATACAAGACACGAGTGCAATGATAGCAATAGAAATTTTAATAGTAATATAAATAATAGAAAACATAATTCAAGATTTAGTAATTATCCAACAAACAATTATGACTACAACAATCAAGGAAGGGGTAGAAATAACTACAACAATGTACATAATAATTATAATAATAGAAGATATAATAATAACAACACTAATTATAATAATAACAATAATAATGGTTATAACAATAATAATAACGTAAATGATAATAATCATCAGAGTGACCACTTTGTGAGGAGAAACTCTGATGGTAACATAAATAGAATCAGTGACAACGGTCAGAACAGACGTGTCAACTTCCAAAGGAGGGCTAGTAGCCAAAACAGGGCAAACTCTCCAAACGATCGAATGGAACTGGATGAGCCGTCGAATAACGAACGTTCTCCTATACGACTGCTGATGGTGGTGTACAAAATGCCACTAATCAGAATTTTCATTGAAGGATGGTGTCGCACGCAATCGATATAGTTATGTCCATCCTAGAGAATTCCTCAAAGAAATAGATTGCCTAGAAAATATAGAAAACAATTTATTAGTATCTATTACGGGAAAATTATAAGATTTCAATGTAAATATTTTAATTGACACAGGGTCAGAAACATCATTAATCACTGAAAGTATTGTAAATAAATTAAACATGCAAAAATATCTTATAAAAGTGCCAAAAGTCAATTTAATTGGTCTCAATGCGAAAAGGTTTAGCGAGGTTAATACATCCATTATTGTAAAATTACAATTACCAAATATCTACTTGGAAGTACAGCTACTGGTCATACAAGATATGGAATACGATGTCTTATTGGGTTCAGATGAATTACTTAAACATAAAATAGATGTCAACTATGAAACAAAAATGATAGACGTTAATGGAATTGTAATAAAATTGAATGAAAACAGAGAACAAATAAGGAACAAGAAAATTATGAAGATTGCAGAAGAAAAAGATAGCAGACTATAAGTAGTAGAAAAAGTAATGAATAATGATTGTTATGATAAGAAAAATGAATTTGAAGAAAGAAGAGATGAAGAAATAGTTTTAGATGATGAAAAGGATATTGATGATTGTATTGAAGATTATATGAAATATAATAATTGTGAAAATGGAATATGGAATGGTGAATATGAAGAAAATGATATTAATAATGATTTAAAATATAATATGGGATGTGATAATTATGAAGATGGCATATGGAAGGAAGTACATTTGGATTGTGGAAGAGGAAGAAAAGAAGAAGTACGGAAATTGTTGAGAAAATATGAAGGTTTACTCAATGGAGAAGCAAGAGTTGCTAAAAATTTTATACATAGTCTAAAGGTAAAGGATATGGAAACTTTCAGAGCCAAAAGTTACCCAATTCCATACAAATAAAAGGATAAAATGCAAGATGCAATTAGAAAATTAATAGAAGACGAAATCATAGAATATAGTAATACTTCATATATAAACCCTATTGTCATTGTACAGAGAAGAGATGGAGACATGAGAATCTGTCTAGATGCTAGAAACCTTAATAAACATTGTATACCAGAATTCGAGGCACCATTAAATATTGAAGCGATACTTGGACGTATTTCAGAAACAAAAATTTTCACGAAACTGGACCTGAAACATAGTTTTTGGTTGATACCACTGGATATAAATAGCAGAGATTATACTGGTTCCATGGTAGATGGCGTAGTTTATAGATTCAAAGTAGTACCATTTGGAACACAATCGGCTACGTCAGCTCTACTCAAAGCTCTTCATAAAATTTCAAATCAATATGAACATTTCACACTACACTACATTGATGATATCTTAATAATTTTAAAAGCTTTGGATGAGGCCGGATTAAAATTAAACATAAAAAAATGCCAATTTTACAAGGAAGAAGTAGTATATCTTGGTTATAAAATTGATAAAGATGGTGTAAACATGGATCCAGACAGGATAAAAATTATTAAAGAATATAAAAGACCTACTAATTTGAAAACTCTACGGGGTTTCCTTGGTGTATTACACTATTTCAAGAGACTAGTGCCGGATTTGACAGAAAAGGAAATACCACTTATAGAACTACTTAGGAAAATTTGAGATGGAAATGGACTCAAGAAAGAGAAGTGGCTTTTAATAAAATTAAACAGAAGTTCACAGAGAACGTAAAATTATATCATCCCGATTACACGAAAACGTTCATATTAAGAACAGATGCCTCACAAAATAGATTTGCCGGAAGCTTGGTACAACAACATGAATATGGAGAAGTTCCCATTTCATTTGTATCCAGAATTACAAAAAAGGCTGAGAAAAACTATAGCGTTAGCGCAATGGAATTAGCAAGTATATTATTCTGTGTGAACGAATTAAGATTTTTCTTATTAGGTAACAAATTTATCATTGAGACAGACAACCAATTTCTCACAACTATTTTAAAAAACAAGTATGGAAACAATAGGATTCATAGATGGGCTTTGCTTTTACAGGAATATTCATTCGATATTAAATATATACCTGGTGCCAAAAACATAGTGTCAGACGCTTTGACAAGAATGTATGGTGAGAGCAAAACACAAAGAAACAAATACGTAGGAGTGAACTTAATGAAGGAGGAAATAGGTATATTTTCAGTACTCACAATAATAGAAGACCAGGAAAATTTCACAGAAAAAGAAAAACACAATTGTCAAACAAAGGACAACATAATATTCAAAATAACTAAGCAAAAGGAGTTATATGTAATAACAGAAAATTTGGCGGAAAAAATAATCAAAGAATTACATTTACGATACAATCATGTAGGAATACGAAAATTGCACAATATTTTTAGGGAAAACTACATTGCAAAGAAAGACCTACCCATTACAAAAAGTATAGTTACTAGATGTGAACGTTGTCAACTTGGAAAAGAAAAAAATCATCACAATGAAAATATTCCAAAATCATTAGTAACGAAACATCCTCTCGAAGTCATAACGGTAGATTTCATTTCAAACATATTACCTAGTAAAGAGGGTAATCAAAACATATTTGTAATCGTAGATGCTTTTTCAAAATATGTAACCGTATATCCATGTCAACGGACAGATAAGAAGACGGTAAAGAAATGCCTGACAAACTACTTTCTAGAAATCGGCATACCGGAAAACTGTTTGATGGATAACGCAACTTATTTCAATAACGAAAACTTTAAAACATGGTCAAAAAAATCAAAGGTGAAGCCTCACTTTACAAGTATTAGACATCCATGTGCCAATTAAACTGAGCGATATATCAGAGAAGTTATCAAATGTGTAAGATTACTTGTTTATAATCAACAACAAAACTGGGAGAAGAATTTGAAAAATATAGAATTCTGTTTAAATAACATACCACATGAAGTGACTGGAAGATCGCCCATATTAATTATGAAGAACTTGGTACCTGAAAGACCATGGATACCAGAAAACATGGAGAAATATGAGCATATAATAAGGGAAACAAGGGAAAGAATTGCCAAGAATGCAGAAAAATATATTCAAAGAAGAAACAAGAAAATTAAAAAAAGAACTACATTCAATGAGGGAGAACTAGTAATAATCAAAGCACTTAGAGTTCCTAATCATAAGCGTAATATCTGTACAAAGTTACAATTACCTTACGAAGGTCCATATAAAGTAGAGACGTCAAACGGTATAAATAGTTATAAACTTATACACCCTGTGACTGGCAATATCCGAGGAATTTTCAATGTGGACCAACTGTATCGATTCTATCCTGAATTCACTGAAATTCTATAGATTCAACCTATAAAAAAAATAATGATAATGAATAAACTTTTTTTAAGTTATTAAAGAAGTTAATCGTTTGTAGAAATAAGGTATAAGATTTTGTAATGAGTTAGAAATAGGTTAATTAGGTATGAAACCAAATCAAGGACTCATTTAAACAAAAAAATAAAATATGTGAAGTAGATTCAATAACAATATATTGTTGTACATAAGAGGAAATTAGGTACTGTTAAGTGAATTTTATAGTAAAACATTCTAGATCACTGTGAACAATGATTAGAATGATTTTATAAAAATTCAGGAAATGTTATAACGGATAAATAAGATATAAATAAAATATAAAGATTGTTGTGAAACAAAGAGATCGAGAAATACCAAACAGTAAAACATTAGATTACACTTTATTAAAAAAAGGCAAGAATGAGATATTAATGTTGCTCATGTTTATTAGATATTTGTAAATGCTTTCATATCAATTTGTTAGTACAGTTTCTCTGTTATTTTAAAGACTTCATAACTTGTAATGAAATAAATAAAAAGAAACATTACCTTTAATTATAAATTCAAAACCGTAAAAACAAACATCATCCATTTGGATTAAATCCCTTGTATAGAAATTGCATGAACACATGATTAAAAAAAAGAAAGAAATATTAAACAATAAGTATTCAAAGATATAAAAAAATATTGGTGAATGTTATGATACAATATTTACAAAGATGTTGGTTAGAATTTTTGATGCTGCAAATGTCAATATGTCTCAGCGACAAACGCTAGCTACAGAAAGTAAAAAACAAATTTATAGAATCAATAAATGATAACTGAATAATGAATTTAAAATACAATATAGAATTAGTGTGAATAATTAGAATAAAGAAAGTTGAAAGGTTACTTGAAAGAATTTATGTAAATAGACAAGTAAATTTGTCACAACAAGGAATTATATAAAAAGGAAAAACAAACTAAACATTATCATGTCAAACACAGTTATGTATATCACCCAGTATAAACTATTTATTTCACAAAAATCCAATGAACTTACAATGTAAAACTAACAATGTTAAGTGAAACGTATATCGGTAAATGAGTATAAATCTTTTGAAGTGTAATTAGTGAAAACGCAATTCAACTGCTACAGACAATGTGTGATTGGTTTATAAAAAAAATGACAAGACGAACTTTAATCAACAAAGAATAAAACAAACATTATTGAATATAGTGACCTGAAAAACAAAACACTTGTTTATTAAAAAAAATTGAACGAGAAAAGGGAGTTGGTGGCTTGGTGTCGTGTGAGGAAGAGTTGTTCAAGATATGTTCCTGAAATTCTGTAAAATTCCCAAATTATGATGGTAAAAGTCATAATCTACTTATTAAAACATGTTCCAGTACTTACCAAACATATACATTCAATTTTCCTGAGAGAACAATCAATATTCTCCAAATTATCTACTTTTTGAATTGCACAAGTAGTATTCCTGTTTCCAGAGAAGTACATCCTGATTCCAGAACCACAGGTCAGTGCGTATTTGAATTATTATTGATCAATAATAATAGTTAATAAACTGAACAATTTCAAAACAGTGTAAAATGTCATGAGTATAAAGAACTTTGCGTAAATGATCGATCTGAAAAAGAAATAAAAAAGGCTTAATACAGGTAATTAATTGAATAATTTTTCCAATAATAATAAAGAGGTTTAATTTGGAACAAACAAAGATAACTACTTACGCCATTTATAATCACTGTAGAAAGATGCATCATTTTTCATTTATGTAATATTTAATATCCATGTGTATATAAAATCTGATAACGTTTTTCTTCCGTAACAAATTGTATTTGTATGTATATATTTTTTCTCACATAAATTCTTTTATATTTAAAACCAGCCAACAACATTCGACAATAACAGCTGGATGTATGTGAAATATCCAACAAACGAAACGCTTCTATGAAATGTTTGTCGTTTACGCAGCATCATCTGATATTTGAGCATGTAAAATCAATAATTCCGTTCAGTCATCCATAGGCGTATCATTTATAATTTGGATATAAAATTTTCATAATGAAATTAAAATTATTTTTGAAGTAAAGTGTTTCTTTTTATTTAATATGTTCAAGACATACTTGCAGAAACCTGAACTCAAAGGGTAGAGAGTGTTTCATGCTCCCGAATCATATAATAACAAAAATATAATAAACATTTTTGAGCTAGCCGATCATATTGTAATATACTGATATTACTGGGTTAACTAATGGAATTAGGTTAAAAATTGATTTCCTTTTTTTTATGTCGGCTAGCTGTTAATATGATTAATGATAAGACTCGTAACTGGGTTGCGGTTCATGCCCTTATGGAATAAATTTAGAGAACATAATAATTTTTCAATACGAATATTTTTTTTACAATAGTTAATCAAATCAATGTTAACAATTTTCTTTTAATTTGATTACGATATATACAACTTTTCAAAATGAAATTTTAAATACAATTCCTTTTTGGTTTGTGTCGTTTTTACTTAGTTAGAATAATAATTTTAAATTTACAATCGAACACTTGAATTTTATGATAATGCGTTTAATAGTTATCATATTTTTCTAAAAAAAAATAAGCTTTCCTTTACTATTAAAATTACTGACCTAATGACTATAATTAAATTAAATGTCTATAAATACGAGCTCAAAATATGACACGCTATATCCAATTGTATTTGAGGTAAAGTTCCTTCACTTCTTTGGCAGTTAAATTACCATTGAATGCTGCCTCAATAATTTCTAATTCAGTTCTCCTACCGAAATTTTGTTTGCAAGGTATATGTTATAATTTTCAAATTCTAAATTTTAATTTTATTTCTTCCTAATAACTTGTATTCAGTCTCAATGAATTTCAATTCAATTCTCTTACCGGAATTCTGTTTGGAAAATATATGTCGTAGTTTTCAAATCCTTGATTATAATTTTTATTTTTCTTGATAAATCTCTCTTTTCATAAATCTTCCTATTGACATATATCTGCCAAAAAAAATCTCCCTTCCTACCGCTACTTCTCAATCCATCTAATTTTTTTTAAATCCGGTTTTAAATGGTTTTTTCATGTCTATCTCTATTGGCGCACTTGAAACGCGAACTTCACTACCCTCTTATAATTATTACATGTTAATTATTTATAAACTCTTAAATTTTTCACTGATATCTATTATAATAATCTAATACGTAAAATCAGTTACTTCCCAAAAAGAATTGTATTTATACATTCTTTCATGATTTCCTAAAATGTCATTTTGGACTTTTCAATTCCTTTGTCGGTTATCTGTCACAATAATTTTGATGTGTATATAGGGTGTCTCAAATGATCATGTATACAGTGTGGATTATATTTTAAATAATCAATATGATATAATTTCCCCAAATTTCCTTTTTTAAAATTTTTATCTCCTTAAATATCTGAATAAAATTTTATAAAAGTAAATTTTCAGTTTATCCGTATTCAAATCAATTATCAATTGTATGAACTCATTCTTACATACATACATAAAACTAACTAAAATTAATAATTACTTGAAATAAAATAATGAATGTATCATTAAATCCATTTTATTTATAATATCTTTTCTGTTGTGATTTTGAGAATATTTTTTTTTATTAATTTTTTTTAATTATTTGTATTTCGTTGAGTTTTCAAAATGTTGGCTCTCTCTCGAATTTATATAAGTTTTGCACATTTATTGTGCCCCTCACTTGATTGTTATATGGATTCTTTAATAAATAGCTATTTTCATATGCCTTTATTACGATAAAAGGTCCATTGAATGGTAGTTTTAATTTTGCACATTCATTTTTTGTTGGATCAGCAACCTTCAATGATCGCTCTATCACCTAATCTCCTTATTTAAATACCGTTGGTTTCTTTATATTTCTTTTTTTCTTTTAAAAAATTTGTCCGCATTTCTTTTTAATTGTACGTTCACTTTTTCTATTAATTCATCATATTTATTATCCTTTTCAAATATCCAAGGTCTATTTGGTCTTATGTTCCTCATGATTTCCACTGGAGTTTCTAGTGTACTCAAACTTGGTACGCTATTCATATAATACTCCACTTCCAATAATTTATTTTCCCAATTTCTCCGTTCATGAGCTGTTAAAACTCTCAAATATTTAATAATTTCCTCCACATATCTTTCAGTAGGATTAGACGCTGGATGTCTTATGCTTGTGAAAGTCAATACAATTCCATTTCTTTCCATAAAATGAATGAATTGTTCATTATTGAAATAGGTAGCGTTATCTAAGATACATCTTCTTGGTGTTCCAGCATCTTTAAAATAATTTAAAAATATTTTACAAATTGTTTTTGTATTCGTTTTAGCGGCTTGTCTAATGTAAATGAATTTAGAGAAAATATCCAGAATAACAAATATATGCTTATTGCCTTGAAAACTTGTTATCAGATTTGATAGAAAATCGATTGATATTAAATCAAGTGGCTTTTCGGATAAAATAGACTTTGGAACGTTTTCATTGTGATAGTTCTTTTCCTTACTTAACTGGCATATAGCACAAGTTTTAATTAGGCTTTCAGTTATCGGAATGTCCTTCTTACAAATATAATTTTCCCTCCATATCAACCATGTTCTTCTCATCCCCGTATGTCCATAATCCTCATGAATTTGCATCATTGCTTCTCTGGCAAATTCTGTTGTTGTTAAATACAAATCAGTTTGTCCTACTATCTTATAGTAAATTTCATTTTTATTTAATGACCCTCTCTTCTCCTTTTCCGTCAACCTTTTCTGGTCCTTTCTTATTTCTTCCAATGAAAAAATACCACACTTACTTTTCAAAATATTCAGACCTACTTTAATTTCGTTTCAGTTCTTTTTGTTAACACAATCCATTCTACTTACATAATCTGGAACTATATTTGATTTTCCACTTACATATTTAATTTCGAAAGAATATTCTTGTAATAATAATGCCCATCTATGAATTCTGTTATTTCCAAACTTATTGTTCAAGATTGATATCAATGATTGATTATCCGTCTCTATTGTAAATTTATTCCCTAATAAATAAAATCTAAATTTTTGTACACAAAAAATTATACTACCTAAGTTCACTAACGCTATAATTTTTTTCATGTTTCTTTGTCGTTCTTGAAATAAAGCTAATAGGAATTTCTTCGCCTCTCTGCTTTTGTAATAGTACTCCAGCATATCTCTTTATAGATGCATCAGTCTTCAAAATGAACGGTTCTCTATAATCAGGATAATAAATCTTTAATTTTAATTCAAATGTAGTCTTTAAATTCTGAAATGAGTTTTCTTTTTCTTCAGTCCATCTCCATGGCTCTCCTTTTTTTAATAATTCCATTAATGGTAGTTCTAACTCTGTGATGTTAGGTACTAACCTCTTAAAATAATTGATTGCTCCTTAAAAACTCCCTAACATTTTTAAATTATTCGGTCTCTTAAATTCCCTAATCAGCCTTATCCTATCTGGATCCATTTCTATGCCAGTTTCATCGATTTTATATGCTAAATAAATAATATTTGTTTTAAAAAATTGACATTTTCCTTTGTTTAGTTTAAGGCCAGCATCGTCAAGACTTTCCAGTGCTATTTTTAAATGTTCGTCGACACTATTGGAGAATATTAGAATGTCATCAATATAATGTAGAACAAAATCTTCATACCTCTTCAAAACTTGATGTAATGCTCTCACTAACGCTGAACACGCCCCTTATATACCAAATGGTACTACACAGAAGCGATAAATAACTCCGTCTACTGAAAATCCTGTATAATCTCTAGAATCTTTGTGCAACGGTATCAACCAAAAACTATGTACTAAATCTAGCTTTGTAAAAATCTTTGCATTTGTTGTCCTTCCTAAAATGGCATCAACTGACATGGGTGCTTCATATTCAGGTATTGTATACTTGTTAATCGTTCTTGCATCCAAACATATTCTTATATCATTATTCTTTTTCCTTACAACTACTAGAGGATTTATATAAGGTATATTGCTTCTTTCTATGATCCTATCCTCTCCTAGTATTTCCAACTCTTTTCTTATTCTGTCTTTCAATTTATACGGTATTGGATATGATTTTGCTTCAAAATTCTCAATATTCTTCACCTTCATCTTATGTTCATATTTTTCAGCCACTCTCGGTTCCTTCGACATTAATCTCTCATACCTCATTAATAATTAATTTATAAACTCATAATATTCTTCATTACAATCTATCATATTACTATTCATTTTCACATCTTCCATTTCGTCTTCTCTTTCATATTTAAGTTTTTCATTTTCATTTTTTAAATTGTTATTTTTACAATAACTTATTTTTTTCGATTCCTCTTCTTCCTCTATTACTTTTAATTGCATCAATTTTCCATTTAACCGTATTTTCTTTTCTTCGTAATTGATGACTGCTTCATATTGTTCTAATACATCATTTCCTAGTATAATATCTACATTTAAATTTGGAATACCTAGTAGATGACAATTTAATATGGTTTCTTCCAATTGTAAATCTATGTTATATACTTTATTTACTTCATATAATTTACGATTATTAACACCGGTTAAAGTTACCTTAGGAATTTTCATTTCTTTATTAATAAAATTATTATTTTTATCTATTAACATTAAATCAATTAAAGACGCTTCGCTTCCTGTATCAATTAAAATTTGTAATGTTTTGCTTTGAATTTTTCCCTGTACGTACAATAAACCATATAACTGCTCTTGATCTAATTTCTCATTTAAATCAATAAACTCATTAGGGTGACATAAAGCAAAACTTTGATATAGCAAGCAACATTTTAAAAATCCTGTCTATCGTTACTGTGTTCATCCTGCCTCTGCTTGTTGTTTTCAGGGTACCTGAATTCTTCAACTCTTATTACCTGTCTATCCTGACTATTTTTCTCTGCACTACTTCATCTAATGTGATTTTAGTTATTATTGTACGTTGATCTTCCGTCATCTCCTTCTAAACTTCTCGCTCTGTTTCGATCATTGCCAAATCTTGCGTAATCTACTTGTTTCCTGTTATATTTATGTCTATTGTCATTGGAATTATTTTGTCTATTTTCCGTATCATTATTTGAATGATACCTTATATATTTACCTCTATTGTCATACCTGTAATTATTATTATAGTTAATTCCCTCTTGGTTATTCTCATAGTTAAAATTTCTCCAATTTCCTCCATTATTTTGTTGCCTTGAGTTATGATTATCATTGTTATTATTGTCCATTCTATTATTATCATTATCGTTATAATTTCTGTTCCTTCTATAATTCGGAAAATTTCCATAATTATTATTTTGTGTAACTTCTCTCTGCTGATTTATATTATTATTTCTTCTAGGCACTGGCTCTCCTCTGCTCCTTTCTAATCTCTGCAGATATTTACATAAATTGTCTATTGTTGCAATATTTTGTATGGCAATTGTCTCTGTTATCTGATCCTTAAAATGTCTTGATAAATATAAAACAATTTCTTCCTCGTTGATTCTTGGATTTAAATGTATTACCATAGCATACATTTGAAGTACGTAGGAATTAAACGAACTGCCTCTATTTTCATCATATTTTCCAAAATATAATCTCTCTCTAATTTTTGATTGGACATTGTTTCCCCAGAAATATTCTATAAATTTTCTTTCAAATTGATTTAAATTTTCTATTTCCTCTTCTTTACTCGTAAACCATATTAAGGCATGGTGTTCAAGATGTTCCCTTATAAGTTCTCTTAATTCTTCTGCTCCGTATTCTCCCCTTATCTTGTCTCTTAGCATTTTGATAAATGTTACAGGATGTATCTTTTTAAAATCCCCATCAAATCTTATATTATTATTTCCAATATTAACTATCCTATTTTCTCCTTGTATTCTTGTTATATCTTTTCTTATTCTCCTTTCTTTTTCTTCCTGATCTTCTTCCATTTTTTTCAAATTTACCTCCATTTCTTTTAGTTTCAATTTATATTCTTCCCTTTCATTGTTACGACTGTCTTCCCTTTGTATTTCTTGGATCATTTTGTCCTTAATTGTTTTTATTTATTCCCCATTTTTATTTATCATTTCTTTACAAGCTTGGAACGTCTGTTCCGTGTTAGTTTGTATTCTGTCAACCTTATTTCTAATTTCCACTTCTGTTCCTCCTATGACTTCTCCCATTTGTCCTATCTTCTCACAGATTCGGTCCTCCATTTGTTTTCTATATCCATCTCTATCTTGTATCATTTCTTGTTTTAATTGTTCAAATTTGTTTTCGAGGTTAATTTTTAAATTTCTTTCCAATTCCTCCATTCCATTACGTACTTCTTCTATATTCCTTTTGACTTCTTCATTTCCTCCTTCTAATTTTCTATTTAACTCCGTATTTCCTTCTTCTAATTTTCTATTTATCTCCGTATTTCCTTCTTCTAGTTTTCTATTTAACTCCGTATTTCCTTCTTCCACTCCCTTCTTAATTTCCTGGTTCCCTTTTCTTAAATCATATACACTCTCTATAAGAGTTTTCATTAATCCTTGCAGATTCTCCATTTCCTTAACACTTTCTGTTAACGATTGGTTTTGCTGTTGTGTTAGTGTCTCCATCCCAATATCTTCTGTAGTTGCTGTAGATTGTTCTTTTTCTGTGTTCATGTTATCCTTCTTCGCTCTTGTGTTTGGCATATTATTTTATTATTGTCAAGTTGTTCAGTAGTCTATGTTTTTTATAAATGTATTTATATTTTATTAACTAAATACAAGTAATTAAATAGGCTAATTGCAATTATAGCAGCAATAAGCCCACGTTGGCTTGCGACAAGTTGTAATATACTACTATTACCGGGTTAACTAATGAAATTAGTTTAAAAATTGATTACCTTTTTTTTATGTCGGCTAGCTGTTAATATGATTAATGATAAGACTCGTAACTGGGTTGCGGTTCATGCCCTTATTGAATAAATTTAGAGAACATAATAATTTTTTAATACGAATATTTTTTTTACAATAGTTAATCAAATCAATGTTAACAATTTTCTTTTAATTTGAATACGATATATACAACTTTTTAAAATGAAATTTTAAATACAATTTCTTTTTGGTTTGTATCGTTTTTACTCAGTTAGAATAATAATTTTAAATTTACAATCGAACACTTGAATTTTATGATAATGCGTATAATAGTTATCATATTTTTCTAAAAAAAAATAAGCTTTCCTTCACTATTTAAATTACTGACCTAATGACTATAATTAAATTAAATGTCTATAAATACGAGCTCAAAAAATGACACGCTAAATCCAATTGTATATGAGGTAAAGTTCCTTCACTTCTTTGGCAGTTAAATTACCATTGTATGCTGCCTCAATAATTTTTAATTTAGTTCTCCTACCGAAATTTTGTTTGCAAGGTATATGTTATAATTTTCAAATTCTAAATTTTAATTTTTTTTTCCTAATAACTTGTATTCAGTCTCAATAAATTTTAATTCAATTCTCTTACCGGAATTCTGTTTGGAAAATATATGTCGTAGTTTTCAAATCCTTGATTATAATTTTTCTTTTTCTTGATAAATCTCTCTTTTCATAAATCTTCCTTCTGACATCTATCTGCCAAAAAAAAATTTTCTCCCTTCCTACCGCTACTTCTCAATCCATCTAATTTTTTTTTAAATCCGGCTTCAAATGGTTTTTTTTATCTCTATCTCTATTGGCGCACTTGAAACGCGAACTTCACTACACTCTTATAATTATTACATGTTAATTATTTATAAACTCTCAAATTTTTTACCTATATCTATTATAATAATCTAATACGTAAAATCAGTTACTTCCCAAAAATAATTGTATTTATACATTCTTTCATGATTTCCTAAAATGTCATTTTTGACTTTTCAATTCCTTTGTAGGTTATCTGTCACAATAATTTTGATGTGCATATAGGGTGTCTCAAATGATCATGTATACAGTGTGTCCCAAATAAATGATTGTAATAAACCTGATTTAGAAATAATAATAATATATATTTTTTTTAAAGTTTAGTGGATTATATTTTAAATAATCAATATGTTATAATATATATATATATATATATATATATATATATATATATATATATATATTCGATTTCCTACTACACCTACCTTCAGTCGAAATTTCAATAATTTGGACGTATTGGCCTGACCATTCTTCGAAGGAAAAAACAACTACATTCCTGGCAAATACCACGCAGAATATTGAATTACATCCTCCTCGATCTGCGTGGTATTTGCCAGGAATGTAGTTGTTTTTTCCTTCGAAGAACGGTCAGGCCAATACGTCGAAATTATTGAAAAATCGACTGAAGGCAGGTGTAGTAGAAAATCGAAATTTATGTTTCATATAGACACCTAGTATTTTATGAAATTATATTCATTTTATTTCATACGACTAATACGGTAGAATTTTTATGAGGTGTTGGTTCGCAACTGAAAGTGAAGATGGTGCCAGCTGACTGCTTCCCGCTTGTGTGTAACTACATGAGCCAAGTGAAGTTGTTGGACGGCGGTATCTTCAATTCGGATTAGAGATTCTGAACTGGAAGGCATTACGGCACTATTGAAGAGACCCAAGAAGGTCGAAACGCGTCAGTGTACTGTGCCATTCCGCTATCAGTTGCGAATCACCACAGATGTCCGTATCGGCAAAATGGCTGATCGACGTCACGGTTTTCGAAGAAGATGTAATTCAATATTCTGCGTGGTATTTGCCAGGAATGTAGTTGTTTTTTCCTTCGAAGAACGGTCAGGCCAATACGTCGAAATTATTGAAATTTCGACTGAAGGCAGGTGTAGTAGAAAATCGAAATTTATGTTTCATATAGACACCTAGTATTTTATGAAATTATATTCATTAAATATATATATATATATATATATATATATATATATATATATATATATATATATACTCAGAAGTTACATCACTCGCCTCCGGCTCGTGTTGCAATTTCATCTTCGTGGTTAATACCCAAGTTCGAAGTTTTAATATCTAATTAGTGCCATATTGTGAAATTGAAAATCATTAGCGCAACGATTTCACATTTTGTACGTTATAACAAAATTATTATTATCGCTATGTTCCTTATTGGTTATGGCTAGAGGAAACAAACTCTACTTAAAGTTTAATGATGTGTAGTATTTAAATTAAAAAGAAAGTAATTTGCAAATTTTCAAGTCCTAAGTAGGTATATCAATTAAGTGTCAAAAAAGGTGAAGAAACAAAATAGGAAGTTATAAAATTGTTTATTCTAATTTATGAAAAATAAAGGCAGAAAAATTCCTATTCAACATAAAGCAAACACAAATTTTAATTATAAACAAAATACCCTTACACAATGATTTGAATACACATCATAATAATTTTCATTAGGATGGTATGCCTGTTTCTCTGTCCTTATCATTTCACAAACTTCCTCTTCTAGGTTTTGCATCACGTATATTATTGTTTTTTCAAATATTTTATGGAATTTTGCCAATGGTTTTTAGTTTAAATTGTTAATGAAATAATTTATTTTTGAAATAGAATCCTTGTTGAATTGAAGTGTTTTTTGAAAAAATTGATGAAATTTCAATAACAATTACATTTCTTATTTTGGCCAATTTATAGATCTAGACCGGTTAATAAGGTATTTAGAGTTAATGATTCTACGAGACGTAATTATGCTACTTTTTGATTTGTATCGTTGATTGTAAAACTCAACGTTTGTAGTTAATTGCTGTTGCAGCGTAACATTGATAATCAACTAATAAAGATATAGATATTATAGATTTATATTATGACAACAATGCCATAGCATAATAGATCTGTTATAACTAAATCCCGATTTTCGTATATATTTAGAAATTGTAGCAACTAGTTAAAGCGATGACAGTTCAAAACAACTATTACTAATACATTCATGTAGTAGTTAAGCTATTCAATTGCGGAATTGCAAGTTTACTTATAGTTGAACTTAGTTAATTAACGTAATTCCATGTATAAAGAAGTTATTGCTAAGAAACTATTATAATATTCTAACTCATTCTCGAAATACTTCATTAAATCGTTTCTATCTATGCTTATTATAAACAAATCTATTTTGCATAAGTCACATTAAAGGAAAATACTGGGGCACTGAGGCACTTCAGAGTCTGAATTAATTTTTGATCGTAAATGCATATGCTTAGGTTGAAAGATTTATGGATAATTCGTTACTCAGTTTACTTCAAGCACTCATAAATTTTAGTTCAATTCCATTAAAAAATTTAACGATATTGTTTTAATCAACACTTACTTTGTATATGGAAAACTCATACCTAGATAAAATGAAGTAATTTCAACGTTACTGTCTAAAAATATATAATATTTCAATTGTAGTTGAATTAATTCCCATGTTTCGTTAGTATTTGGAAATATTTCAACTGTTGAATGTATGTTATCTATCTACACTCAGGTGAAAAAAATCAATCTCTTTATCTTCATTTTTCTTATAAAATTTTTTATAAACAATACAAATTTTATGTTTTTGTCCGAAATTTACGTCTGATAGAGCAGCAAGAAATTCATTTGTTATTTTAGTGACCCATACAAACCCACCGAATTAGTATATAAACTTAATATTTTGTTAATTTAATTGAAATCAAATAGCTTTAACACCAACGGATGCTGCAAGGGCAGTGGCTTTAGTTCAAGATGGTTGTAGCCAATATCATGCGGCTGAGGTAGTAGGTGTTAGTCGTTGTGCAGTTCAAAGAGCAATTCAGTGGTTTAATGAAACTGGAAATTACACGAGGAGACCAGGATCAGGCCGTAGAAGGGCAACATCCGCACGCGATGATATATTTTTGGTTTCTTCCCGTTTGAGAAACAGACATTTAACGTCAGTTGAGCTGGCAAATCGTCTGAGCGAAGTATGAAATGTCGATATAAGCAGGTGGACAGTTCGTTGACGACTCACTGAAGCTAATTTAGATCCCAGAAGGACAACTCTATGTCCACTGCTATCCATGGAACAACGCAGAGATCGGCTTGCTTTTGCAAGGGAGCACGAGGACTGGAATGACGCCGATTGGAGTATTGTACTGTTCTCGGATGAGTCCAGGTTTTGTTTAAGGACACCAGATGGTAGAGAAAGAATCTACAGAATACAAGCAGAGCGATTCGCCTAATGTAACATTGTGGAAAGAATAAGTTACCGAGGAGGCTCAGTTATGGTTTGGGCTGGTATGAGTTCCGAGGCCCGTACTGACTTGGTTCTTGTAGATGGAGGTTCTATGACAGGAGCAAGGTACATAACAACAATTTTGGATGAGCATGTAGTACCTTTTGCTCCATTTGTAGGGCCTAATATTATGTTCATGGACGATAACGCGCAGCCACATCGTGCAAGAATCGTTAATGAATATTTAGAAGGAGTCGGGATTGTCCGTATGAACTGGCCATCTTCAAGTCCAGATCTCAATCCTATAGAACATCTATGGGACACTCTAGGAAGAAGAATCCGATCACGGGTACCTCGTGCTAACAACTTGGCTGAACTTAGTGTGGTGCTTCAGGCAATATGGGACGAATTGGACCAACTTGATGTCCAACATTTAATTAGCTCTATGCCAAGAAGTATGCAGCCTGTTATAAGGGCCCGGGGAGGAAATACAAATTATCAATAAAAAAACTAACACACTCAACATTTCATTATAACCATTGTGTTGATTACAAAATATACTTCATTTTTCCATTATTCGAATAAAGCTAATTGTTTTCATAACAACATGATTTTCTTGTATAAACTGTCTTTATTATTCATACCTTTAACATTTAAAACCGATCCAAAACTTACATGGTCAAATTTTTGTCTACTTTGCCAAAAAATAGTCGTGGATCAAATTTTTTGCACCTGAGTGTATATATAATTTAATATGCTGTACAGTACCTACACTTCCCGCCAAGTGTGACAAAGATACGTCAAATTATTTTAAAATACTGGGCACAAAACATTACAAATGTTAACCTTTCCTTAGTGGCGTTCGAGAAATAACGTTATTATTAGTGTAGGTCTAACAGACCGACACCAGATATTCACGTTCAAATATAATAAAAATGTTTGCTTTAAAGGATTTACAGGGAGAATAAGGCCAAGTCTCGAAAAATAATATTTGTTTTGAAAAATAATACAGAACTTGAAAAACATTCTAAAAAACAAACAAACTTTTAAAGAATGTATTAAATATCCATATCATTATAACACCTGCTACATATTATTCCAGCGTGGCCCAAGCACAAAAATGTTCAGCACCTTTGACAGCTAACACGGGTTTTACGATTTTTTTTGAATCGCATACGGAACAAGGGCCTGTTGGAGCTACTATATCGGGTGGATGTTGCCCTTGCTGTCGCAATTCACAAATTTCCGTAATTCTTATTTTCAGACTTCTTGAAATATAGCCGGATGTTGCTTTTACTTTCATGTAGTCTGTCAGCAAACTGAACCCAAGTTCGAGTTAAAAAATCTTTGAGCTGAATAATTTTATCAATATTATTTTCTGTATATATTACAAATGAATATATACCAGCTATATTCATTAGGCTGTAAAAAATAAACATAGACCATCACCTTGCTCTCGCGCGAATGTAAGTAGAACAAAGCTTATCCACTGTATCCACTCCACCTTTCATCTCATTATAATCTATTATCATTGCTGGTTTTCCAGTCTCTGGATCAATAGCATCATCATGATGACACTAGGGTTGTATGTTCTTGAAAAAGAAACATACTGGAACCCTCAGGACGTATTTTGCCTTCCAACAATAAAGAGGGTATTTGCTTATTATTTTTGCGAATTGTGCCTAACAAACTTAGTATATGATTTATACGGAGTTCATCGGCTAACTCTATACTGGTAAACCAGTTGTCGGTGGTCAGATTTCGTCCTGTGCCTGAGATGGGTTCAATTGAATGCTGTACTAAATTAAATGGTCTAGTATCTATCGAATGGAACTGGAGGTTGTTTACCAACATAAACGTCAAGATTGTTGGTATAAAATGTCTTAGCGTCTACTAGTGCAAATATGTTTATGCCGTATTTGTTGAGCTTCGATGAAGTGTATTGACGAAAACGAAAATTTCCTCTAAAAGCTTCCAACTTTTCGTCAATTGTCGTATATTCCGATAACGAGTAGGGCCTTCAACAGTTCGACACGAGACTATCAAATAGATTTCTTATCAGCGCAAGTTTGTCAGTCTTTTGTCTTTCTTCGGAACTCTCCTTATCATCGAAACGACTGTGGGCAAGTAAAAAGCGAAATCAGTAAAGCGACATGGTGAGCCTAAAGATTTACATCGAGGTTCCATCCGTTTTACATAAATCATTAGTATTTCCATGGTTGCTTTTCCTAGCTGCAGCAATATGCAACAAACCCAAAAATGCATTTAGTTCAGGAACATTTGTTGGATTGCAGTTCCGTTTCCTACTGTAGTTATGCTTTTTTTCAATCATAAAGTTGGTATTTTCTACTATTATATTCAGAATATCTTCACAAAAAAAAGCTGCCAAACAGAAATAGCATCTTTCAGATTCATAAAGTTCCGTTTTACTCCTGGCAAATGCTTCACTATATTCACCGAATTGGTCCTGACATTTTTATTTTGAGGCGTATGTTTCTCCCATTTTGTAAATTTATATTTTCCAAAAATGTGGGGCCCTTTGTTTTCAACGTCCTCATCATCGCTTTCTAACCCCTGCTCACTTTCGCTATCCTCCTCCCTTGTTTGTACAATATATTCTTCACCCTCGGATTCGTTGTCGTCAGATTTGATGTCGGATGGAACTTCTTCCATTAACTTTAGCAGTCTCTGGTCCTCCATTGCTGAAATAACTGGTATTAGTGATAGACATCCTAGAAATAACGGAGAAATTACTGAATAAAAAAAATAAAGACTAACGTAAACAGTGGATTCGGTGTATAAGACCGAATAGCAAAATTCTAACCTACTAACAATAGGCACGGCGGTAATACTAAAGCCAAACGTGCTCAGAGAAGGCCTTGAAAGGTATTTGAACGCCGCATACCCCACTCTTTCCCGTGATGTTATAATGACTACGCAACAGTAGCGGGGGTGAGTCAGACCATACGCCACTAAGGAGGGGTAAAATAAAACAATCTGTAACTCAGTAAGGAGGCACAATATATCTAAGTGATTTAGGATAAAACCTAATATTTTGATATTAATATTCAACTGTATATTCCTTAAAAAAAGTATTCTCACTAGAAATCTTTCGCTCAGTTTGTTGATAGTGATCCATTCTGTCGGTGAATTTAGAGAGTATTTCACGATTTTAACAATGTATGAAAATATTGAACAAGGAATTAGTGTCAAACTTCACATAGCAATTGTCGTGTGAAGCCTATGAAAATACTACATTAATAGAAAGAAACCATCGCTCATGATAATCATTGTGAACTTACTTATGGTCGGAAACTCAAAAAATCTTATTAAACAATGGTTGTAGTCCTACATACGGATCCGGATGACTCGCTTCTCTTTTTAGAACCCAAATTTTCTTTTCGAGGCAGTCATTTTCGTCGATTGAAGATATAGAAGAGAGTTTGTGATGTATCGCTTCCTCCCTTCCACACGTTTATTAGTAATTCGTATATCTTCATATTTAGTTCTTCTACGCCATTCTTTATTAGTTCATCAACTATTCCATCTGGTTATGCTACCTTTTCATTTTTGAGATTTGTTATTATTTCTTCGTATTCTGCATATGTTGGGAGTTTTCCCAAACCTCATGCAGCTTATCATAACATTCTTCTTTGTCATCACTATTTGTGTCCTCTGTTGGTGCGTAAACATTTATTACTGTTAGGTTTGCTTCCTTGTTTTCAATCCTTCTTGTTGACATTCTTCCATTTACTACAAATACCTGTAATTACATAAGTGAAGCAATATAAATTCACAAAGACTACTAACATAATTCCGAACTTAGGACGGAAATCATAAGCATTTCAGAAAAGGATCCATTATTCTCAGAACTATTGATAATTATTATTGAAGTGGAAGTTTGTGCGAAAGTTCATTTCTTAAAAAAGCTCACGGATTGATTCATCTTATGCCATAATGTTTCCAGAAATATATTGATTAGGTTGGTGGGTTAGTGGTTGACAGATTTTGCATCAATGTAGAGGAATATATTTCGTAAACTTTCGTGCTGATATTAATTAATTAATCCAGTCATTTGGAGAATTATGGTGGTTTTCTTGTGCAAATAAGCTGTAGAAAGAACTTTTTTTATTTAAAAACACTCACTTTCATTTTATACTCCACATATCGGTTGTTAGCACTCCAATCAAGAACTATAACTGTGTTTTGTTGATTTTCAGTGCCCAAGTGCCAATTTTAGTTCTAAATAAGTCATAAACTGGTTCTAGAACCTTTTTTGGGAAATACTTTTTAGTACAAATAACTTCCTCTAACTGCCTACACAACCTCCTGATGACAAAAAGGGACCACTCCGCAAAACCTCCTACTTCCCTTAACGTTGTGAGCTTTTTAGAACTCAAATGTTAAATTTTACAGTTACTAAGAACCCAAAAATAACTTATGTAGAACCTAAATGTCTTTGATATGACTTAAATAGAACTTACTACAGTGGCTGTGTAGTTCTGAACTAGTCACAAAAAGGTATTACTTAACTCCCAAGTAAAACCAATATCTCTCTTTTTGTTTTATCCAGTCGTACTAAAAACCCAATTCTATACTATTGGGTTTGATTTTGGCAAGGAAAATGTTCATTTTCAGATTACTTCTAGTTAATATGGAAAGTCTTTCCCAACAAACTTCACAATATTTAAAAGTTAATATGGCTTCCATATTTATTATAACATAATATATACTGAATATCGCGTGAAGTAGTACCTGAAGGGTTCAATCTTATTGCGACCACTAGTTTATTGTTATAAGATACAAATAACGTATAATAAGCGCGCCATATCAATTATGAACTAGGTAAATCCAAATTCAAATTTTTTAAAAAATTGCACTATATTAGAATATAATCATTTGTCGTGTTATACTGTGATTATTAGTGTTTCACTCACGTTTAAACTCAACAATTTCGTATTGAAATTCGGAAATAGTAATAGTAACAAAAAATGCTAATTGTTCGCGAAATTTACCGACAAATAACCTTTATGCATTTTTTACGACTTAAGTAGGATCTTTTGAGCATTAGTGCGGATTTGTAGTTACGAAATTGTCTAATTGGTAGACAGGGTGACCTGTTTTTGGCCGTAGATATTTCACACTAACCTGTTAGTTCTTGTCGGTCCTTAGAGCATCACACAGGAACGACTACGCGCATACGCATCATCAGGAAGCAATAAGAGAAACGGTATACAGTGTGTCTTTTAGAAAATATCACAGTGACTTTTTAAATTTTACATTCTTTATTCAAACAATTTAAGGAATTGAATTATGTTTATAAGTTTAATCCGATTTTTGATAATCGGTTGTATATTACAAATAAATCGTAAATATACTTAGTTAATATTATTATTATTTTTTAAGGTACAATGCCTTCTAAAGTGGTACAGATAATAGAGGAAGGCAAGATTTGCCTTTCGGTGGTTCCCAGCATGTGGGAAAATAATGGAATTATGTCATGGCCACCAAGATCAGAAGCGGGCAAAGTTTTAGAAGAATCTTCTGTTCCGGGTAGAGGTTGGAAACAATATCCATGTGTAGTCAAAAGACCAACAGACTCTCACAACTCTGCTCGTATGGAACAAGAAAAAATGCAAGATATTTCGGCCACGGAGGATGAGTCACAATTAAGCAGCAATACTGACCGAAGCGATTGCAGCTCTGTGACACCAGATTTCAATCATCTCTTACTAGCAGAGCAATCACAGAATACACGAACGCCACTCAGTTTCCCAGCCCCTATTAATATACCATCTACATCCACTCTACGAGTAACGAACAAACCACAAGCATCTTCCGCCACGAACGATAATTGTTTAGTGGTAAGTTTTAAAAGTTCTTCGTTTTAAATCGTCTTGCAATTTTTATTTTTCACAGTTTTTATTTGCTGTAATATTAATATGTTTCTCATTATTTCAGGGTCAGAATATGTCAGTGAGCGATTGTACCATTGATGATACATTCTTAGTGTCAACAAGTCTTAGTAATTATGAAATTGTGGAAAATCAAAATAAAATTCTAAATCGATTGGAGAACATACTTGAAAATCAAAATGAGATTTTAAGGCAAATGAAACATGAGACATGCTTCGACAAAATATATGAAAAGTTAAATTTTGAAACAAGAAATATAGAAAGTCATAGCCAATTATGTTCTCAGAAAAGATTCAAGCCAGCTGCAACATCAGAAGAGTTAAACAGTTTAGAAGAGAAATTAAAAGAACCCGCCTTTGAAACTAAATATATAAAATCAATGTCAATGTTGTGTTCTTCTGGTGTGGGAGTTAAGGGATCCACGCTTTGTTACAAGGTAGTTGATGATTTTTTGCTCTAGAAAGTTATTGACGGAATGCTCGTGGAGTGGAAACTCCAGATGCAAGGACGAGAAAATTCCTTTTAAATTCTTAACAAAAATACGATATGCGTTTTTCTTGGTGATACGTAGCGCTGACAATTCAATCAGCCAGACAGAGACTGATAATTTCTTAAATAAAATAAGTAAAAATTCTAAAGAACGATATGAAGCCATTTAAAAGCCCTCATCGAATCCAGGAATCGTTCAAAAGCCGGAGCCCAAAAAAACGAAGAATCGATTCAACTATGTCGAATAACTCAAAGATTATCAAAACCAGCAATCATTCAATGATTGTTCATGATTGTACCGTCATCGAGAAATAAAAATGAGAGGCGAATAATAATAATGTCGAGGAAAACATGAAGTAAAAGAAAGCCCTGCAGAATAACTTCTTTTAATCTGCTAAACACTTTGCCTTCTGTAGTTTTTATTATTATTTTTTTTATTTATTTAATTATTTTTGCTTTTACCAAAGTTAGTTTAGTTTGTTTATGTAATGTTAGTGATGTAAGTAGTTCTATAATAAATCATGTTTAAACAAATTATTTTATTTATAAAAAAAAGGATATAAACAAAACAGTTTGTTATAAATAATCATGTGGGTTTTTATTTTTTTAATTACATAATATGTGCATCATAGGTATGAATAATGACCTAAAATATCTTGTATTATTTATAATTATATCATAGTGTTTAAAAAATTAAGATTTCTATAATTGGGCCTACTGAAATGGGAATCGTCTCTTATTTATAGGTGATGAATTTGATAGAAGAAGGGTTCTATGTGTTCTCAAATACATTTTTAAACGTTACAGAGTTGCCAAGTCGAGTGTTGAGTGCATGAGTGATTTCATAATTAATGGTAATTTCACAGGTAGGATTTTATATCTACAGTGGATAAAACCTGGACTCTGGATCAAGAGATTGATGCCAATACCACAAACACTCTTTCCATCCTCAAAAGAGTCATGTTCAGGATTCGTCCATAGTCAATACAATTGCCATGTCGTAACCCCATTTTAGAAAACCTTCAAGACAATGTTGGATGATAGATATGGGCTACGAAATTCTCAAATAAAAAAAAGTTCTCAATTGATAAAATGAATGAGGTTTGGATGATAATGTTCATCATTACTATCCAAAATTGAATACTATTTATTATGAAAATCCAATATCATTCCTTGTATCACAGCATATTACATCAACTCCTTGAATGTCATGAATTCCAATTTGCCAAAATAACATATTTCGTTGAATTTACGTATTTTTTTTTCATTGCAGTGTATACTCTCTTCCCGCATTGAATGAGTTTGGTCTTTTCTATCAATGAATTAAACAGATTCTGATCTAATCGTTATATTAAATTGAAATTACGCCATCTCTGGAACAGAACAGGACGTCAGATGGCTTTTCAGTTACATCCTGATTCATTAAACAAAGCGGATAAAGATTCAATCCTTAGCAGATTTAGATAACGCCAGTAATGTAGTCGGGAGCCAAGCACAAATAATTCGGATCGGATATAACAACCAGTAAATTTCTGACCCGCAAGAAAATTAGAGTAAAACCGAGGAAGGGTGGATTGTGTAGGTCAGGAAATAATTCGTTATGTAATTTTTCTTCCGGAATTCTAAAAACTTGTGTAATAAGTTTAGGAATAAAAAAAAACTGATACGATGGTTAGTTGCCCATGTTGTTCGATCTGCATTTTTTTACATTTTTGTTAGTTCTATAAAATCATTTTTAAGTTTTGCTTCATCATAAAATCCATCTACTTACTGCTACTACTTACATTAATTCGCTAGATTTTCCATTTCCCGAAACAAACTTTATAAAAGTTTCGTATTTGCATTCAGTGCAAAAATAATTAATTCAATTGGCAATAGTATAACCAACGAAGGAATTCTGGTATAAGATTATTACGAACCACGGAATAACCTATTATGTGAACGATACGGTCCCCTATTAGCACAGCTGTGTTATTTGTTTATCATGATTTATTCCTAATTTGAACGGCTAAAAATCCTCCTTTCACCCTACAGTGCAAACAAACCGTCTTACATAGCGACTCCCCACTTTTTCCCTGTATCGCAGAAGACAATGCTCTCATATGGTTCAGATAACAGATAACCCACAGATAGATGAGACACTGATTGTGGCAGCATCTAAAGAGCCTGTCGACTGAACAATTGAGTGATGTTAAAAAGATTTCTGTAATTTTAGGTTTTGGCGGTATTTTCAAATTTACTGTATTTTAATTCTATTATTTCAAAATAACCATTTATAGTCCATCATTTGACATTTCATTCAATTTAACTGCATTAACTCAATAATGATTAGATGTTGAGTTAAATTGAATGAAATATCAAATGATGGACCATCAATGGTTAATTAAATTGGAAAAAATAATACAGTAATCATATAAACAGTTTATTTATTTTGGTATAAAAATACACAACAAATAATTTCACATTTCACAAAGTACTTTTCTTAGCAAACAGAATGACAATAAATAAACTATATTGTGAAAACAATGCAATAATTAAAAAATAATTTGAGTAACATACATTCTAGATTGGAGTATCACTAGATTTTTAAATGATAAGTCAAGATAAATGTAGAAAATTATTTATGATAAGTTTATAAAAATTTATTTATTTATTATTATACTTCAAAAACCCACAGAGCTGGACAAACTACTGGCGTGTAACTGCTAGTTACTGAATCAAAAAAAAATGTGAGCAATGAGTAGTTAACTACTATTTTTGGCAACTTTCTGTGAAAGAAAACATTTGAGTATCATTACTGTGAATGTTAGAAAAAAAGTAATTAAAATACTTTTAAAGGAAAATTTGTTGAATACTAGTGTTTTTGAATGAAACTCACGGTCTCTAGTTAATTCCACAATATAATACAAGTTATTGGAAATTCTAAAAAATTGACAATTGTTTCGATAAATCAATATCATCGTTAGAATGACAGAAGTTACATTTCATTTTATGCCTACCTGATGTTTAGTAGTTATTTTTGGCTAGACCAAGAAGTAACCTAACTTGTGATTGGCTTAATATATGTTTATAGAAAAAAAGAATAAGATGTGATATTACAAATATTGAAGCTTAGATATTATTAGCCCTATGGTGATATCCTGGATATCATTTTTCCAATTAAGATCAGTATAACTGTGCAATGATATAGAAAACCAGGAAAACTATAACTGCTGATCTTTACAATTATCACTTAAGAAGACAGTTAATTAGTGGAGAATTCCCTAGATTCAACTGTTCATTGACAACTTCATATTGTGGGTTTCTTAAATGTCTTCTAATTTCCAGTTCTTCAAGGAAATCCAGTTCTTGTTTATTTTCACAAATATGCAGCACTTTTAGTTCTGTGTTAGGTGTCAATGAATGATTGGTGTCAAGTAGATGTTTTGCGTAGTTAGATTTATCTGGTTGTTTTAATCAGTATGCTCGTAAGTGCTCACTGTATCGTATTTCAAAATTCCTAAGGGTCTGACCCAAATAGACAGCATTACATTCTGGACATTTGAGTTTATATATACCTGACTTCTTTAATAGTGGTATTTTTGTTTTTACATTTAACAATTTTGTACTAACGTTACTTTCTGTTCTAAAAGAAATTGTTGTATTCGTTGCTGAAGATATTATCTTTGAAATATTATTAGAAATATTTCCTGCATATGTGATGGTTTTATAAGTTTTAATTTCATCAGCTTGTTTAGGATATATTACATTTAAGAAACCCACAATATGAAGTTGTCAATAAACAGTTGAATCTAGGAAATTCTCCACTAATAAACTGTCTTCTTAAGTGATAATTGTAAAGATCAGCAGATATAGTTTTCCTGGTTTTCTATATCATTGCACAGTTATACTGATCTTAATTGGAAAAATGATATCCAGGATATCACCATAGGGCTAATAATATCTAAGCTTCAATATTTGTAATATCACATCTTCTTTTTTTTTCTATAAACATATATTAAGCCAATCACATGTTAGGTTACTCCTTGGTCTAGCCAAAAATAACTACTAAACATCAGGTAGGCATAAAATGAAATGTAACTTCTGTCATTCTGACGATGATATTGATTTATCGAAACAATTGTCAATTTTTTATAATTTCCAATAACTTGTATTATATTGTGGAATTAACTAGAGACCGTGAGTTTCATTTAAAAACACTAATATGAGCATATTCCACGAAGTAAGGGTCGAGACACTCAATTTGATTGTTAAATACTGCCCAACTCTGTAAATGCAAGGTGCCAAGTAATTACATATAAGAGTGCCAAACAGCACTTGTGACTGTACAAAATTTAAAATAATATATCTATTTCATTTCCAGTTAAAATACATCTTTATTTCTTCACTGGAAGTATTAAATAGGTATATATCACAAGCTTAAACCAGTATATTACATATTTGTATATTTCTACATTCAAAAGCATTCCGTTCTTATGAAACCATCGCATAAGGCAGTTCAAGTTACTCTGCAACTCCTGGCAGTCTAATATTGTTAAAATGTTTCTTAAGGGCTCTTAAAAATTCCACTATCTCGTGGAAGTTCTTTCTCGTTTCCTGGTTGAGGTTCTACAAGTAAACACACAAAATAAGAACAATAAATAAGTAAATACACAAATATTTTTGAAAACTTATATCAACAAAATAAAATAAAATGCGCTTACTATTGAAATGATAAGTTTACACTTCTTGCACTATGCCAAAAAAATATCAAAAAATGTTTGAATGTCTAAATTTTTTTGGGTTTTTCGAATTCCTTTTTTTGGAGTTTTCCATTTTTTCATGAATTCTTGATTTTCTTTGGTTTTAACTATTTTTTGATTTATTGTTTTTTTTTATTTTTTGTTTTTATTGGATTTTTGGTTACCTCTAGACCAAATATTTAGACGTACTGCCTCAACAAAAGTTAATACTTACTTTCATTTCCCATAAATTGTCATACCATGGGCTATATATGAAAATCTGCAAGGGGTCAATACCTTCCGTCCCACAGCTGGTGGAGGGTACAAAACCCAGATTATTATTTTTTTAATGGGTACATTTTAAAATGGAATTGTCTAAGTATGGTGAACACACTAGATATAAATTGAGTGAAAAGTCGAGTACTGTGTGTGTCATTTTATTAAAATTCCATCTAAGCGCTTTCATCCATTAGGCCATTCTCAAAGCTGTCGACAAGAGAAAAACATACAACAGGTATCAAAAAACATCAAACCCTGTAACTGCTACATACAATGAAATAAAATGTTTGATGTAACATCATTACTTAAATAAAATTTGTCAAAATTACCCTATAAAGAGGATATACACACATATCATTTAGTTGATAATTTCAAATTGACGTTTCGTTATGTGAATTACAATTGTACACCCTCTTTATCGGGTAATTTTAACAAATTTTACTTGAATAATGATGTAACATCAAACATTTTATTTCATTGTATGTTGCAGTACGGGGTTTGATGTTTTTTGACACCTGTTTTGTTTTTTTCTTTATGACAGCTTTGAGAATGGTCTAATGGTTGAAAGCGTTTAGCTGGAAATTGATTAAAATTACACACTCAGTACTCGTCTTTTCATTCTTCAATTCACATTTTAAAATGGGTATAACCCCAATGCGCCTATTCTACCTGGCCTAATCCGGGTCTCAAAAGGGTCGGGAATTTATGATAACCCAGTTGCGCCGATCGTAAAAATTGTTCATTACTGATGTAAATCTAGTGTTGTAGTTCCTTGTGACACAATGACACAATACAAATGGAGTTTATGTATAGTGAAAAAGGCAAGAAGTTAGTAGTTTTCGAAAATTTTAAGTTTCGACATTGCAGTGTAACAAAACTTGGTATAAAGTGAAGGTGTACTAATAAAAACTGTACTTCCCAGTTATTCACCGATGAAGGAATGGAGACAATTTTGGTTAGGTTGTGTAAACGTCTTGTACACTTTGAATAAATGTCTTGTATACTTTGTCAATGATTATTTGAAGTATTTTAGTTGAAAAGTAAAACCGGCATTCCCGCGCAAGTGGGACATGATGATTTTAGGGGCTGGTCGGTTGCGGGCGCAATTGGGTTATACGATTTCTTGTACCTTTCTAAAATTGGCGCAACTGGGCTATGCCCTTAAAAAAATGTCCAAAATTATAGCATGCTATATCGAATACAATAAAACTTACCATCAATTTTTGTTAATTTTCACTCATATGGGAAGGCAAATCAAACTATCTTAATAAACTCTATTCGCCTTTCTCCAATTTAAAGAAACACTGTTTTTGAAAATGAAGGGAACATATCCTCCATTGTTACCTCGTCGACAAATTTAATGATTTATTACCACTGAGTTTCAGCCATATTAATTTTATCTTCCTGGGTTGGAGGAACAGAACTAAAAAGTTTAGTAATGCAACAATTTTCAGTTTAGCTAATGCGAAAAACAATCATGATCTCTAAAGTTGTCGATTAAATTAGTAAAAATTCTGTGTTTGATAAAAGTAAAGAGAATGATTTGTTCATTGAGAATGAAAAAAATGCTCAAATTTTTTCAATAAAACTTACCGAGTACACCACTTATTAGACTCTGACATTGTCTTTTCAATTAATAACAATAAAGCAACAAATCAATAATATTACACTATAGCAATTAAAAAATACACCAAAATACCGAAACCTTATAATAACCTCTACACTAAGACCATGTTCCACAGTAGTGACGAGATAACCCCTCCCTGTGGACAAACTTTTATAACCATGCCCCTGATGGTTACATCATCTACACTGATTTTTATTGCTCTTTTTGAGAGCATGTTATATATCCAGCCATTTATGGTTTAGGGTATATTCTTGTGGGAAAGTGCGTTTGTTATTTTAGGAAAAGTGGTTCTATCGAACGCACCTTCTATGTCTATGAATACACCCAGTGTGGACTCATTTTTCTCCAACGATCTCTAGATGCGGCCCACCACGAGATGAAGAACCGATTCGGTAGGTTTCCCTGGAGTGTATGCATGTTGATTTGGATGCGGTGGATTTTGTGGTATCACAACATCTCTTATATATCGTTCGCACAACCTCTCAAGGTCTTCAATGAGAACGATGTGAGGTTAATTGGTCGATATGCTTTTGGAATGGAATGGTTCATTCTAACTGGTTTTGGTATAAACACAACTTTAACTTCTCTCCAACCTTTTGAAATATACCTCAGTGCCAGTGAGGATCTGAGGATTCCCACCAGGTGCGGTATTAAGTCATCCAGGCCCCACTGAAGTAGAGCTGGATAAATGCCGTCCGTTCCTGGAGATTTAAAGTTTAAAGGGGAAGAAGCCTCAGTTGACCCACCTCAGTATGTCCGCGTCGACGATCTGTCGCCATATACGCCAGTCATGGTCCGTCGGGTATTGATTCTCCCCTTCCTCCCAGATTCCCGTGTTGGTGGTTCTAGAGTCAGGGAAGTAAGTTGACAATAATAGTTGAAGGCTTTTCTTCAGGTTGGTAGTTTTTGTGACATCCTCTTTGATTAGTATACCGATATGACGGTGGGGATGTTTTGAGAGGGCTTTTTGGAGTCTAGCTGCTTAGGGGAAATCTTCGATTTCCTCGCAGTAGGTTCTCTATGCTTCTCTCTGTATTTGTCTAATGACTATTTTATACTCTTTGAGCTGAGTCTTGTATGCGATCCAATCCTATTCGAGTCTAGTTCTTTTTGCTAATTGAAAGATTTCCTCGCCGTCCTCCTGAGCTGATCAACCTCATGGCGCCACCATGGAGTGGCGGCTCCATAAAGATCGATCCGAGAGGGCAAGGCATCTTATAGGCATTAACTATGGAGTTATCAATGGTTTCAGAATAAATTTCCAAATCTTCTTTATTGTTAGGCAATACGTCCTCGACTCCTCGCAGATTCCTTTTCAAACAGTGGACATATCTTGTCCTGTCCGGTTTCCTGGGGTCGCGAGTTAGTGTTGAGGTTGTGAGCGCCAGTTTTATTCCAAATTTCATCCAGCGGTGGCCTGACATTGAAATGTCGTCGGATACTTGCCAGTTGGAGATCATATTTGAAGTGTTTATAGTAGATAAGGTAATATCTATTCGCGTTTGACTTCGAGAGTTCATAAAAGTTAATTCAGTAACTCTATTTAGAATACAGAAATTCTTGTTAGTTATGTAATCATAAAAAGACTTACCTCTAGTTAATATCTTTGCTGTTCCAGCTTACGTGGTGGTTTAGCTGCGCCTGAGGGGACATATGCGGATGCCAGGATTAACACTTTCTTTTGATTAGTGTTTTAAATGAAACTCACGGTTTCTAGTTAATACCACAATATAATAAAAATTGTTGAAAATTCTAAAAAATTGACAATTGTTTCGATAGATAGATAGAAAGATTGATGATGAGGAATCCCATACAATTCAAACCCTGTATGTAGAATTATCAGTTACCTCCATCATGTGCTTGCCCATTTCAATCGAGAGAACTTCGCTACATCAGTAAACCTAATCTAGAGGGTAGTAGAGAAACGTGTTACTTACCGTTGAAACAAAATTGATCTGTTACTGCAAGTACGGGTGTTGATTCAATGGACTAGTAACTTATTACTTGAAAAAACTCACATCACTAAAAAACCGAAGCTTGCCTCGGAATTGATAAAACTAACGGACAAAGGAATTATGGATAAAAAGGAAGATGTGGTACGAGAACTTACCGGGCACCAATATAATACGATAACAGTCACATAAATCAAGAAAAAAGATACGAGCGTTTGGAAAACTGGAAAGAAAATTCATCTCGTTAGTGAGGTTCGTAAAGACACGATTACAAAAAGAGGCCAAGAAAGAGCTGAAGAAATATATTGTTAAGCAAATAGGAAAACCTTATACGAGTCAACCTAGATCTACTAGGAATGACTATATGTGCAGTATACGCAGTCTCATATGATGTTAGTAAACCAGAAAAAATCAAATATTTTCTAGTCCCAAACAACCAAATAGGAAAAATTGGAAATACAAGAGAGATTTTCAAAACTTGGTGAAAATGGGAAAAAATAGTGGAAATATAGGAGAATTCCGATACTTAAGAAATAAAGCTGTGGATCTGAATCTGTACGAAATACTACGTTTAAGTCATGATATACAATATGAGAAAAAATATTGTTACGAACTCGCACTCCGAAGTAGATACTAAGTACGGTCCTATAACCTTATGTTAAAGGACTTTAAAAAATGGCGAGCGCGTCGAATTCTGAGAAGGTCTATTGGGATTTCCTGAGACCGTTTTTATAGACATGTTCTCCGAAGATATTTTAAGGATTGAGCCGGCATTCGAGAAATATCCCGAAAGATGATTGTTTTGTGCAAGCCGCAAGCAAGAATTATCTAGAAAAAAAAGCCAATCATATAAAGGACTGACCAGCGGGAGAAGTTTAGTTTATAAAGTGATCTCGTGAAATGAACAAGTCAAAAATAGTAGTGAAGTGATTATATAAATTAGTTTAATTGCATATATTGTGAATTAGTGAATAGTTTAGTGATTAAATATATTAAGTAAATGAGCCTACCGTGTGTATGAATTTATCCCACCTATCAGGATAAACTGTTCTCAAATAAATAAGAAAAACATTACAATATCAAATTGAGTGGATATAAAACAAATCACTCTCAGTACATTACAGGAGTTTCAGTGTGCATTGCCGTGTACTGTTTTATTCTATTCAATATTCAATATGATGTTTACCAAAATGTGAACTCCCTGCTTGCAAATGAATATTCGGATCTTTTTTAAAAAGAAACATTTTATTTTCATTAATCGTGATAAATGTTTTTATATGTGTATATGACTACGACAACATTTTTCACGTTATTTGCTTCACTACCATTTCCTACATAGGTACGTATACATTTGATTAATATCTCGCTGTGCATTTCTCTGACATTAATACGTAAATGCAGGTGACACACTGTATGGGGGTTCATTTGGTTGATTAATTATAAAGCCGGCCGAAGCGAAATAACTTTTATGGTTAATAAAGCTGGGAGGGAGTTATAAGCTTCATTCACTTGGACAAAAAAAGAGTCTCAACTTGACAAAAATAGTGTTGATGGAATCCATTCGAATTGTAGGTCATTATATACCTTTACTTATTAATATTTCATTCCTTCTTTCTTATTATTATCAAGCACAATAATATTATTATTGATAATATTGTTAATATTGTTGTAACATGTCGCTGAGACATGTTACTATTTTCATCAATAATTTTGGAGCGTTACTCATTCGTCGGCTACTCCCACCTCTAATTCCTAATCATTCTATTTCAAATATTAGGAACGTATCGGTGATAGTTTTTACCATCATTAAATAGCTATTTAAAACTACGATTCAAGGAATCATCGCTGGTTCTTTCTTCGCTAAGAAGCAATTTAAAATTCAGTTTCTAAGTAATTGTGTGTGATTTTTAATTTTCTTCGCTGCTCTGCAGCCTGTAAGGACCTATACGCACATTTGAGGATCTCTACGGACCGTTAACAGCCTTTAAGGACCTCTACGGATTCTAGAGACCACCCACTCCACCGGACCATACAGCGTCAAATCCAGACAACGACGGCTCAAGAAACCTTGACTACTGCTGCGGGCTGTACGTCCCGAGTCTTCCCAAGTCCCTAACTTATTTTTGGTATATACAAAATATTGAGTTGGACATTTTCACTATAATAACTGATTTGTATTGAGAATATACGGTTTATGTGAATTTATCTTTGTGTGTCAAATAAATCCATTTGTCCCGAAATTTTGTTTCTTGATTCACCTTATCCGAATTGAGGTGATAAAAAAATAGTGTAACTAATGCTGAATTCACCACCTGAGCAGAGTCCCAAGGCCAGGTAACTTAGGATTGTGGCATTGTATAGGGTGGCACGAGTACTATATCTACTTATAATCTTTTTGAAATAAAGTTGAACTATGTCTACATATTCACACTTTATTCCTTCTCAAGTTGAACGTTTCAATCAATTGATGTACTTGGGTTCATCCACCTTTAAATAATGTTAGTGTTTGTGTTCCTCCCAGTCTCATTTTAATACATTTTGTTTTTTAACCGTTCTTATTGTAGTACAGATAAAAAAGCTTTTTGTTGGCTTTGTAATTATGATAATTCAAGCGATACATATGTTACATTATTTACTTTCTAATGCGTTTCGATAGTATAATTAGTATGGGACCATTTCTTTCTAATATGTTTTATTAGTATATATCGGATGAAGACTTTTCTTTGTTATGTGTATGGATAGTGTAATTTAGATATGATCCTCTCTTTGATATGTGTTTTTAAAGTACCTATTAATCGGAGGAGCCTTTCTTCGTATTGTATTTTGGATCTATTCATTGGATGGAACATTTTTTATACATTGTCATCATATGTAATTTTGGTAGTATGAACTGAATGGATCCTAATTTTCCCATCCTTCTAAAAAATGTGCGGAAAATGTGTTGATTTGTAGTAAAATTTATTGAAAGAAAGAATTCGTCTTCAAACAAATAACAAGAATATTTAAACAGGACATCAATTATATTTGGACCCTTCAAATTAATAAGGAATAACGTGTAAATATGTAGACATAGAATATCTTTATTTTAAAAAGATTATGAGTAGATACTGTCACTCTATACATCGTATAATTCGATACCACGTCTTTTGTAAGGAGTGTGATCGCGTCACCTATTTTTACATCGTCAAGAGGTTTTTGGACTGATATCAGTACTTTTTGTACCTTCAGGTATAAATGCTATTCTCATATACTTAAGAAAGGCAATACCTATAGATGTTATCTCAACTTCAAATTACTATGAACGCATTTCCCCTACATTTTTAGTAAATTATATATTTCTATTCTATCAATTACATCCGTTAGTGTTGCTTTAACTTTTGCTGTGATTACGTATTTAGATCGATTCCTACATCATTTAATATAAGGCGAATAGCTCTAATTTGGCCACAATTGATTTGTTGATGTTTTTTGCATCAAATAAAAACTTTTGCTCTTCCGAATTCCGAAAAATGAAAACTTCCTTGTAAGTACAATATTACTAATCTTTAGCGCTAAGTTAAATTAAATTTACAGGAGCGATTTTTAAACTTATATCATATATATTATTGAGGTTTGCTTATTAATTTATCTACATATTAGTGGCATTCGATTTGCTTGCTCGAGCAAACTCGAGTGTAACGTTCGCGTTCTTTTTGACTTTTGCTTGAAGCGTCCAGACACTCAAACTTTCTTCTCTCTCTCCCCCCGAGCACCAACAATTTTATTGGTGTGTCTCCCACATATGCATCATGAGATTATACTTCATTTATAATTCGTGTTATTATAGCAGAATTGGTTATCATATTTTCAATTATTTAATTCACGTCAGAGACATGAGAAACAAAAAACCAAAAATCATATAAAACTAACGATTGAAACTATTGTGGTGATTAAAGTAAGCGTTCCAATTATTAAGCCATTTGACACCCATACCATTAATGTGGGAAAACACCTACCTCCAACCGGTGGGAAATAAATTATACCATATGTTTTTATCGAAATCACTGGGTTAATATATTTAGAGAACTAATAACATTAAGCCGTGACCACAGACAACAAGTCGATGACTTACATTTGGACGTACACTTAACAATGAAAAATTATTAATTGCCATCCATACGGAATTCCATCATATATACTGAACTTATCGTAGTAAATATTAAAGAGAATGAGACACAAATATATGAAATTTGAACTTTGTCAGATGGTGAATAGAGATTAATTTCTTCAGACAGATAGAATTATCATTTATACGTATAATTATAAGTAAGAAATATATCTCATACCAAATCAAACACCTATGATATCAATTATCCTTTATAACTATATAAATACATCAATAATATTGAAAATCGTTACCTTAGATTTCAGTTGTAAACAATGAGTCATAAATTTTAATCCATCGATGGTAAATTATAAATTCATATTGTCTTATTAGCAGCATAGTTGATCATCTGTATATTTTATCTAGAATATCAAAATGAATCTGAAAAGAACATGAAATGATTATTATTCGATGATAATAAACAGGATATTTGATACTCATATACAGATAAGTTATCACATTTGTTGAAATGAAATCATTGAACTGTCACTACATACAACGTCACGTCATGTAGCATAGAACTAAAACATAGAAATATATTCAACCACAAAAGTAAGTTAGAATTTTGAAATATTGAATATTTGCAAAGCGGATGGAATGTTTAAAAATATGTAATTGTATTAAATGATAGGACAAGTTCATAGAAGATAATTGGTAAATTATATATAAGAAATGAATTGAAAGGCATTATGAAAGATTTTAAGGACGTAATGATTGTAAATTCATTGATATTTAAAATTTAAAGTGGGATAGATACTATCATTGTAAATAAATATAAGATATATTTTGGAAATTGTTCACATGCAAATAGGTATAATGAATTATACTGAAATTTTACACAAATAATTAATAACAATAGGAATAAGAAGAAGACAATTAAATTAACTATTAAACATCCAATAAAAAGACTATGAAATATCTAGCAACTCAGTAGTGTTTTGTTTCAAATAACAAGACTAGCAACAAAAGTTTGTTGATTGGAAAAACAAAGGAGTGTGTGGTGTGATGCTTAGGAAAATGGACATGTAAGAAAATCTTTCTAAAAATTTAACTAAAATAAGTAAAAATTGTTTGAAATTTAAGTAAAAACTGAATATAAATGATAAAGTATAACCTAAGAAACATTTAGAGAAAAAAATATTTCTAAATAACAATTATTTGTGGAAATTATCAACTATTGAATTTGAGAAGGGACGCTATGCGTGAATTTTAAGTAAATTCCTACATGATAGTCTCATGTATTTGATTAAAAGCATTTAGGATCATCGCAAAACATTTTAAGTCAAGTGAGAAGAACAATTTAATAAATTATATTGACTTACCTGCGATACAAACTAGCGAATTGATTTCCACAATTTGAAGAGAGTCCAGCTTCATTCCAGGAGGGGAGAACAGAAATAGAGTGCACATAAAGAGACTTCCAAGTGTTATGAACAGGTCAGTGTATATATAATTTATATGGTACCATTTAAAACAATTCAGACATATATATATATATATAACTAATTTGGCCAAATTTCACGTATAATTATTTTCTAAGTCTAAGAATATTCAATTTGTATAGTAGTTTATAATAATAATTTGTTTAACTGAAGTTTTTCCTTAATAGTGATAATGTTTTTCAATTCGATGATTCATAATTATATATACTAAATTTTGACTCTTCTGCATTTTATTTATGTCATATATTGATGATAGACAAAGGTATGATATCATAGAGGTTGAATGGGTATGTTCCGAGCTATCACTCACAGTATTTTTATAGGAAACAATGGTAAGGTAATATTTGATAAATGCAAATTTCATATATTTTAATTATCATGAACCCAACGAGAGTAAGTTTCTCATGTTCTCCGTTAAATTAATAAATAAAACAAATCATATTTAACCTGAGCTAGCCAATTCAACGATATAAAAACATAGACAAATCATAGATAAATTATAAATAAAATTATTAAAGTAACAACATAAATTATATTATAATACATATTGAAATAAATACACATTGGTCGTCGCCTTGCTCGACCTCAGTTTATTATTTCAATGTTTGTGTATTTGACGCGCACAATTATAAACGTGTTATTACTAATATTTAATTAATGGTATTTCTAGAGACTCGTGGTTTAATTGTTACTAACTAAATTTTCCTACATTCATTGGTGACCTTACGGTTCAACGACTGCCACACTGTTTTTTGAGATTATATGGTGCACACGAGAGCAATCCATTTAAATTTGTCGTGTCACTATCCAGTACTCAGCATGAGAGCAGTGTTGGCTGCTCGAGTCTGCAAATCGATCGCCACTATTATAATATTTGTAATCTCATATCTTCTTCTTTTTTCTATTAATATTCTTGACACACGATAAATTTTTAGTTGAGGTTCTTCGTTAAACATAAATACAATCACAATACACCCTCAAAGCCGATACACAACGTAAACGCATCTCAATCACGTATACCTCAAATTATTGGGATTACTTCTATTAAAAAGACTTAAATCACGACTTCTTCTTTAACAACATAAGGTAACGTCAATCTATAGTAGTTCTAACCAAACTTCTCGTTGCCATTAGCCATTTTGCCGCTGTTCTGTTAAAATGAATGCAATAATTGATAACTTAATTTTCAATTCTGATAATTTTGATGACGACAATTAAGATTAGAAATCATATTTTGCAAGATGAAGCGATTCTGCTTAATAAAGCAGCCCTATACGAGGCTTTTGAGCTCAATGGCCTAAATGATACAATACTGCTTACCTTTATTGTAGTTTTTGGTACGAACTACTGGGACACCCTGTATATAGAGTGACTTTTCATGGTTTAGCATTAACATACCATAGAGAGTTTGTATTGGGCTTTTTAGGTTTTTGTGGGGGTGTATAGTTTATTTACGATAAAAAGACGATGATGTCATTTTTAGTTACTTTCCTGCTTATCAGAATAAATAATAATTTACCAACCGTGAATACAATTTATCCTTAACATCCAGGACAATTTACAGCTAACGAGTTGGCAAAACTTCAAGACGCTGTCAAAGAAACTCGTCAAATTCCTCAATTTGTTTTGACGTTTATTGACATTCGATCATCGTCCAATATTTACAAGTTTTTTTGGTGCTTCCAAATTCATTGCTCCTTTAGGATTGAAAAAAACAGTCATTTTCATAAGTAATTATTTAGGCAAATCTGCAGTGTGTGGTTAATAAAAAGCCGAAGCAGCTGAACAGAAAATGTCAATAGATGGTAACATCTTTGTTGAGCTATTTTGAACGAGAATGCCGAAATGGGGGCCCGCTTCTCCTGCCTACTGCTATAAGAGACGAAGGTAAGTAATAGTATTCGATATTTGTATTCATCATTAATAATATTGTTGTTACATATTTAAATGTAAATGATTAAATGTTATTAATGTTAGGATAGGTTAATTAAACTTGATAATATATTATTCTTTCATAAATTGAAGTAATTATATTGTAGAGAATTGCAGAAGCTTTACAACTTAGCGTAACCACTGTTAACCGTATTGCCGCCAAACATAATAGAGGTGAACAGCCTAAAAGCCCACATAAAAAGAGACAACGCATAAAACCTACTGTTGAAATTGATAACTTTGATAAAAATACTTTCCGAAATGTTATATACGAAATGTATGGGAACAGTGAGTATATTAAATTTACTGTTTTATTTTATTCACAATTAACTAACACAATATTTTTTCAGAGGAGCACATAACCTTGAAAACTTCAAGAGACAAACACCAGGAGCGTGAACTCTTTAATGGTTGTTTAACATCACTCTGGAAGATGGTGAAAAATATTTGATTCAAATACCAAAGAGATGATCCTCGTCGTGGTTTAATAGAGTTGCCACATATTGCAATAAAACGTGTACATTTTCTACATGAATATGTTAAGATAGAAAGGGAAGGTTTATATCAATTTGTGTTTTTGGATGAGACCTGAATTTTGAAAGACCGTACTGTTGGACGTTCTTGGCAAGATTCTAATCATAGAAGTGTGAAAAAAACAAAGTGGGTGGTCCGAGGTAATTGAATAATAAAATTTAGCAATTAATTTATGATGTACTGACATTCCTGTCATTTCAAGACCTTTTCAAATATTTACTAGTCATACTATTTTATTTAAATCTATATAATTATTAATAGTTGTTTTGAGCTTTGCAGTCTATCTAGGAAACTTGTAGTAATTTGTCATTTCCTTATTGTAGGTATATAGTATTGCATGCTGGTTCCTCTTCTGAATTTATTCCTGGAGCAGGGCTGGTTTTTGCTTAAAAAAACAAGATGGTGATTACCACGGTGAAATGAACCGAGAAAATTTTTTGCATTGGTTTGAATACCAGCTTTTAGTGAACTTTGAAGAACCTGCCACAATTGTAATGGATAATGCAAGTTATCTCAGTACAGTACCAACAAAGCTACTAAAAAAGCCAATATACGGAGCTGGTTGATACAAAATGATATTCCTTTTCAAAATACTTTCCTCAGAACCCAATTATTGAATTTAGTACACGGTAAATTGATATGCAGTAAGACTGCACGAAAACACCAACCCCATAAAAATAGGTAGAGGAGTGAGGCAAGGTGACACTATGTCACCAAAACTGTTTCCCACAATTCTGCAATACGCCTTTGGAATGCTTGAATGGAGCGGAAAAGGCTTGAATATAGATGGATTGAACCTAACAGACCTGCGCTTCGCAGATGATATAGCCTTGATGTCAGACAGCCTACAGGATATTAAGATAATGCTGGAAGATCTTCAGGAGGTATGTGCTCGGATTGGATTAAAAATTAATATATCGAAAACGAAATATATGACGAATCTGGTTCCTAGTGGAAATATTGCTATTGGTGACGGGGAGGTAGAGTTGGTGGATAAGTATACATACCTGGGTCATGAGATAAAAATCTCGAGAGACAATCAAACATGTGAATTAAGAAGAATAATTACGCTCTCTTGGGCTGCATTTGGTAAAATGAGGGAAGTGTTTAAGGGCAATCTCCCAATGTGTCTGAAGCGAAAGGCCTATAATCAGTGCGTTCTACCAGTTATGACCTACGGAGCCGAAACTTTGACTCTGACAGCCACATCCGCTAAGAAGCTTAGAGTAGCCCAACGTAGGATGGAAAGATCGATGCTTGGTGTGTCACTCCGTGACCGCATAAGGAATGAAGACCTAAGGGCGAGAACAGGAGTCACGGATGTTATCTATCAGGTGGCAAAACTCAAATGGAACTGGGCTGGACATGTGGCCCGCATGACAGATTGACGATGGACAAAATGGCTGCTCGAGTGGAGACCAAGGACTGACAAAAGAAACAAGGGAAGACCTCCCACGCGATGGACGGACGATATCAGAAGAATGACTACAAACTGGATGCAGAGCGCTCAAGACAGAAGACAGTGGGCAGAAATGAGGGAGGCCTATATCCTGCAGTGGATGCGACAGGCTGATTGATGATGATGATGATTGATGAAGTTGATATAAACATTTTTCAATATACTCGTATTATGGTAATACTTAGATAACTTATTTTGTTTAAATATATGCATTTTTGTAGGAATAAACCACCAGGAGTATATGAAGCTGACATATTATCTGAAAAATATGGAACATATTTGGGGCTTAGTTAAATAAATTTATAGAGATCATGTTGGAGCTGATGGTTCTTCAACAGAACAAGCAATAGGTGTATGGAAAAAGTGTTTAGAGAAAGTGACTCCTGATATTAGGTCAAAGACAGTAGTGCACACTGAAAAAATTATACAAGATGGGTGGGACAGAGAAGTAGTATTTGATAGACAGGATGTGCCTCCACTTTTATTAATTTTGACAGTGATGATTTTGTAGTGGAGTAGTGGAAATCTTGTGTTTTATTTTATGTATATTTTTATCCAATTTGCTTTATTTCCACTTTTTCAAAATCACTAATAACTATTATTAAATTCATTAGGTACAGTTATTCAATAATACAAAAATTAAAACAACGACCACAGTATCTCTACATAAATAATACTGATAAAATGGGAGACTTTTTATTTTTATATCTTGTAAAATTTTTTATTTTGTGTATCTATATTTTGCTTTTCCATTCTATTTTCATTATAATAAATATAATAGATATTGTATAAAGAAACAATATTTAAATTTGCATGAAGATGGTTACAGCTTGTATTGATTCATTTCAGCGTAAACCCTTGCAGTGCTCTTGAAGACGGTTCTATAGATCCTAGAATAAGGTGTAAGGACCTACAGTTCGTCATTCTCCTCTTCTATGTAAAATAATTAAATGTGAATTCGAATATAGAATGATTGGTTACTGTTTCTTTTATCTTAGCCATAGTTTTTCATGAATAAATATTTATGATAAATTAATCAAGCCTATCATACAAGCCTTTTATTTTTAAATAAATATTTTTGACTTACGCCCTACGAGGCACGGAACAATGAAAAAGAAGAACTGTCAATCTAACATCAGATTGACTTTTCTAGTTTTCGTTAAGTGAAGGAAAAAACTACAGCTTGGGACATCACAATATCTTGTTTTGCAACGTCATCGTCTTTTTATCGTAAATAATCCATAATATAATAAATTATCCAAACTTTCGATAAAGTGAATATTATTCACTCTTGCAATATATGCTTGTCTGTAGTGATAGCTTTTAGTTTACTTATTTATTGACATTCTTTATTCAATCATTAAGAATATCCGTGCTAAACATGTTTTTAAACGCGGTTTCAAGCGTGGGTTTGTGTGAATTTATATTGCAAATATATTCAAATTAGTAAGAAGTTTATCATTCATTGCCCTGCTTGTGTACATTTAAAAACGTTTACATACTTCAAAAATATTTTTAATTCAAACGTACGTCAACGCTTATAATATTAAATAATTTTTGATGTTGATGTCTGCGTAGAGGACTTAATTTTAAAACAGTCATCAACAATTCGAATATACTTTCGTCAACTGTCGTTGCAAATTACATGGAGAAAATTGAGCTTCTGTTTGCTTCAATTTCTAGTAAAATATACAAAATAGATTGGCGCGAATTGATTTTAATGAGCCTGTAAATTGACTGACAACTTAATGTTTATTTGAAGTAATATTTTTAGATTTTAGAAATACAATATCGCTTAGAAAATATACCAAAAATAGTGAGTTATTTTCGAAACAGTTTAGTAAACAATGAAGATTTGTCCATTCAATTATTAGATTCTTTTCGTGGAATATTCACCCCTACCTCACCATTTAACGAACATGTCAACAAATCTAACTGTGTTTAAATAACATCGAAAATTGTCGACCAATCTATGAGAATATTTTTCCTAATAACGATATTTTTTTTATAGATTCATATCAGTCATTTCATCCTCAAGTACCAGAATAACGAATTCCGAAAATCATAAATCATCCTAGTCGACACGCAGCACATATTTGAATAAACTAACTTCAATCGGACTGGCATTTAGATTACCGTTATCTAAAATGATTTTTCGAATAATGTTTATTCAACTTATTTACGGAATTACAGTCAATGTGCTGGATTACTTCACTAAAACATTCCTTATACAAATATTTATATGATGAAAATCTGTTACTGTTTCATTGAGGAAACGTATTTATTCTTTTTTCGTATAATTTCATTTGGAAGTATGATCTTTCTGGTACAAGGTACACTGCACAAATATGGAATGATTGAGATTATCCTCTAAATATATAATTTGGTTTAAAATGTTCTCTATCGTCTTCCAATTCCAAGTTTCCATTTCTCTTCCCATGAATATTCTTAATATCTACCTTTAATATAACCGTCGATGCACTCTCTTCTACTTAATCTAGGTCTCCCTCTTTTTTCCGCCCTTGTGGTGTACAACAGGGTAGGGACACTGCAGACCGTGCCATCTATAGAGCCTGTCCAGTAACTAAAATCGGTAGATAATTCCAGAAAATTAACGAAAACTGTAACGTCGTTAGTAATCAAATTTTATTGATATTTATTACTGCGTATGGGCGATGTCATATTGCTCGTCCCCGCAGGTTATCTGTTATATACTGTTATCATTTCTTAGTTCAAGTGTTATTATGAAGTTTCGGTATTTTGGTGTATTTTTTAATTGCTATAGTGCAATATTTATGTGTTGTTTCGTTGGTTTATTATTATTAATTGAAAAGACAATGTCAAAGTAAATTCTGAAGGAGTCTAATAAGTGTTGTACGCGGTAAGTTTTATTAAAAAAATGTGAGCATTTTTTCTTTCTCAATTAACAACCATTTTCTTTATTTATATAAAATACAGAATTTTAACTAATTTAATCGACAACTTTAGAGATCATGGTTATTTTTTACATTAGCTAAACTGAAAATTGTTCCGTTACTAAAGTAAATATTTCTTTTTACAGTTTTGTCCCTTCAACCCATGAAGATAAAATTAATATGGCTGGAACCCAGTGGTAATAAATCATTAAATTTGTCGACGAGGAAACGATGGAGGATATGTTCCCTTCATTTTCAAAAAAGTGTTTCTTCAGATTTGTGAAAAACGAAGGGAGGTTATTAAGACAGTTTGATTTGCCTTCCCATATGAGAGGAAATTAACAAAAGTTGATGGAAAATTTTACTGTATTCAATATAGCATGCTATAATTTTGGACATTTTTAAATGTAAATTGAGTGAATGAAAAGACGAGTACTGAGTGTGTAATTTTATTAAAATTTCAGCTAAGTGTTTTCAGCCATTATGCCATTCTCAAAGCTGTCGTCAAGAGAAAAATATACAACAGGTGTCAAAAAACATCAAACCCTGTAAATTTGCTAAAATTACCCTATAAAGAGGGTGTACTATTGTCATTCACATAATGAAACGTCTAATTTGAAATTATCAACTAAATGATATGTGTGTAAACCCACTTTATAGGGTAATTTTAACAAATCTTACTTAAATAATGATGTAACATCAAACATTTTATTTCATTGTATGTAGCAGTTGTAGAGTTTGACGTTTTTTGACACCTGTTGTATGTTTTTCTCTGGACGACAGCTTTGAGAAAGGCCTAACGGCTGAAAGCGGTTAGCTGTAATTTTAATGAAATGGCACAATCAGTACTCTTTTCATTCACTCAATTTATAATTTGTGTGTACACCATACTCAGACAATTCCATTTTAAAATGTACCAATTGAAAAAATAATCATCTGGGTTTTATTTTATGTTATAGCTATTCCCTCCACCAGCTATGGCACCGTACATATAAAAGCCTAGTAGCGAGACTCTGTGTAGAAGCCGATATGCGAACCCACTTTACCCCGCCTATAGAGTAGCAGGTTTCTAGCAGCTGACGTCGGCTTGCGTAGTATAGAGGGGTTCGCGTTAGAGCATACGACACGAAGCTCTGCAGTTTACAGTATATATTTCCATAGCATTCCCTCGTAAATCCGCCGGCCAGTGAACAACTGCCCGACTTCTTAGAACATTGTCGGCGAAATTATCCACAAAGACTTCAAAGGGACGAGTCGAGAGTGTCGCTACTATGCTTTTATATGTACGGTGGCTATGGGATGGAATGTATTGGCCCCTTGCCGATTTTCATATATAGTCCTTGGTATGATTTGTTTTAAGTGGAAAGGAAATGTTAGATATATTATTTTAAATTTTGTACAATCACAAGGGCTGTTTAGCACTCTTATATGTAATTACTTGGCACCTTGTAGTTACAGAGCTGGGCAGTAGTTAACAACTTTTCCTTTGAAAGTATTTCAAGTACTTTTGTTCTAACATTCACAGTAATTACACTAAAATGTTTTCTTTCACAGAAAGTTACCAAAAATAGTAGTTAACTACTCATTGCTAACAGTTTTTTGATTAAGCAAGTAGCAGTTATACTCCAGTAGTTTGTCCAGCTCTGTGTGTTTATAGGAGTATGATAATGAATAAATTAATTAATACAAACTTATTATAAATCATTTTCTACTTTTATCTTGATTCAACATCATTTAAAAATCTAATGATACTTCAATCTAGAATGTATGTTACTCAAATTATTTTTTAATTATTGCATTGTTTTTACATTATAGTTTATTTATTGTCATTCTGTTAGTTAAGAAAAGTACTTTGTGAAAGAAATTATTGGTTTTGTATTTTAATACCAAAATAAATAAACTGTTTATATGATTATTGTTTTATATTACCCAATTTAACCATTTATGGTCAATCATTTGATATTTCATTTAATTTAACTCAACATCTCATCATTATTGAGGTCATGGAGTTAAATTGAATGAAATGTCAAATGATGGACTATAAATGGTTGTTTTGAAATAGAATAATTAGAATACAGTAAATTTGAATATACCTCCAAAACCTAAAGTTACAGAAATCTTTTTAACATCACTCAATTGTTCAGGCGACAGGCGCCACAATCAGTGTCTTATCTATCTGTGGGTTATCTGTGGTATCCAATTCACAATTTATTTGAATGAATTGATATTCTGTCATTTATTGTATCATTGATTATCCTTAATCAATGGTTGTGTGTATGCCGTATCTTCATTATCTCTCTAAATATCTCATTTCTAATTCAACCTAGAGATTTTTGCCGCACGTCTCCAATATGCGAAGGCGATCATTTTAGTTATTTTTTCTTTCAGAGGTTAGACTTAACTGCTATTTGGAGTTGTTATACTTTCAATTTTGCTGTTATTTATTCTTTGTTTGTTGTTCTTTGATATTCTGTGTGCGATAATAGGCCAGAGTTGTCTAAAGGCTCTTTTTTATTTACTTTTTGATAATTGATTCATTCGTTATATATACTCCTTGAAGGGTCTGTTCGTGATAGTATTACGATTGAATTAATATTTTATTTTTTTCTATTCAATTAATATGTTCAAATTTAACGGCGCTACGATGATATTTTCACCTGGTATTGTATTAGATCAATCGTCGAGACCACGCATAGGATAAAACTATTGTGCGATTTACCGAGTTTTTGTCCATATTGCAATTGATTAATCTCTGAAATCGTGCTATAGAAGATGATAAAATTATTTATAGTTATTATTCTATTTTTTATCGATATATGAAATTTTTCCCAATTATCTTGTAATTTCTGTTGATTATGCCATAAGGTAGTTAATGATTTATTATAGTGATCAATTAATTTTTTATTTACGGATATCTGCATATTAACTTCTTGAATTATTTGTTTTGGGTTTTATTGTAATATATATATATATATATATATATATATATATATATATATATATATATATGTTTTCTGATTCTCTATCCACGTATTTATTAAACTTTTCGTTCGTTCCATCATTTGCTCGGCCAAATTAGGGTATGAAATAGGGTTTGTCGCATTAGCTCCTACTAAACTATTTCTTAACTTACAAAAATATTGTTTAACAGTTTCTATTTGCTTACTAACGTCCGTTAAATTTATATAATATGTGGAAGTATGTTAAGTATAAATAAGCTTACATAATCCTAGATTAATTGGTAATATTAAGTTATTCAATTTAGTAAGTTGTGTGTATTCGGTTCTACATTTGGCTACCATTATCATAAGTTTCATTTCGCTGTAACAATTTATTAGGATTAATCAAAGGTTTTATAACCATATTTTTGTGATACTTTCCTTTATTACTTTCTAAAATTATGCCTCAGTTATTAGTAATTTCTGCTTTTTTGAATTTTGGTGATTTTTTATCTCTGAATTTCGTTTCTATATATGCTATTTCTAAGTTTGAATAAGACGGTGAATCAATTCTGTTTTCATTTCTTTAAATTATATTCAATTATTCTTTTTTATCTCGATTTTTTTTTCATATAATAACTAGAATTATTTATGATTTTTTATATAATGAGATAGTACTAAATGATCATCCAGATCAAAAGGATTAATTTAAATCTGAAGAAGATTATTTAATTCAAATAAGTATCATTAAAATCGAAAGAAAATCATTTAAAATAGAGAAATATCATTCAAATTGAAAAATATCGTTTAAATGGAAGGTGACCTTTTAACTCGAAGTAATCCAGATTCTTTAAGTATTCCATAAGATTTAAATTTACATACTAAGAGAATGAATAACATCACCGAACGAAAGAAAGAAATATTTCATATTACTTCTTTGAAAATTATTATCACATCAATTTCATGTTCAACTGTATTATTATTATTAATGTCTAGTTCTACTGTTATAACTAAATAATGATTGTTCAATTTCTCATATCTTATATGAACGATGTAACACGACCAAGTAGTGGATCTTGTATAGACCATTTCTTTAAAAAATGTAAACAGCAACTCAAATTCAAATCATTTATTATACAGAGTTGTATAACAGCTCATTTACCTATTGCCGTAATATTCCAATCGGAAAACCAACAAACATATATTAAACCTGAAAATAAATACAAATTTTTTATAAATTATAATAAACTCAGAAAATAATTGCGGGAAGAACTATGTCGTGATAGATATAACCAAGATGATACCGAAAAAGTAGCCAGAGACTTTGTTGGAAAAATAAAACTGAGCATTGAAAATAGTACTGTAACAGTGAAAATTAGAAACAAAAATCACGCTAGGACCAAATGGATCACACCTGAAATAATAGAAAGTGTTAATAGAAAAAACGATCTAGATAAAAAAGTACAAACACAACCTGAAAAAATAGAACTACGTGAAGAGTACAGGCAACTGAAGAACAATTTGAATAAATCCATAATTAATGCCAAAAAGAAATATGCTATTGAATAGATTGAAGAAAACAAGAATAGTACAAAAAGCCTCTGGAAGACAGTTAATGAAATTTGTGGAAAAACTGAAAATAAAACCAGAATAAATGAAATCAAACTGAATGAAGACGCAGTAATCTATAACAAACTCGAAATTTGTGAGGCATTCAATAAATACTGTAGCAAACTGGGTAAAAATTACGCAATGAAGATTACCGATCCTCCAGATTATCAAAACATGGAAACAACAATTGAAAGCACCATGTATTTATATCCAACTGATGGTAATGAAGTGACAGAAATCATAAACCAACCTAAAAATAACCAGACGATGATCGTATACGCTCTGAAACACTAAAAGAGATAGTGAATGAAATAAAAACTCCGCTAACTTATTTCATAAATCGGTGTATACATGCAGGATGTTTCCCAAAAATATTGAAATCTGGACTTAAAACACCACTCTACAAAAGTGGTGACAAAAGAGAAATGGTAAATTATAGACCGCTTCCTCTCATATCAGATAAAGCAATAATTCTGGAGAGAATATTAAAAAAAAAAGAATTTTGAGTTTCCTAGACAAATATAAAGTTATCTCAGATAATCAATACGGGTTCACACCAGGGCGATCAACGGAAGATGCAATATTTGCTTTAACATCATATATATATGTATATATATATATATATATATATATATATATATATATATATAACAAGATGTACGAATAGTGCGTGACATATGAACAATAAGCAACGAATAGATTAGTGGGTATTGCTAGAAACATGCATGTCTGCGGTTACCACTCTTTTCAGTAGCCCCTTCTTCTATTTGCGTGCAATACCCACTAATCTATTCGTTGCTTATTATATATATATATATATATATATGTATATATATATATATATGTATATATATATATAAAAGATGTAGGAATATCGCGTGATATATTAACAACAACAATAAAGAGATTCATGGGTAATTCACGCAAAAAAAAGGCTACAGGATGTGAAATCTGTGAGCAGAGATGTTAATCGAGACATGGGATCTTCCAATTGGAGGCACAAATGAGCGTATGGTTTACCTGCTGAAATCTCTTTATCATATATATATATATATATATATATATATATATATATATATATATATATACAAACTGGAAAAATATCTTATTGGGGATTGCAGCATAAGAGGAAAAAATATACACTCTATTCAATTCTCCAAGCTTTCGTAAATCTTTATTTACATCATCAGGGAACTACAATAAGGAAAGAAAAACATAAATTATAAAAAGTGTTCATAAAAACATTTCTACAACTTACATTGATCGAGATTGCATCATTGATCTTGAACACAGGAAAAGTGCACAACAGAAAATCATTAAATAAATAGGTCTAGTCGGCAATACAATTGCCTATTACTGGTAAACATTTTTATTAAAACATTGTTAAAAAGTAAAAAGTTTAAAAAACATTTAAAATCGAGAATCCACACACCCACGCGGACTTGTGAGAATAATGGCGGAAACTAAAAATGTCAGGTTAAGTAGAACAATCATCATTACTAAATGAATGAAAAGAATCGATCTTTGCAATGACGCGAGACACTGCAACAATCGAATTGAAACTTTAAAGAGAATACAAGGGTGGTACCAAAATTATGGAAATGTATTTGAGTAATCATTCCAATGAAAAAATTATTTTAATCACGAGAATTAATATGTGATTATTCATGTTATTAATTACTATTATAAATATTATTGTGGAGCTAATAATAATGGGGGAACATCTACAAAAAGGGGAACACCTACAAAAAGGGGGGGAACACCTACCATGATGCCACAAATAGGAAATTAGTGAGAATTATTCATATTCTCATTATTATTATTATTGTTATTAATATGGAGACAATTGTGCTTATCAAGCGTTAGGAGGAGGGAGTAGAGATTACTCAAATTTTGAGTGTCAGTCTTCCTATTCATACAACCTTCTTCCTGGAAGATGGAAGCCATTTCCAAAAACAGTCTTTTTTTATAACTTCTCTCACGAGAAAGGATTTTAACTCCCTCAAAATCAATGACATGATCCAAAGAGGAGACATGATTAGCCAGAGAACATCTTTCAGGATGTAACCTTATATCACTCTTATGGAGGGATACACGGCTTGAAATTTTTTGGGAAGTTTGACCAATATATGATAGACCACAACTGTTACAACAAAGCTTATAAACAACATTACTACAATCCACAACAGGTATCTTGTCTTTCAAAGGACTATAAATTGACTTAACAATCAAGGAACTCCTGGAGGCAAACCTAACATTCTGTAAGTATTGTGAAAAAATTCTAGCAAGTCTAGGCGTAATTTCCTTTATATAAGGCAGAGAAACCGTTAAATCGGAAGGAATCGTTCTGGAGGATGAGAGAGGATCCAACTCAGTTGCACCTGCTGCGTCAATTGAATGTATTGAGGTTTGTGACAAAACAGAAGACGTATTGAAGATGATCTTTCTCAGTAACTGTTTTGGATAGGAATTGTCAAGGAACAAATTAAAGAGAATATTACGATTCTTATTTCTAAATACAGGGTCAGAGAGGTTCATAACTCTAGCTGTCATTTGTTTAACCAAGTTAACCTTTATGCTAAATTTATGGTAAGAATTGTAGTTGAGATATCTCCCAGAGCTACTTTGTTTTCTATACCAATCAATTATAATCACATTATCAGGAGACCTAGTCCATAAAGTATCTAAAAAAAAGGGACAGCCATGTTAGAGTTTTCTGTTTCGATAGTAAACTGAATGTAAGGATCATAGCTATTAAAGGTGAAAAGGAGTATAATATATATATATATATATATATATATATATATATATATATATATATATATATACTATGTTTATTTATTTTATTATTAATTATTTTAATATTTAGATAGTTATTTAATTATTTATTGGATATTATTTGTTGTGTGGCTAGCTCAGTATTGTTATAATTTTTATATTATAATTATTATATTCGTTCGGGAGCATGAGACTCTTTCTACCCTCCGAGTTCTGGCTTTGTTTGATATACTTTGCTTATGTAAAATACAAAGATACACTGTACTTTCAATGATTTAATTTTATAACGAAATTTTTATTCAAACATTTATAAAATAGTTACGCCCAAGGAATTACTAGAACATAGTCATAAATTATACCATACATTATCCTATGCGCATGCTCAACTAAATGTGAATGGATACGAGAAATACCGAACGTTTCTTATAGACGCTTTGCATCTGCGTGGATATTCGATGTATCATAAAATCGTTGCCGTTATAATGCTGTGATGGAGTTTATATAAAAGAATTCATGTTTGGAAATTATATACATACAAATGAGAAAACTGTTCCGAAGAAATAATTTACAAAATTATATATACAATTAGAAATATTATATAAATGGATTAAGATGCATTTTTCTTATATGTTTCAAAATGACGTAAGTTAAACATCATTTTATTATAGAATAGGCCTTTTAAAATGATATTGAAATTTTGTCTATTGAATAAACTACATAAAGTCTTTGTTTTCTTATAAATCGATCATATAGACGCAAGAATTATTATACACATGGAAAAAGTCACTGAATTTATACTCGAGATCTATTATTCTTATTATTGGCCAATAATATCTAAAGAAGCACTGACCTGATCTCTGGATTCTGGATCAAACTCGTCTGGAAACAAGAATACGCCTTCCGAAGTTCAAGCTGCGTAATTTTTTGAGAACTTTGGATATTCTCACGGGAAAACTGGATACATATACATGTGAGTGTTCTAAGTTTTATATTTATTAGGAATCTATAGCTTTGATCATGAAGATTTGTGATTTTACTTGAAATTTATGGAAAAATTGTCCATCATCTCCTCGCTACTTCGACGTCAAAAACCAACTACTAACGCTTCTACCCGATCGTCAATTTTTTAATCAACAAATAATATATTGTTTCTAAGCTCACTAATTTTCAATGAAGTTTTGTTTAATTTCAGTTGATCCAAATTTGTCCTGTCATTTTTCCACCAATCACACTCTTTCTGTCGAATTATATTCACAATTGCTACACTTTATGAAGTTTTTGAAAACATATATGAATGTGAATTTCCCTTGAAAATTATCTGTTTTCTTTTATGATTCAACAAATGTCAATACAACAAGTATTTTACAGATAGTGAAATTCATTGTTATTTCTCGATATGACGATTTCTAGTTTTGTTTTGACATTTATGACAACTTGAAAATAATATTTATATTTATGAACATAAATTCTTTTATATTACATATCTATATCTTTTGCTTTGGTCATTTGTACTATTTGAATTCTATGGTAACAAATATTTCCTTAAATCCATCATCATTTTATCATTCATTGCCTCCATAAATTAAATATAAATTGTGACATATAAATTACCTTTATGTCATTGATATTTTTATCTTCTAAACTTAGCTAATTCTTTATACTAAATATGAACCTGATTAATATTATTACTGTTTAACTAATACTTATATTAAATTAGATAACTAAAACTTGTTTAATTTCAGATGAAACAGCTGATTCCTTTATAACAACTAAACATCCATATTGGGCAGATTTATTGTTCTTCACTCTATTTGTTAAACGTTTTCAAAATTAAGACAATTATTAAGGTAATTTCTTTATATTTATTGTTGCTCTTTTTAATTATTATAAACAAATGGTTTGATATATTATGACTTTATATGCATTTTTACTTATGATAGTGGTTTTTATAATGTGTTTTTAATTACAAAGTTTCAATCCATTTTAAATACTAAGCAAAATATTCTCAAACAGCTGATGTTCTTTAATATATAAGATGTATGGTTCAATATATATATATATATATATATATATATATATATATATATATATATATATATATATATATATATATATATATATATATATATATATATATAGAAAATTCGAGTTTTTTTCTTGGATCTTAAAGTCCAATTCTCTTTTAGTGTTTTTTATATTCTGATGAAGGTCAAATAGGACCGAAACGTCAATGAAATACATTATAAATTTAAAAACCATCTAATGTTTTAATTCATCTAGGACCAAAAATTCCCAAGAAATATAAATGAAAAAATTGAATCCACAGGTATGTCATAGTTTTACATTGTTGACACTAGGATATTAAGAACGAATTCTCTTTAAGTGTTTTTTATATTCTGATGAAGGTCAAATAGGACCGAAACGTCAATGAAATACATTATAAATTTAAAAACCATCTAATGTTTTAATTAATCTAGGACCAAAAATTCTCAAGAAATATAAATGAAAAAAAAATATCTAAATATATATAAAAAAAAAATTTTTTTAAATAACGACTGAAAAATGTTATGTAGGTGGGGATAACGGGGATTTCAGTCCAAAAAATCAACGCAATATCTCTATCACTATAATATATATACAAATATAAATATGATTTAAAAGTAAAGAAATAAATATAAGTACTTACATGTAAAATATTTGAAGTAAATTCAAGATAAATAATCATTAAAAAGTTGTAAATGTAAAAAATGTTTTAAATATAATTATAATATACATGATGACATATTTCACATATAGACAAATCAATACATAATTTGTTCGTTTGTTCCGTAGTTATTTTTATTTTTTTAGGTTAATTTATAATTATTGAATAGAGTTTGAATTTTAGGTTAGATTATAACCTTATAAAATGACTTTGACATATAATTTGTTTTATATTTTGACGTTAATAGAAAAGAAAATAAGGTCAGATTATAACCTGTGAAAAAGACTTTGACAAATAATTTCTTATATTTTGACCTTAATAGAAATGAATTTATTTTTATGGAATAATCATATGAATATTGAAAAATTATTTATTTTGTTCCATGTTCAAAAGGTAGCTATAAATATTAAGATTTTCAATGTCACTTTTCTTATTCATACTATTATTTGCCTTGTTGATTTCAACCATTTCAAGAAAATATCTTTTAGAAATATTTTGTTCAGTGTGTAAAACTTTAGCTTCATTAAATAACATTTTATGGCCTGTTTCCATAGAATGCTGTGTTAATGCACATGATTTTTTGTTAAGTTTTATATCACATCTGTTTACAATTTATATAAACGGGTTACTGGGAAAAAACCCCGGGGAAATATTTTGAGTTTTGCAGATCATACTGCCATTCTTTATTAAAGAATAATGTAGGAGAAGATTTTCTATAAATAGAAAAATGGTTTAGCTGAAATAAACTCACACTTAATTTTACTAAAACTTAATACTTACCATTTTCTTCATATTCAAACGGACTTCCGAATATCAGACCACTCAAAATAGGAGATAGCTATAAAATACCGGGACTTAAGTCAATAAAATACCTTGGCGTTGTGATAGACTGCCATTTAAGGTGGGACCTACAAATACAAAACCTGGGTAAAAAATTAAGGGGGTTATTATACAGATCCAAATACATCAGAGATTCTCTAGATGTTGATCATTTGAGAATATTGTACTACGCTTTGATCGAATCACAGCTACAGTACGGAATAGTGGGATGGGGTGGAGTGAATGATAATATATAAACTTATTATTATTATTATTTTTGTGAGCTTCGACTGCCAAGGCCATTAGCTCTTCTACATGTTGTTACAGTTTCCTCAGTATATCAGTACGGTTAAAGAAGGTGAGTAGTTTCTGTAAAGCTCCAAATTCATTTTTAAAATAGTTTCTATTTCAGGAGATACAATTCCACTCTGTAGTCTGTAGAGTTCATAGTTGGGGCATGTGAGGATATGTTGTACTGTTAGACGAACTCGACAAGTGTTGCATTTGGGTCTCTCTGAGCCTTCAAGTAGGTATAGGTGAGTGAAGTTTGTATGTCCTATTCGTATTCGACAGAGGGAAACTTGTTCTCTCCTAGAAAGTTCTCCTGGGTAGAACCATTTCTTTATTGATGGTTTGATTTTCCTGAGGGGTCCTTCTTACTCTAACCAATGGTGTTGCCATGCTTCCAAAAGTTTTTGTTCAACATATTTTTTAATATCTTCTACATGGACAGGTATTCCTTCATCTACTGTATCGGTGGTAGCGTCCCTGGCGGTAGAATCTGCTAACTCGTTCCCGGTTATATTCATGTAGCTTGGGACCCACATGAGTGTTACTATTTTATTGGCTGCCATAAGGTTGGTGTTCATTCCTAATATCTTGATAGCCCATTCGTTCAATGTGAATGGATTTTCTAGAGCATTGATAGCACTTAGGGAGTCTGTACAAATCAGACATCTCTCATTTTCTTGGAATGTGAAATATAGCATTGCTTGCCATATGGCATACAATTCTGCTGTAAATATGCTACATATTGGGTTCAGTGTCCAGTGGTAAGGGTTATTATTCACTACGAAGGCAGCACTAACTCCATTTTCAGTACGAGATCCATCTGTGTAGATAAACAGAGAATCACTGTATGTTTGACTTTGCTCCAGAAAAAGAGATTTATATGTCGAGGCTGATGTATCTTGCTTCTTCCATTCACTTAAGGATATGTTGATGTTTGGTCTTTGCCTCTCCCAGGGTGCAACGATCGGGTGGTCGTGGAGTTGTTGCATATAGTTACCATCATTCTCTCGTAGTAAAGAGTATTTAGTGGCTGCCTCTAAGTATCTTATATTGATTGGTCGTGTTGAGCTTCGTGAATACGTATTTTCTATATTCGTGAAATGCTGGAAATTCAAATGGTTTGGGATAGATCGGACTTTCACAGCGTATATAATTGTATTCATTTCTCGTCGCAGTTTGATGGGTTGAGATGAAGAGTCTACCAGAATAGCTTCTATTGGGCTAGTTCTGAAGGCTCCGGTAGCAAGGCGGATGGCTGTGTTTTGGATTCTATCAAAAACCTTCAATTTAGATGGGCGTGCAGAGCCATATATCATGCAACCATAATCAATTTTAGACTGAATAAGTGTTTCATAGATTCTCAGTAAAATTTCTCTGTCCGAATCCCAGTTGATACACGCTAAACATTTCATGATATTGATGACTTTGCGGCATTTAACCTCTAAGTGGTTTATGTGTGATGCCCAAGTCAGTTTCTTATCAAAGATGATATCCAAAAGTTTTGTTTCTTCTCTGCAGGTATCAGATCTTCGTCAAAATATAAAGTAGGGTCTGGATGGTCTGTTCTTAATCTGCAAAAGTGCACGAAGTGTGTTTTTTCAGGGGAAAATATGAAACCAGTTATTTTTGCTAGAGCATTCACTCTGTTGATTTCACTTTGGAGAGTATGTTCAATGGTTTCCATTATTATTATTATTATTATCATTATTATTATTATTATTATTATTATTATTATTATTATTATTATTATTATTATTATTATTATTATTATTATTATTATTATTATTATTATTATTATTATTATTATTATTATTATTATTGGTGGAAGTGTTCACCAACCCAGAGGTTGAATATTGTGCTCTTGATCAAATTTCGAAATTTTATTGAAAATACGTTTCGTTAAATAGTGAAAAGTGTATCATAGTGTTTATAAGTTCCTATTTGGTTGATAAACGTGTAGGCAAGTACAATTTTTATGTAATAGGTACCTATATAAAGTATTTCGTTTTGTTGAAATCTGGTTATTTCCATCAAAACAATTTGTCACAGCACCTATTCCACCAGTGGTCAGATTTTAAACGAAACTTCTCTCTTTTATTCGATATTACTTGATTTGTTCGGCATTTGCAACGGAATATGGACTCAATAAATAAGTGTAAAAGATGCAAAAAAGATGTTACATCAGGATTAAAATGTGTGACGTGTGGGGTTGTTTCCCATAAGAGTTGCTTGAAATCTGTCAAAAATGCAAAAATTATAGACGATTCTTCTTGCATCTGTTGTATAGACAGTGGAATTACTATGGAAACATCACCAATACCCACTTATAGTACCAGTGTTACATCAGAACTTCAACTTAAAGTGAAATATTTGGAAGAAATAATTAAAAACAAGGATAAGATTATTTTTAATCAAGAAATTGCGATCAGATCGCTTCAAGATCAGCTTAACATGATTAAAACAGTTAACTATAGAACACCTTTAGAACCATCAGATACTAAAGCACAAGTGGAACATGAAAATTTAAAACAGCCTTTCAGTAAAATGAGGCCAATGGTAAATTTCGAAGCTCCGGGTGTTTTCACATCATCTGAAGTTTCCAGTGCTATTGCCAATGCTCAGTCTTCCAACTTATGTCATTCTGTTATCAGTTTGGGAAACGATACCATACCTCATAAAAGTAACACCAGAGAAAGAGCAGCACCCAAAATTTTAATTACGGGCAACAAAGATGACGAATCATTTCATTTAAGATCGGCAAACAGACAGAGAATGAAACACCTCCATTCTACAAATTGGGATCCACACACATCAGAAGAGGATTTACTCAAGTATTTAGAAGAGTTTGTTCCCGATATTAGTGTTCAAAAGTTGAACTCTCGCCAACCACTTAAATATGCTTCATTCAAGATAACAGTGCCTGTTCTTGAACTAGAAAAAATTTTAATACCGGAAATATGGCCTACAGGAGTAATCATCAATCAGTTTTTTCAGCCAAGAAGAGTCATGTTCAATTCCGTGGAGCAGACGAATAAACAGTAAATATAGACAGCATCTTTCGGTTTTCCATATTAACGTAAATAGTCTTCAAAATAAGTTACATGAACTTTCAGTTTTCTTAACCGAACATCCATTTGATATCGTATGTTTTTCAGAACATTGGTTAGATAAGAATAACTTGGAATTAATCAAATTAAATGATTATAACTTCATTTCCGATTTTACTCGTTCTAGAAAGCAACATGGGGGAGTGGCAATATTTTCAAAATCGCATCTAATATGCAAGGCAGTTGATCTGAAGCAGTTTTCTGTTATCTACGATGCCGAGTTTTGTGGAGTAGAATTGAAAGACACCATAATAATTGCTCTTTATAGATCGTCAAGTAGAGATAATTTTGCCATATTTAAAGATCAAATTATTAAATTTCTTGAATATATTCATAGAAAATACAAAAACATTGTCTTGGTAGGGGACTTCAATTTAGACATTTCAAAGAACGACGATAAATCCAAAGATCTTAAAACAGTCTTCACAAGTTTCGGATTACGCCATACGATTGAGGAGCCCACTAGAATAGTCCTGAATAGTCAATCCTGTCTAGATAACATAGTTACAAACATAGACCCTAGTCTCACTAAAGTGGGAGTAGTAGATCCTCTAGTGTCTGATCACAACGGCCAATACATATATTTTAATCACCTATTGAATGAAAATGTCCCCATTATTAAACGTGTTATTAACGACGCAACAATAACGGCTTTTTCTGATAAACTTTCTGAAGTTTCTTGGAATGATTTGGATGTTCATAATATGGGTGCAGATAATTTGGCAGAAAACATATTGAATACGCTGAAACATATCTCTGATACTTGTTTTTGTGAAAAAACTGTTAAAACAAATAAATCTAATATCAAATGGTTCAACAACACATTGCGTAGTATGAGAAAAAATGTCATTACAGCAAAAAACAAATTTATGAATACTTATTCGGAAGGTGATTGGGTGAATTACAAAAATTTAAACAAAATATATAAAAAAGCAATTCGCTCTGAAAAGAAGTTAGCCTACTCAAAGATAATAAAAGATTCGGATAATAAAAATAAAACATGTTGGACAATCGTAAACTCGGAAAGAAGAACTAAAATTAATAAAACCAAACAGTCCGATATATCACAACAAAAATTCAATGAATTTTTTACATCGGTATCGGAAATAGTATTAAAATCTCTTGGTGATTCTCAATACGAGTCGAGTTTCTTTTTAAATAAACTAAATAAACCTGCATTTTCATTCTTTATGAGTGCAATCTTGGAAAGTGATGTCCATGAGGCTATATTGAAATTAAGTCATTCGTCATGTTTAGATTTTTACAATATAAATAGCAAAATATTGAAAAATTGTATACACTCATTGACATATCCACTGACCATTTTATTTAATAAATGCTTAGAGGAAGGATCTTGGCCTGACTCCTTTAAAATATCAAAAATTATTCCATTATATAAAAATGGTGATATAGATTCTCCAGAAAATTTTAGACCCATAGCAATTTTACCGACGATTAACAAAATATTTGAATTGATAGTCAAAGAAAAATTAATCAATTATTTGGAAGATAAGTCACTTCTAACGGAATTTCAATTCGGCTATCGCAAAAATAAATCATGCATACGTGCTCTTCTTCGACTCTTAGAGGAAGTTGTACAGAAACTAGAGGAAGGCGTCAACTCTGTTGCCACGTTATGCGACTTAACGAAGGCTTTTGATTGTGTTCCAGCGGATTTACTCCTAAATAAACTGGAATTTTACGGTATTAGAGGAAATGCACACAAATTACTGACATCTTATTTAAGTAATAGGAAACAGTATGTAGTTTGTGGAAACAACCAGTCTGATTTACGTAATATAGACAACGGCATTCCTCAGGGCTCGATTTTGGGTCCAATACTTTTTATAATATTTGTTAACGATTTACCAGAGGCTATTGACACTTTTTGTATTTTATTCGCTGATGATACTACAACTTTATCTGATGGCACACAAGCTGGTGATAATATTTTGTTGAATCAGTGGTTCCTGGCAAATAAGCTGAAACTCAACGACACTAAAACGAAACACATTCTTTTCAGTTTAGATAAATGGGCTATAAAATCAGAGCCAGTTAAATTACTGGGCATTCATTTGGATACAAACTTAAGTTGGTCACCTCATGTTGACTAACTTTGTTCAAAATTAGCGAGCCAAGTTTTTGTAATTCGTCAATTAAAATCATGTATACCAACTCATTTGTTAAAGTCTGTATATTATTCACTTTTTCATAGCAATTTAACATATGGTATTATGCTATGGGGCAGCAGCACATCAGTGCACAAAGTATTTGTGCTACAGAAAACTGTAGTTAGAATAATTTACAACGCACCAAGAAACACCAGTTGTAAAAAAATATTCAAAAAACTTGAAATATTGCCGCTTCCGTGCTTGTATATTTTCGAAGTGTTAATTGAAACACATAAAAATCGATATGTTCTGACTAAACATGCAGATGTTCATAATTATGATACTAGAAATAGTAAAGACATTGTCATTCTCAAATCAAGACTGAAAACAACAAAAAACAATAAGTTGGATGTTACATTGTACAATTCATTTGTAAAATATTTTGAACATATAAATATACGTGATATGACGAGAGTTCAATTTAAACATTTTGCTAAGTCTTTTCTTTTAAATTATTGTTTTTATACAGTTGATGAGTTTTTGGAGGAATTGAATACTTGGGCTTAAGGCTTATATGTTTGTTTGTTTTGTTTAATTTAATTTTTACTTTCTATTATTTTTTAACTTATTTTATATTTTAAAATTGTCATATTTTCATCAATATTTTTACTTTATGAAATGTATGTCTGTATTTATTTAAAATTTTTACTTTGTATTATTTTTATTATATTTTAAATTTGTCATATACAGCACTATACAATCTTTAATATTTTTAGTTGGTAAAATGTATTCATATGTACTACTTTCACTGACTTCTAATGTACTATGTATGTGAATGGGGTCAATAAACCATCTATCTATCTATCTATCTATCTATTATTATTATTATTATTATTATTATTATTATTATTATTATTATTATTATTATTATTATTATTATTATGACTTACGCGACTCACTTTCTCGGCCGTATCCGGAAAGTATTCACCGACCCCTCGCGCGTGCCATTGGGGTTTGGCTCTGTGGGAGCTCGGGCCAAATGGGTAAGGGTTTTCTAAGTTGGATTAGATGGTGTTAGGTTAGGGCCCGAGCCCATCGCTGATAGGGCTCGGCACGGTTAATGGGGATGAAGTTCATCATGTTCCATTTGTCCGGTGGATGTTTCGATGGTCTATCCTTCGTCGTTCAAAAATTTTCTGGTGATATGACATGTCTGGAGTATCACCGTCCTCTGGATAATTTTTTCGAGGCCTTTAGGTAGGTTGTGTTGCTCCAAATATTTCAAGAACCTCTTCGTCACCACGCCTGTAGCCGATATTATGACTGGGATTGTTCTCACTTCTTCTAATCTCCATACGTGTTTAAGTTCGATAGCCAAGTTTTGGTATTTATTTCTCTTTTCAACCTCCGTTTTCTGCAGGTTGCTGGTTAGGGGGCATCCTATATCAATAATGGTGGCCTTCTTATCTTTCTTTTTGATCACCAGGATATCAGGGCGGTTGTGATCTAAAGTCCTATCGGAGTGGATTGGTCTAGCCCAGTACAGCACTGTTTCTTCGTTTTCTCAAACAGCTTGAGGTACATATGTATAGAAGGGTGGTGGGTTAGTAACAAGTCCTAAGTCAAGTGCTAATTCTCTGTGGATGATCTTCGCCACTTCGTTGTGTCTTCCCAGATACATTTCCGTAGCCAAAGCAGGGCAGCCCCCAGTGACATGTTCGATAGTTTCTCCCACTGCTTTACACTTTCTGCAGACATCCTTAACGTCGGGGACTTTAAGAATGTATTTCTCATAATTTCTATTTCGGATGATGCTATCCTGAATGGCTGTTATAAATCCCTCGGTCTCTGGGTGTAACGTTCCTTCCTTCAGCCATAGAAGCGAGGTTTCCTTATCAATCTCTGGGTTGTTTAACGCATTGGGATACTTTCCGTGGAGCACCTTGTCTTGCCATGCTGTTTGGATATCCTCGTTCGTTAGGATCGTTACAGCATGTTGTCGATCTTTGAGGTTAAGCGGTGTATATCTGTTGTCACTCTCCACTATTTTCTTAATGAGAGGCCTGTTCGAGTTACAGAAGTAGAGTCTCATGTTCTTCTCTTGGATTCGGCACATTCTTTTGACGCTGCTTAATCCCCTGCCCCCTTGCGTTCTAGGTATATATAGTCTTTCAACTGCGCTCTTTGGGTGATGCATTCGAAACTTCGTAAGTGTAGTCCTCGTCATTCTGTCTAGGTCCTCCAGGTCTGTATCTGAATACTTTAGTATTCCAAATAAATACGCCAGACTAGGGACAGCATATGTGTTGATGGCTGTAATCATGTTCCTAGAGTTGAGTTTAGTATTCAGGAGCTTATTTAAGCGCTGTTTGTACTTTTCTCTGAACTCCTTCTTTAGTTGTGTGTGGTCTATCCTTCTATTCTGCAAAATTCCGAGGTACTTGTACGTTTCTTCTGGACGAATTTGCGCAAAATAACGTGTATTTTCCATCAGCTGTGGTAATCTTCCTTTTGTGACATGTATTTCGGCACATTTCTCCAGTCCAAATTCCATTTTAATATCGTCGCTGAATGTTTTAACATTAGCCACTAGTGATTCCAATTGTCTTGGATTCTCAGCATACAGCTTGATGTCAACCATAAACAGCAAATGGCTGAGCTTCGAATTTGGTTGAATGGGATCTATTCGGAAACCGTAGGTGGTGTCAATCAGTATTGCAGAAAGCGGATTGATAGCGAGGCAAAACCATAATGGACTCAGCGAATCCCCCTGATATATCCCTCTTCTAATCTTGATGTTCGAAATAGTGCTTCCTCCAGTTCTCGTCTGAGTTTCCCATGTCGTTAATGCATGTGTTAGTAACCGGATGATGGTGGGACTAACTTCGTGGATCTCTAGAACTTTTACCAGCCAGTCATGAGGTACCAGGTCGAATGCCTTTTTGTAGTCTATGTAGGCCATGCTAATGTTTTCGACGTTTTATTTCAGCTTGCTTGATTGTTACCGCATCTATAGTTAATTGCTGCTTGCATCCAAGTGATCTCTTTACGCATCCCCGCTGTTCTGGGCCAATTATATTGTTTATCTCACAATGTTCATTGATTCGCCTATGTATTAATGACGTGAGAAGTTTGTAGATCACAGACAAGCAGGTGATTGGTCTGTAGTTTTTCGGGTCTTCCAGGTCTCCTTTTTTGGGTAGAAGGTAAGTTACTCCTTGACCCAGAAATTCGGGAAATCTTGTTGGATCTTCAAGAATTTTGTTGAATGCTTTGGCAAAATGTAGAAATAGGGCTGGGAATGATTTCAACCAAAAGTTCTGTATGTTGTCCGGACCAGGCGCTTTCCAACTTGAAGTGTTCTTTATGCACTCTTCGACATCTGTAGGGGTAATATCACTATCTGGCATATCTGGAATATCACTTGCATTGCGCTCCGCTATTTGGAGCCACGTAGCGGCTTGGTTGAATTTCACGGTATTTGATCATATTATTATTATTATTATTATTATTATTATTATTATTATTATTATTTTTATTATTATTATTATTATTTTTTATTTTTTCACACTTGTACGTGGCTGGTGGTAGCAGTTTCTACCGGACGCAGTTGCATCAAGGTATAAACCTACTTAATTAGGGGGTTAGTGTTCTTCGGACAATCGCAGTTGTTCCTAGAATTACTGCTTTTTGCATTAAACCACATATATGTCGAGATATGCTTAGCTCTTCCAGGTGTTTAGTTACTTTAACGTGCACTAAGCCATTTGCAGAAATAATGAATAGTTTGATCTCTACCTTTCTTAAATTCCATAAATCTCTTACCTCATCTGCTAGCGGACGATATCGCATTATCTTGTCTTTGTAAGCTTTCCGCAGATTTTCGTCCAGTGGGACCGAAAAATCAATAATGATCGCAGATTTGCTGTTTTTATCTAACACGATTATTATTATTATTATTATTATTATTATTTGGCCCAACTCTTTAAAAATATCAAAAATTGTGCCCGTTCATAAGGGGGGAGATGTGGATGAACTGGATAATTACAGACCAATAGCGATCGTTCCCATATTATCTAAAATATTTGAGATCCTGATAAGGGATAGGTTTATATCTTATTTGGAAAAACAAAGTATTCTCTCGGCGTCACAGTTCGCATTCCAAAAGAACAAGTCCACTGTCTCTGCATTGGTTACAATTGTAGATGACATAGTGGACAGCCTCGATAGGGGACATGAAGTTCGTGCTACTTTATGTGATTTGTCTAAGGCGTTTGATTACGTTAATACTCAAACTCTTCTGGATAAAATGAAATTTTACGGGTTCAGAGATAAGCAATATGACCTTATGTTTTCTTATCTCAATAATTGACGGCAATACGTTTACTTAAACAACGTACATTCACACGAAATTAAAATGAATAACGGAGTACCCCAGGGTTCCGTTCTGGGCCCTTTATTATTTTTAATTTACGTCAATGATTTACCCCAATCTTTGGAACAGCAGAGCAGAGTGGTTCTATATGCTGATGATGCTACCTTAATTTCAAACGAGGGAGTTGCTGCGAGGAATGGAAGTCTTGATATGGCAAAAAATTGGTTTCAAGCAAATAAACTCAAACTAAATGAATCAAAAACTCAACATATTCTTTTCAGTGTTGACAAATTTGCAGAAAAGTCGGAGCCTGTTAAATTGTTGGGAATTGTATTCGATACTTCGTTGACTTGGTCGAGCCAGATTGATCGATTATGCTCAAAAATATCTTCTCAAATATTCGTATTGAGACAGTTACGTAAAAATATTAGTGACAATAATGTAATGAAAGTCGCCTACTGTGCCTTGATTCACAGTCATCTGTCTTATGGCATATCACTATGGGGTAACTCAAGCAGGCTCCATAAGGTTTTTTTGCTCCAAAAGGCAGCAATCCGAATTGTGGACGGATCAGCATACCGAGCGCATTGTATAGAAATTTTTAAGAAATATAAGATTCTGTGTCTACCCTGCCAATATATCTTTGACCAACTTCTAAGAATACATCGGAACCTAAATTCTATTTCGAGTCATAGCGATTTACACGGTTACAGTACTAGAAATGCAAATGATCTAGTAAATATCTTTTCACGTCTGTCAACGGCTAAACGGAACCGACTTGATTTCAATCTGTTTAATAAATTAGATAAACTATACCCGGAGGAAAAAATAAAGGAAATGAGCGATGCGAAATTTTCTAAATTTGTCAGAATTTATCTGATAGAACACTGTTTTTACAGCATTGATGAGTACATGAGCTATTCCTTTGAGAGTGCATTATACTTGAATACCTGATGAAATATGGTTAGCTTACGATAATTGTTTATTTTTTCTATACAGTTCTATACTTTTATATGTTTTTATATAGTTTTTCATCCTTTTATAATATGTCTTGGTGTACTTTTAGATTTTTGTTCTATTGTAGATATTTTGTAACTATTTCTACTTTTTATTGTGTGATTGTTCTCTCTTTTTTTTGTTTTTTCTCATAATGTAATTAATTATCTATTAATCGTTTGTAATTATATTAATATTTTATATGAGATGACTATAAACGTGCCCTGTATGTAAAATGGTCAATAAACGAATATATATATATATATATATATATATATATATATATATATATATATATATATATATATATATATATATATTATAATTATTATTATTATTATTATTATTAATATTATTAATATTATTGTTATTGGTGGAATAGTTGTCACAGTAACATTACATATAAATAGCTCTGTGAAAATCAGATATTTGACTTGGTATTTTTGTGAATTAATTATTTTTTGTAAGAGCAGCACGTTAATAAGAGTATATTTTGTTTGTGCAATTGTGGAAGACATCAAAAACTGAAAGTTTAGTGATATACACTTGTTTTTACCATCCAGCTGTAAGTCTAAAAATATTTTATTTATACTGATAACAGTAATTAACATCTTGGACATTGATGTTATTCCACCACGGTAAAAATTTTGGTTAAAATATTAGCTGAAAATCACGAGAAATAGAAATATTTGATATTTAGATTTGCTCCATTGGCAAATACTGAATAGGAATGTCGGACGCTGATCCTGAAGTTCCACATGAGTCATCGGAAGCGTGTATTAGATGTCGGAAAACTGTAAAAAAAATTAACTACGCATCTCGGTGTACCAAATGCGGTACTTTATCACACAATAGTTGCTTAAAGGACGTGAAACATATGAGTGACGGCTCAGTGATTTGCTGTGGGGATACAGAGAGAAAGGTTAAAGAAGTAAAAGATACGAAATCAGATTATGAATTGGGTAGTGTGGCAGATAAGATCACAATTAAATACCTAGAAGAGATAATAAAACAAAAAGATTTAATAATTAAAAATCAGGAAGTTGCAATTCAAAAACAAGATCTCGCCATAAACTGTCTAAGGGACCAACTATCTTTATTAAAATGTGTTACCACGGATGCAACTTCTTCACATTTAAATCTAGATGTACCGAAAAATTCAACAGTTCTCAGAACTCCTACTCTACCCTCTCCGCTATCAAAAAATGGAAATACACCTGTAATAAAATGTAATGATCCCTGTAAAAATCAGCCGGTAACAAAGAATGCTTTAAGAAATGCACTTCATAATGCAAAAACTGTCCAGGTTTGCCATGATGTGGTTAATTTGACAAAGAGTGATTTATTGGATGCGGGAACAAAGAAGAAGACAACAAGAAACATATTGAAAGGAAGTAACGGAGATTTCTCAAAATGCCCATTCAAAGCAGCAGTATCCTTCACAAATAGCCATAGACATTATCACGTGACAAATTTTGAACCCGACGTAGACCCAAATGATTTAAAGGACTATTTGAAAAATTATGCGCCCAATGTTATAGTTATAAAATTGAATTCACGTCAACCTAGTGCTTATTCATCATTCAAAATTTCGGTGCCTGTTAATGAAGTGGACAGTATTCTTAAGAATGATATATGGCCAGACAATATATCGGTAAATAGGTTTTTTTCAGGAAGACGTCAAATTCAGTTCACCAGTTAGTACATAATTTATGTGAAGATGATAATATATTCATTGATACAATGCTTTTTGAAAAATTTGAGTACTCAGTATTTCATCTAAATGTCCAAAGTCTTACAAATAAAGTCAATAACCTGACTGTATTCTTGGATGAATATCCATTTGATATACTCTGTATTGGTGAGCACTGGCTTGATATAAATAGTTTAGAGAGCATCAAATTAAGTGGTTACTCATTAGCATCTAGTTACTGTAGATCTTCCAGAAAATTACATGGTGGTGTAGCTATATTTGCATCTCATCATATTAATTTAAGTTATATTGATATCAGTGACTTTTGTATACCTTTCCATGCGGAGGTCTGTGCTGCTGAAATAAAACAAAGAAATTGTGTTTTGTTAGTCATATACAAATCATCCAGTAAAGGCAAATTAGAGATATTTGTGGATCAGCTACAGAGTGTTATTAATAAGTTATACACAAAGTACAAATCTATTATTATCATGGGGGATTTTAATCTAGACTTGAATGATGATAGTGAGTACTCAAAGATTTTGATAAATATTTTTTGTGCGTATGGTCTAAGACACTTGGTTCATATGCCGACTAGAATAACTAACACAACTAGCTCATGTATTGATAATATAGTCACAAACTTAGATGATGATAAACTCCATACAGGGGTGTATGAACCATTAGTGTCGGATGATAGTGGTAATTATTTGTTTTTTAGAATTGATCATTGTAATAATACATCCGTTAGGAAGTGTATGAGAAGAATTGTAAATAATAATAATTTAATTAGTTTTGTAAACCAAATTCAGGAAGTTCAATGGCCTGATTCTGGACGACTAAATTCGGATCAGTATGCAAATCTCATTACCGATATACTGTCTACATGTGCTGATACATGTTTTCCTTTGAAATCAATTGCTCATAGAAAGACAGCTTTAAACTGGTTTACAAGCGAACTTAAGGCAAAGCGTAATGAAGTCTACCATTTGAGAGAGAAATTTAGGTCTGAAAAATCACTCTTAGATTGGTATAAATACTGTCAATTGCGGAAAGACTACCGTAAATCGCTTAAAATTGCGAAAAAGAATGCATATGAAAAAAACATCAATGAGTCAGATAACAAGAGTAAAGCTATCTGGAGTATTGTAAATCAGGAAAGAAACACTAAACATCAGAACAGAATGTCGCACACATTAGAATCTAGTGAATTCAACAAATTTTTCGCAGGCATATCGGAAACTATTCTGAAAAGTATTGATAGTCCCCAAACTGACCCATTACATTTTTTGAATGCCCTACCTAGAACATCATCATCTTTTTTCATGTCGTCAATTTTGGACACTGATGTTCACGAGGCTGTATTATCTCTAAAATGTAAGCCAAGTCTGGATTTTTATAATTTGAACGCAAAGATGATTAAAGTTACTTTGACTTCGCTAGTTGGACCATTGATAACCTTATACAACAAATGTATAAATGAGGGGAACTGGCCCCACGTACTGAGAATATCAAAAATTATTCCGGTATTCAAAAGTGGCGACATCGATCTCGTTAACAACTATAGGCCTATAGCTATTATACCTATAATCTCGAAAATATTTGAAATACTGATAAAAAATAAACTAAGCTCCTATTTAGAACATAAGAACTTAATATCTGAATGTCAATTTGGGTTTCAGAAACATAAGTCAACCATTCTGGCAATCTTGAATGTGATTGAGAGCATAGTTGAGGGTCTGGATGCGGGTAAAAACACGTGCGCCATTATGTGTGACCTAACTAAGGCCTTCGACTGTGTGAGCTCGGACATTTTATTGCGAAAGATGGAACATTACGGATTCCGTGGTCGAGAGTTGGAATTGTTCAAATGTTATTTGGAAAATCGTCAGCAATACGTAAGCTACAATGGCTGTGAATCTAGTCGGATGTCGGTAAACGATGGAGTCCCGCAGGGTTCAGTGTTAGGACCATTATTATTTTTACTATACATAAACGATCTACCGGCGTCTCTTGTTTGTCGATCGGTTTTATTTGCAGACGATGCTACATTCTTAATGAAAGGAGAGGAAAATGTCAGCATCGAGAATCTAAAGTTAGCTAAATCTTGGTTTGATTCAAACAATTTGAAATTAAACGATGGGAAAACTAAAAAAATAACATTAGCTCTGTAAAACGAGGTACCAAAGGGGAATCTGTGAAATTGTTGGGTATCACATTAGATCCTGGTATCAATTGGGGGGACCACATAGACTCACTATGCTCAAAGATTTCATCACAGATTTTTGCAATGAGACAATTACGCTCATCTATTGGTAGTAATCTTGTTATGCGTACGATTTACTTTGCGTTGATCCACAGTCATCTGGCTCATGGTATCTCTCTATGGGGTAACTCTAGCAGAGTACAAAGAGTCTTTACTCTTCAGAAGACTGCTTTGCGCATTATTCATAATGCAAAAAGTCGAGTACATTGCAGTGGACTTTTCGCGGAATATGGGATCCTGCCATTGCCTTGCATGTACATGTTTGAGACACTTCTGTGTATTCATAGGGGTGTACTACATATGGCAACTCATTCTGGTGTTCACTGTTATACCACCAGAGGTGCAGAGCGACTCATTGTGCCTTTTTCTAGGCTGCATCAAACACAATACAACAAACTATATGTTAGATTGTATAATAAGTTTCTAGATTTGCATGCTGATAAGAATGTGAAAAATATGAGCCAGAATCAGTTCTATAGATTTTCAAAACAATTTTTACTACAAAATTGTTTTTACGCAGTTCGGGACTACATGTCGTTCAATTATTAGTCTTACTAATTCATTCTTACATATATGTTACTTCAGAAATCTAATTTTATTAAAATATTGGTTTAACTTTATTTCTATTCTATTATCTGATTTAGGAATTTTGAAAACTACTTAGTAATTTAATATTAGGACTACACAAATGCTTTTGTATTTAAAACTGGTCAATAAATCGTATCGTATCGTATTATTATTATTATTATTATTATTATTATTATTATTATTATTATTATTATTATTATTATTATTATTATTATTATTATTATTATTATTATTATTATTATTATTATTATTATTATTATTATTATTATTATTATTATTATTATTATTATTATTATTATTATGCTAGCTGCTCGAAACTTGGTTCGGTAATTATTTAAGATTTTGTGACGGGCCTAAGCCAAGTCACATCCTCTTTCTATTGCAAAAATTTTCTTACTATTGAAGTTGTCTGTAGTATAACGGCTCTTTGTATGTTAGTGTGAGTAATTATAGGGTGAAGGTCTATTGTTTTTAAATGTTGTGCAAATGATTTAGTTGTTATACCTGTAACCGACATAACTATTGGAACTATTGAAATTCTATCCCGTTCCCAACTTCTTTCATTTCCTTGGCTAAGGGTGTGTATTTTTCAATCTTTTCAGTTTCTTCCTGTATAACATTATCGTCATTTGGTATTGCGATGTCCATGAAATATGTATGTTTTTCATCCTTGTCCATTAGGATTATATCTGGTCTATTGCAAATAATTATTCTGTCTGTGTGTATGGTTCTGTCCCAGTATAATTTAAACTTGTCATTTTCAAGAACTTTTTCTGGTGTGTATTTGTAGTATGGTATTTCAGTTTGGGTTAATTTATGTTTCAGGGCAAGCTCTTGGTGAATTATTTTTGCTGCTGTGTTATGTCTCTCAGTATACTGTATTCCTGCAAGAAGTTTGCACTCTCCTGTGATGTGTTCTATTGTTTCTGGAAATTGATGACATTTTCTACATAGGTTCAACTCTATGTTTTTCTTAATTATGTATTTTCGATAGTTTTTAGTAGCTATAACTTCATCTTCTATGGCAAGGGCAAGACCCTCAGTCTCTGGAAATAGTAGTCCGGTTTGTAACCATTTATATGAGAGTGTTGTGTCAATCTCTGGATTTTGCATTAATTTGTATTGTTGCCCATGTAAAGTTTTACCTGCCCATGTATCTTTTTCACGATGTGCGATGTTTAGTGGTTCCTCGTGTACTACATTTCTGTCTAGATTAAGTGGTGTATATTCTTTGTCTGCCTTGACTATTGCTTGGTGTAGCGAGTTGCTTTTGTTTAGAAAGTACGATCTTAATTTTTCATTTTGAGTGCGATGTAACATTTGTATGTCTATAAGTCCTCTCCCACCTTACTTTCTATTCATTGTTATTCTCTCGATACAGGAGTTGTTTTGTGAGTTCAGTTCTACAGAGGCGATTGAGTTCTTCCAAATCCGTATCGGACCATTTAATAATGCCAAAGGAGTAGGTCAATACGGGGATCACGTAGCTATTAATAGCTTTTGTGATATTTTTAGAATCAAGTTTTGATTGGAGAATCATTTTCAGTCTGTGTCTGAACTTTTCTTTGAGTTGTTTAATTTGAGTGTGGTTAATATTTACGTTTTGTTCAAACCCTAGGTATTTGTATGTATCTTCTGGGCCCATGTTTTGGAGTATCTCATCATGAAGTGTTTCTGTTGTATTTTGTTGTTTATGTTTTCCTCTGTACATATGCAGCATTTAACACTTATCGATGCCAAAATCCATTTGTGTGTCCTGTGTGAATTTTCCCGTTGTGCGTAACAGTGATTTCATTTGTTGTTCGTCTTGTGCGAATATTTTCATATCGTCCATATATAGCAAATGGTTAATTGTGTGTTGTACAGACTTTTGATATTTGATTTTTAATCCATATGGCGTGTTGTTGAGAGTACTTGGAAGAGGGTTGAGACTGAGACAGAACCATAAGGCACTAAGTGAGTCACCTTGAAATATTTCGTTTTTAATCTTTATATCTTTTATTTCTATTTGTTCTTCATCAGTGTTCAAATGTATTGTTGTTGTCCACATCAGCATAATTACCTTTAAGAAGGCACGAATGTAAGGGTCTATTTTATATATTTCCAGAACTTTTTGAAGCCAACTGTAGGGACTGGAATCAAATGCTTTTTTGTAATCTATATAGCAGGTGATAACGTTTCTCTGCTGTTTTTCTGCTTGTTTCATAATAATGCTGTAAATTATTAGTTGTTCTTCACATCCACGGCTATTTTTTCTGCAGCCCTTTTATTCCTCTGCGAGGATGTTGTTCTCAGTTAAATGTTTGTCAATTTTCAATGTATTTATTGCTGTGATTATTTTGTACAGGGTTGGTAAACATGTAATCGGTCTGTTTTTTGCTGGGTTTCTGGTGTCATCATTTTTAGGAATTATTATTATTATTAAAGTTATATCAATTATTATTTGGTGACTTACAGCTACTGGTATTTTTCAAGGATTTCGGCTCATTTAAATGACCGTATAATCTTTCAAAATTCTCGAATTTCTCAACGCGTCTTCTAAGGAGGCATGTTATTTTTGAGGGCGCCGGTACATCTTGCAATGAAGGTGCTCAGTGCCATCTTATCACAATGATTTACGTGGTATCTTTCATCATTTTCAGTAAGACTAAAGTCGTTGCTAATTCTCTGTATAATCTTGCTTGCGTCTAATTAGTAAATATTATAATAAATGAATTATCCAAAACAATTGGCGCCCAGCGTGGGGCTGCATAAGTAAAGAGGACCCCAAAGATAAATAATATTTGAGGTTTAAAAAACATTTTGATATATTGATTTTATTTAGGAATTTAAGAAAAAATTAGAAAATATTTTTATAATTAAGATTGAATCTATAAATTCGTACATAAAATGAAATTGATATATTGAAAATGATCATCAGAAATAAAGGCAGAAGTGAAGAAGATAGTGATGGACAACAAGAAAATAAGAGTTTGAGCCTTTCTAGCCGTGATTCAGAACAGGCGCGGATCCAGGACTTTGACGTGGGGGAGCGGAAGGGCGCACGGGGGGTTTGGCGGTAGTAACTCAGATTTAGATTTTTGAAAATGAAGGAAAAGGAAAAAAGAAAGGTATCAAGCTGCTTATAAAATGTGTATTACAATTAATGTTCAATTAGAGGTAATTACATTTTTTAATTACACAACAAAATCAAATCTGTGACTGCCACTCTTTGCAAATCGTGTAATAACGTCAGGAACATTGACAGGAATGTCTCGGTGTATGTTGAGTAGAACCAGTCCTACTAATCTCCCCTCGATCATTGTTGATCTGAGCCATGTCTTGAGCCGTCTCAAAGATGAAAAGCTCCTCTCAGCGCTGGCGATGCTGACGGGAAGAGAGGCTAGAACTTTGAGCATAAGGTGTATGACAGGGTATTCCTCTTTTTCACAGCTTAAAAGCGCATCTAATGCTTTTTGTGGAATATCTTGTTTGTGTTCATGCCGTATTTTCTATTTTGCCATCCAAGTTTGGATGAATCAATGTTAATTGGGATTGGTGGGAGACATCAGTGGTCTCATCAAACATAATGCTGTAAACCCCAGATTCTTGAACCCTTTTGAGAATGATAGACAAAATATCTTCACCACATGCATTTATCAGACAGTTTTGTGTCGTTTTGCTGATATAAGTGGCTCTGCATGATGAATTTTTTAAGTGAGTCTCAAGATCTGTATCTCCACTTTCCACCCGAAACTTTAATAACTCTCTATAATTACCTTCATTGTTGTTGGTTTCATTAAAAGAACACTGGCCGTTATATTTATGTCCCCGGAGCGGAACATTTTGTCTCCCTAGAAATATAATTGATTCTACAATGGTAACCAATTTTTTGCGATTTTCCTCAACGAGTTGCAGACGATGACTAAGCACCTGGTTGGAAATCTCTTTTTCTGGATTTTTATACGTCCGCAAAAAGTCTCGTCCAAACTGAACGGCTGCTTTGTGGTAGTGGTTGTTGGAATGAACGTTGAAATAGCCATCTTTTCCGAGAAGTTTGGAAAAAACTTGTTAATGGCTGGGATACTAGTTTTTGCAAGGACACGTTTTTTTGAAATCCACCTGTCATGCTTGGTGTAAATAAAGGGCAGTATTTGCAAAAGAACCCTTTTTTGGAATCTGAAAGTACGAGCCATTCAAATGAGTCCAAATGATTTTTACCAGCATATTTTTTTTCAATGTTTCCTTTTTTGTTATCCTCAGAATAAGAGTAAGCATAGTTACCAGGAGGAATCCAATGATTAGTGAGTAGCTCATACTTGTCAAAGTCAGTAATGGTTTTTCCAATAACTCTCTCAATGTCGTGATAAAACTCACGGTGAAGGTTGTCACTCACTTTCATTAGCTTTGATGGAGACGACTCAAAGTGTAGCATTTCAGCGTTTTCTTGAATTGGTTGTAAATCATTTGATGAAGAGGCTGCATTGGCTGTAGAGTCTGCAACAACAGAAACAACAAAATATGTAACTCGTGTTTTTTTCTTTCACTTAAACTCACAAACAGATGACTGTTTCCAATTACTGTCGTGATATATTGAAGAGGGCATTTCTTACAACTCATACTAACAACTGTAATCCGACTTGTGAATGTATTGCTTGAATAATATAAACCTTCTCAAAATAGTAAATCTTACTCTGTTAACATTAACTTTACCTTATAAACATGTTTTATTTTTATACTTTTACACTATATCTGAAATATTCTTTTATTTACATTGTTTGTTTACAACAATTTGGCGATCGCAAACCACGGAAATGACGTTCATCGGCGTTCCTGAGCTCTTGGTGTTCTGGGGGCCAATTTGAACATCACAATCGTGATAAGCGACCTCGAAAACCCCCCGGGTACCGATTTGTGCCGATTTTGACTCTTATTTACAAAGTTTTGAAATCTTCCAAAAGGCGTCTCAAAAAATGCATTTTTGGCTGAATATATTGAATATAATTCACATATTCAATATATAGATATAATCAGTCAGTTACTTGCGTAATAAAGGAATTTATAACGATTTTTGCCTTAACAAATGTCGATATAAGGTAATTGTAACATTATTATATTTGTATACGTCAGTAAAATTTGTTTACATTGCCTATCTACAGTACAGGACAAGTGGTTAGATTGTGAAACAATTATAAATCATTTATCAATAAATTATTTCGAGAATTACCGACATAAATATAAATTTCCACTTTTTAATCTCACTTTAAAACGAAAAATCAGTGTAATTACCTCGAAAGTGCTTCTATCGCATCCATTATGGGTGAAAACAGTTCAAATATACAAGAAGTCGTCAGGAAAATATTAGCTGCAGATGAATTTGAAAATATAAACGTCAACTTAGAAGAATCCACAGAAGCAAATCGGGTATTTGCCAACGTAACAGCAACCAAACGAGGGGCTTCTCAAGATTTAAAACTAGTGGCTGATGTAGGAAAAAGTGACAATGTTTCGGAAGCATTTAGGAGAGAAGCATATATATTGAAAAATGTAATTCCACTATTTTTAGACTTGCAGAAGTATGTGAAGATACAAAATCCTTTAACAGCCTTTCCGAAATGTTACAATTATCTGGATCAAGACGGAGTTGGAGTTATAGTTCTTGAAAATTTGGAAAAGGCAGGGTTTGAAAAAATAAAAGGGGATTTGAATGAACATAACTTCAACCTGGTACTGAAAACGATTGCAAAGTTCCATGGTCTTTCTCTAGGATTACGTCATCTTCATGGGGAAAAATTTGATGAACTACTTGGAAATTGTCGTATAATAAGTGAAAATATGTTTGAGGAATTAGCACAATTTTTCAACTCTCGTTTGGAAAAGCTGAAATTCAATTTAAAGTTGCGTATGAGATTAGATTTGTTGAAAAAATTCGAGAAGGCACTAGAGAATTTCAGTGGCAACAAGATACTGGAAATCCTGAATGAAAAAGTCGAAAAGTCAGTATTGGTTCATGGAAATTATCATCACAACAGTGTTTTACTGAAGCTTCAGGTATGTACTCTTATTATCAATTTACTGCCAAAATAAGTTCTACATTCTTCAACTACACTCGCCAATTTCATATAATTTCAGTGGAAGATTGTTTCAGTCACTTATTAGTAATGATTTCATCTGCTATTTCATGGGATCGTGAATATTTATTAGCAAAATAATTGTAGCGAAGCTAGTACAGAAAATGAGTTTCTCAATTGTTATACGTTTGCTTAGATTAGAATCAATTAATGCCGAGGGGTATTCTGCCCCCCTATCGGAGCTACTTCTACAGCTGCCTTCTAGTTCCAGAGTTCTAATGAACTTCAGTTAGAAGTTTAGAAATGTATTTATTTACAATAATTTGTGATAATAATATTTGCATGGGTCTCAAAGGACATACATGTACATAGTCGCCGATGGCCTGGCAATTCCTGTTAGCTTTGTGTGGGTCTGGTCGTAACACATCTCCTTGCTGCAAGCATTATCCATTTGTAGTCATTTATCAATGTTATTTTTTGCCATTAATATAAAAATCCCCAGCTTTTGCGACTTATGTGTCCCTTAAAAGCAACTAAAAAACAGGGTAATGAAGTCCAGTATTTGGGATGACTCCAAGGAAGATAAATCCTCGCTCCTAGAAGAATTTTGTCCGAAGTATTTTTTGCATTGGCTTGCAATGGCAAGGCATTGTAGAATATGGCCATCCAGAGTTTCTCCTCCCTTTCCACAGAATCTACACTAGTTTCTGCTAGACCTGTTCTCATTAGGTGCTTCCTTGAGCGACAGTGCCATGTAAGAAAGCCCGTGAGTAGATGTAGCTCATTTTTACTGAGAACAAAATACTTACAGTGTCAACGTTCTGTAGGAACTTTTTGAGTGGTCCAGTCTGGGGAGTCTCTTCTCTTTTGGTTTCCTCCTTCTGCCGAAACTCTTTCTCGTAGGAGATGCGTTTGCTTACTAGTAGTCATAATGGATTACAGTTTCGTAAAGTGTTGCACAACTTCTACGTCCCATTCTAAGAATATATTTTTAGGTAATTCAATATAAATTGAATAAAAGCATTATTTTCCATTCAAAGTTTAACAGTATATTCAACTGTTCTTCTTCATTTGATATGGCAATACGTGTCTCTCACAAAAAGTTATGATTGGCATTGACATAATGGGTAATATTTACAAATTTGTTTAGACTTGGACATCGTCGATTTGGATACAATTTTAAATTTTAAATATTCTCGTCTTGCAGCACGCTTATTATTGTTATTTTTGATATATATATATATATATATATATATATATATATATATATAAATATATATATATATGTATATATATATATGTATATATATATATGTATATATATATATGTATATATATATATATATATATATATATATATATATATATATATATATATATATATATATATATATATATATGCTAAGGTCGATCCTGGTCATTCTTGGCTCATTTCGATCTGCGCATGCGTCAATCATGAGGCAGCCGTAGCCAGCTAGTACCGTGTGCGCATGTCATCCACCTTGTGCCATGAATGCTGGTGACGTCACACCTGCTCAGTCAGTTGATAATGTCATGTGCATTAAGAAAAATGGGGTAGAGTAAGTCAAAATAAAAAAACAATTGAATAAACTAACATTTTATTACACAATAATATATAAAATTGAAAAGTATATTCAATCAAAATCATAAACTAATATATCAATAAGTTTTATTCTGATAAATGTGTAATATGTAAATTTTAAGGTATATTGTAAAGAATATTAAAATGGTTGGAACTTAATCGACATCCATATAAGCATTAATCGAATTGTGCTTCCATGGTAAGGTTTCATCAGAACCAGGAACAATTAATCGTTAATCAACCTTGGGACCCAACGCTACTTTTTCCTTAACAATTGAATGCACAAGACGTTTCTGCGTGAAGGTATCAAGGCATTCTTCATAGTCTTCAAAAGTGATTACTGATTACAGACTTCACAACTGACGACTTTACCCCTTCAGCTTTTTCAAATATTCCAACGTTTCGAATAAGGCAGTCTATTTCTTCTTTATCGTAACCATAATTTGCAAGACGTTTTCGTTATTCCGCTAGACCATCTTCAGAGGTTCGTAACCGCGTTTCATACAATATAGATCGTAACCCAATATAATCGTTCATTATCATACCATTGTTGTCATCATTCATCATCCCAAGAACCTTCTCATTAACTTGAGGAATTCCGTAAACTTTATCTAGAGGATAGTCTGAGGTGGCGAAATATTTATAACAATCCGTGTTCATTACTTCACAGGGATCTAGATCTCGATCATATATAAGACTATCGGTATCAGTATACAGCACAGTACAATTTTCGCTAAATCGGTTAGCCATGTACTCATAGTAAAAATCATAGATCTAGATTTTTGCTAGATCTAAAATTGCCTTTTCTACATACATTGGTTTATTTAACCATATTTGCAGCTTTCTTAATTCAGAATTAGGTTTTCACTAAAAAACGTCCTATATTCAAACTCTGGCTTAGCTGTATACGATCCAGCACCACATCGGCCACTCCAATAAGAAATTTGCTTCACATCAACGCGCTTTCGCACGTTCTCCATGGTCTTTCCGAAAACATCGTGGTTCATGGGTTTGAACAAATTCTTTTCGAAATCATTCTTCGCAGCCTTACGTAACTTGTTGTGTAAGTCAATGTAAGGTTTTAACCAGGGACACTACTTAAATTTTAACACACGATGTTTTTTTGTTAAAACAAGCCCATTCTCTAACGCTTGCTTCACTGCTCGATAATGTATTATATATTTTGCTTAATTAGTCAGGGTACCCATCAACTTAGTAGCATCATTCGATCTTGTAACAGGCATTATGGTCTTAGCATTGAGGTGTTCGGGGCAAAATAGTATATCCTCGTGCAAATCATGAGGATAATCCAAATCAACCTCGAGCATGTACCCCTCAGAAGCATCATCTACAATTTGTGTAACGTTAATATTTGTATCGCGCCACTCGAATCCTCCATATGGTAATTCTTGTCTCATCACCCATTCATACTAATTGTTAACGTCAAAATACATTATTTCGTTGGTTTTGAAGGATTATAAGCGGGCACATACTTATTGTTGACTCGAACACGACGTTTTCCGCATACTTGACTAAGTCCTCCACGTATACCACGCTCAACAAACAAAAACATGTCTACATCAGTCAGAAGCTCCAATTCGTGTCCAGTATGTTTTAGCATAGCATCCAATATATGTTATATTTAGCAATACAACTGGAACGAAACTGCTTAAAAATGTCAGCAAGAAGAAGAACATGCCACTTCATATACAACTCTACATAGTTACCTAAGGTTTAACATTGAAACGTTTTCCAAACGCGTTGTGTTCGACTATAAAGTCTACGTGAGCAGGGTTTAACTTCGAGATTATTACAGAAATATTCCATAGGCAGTAAACTTGTTTCTTCAAAGCGTCCGAAAGAATCGAAATAGTCATAAGGCATTTAACATTGTGAAGTTAACATTGTGATTTGTTCCTCGGGAACACTAGAAAACTGGGATCTCAAATTAGAAAATTCTGTTAAATACGTGGCGATTTTATCAAAAGATGATGCCATGAATCAGAAACTATCGATAAATCTGAACTGGATTCGTGTATCTTCAATATGGTTTGTGAAGGAAATATTTTTTTTTGTAATAGGAAGCAAATCAATAGTCATATAGTCATGCGTGTAGCAATGTCTTCGATGTTGAAATTTGCATCATAACCAGATAAGTTGTGGAACACTACATTAACAGTAGGTGAATCCTGATAGTTAATATTGCACTCCTTATGCGCTGCACCTCTATAGTTGTTTTCAGGAATGAGATGATCATGATCTCTAACTTTCTTTAATCAGTAGAGGAAAATGGATTTTCACAAATATGACATTCAGTAGCAACTTGAAACTGCCATTCTTGATACGGAGTCATGTGAATTCTATAAGGACAAATGAATACCATATTGATATCTTGAGCAAGAAGATTCATTTCATCGGCAAACCAACGCATACCATCTCCACCCAAATAACTTTTGTAAAAGGAAAGTGTGTCATCGTATGAACACTTGAAGTAATAACCAACAGCAGCAGGGATAAGCTGTTGTGGCTTCTTAGAATCCCCAGTCTGCTTCAGAATACTCTCGAGATCGGCATATACTAAAAAAGTGCCTTTAACTTATTTTTAAAGATTTTGAGTTAATGAACGTTTTCTCCAGTTCTGGCATCTTAGCGGCACAGTCGTTTCCATACGATCTACGGCATCAGCATCTAGCTTACTTTTTTAAGCTAAGTACTGACTTAAATACTTTAGAAATTTACTGTCCATGATTTTGCAACGTATGAAAGCTAGAACTATAAAAGTATATATTTTGGTTAAAATAAAAGAGCGCCCTATACAAAAAAATATAATATTCTTATGTTAAACCCGTAATACAAAAACATTACTGGTGTGCAAAGAATATTTTATTAAAATTAATTCATACTCCTACAACTTTAATATAAAACTTTCTTGGTACATATGTGCATATAATACAATATGATAAAATTTTTATTCAAAATAATGAATTATACTGTAAGTTCTACAAAATAACTTTCATTACTGCGTACTAGACACAATTTAATTTTTAATATTGCAAGGTTTACGATTAGTTCACCACTAGAAGCCATTTTGAAACTTGCCAATAGCACTTTTCAGCGGGAGTTGAAAAGTGTTGTACTGTTTTGTACAATAATACCTGGGAATGCAATATTATCTCTACAAAAAAATCCATCATAAATACAAATTATTGATGGTGCAGTACTTGTTGAGATACCAGTTGAAGCGTGTAAACGACTAAAATGTGGTTAAAGTGTTATTGGCGTTCTCAAAAAGGCAAAATAATTCTGCTAGTTGAGAGATTAGCTGTCAATACAATCTATTATCTAAATTAAATTATGTAAAATATAATCTAGATAACATTAGGTAAATAATTTTATCGTACTAACCATAATTTATTGTTAGGATGTGTAGAAACACTCTAAAATTAACACCTGGGTTGATAATGATTATTATTAATAATATTAAAATGAAAAATTCTGATTAAAACATATTATACTTTTAATCATAAGATTCCGCGTGTATATTTAGTACATCTATATATTGCAAGTAAGGTTTAGGGAAATTCAAAAAATAATATATATTATGCATTGGTTTCAAATAATTTATAACATGTATCACTGTCACATACACACTCCATAACAACACCGTTTTATTTTTCCTTTTCATACAGATAATAAAGTCGACATGAAAAATTTATTTTTTAATTAAGACACTCATTATTTTAATTTTCTCTTAATTTTATTTTCAATAAGTATTATTTGTTTAATGTTTATTGATTTTAACTATTTGTACATAGGTGATTTGACATGTTTATTTACAAAACAGTACGAAAAAGATGGCTGAACTGCACACATGCGCACAAAAAATAATTGTGATGAAAAGGTCTATATTGTAATCAGTCTTCATTCATTAGACTTCAGTGTTAAATTGATTAGTTTAAAGGCGATAACATTTAGCCAAATAAAAGAGCTTGGCATATAAAAGTACCACTTACTGCTATTAAACAATCTGTCGTCCAGTATTCAATCTCATATATTGGAAAATTAATCAATAATACTTTATAATATGAATGTTATTAAGACACAATCCGTGTAATTAGGTTAATAGACCTGTATGGATTTTTAATAAATAAATAAGAGAAATAAAGGGATGGTCAAAGTATAAACAATAACCCTGTTTCATTGAACTTATTTGAGCGAATATAGAAGAACCAGTGGCAAGGCTAAATAGAACCTTTGAACTTACAGATGTTCGAAATTTTCTTTAAAAGTTAATGACGCCGTAAAAGCACAAAAATGTATAAAGGTGGAATAAAATATGTGGAAAATAGATTTTTCAAATGATAACTAAGTGAAACAAGTTATTGCTATTTTGAATGAAAATAATAGTGACACGGAGAGTGAAAGTGATTATGAATAAAAATCACTAAATACTTATATACTCGAATTATAGAAATAATTTCAGTATTTATTAAATACAAAATGCTAAGCAACAAAAAGATTTTCTTTTGTTTTAAATTTCTTTATCTCCGCTCCCCCTTTTATGAATATAAGTTCTCGATAAGAATAATTGGAACTGCTATCGTCGAATGCGTTAGTGAAATTTTAAAAATTGCTCTACATCGAGTATTCACTTGATCGAATAATATTATTTATAAGGTTAATCTATACAGGGTGGTCCTTAAGTAATTGTACATAGAAGTATGGTAGAATCCTGACTTTAAAATATCACGATTTAAACCAACTTGCTTTAATAAAATGTTGCTAATCAGGAATATACAGGATGTTAAAGGTTATATTTTAAAATTTCTTTTTTGCAATAACTATAACGTTTTTGGATATGTATTCATAAAAATTTGGTAATAGAGGTTTTTGGACGAAAAATAACGATCTGGTACCTACTTTGATGCCATTTGTAGAGGGCGCTACATAGGCCACATTTATGGCATCAATATGCCCTAAAAATTGTTGCTGTTTAAGTTAGCGCTATTTTTGTAAAAGGATATTAAAGCCACGTTATTTCAATAGAAAAAAGGTATACTTGTTATTAACCTTACAACTTAACGATTTACGATATAATCGCATTTTAGGAATCAGCTGCATGATTATTAATGAAAACATTTAGAAAACAAATTAGAAAAACTCAGCTAAATAACATTATATCTTCAACTGTGTCACATTAAATGTTCGACATGTCATCCATTCTTGCCGATGCATTTATTTACACGTTCCATAAAAGATCGTCTAATATTAACCCATTAGCGCCGAGAAAAGAAAATTCTTTATGTATGCAATAATTTCATTCAAAACTGTGCTAAAACATCTTATTTTTATTAAATTGAAGCAAAAATAAAGAAAAAATCTTTTTTTTGGAAAAAAAATGGTGGTCCCATATGGGACCACTAGGCGTTCGCCAAGATCAAATATGGAAAAAATTTATTAATTTGTCCCATTTGTATGAAATAGTTTAAAACATGAAATACAAAGCCCAACGTTGCATTTTTCGCACATTGTACGCCCTTTTGAACTGCAAGCTGGCATGGCGCACCTCTTTTGCCCTCAGGTACAGAGAAAATCCAATGATCCTTGCGGTCAAATCTGACACAATCAGACACTCTAAAATCACTTCCCGCTGCTCTACCTACTTTTCCAGTTCTTTTAGCGGGGACATTATATGTCGTTAAGTAGGTCTGAAAATTGAATGGATAGTAAACATTTTGTAAACAGTTTGTATAGATATACTCTCACCTGACAAATACTTCTTCTAAACTCTAAGTGGCTGATATTCTTTCCTGATTTCCGACACATCGTCCAAGCATTTTGGAGAGCTGCGTCGATGAGGTAAGTAAATATTGGCCAGTACCATTTTTTGGAATGTATGTCGACTCGATAACTGCAAAAAAATTACCCATATATTTTCGTTTATAGGAATATTGCTCTTTATATCTTACCAAGATATATTACTGTCCATGAGATCTGTTGCTCCCATGCTGTTATTATACTGCGAAAGAAGATATGGCCTAGGTACTTGTATAGTCTTGCTTTTTTTTCGAATATCTCTCTACATTTTTGACCGGCTGAACACCAAAACATGTGCTTGCGACTGTTACAACCTTGTGGTCCCTCCAACGAACGTATTGAATACCAGTCTCCTTATTCAATGTCGAACAATATTCTCCCCGGGCCCTTTTTTCCATCGTCTTTTTAGAAACAAGTGGGCAATTTCTAGGAATTCTATTATCTCTCACAGTACCGGTAACCTCGTACCCATTAGTTTTTAGAGTACTTAACAAGTTTGTACTGGTAAATAAATTATCAACGAAAAACTTGTATCTGAGAGATCCTTTCTCACCCAATTCTTCGATCATCTGTACCATGGGAGCTGTAGCTTTTCCGAAATTTTTTTGGTATTCCTCATTAGATCTAGGGTTTTTTCCCTGATATACTTCAAAGTTTATCAAATATCCACTAGGTGTATTCATACACCACACCTTATAGCCAAATCTTACAGGCTTTCCTCTGATAAACTGTTTGCATCCATGATGCCCAAAGTAGCGTATCATGGATTCATCGTAAGCAATATTTTCTTCTGGGACAAAATGCTCTAAGAACGATTTTTTGAGCATATCTGTAAGTGGTCTGAGTTTGTACATTTTGTCATTTTTATCTATATTGTTATTGTCTGCAAAATGAATAAAACGGCAAATTTGTAGAAACCTGTCCCGTCTCATGGCATCAGACACCAGAGTATTTTGCATATCAGGGCTTCTTTCCCAGTAGCTTCTTTTAGATGGTAGCTTATTGTATCCGCTTATTAAGAGAATTGCAATAAATACTTTCAATTCAGAAAGAGTCACGTTCGGTTGATTTATAAGTTGAGCATATTTTCCTGTTTCAGAAACTATCATTCCTAGCAACTCATCAATAAAAAACAATTCAAACAGTTGCACACAACTCATATCTGAATATTTATTGTAATCCCCTTTTGGAAAGTTGCGCGGCGTATAATGAAGGTCTCCGTCAATAAAAGTTGTAGGTTCTGGCAGAGAAATTGCCAGGCGGCGATTTGCAAAAGTTTTTATTTGGCTATTTACGTTTTGCAACTCGTTGTCATCATAACTTGCTTCTAGGTCTGACTGTACAACTCCTAGACGTTCAGAGTCTGCAAATACAACTTCCGCACCAGCACGAAGTTGACGAGCATTCATGTTATCCGGGTTACCACCTTCGTCTTCGTCACCTGAGTCCTCATCCGTAAGGAAATTTGATTCAGGCGGCTCAAAAAAAATGTCTGTTATATCATCTTCTTCAAATGCCAAATATATAGCTTCCTTTAGTGTCAGTCCACTGAAATTATAAAAATATAAATTTTGACTACATAACCGCCTAGTGGGTCCATATGGGTACAGCAATATTTACACTAATTTTTAACTGTTACTTGTAATCTTGATACAAAAATATATACATTAAGTGATATTTTAAGATCTTTTGAAATATGTAAAATTGATTTGATCCTAATATTCCGAAAAAAAGGTACTGAAAATATACTTACACCAATCGGATGTCCATTATCAAACACTTTTGACCCAGTGATATGGAACAGAGAGGATACGACATATGTAAATGATTTATGGTACCGGTTCGCCATATTGTTTCGTATTTTATGTCAAAATATCGTGAATGTTAGCTTAGTGCTATTATTTGCAAAGTGAAATAAGTTTCATTGTTATTTTTGATAAAATATTTTGTTCATAATGTCTTCTTGTGCATTACGTAGTTGCAAGAGCTGCAGTCGTCTTGATAAAAAAGAAACCTCCGGAATAACATTTCATAGGTTAGTTACAACTTTTGTAAATAACATGCAGAGAAGTATTAAGTCGATATCCAAGTTACGCTAAATCATTTGTCTAGAAAGCACATATATTTTACCACTTAGTGTAGAAATTGTTCTGAAATTAGATGCTTTTTAGATTTACTGATGAGATATCTGTGTTATTCATTTCAGGCTTGAAATGAAAATAGAAATTATTTTTAGGTTTCCGAAAGATGCTGAACGGAAAAAATTATGGATTAAGTTTGTTAATCGACCAAATTGAAAGCCTACAAAATATAGTTCTCTTTGTTCCAAACATTTTTTAGAAGAATATTTCGATCGGACATCTCTATGTTATGTTCGGTTGAGAGATAATGCAATTCCTACAATCAAAGATGAGGTATTGAATATGTATTCGACAACTATTCATTTAGCATTAGTTTCTGATTTTTATGTACATCTGAATATGCAATTTAATTTTAGAAAGTTACTTCACCACCACATGAAATTAGAATATGTGAGGCTCAGGTTTATAAATCAGTTGATATCAACATTATGGGTCCATCAACATCTACAACAAATGTTACGTCTGTTGAACATTCAACATTCACTTCTAATAAAGATTTTTTTGTTGTGCCCTCAACATCCACTGATAACATTTTAGTGACACCAAGAAAACAGCAACTAATTAATAAATTACATTATTCTGAAAAAATTAGTACTGAAAGAAGGAAGAATTTGAGAAATATGAGAAGAAAACTATTCCGAAGAGATAAAAATTTATTAACCATGAAGCAAATGATTTCTCAACTGAAAAAGAAAAATTTTATTCAAGAACAAACATTAGATGTTCTTGAAAAAATGGGTGGTCCCTCAGAACTTTTTTGTAGGCAATTTGGGAAAAGTAAGAAGAAGGCTTTACCGAAAAAATATTCTGCGTATTTAAGAGCATTTGCTCTTACTTTACATTTTTATTCACCTTCTGCCTACAATTACGTCAGAAGAATTCAATACTTGTTTACCCCATACAAGAACACTCAGTAGGTGGTATCAGAGTATCAATGGAGAGCCTGGATTCACAAAAGAAGCATTGGATGCTCTTCGATTGTAAGCAGCGAATACAGAATCAAAAATTATCTGTAGTTTAATCATCGATGAAATGCATATTCGCCAACAAGAAGAATGGGTGCCGCAAAAAAATAAATGTTATGGGTATATTGATTTTGGGACAGGATCGACAGAACATACTTTGGCAAAAGAATCGCTTGCGTTTCTGTTGAATTGTGTTATTGGTAACTGGAAAATTCCAGTTGGATATTTTTTGACAGCAGGTTCTACAGGAGATCAAAAAAAGGTTTGGTTCTAAACTGTCTTCAAAAGTGTCACTAAATTGGTGTAGAGGTTGTAAGTTTAACTTTTGATGGTGCTCCAGTTAATTTAACTATGGCAAAACGATTAGGTTGTAATTTAAATTATAATAATCTAACAACTACTTTCAAGCATCCTTGCACAAACAAGAATATCGTAATAATTTTAGATCCTAGCCACACGATAAAATTGGTTCGAAATACTTTAGGGGGGAAGTATTCACTTGTTGGTAGCAATAATGGTATTACAGAATGGAGATATTTTGAAGAATTGAATAATTTACAGGAGAAGGAATGTTTTCATTTAGCAAACAAATTGCGAAGTCAACATATTCATTTCCGCAAACAAAAAATGAAAGTATCACTTGCTTCCCAATTATTTAGTGAGAGTGTTGCAAAAGCCTTTGAATTTTGTAATGAATTATCTCTACCCCAGTTTCAAGGTGTTGAAGCAAAAGTACATTTTGTTAAAGTAATGAATTATTTATTTGATGTTTTGAACTCTAGAAATCTGTTACAACTTGGTTATAAAAAGCCATTTTAAATACAACTGATGAATATATAACTAAGTTAAAAACTCATGTAGATGGTAATCCCATTTTAAATTCGGACAGGCATATATGATTTTTAGGATTCAAGATAAGTATACAGAGTTTAAAAATTCTTTTCAAGGATTTAATCATTACAGAAACTTTAAAATTTCTGCCATTCTATAAATTTTCTCAAGATCACTTGGAATTATTCTTTTCTACAATTCGTTCAAAAGGTGGATTTTATAATAATCCAAGTGCTCGACACTTTCAATCAGCATATAAAAATTTTTTATTTCATGTAGAACTTAAAGATGGTTTTCGTGGAAATTGTATTCCACTGGAGCAACTATCAATTTTAAATTGTGATCCCGTACGTCATATCAACATTACATCTCGAGAGTACCCATTTTGTGACCAGGATGACGATCACTATGACATATTGGAAGCAGCTGAATTAGACCATTATTATTTTGCAGATACATTTTCAGAGTATTCAACATACATTATTGCATATATAGCAGGTTATGTTGTATTTTATCTCCAAAAGAAAATAATATGTAATGAATGTCTAAACGTGTTGACGAATGAATCAAAGAATTTAAGTGTATATGGTTTTATTAATAAAAAAGAAAAGAAAAATTTACAGTATCCATCTGAAGATGTATTAGAAATATGTTTTTTTTAGTGAAAAAATAATCAAACAAATTATTTCAGCATCTGACAATGTATGTCATGATGCCATAATAAATATAATTTTAAAATGATTTATTATTAAAAATATTTTTTCTGAGTTAATAGTTCATAGTTTCAATCAGTTTGGCTTAGATAACCATAGAACATTGTTGATAAAGTCTTTTGCAAGTAGATATGTGAATATAAGAATGTATTATATTTCTGAAAATAAAAGAAGGCCACTTAGTATAAGAAATTTCCACAATAAAGTTGTACTTTTTAAAGGTCGCTAGGTAAACATTATTAGTTTAATGCACTAGTTTGTTAATGAAGGTGATTAATAAACGAAACTGTTTAAAGCACGAACGAGCGATAGACGATTAATCGTTATATAAAAACTAAAATATTTGTAGTATTCATAGAATAAATACCTACTTCTGAGAAATATATTTCTAATTATACAATCTCATTCATAGGATCATCATTACCAAGTTTATTTATATAATTTAATAATAAAATACATTATTAATAGTACATTTGAATATTTTTTAAATACGGGCCTGATTCTTCGCCATATTGATACGGATATAAGCCACACCCACCGGTCCCATTTTTGATATTAGGAAATTGGTCTATATGTCTTCTCCCTTCATTACAACTAACTGTTTTTACCACAATACGAATTTCTAACTTCCGTTGCTTGAGAAATCTAATAAACAACTGATGAGTATTCATCAACGCGGGTCCAGACAAGTCTAAATTAAGTGTTCATGCGGTAAACGTAATTTTGGTTGCCTATTTTATTATACTTTTATTGTGTTAAACGATACCTTTACAGCTGGGTCCATATGGTGACTGTAGGCGCCAATGGGTTAAACAACATCATTGGATCAAAAAAACCTGCTGCTCTATTTATTTCTTTCCAAAGTAATAATTATTCATTTCCGAAACTATTTACGTAGTAAGCTGACGTCACGAATGAATTTGACAGCAAAGCATTCGATTTGTTTCAATATTATGTCAATCTTGTAATATTTAGTTTGCATTTTATTGGTAAAAAAGCGGAAAATGCCGAGGCATAATAATTATTCAAATACAGATATGAGATATATGGTTGCTATTTACTGTCAGCAAAATTTTGATGCGCGTGCTGCGAAACGAGAATATTTGAGAAGATATCCAAGCAGGTAGCAACCTAATCATCAAACATTCAAAAATCTATTTAGGAATTTAGGCGAAAGTGGTTCGTTTTGTCCTAAGCGTGATATCTATGGCCGACCAAGAATAATTACGCCTGATAAAGATGACACGGCGTTTATCTGCTGCTTTAGAAATCAGTGAAAGTTCTATTTTATAAAGAATACACCTCCAGAAGTATCACCCATACCATTTTATTCTGGTACAAAATTTATTGCCAGCAGATATACCGTTAAGATACCAATTTGCAAGTGCTATCCGAAACAGGAAAAATCTTGATCACACCATCGTCAACAGAATATTATTTACCGACGAAGCTACCTTCAACCGCCGTGGTATTTTCAATTTAAGGAACAATCATCTTTGCTCTATTGAAAATCCCCATGATAAACGAGTAATCAATTTCCAATATGAATTCAAAATGAACGTATGGTGTGGTATCATTGGTAACAATTTCTTAGGACCATATGAGTTACCTCGTAATTTGAATGGTGAGAACTACTTACATTTTTTGTAAAATGATTTCATTAATCTATTGGAAGAATTGCCAGTGTATATGAGACCAAATATGTGGTTCATGCAAGATGGTGTACCGCCTAATTATACGAGAGCAGTCAAAACATATTTAAATAACAAATTTCCTAAACGCTGGATTGGTCGTGGTAGCCATTTTCCTTGGCCAGTACGTAGTCTAGACTTGAATCCTCTCGATTTCTGTGTATCAGGTGCAGTAAAACAACGAGTTTATAAGGATCCCATAAATACCAGCGACCAACTTTGAGAAGAAAAAACAGAGTAGCGGGTTGATGTTTAATGTTAGACAATCTTTAATGGAGCGTGTAGATAAATGCATCGACAATAATGCAGGACATATCGAACATTTAAATTGACATAATTGAAGTTATAATGTTATTTAGCTGAGTTTTTTTTTAATTTGCTTTCTAAATGTTTTCAATAATAATCATGCAGCTGATCTCTAAAATGCGATTATATCGTAAACCGTTAAGTTTTAAGGTTAATAACAGTTATACCTTTTTTCTATTAAAATAACGTGGCTTTAATATTCTTCTACAAAAATACCGCTAACTTAAACAGCAAACAATTTTAGGGCACATTGATTCCACAAATGTGGCCTATGTAGCGCCATCTACAAATTATATCGATGTAGGTACCAGATTATAACTTTTCGTGCCCAAAAACCTATATTTCCTAATTTTTATGTATACATATCCAGAAACGTTAAAGTTATTGCAAAAAAAAATTTGAAAGTTAACCTTTAAATTCCTGTATATTCCTTATTAGCAACATTTTATTAGAGCAAGTTGAATCGTAATATTTTAAAGTCAGGAATCTACCATAGTTCTTTGTACAATTACTTTAGGACCACCCTGTATATCTTATAGTAAGTACATCAGTGAACACATAAGGTTTGTTCCAACTTCATTGAAAACCGTTCAGCAACTGTCACGCTCATGCGTACTACTAAAAAATAACACTTTTTTAGTACTGCGTATACTTTTTTAGTACTGTGCATGTGCGTGACCGTTGCTGAATATAATTATTGGATTCTTGGATCAAAACATGAGCACACTCCAGAGTTCTAAAAAGATATAGGTAGTCTTTCCGCAACACGGTGTAGTTGATTTCATATCTAAATGCATATTTTTTTTTTGTTTAAATTCAATGATTTACATATATAAGATGTTGTATTACGGGGTTAATTTTTTTATATCCAATGGAGGCGCTGCCTCATGAGTTCCAGCACAGCGCTTAGAAATCGGTTGGATAAAAAAAGGTTAAGTCAATATCACATTTTTTTATTTCATGTATTAACAAGATTACTCCGTTTTGGAATTAAAAATAGTCAGTTAGGAAAATATTTAGTCGGTGTATCTTTTCTATATGATGTTTTAGAGATATCTCGCGAAATACATTAATTTGGGTTAATGTGTGAACGATAAAGTAATGCAACATCCATTTGCTTATCTGGAATTCGCATTACAATGTTAATTTATTACTGAAATTTATCGAATCATCGATCATTCGCCATATGGATAGGTTTTTATAAACAATCCACTCTTAAATTCACTTTTACTCAATATAAAATTCATCAGTAACTTGTCCAATGAGAGCAAATAAAACATAAAGAAGTATAGAAACATTAAATACAGTGTGGAAACGACTTATATGGAATAAAATTCTTTATGTCATTATTTTGGAAAATTATAAAAAATGCCGAGACACGTCAACTTTTGAATTTAGTACAGGGTGATTCACGCAAGTATGCCATAGTCGGTGTTGTTGTTTTTTTAATGAAACACCCTGTATATTTGCATCTTAATGAACCGATTCCAACAAACTAAATAATGTATGGTCAATTATGGATCATACAGGGTGAAATTTTAAAATTAATAATTTATTACACTTGAAATATTGGTACTTTTTTAAATTAGCTAAATATGGATTTATCAGAAATCTAAACTAACTAATTATTAGACGTATTTGTTATTAAACAAAACCTGCTACGCCCATGAATTTTATCATAAAATACCTAAAAATTGCCTAAAAACGCAAATAATTAAACAAAAACGGTAAATAATGTGGATTGTTTTTAATCGGTAAATAATGTGGATTGTTTTTTATTCTGTCAGTTGTTGATGTGTTTATACTGAAAAAGTAGAATATTTGTCAAACACTCTTTCCTTGTCGGCATAACAATGAAATATTCAACTGAGACTCACCGAATTGAGATTTTAATGATGATCGGGTATGGGGATAACTGCAGAAGTCAAGTTGAAGTGGCAAACTTATTTAATCACAGGTATCCCGAATTGCCTAATATTTCACAAACTACTGTGTCTAAAATTCATGCACAATTCAGAGAACTTGGACATGTCAAACCATTGAAAAGAAAATCACACTTCGTTGAAGATGATGTGAGAGTGGATATTTTGTGTCCAAGAGAATCCAACTTCTAGTACACGTCAAATTGCCCGTGAAAATAATGTTAGTCATACAACTGTTCTAGGATGTCTTCATAAAGAAAAACTTCATCCCTACAAATTAACTTTTATGCAGGAGTTAACAGAAGACGATCCAGATCGTAGAATGGATTTCTGCGAAAGATTGATGAATAAGCTGAACAGAAATGAGATAGCTCTTGGTACCATTCTTTTTGCTGACGAATCAACATTCACATTGAATGGAAAGGTAAACCGACAGAACTGTAGATATTGGTCAGCAGAGAGTCCTAATTGGATATGTGAGACACATACTCAGTACCCTCAGAAGGTGAACGTTTGAGCCGGTATCATAGGCGACCATATTAATGATCCTATATTTATAGATGGAAATTTGACAGCTAAAAAATATTTAAATATGCTTAGAAATAAAGTTATTCCTGCGTTGGCTTACTTATATCCCAACGCAATAGATTCTAGCTTACCGAATGAAAATGTTTGGTTCCAGCAAGACGGGGCAACACACCATTATGCTTTGATTGTAAGAACTTATTTAGATGAAATCTTCCCCAATAAATGGATTGGACGAAGAGGTAATATTGAGTGGCCAGCTAGATCACCAGACCTTACGCCGTTAGATTTTTTTCTGTGGGGTTATCTTAAGAACAAAGTATATGCAACACAACCAACTAGCATTGTAGACCTCAAAGACAGGATAACTACAGGAATACAGAATATTTCACCTCAGACTTCAAACAAAGTTAAGGAGGAGTTCTATAAGAGACTGTGCTATTGCCAACAACTAGGTGGAGAACATTTTGAGCATTTATTTTAATGTATTTATGTGTTTAATAACTGTAAAAATAAAAATTTTACCCTGTATAATTCATAATTGACCATACATTATTTAGTTTGTTGGAATCGGTTCATTAAGAGGATTTCAAAAATATGCAAATATATTTCAAATTTCATTAAAAAAAACACCGACTATGGCATACTTGCGTGAATCACCCTGTACATTTAAATTTATGTTTACATAACGCACAACTCAATTCAAAAGTTGCCGTGTCTCGGCATTTTTTATAATTTTCTAAAATAATGACATAAAGACTTTTATTCCATAAGTGGTTTCCACACAGTATAATAAAATTATTGGCACAGTAGACAGATATTCATATCTAAATAAATCGATATGATGTTTTCTGTAGAAAACGATGTGCTTCAATAAGTTGGAGAGAAAGTGGTTGTATAGTTGGCGTAAAACATATAGTGAAGCAACGTAATCGTATATCCCCTTTAAGTTATCTTGCGGAGCTAAACTCTGAAAGGTAATAATATTTTACTGTTTTAAATGAAACTTAGTGTTTTTAGATAATTCCACAATATGTTGAAGAAATGTTGAAAAATCTAAGAAATTTGACAATTGTTTCGATATTAAAAATCGTCGTCAGAATGACAGGCGTTACATTTCATTTGATACCTACCTGATGCCTAATAATTATTTTTGGCTAGACCAAGAAGTGATCTACCTTGTGATTGACTTAATATATGGTAATAGAAAAAAGAAGAAAATATGATATTACAAATATCAAAGCTTAGATATTATTAGCCCTATGGAGATATTCTGGATATATTTTTACCAATTAAGATCAGTATAACCGTGCAATGACATAGAAAACCAGGAAAGCAATATCTGCTGATCTTTACAATTATCACTTTTGAAGACAGTTGAAAAGTGGAGAACTCTCTAGATTTATCTGTTAATTGACGACTTCATATTGTGGGTTTCTTAATTCTTCAAGGAAAGCAAGTTCTTGTTCCTTATCACAAATATGTAGTACTTATAGTTCTGTGTCAGATGTCAATGAATGAATAAAAATCATCGTTAGACAGTCGATAAATGTATTTAATAATTATAAAATTATTAAATACATTTTAACGATAATTAGTTGAAATTATAATAATAAATGAATTTATCGTCAACTGAGCATTTTAAATTATACATTGACTGGGTTATGACGATATCCTCGTATTCCAATCAAGCGAAAAGCCGACAGCTTAAAGTTCGCTCTATATCTTTTACGCCAACTATAAATATATTATTATCATAGGCAACGGCCGTTGCTGAGCGACGAAAGTACACCTCCGCAAAAACCACCACACTAAACAAGCCCAATACAAACTTTCTACGGTATGTAAATCAAACCATCAAAAATCACTCTATATATACAGTAATTTTTATTTTCATACAAAATATCAATTTTTAAATGGCCAAATGACCGAAAAAGTTCGAGATTCTTTTGTTTGAGGGTTTGTTTTGTTTTATAAGGGTTGGATATATTAGAAATAGGGCCCTGATATAGGATACGGTTCCTCTGCAGGGCGAGGGTTGGGTGTTTTTAGATTGGGGTTTGTGTGTGTGCGATCGGTGGAGGGTTGAGTATGTGATTAGAAGAAAGGTTGAATTTTGTTATAGGGGAGTGAAAAATTGAATTCGGAAGTGAGTCACTAAGTCGGCAAAATACTGAATAAAATGGTTGACGGACGTTTTCGGCAAACTGTACCGTCTGAACGCTAGGTGTTACGGAAATTAAACACTTAGACATTAGTCAGGAGGCGTTTGGTCGATATTTGCCCATGGTCGATATTCGACCACTTTCCCCTATATCTGATTTTCGATTAGGACTCAATTGAATTGGATGTTGATGAGTGTTGATTTTTAAATCCATCCTTACGATAGAACTTCCTTCGCCGGCCTTTTTCCTCGATTCTTTCAATACGTCCTAACCCCATATATCGTTGCACTCCAACTGCATGAGATCTGTTAATGTCTCCAACATAGTCTGGTGATTATGTGCCTACAAAAACTTTGCTTGATACTTTTCGTACTATTATTTGTTCTGATTTCTCATGTTCTGATGAAACATGAACATTTGCATTTATTTTCCAGAGCTTGATATTTGATTCCAAATATACCCAGTGTTAGGGTAAGGGAAAACTATTGAAAACTGTATGAGTATCTAAATATGCGGTATAGTGTCCCTTATTCTACCATTGCGTATCGATATTCTAGCGTGAAGGACCACTTGGGAAACCCGAGAATAAGAAAGGATGCTGAATAACTTGGGTTTCACTAAACAATTGGAAACTTAATAATAAATATTTCAAATTAATAGGAATCGTATCAAAATATTTAAATACCTATAGTATTGTGTATACTCAACATTATTCTGATTAGGCACTAACTGTACTTCTCGGAGTAACACTCTGTACAGTGTTTTTAATATTTTCTAGAGATTCTTGGCCAAATATTGCCATTTTAAAAAGACGTTGTATTAGGAAAACTTCAAAATAATCTGACAGTGACAATCACGGTATAGTTTGTTAACATCAAGGCGCATATTTATCAGTTATTGGGAAAGCTAGGAAGCTTCACAACATTTAAAATGATAGTTAATTAGTCGATTTTAAGAAATTGAAGAAATATCATGGGCTGTTTGAATATGCGTGTATTAATCACGGTAAATGGTATGCGGATTGCCCCTGCGAGCAATAAACCGTTTTAAGGTGGCAAGAAAAGCGTCCGTGGACAAATCACTTACAACCTCGATATGAATGGCATTGGTTGCCATACACATGAATATAGCGAAGTAACATTTAAGTACTTGTGCCTTGCGTAGTCGAGATGCTCGAAAGGTACATGAAAATATACTCTCTAAATCGGGAAATCGACGATCTCTCTCACTCCTACTAGGAATACATTGTTTGACGATGTCTTTTTCTCTCTTCCAACGATGGTTGAATCACAATTATGCAATAAACTACGATTGAAAAGAAATGTCTAAGTGTCAGGCATGAATTATTTGGCGAAGACTCTCCTTGCGTTGTTGTCAGATATAAATTATATCTCGGCAACTTAGTTATTAAATAAAGCGCTTTAATAGAGTTTCCGATGGCACCATAATGTATCCAAATATCGGATGTAGCAGGAGAGACAAATGTTGGCCTCTAAATAATTGAAGCGAGTTTATATGATAATCAGATTGATTAAAATCCTGCTCGAAGGTCCAGAAATGTTAGAGTAAGGGGAAAATATCGAGCAGTAGACTGTATGAGTACCTAAGTTTGCGGTATAGCGTCCCTTATTCTCCCATTGCATTTCGATAGTCTAGCGTGAAGGATCACTCGGGAAACACGAGAATAAAAAAGGGTACTGAACAACTAGCTTGAACCAACAGCGTGCGTTTCACACTTAATTTGGGCGTCTTTGTCACTGAACCGCCGGCACTATCAAATACAGTTACTAATGAATACAAGTACCCTTATTCATCACGAATTATTAGGGTTACATTAACTTGCAAAATAGCAGAAGAACAAATAGTAAATAAAATAAACGTGTTATGAAAGCGACGTTTGCGGTAGTTCCAATTGTGACATGGACACTACGAGTACCATAGTTATACTGACTTGGGCCTTAGGGCGGAGGGTTGAACTAGTCGAAAACTTTTCTAGGAATAGAAAGCGAAGTGGCGAATACTTAACTATTAGAGGGGGGACAAATCTTCTAAATAGGAGCGCCTGGGGAAATTATTTCATACTTATTTCTCCACCCAGGCAACTTCTATACTGAAAATATATATTCTATATTATCATGTTTAACGAATACCTTTATTACTGGAGAAATAATTACATATTAAATTCATTCCGACAATTACAAACATATTATCTCTCAAGTACCTAATGTTTCCACGAAAACAATTCCTTGCCAAATCTGATAAGAAAACAAATTTTTCACATAATTATCGATTAGTACAACACTTACCTATTCGTTATTAATGTCATCAGTAACATTGAAATTTTTTTTAACTGAATCACATTTATATTTATCTATTTTGAAATGTTACATGGTTATACAATCTCCTTAAGCAAAATATATATTTTGTGAACATAATACATTATCATACAATCATTCTGTTTTGGTTTATTTGATATATCTCATTGTCCAGGTATTCCTTTATTTATATATGATGGTAGAAAGTGTCGTGAATATGGAATTTCTCGACATCGAGTATGGGTTGTAATTCACAATGAGTTGAGACGGCATATGGTCATCATACATTCAAAACAGATCAATTTATCACAACATCAACCAACTGTAATTGTTTGATGAAAGGCCACATAAACCAAATAATCCACAGAAGACTTTGGGATTCAAGCATCGGCGGACTGGGATTAAATTAAGAAAACTCATCATTATGAATATGCGAAAAATTATAAACTAGAGCGCAAAAAGAAAAAGCTATGAACACACAGTTTTGGTATTTGACAATACAATTCAAAGTCATTTGAGGACACAATAGAAAAATTTTAAAGCCTACTTTATCTGCAAAAGAAGATTTATTCCGATAATATGAATGAACGAGATATGAGTTAAATGCTACGATAGAGTACTGATATAGGTATCCCTAAATTTCAAGCAGCTCATAAGAAATAATGAAAATTGAATTACTATAAACGAGAATTCCTAGATGATGTTATTTTGACAATAAGGGGCAATAAGCGACACAAATTGACAAGAAACTAAAAGATTGTTGGAAGTTTTGTTCGAAGAAACTGAAACTGGCAACAAGACTTTAGTAGAATCAAAGAACTTAAACACTACTTCCATAAATTCTTTATATATTCCCCACTAACGTTCACTGATTTGCTTTTCTGTTCATTGGCCAACTATGAAAAAACTGGGAGACGAATGCTTTTCCAGATAATTTTCTCAACTGTTGCATAGAAATTTTTTGATGGCAATGTCTCACTGAATTGAACACACGTTTATCACTAGTAATACCACTAGAAGAAAAATTATTTCCGGAAATTTTTTTGAACTTACGATTATTTTGATAATTTCCTAAACATATTCTAAAGCGAAAAAAAATTTCTAGGTAAATTTTGATTTCGAATGGTATTTGATAAGAAAACTTTACTACAAAATAGGTTCACAACAAGAGAAATCAGATGGGATGGGTGACATTTTCACCAATGTGAAAACGAATGAAAACAATAGAAGGCTTTGAGCTAATTTGAATCTCAAATTTTGGAAAAGAATAAGTTTGTTGTACCAACTCACTTCGCGCCCGCTTCACCAAATCACAGTTATAGGAAATATTTAGTGTTGTTGAGGTGTAGATCAAGACGACAAGATGGGTCGTTTTGGTCAAAAAAATATAAAAGTAGTTAGGCAAGAAATTGAAAAGTTAACATCCACTTATACCAAAAAATGTAAAGCAAGTGGTTGGAGACAGTTTACTGACTTTTGCCTACAGAAGTCATACAATTTCGATAGAAAATATATATCTGCTGAGGAACTTGGGTTCATTTTGGGAGATTGTGGATTCAAGGCAAGATAGAACCACTGACAAGGAAAGTGTGGTGAAAGTGTCGTGGATCACTATTATGAAACAGTTACAGGAACATTTTCATGAAAAGTACAATCGCAAATTTGATCCTATTTCCGCTGTTGAATTTGTGAATGCTAGAGCTGCTAAGAATGACAAACGTCGGCAACTGCAACAAGACCCGTTTAAAAGAAAGGCTAGAGCATCAGCTTTATCATCAGATGAATAACAAATAATTATTCTGCTTTTTGATGAAAACATTCCGGAGGATCTGCAGAAAAAAATCTTTTATATTGCCGGCTATCAGCTTGGAGGATTGGAGAGGGAGCTTCAGCCTGTATAGAGTACTATATTGAAGAAACTGATAATCAAGGTCATTTAACTGGACGCATTGAATATAACACAGTTTGTTTCAAATATTTATCAAGGGCTTCAAAAAATTAACAGATAGTAAATGGCTGATACCACATTTGAACAATATGAATATATGTCCTGTTTGGCTGTTCAAAAAATTTATAGAAAAAATAAAATTATATATCAAAGCAAATCGTCTGTTCTCAACTGTAAATCCAACGTTGAATTTAACGTACCTCCAAGGGTTGATACAAAAATTGTCCCGTTGGATATAAAACCGTATCGTCGTGGTTTACTTTTTATTCACCAATTTTAGTAACAGAAGCACCAATTTCAGATTTAATATACCTTCTTTCTTTCTTACTAAAGCTAGTATACAATTTTATTTTAGGACCAACTCGAGCATAAATCTATGTGTTACAGTGGCCTGAGAGATTAAAAATGATTTACATTTATTTTGTACCACTTTCAGTAACATGGTGACACCAGTTTCTGCTTTATTATATTTTCTATTTTTTCAAATATTGAATTAAGTTTAGGTACTAAAGCTGGTAGATAATTTTATTTAAGGAACAACTGATAGCGTAAAACTATGCTTTACAGTGGTTAAGGTTGTTTTAAACTTTCTTATACCAGTTTTTAGTAACATGAAACCACCAGTTTCAGATTATTTATATTTTATATTCTTTGTAAGTATTGAATTTAGTTTACTAAAGTTGGTAGAAAATTTTATTTTAGGAATACCTGGAAGCATAAAATTATGCTTTGCAGTGGTTAATGTTGTTTTATACCTGTTTATAGCAGTTTTAGTAACATGAAACACCGGTTTCAGATTATTTATATTTTATATTCCTTCTGAATATTGAATTTAGTTGACTAAAGTTTGTAGAAAATTTTATTTATGTATAACTGGTAGCATAAAACTATGCATTACAGTGGTTGCGGTTGTCTTAAACTTTTTATGTCAGTTTTAGTAATATGAGAAAGCCTGTTCCAGATTATTTATATTTTATATTGTTCCTAAATAATGAATTTAGTTCACTAAAGTTGGTAGAAAATTTTATTTCAGCCTTCAATTCTAGCATAACTCTATGCTTTACAGTGGTTGAAGTTGTCTTGAATTTTTTTATACCAGTTTTATTATTATTAGTAATATTGCAGCATCCGAGTGAGGTAAACGCGACCTCAGGGCATTTATGCCAGTTTAGGTGTAATGTCAGAAAAGTTAAACATAACAATATATATGTATATTTATAGATTGTAAAATTGTTTTCATTGCAAAAGTAGAGATCAAATATGAATGATGAATAAAAAGAATTATTTTTACGGTGGTAGTCATAAAAACAGGTTTTGGAATTGGAAAAGCGCATTTGGAGCAAACACACTGTGATTCTGATTATTTACATAGTTTTCATTCTCTTTTGACTCCTTCTTTACCAAGCCAGATCGGTGAATGGTTTAGATCATCGTAGCGCAATTCACTGACAGGATGTTTGGCCTTTTGTCCAATTCTCGAATTACCTGGTTGTGGATTTACTGGAGTTGATGGTTGCGATGATGGCGTTTTTGTTCGACCAACAGAACGTTTTTATTGGTATGTCATAAATGCAGCAGCTCCAGGAAATTCTGGCAATTGCAATAACTTCTCGGCTTCCGCTGATACATTACTTGAGTCGTTGGTGTTTTCCGTTCGTATTCGTTTATACATTACGTATGCATTCGTAGTGAACATATCTTCTTCTTAATGCGCCATATCCATTCAATGGATGTCGGCAACAATCCTGGCGAACTCCTCTCGATTTTGGGCGGCTCGAAACAGTGTGTGAGCATCTAGACCACTCCAATCTCTAAAATTCTTGGGCCAAGAATACTTTTTCTACCTAATCCTTATTTTCCCTCTATCTTGCCCTCCATATTAAGTTTCAGAAATGTGTTCTTGACATTGCGAAAAATATGACCACGCTCAATGATTAGAAGATGTTCTCTGTCTTGTATATATCTAGCACGAGTTAATTACAACTCAAGATATTAATGACTATAAGATTATTGAAAGAAAAACTATTCGAGAGTCAAAATTAAACTAAATCAAACTGAAGAAATTAATTTAAACTTTATAATGTACCTTGTACATATATACATTACACTGATATAATAAGAATTCAAACTATTCAAGAGAAAAATTTAAAAAAACATCACCTGTTATAAAATGAATGAATCCATTCTTCGAATGAAATCGTTAAATGTTTATGCATTATCTTAAATTACTATTAGATACCATCAAACTATTTAGAAGCCCTAGAAATGTTTCTTGTAATATATCCAGAGGTGAAATTCCAAATAAAAACATTTTTGACATCTGTTGAAGTATGTGTCAGCTGGGTTAGAGCAAGTTCAAGAAAGGTCGATGACAGCTAAAAAAATTTAAGAATTGATAAAATGCAAAAGATATATATGAATTGTTTGTTTAGAATTGTAAAAAAGTGTGTTTTATAATTAAAAAGTAAATATTTTGAAGAATACAATGAAATCTATCAAATGAACAACTATGAGTTATTTTGATTGGTTACCAATATTTATATGATTTCAATAAACAGAGGGCTAATATAAAAATGAGGTTTTTTGTTTAGAAAAAAAGTTGTTGATTTTTAAAAGAAAAGAGTAGTAGAGCCTGGGTGCTAAGAAAAGCTAAAAGAAACATATTATTTTTTTTTCATGATAAATATAAGATTTGTAAAATTTATAACTAATATTAAGGAGTGAATAGTGAAACTGACCTTCTAAAACGATTCCTGAACTAATGATTCGATATATACAGTGTAAATATCCTTTACACAATCCCAGAAAAAAATACTGAAAGACCTTTCAGTAATAAATTGATTCAAATGAACTGTGAGTCCAGCTTCCCAAGAAATTTTCCAGAACTTCCCTAAAAGGAAAGCAAAATGAAAATTCTTCTATAGAACATTAGTGGAACACATAAGGTATTTCATAAACTTTTTTTACATGAAAAGTTTCTTGTGTATATGAAGGAACATTAGATATTGAATTATATCCAATATTCTCATGTACATATCACAATCGTCCATTTTGTATATATATTCGTTGTTGTTAAATGTAGAATATAATTACCAACACAACTTAAACGCATAATAAGTTGCATACGTACACGTATTAAATATAATTTCATTGGTATGAATGTTGTGTGAAAGGCCATCGTAGATAAGTTTTTTTTCTTTTTATCTCATATGCAAGGAAAAATAATAAATTTTTTGATTTTTTTACGAGATAAAAATTCTTTTCCCCTAAATAAATAGAATCATATATCTGTGAATCTTGATTCAGTGTTTTCTTTTGTAAGTTGGCGATACTGTTTAGACAGCATTCACCACTGAAGGTTCTTTGAGATAACGTATACAGGATCGCACTACGGAGATTTATTAGTAACAAATAGTCAATTTAACAGAATTTTTTTAATATCGAATATTTGGCGCATATAAAATAATAATAATAACAAGATTTATTATATATATAAAGCCCATGAACCCAGATCCTGAGAAGCTAAGTTCTCATATAAAAATTAATAATTGAAAGAGATATAAAGGTAAGTGCACTGTGTGGCATTATTCAACCTAAATAATTCATTAAATATACCAGGCGAATTGAATTAAAATTTTATTGATTTTAAAACACAAATAATAAACCACAATAATATATATATATATATATATATATATATATATATAAGATCAAAAATGGATCATGCGTGAACTTAACAAAAACAAAGAGCAAACAACAAGTGTTAACACTTGTTGTTTGCTCTTTGTTATATATATATATATATATATATATATATATATATATACTAAGTTGTTTGGTATATATATATATATATATATATATATATACAGGGTGTCCCGGGACTAATGTGAAAAAAGTCAGGAGTGTATAATCCGAGCCAAAATAATGTTAGTACTTCATATAAACTTTTTCTATTCAGGCACTCGTTTTCGAGTTATAGGCCTCCAAAGTTTTAGTTTTGAATTTGGTTTTTATTTTTATTTTTTGTACTAGTTATTTGATCTTTATAAAATTTACGGCAAAGCTATAATATACGTGTATGTTTATTTTGGTAAGGTAAACAGATTTACAGTAGTGCCTTGAAGCCAGGGACGGACTACTCGCTATGGTTAGTGATCCAAAAATTTTGCAGGGATGGCACACCCTGTATGAAATTATCGAAATTCACTTCCCCACACATTAAGCTAACGAAAAGGTACTTCTGTTGGAATTCGATAAAATAATCCGTTTGGCTAATATTTACAGTTTTATTAATGCACTACGTACCAATTTACGCATTCACCATTTTTAGTACACGAGGTAAAACTAACTTATTAATACGATGTCCAAGATGTACTTACAGTACTACAAATAAATAATTTAACGATAGCAGAAAATAAAAAACATTAACGACTTATTAATTGGAAAGTTGGTAAAAACTTTTGTTAAATGCAGTTGATAATGAACCATCAACGAGTTTACGAAAATTATCAAGAGAACATAACGTCTCGAAATCAGTTGTTCATCGCATCCTAAAAGAACAGCTGTTATATCCTTTTCACATGAAAAAAGTACACAGAATGACAGTGGCTGATTATCCTTCACGACTTGAGTATAGCCAGTGGTTTCTGCGACAACAACAAGCAGACAATACATTTATTAGTAACGTTCTCTTTACGAACGAATCCGGTTTCACCAGAGATGGAGTCATAAATTCAAACTAGGAGCCAGCATAGATTCATGGTTAAAGTTTGGGCAGGAATAGTTGGCAATCATTTGATAGGGCCATACTTTATTGACGGTACTCTGACCGGCCAGAGATATTTGGAGTTTTTCCAAAATGAGTTATGGAACCTGTTTGATGATGTGCTACTGCAAACTCGTAGGAATTTATGGTTCATGCATGTTGGGGCCCCTCCTCATTTCAGTGTAGATGTACGACAGCATTTACACACAAGGTTTCCTAATAGATGGATTGGTCGTGGAGGCCCTTTTCAATGGCCACCGCGATCAGACGTTAATCCTATGGATTTCTTTCTCTAGGGTTATCTCAAAAGTAAGGTATACGCAACACCTGTGCAAACAAGGCAAGATTTAATAGACAGAATTGTGTTACACTGCAATGTTATTAGAAATAATGTGGGATTGCTCTTTCAAGTGCAAAGAAACAACCTTCGTAGACTTAGAATGTGCGTGGAAGTAGGAGGAGCTCATATTGAACATTTATTAGAATAACGTTAGTTTTTGTTGTTGTTTAGGAATTAGTTTTAGTCCAATGTTTTATAACTTGTGTTTTTTAGGTTTTCTTAATGATTTAATGATGCTGAGTTCGTAATTTTGATTAAACGCAACTAATTACGTTGTTTGCGTACCTATTAAATTCCCATTAAATAAGTTCCTAATGTTTTTATAATCTGCTATGATCAAATTATTTTTTTGTAGTACTGTAGGTAAATATTCGACATCGTATTAATAAGTTAGTTAAGTAAATTTGTATGTAGTGCAATAATAAAACAGTAAATATTAGCCAAACGGCTTATTTTATCGAATTCCAGCAAGAGTACCTTTTCGTTAGCTTAATGTGTGGGGAAGTGAATTTCGATGATTTCATACAGGGTGTGCCATCCCTGCAAAATTTTTGGACCACTAACCATTGCGAGTAGTCCGTCCCTGGCTTCAAGGCACTACTATAAATCTGTTTACTTTTCCAAAATAAACATACACGTACATTATAGCTTTGCCGTAAATTTTATAAAGATCAAATAACTAGTACAAAGAATAAAAATAAAAACCAAATTCAAAATTAAAAGTTTGGAGGCCTATAACTCGAAAACGAGGGCCTGCATAGAAAAAGTTTATATGAAGTACTAACATTATTTTGGCTCAGATTATACGCTCCTGACTTTTCTCCCATTAGTCCCGGGACACCCTGTATATATATATATATACCAAACAACTTAGTAGGGATGCGGTCAGAGGAGGGCTGAATCAGAAGACTCCTTTTTGACTAGTTAAGCTTTCGAAAATGTTTATTTTCATCATCAGAACATCTACAATGAGTGATAAATATCATGAAATTTACATTGATTAGGAGAGCAAAACACAAAAAACTCCAACAAAAGGCCGATAATAAAACAGCCCTGAGGTAAAATCTCTCACATTATACCAACAAGGTTAGATAAAAATTAACATTACTCAACAATTACAACTCTCACTAATAACTACTGCTCTACTGACAAAACTGAATAGGAAAGCGAAACGTTTTAAATTATTTTGTATAGTTCAGGTTCTTATTAAAGTAAAAAAGTGGATATGTTATTATCACGCACCAGACCAACAAACAAACAATTTTGATTTTATTCGAAGATTTAGAAAACAAATAATGGATCTCTAACACACAGAGAGAGTCAAAAAACTAAAATAGAAAACAGTTCTCCATCCAAATTGAAATGATGGAAAACAAATTGCTGGATCAAAAAATATTTAGGAGGATTCATGAATACAGGGTGGAAACCAAATGTTTATTAAATTGAGTCAAGGAGTGAAATTGTCTCACTTTTAGTAATAGATAAAAGATAGGTGTAAATCTTACTCAAACCATCCAAATCGGATTTTTTATTCAAACAATTGTCCCTGTTTTTGTGAATATGGCACATTTCAAGAAAAAGCCTTTTTCCGTAGTGTCTTTCTTTATCCAGAATTTTAGCGTCTTCAAAATTCATTACGTGATTATCATTGATTACATGTTCCGCCAAAGAGCAAGACAACTTCAAATTTCGACAATCGCTCTTATGAGAAGTCAACCTTCCAGATAGACATCTAGAAGTCTGACCCACATATATTTTTTCACAGGAATTACAAGGAATGCTGTAAATCAAATTTGAATTTTCATCCCTATTCAATTTAGTTTTAGTTTTAGTGTATAAACTATTAATAGTTAAAATATTATAAGTTGCTACTCTGACGTTGCTTACACCCCTTAAGATCTTCAACAAATTACGAGTTAGGTTAGGTATGTAAGGTAAAGAACCAAAACACACATCCACATTGTTAAGACGTTGAGATGAATCATCGTTAATAACGGCAGGCGTGCAGAAAAGAATCTTATTGAGCATTTTAGCAGGGTGAGAATTTTCGATCAAAATATCCCTCAGAATAATGAAATCGTTCCTCTGAAAATCAGGATGGGAAAATCTACTAACCCTATCCTTAAGGGCAAGAATCAAATTTGTCTTCATCCTTGGAGGGTGACACCACCAGTAGCTAATGAACCTATTACTACACATAGGTTTTCTATACCATGAAGTTTTTATAATATTGTCATTACCTCTGTGAACTTTCATATCTAGAAAAGGTAAAAAACCATTTTCTTCGATTTCAGCAGTAATCTGTAAGTGCTCGTTATACGAGTTGAACAAATCCAAAGTAACTTGAACCTTATCCACAAGAAGAGCCAAAATTAAGTCATCTACATACCTTTTCACAAAAGGAACTGGAAATTCAAGTAAACCAGTGCACTGCTTAATTAAATCGTCTAATACAAAATTTACTAAAATAGGTGAAATTGTAGACCTCATTGGGGTACCGGAAACTTGTTTATAAAACTTATCGTTAAAAACAAATACATTTGAATCAAAAATGGATTGAAGTGACTTTTTAAAAGCTGCTAAAGTAAAATGACAATGTGGACGTATTTCATTCCAATGTTTTGTGATACTTTCAAGAATGACAGGTAATGGTAAATTTGTAAACAACGAAACAACGTCAAAACTGACCAAAATGTAATTTTCAGGTATTATAAAATTATTGATAAAATTACTAAAAGTGAACGAGTCCCTAATATTATACTCATTTTCAGGATTGTGAGCGCTTGTCAAAATATCAGTCAAATATTGAGCAACACGACCATTAGGAGAATCTATAGAAGAAATTATTGGTCTCATTGATAAATTTTGTTTATGTATCTTTGGCAAAGCATAGAATCGTGGAATTATTGCATTATAAAGTTTTAACTTAGGCACTATCACTTCAGGAATACAATCTGAATGACCAAGAGAAGCGACCAACTGGGTTGCCTTCTGCTGCAAGGTACAAACAGGATTTCTAGGAATGGTTTTGTAATATCTCGTATCAGATAACAATTGTTCAGAAAGTGTTATATAATCCTCCCTGTACATGGCAACAGTAACATTCCCCTTATCACTTCTAACGATATAAACATTAGGATGATCTTTCAAAAAATTTTTACATTCGGAAAAATACTTTCTTAAAAAATGCCTATCATTATTTTGTTTGTGTGAAAAATTTGTTAAAATATTAGTGAAACGAGATCTAGTTATGTCTTCACAACCTTCATCAACATGTTGAATAATATTTTCCAAATCTGCTAAAATTTTTGATAAATTAACATCACCCATAGAGGGCTCTAAACAAAATTTTGGACCTAAAGAAAGAATTTTTTTTATATTATAAGGAAAAGCTATACTGGTTAAATTTTTAAACCATTTTCATTGAATTTAATATTATCAAAAAAATCACTTTTAATCTTCTTCAACTTAACAATTTGAACCCTCTTAATTTTTCTAAAAATATTATTATATTTAATTATCTGTCTATTATCAAATTCTGTGAAAATATGATTAGGTAATAAATTATGTAATTTGAACTTGATAGAGAAAAGTTCTCCTTCTAACCCAGTTATGTCAGAGCAAGTAACCCTAATTTCTAAATTAATTAAGTTTTTTCTCAACCTCAAATTGAAACTGCTGATCTTGTATCTAAGTAGGCCTGATCTTGTTCCTAGTAACCCATCAATATTTCCCAATCCTTCTGTTATGTGTCTGGGGAAACATCCATGCTGTCGACACTTGAGTAGGAAAATTTTTCTATTTCTCAACGATGCTAACCTGGTGTTAAGATTTACCCATGTTTTCAGTAAGGAGACAGTGTGTTGACCAAATTGTCTGCGCATTACTCCAAAAAACCCCATATCTATAGAAGAGAACCTCGGGTAGTGACCGTAGAGAAAAAACCAAACAACTTAGTAGGGATGCGGTCAGAGGAGGGCTGAATCAGAAGACTCCTTTTTGACTAGTTAAGCTTTCGAAAATGTTTATTTTCATCATCAGAACATCTACAATGAGTGATAAATATCATTAGTGACTTATAAACCATTATAACGAACGATTTGACTTACCAAAGTGAGTTGAAAAAGAAAGACATCGTAAAAAACTTTAAAATTTCCAATGGACATACATATATGTATTTAAAATTTACATTGATTAGGAGAGCAAAACACAAAAAACTCCAACAAAAGGCCGATAATAAAACAGCCCTGAGGTAAAATCTCTCACATTATACCAACAAGGTTAGATAAAAATTAACATTACTCAACAATTACAACTCTCACTAATAACTACTGCTCTACTGACAAAACTGAATAGGAAAGCGAAACGTTTTAAATTATTTTGTATAGTTCAGGTTCTTATTAAAGTAATGCATGATAATAACATATCCACTTTTTTACTTTAATAAGAACCTGAACTATACAAAATAATTTAAAACGTTTCGCTTTCCTATTCAGTTTTGTCAGTAGAGCAGTAGTTATTAGTGAGAGTTGTAATTGTTGAGTAATGTTAATTTTTATCTAACCTTGTTGGTATAATGTGAGAGATTTTACCTCAGGGCTGTTTTATTATCGGCCTTTTGTTGGAGTTTTTTGTGTTTTGCTCTCCTAATCAATGTAAATTTCAAATACATATATGTATGTCCATTGGAAATTTTAAAGTTTTTTACGATGTCTTTCTTTTTCAACTCACTTTGGTAAGTCAAATCGTTCGTTATAATGGTTTATAAGTCACTAATGATATTTATCACTCATTGTAGATGTTCTGATGATGAAAATAAACATTTGCGAAAGCCTAACTAGTCAAAAAGGAGTCTTCTGATTCAGCCCTCCTCTGACCGCATCCCTACTAAGTTGTTTGGTTTTTTCTCTACGGTCACTACCCGAGGTTCTCTTCTATAGATATGGGGTTTTTTGAAGTAATGCGCAGACAATTTGGTCAACACACTGTCTCCTTACTGAAAACATGGGTAAAACTTAACACCAGGTTAGCATCGTTGAGAAATAGAAAAATTTTCCTACTCAAGTGTCGACAGCATGGATGTTTCCCCAGACACATAACAGAAGGATTGGGAAATATTGATGGGTTACTAGGAACAAGATCAGGCCTACTTGGATCCAAGATCAGCAGTTTCAATTTGAGGTTGAGAAAAAACTTAATTAATTTAGAAATTAGGGTTACTTGGTCTGACATAACTGGGTTAGAAGGAGAACTTTTCTCTATAAAGTCCAAATTACATAATTTATCACCTAATCATATTTTCACAGAATTTGATAATAGACAGATAATTAAATATAATATTTTTAGAAAAATTAAGAGGGTTCAAATTGTTAAGTTGGAGAAGACTAAAAGTGATTTTTTTGATAATATTAAATTCAATGAAAAATGGTTTAAAAATTTAACCAGTATAGCTTTTCCTTATAATATAAAAAAGTTTCTTTCTTTAGGTCCAAAATTTTGTTTAGAGCCCTCTATGGGTGATGTTAATGTATCAAAAATTTTAGCAGATTTGGAAAATATTATTCAGCATGTTGATGAAGGTTGTAAAGACATAACTAGATCTCGTTTCACAAATATTTTAACAAATTTTTCACACAAACGAAATAATGATAGGCATTTTTTAAGAAAGTATTTTTCCGAATGTAAAAATTTTTTGAAAGATCATCCTAATGTTTATATCGTTAGAAGTGATAAGGGGAATGTTACTGTTGCCATGTACAGGGAGGATTATATAACCCTTTCTGAACAATTGTTATCTGATACGAGATATTACAAAACCATTCCTAGAAATCCTGTTTGTACCTTGCAGCAGAAGGCAAACCAGTTGGTCGCTTCTCTTGGTCATTCAGATTGTATTCCTGAAGTGATAGTGCCTAAGTTAAAACTTTATAATGCAATAATTCCACGATTCTATGCTTTGCCAAAGATACATAAACAAAATTTATCAATGAGACCAATAATTTCTTCTATAGATTCTCCTAATGGTCGTGTTGCTCAATATTTGACTGATATTTTGACAATCGCTCACAATCCTGAAAATGAGTATAATATTAGGGACTCGTTCACTTTTAGTAATTTTATCAATAATTTTATAATACCTTAAAATTACATTTTGGTCAGTTTTGACGTTGTTTCGTTGTTTACAAATTTACCATTACCTGTCATTCTTGAAAGTATCACAAAACATTGGAATGAAATACGTCCACATTGTCATTTTACTTTAGCAGCTTTTAAAAAGTCACTTCAATTCATTTTTGATTCAAATGTATTTGTTTTTAACGATAAGTTTTATAAACAAATTTTCGGTACCCGAATGGGGTCTACAATTTCACCTATTTTAGTAAATTTTGTATTAGACGATTTAATTAAGCAGTGCACTGGTTTACTTGAATTTCCAGTTCCTTTTGTGAAAAGGTATGTAGATGACTTAATTTTGGCTCTTCCTGTGGATAAGGTTCAAGTTACTTTGGATTTGTTCAACTCGTATAACGAGCACTTACAGTTTTCTGCTGAAATCGAAGAAAATGGTTTTTTACCTTTTCTAGATATGAAAGTTAGCAGAGGTAATGACAATATTATAAAAACTTCATGGTATAGAAAACCTATGTGTAGTAATAGGTTCATTAGCTACTGGTCGTGTCACCCTCCAAGGATGAAGACAAATTTGATTCTTGCCCTTGAGGATAGGGTTAGTAGATTGTCCCATCCTGATTTTCAGAGGAACGATTTCATTATTCTGAGGGATATTTTGATCGAAAATTATTACCCTGCTAAAATGCTTAATAAGATTATTTTCTGCACGCCTGCCGTTATTAACGATGATTCATCTCAACGTCTTAACAATGTGGATGTGTGTTTTGGTTCTTTACCTTACATACCTAACCTAACTCCTAATTTGTTGAAGATCTTAAGGGGTGTAAGCAACGTCAGAGTAGCAACTTATAATATTTTATCTATTAATAGTTTATACACTAAACCTAAAACTAAATTGAATAGGGATGAAAATTTAAATTTGATTTACAGCATTTCTTGTAATTCCTGTGAGAAAATATATGTGGGTCAGACTTCTAGATGTCTATCTGGAAGGTTGACTTCTCATAAGAGCGATTGTCGAAATTTAAAGTTGTCTTGCTCTTTGGCGGAACATGTAATCAATGAAAATCACGTAATGAATTTTGAAGACGCTAAAATTCTGGATAAAGAAAGAAACTACGGAAAAAGGCTTTTTCTTGAAATGTGCCATATTTACAAAAAGAGTGACAATTGCTTGAATAAAAAATCCGATTTGGATGGTTTGAGTAAGATTTACACCTATCTTTTATCTATTACTAAAAGTGAGACAATTTCACTCCTTGACTCAATTTAATAAACATTTGGTTTCCACCCTGTATTCATGAATCCTTTTAAATATTTTTTGATCCAGCAATTTGTTTTCCATAATTTCAATTTGGATGGAGAACTGTTTTCTATTTTAGTTTTTTGACTCTCTCTGTGTGTTAGAGATCTATTATTTGTTTTCTAAATCTTCGAATAAAATCAAAATTGTTTGTTTGTTGGTCTGGTGCGTGATAGTAACATATCCACTTTTTTACTTTAATAAGAACCTGAACTATACAAAATAATTTAAAACGTTTCGCTTTCCTATTCAGTTTTGTCAGTAGAGCAGTAGTTATTAGTGAGAGTTGTAATTGTTGAGTAATGTTAATTTTTATCTAACCTTGTTGGTATAATGTGAGAGATTTTACCTCAGGGCTGTTTTATTATCGGCCTTTTGTTGGAGTTTCTTGTGTTTTGCTCTCCTAATCAATGTAAATTTCAAATACATATATGTATGTCCATTGGAAATTTTAAAGTTTTTTACGATGTCTTTCTTTTTCAACTCACTTTGGTAAGTCAAATCGTTTGTTATAATGGTTTATAAGTCACTAATGATATTTATCACTCATTGTAGATGTTCTGATGATGGAAATAAACATTTTCGAAAGCTTAACTAGTCAAAAAGGAGTCTTCTGATTCAGCCCTCCTCTGACCGCATCCCTACTAAGTTGTTTGGTTTTTTCTCTACGGTCACTACCCGAGGTTCTCTTTTATATATATGTATATATATATATATATATATATATATATAATATATATATATATATATATATATATATAATATATATATATATATATAATATATATATATATATAATATATATATATATATATATATATATATATATATATATATATATATATAAGTACTTCGTTGCTGGTGATGTGATCTACCCATGGTATTTTAAGAAGTCTTCTAAAAACCGATATCTCTAGAACTTCCAGTTTATATATTATGTCTGCTTCAAGAGTCCATGCTTCGAAACCATACAGCAGCACAGAAAAGACTTACCCTTTTACAAAACGATACCGCAATTTCAAACTGAGGCTTTGCATAATAGATTTCGCATATTAAGCAGTGTCGTTCTTGCCTGTTCTATTCTACTGCGGACTTTCATATCTGGATTAACATCTTCTGTTATCCAGCTTCCCAGATATCTGAATTTAGAAACCTGTTGGATGGGTTTATCGTAAATGTTTGGAGTTCTGCTTATTACCATTACTTTTCTCTTATCAATTTTAATTCTTAGGGAAAGCTGGTCTCCTTCGGCAGATATTTAATTTAGTAGTTGCTGTAGTGCCTCTGGCCTATCTGCGATTATACCTGTGTCGTCAGCGTATCTCAGATTATTGTCCTCTCTAGTGCCTAATGGTGTAAATCCGAACTGACAAGGACTGATATCCTCCTCAAATTTCAGGAGGATTCTCGTTGGAATTTATGTTTAAGAAACGTTTGAGGATGTGACTCATATGGTTTATCAGGCGGAATTGATCGCATTTATTGTCATTTTCTTCTCGGGGTGGTAATAAAAACTGAGTGTAGCCAGTCCTGGGGTATTTGGCCAGTTTCGTATATCATATCAAATAGTTTTGTCAGGGTAGTAATGCCGTCATCGTCTAAAAGTTCAATAATCTCAATATATACATCATCTGGCCCAGGAGCTTTTCCGGTTTTACATTGTCTGACTGCAATGAAGACTTCAGATTTAATTATTTCGGGAGATGTCTGGCTCACACATTGATTGTTGAGTTATCTGGGACCACCCTCTCCACACATTTTTCGACATAACTTTTCCAGGCGTTATTTTCATCCATAAGTCTTGTTATATGTGAAGTTCTTGAAGCCCCGTGGTCTCTTTTATTTCTTCGCACTTCTTCTTCAACCAGTTCTCTTTTGCTTCTCGTATCTTTTTTGGTATTTGTTTCTGTAGTTCTTTGTATTTATAAATTTTTATTTTATTAATTCGCTTTTGTTCGATCAACAGTAGGATTTCATCAGTTTTCCATTTCTGTTTCTTCTTGTTACCTGGTTGTATCATGATGTTCTCAGTGTCTACGATGATGTCCTTAAAGTGGTTCCAGCTGTTCTCTATGCCCGCTGTTTCAATGATATTTACTACGTTTGGCATTTCAGCACTCAGTTTGGCTTGCATCCTGTTGATTTTTTAGACTGTATATGTCAGTTTTCTTTTTGGTGGATTTTCGTATCTTTTTCAACTTTATTTTTAGGTTTCCTACTATAGAATTGTGATCTGACTCAACATCCGCACCCGGGAAAGTGCGTACGCCATGTAGTCCATTTCTGTATCTTTTATTTATCATTATGAAATCAATTTGATTTCTTACAATATGATCGTCGGTGTGTTGCAGTGATTGCCAAGTATTGAGTTGCCTCGGATGCAATTTATACCATGTATTTACTATGGAAAATTTCTCTTATTGACAGAACTGGACCAATATATCCCCCCTTGCATACCGCACTCCGAGCCCACCCTAGTAGAAATTTATCTTGGCGCAATATTGGTTAGATGTTGCCGCCAATATTCGATAATATTGGAATTAGAAAAAAATGTTAACGCTTTCCAATGCTCAACCAATATTGCAAAGGCAGTATTAGAAAAAAACTAGATCCCATGTATATCCAATATTGGTGATATATTGTCAATATTGCACCAATGTCTTGCCAACATTCACAATAAAATATTGGAAGTATATTGAGAATCAATCTGAGGCCAATATTGCTTAAATATTGAAATCTTGCTGTAATATTGCGCCAATATTCCAATATTGGGGCGATGTTGCCCACAGTATCATCCTTGGCCAACTTTTGCGTTAAAATCTCCCATTATGACCAGTACTTCATTATTTTTCACAGTTTTTATGAGTTCTATCACTTCTTCATAGGTTGTTAAAACATCGATATCGAGTTAGTCTAGTATTGGGGCATACACTTGTATTAGATTTATGTTCACAAGATGTGCTTTGAGCTGAATAAGTGCGATTCTGTTCGAGTACGAAACAAAATTTACAACGGAATTGTTGTATTTTTGGTCTACAAGGAATCCGACTCCATTATAACGCTTAGATAGATCGCTTCCAGGGTAGTACAGTGTTGCTTTCTCTATGCTTTACCATTTCCTAACCATGTGACTTCACTAAGACCTAGTATATCTACTTTAATTGCTCCATTTCGTTGTCTAGGTTTCCTAATTTGCCGTCTTAGTAGAGGCTTCGCACATTCCAAGTACCAATTTTAATGTTTGATCTATTAGGATCCCGCTTTTGGGTGAGTGATAGTTTTCTTCGCGGGTATTCTTAGCACCCCTTGGCTACTGTAAGTCTGCCGCGGACTAGGGCCGCTTTGTTTCTACCTCCTGCCATGATTGCTTTCTTGGAAAAGTAGTGCAGTAGTTTTCCATCACTTTCTGTACCGCAGTGTCGCAACAGGTTAAATCATAATTTCATTTACTCCTGTGAGTTTCCGACACTGAACCCTTAGAGAAGTTATCCTTCGATAACCTCAGTTCAGTGACGATAGAGCAGCTGATCTCTTCCATATTGAAGGTTATACCGCCTCGACTCGATCGCCAGAGCCTTGTTTGTTATCTAGTAGGGTGCACCACGAGCAGGTGAGGTTGGCATTTGGACTGTGCAATCCTTTAGACCATCGATCCTTACACACCCATGTGTGACCATATCGATGAAATGATAAAACAATGGAGTCATTGCATCTCGTTACTTGATCGAATGTGATAGCGGCCCATGAGACCGTCCATCAAATCCACCTCAAATGTGGTAATTGTATTTTCTTATTATTTGAGGACAATCCACTTCCACATATTTCTTGTGTTTTCTATTATAACGAGCTGCTTTCTTTGGCTGTTGGTTTGGATTTTGTCTGCTGAATGGCTTTACGCCAACGTATGTTGATGTTAACAGCACTAACTTGTCTTTGCGTAGAATATATTAATGCCGACACCATAGTCTGAGCCCATTGTATTCACAGGAATTGCCTATTGGTTGATTTTTTACAAATTTTTCGGACAGTAGCTTACAGTTAGGAATACTCACTGTGTCCAAACTCTAAATTCCTCGAGCCAGCGATGTATAGAAATTCTCGAAGTAAAAAATATGATGAAAAAATTATGGTATTGTTGATGCTGAAAAACAAGTTTGACGTGGCAACGAGATCAGAATGGCCGGGCCATAATATGTAAATGTAAATTTCAAAGCTATAAGCGAATCCGCTAGTATAACATAACACAAATAATGTTCCCCGTTTGTGTGGCTTATTTGGAATATTCTGTCGAAGATGAAGTTTCGTTTTCGTTCAACATATTTGTTCATCAACACACAATCGAACCTTTTTTCGAACTGTATCAAAACGATTGCTTAGATCGTCAGTTAATGTTGTAATCCGAAACAATGGATGGTATTCCGGTGCACCTTACTGGGCTCGATTGCCATAACCATATAGGGATAAATACTTTTTTATCGCCATAAAATTCTTCACAGACATTGTGCTTTGAATCGCTGAGAACGCATTCGTATCCAAGTAGCTTTCTAAATTTTGGTTTATTGGTTCATTTCCAAAGCAATCATGTCAACGATTTCCTTTCTGGAAAAATAACGCCTTATTATATCCATCGGCATTTCGAGATCTTGGACTTTAATATCAGGCAATAGTTACCGCTCTCGTTTTGGTGGCTTGAAATGTTGCAGTGGCTGTTGAAAATAATGTTTCTGCTCGGTCAATCAATACTGCTACTTCCTCTTCTACAACCACTTCTCCCAAAACTTCTTCGTATTCTTCAGTTGTAACAACAACTTTTTCAGCCGGAATATTCATTGCTGGATAATGCAATGTTGACGAAGCTGATGGAAGTGCATAATTGATTGCACTCATGTTTATTGACAAATCAGTCTCTCGATTGACGAATCCAGACTCATCTTCATTCAATTGATGAAGAATATTTGTTCATTTTCGGCACTAATTTGCTCCTCGGCACTTATTCCATGAGGCTCAAAATTCGGATCGTTCTTATCGTCGCTACTAAAATCTCTCTCCTCATCTGTTTCAACCTACTCCATAAATACCCGAACATCTTCATCGGTCATCTCCATGAGTTTCACTTTTCAACGGCCTGGAAACTCCAGTTTCTATAAAAAATGAACAATGAATTACAAAACAATCAAAATATATGACGGTTTAAACGGGTTTAAAAATAATGCAACTTAATATAAAGGGGACTCGAATTTTAACATAAAACATGCATGAGGCAACTATAACATTTTTATTCACCACATTCAACATTTTTAATTTGCCTTTATCACTTATACAAAATGTGAAAAAAAAACACTCTTGCTTTCAAACAATATAATTTACGACGAAATCCGACAACAATACAATGTTTTTTTACTTACATTTTTTTGTGGGAGCAAATAATTTTCACTTCGTACTATATAGCATTTCACACAAAACTGATGACAGTGACAAAACGTCAAACGTTTGCTAATGAACCAAAATGACACTTGAACCTTCGACTATGGACTGCCTCTTCACTTTGAGGGAAAGAAATTATAACTGTTGATGAAAGCGAGTTTTGTGATAGTGTCTTCATACCGATTACATTGTTTGCATCGATTCTGTCCTCTATTGTATATATTGCCTATAAATAATTGCAATCTATTCAGTTTGATTTTGTGACCTAATAATAAGTTTTATTTTCAGGGAGAAAATGCTACCGATGTGGCACTGGAAGGTTTCCAAGCATCAGGTCTCCATTCCCCAATAATCGATCTATCTCACTATTACTTCAGCAGTATTGGTACTGATTATTTTTCTGGAGTGAACGACTTTTTGAAATATTACTATGAAGAGCTTGCTTCATTTTTGAACACATTGGGATGCGACGCTGAAGAATTATTTTCGTTCAACACACTCCTCGACCACTGGCAAAGATTTTCCTTTTATGGGTTCTGTTTTGCCATAGCATCTTTGGAATCGGGAACGCTTAAATTGGAAGACGTATTAACCGAATTAAAAAAAGTAGAGGAAGAAGGTGCAACTGTACAAAAAGCTACACCACGAACAGAAAATGCTGCAGCTTACAGAAAAAAATTGGAGAGGATGGTAGAAGGTTTTTTGGATTCTGAAGTTGGATTATAATAAAGATGTTTTGATTCAGCTTTCTTATTTATATCATAATTTCCCAATATTTATTACGTATTATAGTCACGAGTAGATACTTTATCCTTCATAAAAACGCGAATGAAATTACATTAGAATGGTTCTGGTATGTTGTAACGTATACTTTACGAAACTCATAGATGCTTTGATACTTTCTTCATTTCCTTGACTCATTTTTAAAATGAGTTACAATTCAAAGCTTTAACCTAGATCAAACTTCTGACTTGGTCAAGAGCAATCCAAAGTTTAAGACGACATTTATTCTAATATTGATTCCAACAATCTATACATTTTAACTTTAATAGCTTACTCAAGGGCTGTTCTATTGAACCCTTTTTCTACGTGGGCTAATAGATGGAATGGAAAGTTCTTTATTGTTAGCTGATGTTCTCGAAGGACCCATTTATTGTATTCACTATGATGTGGGATGTATGATGAAGTGGGTGAAGAAATTAAACACTTATTTCGCGTTCATTTTGATATATTGCGGGAACTTATAACTTTTTATTTTGCGTAGACAATTAAGAAACTCACTTGATCATACGCGTTACACTGTGATTATTTGGCACATGATCTGAGGGAGTAATGAATGATTAAATATTAAATACACATGTTTTTTACCGGGACAAAACGCCGGGTGCTCTTATAACTTGAGTACCATTATGTACGACGGTTGAATGATGGAGAGTGAGAACGAAGAATAAATGAGAAGTGCATGAATGCCGGCTGAGAAGTTTGTATGAACACTGACAGAGAAGTTTACGAGTGACGACTGGGAAGTTTGTATGAACGCTGACAGAGAAGTTCACGAGTGACTACTGGGAAGTGACTAAAATTGAGGTTGTATTCGTATTTATATGTCGGCTAACGTAGTTGCGAGGTAGGAGCAAAATATTAGGATCTGGCCAATGGGATAAAAGAATTTGACACGTAACGGTCAGATACAGCGAGTGAAAATTTGCAGTTAGGGTGATTTTTTGTGGCCTGAAAAGGTTTCGTAGATACAGATAACAGAGTTTGGAAGACAGTTTTCATGAAGCGATAAGGTGTCGGGTACTTTGAAATATTCATTGGAATTTCAGAAAACGATATGTATCTGTATTTCATAGGTGATAGTGAAGTTTGTATGAAATTATAATTACTAATTACAAATGTATGTGAGTGCTACTACAAGTGCGAGTAGAATTGGAATGTGGTTATGAATTCAAGTGAGAGTGTTAGTAAAATGGGAATACATTGAGAATGCATTGAGTGCCATGTATATTAAGAATGTATATGCGAGTAAGAGAGTGCGCTCATGAGACTAGAGCAAGTACGAGTGCGTGCAACAACAAGTGAGTAAGAGTAAGTACGAGTGACTACTGGGAAGTGACTAAAATTGAGGTTGTATTCGTAATCATGTCGGTTAACGTAGTTGCGAGGTAGGAGCAAAATATTAGGATCTGGCCAATGGGATAAAAGAATTTGAAACGTAACGGTCAGATACAGCGAGTGAAAATTTGCAGTTAGGGTGATTTTTTGTGGCCTGAAAAGGTTTCGTAGATACATATAACAGAGTTTGGAAGAGAGTTTTCATGAACCTATAAGGTGTCGGGTACTTTGAAATATTCATTGGAATTTCAGAAAACGATATGTATCTGTATTTCTTAAATGGTAGTAAAGTTAAAATGAATTTTTTGTTGATGTAAAGAAATATTAAATGTTGGAAATAAGGATATATTTAGTTATATGTTTTGAGCAGAATATTCGAATTGTATTATACAGGGGAAGTTGAAAATAAAATCACAGGAGAATTTGGTAATTAAATCAAATTCGAACAAGGGCATTCAATAAAATTCATCACCCTTTGCTTCTGTCATTATGTTTTGATAAACAAGCGCAAAAATGTTGCAGTCCTACTTTGAAAATAGCGAAAATGGCGATTTTCCATACAGTTTAGGTTCAAATTTGTAGGAACATTTTTTTCTTTAAAAAATTCTGGGATAATGAAAAACAGGATTTTTTGGTACGAAAAATAACTGGTGTTGACCGTTTTTCTATAAAATAACTGTTCCAAATTTTAGCATTTGATTTAAATTAAAACAAAATGCATTTAGTTTAAAAAACGCATGGATCAAAATAATCAAAACATTGATTCAATATATTCTATACAAGTATTGCGAAAGGTTCAATATACAAAGGAAAAGATCAAAAGCGCACAACAATGGTGCATTTCTGAACTATAGTGCGTCAAAGTAGAATAATCCAAAAAAGAGGAGAAAATCAAGTATCCCTCGTAATTGAAAAAATAATATAGTTAGAACAATAAAGTTACCAATGGATTCGGGACGAACTTCTACCCATAAGAAGGAATTTTGAAAGATTTTTTCCATGAAAAATGGGCCAAAAATATGTTTTAAATGAACTGCGAGAAATAAGCGATTTTTTCCAGGCTGAAAATTGTCAAAAAAAATTGTCTCTCAAAAAAAATACTGAAATAATGAGAGACTGGGTTTTTTGGTACAAAAAATTGACTAGATGAAATATTTTTTTATAATTTTAGCACAGGATTTAAACTAAAAATAAAAATACCTTTATTTAAAAAAACGCACTGATCAAAATATTGGAAAGGGAGTTCGCTCCTGGCAAATTGAGCATAGGTTGTGTTTAGTATCAGCTCCGATAATTCATAAAATTAGTTAAATTCAGTACGAAATAATTAAGTTACAGTGTCTAGTATTCAAGATCCAAGCATCTTCTGTATTACTACGGAATATGTGAGTTTTTAATTAATTCTCTATATTAAAATCGTCATATACATACTTTTTAACAACGAGGTACATCGACATTCACAATCCAGTATAATGAAGAACTCATTAGTAGTTTATATTTCTACACATTAGACAGGGCCGCAGTTAGAACACCAATGAAACACAGTAACCAAAATGGATAAATCGGTGAATAAGAGTGTCCCTGATAGAGGGGGCACTCAACCTCAAATTACACAATCTTACACAACAGTAACAAATTCACCAAAATTTCCAAGCAAAAAACAAGCAATAGTTTTTCTTTCACTTGATAACATAAAATTGGAGGAATGAATACCTCATTTCTTTAGGGAATATCATTGAACCAAAAAATAGAATCTTCTCTTCCAGAATCTCCAATAACCGCATTTGCATTTACTTGGCAAATGAAAATTTGGTTGATTCATTTACGAATAGCAATAATGGCTCAATAAATATTGGACAAACTACGATTAAGGCTCGGCGATTAATAACACCTGCGGAAAGATAACTACTGTCAAATGTATGTCCAAATATACTATTAGAAAATGAATTAACACGAATTGGCATTAAAATAATGTCGCAGATTACGCTTCTTCGCATTGGAACTTCACACCCAGAATTCAAGCACATTCTAAGTTTTCGTAGGCAAACTTATATTTCACCTGTAGACCAGAACTAGATTCAAATCCCAGATTTAATTACTGTGAATCACTGTGGCACCTCTTATCGAATATTTCTCTCCTTCGACTACTATATATGTTATAACTGTAAGCAGAAAGGGCATGTTGCAACAGAATGTACGCTCCCTAATACGCAGTCACAAGTACTACCAACAAACCTACCAACAACGACATCAACACATTTACCACCTGCTCATGTAGCCGCACCAACACCACAACAATCAACGGTTTCAGAAACACATATAGCAGCAGCAACTCTCTTTCCCATTTCTTCTACTCCAACATCAATACTGCAGTCCGAAAACCTGACATCTGATACATCTCTAGAAGAAACCAATAAAAACTCAATTATTCCTGACACAAGTTCTAAAACTGAACCACAAAATTCACATTCTATTAAAATAAACACAGCTACATCCTTATCCTATAACAAAACCAAACGATCCCTGTCTGAAACTCCTCCTGTTGAACAAACCATCGACATAAATTTCACGGAGCCCAAAATAACAAAACTCCCAAAAAAGCAAAAATTAACGTTCAAACACTAACTACAATAAATATCGAAAAACAAATGGAATCAACAAAAACATTTTTTGACCTACCAACAATTGTGCGACTTTTTCGAAAATGTGCAAGGTTCACCGGACCCACTAAGCGTAACCAAGTTATATACAGAAGATATTATTGGCCTCATTGATCAATCACACAGTATGTATCCCTACTTCACAGATGAAAAAAAATGGAAAGTAAATGTACCAGGATTTCTAAAAAAATTGTATCTCAATTAAGTCAAGAATCTAGTAATGAAGAGGATAGCGATTCGTCTGTATCATCAATACATCTTTGCTCAACCTCAAGAATTTCAAATACCTATTAAATTCACGAATATATTACGATGGAATCTAAACGGGTAATACACCCATTTAGAAATGTTAAAAATTATACTAGCCGAACAGTCCCCTTCAATAATATGTCTTCAGGAGACACGTTTCTCTAATAAGATCTACCACATGAATAATTACTCCTGCTTTTATAAAAATAGAACAAACCAGTCTATTGCAAGCGGAGGCGTGGCTATTTACGTGGAAAATTCCGTAGGCGCAGTACCCATACAATTAAAAACGAACCTAGAGAATGTCGCTGTCTGCATCGATACACCAACGAAATTATCTTTTTGTAATATTTATTGTCCTCCAAACACTTAAGCCAGTTTGCAAGAGATTGAAGATTTACTATCTCAACTCCCACTTCCAAGACTTATAGTTGGCGACTTCAATGCCCATAATAATATTTGGGGATCAAAAAGCAACTCCCAATTTGGAAATATACTGGAACCAATAATTAACCAAAAAAATATAAATCTTATGAATGATGGTCGACCAATCATATTTAGTACGGGCACTGGCGCAGAATCGGCGATAGATCTCTCTTCTTTGTGATCCTACTTTATCACTGATATTCAACTGGGATGTCCTGCAAGATCTTTACGATAGCGATCATTACCCTATCATTATTTATGGCAGCTCAGCAAATGAAATCCCACCTCCGGAAAAATGGAATTTTAACATAGCCAATTGGGACTACTTTAATATTCTAATACTGAACAATCTCAGCGACAATTGTATCAGTGATATTCTGAGCTCAGATGTAGATGAAATAGTAGAAAAGCTCTCCGACATTATCATAACTGATGCAGAACTTGCTATCGGAAGAACTAGAATTATCAAAAAACATTCAGCTGTTCCTTGGTGGAATAATCAATGTGCAGGAGCAACAAAGAACTACAAAAAAGCATTTAACAAATACAAGGAAATTAAGTCTCTGGAAAATTTAATCCAATTTAAATGCTTAAGAGCCCGAGCTCTATTAACGATAAAAAAAGCAAACGGGAATCTTGGCAACAGTCTATATCCAGTATTCACAATCGTACTCCATCCAAAATAGTGTGGAGCACTATTAAAAAGATTTCTGAAGTGAACTACCAGTCCCACATAAATGTACTAAAATATCAAAATAACACTGTCACTACTCCCGAACAAATCTGTGAAACCTTCGCAAGATCCTTTGAGAAACATTCTAGCGATAGCAACTACACAAACAAGTTTTTAAACTTCAAACGTATACAGGAACAAACCTTCGTAGAACTAGAAGAAAATTCTCATAAACCAGTCAACGAACCAATAACAATGCAGGAATTAAATCACGCAATACACTCATCAACAGAAACAGCAGCTGGACCAGATAATATTCCAATAACATTCCTCAAAAGACTCCCAAGACTAGCCAAGGAACTGCTACTACATATTTACAATAGGATATGGACAAACAATACCTTCCCTCAGATTTGGCTTAAATCTATTGTTATTCCAATGCATGAACATGGTAAACTCAAAGCACTCACAAGCTCTTACAGACCAATCGCGCTCACATGTGCAATGGGTAAGATATTAGATAAAATCATCAACGACAGATTAATGTGAACTTTGGAAAGTCGAAATCTTCTTATTCCTGAACAAAGCGGTTTCAGAAAACGAAGATCAGCAATTGATAACTTAGTGGATCTAGAATCAGAAATACATGAAGCCTTTGCTAATAAACAATATGTGTGAGCAATTTTCCTTGATATATCGAAAGCCTATAATACAGTTTGGCGTCACAAGTTCATAAAAACATTAGGAAGCTGGTCCATAAGAGGAAATATGTTAAAATTTGTTTGCAACTTTTTGAAAAATCGCGTTTTTACGGTAAGAGCTAATGGCACATATTCGCCTTTAAAAACCCAAATTAATAAAATGCCACAGGGATGCTCCTTTAATGTAGCTCTATTCCTAATTGCTATAAATTATATCATCCAAAACTGTAATATTAAAGCAAGGCTATATGCAGATGACTTAGTAATATACTCGAGAGGACGGAACATAGCTTCATTGTATAACCAACTACAATATTTTCTAGCTCACTTAAAAAATTGGTCAGACACTTCAGGACTACAATTTTCGGCACAAAAAACCAAAAGTTTGTTATTCACTAAACGCAACCCGGATATAGTACTTCCAAATCTTAAATTTTTTGAGGAATCTATTTCATATGTGGATGGAATTGAGTTCCTGGGAATGTTTTTCGATCAAAGTCTCAGCTGGAAGAAACGCATTCAAAATTTGAAACTTAAATGCCAACAATATCTTCAGAAATGTGGGGAGCAGATAGTACAACGCTAACCAAAATATACAGATTCATCATTATATCAAAATTAGATTAGATAGATATATCATCTATAATTCCGCTAACAGGCACATAATGAAACAATTGGACACTATCCAAAACAATGCCGTTAGAATTGCCTTAGGAGCATTTTGCACATGCCCGGTTGACAGTATTCTATGTGAACTAGGTGAACCAGATTTATACCGAAGACGAATGTATCTAACTCTCAGCTATGCGGCATCTGTCGCAGCGATCCCCGAAAAACTCGTCCACCGACACGTATTTGCAAATCGGTTCAGAAACATGTTTGAACTTCATCCGGGACTTGATTCCCCATACCATGAAAGACTATACTCTTACCAAAGCAAACTAAACATATCCTTACCTCTCACTTACACATTTTGTGGTCTTAGTCTCTGATTTCTTTATCTCAATGAATTGACTTCTACCAAAGGATGTGAATTATTTTCTTCATTTTCAAGCATAGTAAAGGGATGTTCTCTATCAATATTACGATCTGCAGTGCTTTCTATCTCTTCAAGATCCAAAGTAACAACTGATTTTTGGACATCACCCTCATCTTCAGAGAATATCCCCTCTCTTTCTACCCCCATTTAATTTCCATTCTCATAATACACTCGATATTCTTTAACATTTTCAGAATATCCAAGATAAATTCCAGGTTTGCTTTTCATATCCAACTTTCTTCTTTGTTCATTAGGTATTACCCATACTTTTCTCCCAAAGGTACCTTTTATAATATTTGTATCAAAAGACCCGTTATATATTAACCCGTAACGTGTTTTACTTTGTACAGGACCTGAACTAGTGCAATTAAGTAAAAAAAAGCTGCAGTGCTGGCTGCCTCAGCCCAGAACTTTTTAGGTAACTGACTTCCTTCTAACATAGCTTGAACATCTTCTATTATAGTACGAAAATTACTTTCTGCCCTGCCATTCTGCTGGGGTGTGCATGGCACGGTAAACTCATGCTTTACACCATTCTGTTTTAACAACTTACCTATAGAAAAAGTTTCAAATTCTGTGCAATTGTCACTTCTAATAACCTTGACAGTTTTACCTGTTTGATTTTTGAAATATCTCAAAAATTCTTGTAGTTTTTCATAAACATCAGTTTCATTTTTTATAAAGTTTACAAACCTGTAGTTACTGAAATCATCCTTTAGCAAAAAAATGAATTGAGAATCATTTAAAGATGGCTTTTCCATAGGACCACATAAGTCGATATGTATTATACCACCAAGTGCAGTTGGCCTACTTTTATTTACTCTGAATGACTCTCTGCAATGCTTTGCTTGGACATAAGAGGAACAACATTTCTCAGAATTCTTTTCTATAATATTGTATCAACTGAAGACATGTTTAACATACCTAAAATTATGATGTCCCAAGACCACATCAAGTCGTGATTGTTATTAGTAGCTAAATAACAATTTTCGCTCTCTGACTGACTAAATTGTGAAACTTGGCATGCATGTTTAGAAACATCAGAACTATTATCATATTGAAAGACCATTTCAAAAAGTTTGTTCAACTCATTCATCACGATGGCTTCCATAATGTCACTACTTAGAAACTTCAGATTACTACTACAAATTCCCTACTGGGCCCATAACATGTTATCGCAGTGTGTGGTAGTAATAATACAATTATGCAGTGCACAAATGTTTATTTGAACAAATAAACTATATAGTATTTTAGTTAGAATTATTACAAACTAAATAGCTTTCTACAGAAATACGTTGAACCTTGTGTTTAGGTCTTGACTCAACGACATGTCAGGAAAAAGGAAACGGAAAATCACTGACGCACAGTAGGTAACAACTATTGAAAATACATTTCAGTGTCACTGTTATCAACCAATTTTGATTATTTACGTCATTTAACCACAGAGATTATGGAACTTAGCCAAGAGTTAAAATCTCAATAAACCTTGGCAAGTTCACCACTATCTTTCAAGTAGATATGATAGCTATGGAGCTGGACGCAAGAGACCTGAGCAACAGGCATCCGGTGAACAGGTTAATTATAATAATATCAGACAGCCAGGCGGCTCTAAAAGCACTGAGCTAAAATCGAGTGAATTCTAAAATGAGTTGGAACTGCATTCAGGTCATTGACCACCTGAGCAAGCGGAACAAAGTTACTTTGATCTGGGTCCCAGAGCACAGCGGCGTGGAGGGCAATGATGAGGTCTATGCTCACCAGAAAAGGAACCGACTCTGCCTTCATTGGACCAGAACCCGTCATTGGCATCACAATAAGCACCAACAAAACCTGCATTTCCGATTGGGCCAAGTGTAAAACGCTTAGGCTCTGGAGAGACACGCCGGGGCTTACACACTCGAAGGCGATTATCGCAAACCCCTCAAATAATGCTTCCAACAGGTCCTAGATTGGCGTAGGTCGGAATTACGCATTTTATCAGGACTGTTGACAGCACTCTGTCGACTAGGTACACACCTGAGAAGGATGGATCTGCAATAAAAATCGGACTGTCGCTTCTCTTACGTGAATGACGAAACTGCAGAGCACATTCTCTGTACCTGCTCAGCACTGGAAATACTCCTATTCTAGACCTTCAGCTTTACACAACTGGAATCCAGGGACTTCAAAGAAGTCTCGCATTGTACGACTATCTCCTTTATCAAAGGGTGTGGACTGTACTGCCAATTCTAGCAAGGTGTGAGCCACAATCGGCACATCAGAGTCGCAGTGGAAGGCGTCATTTTCTAACTCACTCACCTATAACCTTGAACCTTAAATATTCCTCGTAATTCAAAAATTAGGATATTTCAAAATTAATAACGATAATTTAGTTTTATCCAAGTGTGACAAAATTCTAGGTCTCGTGATTGATGAATCTTTAACATTCTTCAATCATATTTCATCAATAATTCAGAATGCATTCTGCAATTTAAAACTTTTATTCACACAGACAATTATTTAATAAAACGGCCAAAATTACGCTCTGTGTCCGCAGTTTAACTTTTGTGATGTAGTAGATGGTCCGGTATTAACACAACTAGATCAAAATCGATTGCAGCGAATTCGGTATTATTTCATAAAAGTAGAGGGAGATCGTCTAATTTTGGACAGCTTTTTTTATTCAACTTTTTTTATACGGAAAAAACAAATTTTATTAATTCTTGTATAGCTAAAATATGCTAATAACTAAATAAAAACAGGATACGTTCATAAAAAAATTATTGTTAACCCTAAAGAACATTTGGAAGCGTCAGTATATATCTGTATGGAATCAGAATAATTTTCTAATATGGAGTTTAAAATTGTAAGACTTATCATAGGATTTACATGATACCTAGGTTGAATGATATTAAACATATGGAAAAAGTATTCAAAATCATCTAAAGTCATATTTTTTCTGATCTAATTACACATAGATTGTTGTTGTTTCGAAAAGCATCACAGAGAGGCGGTGAATTTTTGCAGATTCAGTAATTGTTAGTTAAATCAAATTCGTTCAGTTCACATATATTGTGATATAAAGATTCGTTGGAAGACAAAATTTTTATGATGAATTTATGGCTAAGATGATTTCTTCTATATTTTAAGGGAGGCTCTAAAGCTTCCACGTGAAGTGGTTCAATGGGAGTAGACCTCATAGCACCCATACAAATAAGGCTTTGTTTTGAAATCATACATTAGATCCATAATAGATTATGGATGTACACTTTATGGATCCGCAAGTAAAAATAATTTACAAAAAATTGACGTATTTCAAAACAAAGCCTTACGTATTTGTATGGGTGCTATGAGGTCTACTCCCATTGAACCACTTCACGTGAAAGCTTTAGAACCTCCCTTAAAATATAGAAGAAATCATCTTAGCCATAAATTCATCATAAAAATTATGTCTTCCAACGAATCTTCATATCACAATATATGTAAACTAAACGAATTTGATTTAACTAACAACTACTGGATCTGCAAAAATTCACCGCCTCTCTGTGATGCTTTCCGAAATAACAACAATCTATGTGTAATTAGATTAGAAAAAAATATGACTTTAGATTATTTTGAATACTTTTTCCATATGTTTAATGTCATTCAACCTAGGTATCATGTAAATCCTATGATAAGTCTTACAATTTTAAACCCCATATTAGAAAATTATTCTGATTCCATACAGATATATACTGACGCTTCCGAAAGGTTATAAGGAACTGGTTGTGCGTTCTACATTCCAGGTGATAATGTCGAAAAATTGTTTAAGCTCCCCTCAGACTTCTCAGTTTTCAGCGCTGAAGCTGTGGGCATCTATGAATCGTTAAAATTTTTTTCTTCGTCCAGAAAAAGTTCTGCTATTATATTAGCTGATTCTCTGTCTGTCTTAACAGCTATACAAAATACAATTATACCTGTTTTATCAGATAATCTTTATATATACTATATAAAAAAAATGTTATTTTAGTTAAAAAAAGATAATGAACATGTACAGCTGATATGGATCAAAGCACATATAGGACTTAAACATAATGAACATGTAGATCGTTTAGCTAAAAATGCAGCAGAAAATGGCACCTTATCTATCTATCCACTCACTGTACCAGACGTATTTGCTAATTCTAGACAAAAACAAAGTTGTTTATGGAAAAAGTCTTGGAACGATTATTGTAAAATATCTAATACCCAATATTCATCAATTCAACAAGAAATTCCGAATTGTTGTTGGTTCAATTCTTATTCTTGCCCACGTAAATACATTACAACTATTGTTAGACTACGCTTTGGACACGCATGTTATCCGGCACACTTATATAAAATAAAAATTCTTGACACAGACCTGTGTCAACACTGTCATATCAAAAGTGATCTGAATCATATTTTCTTTAACTGCATATATTCCCAAGAAACTCAAAACCTTATTACTGATTTAATAAGAATCGGATTTTTTCCACCCGTCAATATCTGCCATCTTTTAGCTTTAAACAAAATGGAAGTATATAAGGTTCTGATGAAATTCATATACGAATCAAAGGTATGCTTGTGAATGTTTGAACCAGATTTGTTTACCTCTGTTTATCCCAATTGTAGTTATTCCTATCTTTCCGTGGCCTAGTTTTGTTTGTGATAAATTATGATGTCTTGATAGGCCCCTAGACAAGAAACGAGTGACCCTGTATATCCTTATTGTATTTTTTTAGGTAGGTAATTTTGTCTTCTCTTAGGTGTGGATAGGTGTGAATGAAGTGAATATTTTTTTTTATATATTAATAGTTTGTTCCTGTTGTGACTAGCCGAATGACGAGTGTCAAAGCCAAGAAAAAAAAACCTAAAGAACATGATAAATGGACAAAAGTGGAATGGAGTATTTTTTCAAATAATAATAAAGGGTCCCCAAAACTGGATACCCTATCCAATATTGAGAAACTATTTCTCAAAACAAAAATCACACACATGAGCTTTTGCTCTCTCACTACCCGCATAGTCTTCGTAGGCCCATCAGAAGCACATTGAACAGTGTTCCCAGGCTTCTCCATCTTGATCGGCTGAGAACTTTTCAGTGCAGAAAATGCATGCTGCATCATTGTTTTCATCTGCATCTATATCTGAGTCATCACCATAAAGAAGATCTTGCAAGGACTTGGAGCAGTCACTTTCTTCATCATCCTTTTAGTTTTACCAGTCGTCACATTTTCAGAGAATTCTAGTGTCGGCGACTTTCCCTTACATTTAGGGGATTCTTTTCGTTGTCGTTCTTCAATACTAGCGTCCAATTCATCTTTATATGGCGTACTTGTTATTACCGCTGCAAAACCAGATTTACGTCCACTGTTTGAAATAGGCACTGAAATTCAGGATGAACTATCGGTGGGCAGTTTGCAGCAGTTTTTTGTTGTTGTTGCTGATGTTGATTTTTGACTTTTTTGGTTTTGATAGTAATTTCCTCGTCGTCTGTAGAATCTTCCGCAGGGTCGAATTTTCCAAAATGAATCATTTTTCTTTATCTTTGTAACGTTGACACATTTTTTTTCTCGTGTCGTCATCGGTCATGCGCGCAACGAATTATAGCTGTTTTGAACCCTTATTTGTGGTTTGTTTTAGAATTTTATTTGAAAAGTCTAACTTTTTTGGAAGTTCAAATCCCGGAGGAATGGAATCTTTCACCACTGCTGGCTCTATTATAATTTGGTTCAAATTTTGGATTTTTGAGACAATTGCTGTAGGTGGTATTTGCCTAGAATTTATTTGCTTCCCTTAATTCATTGCCTCATACTGTGAGGTGAATTTGTCTTCAATCGGCTTTTCTTCTTCGTCAATTTCATCGGCCCAAGACATGTTTGCTGGCTTGTAAATCATAGCTTGGACCGTTGTCGTTGATGGGTTGTTGCTATTTTGTATAGGGGTGTTTTCCTCGTCATCTGTTGTGTTCTGATTGATGATTGGCCCTATGGTGTTTTCTTCCATTTTTTCCATGTTTTTTTTTATTTATAGAGCCATTTTTGTTTATGTATCCACGGCAGACTGGAATGGATATTTCAGGATTGAGCGATCTGTCGCTTTCGGGTGAATTTTTATTTTCTTCTATACGCTCTTTATCGCGGTAGTTTTCTATACACTTCGTTCTGGTTGATTTCTAGACACTTTTTATCTATGTTATCTACTTTTTGTTTCTATTTGATTTTGACGACGTTTTAACCGAAACTAACTGTTTTTTAACATGCACTACTTCGTTATTACTGAGATTTTCACTTGCAAATATTTCGGGTTCAATTGCATTAAGATTTTGGATTTTCGCTTTCAGCCTACGGATATATTCAGTTTGAAACGGTATAGTTCCCGTTGTTGTTGGCTAGTGAATCAATGAGTACTTACTCTATTGATCCCTTATACAAAACACTGTTACTTCATCGAAAAAATTTTCGAAATATAAAAAACACTTTAGTTCACAATGAAATCCAATTTTCAAACCAACAGGGATGAGAATTACTTGACTGTGCCAGTCAGCTCGACTAAAATGAATGTGTTCAAGCAGGTCAAGTACTAAATTACTCGACCACTCGACTAAACTACTGGCTGCGTCTGAACTGGCCTCAAGGTATCGCCGTAGTAAAAGTATATTTAATATTTGTAACATTCGCCCGTAATTCTCACAACCTCAAACCACAACGGCCAACGCGAGATGCTGAAGAGTTGGCAATCCTATTAATGTCGCCGTGGAGTTTCGGTTCCCGCCCAACGATGTCGCTGTACGAATAGACTACCTCCTTTTAATCGTAAGCGTAGCTCAACAGTATAAGGGATCTATCGAAGACCGAAGACGGTAACAAGTAGAAGATACATAAATGTTCTATTTTTTCTATAATAAATGTTACTTGTTATTTTATTTATTATGATATTATGAATAAAGTTTCATTATTCAAATATTACTTGTTGACAATCTGGCGCTCAACGTAAAGCCTGCAATTATTTCAAATTACTAGACAATTAATAGTCACTCAATGGCGTTACTTGTCGGTGTTTGAATAAGCAGTTTATAAATGTCCAGGGAATATTAGAAAAACCAGAGCCATTGTTTTGGCATAGTTTGTCGAAATTCGCGAAAAGGAAAGAATTGATTGGGCTATCTACAAGTGAGATTCGCTATATCTATTCAAGAGAATTCTAGAAAAACAAAAGCCATTGTTTTGGCGTTGTTTGTCGAAATTCGCAAGAAGAAAAGGATTGATTGGGCTATCTAGAAGTGAGACTCGCTATATCGTCTATTCAAGAGAATTTTAGAAAAACAAAAGCCATTGTTTTGGCGTTTTCTGTCGAAATTCTCGAGAAGAAAAAGGATTGATTAGGAATAGCCCACCAAGATTCCAAAACATAAGAAAGACGTCTCATCAGGCGTGCGTCGCAGTCAACGCAAATTAGTCACAGAAGGTACAATGCAGATGTCTGACGAGCAATTCCAAACATTACTTGAAACTATTTCGGCTAATAAAGAAGGACCGCCAACGCCTTCCTTGTCCGGGAGTTTTAGCAAATGCACCGCTAGGTTTGGTGGAATAAAATGCCATACAACGGTAGATGCATTTATCACGACCGTCTCCATATATAAAGAAGTTGAGAAAATAATAGACAACGACGCCCTAAAAGGACTACCTTTATTGCTAACCGACACAGGTTCACTTTGGTGGCAAGGGGTCAAAGGCGAAGCTCGTACGTGGGATGAGGCAACCGCGCTCATTAAAGCAGCGTTCTCGCCATCTAAACCGTCACATCAAATATATATAGAGATCTTTAGCGAAAGCCAGGAGCGTAGCACTCCTATAGACGCTTTCATTTGTAAGAAACGAGCCCTTCTAGCACAGCTACCCCAAAGAAGACATGATGAAGCGACTCAACTCGACATGATATTTGGCCTACTTCATATCGACCTAAGGGAAAAGATCTCTCGAGACGATTGTAATACTTTTTTCGACCTACTTCAGAAAGGCAGAGAAGTAGAAGCTATGCAGCAAAAATCAAGAAGAGAAATTACGAAAAACAGAATATGTAGCTCAAAAGCAGTAAAGATAAGTGCCTCAAAAAGCAATAAAAATAGATGCAACTTTTGCCACTATAGGGGACATACACAAGAAGAATGCCGAAAACGAATAGTAGTAGAAACAGACACAAAGTCAGCACTTAAGCAAACTTCAGCAAATGAGGAAAACACTGGAAAGGTAGACCGTCAAACCGGCCTTATTGCTATGGGTGTGGTAAAGCAGGTTATTATCGAAGTAACTGCCCTGTCTGCACCGAGAAAAAATCAGATGTTACCACTCAGGCTATAAATTTATATTCTATACATACGTTCATAAATCAGACTCAAGTTCCCACAATACCCATCAAAGTACAAGGAATTCAAGGGGTTGCACACATAGACACGGCCGCCAGGACAAGCGTAGCAGGCAGGTCCCTTTATGAACATCTTAAGAGTATTCCTTCAGTAAAATTCCTGAAACGATCAGCTGCTGTAATTCTGGCTGATGGACAAAGTCAAGATCAGGAAATACTAAGAACAACAGTCAAAATCGAAATAGGGAAAAGTTTATTTCCTATTGACTTCATTATTTTACCAAAAGCAGAAGACAATCGTACATTATTGGGAATAGACTTTTTGGACCAAACAGCTATGGTTTTGGTAATTCCGCAAAGATGTTGGAATTTCATTGACAATCCAGTGCAAATGTTCGAATTCATAGACGTCACACAAGGAGCCGTCATAGAATCTAAATACGAACATTCAAAGGCACCAAAAGGCACTTACCCCCACACACAACTCAACTCAACAGAGATGAGGCAGATAGGATCACCCTTTTTGGAGGTGTTCACCTCACCATTACCAGAGGAACCATCCTTTAAGTTAATAGAAATGGACCTTCCACCGCAACGACAACCCGTTGAGTTACAAGAAAGTGCAGAGGCATACTCTCCTGAGGCCATTGATCTAATCTTCGAGGATGCACTTCCGCAGTATTATAGGAACAGTCCGCGGAAGCAAGACCCTCAAAAACGACGCAGATTCGACCTTTTCTGCATCGACATATCACTCCCGAGGAAGCCCCAGAACTTAACAATGAGCAAAGATCCCAATTTGATAATCTACTTCTAGAGTATAAAGACAGGTTTTGCAAAGAGGTTCCTCCAACGGTACAAAATGTACACCGAATCAGTGCTGGCGACCATGCTCCCAGATCATCTGCTCCATACAGACTAAGTAAAAATCGCCAGACAGTGCTGCGGGGAAAATTATACGAAATGCTGGCAAATGAAATTATAGAGGAAAGCAGTACACCATGGACCTCCTCTGTCGTTTTGGTCCCAAAGAAAGATCAGGACGTTAGAGTGTACGTAGACTATAGACGTCTTAATGCAATCACGGTGCCTGATAGGTATCCGCTCTCTCGCATTGATGATTTGCTTCATGCTGCAAAAAGTTTGCCCTACATGTCAACGATAGCCTATTGGCAAATACCAGTTCACGATGACGATAAAGATAAAACCGGATTCATTACTCCTTTTGGAGTTCACAAATTTAATAGAATGCCGTTCGGCCTGCGTAACGCACCAGCGACCTCCCAGCGGCTAATGGACAGATTTAGGGTAGGACTTAGTAAGGTTAACTAATTGGTATACCTTGACGATCTTATAGTTAGATCTTCCACTTTCGAGCAGCATCTTCAAGATTTAAGGGAAGTGTTTGCACATCTTCGCACTTACAATCTAAGGGCCAATAGGAAGAAGTGTAGATTTAGCTGTTCACAGGTCAAGTATTTGGGCCATCAAATTACTCCTGAAGGGATAATCATGGACCCTGAAAAGGTTACCGCCATTGTAGCTCTTCAGCCGCCGTCTAATCTGAAGCAACTATTATCATTCATCCAGACATGCTCATGGTACCGAAGATTTATACCCAATTTTGCAACGATGGCACGCCCTCTTACCAATCTTACAGAAAAAGGCAATCTGGAAATGGACCCAAGTCGAGCAGGAAGCTTTTGAGCAATTAAAATATTGTCTCACAACCTGCCCAGTCCTAAACCAAGCCGACGATTTCCAGCCTTACATTATTAAAACGGACACTAGCTCCTATGCTATAAGAGGCGTTTTAGTCCAGGGTGAGGGAGACAATGAGCACCCCATAGAATATGCCAGCAGACTATTGAATGGCGTTGAAAGGAATTATAATACGACCGAAAGAGAAGCTTTAGCGATCGTATGGGCTATTAATAAGTTTAGAGGATATATAGAGGGATCTGAAATAATCGTAATAACAGATCATCAACCTTTAAAATGGTTAGTCACTATAAAGACTCTAACGGGGTGGTTAGCTCGTTGGGCGTTACAACTCCAGTCCTATAATTTACATGTACGTTACGAACCTGGGAAAATAAACCGAGTAGCTGAATTCCTGTCCAGACCACATTGTAGCAATCACAGCGACTCCTGTCAGATTAGCAGCCTCGAAATAGATGTTCCCAGTAAGACTAAAAAACACCTACGGGAACAGCAGTTAAAAGACCCGGACGTAAAAAATATTATAGAATCCCTGGAAAATGTTTCCAACGATGAACGAAATCAAAAGTGGGTTAATAGAGGACTCTTGCTACATAGAGGAGTACTATATCGTTATACGGACGATCAAGAAGATGAAGAAGCTAGGCTAGTGGTACCGGCTGAGGGAGTTAAAAATATTTTACACGCCTACCACGACAGCCCCCTGTCAGGTCACTACGGTATTGACAAGACCACTCACCGAATCTCGAGGCGATATTTCTGGAACAGAATGAGACAGGACATCGCCAAACACGTATCTGCTTGTTTGGAATGTCAACGATATAAGATAACTAACAGGAAACCCGCAGGGCTAATTCAAACTCAAGTCGACTACTAGCGTTTTGAAGTCCTGGCCGTGGACCTATTCGGTCCCCTACCAATATTAGATAGAGATGATAAATGGATACTAATAGTGGAATACACTGCTAGTCGATGTGTCGAATTATTCGCACTGACTGAAGCCACTGCTGAAAATTGCGCACAACATTTGTTGAATGAGGTGTTTCTACGTTTCGGTCTACCTCGACGAATAATCAGTGATAACGGGACACAGTTCGTGTCTGCTGTAATGCAAAAATTTACTTTCTGCCTGGGAATAAAGCAAACATTTATTCCCTTGTATCACCCCGGAGCAAACATGGTGGAGAGAAAAAACAGGGATCTCAAGACACAATTAAGTATACTTGTGGGAAGCAATCACAACACATGGCCTGAACAGTTACCAGCCATACGGTTTGCTATGAATACTGCGCGATGTGACAGTACCAAGCAAACCCCTGCTTTTCTGACATTTGGCAGATACCTAAGGACGCCCCAAGATATTACAGATGATTTACGAACGGTTGTAACTAGTGAAAACTTCGTTGAAGAAGTCACTCCTAAGCTGTTACAATTAGCTGATACGCTTTTATCAGCAAAATAAATTACAGAAAATAAGCAAGATCAGAACCACCAAGCCCATAATAAAAATCGCCGCGCCCACACTAAGTACAACATCGGCGATAGAATATTGATAACAGGACATTTCCTTAGCAATGCCTCAAAAGGATTCACTTCAAAGTTCGCACCGCGAAGAGATGGGCCCTATATCATCCTTCGCCAAAGAGGGCCCGCTAGTTATGAAGTAGCCGATCCCAATACACCCCAGAAGCCACTGGGTGTATATCACGCATCGCACATTTCACCCTTTAAGGGAAGTCAGGAAGTAAAACCTGAACTAATAAGACCAATTCGTAAGCGTGGTAGGCCCAAAAAGATAAGGAATGACGGCATCGCTCCAACTCCTAGGACACCACCTATTCCGGACGACTATTCCCAAGCAAATCCTGGTTCCTCATCCTCTAGGAGGACTCGAGGCCAGAGGGGGAGATTGTAAGAATCGCCCGTAATTCTCACAACCCCAAACCACAACGGCCAACGCGAGACGCCTGAAGAGTTGGCAATCCTATTAACGTCGCCGTGGAGTTCCGGTTTCTGCTCAACGATGTCGCTGTACAAATAGACGATCTCCTTTTAATCGTAAACGTAGCTCATCAGTATAAGGGATCTATCGAAGACCGAAGACGGTAACAAGTTGAAGATACATAAATGTTATATTTCTTGTATAATAAATATTACTTGTTATTTTATTTATTATGAATAAAGTTTCATTTATCAAATATTACTTGTTTACATATTTAGTTATTTAGTTTTGCGGTTGTGTGAAAGATCGCTACTTATCTGGTGCTTCTAGTATGGACAAATCATCCAAGAGCGAACGTCGCTTGTATTTTGATAACACAGCAATAGTAATTATTTTTTTTATTCGATACACGACTGGAATAACAGATGTTAAAAGGCGCATAGAGGCAAGAAAAATAGAGATAGGGTCAAAAATATCAGAAGGTGACTTACGAGAAACAATTAAAAACAGCATACATAATGCTTAAAGTAAAAAACAGTAGAAGATGTAGGGAACATTATATCCAGAAGCGGTTAAGAATTAAATATGATAGATAATGTTGGAAATGCTATAAAGAAATGGTTAAAGCTGGAAGTATATGATGTTAAATAAAAAAAGTTGAACAAACCTACAACTCTCGAAACATTCATTCCCGAGCATAGTATCCCTTTTCACTAATGAGAATCATCAAAACACGAGTAAAAGTAATTTCCCACTCCAACTATCATTAGGTAACGATTCCCTAAGGGGTATGCCCTACGACTTCAACATTAGTTAAGTGAGCTAACGAAGCCCCAAATCAATTTAGTAGTTGTAATTAAAATTTAACAACACTAGATTGAGCTTCAGATCTGACGGAGACGTATGTCTTAAATGGCGGTCAACGATAAAACGAGACGAGATTTCATGTGATCTCTTCTGATTCTTCTTTAACTTCTTAGACATACCAGTGACGTGGTATTCTAATAATTTCAGCAGAAATGATGGAGTGTTTTATTTAATTCGAGAGTGAATCTATAAGCGAATAATTGTTTTTGATTTTAATTTAATTGAACTTTGTCGACTGTAGTAGATATTCAACTATTTTAATAATCTTAATTTGACAACGTTAATTTCAAAATCAATAGTTTATTATATACAAATTTACAATGAATTGTACAAATGGATTCATATTTGTACTTCGATGGTTTTTAGATCGGAAGGTATGCAAGAACTTAATGATTCGGAAAAACGTGTTATGTTTCAACTTGAGGAAGTGACCAATAGTAGCGACTGTATATCTCTACTTTGGTGTTAATTGAATTCTGACTACCCCAAAAAAAGTTGGAATTGTGCATTTTTTTCCAGGAAGAACAACACGAAAAAAAGTCTTTCAAAATAATTCTGTGTGTATGTCGTCGGCATCGTTGTCGTTTTGTTAGCACGATACAACCTCCCGAGTGCAACAAATTTCCAGTTCTATTATTGAATATTGTTCGTGAGATGTGTGTCGGAATAAAATTAAATAAAACTAAGATTGTTTATAGACGAAACGAGTTCTCATCTCAAAGTCTTATAACATGATGTTTAGAAAATGTGCTATCAAAACAGGTATAAAAAATACAATAAGGGTGGTTTAACCACTTGACAGAAGATACTGTCCAGACGCCATAATATGTATGGCTCTGCTTTTTGTAGAGTGATTTGATACTATGGCAAATATATAATCTGAGTGTCAGTAACTGGCAAGCGTGAACAAATCTTGTTCAGGACATCTCACATATGAACCCAATTGATTTTTAGTGCACTATAGCCAGTAGAACGGGTGCTATGGTACTTTAAGTATGATATTTTTATAATTCTTGGAAAAATTTCAGTTTGTTAGCATGATACAGTCTCTGGAGTGTGTACTAGTGACCAATTTTATCATTGGATATTATTCAAGGTGTCTCACAGATGAACTCTATCAATTTTCAGCCTAGTAGAACCTGTACAACGTGTGGTATGGTACTTGAAGTGCCACGTTTTGGGTTATTTTTGGAGAAATTTCGATGTGATAGCATGATACAGCCTCCGAAGTGGATACAAGTAACAATTTTATGATAGAATGTGAATCAGGGCGTCTCATAGATGCGGGAAAGTTAGTTTTAATCATTAGAACTGTTTGTTTTTTATGAGGAATCCAAATCCAAAATAATATTCCGGATGTCGCACATTTATTATTTTCGGTTATCTCATACCACTTTTACGCCTAAATTGTCCAGTTCCTCCTGATCGACGAAAAATATTGCTGAATGTTTGAAGGTTGGGTTGAACTCTGTTTGAATACATGTGTCGCTATTTGCTAGCAGCAGCATCACAGGAATAATTTTCGTTCACAAAAACACAAAGCATGTCTCGCATTTCAAGATTAGTAAAATTGTTATGTCGAGGCAACCGACTTTAAATTTTATTAGATTCACGATTTCAAATGACATTAGCAACAACTTACATCTATGATAGCAATGACAGCACCCCACTAGATCAGAACAATTGATTCAGACCAGAGCCAACTACACAAAACAAATTATATTGAAAAACTATTCATCAAATGCCACTTACCTGTGGTACTAGTGGCGTAGAATTAGGGAACGATTAACCAGTCACTTGCCCCTATCGTACGCCTCTGGTATCAGCCTGAAACGTTTGTTTTACATAATTTAGTAGGGTGTAAAGTGTCTACACTTTCTGCCAAATATGCGATGGATACGTAAACAGTTTTAAAGTTCTTAACACAAATCGTTTTTAAATTTTTAAACAAAACATGTAAGCAGTTACATTTTTCTTTAGGTGTTTTGTGCTAAATCTTCATAATTTTAAGTCATGACTGTCAAATTACGTTCAAAATTAGTAATGAATCACCCCGTATCAATAAAAATATGTAAATACCAATAGTATGGACCACCGAAACTACAAGTTTTTACCTTGTTTACCGTTGACATTTAGTCAGTCTTATTTCTTCTAGTGACGCTCTCAGCGGAAGTAAAGTACTTTTACCGACGCTACCAATAGCAACGGGACGCCGTCATTGAAATCAAGTTTTAACTGACGCTTGAAAAAAATAACAAATGTATTACATTCCAAAATTGAAATGTTACGTTAAAAACAGATTTATTGAATGGTATAATATAACGAAAATGGAAAGGAAATGGACCGGAATAGAAGTGGCCGGACCATAAATTTTATTATTCCAAATTTCATACCGACACACAATAAGAAACGACTACTTTGCTGTTGGTTAATTACGTATGATAAATTTGTACCCAAAATCCTAATTTAACATTTTGATGAGAACATTATGTGTGACAAACCGACAGCATTTCCCCCAGATAAAACATGATCTTAGTTGAAGATATATAAACTGGAGAATAACAAGATGACATTTTCCACAAATAAACTGGACGAGGGTTCATAAGAAACTTGCTTTATTTCGAAAAAGCTGGACAACATAGATAACGTACATAGGCGGTTTAAAACTGAGACCCAATGCAGTGTCGTAGGATAATTTTATTAAACCATGGAAGAAAAAATATCTTACGAAAAATATTCGCATGATTTTGCGTAACAATAAGAAAATGGGGATTTGAGTATCATATTATAGGATATATCAATTCACTAGGAAAAATCTTATTTTAAGTATGACAAATATGATATGAAAGAATTTATTTATTCAAAAAAGTTTCACATCAGAACGTGATGAATATAGTGGACATACAGCTATTTGTACCGGGTGGTCAACTAAGAACGGCCGTCGGCCATATCTCAGGAGTGGATTATAGTACAAGTTCAGGAAAAAAAATTTATAACGAAAGTGGCCTCGAGAAACGCCTGGAAATTATTTTCGGAATTGTAGGTCCACCGCTAGAGGGCTGATTTAACAGTTGAAATTTTAAAATGCGAAATTTTAAAAGATTTACTTAATTAAGGAGCATATTAAATATTATAATCAGATTACTCGACAAATTCTGCATATTTTTAATATGACAAGTTTAAGTCTATCTGTTTAAATAAGAGGTGAGGGAGAGTGGGAGCCTTGTTACGAAAAAACGCCTGTAATTCCGGTTCTGCTTGACCGATTTTAATAAACTTGATGTTGTTTGGAAGAGCTTTTGTTGAACAATCGAAAAATTTGTAAATATGAAGCAATCTGATTAATAACATAAATGCTAGAGGGCGCTGTTTTTATTTTTTAATATTGTGTTTTCTCGTAATAATTTTAAACGGAGGCACACAAATTGTAGTAGATCTTTAAAAAGTAGACTAAATTAGTAATGAAACAGTGCAAATGGCAAGGCGATATCTCTTTTTTATCCTGAGATATCGTAAGAAACAGGTAAATGGCGGGAATTGATCTTCCAACGTCTAGAAGGCTGGCGAAGTAAGTTGTGCTACATTTTTTCAATTATATAAAAAGGTTATATATATTTTCAATCGACGTGTTAGTAAATCAAAAGCATACAATATAAATAAAAACCGATATTCGCCCAGCAACAACAAATACAGTTTAAAATATGGATTACGATTTAGGTCGCGTTGTATCAAACACCTAAACTCGGTTTAATGATGTGTCAACGGATGTAATTGAGTTATTAATAAACCCAGTTTAGGAGTTTGATACAACGCGCCCTTACTGATGACAATCAAATTTGTAAGATGGCCATGTAAGATACTTGAAAACAAGCAAGCGATGATTTTGACGCATATGACTAAAATTATTAATCGTGTTGCAGTTAATAGTCTTTCTTTATCTTTTCGCAATAAAATGATTCTTAGAAATGAAGAAGCATTTGATATGTTGGCAGTTTATTTTGAATGTATAACAGACGGCATCACAGCAGAAGAGTTTTTCTCCGACTCGCACACCGTGTGCGTACTACTGGAAATGTGAATCTTCCTGTGTACCGAAGACAACGCAGAGGTAGAATAGAAGAAAATGTCATTGATGTTTCAGCTTATGTCAATGTTAGGCCTCATTCAAGCACCAGAGCCATAGCTAGAGACCTAGGTATATGTCGAACCACCGTTCAAAATATTTTAGGAGAACACAGGTGACTACTTATTTATTAATGCAAGTCTCATTCGGTGTTAGAATGATGAAAATGTTTTAATATTTTTCGTTTGTCCAGTAGGTAACTACTTATATGTTTCTCATTATCATAGCGAAAATATCATTAAATCAAAGTTTTATGTCCAGTTTCAATAAAACACCAAATTATTCACTGAAATTATCTTATGCTGTGAGAATATATTTTCAACTAACAAGATGATAATTGAGTGAGGCAAACTAAAGTAAAAATGTACCAATAATAGAAATAATGAGAGGCCTGGCAAAAAAAATCGTAATAACATTACGAGAGTTAATGCATTTAAAGTCATTTTTCGTTTACTAACAACGAAGGCCTTCAATGTGTCTTATTTATATGATTATACTATTTTAGATTGCACCCATATCACATGGTCCTACATCAAAGTTTGAATGCTCAAGATTTCGATACCAGGTTGGATTTTTGCAACTGGCTCTCACATATGATACACGACGATCCTAAAATACGTTCACGAATTATGTGGACAGATCGCTACGTTTCATAATGATGGTAGTGTAAATCGACATAATATGCACTACTGGTCTGATACGAATCCCCACTGGATGCAGGAGGTCCAACTTCAGGGTCGTTGGTCTGTAAATGTGTGGTGCGGTTTTTAATGAGACTGTAAATGGAGAAAGATATTTAGATTTTTCAAGCAACGAATTGCCACTTCTTTTAGAAGACATGCCTTTGGCCATTCGTCGTGACATGATCTTGCAACATGATGGGTGCCGGCACATTATTCTAGAGATGTTCCGAATTTCCTAGATCAATCACACCCTGGAAGGTGTATAGGACGTGGAAGTTCATTTATTTGGCCACCAAATTTTTATTTGTGGGGGCGAGTAAAAGATCTCGTTTATGCCGATAGACCCGCAACAAGAGCTGACATGGTTGAAAGGATACCACAGACAATACGAAGTATTTCAAGGGCACAAATTGAAGCTGCTGTTTTCTCTACCCGTCAGCGATTGATTTCATGCATTGGAACAGATGGACGACATTTCGAACATTTAGGGCGGCATGAATTACGTAGTTTTTTATTAAAGGTTTCAATTGTTCGATTTATCACATTATTTTAAAATTAGTTCTCATTGTTAGTAGCGACAGCATTACATTTAGGTAATCTAGTGGCAACCATCACATTAGTATGATAACAGTTTAAATTACTGCAGGCCAATGTAAGATCTTTTCATTCAGGGTAAATTCAATAATTTCTCTTAACGCGAACCAGCCTTCTAGACGTTGGAAGAACAATTCCCGCCATTTACCTGTTTCTTACGATATCTCAGGATAGAAAAGAGATATCGCCTTGCGGTTTGCACTATCTTATTACTAATTTCGTCTACTTTTTAAAGACATGTATGCTTCCATTTAAAATTGTTACGAGAAAACACAATTATTGAATAAACAGCGCCCTTTAGCATTTATGTTATTAATCATATTGCTCCATATTTACAAATCTTCGATTGTTCAACAAAAGCTCTTTCAAACAACATCAAGTTTATTAAAATAGGTTAAGCAGAACCGGAATTACAGGCGTTTTCTCGTAACAAGGTTCCCACTCTCTCCCACACCTTATTTTAAGAGATAGACTTAATATTTAATATGCTCCCTAATTGAGTAAATTTTGAAATATTTGGCATTTTAAAATTTTAACTGTCAAATGCGCCCTCTTGCGGTGAACCTACAATTTTGAAAATATTTTCCAGGCGTTTCTCGAGGCCGCTTTTGTTATAAAAAATTTTTTCCCGAACCTGTGCTATAATCCACTCCTGAGATATGGTCGACGGCCGTTCTTAGTTGGCCACCCGGTACGTTTCTCAGTAGTCTATGATAGCTTTCGATCAAATTTTTTCAATAATAAATTATTTAAGAACTCGAACTGTCTTATAACATTTGTCGATAATTAATTTCTGCTAACAACCTTTGTTTGAGAAAAAAGCTTTTCAAAACAAAATTTTCATTTTTTTTCAAATAACGTAATGATAGGAAGTAATAATCTTGTCTATTGTTCATATTTGAAACTCTGGACAAGAAAACATATATCTTGGGCTGTAGGAGTTCCATTATGCAGAAGCCAGTCGACAAGTTTTGTTTATCTCCTTTTAATTGCAATTCAGAACAGAGTATGAAATTGGCAATAAGATGAAGCACATCCAAGCTTTTAAGGGAAAAGTAGTACAATAATCGTCGTGGACATATTTATAGCCAGGAAATTTCGAAAATATTTTTTAATGTTTTTCATAGTTTTCTGCGGTGGTAATATAACTAATGGAATAATAAATGAATCAATAATGTTCTATGGTTTATTTGAAAATCTATTCTAATTTATAAATAACTGCCAATAATGGTTACAAGAAAAATATATTAGGTCAAAGCTGAATAACAATTTTCAATAAGATTTTCTAAAAAAGTTCAATAATAATCCAACGAAATTGTCAGAGATTATGAAAATTAGCTAGACAATGGATAACTTAATTTTTATCTCTATTTCTTGAAAATATTACAATTATTAATAAAAAAAATCCACAAAAATAATAATCTTCATTATTTATAGCCCATCACCTTCCTCTTTTTTAAGGGACGCCACCACTCCACCTAAAAACGTCAAAATGCATATAAAATTAATCAGAATTTCAGCTTTGTTCAGTATAATAAATTTAATATTTTTAAAAGCATTAGTCCCATCGTTTACTCGAACTTCCTCTGACTATATCACAAAAATGAGTTGTTATTTATTAATTATAACTTATTTTTCTATATTTATATTCGTTAATTCATTTACTCCCTTTTTTTTCTAGTCGTGAGATAAAAAGTGTTATTGTTGTGAATAATTAGTGCCATGAAAACGCAATCAACATTTCAACCTTCTAAACTACCTGTAATCACTTAAGTGGAGTTACAGGCAATTGCTAACAACTTAATCCCACACTCCATTATGAGCAATTAACAAACTTCCTGAAGCTATTTCTTATTAAAGTTAACGAAAACTGGGAATAGACATATAAGAAAAGACGTACCAAATTCTATTATTTAAAGTTGAAATTTTTTGAGAGAGTTTCAGTTGAATTATTATTATTCATAGCAACGTACACGTCAAAGAATCTGAGTTACAAGATATACGTGCCGTGTACACCAGGAATTCATTTCTGGAGATAGTCCGTGCATTGAACGTTCCTGACGTGATGAGCGTAGATTTGTGGAAAATGCAATTCTCAGGGATCGAATAATGAGATTATCGTTCCCAAATGGTCGCTCAAATATTCGGGAAATAGTATTCATTTGAGTCTCGAAGAGTAAAGACGTGCGAGCATTGACTTCGAAATTCCAGTTTATTGTCAGTTTCGGCAATTAGCCGGAACAAAAACAAGTGAGATAAGCGATAAAAATAATCATTAGTGCTTGTGACAAAAAAAAGAAATAAAGAAAAAAAGAAGAGAAAGCAAAAACAACAAAAATGTATTCATCAGCGAACCTTACAGGTTTTAATGTAAATGGTCAACCAATGTATATACAGGGTCACCCAACAACAAACAATCAATATCCTCAAACACAAATAAATCAAACACATTCAAATTTAATCCAAAATTACCCAATTACAAACCCACAAATACAAATTAATCCTGCACAATCGACACAATACTCAATGTATCCCTCTCAAATAAATCCTTTACCACCAACCCAAAATCAGTTCACTCCAATGTTTGTTACACCACAAAACAATCAACAAACAAATACACAACTGCATAGAACTTTTTCCACAACAGATGAAGAACAAGAAATGGAAGAGAACTCCACGGAGAATAACAACTCAGTAGCCTGGCAAGTAGCAAAAGGGACAAAAAGGAAAAAAATAGTCAAACTCTACGAACAGCCAAAACGATTGTAAACAAAATACCTACGAACAACAGATATGCTTCATTATCAAACGAAAACGGAGAAAACACAAATGCAGAAGAAGATACAACTAACAAATCTCCAAAAGCGCCGCCGATCTTCATATATGACGTCATCAATAACCCGGAAATGATAAAACAGCTTTCAGACGTAGCAGAAACAGAAGAATATAACACCAGAACAATGTCAAACAATATAATCAAGATAAATAGTAATACACCCGACACTTACAGAAAAATAATCAAATTTCTAAAGGAAAGAAATGTCGAATTTCACTCATACCAAACGAAAGAAGAACGTGCCTACAGAGTAGTTATAAAAAACGTTCACCACACTGTCGAATTAAAGGAAATAACTGAAGAATTAAAAGAAAATGGTCACCGAGTCAGAAACATAATCAATGCCAGGCACTGGCAAACTAGAGAACCCTTAAATATGTTCTTTGTAGACCTGGAGCCGGCACAAAATAACAAGGACGTATACAAGATAATAGCTCTACATAACAAGATAGTTGTAATAGAACCCCCAAACAAATCAAAAACCATAATACAGTGCACAAGATGCCAACTATATGGCCACTCAAAAAGCTATTGCAATAGATCTTACCTTTGTGTAAAATGTGGAGGACGACACAATTCAACAGAGTGCAAAAAAAATACCCCAGCAACATGTGCGCTCTGTGGAGTACCACATCCCGCCAATTTCAAATGATGTACATACTATCATAACCTAACGAAAAATAGAAATATCACACAAAGGTCACAAAACATACAAAACATTCACCCCAATCAACCTCAATCAACCTACAGTTACTAGTGGTACCTTGAACAACGATATGACTTACGCACAAGCAATTAATAATAACAATAATACCTCACAAGACATCACACTAACCAAATTTCTGGAAGAGTTCAAACAAATGTTCAATCAACTCATGCAACAAAATAGCACAGTACTCAACGTGCTAACCATGCTAGTTCAAAAATTAAAATAATGGCTAAATTTTTGAGGATAGCTCTCTGGAACGCAAAAAGACTCACACAGCACAAAGACGAAGTTAAGTTATTTCTGGAAGATCAATATATAGACATCTTACTTGTCAGTAAAACGCATTTCACAGCTGAAACCTATTTCAACATTCCAAACTACAAAACATACTACACAAACCATCCAGATGGTACTGCACATGGAGGAACTGCTATCATCATAAAACAAACTATTGTACATTATCAACTACCAAAATATGAAGAAAACTACTTACAAGCTACTTCAATAAATGTTAGGACACTGCCATACGAGCTAACAGTATCAGCAGCCTACTGCCCACCAAGGCATAATATCAAAAAAGAAGACTTCGAACTGTACTTCAGAACTCTTGGTCAAAAATTCTTAGCGGGTGGAGATTACAACAGCAAAAACACATTATGGGGATCACGGTTAACCACAACTAAAGGTAGAGAACTTGCTAATCTGATCCATGACTGCAAATACTCCTTCATTCCAACAGGAACAGCAGACCCCGCAAAAATACCAGACCTTCTAGACTTTTCTGTAACGAATGGTCTCTCGACAACTTATACAGACATAATTCCTAGTTACGACTTATCATCTGATCATTCTCCAGCTATTGCTACCATCAGTTCAGCACCTATTACAAAACAAAAAGAAAAAAAATTACACAACAATAAAACAAACTGGGAAAACTACAGAAATGTATTGAATAACAACATAAACCTAAATATACGATTGAGAACTCCGGAAGACCTGGATTCAACAGTTGAAATAATGATATCACTACTACAAAAAGCGGCTCTTCAATCCACTCCACCCCAAAAGCCACAAAATCATGGCGGTAATATTCCACTAGAAATCAAACGTCTTCTAAAAGAAAAAAGAAAAGTTAGATCTATTTGGCACCGTACACGCAACCCGATCAACTAAACCAGATTTAACCAACTAACAAACAAATTAAAAGCTAAGCTCAAAAAATACAGAGAAGAATCATTTACCGACTACCTAAAAAACCTAAATCGATTCGACCAATCAATATGGAAACCAATCAAAAATGCAAGAAAACCCAAAGACCCAGTACCACCAATCAGACAAACAACACCAACTATAGGATCCTAAGTGAAAAAGAGAAAGCAGATCTCTTTGCGCAACACTTCTGTAATACTTTTTCTCCTCACAGTGACGAACTAGACCAGGAAATAGAACAAAACCTAGAAACGCCTACTGAAGAAAGTCAACCAATAACACTTGTCACTCCGAGGGAGATAAAATAAGTCATCAAATTCTTGGGACTAAAAAAGGCACCTGGACCAGACAAAATTACACCAAAAATGCTTAAAGAACTTCCACAAAAAGCAATAGTGTTATTAACATACATATTTAATGGAATATTGAGAATGCAACACTGGCCAGAAAAAATGAAAACATCGCAAATAATTGCAGTAATCAAACCAGGAAAAGAACTCACAGATGTAAACTCCTACCGACCAATAAGCCTGATATCAGTCCTTTCAAAAATCTTTGAAAAACTCATACTACACAGAATTAACAACAACATAAGACCTGAAGAGTGGATCCCACACCATCAATTTGGATTTCGCCAGGGGCATTCTACAATCCAGCAGATACATCGAATAACAGATGTTATCAACAAAGCCTACGAAAATAAAAGCTATTGCTCGGCGGTATTCCTGGACGTCAGCCAAGCCTTTGACCGCGTCTGGCATAAAGGCCTACTTTACAAAATCAAACAAATCCTTCTCTCCTACTGTACCCTACTTAAATCCTATCTCAGTGACCGAAAATTTGGAATAAAAATGGGAAACGAAAGATCAGAAGTTTAACCAATAAAAGCAGGAGTTCCACAGGGTAGCTTTCTTGGGCCACTGCTGTATGTTCTATTTACATCGGACCTGCCAACCTCCAGACATACTACACTTGGGACTTTTGCCGATGATACAACCATATTATCGGTGAACAATAACCCTGAAAGATCAGTAATAAACCTACAAGAACATCTTAACACCCTCCAAAATTGGTTTGAAAATGGAGAATGAAGATAAATGAAAATAAATCCAGCCACATTACCTATACACTACGCAAAACTCCAAAACCGGAAGTTCACATCAACAATGTCCTAATACCCAAAAAACAAGAAACAAAATACCTTGGACAGTAAATTAACATGGAAACAACATATAACCAAGAAAAGAAAACAAATAGACTTAACAACTAGACAAATAAACTGGTTAATAGGTAGAAGATCCAAACTAGCGGTGGATAACAAAATACTTATCTATAAGACAATAATCATACCAATCTGGTCCTATGGAATTGAGCTATGGGGTTGTGCGAGCAAATCCAATACAACTATAAGCCAAAGATGCCAATCTAAATTTTTAAGAACAATATTAGATGCCTCATGGTTTGTCTCCAATGAAACAATACATAACGACCTCAAAATAAAACTTGTGAAAAATGTCATCCAACAAAGAAGCAACTAAACTACCACCACGCTAAAATCGAAAACCACGAAAGTCCAACTTTAGAACCCCTACTGACAAGAGAAGACAACAGACGACTCAAAAGAAACTGGCCAATAGAATTGATGTGAAGTACCTGAGGTTTGTCAATGGACAAATTCTCATCATGCCATAATCCCAACCATAATATTAGCATATAGAATTTTTTTTTCTGATTGCTGATTGTATTGTAAATGAAAAAAAAAATTCGGGCGACGACGAGTGCTCTTTATCAGACGTTCGTTGAGTTAAGGGAGTGTTTTGTTGACTGTTTCCTGTGTATTATTATTTAAACGATGATTAAAACGTTAATTTCGTTTCCTTTGATTTAGCTTGTGTCAGATTCGAAAGAATACATTTCAAATGTATTATACGTACTCCCTCATAAAAAGTCAACTGACAACTAAACGAAAATCGTTCCCAGTGGCCGTTCAAACTTAGTTTATATTAAAGTACCGAAATAACGTAGAGTGACTCATGCCATTCTTATCGTTTGAAGAGGTTCAGACTCGCATCTTTATCACCAACTCATAAGCGTACGATGACATTTAATATTTACACAAGTATTCAATTATTAAAAAAATGATCTCTTAGCAATGTAGATATAACGGGTTTTGTACATTAAAAATAAATTTTTATAAACAAAAACGCACTTGTTAATTATCAATTTTTTTTGTTACTAAATATTAATATTAAGGAACCATTTTTTTTAAATCATTATATATTATGCTCTTTCGTTATATAAAAAGAATTATTGATTTTTCATTTGTTTATTAAACAAATAATTTGTTATAAACAAATGCATTTATACGAAAAAATTTTTTAAATACTGTAAAATATTACAAAAACAATCATGTATAATTTTTTATATGAGAAAATGTTTTTATATTTTTTATTTTTATTAATTCTAATATACAATTGAGTTAGAGGTTCGTTCCAGAGCTCAATTTGTTCAATAACTAATAACGAACAAAAAAGTCTTGACGTGTTTTTGTCGCATCTTTAATAGTTTATAAGTTATTTTAATAACAGTAAGTAAAAACTACAAGTTCAAAAGTACAATATATTTAAAAATTATACATGGTTGTTTTTGTAATATTTTTTAGTATTTAAAAGAAGTATTTCGTATAAATGCATTTGTTTGTAACACATTATTTGTTTAATAAACAAATGAAAAATTAATAAAAAAAATGTTATTCATAAAATGAAAGAACATAATAAATAATGATTTTAAAATAAAATGGTTCCTTAATATTTATATTTAGTAAGAAAAAAAATTGTTAATTAACAAGTGCGTTTTTTGATAATAAAAAAAAATTTTAAGGAACGATTTTTTTTAAAATCATTGTTTTCATAAAAGGATGTAATTCCAAAAAATAAGTTTTCGAAAATCTTATAAACAATGCATTTGTTAATAATAATTATTTAAATAATGTTGGTTAAAAATAAAAAAATAATAATTGTCATATGGCTTTCATCAATAAGAAAACAAAATATTAACAATAATTGGGAAAAAAAATCCTGATGGCTTTATTTATATAATTAATTTTTTAATGCCTTTCATTGTTAATAAAAAGTGAAAAATCAAAATTTTTGAATTTTTTCAACGGGGATCTCTTCTGAACACTTTTAAGATTAGCTCCAAAAAAATTCTAGATTTCTTGTTTTGAAATAATCAACGTTTTTATATTAACAATAAAATGGTGAAAATTAACTAATTAACAAAAGCATAATTATTATTCATTCATATGTCTACTTAGTACCCACAATTTTTTATTCCTTAATATTAATATTTAATCAGTTAAAATAATTTTTTTAGTTCATGTGTCAGATTGGGGCGATGCGCGCGGCTGCCGAACCACGCGTTTCTACCTTTATTTTCGCCGCTAAATTAAAATTTTAAGGATTGTCGGTACAGTTCCGGGAGGTAGGACTTTTTTTTAGGAAATTTCCTGCCCTTTAAGGATATTTTTTTAAATTTCGATTATCTCAAATAGTTTTTGAAATATTTCAAAAAAACCAAACCCTTATTTTTTATTTTACTTTGTTGTTTATAACTTTCGCATTTTTTTCAGTCCCTCTTGAAATGTTGATAGAATGTTCTAGATGCCATTCCAAATCGAATGAGATCAAAATCATGATTTTCGGTGGTCCGCTTTAGGTTCTGAGGAAAATGGGACTTGTGGACCAGATTATGTAGGGTAACCAAACCGATGGTAAACCAGACATCAGCTGGATAAACTTTGTTCTTTATATTTTGGGTTGAGCACGCTGTCGTTTTTTAACCACCGTCTTGAGATATAGACCAACTACAGAGATATTATGGCAATAGAAAAATGTACACCAATGGAGCAAGAGAGAGTTGCAATTCTTATGAGAATGTATATGTCATCAGTCGTTACGAACTGGGACAAACTACTGCACTTTGCAAACTGTGGGATTGAATGGAATAATGAATATAACCTGTGAAACAAAACACATGGAATGAAATTGTGCTAAACTAGAGAAAATTATAAACCTGTTTGAATCATTATAACATTTCACTTTAATCCATCAATTGTAGCTCCTAACAATGACATTATTATTAATTATTCATAAAAACTTCCTAAATCTAATAATTTTTCAAGATACAAATATGACCAGCTATTTCAGTTATGAAACTATGGTTGAATTTTTTTGCACAATACAATTCATTTCTTTTACATCATAGAATAATATTTATAGATTGGATATCATACTATGTATGAAATAATGTATGTGCAGATTTGTTTAGAAGAGACCCAATTCTCAAATGGTATAACTTTCGAAAGTCGTTTGCGACTGTGACGATTTGACGAGCGAAATTTTATAAATAGTATACTCAAATGTCGTGCACGCCAATTTTACGACGAAAAATTTACGAGTGGTCAAAAGCATTCGTCAATTGAAATAGTATACGAATGTTTGTTGTATGTTGTGAGTACATGTATGTGTATATAGACCCTAAATCCGACTCTGTCTAAGCCAGGTATGAAAATTAAAATTATGGCGAATACGCAGTGTTTTTATAACTATTTGGAACTATCTTATCTAAACATTGTTTTTGTGACCAGACTTATCTAGAAAAGGCCAGAACCAATCATTTGTGTCTGTGTAAGCCGCAGCCCAGAATTTTCCAGTAAGAAAGGCATTAATATAAATAAGGACCGATCAGCGGAGGAGTTTAGTTGATAATTTGACATCGTGAGATAAACAAGTAAATAAGTGAATATAAAGTGTTTATATAAATTAGTTTGAGTGAATATACGGTTAATATAAATTAATAATTAAGTGATTAGTTAAGTATATATAAATTAAGTGTTAGTGAGTTAGTGTTTAAATAAATAAGTAAGTAGCTATACCGAGTGTTTAAAATTTATCCCACCCGTTTATTGTTTAAATAAATAACAAAAACATTACATTGGTGTCAGGTGTAGGGTAATATAAATAAATTGCTATGTAAAAATGGCCAAGAGACTATGTGGCCTCAAAGTGGCGGAACTAAGTGCAGAATTGGAAGATCGTAAGCTGGAAACTGGAAACGTCCGGTAAGAAAAGCGAATTAGTAGAAAGACTTAAAGTGGCACTGGGAAATGACGGCTTTGATACAGAAACCGTTTAATTTACTGACGAGGCTTCCACCTTAATCTCGTCTATTTCTGCTAATATTTCTGCTAACATGGACGAGAAGATTTCTGCCATGGAAGAGAACATAGAAGAGAAGATTTCTGCCATGGACGAGAAGATTTCTGCTATGAAGAACGACATTTCTGCTAATATTTCTGCTAACATGGACGAAAAGATTTCTGCTATGAAAAACGATATTTCTGCCACGGAAGAGAAAATTTCAACGAATGTGAAAAACGAGATTCCTGCTTTGAAGAACGATATATTTGCCGATATCTTATTGATAAAAAACGACATTGCCGCTGACGTTGAAAATGAAATTTCGTCTCTAAAATTTGAAATCGAGAATAAGATGTCGACGATACACGAGAAAATCTAGAATAAGATTACAACGATAGACGAGAAAATCAAGGAGTTAGAGGAAAATATTGCCGATTCAAGAACGCGAGGCACGCCAGAGGGAGAAAAGAAGACCGAGCAAACGAAGCCCCGCAAACCAGAAACACTACCTAAGTTTGAAGACATGGGCAGTTTTACCCGAGTCAAGGCCCCAACGTTCGATGGAAAAATGTCGTGGACCAATTATGTGAAACAATTTAAAGCAACCGCTAGAGTGAATAATTGGTCCGATAGAGAGAAGGCAGTGAACTTAACTATCGCGCTTCGGGGAGATGCCTTAGATATACTTCAGACGATACCTCTGGAAGAAAAGGATGATTTCGAGCAGCTGAAGAAGAGGTTGGACCTGCGATATGGTCACGAACATCCAGAACATTTGAACCAATCCCAGCTAAAGAACCGAAGGCAGAAACGTGACGATACACTTCAAGAACATGAAGTGGATATTGCCCGACTCGTTCGATTTGCTTATCCATCAGCAGCAGAGAACATGATGGAATGTCTGGGTATCCAGGCCTTTATTGATGGCTTACGTGACCCCGATATGCAGAGGACGATGCGTTTAGTCCATCCCAAAACATTAGTTGACGCATTGACAGCTGCTCTTGAATATAAAGCAGCAACGAGCGAAGAAAGATGAAGCTGAAAAAATAATTCGAGAGATGGCAGAAGAAAAAGTAATAGAACCATCTACTAGTCCATGGGTGTCTCCAGTAGTGCTCGTCAAGAAAAAGGATGGAACTACGAGATTCTGCGTGGATTATTGTCAGATTAACAACGTGACGAAGAAAGACAGCTATCTTCTGCCTCGAATTGACGATACGCTAGACACTTTGGCCGGCAGCAAACTGTTTTCCACCTTAGACCTGAAGTCTGGTTATTGGCAACTGGAAATGGACCCAGAAGATAAAGAGAAGACTGCTTTTACCACGTGATCTGGATTATGGCAATTCAACAGCATGCCATTCGGGCTCTGTAATGCGCCTGCGACATTTGAAATACTCATGGAAAATGTCTTGAGAGGGTTGTCTTGGAAGACATGCCTGGTCTATTTGGACGACATCGTAGTACTGGGGAAGACATTTGACGAACATCTGAAGAATTTGGAAGACGTATTCAAACGACTCCAAACTGCCTCCATCGGGAGGTCATCTGAGAGTGAAGAAAACCCTTCAGCGAGTCCGTGAAAGGTTTTATTGGATGGACAGCTCCGACGATGTGAAGGACTGGTGTGAGAAATGTACGACTTGTGCTACGAGTAATAGACCACATCGCAAGAGAAAGGCACCCATGAAACAGTACAACGTTGGAACCCCTTTCGAAAGGACTGTTTCAGATATCGCTGGACCATTTCCGACGACAGAAAATGGTAGCAAGTACATACTGGTTGTAATGGAATATTCCACAAAGTGGGTGGAAATTTACGCTATCCCGAATCAAGAGGCCACAACTGTCACGGATGTTTTGGTGAAAAAATTCATCAGCCGATATGGAGTGCCCATGGCAGCCCACAGTGACCAGGGAAGAAATTTCGAAAGCCATCTATTCCAGGAGATTTGCGACAAGCTGGGAATAAAGAAGACCAGGATAACAGCTTTACATCCATAGTCAGATGGAATGGTCGAGAGAATGAACAGGACTATTGGAAAATACGTGACCAAAGTAGTTTCCAGCAATCAGAGAGATTGGGACCAGTATCTCTCCCTATTCGCATTGGCTTATCGATCTGCCGTCAATGAGTCCACGGGTGAAACACCGGCGAAAATCCTGTTTGGACGTGAAATGAGGCTTCCTTGTGACCTGGAATTTGGCTGCCGGCGTGGAGAAGATCTAGCAGGCGAAGACTACGTGATCCAATTGAGAAGAAGGCTGGATGATATTCATGAATTAGTTCGAACCAATCTTCAAGTTGCCAGCGACAGAATGAAAAGTCGGTACGACACGCAGGCCACAGAAGGCGGTTTTAAAGAAGGGGACAAAGTATGGTTACACAACCCGACGAGGAGGAGAGGATTTTTTCCAAAATTACAAAAATCCTGGGGAGGTCCATACTTAATCAAGAAAAGGATCAATGATGTTATATATCGCATGAGCAAGATCCCCAACGGAAAACCAAAAGTAGTTCACCAAAACCGACTAGCCCCATTCGAAGGAGACCATGACCTAGAGGAAGGAGTAAACCTTATTCAAGATGTGTCTGACCCTACCTTCGATGAATTTATGGGCGCGTATGGAGGTGCCGGGAAAGCTAGATATGGAGTCACTTCGGAACAACAACAAGATTTGTTTACTCTCCCGGAAGATTATTCACTGGCATACAACATCCCCGCTCGTATCAAGAACGCACAAGGATTGGCAACCGTCTTTCGAAAGAAGTTCGTGCAATTAGAGAAACTTGAAGACCAGATTCCAGCCACTGGCAAGACACTGAAAATGAAACATAATTCGCGGTACGTCTTCTACGTGGTAACTAAAGATGAATTCAAAGATCGATCTTCCTACCGCGATGTGTGAGAAGCACTTCTTAGCCTCCGAGACCATGTGTTAGAATCCAGCGTGAATAAACTGGCTATGCCTAAGATAGCGAGTAACCAGTTGGATTGGCGAGTTATCAGGAACATGCTAGAGGTTATCTTTAGAGATACCGGTGTCCAGATATTAATTTGTAGCTACAACCCCCGTTATCAGTATCCGATGAAGACGGTGCCCTTCTATTTCCATAAGATCGGAATGTGTAGAAATAGTTGCCGATTCAAACATCCAGTCTCGGCTACACAAAAGTTCCAGTAGGAACTTCCATTTAAGGAGGGGGTAATGTTACGAAACAGCACACTGATATAGATCCTAAATCCGACTCTGTCTAAGCCAGGTATGAAAATTAAAATTATGGCGGATACGCAGTGTTTTTATAAATGTCTGGGACTATCTTATCTAAACATTGTTTTTGTGACCAGACTTATCTAGAAAAGGCCAAAACCAATTATTTGTGTCTGTGTAAGCCGCAACCCGGAATTTTCGAGTATGAAAGGCATTAATATAGATAAGGACCGATCAGCGGAGGAGTTTAGTTGATAATTTGACATCGTGAAATAAACAAGTAAATAAGTGAATATAAAGTGTTTATATAAATTAGTTTGAGTGAATATACGGTTAATATAAATTAATAATTAAGTGATTAGTTGAGTGTTTTTAAATGAAACTCAAGGTCTCTAGTTAATTCCACAATATAATACAAGTTATTGAAAATTCTAAAAAATTGTATTATATTGTGGAATTAACTAGAGACCTTGAGTTTCATTTAAAAACACTAATATGAGCATATTCCACGAAGTAAGGGTCGAGACAGTCAATTTGATTAGTTAAGTATATATAAATTAAGTGTTAGTGAGTTAATGTTTAAATAAATTAGTAAGTAGCCATACCGAGTGTTTAAAATTTATCCCATCCGTTTATTGTTTAAATAAATAACAAAAACATTACAGTATATTATCTTTGCATATTATGAACAAAGACGATGGCTGAAGAAATGGAACTCTTAGCTGCAATTGAAAATTTAGAGAATCAGGAAATTGCAGGTCAGCAACAGAGAGAAAGGCATATTGTCAGAGATGCTTTCAGATTACCCGATAAAAAATTTATAAAGACTTACGGTCTTATTAATAAACACGGAGTAACCTGAGACTAACTTTATCCCATGGTTAAACCGTAAGTTTGACAGATGCGCTATTAATAAACGCATATTAGACAAGGAATAGGCTACTCCGACGTTAGTCTGGGAATTACTCAAGTAGTAATTTCAATCCAAGTAAATAGGTAGTTTAAATTCAGAGTAACCTTCGATGCACTGTCATTTGCCATATAAATACGTTGTTATAATTTCGAAATTTAGTTTGCTGTTTTTGTATGATTAGTTCGTATCATTATCTACTTCATTATTATTAATTAGCTATATTTATTACGTATTTGCTTTGGTTCAGTGGGTGGTAATTATTTTGCAATGAAAGGAAGAGATTATTATATGGATGATTTGAGAATTATGGGAGAATTTGGAGAAGCAGAGAATATTCGTCCGATCAGAAAAATTAAATTTTATAAAATTCGGGCTAATCCCTTAGAAACATTGGTAAAAGAGGAATTTAAATAAAAATATCGTTTCTGTCGGCGTACTGCAGTGAATATTATAAATTTATTAAGAGATTATTTGGCTGGTAATAGTGGAGGTGGACATATTCCTCCCTATTTGTAAATTTTAATTGCAATGAGAGTGTGGGCTCGAGGACAAGTATGTTATATCATCACTGTGTATCAATATAAATACTAATCATCAATTGTACATTTTATTACTGAAGATCTTTCTCGTATTAGCCAACCAGAAGTATCCTAATTGCTGTAGCTTTGGCTCGAATAAGACCCAGATTTGTAAACATGCCAACAACAATAGAGGACCAGAATAAAACAGTATCGGATTTCTATAACATTGCAGGTTTCAGACAAGTGATAAGTGCTATAGACTGTACACATATCCGAATCCCAAAAGTAGGAGGTGATATTGGATAATATTATATTAAAAGAAAGGGCTTCAGCTCTTTAAATGTTCAGGTATCTATATTATTTTTAGACGCCAATTTAATATCAATTATGATCCAACGTTAAGTACTTTACTTATGATTCATAACCGAGTTCATAACCTATCATTGAATTTAATATTTCAAGACATTCCTCATTCTTTTGTAGGCATAATTGTTAATAAATATGTTTATTACAGGTTGTTTATAACTCATAGCTTGGAATTAATGATATTGTGGCTCGTTGGAGAGCACATGATTCAAGGATTTTTAATGAAAGTTCTCGGAAAGTTAGAGTTGATACTCGGGAATTTCAAGGAAGGTTGTTAGGCGATTCTGGTTATGCATGCACCCCGTATTTATTTACACCAGTATTGAATCCCACAACTGAGAAACAATAAGGTTACAATAGAGCTCATATCTTAACAATAAATGTAGTTGAGCGTTGTTTTGGCGTCTGAAAGCAAATATTTCGATGCCTACTTCATGGTTTCAAAACTAGTTTGGGAAACATAAAAGTTAGTATCGTAGCATTGGCCGTTTTGCATAATATTGCTATACATGAGGTTGATCCAATAGAAATACGAAATAAATGCAGCTGTTGAAAATGCTATAGAATATATAAATTATCGTCCTGGTAATATTCGAGATTATGCTGTTAGAGCGACTTCTATTGAAAATAACTTTTAAGATAAACGAAATTTATTCATTAGTTGCATTTTTGTGAAACACATAATAAAGCCTTCTATTCCGAGTAATATATACTATTTTTCCTTCAAGCTTAAACGTAATTCAAGTAACAAATTCATGTAACAAAAAATAGAAGGCATTCTTGACATCTTAACTATCTATTAATATATTTTAGAAAAATGGAAGAAAAAAAACAGTTGAAAGAAATGTTTAAATACTGTAATTAGGTATTTCAACTAATTCCATTGGAGAACATTGCAATTCTTGAGACTTTTTCCCAATAAAATATTCAAAACTGACAAAAGTCAAATCAAATAAATATTCAGTTACAATAATGAAATATTATTATTGTACTAGTAAAATAATAGAACACATCTACGGTCTGTCTTGCCGAAAGTAATATAGTTATTATTATGTACTTGTAGAAAAAAATATTTTTATGTGTTTTCATTTAACTTTTCCTATTCAATTTTTAAGATAAAGTACATTCATTCTCCTGGATATCACCATAGGGCTAATAATATCTAAGCTTAAATATTTGTAATATCACATCTTCTTCTTTTTTCTATTAACATATATTGAGTCAATCACAAGGTCACTCCTTGGTCTAGCCAAAAATAACTACCAAACATCAGGTAGGCATCACATGAAATGTAACTTCTGTCATTCTGACGATGATATTCAGTTATCAAAACAATTGTCAATTTTTCACAATTTTCAACATTTTTTATTATATTGTGGAATTAGCTAGAAACATTGAGTTTCATTTAAAACACTAGTTACATTGTTGTAAAGGTACAAAATTGAAAATAAAATATTTTTATCTGTTTTCTTTAAATTTTTCCTTTTCATTTTGTTGCACACATTTTTCATGTTTGGTACTTATAGCTGCTAGCAGTGGCATGCTTTTGTTTTTTCTACAAATGTCATACATATGGATGTAAATTTGTTATAAGTATCAAGTATTTATATTATCACCTTTGAGTTTGCTATAAACATGATAGATGCATTTTCCGAGATGCTTTTTTGTGGATTCTTCCATAATTGACTATAATAAAAATTGTGTTAGTCGCATACAGAAGCGCAATTATGACAACTTACAACTGTAGGCTCTTCGATATTAGCAGGCTCTGATATGGTGGTTGAAGTAGTCTCCATTTCTTTATTATTGGAATATCCTGAAGTGAAAAAGTGAACATTAAAGTGTATATATTTGGATTTACGGTATTTATACAAATGTAATAAAAACAATTACAATTACCACACTATCACAATCTTAGGTATTGTGATCAATCATTAGCTCCCCAGGATTCAACAAATCTACAATCTTCAGGTGTTGGTCTCGGTTGTTTGGGGCCACCTCCAGTAACAAATAGTGCCCTTTTGGTAGAACTGCAGCTTTTCTTGGCACACATTTTCAGTTGCTTCCATTGTAACTGAAGTTGGCACAATTCTCTACTGTGACTGTTGACTTCGTTCAACCTACAAAATAATTTACTAAATAGAGATCTAATAGATACTCAACCATACCACTTAACCTTATTTATATCTGCTGCCAAGCTTCAGCCTTCCTTTTATTCGTATTAGTATTCAATGTCTTATTTCCTATTATTGCAGAAAACTCTTGTATAATAGACAGAAGCAATTGCTATAAAACATCAAAATATATATTATCGTGCATAGATTATGTCGAATTGTGGATAACTATTTAATATAAAAATAATAATTTTCATCGCGTCTTCTGATGAAGTGTAATTCAACTCCTGTCGGGTTATGTAGCCCATGAAATAATTGTTACTGATTTGGAAGACATTAACACTTTTACAAATCTTTATTTAAATATATTTACTCACCTTTTCAGTCTCGTCCCAATTCAAGGAACGAACCCGTTTTTTAACAGAACTCATATTAAATATATTTTAAACTATTAACAATAAAATATTCGGAAATACTACTTCTAATACAAAATACAAACTGAGAGATAACTATTATCTCCTTAGTCGGGGTTTATTCATAGCAATTTTATTACTTCTTTAAACCTCAGCTAGTCTCAGAGTAACTATTCTCTGGCTAATCTAAGAGTAAGGGCGAAGTAAGAAATTTTTATTATTAAGACCGGTATAGATTAGCTAAAGAACTGGTGAGACAGTTATAAGATATTTTAGAACCTCCTGTGGTACAAGGAAATCATGCCCCTCCTCTCACTACAAGAGAAGGTAAGGATATATTCATTCGTTGAATATGAACATTAACCCCTAATCAGTCAGTACCTATCATTCCAGGTTCTCATTACACTTAATTTTCATGGTTCTATCAAAGCAATGTGGGGGACAATAATAACATGGCAGTATCACAACCATCAGTTACCAGATCTATTACTCAAATAACAGAAGCTTTGAATCGGCCAGAAATTTTCTCAAGATTTGTTAAATTTCCTAGGAATATAGAGGAATTAAATATTTTAAGAAGAAGGTATGTCATTCTAAGTATCTATGACTTGTCTCATCAAAAAACAGGTAAAATATTAAATAATACTACTTTATATGTGTTTCGGATTCTATCATTCATTTGGTATGCCCGAAATTGTTGGTTGCTTAGATTGTACCCATGTGGCCATTGTACCACCTAAAACGAATTATCCAATAGCTCCTAAATATGTATTTGTGAACAGGAAGAATTATCATTCAAATAATGTTCAGTTTGTAATTTTTATATATTGGATACCTAATTCACTATAACCAAATTGAAAAAAAATCCAACATGTTCCTTGTTCTCTGGATTATTGATATTGTTTAAAATTATATATTTTTAATGACCGTTAGTACTCAATTTCTTATATTTTCATGGGTTTCGGTGAGAAATAAAATCACTTGCTTATGGTGGTAACGTTACGGTTTATTTTATTTAAACCATTTTCAAACCTTTCTAAAAATTTTGAAAACACAATACATTTATTTGAATAAATATAGTTAAAATATATTTCTTTTTCTACTTCCGCTACTAAAACCGCACTTTGAACTCGGCTTTGACATGCACAAAACGACTCTTTAAACACTAGTGTTTAAAATGCGAAAAGTCACATCTCGTTTATCTTTTGTTTTCTAACGTCAAATCACAAATCACCCACGTCAAATCAAGTGTATCTTTTGTATGTTAAATTTCATAATCCGTGATAATTTTGTTATTCTGCGTCATTTGATTTGTCAGTCAGCTGTCAGTCATCGTCCGTCATGTAATGAATACAATTCAAATATAATATAATTTTTCCCTTCCCGCGGGCGAAGAAAAAGTATAGTAAGCACCTCGTGTTAAAAACGTCTTTAGTCACTCGTTACACAATTCTTTTTTTTTAATTTTTTGGTTTTTTTTTTTATTTTTTGTTTATCTTTAAAAATTTTTTTGGGTAATACCTACTCACTTACTTTACTTTTTAGCATAAAATTATTATATTTAATTATGTGGCCATATTACCGACCCCGGATCGATAATATGGCCATTTGTGTTTTTTCATAAAACAAAATTTTGAAAAATATACATCTTAATTTTTTAAAAACCTGCGCTTAAGGCTTTAGTTTATCTAACGCATAGTCCAGAATTTGATATTTTTTTCGTCTTCTGCAATTTGAAAGGATAGAGGAGTGCGGGGGAATTTTACGCGGTGGGTAATTGTACGCAGAGTGGATTCAAAAGTAACCGCTCTTGCTAATGTGATGTGCGCAAGTCAAAATGTCTAACATAGCATACCGGCTTACGGGTTAAGAAATTCTTGCACGTGCCTAACATTTTTAATTCATTTCAAGACATCATTGAGAGGAAACGTAAATTCTTATAAAAAATAGCCATGCAAAGTGTAACAAGGTAAGCGTGAATCTTTCATATACGACTTTTTTATATTATCAAATTAAAACGTGATTCTTACTGGTAATTTGTATTTTAGTTTCATGTTAATCACAATAGTTTTTCTATTTTTATATGATTTAAGTAGTTGCTATAGTATGGGGTAATATTGCGTACAAAATGAGAGTAATTTTAGGCTGGGTAAAATTACCCGATAGTTAATCACTGTCTTGTTTACCACAAGGAAAACAACTCTAGATATACCTAATTTTGATCATTCAATTGCAGATGCCTAGAACATACGTTCGAAAAGTGACGACTCGTGGCAATATCGCAGATGAGGCCCTCCAAACAGCTCTGGATGCTATTGCCTCGGGAAGAAAAATTCGAGAAGTTGGGCGAAGTTTCAACATCCCTGAGGCGACTCTTCGGTACAAAATAAGGATGAAACAGAACCATGTCCAAACTGGGTCGAAAGCCTATCTTTATCGAAAAACAGGAGAAAGAATTAACTGAACTTATCTTACAGCTGGCGAAAATGATTTATGGTATCACTATTGGAGAGCTTAGACAATTGGTATATAAATATGCTAGACGAATGGAATCAGACACAATTTTCGTAGAGAGACTGAACTTGCTGGCAGAGACTGGGTAAGTCTGTTCTTAAATACAAACCAAGAAGTGAGTTTGAGAAAACTGGAAGGCACAAGTATCAATCGAATAATCGGATTCGATAAAACCGAGGTCAAGCGATTTTATTCCAACATTGCTTCTGTGTTAGATACATTTCAATTTCAGCCAGATCGGATGTACAATGTTGATAAGACTGGTAAAACAACGGTACAAAGACCCTCAAGAATTTTGGGTCCGAAGGGACAGAAACAAGTAGGTTCTGCGATTTCTTTGGAAAAAGGAAAGACCGTTACAATTGTTTGTGCGATGAGTGCGACTGGAGGGTCCATTCCACCAATGTTTATCTTCCCCAGGAATCGAATGAATACTCAACTTCAAAATAATGACCAGGTAGGTGCAATATATCTCTGCTACGATAATGGATGGATAAATAATGATCTGTTTTAGGAGTGGTTGCAACACCACGTTAAATGTCATGTCTACCCCATTAAAGAGTCACCTGTTTTATTAATACTTGACAACCATACCAGTCATATTTCAATGGAGATATATTTATTCTGTAAAGCTCATTCAATTCATCTCGTATCCATACCTTCGCACACATAACATAGGCTATAGCCTCTCGATCTGACATTTTACAGCCCTCTCAAGGGAGTCTATAATAGATAGTGTGAATTATATCTCCGAACACATCCGCATCAGAGAATAACTAACTTCCAGTAAGCTGAGATTTTCAACAAAGCCTATTTGAAAGTTGCTACAATGGAAAAAGTGATTGCTGGCTTTATATCTGCTGGAATTTTTCCCTTCGACCCAGATAAATTAATAGATGAAGATTTTTCACCAGCTCAAGAATTTCGTCCAGTTGCCATAGAACATGAAGTAGAAGATCACAACGTGACTGACACCGAGCTCCTAAAAGATCAGGTTACTAATGAAAAGGGCAACATCACTCCAGAGGCAACCCCACAGGTAAATTCTGAAATATATCCTATACCAGTAACATCAAAAGCCAATGTTTCTTTTTCTGAATTATTGCCAATACCAAAGGCCCACATGATCTCAAAAAAACTAGGAAGTGTACATAAAAACGATCTGAAATCCTTACATCCACACCGATGAAGGAAATTCTTGAAGAATCTGACTTGAAGAGAGAAACAAGAAAAGGCAGCTGCTGTCGACAAAAAGATAAGGAAACCAAAAGGAGAAGAGAATGTTTGGCAGAAAAGAAAAAAATTACTTCCTGTTAAAAAGATTAAATTTCAAGATAGTGAAACGGAGGAATCGGAATATGACGGAAAAGATATATGTGATGATGATGAACTGGACGATGTTGATCCTACTAGCACAGAGAATATCTGCCTAGTTTGTGGCGAATTCGGGAAATATAGAGAACTGTGGTATCAATGTGTGTTTTGTTTGTATTGAACGCGCCGATTGCACTGCGAGAGAAGATTATAAGCAATATGAATGTGACATATACAAGAAACAAATAGTTTGAATCATAATGTTTCCTTTTCTCAATAAAAAATCAAAGCTGTCAAGTTTTTCAATTTCCGCAAAATTTCCCGGTACCCCGCGCAAAATTACCCAAATGGATGGGTAATTTTACGCAACGACCCTGAAGCTAAAATTGGTAATTTCAGAATGTTTATTTACGTTTTGACTATAATGTGGTATACAGGTTTAGGATGCCCCTTCAACTGTATCAATTTGAACAGTCACAACCAATTTGTTAACAACAATACAGATGGTTTTGTTCACGTGCGTAGAATTCCTCCACCTTCCCCTAAGTCCTTAGAGTGGCCATATTACCTGCAGGTATCTTATATTCATAACATGACGGACGATGGCTGACTGACAAATCAAATGACACAGGACAACAAAATTATCACGGAACATGAAATTTAACATACAATGATTTAACGTTTAAAAAACAAAAGATAAACGAGATGTGACTTTTCGCATTTTAGACACTAGTGTTTAAAGAGTCGTTTTGTGTATGTCAAACCCGTGTTTAAAATGCGGTTTTAGTAACGGAAGTAGAAAAAATCTTTTCGTTACCTACTTTTAAGAAGTTCACACCAGTGTACGCTTTTGTATGTCATTTGCAAAAAGCGCCAGAGGAAATAAAATTAATGTGGATTATTTATGAAAACCTCTCTTTTGAATACACTACACAAAAATACTACTTTTTCTTCATTGGCTGAAGATTAGCCTCATCTTGTTGAGAAATTAGTTGATGAGGATAAGGACTGTTTAGACATTATATTGTGAAGTAGACTGAATACGATAATTTTTTTTATATCCCAATTGAAACTTACCTCTCCACATCAATTTTTCTAATGCAATCGTTGGTGCTTCAAATAATAAAGATAAAATAAACGCCAAAAAGTAAGCTAATATAATATCACCAGCAGCCTTATGAATCTGAAATATAATAATATTCATAAAGCAAATCACAAAGTGTTCTACAAAATATTATAAGGAATAATGACACACAAGTTCAGAGAATTGAAATTATTGGGTGAAAAAAGTTTGTCAAGTTATTTTCTTTGAAACAAATTGCCGTACTAGATTTGGTGTAATTTATTCGACAGCATTTGTTCGAACGGAAATTTGGCACCCTGGTAATTTGTTCGAGAGAAAAGTTACTCGACTCGCATTTATTCGAAAATAAATGTGTTCGACAAAATTTTAAATATATGTGAAAAAAATAAACAGCTAGATACACAATGATTTAATTTCTGGGTTATAATGTGTATATATAATATTAATCACAGTCTACTAAATATTATTGAAATCAATATGCACACACAGTACCTACATATAGTATTACTAATTTTATTTCATTATTAGTAGCTAATATTGTGCGCAACGCCACGTAAATAATCTGCTACGTCAACATTAGGTTCAAAAGTACTCAGAACGCGCGCCAGTCTCTCGGCGCAGTCTTTATATTTTTTGCTTCCAGCAGGAGGTTCCTATCCACTGATATATTGCTCTATGCGAAGCTCGTTCAAACTTTGTTACCTCTTAACTGCGTTAATGAATTTCCATATATTTGGATGCTCAGCTGAAATTTGATTTTGAAAGCCTCGCTGCCAACCTACGATAGCATTATAGGTTTTCGGTAAGCCATATCAGTTCCACATCTGATGGGAAAAACGTGGCGGGCGGCGGTGGCGTCGATCTGGCAGACCGATCAAAGTGTCCTCAAAATAATCTATGAACGTTTGTGCATGAGGGGGTAAAATGTTTAGATCACAAACTGAATCAAAATAATCCTCCAAATGTGGCCTAGGAACAAATGCTAATGCAGATAGCATTCTGAGTTTTAAGGCAAAGTCTGGATCGGTGTCGTATTCTCTCTTAAGACCATTTGATTGAATGTTTTTATAAATACATTGGCAGAAGTGGAAAAAGCATCGACGATGCACTGCTTCGGGAAATTCAACCTTTATGGCATTTACCATTGCATGTTCGAAATCTGTCATAATTGAATTCGGGTTTGCGGTTGGTTCCAAGTTTTTCATTGCTCTTAAAAGTTGAATATAACACTGTTCACTTTTGCTGGCAAGTAGCGCATACACTAATGGCAGAGCAATGTGGTCAGCCATGTATAGTGTAAGGTTGCTGAAATCCAACATCCCAGAATTTTTAAATGTAGAAATAGAACCATATTACAATCTTGAAAGGTATGATAAAGAATTGAAATATAAGTTACAGTACGCGAATGAAAGAGCCAAGCAGTTTTTGATAAAAAATAAGTTAATTAGAGTGAATGAAAGCGGAAATGAATCTTCACCCGTAAACTGTAGGGTAGGGGATTCAGTTATTTTGAAAAATGAGAAAAGGAATGAGTACGATCCCTATTATTTAGGTCCGTTCAATATAACGGAAGTAAAAGGAGTAAACTGTGAGATTATATCTCAAAACAATAAAAAACAAATCGTTCATAAAAATCGGTTGTATAAATACCATAACGAAAACATTTGTAAATAAGTGAAGTGTGACAATAAACAAACAAACAGTGTTTAATAAACAAAACAATTAGTGAGAAATATTAACGTTATAGGTAGTATCGAAAATTTATCAACGATAATTTTTCTCTTCCAAGAGGGGATGATGTGATGATCCCTAAAAGACATTATCCAAAAAGAGATTACCAAAAAAAGACATTGTTAGATTTATGTAAATAATAATTTGGAATATTGATAGCGGCCAGTGAACTAGTAAGGACAAGTGAAATAGATAACAAAACACATCCGTTTTGTAAATATCGTATCCGCACCACCTACAAGGTCAAGAATACGGGGCACTGACTGTGTTAGCTTTAATACTTCCTATATATAGATAAGTTCAACACTTTGAGGAATGATTCATTATTATTATTTTCAATAGTAAAAACGCATGTATTGTGTGTCAATAATCTGTGTTGGTAGTTTATAAATATATGTTATCCCAGTGAGTTTTAAAAATATGTTATTTTTCTAACCCTAAAGAATGGTTCACTAGGTAAGTGTTTCTCAAAGGTAAATGGTTCTGTGGTTAAAGAAGTCTAACGAGGGGCACTTCCTAAGTAACCACCACAACTGTTTATCTTTCACGTACAAGTAACTGTCTAAACATAGTTTCGGTTTGCCTTTAGAACTATTCACTATTCTAACGCCATTTCGATATAAACTTAGGGATTGTTACTTTCAATGCAAAGACGCAAACACAACTGAGAGAATAACAGGACTAAAGGCAACGGAATCGTTATGATATGTACCTGCTAAATATTGATAAGTATCTGAAATTAGAGGTAAAATTATTCCTAGAAATTAGGGGTAAAATGACCGCATAACAATATTACATCTCTACATATTGTAACATGCATTATTATAACTTTTCTCTAGTTTGGGTATTTAAAATAAAATTCTCAAATTTTCGACGAAATGTACGTCAAACAAGGACTGGTCGAAAAACTTCCGCTCGTACAATTATTTTATGATCAAATGATGTCGAACAAATTTCTGCTTGCTTTATATAGTTTGAGGAAATGTATATTTATCAAGACAATTTTTCAACAACATATTGAATTTTAACATGTCTGTTCATTAGACATTGCCCATATATAAATTTTGAATGGTTAAAAAAGTATAAAGCTACTGTAAACTTTGTAGATGTCAAATGAATAGTTTGAAAATTATCAATAGAAAACAAACTTTCTCAAAACTTTCAGACACATTAGCGAATTATTGCATTACATTCATTTCAGTGTAAAATATTATTATCGACTTCTAGGTCTATCTTGTCAAATGAATGGTTCAATGAATTCGTAGTTCAAACAATATGAAGTCTTAGAATTTGTCAATATTGATAATATTGGAAATCATCGATATTGTTTGAAAAAACTTACCGTGTTGAAAGTACTCGTATAAACAGGCGATCTAATAGTACCAGCTGAATACATTTGTATAATACCATGGCATAAATACACAGTATAAGTAAGCCTACTGAGAATCACCAAAGGTGGCCAACTTAATATTAGATTAACCGTATCTGAAAAATGGTGTTATCAATTTTTTCCAAAACAATTTGCGTCGATTATAAGATAATGCGGATCTTTGAGTTCGTCCCAATTTGAATTATATTACCAATTTTACCAATGCAAAGGAAAAATTTCTTTTGTTCATATTACTAGTAAAACATCCATCGTTATTTAATCTATTCGTTTCTAATATACGCCATTATCTGAAATTAAGTGTTTGGATGTTATTGATTCAATAGTTTCAAAATATGATAAGTTTTCGAAAAATATTCTTGATATATGGTTTCTAGAAACGTAGCTGAAATGTTATATTTTGAAAATATCAGTAGCCAAACTTTTATTATTCTCCTCTCTTCACGGACATTTACTCCAAAGATAAAAAACTCGAGTATATCCACAGGCTCCAAAATTGGCCAATTTTATACATTCTGAAGAGGCAAATTTTTTTCAAAATAACAAAAACAAGCAACTGATTTTGAATAATCGACTACGCGTTAGCTAAAAATTATTACTCCATACATAGAGTCACGAACATAATCCAAAATTCTTAGATCCACCAATCCATCTACTATTCTCAAATTATATTCCAGAACTTGTGTGAAAATTGACGACTCAACTGCAGTTTTTGCAATTAATGAATAGCATAAACAGATCGCTCAAAACTTCAAAAATTGAATTGCAACCTTATTGTAAGAGAATGGCCACTAGAATTAAAAATACATAAATTCCATATAGTGCAATACATGGAAATGGACCCACATGAAAAGCAGATTGGCTTTTTGGAAGAAATTCTAAGTTGTCAACTAACAACAAATTACTTCTTCACCGACAAATGCTAGAAAATTAATTCTGGAGATATGATAGCAAAATTAGTGCTTAAATTGGAGAGATATCTCATAACAAAACATTCAGAAGCTTCATCATCAAGTACTACTCTTTTCTGTCTACTAAAAAACGTAGACTTTTCTAAAACTGTTATGGTTTCTTCCATCCTCAGTTCCTTCAATCCAATTTTTGCATGGCTTGTAATAATTATTTTCATGATAATATCCTAGATTCTCCAATCTAGTGCTTTGACACTCACGATTTCAAGGCTTTGGAACTTACATGTCTCATGCTCTTAGTTTTCTTGCAAAAAATCTATTTAGATATATTTAATTGATTACATTGCATGGACAAACATTTGATTTGTCGGAAGTCATTAGAAGCAACTTTTGAAGCTTCTGTTTAAGTTTGATTATAGTCTGTTTCTTATTGACTGACAGCACGCGAAAAGGTCACAGATACTAGTCAGGTAGTAAAGCATAAGCGTCACAGTTCATCTAAGGAATTTATTTACTATTTAATTTTATACCCGATCTGATATATAAAGGTAATATGAATGTAAATTCGGTTAGATAAAACAACTAACTGACCTTCATACATTTGTAGAGTACATACAGTTAAAACAATAAATTATTTTTGAAATAATCTTGTAACGCAACTATTCTGACTGAATATTTCATTGATTATCTTGAGAATTTGAAGCAGGTCAATTTTTGGGAGACATATTAACAAACCATTTATCAATTCATTCTCCAGATAATTGCTTTCTGATTTTCGAATTGTTGATAATAACATTTCCAGGAAACATTACAATGGGGTCCTACTAGGGATTGTTCCAATGACTACTTAGAAATTTTGCAGGTATATACGGTGAAACTTGGTCTCGCCCAAATTTGTATAATTTGTTTTGCTTAGAGTCGCTTATGTTTCATAAATGTTAACTGTGTTGTGAAAGTTTTACCCCAGTAAAGTGTAAGAGTGTGATTAGCTTACAAACGAAGACTGTAGTGTTAAATGTGCATGATGCGGTTGTACATCAAATGCCGGCTGCTACTGTTAGAAATATAGTTCTGACATGTTCCAATATGACAGGAGTTAGTGAATCTACTATTTACAGGCTTCTAAGAGAGGGGAAAAATGGGAATATATCTCCACCTAAAAAGTCAACTGGAAGAAAACCATTTGACCATGATGAACATATGCAAAATACAATAAGACGAAAACTACATGAATTATATTTTAAAAAAGAGATCTTAACCCTTGACATAATTCTAAGAATGGTGAAGGAGGACGAGAATTTGCCTGACATAGGGCGAAAAACCATGTGGAAAATATTAAACAAATTAAATTTCATTTGTGAGAAACAAAGTCGCAAATCAGTGCTAATCGACAACGAAGAAATAATATGTTGGAGACGCCGGTATTTACAAGTAATCCGAAAATACAGACAGGAGGGAAAACAAATCTATTATCTAGATGAGACATGGCTCAATGAAGGACATTCAGTGAAAGAAATATGGCAGGACAAAGGTATTAAAACCAGTCGTCAAGCTTTCATAGAAGGTTTGTCGCCGACTAATAATAACGCATATTGGATGGGTTCGTTGAAGGTGGTTTACTGGAGTTTCAGTCAACATCAACCAAAGACTATCATGAATAAATGACTGCAGATGTATTTTACACAAATGGTCGAATTAATTCCAAATAATGCTGTAATCATTATGGACAATGCCACTTATCATTCGCCATCAACAGAAAATCTTCCATCTACCTCTTGGAGAAAAGCTGATATTAGAAACTGGTTAACCGTAAAAGATATACCATTTGAAGATGCTATGTTGAGAAAAGAACTTTTAAAGGTTGCTTCAGATCAGAAGCAACAATTTGAAAAGTTTGTTATTGATGAAATAGCCAAGAATCGTGGGATATCAGTCCTTCGTTTGCCGCCATACCATTGTGAATTAAATGCGATAGAGTTAATATGGGCCCAAATGAAAGGTTATGTAGCTAGACATATTAAAACATTTAAAATGAAAGATGTTCGTGAACTCATGAAGTACTCATTGACAACAATAACTGAAGAGAACTGGAGAGATGCTGTGAATCATGTAATTAAAGAGGAAGAGTTAATGTGGGTTTTAGATAACCTCATAGAACAAACTATAGAACCGATAGTGATCTCTATCGACGAGTCTTCGGATGATTCTTGTATGGCCAGCGAAGAGGATACTATAGATTGAATTTTATATTTCCTATAAATTGTATGTTCACTTTACTTACTATACATCAATTCATTGTCAATAAATTTGTATTATGAGAATTAAACTATATTTTCTTTAATTAAATTAATTTAATAAAAATGAAAATGTAACTTGTTAATAGGCCTAAACGAATTAATTTTATTTCAACTGTAATGTTGACCGAATCTAATTAAATAAGCAAAATGAACTAACATCGTAATCTCCGCCACTGCCGCACTGTTTATCCTTTTGCTGGCATTGTTCAGTTTTATTACCATATTGTATTTTGAGACGAAACAGGGATGTACACATAACCAATACAGACACCTACTTGTTTTGCATTAGAATTTTAGTATTTACTTGTAAAATTCTTAGGATCACTCTGTAAGAGATAATTTTCTATTTGAATATTTAATGAGGCTACTGTGCTGTCAGACATTGAAAAATAGACTATAGATTCAAATTTTGCATTCATAGGACAGAACACTGTAAATATGGAAGGTTTTGTTAGTAGATGAGCAAATTTAGTATGAATATAGTATTATCACATCTCCAATCATGAAAATCGTTGAAAAAATACAGCACTTTATATATTTTTCTTGTTTCTCTTGTTTTAATACAATGGTATAATTAATGAATTAGTGATTTGTTTTCAACCCTGTACAGTTAGTGACCGAAATTATCTAAATTCTGTGAAAATGTGTCAAATTAATCCAGCTATTTTATATAAAATTGTTTCAATAAGTGTTAGAGGAAATAAACAATGCAATTAGAAGTATATAAGATTAGTTTTTCTATATATATATATATATATATATATATATATATATATATATAATAATTAATACTTTTAATCTAATAAATTAACATACGAAACGTTATCAGTAAATCAGTATTAGAGTTATCAGCAAAGCACTGTCATCGTTAAATTGGTTTTTGAAATGATCAGAGGCGAACTGACTGCTTTGGACGTTATTAATTTGCGAATAATAAAAGTTATAAATAGTAGAAATTACTCCCGACTGATAATTATCAGCTTCAGGTAGGGCTGAGATCTGGATCGCGTAGGGTTCTGGTATTTAAACCTGCAGGGACACAAATGTCAGATAAGATGCTGTTTATGATGAAGGAAATAATTGAGAAACTACACAGAATAGATACAAAAACGGACAATTATCAATAACTACAGAAAATAATGGATTAAAAACAAAGTCACCCCAAATGGAACAAGAATCGAAACTCAGGGTAGAAAAAGAAAGTAAGAAGAAGAACCTGGTAGTACACTGAATAGAAAAGGATGAAAACGAAATGTGCGAAATAAGAAACAACAAAATTAAACATATTTTAGAAAAAATAAAGGTTAAAATAAACATTGAAGCGGATATATTATAAATAAGAAGAATCGGTAAGAAGGAGACAGACAACAAAAATAGACCACTATAGCTAGAGATATCAAGAGAAGGCAAAATAAACAGTTTTAAGGATTAAAACTAACTTTTTCGCATCTGTGAGATGCCCTAAACAATATTCCATCATAAAATTGTCACTTGTAAGCAAGTCGGAGGCTGTATCGTGCTAAAAGTGGTCTCCGTAGTCTAGTGGAATGGTGCTCTGTCTGCTAACCGAGATGCCCCGGGATCAAACCCGGGCCTAGTTGACATCATAATTAAAAATTCGGAGAGCCACCTGTCGGAAGGCAATGGCAAACCACCGACAGTATTTTGCCTAGTACAGCCTCTCAACATACACGTTCGGATCCGTCGTTAAACTGTAGGTCTCTTCTATCTGTGGTAACTGGATAGCACAACACAGGTAGAATTGAGAGGTCGCCTACATCCGATCACGGATATGGAACTGTTAGAAGAAGATCGTGCTAAAAACCGAAATTTCTCCAAAAATTACCAAAAATGTAGTATATCTGGATTTATAAGACCCATTGTACTCGCTTCATAGAGCTGAAAATTAATAGGGTTTATCTGTGGACACCCTGAAAAATATGCAATTACGAAATTGGTCAATTATGTACACTCCGAACGCTGTATCGTGCTAACAAACTGAACTTTCTCCAAAATTGACAAAAATGTGGTACTTCAAGTGCCATAGCACCCGTTGTACTGGCTCTGGTGGACTGAAAATCAATTACAACTATTTTTGGGATAAAAAAGTAAAAAAAGAATGAAAACAACAAATATATTATGGATATCAGAGAACCAAAACCACAATACAAGATAAACGGGGAAAGTATTCATTGCCTATTAAAAATTGGCTAGAGAAAAAGGAAATTGTAAAAGTATAAAATACGATGAATTAAAAGTTGAGGGGGCAATATATACTTAAGATCAACTGAAACACAAACGAGAAGAAGAAACAAAACAAACAAACAGAATAGTAATGATCAGAGCAGTCAATGGGGTAAAACCAATCATAGACAATATATAAATAGTACAAACCAGGAACAAATGAATATAGATATATGGAATATTACTAGATTGACAGGAAAGAAAATCGAAATAACTGAGGAAATGGAAAACAACAAGTTACATATTATAGTAATAAGTGAAACAAAGAAAAGAGGATCAGGACAAATACTTTTAACAAATAATCACAAAATATATTTCTGCGGACTAAAAGTAAAACAAAAAGCAAAAGAAGGAGTAGGAATAATTTCAACAGATGAACAAAACAAAAAGGTAATAAATGCTAAGGAGACAAATTCAAGAATACTAGTCCTAAGTATACAACTAAAAGAAATATCAAATAAAATACAAACATAGGCATTCGTTGAAGAAAGAGCAGAAAAAAAGATTTTAGAATTTTATGTAAAATTACAAGAAGTGGCGTATGAAATAAGAGAGAAAAACGAAAACATAATAATTATGGGGGATTGGAACGCAAGGGCTGGAAAAGACTACAATCGAGAAATGATTTTTTCTGGGAGATGATTTAATAATAGGAAATACGATGAGGGAACAAAAATTATAACATAAATATACCTTTGTAGCAGAAGAAAGAAACACAAAGAATTTAATCGATTACCTACGTAGTATATACACACAAAAAGTAGTTACAAGAAATGAGGCTGAAATGGGAACAAACCACAGATTAGTAGTAGCGGAATATGATGTAAAAACAAACGGTTTTAAAGATTAAGACTAACTTGTCCGCAACTGCGAGAGGCCATGAACAATGTCATATTATACAATTGGTGACTTGTAGACAATTCAGAGGCTGTATCGTTCTAACAAACCGAAAGTTCTCCAAAAATGACCAAAAATTTCTGGATTTATGGAACCCCTTGTACTGGCTCTGGTGAACTGAAAATCAATAGAGTTTATCTGTGAGACACCCTGAAAAAACTGTTTACTAGTACTCACTTCGGAGGCTGTATCGTGCTAACAAACGGAAATTTCTCCAAAAATGTAGTATATCTGGATTTATAGCACCCGTTATTCTGACTCTGGTGTGCTGAAAATTAATAGGGTTCATCTGTGAAATGTCCTGAACAATATTCAATCATGAAATTCTTGACTTTTTGCACTACACAAAGTTAGAAATCTATAACAAAATTACAGTACCAATTATAACTTATGCTAGCGAAAACTGGGTACTATAGAAACAGCAGGACACAAAAATAAATCCAATGGAATTGAAACATTTGAGAAAAATATCAGCTAAAACAAGATGGGACAAAGTGAAGAACTAAGAAATCAGAAACATAACTAATCAAAAACCAATAACATATATTAAAAATAAACTATTAAAATGGTTTGGACACCTAGTAAGAATGAAGCAAGATAGTATAGCGAGAGGAGTTATGGAAATAGAAAAACCAAGAAAGAAACAAAGAGGAATACCCAGGAGGATATAGATATACCAGATTAAGGATATTGGAAAAATAAAGGACAGACGGAAAATAATCAAAAAATGGGTACAGGAAGAACTCCAATCCAACGGCTGAGAGAGGCAAATTATATGAGAAAGAAAGAAGAAAGTTTTCAATCCTTAGGAATTTGTTTCTCCATATTACGTCTCGAATCAGGATATCCGAGCTGCCACTTTCATTTATTGTTTCAGGTTCCCATTGCTTGTGATGTTAACCACTAGATATTTGAACACATAACCTGTTCTACGCTTTTGTTAGAAATTGACAATTTGTGTTTTTTGTTTCGATATGATCGTGATGAATTTTCTTGGACTATTTCTAATCTGTATACGTAGTAGTTTTTATAGACTATCCTCATCCTCCGATATCACAACCGCCTCATTAGCGTAGCAGATTATCTTCAATTATTGTTCTCCCCTTCTGTATACTTTTTTCTGTAATATTTATTCCTTTTACTTCTGTGTCCATGATGAGGATAGCGGTATTTTACTGGAGAATTCATTGTTCACCCTTAAATACGTGCTATTTCCACTGTCCATGTCCCAATCTACGAAAATATTTTCCCATTTTTCTAATGTTATTGTTTTCGTATAAACGTATTCATCGATTGGTTTTTCACAGTTTCCTATCATATTTTTCCCAAAATTGCCTCTTAACAACTGGAATTTCAATATTTCTTAGTTTTGTAATCGGCATACAGGATTGTTTACCTTGGAGATACGATACTCTTGTCTCATCCGCAAGTAATTTTAATTATCGGTTGAACCATGAGTGATCCAAGATTTTTAATTTCGATTTACTTTCCATTTATCTCATGTATCTTCTACAGTTATCATTATATTAGTGCTTAATGTAGTGATTGGTAGCTGTTTTAGCTAACTTAAGTTCTTATTGAAAGTTGTATATTTCTTATCAATCCTTTGATTAATTGAACGTCACTTGATAGGCATTCATTTTCCACAATTAAATTTACTGTTTCGAACCTTACTCTGTGGAATCTACTCATATTACTTTTTTAAATGAAACTAACTGTTTCTAGATAATTTCATAATTTCACAATATATTGAAAAAATGGTAAAACATTTTTTAGAATTCTTACAATTTTTCCAATATATTGTGGAATTATCTAAAATTGTTAGTTCAATTTATAAAGGTAATTTACCATAATATATATCCCCTACGCACCTCTACATATCTTGAAAGATCATTTTTATCTTGAATTATTTTCACAGAGAAAATCACATATTGGCATTTTATTTACATAGAGGTATATTGAAAAGGAGTATAGTTCTAATGTACAGTAGAAACGGTGAAGCTTTTGCATCACGTGACCCAATCTACGATTTATGCTACACATATTTTCTACATACTATCTTCTTCTAACAGTATAAATCAAACATAACAACGTATGATCGATTGTCTTTTTCGCAAGATCAACTACCTACAAGTCATACGTGATAGTTTCTTTCAATTTGCTGTAGTATTCGTAAAAAGAGACAACGATATAATTGACGTAACCTGAATAACTGATCATACTAAAAGTTAAATTTGACGTTACCAGATTTGAGGTTATGCGAGCTTACTTTATTGTCTTGTTTTTAGCGAATTTTCGGATTGAAAGTATATTCATTGTTAAAATCAGTCTTTTAAGAACTAATTTGACTTTTCGTTACATTTAATAGTAAGAAAGAATATAATACATTATCAAATTGTAAACTTTGGAGATTTCATAACACCTAAAATACCGTGAGACGGGAGTATTACAATGTTTATTTTACTTCTTATTGATGGTAAATAGTATTTATAATTCTCCACGATTTGTAAATATCTGTAGAATTTTCAAAGTTGCATGAATCAAGTGTCTGATTGTACTTGTAACGGTATATTAACCAGCAGTTGTTTTCAGAAAATGCCTGGAGAACGGCTTTATTTACGAGCACTGGAGTTTGTTATAAACTTAATTGATAATTTTGAGTTGGAAAAAAACAACGGCGGACCTTTTCAACCTATTTCATCTATTCAGGAGGTATTATACTAAAGTTAACATATATTTGAGAACATTTCTATGTAAAATTCAGAGAGTGGCAACTGCACTGAAAATTTCTGTAAAAACGGTAAAAAACGAAGGAAAAGAATCCAACTTTTCCAACGTCACTCAGTCAGACACCTTGATTAAAACTAAAAACAGGGGATTCACCCGAGGGAACCAAAATGTCAGTACGGAATACCTTGTATAACATGTATGAAGAAAGTAAGAAAATAGACATGTAAAACAATAATACAACACCTTCCATATTCTTAACCCTTAGATTACAGTCAGCTCACACTTTAAATAAAACAGAAGTAAGATCATAGTACCTTAATAATTAGGATTACACATCATAGTGCATGTAGTATTATCTATATAGTGTTATTTTTCACCAACAGCTTATAGTGTGGTATATGAAAATCTTATTATAGAGGTTCTGAGTAATGAATGTTTTAGAATACAGGAAGTTGTGCAAATTTTTAATTTAAATGTGATAAATTATAGCTTCTAGGGGAAATGTGCCCATGATGGACCCCCGTCTATGATGGACCACAAGTTGTATTTTCAAATTTACCGCGCATCACGGACTACCGACATCTTGGTTAGGACGATTGACGTTTAAAACCAGTTGTTTACAGTGTCTTATGATGGACCAGGGGTCCATCATTGGCAATGCATTAGTTACACTATTTTAATTAGGTTGTTCTTGGTTTTGCAGATATGGCATTTAAGAAAAGACAGCATTGGGACGAGGATGACATGCGACAAGCTGTGCTCCATGTTTAAAACAACAATATGGGCTATAAGTTGGCAGCAAGGACGTTTAGTGTTCCCAAAACAACCTTGCGAAGACGTCTGGCTAAACCGGATAGTTGTAAGGGTGATTTGGGAGGTCGAAGAGCAATTTTCTCTAAAGTCATCAAACAGGAGATTGCGAGTCTTATCATTGATATGGGAACACATTTTTTTGGAATAACGTCCAAAGATTTGCGACGAATGGTATTTGCAGTAGCCGAAAAAAATAAAATAGAACATGTTCTTAATCCCGAAATAAAAATGGCAGGTTGGAAATGGGTCCGGGGATTTCTGAAGCGCAATCCACGAATATCTTTGAAGAGGCCAGAAAGTACATCATTAGCTAGAGCCCAGGCTTTTAACAAGCCTAATATCGAAGCATATTTCAATGCACTAGCTAATATTATGGAGAAACACAAGTTTCTCGCTGAAAATATATACAATATGGACGAGTCAGGTTTGACTACGATCCAGAAGATGTGCCAGAAAATTTACGCAGCGAAAGGTCGCAAGCAAGTTGGTGGGCTTAGTAGTGCCGAACGTGGGCAACACGTAACTGTCGTAACTGTAGTGTGCGCAATGAATGCCATAGGCAATTACGTTCCTCGTGTTCTTATTTTCCCTCGTCAAAGAATGAACGATGAGCTTATGAATGGTGCTCCCGCTGGTAGCATAGCTTTTGCACAAGAAAAAGGTTGGATGACCAGAGAAATTTTTTGTAAATGGTTAAAACATTTCGTAAGGTACGCTAAAGCTTCTAATGAGAATAAGGTGCTTTTACTACTAGATGGCCACAGTAGCCATAAAAGTCTTGAATCTCTGCAGTTTGCGTGAGAAAATGGTGTAATTGTATTTTGCCTTTCTGCACACTGTTCTCATCACGTTCAACCATTGGACGTTGGATTCTTTCGTCCTCTTCATACGTATTTCTATCGAGAAATTGAATTATGGCTGCGTGAAAATCCGGGAAAGGCAGTGACTCAATTTAAAATAGCAAGTCTTCTCAATCAAGCCCATTTTAAAAGTGCAGTACCATCAAATGTAATAAACTCGTTTAAAAAGACTAGCATCTATTCTTTCAATCCCCATATTTTTGAGGACTGGCAGATTGCACCAGCTTCAGCAACTAATAAGCAGATTTCCGAGAATCCAGCTGTCATCAACAAAAACCAAATAGAACTAGAGGTTCAAGATCAACCAAGTACATCTGGTCATAACTTGTCTTCATCGTCAGTTCTTGACATCTCTGTGAGAGAAATGTTACCTCCTCCGGAAATTGTAGCTATTGGTACTCATGGAAGAAAAGCCAGAAAACGTGGAAAAACTGGTCATTTGAATTCAACACCAGAAATGCATGAACTTAAAGTAAAAGTGATTGAAAAGGAAATGAAACTAAGGAAACAACAAAGCAGGGCAGTTAACCGCCAACTTGTCATTTCAAATGACGACCATTCTAATGATGAATCCATCTTAGAAGAATATTTAGGGCAAGAAGAAGACGACTCTGATGGTAGCTGCATTTACTGCAATGAGCTATACTCTCAATCACGAGTGAGAGAAAAGTGGATTCGTTGTCAGAACTGTCAATCTTGGTGCCACAATGAGTGCGCTGATGTCAGCTATCATTGCAAATCATTCATTTGTGAATTATGCATTTAATTTTGTTTTCTACCTGTTTTTTTAAAGCAAATAAATGTTTTTCGTTTATTCAATATTACATTGTTCTTGGTACAACGATAATTTTGTTTAATAAACCTTTTAAAATAATTTTATTTGTTTCATTTTTTTGGGGGCCGATATAGGCACATATGCGCCAATGATGGACCCCTTGGCTTCATAAAAAAAACTCTGGCGCTATTAAACAGACAATTAGTTGTTAAAAAATTCACTTTACACTATGACCATCTTCGTATTAAGTAGAGATTTACATAAAATGAAGATTAATAACTACAAAAGCAAAAAAAATATAATGGAATTTCCTTAAGATGTCCATCAAAGGCACACTTCCCCTATATGTGCTGATTCCTAAGTTGAATGTTTACCAATTTTTTAATTTAATTTTTTTGATATCACATATACGGGCTTGTTCAATACATTACTTGGTACAAATAATAAAAAATCAGAATATCAAAAATGTGTGTTCAAATTTTGTATGAAGTAAATATAAAAAAAATCTCTTGTTTTTTTTGAGATAATGATAATTTAAATCTTTTTACTTTTGAGGAAAATATGTTACCGTGAAAACCATAAATGACGAACGAAAAAAGAATTAAATACTTTCTGTGGGAAATATCTCTTTATTGATGTTGTTGAAACATTCGGGATTTAAATATAAATAGGGAGGCAACAGAAGAGCATTATTAGAACGAACAAATATTGCTAGCCAAATAGCATGCTTTCTCCGAAAATATAGAGAAAATCGTGATAGTGTATTTTCAAGACAAATTATATTTTTAAATGAAACATGGGTATATGCCAAAGGAACCAAATTAACTTCTTGGCAAGACTGTAATGTTAAAAGTGTACGTAAACCAGGAGGTTACGATGGTAAACGATTTATTATTGTTCGCGCTGGTTCATCCAAAGGATTTAGTGTTTTCCTCTTAATAATCGTCGTCAGACTACCACCCTGAAATGAATGGTGAAATATTTACAGAGTGGGTTGCGACACAGTTGTCATGCGCATTATCATAGTATACTAGCAGAAAAGCAACATTCCATTTCGTCAAAAAAATATGAAATTATCACTTGGTTAAAAACCAACAATGTTGACTTTAATGAAAACCTCTCAAGACCTAAACTATTACAAATTGCTAAAACGAACCAGAAAGAAAATATATATGCCGTTGATGAATTGTTCCGAAAACATGGTCATGAAGTCTTAAGGCTACCGCTCTACCATTGCGAATTTAATGCCATTGAGCTTATTTGGGCCCACTGCAAAACGTATTATAATAAGTATATTGGCAGAGACGGATACGATGATGAAAGGGTCTTGAATATGTAGAAAGAAGCATTGGAAAATTGTAGTGCAAATGTTTGGGATAATTGTGTTAGGCATACCGAAAAAATAATCGAAGACTGGTTTACTCAAGAACAAAATTAGGTGAATTCACATATTGAACCAGTGAAGACTGGTGAAGACAGCTCAGATTCCGAAACGCATGAACTGTAAATCAAGATTTGTCATATGAATCATATATATATATCCCTTGTACTCACTACTGTAAACATGTATTTCAGAAGCTATTATTCATTATTATTTTTGTAGTTCTCTTCTATTTATTTGTTAATAACTGCTGATGTAAAAGACCAGCCACTAATTAGGTATATAGGGCTTTGGGTTCCAGTTAGAACTATTCTAAAGTTCGTCTGTGTTTTTCCGTTTCTAGTACCTATATCTGTGTAAATTCTATTTTTGATGTCTGTTGAGTATATTTACTTTTAATATGACACGGATTCCATTTGATGTGTTGCTCTGGTGATAGTAGTACATTCAGCGAAACGTCGACCTTCAAGATGTGTGGGAATCTTTTATTTACAATCTATAGCCTATCCAAAAAAATCGTTCTAATATAATCAGTTTAGAAAGTGTAATTTCAAAAGTTTTAGAGGACTAAATATTACGTCAGTTTCATGAACTACATTAATTGTATGTACCTGTCTAAACTCCAAGACATCCTACAAAAAAACAGCTCTCCACTAATCAGCCAGTATGGTTAATATTAATTTCGGATTTTGTAACTAATTCACACAGTATGTTCGAATTTGATTTAATTACCAAATTCTCCTGTGATTTTCATTTTCAACTTCCCCTGTATAACACAATTCAAATATTCTGCTCAAGACATATAACCTTTTCAGGCAACAAAAATCATCCTAACTGCAAATTTTCACTCGCTGTATCTGACCGTTACGTTTCAAATTCAATTATTTTTCTCCTTCCTCGTAACCACGTTAACCAATATATAAATATGTCAACTACATTACATTTTGTCTTATCATATTTAACTGTCGTACATAATGGTACTCATGTTATAAGAGCACCCGGCATTTGGTCCTGGTAAAAAATATGTCTAATTAATCATTCATTACTCCAGCAGATTATGTGCTAAATAATCAAAATGTAACGCGTATGATCAAGTCAATTTCTTAATTGTCTACGCATAAGAAAAAGTTATAAATTCCTGCAATACAGCAACATGAAAGTGAAATAAGTGTTCAATTTCTTCAAGAAAACATTTCATCAAACATCCTACAACAGTGAATACAATATACGGTCCTTCGAGAAAAACATTTAACAATAAGAACTTACCGTTCCATCTACTAACACAAGTGAAAAAAGGGTTAATTAGAATACAGTATATCGATAGTTTCAATAAATATGTCTATGTTAACCATATAAATAAAATAAATACATAAATTAAAAAAGTTAAATTTCTTGTTTAGTTATTCGTAAAATGCCGACCTTTGGAATATCAGTCATAACGAGTATTTCTATTGAGTTGACAGAAGTTTTGATTTAATCCATGTGAATATCGTTGCTGACGTAACAGTCACATGATGGAAACGCTCCACCGTTTCTACTGTACTTGATATATGAATGTTTTTTTATAAATATATGTACTTACTTCCGTATCCAGAAGAAGCTGCAATCACAATCCAAGCGATTCCCAAACTCCAGCTCGTGTGATATAGAGCACCATATAAAGCAGAAATCCAAATTGGAACTTTATAAATAAAAAACACAAACGCCGTATGTAATGAGATGAACATCATGGAAGCGCAAAGAATCCATCCAAGTCGTACCCATAAAATAGGAATTTTAAAGTTTCTGGCCTTCATTCTGTATTTGATATAACCAGTTAGAGCTCCAATGTAATAAGAACTGGCTCGTAGATGTCCTGGAATATACACCCGCAAAAAAGTACTGCTCTCAGCTGGATGTAATAACATGCTTAAAAAGTCAGAAAATCAAATCAATTAAATTACCCGTATTTCTGGCTACAGTATATGTGGTTCAGTTAATCTTATCGTCAAGTCTTGTATGATAAAATAGATGTAATATCACCTTTCCATACTTTTTCAGACAGCTGGTATTAGTTGTAAATTTCATATCGGTCTCATTACATATTCATTGAACATATTCGGTGAATTCATTGCAATATTTTATACTGAATGGAATTTTTGTGAACTGAAAATCCAACAGTCTTCTTGAGAAAGACATTTAAATAGAAATGTATTATTGTCTCACTTTATCTTTGTTATCCCTTTCTGAGTATTTTCTCGTAAAGCGTGTTTACGGGTCGATGTTAGTTGAGCGATGGTTTAGTTGACAGGAAATCGAAATCAAATTGAACGTGTAAACCTCGTGTTGACTTGGTTGTTCAATGAACCAATTCGATTCGATTAAAGTAGAAAGAGTATCTTTTGCCGATTGACTGTGGCCGAATGTATGTTGAGCAGCTTACTTCGAAAATATTAACACATTTCCGGCTTTCCGTAACAGCTGGTTAATATTGATAGTCGATGATTGTGCGTTTTTTATAACCTATCAATTAGTATTTATTTATTTTGAAACTCTGTATGAAGAAGAAAGGGAAGGTTAACTATCTCCCGTTGCCAGAAATCACAAAACTATTTGCTATTTCAATCTTGGTGACAAAGCTTTTCTTATATTTGTACCTTGTTCCTGTATACAAAGTGTCCAGAAACTCGCGTGCCATACGCAAAATGCAGATACTAGATGTGATGTTATGTACATCTAACCTAATTTACCTTTAGGCAGAAGTTACAACTAAAAGCGAACTAGCACTCTTTGAATATGACGTTGTTAAGTTAGTTTTTTCATCATATATAAAAAACGCTACCTTCAAACTTGGGACATTGTATAAGCCTGTAGTGACAAATTGTTTACTACACATTGGCGTCACAAGCGTTCAACGTGGGAGGTACGGAGGGTAAATTTGGTTAAATTTTTTGTGTATCAGTTTTTTGACAAATGTTATAGTAAATTCGAAAATTATTTTCCAAAAAAATATGCTCCTGTTTTAATTTGCTGTTGCCATGCACCCATTTTGAGCAAAATCAATTTCAATTTTTTGTCCAACTCTGTTTTATTTTCTGAAAAAACTAAGATTATTAACAAGAATACCATTGAATTTCATATATGCTCTACATGATGGCGATTTGTTGCAAGACATAAATCCAATCGTTTCCATATAAGGATTGAGTAACTCTGGGATCATTTTGAATTTCATTATATCAACACCTAATTGTAAGAACTAGGTAACTTGAATTTTGTGGTATTGAGATATTAGCAAAAACAGTTTTATCCATTTCTCTTTGGAGGAATAATTTAGACCATACAAATTATAATATACTGAATCTAATGGAAACGACTTGCTTTTCATTCGTTTCTTACGTTCAGAAGGGAATATTGAAGAAAATAGTTATTTATGCACAAGTGCAAAAAGTGAGTGTTTTTTGCACGCGACGTGAAATTAGGCCTCATTGGACAACACGTCGAGTGCAAAAAACATGTTTTGCACTTGTTGCATAAATAACTATTTTCTTCAATATTCCCTTCTGAACGTAAGAAACGTGATTATTTCAACTGGTTTCATGGAAAACAAAAACATTAGGTATTTGTACTAGAGCTCGGGAAATATGCGCTTAAAAAATCTTAAAATATGCATGCACATATGCACAAAAAACCGTTGAAATTTGCACTAAAATATGCTTTTATGCATTTAAAAATGCATTTATAAAAAACGCAATAATCTTTGTACTGAATTTAATTTATTATATTATATGCTAATTTCACAAAAAATATTTATTAAAATTAGGTACCTACTCATTATTATAGTTATTATTCTTATTAATCCTATTATTGCTTATTTTCTATTACTATATAATATATTATTATTATTCATTTATCATTAATCATTATAATACATCAATCATCATTATATACACTATTATTATCGAACAAACTAAAAGCACAGAACTAAATCCTACATTCCTTTCAAACTTCAAATTTTAAAGGAGGTACGATTTCATTAGATCAATGTTAATATTTTCCTCCACTTGCAATTTGGGTATTTTGGTAAACAAATTCTGAAAATTTGTTAAGCTTTCGGTAAAAGCAATAAAAGATTTTATGGCGGCAACCGTCTTATCGGTCAGTAGGTAATAGCGATATAGGTATTTCCAAGGGACAGGTACCTACTTCGCTTATTTTTTCACAAATGATTGTCCATATTGGAATTTTTCATTTGTAGAAATCCGAAAATTGTTGAAAATATGCACTTATATTAAATGCATGTGCACTTACAAAATTTATTCAAAACATGCATGCATTTTGCATATTTCCCGAGCTCTAGTATTTAGCATCTATAATAGGATGGTCTTGGGGTTAACATGTCAAAGAAAAATTTCCCGGAAGCGTACGCAAGACTTTATCACTGTAGTTCACTTCTCTGAAATTAATTTCCTCAAAAAACTCATATTCAAACTGATAAGGATCATCTTTCCTCAATCGAAACCAATGAATTTTTTAAAGTGGAATGGCTTATTGTGTAAATTCCTATCCATAAAGTTTTCTGTCTCGGTGTCGTGTACAATGTAAAGCTTGTCTCCTTTTCTTTCTTGCACTTCGTGCAATTGTTATCCAGTCACCTGGCCATACTGCTTTCCCGACGCTCTTAAACTTTGTACCAATGGCCGAGTGCATAAAGTCGCACTCCATTTCACTATGACCAGATGTCAGAAACTTAATATGAATAACTTTAATATTTTGAACCACCTAAACAGCATGCATACACATCGCTAAGACGTACTTGTTCAAGTTTTGACCACCACAACGGTCACTAAAACATATTCCTCTCCGATGGTATCTGGAAAGGATTGAAAGTTAAAAAAAGAAGGCTGGCAATCTTACAACTGCCTTTTCGACCTTGACATTCATGCCATATAAAACAGTCGCCCTGTTTTGTTATAAATTGTGAAATTTCAGGTGGCAAGCCTTCGTTTGTAAACAAGGCATTATTAGTTGCGTCGCTTGGAGAGAGCAATATCTGCTATAAATCAAAATTACAACTTAGAAGTTCAGTACCACTTGCAACTTCTAACCTTGTCAATTTTCTTACCATCTCAGCTTTTTTCTATTTTCAAGATGATGCTTATAATCACTTACCATCTCCTTGCCTGGATCGACTACGCTATTGAAAGCAATGCAGTTGCGACACTTGTCTTTCCTTGGTCTATGAAATCCCATATAAAAACTGTCTTTGAAAATGTTTTGGTAGGTGAATAGTTTTGCCTTTGGCTTATCTGTCTTTTCATACCACATACTGTACATTCTATACATGGTTGCAAGGCTTGAAGAAGGAACCAAATATTTCCTTACGGTACTAATGGTGTGATGGAACGCATGGAAAATTTTGAATATGTGCTTCGATTCCATCAACGAAGAGCTACATTTTGGCGTAATCTCTTTTGCATTGCAGTGTCTACAGCTCTTTATTAATTCTCAACATTCGACCCCAAAATCTACTGACTCAATTTTCAAATTAGTGCAGGAAATGGCGAATGACTCTCAACACTCAGAAAACCCAAGCTATCGTATTTAAACACCCTTCAACCATGAGCGATCTGTTTCTACCAACAAACTTTCGCCTCGTGCTCTAGGGAGAACAACCCGAAATTCGCAGGGGAGTGAGATTTACTCACACTCTCAACTTGATGGCCGCCTTAACCGACACACTAAATGAAGTCCGACGACGAGTTAATCTTCTTAAGGCACTCGGCGGAAGCTTCGGACGAACTCACCCAACCACTTTACTTTATACGTATAAGACATATATCCGTCCTATAATCGACTATAGAGCAAAAATCTATTGCTCACTTCCCGACCATCTCATAAAAAAAGCTTCGGTCTTGTGAGCAGTCAATTCTCAGATACTGCCAATACAAGGCACTCAAGGCAACACCGTATATGTCAATATCGACATCGAGCCCACAATTCTCAGATACTGCCAAGACAAGGCACCCAAGGCAACACCGTATATGTCAATATCGACATCGAGCCCATTACTTCCCGTCTGAACAACTTACAAGCCCGATACGTTAATTGCACTAACGAATCGGGCAACGAAATCTCGAAAATCGCTCTACTAACACCGTGAATCGCTAACAGATGGCCTTTCCGTAGAAAACCCAAGAGGATAGTCCCATTTCCTTCAGTATGGCTACTGGCCCCGGCTTACGACGACCTCCCCTTCCCTCCCCGCGTACCTCGACCAATCCCTAATTTTAATTCGATAATCAGACATTGCAATCTCTCACATATTTAATCTTCTATATCTTTCTCACACATATTTCACTATCTAGAGTATCCACACAATTCCCTATATTTAATAATCATATTCAATAACTCACACATCTTACACATTTCAATTATTCAACACATATTCCAACCGGCGTTACAGGTTTTCTTGTAGCATGGTGAATCTATTCACTAGCGAAATGGATCGACGAATCAATCGACGTAGGGAACAAATGCAGCCGCAGCTGTGTACCCGCCCATTTGTTTGATGATGATGATTATTTTTGAAAAAAAATTTTAAAAAAATCAAGAAAAATCAAAAAAATACAAAAAATAACGATAATGCTTTTCCTCCGGAAATCTTTCTAGCGAAAAGCCCGCTCCAAAACCTCAATTACCCACCTTGAATTTTCTTTTCGGTCACTTTCTCAAATTTTCCACACGCCTTCAACCAGCCCAATTTCCAGCTAACCACCCAATACACCAAACTCAGTATACGAACGCGCACTGCAACCCCCAAAATACTCTCAGCCGAGTCCTGCAGAGGAAACTAATCCTACATCAGGGCAACCAACCAAAACAAACATTCCAATATCTAACGAAACCCATTTGAACACAAAACTTTGTTCGAATTTCTCTCTCTCTCTCTCTCATAATTGGAGATCTTGAAGGCCAATTGGCTGGTCCTTGTCCAGTCCATAGTCCTAATTGTTAAGAAAGTGATGAATAACTAGACTAAAATGAGCGGAACAACCATCGAGCATAAACCATAAATTTTGCCATGTCATTAGGGGAACGTTGTGTATTAAGTCAAGTAGTTTATTTTGCAACAAGTTCAGGTAATCATGTCCTGTTAAACGGCCAGGTAACTCTACAGGCCGAATATCTATCCAGATATTTAAACAAATAGTGCTTCTACTCTTTTATGGCTGTGGATTTTCACCAAGGCATAATTATGTGCATTATGTAAATTAAAAATTCCGTTTACAGTAAAAATTGTGATCTTGCGCCTTTCTGTCAAGTAACAACCAGTTTGCAATTACTCTAGCCCCATCTTGCATCGCATGCCCGCGTGACATTGAACACCAATTAGAGTTTATGACATCATCTTCCAAACATCATCTTACTCTGTCAAAAGTCTTTGTTGTTTGGTTGATGTATTCATTGGTTTTAAAATAATGTAATCAAAATTAGCTAGTTTCATCTTTGATACTAATATAAACATAAAAAAGAGAATGGATTTATTAAGGAAAACAGTGAACAAATTACGTCACAGCGATGACGTAACACTTATTGGTGTATTCGCGCGAAATTTGAAACAATATTCAGAAATTATTATTTTTAAGGCTTTAAACGTATTTAAAAAAATATAACATATATTTGCAGCTATAATTGGCACTAGTTTACCGTGTAAAACACTTACCCAAGAATAGTCAACTTTCCTATTGCAATAAAAAGTGAAAAATATTTGAAATGGACTGTTAGGGTCAAAAGTCTGCAAACCCCCGCTACCACGGTACTGGCATAGAATTTAACAAAACAAATACAGTTGGTGTATTTACAAGAGAATATAACCCAAAAAAATTGAAAAGATGTGGAAAAAAATGTATATCTTTCATGTTAGGGAATAATTCTTATCGATGTACCACTTCTCTAATTTAATGTACTTATTAACGTAACAACCTGTATGACCTAAATAAGGTATGTCCAGTAAATGAGGGTAATTTACTAATTGACAGACTTCCATGATTAATTAAAGTTTTGGACTGTTTTGCGGATAAAGTCTAATACGCACATTTCCGACAAACGTTTGAGGCCAAAATAATTGTCAGATAGAAACATCTAATTAGTAAGACCTGAATAATAAAGTTTCACTCACGTTGATTACAAAAGAGTCTTTGATAAAACCTAAAACTTTCAGTAAATTAGTTTTTCATTGTTTTTCAATGTTACGCAAAGACACCCTTTAAACCCTTAACTAGGCAGGTGGAGTATGTATACACTAATCGGAACGTGGGGTCACGAAGACTCTCCTCATCCTAATGTTTTTTTTATTCAAAGTAAAGTAAATACACTCACATGTAATTTTTACATGGGACGAATGTATGTTTCAATCATTCTAGGTATAAAGTATAAAAATACCGTTCTTTTCAACAGGAGAATTGTTTGTACCGGTACGTAGACAAAAATAAGATATATTTGTGAAATGAATATAATTATTTACACAACAGAAAATACAAAATATTTTTTGAGGTAAGTAGCTTGTGATGATCTCAAAAGACATTATCATAAAAAGGGCATTATCAAAAGAAAAGACATTGTTAATTTATATATATATATATATATATATATATATATATATATATAAATATATATATATATATATATATATAATTAATGTGGTCAGCGGGCAGTGATCTATCGAGATCAATCAAACACATCGAAAGCACGTTCATAGGAAAATGTAAATATCACATTCGTTTTGAATCCGGAAGGTCATGGATAAGGGTAATTGACATTTTTAATTGCACGCTCCCTATAAGTAGAGAGCGTCGACCAATTCAAGGTGATTCATTATTATTATTCTGAATAGTTTAAATGCATGTACAGTGTAATTATAATCTGTGTTTATATGCCTCAAATATATTTTATTCCAGTGAGTTTTTAAACGATGTTATTTAATCAACCCTTGAAGAATGGTTACGAGGTAAGTGTTTCTCCAAGATAAATGGTTTCATGGTTAAAGTAAAGTAAATGGAAAAATGGATGGTAAAATGTACATCGCCACTACATGGCGATCCTGCAAATAAAATAGTAATGGTAATGGTAAATGGTAATAATCGAAAATAAATGGTAAATATCCCTGCAAAATAAATGGTAATGACAAGTGGAAGTATATGGTCTTTTATCTTAATTTGGGACCCTTGAGAAGAGAAACTATGGGCGGCTCACCAAGTAAACAAGAGGTAAAAGAAACGGGTACCGTCAACAATAATTTTATGGTACAGCAAGACAGTTTTGCAACGCATATAATGGTTCTATTATATATCATAACAGTAGCCTTTATCCTGAAATTTGTATGGTCATTATGGAAAACGGATCGAAGAGCGTTGAAAAGGGACATCAACCGAGGCATTGCAGCGAAGCAGACATCAGTAACTTTGACTATATAAAAATTGTAAGTACTTATGCATTCTATTCTTATAAACAAATCTCATAAATGTCAATAACGTGGGAAGATTTTGAAGATAAGTTTGGGTCAATTGTAGAAGAAATTAATAAACAGGGAAAAAGGGTTTTGAAAAAGAAAACTCCTAAAAATCCAGATATTCATATTGAAGTAATTAATAGTATAATATAATACTTTACAATAATTTTGCTAAGTTAATAGCTAAAAATTGGAAAAATTTAAGTTTAGTACAACAAGAGAGTTGTAAAAATTATTCAGATAGGATTAGAGATAAAACTGCTAGGGCATTTCAAGCGTTAAATTGTATTATTAAAAAACCTACTTCTATTTTCGGGGAAATCGATACTAGTGTATTACAAACAATAAGCAAACAGTTGAAAATGGCGACAAGTATGAATGATTTTTTTTAATTCTACGAGTGAGGTTTTACCGACGGAATTCAACGGAGAAGCAAGCAAGTTGCAATCATTTTTAGTCTCATTAGAATTCCTACAAATAAACGCGACAGGTAACGAAGAAAATGCTATTTTACTAATTAATACGAGATTAACGGGAAAAGCCAGAAGTTTGATCACGACTGAAAACTCCATTATAGAAATCAAGAATAAACTAAAATCAGGAATAAGTGGAGACAGCCCAAGCCTTCTCTTAGCGAAACTTAGTAAAGTAAGACAAAATGGAGAAGACGTAACACAGTACGCGGAGATACTACAGGCAGCATACGTGTCGGAAGGGATGCCGGAACGACTAGCCGAAAAATATACTAAGGAGGCAACGATTAAGGCACTAACTACGAATGCCACAACGGATGCAACAAAAACAATAATAGCAGCGAGAAGTTTTGAAACTACGCAAGAAGTACTATCCAAATTAGTAGTAGTGGAAGGTATAGTAGGACAACAACATGTTTTGCATTTAAAGGATAACAGGAATTTCTTCAGGAAGCCAAACTATGACTTTAGGAACAATCATAGGAGAGGAAACAACAGAGGATTTCATAATGGTAATCATTCAGGAAGGACATTCAGACAGTTTAATCCAGGAAATAACTACGGCAGATACGAAAATTCTAATAAGGATAGGAAATTCAATAGGAATGGAAATTACAATAATGTGAGAATATGCAAGATAGAAGATAAAATTGAGGAAATGAGTAGACAAATAGCACAATTCAAAAAGGAAAACTACGATTCAAGGGTAGAAAATATGGAACTCAAAGAAAAAACAGAATTCTTGCAAGGAAACATGACAGATACTTAGAAAAATTTTAGAGAGAAGAATTTGATGATACATGGTATAGAAGAAGAAAACGAAGAAGATGAGGAACAACTAGAAAGTAAATTAGAAGATGTAATGAAAAAGGTAAATAACACAGTAGATGTTGAATCAGACATTTTGAAATGTAAAAGATTAGGAAACAAAAACAGTAACAAAAATAGGCCAGTACTAATAATGATGAAAGACGTTAATAAGAAAGTAGAAACTTTAGAAGGAACGAATAAATTAAAAGGAACAAAGATGTACATTAATGAAGATTACCCAAAAGATAAACTGGAACAGAGAAAACAACTAATAAGATACATGAAATAGGCGAGAGAAAGTAGAGCTAAAGCTAAGATAATTGATAATACATTAATGATTAATGACAACGTGTACAGTTCAAAAGAACTAGAAGAAAGGAAGAATCAATTAGAAATACATACAGGATGGAATAAATCAACATATAAGGAAAATAACGAAACTAATCCGAACATTTTGGATAAAATTTTCAGCGATAGAAGTTTTAATCAACCAAGAGGTAAAAACATTGTCTAGAAAAAATGTGAGATTTGATCGATTTGGAAGAATATGATTTTGAAATACAGTACATCAAAGGTGTAGTGAACTACGCAGATCGTATATCGAGAATATCCATAGAAGAACTCAAGGATTTATACGTAAATAATTCACATGCCTTGGCAATCACAAGAGCACAAACGCGAAAAGAAAACACTTGGTCAGAAAAGGATCTAAAGATTAGCGAAGAAACAAAGGAAGAGAGAATATATAACTCTTCAGTAACAAAAGTTTTAAATAATCTTGAGGCACATAAATTACCAATTTTACACTTTGAAGATAACCGTATCTCGCTAAGGATGAGCATTCGGATCAAAAATAAATTGAAATTTAGTTAAGCCTTATTCACCGGAATACACAACTTCGACCTAGGACGAACGTTGGAAAAGCTTGAGGAGCTATCGGTAAAATATGAAGTAAAAAGAATGAAGATATATACAAATGATGATATATTCGAAAAGTGCACAGTAGAAGAGTCTATAGAAGAAGGAAATCAAAGGTTTAAAAATATACAAGTATGTATATGCGAAGTACCAAAAACGGTACAGCAGAAAGAAGAGATCCAAAAGATTTTAGAAAGATACCACAATGATCCAATGTTTGGAGGACATGTAGGAAATAATTGATTATTAAAGAAACTAAGAGCAAATTTTAAGTGGAAAAACATGGAGAAAGATGTAAGGAAGTATGTGAAGAATTGCCATAAATGCCAAATGAATAAAGCAAAACTTATTCATAAGGAAAAATTCGTCATCACAGATACATCTATAAAACCGTTTGATATCATTTACATAGACACAATAGGTCCGTTTGTAGAAAGTAACAACGGGAATCGTTATTGTATTACAATATTATGCGAACTAACTAAATACGCGGTTATGATACCGGTCAAGAACAAAGAGACATACACAATAGCAAAAGCAATATTTGACAATTTTATACCAAACTATGGACTGATGAAGCAGATAAGGACAGATCAAGGAGCGGAATATGAAAATGAAATAATGAAGAACTTAGTGGAACTTTTAAAAATAAAACATAATTTCTCAACAGCATACCATCATGAGGCAATAGGCAGTTGTGAAAGATTACATAGAACGTTTAATGAGTATATAAGAAACTTTATCAAAGATTCTAGGGATAACTGGTGCGCATTTGTAAACATGTTTGCATATTGTTATAATACAACACCAAGACACTCCTTTTGAGTTATTATACGGAAGAAAACCCAACTTACCAGAATTCTTAAATGTAGAAATATAACCGTGTTACAATCTTGAAAGATATGATAAAGAGTTAAAATATAAGTTACAATACGCAAATGAAAGAGCCAAACAGTTTTTAATAAAAAATAGAATGATTAGAGTGAATAATAGTGAAAAGCAATCTTCACCTGTGAACTTTAGATTGGGGGAATTAGTCATTCTAAAGAATGAGGAGAGAAATAAGTTCGATCCACATTATTTGGGTCTGTTTAAAATAACGGTAATACAAGGCGTAAATTGTGAGATTACATCTCAAAACAACAAAACGTTCATAAGAATCGATTGTATAATTACAATAGCGGAAACAATTGTAAACAAAGTGAAATGTGATCATAAACAAACAAGTAGTGTTTAGTAAATAAAATAATTAGTGAGAACTGTTAACGTTAAGTAATATCGAAAAATTTATCAACGATAATTTTTCTCCTCCAAGAGGGGATGATGTGATGATCCCAAAATACATTATCATAAAAAGGACATTATCAAAAGAAAATACATTGTTAATTAATATATATATATATATATATATATATATATATATATATATATATAATTAATGTGGTCAGCGGGCAGTGATCTATCGAGGTCAATCAAACACATCGAAAGCACGTTCAAAGGAAAATGTAAATACCACATTCGTTTTGAATCGGGAAGATCATGAATAAGGGTGATTGACATTTTTAATTGCACGCTTCCTATAAGTAGAGAGCGTTGACCAATTCACGGTGATTCATTATTATTATTCTGAATAGTTTAAATGTATGTACAGTGTAATTACAATCTGTGTTAATATTTCTCAAATATATGTTATCCCAGTGAGTTTTTAAACGATGTTATTTATTCATCCTTGAAGAATGGTTACGAGATAAGTGTTTCTCCAAGATAAATGGTTTCATGGTTAAAGTAGTCTATACGAAGGACACTTGCTAAGTAACCACCACAAGCTAATATAACAACATAGATATAGCATAATTCAAAACATGAAAAAAATATAAGGATAAAATGACAAATTAGATCAACATATTCATTGCACATGTTTGTCGAACAACTAGCACATACTGACAACAAACCAGATGAGAAGATAGAGAAGCTAACCGTATAATAAAAAAAGGGAAATAACAATTGTCCTTTGAGATTTTAATGCCATTATCGGGAAGGCTGCTAATGGCGAGGTTTCCGGACAGTATAGACCGGGAGTTCACAACGCCAGAAGAGATCGTTGGGTACAATTTTGTACAGAGCACCACCTTACCGCCGCCAACAATTTCTTCAATCAGCACCCCCGACGCATATACACTTGGAAGTCCCCAACCGATCGAGGTGACCAAATAGTGAGAAACGAAATAGACTTTATTCTTATAAAAAGTCATCTGATGAAATATGTAAGCACGGTAATAGCATACCCTGGTGTCGATATCAATAGCGATCACAATCCAATCCTAATAGTCCTACAGCTTCGCCCCATCATTAGAGCTCATCGTCAAAACAATTCTAAGCGAATTAGTAAAAGGCTCTAGGCTCGATAATCCCACGGTGCGGGCACAATCAACAGTGAATCTCGAAGCAAGGCTAAAGGCAGCTGGCAACTGTAATGACATGGATATGGAACTTCCGTGGGATGTCTTGAGAAAGACACTCACAGACACTCAAGAGGTTGACATAGGATATATTCATGCCCATAAAAAACAGAAGTAGATGACGGATGAAAGCCTTAAACTCATGGATGAAAGAAGGGAATAGAAGTCCAGAAATAATAGTCGGTATAGAGAACTGGATAGGGCACTGTGAACAGAATGTCGAAAATCAAAAGAGATCTGGCCGATGGAGATATGCAGGTAAATATAGGAACTGCAAGATAAGCACGATCTGTTCAAACTCCAAAAGAATATCAAGAAGTTCACAAACACACAACGTAAACAATGCCGTTGTATTCTTAAGACCGAGGATAATAGAATCCTAGAGGGCATGGAAGAAAAGCTGAAGCATTGGAAGGAGTATGTTGAGGCTCTTTTCAATTACGGATGGCCTGACCAACGACCCCTAGGCAACGATGTCAACGAGTGTAGTCCCGACATCACGGAAGAAAAAGTGAGACGTGCTATCAAACTCCAGAGAAACAACACAGCCATAGGATCGGTCCTAATACATGAGGAAACCTTGAAGCTGATCGTCGATGCAGATAATAAAGGCATAAAGTTTATTACAGCTTTATCTAACTCTATATACAAAGCTGGCAAAATACCAGTAGATTGGCCGAAGTCGATATTCGTTACTTTACCAAAAACATCGAAAGCTGCTAAATGCGACGACTACCGCAGGATCAGTCTGATGTCGCATGTTATCAAAGTGTTTCTCCGTCTTATATACACCCGAATATACTCCAAGTGTGACAGGTAGATTGGCGGACGCAGTTCGGATTTAGAAACGAAGTTGATAGGCGTGAGGTTCTTATTTCTCACACAACGATGCAGTAACATGAATGTCAACATATATGCCTGATTTATTGACTACTGTAAGACCTTCGACTCTGTATTACACCAAAAGCTTGCTGACATTTCCAAATCTACCGGTGTAGATGCGGAAGACCTGCGAATTATAACTCAGCTGCATTGGAATGAAACGGCAGAGGTGAGAGTAGAAGGTACAACATCTGACGAAATTCAAAGAGGCGTCAGAGAGAGAAGTGTCCTGCGCCCTTATCTTTAATATCTACTCCGAAACTGTGTTCCTAAAGGCACTCGACGATGTAAAGGAGGGAATTAAGGTTAACGGCACTCTCAGTTGTGCTCGCCAATAGTCTCTCAAATCTACAGAACATGATGGGCCTCATCGTCGAACATAGCCTGCGGTACGGTATTCACATGAATGTCACTAAGACTAAGGTAGTTGTGTTTTCCAAGACACTGAAACGAACAAGCCTTCAAATTAACAACGAGGTGGTGGAGCAAGTGCCGTCTGTGAAATAACTCCGCGCCCAAGTCAACGAAGCCAGGGATCCTGAACAAAAATCCTATCAAGAATCGAACTGACCAGGCGAACATTTACTTTTATGAAAAATCGTTTTACCGATAGAAACCTGAGCCTACAGCTCCGTATACGTATACTGCGTTATTCCATCTTTCCTGTCCTAATCTATGGATGCGAGAGCTAGACCTTCAACAATTTATTAGACAATCGCACTCGAGATGTACTTGTATCGTCGAATCTTGGGTATGTCCTGGGTAGACAGAGTAATCAATGGGGAGGTACTCAGACGAATGGGTAGAAAGAAGGAGCTCATGACAGTCATCAAGGAACAAAAGCTCCAGTATATAGGACACGTTATAAGGGGATAATTTCACCACATCCCCCGACTGGTAATCGAAGGAAAAATCGAGGGCAAATGATCAGTGGGAAGAAGACAGAACTCTTGGCTCAGAAATCTCCGTCAATAGTTCGGAAGGACATCTATAGAGATATCCAGGGGTGTGGTCTCACGTACCATTATAGCTATTTGGTTAGCCAACCTTCGAAGGGAAACGACCTTTTTGCGCAAGTAACAACACCAACTTTTCTTTTAATACTTTCGCCATATTCTTCGTTTCGGGGTGTTTCCGGCATCTTCAAGAGTTGGGAGTGTGATTTTATCTTCTTCTATTATGCTTTTAGTGTTTAAATCAACTTATAAATTACAAACGTGTAATTTCTTCCTTAGACGATCTGTAGATGACGTGAATATTTGACGCACTAATATCAAGCATAATAGAGAAAATAGCTATTGGCCATCGGCGTATTCTTCTATTGGAAGAATAGTTTAAACACTTTTGGTCCAGGGTGTCGACACCACTCTTTATAGAATTATAGAACTTCATCGCATTTGTTATCGTGATGTTGGGTCTATACAAGAATAACAGATTAAACCTCTAATTTTTCAATTCTGTTACTAACTTATAGAGGTAAACCTATTATCAGCTGTTATATTACTATTGGTTTTCTCTATTAGTTTGGACGCAGCACTGATTGGGTAGGTATTTATAGCTTTTTCTCGATTTCTCTAAACGTAAATCCTTCACTGTTTTCGCCACAGTATATCTAAGCATTGTATGTGCATCAGTGGGACATATGATTTTCAAGTCATATTTGGCATATTCAGGGTGTTCCAGGAGTGAGAGGCCAACTAGGTGTTGTTAAAATAATGTCCGTACTTCATATAATTTCTTTCTACGGACCTCCTTTGTTGAGTTATAGCTAGAAACTAAAAAAACATTTTTATTCATAACTCCAAAACTATAACTTAGAACTCGATGAAAATTTGGTGGATTATCAAGTACATCAATCATTTATTTTGTCTATACCAGTAAGTATACTAATTTTGTAGAAAGTCAGGATCGGACTTGGCTCAGCGGATAGAAGGTCAGAACTTTTAAAGTGACAAGGCAACAAACTTTAAAATACTGTCAGTTTATTCTCCAACTATTTTTCTGAAAAGAAGGTATCCTTTTTCCAAATCAAGAACATCAGTGATTTCCGAGAAATGTGGAATTTCGTAAGACACCGCTGAACACATTCAGATTCATCATTATTTAAGAAATGGGTAATAACCAAGTAGGCTGCCGTCAATTATTTGTCATATGCATCAACCATACTTTAGAAAATGCTATTTTATCAAGTAGGAAGCTGTCAATGTATGTATCATATGCCTCAACCATTCTTTAAGTAATGTTCAGCAGAACAAATTTAGTCATAATTTTCATAAAAACGTATATTAATAGTAAGAATTATCCAGAGTTACATAATAAAAAAAGCAAACAAGAATTTCAACTAATAAATGTTGAGCCTACGAATAATGTTTCGATGTACTTGAACATTCCTGGATTGTTCCTTATAGCATCGTAATGGAAATGAATTCTATTCAACAATTGATTCCTTGTTAGTATGAGTGTTGCATATACCAAACTTTTCAGGTAGCCCCAGAGGAATTAATCTATTGGATTTAGACCCGGACTACGCGGGGGCCATGCAATTGAATCTCCCCTTCCAATCCATTTTTGGGGGTATGCAACGCTTAAGTGATCACGTACCACAATGCTAAAATGAGTTGAAGCACCATCGTACATAAATCACATAATAATTCTGGTTTGTATAGGTACATCTTTCAATAGGTAATTTAAATGATTCTCCAAAAAGTCTAAATACAATTGTCCATCTAAACGACCATAAATTATAAATAGACCAACTAAGTGGTTTCCAATTATCCCAGCCCAAACATTTACCATAAACCTTTGTTGATGCCGTGTCTGAACGATGCCGTATGGATTCTCATCGGCCCACAAATGTAAATTATGAGAATTGACAACACCATTTCTCGTAAATCCCGATTTATCAGTAAACAACACTGATTTAACCTTCCGCTGCTCGCGCCTATAATAGAGATAGAACGCTCGCGCGCGGACTTACAGTCCGCAAGTATAATATTCTTTCTATTATTCCAAAATAAAATTAAATGAGAAAAAACTACATACTTACTAGGAACAAGTTTCTATTCATAAAATACATTAGCTTTCAATTTCAAAATTAAGACCAATAAAATTTACACTTCTGTTACATTTAGACTAAGATATACTAAAATAAATGTTTATTCTCGGTGACTCGGATGATATATCATAAGGGAGTGCTCTAAACATACATATTTGTTGCACTGGACGCAACTATAACGGGCTGGTCTATTTTTCCTCCGATCGCAATACGAACATGTCCCTCGGTGACCTTCTTGCGGTGGCTGAGGAACAGGCGCTTCCACGCCGAACATTTAGCGGATTCTTTGTTGCATAACCCCTGGGAATAGATTGAGTCACTCGTGGATGGATATGGCCTTCTACTAACTGAAATGATAGAGCCCGTAAAACATTTCTTCTTCGTTGGTTCGAAGAGTTATTGAACGAAAAAATCACGAATGAGTTTATTCCAGCCACATTTAGTAAAGAGTAAAATATTACCATAGGCCATCTTTTCGACACCTCCTTTACTAATATTGTAATCCAATATCATATCTGGTTTTCTTGTATCCTTGTCTATTGCGTCGTCATTATGCATGCTCGACACAAGCAATGGCTTTTTATTTTTTGAATAAAAGACACAAAAGTGCAATTTTTCCGGAAAGCAAACATATTTGACAAAATTGGTCGGCGCGAGAAAACTCTAGGGGCAATTTATTTTTATTTTTTCTGATAGTACCCAACAGAGTTAGCTTGAAATATGTGTAAAGGGAAGTTATTAGGTCCATGTTCGTAAACCAATTGTCAACTATTACATTCCGGCTGGTACATTTTATTGGTTGACATAATCTATGTACTACTCCAGATGGTGAATTGCTAGTCTCAAATGGTCCATCACGTTGTTTCCTTACATATTCCTCCATGTTAGAAGTATAGAACGTCTTTGGGTCCGCCGTAGCGAAGATTTTCATCCCATACTTATTGGGTTTACTGGGGATGCCCAGAATTACATCTCCCCCAGAACGCCTCTGACTTTTCGTGAATAGAAATGAATTGAAATGATGTATAGGCAGTTGTAAAATTGTTTACTACCAGCTCAATGACCTCTCTGATCGGTGCATATCGGTTCGCTTTCTTTCGTGCCTAGTTGTCAAATTATCGAAACGTAAACGTACTAGAAGAAATCTAAATCTACACTGAAAGTGCTTGAGTTCCTAGGATGTCGTTATTTTTTGCATTTCTATCTCGCTGGTAGTGTGCTCTAACTGTCTGAATATGTTGATTTGTATAATGAACAATTGAATTTAGAATTTCGTTTGAAAAAAATTACTTCCAAATATCTATTTCGGTTTTCAAATTCTTTGCAATTCCCTTTACACCTGGCAGATGTCTCATTATATTTCCTGCTTTTATTTTCACATTTTTATTTGGGATATGCTTCTCCCTCAATGTCACTCCATATTTCCCAAAGAATGTAGGCCATTCTGTATAAACTTTTTCTGAACCCGAAATTTCCTGTTCTGTATCAGTATCCAAATCCTGTCTTTCTAAATTATCCTCTTCCCCGGATTCTTCTTCGTTATCAAACTCAATATCCGATTCATAATTATCCTCTTCCAAACATTCGAGCATAAGCTTGTTCAAACGGATCTGTTTTTGCTCCCAGGATCAGGCCATTCGTAAATGTGTACAACTTAGACTAGGAAAGAGAGGGGACGCGTAACTCTCTATGCAAGCTGTGTTATCAGTTTGAATACCTATTTCAAAACTTACGCCATTTTTTGGTGGTCAACGCTATAGTGAACACCAGAGAGTTTTTTGCGATTATTGAGCGATTAAAGTGATTTTAAAGTGGACTTTTGATTTTGTTAAGATGGTTAATTATTGTGCTTACCAGTGTAAGAGTTCTAGCAGAAAGAAAGAACCTGAAACTTCGTTTCATAGGTAAGTTATTACTAACTTATTTTTTTATTAGCTACTTTTTTCTTTATATCTTAAAAAATAAGCTTTTAATCATAAAACCCCACTAGTGAGTTAAAATGTATTTCATAATAAATTCAATTATATTAGTAGAAAAGACATTACGAAACTTTTTCATTGAAAATTAACGAATTTATTGTTCAGTTTCTCGGAATTCCTAACCCCAAAAGATCATAATTACTAATTACTAATGCCTACAATTTTGATATAAGTTAAATAAATCAATATAGTTTTATTTTTAAATTTCCCATGTATAAAGATTAATTTATAAAATAAAAATTTTAGTCCTTTAGAACTATCATATAACGACAATGAAGTTTATGACTTGGTGGGCATTGGTATCACAATAGTTGACAGCGTTACGAGTCCCCTCTCTTTCGTAGTCTAAGGTGTACAATATATAAATCAGTTTCACATAGATACTGACTTGGACGAATATGTATTGAGTCGAGACGAACGCATACCCTGAGTTGAAACGCACGCATGATTTCAATGATAAGCAGGGCCCGAGTCGTCTCGAATGGACCAGACTTGAATGCACACGTTCGTGCATCTCTACTAAACATATATTCATTGAAGTCACTGTTCCCGCCCAAAATCAAAAAAAAAAGTCTAAAACCTACCTCTAATATTTTTCAAATGCAGAATATTATAATAAAATTTTATAACATGAAGGTTCGTTTGCGGACTCGCACTCCGCATATGCAAAAAATACAATAACTACACACTGCAACAGTCAGTTGAATACTGATTATCGAGGATATGGTGTTCGAAAAATACTCATCGACGCCGGCCGATGTAACGACGAATTTTGAAATGAAAACCAAAAATGTTTACCTGCGGACTGAGAGTCCGCGTGCGGACATCGAAAGGTTAATAAAATCTCGATTATGTCTTTGTTTTTCTAAAAACCAGCGCGCATAGTGAAGGCGTGCTGGATAATCTCCTGGATCCAAACCCTCTACTTTTTGAAGATGGTACGGACGTAAAAGTATTCTATGTACGGTGGTTTTTGAAACATTGGATCCCAAGTTGATGTGGGGTTGTTATCTACTTCAACTAGGATATCCTGCTCTAAAACAATAGTATGGATATTTCTTACGAGGCCCATCCTGCTTCTCGTACAAATGTACCTAACAATAGAATGCATTACCTTTTAATATGCATAATTGAAATATTTCATAAAATCATACATTTTTCTCGTAAATTACTGTCAACACGTTCAAAAGTTTTTCTCTCTGGTAAAATTGATCCAGATGCCTTTCCATATATTAAATGCATATCTGAATTTTCATTGAACTAATACCTAATGCATATGATAAATAATTGACGGCAGTCTACTTGGTAATAACCCATTTCCTAGATAATGATAGAATCTGAATGTGCTCTGCGGTGTCTTACGAAATTCCATATTTCTCGGTAACCACTGATGTTATGTTAACCACTGATATAAAGTGTACATATTTTTAGAAAAATAGTTGGATAATAAACTGACAGTATGTTGCCTTGTCACTTTTAAAGATCTGACCTTTTATCCGGTGAGCAAAGTCGGATCCTGACATTCTGTAACATTAGTATAATTGATGTACTTGACAATCCATCAAATTCTCATCCAGTTCGAAATGATAGTTTTGGAGTTATGAATAAAAATGTATTTTTAGTTTCTAACTTTAAAGCCCTATAACTCAACAAAGGAGGTCCGTAGAAAAAAAATTATATGAAGTACTGAGATTATTTTAGCACCACCTACTCATTCTAAAGTTTTGGCCTCTCACTCCTGGGACACCCTGTATATTTTAAATTTACATCTACCTCTTATTGTTATCAACATTTCATGTAATATTATCTCCAATGCAGTGAACTAGCTGACAATTCTGAATAAATTCTGTAAATAATTCACAAATAGCCGCAGCAGAATTGTTTCTTTATCGTTCTTCTCTAGAAAGTTTGTCATCGAATCTGATACAAAAAAAAAGAATTAAAAATACCGTAACAGTCTGTTGCAAAACGCGATTGAAGAGATTCATGCTGCTCAGTCGTAGGGGTCCTAAAAATGATTCAAGTCCTATAATACAAACATCTCTCAGTTCCAATCAGTTCATTTACTTCTGTATGTACCAAGGTGAATGTTAGTATACGTCATAATCGTTTGTATCATTTATCAGAAAAGAACAGTCGCCATACCTCCAGAGGATTTGGTGAATCTCCCAGATTCCTAGCTTTATTACACAATCCAGATGGATGCAATACAAGGTTGCGTGCACGTGTTCTTACATTCTGTCCTTCGTTTTCAACATATGTATGGGATTCGTTAGTTGATGCTTCCGTGTTGACATGTGTACTACTTGTAGAAGGCAACTAATTCAAGTGTAACGCATTTTTCAAAAGCCATTATAAAATTGACTCATGCCAATACGCTCAAGCGTGCGAAAGGGCTCATCTTCCACACGCTCCGCAATTCATTAAATGGTTAATAGAAGGCACTTCACCACATCACATAAATTTATATGGAGAATCAACTTTTTTCCAGTAGATTTATCCTCGGTGCCTAAACCTTTTCCAGTAAGGAGATCTTCGATGACTAGACGTTTTCAGTAGGATCGACTTTTCCACATAAATATTCACTTGTATTATTTATATTTGTACAGTAGTAGAAAAAAAATGAAAGCTTAATTCCTAATTTCTTTGTGGATGTAGAAAAAATCGTATCCGGTACTCGTAGGATTCCATACTCGCGTGATTCTGCCACTCCACTTCGTCTCGTGGCAAAACATTCACACTCGTATGCTATTAGCTTCATTCCGCATTCGTATCGGAATATACTATATCAACTCATCTTCCAAAATTTCTGATTGTTGAGAATCAGTTTTATGATTACTCAAAATGCACTCGTTATGTTGTTCATTTTCACATTCACTGTCTTCGGCCTCCGAGCCCATTAATTCTCTGTTCGAAATTGGATTCGGTTGGTCTCAACAATCTGCCCGGGCGCCATACACCTGACATTTTTACCACGTGATCCACTACGCGCTATCGAGGAAGTGGGGTCAGAGAGACCTAGATGGCATCAAATACAAACTATCACACTACTATATTAATGCGCCCGGATCACCATTGGGTGGAACAGATGATTTAAGAAGGTACAGGAAGGGGCAAGACGTTAGATCAGATTAGATTTTAACGGAGTTACAATGCACTGAAACTTAAGGTTTATTGTGCTCCCCCTATCAGAGCTGATCTCGCTACTACTACAGCTCGCCTTCGTGTTCCAGGGCTCTAGTGAACTCTAGTATTTGGGACGGCTTCAATGAGGCTAGATCCTCACTCTTACAAGTTTAGTTTCTTGTCCGAAGCATTTCAGCATTTCTTGCGTTGGCTTGCAATGGCGAGGCATTCTAGAACTAGGTGATCCGGAGTTTCATCCTCATCCTCGTAGAATCTATACTCGTTCAATTTCTGCTAGACCTATTCTAATTACGTGCTTCCTAAGGCGACAGTGTCCTGTAAGAAAGCCCGTGAGGAGATGTAGCTTATTTTTTACTGAGATTCAAATATTTTTTGGATCTCGCAGTTCCGCAGGCACTTTTTGGAATGTACCAGCTCGGAAAGGCACCGCCAGAGTGCTTCTCGTTCGGTTTCCTCTTCCTTCCGAAACTCTTTCTTATAGGAGAATTTTCCTACACCACAGAAAGGCTCTGGGCCAATTAAGGGCGTTTATGCTCCTTTCCTGGCAAGTGTAATGGCCTCTTCGTTTCCCGTGATTCCCGAGTGGCCAGAAACCAAGACTAAAGAGACTCTATTATTCTTGCCCAATGCATCAAGTATTCTTCGGCACTCCCATGTCAACTTTGAGTCAATGACATGGGAGTTCAATGCTTTCATAGCTGCTTGATTATCAGAATGGATCGATATGTCACATTTCTGATAGTTTCTTTCTAGGTTCATTTCCACGCATCTTTCGATCGCAACTATTTCTGCCTGAAAGACGCTCGGGAAGGAGCCTAATGATAATGAGTATCTGGTGCCAGTCCCAAATACTCCAGCGCCTGCTCCAGTGGGGGCTTTTCAACCATCTGTATACCATCTAATGGTGTTTTCATTGAGAGTTTGGGTGGGGTATTCCCTTTCCCAGTCTCTCCTCTTATTCAGCATCGTAGTGGAATTCTTTTCGATACTTACTTTCTTGATCATTTCGTCACTGGGAAGATTCGCTGATGAGATGTTTTTTGTTAGAGAGGACCATGCTCCCTGATTTTGAATACTCTCATTGCCTGAACCTTCCTTAGATATTCTAAGAATTGCCTCTTGGGCAGATCTTTCCATCACCAGATGTAGAGGTGTGAGATCTGTAATGATCTCAAGTACCCTAGTTGGAAACTATCTCATAGCTCCAGTGATGCACACACAGACAATTCTTTGAACTTTATCGAGGGTCTTCCTCGTACTGTACTGACTTGTTTTTTTATGCCAAACTATTGCCCCATACGTAATTGCTGGTCTCACAATTATGGCGTACATTCATCGCAGTATTTTTTGATTACAACCCCAACTCTTACCAGCTAGATTTCTGCACGCCATCAAAGCTCTTATTGTTATAATAGCAGTTATTTCAACATGCTTATTCCACAGAAACTCACTGTCTAGGGTTATCCCTAGATATTTAACTTCTGATTTCCATTCTATGATTTCCCAGTTTAAAGATAGGGGTTTCATGGCTGTACGTGTTCTTTTCTGGGCAAATGGAATCACTATGGTCTTGTTTGGGTTAATGTTTAGCACCACTAACAAGCACCATTACTCAATAATTCTAAGGCCCTCTTGTAATAAATCACACAAGTTGCTCTCAAACTTGCCTCTAACTATTAGAACTACGTTATCAGTATAGCCCATACATTCGAAGCCAAGCTCCGTTAGCCTGTAGAGCAACTCATTTACTACGAGGATCCATAGAAGGGGAGATATTACTTCCTCTTGAGGTGTCCCGCGAGTGGTTTTAACTGAGGTGGTTTGATTCTCCACCTGTGTCTCAGCTATCCTTATCGTCAATAATTCATACATCCATTTTACAATGGATGGTTTCGTTTACTCCTTGCCTTGTTAGTGCTTCTTTGACAGACACATTAGTTGTTTTGTCAAAGGCCCCAGATATATCCATGAATGCGCACATTGCGATTCCTTTGTTGTTCAGAGTTCTCTGGATGACTTCGGTCAGCTGATACAAAGTCGTCTCAGTTGATCGATCCGCTCTGTAGGCATGCTGACAGTTATGAAGTGATATATTCTCCAGGTTCTCTATTCTTATGTAGTTACTCACTACTTTCTCTATCGTTTTAAGTAGAAATTATGTTAGGCAGATGGGTTTAAAAGATCAGGGATCAGTTCAATCTTTTTTCCTTATTTTTGGCATGAAGGGTACCCTTGCTCTTCTCCATTTTCTAGGTATTAGACCCACTGCTAGACTTATTCTTGTAATATTCAGCAGGTGAGGAAAAATCTCCTCTATCCCCTGCTGCAGAAGGGCTGGAAATATTCCATCCACTCCTGGTGATTTATATGGTTCATAGGTACTTATTGCCCATTCCATCCGTTGCCTGATGAATATATTCTTAGCAATGTCCCTATCTTCCTTGCGGGATTTTTTGGTGCAATTCATTGCTATTTCAGTGCTTATTGCTGGTTCACTACCTGGAAAGTGGGTTTTGAGAAGAAGAATATATCGTCCCTCTCCGCCTTCCGTGTAAGATCCGTCTGGCTTTTTCAGCGACATTGTGGGGTTAGTTACCCCATTTGCCATGACCTTTTGTAGTCTGGCCGGTGTGTGAGTGGAAGTGATCTTTTCGCAAAAAGCTTGAAAATTAAGCCTTTTCGCCTTTCAAATCTCTTTATTGTACTGACTAAGCTTCTCAGTGTACCCCTGCCAACTACCGTCACGTTTGGCTCTATCAGAGAGCAAGACGTTAGGCCAATTACGATCAAGATGACTCCTCTTTCTTTATTCAGTTGGGTCAATTCAACCCCACCTTTCTAGTTAAAGGTTAATATACCTGAAATTCAAATCAGCATAAAAAACATAATTTGACTGGAGTGATATGAAAATATTCACTGACGTATTTTCATACCATCATACTTTCACACTTTTTAACGATCGCAGTAAAATTCAGATTTTATGCGAAAATATTTTATGGTCAATAATTCAAAAGAAAACACTAGAAATCAACCGTCAAATTGATGATATTCACCAGAACATATTCAATAAAATGTAGTCGGTTGGTATATCGAAGATTCTCCGAAATCTTACAAACGTAAAATGAATTGCAAAGTGAATACATAATTTTGAGTTCGCGTTGAATATTGTAAGGATGCAGATCCTGTGATAATTTTCAAAATGATGATTCACTGGAGTTTCATCCAGACCTATTACAATATGTTCCATTACACGTAAATCTGACTAAAATGTTAAAATTCATGCATGTCGATTTTATAGGGTGAGTCACCTATATTTATACGGTCTCTATTGGGCAAGCGGTGACATATTTCAAAAATTCTTACACGACTACGATCTAAAATTATTTAGCCATCCAGGATGACCCAAAAGTAGTTACACACATCAAATATACTACATAATAACAGTACTAAGGAATTAAAAAGTGAATGATTTCAGAGGAAAATGAGTAATGAGAAGATTCCGAAAATGACCAAGTTTTAATATAAGTATTTAGATCAAATAGAGTTTTAAGAAAATAAATGTATAAAATACAGCAATCGGCCATGTTGACCAAAACAGTGCATGATGTCACATTTCAGTAAATCAGTGATGGTAACCTTTTATAAGAGCCATCCCTACCAACACAAACAAAAATCTCTACATTTTCCCTAGTCATAAAATTAAATTCCCCTATTTTCTTCCTACACTAAAATTTTATAAATTGAAATACATTCTCTTTAAAATTTATTTTGACAGAAATGTACTGTTATTATAAATCAAAATGCAAATTCAAATTAATTTGTTTTCTCCATTTTGCTTCCTTTTTTTCGGCTCAGCAGTATCGTTTTCCTCAGAACTGGAAGTTGACTGTATTTTCTGCATTTGTATTCTAAAATAACTATTAAGGTGATATAAGTTTTCAACTAAATTTCTTGCTACCTACTGTTATTATACTTGTTTTTACTTTATTTTTTAGGTCAAAGTATAATACCAAACAGTCTAAACCACAAATTACTATGAACGAATTTCCCCTACAATATTAGCAAATATTTATTAATGTATTCGATGTATGCATTAATAATAATACAATGTATATATAAATATATAAATAAGTTTTTCAGAAAAACCAAATAAGACATTGGTTCACAATGAAAATATACAATTTAAAAACTAATAAAAAAAATATTAAATTTAAAGGTGGGACTTTGTGTCATCTTGTTCTCCACTGACCAAAAGATTTCCACGATATTAATAGCACCCTTGAATCGTTATATTCGTGCCACGGTCCCGTGTCGGCAATATGCTGTGTAGTGACCATTGTAAGTTGTTCCACTGTGATTTGATATAGCGTAAAGGTTGTACATACAAGGTGCCACATTATCAGCCGCGTAATGGCTCATATCAAGCCCTTCTATTGGAAAATCTATTGCAACAATAACTTTCCCACTAAATCTTTCTGTTTGCGAAAAGCGCTTCAGGTGAATAACCAATATTTTCGGAAATTTATGAATTGAGGATGACTTAGTGCATCGTCTTCGTATAAACATTGTGAAAGTTGTAATTGACCTGTTCTTTGGGGTATGGAAAGAGATAAATCCCCAGAGGGATCGTATGTAACTGAAAAGCAATACTTATTTGTTATATAAAGAACAAAGTTGCTCTTGAATCATTGGTTTCTACTGATTTTTTTTCACCAATTTCTTTAATGAATTTCAAAGCTTCATGACCGAAAACACCAGAGGTTTCAATTGCTACAGGAATAAAAATGTAAATGTTCTCCAACTTTTTGTATTTATTGATTTCAAAAGTTCGCCTTGTAAAGCTGCAGCGCTTGCGGAAGTAGATATGGATCGGACATGGGACGGAGCCCAAGTGTCATTGCAAGTGAAATTCCATATAACTGGTCTGCCGCGTTGCCATGGAATGAGGATCATACCATCTGGACATTTACCGTCGTTGCGGCAAGTACCTAACGGTTCCAACGAACAGAGAATCTTTGCAGATGACAGGCCTCGTTTGATTAGGTCATTTACTGCAGAATGACGTGAAAAACGGCCGGCACTTAATTTGCAGCTTAGGCCGTGCTTACCATATTCATCAAGATCAGCTCCGCAACGACAGCGATGTTTTACACAAATTTGATAACCTAAACGGAGACCAATAGAAATGCGGAAACTTTCGTCATCCAAAAGCGTACCTAATGGGGCCGACGGTATAGCGTTCAACCGTGCTTCTGATTCCTTTGAAAATGCTGCATTCAAACGAGCCTTGTCTGGTAAATTGATAGCTTTCTGAAGCAGATTTTCTTTTTCAATGTTCAATAAAGGTATATTCCAGGATATTTGAATGTATTTATATTCATCGGGTACAACTTTGTTACACTTTAATGACAAAATATTTTCTGCCTCCAATAATAAAGGGTCTTGTATGTGAAAAAATATATTGGCAGAATGTAATTAATGAAATTTTTTGAACTATTCAATGATGATAAAAAAGAAGGAAGAGCTACTGAAACGAATGAGCGAATTCCTAAACCACCATATGAAACAGGTAGTGAAGCTTGTTTCCAAGAAAGGTCCTCTATTTTAATGTTAATTAATGACTCTAATGAATGACGGATGGTATTGTCAAAATTGATTAAGATATCATTATGTAACCAGGTCGGACTACATCTTAAGATATATGTTAATTTTGGAATTAATAGGCAATTCTTGAGAAGGTAATAAGCAATATGTGTCGGTAACCAGGATAAACGAGATGACATTTTATTGAAAAAGGTTAGTTTTTCATTGAAAGCTGAAAAAAATAGATTCCCGACAGCAGTAGAAACATGCTACAAATTTATTTTTCATTATCCCATAAGAAAAACAATGAATGCATGAATAACTACTGCTGTTGAAATATAAAGAATTATTAACACATTACTTAAAATTAACTCTTTTACCAAAGGAACAACAGAATAGGATCAAATATAAAGCGTTCCATTTAAAAATCATGTATTTGAAATGTCTAACTATTTTGGGACATCATGTATGGCCGTAAATAATTTTAGATCGTAACCGTAATTGATGTTCATAAGGCTGTGTAGAAGAGTTTTTGAAAAATGTCACTATATGCCCACCGTATAAATACTAGTGACTCGCCCTGCATAATATTCCAATAAACTAATATAAGATTACTCACTTCATATACGGTATTAAAATAGGCATCTCATCATAAATGTAAATAGTAATAAAGGTTAATATTCCTGAGCTAACGGTTATCAAAATGGTAACTATAATACCTATGATTGGTTTCTTATGATAAAGTAGACTTAGTAAAGGTATTAGAAGAAAAGCCTGCATGTCACATGCCATATACCAAGACTGGAACATACACTGTAACAATACAACAAAAATGTATCGATCGTTTTACAAAACGCTGTACTTTTACATTCTTCTGGTGTGTTATAGTCTGACATATCCATTTTGAAATTACATCACTCATAATTTAGCGAATACGTACGTAATTAGAAGTGCCAATGTAGTTGTTGATAAATAGTAAATTGGCCCACCATACTTTTCTGCATTTCTGCTGTTCGATTTCTATTCTTTCTCTCCACAAGGGACCATTACCGAATTTCACAAACATTGTACAATAGAAAGCTAAAATCACTGCATACACTGACACCATTCTAAAAAAATTAACATCAGAATTAGACAGATAATAAAACATAATATTCTCCATTCACATCAAAATTAAATACTCAATCAGAAATAAATTGATACAAAAGAAGCATTCAAAGTTGGAATATTTAATATAAATTGGGATTTTTTATTTATACGAAGTTCAAATTCAATTTATTTGAAAAATATTTAATTTGCACATACTATTGAACTCTGATTTATGTCACATGTAATTTTATTCAGTTGAAGTCACGCTTATTGTACTGATTGACTTCCTTCTCCAAGCACAATTATTGTTTTGCCCCGGCTGTATCTGTAAACAACTAGAAAATAAACGGTTTTAAAGATTAAAACGAACTTCTCCGCATCTGTGACCCTGAACAATATTCTATCATAAAATTGTTACTTGTATACAATTGGGGGGATGTATCGTTCTAAGAAACCGAAATTTCTCAAAAGATAACCAAAAATGTAGTATATCTGGGTTTATAATACCCGCTGTACTCGCTCTAGTCAACTCAATAGACACCTAGAACCATTTTTCTATCATAAAATTGATCAATCGTATGCTCTCTGGAGGCTGTATCGTGCTAAAAAACTGAAAATTCTCCTAAAATGACAAAAATTTGGTACTTCAAGTACCAAAGCACCCGTTGTACTGGCTTTAGTGAGCTGAATATCAATAGGGTTCATTTTTGAGACGCTCTGAATAATATCCTATCATAAAATTTGTCACTTGTATTTACTCCGTACTGTATCGTGCTAACAAACTGAAACTTCTCCAAAAATGACAAAAATATCGTACTTCAAGTACCATAGCACCCGTTGTACTGGCTCGGGTTAACTGAATATCAATAGGGTTCATCTGTGACATCTCCTTAACAATATTCAATCATAAAGTTGCTGACTTAATGCACTCCGGAGGCTGTATCGTGCTAACAAGAATTGTAAGGAAAAGTGGCCGACGACAACGACGACGACATACACACATGATTTTTTTCCTAAAAACCGTTTTTTCGTGTTGTTATTGATGGAAACCGTAAAAATAACTCAACAAAAAATTACAAAATCCCAACTTTTTTGGGGTAAACCAATACTTTTCTCGCATATTAGATAGGTTGGGCGGAAAAGTTATACTTAATTCCTCTAAGAATAACGCTCCTTGTGCTCATATAGCTTCTAGAGAATCTAGAGAAAGAAAGTACTGTTAGTCAGACTAAGCTTTCATAAAAACCTCATGGTTTTTGAACAATGGTATATTCAGAATTTATAGTTTCGTTATTATAATCCAGGAGAATTAGACTCTAAAACCTACCAGATATGGTTGTGTCGTTAGATATTCTCAAGATTGATCGAAAATGAAATATACAATCATATTAAGTATGCGCTAGTTCAGAAAGTTGTGCTATTTGCAAAAAAAGTCGAGAACTGCAAAAATGCACGAAAACGCCGCTTTTTCTATCACTATTTTCAATATAACTCTGTACGTATGCAGTTTAGAGAAAAAATCATCACTTGTGAATTTGTTCGTTACGAAATTTTCTACACGATAGATTTGGTTTAAAAGTCGAATTTATTATATTTTCGTTGTTAGATAGCAATAAATCGGAAAAAAGTGACGAAAATCGTGGTAATTTTGAGGCGCGTAACAACCAGGTGAGAAATTGCACAATTGTACTATAAATAGAGATTTAAGTACTTCTGACTATTACAAAATGTAATACTAAAATCCGATCCAAATTTATTTGTTAGTTTTGACGTGGTTGATTTGTTGATTTAACCGAGCAAAAAAAAACACTGTTTTTCCGCGTCAATGATGGGAACAAAATTTTGCATTTTGATTGCTGTCGATTTTTTCAGACATTGTTGGGCCCGTTAGCTATCATATAGAATCGATATAAGGTCACTTTTCTTTTTTTTAACAATTTTTGGCGCGATTTTGGAAGTTTGTAAAATTTTTACTTAATTAACAAATTATTTCGGGAAGGGGTTTTACGCGTTGAAAAAAATCTTAAGGTACTAAAAGAAAGTTCTCGGAAAGAAGCTTAATTTAAAAAAAACGTTGAGATTGGTCGAATAAGTTCTGAGATATTAACTGCCAAAGTTGACAAAAGTTATCTGCAAAACTACGCATAGTGGAACAATAAAAAAAAAGAATTTGGTAGGTTTGATCGAGTACTTTTCGTAGGCGTTTATATAAATAATATTTTACATGCGCTTTTTGCAGGAAAATTCAATGAATGTTGGCGAGACAACCATCCGAGCGGCGAAACCTAGGGGAGGGGATGAGCGGCGGAAATTGAAATCGAACGTTCAAAACCAGCGCGGGCGCTTTAGTACGCGATATCTCGGCTTCTATTGCTTCGATTTTGATAATTTTTTTTAATCGATATACCGAATCGAGAGGAACCTATTTCTCAAAGTTTCATAGCAATATTATGAAAGATTACCGGCGTATTACTACCAATTAAAATTTCACAGTTTTGAACGTTGTTGTATGTTTAAGCAAATGATATTATCGATGGTAGGAATGCGTTGTGCACCAATAGTTGTTGTAAATTTAAACATTTACGTAGTGATAATGCTCTATATTTATAAGATTTCCAAATAACTACATCTTTACATCATTTTAGGCTCGTTGCCATGTGCAGATACGATTTCTAATTGATACCACTGTTCAATATCTCAGAACTTATTCGACCAATCTGAACGATTTTTTTTAAATAAAGCGTCTTTCCGAGAACTTTCTTTTAGTACCTTAAGATTTTTTTGAACGAGTAAAACCGCTTCCCGAAATAATTTGTTAATTAAGTAAAAATTTTACAAACTTTCAAAATCGCGCCAAAAGTTGTTAAAAAAAGAAAATCGACCTTATATCGATTCTATATGATAGCTAACGAGCCCAACAATGTGTGAAAAAATCGACAGCAATGAAAATGCAAAATTTTGTTCCCATCATTGACGCGGAAGAACAGTGTCTTTTTTTGCTCGGTTAAATCAACAAATCAACCACGTCAAAACCAACAAATAAATTTGGATCGGGTTTTGGTATTTCATTTTGTAATACTCTACAGTACTTAAATCTCTATTTATAGTATAATTTTGCAATTTGTTACTTGTTTGTTACGCGCCTCAAAATTACCAAAATCCTCGTCACTTTTTTTCCGATTTATTGCTATCTAGCAACAAAAATATAATAAATTCGACTTTTAAACCAATTCTATCTTATATAAAATGTCATAAGGAACAAATTCACAGGTAATGATTTTTTCTCTAAACTGGATATGTACAGAGTTATATTGAAGATAGTGATAGAAAAAGCGGCGTTTTCGTGCATTTTTGCAGTTTTAGATTTTTTTTGCAAATAGCACAACTTTCTGAGCTAGCGCATACTTATAATATGATTGTATATATCCTTTTCGATCAATCTTGAGAATATCTAAGTTATGTAACGACACAATTATATCAATCTTTACTGCGCCTGGACTATTAGATATATATATGGCTGTTTTTTAGTGCTCCACTAACAACTTAGCCTATTTCTAGGAATCTTTGCGTATATTCAATTACGTTTTCATATGTTACAGCTGCTTCTGTGATAAAAGCGTTATATTGTGTACCTCCGTATTTTGTAGATTGATCGTATTAAAAAGCCACAATTGTAACTAGTTACGCCATTATCACAGTTCTTCGCTACTGTAGAGTATGGAACACGCAGGGACAAAGTCATCTATAATACCTCGAAACAATAACGAAATTTATCAACCGGGTTTGGATACTACGAGTATTTTATCGATAATTCCAGAATATATAGTTTTTCAATATATCTCATATGGACGCAGTCTAACTCTATTTCTTTGTTCATTCATCACTATTTTCTAAATCATAGTCTATTTTCACTCTCCAAATAGAAATTACATGTATAATAAGTTTCAATCTAAATTTTAAATGGTATTGGCTTATCAACTGCAATAAACTAAAATTAACTGTCTCGACCCTTACTTCGTGGAATCTACTTATATTATTGTTTTAAATGAAACTCAATATTTCTAGCTAAATCCACAATATAATAAAAAAAATTGAAAATTCTTAAAAAATGACAATTGTTTCGATAACTGAATATCATCGTCAGAATGACAGAAGTTACATTTCATTTGATGCCTACCTGATGTTTAGTATTTATTTTTGGCTAGACCAAGAAGTGACCTAACTTGTGATTGACTTAATATATGTTAGTAGAAAAAAACAGAAGATGTGATATAACAAATATTGAAGCTTAGATATTATTAGCCCTATGATGATTTCTTGGATATCATTTTTCCAATTAAGATCGGTATAACTGTCCAATGATATCGAAAACCAGGAAAACTATATCTGCTGATCTTCACAATTTTCACTTAAGAAGACAGTTTAATAGTGGATAACTCCCTAGATTCATCTGTTCATTTACGTAAGTGTCTTCTAATTTCCAACTCTTCAAAGAAATCCAGTTCTTGTTTCTTATCACAAATATGTAGTACTTCTAGTTCTGTGTTAGGTGTTAATTAATGATTGGTGTCAAGTAGATGTTTTGCGTAATGGGATTTATCTGGTTGTATTAATCTGTATGCTCGTAAGTGTTCACTGTATCGGATTTCAAAATTTCTAAGGGTCTGACCCAAATAGACAGCATTACATTCTGGACATTTAAGTTTATGTATACCTGATTTCTCTAATGGTGGTATTTTTGTTTTTACTTTTAACAATTTTGTACTTACGTTATTTTCTGTTTTGAAAGAAATTGTTGTATTCGTTGCTAGAGATATCATCGTTGAAATATTATTAGAAATATTTCCTGCATATGTGATGGTTTTATAAAATTTTTATTTCTTTAGTTTGTTTAGGAAATATTAGTTGTAATGCAACTTTTTCCTCTTTTTTATTAATTACCTCATTTATCATATGTAATGGATAACCGTTGGATATTGCTATTTGTCTAATTGTATTAATCTCTCTATCAAAATTACATTTGTTCATAGGAACTGAAAATGCTCTATGTATCATTGAATTATATGCCGCTAGTTTATGTGACATGGGGTGATTGGAACTATATGGAATTGTCACATCAGTGTGTGTTGGTTTTCGGTAAATTGAAAAATCCAGTACATTATCACCTCTTTGAATTTTCAAATCAAGAAAATTGATTGAGTTATCTTCTTCAACTTCTAATGTAAATTTAATTTTTGGGTGTAAATTATTAATGTGGTTGAAAAATATATCTAATTGTCATTCACTACCTATAAAACAAGCTAATATGTCATCTACATATCTATACCAAAATAAAACATTTTTTGAAATATTACTTTCAAAGATTTTTCTTTCTAAATTGTCCATAAAAATGTTTTCCAAAATAGGTGATATAGGGCTTCCCATTGGTAAACCTTATATATATGAATATATATGTTATTTTCAAAAGTGAAATAATTCTGATAAATACATACATCAAATAAGTTTTGAAATCCGATGCAGAGAACACTTACGAGCATACAGATTAAAACAACCAGATAAATCCCATTTCGCAAAACATCTACTTGATACCAATCATTAATTGACACCTAACACAGAACTAGGCTAGTTTGGGACTTGTTATGTTTTTTAATGCTTCGACGTTGCTTTTGGCACACTGTAGACTAATTTGAACTTGGGTGTTGTTTGTTGACCATAGGTAAACACATGCGCCATAAGCCAATTCCGATGCATCGCTGAAATCATGAATTTGTATATCTGTGGTATGTTCTAATATAACGTGTCTTGGGATGCTGATTTCATTTATTTGATTCAATTGTTTTGAAAATTTGAGCCACAGCATAGTTGCTTGTCGATTGTTCGGTAAAATTTCGTCGCAGTCGACGTTCAATTTCCATAATTCTTGAAGAATTACCTTTGCTGTGATGGTGCATGGACCAATTAGAGCCAATGGGTAAAAAATTCTTGACACGGTTTGTAGTATGACTCTTTTTGTTACATGAGGGTTGTGTAAAATGTTGATTTTATAATATAGACAATCTTGCCTTGAATGCCAGTGAAGGTCAAGAGTCTTGTTTGTATCATTATTTGAAATGAAGTGTTGAATGTCTATTTTAGGGTAGTTTGTGAAAATAATTAGACTATTTCAGAGCTATTTTCTCAATGTAGATCTTCCTTTAGATAATCTCTCTTGCAATTCGGTTTTCAAGTTGACAGCATCTTCTACAGTGCTGGTGCCATATAAAAGATCGTCTACATAAAATACGCTTGTTATAGCGTCTGCCGCAGCTGGAGAAGATTCGCTATATTAAATTGCGATTTCCTTTAGTGCTCGAATAGCTAAGTACGGTGCTCTAGCAATGCCATATGTCACGGTCATCAATTTTTATTTTGTAATATTATGGGTAGGATAGTAGTACCATAGTAAGTTTTGTTCTTCTGGGCGTATGAGAACTTGGCAATAATTTTTTTCTATAACTGCTGCGAGTACTTTGTTGAAGCTTCTGAATCTAATTAATATTGTGAGTAGTTCTGGCTGAATTGTTGGTTCAAGCTTCATACAATCATTTGAAGAAATATTTGTAGATGTTTTTGAAGAACCGTCAAAGACAACCTTTAGTTTTGTAGTTAAGCTTTGCTGTTTCATGACTCCATGATGTGGTAGATAACATACTAATGCTGCTTCATTATCCTCTTGAGTGACAGGTAAGATGTGTCCTAATTTGTGATACCCATCCATAAAATTTTGGTAAAACTGTTTTATTGTTGGATCTTTTTCTAGTTTCTTTTCCAGTTGACAGTGCTTTTCCAGTGCTATGTGTACGATTCTCCGAGATCTTGCATATTTGATTTCGCCAGAATGGGCACAACAAATCTTCCAGTTTCATTTGGTTCCATGCTTTCCTTGAATTCACTTTCACACTTTTCTTCTTCTTGACTACATTTTTCTCATTGTTACCGTTTTCCATTTTCCAAAATTGGTTTAGTTGATCTTGAATTGAAATAGTTGATAAATTGCAATTTGTTTGTTCCTTCAGCTGTTTGCCATTAATCCATGATGTTTCTTCGGTGATACCTACCTGTTGGTAGGTTTTAAGTAATTTTATTAAGAATCAAAAATGTTGTATAGGTTTGATTTGAACTAGTTGGTGATTGAAATGTTGATTTTGTAAAATTATTGATTTGGGTGAAATTTTGATTAACCCCACTAACTGGCAGATGTATTTTGTGTTTACTTAATTTTAATTTGTCACATAACTCATTGGTTATAAAGTTTGATTGCGAACCAGAGTCTAGTAAAACACGCGCTTGATGTTGATTTCCAGAATTATCGAGAATGTATATGATGGCTGTTGCCAACAGGACTTCTGAACCTTTATTTAATGAGCAGTTTACTACGACAGGAGAACTAGATTTAGATAAATTTTCCCGATGGTTTGATAATTGTGAGTATTTGAATGTTGTGAATTTGATTGGCTGATTGTAGTAAAGCTTGACTGACTTGATTGAGGTTGATTGAATAATTGATTATTCTCTACTGATCATATTGTGCTCGAATTTGATCACTGTTGTTATGACCTTGATTACATGAAACTTTGTTCGATTGTAGGGGAGACCGGGGCTCAAAGTCTCACGGGTTTAAAGTCACAAACCCTTTCCTGCGCAAAGTAAATATGGCAACGTCGTCATATCATATTCATACGCCAGGAACTATTTCAATGCTAGTTAGTTCCGCCATATTCGCCATTCGTATAAGTTGCATGTGTACATGTTTATTAGTGAATTTACGGAAAAAGCCAATGTAAGTAATTTTTTGGATTAATAATACAAACCGTATATTTTATCTCAGTGCCAGAATTTAAAAATGCCGTGTTATATTTATGATACCCCTAGGTGTTCTCCAAAAAGTCACTATAAATTTATTAATTTATAAAATTAGGCTAGGTCGTTATTTTGGAAAGAAAATGGCAGGACCGTTTGGGGTAACGTCTCACACGTTGTGGGGCAAGTTGTCATGTGTGACTTTTTACCCCGATATTAAAATAAGTAAAGCTCTGAACCGGATTTAATTTTTAGATAGTGCGCGAATATAGAAAAAGAACAGATCGAGAGAGTTTTGATAAGGAAACAATAAGGAAAGCGGTGTTACAAGTAAAAAATGAAAATATTTCTATTAGGCAAGCAGCAAAAAATTTTGAATTAAATTATAAAACAGTGGGGCGCTAGTGCAAAAAGCTTTCAGCAGAGGACCTTAATCAAGATCAGTTAAACATAGACGTGGGATATGGCAAACCTCGCATGGTATTAAGCCGAGAAATGGAAATGGATTTAAAAACATACCTACTCGAATCAGCAAATATTTATTTCGGACTTTGTCCTAAGGAAATTAGAAAGCTTGCATTCCAGTTTGCCATTGCCAATAAAATAGCTGTTCCCTAGCCTTGGAAAAGGGATCAAATGGCTGGACCTGAATGGTTTACATCATTTTTAAAGAGAAACAATGATTTATCTCTTCGCATTCCAGAACCAACAAGTTTGGCACGCGCAACAAATTTTAACCAAGCAAATGTGAACAGCTTTTTTACAAATCTGGAAAAGGTTATGAAAAAATATAACTTTGATCCATCCTCAATCTGGAATATGGACGAGTCAGGGATGACCACTGTTCAGAAGCCTTGTAAAGTAGTGGCCAGAAAAGGATTTAAACAAGTCGGATCCATAACTTCTGGGGAACGTGGAACCCTCGTCACAGTGGCCTGTGCCGTATCTGCTTTGGGAAATAGCATCCCGCCATTCTTTATATTTCCAAGAGTGCATTTTAGAGAATTCTGGCTTATATTTGGACCAGCAGGATGTGCGGGAACAGCTAATGGCTGGATGATAGAAGAAAATGTTGTGCTATTTTTGAGACATTTCATTAAATTTTCAAAATGTTCCAAAAAGCTGTTACTTCTTGATAATCATCAGTCGCATCTTTCTATCGAGGGACTTGAGTTGGCTAAGGAAAGTGGTATAGTAATGTTATCTTTTCCTCCCCACTGCTCGCACAAGTTGCAGCCTCTTGATAGGTCAGTTTATGGTCCGTTTAAAAAACAGTACAATAATGCTTGCGATGCGTGGATGATGAATCATCCCGGTCAAACGATGACGATATATGATATTCCAGTTTTAGTTGCTCAAAGCTATCCCCTAGCCGCAACACCAAAAAATATACAATCCGGATTTCGTGTATCAGAGATATTTCCCTGCAACCAAAATTTATTTGATGAAACATAATTTAGCCCATGTAAAGTAACAGACAGAGACTTGCACCAAGAAAATCAGGAACCAGATCTCGAAAACTCAAAGCCCGGGACCAGTGGAATTTCATTCCAAACTGATGAGCCAACAGTTGACGAAATGGTAACAAGTAAGTAAGTTACCTGATTATCTTAAAATTATTCTGCAATAATTTGTTTTTCTTGAAATAGGCAACAAAAAAACAACTGTGTCAGAACCTGCAAACACAGAACTTCACGACACTCAGCAGCCTGGTCCTAGTGGCTCATCCTTAGAAAAAATCCCAAACCATACTCAGCATTCTGGGCCTAATGAAAGTATATTTAGTGTCTCAGATATAAGGCCCTTGCCCAAAGCAGGTAAGAATTTTACCAAAATCAGGTGAGGACACATTTTAAATAACAGTTACCTTAAATTTCAGCTGCAAGAAACAAAGGGTCAAATAGAAAGAAAAAGAAGTCGGCTGTACTAACTGATACGTCAGAGAAAGAGGCTCTTGAGGCGGAGTTTGCTAAGAGAAAAAGTGTAAAGAAAAATTCAACAGGAAATATAAGAGTGTCAAATAATAAAAATAAAAAGGGAAAAAACCATAAAAGTGCTAAAGAGAAGTCCCCTGAAGAATCAGAGGACGAGGATGAAGAAAGTTTTTGTCTTGTTTGCTTGGGACCATTTTCCAATAGTTCAACAAAAGAACTTTGGGTTCAATGTACAGTCTGTAAGCTATGGGCCCATGAACTGTGCACTCCCGGTACACCGTGGTACGTCTGTCAGAACTGTGAAGATGACGACAATGAATAACAAAATTGGAATAGAGCATAATATAATGTATTATTTGTTTCTTTTTATCTGTATTTTTGAGCTTTTTAAAATAAAATCTAACCTGATATCTGCGTGACTTTTCACCCCTTTCCGTGAGACAACGTGCCCCATAATGGGGGCAAGATGTCACACTTGTAACAGTTTACGTTTTGCAAAAAAATTAATAAATTCGCGTTATTTATAAATACATTTTTAATCAATTTGTATAGTCAAATAACAGAGTGACAAAGTGCACCAGAAATATTTTCCCCTACCTGGCCGAAGCATAAAAGTGAATTGTGAATTTTCCCACAGTATCTACAGCCCTTAGATAAGCAATTTTCTACCGAATGATTGGATCGATAACAGTTTAAACAGAGTTTTAACCTTTTAATCTCAATACTGCGAGCATTGACTGATAGTGCCCAAAATTTCGGACAGTAAAATAATAATTGAGCATGATTACAATAAAAACATTTGCCGCTTTTGTTTGTTGTTTGATTGACTGACTGTTAGGTTTGATTTGCAATTTGTTTGAGCTCGTGAAATTATTTTCTTTTGTTGTATATAAAGTTTCTAAAAGTAAACATCTCTGAGCAAGACTCCCACTGACGTTTTGTATTACAACTCAACTCCTGAAGGTTTGAGTTATAGCATCTCACCTTTACATAACCCCATATGAAGAAGTCTGGTATGGTTAAGTTCGGGGAAGATGAGGCCCACTCGATGGGACTGAGGCCCACTCGATGGGACCATCTCGACCTATCCACCTTTTGCCAAAATGATCTGATAATGAATTTCGAGCAACTAAGGAGTAATGTATTGTTGAAAATATACAGTGTTTATAATTTCATCTTGTTGTAATTGGGGATACAAAAACTCATCCAACATGTCGGTGTAAGTGTTTCCGTTAACTGTTCCTTCATGAAAAAGAAGGGGCCGTAGATTTCAGTTTTAAATACACCACACCAGACATTCACTCTAGGTGCATCCTTTTCAAATTCGTTGAACGCTCTTGAATTCTCATCTCCCCAAATCCTGCAGTTATGCTTATTAACTCTTCCATTAATATGAAATGTGGCTTCGTCTGACATTATTAGATTCAAATTAGGCTGAAGTCTTACCAGATCCAACAATGTTTCTGACATGAAATATCTTTGTTCAAATGAATGATTCTGTATTTTTTGGAAAGTTTCTATGTTGTATACTTCAAATTTAATAATTTTTAGGTGCCGGTGAACCTTACTTTTTGAAAATTGTGTGATTTGGGATATTTTTCTAACAGATATTCTATTATTGTTAAGTGCTAGAATTTCCCTTACTTCCAGAATATCATTGTGCATATTGTCCTGGGCGTTTTCAGGTATTTTCGTTTTCCTTTCTAGTTTTCCGGATTATGTAAATTGTTGTACCCAAGGTTATATCGATTCTCGTGTAGGCGGATTTCTGTCACAAATGGTTCTGAATCTCCTTCTGGTCACTGTTATTGATTTTGTCTCGGCATATAATACGACGCATCGCGCTTTTTCTTTCAAAGTCTACATTTTCGTTTAATAAATTTGACTGTGTTCGTTGTTATACTTCATACTACATAAATAACCTTTTGACGTTTTTTAATGTCAGTTATATGTATTTGTTTCAAAGCCACCTTTCCGTAAAAAATTAACAAAGGTAAATTTCTTACGAAAATATTAGACGACTTTCGAGACTTGCAAACGGTGTCATAAAAAATTCAAACATTTCTAAGAATTTCAGTGAAAGCCGCTGATTAATCCCTTGTCTCATTTTCGAGTTATAACGTTTCCAAGCTGTTAAAATGTGATAATTTACGTTTGGAAGTTATTGACATAGTTTCATAAAAAATTAAATCTTTCCCTAAAAACTTGAGTGTATGCCAATAATGTATTTATTTTTGGAAAGGGGAAGAAAGGGACTTCCATATGGTATTAAAAAATATAGGGTGTTGAATTTAAAATAAACCGATAACTTCGTTTCAATAATGGTCATTTTTTTTCGGCGCTCTAGGGAAAAAATATACACTTGGCAACTATGTCAATAAAAATTTGAAGGAAATATAAGAAGTTTAGCGGAAACTGCACGTCGATATCTTTTTCCATTCTCGAGTAATAAGCCATCAAAATGTGTTACTTTATAGTGGGACACCCGGTATTTGCAATAAATGCCTGTAATCATATATAAATCAAAAATCAAAATTGTTGCACGGCTTAACACAATTGAAAACTTCTATGAAATATAAAGGCTAAAATAACATAAAGTGTAAGCCGTAATCCTCTATAATCCCTCTCTGAGAGACAAAATTACCTGGTTCCATATTATTGTGATGCGAAGGTAATTTCCTTATATTTCCAGTATTTTAAATTTATTCTTCATCGGCCTACTTGTATGTATAGATATTATACCTACAAATTATTATAATACAATCCGTTCCTTTCACATTGATGATGGACATTCTCGGGTTTTGCAATTTAAACCTCTAATTGGTTTTATTATAATTGTTTAGCCAATACCATTCACCGTGAAACGTATTATAACTGTTATTGTCTCGTAATTGTGGATGAAACAAATGGTTTGAGAACCTAACAACACACCATTTTGTCGAATGTCAATAGGTATTGAAAATATCGGTTTAATAAATATCTACAAAGTGCGAATGAGATGTGTGACAATACTATCTCCCGAGTTTATGACTCTCATTGTAAACTCGTGTGCATCCCATAGACTGATAATCAAGCTGAAGTTCTCTTTGATAAATACAAGTGAATTATCAGAACTTTTATATGAGTTTTTCACGTGGAAGATAACTATCACTTATGTTGCGTATAAAAGGAATATAAATAGCCTTATTTCAATCTACTAACCTCAAATATCTATGAATATAAATTTTCAAAATATCGTAACTTCCCTTTACGCTCTGATAATAGTGCATAGCTAAGTATGTTGCTAAAAATCCTGAGATGGTGAAAAAAGTATCTACCAATATTGGTCCATTTAGAATGAAAGTTATAGCAAAATTAGAATAAATCTGAAAAATAAAAATACATATCAAAGTTTCTAAATGCCTTTATACTTTCAGCATTAAAAATGTGGAGACGGAATCATTAAATTGGAAGCATATTATGTCACCTATATAAAGAATTTTATCATATCTATAATGGAGAAATGAGTTTTGTTATTGGAATAGAACAAATTTGCTTGGAAAAATTAAGAGAGAAGCAGAAACGTGGACGTCGGGACCTACAAAAATTTAGGAAACAAAAATCCAGAATATATGCAGTGCAGTCAGTAGACTGTATGGACGAGTACTGAGATATCTTATAGAGGATGAAATCAAAGGTCAAGAAGAAGAAGAACAAAGCGTATTTCGTTCTAGAAGAACATGTAACGATAATATATTTTGTCTCAAACAAATTATTGAGAAGAAGACGGCAACTAACAGAGAAATACATATAACATTTGTAGACTTACACAAAGCATACGACACAAACCCAACGGTGAAACTCTGGGAAGTTCTAAAAGACACCAACATCAATCACACTCTCATTACAGCTATACAAAATCTTTATAATGGAGCAAACTCAAGAGTAAAAATAGGAAAATGTATCACTGATGAATTTACAGTGAATGAATGTTTGAGACAGGGATGTTGTATATCGCCAACATTGTTCAAAATCTATGTGGCAGCAGCTTTAAAACAATGGAAAAGGAAAATTCATGGAATGGGAATGGAACTCGATAACACAACACTTTATACTTTGCAGTTTGCCGATGATCAAGCAACTATATCAAATGATAAGGAAGATATGGAGTACATGATGCGCAAGTTGATTGAAGAGTACGAGTATCACTGATGAATTTACAGTGAATGAATGTTTGAGACAGGGATGTTGTATATCGCCAACATTGTTCAAAATCTATGTGGCAGCAGCTTTAAAACAATGGAAAAGGAAAATTCATGGAATGGGAATGGAACTCGATAACACAACACTTTATACTTTGCAGTTTGCCGATGATCAAGCAACTATATCAAATGATAAGGAAGATATGGAGTACATGATGCGCAAGTTGATTGAAGAGTACGAGTATCACTGATGAATTTACAGTGAATGAATGTTTGAGACAGGGATGTTGTATATCGCCAACATTGTTCAAAATCTATGTGGCAGCAGCTTTAAAACAATGGAAAAGGAAAATTCATGGAATGGGAATGGAACTCGATAACACAACACTTTTACTTTGCAGTTTGCCGATGATCAAGCAACTATATCAAATGATAAGGAAGATATGGAGTACATGATGCGCAAGTTGATTGAAGAGTACGAGTATCACTGATGAATTTACAGTGAATGAATGTTTGAGACAGGGATGTTGTATATCGCCAACATTGTTCAAAATCTATGTGGCAGCAGCTTTAAAACAATGGAAAAGGAAAATTCATGGAATGGGAATGGAACTCGATAACACAACACTTTTACTTTGCAGTTTGCCGATGATCAAGCAACTATATCAAATGATAAGGAAGATATGGAGTACATGATGCGCAAGTTGATTGAAGAGTACGAGTATCACTGATGAATTTACAGTGAATGAATGTTTGAGACAGGGATGTTGTATATCGCCAACATTGTTCAAAATCTATGTGGCAGCAGCTTTAAAACAATGGAAAAGGAAAATTCATGGAATGGGAATGGAACTCGATAACACAACACTTTATACTTTGCAGTTTGCCGATGATCAAGCAACTATATCAAATGATAAGGAAGATATGGAGTACATGATGCGCAAGTTGATTGAAGAGTACGAAATCTAGGGTCTAAGGGTCATTATTCAAAAGACCAAATATCTTTGTATCGGTGGAGAACCTAGTGATCTAACATTAAATAATGATCGAACAATAACACACTGTAAAGCCTATAACAATCTGGGAGTGACATTTGACTCAACTGGGACAGATAACAAAGAAATAAAAAGTAGAATAACAACAGCGAAAAAAGCGATATATTGTCTCAATGGCATTCTGTGGAATAAAAATATTACAAAGAACAGAAAATGAAATATATATGAAACTTTAGTGAAAAGCAGCCTATTCTATGGACCTGAAAACTGGAGACTAACAGAGAAATATAAAAAAAGATTAGAAGCTGTTGAAATGGCTGCGATGAGAAGATCACTCAGGATTTCAAGAAGAGATGGAATCAGGAATGACACCATTAAAGAGATAATGGGGATTGAAGGTACCATTATCGATGACATAGATAAAAAACAACTTACATGGTATGGGCACATACAACGTATGTCAGAAACAAGACTACCTAAACAAGTAATGAACTGACAACCGATAGAACGTCGGAAAAGAGGAAGACCGAAAACCACTTGGAAACAGGGCGTGGTTAAAACCATGAGTGCTAGAAACCTGCAAGAAGTGGACTGGGACGACAGAAAAAGATAGAGGGAAGGCGTCGGACAACGTCGAAAGACGTTCTAAACCAGCCAATATATATAAATCCAGAATATAACCTAAAACATTCAAAGATAGTGCAGATAATGTAGAAAATGAAAAATAATGTCTAAAAAAGTAACAAAGATCGTTCAAGAAGAATGCCTAAAAGAGAGAAGAAGAATGATTATTTTTTTAGGTCTCTATTAGACGCTGCAACTTTGTTCTTGCAATTCGATTTCAATCCGGTTTCGCCATTGTTAACTTATGAAGCCTATTATACGAATAAAATGTTTTTTCACTTTTTGAAACTGTTTCAGGGCAGTTTCAACGCGTGAAATCGTCAAGTAACTAATTTTTTTTTCTGAAACTAGCGGGGCATTAGGTTATATGGCGCTTATTATACACTGCAACTCAGTTTCATGAAACTGAAACTGCGCGCTGCAAACAAATGACAAGCGTTTCTTCTGCAGATATACTTTCTTTCATGACCGTATTCTTGTTGGTCAGATCTTCCTTTATGAAACTTCTCAAAAGAAGACTTTGAGATGCGAAAATAGTTAAAAAAAAAATTCTTCGGAACAAGATGAAGAATAACCCTTTTTCTTTGTGTAGCTGAAAAAAAGGGTGCACACTTAATTGGCGTTGTTGTCTTCACCGTCCCCTTTTTATAAAACAACGCCAATAGAAGAACATTCACACTACTAGAAGGCAAGGCATGTCGATGATGCGACTGCTAACTTGAGCTGACGTCTGAGAGAGAGGTAGGTGATGCGGCTTGCAACTCGATTGCATGCGTTGAAACAAAGTTTCACGCCATGAAATTTAGATTCAATTCCATGCAACCGAGCTGCAAGCGCAAAGTTATAGAGTATAATAAAGGCCTAACAGTTTATCAATAGAAGATTTTGACATGCGAGAATAGTTAAAAAAAATTTCATCGGAACATAGATCATCGAACAAAATGAAGCATAACCCATTTTCTTTGTGAGATTGAAAGAAGGGGTGCACACTAAATCGGCGTTGTTGTCTTCTCCGTCGCATTTTTTATCAACAGAGCCAATAAAAGAACATCCGCACTACTAGAAGGCATGTAGATTATGCAAATCCCTCCATTGCTAACTTGAACTGACGTCCGAGAGCAAGGTAGGTGGGAGGGCGTGCAACTCGATTGCATGTGTTGAAACAAAATTTCACGCTATGAAACTGCAAATAAACTCAGTCTCAATTCCGTGCAATCGAGTTGCAAGGACAAAGTTGCAGCGTATAATAGAGGCCTTAGAAGAAACAATTATCTTAAAAGAAGTGTGAATAATAATAACCAAGAAGGCTAATATGTCAATCATTTCCTGAGGATCAGAAGATCCTACAAAAATGGTTTAATGAAAAATATAACTAATAAAATATTTTAAAATATTTGCAGTTTCCTGATATCATTAAAGAAAAACAACGAGTTCAGAAGAATGGATGTAAGGATCATTCCGGTCCTCCAGCCGCAACCTTGAGGAAATATACTTGAAGTAAGACCTGCATAAACGAAATAAAGAAAGCGACCCTAAAAAGAAGAATGTGCAAGGGTGGTAAGAAAGGAACTGACATAATATGATTCAACTAGCCAATACTTTGGTGCTCTTTCAGTGCATTGTTACCTTTTTTTATTTATAATAAATAACCTATCTTCTATTTACTTCAATTTTAACTTAACTATGAAAACGTACCTTTTCTACATAAGTGGAGTTGCTTATAGCGGAGCCGAAGTCAAACATATTTCTATGTAAGACAATTATAAGAATCATTGAATACACTTTCATTCCAGCTGTGCAATTTAGACCATCCAAATCATTCCCCACTGAGATCAAGGATTTTATATTCTTTTGAACAGCAAAGCATAGCAGTATATTCTGTATTTTGCCTAAAATGAAAAATATGCTTAAAAATTTCATGGTCTTCCTTTAGTGCTATCTCCTTATCCAAGATGAAAAGAAAAATGATAATAGCGAGAAAAGCTAGTGCGATGTAAAATCAGAAAGAGGAGAAATATTGATATGTGGATGTATTACATAATTACAAATTATTAATTGTGTCTTGTCTGTATTGAAAGATACTCAACATCTACTTATGTAATTACTCCTATAAAGTGCATTACATTTACTAAGTTCTCTGTTACATTTTTTTCATGTAATAATATTTTATATTTAGCGCGAAGCGCTAACATTACAGTGTTGCCAAGTATTGGCATGAACAATTTTTAGTTATACCTTTTTCACATGTTTATTTTGTTTGTTATGATCTTTTGAAGTTACTTTCATTAAAGATCAATTGAAAATAAACTGGCTATTTTATTGACATCGTAGTAGTTAGTTTACCCTTTCGTGGTCAGTGGAGACACGATAGTTTACGTTTAGATGTCATACGTTTAGATGTCATCAACCACCTCCCCAACAATTATACAATCCGCTTATATTACTGCCCGTCTTCGCTCCCCGACACAGTGTTAATGATTTTGGAAAATGCTTTCCCAAATGACCTTAAATTAAATTTTGTGAAAGCTAAACTGAGAAATGAGGTTGAGAGAAGAAAAACACAGAATCAAGATTTAAAAGGAAAAATAAGTTTGAATTTGAAAAACCAGTTTTTACAAGTAAAATGGGAATATGTTACTACTGTGGTAAAAGGGGACATTTCAAGAAGGAATGTAGGAAATTTCTGCAGCATAACAAAGAAGTAAGAGAAAATTATAACTACTCTAGTAGAAATCATGGCGCATCTAGGGGACGAGGTCAGTCCAATTTTAGAGGAGTTCAAGGTCGAAGTTCTAGCTACAATCAGAGAGGAAATAGAAATTATCGTGGTGGAAGCAATGGAAATAATGCAAATGATGTTGATAGGAGTCAGTACATAGACCGAGAAGGTAGGACAAGTCAAGATGAAGAAGATGAAACAGGTATTTGTTTTATATCAAATATTCAGGCCTGTCAAAATGTAAGAAGTAATAATTTGTTGTTTTATGTAGAATCCTTCCAATTGTTTAAACAATTTCGGTTTAAACAATATGGCACTAGGTTGCCCCATGGCAACATGCATTTATATCATCAGTGGGGCAATTCAAAGAGGATCGCATAAAAAAATTGAGGTGGAATAGTTTTCGGTACTCATGCGCCGATTCCTCCTGGACTATTTTATTTACCCAATCTACGAAGAAATTTGTTGTCTGTGAAGCGCTTGAAATGGCAATTATTGAGGTAATTTTTAGCAAGGGTCAGGTTAGTTTATATCGGAACAATATGTTAATCGGGTTAGGACGCAGAAATAATTTATACCAAATTTGTTTAAATGTTATTAAAAATAAAATTTAGAATCTGAAAATGAAAAATTAAACTTATGGCATAAAAGGTATGGTCATATTTGTCAGTCATATCTAGAAAAATTAATTAAAAATAAGTTAGTAGAAGGAATTGATGCCGTGAATTTAAATAAAGTTGAACTTTGTGAATCTGGTGTTCAGATTAAGAGTCGACTGGGTTTTGGTTCGTGTAATAAAGCTAGTAGAATTTTATAAATTGTTCACTCTAATGTGGCGGGGTTAATAACCACTATAGCTCACGATGGTGGTAAGTACTTCGTCACTTTTATTCACGATTTTTCAAATTTTTTGTGTGTATATTTTGAAAAACAAAAGCGAAATATTTGGTTGTTTCAAAGAATATTATCGAATGGTACAGTCAAAATTTAATTCAAAAATATCAGATCTTAGAACAGATAATGAGGGCGAATACATATCCATGGATTTCAAAAACTTTTGTAGAGATAATGGAAATGTCTTGGACTATACTGTATCTTACATACCGCAACAGAATGGCAAGGCAGAAAGATACAACAGGACTCTGGTGGAGAAAGTAAGATTTATGATGCAAGGATGTCAAAAATATTTTGGAATGAGGCAATAACAGTAACCACTTATCTCATAAACAGAAGTCCAAGTGCAAATTTAGATGTTATACCAGCGAAAATATGGTATGGAAGGAAGCCTTGTGTGAAGAGTTTAAGGATATTTGGTTCAGTAGCATTCGCACATATACCGGAATAATTGAGAAGTAAATTAGATAAAATATCTGTTATGATTGGATATAGTTTGACTGGTTACAGGTAATGGAATGTAGAGAAACAAAAGGTAGTTACAACTAGAGATATAGTTTTTAATGAAAATAAAAGTTTTTTTAAAAATGAAAGAAGTAACGTCAAACCTGAAGAAGGGGACAAAAATGAGAAAACTATTGAAGATTCAAATGGGGAAATTAAACAGGAAGAAATTGAGCAGCTTTTAGATCGATAATAAGAGGAAGAAAGTTGAATAGAAAGAAGAAGAATGTGGATAAAAATCAAAATACCACAAAGATATAATGAATACGAGTTTGATGCAATTTCATACGTGGAAGATGTCCCAGAAAATGCAAAAGAGTTGAAAAATAGCGATTATGAACATTTTTGGAAGAACGTGATGAGTAAATAGATAGAAGCTATTGAAAGAAATGGAACTTGGAGGGAAGCAGCAATGCCAAATAATAAAGAAGTATTAAGAGAGGGTGTTGGAAAATATATAATACTTTCCCTAAAACTATTTTTGAATCGAGTTTGACTCGATATTTTAGTTGGCGGTTGCTTATGTTAGTAAGTTGTTGAATTTTTAATCTTGTCAGATAAAATGATGAGAATTGACAGTTTCGGTTAGTTGTATTTCAATGCGTTTTTCCTCCTATGTAAATATGAGTATGTGTTGTCTACTGTGATAGAATCATCTAAAACTGATCTAAAGACTTTTATTCATCTCCCAGCATACAAAATTACAAAAGAAAGATCTATCTGATATTGTTATTCACACCTCTAACTTTTATTTTATTAGTCAAAATAATTGGTATTCTCTCCATGTACATATTTCTGTGTTATTGTGTAACTCTAAGTTCTCATCCAATACAAATTACTAGAGACTGTTCCGACTGGGAATAAGCTAGTTAATATTCGCTTGATCAGATCGAGAATGAAAATTTGAAATTATCACGTAGCGACAAATTATACACTCAATTGTCTCAGTCGGAAAATGAATTCATGTCTAGAAAATAATCCCTCTCAGACATTCTATGATATTTCGTTCGGTGTTAATTGAAATTCCCTGTTTTAATATCAGTTATCATTCATATTAGGTAGAGTGAATTATTATATTCATCTAGGTGAAGTTCTAGGGAGAAGAATAATTGTTTGTGTTTTTTTTTTTGAATGAAAATACTATTCACTTATAATAATTTCGGTAATTAAAAATTCAAATCTAAGCAAATATTATTACAAAAAGGTCCAAAGTAAGATGCAAAGACGTGTTTATTTTGAAGTAAAAAGGGCATAGTTTGTGGTACTCTTTACAGTGAACAGCCTATAAAAATCAGAAAGTTCTACTATCAAAATATCGTTTTATATACTCCAAGCTTCGAATATAGTTCAAATACTGTTAGATCCTTCGAACAAGTAAGTGTTTCGGTGAAATAAATAATAAAAACCGAAGTAATTTGTTATGTATACAATTGTGAACATTGAAATTGGCAGACATAAAAACCGAAGTAATTCTCCTTATCAGTAATCAAACCGTTTCTGGCATAAATCAACCCATGTAATAAATACCAAAATAAGAAACATAGGGAGGATCATCCTGTATAACAAATTACTTTTTATATTGTAACGTTTAAACTATAGAAAGCGGTCGTTAACATCTATACAATGAAAAAAACCACTTATCTAAGCAGTCTGTCTTGTGACAAAAAGAAAAAAAAATATTTTAACAGGAAATTATAATTGCGTCAAAATAACGAAATTTTGCGGAATCAAATAAAAATTCATTGTTAATCGATGTAAAAAACCTATTACACAATTAGGTCGAACGATAAGTTCCACCAATCAAAAATAAACAGGTACAATCAATAAACGAATGCAGACATAGGGATAAATGCCGAAGCGACGAAAATGTAACAATTGAAGGCAGTTGGTAAAAACTCGCGGACTAGTTTTTTTTGGGTTTCGCGGATAGCGGTTTCTGAGGTGTCCTGAGTTTAAGTAAATTATAATTAAAACGTAGTGTTTTAACTATCAAGTATAATTTTTTCTCGAAAGTACCACATTCGGACCTAAACAACTTTCACACGCTAGGCAAAAAAGAGTCCTGTCCAGTTAAAATAGAATTTGTTTCTTTTCTGAAAAAGTCCTCGATACTAGTGAATGCAAAGAAACTCAAAGGAACGAACATATCTATCTCGAATGATATGACCATCAAACAGCGAGGAGACTACAAAATACTGAGAAAACATTTGTACCTGGCTAGAGAGGATAAAAATACCAACTGTTAAATAAAAAACAACAAACTTGATGTGAACGGTATAATTTATTGTGTTGAAGACAAAGCGAAAACGTTAAGGAAATTGAAGAAAAATTCAACAGTGCCGCAGGAACACCCTCTGCACAAAACCATAGCAAGAAATTCCCATAGGTACTTGAAAAAACACTGGTGACAAGGAATAAAAAACAAACCACTACCGAATCTCCAGTTCTCCCACCCAACGAAATAGTGAAAAAAAACCAAACGAAAAAATACTCTGAAGGCAAAACTAAAATTGCAACCCTCTCTAAGGTAGCAAAAACCCCATAAGAAACACTAATAATTCTTAAGTGAAACTATCTTTTTAATAATTTCATGTTATAGATTATTATCTTTAAATGTTTCTATTTCTCTTGTTTTAACAATTACACAAAACTTTATTCTTTGAATATTACGCACCATAGAACTCAGTGAAATATTACTCGTAATTTTAAGGATTATGGATCAATATATTCTTGATTTTATTGTTGGAAAAATTGAGACATACATTAGAAACCACAGAAGAATGTCTTCATTCACTGCTTCGTTAAGTATTTTTGATTCATATAAATCTGTGTAAAACAATTCAACTTCTCTCAGTATTTGTCTTCTATCTTCTATTATATTATTCGCTTTGTCTTTTATTCTCATTATTTCCTTTTCTTGCGTGTTTTGCCTTCTAAATATCTTCAGTTCCTTATTGTTTTCTAGCAAGGATTGTACCTGTTTTGTTTTGTGGCTTAGGATATCCTGCTTTGCCATTTTTCTGACTGTTTTATTGGTTTCTACATATTCTGCTGTGTTTTTCTTTCCACTTCTTATGCGTTCTCTCCTTTTTTCTAATAGTTTTTAAGTTTTTTCGGTCAACTTATTATCAGATTTTTTCGAAGGTTTGGCTATGAGTTCTGCAGCTTCTATTATTGCTTTTGTCATTCTTCTGTTAGCTTCGTTTATAGTTTCATTTGGTTGTCCTTGGTTTTTAGAGAAATTTTCGTTAAGTTGTCTTTTATATCCTTCATTTTCTTTTTTCAGTGATTCTATATTTATTTTAGGTGTTCTTTGTTTTATTTTTCTAGCTCTTTCCATTTTGACATTTATGAACACCTTGCATCTGATCATTCTATGGTCGCTTCCAGTAGTAAATTGATTTATCACGTCTACGTCCTGGATTATATGTTTATATGTTTTCTGAAAGAAGGTGTTCATCAGGTAGAGCTTTTCCCTTTCTAGGAAATTGGCCAACAGTGTACCTCTATCGATTCTGGCTCCTAAACCAAAATGCCCTATATATCTTTGTGAGGGATCTGTAGTTTTCCCAATTCTGGCGTTGAAGTCACCCGCTGTAATAACATGTGTTGCTTTGCTTTCATTGAGTGCTCTTGCTATATCCTCGTATACCATTTCCACTTCGTCGTCTCCATGTGAGCAGGTTGAGGTATAAACTTGAATGTATTTCATGGTTGTTGTTTAATTTATGTTGAGTGTGACATAGCTAACTCGGTCTGACAGAGCTTTCAGTATCTTTATATTTGGGGATAATCGTCTATAAACTAAAATTCCAACCCTTCCTATACCAGTATTTTCTCCTTTACAAAACAACAGGTGTCCGGAGTTTAATTTGATACATTGTTCTCCTTTTCGTCTTGTCTCGGCTATACCTACAGTTTTTGTTGAAATTAAAATAAACCACAATTACTTACAATTCAAATTTTTAATAGTAGTGTTAAATGATCCCCGGGATAATTTTAGACATACAGGTGTATAAAACGATCCTTTAGTATACCTCGACAAAACATATTATAGTCGAATAATAATATAATTATATTCCATGTTTACTAAATTATAGACCGACAGACTAGGCTATCAGGAAAATTATCAATTCCACAAAATTCGTTGTCGAAGTACTTTTTATACCTGTTTTTCCTTTCATTTAGTACCACTCTTTCCTACATATTTTACGCTTCATTGCCGAGTATTCTTGAGTGTGAGAACAATATATAAAATCTTGCTAAATTCTATTGATGATATTTCATCATAATGGAAAAAAAATATCGATTAAATCAGCTATATGTTCAGACTAAAGCACTAGTAATAGAACATACAGTATATTCAATTAAAAGCAGTTCATTCCAAAGTTGTTCTTTCGAAGTTTACGTCAGAATATATCTTGTTAATGAGACAGTCTGTGAAGCAGATCGTTAATAATTTGCAAATACTGAACGTAACTTTTAAAACGAAAGTTTCAGCCTATTGCAAAAATTTTCTAATGAACTGTCTTAACAAAATGAACTTTCAAAATCAAACTTTTGCTCTGTAATTACAATTAAATCCGGAGTTATTTGTGACATCATCAAATTTGTTTCGGATTCCTTGAGATTTGTTCTTGCAGGAAATCGGAAACAATTGATTATCTTGGAGGATTTTCTCCGTAAGTTTACATAATTAAATTTGAGTTTGACAAATTAAATACCGGTATATTGAAAAAGGCAGATAAATTCGTGCTATCTACTTGATTTACCATCGTTATTATATATATTGATACTGTCAAATCAATAATTCATTTTTTATTATATGTAATGACACAAATTTTGAGAAAGTTCATAGAAACGTTCTATGATAAGGTGTAGTTATATTATGTAGATAGGTTCGAATAAACCAAAATTACAATCCAGTGCGTGGTAAATAAGTGGAAGAAACATTTCAACAAGCGAAGGAAATTCCTATTACTGATAAGCTTTTCAGGGAAATTTCTAGAAACCCTGAGGACTAGTAATTGTTGAAGTAAAGTGGACTGATGTCACCTAGATAGGATAAAACCTAACTAGTAAGGTGTGATTTGATCTTCATTTCAGTAATAACTACAGTCAGACCATCAATCTGCTTTGATTTTTGCTGCGTCATTTTGTGACATTATTTTCATAGAATAGTAGTCACAGGCTCTCTATAAGAGCTGCGTAGAAACGAGTGTACTATTTTGCGATGAAGCTAATGAAGAAAGCTTAAAAATCTTGATAAGACGAGAATGGCATGAAACATAAAACAACATTATGGGTGGTTGTAAAAAAAATCTATGAGTGTGAGAAAACTACGAGAAATTTCAAGTTGACTCATGACTTGGAATCGTACTAATTTTTCAACCAAACAGGTATTAATATCCCTTTAAACATAATTGTTTTCATGTGAGTTATGTCTGCAGCACTATCAAGTTGACACATGTAAAACCACATAATAGACACTTTTATATATTCTGTCTGAACATCAGTTTAAACCATTCTTTGTATAACTCTCATGACAGTCTATATACATTTTTTGTATTATTTCTGCTCTTTGTTAAAATATATTTTTGTTATAGTTAATTTTAGTTCTTTTTAAAAAGACATTTTTCATAAAGAAAAATAAAACTGGCGCATTCAGTAGGATCGCGCGAGTTGTGAAAACGTCAATTATACAGTGTACCGATTTCTACGGTGTTCGTATAAACTTTCATGACTTTAGCGTCTTAACGTTTTGAGTTCTATCCACCCTTCTGTGGGATCAACAACTGAGAGCAGCCCTCCTGTGGACGTAGCGAGGTGAACCAAAGAGTCAGGGAAGAAGATTTTCTAAACGTAAGATCCAAATTTCCTCTTCTCGCCTTCCTATGCCATTCTTAGGAATTAAGGAAGATATAAATTAAGATATTTTTTATTATATAAATTAAATATATATGAACGATTTGAATTAAAGAAACGTTGATAATATTGTAGAAGTTTTTAATAATATTTCATTAAGCTAAATTAATTGTAACGAAATGGCTACATTCATAATTATTTGGGATCTTTTCATATTCAAATTTATCACTAGATGTGAGAGTTTAATCGAATCCTATAGAAATTTAAATGATGCCGAATTAAATTCACATTTAATAGAATGTATTCAAGAAAAGTTAGAAGGCCGAGCAGCTTTCATGGTCGGTAGTAGAGGAAACTGCTTTATTACAGTTGCTGATAGGCGTGATATAGATTGTCTAATACAAGAATTAATTAGTGCCAAACCTTTTAAAAATGAGCACCTTATCAATTTTGGTAGTAGGCTTCAAATAGTTCGTAGTAGTGTAATTCAGAGAATAAGTAACAACCCAAATATAAATGCTGTTGAGAGAAATTGTCAAATCATTCAATACGATAAAACTGCACTAAATACTTTCATAGCGGTTTGTAATGGAACGCTAAGAAATAATATGCATTTAAGAAAACCCACTTCCTTAGAAGATGCGATGGCATATGTCGCAAAATTTGGAAATTTCGAAAGGCTTTATGGATCATTACATGATAAAAATTTTCGACAAAATAATTGTAATGATAATAACAATGGTATGCGATATTCGCGATTCCAAAATATTCAAAAGACAAATTCCGACCAAAATCAAAATCGTAACGACTATCGAAATTTCGTACCAAATAACAGACCAATTAATAATCATCAACCTTCATATAATAATTATCGATATAATCAAGCCAATGTCCCAAATAATGTAGTACAAAACAGAGAATATTGGCCTAACCAACCGATACCTGTTCAACCTATCCCACATAATAATAGGTATTTCACGAATCGACAAGTATTTGGTCAAGCAAGGTTTTTAGACCTAATCAAATACCACAGAATCGGTTACCAAAACCTTTACCAATATCGACACTGTCGCGAAATTTCACAGAAAGAAGTCGAATGCCTGTTAAAACTTCAGAGAAATAAGTCGAATAATAATACTAACAATATTAATAGATTCTTCCAAACAAATCCACGTGCTAAACCAAATTGTGTTTCCGAAGAATTATATTTAAATCAATGTGATAATCCAGAATATGATCCTAACCAATTTAATGAATATGAAGAAATAGAATTTGATCAACCCGATACGAATGATGACATTCAATTTGAGAATTTTCAGATAACCGGGCCTTCCAAAACAAAGACGTCATTTCCGCTAATCCTTTACCGTACATGGTAATTAAGAATACCAAAGCTAGAATAATAATCGATACCGGTAGTTCTATATCAATAATAAAACCTTCTATTATAGAAAAATATTTTCCAGATACAATTTACCATTCCAATACTGTGTTATCTACTAGTCTTGTTAATATGAATTTAAATATAGACATTGCAAACCAACAATTGGTAGGGCCTAATATGAAAATACCATTTAAATATAGACAACCTAATGATATAGAATTTTCTTTTTCAATAGACGCAGGAGAAAAATATGTTAAAAATCTCCCAGTAAACATATATAATGGTGATATTATTGTAGAATCGCAAAATTTTGAAAATATATTAATACCACAATTACTAAGTACTGCCAAAAAACGGGTTTGCACCTATTGAAATCCAAAATCATACAAATAATGCAATAACGATAACATTAAAAGAACCAATACAAGTAACTCCATTTGAACATTCTCAATATGAGTTATTTAAATTCGAAAGTTTTGCTAACGATTTTGAAGTGAATAATTCAGCTAATCCTAACGATATTACTAAACTCATTCGAACAAACCACATGAATAAAAAAGAAAAACAACACATTATTAAAGTATGTAAAGAAAATTCCGATTTATTTCTTAAACCAGGTGATAAGTTAACTTTTACTTCAAATGTTAAACACGTTATAAGGACGAAAGATGAAATACCCGTCCATACAAAATCTTACAGATATCCGTACGTACACAGAGCAGAAATCAGGAAGCAGATACAAGAAATGTTAGATAAAAATATAATCAGACCATCTTGTCAAGAAGAAAATGGACGCATCCAACATTCAAAAATGGAGATTAGTCGTCGATTACCGAAAAATTAATGAGAAAACCATAGATGACAGATAACCGATTCCGAATATATCCGATATTTCAAACAAACTGGGTCGAGCTCAGTATTTCACCACCCTCGACTCAGCAAGCGGATTTCACCAACTACAGATGAGCGAATTCTCTATTGAGAAAATAGCGTTTAACGTGGACGGAGGACATTACGATTATCTTCAAATGTCTTTCGGGTTGAAGAATGTTCTATCTACATTCCAAAGAGCCGCAAATGAAGTTTTAAAGGACCTTGAACATAAGATATGTATGGTGTACCTGGATGACATCATCATATTCAGTACGAGCCTTCAAGAACACATCCAAAATTTAAAATTAGTATTTTCAAAATTACGCGAAGCACAGCTAAAGATACAACTTGACAAATGTGAATTTCTCCGTAAAGAGGTCGAATATTTAGGCCACATTGTAACCCCTAATGGAATAAAACCCAATCCGAATAAAATCAGAGCGATTCAAAATTTTCCTATTCCAAAAACACCTAAAGATATGAAATCGTTTTTAGGACTTTTAGGTTACTATAGAAAATTTATAAAAAATTTCGTCAAACTAACTTAACCAATGACAATATGTTTAAAGAATGATCATACAGTAGAACATACGCCTGAATTTATTAATTGTTTCAATACTTGTAAAAATGTTCATCAGAACCAGTTCTTGCATATCCTGACTTTAATAAACCCTTTCAATTAACGACTGACGCTTCAAAATTAGCCACAGGCGCTATATTATCCCAAAATAATCTACGCTAGTAGAACTCTCAATTTAGCCGAAATCAATTATTATAATATAGAGGAAGAATTGTTAGCAATCGTATGGTCATGTAAATATTTCAGACCATATTTATTTGTTCAAAAATTCACAATATTTTAAGATAATAAACCCTTACAATGGCTTATGTCTTTGAAAGAGCCTAACTCACGACTTGTGCGTTGTCGATTGAAACTAGAATTCGATTACGATATTAAATATTAAAAAGGTAAATGTAACAAGGCAGCCGATGCACTGTCTCCTTTTCCTAATATGAATGCTTTAGAAACTGCATCACTTGACAATTTAGGTGACATTGATGAAATTGCAAATCAAGAACTCGAAAGAACTAGTTCATACAATGAATCTACAAATCAACTTTTTAATTTAGATAATATTGACTTTCAAACTAATTTAGATGAAAGAGATGTACCAGATACCATAATTAATTTACCCCCGTTGGAAGAAGACGCGAACCCCGATTATGACGACATTGAAACAGTACACACATCTGCGGAAAATCCCATTTTATCAATTCCAATATCTGAAAAACCACTAAATATGTATAAAAATTTATTATATTTTACTAGCAATGAAAATCTTTCTTTTAAAATATAAAGAGGAAAAATATTCGAAAATATTCGTTTATGTTACATTACCAGTAGTAGACACTGAATCAAACGTAATCAAATTCATTAAGGAATTTATAAATCACAACCAAAATTATGCTCTTTATTTCCAAAACGAACCCTTATCACAAATGTTTATAGTAAATGCACAAAAACATTTAAAAATTCAGTTTTTAAATTTATCATGTGTACCAAAATTCTCACTGATATCCAATCAGTTGACATTCAAAGAGAGAAAATAGAATACTAGCATATAAGTAAATCAGCTCACAGAGGTATAAATGAAGTAAAAGCATCCCTTAGTCGTAGGTATTATTGGCCAAAAATGATAGAAGAAATAGAACATTTCATAAACTTGTCTGAAGAATTAGTATGACAGAAATCCCCCGGTTATAAAATTCAATTTAATACCCACAGCTTCGACACCTTTCGAACATATCCATTTAGACGTTTTTTACATATCAAATAAATCGTATGTAATAATCATAGATTCATTTTAAAGATATGGTCAAGCGTATCCGTTAGACAGTATAACGGGAGTATATGTAGTTGAGAGATTACTCGAATTTATTTCCCACCACGGTCTACCTAGCAAAATTTCGTCTGAACAAGGTACGGAATTTAAAAATTTCGATCTTCAAGATTTTTGCTCATTACACCACATTCATCTACACTTCACAACATCAAAGAATAGTAATTCTAACTCTTCAGTCGAGAGATTCCATTCAACCCTAATCGAGCATTATCGATGCTTACAAGAAGAAAATAAAAATTTGAAATCTGATCAACTATTAAAAAATGCAATTTTCTGTCATAATAATAGTATTCATTCATTCACGAAATATACGCCTTCCGAAATTATTAAAGGTCACATAAATAAACCCGATCCTTTTGATTTAGACAATCATTTAATTATATCAACTTACGTACAAGATCATAAAGAAAATAGTAAAATATTTTATGAAAAAATGAAGCAAAATAATAAGTCCACAAAAGGAAAGATTATCCAAAAACGAAATGAAAAGCGCGAAAATCCCCCAGATTTTTCAAACCAAGAAACATGCTACATAAAAATCAAACAGAGAAATAAAAAACTCCCAAATTTAAAAAAACGAAAGTACTAAGCCAAAAAGGTATTCTCATTAAAACTAATAGAGGTACATACCATAAAAATCTAACTAGAAAACCGAGGTTAGTAACAAACAGGAATCTAACGATGAAACTCCTGACATTGAAGACAACATACATCATGATTCTGCAGATACAATGCATTGAAGAGGATGTATCTAGCACTAAAATCGAAAGCCCAATCCTTCCAATCCAATTACAAAATTCTCGTATTATATACAATAAACATACACTTATACACTATGTAGATTTAGACATGATTTTTAAGTAAGTAAATAACCTAATAAAACATTATTATATAATTAAAGATAGTGTTAAAATAATTAATAGTAGCACCCCATATCGTACTATAATTTAGCACAAAGTATTCTGACAAGGACATAATCTTTCATTCATTCTTTAGAAATAAAACTGAATAATCTATATCCCCATATCAGAAATAAAAGAGGACTTGTAAATGCCGTCGGAAAAAATGATAAATGTCTTTTTGGCACACTAGATGCAGATGACAAAGAAAGATATAACAAAGCAATTGATATACTACAGAAGACCCTTAAAAATATTATTACAGAAATTAATTTATAAACCTCTTTATACAAAAAGCTTATTGAACACTATCATAAATCTATAAATATTTTAAACAATAAAAAAGAGACACTTAAAATAATTTAGAGAAAATACAAGCTTCATTTTACCAAAAAATAGAAAGTCTTGAAATTTATCTAAGTTTTCAGGGAATTATATCATAAATTAATTTAGATTGCCAATCAACGATTACCTTAATATATAATTTAGAAAATGCTATAGTATTTTCCAAATTAAACTCTCTTTATAATTCAATAATTTCTAGTTCTAATATATTCGAAATGATTAAGTATTTACATAAAATATATAATATCTAATCAAATTCCTAAGTTTGAGAATTTATTAACTCACTATCAATTTTTCGGCACTCTAGTGTCGATATCAAATTCTAAATTAATTTTTGCAATTCTATCCTCAGAGAAAAAACCTACGAATTTTATCATATTTTCCCAGTTATCCAAAATCATAGAACGTTTACCCCTCTATTTCCCTATTTGGCACACAAGAATGGAGACAGCCAATTCGAAAAAGAAGAATGTCCTCTCCTAGAAGACACGTATTATTGCCGACAAAATATTGTATCCATTGTACAACGCATCTACTCCAAGGAGAAGACCCCTCACATTGCCACATCATTGAAGTAAATTTGCAAGAAACAATCATCGAACCGGTCACCGAAAACTAAATCTTAATTATACCCGAAAAACCTCAACATATATTTTCAAGATGTAGAGGTAACAGACATATTCTTGTGACGTCTCCAATTTTAATCAAAATTTCAGACTCTTGCGAAATATGGACTAATAACCAGAAATACATTAATAAAATTCCAATTAGTAATGGTAAGCCGTTTATACTACCAAAAATTGTGTGTGCTTCCAGAAATTACCAAATTCCGAACATAACAAAAATAGACTTTGAAGAACTTAAAGAAATTAGCAGAATTTCGAATCAATTGGAACCAATTACAGAAGTAGAAGACTATCCGTATAATTACACAAGCATATTAGGAACAGTTATTGGAATTGCAATTGCCTGCGCCTTAGTTTACATTTTCATCAAATATAAAAACCCTAACTTTGAAGATTTTCAAGAAGAAACTAAAGGAAAACCCTACAGAAGAAACGACTATTTCGAAAAGCCACTCCGTGTTGTTTTTTGAAACTTAATGAGGGAGGAGTTATGTCAGCAGCGCTATCAAGTGGACACCTGTGAAATCGCATAATATACACTTTTATACGATATTATAGGTTTGTTCCAACCGAAGTAAATACCGTTTTATTACCGTACAATCTCAGTAACGCAGCAAATTTGATGTAAATTAGTAAATTACACAAACTTATTATATTCACTAATCAGCAGGTCAACTGGGTTTGTATCGTACTTGTACGGTTTTTGTGTTGGTTGGAACAGGCCTTATATACTCTGTCTGAACAGCATTTTAAACCATTCTTTGTATAACTCTCAGTACAGTCTATATACATTTTTTTTTGTATTATTTTGCTCTTTGTTGAAATATATTTTTGTTATAGTTAGTTTTAGTTCTTTTTAAAAAGACATTTTTCATAAAGAAAAATAAAACTTGTAATATGTTTAACTCACCTGTAGGACTATGTGAAGACTGTCTTCTTGTTGAAAAATGGTAATAGCAGGAACCAATCATAACAAAACATAAAACAAGACTAGATAGGAATCTAAAAAACAATAATTGCATCAGCTTATTAAGCAAATAAGTCATTAAAAGGAATTGTATCTGAAATATGAGTAATAAATAACAAAAAGAGTTTGTACTATTGACCTGTATTTGTTTGAAAATAAATGCTTCCATAATCTGAAACACGTGATAGACAATATGAATGATAAAAAAGTATTGAATATATGTTACTCTTTTTCATCTACTACACTTATCGATAAAGCAATATTTCCATTCAAATTTGGGACACTCTATATAGATTTGTAAAACATACTTCCATTTTGAGATCACCTAAACCTATACTACTGTAGAAAAACAAAGTTTGTTTCAGAAAATTGGCGAATTATATAGAAGAAAATCGCAGGAGATATAGCTCGCATGATAAATGATCACAAATTTTGTCTCAGCAATTTTTTATGTGATATCCGATTCTCATTATGCCCAGTAATTTCAAATAATTGCGTTTTTCATTGTTGAATAGACACAATAATAAACATAAAGTTGCTAAGAGGTCATTTTTTATATCAAACTCAAGAGGTGAACGTTTTGGTTATAATTTTTTTTATAAAATTAATTGAGTGCATTCTAGCGAACGAAGAAAGAAGACATTTCTCCAACCACAAAAAGCCTCGTTATCGCTACGCTAAGGTAGATGCACCAAAAGCTGACACACAAGATATTTTCATTCGATTAATCAATATAGTTCTGATAAAAATCATTTATGAGACAAACTATATGCCGTTGGGTTTTAAGAAAATATACAATAATCAAAAAATTCAATATATATATATATATATAGTAGGAAAGGAATATCGACCGTACTAAATATGAAAGTAGAGTTAATCTAATGAGAAGCGGTCTGTAGTACTACAGACCGCTTCCCATTATATTAACTCTACTTTCATATAATATATATATATATATATATATATATATATATATATATATATATATATATATATATATATATATATATAGGAATATAGGAATATTTTTATTGGGTTTGTGGCAATAATACCAAAGTGTACTCAATTCAATATATATATATATATATAACAAAAACAGAATTAGCAGGCATATCACGCAAAAGAGGTTACAGAGAATGAGTGGTAACCGTAGACATGCATGTTTCTGGCTCATTAGCCTTCATCGGTACGGCATAACCAAGAAAAGGTGTACAACTTGGGAGCAAGGATGTTAATTGAAACATGAGAAAACACAAACAACGGATTTCAACAAGATAACCAAACGCACATTTGTGCCTTCAAATGGAAGATCCCGAGTTTTCAGGACAACAACCAACAGAGACACGGAGGCGTCTATAGCTCTCCTGTCTGAACCTTCCGACCCTGGAAATAGACAAATAACTAATGAAAAGATGGAAGAATAACGCGTGGAATATAAAACATAAACAGAAGGCTAATGAGCCAGAAACATGCATGTCTACGGTTACCACTCATTCTCTGTAACCTCTTTTGCGTGATATGCCCGCTAATTATGTTTTTGTTTTATATTCCACGCGTTATTCTTCCATCTTTTCATTATATATATATATATATATATATATATATATATATATATATATATATATATATATATATATATATATATATATATAGGAGATAGTCTTTGCCGACTAATTAGGTATAAAACCACGAATATTGGGGTAACGGCAAGTTAATTTAAAGAAAACTCTTGTTACTGTTTTTCTTCCAAGCTTTCGGAAACATTTATTTCCATTATCAAGGATAAGTAAATTGAGATTGTTATAAATTGGTAAATATAATTATATTTGAATTTTTTAAAAAAAATTTTTTCAATCATAAATCATTTTGACATTTTGACAGATTCATGAATGTAAACATTTTCTTTATATGCTAAAATGTTTTTGAAAACAAAAGAAGAAAATTGGTTATATTTGTAATATAGGTTATTAGTTATTCAAATATTCTTCTTTTATTATATAAAATTCAACCTCAAATTATTATAGATGTCATCATGTCATCTTAATAATTTAATAGTATTGAAAACATTTTTAAAATCATTTACCTAAAATAAAATTATTTCTAAATATCATCAAATAAAAATTTGAAATTTAGTTATTTTTATTATCAATTGTTAGTAGATAATAATAAATATCACTCAGATTATTATGGTCACTTTTTTTGTTGATAGTATTAGGTTCTTGAAATATATGAGCCATTTCTAAGAAAAGTCTTTTTTTTGGTATTTGGTTGTATGTCCAAAATATTAACAGATTCAAAATCCATAAAGTGATCATTATCAATTACATGTTCAGATAAAGCACATCTTTCAGGATGTAACTTACAATCGCTCTTATGGAGACTTATACGGTTCTTTAATTTCTGACCAGTGTGACCAACATATTTTTTATCACAATTTTTGCATGGAATAGAATATATTACATTTGAAAGATTAAGAATTGAAGTTTTGTCTTTCAAATTAGTGAAAATAGATTTTATGGTTAAGCATGTTTTATTGGCAATTCTAATGTTGTCCATTGGTTTAAAAATCCTACTCAACTGTGGTGTTATTTCTTTAATATATGGTAAAGATACATAATAATTTATATTATCTGATTGGTCGTTTCTAATATTAATGTCTGCAATGTCTATAGTTGGAGAATAATTAAATAGTATGTTTTTAACTAATTTATTTGGATAACCATTATCCAAAAGTAGATGATATAAAGTTTTTAAGTTCTTTTAATGAAAATAGGATCTGATATTTTGGTTATTCTATTTCTCATTTGTTTAATTAAGTTAATTTTCATTGAATATTTATGGTAAGACCAATAGTTCATGAATCTTCCTGAGCTAATTGGTTTTCTGTACCAATCAATAGACAATGTGTTATCATTATTTCTTAAAAAATTTGTGTCTAGAAATGGTACACTTTGATTACTGTCTTCTTTTTCCATTGTAAATTTTATATATGGATCATAGTTATTGAATATTGAAAGAACTTCATCTAAATTAGTTTTTGGTAATGCTAAAATAATATCATCAACGTATTTTTTTATGAAAATTATTTTAAATGGTAACAATGGTATAATTGTATCCAATAAATTATCCATTGCATAACAAGATATATCTTTTTATGAAGCGGTCTGTAGTACTACAGACCGCTTCCCATTAGATTAAGTCTACTTTTATATAAATATATATATATATATATATATAATATATATATATATATATATATATATATATATATAGGATTATTTTTATTGGGTTTGTGGCAATAATATCAAAGTGTACTCATTCAAATATTTATTTTCGTTCCGAGCTTTCGAATACAAATTGTATTAATTTTCAAGTACTACAATTATAAAATATGGTCAAAATTAAAATAATGAATATATAAAAAATATAATATTTAGGGAGGTTGTAGGTAAAGTTGTAAAAAATATGTATATAATAAATCATTTCAAATATTATCCAAAAATTATTATAAAACAATATAGACATTAAATAATGTTGCCAAGTCAATACGAATTTTGTTAATTTGTATTACTTTGATGCTAAAATTGATTTTATTATAGGTTTCTTATATGATAATTTAAGTACCAATCTATGGAATCTTTGGAATCGAGAACCCATTTTTTGCCGCAGATGTTATCCACGTAACAAGAGGATCCCTCTTAAGTTTTTGAAAAAATTGTAGCAGGCCCCGTTTAGCTAGACTCCGGATTAGTGCCCTTAAATTTATAAAGCAGTGTCGTTTTGGGAACCTTAAATGTCTTTGATGGTGTCTTAACGGGTATACCTCTTCTAACTGCACTAAGAGCATTTGTCATAGAGCTTTCTGGATATCCCAAAAATTTTTTGGTGGTAATCTGTGAAAAATTAAAATTTACTCTATATAAATTTAATAAAACTAAGTATAAGTACTTAAGATGTTTTGTCCATGGATTTTAAAATATATTGAGGGGTCAGGCATTGCAACTGTATTGTACGTAAAAGTGAGACAGGAATCACCTATAGGATATTATCTATTTATAGATATTTTTTAAACAGAGATACAAATATTAGGTTAAACAATATTTTCAAATTTATGGGTTAGAATCGTATTTCTAATGCAAATTATTTAATTTCATGGTCTCAAAATAAAATAAACGCAAGAAACAAGATTTATAATGAATTTTACGCGATATAAATACTCTTTTGTGCACTTACCTCATAAGCAAAGTCACTATTGCCTTGTCAAAAGTTATTGAAAACAAAATAGCGGCAATCTATTTAACACAATCTGCAAACGATTTTAGACACTGTTTATTGAAAATATGTTCAAGAAGCGTTGGAATTACAGAAATCTGCATTTGACATAATTGTTTTGTTATTGAATTTAATTAAAGTTGAAAGTGTCATCAATTGGTACAAGCTCAGCTATTGGTGCAATTACCTTACTAGCACAGCGAAAGTGTGCCCGCCGTGTCGACGACTGACGTCTTACCAACTATCCATGTTAGTTGCAAAAAGTGGTAAACCTCAAACCATTACTGAAGAATCAATATTGCGTTAAAATTATGGTTTCTGCTATCTTGGGAGACAAAGTTTCAAACGAAGTGGATAGTATAGCGTTACCCAACAGTACAGTGAAGAATTAAATTGATGAAATGTCAGGAAATATTGAAGATCAATTGATTTTGAACGTTAAAGCGGGAATGTTTTATGCTTTCCAATTAGACAAGAGCACAGATATTAGCAATGACGCAAACGTGCGTGCATATTTTTTACGAACACATCGGCAGTAAAAGTGAGGATTTTTAATTCTGTATGTCTCTGCCTACTGCCATATCTGTGGTTTGACTTCTTCATTTCGGTATAGGAGTCCCTTTCAACACATATGATGCTAATATCACTGGCTTAACAACGGTATAAGAAAATGAATGAACAGAAACATCCTGTGATTCAGCCATGAAACTTAATTTCAAGGAATCATCTTCATAAGTTTTGGGTGAATGTAAAAATAGATTATAATGAAATATTAAAAGAAGCCCTGAAACATTTATTGCTGGTCTCAACCACATACCTTTGTAAAAATTCATTATATGCTCTAGATACACTAAAACAAGTTACAGATTACATCTTAGTAGAAAGATTGAGAAAGTATTTTTTGGTATGTGTAGTAGTCAAATAAATGGATCGAAATTTTTTGCTGTTTTTCTATCATCCTTGAAATTGTGTTCAATTTCCAAGTGGTCCGTGAACTGAAAAAGATTAATAAACGTTGATCTAGATATTAGATTGAATAATTTTCATGGAAAATGTAACCTCTATTTAACGCAGTTTTTTAGATTATTTCATCTGGCCTAATCCTAAGAAGGAACAAAATTCTTGTCAATAAGTCTAAAGGATAAACAAATATTTTTGAATTTCCTCTGAACCAATTCCCTTATAACATTTGAAACACGGTTCATCATAATTTTCTTTGAAAGTACGCTTTTCGAATAAATGATTATTATATCAAGTCAATAAATTCTCTGATAAACTCACATAACAACCTGTCAAAATATTTTAAATTATTTATAGTAAACTTTTCTTGAGATTTTCTCTCATGTTTGAAACACTACTAACTAGATTCGGATAAAAACTCACATAAATATCAGGTCGCCGTAATCTAGACGAGAGTTTTGAGCTTGAACTTGACAACTAAGTTGGTCAACTTCTACAGTTACTCTGAAACCAACTTGTTTATTAAAGTTTTCAGTAATTTCCTGCAGACTTTCTTGTAAGTCTGAATAGGTGCAACTAGAAGGCATGCAGAAAGCAAATCGTAATACATTCCGTGGATTCTTTACAGGGTCCTCGATAGAATTCTGTAAATGAAAAAATGAATACAAATAATTGAAAATGCACACATAATATATATTTTTTAACATCTGTCAAGAATGTGTACTTTTTCGGCTCAACTGAAGACCCGAAAATACGATATTCTGGTATTCTAGTACGTTGCTATGCAACGAACTTTCCCGAAACGGAAACGGTCCTTCAAATTTTTTACTGGGCAACTCACTTTTGTCACAACAATAAACAAATAATCATCGTCAAGGTAATAATTTCATATACATTAAGATTGTAACCAAAAATATTGATGGATTTCTAAGAGTTCCTCAATTTTTAATAATTTTGATTGTGATTTGAAAAAATTGTATTCATGGACAAAATTATCGAATATGTTTAATTTTTCATAATTTCTTTTGAAGAAATAAATTCTGATGAATCAAGTCGTTTAAATACTATCATTTACTAGAAACTGTTTATTTTAAAATATTTCAGTGAACAATCTTAAGTTTTAGTCGGAAAAAAATCGTGAAATAATAAACGGTTTTAAAGATTAAAACTAACTTTTCCGCATCTGTGAGATGCACTGATTAATATTCTATCATAAAATTGTCACTTCGGGGGATGTATCGTGTTAACATATCGAAATTTCTCTAAAAGTAACCAAAAATGCAGTACATCTGGATTAACAGGAACCGCTGTATTCGCTATAGTCAGCTGAAAATCAATAGGATACATCTGTGAGACACCTTGAAAAATATCCAATTCTAAAACTGGCCACTTGTATACACTCCGTAGGCTGCATCGTACTAAACCCGAAATTTCTCCAAAAAGGACAAAAAAGGGGCACTTCAGGTACCCGTTGTACTAGATTTGGTGAGCTAAAAATCAAATAGGTTCATCTATTAGACGCCCTGAACAATATTCAATCATAAAATGGGTCACTTGTATACACACTGGAGGCTGTATCGTGCTAACAAACTGAAAATTCTCCAAAAATGACAAAAATTTGGTACCTCAAGTACCATAGCACTCGTTGTACTGGCTTTAGTGAGCTAAATCTGAATAGGGTTCATCTTTGAGAGGCCCTGAATAACACCCAATCATAAAATTGGTCACTTGTATATACTCCGGAGGCTGTATCGTGCTAACAAACTGATATTTCCCCAAAAATGACAAAAATATCGTACTTAAAGTACTATAACACCTGTTGTACTGGCTCTGGTGAGCTGAATATTAATAGGGTTCATCTGTGTGATGTCCTGAATAATATTCATTCATAAAATTGGTGACTTGTAGAACTCCAGGGGCTGTATCCTGTTAACAAACTGAAACTTCTCCAAAAATGACAAAAATGTCGTACTTAAAGTACTATAGCAACTGTTGTGTATTGGCTGTGGTGAGCTGAAAAGCAATAGGGTACATCTGTGAGATGTTCTAAATAATATTCAATCATAATATTGTTGACTTTTTGCACTCCGGAGGCTGTATCGTGCTAACAAACTGAAATTTCTCAAAAAATGACAAAAATGTCGTACTTCAAGTACCCGTACCCACCATAGCATCCGTTGTACTGACTATTGTGAACTGAAAATCAATAGGGTTCATCTGTGGGATGTCCTGAATATTATACAATCATAAAATTGGTGATTTGTTGCACTCCGGAGGCTGTATCGTGCTAACAAACATGTAACGAAAAGTGGCCGACGACAACGACGACGACATACACATGGGTTTTTTTTTCTAAAAACCATTTTTGCGTGTTGTGCTTGTTGAAAAACGTAAAAATAATTAAAAAAAATTTCAAAATTTCAACTTTTTTGTGGGAAAACCAATACTTTTCTCGTATATTAGATAGGTTGGGCGGAAAAGTGAAATTAATCCTAAACGTGAAAATTAAGGATATTTACATCATATTTAAATACTAATTGGAGGACAATTACAAGTCTTTAGATTGAAATTATAGTCTGTTCCTTATTGACTGACAGGACGCGAAAAAGTCAAAGATGCTAGTCAGGTAGTAAAGCATAAGCGTCACAGTTCATATAAGGAAATTATTTACTATTTAATTTTATACCCAATCTGATATATAAAGTTAATATAAATGTAAATTCGGTTAGTTGAAACAACTAACTCAATTTAATACATTTGTAGAGTACGTACAGTTAAAACAATAAATTATTTTTGAAATAATCTTGTAATGCAACTATTCTGACTGAATATTTTATTAATTATCTTTGGAATTTGGAGCAGGTCAATTCTTGGGAGACATATTAACAAACCATTTATCAATTAATTCTCCAGATAATTACTTTCTGATTTTCGATATGTTGATAATAACATTTCCAAGAAACATTACAATCTTTCTCGACGAGTCTTCGGATGATTCTTGTATGGCCAGTGAAGAGGATGATACTATAGATTGAATTTTATTATATTTCCCATAAATGGTATGTTTACTTTACTTAATATACAATAAATCATTGTCAATAAATTTGAATTATGAGAATTAAACTATATTTTCTTTAATTAATTTAATTTAATAAAAATGAAAATGTAACTTGTTAATAGGCCTAAACGAATGAATTTTATTTCAACTGTAATGTTGCACTGTATATCCTTTTGCTGGCATTGTTCAGTTTTATTACCATATTGTATTTTGAGCTGAAACACGGATGTACAGATAACCAATACAGACACCTACTTGTTTTGCATTAGAATTTTAGTATTTACTTGTAAAATTCTTAGGATCACTCTGTAAGAGATAATTTTCTATTTGGATATTTAATGAGGCTATTGTGCTGTCAGACATTAAGAAATAGACTATAGAGCACAGTTAGTAACGAGTATCCCCCTCGAGCTCTAATTACTGCTTCCATCCTTCTCTGCATGCTGCTACGCAGGTTCTGGATAAATTGGTGAGGAAATGTATTCCACTCTTCTTGTGCAGCAATCCGAAGCTGGTCTATTGTACTTGGTACAGGATGCGGCGTTTAAGATAGTCCCATGTATGTTCTATTGGATTTAAGTCGGGGCTATATGGTGGCCAGTCTAATCTTTGAATTTGGACTGCTTTAAGGTAATTAGTCACTATGTCAGCTGCATGCGGTCGAGAATTATCGTGCATTAATATGAATCCTTCATATCCAATATAGCCGACATAAGACAAAACATGATCTTGCAGGATGTTTTCAATATACAAGTCACTTGTCATTCGTCCAATCAGTTCCACGAGTTCGGTGCGCTCCTCCCAAGAAATGCCGATCCAGAGCATTATACCGCCACCGCCAAAACTAACGGTCTCTATGAGATTGCAGGCAGCATATCGTTCTCCAACTCTTCTGTAGACGTGGTTTCGTCCATATGGCTTCTACAACTGAATTCTAGTCTCATCTGTAGAGAGAACATTTCTCCAATTCTCGATATCCCACTAAATATGTCTTCAAGCAAATTCTAATCGTCGGGCTTTGCGATTTTGGAGAAGACGTGGAACTTTGGCGCCTTGGGTTTAAACCTGCTTCTTTTAATCTTCGCCTAACTGTTTTTGAACTTACAATAATTTGTCTTACATTCAGTAAGTCATTTTTAAGATGCGTCGATGTCAATGTGCGATTTCGTGTAGAATTAAGTATCAAAAATCGATCATCAATTGCTGTTGTACACCTCTTGCGCCCTTGACCAGGTCTACGTCCTAAATTTCCAGTCTCTTCATATCTTTTTAAAATATTCGATACTGTAGATTGACCTCTCCTGAAACGACGTGCGATATCCTTTTGTTTATATCCTTCGTTATACAGAGTTACTATTTGCACCGCTTCAACTTCATTGCAGTGTCTAACTGGTGGCATACTGATGTTTTCAATAACAACAAACACTATTTGCTATCACTTCGTTAATTACACTACAGTAACATAATTCCAAGCACTATAATTAATAAAATATGTAATTAATTGTTTCTGATAAAATGCATAAGAGACAATAATAAGCGCCATTAATGTCAATTAAACGTCAAAATATGTTAAATCAGGTGAGTAATTAGCCTACTAGATAACTAATATCAGCACATATAAGTTTACGGCGAGTATTTAAGTTTATTTTGAAATAATAATGATTACAAAAAAATATTCGATAATTTTGTCCAGGAGTGTATTATCATCATTCATAAACCGTGCTGATCTAATGCCGAATATAGACCTATAGTGCAATCCATGGGTGTCTATCTGTAGCGGTATTTATGACACCGGATGTCAGTTATGGTTATTCTTCACTTGATACCTAGTCAGGTCCCTTCTCTACTAGATGTCATATTGAAACCGATAGGTAGTATCTTTTAATTATAAAATTCTGTGAAGTGCCGCTAGCGAATTCTGTAATTCGCAGGAATAAAGTTGAATAAGTGCTTAGATTAGCGAAAAAGTAGATAAAGTATAGGAAACCAGCTATGGCCAAAATAGCATATTTTATTTGTGCTCTGCTTAGTTCAATTATATTGCTCTTATAGTTCGGGAGCTTACACCCGAACTTTGCTCTGATAACCTTATATCTCGGTGTTATTAATAGTTTTGATTCACTAATATAAATCGATAAAGAAAATGTAATCTCTTGAAAATAAAAGACACAATTGTACATTTCAAGCGTTACAGATAGTGGAAAAACTCACGGTAATTACGCTTTGAAGTTTCTTGAAGATCGGTGTAGAAACAAAAAAACAAATCGTCCTAAATTATTATCAGCAGTTGTTGGCTCTTCCCACTATACAAAAGTGCAATTCTCAAAATATGCGACAGTTTTGTGCTAGCTCCAAAACTATACTAGATGCTTAGGATTACGTTGAATGTAACAAGGAAATATTGTGTAACTCTGTAATAGTGCACTTACTGGAACAAAAGGTCGATTTTAACACTCGTCGCGTTTTTGGAGAACAAGCCGAGGTAAATAAATTATAAACCTCTTAAAAACGTTGTGTAGTCTTGGGAAACATAAATTCAGATTCATATTCAGATACCAAAAATGTTACTAAGCAATCTCACTATACTTCAAAAGATAACGCTCCTAAAGGTAGTTCTTCACTCAAGTTCCACCGACAATCGTTCTACATTTTCGTACTCTAACCCAGTCTCCATTCCTCACTCTTCTCAATCACAACAAAGATCTAATATATGTGTTAACGAAAACTGTGATTCTTGCAGAACCAGTGGTCATCGTATTTATAGCTGTTCCTGAGTCAATTTCGTCAAAATCAACAAAAGATGTTTCGTGCACATCAAACACAACAGCAGCGAGCACGACATAATGAAATTGAGCGAATCCGCAGACGCAGCGCTCCTGTGATTCTTGAACGAGCTGCATTCCACTATGATCCGGCAATTGATTATTGTGCCGACAAATCGGTAACAATTGGGGAAATGAAAATAATTTGTAAATATTGTAAGGCGTTAAAATACACTGGTGAATCTACTGGATTATGTTGTGCTGGAGAAAGCTTTAAATTGATTAACAAACTGTTTAATAACAGTGTGTGTCTGTTAATAAAAATTAAACCTTATAAATAGCCAGTATTTCAGGAAAACTCTGTTTTTTTCAAGTAAGCAACATGATGTGTCGAAAATAATAATAAAACTTAATGCTTCATTAGAAAAATGCTTTGTTTGTTCTGAAATTAATTTATACAAAAGTTTAGGTCTTTTATTTATCGATTGAGGCAGTACGAAGTCTGCCGGGTCAGCTAGTTATTTATAAAATTGCCTGCATTGAATAAGCAATTATTTTTTGATATCGACTGCATCATTCGAGCTATGAGTCACTGTGTACGAGTGCGTTTATGTTGTAGCCGCGACAAACGACTGATGGTATGATAATGATTCAGTTAATTTTCTTTGCTTGGATCGTTTATCAATATTCAATTATGGAAGTAGATAGTTAGGTTAGTGCAATTTTTCTCAGGCCCGCATAATGGAATATTGAAGTGAAGAGCAAAATAACATTTCCCATACCGAGTCTGTACAATTGGAGACTGATCAATGACCGTCGCTCCAACATAAACACGCATAATAAGCGGAGCCCTACTCTAAGCTCTCGTCGCCGCTCTTGTCGTTTGTCGCCGCTCCAACAGAAACACATCATATGAAAAACTATGAACCAATTACAGATAATACTTACTATAATTTTCTGCCATATTGAACTGTTCGTGAAATCAATTTGAGTTCTTGTTCCATTGGACATATTATATTCCTCGTAAACATCTTTTAAAGGCTCTACAGTAAATTCCGCCAAACAGTACTTTCCAGTGAAATTATAATTTTGTTCAGAAACCTGTGTTTGAATACATTCATCAAAATTGCCAAAATCGTAATTTGATCCCTCGAGAACACCATTTGGGAATTTCGTTGTAGAATCAAACACTGTGAATAATGAATAAAAAAAGGTTTTAGAAGAAACAAGTGAAGTTAAGATTTGTTGAATATTGAATATAATATTAAAAATAAATAAGTTGTATATTTTGGAATATTCATACTGAACTTTTCTCTAATACAACACCAATACTTATACTATCTGCAGCACGTTCCGCTGATCAAAGTATCCTCTTCACAGACCGAAGGTAAACGAAAAACGATTTAGATAGGGTGAGTGTTCGTAAAGTAGTACACAGAAAGAAATAATGGATACTATTATTCCAGTAAGGTAGTATTACAATCAAATATTTGATCAATATAGCGCCAATCCAAATTTAGATTACTATCGATAAATGATTCGATTGATTTATTTGTCAAGCTAAAATTTATCAAACCATGATAAGTAGCAATAAACGAGTTGCATTAGATAACAACAAATATTTGATTAATATTAGCAAAAATAAAATTTAATATGCCTATAATATTTCTATATTTCTTAAATTTAACTAAGTGTTGAATTGTATTAAACAATTTTTAGATCAGTTCAAGTTAATTGTAGACAATATTTGCTAAATATATGATTGATTTTAGAAAAAAGATATGACGAAAGATATCAAATTTAAGAATAATTAGGATTAAATTTATCAAATAATTTTATTACTTATTGCAATAATTTGATGTAATATAGCAAAAATAAAATTTAATTTGCCTATAATTTTCTTGAATATAATGTATATCTTCTTAAATCTAGCTGTGTTGAATTGTATTAAGCAATTTTTAGATCAGTTTAAGTTAATTGTAGATAATATTTGCTAAATATATGATTGATTATAGAAAAAAAAGTGACGAAAGATAGTAAATTTACGAATAATTAGGATTAAATTTATCAAATAATTTTATCACTTTTTGCAATAATTTGATGTAATATGTCTAAATTTTAAGTAATAAATGAATCGGATTTATCTAAATCTCGAATGTCTTAATCTAATAATTAAGTTAAACTTTTCTAATCTTTTGATTATTTATATTCAATATTTGATTGCTGGCTGTATTATTGATTTTCATTATTAACCGTGGTGATGGTGGGGGAATATTACAAAAAAAAACGAAGTTTCTGTTTACTTATTATTTATTGGAAATAATTGTACAAATCTGAAGTAAAATGAAATGAAAACTAAATTATTATATTCTAGCTACTAGTAATAACCTGTCCAGGACCCGTTCCGTCATATATTTAAATGAGGTTGAAGTGGAAATTCCGACCTCTGCAAAAACAATTTCATATGTTTACTAAATATCAACACACATTAGTAATTATACTTCAAAATTATTCTAAAATAAAACTTAGCAAAAAATGTGCATGATACAGGCGGTGATGGGTCCCGGAATTTTGCAAGAAGTTTTTAAATCTTCATAGTTTCATTCAAGTTATCCATGATAACTGAGAATAGCATTCATACTATATATACTATGATATGAGAAATAATTTGAAAAAGAAATCCATGGTAACTACATAGCAACTGAATAACATTTTTCTAGAACATGCATGGAAAGGGACATTTTGCGATTTGAAATTATCGTTTTCTGATTGAAAATGAAATGTAATGGGAGACAATCGACAAACTACACTTTGCCGATTGATTGAAGGTTAAAATGCACCTGAAAAAGATATAAAATAACCATTGTGTTTTGTATCTCGATTTACTGATATTCAATTTGTCTCTGTTATAGTTTTTTAAATTTGAATGAAAAATATTTAATTTCTAAGGAAAACCTTGTATATTACACATTTTTTCATAATGTGAAGAATAAAAAAGAATCTTACTTGTAAGTGTATCATTCTTCTAATAAACAAAGAACTCCATTTTTATTCAGGCTGTGATCAAAATTGGAAAATGACAAATCGGTAAGTGTTATGTTTCCACTCTCGTTATTATCTGTGTCTGATATCTGATACGTTTTGTTCTTGATTTTCTGTCAATGTATTACTGTCGTAGTGCGTATACCCTGAACATGGATCCTGATATATATTATCCATTTGAATTTTTTAGGTACCATCCAAAGAAAAATAGTTGAAGTCCTAAAATAATTTAAATAACTGCTAAAATTTATTTTCCAATTTGTTTGGTAGCAATCTCTCATTCATTTTAAAGATTCTAAATTCTATAGCCATCAAATTAAAATATGTACTAAGTACTTATTAGACATAAAAAAAACAGTGGCACTCCGGGAGTGCCGACAGAAGAGAAAACTTCAACAATTACGTGTGTAAGAATTAAAACTCGTAACACAAAAACAACTTGTAGATAAAGTCTTGGTAAAGTGCTTGGAATCTATTGTATTATGTATTATGTAGCGTATAAACTCCTATAAAAAGTTTTCACTTCAATAAGATCAACAAAAGTTAGGTATGTATTTACTTCAACAAACTGTACGTAGTGTAGTATTAATAATTGCATCCTTTTTGCACCACTCATTAGTGTCTACATGAAAAAATTGTTTATTTTGTACTTACCTAGAAAAACTACCAGGGATCAAACCAAGACAACGCTCAGAACATAATGGGATCAGTTATTGGTATATTCTCACCCAACCAAAAACTAGATTTGTTTCTTCCTTCGACGCGCACAACGTGAGACACGTTCACAACTCACCACCCACCCGCGTGTCCGTTAAAATTGATAGGTAAAGTATGAAAAGTATGCGACCACAACACAAGGGTTGTGTTGTGTATGCGACCAGCGAGCTGACGAAGACGAAGGGTCTGGACATACTAAATGATAAACATTTCCAAATTCACGCACACAAATAGCAAAAACCGTTAAAAAGAAAATTATTTGCTTAATTTGATCCTTATATTACAGATGTTGTCAAAATAAATGCTTGATTCTAGAAGATGTTTATTGATTTAGTCAAATGTTTGATAATCGTAGCAAAAATTGCATAGAATTAGCTGTATATTTGATTGTTTTCAGTAGACAAATTATTCTTTTTCTCTTCTTTTTATAAATTTCGGTGAATTGTACTTAATCTATAGAAAGGAATACATTTTATCTGAATATAATAGAAATTAAGCATTTATTTTATTGATCCCATTATAACTATAGATCAAAACTACAATAATATATTAATCTGTGTTCTGTGTTAAATTAATTATACCTAAAGGTATTTACTGCTAATACCCACAGAATTTTCTGCCATGCAATTCATTCCTAAGTGATTTTATTTGGAAATGTATGCAACAGTGAAACATGTAAGAAAATTCATTATGATGCTTGTTGAGATTATAGTAATTATGGAACTTATCGTACCAAGACCAAGAATCTCAATTTCTCAAATTGGATCTGATTGTTAAATCGGATATTAATATTTGATAAAATTATAATCCAATGATTGAGCTAAAATAATATAATCTATGAGTAAATTTCTTGCGAAAATTAAGCAGCGGAGGTACATCAATCCAGTCTTTAATGTTTGATTGGTTTAAGAAACGCGTTTTCTGTAGTTAATCTAAATATTGGTGTACTTATCAAAAAATAGATGTGATTTAGCAGTTTTAATACAAAAACAAGTAAATTGAGTCTACTGACATTAGTTTTAATTAAATGTTAATAATCATAAACGAAATTGACAAAATAATCCTAAAACACTCAGATTTGTCAGTTTTTTTCTTGTTTTGTTCTATTTTAGATTGAACTAATTTATTTGGCATAGATTAAGGAATTTCTTATTTCAATAAGTCGACTGATTCACCTTATCAAAGCATTTCTGTCCGTGTAGTGAAAGGTGTGTTCAGTATAACATCAAAAGTCAAATTGAATTTGTCAGCAAGAATGTCCAAAATTCAAATGAACATTGTCTCATAGACCTCTGAAAAAACTTTTTTTCGAGAGATAAATAAGGAGAATTCTAAAAAAAGAGGGTGTGTTATCAGCTGATTAAGATAATGAAAGCAAAAAACATAATAACACAGTCATAACTAATCAGTCCATAAACCTCTTGACGAGGTAAAAATGGGTGACACAAGTACATTCCTTATAAAAGATGTGATATCAAATCATAAGATGTATAGGCAAACACAAGTACTATATCTACTTATAATATTTTCAAAATAAAGGCCATTGCTATATTTTCACACGATATATAAGGGGAGTACTTGCGTCACCTATATTTACCTCTTCTAGAGGTTTTGGACTGATATCAGAACTTGTACAGCTTTTAAATTCTATTCTTATATACTAATGAAAAGTAATATAGATTTTTTCATTAATTTGTTAGAGCTATGCAGTATTAAAGGAAATAGAAACACTAGGAAGAACGAAAAAAAGTCACAATCACAAATAGTAAATTTAATCGCAAAAGAATACCTACTAAACTTCATACATTATAAAGATTGATACACGTCATAATTTTTATTAACTTCAAATCAAATTCAAGATGACGTGCATCAGTCTTTATAATTTATGAAGTATCTACTTTTGTTTATAGATACAAAATTAAATTATCTCTAAACGTTTCATCCGTCAATGAACATTGAATAAGCTTTAATGATAACAAACAGTGACCAATGTTAGTAATCGGTGAGTAAGTTCAATGATTTTATGAATAATAAGTTTACTCTCCAAACATGAATAGGTGAATGTTCCCTTAAATTAGTATGTATTCAATAATTCTAGGTGTTATTGATACCACTTTTTGAATGAAGTAGTACAATTCTCAATTAAATAAATGAAAATTCACTTTTCCATGTTTAGATAGTCAAATGTACCCGAAAAGTGAATAACTTATATTTTTTTATATACCGATAAAGTTATACTGGTCTCAACTAAACTATTTTCGAATATCTCATTTATGTCAATATACGAACAGTTGCGGGAAAACCAACAAACCGTCGTTAAATTGGCTTAATTATTCATCGTGTATTAGTATGTGTTGCGAAGCTAAGCCCATCTTTTTTATTCTGTATTGACAATATAATTACCAATATCGCAGAACAACAATTTTTGGTCGGTGTTTTCGAGCCTTGCTTTTCTGGCCATCGGGCTTTATATATTGTCATAGACAATACTAGTTATAATCGTGGATTTCCTAGAAAAGAGCCGGCGTTGCTAAATCCAAGAAGCGTTCCCCCACTTACGGCAACGGGGACAAAACCAGTTGCGAGCCGGCATATTTATCTTTTTAAATTGTGATTTTCTACTATGAAATTTAATTGTTTATTAAGTTAATAATGTTCCGCTTTCTTAAATTTTTTAATTTTTGTAAAAACGACTTTTACGCAAGTGTACATAAAATTGGCGGAGTCAGTAGGATTGTCAAACGGAACAACAACAAAAACCGGTCTATATCAATAGTATATTGACAATTAACGATCGCGTGAAGTCGTCGAAAAAATCGGTAAGTGTTTGTCCAGACGAAGGATCCACATCGCCGAAATTTGGAGAGCCCGGAAGAAGCCAACATTGCAGAATCCGGTTAGGTTTAAGAAGAAAGGCATTCAACACCTTTTGGTACTAAGCATATAGATGAAGCTAATTCATTTTCATTTACTTTGGTAAGCGAATTTTCTTCTCCTATATAATTTTTCTTCATATTTTTATGTTGATTTATAAGTCATTTTTTATTTTTCTACATTTTTATATATTGTAATTTATTTTAAATATTGAAAGATTAAATGCTCTGTGTATGTTAAATTTATTTATCTATGATTTTATTTATCTATGATTTGAATATTGAATGCTAAGCTCAGGGTAAGTTTTTTATTTATTTTTATTCTTTGATGGATATTGAATGTTTAGCTCAGTATATGTTTATTATTTTATTTTATTATTATTATTTTATTAATTTAATGGAGAGCATGAGAACTCTATACTCCCGTTGGGTTCCGGATTGAATTAAAGAAATATCAAATTTGCACCTTCACAAATTTTCTATGAAAATCATCTCCTCTGATAGCTGTAAATAAATTGTGTGAAACATATCAATGTGACGCCTATGGTATCAAGCCAATTCCTATATTTAGCACTTGACATGCAAATAAAACAGAATGACTCAAAATTTAGTTAACTATAATCACCAGAAGACGTAAAATTGAAAAGCATTACAGAATTTGAAGAAAATCTTATGTTAAACAAAATTATTACAACCTAAAATTACTTATTATGAGAATATATTCTTTGTTCACATGAAATTATCGATGTGAAATTGGCCAAATTAGAAATTTCTGTCTGAATTTAAAATGGTTAACCAGATAAATTTTTTTAACACTGACCTGATCACAACACTGGGAAGTTCTTGTTTGAATCTACTCCTGTATTCTCTCCTGGAAATGATGCTGGATCCCCATCTACTTGTAGAACTAACTTAATAGTTGGTACGGCAGGTAAGTTGTTAAATATTATTGAATAGCTTTGTTAAAATTTACTTATAATGTGTTAATTGCTATTATCAAAGAGTTTGAAGAGTTATTTAACGCTATAATGTGAATAATCTCTTCAACATTTATATAGCGTCCCCTCTCAATGTTCCATTCGCATGTATTTCTTATAAATTAATAATATTTGACGTTATTTTCTTTTCCAAATGTTTACTATGTTATAATTTAACGTTCACAATATGTTTCAACTTTAATTTTCAAAAATTTCAAATGATTTTTAATAAATTTTATAAAAAATGTTCACATGCGTCCATTCCACTTTGCATCACCTCACCGACTTCTTTTGTTCCCCAAATCAACAAACTCCTTGTTGTTAGCTTTGTTATTTTTTTAACAAAACACTAACAACGCTCTAGATACATAACTATATGTCCCATTTCATATTTGATATTCTGTTTAATGGCTTTATCTTATTTAAATGGTTATTTACTGTTCATTCAAAAATTTTAAAATAATTCCTTATACCTATTGACATGTGAAATACTCCTAAAATATGCCTTATTTTTACAAACAATGATTACATACATCCTACTTTAAATTCAAAATATCAATAAATCTACAATCAAAATTGTTTGAAAACCTTTTATAATGCCTTCCAATTAAATCATTATTTATCATCCAAAATTTATTCCATATAACCTTGGCCTTATATTTCATTCAGTTATCAAATTTTTAAATATCCCTATTGCTTTCCAAATTATCAATACTTCAGAAACATAAATAATTCCATGGCTGAATATATTTCTGCTATCGGCATTCCGTGCTAAACTGACATGAAGTTTAATTGACACTTGACACTATTATTTCATTTAGATAAACATGTCAATTTTGTTTGTATATTGTAATCAAATATTTTGTATATCATTATCTAGTAATATTTTTGTGTTCTTTTTAGGTTCAATGTTGGATATTACAGATGCTATATACAATTATTATTTATGCTGTTGAACAAGAAAGAGAATTTATAATTTACTAAGGAAATGAATTAAAATTTATTAATGATGTTGTCTACCTTCTGGAATTTAAGGTAAATAATTTCAATATTATTTTATTTTATTTCTACAATTATACGGAATAAGTGATATCATAGGTGTACTGTTCAACTTGAGATATATATTTTTCACATATTACTAACAGTAGAAAAGATAATTCTATCTGTTTGAAGGAAGTAATCTCCACTTATTATTTGATAAAGCTGCAAACTTTCTATATTCTTGTCTTCATTTCTTCAATACTTATTACGATAATATGTTCTAATATTTCATGTCAGACATTGAAGACCTTAGCATTTTATGTCAATTTAGAAGATAGTTGTAATTCAGATATATTGGAGATCAAAGAAATCTTGATTGTCTCGTTCAAGACTTAATTGCTTTACATCCATTCAAAAATGAAACATCATATAATTTTGGCATGTGTTGCCAAGATTGTAGATGTTTAATAGCATCAAAAATAAATGCTTCAAATATACCACCTCAAGAAAAATGTATTCGTCTAGAGTTATGATGAGTTAGCGTTAGAAACATTTATTAGTGGGCTCAGCCGCCAGTTACAAAATAACATTCGTTTAAGAAATACGGACAGTCTTGAAAAGGCAATGTCTCCAGTAGTCGAAGAAGAAAACTTCTTGTACAGTACGCGTAAAACTAATTATTGAAATTCACAAAATTTTAGACCAGTTCAGAGAATGGCACCATCAAATCCCCGGATAAATAATTTGTCAGCCTCAAGATCATCTCAACCTACCCATAGACAATACTCTCCCAATTTTAACAGAAACTTCAACGACTATAGTTCAAATCAAAATAACAATAATAATTCCCGCCATCCTAATAACAATAATTTTCCAAATAATTCTAATTATAATCAAAGATCTTTATATGTTCCTCAAAATCTATCACCTCAAAATAACAATTCATATACAAATTTCAATGAAGTGTATTTAAACAAATTTTCAGAAAAAGGTTCTAAATTAATTAGATGTACCCAATTAGTTAATACAGTAAAGGATAAAGATGAACAGATTTTGCCAATAAAAAATCATCATGAAAGTAAAAGTAACCACCTATGTATTTCTGAAACCATTGAACATTTAAAAAGAAACTATTATTGGACAGGATTACGAGACTCAGTCACAAACTATATAAATTCATGCGATATTTGCCAAAAAAAACCAAATACGCTAGGAAAAATCCATACTCGCCGTTAATGCTTACCGAGACAGCTTCAAAACCATTTCAAATCATTCATATTGATCTTTTCTTTTTTGATAACAAAATATTTTTAACATTAGTTGACTATTTTACAAAATTTGCTCCAGCATATGAGATAATATCTAAAACTGCGATTCACATTAGTAACGCTTTGATTAAATATTTTTCTTCATTTGGCGTACCAGAAAAATTAATTTTGGGTAAGGGTACAGAGTTTAACAACGAAGTAGTTCAAGAAATTTCAAAATTGCATAAAATAAAAGTACATTTTACCACTATAGGTCATCATGAAGGAAATGCTATTGTTGAACGTTTTCACTCTGCAATAATAGAACACCTTAGAATACTTAGAGAAATTTATCCTAAAGAAAATGATTATCTGATGAACTATGCTATTTTAGGTTATAACAGTTGTATACATAGTGCTACTAACTACACGCCTTTCGAGTTAGCTTTTGGGCACACGAACTCCAGAAATCCCAATAAAATATTTCTACCAACAACCTTTTATTCAGACTATACCGAAAATCATAAAAATAAGTTAGCATATGCATATGATAAAGTTAAAGAAGCACTTGAATAAAAAAAATTCCAATGGCACAGGACCAATTAGACAGGCTTATTTCAGTAACATTTTTGAATAAAACCCAAAATAAAAATTTAGATACAAAAGTAATAGAATGTTTTGAGATGTACAAAAAACCAAAGTCACATTTTGGCATCAAATCAAAAATAAAAAAAAATTCTGGTAAATTTGTGAATTTTGTAACATGTCCATCGACCTGTTCCGATGTAATATAATAAATTCCGTGTAATTTCCGCTTGCCGTCTCATTAGCCACTCCCAACCATAGAATTTAAACTGAACGTTGAGACAATTGACGTTTATCAATTTCCCCCTGTTCGCTACAAGCTGAAAATCCTCCCTTTTCCGATACCGACGTTGAAGAGAAAACACGTACTCACGTTTTCTCTTGTTCTGAAAGTTTTCTTAATTTGCTGTGGTAAGTTGAAATTTATATTTTATAATCTCTAAGCTTTATTCCATATAATCGCTGAGATTATTTTTATTGCATTTATCTCATTTCTGTTCTTTCACATATTCAGACATAAATTTCAGTTGCACGTGGTCACGGAATCATTATTTTATACCTACATATTCATTTTAAAATAAATACAAATCATTGCTTAATTTTGTGCAAATACTTGAGAGCTATTTATGTTGCAAAATATCTTTTTTCAATATAAAGAACATTTTAATTACATTTTTAAAACCCATAGAATATTCATTCGTATGAAGGATGCTGACACTACAGGTTTCAGATATATGTTTTAAAGCACGTTGTTTATTCAGATAAGAATTTTTTGACTCATAAGTTTTTCAGAACATTAGTATACTACTAATTTAGTTAAATTGTTTTTTTATTGTTTCAATATGGGAGACATATATGGTGGAAAGCTTTCAGTAAATTTTATTTTTTGAATCCAAATAACTGCCTTCCTTTTAAACCTGAAAAGCTGAACCAACACAATGTGCCCCATTACGATCAAGTTCCTACATATCCCTGATTCTTGTGTACTCTTAGGTAAGTACAGCAGCTACGTGAAAGCTACGTCAGAGCTACGTCAGAGCTACGTATCAGCTTTCATTTATCTAAGACAACTTTACCTTTGAAGACAGCTTTCATTTATCTAAGACAACTGTACCGTTGAAGACAGCTTCCATTTATGTAAGACACCTGTACCGTTGAAGACAGCTTCCATTTATGTAAGACATCTTTTCCGTTGATGACAGCTTCCATCTATCTACGACACCTTTACCGTTGAAGACAGCTTCCATTGGTCCGAGACATCCTTCACCATAGAAAACACCGTTTCCATCCACCAGAGTACCCTCAGTTAAGTACATCCTGTATTTTTTCCGTCCCTCAAACATAAATAGTTACAAACTGGCGCCCTCAAACATAAATAGTTACAATTTTCTTTAATAAATGTTTTAATGTACGATTTAGAGGAAAATGTTAGATATAAAAGTTGTAGAACGTATTAAGTTCTATGAAAAAGCTCAGTAACTTTTTTGCGTCAAATGGAAAACTAAGGAAATACGATTTTTTTTCAACTTTGACGGTTACGTGAAGATTATCAGCAGGGTCCATGGAGCGACAACGTCTGGTGCGGTGTTATTAATGGTGCTATTATCGGTCCGCACATCTTTAATGCCAATCTAATGGGTGACATGTATTTGAACTTTTTATTGAACGTTTTACCAGGACTCTCAGAAAATGTGCCTTTAGAAGTAAGAACAAACATGTGGTTTCAACAAGACGGATGCACAGCACATTATTCTCGTAATGTGCTAGATTTTTTGAACAGGCATTTTTGAACAGGCATTTTGGATTGGTAGAGGCATTCTATTTTTATGGCCACCACAGTCCCCCGATTTAACCTGCCTTGATTTTTATGTGTGGTGCCGAATAAAGGATTTGGTGTATAAAACTCGACCAACTACTCGAGAAGACATGATAGTCCGAATTTAAAACGCCATAAATAATACACCAAGAGCGGAAATTGAGGCAGCTGTCAACTCCACCCAGAAAAGATTGGACCAGTGCATTCAAAATAATGGACAAAATTTTGAACATTTACGACAAAACTAATAATTTATTTTTAACGTTTATTTTTGTAGTTCTGAGTTCTTGTTTTTAGTGTTATTGCTCCTGCTGTTGGACAGTTTTGTTAAGATTTTTTTTCCAAATATGTAAATTAGTATATTTCAAGATATGGGCGCCACATGTAAATTTGATTTTTTTAATCCAAAACCGTTTGTCTAACGAAAAAAAGTCAAAAGGTTATTTTTGTTAGCAACTAATAAATGATTACGAAAATGATTTTTATTTTGATAAAAAGCAGTGGCGTGCCATTTTTTAATGTCATAAAATTATATTTTGTTCAATATCAGCGTTTCAAAAAAAGGTAGATGAATATTTTTTTTCATTAAATTTTAGAAAAATGTATTCTCTTTTAAAATATGTAAAAATGAATATACCATTACATTTGTTTTTTTTTGAAAAAAACTCAAAAATTTGCTACCATTTCAGTTAACGCCATCTAGCGGCGAAGACGAAAGTCAAAAAGCCAAATCCAAGTAAGCGTTTTGTAGTATAAATTATGCTCTTTCACATGAGCCCAAATTTGTTACAATCGGTCAAGCGAAACGGGAGAAATCGTGGTTTGTTTAAAAAAACAATTGAACTTCCCCCCCCGCTTAATTTTGATAGATGGAACAAAACATTTTAGTCAAAAAGTGTGGGTGAATAGTCAGTAAATATGTAAATAATATCATCTATATACTTTCATTAGGCAAAATTCTATAAAAATCCCATTTTTCTACTTAGTCTTAGTTGTTACACCATCTAGCGGACGTTTGACAAATAATTTCTCTTGGCGGCTTTTATCATGATTTATTTTTTCTAAATCTATACGATCAATATATTATGAGATATGGCCGCTCGCTATCCTTAACTGATCACCCGTTACTTTTATACGCCATACTTATATTATGTGATCGGAATACCGTTCTCAGTCCACTTAAATTAGCGATATAAATATCGCATACTTTGAAATAACGATGTAAGTCGGCTCGTATTTTGGAAACAACGATCTAAATCCAACAAGTGCTGCCCACTAAAAGCGGTTGCAATTCTTTTAGCATTTTAGTAATCAATTAGCCGTCATAGGAAAATCATTATTCAATGTGTTTTTTGTTAGTTCGCTGGTAGAATGCCGTAAAAAATAGTAGTAGTGATAATTATAACAGACTAAAGGGTATCTCCGGAAATGGGGCAAAGTTGGATTTACAAAATTAAATTGTACGACTGGAAAACAAAAATAAATTGTATAAACTTAAAGCAGCTACCTTTTACAATAGAAAGCGATATGCTAGAATACAGTCAAGACAAACTGAGTTAATTAAAGTTATAACTATGGATTTTTCAAATTATCTCCGTACTCCCAATATTACCACAATTTATGTATATTATAAGAGAAGCTATTTAAAATTATAGAAGCTAGTCCTAACCGAATGCCTCACATTCCGTTGATCAAAAGCAAAATTGAATGATGAAGTGAATAAATTGACAATTTATTGATGATAGAAGAGTTTTTCTCATGAAACAAAATTCGAACGACCAAAATAGTAGCTAGGAAAACTATATTTCTTATACATTGATTTGAAACTATCAAATTTATCCTTACTTGATAAAATATTTTTCATTTCAAAGTTTTAATCACTTTGTATTTGCCCTCAATTTGTATAGATTGTGGTGAAGATATCAAGTTCACAACAAAGCACGTAGAAGATAAAACACCGCAAATATCCTGAAAGTAGACTCGGTCAATATACACAAATCCAAGCCATTTTGTTAAAAACATCCAAGCCAAGATGTGGTTATGTCTTAAATGTATTCCGATTTATTTTTCCAACCTATCCATTTTTTTATCGGCTGATAAAATTATTCTTAAATATATTTATATATATATATATATTTAGACGTCAACCAGTAATCTGTTCAGAAAATTGGATTGAAACGTTGGTATGGCGTCTCCATTTTATAAACATTTCACTTGGTCGAATTGACCCTGGACCACCATCAGGAGTTGAAAATAGACAAAATGGAAAACATTAAAATAAGCTATCGAAATCTGGAATGTGCGGAACCAGCTCTCTACATATTATCTCCTATTTTTTGGAAAAATAGCTACTACGACCTCACTTTTTTACTCCCAATAATCTGCAACTGTGCCAAATAATATTGAGAGAAACTGAGTGATAAACGTATCCCTTACTATTCACAATTCATGTTCAATAAAACATGACAATTTTCATTTATTTCCTACAGTTTCAACATAAAATATATAGACTTACTTTCCGCTGCCCATCTTGTGTATTTCCTCAAATTTTCAGCGTATAATAGACTTTGATTTTTACAAATTTCGTTACCGGAACGTACAGTAGGTATATAATTTTTAATAACACCCTCCATATTTTCCGGATCTGACACATCCACTACAACATGAGCTTTTACTTGACTGAAAAAGGAAATAATGTAATAAACCATTAGTAAGCCAAACACACTCATCTTGAAATCTACGAATGCTTAAAGGAAATCTCATTTACGAATGAAAGTCAGTTGTTCCGCTTTATAAACTTGATAATTGTTTTAAAATAATAGAAATGAAAATGCAAAAAAAAATTATCAAGTCATAGGGATTACAAGCGACAATTTTATAAACAATAATTAAATTTACAATTGTTAGCTCAAAGAACAATGGACTGTGGATTGATTCAATTAATGCAATTAGCGAATCGACAACATATACAATAAACTCCAATTTAAATGTACTTACCAAAGGTCCCGGTGTCTGAATACACTATACTATGAGTTTTCACAATCGATCGTTTGACTGATAGTGGAAGTCCTGGCCTTCGTGACACTAACTAAAGTTTATTCCAATGTATATATTTGCGAATGAAAGTAGAACAAAATAAAAAAACTTGACACACGTCGCGGTTTTTAACTGATTTTGCGGTTTTACAATGAGACATTTAAAGAGATATTTTTGAACGAACTGTTCCTCAGCGAAAACGTTAACGTTAATGACAAGAATCAAAAACTAGTCCTTTATCAAAATGTACAAAAACTCAGTTTTGAAATTTAATGAAAATAATCCATGAGCGGCGCGCCGAATTTTATCGAAACTGAGAGGGTGGCGCGAACATACCGCCCACCAAAATTGGAATGGTTGTCCAGTTTTAGCACTAGGGAAATAAGCGAAACTTTTAGAAAATGGAGGAACTACTAAAGAAGGTTACCCTGTGTGTTAACAAACAAGATACAAAAAATAATACAAACAAAAAAAATGAAATAAAGAGAAAATCATTCCGAAAAGGGACTAGGCTTGTTAACGGGACGTGTAAGAAGGCCAGTGGGAGTTTGAAGGACGACAACGCGTGAAACACATACCGTCTTGGCCGTACTCAGTTCAGCAATGCGATCCAGGGGCCAAGATAAGGGAGAAGTGTTAATTCCCTTCAATATTACAACGTCGCTCGTTTTGAGCGGATGAGCCCATGAAGTCCACTTAGTACGTTGAGTCAAGGTATTAAGGTATTCCCGAGACCAACGATGCCAAAATGATTGTGAAATCTGTGAAATTGTCTTCCAAAGGGAAGTTAAGGAAATGTCCTCCGAGAGAGGGATTTCAGGTCTTGATAAGAGAGGGACACAAATAAGAAAATGACCTGGACTGAGATACATGGATGCTTCATTGGGGTCTGAGGACAATGAGCATAGAGGTCGACTATTGAGAATAGCTTCGATTCGCAAAAAGAGTGGCATACTCCTCCGCGGTAAAGGTTAATTCAGCACACAAGCGATATAACAAATTCTTGACAGATTTGACGGCTGCTTCCCACAGCCCGCCAAAGTTAGGGGCAGATGGAGGATTAAAAATCCACTTAATTTCGCGCTGCGACAAAGTACTCAAGATCTCGTCATGCTGAGTGTGGAGGAAATGATGAACTTCTTGAATGTGCCTGTTGGCACCAATAAAGTTCCTACCTTGATCGGATAAGAAAGAATGAGGAAGACCTCTACGAGCGATAAACCTATCGATCGCTGCTATGAAGACGTCAGTAGGAAGTTCGGAAGCAAACTCCAAATGTAAAGCCTTAGTCGCGGTACAAACAAAAACGCATAGGTAGCCTTTGGTAACGGTGGCTTTACGGAGACGAGAAGCACGAACTTGAAATGGTCCGGCATAATCAACACCTGTGTGAAGAAAGGGTCTACCTGGCTGAACTCGACAAGGGGGTAAATCGACCATGATTGGCTGAATAGTGGTAGCTCGAAAGCGATGACAAGTGAGGCATTGGTGAATCACTTTACGTATAAGCTGACGTAATACTGAACGCGGATTAAAGCTTTACACGTGGTGGGTCCAGCGTACAAGGCGGTTAAATAATAGTGCTTGCATATGAGCATAGAGAGGTTAGCTGATCGGGGCAATATTATTGGATGTTGTGCATTATAATTTAGGTGAGTTTTTGAGTCTACCGCCCACCCTGAGGACCCCATGGTCATCAAGAAAGGGGGTCCATTTGCAAAGAGAATTAACTGTCTTAATGAATCGTAGTTCCGCAGAACATCATCAAAATGTTGTAACTGCGTACGCAAGATGATTGTACGTAATGCATCTTGTAATTCAATAACGCTCAACGGACCTAAGAGGGGAGGTTTAGAATAATTACGGGATCTACAATTGAAAACGAAACGTCGAATCCAAGCAACAACTCGTTGCATACGTGTAAAGGAAAAGAATCGTAGAGAGAATTCTTCAAATGAGGGATCAGGTTGAACAGTGATAAGTGCTAGGGGACTCGGTTTAAATTCTAATAAAGATTTGGAGTTCAATTTGGTACTGCGAAAGGGGATAGGCCATTGCTGGTGGTAATCGGTCAATAGCGGTGGACCTCGAGTCCATAAGTGAAATATCTTATCTTGAAGAAAATTAGAAGCAGATAACCCACGTGAAGCCATGTCTGCGGGATTGAGAGCAGAAGGACAGTGGGACCACGTTAAATTAGGAGGTGAGTGACCTACAATATGAGCAATTCGATGTGAAACAAAAGTTTTGAGAGTGTGTAACCATGTAAGTACTATTTCACAATCCGAAAACAGTCTGATATCAGATAACGGTTTCGGGTACCGAATATACAAAACCGAATTGATTAGATCAATTAAAAGTACTGCGGCGCAAAGTTCAAGTCTAGGGATAGAGAGTCTTTTTAATGGGGTAACACGAGTTTTGGACTTCCACAGAAAGGAATGACGCGAGTTAGCGGATTCGAAACATATGTACACCACTGCAGCATAAGCAAGAGATCAGGCATCCGCGAAACCTATCAGGTGTATTTGATCCAAATATTTGTTAGGAATGACACAACGAGGAAGATTAAATTTGGCGATACGATCAAGATTATTGATAAGATGGTTCCAACGTAATGCAATTTCAGAGGTAACTGGTTGATCCCAATCAAGTTTAGCGAGCCATATTTTCTGGATGATAATTTTAAAGGAAATGACGAGAGGAGACAAAAATACATTTGGGTCATATATTTTAGCTAAAAAGGAAAGCATGTTACGCTTAGTACAAGCAGCTTGAAAAGGTTGAACTCTGAATACAAAGCAGTCTCGAGATGGTTCCCAATTCAAACCTAAAACCTTTAACGAATTTTCCTCATCATTAAACTGTAGAGGAGCTTCTAAATGGCTAGGAGGCAAGTCTCTAAGAAGCTGAGGGTGACTAGACGACCATTTGCGTTGTTCAAACCCTCCAGAAGAAAGTAATTGTATTAACTGCATTTGAAAATCCAATGCGGATGCAATGTCGTCCGCACCGGAAATGACATCGTCAACATAAACCTGGTTTAATAAGGCTTGTGAAGCTAAAGGAAAACGATGTCCTTCATCTTGAACGCGTTGCTGGAGATTGCGTATGGCAAGAAAAGCGGAAATAGCTAAGCCATAAGTTACGGTGTTGGGCTCAGCTTCTTGTTCAAGAAGATTGACTTTGGGTTTCCAGAGGATATGCTGCATGTGACGATCTTGTTCATGTACCAGAATTCGTCGATACATTCGTCGAATGTCGCAGCAAAGAGCAATTCGAGAAAGTCGAACATTGAGTAATATGTCTGATACAGCTGACTGTAACTTGGGTTCTTTGATGAGGCAATCATTGAGAGACAGACCGGAAAAGTCGGGACTAGATGCATTGAAAACTACTCGGATTTATTTGCCATAATTTGTAAGTTTAGTTACTACATGATGGGGAATAATATACTGAGTGGGTTGCAGAGACTTGGACATGTGTCCTAATTCTAAGTATTCTTGTAGAAATTGTTCGTATTCCAATTTGAGTGATGGAGTCTTATCAAGACGTTTGATAAGTTGAATAAGTGGATAACGAGCAACCTTCTAGTTAAAGGGGCCGCGTTTGGTTTGATCGGCAGAGAGACTGAATATTTCTTCTTCATTTCGTTATTGAGTGGCGATGAAATGATGCTCTGCTAAAATGTCTGACAAGTAGAGAAACCACTGATGGGTTTATGTCAATATGATTTGGAGAAAGTCTGGACAAAATTTGTCATACAATAGTACCAGGAGAGGTAGAGAAATGTCTGCCAATGCCTGATACGGGAACTGGCAAATCGTGAATCTTTTGACTCAACTGGTTAGATAAACGCTTTGAGATAAAGGAGAGTTGTGATTCGGGGTCAATAACTCCCCGTACGGGAATGTAACCTTTGCGCTCATCTAAGATGCGTCCACGAAAGGTACCTAAAAGTGACGCTACAGGCGTTGAGGTCGCACAACTAAACGAGAGCGTGAAAGCAGATGCGGGTTGTTCGACAGATGAGGTAGATGCAATATTGGATTCATGATTGACCTGTTCCGAGGTGCGATTGGACGCGGAACTATTACCTGAATTGTCTAATTGAAAAGGGTGCGAGAGAGTATGATGATTACGAGAATTACATTTACGGCAGCCAGATGTAGATTTACATCGTGATTTCAGGTGGGAACCTAAACAGTTGAATCAACGTTTGTGTTGCTTGATGAACTCGATCTTTTCATCTCGAGAAAGAGGAAAAAATGCGGAACAGGAGGACAATGAGTGTGCCTTGTGACAAAATATACAAGACAGGATTTTTGAATCGGAATGAACAGAACGATGTGAATTTGAATCTGAAGAATTTGAATTACGACTGGCAATGAATGAATTTGATCTAGAAGCGACCGTGGTACGAGTATTGGGGTTAGAATTTGCGGAGGTAGAAATTATTTCCAATGTTTTGATCTGATGTATTACGAATTCCAACAAATCATCAAATCGCGGAACTCCTTCTGAAAATAAACTCCTTCTGAAGATTGTCGATCTTCGAAGGCTTTAGCGGTACGTGCATCAAGATTATTTAATGATAAAGTTAACAAAATGAAGTTGACTAGATCATCGATGGATAATGCTTTAATAGCCTGTACAGAATCTTTATGCGTCTCGTGAAATGTTTCAAATTGCTGAGTGAATTAGAAGAAATTGGATTGAATTTTAGAATTTTATTTAAATAGGCTTGAGCTATTCTGCGGGGAGATTGATATCTGTTGACCAGGGCCGCATAAGCTAGTTCGTAATTTTCACATGTTAGCTGTAAGCTACAAACAACTGAGAGAGCACTTCCGCTCAGGTTGGTGCGTAAGAAATGGAACTTTTCGATAAGGGAGGGAGACGTGTTATTATGTAATAGGGATTGAAACAGTGCGAAGAATTCAGGCCATTTCTCAATATCACCAGAAAAAGTCGGTAAATGAAGTTTAGGTAATGCAACATTACTTTTAGAGCTCGGACTGACGCTGATGACAGGAGTAGTAGTTGGAGTCGGTTTTTCATTACTAAGTTGTACAAACTTAGCTCTTATTTTAAAAAGAATGGAGCGAAAAGCATTGGAAGGTGCTTCTGTATCGACGTTATCCGCTGGGAATAGGAGACAGTTGAGATCACTGATCTTATCATTGAGAAGTTTAAATCATCTTGCAATCGCGCGGTTTCATCATGATATACCTGCGCAACAGCAATTTGTTCATAAGTGCAATATTTAACTGCATCCCAGCTGCTAGTAGCGTCGGAGAAAATCGTTTGTCGCCTTCCTATGTATTGCATCATTAATTTACGATTATCTTCATCAGCAGCCATTTTGATAAACGTAAATTAACTTACAATGAAAAAGAAACAGTTGATAAAAAATCAGAAATGAAAGATATAAACAACTCAAGAATAAATTTAATAGTTTGAGAATGTATCGTCCTGCCCCGGTAAACGTAAAAATGTTTTGAGCGCGGTTAATCACTAATTAATTAACTCGTGATCAAGAAGATAAAATTTATTGAATCAAAAACCAGTGTATAGACGACAACAAATTCAATAATGAAACAATAATTTGACAATGATGAAAAAACCAGTTAAATTACTTCTAGTTTTTATTCAACATTTTAAAATAAAACAAATTTTTAATGAATTCAAAAAATGCGGTTTTGATAGATATGAAAATATTATTCGCAGATATATGTCGACTTGCTAACTGCAATATAGAACAATAGATCCGTCTCGTACTGGTCCAAAATGTTAGCTCAAAGAACAATGGACTGTAGATTTATTTAATTAATGCAATTAGCGAATCGACAACATATAAAATAAACTCCAATTTAAATGTATTTACCAAAGATACCGGTGTCTGAACACACTATGAGTTTTCACAATCGATCGTTTGACTGATAGTGGAAGTCCTGGCCTTCGTGACACTAACTAAAGTGTATGCCAATGTCTATATTTACGAATAAAAGTAGAACAAAATAAAAGAACTTGACACACGTCGCGGTTTTTAACTGATTTTGCGGTTCTACAATGAGAGATTTAAAGAGATATTTTTGAACGAACTGTTCCTCAGCGAAAACGTTAACGTTAATGACCAGAATTAATAACTAGTCCTTTATCAAAATGTACAAGAACTAAGTTTTGAAATTTAATGAAAATAATCCATGAGCGGCGCGAACATCGATCAATATTAAATACGATGGAATGGTTTTGAATCATCGGTTCGATTATACACCTGGATTCACAAAACGAACTTAAAACAAGGGGAAGAAAACTAGAGCTGATATTGATAGTAGACCGGGGTAGATAATTTTAGAAATGGTAAAAAGTGAAAAAAACTATAGTAGGATGATACCCATTGGAAAAGGTTGAGAATATAATAAACATGAAATGAAAAATAAATTACGGCCGATCTGAGGTCGGGAACGGGGAGGGTGTGAGTTTTTAAGGGTAAAAAACGGTTATTCTCGATTTCCGGTAAAACTGTAAGTCCTATGAAAAAAGTTGAATAGCAAAATTGTAGTTAATAAGAAGATCTACAACTTTTGTATCGACACTTTTTTCACATAACCTCAAAATTTATGTGAAAAATTCGAATAACCGAGTTTTTGGTTTTTTATTTTTTTCTTTGGCAAAAATTTTTATTTTTTCACCAAATTTGATGAAAACTTACCTTTGTTTGTTCAAAACATACAGTAATTTTTTTGATTTAAAATATTCATTTTTTCACCTTATTTTGACTTAATATCGAAAAAGCACCCTAATTTTCAATCGAAACTTCTCAAGTCAAAATATCTGCTTTTTTAAAAAAGTTTGTGTGTTTTTTGTTTGTTGAAATCTCTACTTTCTGATGGTATAAAAAAATATACATTACTATGGTAAATGTTCTCAGAACATGCAAATAATGGAAAAAACTCGAATCAGAAGAATTTTTTTCAATCATTATGTATAATTTCGAGCTATTTATTGAAATTTACACTTTAGTTACTCGAAAAACGTAAGATTTAATGTTATATTGATAGAAAATATTGCTAATCGAAATATACTACTATAATGAACAACCAAATAAGTTAATAAGGTTAATATTTAATAAGACATCTACATTATTTTGAGAAAGTTTTCTAATCTTCTTTAAAATATATGCGTAGAGACCTATTTATTCCTATTTTAAGATAACTTATATACCTGACTGACCTTCGGAAAATGTTAGCCCGTCAAAATGTCTTTCATAGAGCAGCGGGGAAGGGGCTAGGAAGGTATGGAATATGAAGACTATACACAGACTACATACAGTGTATAGTCTCCATAGTATGGGTCTTACCACCTTTTATTTTCTAGCAGCTGTAAAAACCGTTAGCCAGTATTCGAGATACAGAGCAGTGAACAACAAAGTTCGTAAAAAAACACGTGCTGGCTAAATTACTTGAAGAGAATTGTGACAAATTAACTTTAAAAGATATAAAAAATGGATTACAATGAACCAATTAAGATTTCAAAAATATAAATTGGCAAGAATTGAATCTTCTTTCATATTGGCCAATCTCCCACCCACAGAAAGTACAGCAGAACATTGTTACAGGGAATATTATCAGCTTCAGACTTGGCTGGGTAACGAACTGACAGCAACAGGTTGGGGCTGGAATCAACAACAACAAGGAAATAATTCCGGAAATATCGCTTAAAACTATTTGCTGCAGCTGTGAAACTGGATGTAACAGTTTAAAATGTGGCTGCCGAAAACATGGTTTGAAATTTATGCTCAAATTGTCATGGTTCTGAAACATGCTCTAATGTGGAAGAAAAAATTTACGAAGAAGTTGATGATTCGGATGAAATTGTGGATGAAGAATCAATGCAGACCTGAAATAATCTTGAAGACGAAGACGGTCTTGGAGATTTCGAAGATCCACTAGAATCGGGAAGGTTTGTCGAATCTAACGATGAAGAAATGCCATCAAAGAGACAACAACTAATGAAGAAGTAATTAGAATGCAAATAAGGTATTTATAAATAAAAATATTATTGTATTTGAAAATATTATAATAAATAACGTCATCAGTAAAAAGTATTTAAATTCAGTAGTACGATTTGCATGTATATTTATCTGTTATGAGATTTTCTATGACTGTAATGAGAATTTAATAAATCAACTCTATTACTGTCAAAAAATTGCAGCAGTCATATTTTTTAGATGAAATCCTTTTTAAATCCTATTTTAATATTTAGAACAACTATTTTCGCATGTTTATTGCAATTTTGATGATTTGTGGATTTGTAATTTTTTTAATCAATATAACATGGAATCTTACGTTTTTCGAGTAATTAAAGTGTGATTTTCAATAAATATCTCAAAATTATACATAATGATTCAAAAAAAAACTTCGGATTCGAGTTTTTTTCATTATTTGCATTTTCTGAGAACACTCACCATAGTAATGTACATTTTTTTCATACCATAAGAAAGTACAGATTCCAACAAACATAAAACACACCAATTTTTTTAAAAAAGCAGATATTTTGACGTGAGAATTTTCGATTGAAAATTAGTGTGCTTTTTCGATATTAAGTCAAAATAAAATGAAAAAATAAATATTTTAATTCAAAAAAATTACTGTATGTTTGGGACATATAAAGGTAAGTTTTCATCAAATTTCGTGGAAAAATAATTTTTTTTTGCAAAAGATAAAAACAAAAAACCAAAAACTTAGTTATTCGAATTTTTCACATCAATTTTGAGGTTATGTGAAAAAAAGTGTCAATACAAAGTTGTATATCTTTTTATTACCTAAAACTTTGTCATATAACTTTTTCTCATAGGACTTGCAGTTTTGCCGGAAATCGAGATTAATCGTTTTTTACCCTTAAAAACTCACACCCTCCCCCTTGCCGACCTCAGATCGCCCGTAATTTATTTTTCCTTTGATGATTTGTGGATTTGTAATTTTTTTATCAATATAACATGGAATCTTACGTTTTTCGAGTAATTAAAGTGTGATTTTCAATAAATATCTCAAAATTATACATAATGATTCAAAAAAAAACTTCGGATTCGAGTTTTTTTCATTATTTGCATTTTCTGAGAACATTCACCATAGTAATGTATATTTTTTTTATACCATAAGAAAGTACAGATTCCAACAAACATAAAACGCACCAACTTTTTTAAAAAAGCAGATATTTTGACGTGAGAATTTTCGATTGTAAATTAGTGTGCTTTTTCGATATTAAGTCAAAATAAGGTGAAAAAATGAATATTTTAATTCAAATAAATTACTGTATGTTTGGGACATATAAAGGTAAGTTTTCATCAAATTTCGTGGAAAAATAATTTTTTTTTGCAAAAGATAAAAACAAAAAACCAAAAACTTAGTTATTCGAATTTTTCACATCAATTTTGAGGTTATGTGAAAAAAAGTGTCGATACAAAGTTGTATATCTTTTTATTACCTAAAACTTTGTCATTTAACATTTTCTCATAGGACTTGCAATTTTACCAGAAATCGAGATTAACAGTTTTTTACCCTTTAAAACTCACACCCTCCCCCTTGCCGACCTCAGATCGCCCGTAATTTATTTTTCCTTCCTTTTTTGTTATATTATCTACCTTTTCCAATGGGTTTCATCCTACCATAATTTTTTTTCGTTTCAAAAATTATCGACCCTGGTCTATAGGTAGTAGAATGGCAGAACAATAATACTTCCTCATGATATCATTGTTCAAAATTAACATTGAAATAAACCACAAAATGAGATACAAAGAGTATCGAGATTCGTACATTCCCTGCTGCCAACTTCTCAAGTCATGGCAATATGAATTTCTATAAGGTAAGACGTAAATTCACGTGCCACAAGTGTTCTACAACAAAACTTTTCCTTTCTAAATTATTAATCCGTGAAATATTGGTAGGTACCTTTATTTTCTAAAAAATTAAATTCCAATTTTTTCAAGTTGTACCTTTCACAATTAGAAAATGGAAACATTTTGAGTAACCTTACGGGAGTTTTTAAATATAGTTTCTGCAGTCCGTTGGTTTCTCAAAGTCTCCTGAACCATATCTCCTGTATTTTTGTGTGAGGGGAAATTTTGAACCACTTTTTTCACAATTCCAATCTTCAAATTGGAAGATCCTTGAAACCAATTACGAGACCAGAACGTTACTTACATCACTCCTAGATTTTCTAAGAGTGTTAGGCAATATATTACGACGAGCAGACGCCGTGGTGATGAAGCATGTACCCTGATTTTCGCAAATGAAGAACGCCTCAATATATTTGGAAGAAGAAAATTGCAGATCTTTATAACGCCCCAAACATAATTCAAGAAGCTTAAGCAATACGACTGGAGTGGACTGAACATGTAAGGCGACAGACATAACCTTATAATTATAGGAAGAATCTCAAACTGATGAAAGACCTGTGGGACGTCCGAGGCTCCACTGGAGAGACCCTATTAGATAATATCTTAGAATGCTCAGAATAGGAAATGAAAGTAAAGCAGTAAGGTGAATGTTCCTATTATCGGCCATGTCCACTTTGCCTTTGGTCTCGAATACCCTCAAATGATTTGCGTTTACAAAATCAGTTGCATTGTAAACGTCGTAGTGTGCAGTATCGATTTTGTTAGTCAGGTAAGCTAGTGAAACGACTCATTTAATTCATTTCTTGAACTCGATGCTATACGAAAAGAACTCGTTTTATCACAGTATTCCATATATGTTATTTGAAATTATCATTATCCAGTTGAAAAATTATACTAAGAGTGCTTTTTTTATGGAATATTGGGTGGCCGATATTAGGGACACGAATTTGTAATATGTCCCAGTTATCGTCATACTGGTCGGTGATTGGAACAATGTATCATTAATGGACATCTTGTTAGAACTTCATTATCATAAACAATTTAATTATAAAATTTAAGCCAATACGTTCGTTTATTTGTCTTTTTTCGTGTGACCAGTTATCGACATACCAATTTCCAAATAATAAGTTCAATAAACTGATATCAAATCACCGGACGATAAAACGGACAAATCTATGCTGATAATTGGGACATAGTTGATTTCACCAATTTTTTTTAATATCAATAGGTGCTCTGGTGAAAAATATGCACAATATGGTGCGAAGATAGATGAGTTTTATGTAATATTCTGCATGAAGATTATTTGGTACCCTTCCATTTCAGGTTCAATATGTCAAAACGGTTGAAATATTCAGAAAAAAACTTGCTGGATGCTATGAAGGCAACAAAAAGTGGAATGTCCATTCGAAAAGCAAGCATTACATTCAATGTTCCCAGAAGTACTCTGATGGATAAGTTAGGAGGTAGAGTTACCATTGAAAGAAGAATTGGACCGAGTACTATTTTGTGTTCTGAGGAACAGGGCTACTTGGTCAAGTGGGTAATGAGCTGTTCGAAAGCAGGATTTCAAGTTACGAAAACACATTTGACTGATAGTGTTCAGCTTCTGATGAGAGAACTGAAAAGAGAAAATACATTTCCCGATGATAGACCTTCACGACATTGGCATGAGGCATTCATGAAGAGACACCCAGAAATTGTTCATCGAGTTTTCCAAAATTTCTCAGGTCAATGATCTAATGTAAGTGAGGTGAAAATCAGACAATGGTTCAAGGAAGTTTCCGATTATTTGGGAGAAAATAAGACCAGCATCGATGATCGTTGGAGAATTCAAAATTGTGATGAAACGGCGATGTACCTGTGTCCAAAGGAAGAAAAAGTTTTTACCGAAAAAGAACAAAAAACAGTTTATAATGTAGCCTTCAATGATGAGAAGGAGTGCTTAACGACACTGGTTATGTGCAATGCTGCAGGTGAACTACCACCTCCCTTAGTAATGTTTTCCTATAAAAGAATCCCAAACAATATAACGCAAAAATTTCCCAAAACTTGGGCAATCGGCAAGTCAGAAAATGGTAGGATGACTGGAGATTCATTTTTCGAGTACATAGCCAATATTTTCTTCCCCTGGTTGACGAAAAACAAAATAGAACTGCCAATTATTTTATATGTAGATGGTCATACATCTCACCTCACTATGCGGCTAAGTAACTTCTGTTCGGAAAATGGAATCATTTTAACAAGCCTTTATCCTAGTTCCACCCACATTCTCCAGCCTCTGGATGTTGCTTTCTTTCATCCTTTAAAAATGGAGTGGAGAAAACAAATCACTAGATGGCGCATGGAACATCTAGGAGCCAAATTGTCCAAAGTACATTTTGCACCATTGTTCTAAAAAACCTTTGATAATATGATAGACAGATTACTCAGCATAATCAAAAATGGCTTTCTTGCCTGCACCCTTTCAACCCAAACAATATAAAGTGCGAAAAGTTCTTTGAATCGATTGTAATCCGCAAAGAGCCAAATACAAAACAAATCAAAGCTCTTTTGAATTTTTTTGAAAGAGAAAACGGAGTTAAAATTGGCACTTTTAAATCATCTGGAAATATATGGCAAGGTGATATTGAAGATAAAAGTCTATTTTACTTCTGGCAGTCACTTAAGAAACGTATTCGAGATGACGATAGTAACAATGCTGAAGAGATACCCGATCAGTCTCCTCCACCATCAACCCAGCCAATATTAACTGCAGCTGCTGAGGAACAAGAAGCGAATGGCCAGCTCCATGAAAGCACGATTTTCGAAAGCCCCAATATTCTAAATAATTAGGAAAACATTTCTATCACAGGGGTCACTCAGCCTCCTATGATAAACGATGAAAATATCCATACTGATTATTTAAATACTTCTCCAAATAGTGAGAAAATTGTAGAACGATCCGACTTCGTGGAGACGCTCCCAAAATTAAATGGAATTACACATTCCCATGCTACAATTGATATGCATGTGGCGAAGGAATTTCCTACAATACTCATTCATACAGACATCCAAACAGCTAGAGATACTCCCTCAAATAGTGATGCAATTGTTGACCGACCCATTGTGATAGAGTACCTTTCGAATGAAACTTCATGTTTCCCTGATAAAATTGATGAACATGCGGCAAAGAAATTTCCAGACGATGTCAGTGTAGAAAACGATACTACATATGTGAACCTACCATCTTTGAACTTCAGTAATTTAAGTGATATCAGTGTAGCAGCTGAAGATTTGAACCTAGACGTTCTCCTCAAAAATCCTATATTATTTGCTGAGAACGATCAATCATCTCAGCCTGGATTTACCGGAGAAAAAATTTTTAACTATTCAATTCTGGAAGCCCAGAAATATCTACAATAGTCCGTGATCCCAATATTGCCCCCACAAATTCAACGGAATACCTCTATAAAAAAGTCAACAACAGAACTCCTCCTCAATCAGAATCCATTATATTACCAATTATTGAGTCACAAAATGATTCCGATCAAGAAAACATTCCAACGCCATTCAAAAAAGTATTTTTTTGGAAACCAAAAATTGGCGAAAAGGAAAAAGTGAAGCGGAAGCTGAAGGAAAAAATTCCTGCACTTGCTTCTTCTGAGAAATGGAAAGAATTTAATAATAGAAAAGAAGCGAAGAAAGAAAAAGATGAAGAAGAAAAGAGAAAACGAAAAAAACAATGATTGGAAAAAAATAAACAGAGAGAAGAATTAAAACTCAAAAAACAGTCTGAAAAAAAGAATAATGGAAAAACTAAAGCCATTGCAATTGCAAATAACAGAGAAAAAAACATTTTTTTCTTCCGATACTGAAATCGAAAATGTTTTGACAAAACCTGATCATTTGAAGTTCGATATCGGAGACTACGTGATTATCATGTACGATGATTCCCGTTTTCCTGGCCTGATTATTAGTGTAATTAAAGAAAATGAGGAGGAATTTGTTGTTAAAACGATGACCAAAAGCGGCACTGACTGAAGATGGCCCAATAAGGACGATATCCTTTATTATAGAAGGGATGAAATAGTTACTAAAATTTCAAAATCAAAAGTCCTGAATAAAAGAGGTGTGTATGAAATTTCAGAAATTAAAAATTAAAATATTCGTTACTACTATTGTGTGCCAAAGAGTTTTCATAGATTGTGTTTCATTATCAAAGAATTTATTGAAAAGCGTCTTTTATTTTCGATGTCATGAAAAAAGCGGACGATAGTTGGGACGTAAGTATGCCGGTGACTAGGACATAACGTTTTAGGAGTGGTCGATAATATGGACAAATGTGTTTATTCCTATTAATTGTTCCAGTTTCTTTCAATTATAAAATTTATTTCTTATAACGTACCTTTCAATAAATAGTTGATCGATTTCACAAATATCATCATGTGAGAAAAGACCAAGAAACAACATTTGTGCAGCTTTTTGAAGTTGACGAATGTTTTTAAGCGGCCGATAATTGGGCCACTTCCCTTAGTAGACAGGTGCCGGCAAATCGTAGAGTCGGCTAGAATATCCATCAGAGATTGTAACGCCACGGAGTAGTATGTATGTTAATGTTAATCACAAAATTATTGCTTCAATCAAAATAATAAATTCATTGGGAACCTTGTACCACATTAGCGACAATACAATATGTCCCCCTACTCATAGGTAAAACTTTTTTATTAATAATTTTAGAAAAAAAAGTTATACCTCATAAAAAGTTCTGCACTATCTAAGACCTAAAATACAGTCATCAAATATCAAATTTTTTAGTCGAATACGAGGTTTGCCAAAAAATATGAGTTTTACTCAAGAGTAAAGTACCTTTAAATTTGACAATATCGAAAAATAGAATTTGAAGACACATAAAAATGGCAGCGTTATTAACTGATGAAGAGAAAATAGATATTGTTTTGATTGTGGAAGATTACTATAAAACGCATAGAGAAGCAGCAAATATTTTAAATAATAAACATCCCAATAAAAATTAAACCCAATCAACTGTAACGAAAATAGTAAATAAATTTTTAAGAACTGGAAGTATTAAGAAGAATTTCAATGGAAAACGTCGAAAACTGGTTGCTGATGAGAATACGCAGTTTGATGTAATGCTGTCTGTTGTAGCAAATCCAAAATTGTTATTTCGCAAAAGAAAGTCGTTACAACAAAATATAAGTTAGAATACACTGGTAAGAAACTAAATAAATACAAACCAAAGATCGTACACATATTGAAAGAAAGGGGTTATGATATAATTTTTTCCGATGAGGCGACATTTTCGTCAAATGGAACTGTCTCGTCGCAACATTGTCGCTGGTGGTCTGAGGAAAATTTCAATATTGTATTAATGTATCATAACCAATATTCGTTTTAAGACGAACGTGTGGTGTGGCATTTATAATAACAAATTAATAAGACCTTTTTTTTCGCGAATCTATGAATGCCGAACGTTATTTACAGTTTTTACAAACTCATATAAATAAATTCATGGACGAACTACCCTTAATAGAACGTCAATGTATTTGGTACCAACAAGGCGGTGCCGCATGCCACAGTACAATACATGTTAGGAACTATCTTGAAAATTTGTTTCAAGGAAAAGGTGATTACTTGATTTCTTTTCATGGGGTTACCTGAAACAAAAAGTTTACCAGAAAGTTCCATTTCAAGATATTGACCACTTGGAGAGGATAATTTTAGAAACATGTCAAGAAGTTTATCCTCAAATGATACGGAATGTATTCCGTGAATTTCCCAATACAACGATTGAGTGTATTGAACGAGAAGGTGAATATGTCGAAGCATTAGTATGAGTGAAAATCAAATTTGTAACAGTTGATTTACTTCTTATAACCAAATTAAAAGTATGAACTATTTTTCTTGATAATCTATTAGAACAACGATAACATGTTACGATTTCTATCATAATGGAGACTGAATCCACCCAAAGAAAGAGTTGTAACTTACCGAAGATTGATTCTATGATGGGGCGAGCTTCTTTTCTAGTAACATGAATTTTTGTGCAGCGAAGAATAACGTGAAAACGTCTTTGTAAGTACTTATAATTTTACTTTATTAAAAATGAGTATGACAGCTTACTCATTTTATATACTCTGTTACCATATTTAGAACTACTTACCATATATATCAACGAAATAAAACTAGCAATTAGCTCTGTAAACACACTACTAAGGAATAATTGACTTTTTGTTTTTGTCACTTAACCAAAAATATCTAAAATGATTTTAAATTTATATTTGTAGTTTATCAGAGCTTACAACTTACATTAAAGTGATCTTCACAAAAATAACTGGTACTTGTTGTCAATGAAGGTGTATCTCGCCTAGCAAGCATCTCTCCCAATTTGTGGACTTTTTGAAACGGTAATGAAAAGTTTTTGTGGTGTTCTGATTGACGAATTTTTGCGTATCGGCACTGCACTGCATTTTTAAGATGACATATTCATTTTTCAGTTTTTATTTAAATTATTCGTAAGAACTCAGTCAAGATCAGTTACAGTTGAATTATTGGATCTTTACCCGTGCGTCATTAATATCTGATAACATAACCGACATAATTATTAAGAGGCATATCTTTCTATTAATAGTGAAGAACAGAACAACATAATTTGACATTTGTCGGTTATGTTATCAGATAAACCCTTATTATCCTAGCGTTGCATATATGCAACGGCTTTTTCTTGAAGTTTACGACATTTCTGTTGAGAAACTTTTGAATTTGGTGAACAGAGGTCGCCGTAAATTGCAATGGCGCCATTGTGGTTATTTGTTTATGACCACTGGTTAGCTTATGTTGAGATCTAGGGTGAAATTTTTGGTATTTTATTGAATTGTGTTCTGAAAATTTGAAGAATATGGACGTCCGATTTGAGTGAGTACATTTTTTCGCTAGTTAAGTGCTTTTTTTATATATTTGATAAATGGTGCATTTATATTGGTGTAATATATCCTCACAATTAGTGAACGGAATAAACAGGACTGGTTTGTATATTTTTTTGTAGTCGTAAAGTTACTGGTTGCATATATGCAACGCTAGGATAATAGGATACTGTGTATACACTAAATGTGAACGGAATAAACAGGACCGGTTTGTATATTTTTTTGTAGTCGTAAACTTACTTGTTGCATATATGCAACGCTAGGATAATAGGATACTTTGTTTACACTAAATGATTTATTTGAGATTATTGGTAATTTGGACAAATAAACACCCAACTATAGATTTATTGCTAATGTTTCGTCGGCTACAATCTTCTTTGTATCATCGAAGCCACATACGACATTCGTTTTCTCTTCTATCTTTTAATTCGCGGGTCAGTATTGACCATACTTTTTTATTTGAGAAAAGGACTGCCACTAGAGGAGGCTTTACGAATTGCATTTGAAGATGATGAGAATTCTAGTGTTTCTATTGAAGCTATATCTATTGAACCACCTGAGGTGAACATACTAACCGATGTGGAGTCTGGGGATGAAGAAATTGATTTCGATTCGGATCGACTTCCTGGGAATCAGCTCCGTTCACAGGCTGAAATAAAATTATGTAATAACTAACGAATTCGCAAGGAATATCAAGATGTGGAAACGATTCAGTATATGAAAGAGATTCAGGATGTGGCAGCTATTCAGGATGTAGAAGTCGCCCAGGATTCAGAAGCAATGCAGGGTGAGGAAGCAACAACAAAGTCAAAAACAACTAGGAATAAACGACAAAACATCACTCATTTGTGGACATCTGGAGATTTGCTGAATACAGAGGATAATTTTGTATTTCCCTGTGATTTCTCTCAATTTGAGCATTTATCACCAGTTGAAATATTCTAACTGTTTTGGTGTTATGAGCGTATTGCGTACGTGAAAGAAGAATGTCGAAAATTTGCACTATTCAAAAATTGTCCAGATCGCAAAATCACTGCTGATGACTTAAAATGCTTTCTTGCTATCTTGATATTGACTGGTTATGATGTAAAGCCAGGGAAACGATTTTATTAGGATAGCGGATTAGATATGGATAATCTACTAGTGAAAAGTGCGATGAGGAGAAACCGCATTGAGCATATTATGCAATTTTACATTTAGCAGACAATAATAAAATAGATAGATATGATAAAGCATGGAAAGTTAGGCCGTTAATAAATAAACTAAAAGAAAAATGTATTCAATATTACGTCCCCGATCAAGATATAAAATTACGATGAATCTATGGTGAAATATTTTGGCCGACACAGCAGCAAGCAGTTTATTAGGGGGAAGCCAATTCGTTTTGGTTTCAAAATGTGGTCACTCAATTTCAAACGAGGATATCTCATAAATCTTGATATATACCAAGTTAAAAATCTAAATTTAGTCAATGAAGATAAAGTTCGTTATAGAAAAAGCACTGCTCCTCTATAAGGTCTATTACGTGAACTTCCAGATTCAAAAAGAAAATTGCCTTACAAATTACTTCTTGACAATTTGTTCACAGGCATAAATTTATTACAAGATATGCGAGATATTGGTATTTAGTACACAGGTACCATCCGACAAAATCGAGTACCTTAAGGAATCACACTTCCCAGCAAAAAAAGCTTAAGCAAACGCTACCAGAGGCGACTGTCACTCTACTATTGATATAACTACTGAAATACTATTTGCTAGATAGGTTGACAACAACACTGTGACTGTAGCGTCAACATGTTATGGTGTACAACCTTTTACAAATGTTAAGAAACAAGATAAAAAAATTGTCCTAGTTTCGCAACCGAACCTAATCCGGAAATATAATACTCCCATGGGCGGACCTGATCTCATGGATAAAAATGTGTCTAGGTATCCATCAGTGTCCGCTTGAAAAAATGGTGGTGGTGTCTATTCACGTGGATGTTAGACGTATCTATCCAGAATGCATGGTATATTTATACTAACACCGGAATATTTCGTAGAGACATAGTAACTACTCATTTGGCCAAATATGGAACAAAAACCAAAGGTGCTGGTAGACCACCTATAGAAAGAGCAAGTGAAACAGAAGGTAGAGTATCCAATGACGGAAAAGACCATCTGCTGGTTTTCATACCAAATAATAAACGCATTGGTTGCAATGAAAATTTTCATATCAAGTAAAAATGTAATTACAAAAATAAAATTCATTCTTAATAAAGTTGACCTCTAATTATCCTAGTGTTGCATATATGCAACGCTTTAAATCTCACTTTCTATAAATACGGTTTTTAAAATTTATATTAGTCATCGTTTTAATTGACATTTTAAACAATGTGAATGCACAAATCCACCAAGTTTAACAAAAAATCAAAAATTTAGGATATTTAGAGTTAATAACGAACGGGTAAAGATCCAATAATTCAACTGTAACTTTGACAGAACGCGAGATTCCTTTATAGTTTGATAATGTTACGAGACGATGTGGAGCGTTTTAGCGGAAATTTTCAAGAATATTTTTATTTACGTAAATTTTTATTGAAAATTGTCATATTTTTTTATAAACATTTTTGTTCGCGTTTATATAGGGTCTATCTTCAAAATAAAAGCAATTCCAGCTTCGGATAAAAAATTAGATTCAAGACCTATAATGACACCAATCTCTTCTACGAAACATTGTTCTATAAGTGAAGAAATTGATTTGTCATCATTGTTAAAAAGAATTATTGATATTCAATCATTATTTTATTGCTCATTTCTGATTATATAATGATGTTGTAAACGAATCACATAATTTGCGAAATAAAGAAATAATGAGTCTACTAAGCGTAGCAACCTCAAAATTTCTCGGTATACGGGGCTCATACAGGATATAAATCTAATATCTTCATAAAATAAAAGTCGGTTTTTATAAAATTGTGAACGAGTGCGATTATAGTACATCAAACGTATTTTTCCTACGATCACTCAAATGTAAGCGCAAAGTTGATGTTTTCCGTGATCTGTCATAATTTGACATTATTTCCGCTCTAGAGCGTACTTTTCCGCTCGCCTGTTTTCATTTACAATAAACTAAAGAAAGGTAATAAATAATAGATATATTAAAACAATATGTAGGGCAGTCCGAATATTTTAGTTGAAATATTAATATTTGAAGATATTTAGAACGAAATTAAATCTTATTTTATAAAATTTACCTAGTAAAAATATAACAGTCAGAAGGTAGGCAATACATTATACACGTAGATGCAACAGCATATTTAAGTACCTACCTACTATTTTGTGAAAATAGTAGACCATGAAATTAATGAAACGTTATTATTTCATTTTTTCTTTATAAAAAAGTTGTCTGTTTATAAATAGCTATTTGAAAAATGGATAGTGACAGTGAATTTTCAAGCACACCTCCAGATATAGCAGATTTTGCTAGAAATATTACTCTTAATCTTCTGCCAACTAAATCCAAAGGTAAATACGAAAAACAATACAATATTTTCATGAATTGGTGCCGCTCAACGAAAATTAAAAAATATTCGGAGAATGTATTGCTCACTTATTTTGGCGAAAAATCCAAAACTCTAAAATCTTCAACCTTGTGGTCACAATATTCGATGCTTCGAAGCACTTTGCAAGTGAAAAATGATATTAATATCAGTAAATACACTAAACTGATTGCATTTTTAATGTTAGAAGCAGTGGGTTACGAAGTAAAGAAGTCACAAACATTCTCAAAGAAACAAGTGGAGAGCTTTATTAGCACCTGACGATGAACATTTGCCGAGAAAGGTACAAACGTTTTACTATTTATTTTATTCTGATATAGAATTTCTCAGCATATTGTTTTTAGATGATCATAATCATGGATATCGCTGGTGCATGACGTAGGGATAAATTAATCAAAATTGAATTAAAGGATATGGATGATAGAGAATCATTTCTAGTGGTCCGAATCCCCGATTCGAAAACGAATCAAAGTCGTACATTCGCAATAATTAATAGTGCCGAAGAAAATGCGATAGACTATATATTTTTATTATAGAAAATATTTTAATTTATGACAGCAATGTCAAATTAAAAGTGGTAATATTATTCAGCGCTTATTTTTACGATACTCCAAAGGTAAATGCTTCAATCAGGTGATTGGTATGAACACTGTGGGCAAAGTACCAAGCGAAATAGCCAGTTTCTTGAAATTGCCCGATAAAAATTTATTTACTGGTCATTGGTTTCGACGAACGTCGGCGACATTCCTAGTAAATGGTGGAGGCGGCTTAATTCAGCTTAAAAAATATGGTGGGTGGAAGAGCAGTAATGTGGCTGAAGGATATATCGCCGAAACCATTAGCAATAAAATAGATACCTTCCAAAAAATTTCTGGGAACGCAGCAGTACCAACTAGCGAAGAACTTTCGATTCCTTCTACATCTGATATTGCAAAAAAAGATTCAGAAGATATTACGCTACCTCCGACTTCTTCAGGACCTGGGATAAATATTCAAAATTGCCAAAACTGTACATTCAACTTTATTATTGTAAGCAATAAATGAAAATAATAAGTAATTGTTACATGTTTTCAACATCACATTCTAATAAACTGTATTTTTCATGTTTTTTCTAATTATTTTTCTAAAAATAATGTGATCGTAGAAAAAATCTTGTGTGCAATTCTAACCGAAAGTGCGTTGCCGCTTTCGACAGATTGCCTCAAGCGGCAAAGTACCACTTTCCTCTCTTAATACACATATAGCTAGTTTGTGTCATTTATTTTAAATTGAAATGTGGGAATTTTCTTGATGTACCGTAAACTGGGGATAGCTTGCTCCACTTTTAGGAATACTTATAAGAACTCTACAAAAATACATTAAAAGTTGGGAGTAAGAATTATTTTTCTTATACGGGACTGGTATGTTACATCTAATTGACCATATGGGTAGTCATATTAACGAGATAGTGTTACTTAAGGGATTGGCGCCTTAACTACAGATGACGGGTTGCCTCGGGCGCCAGTTTATTAAAATGGTATGCTACACTCGCTCCGGGCAGCATCAGTGAAGAATTAAAATACTCCAGGGGTCACTTATGGTGGTGACAAGAGTGTTGCGGCCGGACGGGCAGAGTTTACTTGCCTCCCCGGGTTCGTAGCCTGGGTATTAGCTGCTTAACGTTCTTACCTATTTGCGGAGGTTTAGTGGTAGTTGGAGTTGGAAAGAAGAGAAACCAATAGTTACTTATTTACAAAGAGTCTTTATTACACAAAGAGTGGAAAAGTTAATCAACTAAACTAAATGTCCTCTAATTCGGGTAGGCGGGGCAAAAGCACTAGTACTACTATACTAACGGTTCAAACGGTAAACGGTAAACTACTACGCGTGCAGAACTAATACGGATTGCAAGCGACCCTCTAGGTCAGTCAATGCTCTACATTCGGGGATACGGTTCTCGGTTTCCGCGGTATTGAAATCTCGGAGTCGCGACGGCCACTACTAGGATGTAGAGATGGGTAGTTCGCGAACGAATTAGAAAAAGGAACTAGTTCAGTCAACAAGGATAATGAACTTATTCACTTTGCTAAAATGATCTAGTTCAGAATGAACTACTAATATGACTGAACGTGGAATGTAGACTGAACGACAGAATCAATAAAAGTGAACTACTATTACTACTATGACACGACTGAACGTGGACCGTAGACTGAACGACAGAACTCACAGAACCAATAGCGCGGTGACATGGCGCTTCCGACGCGAACGAGTTACCAAGCTACTAGAATTAATGCTTCAATGAAGTAATTGATATTTTTATCATGGATTAGTGAAGATTTGATTAAGGAACTGCTGACCTATTCTATTTCGAAAAATTTTACTGATATTGTCTAATTAATAATTATGTATTTATAGGTACTGTAAAATACTTTAGAAATGAAAAGCGTGCTAATAACAATAGTATGATAAACAGAAATAAAAATAAAAATAGCTAATAATAAAAAACCATAACAAGAACCAAGGATAGATTATGGAAGAATTAAAGACGACACTATCAAAAGCAAAGGAGGCAATAAATTGAATGACACCTTAACAACTTTAGCCCTGCCACAATCAGCTGAGAAGATGAACCTTGACAACACATGGAAGGACGTAGAAGAAATAATGATAAATACAGCAAAACAAGAAATGGGATACAATCAAAAGGGCAAAGCGGAAAAATGGATGACAGACGAAACATTCGCAATGTATGAAGAGAGAAGAAAATACAAAAACACAGACAGTCGAGACAAATACAGAATGATGCAAAATGCTATAAGAAGAGCGATAAAAACGGTAAAAAATAGATGGCTGAAGGAACAGTGCGAAGAAAAGGAACACTTACAAGAACAACATGATGAGTATAACCTGCACAAGAAAATAAAAGGAACAGCAGGAGTATACAGGAAACAGACTTTCTCCAACATACAAAATCATCAAGGGCAAATGGCACAAAACAACGCACAGAGGAAAGCTATCTGGGAACAATATATTGGCAACCTCTTTGCAGATGAAAGACCACGGTTAGAAGAATCTTGGAAGAGGATTTGTCTGGACCGCCAATCACAATAGAAGAGATTACTAGAGCAATAATAAGCTCGAAGGATAAGAAAACGGTTGGGCCAGATCTAGTTCCTGTTGAACTGCTTAAATTATCAGACAGCCAAGGTATTAAGATACTTCATAGGCTTTTCAACCAAATTTACAACAAAGGAAAATTCCCAACGAAATGGCTTACGTCTCTTTTCATCCCACTTCCGAAAAAGAACAACGCAACAAGATGTGAAGACCACAGATTGATCAGCTTGATGAGTCACACTCTTAAAATATTTCTAAAGGACATTCACTACAGAATTTCCACAAAATTCGAAAGCGTTATTGAATCCTCTCAATTCGGTTTTAGAAGGGGTCTCGGTATAAGAGAGGCACTAGTCGCAACCCATGTATTAATTCAGAACTGCTACGACCAGAGAAAAGATGTAGTGATGTGTTTAATAGACTATGGAAAGGCGTTTGAGAGAGTGCAACATCACAAACTCGTTCAAATGCTAAGGCGACTGGACATAGATCAGAAAGATATACGCTGTATTGAAAACTTGTACTGGAACCAAATAGCTGCAGTTAGAGTTGACAACGAGGCCACAAAAGCACAGAAAATCCTAATAGGTGTAAGGCAGGGCTGTGTCCTCTCCCCACCCCTGTTTAACGTATACTCTGAAAATATCTTTCTAGAAGCTCTCGAAGGACAACAATTGAGCATCAAAGTAAATAGCATATGGATCAACAATATACGGTATGCAAATGACACAGTCCTGATAGCAGATAAAATGAATGACCTCCAAAGACTTCTGGACATGGTAGGAATACATAGCCGGTCGATGGGGATTAACATCAATATAAAAAAGACGAAAATCCTAATAATTACCCGTAAATTAGATGATTTCCAGAATGCAAAGCTATCATATAATAGTGAAGACATAGAACGGGTAAAAAAGTCTTAATACCTGGGAACCTGGCTATGTGAAGCCTGGTCTTCAGACGTGGAAATCAAGTGCCGGATATAAAAAGCGAGGAGCTCATTCATGAGTTTCAAAAACGTCTTCACGAACTCTGACTTCGACCTCAATCTCAGAATAAGATTCACAAAATGCTACGTATGGTCCTTCCTATTGTATGGCATGGAAGGCTGGACTATGAAGGTGAATACCATGAACAGACTGGAAGCATTTGAAATGTGGATCTATCGAAGAATCTTGACAGTTCCATGGAAAGCAAGAAAACCCAACGAGGAAATTTTGAGGACGGCAGGAAGAGAACGTGAATTGCTGAACACGATAAAACACTGGAAAACAGCGTACCTGGGACATGTGATACGCAACGAGAGATACCAGTTGCTTCAAGTATTAATAGAGGGAAAAAGGGGAGTGGACAGAAAGAGGATGTCGTGGCTCCGAAATATCAAACTGTGGACAGGGATAAGAGCCACAGGAGATCTAATCCACATCATCAGGGACAGAACGAAATGATCAGAAGTAGTCGCAAACATACATTAATGGTTAGCAGAAGAAGAAGACTACACTAAAGGTTTAATTATGTTTCTCTGTCGACTCATTTCCGGATGTCACCAAGATGTATGTACTTCTTTATTGCGCTAACCTGTAGTTAATAATAAATGTACAAATGAATGGGATTTCCAGAGTTGGCACATTACAAAACAGGCAAATTTTGGTATATGTATATTTTTTCGCTTTTTGTATTATTGTACTTAATTATGGTATGATAAAATTTGAATTTAATTTTGGATAAGCGCTCGAATTTTTCATATTTTCTATCAGATTCCATCGGAGCCTCCTCGTCAATCTCTTTTAATGCGTCTTCTTCTGCGAGTATAGCTCTTGAACGAAATTTCCAAATACTATAACGTTCACCATCAAATTGTCTAAAATTACGACGGCTTTTATTGGTATTCAACAACATCAAAGTTAATACCAACAAACTCAAACACGAAACCGAATGAAGAACACCGTATTTTTAATCTGCGCCCTTAACCAATTTGATTTGTAATAGGAATAGAGCATTCACAAATAAAACAACTAAATAAAGTTAATATAAGCAGAGAGTTGTTTTATTTATTCTAATAATACAGCATATGTCTAAGACTAAATCTTAATATTTGTATATTAGAGAATATTCATTTATCTTTTCATCAACATTTTTCGATAATGAAAACATGCTTCCATCGAACATAAAAAAACTCTTATTTCTTCTTTTTGTAATAGAAAGGCACGTACCATATATCTATAGGGTGTATCTAACACTTCTTCCTCCCAATTTACTTGGAAAATTTAAAATTTTATAACCTGGCCTTTTGGTGAGAAAACAAAATAAACCTACCTTGGTAGCGTCTATTCCGCTTATTTCAAATTCTGTCTCGTACGAATTGCGAACCTAAAGCTCGGCTGGAGCTCGTAATTGGCTCGCTAGGAAATTATTTACCATACCGCCATTAACCTCATCAGCAGAATCTTAATTTGAAATCTACACGTAAGTCGTCATCGTACGCTCATTTTGAAGCCTCTTCATGAATCAATCCTCCTCTAAAATAGAATCAAATCATTCGAGTATCGGCAGTGAGAGACTCTGGGTGCCATATGGCAACTTCAGTTTTTTACACCCTCAAAAATAAACACAGAACAGAAAAAGACCAACTAATGTAACATTATCAAAATCTAGTCTATTTTTAAATATAAAATCACACATTACAAAGAATTAATATATTCTGGGTATCAAAAAGCTACTTACACTATCTATTGTCCATTTTTTTCCACTGAAAATAATCACTAATTATAAACAAGAACGCTAACCAAACCAGCAATAAAATGAAACTAAACTTTTACGACAATTTTAAAATGAACGGTTTTAAAGATTAAAACTAACTTTTCCGCATCTGTGACCCAGAGCAATATTCTATCATAAAATTGTTACTTATATACACTTCGGGGGATGTATCGTGCTAACAAACCGAAATTTCTCCAAAAATAACCAAAAACTTAGTATATCTGGTTTTATAGGGCCCGCTATACTCGCTCTAGTCAACTGAAAATCAATAGGGTTCATCTGTGAGAAACCTTGAACAATATTCAATAATAAAATTGATCAATCGTCTACTCTCTGGAGGCTGTATCGTGCCAACAAACTGAAAATTCTCCAAAGATGACAAAAATTTGGTACTTCAAGTACCATAGCACCCGTTGTACTGGCTTTACTGAGTTAAATATCAATAGGGTTCATATTTGCGATGCTTTGAATAATATCCAATCATAAAATTGGTCACTTGTATATACTCCGGAGACTGTATCGTGCTAACAAACTGAAACCTCTCCAAAAATATCCTACTTAAAGCACTGTAGCACCTGTTGGATTGGCTCTGGTGAGCTGAAAATCAATAGGGTTCATCAGTAAGATGTCCTGAATAATATCCAATCATAAAATTGGTGACTTGTTGAACTCCGGAGGCTGTGTCGGGATAACAAACTGAAATTTCTCAAAAAATGACAAAATGTCGTACTTCAAGTACCATAGCACCCGTTGTACTGGCTCTGGTGAACTGAAAATCAATAGGGTTCATCTGTGGCATGTCCTTAACAATATTCAATCATAAAATTGCTAACTTATTGCACTCCGGAGGCTGTATCGTGCTAACAAGACATGTAAGGAAAAGTGGCCGACGACAACGACGACGACATACACACAGGATTTTTACTTTTTCGCCCAAACTTTCAATATGCGAGAAAAGTATTGGTTTACCCCAAAAAAAATGAAATTTTGAAATTTTATTTTCAGTTATTTTTACGTTTTCCATCAACAACAACACGAAAAAACGGTTTTTAGAAAAAAAATCCTGTGTGTATGTCGTCGTCGTCGTTGTCGTCGGCCACTTTTCCTTACAATTCTTGTTAGCACGATACAGCCTCCGAGTGCAATAAGTCAGCAACTTTATGATTGAATATTGTTAAGGAGATGTCACAGATGAACCCTATTGATATTCAGTTCACCCGAGCCAGTACAATGGGTACTATGGTACTTGAAGTACGACATTTTGTCATTTTTTGCGAAATTTCAGTTGGTTAGCACGATACAGCCTCCGGAATTCAACAAGTCACCAATTTTATGATTGAGTATTGTTAAGGACATCTCACTGATGGACCCTGTTGATTTTCAGCTCACCAGAGCCAATACAACAGGTGCTACAGTACTTTAAGTATGATATTTTTGTCATTTTTGGAGAAGTTTCAGTTTGTTAGCACGATACTGCCTCCGGAGTATATACAAGTGATCAGTTTTATGATTGAATATTATTCAGAGCGTTTCAAAGATGAACACCATTGATATTCAGCTCACTAAAGCCAATACAACGGGTGCTATGGTACTTGAAGTACCAGATTTATGTCATTTTTGGAGAATTTTCAGTTTCTTAGCACAATACAGTCTCCAGAGAGTATACGATTGATCAATTTTATGATTGAATATTGTTCAAAGTGTCTCACAGATGTACCCTATTGATTTTCAGTTGACTGGAGCGAGTACAGCGGGTCCTATAAATCCAGATATACTAAATTTTTGGTTATTTTTGGAGAAATTTCGGTTTGTTAGCACAATACATCCTACGAAGTGTATATAAGTAACAATTTTATGATAGAATATTGGTCAGGGCCACAGATGCGGAGAAGTTAGTTTTAATCTTTAAAACCGTTCATTTTAAAATTGTCGTAAAAGTTTAGTTTCATTTTATTGCTGGTTTGGTTAGCATTCTTGTTTATAATTAGTGATTATTTTCAGTGAAAAAAAATTGACAATAGATAGTGTAAGTAGCTTTTTGATACCCAGAATATATCAATTCTTTGTAATGTGTGATTTTATATTTAAAAATAGACTAGATTTTGATAATGATACATTAGTTGGTCTTTTTCTGTCGTGTGTTTATTTTTGAGGGTGTAAAAAACTGAAGTTGCCATATGGCACCCAGAGTCTCTCACTGCCGATACTCGAATGATTTGATTCTATTTTAGAGGAGGATTGATTCATGAAGAGGCTTCAAAATTAGCGTACGCTGACGACTTAAGTGTAGATGACAAATTAAGATTCTGCTGATGAGGTTAATGGCGGTATGGTAAATAATTTCCTAGCGAGCCAATTACGAGCTCCAGCCGAGCTTTAGGTTCGCAATTCGGACGAGACAGAATTTGAAATAAGCGGAATAGACGCTACCAAGGTAGGTTTATTTTGTTTTCTCACCAAAAGGCCAGGTGATAAAATTTTTAATTTTCCGGGTAAATTGGGAGGAAGAAATGTTAAATACACCCTATAAATATATGGTACGTGCCTTTCAATTACGTACAAAAAGGAGAAATAAGAGTTTTTTTTATGTTCGATGAAAGCATGCTTTCATTATCGAAAAATGTTGATGAAAAGATAAATGAATATTCTCTAATATACAAATATTAAGATTTAGTCTTAGACATATGCTGTATTATTAGAATAAATAAAACAACTCTCTGCTTATATTAACTTCATTTAGTTGTTTTATTTGTGAATGCTCTATTCCTATTACAAATCAAATTGGTTAAGGGCCCAGATTAAAAATACGGTGTTCTTCATTCGGTTTCGTGTTTGAGTTTGTTGGTATTAACTTTAATGTTGTTGAATACCAATGAAAGCCTTCGTAATTTTAAACAATTGGATGGTGAACGTAATAGTATTTGGAAATTTCGTTTAAGAGCTATAGTCGCAGAAGAAGACGCATTAGAAGAGATTGACGAGGAGGCTCCGATGGAATCCGATAGAAAATGTGAAAAATTCGAGCGCTTATCCAAAATCAAATTCAAATTTTATTATACCATAATTAAGTACAATAATACAAAAAGCGAAAAAATATACATATACCAAAATTTGCCTGTTTTGTAATGTGCCAACTCTGGAAATCCCATTCATTTGTACATTTATTATTAACTACAGGTTAGCGCAATAAAGAAGTACATACATCTTGGTGACATCCGGAAATGAGTCGACAGAGAAACATAATTAAACCTTTAGTGTAGTCTTCTTCTTCTGCTAACCATTAATGTATGTTTGCGACTACTTCTGATCATTTCGTTCTGTCCCTGATGATGTGGATTAGATCTCCTGTGGCTCTTATCCCTGTCCACAGTTTGATATTTCGGAGCCACGACATCCTCTTTCTGTCCACTCCCCTTTTTCCCTCTATTAATACTTGGAGCAACTGGTATCTCTCGTTGCGTATCACATGTCCCAGGTACGCTGTTTTCCAGTGTTGTGTCGTGTTCAGCAATTCACATTCTCTTCCTGCCGTCCTCAAAATTTCCTCGTTGGTTCTTCTTGCCGTCCATGGAACTTTCAAGATTCTTCGATAGATCCACATTTCAAATGCTTCCAGTCTGTTCATGGTATTCACCTTCAGAGTCCAGCCTTCCATGCCATACAATAGGACGGACCATACGTAGCATTTTGTGAATCTTATTCTGAGATTGAGGTCGAAGTCAGAGTGCGTGAAGACGTTTTTGAAACTCATGAATGAGCTCCTCGCTTTTTATATCCGGCACTTAATTTCCACGTCTGAAGACCAGTCTTCACATAGCCAGGTTCCCAGGTATTAAGACTTTTTTACCCGTTCTATGTCTTCACTATTATATGATAGCTTTGCTTTCTGGAAATCATCTAATATACGGGTAATTATTAGGATTTTCGTCTTTTTTATATTGATGTTAATCCCCATCAACTTGCTATGTATTCCTACCATGTCCAGAAGTCTTTGGAGGTAATTTATGTTATCTGCTATCAGGACTGTGTCATTTGCATACCGTATATTGTTGATCCATATGCCATTTACTTTGATGCCCGATTGTTGTCCTTCGAGAGCTTCTAGAAAGATATTTTCAGAGTATACGTTGAACAGGAGTGGGGAGAGGACACAGCCCTGCCTTACACCTCTTAGGATTTTCTGTGCTTTTGTGGCCTCGTTGTCAACTCTAACTGCAGCTATTTGGTTCCAGTACAAGTTTTCAATACAGCGTATATCTTTCTGATCTATGTCCAGTCGCCTTAGTATTTGAACGAGTTTGTGATGTTGCACTCTCTCAAACGTCTTTCCATAGTCTATAAAACATATCACTACATCTTTTCTCTGGTCGTAGCAGTTCTGAATTAATACATGGGTGGCGACTAGTGCCTCTCTTATACCGAGACCCCTTCTAAAACCAAATTGAGAGGATTCAATAACGCTTTCGAATTTTGTGGAAATTCTGTAGTGAATGCCCTTTAGAAATATTTTAAGAGTGTGACTCATCAAGCTGATCAATCTGTGGTCTTCACATCTTGTTGCGTTGTTCTTTTTCGGAAGTGGGATGAAAAGAGACGTAAGCCATTTAGTTGGGAATTTTCCTTTGTTGTAAATTCGGTTGAAAAGCCTATGAAGTATCTTAATACCTTCGCTGTCTAATAATTTAAGCAGTTCAACAGGAACTAGATCTGGCCCAACCGTTTTCTTATCCTTCGAGCTTATTATTGCTATAGTAATCTCTTCTATTGTGATTGGCGGTCCAGACAAATCCTCTTCCAAGATTCTTCTAACCGTGGTCTTTCATCTGCAAAGAGGTTGCCAATATATTGTTCCCAGATAGCTTTCCTCTGTGCGTTGTTTTGTGCCATTTGCCCTTGATGATTTTGTATGTTGGAGAAAGTCTGTTTCCTGTATACTCCTGCTGTTCCTTTTATTTTCTTGTGCAGGTTATACTCATCACGTTGTTCTTGTATCTATTTTTTACCGTTTTTATCGCTCTTCTTATAGCATTTTGCATCATTCTGTATTTGTCTCGACTGTCTGTGTTTTTGTATTTTCTTCTCTCTTCATACATTGCGAATGTTTCGTCTGTCATCCATTCTTTCTTTTTGCCCTTTTGATTGTATCCTATTTCTTGTTTTGCTGTATTTATCATTATTTCTTCTACGTCGTTCCATGTGTTGTCAAGGTTCATCTTCTCAGCTGATTGTGACAGGGCTAAAGTTGTTAAGGTTTCATTCAATTTATTGCCTACTTTGCTTTTGATAGTGTCGTCTTTAATTCTTCCATAATCTATCCTTGGTTCTTGTTTTGGTTTTTTATTATTAGCTATTTTTATTTTTATTTCTGTTTATCATACTATTGTTATTAGCACGCTTTTCATTTCTAAAATATTTTACAGTACCTATAAATACATAATTATTAATTAGACAATATCAGTAAAATTTTTCGAAATAGAATAGGTCAGCAGTTCCTCAATCAAATCTTCGCTAATCCATGATAGAAATATCAATTACTCCATTGAAGCATTAATTCTAGTAGCTTGGTAACTCGTTCGCGTCGGAAGCGCCATGTCACCGCGCTATTGGTTCTGTGAGTTCTGTCGTTCAGTCTACGGTCCACGTTCAGTCGTGTCATAGTAGTAATAGTAGTTCACTTTTATTGATTCTGTCGTTCAGTCTACATTCCACGTTCAGTCATATTAGTAGTTCATTCTGAACTAGATCATTTTAGCAAAGTGAATTAGTTCATTTTCCTTGTTGACTGAACTAGTTCCTTTTTCTAATTCGTTCGCGAACTACCCATCCCTACATCCTAGTAGTGGCCGTCGCGACTCCGAGATTTCAATACCGCGTAAACCGAGAACCGTATCCCCGAAAGTAGAGCTTTGACTGACCTAGAGGGTCGCTTGCAATCCGTATTAGTTCTGCACGCTTCCACTAACCGTCCACCGCACCCCACCCCCCATTTTGCTTACGTTTGCATATAGCTTTGTTTAACTTACCGTAGTAGTTTACCGTTTACCGTTTGAACCGGTATTATAGTAGTACTAGTGCTTTTGCCCCGCCTACCCGAATTAGAGGACACTTAGTTTAGTTGATTAACTTTTCCGCTCTTTGTGTAATAAAGACTCTTTGTAAATAAGTAACTATTGGTTTCTCTTCTTTCCAACTCCAGCTACCACTAAACCTCCGCAAATAGGTAAGAACGTTAAGCAGCTAATACCCAGGTTACGAACCCGGGGAGGCAAGTAAAATCTGCCCGTCCAGCCGCAACACTCTTGTCACCACCATAAGTAACTCCTGGAGAATTTTAATTCTTCACTGATGCTGCCCAGAGCGAGTGGAGCATACCACTTTAATAAACTGGCGCCCGAGGCAACCCGTCATCTGTAGTTACGGCGCCAATCCCTTAAGTAACGACGCAAGAGCGTTACACTATCTCGTTAATATGACTACCCATATGGTCAATTAGATGTAACATACAAGTCCCGTATAAGAAAAATAATTCTCACTCCCAACTTTTAATGTATTTTTGTAGAGTTCTTATGAGTATTCCTAAAAGTGGAGCAAGCTATCCCCAGTTTACGGTATATCAAGAAAATCCCCACATTTCAATTTAAAATAAATGACACAAACTAGCTATATGTGTATTAAGAGAGGAAAGTGGTACTTTGCCGCTTGAGGCAGAGAGTTGCCCGAGCGACGCGTAGCGGAGCGCGGGCAATCTGTCGAAAGCGGCAACGCACTTTATTAGAATGTGATGTTGCAAACATGTAACAATTACTTATTATTTTTATTTATTGCTTACAATATTAAAGTTGAATGTACAGTTTTGGCAATTTTGAATATTTATCCCAGGGCCTGAAGAAGTCGGAGGTAGCGTAATATCTTCTGAATCTTTTTCTGCAATATCAGATATAGAAGGAATCGAAAGTTCTTCGCTAGTTGGTACTGCTGCGTTCCCAGAAATTTTTTGGAAGGTATCTATTTTATTGCTATTGGTTTCGGCGATATATCCTTCAGCCACATTACTGCTCTTACACCCACCATATTTTTTAAGCTGAATTAAGCCGCCTCCACCATTTACTAGGAATGTCGCCGACGTTCGTCGAAAGCAATGACTAGTAAATAAATTTTTATCGGGCAATTCCAAGGAACTGGCTATTTCGCAAAAATGCAATCAGTTTAGTGTATTTACTGATGTCAATATCGTTTTTTACTTGCAAAGTGCTTCGAAGCATCGAATATTGTGACCACAAGGTTGAAGATTTTAGAGTTCTGCATTTTTCGCCAAAATAAGTCAGCAATGCATTCTCCGAATATTTTTCAATTTTCGTTGAGCGGCACCAATCCCTGAAAATATTGTATTGTTTTTCGTATTTACCTCTGGATTTAGTTGGCAGAAGATCAAGAGTAATATGTTTAGCAAAATCTGCTATATCTGGAGGTGTGCTTGAAAATTCACTGTCACTATCCATTTTTCAAATAGCTATTTATAAAAAGACAACTTTTTTATAAACAAAAAATGAAATAGTGTCGTTTCATTAATTTCATAGTCTACTATTTTCACAAAATAGTAGGTAGGTACTTAAATATGCAATCACTGTTGCATCTAGGTGTATAATGTATTGCCTACCTTCTGACTGTTATATTTTTACTAGGTAAATTTTATAAAATAAGATTTAATTTCGTTCTAAATATCTTCAAATATTAATATTTCAACTAAAATATTCGGACTGCCCTACATATTGTTTTAATATATCTATTATTTATTACCTTTCTTTAGTTTATTGTAAATGAAATGAAAAGTTAGTTTTAATCTTTAAAACCTTTTATTTTTCTTAAAACCGATTTTTCGTGTTGTTCTCGATGGAAAACGTAAAAATAACTGAAAAAAAAATTTTCAAAATTCAATCTTTTTTTGGGGTAATCCAATACTTTTCTCGCATATAGAAAGGTTGGGCGGAAAAGTAATATACTTATTTTAGAATGCAGAACAGCTTGCGCCATCTGCTAATCGATAGCAGAACCTAATGAAATATATATTTAGAACACTGCTTGCGATGATATGGCAATCGTAGTTTTTTATGAGTTAATACGAGGAATCCATTTTTTGCACAGTTTTATGAAATTATTGTTATTAAAGAAATTAAAAAATATTTTAAAGAAAAGTATTAGAATAATAAATTTTGGGTGAAAGCTAATAGCTTCGTTACATAAGATGAACTCATATGCTGGGTACATCAACTGTTATTTCTGTTATCACTGTATTCTTGGAAATAAATTTATTTTTCAATTAAGTTGACCAATTTTTCATAATGTATTAAATAAAATAAAAAATAGCAGATTCCAAAACGGCTATTTATAAAATTTTACCTAAAGTCAAGAAAATTTATTCTAAACATGATTTAATATGTACAGATATTGAAAAAAAATATGTTTCCGCCCGGGTTCGAACCGAGGACCTTGTGCGTGTGAAGCACACGTGATAACCACTACACTACGGAAACCTTATAAATTCAGTGTAAAACGTAATTTATTACAGTCATATATAATTAAAATATTAAACTTATTCCTTCAAGTTGTATTCCAAATTTTAAAGTAATATTTAACATTGAAAAAATTCAGTAAAGACGTTGTGTTTCTGAAGCGGTGAGATTGTACTTTTTGATGATATATGTATCATTATTATTCTGTTTGCTCCCCTAATGTAATGATTCTACAGACTTGTACTTTACCCACTATTTTATTATATATTATATTTTTATTATCAACGGATTTAAACCAAAAAACATCGTTATGCATCCAGATTATTTGAAAAATAGTTTTTTCAATGATATTTAAAATACTTATCTTAAAAGTTGTTACCTTTTTATTCCAAATATTTTTATCTGCAATTGAAAAATTTCGTTTATTAGAGTTATAGGTAGGTACCTACAGCAAATATCGCGCTTTAGTATTTCTAACGCCCCAGGGACGTGACATAATATATATTTGGATTGCAAATGTACAAGATTTTTTGTGTGAAAATGATCGGTTGAAAAGTTGTTGATCTTTAAACATTGAAATATTATTAGTCTTTATGACGATTGTGATATAAATATGTATGTAGTACACCTACCTACTCTGTAGTTCTACTGAGCTTCCTGAAACGGATGAGAATAGCGACCATCCTCGACGTGGCCTTTTGTTGTTATTTCAACGTATAGTCTACTAACTAACATTTCCGCAAAAAAATGCTTACAGATTTGGACTAATTTCATATTTCATCATAAGTTTTGCAAATACCTAGGTGTAAAGGTAACAATACCACCGTACATGTAGGGTGACGATACCAAAACAGGCGATTATTATATACTGAACTACTTTATATCTGACGTCTCAGCTGTATTATGTTCATCTAGTCTTTTTATTTTTCCAAAATTTTAAATTACAAAAAAAAATAAGAAAAATGTTTCCGCCCGGGATCGAACCGGGGACCTTGTGCGTGTGAAGCACACGTGATAACCACTACACTACGGAAACTATATTTACCGTTTCGCTCATACACAATTTAAAACACGGACGTGAAACTTCCCGAATTGTCAAATTAATTTATGGAAGCATAAAATCCTATTGAAAATTATGTTTGATAGAAAAATAAACGCAGACAAACTTTAACAATGTCGACATATTTCAATCTTATTTTAACAGTTTCTAAGACAGTTAAACAGTGAGCAGAAAAGTGTGTGGCAAATTATGGATAATGCCTATCAGTGTCACAAAATAATCATTTCAGCATCGTTTTTAGTAGCTTTTTATACAGTTGGAAGCACTGTTTAACTTATAGCTGACAAACTGACATTTATAACTGGCATTGGCCGGTGGACCCATGACTTTATAAATTTTCTATAAAGTTTGAAGAATTTAAATGATTTGCATAAAAACAATGATATTTTTGTTTAGATTTTTCAGGGAGTAAATCATTAACTGCATTATCAGTAGTAATATTATAAGTACTTCAAAATAATCAGGTTATACATCGATAACTTGTTACATGGGTGTAGAAATTGTATATTGTATAATCATTTTGTAGTTTTATGTCATTTACAAATAGTTTTAATTCCAAGTTTATTTTTGAATATTTCATTATTTTTTAATTATAAAGTTCGTGGGTTCAGTCGCGTTTTCACTTCGTATAATAAGCTTTTTTCCACTACTAGCTGTGAAGTTGACAATTATTGTGTCATCTAGCCAACTGAGAAGTTGAATTTCTCTATTAGTGGTTAATAATTTTTTCTATTGTTAACCTAGGTCAATAATGGACAAATTCAAATGTTTTGAGAATTCAGGGATAATAGCTTAACAATAACTAGTGCAACATATTTTTGTATACCCAGGAGATTGTGTTTAACATATATATACTGCTTGAAATTACCTAACAAGATAAAATTATTTCAATAAAACTGTCATTAGTTTAAAATTCGCGCACAACCAAAAATTACTGATGACATAAGGAGAGCGTTCATAATATATGGTTGAGGTGAGGAGCGAAAACAGTGTCAGTGTCAGTCAGACAACGAAGTAAACGCCTAGGGAGAAATCAGTTTGAACGATTTGTAGATCGACACTATCAAAATTTGACATTGAAATGTGTTGTTTATTTTCCGTTAATTTTACAAAAATGAGGATCGAGGAATGTTTGTACTTTCAACATTATCACCAGTTGAATTTGAAAATCTTCTGTTGATAGAAACTGGTAGCTAACCTTGAACTAAATAGACAAATAATATATTACTTTCTTTATGGTGAAGCATATGTTAAATGTTTTATGAACGCTCACTTTGTACCCCAAGTGTTGTGAACGCACTTCCGCTGTAATTGTTCAAAGTTCAAAGTAAAGCATTAACCACGTTTTGTGAAATTTTTGGATGTGATCGTATAATTGGTTACGTTAATTCGTTGCACTTAAAATTGGTGATTATGAACTATAGGAATAATGGTATTCTATTGCTGTTTGATTAAATTATACCTACATGATTTTTATGACATTTTTGTTATATTTGATTTTTGTCTTAAATTTGGCTAGTAGTGGAAAAAAATGTATATACACCACGGTGGTGAAGACATTTATAAACCTCGCACCTTATTCCGCTCGGGGCAAAGCCCCTCTCGAAATAATTTTGGTGCTCGGTTGATAATAATAGTCTTCACCACCTTGGTGTATAATATACTATTTTGTATAACAATGGAGTATATGAAAAGAGAATAATTTTTTATATTTTATTCAATAAATTTGAGTGACAGATAAGCAGAAATAGAAAATGGATGTACATTTATCAACGTGGAGCGGACGGTAGAATTTTTTGGACTGCATAACTCCAAATTCTATATGATATAAGCCTTATGTCAGCGCCAGTCACAGTGAAGTGCGAAATCTGTGGTAAATTTAAGAAGGGAGGCCTAAAATTACATCATAACAAGACGCATGGAAGACAAAATTTAAGTTCGATTACAGTAGAAAGTTTTGAAAATAAGGATATAAAAGATACGAATTTTCATATAAAGTTGGCAAAATTGAAGAGCCAAAGATCAGTAATAAGAAGAGTCCCAAATGCTTCAAGGGCTCTTTGTGCCTCAACGCTATCTAATCTGATTGAAGAATGCATAAGACAAAATTCTATTACTACCTGGGAAAATCTATTGCTTTTTCCGTATAATGTTTTGAGTCTTCCTTCTAAAAATTCTAATAAAAGAGTATCTCTCTCTACTATAATCAAGAATAATTTAAAAACTTTTGAAAATATAGATCATCATTCAAATTTCTCTGATCAACAAAATAGAAATTTCTCAATTCGGTAAAACATAAATTTATCAAAAAATAGTAAAATTAAAAATGTCATTAATAAAGTTTCTGACGGCGACTTGACATCCGCAATCAAAATCTTAGCTTCAGATGACAGTTTTGCTGATGTCAGTGCAGCCACTTTAACAGATTTAAAATCGAAACATCCTGTAGAGAAACTTAATAGTACGTTCCCTACTCTGATTTCGGAACATATTCCTTTTTTTATAACAGAAGAATTTGTGAGTAGCGCAATAAACTCTTTCAAAACAAGTTCTGCTGGGGGTTAAGACTCTTTAAGACCTTCACATCTACAAGATTTAATAAGTTACAGTGCTGGCCCTTCAGGAAAAAATCTCTTATCATCTTTGTGTAAATTATGTAATTTTATTTTAAATGGCACAGTAAACATCAATATTCGTCCTATTTTATTCGGCGCGTCACTATTAGCTTTAACTAAAAAAGCAGGAGGTATCAGACCAATTGCTATTGGTACAGTTTATCGTCGTTTAGTAGCGAAAATAATTTGTTCAAACATCAGAGACAAATTAGGATATTTACTTCGTCCATTACAATTTGGTTTCGGGTCGACAGGTGGTTGTGAAGCAGTTGCACATGCAGCAAGACGTTACGCCTCTAATCATCCAGACGTTAATAATAAAGTTTTTCTGAAAATTGATTTTGTAAATGCTTTCAATACAATTCATCGCCAACATTTATTAAAACTTGTAGCAGATATTCTACCTGGAATTTTTCCTTTCATCAATCAATGTTATCGATTCCCTTCATATCTTTTATTTGGCGAAAACACCATTTATTCGGAAAGAGGCGTCCAACAAGGGGACCCTTTGGCACCTCTCCTTTTTTGCATATCGCCCAGACAGCACAAGTACGTACATAATACGTATTTAATACGTACTCATGAGACGTAAGGTACGTATTATGTACGTACTTTTTTGTACATAGTACGTACATGGTACGTATTAAATACGTACATTTTCCAATAAAATGTACGTACCAAATACGTACTGCTTTTACGTACTTGGTACGTACCATCTGTACGTACTTGGTACGTACCATTTTGTACGTACTTGATACGTACCATTTTTCACGTACTTGGTACGTATCATTTTGTACATACCTGGTACGTACCGTTTGTACGTACTTGGTACGTATAGTTTGAACGTACTTGGTATGTATCGATAGTACGTACTTTGTAAACAGACTACAGAGCTGAAAGCTCACAATTTAGTTCCAAGAAGCTTTATTATTAAAATTTTGGAGGTAATTTGAGTTTACTTGTCACAATGTTAATAACGTTGCTAGAATAAAGTTCCTTATCACTTAATTGTGAGTTCAACTGTATGGTCTTATAAATTAAAGTACACGTCAGAAAGCCCACACTAGATCATATTAAAATATTATACTTTAAAAACAACTTGAAAGCAAATTTAATTAAAGTTACTTTTGACTATTAACTAGTTAGGAAAATATAATATAATAAATAGTAGGTATTTATTATATATTTATAACGAGACTCCTCCTATTCACAATACCTACCTCCTGTGCTCCTTTAGATGTCAGATTGCCCTGTAGAACAACCTGTGCTCGCCAGTCGACTAGCTTCGAGTCGAAGAAGGGGTGGATTTTTCAATATTTATTTAGAATTCAAAATAAGGCACCAGAGAAATTTAGGTAAGCACCCAAGACTCCTTTAAACTCACACCCAACTCCTCGGAGGGTTAATACACTTTTTCCACACTTAAAAAGGTTTTTTAGGTAAGTTTTAAAATGAAAAACTGCAAATATCCCATGTCTGTGGTTTATTGTTGGACCTTGAGTCCCTTTTCCAATAACTTCAAATTACAGATTTATAAGTTTCATAAAAAAAACAACTAAATTTGATGGCTGGACCTAGCTGAAGGCTCACATTCTTTAGTACTTAAAACTGCCTCTCGGCTTTGTTCCACGTGGCTCATTTCGGGCTCTGCAGTATCTAAAATATTAACACAGTGATCAAGTACCTCAATTTTTGGTCTATAATTTTTTACACAAAAGTACTATTTTTCAATGGTGGACATGAAATAATAATTGAAAAACTCACAAAACAAAGAAATATTTTTGGGGAAGGTCAAAATCATTATTTTTATATCAATTACCTATTATGATTGTGCGAGCAGCTTTTAGTGGTGATGACAGTCTAGACCCCTTCTTTTGCCTTACAAGTTCTTTACCCTCACTGTCGGACTTTGAAGAAGAATGGAACCTCGTTTTAAATTCCCTTATTTTTGGATGTGATTCGTCCACATATGTGGTATTGAGGTCTCCACCTCCGCCTTCCTGCACTTTAGACGAGCAGTTTCATATGAATCTAGAAATGAATATTAATATTTAGTTTGCAATTTATACAGAATTTGTAGATATTACCGTAAGTCCCATCCCTAAACAACTTCACCTCAAGTGAAGATCAACACGAATTTAATTGATGTGACCTTATAGCAGCGATAAGTTTCTCTGGTGGCCACAAACAATTGTTTACATTAATCCATCTTGTGGATGGGCACCACTGCTACCGACGTGTCATTGATAAACTGCATTTTTATCCAAGTCTTTTTAGAAAACTCACGAATATTATTATTTTCCATTTTTTCTGAAAAGTTGAATCCAAAAAAAAATATAAACACTTAAAAACTTGTTTCAAAAAGTCTATCACTAAAAAATGGGTAAATATATTGAACATCTCTCAAAGCAAGTTGTTCGATATATTCAGCACACAGCCAACTCTTAATATATTGTTAGATTATGTATAATAAATACCAACAAGTCTCAAAAACTATGTAACAACGGAAGAGTAACAAATTTGTTAGTGAATGTTAACATGACATGACATTTAAATGAAACATCTTGTATTTTCCATGCTTTTCATTGACTAGTCATTTTCCAACTAAACATATATTTAATATTGATGACTTGCATGGCCTAAGGTAAAAAATTTCTTTTTCTTTATATTCTATCCTAAAATTAGGATTTGTCCGTTATCTTCGAATTACTGATTGCTATTATTTCTCGACCGGATAAACAACAACTATCAGGTTCTTTAGGCAATAAATCAAAGTTTTTGCAATTCACTTGTTTAAATTGATCTGTTATTAGATAATTTTTTAGCACAGGTCCATTGTAGTGAGGTTTGTGGAGTATCGGAAAATTTTGAGAATATTCACTTTGTTCAATATGTTCACTTTGTTTTGCATTATCTAATTCTGTTTTTCTATTAATCATTGTTGTAGAGGGTTGTCTTGTTTTCTAAGCAACTTCTTTATTGTTTGCATATACTTTTCGAAATCAAAAGCACTATAACTATTAAGATGTCCAAATATTCAAACATCTTCAGCTAAATGTAGTAGATTATGTATATTATCTGAGGCATAATTTTCACCATGAATTAAAATAAACATTTCTACAAAATATGTTGAAAGTTTGTTAGCATAATAAGTGTATTTTAAAAACTGTGGGTATGATAATATTGTTATTGCATAGTATAAAACAATGACATGTTCAAAATTTTCCTTTGATAATAATTAACTAAAACAACTGGTCCTGTATAGTGCAGAAATTGCCTGAATTATGCTGCTTTCCACCTTTTTTACTTTCACTGACACTACGGGGTTTTCGATTGAATTCTGTTGGAATGTTACAAGACTGTTCAATTAAACATTTTGATAATGTTTCTATTCTACTATATGGAATTTTTGCTGAAGGCTTTCCAGTTAACCACAAACATACTAGTAACATTTTTACAACCCCTAAACAACCAAGATGCATGTAATCAAGAGGGAAAGATTTGACCATATCTAGACTTGAAGTAAGTACCTGGATGGTGATGTTTTGGAGTGTTTGCTCTGAAATCAATATCAGTATGTAAATGAAGGTTTGACATATCAGGAAAATAAACTCAATTATCATAAGATCCCGCTGCATGACACTTAGAGCGTGACATATAACCTAAATAACCTTTAGCATATGTAATATAAGCTTTTTCGTACTTCCGGGCCTAAAGTGACAACTTCACTCCCTTGTGACAGGTACTAAAGTGTCACATTTAATCCCTCCGGGATTAAATATTGACGAAACTCCCGGAACGATTAAATCACAAACAAACGAATTTAAGGGATATTTTATTGAAAAATATAATTAATTAGAATGGTAATTAACGTTAATATTCAAATTTACAATGACACTAGTAATGACAATGTTTCTAAATTATAACTGTCACAACGCAATGTTACTATGGTAACTTATTTTAAAGACAGTTTATTAAATGAGTTGAAGAGAGAAAAAACTGATAGAAATTATTGAAATAATTAATAAAATCATACCGGAAGTACGAAAAGTATCGTATATACCTTGCGACTGAAGTACATTTAATCCTTCAGGTAAATTATGGCCCTCCCTGCGGTCGGGCCATAAACTTTACCTTCAGGATTAAATGTACTACTTCAGTCCCGCGGTATATAATATACTATTGCTGGAGTATCACACACAAATATTTCTATTTTAACAGCATAAAATTGGAGCCATTGCACTGAATTCGATTATTTATAATATTAGTGGCATCTTCAATAAAATCTGACAAAAACAATTTAGGTTCATTGGGTTTTGCACAGCCATAATATACACCCACAATCTCAACAAATCCCCGGTTTTGATTTATACTTCATTAAACTGGATAGAATTGACTTGTAGAGCTTTTTGTTAGTGGAAGTCCATCAATGTTAATTAAAATTTCAATAACACTATCGTCACTTAATTTAGGATGTTGTGAAAGTACCTTTTGCAAACATTTATCTAATCCAAAATGAATATAGTGTTGCTTTTTTGTAATGTTTACTAACTTTATAAGATATCTTTTACTAGTAGATTAATGTAATAATAAATAATAGGTGGGTATACTTGTCTTTATAAACTGCAAATAGACAGATTGTAACAAAAAACTGCTTACAAAAGTTCCCAACACTACAAACTATAATAAAACAACTATGGAAAGTACCTAATATTACTTTATACTAGTCTAACTGTTACTTTAAAAAATATAAATTAAATAAACACTAGACTGAATAAAATTGAAAGATGATGTTATAGAAATTAGTTAATAGCTTACCAATTAATCATGGGTATACACAAAAGTAACAAGCACAATCGGTATGTGTGGAATATTGAGATAAATACCACCAAATATTTCTCTATTGCACTCTCTAAACTAAATAAAAACACCAATGCTACAGATACTCCTAGAATTTATATATAATTTCTATTCAGATACCATAGACATCTGGTTAGCATAACATCAAAACACATGTTTAAAAATTATAAAGAGATGGTTGATTTGTTTGTTTCTTTACAAACAACTGACACAAGGACACAACTACAAAAGACATTTCTGACAATTCACGAAGTTGAGTAACACTTATAGGCGCGAATTTTAAATTTTATTTATCCGGCGGCTGTATATTCTTGAATCTCGATCGATTATGTCCGATGCGAGATGACAAAAATATTTCATAAGAAATCTAAACATTGTCAAAAAATTAAAATTAGTAACAGGAAAACAATCTTCTTACAGAATACGTCTTAGAATCGAATATTGAAAATTTACAATTCCCGCCTAACATGTCAATCTTCCTTCTGCAAGTGTGGTAAATGAACGCAATAGGGCCGAAGACCCTTACACCTTACCAGAAATCGATTTACTTACCACTTTCAAAATATTTGTGTACATCCAGAGGAAGACAGAATTATTCAACTTTCGGTTATTTGACAAGGACAGGATGAGAAACAAAATTGTTATCTCCGTTTTCATTTTATCGAATGAAACTTTGTGAAAAACTCCATATGCACAGTATCAATCAATTATTGTGTAATACAATAAATTTAAGTCAAATTATTATTATTATTGTTTAGAATGTGATAAAAATATTACAAGTGCACAAATCCAGTCACAGTCTAAACTTACTAATAATTTATTTTCCCAACAAAATGAACTTAAAATGAGAAAAAATTTGGAATGTTTTTGTAAAGATGTAGGCACAAATCACCCACCTGATGTAGGTCGAATTTTGTGCTAATTTTGCGACAAAATGTATACCTGTTTAAAAATATTATTGATGAACAAACCATCGCTAACAACAAATAGATGTTATTTTTGAAATGAATATACCTCTATATACTAATATTATAAAAATGTGTACCTACACAATTTTTTCGTATAACAAATTACGTACAGCTGATACGTATTAAGTACGTACATAATACGTATCAGAAAATACGTACATACGATACGTATTAAGTACGTACATACGATACGTATTAAGTACGTACATTATACGTATCAGAAAATACGTACAGTCGATACGTATTGAGTACGTACATGGTACGTGCCTAAAAGTACGTACCGTTTAGGAATCATAATGTACGTATTAAATACGTACATTTTAGGTACTGTACGTACAGGACGCATATAAGACCTAATATGTACGTATTTAATACGTACAGTGCTGTTTGGGCGATACACAAACTTATTAGCAACATTGACACATAATTCAATGCTTGGTACCTTGATGATGGTTCTTTAGGTGGTAGTACTAATTCCGTGTTCAAGTCTCTTGTCTATATAATAAACAATTCCAAGGATATTGGTCTTGAACTCAATTTCAGCAAATGCGAGTTATTTTTCTTAGAATCACCAAATAATCTAACCATTGATAAATTTAATTCTGTAGCACCAGGCATAACAATTACTGTTCAAGATTGTAAAATCTTGAAATTTATTTGTTTATGATACCTTTAAAATATGTGAGACATTTGTATGCCTCCATTTTTTTATTGTATATATTTAAGGCGTAAATTCATTTTAGTTAATAGCTTTGTAGAAATATGTTGTAGAATTGATAACATCTTTATATTGTTGTAAATTCAAAGGATAATTTCATTGTATTTTCAAAATACTTCAAAATATCACGTTTTCCAACAATGATTGTAAATTGTTTTGTATGGGCATATGCATAGCACCTTTTTTGAAAGTCGACATCTTGATGCATTGTCCTATAGTTAAGAAGTTAGGAAAGAGGAACGTTTCACACTATTACACAGAGAAAAAAAATCGCTAGCCATTAGCGAATATTCACTTGCAGTAGCAAAAAAAATCGATTAAATAGGGGACAAATGACTTATTCATTTACCACAGAAAAAAATGTATGCGTCAGTCGAAAACTAACAGCTTTAGAAGTGAAACTTTTTATGTTACGCAAAAGATGCCAATGAGTGTACAAAGAAAATTATTAAACATCAACAAAATAAAACGATAATTGTTTAAAAAAAATATTTCCAGAAGAAAAACAATACTTTTTCTAATAGACTATAAAAAACTATTTACAATAATAGACAAACAAACGTAAATATTCTTTTTAAGAAATTATTTTGTTAAATGTTTGAACAAACCACAATTTTGAACTTTAATTTAATTCCGTTGCTCTATGTAAACGCATGCATATTTAAGGAAAAAATCAGATATATGTACTTCCTCACAATATTAACGATATTGTTCAATACATTAGCAGAATGGATTTATAGATTACAAAAAATAAAAAGTTGACTGTTAGAAACCCGGGATCGAACCAAGGACCTTTAGATCTTCAATCTAACGCTCTGCCGACAAAATTATTTCGCATTTTAAAATAATCTAGTCGAGAGATGTACAGTGTATTGTATGGGTGATTTAAAAAGAGGGGAGAGCAGCATTGCGTTTCTCTCACTCACCTTAAGTAAATGATAATTAGAAAAGGACAATGGAAGTGTTTAACAAAATTGTTAGTTTTACGAAATTACTCTCATCCAAAAACTCATATACTGTCCCAAAAAAAGTTTCACTTCAAAAACCTTATTGCTAAAATTAAACATTTACAGTTAATATAGAGATCACTTATCATAAATATATTTCAAGTAGTCTATTTTATTTACCATAAATTATTTAGTCGCTTACAGTTATCGACCTAGATAACTTGCTACTAGCTACTAGTTTAATAAATCTGACATATTGCATACCTATCCTTAGTGATTTATTTATTTATCTCTAATAAATTTTTAACCTATAATAGATAAAATGTATATTTACCTTAGTAATACAGGTTATTAGGACTAATTGAAAAGTTTATTTACAGTAATCGATTCATTTATTAACCTAAATCTTGGCATTTAGGCTTATACAGGATGTCCACTTATATTTCTTCTATTTTAACTGCCTTTAAATTCTAAACGGTTCAGGAGGTAAATATGCGGTTTTCACGGAATTGTTTCATTTTAGTAGCTACAAGTTTCGTTTGAATAGATTGATTTTTTTCTATCGTTTTCGTTTACGAAGCAACAGAAATGGCGAATTTTTGACAATTTTTTTTTATTGACTTTGTTAATGGAACAATCCATTCGACCAAAACTTTACTGAAATAAAACATTACAGTAAAAACTACATATTTCTATTCTGCACCGTTTAGAATTTATAAGCATTTAAAGTTTATTAGGGGAAAATATAAGTGGGCACCCGGTACTGAAAAATGATCCAAAGTTGAAATTTCATATACCAGGCATGGAATATACACTTCAAATTTCACATTTTTTCCATCATTAGTTTTCCATATTTTCGAAACAATCAGAAATGGGTTAAAAAAAGCAAATTTATAAAAAATATTTATTTTAAACTTATAAAAAATTAACATATGTATTTTTTTAAGTAATTAAAAATAACTTTTCAAAATATACAATTTTCGCAAAGTAACCAAAAATAAATGTAAGTAAAAATAATAAGGAACTTTTTCAGTCTAAGTACAATAACACAAATCATACAAGAACATTTAAGTTTTAAAATGATTAATTTTCTTTAACAAAAATTACGAAATTAATAAAAGTAACTTAAAAGTAGTAAGGCATTAGTTTTCAGTCTAAGACAATACAAAAACATGTAATTTTAAACTTATTAATTTCCTTAAATTAACCAAAAAGACGAATATAAAAGTTAAAAATAGTATAAGGAACGTTTTCAGTATAAGTACAGTACAAATCATATGAAAACACGTAAGTTTTAAAATTATTAATTTTTTTCAAATCATACAAGATAAAAAATAAATATAATATGAAACATTTTCATACAAAAAAAAATCCTATACAGGGTGCGGCTGATAAAACCGTCGCTTAGAGAAATCCTGAAATCCAAAAGGATTTCAAATCTGAAAATTAGTTTTAGAGATGTCTCTAATCGAGAGGCTGCGAACTGTGAGACATTTTAAAATTTTAATTTTTCCTAAACCAAACGAAAAAGTGATTATTAATCAACCTTATATTACGGACATGGTAATTACACGATTTAGACGAGCAGTATCTCGGAACTGGACAGTAGTACAGAATTGTAATTTTTGTGGTATAAAACAAATGCCTCAGCTTTTCTTATGTTATTATGCTACCCAATGACAATTTTGTGTTGGCTTACGTGACATCAGATTCAAACTTAATGAGACCACCTGCATATTTTTACATTTTTGAGTTTTTCTCAATAACATAATTCCAACAAACTAACACACTTGTGGTCTAAAACCATTAATTACAGGTACAGCTGCTCAAAAATGCTTGTCCCTTGACAAATAAGACAAGCAATTCCTCATAACTAGACAGTTCATTTTGAATTCGTAATCAAAATACAATCCTGCAACATTATAATTGTATTTAATTTATAAATTCGAAAATAAACCGCCCATTTCCGAGGTATTGCTTGTCATTATCCTCATGGGACAAACATTTTTAATTAGCTGTAGCTGTTAAATTAGTCGTTTTACACCACAAATGTGCTAGTTTGTTGGAATCGTGACAGATAAATGTAAAAATATACAAGTTGTACCATTAATAAATTCGAATGTGATATAGGTACAAAAAGGTAATTGGTAACACAATAACAAGAAAAGCTGCAGAATTTGTTCTAATATACAGCCCCAAAATTACAATTCTGTACTACTGTTCAGTTCCGAGATATTGCTCGTCTAAATCGTCGTGGGACACTCTGTATAAAGATTTGTTTTAACTTACGTAAAAAATAAGAAAATATTTAAAAAAAAGTAATGTGAGCTTTGCTATTAAAGTGTACATTCAAAGCGACCATCTGAAAATAAAATTGAATCTCTGAAAAGCAAGATAGATTATTAGTTATCTTAACTTTATATGCAAACATATGTTCTTTAAAGGAAATTACATTGCTTGTATTCCATTGTAGGCATCGCCTAATAGTGAAACCAGAAACCACTCACCACACTAAGAGAAATCGTTCAGACATTCACTACACTCCACACGTGCTGTTTGTTTGCTGTCTTCCCGAATGTTAAAAATTAAATGATGCAATTTCTTGTCTGAAACCAACTTAACGGTCAGACGAGCAACCCGAGTGTTATCGGAATGTGTACAAGACGTGATTCCAAAAACTTAGATAACTAAAGAGTAATATTGAGCTCACTTACGATAAATGATAGACAGCTAAGGGTAAATGATTCAATTCTAGAAACTTTTTTTATTATGTACAAATTACCTGGTGACTAAGGTTTGTCGAACACTTTAACGGACAAAACTAGCTATCTATTTTTTTCAACTACTGGTGAATAATGTTTCTACCACTAATAAAAATTTATTTGCAGCAAGCGATTTTTTTCTAGAAACTTTTTTTATTTGGACGAGTTTTCTCTGTGTATATATTGTATTGTAAAAACCCTAAATTTAGTGTCAATTCTGCATCAATTTTATGGTAGAGGTTCGGAAGACATGAAAGACATTTTTGAATTACCTTTCTAGAAGGTTACAATTGCTATTGTAGTATTCCTAGAAACTTAACTTACTATTGGCGGCACCCATAGTTGATTCTTGTCTGGGAACCCGATAAGTCAAGTGATGCTGGCCAATAGGAAATATTTATTTTCGGTTGGTCAACCCAATCCACGTGTAAACACGCCCCTCGAAGATTTCTACTTAACACGTCTCACAATGTGAAGAAATCAGTTACACACTCATCGAGTCGAGCGCAACGCTCAACAGCAAAGTTTTTTCACACTCATCGATTCGAGCGCAATGCTCAGCAACGAAGTTAGTTTTTAACTCATCGAAACGAGCGCAAGGCTTAACAACAAAGTTAGTTTTTCACACGTCAGTTCTACACTTCTAGACGCGAGTTTTACATTCATCGACGCGAGTTTTACACACTCATCGAATCGAGCTCAACGCTCAATAACAAAGTTAGTTTAAAATTCATCAAATCGAAACCTAAAGTGTCTTCCGATCTGAAACCACAGAAATTCAGCGTTCACAACTCAACTTTGTAACATTTTGTAAATTTGTACATAATAAATTATTAATTTCGACATTAACTTTGTCAAATTAAGATTATTTATTTAGTTGAATGTCCACGCCAGTTGACGAAGTTCAACTAGAAATATAATCAAAAACAATTACCAACAGACAAAATTTATTTCTACTAGGTGCTCCTCTATTGAACGAATCCTTTCTATCAGCTTTCAATGAAAAACTAATCTTTTTCAAAAAAATGTCATCTTGTTTATCCTGGTTACCGACACATATTGCTTATTACCTTCTCAATAATTGCCTATTAATTCCAAAATTAACATATATCTTAAGATGTAGTATGACCTGGTTACATAATGATATCCTAATCAATTTTGACAATGCCATTCGACATTCATTAGAGTCATTAATTAACATTAAATTAGAGGACCTTTCTTGGAAACAAGCTTCACTACCTGTTTCATATGGTGGTTTAGGAATTCGCTCAATCGTTTCAGTAGCTCTTCCTTATTTTTTGTCATCATTAAATAGTTCAAAAATAAATTGTTTTAAAGATTAAAACTAACTTTTCCGCATCTGTGGCCCTGAACAATATTCTATCATAAAATTTTTACTTGTATACACTTCGGGGGATGTATCGTGCTAACAAACCGAAATGTCTCTAAAAATAACCAAAAATGTAGTATATCTGGATTTATAGGACTTGCTGTACTCGCTCTAGTCAACTGAAAATCAATAGGGTACATCTGTAAGACTCCTTGAACAATATTCAATCATAAAATTGATCAATCGTTTACTCTCTGGAGGCTGTATCGTGCTAACAAACTGAAACTTCTCCAAAAATTACAAAAATATCGTACTTAAAGTACTGTAGCACATGTTGTATTGGCTCTGAAAAGCTGAAAATCATTAGGGTTCATCAGTGAGATGTCCTGAATAATATTCAGTCAGAAAATGGGTGACTTCTTGAACTCCGGAGGCTGTATCGTGCTAACAAACTGAAATTTCTCAAAAAATGACAAATTGTCGTCCTTCAAGTACCATAGCACCCGTTGTACTGGCTCTGGTGAGCTGAAAATCAATAGGGTTCATCTGTGACATATCCTTAACAATATTCAATCATAAAATTGGTGAATTAATGTACTGCGGAGGCTGTATCGTGCTAGCAAGACATGTAAGAAAAAGTGGCCGACGACAACGACGACGACATACACACAGGATTTTTTTTCTTAAAACCATTTTTTCGAGTTGCTGTTGATGGAAAACGTAAAAATAATTCAAAATTTTTTTTCAAAATTCCAACTTTTTTTGGGGTAAACCAATACTTTTCTCGCATATTAGATAGGTTGGGCGGAAAAGTAAAATTGATTAATTACATTCTGCCTATATTTTTCCACGCACAAGACCCTTTATTAATGGAGGCAGAAAATATTTGGTCATTAAAGTCTAACAAAGTTGTACCCGATGATTATAAATCCTTTCAAAAATCCTGGGATATTCCTTTATTGGACAGTGAAAAAGAAAATCTGCTTTAGAAAGCTATCAATTTACCAGACAAGGCTCGTTTGAATGCAGCATTTTCAAAGGAATCAGGAGCATGGTTGAACGCTTTACCGTCGGCCCCATTAGGTACGCTTTTAGATGACGAAAGTTTCCGTATTTCTATTGGTCTCCGTTTAGGTTATCAAATTTGTGTAAAACATCGCTGTCGTTGTGGAGCTGATCTTGATGAATATGGTAAGCACGGCCTAGGCTGCAAATTAAGTGCCGGCCGTTTTTCACGTTATTCTGCATGGCATCTGCAAAGATTACCTGTTCGTTGGAACCGTTAGGTACTTGCCGCGACGACGGTAAACGTCCAGATGATATGACCCTCATTCCATGGCAACGCGGCAGACCAGTTATATGGGATTTCACTTGCACTGACACTTGGGCTCCGTCCCATGTCCGATCCACATCTACTTCCGCAGGCGCTGCAGCTTTACAAGGCGAAACTTTTAAAATCAATAAATACAAAAATTTGGAGAACATTTACATTTTTGTTCCTGTAGCAATTGAAACCTCTGGTGATTTCGGTCATGAAGCTTTAAAATTCATTAAAGAAATCGGTGAAAAAATATCAGTAGAAACCAATGATTCAAGAGCAACTTTGTTCTTTATACAACAAATAAGTATTGCAATTCAAAGAGGAAACGCTTCATCTTTTCTCGGTACGTTTCCCCGTTCTAAGCCTCTAGAAGAACTTTTTATGAAACCTTATCATAAGAAACGTAATTCTTCTACCACTTTCAAACTTTCTCACATTACAGACCCTAAAACATGTGATCTTTCCTTTTTCCGAAATTCTTATTTAACATCTTCATTATCTTCTTCCGAATGTGTGCCTTCTGATAATACATGCCTTGACAATTTAATAAATTATGCCACCAACACGCTTTTGGGCCTCAGTGTACTAAAAAATACAGATAACCACCAGCCAGATGATGTCCCATTCATAGGAATACTGAAGAAGATGACTATGCTAGAGAATGATGCGATTCCTATACGCAATAGATTATCTCTAACCAAAACAGTTTTCAAATCCGTAATATCTACATCCAATTCAGTAGCAAACATCATCAATTCAAATTCCTTATCACGCCGATCAAGTGAGAAAGACAATAATAGAATCCGAGATTATTCGTACAATGATAGTAGTGGCGAAAGAGCTTTTCACTATATTTCCACATTTAGATCCATAAAGGGTATTCCCCAAGATTCTTTGGGTCTCAAAGGCCTCAAAAATATTTGTAACACATGTTTCATGAATCGTACTATCCAATGCCTATCAAACACAAGGTGGCTATTAGAATACCTAAAGAAAGACGCATACATAAGAGATATTAACATAAACATATCTAGCATGAAAGGAACACTAATTAAAGCATTTGCTGAAGTTATTCAACAGCTTTGGTCTGAACACGGTTCAGACAGAGTGGTTAATACAGTATCATTGAAAAGTAAGATTCAGCGATTTACTTCAAGGTTCATGGGATACACTCAACATGATGCACATGAGTTTCTTCGTTACCTATTAGCAGGACTTCACGAAGATGTCAACAAGGTATATGAAAAACCAAAGCCCATACTAACAGAAATTGATGACAAATTTAGTGAAATCGAGAAAACACAAGAATTTTGGTTAAGAAATGCGAGAATGGACAACTCCAAGATTATGGATAACTTTGTCGGTCAATTAAAATCAACAATCAAGTGCATACACTGTGGTCACTGTTCAGTTACCTACGATCCTTTTTGGGATTTATCCCTTCCGATACCACAAAAAACAGGTCAATTACGACTTTCACAATGTTTAGATTCGTTTACAAGAGAAGAAACACTCGACGGTGATGAGAAACCAACTTGTTCGAAATGTAAGGAACGAAGACGATGCATTAAATCATTCTCAATACATAAATTTCCGAAAATACTGGTTATTCACCTGAAGCGCTTTTCGCAAACAGAGAGTTTTAGTGGAAAACTTAATGATTCAATAGATTTTCTAATAGAAGGGCTTGATATGAAACATTACGCGGCTGATAATGTGGCACCTTATATGTACAACCTCTACGCTATATCTAATCACTGTGGAACCACTTATAATGGTCACTACACAGCATTTTGCCGACATCCCTACACGGGCACGAATATAACGATTCAAGAGTGCTATTAATATCGTGGAAATATTTAGTCAGTGGAGAAGCATAATATGTTCTCTTCTATGAACAAGATGACACAAAATCCCACCTTTGAGTTTAATCATTTTTTTATTAGTTTTTAAATTGTATATTTTCATTGTGAATCAATGTCTTATTTGTTTTTTTTCTGCAAAATTTATTTATATATTCATATATACATTGTATCCGTTTAAATATAAATAAAATTCTTATCTTATAAAAAAAAATTATAAAGAGTGTCAGTTTGACAGTTTAAATAATTCGACCGCAAAGCGGGAGGATTATTCTGTCAAACTGACACGATTTGTAATTATGCAGGAAGTTTGAGATGTATAACCGTATTTATTTTGAAGTACGTATTGTATTGGATACGATTATTTTTTGAGTAAATTAAGTAAATATATAAACAATTCATTAATTTAAATGCAAATTGATGCAATGAAAGTTACTGAGTTATTTTCAACGCAGGAAACGTGGCCACTGCTCATTGAAGTGCCGGAAATACTGGAGGTGTTATTACTTGAACCTGCAGCGTTTTTAAAATTGGATCTCATCTTATTTATTATGTTTTGGTGATGTTGTTCATCTATCTGTAGGTAGGGTTTGATAGAATTGCTATTACCGTGTCCTGTTATTTTAATAAGTTCTTGTTCCGATACACCTGCTTTTGCCAATTGTGAAACGGCAGTGGCTCGGTGAGAATGATTTGAAAATATTTTGTTTGTCATATTCAAATTTGCCAATTCTGCAGACTTTTTGGTCCATTTACTAATTTCATGCACTCCAATTGGCATATTTTTGTACCAGCCAAGGGTTTTTTCTTTTCTCCAGTTGGGATTTACTGTCAGAAATAACCTATCTGTTTTAATATTGATGTTTTCGTTTCTTTTCATCATTAGCTTATCTAGAAGTCTCACTGGACAACGACTTACTTCATTATGGTTAGGTACCAGCCATTTATTATTAGCACATGGTTTTGCTCCTCCCTGTGTGGTTTTGGTAAAAATAGGATTATACTGTATTCTACCAGTTGGAGTATCATCATTTCCAGATTCTTTTTGAAAATAATGAGTCAAGCATGACGCTCCTTCATTTCCTCTCCACGCAAGTTCTACAGAAGCAATTAAGAAAAAATTTATTTGTAATCCTTCCGGTGTATTTTCATCCCACGCTTCTATCATTGCTATGTACTCGTTATCTTTAAATGCGGATGCACTAACCTTTCTCTTGTCCGGTAACATTTGAAGTTCCCTTCTTTTTGAATTTCTTGCGTTTCGTGCGGCTAAAAATATGGGACTAGAGAATGGATCAATTACTCCATTAAACTCCTTCATATATTTTTCTTGTACTTGTTTTGCCGTAATGTTCCACATCGTTTTAACCACATTTTGTTTATAATTTTCTCCATTACATTTTCGCATAGTGAAAGCCCAATCTTTCAAAATGGACGCTATCAATTCAGTGGGAATTGATTCATTTAGCACATAGTTTCTTTCACTGCAAAACGTAAGGAATTGTTTCCATACGTACTTTTTTGCTTTCACTGTATTATGAGGCTCAGTATTTTGTATACTTTCGTCTATTGCATTTGATGATAAATCTCCGAATCGACTCATTTTTGAACAATTTTTGATAAACGTCACAATTTGACAGTTCTGTTTGTTGTATATTGATGTCGATGTGGTTACTATGAAAATGAAATTATTTTAAAATTTTCGATTGGTGGAGCTACTCTATGTATAATCAGGTATTATCGAAAGTATACGAGGTAACTTAACTAAATTGGACATTCTGATTGGTTGAAAATCATACGAAAAAAATAATCAAAGGTAATACCACGAGTGCTTCAAATTCTTTTCCACGAAAACTTGTTTATTTGGCAAAAATATGAAAACAAACCGATTGATTTTATCTAAATTCGGTTTGTTTGAATGTATTTGCCTCAAATAAACAAGTGTGAGTAATGAAAATAAAAAATTATGTGATACGAGTTGTATTTGGGTAGATTATTTTTTTCAACCATTTAAAAGGAATTTGCTTTATCTTTTCATTTTATTGAATTCAAAGAATCCATAAGCTACCTGGAAGTATAGTCAACTTTTTGAACAAGAGAAAAAATTAATTATTTGAAAAATTACAGTTATTAAAAACACAGTTTTTGTAAATAGTTTGGCCAACAGGAACAGCTATCTTTTCCAACTCATGTGTGGATATAATATTGGTTGATCTTGCCGCAGTTGTTGATGTATTGGTTAATGTTGTCGTAGTTGTTGATGTCGATAGCTGGTTCTGGATTTTTAATTTTATGGAAATAAGTGATAAATTGGAATATAACTTTATTCTTACAAAAACAACGTGACAATCGATAACAATCATCGTGAATCGTCTTCTTTTTTGACGTCCTTCAATTTTTCTTAACAAGCATGCGTCAGTGAGCGGACTGTGAACTCTCTTACAATGTTGCCGTTGTGATAATTATAATACAACAATATTCATGTTTTTAAAGCACAGCGACAGTTTTAAAGCGCAGCGACATGCCGGCCACCTTGAAAGTTTATGATTTCAAATAATTAAATTAACAATAAAAAACAGCTTACAGAACAATTACATAAAAAAGTAAAATAAGCTGTAAACTAAAGTTCAGATTCAATGTCTCGTAAAGGACATATTTTATTTATAGCTCTTTTCACTATCTTTCCACTAGATAATCTTACACGAACCACTCGTGAGACACCGTCTTTACCCTGGTGAATTCCGTAATTCTGGCCATCGGCCATCTCAAAGGAGGTGTATCCTCTGCTACCAGTATAACGAGAGAATCAACCTTGCATTGATTCGCTATATCTTTCTTCCATTTGGACCGCTTCTGCAGAGAGGAAAGGTAATCACGTGACCAAGCCTTCCAAAACTGCTGGTACAGCTGTTGAATGCGGCGAAATCTGGTAAGTTTATTCGAGTTAACATTGTCTTCGGGAATTTGTGGCATCGCTAAGAGTGATACTCCTACTAGGAAATGCGCTAGGGTCAAAGGAAGGTAATCATTGGAATCTTGGGAAATAGGAACAAGGGGTCGTGAATTGAGACAAGCTTCGATCTGTGTCAAAATAGTGTGCAATTCATCGAAACGAACTAAACTTTCTCCTAAAATGTGTCTGAAATGAAATTTTAAAGATTTCACAGCGGCTTCCCAAAGCCCCCCCATATGCGGTGATCTTGCAGGTATAAAACTCCACTTTATTTTCTCATTATGAATTGTGTTGTTAAGTAAATCGAATAGCTCTACAAAATAATTATTGGCTCCTTAGAAGTTACCTCCGTTATCGGAATGAATTATGTAAGGTTTTCCGCGACGTGATATGAAGCGCTTTAGAGCATTGAGAAAACCATCTGTTGTTAGGTCGAACCAATTCCATATGAACAGCACGTGTCGCGAAACATACAAAAACGCAAATGTACGATTTTACAAATTCACTGTTGCGCAAAGTACCCTCCCTGACCAATATTGGTCCCGCGTAATCAACACCACTCTGATTGAAAGGGCGAGTTGGTATAACGCGAGATGTAGGAAGTTGCCCCATAAAATACCCTGCCGGTTTGGGTTTAACCTTAAAACATACGATACATTACTTTTTTCACTAAATTTTTGCCGTGAACTGGCCAATACTGCAAACGAATTATCGATAATAAATTTTGAGCCCCGGCGTGAAGATTACGTAGATGCTGTTTCTTTATAATAAGGTAAGTTAAAGGGTCGTCACGAGGAAGGATAATTGGATGTTTAGCGTTATAATCTAGAAATGAATTTTTTGAGCGCCCAGCTACACGAAGTATCCCGTCAGAATCTAAAAATGGCGCTAAATTTAAAATTGGACTTTGAAACGTTCACTTAGCAGTTAACATTTCTAATAGAGTTTTAAATAAATAATTCAGCGATGAATGTTAAATTTATTGGTGGAATAGACCACACGTCCTTCCTTGCCAATGTTTTAAACAACTATTTAAATGTTGGTGGAATAAACTGTATAGATATCTCACAGAAAAAAATCCTGAATAGAAATTCGGAATGCGGCACTATACGAGAGATTGTAATAGAGAATGGTAGTCGCAGAAATCCTGATAAAAGTTTTAAATATTCTGTATGGTTATTAAAAAAACTTGTCCTAAGAACAAATTCGCAGGGATTACTGGTATGTTTTATTTTTTTTGTGTAATATTTTCTTAAATTGATAAAGGTTTTTGTCCAGGACAAATCATTAAACTAGATTGTATATCTGTAAAAAAATGATAAGTACAGTTTCATATATGTCACTGGACAGATATCTAAATATCGTGTTAATTAAAAAAAGGTCTATCTGTAACACACTTGGTGTTCTTGTAGCGATACCGCCTGGAATAATTTAACTATTCCGGTAAATTTAACTAAAATCACCCGACGGAAGAACTAAGGTGAAGATTTGTCGGCAATTTGTATTGACTCACAAGAAATGGTGTTTCCATAAGAGCCAATTCATGATCTAGATACTCAACTATGTATTATACTGAGAATTATTTAACCTAGGAAGATTTTATGGAGAATCGACTTCGACTTGCTACTTCAAGATAAGTAAAATTATATTGTATGGCTTCACCATTCATATTTGTACAGCTTGTCTTAGTTTTTATTTATACTTTCTTTTTCTTCTCACATACACACTTTTACTAACCTATTATTGTCAAACTATGTAACACGTTTAAATATTTTTTCATTCATTATATTCATACATATTAGTAGTCTGTTGTTTTATTTATTATACAGGAAGACCTGTGAAATAGCCTTCAGTACATTTTTTTTGCTTAAGTATTGTCTAAAAACTAGCAGAGCACAGCAGGTAAGAGTTGACTGATTAAGGAGGTTGATTTTTTCTAATTTTGTTTAGGAACAAAGTTAGTGGCGCCCTTACTATTGATGTAACTTTACTGTTTTTTAGTTTTTCTCTCTCTCTCTTTCTCTTTCTTTTTTCACATTTTCTTTCTTTAATTAAACTTCTTTCAGATAACAGAGCCCTGAGAACTGGCTCCAATCTCTTTGTCAGTTTGGAAAGAACCTACTCTCTTTTAATACTTTCAATTATTTAAATAATTTTTACCCTGAGAGTAAGAGGTTTTTGTTTCATTGGCGCTCCAACGTGTATTAACTCTTACATGTTGTTATCTGCTATTTCTTTTTGGTAAAAAATTTTAATACTTGAAAATTTTTTTTCCTGCTATTAGGGGGGAAATATCTTTGATATAATGTTCACTGTTTAACTTTTAATTATATTTTATGCTTTCTGCTTTTATAAAACAGGTTCTGTGTAATAAATATATACATCTTTTTCGTTGTTTGAAATATTATATGATATATGTTATATTATATTTATAATTGGTGTGAAGCTTAACGATTCATATATTACCCAGTTTTTATATCAATTCATTTGTTACCTGTCAGTGACCTTCAAATTGTAAATTAATGTTGTTGAGTATTTGTTTCAAAATTTTTTTTCTATCATTAGAGTATAAAATTTTAACTTAACTTTAATTACCAAGAGAACTGTATTGAATTTAATTACAAAAATGTCTTTGCCTTATAAATTGAAGGTCGAATATTTATTATCTCATGAGCTGGAACACGAATTGGCATATAGAAATGTTGAAGTATTACCGACAGTAGCGGAGCGTAGAAAATTGTTGAGGGGTATTTTAGCTCAAGAAGCATCCGGTCGCAGTTCTATTTTATATGAGAATAGTCAATTGAATTTTGATAGTGAAGTAAACGGTATAGAGTTAACTTTATCTGATTTGAGCAGAAAAATTTCAGAATTTGTAGGATCAGATAGGGACAATGAATATCTCAGATTAACATGTAGATTAGCTCATGCAAATAATCGGGTGTCTCGTTTGTCATGTAATAATGATGAGGAAGAATTAAAGAAAAAACAGTTTGCTACTCAGATTTTGTTGTTAGAGGGTGAACTTGATGGTAGATTACCGGGCACTATTCAGGCTCAATCAACTCCTGTGGGTCAGAACCAAAGCTTTACTTTCTCTAAGCCAGTACCTATATATAAATGGGGAATACATTTCTCAGGAATTGCAGAAAATGAATCTTTGGCAGGATTTTTAGAACGTGTAGAGTGTTTAAAGATTTCTCGAGGGGTAACAGATAACGAATTATTTTCTAGCGCTGCAGATCTCTTCACTGATCAGGCATTTTATTGGTATTTAAATAATAGAAGTCAATTTCAAAATTGGTCAGAGTTAGTTTCTAAATTAAAGTCAGATTTTCTCCCATATAATTATCAGGAAGATTTATTGGATGAAATTAAAAATAGAAAACAAAATATTAATGAAAAAGTTACGTTATATATAAATTCTATGTGTAGTCTATTTAATCGATTAGAAATAAAACAGGATGAATCATCAAAAATTAGAATCATTAAGAGAAATTTGCTTTCTAACTATGTTCAACCGCTAGCTTTATTAGATATTACCAGTATCGAAGAGTTAACCGATAAATGTAAAAAGTTGGAAGAATTTTTTACCTACTCACAGAATTCTCAGAATTCAAGTATTAGTTCGAGCAAACCTAAAATATATCTAGAACCACAGTTAAATAATACTTTTACCTCATCTTATCGGTCTAGGAATCATAATAATTCTAGACATCTATCTACAGTATCTACAGTAAATTCACATAAAGTTTGCTGGAATTGTGGTGAACAGAATCATTTTTATCCGCAATGTAAATACGCTTTAAAAGTATTCTGTTATGGATGTGGAAATCCTGGATTTATAAAATCTAAATGTCCAAATTGTTCAAAAAACGAACCAAGCGGTCAGGTCAATGCTTTGGTGACACCTACCGCTCCTCAAAATCCTTCAGGATCCACACATCCAAAGCAAAAAAATTCAAAAAAACAATCAAAGTCAAGAACAGTTTCCGAAATAACGCCTTCAACCAGCAACCAATAAGTGAAATTTATTCCTTACCTAATCTATCTAAAAATTCAAATAAAAATAACTTATCTTATTTCAATAAAAATGATTAGTTAGCTTGGTTAAATATAGTAAGATCGTTTTACAAACCAAGCAAAGTAAATAAATTTCAGAATTCTATAAATACTCAATTATCTAGTAATTACTTTTTAGACTTGTTATATCGAAAAGATAATGATAACAGGCCTTATGTGGATATTATTATTTTTGGGAAGACATTCTCTTGTTTGATTGATACAGGAAGTAATCTGAGTGTTTTGGGTTCTCTAGGTCTTGAGTTTCTTAAGAATTTATCTATACCTATTTCTATTACCGAACAGTTTCAAGTTTCGACTGCTGATGGTACATACCATGATGTTGGTGGTTTTGTAGAAACTTATGTCACAGTGGATAAGTTATCTCGAATTTTAAAATTATATCTTTTACCTTCAGTTACTCAAACAGTTATCTTAGGAATGGATTTTTTAAAGACATTCAATATTAAAATAGATTTTTCTAAATTTACTATGAATTTAAATGCCTTATCTTTAAATGTCATCAATACTGTAAAGGACGTCACAACTTTAACAAATGATGAAAAAATTAAACTTGATGTTGTTATCGAAAAATTTAAAAGCATTAGCCCTAAGGATAAAATTGGTAGGACACATATCTTAGAGCATTTTATCGACACAGGAAATTCTCCTCCATTTAAAATAAAACAGTATCCATTGCCTCAAGCTTTGGAAGTTCATGTGAATAATGAGATAGATACATTATTAAAATTAGGGGTTATTGAACCAAGTACATCTCCTTATTGTTCTCCTATCTGTTTAACCCATAAACCTGATGGTAGTATAAGGTTACTTCTTGATGCTAGATTTTTAAACAAGCAAACTAAAGCAGATTCGTATATGATTCCAAATATCGAGGTAATTCTTAGTCAACTAAGGGATACGCGATATATTTCTAGTATCGATTTAAAACATGCTTTCTATCAAATACCTTTAGAAAAGTCGTCTCGTCCAAAAACAGCTTTCGCAATACGTTCTAGAGGACTATTTCAATTTACAAGTACACCATTTGGTTTAATCTCAAGTCCAGCTACCATGTCATGATTAATGGATATGGTAATAGGTCCATCTTTAGAACCATATTGTTTTTATTATCTTGATGATATAATTGTTTGTACATCACAGTTTGATAAACATGTTGAAATTTTGTCTAAAGTTTATGAGAAATTAAAAGAGGCTAATTTAACGGTAAATATTGATAAATGTCATTTTTGTCGTCCTTCTCTTCGCTATTTATGTTATACCTTGGATGAAAACGGGTTAAGTATTGACGGTGAAAAAACTAAAGCTATTACTAACTATCCTGTACCGAGGACAACTACAGAGGTGCGTAGATTTTTAGGTGTTGTTTCATATTATCGTCGTTTTTTAAATAATTTTTCTACTTTATCTGCTCCCATTTCTGATCTTTTATCGAATAGAAAAAAAAATCAACCAATAAGTTGGACACCGGAAGCTCAAAAAGCTTTCGATGATATAAAAACTGTCTTAACTACCGCTCCTGTACTTTGTAGTCCTGATTTTGACAAATCATTTTATCTAATGTGTGATGCAAGTGATGTAGGTATTGGAAGTGTGCTTTTTCAGTTAGAAGATGGGTTGGAACATCCAGTAGCTTATTATAGTAAAAAATTGAATAAATGTCAAAAGAAATACACAACTACTGAAAAAGAGGCCCTTGCAGTCCTATTATCTATTGATCATTTTCGTTATTATCTTCTGGGACGACATTTTACTGTCATCACCGATCACTCTTCTCTTGTTTGGTTAAATAACATGAAGAAACCATCACCACGATTAGCTAGGTGGATTCTACAACTTTCACAATACAATTTTTCGATAGTCCATCGTAGAGCAACGGGTACCGTACCTGCAGATTTTCTATCAAGGGTGCCGGAAATAAATGTATTAGATTTATCTTTACTAAAACCTGATAATTGGTATAAAATTATGATAAATAAGGTTCAAACCGATCCGGATAGTTATCCTAATTTCAAGGTGGAAAATAATATTCTATATAAGCATGTCTTTAACAAGTATGCCAATATTTGCAATTTAACTGACTGGAAAATTGTAGTTCCAACGGAAAACAGACTTGAATTGTTATCTAAATTTCATGATGATCCTACTGCAGCTCATTTCGGTGTTTTTAAAACATTAGAAAGAATTTCAGAGTTATATTATTGGCCCAAAATGAGACAGAGTGTACAAAAATATGTGAGCCGCTGTAAAGTTTGTGCTGCCTGTAAGCCCACAAATTTGCCACAAGCTGGTCTCATGGGTAAATATCGTAACATAGGGTTTCCTTTCCAGTTAATTTCCTGTGATTTAATAGGCCCATATCCTAGATCTCGCCAGGGAAATACGTGTGCATTGGTCATTGTTGATTTCTTCTCTAAATTTGTTTTAATTCAACCTTTAAAACAAGCTACCTCTTCTGCGATTGTGAAATTTATTGAAAATAATGTTTTTCTAATTTTTGGAGTTCCTCAAATAGTAGCTGTAGACAATGGTAAACAGTTCACAAGTCAGTTGTTTAAAAGTTTGATGTCTAAGTACAATGTCCAAAGTATTTGGTACACTGCAAATTACACTCCTCAAGCCAATCATACTGAGCGTGTGAATAAATCTATTGTCACTGCAATACGTTCATATTGTTTTTCTGATCATAGAACTTGGGATGTAGAATTACAGAAAATAGCTCAGGCAATTCGTTTGTCTAAACATGAAGTCACAGAATTTCCACCATCTTTTCTTGTGTTTGCTAGAAACGTACCTGTATCAGGGTCATTCTTCGGGAATATTGCAGAAAATGCAAATAATCAGCCTGCAATTGCTGATAAAATACACCGTTTGCAGGATACTCAAGAAATGCCAAAAATTTTCGAAGATGTTAGAAAAAAATTACACAAGGCTTACATAAAATCGAGTAACCGTTATAATCTTCGTAAGCGCGATATTAAATTTCATGTAGGTGATCATGTTTGGAAAAAGAATTATCAGAAATCTGATAAAGCTCAATTTATTTCTGCAAAATTTATGCCTAAATATATACATTGTACTGTTAACCGTGTTATATCTCCCTTGATTTATGAACTTAAAGATAGTAATGGCAAAAATATAGGACGATGGCATATTAAAGATCTAAAAGAATATAACTTATCTACTGATGAATCAAGTGACTCTACCGATGATGAAAATAATCCTGACTCAGTATCTTCGGATAGTGAATGAACATTTGTTAGATGAACACATTTTTACCTTATCTGCAAAAGTAATTTTACTGTAGATTTTTCTGTGTTGTGCAGAGAGTTAAAAATAATCTCTTGGCTAAATTAATTTGTTGGTAACCTAGGTTTATCTTGTAGATTATATTTTTGAAATTAGAAAGTATTAAGAAATTAATATTATTTTTGTTTACTGAATTAGAGTTATGTGATGTTGGAACGGTAATTAGTATCACTAAAATTTGAATGTTCCATATTATATTTCTAATTTGTAGACTTATCTTTTCAGTCGAAATGTGTAGTTACACATACTGAAAAATATTATCTTATCTTACCGTTTTCAGTTGAATTGTGTCAAATGACACAAACTGAAAAAATTTATCTTACCTAGGGTTTTTGTGTGTTAGAGAGAATGACACACAGAGCTTTATCTTTACCTTATTTTATCTCGTGTCGAAAATTTATCTTTACCTTATCTTATCGCAGCAGACATAAATCGTGCGTCTTCTGTACATTTAAATATTGTCCCACCAGACATCTATTGTATAGTATATATCCTAGCTTGCTATAATAGTTATAGCAAATTTGACTCTTACCTCTTTTGGCACAGCAACACAGAAATGATCTATCTATGTTACTTAATAGTTGGTTTAATTTTATCTTAAAATTTTTATCTTTATCTTTTCTAGTTAGATTCCAAATGAATCCAGTTCATTGTAAGGAATTTAATTTTCAGTGTTCTTAAACGCTTATCTCTATCTAACAAATAGTTATTTTCACTATTCAAAAATATCTATAATTATCTTGATATATCTTACCGTAGAAATTAAAATTTCTATCTGTCAAGAAAACATATTTTCTTTGTCTTATAGTAAGGGAATTTGAGAGGATAGAACAAATCAGTTTGGAGTTTATTGCCTCACCTTAAGAATATGACATATGGTTGTTAAATATGTTAGTGCTGGAATAATCGTCCATTCCTTTGTGACAGTATTTGTATTTCCTCTAAATTACTTTCCCTCTGTTTGCTATTTAGGATTCTTATGAATTCTTATTATTATCTACATAGAAACATCAAAATATCTTTTTGATATTTCTTTACCTGACTATGACTCATATACACTAGATTATAATATTAATCTAGGCATTAAAAACACAATATCTTTACTTTAATGATTCACAATATCGAAAAGTAGATACGAATAAGTTTGGAGTTGGTTACCTCACCATTAGATAATGACTTGTTGTTGTTAAATATGTTAGTGCAGGAATCATCGTCCATTCCCTTGTGACAGTATTTGTATTTTCTTTAAAGTTTACTTCTTCCCTCTTGTGAATATTGCGAAGTGTTTTTGATGTTCCTTTACCTGATTGTGACGTCTATATTCTCAATGAGAATAGTAAGTTTTTTTTCTTTTTTCTTTTCTTTCCTTTCATTAGTTATAGGATACGACAATTAGTTATGAGTTTTATCGGCCTATTTATCTGAGCCATATTATGTTATTCTTTTCTCTTCCTATTATCATTTTATTTTAACTTTTATTTTTGATTCAAAGAATTTATCTGGGGTAGTATTCTTGTGAGTTTATTCTCACCAGTGTTGCTTGCAGTTCGGTCTACGGATAACGAGGGGCAACCCTGAAATATCACTCCTGGGCAAATGTCTTTTCCTATATTCCTTACCTTCAGAACAAATATGCACTCAGTGAATAAGGTTCGTGACAAATACCTAACTTGTCTTTCATATAATGGGTGGTTAATGTTGGACCATCTTAATAAATTTCCAACTTTTAATCTTTTTCTATATCTTTTTATGTTTCTTCCCGACTTTGTCTTTTTGGTATCATTTAATAACCCTTCAGGTTATTATTTTAGCGTTAATGATATGCTAGAATATCATTGAGTGTGCAGTACTCTGAACTGGACGTTGTGTAGTGTCTTCGTTCGAGCTACATTGCGGTGTGGGGTGCTTGAAGTTGTTATGGGGCAATGTGGAAGCAGTTGAATCGGAATACGAGGCTCTCTTTGCTGCTAAGTTTGCGCAATTTCGGTCTTGTGTGATCACTTACAACTTGGCACACCTTCTGTTTCTATATTGAGCCATGGGGATTCTCAGCATCTGACCTGACGGTGGATATCGGATGCAGACAGTGCAGAACATGTATGAGGGTGTGTTTTTTATCTTTCATTTCTTTTTGTCTAAAATTTTCTTTTGTTATGCTGTATTTTAAGGGTTTGAGTAAGTTCAGTTACTAAACGGGTAGACTGTTCCCTTGTATCAGTACTTAAGTCCCTGAAAATGCATATATGGGTTTTTGGTTTTCCTAATGTAAATTTTTTTCGTATTCGATTTAGGGTTCTATGTTGATAAGTAAGAGCAGTTACTAATTGGGTAGACTGTTCCTTTGAATAAGTACTTAATAACACAGAAGCTTAAAGTTTATGTTAGTCCCAATATGGGGATGAACTTTATTGGGGGTGTATAAATATGTACAAAATATGTATGTATATATATATATATATATTAATATTGACTTCATCAATGTTTTTTTTAAAAAATAGTAAGGATTTTCCTTTTTACTCATATGTGATTCTCATATTTTAAAGTTTCTATTTTAAATTTTCTTCCCTCGTTTTTTTTTGGTCTCAATAGTTTAATTATATAACAAAAAATTTTTTTTGAAAATTTTTTTTCTTGGCTGTTAGGGGTATGAAACGTTCACTTAGCAGTTAACATTTCTAATAGAGTTTTAAATAAATAATTCAGCGATGAATGTTAAATTTATTGGTGGAATAGACCACACGTCCTTCCTTGCCAATGTTTTAAACAACTATTTAAATGTTGGTGGAATAAACTGTATAGATATCTCACAGAAAAAAATCCTGAATAGAAATTCGGAATGCGGCACTATACGAGAGATTGTAATAGAGAATGGTAGTCGCAGAAATCCTGATAAAAGTTTTAAATATTCTGTATGGTTATTAAAAAAACTTGTCCTAAGAACAAATTCGCAGGGATTACTGGTATGTTTTATTTTTTTTGTGTAATATTTTCTTAAATTGATAAAGGTTTTTGTCCAGGACAAATCATTAAACTAGATTGTATATCTGTAAAAAAATGATAAGTACAGTTTCATATATGTCACTGGACAGATATCTAAATATCGTGTTAATTAAAAAAAGGTCTATCTGTAACACACTTGGTGTTCTTGTAGCGATACCGCCTGGAATAATTTAACTATTCCGGTAAATTTAACTAAAATCACCCGACGGAAGAACTAAGGTGAAGATTTGTCGGCAATTTGTATTGACTCACAAGAAATGGTGTTTCCATAAGAGCCAATTCATGATCTAGATACTCAACTATGTATTATACTGAGAATTATTTAACCTAGGAAGATTTTATGGAGAATCGACTTCGACTTGCTACTTCAAGATAAGTAAAATTATATTGTATGGCTTCACCATTCATATTTGTACAGCTTGTCTTAGTTTTTATTTATACTTTCTTTTTCTTCTCACATACACACTTTTACTAACCTATTATTGTCAAACTATGTAACACGTTTAAATATTTTTTCATTCATTATATTCATACATATTAGTAGTCTGTTGTTTTATTCATTATACAGGAAGACCTGTGAAATAGCCTTCAGTACATTTTTTTTGCTTAAGTATTGTCTAAAAACTAGCAGAGCACAGCAGGTAAGAGTTGACTGATTAAGGAGGTTGATTTTTTCTAATTTTGTTTAGGAACAAAGTTAGTGGCGCCCTTACTATTGATGTAACTTTACTGTTTTTTAGTTTTTCTCTCTCTCTCTTTCTCTTTCTTTTTTCACATTTTCTTTCTTTAATTAAACTTCTTTCAGATAACAGAGCCCTGAGAACTGGCTCCGTTATCTCCAATCTCTTTGTCAGTTTGGAAAGAACCTACTCTCTTTTAATACTTTCAATTATTTAAATAATTTTTACCCTGAGAGTAAGAGGTTTTTGTTTCAACTTCGTGAACAAATATTTTTATTTGAATTTAAGCAATCACTCTCCTGAGAATAATGGTTTCTTTGCGCTAATCTGATCAAATTTGATTTAGCCATTTTCATCTCATCTGTCGTTAAACTGAGGTCACTAAATCTTTTGCCCCATTTTAAAACGTTAAAGAACCTATAAATATACCCCACCACGCGTATTAGTTTGGTACAGCTGGAGTAACGTTTAAAAAGCTCATTTGAAAATTCATTTTCGTTTTTCCTTGAAACCAAAGAAATTATATTAGATTTAAGTTCAGGTAAGTCAACTTTATTCGGTAAATTTAAATCTTTAGGATTCTCTTGAATTTTACGTAGAAAAGTAGGGCCGATCCACCACAAATTACAATCTGTAAGTGTGCGCGGATCAGTTCCGCGAGAAATCAAATCAGCGGGATTGTTTTCGCTTGTCACATGTTGCCAATCGTCAACATTCGTTAAATTAGTAATTTTAGTAACTCGATTCGCGACAAATGTTTTTAATTGAATAGGGTTTATTCTTAGCCAAGCTAAGACAATCGTAGAGTCACTATAGTATACTGTTTTACAAATCGAAACATCTAGAGACCGCTTAACCGTGTTTATTAATTTTGATAATAGATGAGCTGCGAGTAATTCAAGCCTTGGCATTGTTACTCTTTTTATCGGTGCCACCTTTGATTTTGCGCATAAAAGTCGTGAATAACATTGCCCGTTTGAATCTTTGGAACACATATAAATACAGGCTCCATATGCCTTTTCCGAAGCGTCGGAAAAGCCGTGCATTTCTATTGTTACCGGATGACTACAAATTACTTGTATAGGTACCTCAAAATTTTGTAAAGTTTTTAGCTGGTAATAAAAATGAAACCATTGGTCATGAAGCTCCGGTGGTAATATTTCGTCCCAATGTAACTTTAGTAACCAAAGACTTTGTACAATAATTTCCGCTTTTATGACAACCGGGCCAATTAAACCTAACGGGTCGTAAATCTTTGCGATTGCTGAAAGTATCGCTCGTTTAGTGACATATGCATTATCAAACTCTATGTTAATGGAATATAACAATGCATCTCGTTCAGGAATCCGAGCAATTCCTAAAGTTTTTAAATCTTTTGTTTCGGGTCTAATTACTAAATTTTCGATATCAGAATCCATGTTTGCAATTTCGTTAACGAGAGAATATTTATTCGAGGTCCATTTTCTTAGCAAAAATCCTGCGCTACCTAAAATTTCGGTAAGCTCATGGACTATTTCCATAGCTTCTTGATGAGTTTGTATACTGACCAAAAGATCGTCCATATAAAAGGAGTTTGAAATTACATTACACGTTCTAGGATATTTATTTAGAAATCTATCAGCTAACTCTACTAAACATCGGGTGGCGAGAAAAGGTGCACAACTAGTGCCGTACGTTACAGTAGCTAATTCATAAACCTTAATCGGTTCGTCACTATTAGATCGCCATAAAATTTGTTGATATTTTCTATCTTCTGGAGCGACTAATATCTGTCGAAACATCATTTTGATATCCGCGCTTAAGACTATTGGTCTTAACCTTAAACGTAATACAATAGAAAACAACTCGTTTTGTATATAAGAACCTGTTAATAATATATCATTTAGCGATAAACCGTTATTAGATTTTTGAGATGCGTCAAACACCACGCGACATTTTGTAGTGAGGCTCGACTCTCGAATAACCGGGTGATGTGGCATAAAATAACTTATATTTTTAGGACCATCAATATTTTCAAAATAACCACTAAAATTCATATGACTTAGTTTTTCATATTCATTCATGAGTTCGAAATAATTTTTAAACAATTCTTCATCTCGTTTTAAACGCGTTTCGATGCTTAAAAACCTTCTTAAGGCTGCTGCCTTGGAATCTCCTAGTTCAATTTCTACGTTTTTATCTAGTAAGTGAGCTAAGGGTAATCTTACTATGAAACGACCTTCACGCGTTTGAGTTTTTGTATCTTTGAAATATTCCTCGCAAAAGGAATCTTCTAGGGACAATGATTTCACCTGAGGAATCTCGTCTAGTTGCCAAAACTTGGTCAACTCCATGTCTAATTGTTCATTAGATATGTTATGATTAAAGTTACATACTTCATTTGAAACTAATTCGCTATTAATGATTTTTCCGGTAAGAATCCATCCGAAATGCGTTTCTATCAATACTGGACCGTGTTCGCTTAATTTCAATTTACCGTTTTGTAAAATATCATAAAATATTTCAGCCCCTAAAAGAATATCGACTTCTTTGGGTTTATTAAATTCAACATCAGCTAATTTGATCGATGAAGGAATTTTGATTAAATCGCTATTGAAATTTGTTACGGGTAATTTTTCTGTTATTTTTGGAATGACTAAAAATTCCAAATGTGCATTAAACTTACTTAATCTTGATTTAATGTTCGTTTCTACCTTGTATTTTATTTTTGTTTTAGTTTGCCCTATACCTACGATCGGAATCAACGTGTTTTCTCTATAAAGTTTAAGTTTATTAGAAAATGTTTCTGTTATTAAATTCGACTGACTTCCGGAATCTAACAATGCCGTGCATTCTACAAGATTTCCTGTATTGTCCTGAATTAAAACCGTGGCTGTAGATAACAATACTTGCGAACTATTATTATTCGAAACTTGACATATTTTTGCTAAATTTATTATTTGATTATCCGATATTCGCGACGAACTTTCTTTTGATTCGCTTGGTATGTAAGAATGATTAGATACCGTTGTATCATGGTGAGAATTATTCTCTTCTACTCTAGAATGTACGTGTTTATTCTCGTCGCTAACGTGTAAAGAAGTATTATGCTTGTTTCCGCATTTTTGCAGCCACTCGATTTGCACTGAAATTTATAATGTCCGAAACGCAGACAATTCGAACATACTTTAAGCTCTCTAACCTCTTCCAATTTTTGTTCAATAGACAGTTTTAAAAACTCCGAACATTGATATAGGAAATGTGATTCATTATTACATAGTCGACATTCATTAAATTTCGTTACAACATATGATTGTGAAACAAACCTGTTTTTCTTATCCATATCTTTTATTTCCGTGTTATGTTTTACATTACTCTTAAAACTACTATTCTCTTTCTGAATCTCTACCTTTTCGTTAAACGATTCTTCTAATCTACTACATTTTTTCACCAAAAACCCCTTTAATCTTTCTAATGTAGGTAACCCATCCTCGTCTTGGAGATTATCCCACTCTTGCCTAGTATACCTATCTAACTTTTTCAAAATTAACTGAACTAATAAAATATCCCATGCTTGAGTTTGTATATTCAGTTTTTCTAAAACTAAAATACGAGACAAATCTTTGTATTGGTAACTATATTATCGCGCACGAGTTGAATATAATAAGTATTTTACCACAGATCGAGCATGCAACAAAGGAATAAGTAAGGTTAGGATGTTAGGAATGTAGAATTATAGGTACTCACTCGTGCTTTCCAGTTTCTATATCACTTTTCCATCTGGTTCGTTGGATCATTTTATCGATAGCTGGTTCTGGATTTTTAATTTTATGGAAATAAGTGATAAATTGCAATATAACTTTATTCTTACAAAAACAACGTGAACATGACAATCGATACCAATCAACGTGAATCGTCTTCTTTTTTGACGTCCTTCAATTTTTCTTAACAAGCATGCGTCAGTGAGCGGACTGTGAACTCTCTTACAATGTTGCCGTTGTGATAATTATAATACAACAATATTCATGTTTTTAAAGCACAGCGACAGTTTTAAAGCGCAGCGACAGTTGATGTATTGGCAATAAATACCGATTTGTTCGTTCTAACTTTATCCATGATATTTTTATGGTGTTCGGCATCAATATATGTTAATATGGCTTCAACGATGCTATTGTGGCGTGACCTTTTATTTTGATAGCTTCTTGTTCCTGTATACCTCTCTTCATTAGATGAGTAACCCATGCTATGCTCACTCCCACTATAAATTTTGTCATGTTTATTTAGTTATACCACCCGTCGCCGGTAGCGCTACATAATCAATGAACTGTCAGATTTTTAAAATCTCGCCATTTCTATAACCTCCATCTCATTTTGATACTTCGATCGCTATTATCAGCCATTGCTTTTGTTTGTATATTATACGGTTATTATTATATTAATTTGTATAAACAGACATTTTTGTGCTTTTCAAGTGATTGTGTATATTAAACATTAATAATATGGTTCAATACTGTATTGTTCCCACTTGTAAAAATACAAGTAAAGACATTAAAATGCATCTCCTTCCTAAACAAACTTGAAAGCAAATGCAGTTCCAAACTTATATATACCAGCACCAACAAGAAGTATGGAGGAATTACCTGAGAAGAACCAGGACATTGTTGAATCCCAAGGTAATGTACAATACTATTGTGGAAATTGACCCATATCATAAGTAGTCGTAGCAAAAACTGGTTTTAGGAAATGTATTTTAATCTGACAGCGAAAAACACTAAAAAGTAATTAATTGTAGTTTCATCAGTTTGCTTCATAATTATGAGGAGCAGCCCAGTAAATATGAAAATTTAGATTTGGTACACTATAATTGAAGTTCTCACTAAGAATCGTTTTCAGTGTGTGCTATTGAATATGTCAAAAATAGAGAAAGCCACAAACTTTGTTGTATATTACAAAAGTTAAAAGCGATTTGGCCTATTTATTTTTGTTTTGCTAAAAAAAATTTTCTGATGATGCTTTAAAAAAGTTAACTAAAGCTTTTACTATTACAGGTTCAGAGTCATATCCTGCCATCGCCTCCTGCAGCACTCCAACTACCTCGAACACCATTCTTACTACATTAAAGACACCCAGCAAACGTAAAGGTTAATTTTTAGAGTATGTAGAAAGTTTACTGTTTTGACCCTTACTATGTTGAAACTAACTGTTTCTAAATAATTCCAGACTATATTTTAAAAAGTAATATGTAAAAAGTAAATCGCATTAATAAATGTAAGTAAGAAATAGTACATATAATATTTTTTCAGATATTAAACAAAGATTGAATTTACTAAGCCATGGAGATTCAAGTAGAGCCATTCAGCTAACGCCCAAAGCTAGAAAATTTTATGGAATTGCCAAAAACATGGTTTCACTAGCCAGAAAAATTGACAGACAAAATTCCGGTGTATGAAAACAACTGTTTGAGATTAAAAAAAGAGAGTTGAATTATAAATTAATCCAAATTTGGAATAAGTAAATTGATTTGTTTCCTGTTTTTTCATGAATAAAAATAATGTGTTCAAGCAGTCTTTTATTTTGGAATATTAATTCCACTTTTCATAAAATTCCTTATTAATAGCGTTGTCGATTGATAAAATTGGTGTAAGCTAATGTATTCTCGAGCCCTTTAAAAAGGTGCATGAAAATACATTAGAGCTCACTATTTCTATCTGTTGAGAATAAATAGCAAAAATAGTTATTTCCATATATTTCAAAAAGCCCGCTGGTTCTATATGCAGCGCTATAGCGGTGGGTTGAAGAAGTAAAATAACATTGAATAATTATTCAGTAGAGTGGCCTAACTATTGTATATTATATTATCTTATCTATGGAGTAACCAAAGTTGATCGGCCTGAGTGATTAGTTATTCTCCTTTTCTTAGTGTCAAGTCCACATTTTTCTTTCTTTCTTTAACCATTTGCCCATTTCATTCTTACCCACTGGTACATTTTTACACCAAGAAGCATTTGCATTTTTCCAATAAGGAATTGGAGTAAGAAAAAATCGATCAGTGGTGATATTTTTACGCGTTTATCCATAAGCCACAATCTTATGGGGCAACGTTTAGGATTCTCTGAGTTAGGTGTCAACCATTTTGTGTCGGTGCATTTTTTATTCCCACCCTGGCAAGTTTTACTAAATATAGGATTATATTCTAATCGTCCTGTTTTTTCACCTGAATTATTCCGCATTAAACTATGAAAATATTTATCGAATAAATGATTATCAAATTCTGAATCTTCGACATAATTTTTCAAATAAATATGAATGACGTCTTATTTAAATCTTTATAACTGCGAATTTTCTTCATGGCATCTTTTAAAATTAGGAACTTCTCTATTACAAACAAAAAAAAGCACACAAACTCAAAAATCAAAATATTTATCGAAAATAAACCAAAATAATTCTTATATATATCTCAATTGTACCCATAAATCTATTAGAGCGAAAAGATTAGGATGAGCTACAGGCCAGACACGCCTGTACTTATATTTTTAGAAAGAGAAAGAGGTTCCATTTAAACTTTTCACTGTATACAACACCACAAGAGTTTGGTTAGAAACTGTATTTCGATTTATAGAAATTTCCGTTTTCATATCTTAAAATCAATTAAACATTTGTAGCCATAACCATATCTCATCATAAAATCGTGTGCACATGTGCAATGTTTGAAGTAAACCTCCCTGATATAATGGATAAGGCAATTAACACCTTTGCCTCCGCGCCATGCTAATTCATAGGAAATAATATGAAAGAGCTTCATCTGGAGACCCGAAGGCGTATTTTCATCACACGAACCGATCACACTCATATATTCTTTTTCTTCTAGAGCTGTTGCACTTTGCTTTCTTTTTTCTACACAACTTTGCAATTCTTTTCTTTTGGCATTTCGCACATCTCTCGCTCTTTTAAATTCCAAATCTTGAAACGGATTGAAGCTTGGCTGTCGCATTCCATATGGTTTTCGAAGTATATTCTTTGTAATCTTCGCCGTTAAATTTTTTCATATTTGCTGCCCAGTCTTCTAGAATTTTTGCAATTTCTTGAATAGTCGTATTTTTTTGTAGTTGGTAGTTTCTGATTCTGCAAAATGGATCAAACTGATTCCATATACATTTTTTTTAGTTTTATTGTGTTTTGTGGAGTGAATTTTGTATTAAATGTTCAATATTCTCTTGGGTAATGGCACTGAATCGGTTTGTGTTCATTTTTCAATAAACTTTGAAGCACTTTTAGTTGTCAATAATGACAAATTCAAAGTAAAATTTTTACGTTCCCATGTAAACAAGGTATTATCGATAAGGAAGCAGTTTTATCAGTATGATACCGAATGATTGGTTAGAATAATGTATTGCTATTGGTTGAAACCACCAAAATGTCAGATTTTGACAAGTGAAAAAAAACAGTTGTATTGCTTCTGTTCTGGTGGAGTGCATGATAATTCGCTGTTTAGTTCCATATTCATAAACTCCGAACTATGTATTAGTAACTTGATAAACATTCAAATTTTTTAACTGTCAATTGTATATGTGAGGGTTACCAACATAAATAAAGAAACACAAAAAACCCTAAAATTGCTATTATATTTTTATGAAAAACATTTTTGCACGTTCATTATAAAAAATAGTATGTAAAACTCTTATCAAAATGACATATTGTAGTGCTCGTGCACTCGTACTACAAAATGAGTCATTGTGACACTTGTTTTACAATATACTATTCTGTTAGTGTTTTATTTCTTAGATATTTAATAATTCATCATGTAAATCTTGTGTGATTTTGTATTCAAATATATTTCTGTTAGTGTTTTATTTCATTCATTTATCACATCGCATCGAAGCATGAATAGGTGAAAAATCTGAATATCTCTAAGTTCAAATTTCATCTGCTGTGCTTCAGCCCTGTTTGGATATAAATAATTTTCTTATATTAAACTAGGCAGAGGGTTTTGAAATTTTGTATCCTTACTCAGTTTTCAGAAAACTTTATCGCATGTGCTAGAGAAAAGGCACTTACTGGTGGAAAAAATAATTTTTATAAACCAAAGCAATACTTTATTTTTCGAATCTGAATTTATAGCACAAATTTGTTTCTTTATAAGCAGAGTACACCCCCGAAGATGAGATTTAAACCACAGCCTAATGCTGTGTTTAAACTATGAAATGTTCATCGATTCATGGATCGATCTGAGAATACACTACATATACCGTACCACAGCATATAGTTTATTAGGCTGTGACCGTACGCTGAATCGTTCTTATGGCATAGGCAAATGCTATGTATTTATATATATATATATATATATATATATATATATATATATATATATATATATATATATATATATATTGGTACACGATACCTTATTGCCTCCGGTACATGGAAAAGACGACCTGGCCTCCGGGTCTTCCCATTGGTGTTCATCGAAAAAAAAGTTATATTTGGGGTGCTAAAATCAAGACCAATTCGGATCCCTTGAGAGGGGTGAATATATTTTAATTTCGAAGGGATCATATATACTCAAATATATGAGACAAAAGAAGTACTGTGTCACCTCCAAAAATTATACATCTTGTTATCTTTGTCGCCTCCGACAGCGTTGCCACATTATTGGAGGTGATAAAGACACCTCTTTATCTACACACACAATTTCGAATATAAATATTCATCTCGGACATTTGGTTCCATATTTTTAGCAAAGGTTGGAAGGTTTTTTTTCTTTGGCAACAAATATAATATGTAAATTTTCAATTTAAACATAAGACCTGTTAAGCAATATTTCATTTTTATGGATACAAAATAATCCACTGATGTAAATATAACAGAAAATAAAATAAAAATTAACACTCTTAGAAAAATATAGAAAAGTGAAACGGCATTAACATGCAATAGTTATTTAAGTAATAAGTGTGTAAGGTAGTCTTTTTTTACGAAAGTGAATATTGTCATTCGACAATCACATGAGTCAAAAAGGCCTTTTTACTCTGTAAAGTTAAATTCGGTTTTATAATATACTAAACAAACCTGAGAGTTTAAACATAATTTTTGATATGTATCCTGTATATCCACATATCCATGACCTATTCACTTTTATCAAAATTGACATCCAGGGTCTGTTCACTCAAATTAAATCGTGACATTAAATGAAAATTATGACTAAAGTACAAAAAGTTCAGATAAAATATAAGAAATAGAAATGATATTTAAAATAACATGTTGAATTTTGTTGCTATTCTGTTTTTGACATATTTTACTTTACGCACTAGTGATACGGATAATTTATAATTATAAACGTTGTCGCTCGTTACGAAATAAAGTTAACCTACCCGACTGGTTCATCCACATGTGAGCAGACAGAGTTTTATTCATTTCGAGCATTGGTTCAATTTGGGGACTTTCCAAAAAATGTTCTCGCATCTCTTTTAATAAACGACTTGTAGGAAATCCATAGATAAAATCATGATTCACGCATTTAGTCTCATTTGGTACATGTATTGGCATTAAATCAAGGAGTCTCATTTCCAAACAATTGTTTATTTTTTGATACTAAAACCATATATGGGGAATAAAAAAAAGGAATAATTATCAAATCTGAATTTGTAGTATTTTTGTATTTACTTAATTTTTACTATTTATAACACCCTACCTTTTGCATTGAAAATTTTTCCTCGTAGAAATCTGAACTATCATTATTATGTTTATCAGCTTTTCCTGGAATCACAAGGCAAATTAAAAGGGAAAATTAGTGGGCGATTAAAAAGGGGCCGATTTTTATCCGTTTTTTAACCTGTTTCAATACTATTTCGCTGCGATTGATGGAAGCTTGATATTATATAGCACATGCTACTCCAGGATAAATATCCTATCTAACGGAAAAATTACTTTCAAAATCGGGACTATAGTTCCAGAAATTCGCCATTGCAAATAAACAATAAAAAAATGTTAGGAAAAATTTTGCGTACATTTATTCCACAGATGTGGAATATGTGGTGGTTCCTTCTAAATGATTTTGGATACCCAAAACTCCTAATTGAAACATTTTAATTTGTACATGTCTAAAACTAGTATTGCGAAAACTAAAATTTCAGAATTTGTATTTCAATACCCTGTATCTCTCCGATTATCACAAAAGTGAAATAAAACTGCACGATTTCAATAGTCGTTAATATTTACGGAAAGTACACAATGGAACTTCTCGGAAGGGCCGCTTTTTTCCCGTTTATGTAACCATTTTTAATACTATTCTCTCCAGTGTTCGTAGCGTGTTGCTGCCTAGCCCTCCATGATAAATATTTTATCTAATGAGAAAAGAGTTTCCAACATCAGGTATTGCCTGTTACAAAAAAAACAAAAAAAATTTAAGTTTCATATTATTCTTACAGATAAGATACGATTTTCGAGTCGTAACTTGTTTTACATTTATAATGTCTGTTATTTTAAATTTTTTCAGAAATACGTAAGTAAGGGCTAATAAAACACGGCCGATTACGTGACAACAGAAAGATGTTTATAAAAAACGCATTCAATATTGCTAGACATTTTTGTTATTGCTTTTAAAAACCACGATTATTGGAATACTAATGATAGAATAAAAAAAATAATTTTGATATCATAGTACTAATAAATTTTTTGGTACTTACCGCACAGTTTTAAAAATTTTCCAGTTCTCGTTGCCATCATTATTGCACAATATATTGAATTTATACACTGCTACAACTACGTCTTATTCGTAACGAGTCGCAAATAAAGTGTTACATGCTAGAAAAGCACCCTTGTCACCTCATCTTCAATGTTGCCATTTAGCGGAGGCGTGAAAGTTACGTTCTTTATGAAAACATGCAAGTTTATATGATAGGAGGCGATAACGTACCTTGCCTAAACGTTTGGTGCTGCACTAGCGCCAGTGATAAATATCGGAACTAAAAACTTTTTCTGAGGGTATTGAGAGTATTTTGTGACCTCCGACAAAATTTTCGTTTTTGGGGCTCTAGATGGCATCTGAGTACAAAACCAACGGAAACTTGGAAAAACGTTGTCGCCTCTAAAATCGGAGGCGACAACGTTATATATGAGGTGACAACGTTTTTCCAGTATCTGCTTTGGAGGCGACAACGCACCTTACATAAATATGTATATATATATATATATATATATATATATATATATATATATATATATATATATATATATATATATATATATATGGAAATTCCTTGGATTAAGGTCATTAAACAAACTTTGCACGTTTCTTTTAATACATTTTTTTATTGAATACGTACGTTTCGACATAATCCTGTCATTATCAAATCACCTACAATAAAATTAAAATATATCATTACAAACAGAAACTACACTATAATTAAAAAGTAAAAACACTAAAAAAATTTAACTCTTAAAATAATCATATTTGTTCAATTGACAATGGAATAAATTACCTGTTTGATGGGACATCACATGGTTAAAAGATCTTAAAACTAATTTAAAATTGCTTTTTTAAAAATATAAGTTTCCATGTCAAACATCCTCCTTCTCTTATCACATCTTAATTAGTTTTAAATAGTATTTGCAAAACATGCATTATTGGTTTTTTAACTCGTACATAGTGCACTTTGAAATTTTTATTTGATAGAAATGGACGGTGACTCGCTACTCTAATGGGATTTTGATTGTGCTATTCTGAACCTAATTCCTTGTGTACATAGACACATAGCATTTCTCATTTCAGAACAGTACTGAAAATTGCACTCTAAAACGATCTTTTGATTACATCTTACAGACTTATTAAAATCATAAAAACAAATCTATATTTTTCTACGGCTGTAATGAATTACGGCAATTATTAAACATTCATTGGTTAGTAGATGTAGTACATTTTCATTGTTAACTAGTTGCCTAGCAACGAGTGAATAATGAAATATTGTGCACAAATGCAAGGTAATATTCCATTTTTAAGGTAACATAGCAGTAGAAAAAGTATAGTTTAAAACTCGCTCAAAATGACCATTTCGGGCTCGTTGTACAATATACTATTCTTGGGATGAATAAATGAGATTGTTATTATAGTTTGTACTAGTTTTATTAAATAAATTGATATTAGGTACAAAATATGTTAGTCGATTTACTATGATACCTTGTTATCAAAATGCGCATCTAGTTGTAGAGTCTGGTAAAGGGGTTCATATATATTTTTTCATTGTGTGACACCACAGTCGTCTAACCAGAATTATACACTGTTTTATAAAATATTCTAACAAAATACTGAACGACCGAATTATGAATGTTGTTAAAAAAATGGTGGCTTTTTTTCACAAATTTCAGTAAAACAATAATTAATTCACTTTTTATAGACTTTTAAACAAAATATTTAATGACTGACAAAAAAATTGTGGTTTTTATTTTCACAAATTTCATTAAAATGATAATTGTTTTATGGACTTTTAATATTCCCATATTTGAAAATGTAAAGTTAGTAATCTTCCACTATTTATACTTTGATCGGGATATTAGCCACGTCGTTTTGATCGGAATATTAGCCACGTCGTTTTGAAATTCAATAATTTAGACTTTGTTTTGACTAATATTTTTCGACTTATATCATATGAATATCAGTTATGACGTACGGGCAAAGATCCAATATTTCAACTATATTTTAGTAATAACTTGTTGTAAACTTTGATGATTTTGTTACCTTACAGTTTCTTTTAATATCACTAGTCACAATCGACTCTCTGGGTAAAGGTTGATAACATAACGGTTAATATATCGACTGGTAACCATAGCTATGGCTAACCTTAATAATTCTTTAATTAAGGTTAGGGCAACCCTAATAACGGACCAAAGACCCTAATCGTGTTAAGAAACTTCAGAGACAGTTTGAAGAAAGATCCTTTATATTAAGTGTTTATTCCAGAAATGAGCTGCCCATGTTCTTAGTAAAAAGCTCTTAGAGATCATGAATTCTATAGATATCGAAAGAGTTGAGTATTCATAAACAGGATTGAGAACAGGAAACTCCATTGACTCTTGCGGAATGAACAATCGTACATAATTATTATATTTTAATTAAAAAAAATATACAGTATAGAATATTAAAGTGCAAAACAATATTTTTACTTCTTTTTAGGTTTCTTATTCGCTTCCTTACCAGCTTTTGCTTTCTTTTCACCTTTGCCTTTTTTAGGTTTAACCCAATTTGTGAATATATTTTCGAAAAAATTATCTTCTGCTGCATCCGTAAGAGGAAATACGAACAATCTATTTTCCTCAGCTTTTCTCTCCATTTCCTCTCTCAATTTTATTTCCGCTTGAAGCCTTGCTAATTCCGCTTTTTCTTGTTTGGTCATCCCTGGTTTTTTCTCTTTTTTTTCTTTTCCTTTCTTCTTGCTCTTCTTTGAATCCTTGGAGGATTTACTTTTCTTCGAGTCTTTTTTGGAACCTTTTTTGGAACCTGAAGAATAACATGAACAAATTTGTTATCTAACTTTTTGGTAGCTATTAAAGATATCCAACTATTTTAAGAAGAAAAGTAAATGTGTCTATGAATGAACAGTAATATTTTAAAACCTACTTTTAGTGCTCTTTTTCGATCCTTTCTCTTTTTTTGGTTTCTTCTCTTTTTTCACTTTTTCTTTTTTCTGCTTCCTTGGTTTCGGCCTTTTGATTTCTCCTTTGAATTTCTTTGGTACATACCAAATTTTGTTCAGCTCTTGAGTTATCAAATACTGCGGATATCTGTATGCAGTTTTCAATAGCGAAAATTGAAATCTACCAAAAAAGCTGAAAAAACCATGAGGATTACTTTCAAAATAATTACAGTTAAGGCAATTGACAAGCGGCAGTCGTATATAAATTTACAGCGTTAGAGTAAGTTCGAAGAGTATTATTTTTCGTCATAGAGTGCATTCATAAAGTACCGCATAAATCCATCATGTAACGCATCATACGCCGATAGAGTTCGTTTTACGAAAGTTGAATACCATAGTGAAAGTAATAAGAGAGTGTTCGTTCCCGTATAAACAGCGTCGATCTGAGCGCAGCCCTTGCGGGTGGCAGAACTAATTCTTAGAGGCGGGATATTTAAATTTGGTAGTTTGGATTATTGGTAGGTAAATTTTATAGTTTGTCTTAAAATTGTTTATTACATAATTATTTCATTCCAAAAAATTATATTCCATTTTTTGTAATGAAATAATCATAATAAACAAGTTTGAGACAAATAATTTAGATAAATAAGAGAACAGCAAACATTTAAATTTTTTATTAACCTGCGCATAGATAGAGAGAAAGCAGTGAACTTAACTATCGCGCTCCGGGGAAATGCCTTAGATGTACTACAGACGATACCAGTTGAAGAAACGGATGACTTCGAGCAGCTGAAGAAGAGGTTGGACATGTGATATGGCCACGAACATCTAGAGCACTTGTACCAATCCCAGCTGAAGAACCGAAGGCAGAAACGTGATGAATCCCTTCAAGAGTACGAAGTGGATATTGCCCGACTAGTTCCATTTGCTTATCCGTCAGCACCTGAGAATATGATGGAATGTCTGGGCATCCAGGCCTTTATTGATGGCTTACGTGACTCCGATATGCAGAGGACGCTTCGTTTAGTCCATACGAAAACATTAGTCGACGCATTGACAGCTGCTCTTGAATATGAAGCAGGACCGAAGGCTTCAAGATATAACAAAATTAGGACCATCCAAGAAGAAGGTGACGAAGACAGATTGGACCAGTTTTTCAGTATAATAAAAAGTATGATGGACAAGAATGATGGACAAGATGCCGAGAAAGATCATATGCTGGAATTGTGGCGAGCTAAGACATGTACGTAGTTCATATAAGCAGCCCAGGACTCCTGCAAACCAAGAACCCCAGTCACAGGAAAACTAGAACGGACCGGCTACGAGGGGGCAGCACCGACCCATGATCGTTCCAAAGACCCTCTCATACTGATAGTTTCGCTCAGATGGTGCAACGACAGTGTATATGTAGATGGAGAAGTGAATGGCAAGAGATATACTCTGGTGGTAGACACTGGAGCAACTAGAACCATTATACGACCAGAAACAATGAACTCCAAGAATAACCTTTTACCAACGAAACTGGGGACCGCCACAGGTGAGAGTGCCAACGTTCACGGTGTGACACATATTCGATTGGAAATTGGCGCAGAAAAGTTCACGCATACGGTAATCGTAGCTGACATTGAAGAAGACGTCATTCTGGGAATGGACGTGATGAATGTACATGGTTTCCAATTAGACTTTAGAAACAGAAATATTAAAGTGGGTTCCGAAGAAGTATTCCTTCATCCATATGAAGGCAGCGCGGTGTTAGCAGCTGTACAGGAAGATACCGTTCTACCTGCATGAAGCGAAACCATGATAGTAGCACGGCTACAGGGAATCAAGGAGGAAGACACATCAGTTTTGAGGGAGCCAAGGAACCACGACGACGAGGTTGGCAAAGGAGTACTAATTGGAAAAGGATCGGTTACGTCAGTGAAAGAGATTCCAGTATGTCTGATAAACGCGAATAATTACCCAGTTACCATCAAGAAAGAAACCAGAATTGGATCTTGCGTACCAGTGACGTCTATAGTTCGTCAAACAACGACCACTGATAATTCTGATGCCAAATTCGAACAGATGGTATAAGTAGCTGGTCAATGCTTAAATCGAGCTGAAAAAAAGAGAATTTCTTTTGCAGTATCGATATCTATCCGTACAAAAAGGATGAAAGACTGGTAGAACATCAGCCGTCAAACACAAAATCGATACTGGTTATGCCAAGCCAATTAGCTCGACAACTACAACGAGCGAAGAGAGAGGAAGCTGACAGAATAGTTCGAGAGATGGTTGTAGAAAAAGTAATAGAACCATCTACTAGTCCATGAGTGTCTCCAGTGGTGCTCGTCAAGAAAAAGGATGGAACTACGAGATTCTGCGTGGATTATCGCCAGCTAAACAACGTGACGAAGAAAGACAGATATCCTCGGCCGCAAATTGACGATACGCTAAATACTTTGACCGGCAGGAAACTGTTTTCCACCTTGGACTTGCGGTTTGGTTGTTGGCAAGTGGAAATGGACCCAGAAGACAAAGAAAAGACTGCTTTTACCACCGGATCTGGATTATGGCAATTCAACGCCATGCCATTCGGGCTCTGTAATGCGCATGCGACATTTGAAAGACTCATGGAAAATGTCTTGAGGGGGCTGTCTTGGAAGACATGCCTGGTCTATTTGGACGACATCGTAGTACTGGGGAAGACATTTGACGAACACCTGAAGAATTTGGAAGACGTATTCAAACGACTCAAAGCTGCCCAGATCATGTTAAACCCGAAGAAATGTCAGCTGTTCCAAAACCAAGTCAACTATCTAGGTCATATAGTGAGCAATGAATGAGTGGCGGTGAATCCAGAGAAAATTGCTTCCATTCAGCAATGGCCGCAACCAACCGACAAACATCAAATTGGGAGTTTCCTTGGACTTTGCACGTATTATAGAAGATTTATCAGGAAGTTTGGAGATATTGCCAAGCCTCTAACTCGACTCACAGAAGAAGCAAGAGATTTCCAATGCGACGAAGACTGTCAAACGGCCTTTGAAACCTAGAATAGGCGCCGATATTAGGATACCCATTACCAGAGGGAGACTTTATTCTTGACACTGATGCAAGCTACGTAGGAATTGGAGGAGTGCTCTCACATATCCAAGGAGGACAAGAAAGAGTGCTGGGATATTTAAGTCCTCTCCAAATCAGAACGAAACTACTGCGTCACAAGAAAAGACTCTTGGCTGTTGTGAAGTCCGTGGAACACTTTTACCAGTATCTCTATGGTAGGAAGTTTTTAATCCGGACTGATCATGCATCACTCAAGCGGTTGATGCAGTTCAAGAATCCCGAGGGCCAGATCGCTAGATGGATTGAACGACTCCAAGAGAACGATTTCAACATCGAACATCGAGCTGGTGTGAGTCACCGAAATGCCGACAACCTGTCCAGACGGCTGTGCCCAACAGTCTGCTCCCACTGCAACAAGGCGGAATCTAGGGGAGCTGCAGTTTCAAGAACTACAGTAGTCAATGAAGAATGGTCACCCACCAGGATCAGAGAAGATCAGGAGAATGATCCTTGCCTAAAGAAGATTCGGCAGTGGAAAGAAAAAAATCGACGACCTACATGGCAAGAAGTGTCAAGATTTTCACTAACACTGAAGGCGTATTGGGCTCAGCGGGACTTCCTTGTCCTGGAAGAAGGGCTGTTGAAAAGAGTCCTTGAAAACGATGATGGTTCCAAGATGAGGAGATAGCTAGTTATCCCGAGAACAAGAGTAGCTGAAGTACTAAAGAAGTTACACGTCAGTTCATCGGGAGGTCATCTGGAAGTGAAGAAAACCCTCCAGCGAATCCGTGAGAGGTTTTATTGGATGAACAGCTCCGACGATGTGTAGGACTGGTGTAAGAAATGTACTACTTGTGCTACGAGTAATGGACCACATCGCAAGAGAAAGGCACCTATGAAACAGTATAATGTTGGAAGCCCTTTCGAATGGTCGAGAGAATGAACAGGACTATTGGAAAATACTTGTCCAGAGTAGTTTCCAGCCATCAGAGTGATTGGGACCAGTATCTTTCCCTATTCGAATTGGCTTATAGATCTGCCGTCAATTAGTCCACGGGTGAAACACCTACGAAAATCCTGTTTGGACGTGAAATGAGGCTTCCTTGTGACCTGGAATTTGGCTGTCGGCCTGGAGAAGATCTAACAGGAGAAAACTACGTGATCCAATTAAGAAGAAGGCAGGACGATATTCATGAATTAGTTCGAACAAATCTTCAAGTTGCCAGCGACAGAATGAAAAGTCGGTACGACACGCAGGCCACAGAAGGCGGTTCAAAAGAAGGGGACAAAGTATGGTTACACAAACCGACGAGGAGAATAGAATTTTCTCCAAAATTACAAAAATCCTGGGAAGGTCCATACTTAATCAAGAAAAGGATCAATGATGTTATATATCGCCTAAGCAAGATCCCCAACGGAAAACCAAAAGTAGTTCACCAAAACCGACTAGCGCCATTCGAAGGAGACCATGACCTAAAGAAAGGAGTAAACCATATTCGAGATGTGTCTGACCCTACCTTCAATGAATTTATGGGCGCGTATGGAGGTACCGGGAAAGCTAGATATGGAGTCACTTCAGAACAACGACAAGATTTGTTCACTCTCCCGGAAGATTATTCACTGGCATACAACATCCCCGCCCGTCTCAAGAACGCACGAGGGTTGGCATTCGTCTTTCGAAACAATTTCGGGCAATTAGAAAAACTTGAAGACCAGATTCCAGCCCCTGGAAAGACACTGAAACTGAATCATAATTCGCGGTACGTCTTCTACGTGGCAACTAAAAATGAATTTCAAGATCGATCTACCTACCGCGATGTGTGGGAAGCACTTCGATACCTCCGAGAGCATGTGTTAAAATCCAGCGTGAAGAAACTGGCTATGCCTAAGATAGCGAGTAACCAGTTGGATTGGCGAGTTATCAGGAACACGGTAGAGATTATCTTTCGAGATACCGGTGTCCAGATATTAACTTGCAGCTACAACCCCCGTTATCAGTATCCGATGAAGACGGTGCCCTGCTATTTCCATAAGATCGGAAAGTGTAGAAATGGGGCCAGTTGCCGATTCAAACATCCAGTCTCCGCTACACAAAAGTTCCAGGAGGAACTGACATTTAAGGAGGGGGTAATGCTATGAAACAGCACACTGGTATAGTCCCTGAATCCGACTCTATCTAAACCATGTATGAAAGTTAAAATTATGGCGGATGCGCAGGGATTTCTTAGAATTGTTTACGATTGTAACTATCTTATCTAGACATCGTTTTTGTGACCAGTATTATCTAGAAAATGCGAGAGTCAATTGTTTTTGTGTAAGCCGCAATCTAGAATTATCTAGTAAAAAGGCACTAATATATATATATATATATATATATATATATATATATGTATATATATATATATATATATCTATATATATATAAAAGGAAGATAGTCTTTGCTTACTGTTAGGAATAAAACTGCTGAATATTGGGGTATGCAGCAAGAGAAACAGAAAAAGTGTACTCTCTACGGAAAATTTTCAAGCTTTCGAGGATGATTGTCCTCATCATCAGGAATACTGAAATGGAAAAACAGCATTAAGATACTGTAGTTAATAAGTAAGATACAATATAGAAGAAATCGCAACAGGGGCGAACTTACCTCCGAATTGAGGTTAGAATCCATTATGTTGTATAGAACTAAACTACGGATATTCAAAATATGAAACAGTTCACTAACAAAGGTTTAAAATAGCACAATCACAATAAGATGACTAAAAAAGCCAACATCTAACACCATTTTGCAGACAAACGAACACGAGTGCTTTTTTATTGTCAAAAGCCGGCAAGGAAATAATATCAAATTCTTCTAATTTGGAGGGATTGACAGGCAATGATGCCAACCAATAGTTAAGTGGATGAACGTGACAACAAGTACCATTAGAGAGTGGTCTCCGTTGTGAAAGTTCATATTTAGGATGGAAAAGAAGAATGCAGAGGGGTTGAGAAATTGCATTCATATGAAAGAAGAAGAGGGAATAATATATCCCAATGGTAAGAGGTTTGTATAACAACAAAACGTATACCATGGAAGACAAAGTTAAAATCACCACCAGCCAAGAAGACAAAGAGCAAAAGCAATTAAGTAATAATAATATTATTGTAATATAGTAATTATTGAAGTAAAAATAATAATTATGTAATATATATATGTATAATAATAAAGTGATAATGGGTGCATCTACCAACACCAATGCACCCAATATAAGAGATGGAGATATGTTAGCTATCTGCAAAAGGGGTAGTTTCAATTGAGGGAACGTGATTGTCACTAGTGGAAGGAAGGTTATAGTTGTAATCTTAGGATAACAAAAAAGAATAAATCTCACTCAAGTGGTCTGTGTCAGTTTTTTTGTTAATGACATTGTTAAATTGTGAAATAAAAGCCATTTCCAAAAATGATCTCTTAATTTTGTTAGACTCTGTCGCCAACACCTTTACAGCTTCAAAATTCATACTATGGTCAAGAGAATGAACATGATTTGCCAAATTGCAACGCTCCGGATGTAATCTACAATCATTCTTATGTGAAACAATACGGTTAGAAAGTGATCTTAAAGTCTGACCAATATATTGCTTATCACAGTCCCCACATGGAACGCTGTACACAACATTAGTAAGAGAGGTCAACGGACATTTATCTTTAACTCTAGTAAAAATTGATCTGATTGTTAGAGCAGTTTTGTTAGCAATTTTGAAAATGCCATATGCCCGGAACAATCTGGCAAGTCTCGGAGTAATGTCCTTAATGTATGGAAAGGAAGCAAAAATTGGAGGAGCAGGGGTCGCAACATCCATTTGGGCCAAGTTAGGATGGCTATCATCAGTCAGCAGTTCCATGGAATTAGATGTGCTGATCAATATCTTATTAAGTAAAGTTCTTGGGTAAGAGTTATCCAAGAAAAGGTTGAATAAAATGTTAAGATTTTTATTGTGGAAGACACCATTTGAAATTCTAAGGACTCTCAGTTTCATTTGTTTTACCAAGTTCACTTTCATAGAATGTTTGTGGTAAGAATGGTAATTTAAGTATCTACCAGAACTGCAAGGTTTCCTGTACTAATCGATGATAATAGTATTATTTTTACGAATGAACTTAGTGTCTAAGAAAGGTACGGAATTTTCGTTGTCTCCTTTTTCTAATGTGAACTGTATATAAGGATCGTAACTGTTAAAAGTCTCAAGAATCTCATCTAGGCCCTCTCTAGGAAGTGCCACGATAATATCGTCCACATACTTCTCAATGCACAAAGGAGTGAAAGAAAGTACTGGTATGACAGTATCCAGCAAATCGTCCATGACATATGCTGCTAAGATAGGTGGAATAGAGGCACCCATAGGAGTACCAAAAGTTTGTTTATAAAGTTTATTGTTAAAAGCAAAATAAGTACTATCAAAAAGAAAAGCAATTGAGTTCAAAAAGGCATCCTTGTGGATGGAGCAATGGACACTAGTGCGTTCCCAACTCTTATCGATAGCTCTCAAACAAGCATCAAGATACACGTTACTAAACAACAAGACCACATCCAAACTCGCCAGAACATAACCATCTGGAATCATAAAATTGTCAAACTTGTCCGAGACTTCAAATGAATCTTTAATATAATAAACGTTTTCATAATCGTAAGTGTTATTCAAAATTTCTGTACAAAACTTTGCAATGCATTTAGTGGGGGCTCCTATCGAAGCCACTATCGGCCTCACAGAAAGGACTGGTTTATGAACTTTAGGTAGTGCATAGAGCTTAGGGGGAACACCATTGTAACATGTGAGCTTTTTCTTACATGATAAGTCAATTTGATGTTTATTATAAAGAGATTTCACTAAGTTGTTACCTTTTCTCTGTATAGAAGAGCTAGGATCAGAGGTTAATTCTACATATGAATGATTGTTTAAAATGATGTCATTAGACAACTCAATATACTGTTGCTTGTCCATGACGACAGTGACATTAGCCTTATCTGACTGTGTTTAGATCAGATGTGGGTTTGATTTCAAAAAAGTTTTAGATTTAAGTAACAAATTGTGAAATAATGAATTAGAATGAGGTTTATGAATGTAGTTGTTATCAAATTGACTTATCATGTAAGAAAAAGCTCACATGTTACAATGGTGTTCCCCCTAAGTTCTATGCACTACCTAAAGTTCATAAACCAGTCCTTTCTGTGAGGCCGATAGTGGCTTCGATAGGAGCCCCCACTAAACGCATTGCACAGTTTTGTACAGACATTTTGACTAACGCTTACGATTATGAAAACGTTTATTATATTAAAGATTCATTTGAAGTCTCGGACAAGTTTGACAATTTTATGATTCCAGATGGTTATATTCTGGCCAGTTTGGATGTGGTCTCGTTGTTTAGTAACGTGTATCTTGATGCTTGTTTGAGAGCTATCGATAAGAGTTGGGAACGTATTAGTGTCCATTGCTCCATCCACAAGGATGCCTTTTTGAACTTAATTGCTTTTCTTTTTGATAGTACTTATTTTGCTTTTAACAATAAACTTTATAAACAAACTTTTGGTACTCCTATGGGTGCCTCTATTTCACCTATCTTAGCAGCATATGTCATGAACTATTTGCTGGATACTGCCATACCAGTACTTTCTTTCACTCCTTTGTTCATTAAGAAGTATGTGGACGATATTATCGTGGCACTTCCTAGAGAGGGCCTAGATGAGATTCTTGAGACTTTTAACAGTTACGATCCTTATATACAGTTCACATTAGAAAAAGAAGACAACGAAAATTCCGTACCTTACTTAGACACTAAGTTCATTCGTAAAAATAATACTATTATCATCGATTGGTACAGGAAACCTTGCAGTTCTGGTAGATACTTAAATTACCATTCTTACCACATTCTATGAAAGTGAACTTTGTAGAACAAATGAAACTGAGAGTCCTTAGAATTTCAAATGGTGTCTTCCACAATAAAAATCTTAACATTTTATTCAACCTTTTCTTGGATAACTCTTACCCAAGAACTTTACTTAATAAATTATTGTTCAGCACATCTAATTCCATGGAACTGCTGACTGATGATGGCCATCCTAACTTGGCCCAAATCGATGTTGGCGCTGTTGCGACCCCTGCTCCTCCAATTTTCGCTTCCTTTCCATACATTAAGGACATTACTCCGAGACTTGCAAGATTGTTCCGGGCATATGGCAATTTCAAAATTGCTAACAAAACTGCTCTAACAATTAGATCAATTTTTACTAGAGTTAAAGGTAAATGTCCGTTGACCTTTCTTACTAATGTTGTGTACAGCGTTCCATGTGGAGACTGTGATAAGCAATATATTGGTCAGACTTTGAGATCACTTTCTAACCGTATTGTTTCACATAAGAGTGATTGTAGATTACATCCGGAGCGTTGCACTTTGGCAAATCATGTTCATTCTCTTGACCATCGTATGAATTTTGAAGCTGTAAAGGTGTTGGCGACAGAGTCTAACAAAATTTAGAGATCATTTGCGGAAATGGCTTTTATTTCACAATTTAACAATGTCATTAACAAAAAAACTGACACAGACCACTTGAGTGAGATTTATTCCTTTTTGTTATACCTAGATCACAACTATAACCTTCCTTCCACTAGTGACAATCACGTTCCCTCAATTGACACTACCCCTTTTTTTGCAGATAGCTAACATATCTCCACCTCTTATATGGGGTGCATTGGTGTTGGTACATGCACCCATTATATATATATATATATATATATATATATATTTATATATATATATATATATATATATATATATATATATGTATAACATAATTATAATTTTTACTTTAATAATTACTATAGTACAATGTTATTATTATTACTTAATTGCTTTTGCTCTTTGTCTTCTTGGCTGGTGGTGATTTTAACTTTGTCTTCCATGGTATACGTTTTGTTGTTATACAAACCTCTTACCATTGGGATATATTATTTCCTCTTCTTCTTTCTCATGAATGCAATTTCTCAACCCCTCTGCATTCTTCTTTTCCATCCTAAATATGAACTTTCACAACGGAGATCTCTTAATTTTGTTAGACTCTGTCGCCAACACCTTTACAGCTTCAAAATTCATACTATGGTCAAGAGAATGAACATGATTTGCCAAATTGCAACGCTCCGGATGTAATCTACAATCATTCTTATGTGAAACAATACGGTTAGAAAGTGATCTTAAAGTCTGACCAATATATTGCTTATCACAGTCCCCACATGGAACGCTGTACACAACATTAGTAAGAGAGGTCAACGGACATTTATCTTTAACTCTAGTAAAAATTGATCTAATTGTTAGAGCAGTTTTGTTAGCAATTTTGAAATTGCCATATGCCCGGAACAATCTGGCAAGTCTCGGAGTAATGTCCTCAATGTATGGAAAGGAAGCAAAAATTGGAGGAGCAGGGGTCGCAACATCCATTTGGGCCAAGTTAGGATGGCTATCATCAGTCAGCAGTTCCATGGAATTAGATGTGCTGATCAATATCTTATTAAGTAAAGTTCTTGGGTAAGAGTTATCCAAGAAAAGGTTGAATAAAATGTTAAGATTTTTATTGTGGAAGACACCATTTGAAATTCTAAGGACTCTCAGTTTCATTTGTTTTACCAAGTTCACTTTCATAGAATGTTTGTGGTAAGAATGGTAATTTAAGTATCTACCAGAACTGCAAGGTTTCCTGTACTAATCGATGATAATAGTATTATTTTTACGAATGAACTTAGTGTCTAAGAAAGGTACGGAATTTTCGTTGTCTCCTTTTTCTAATGTGAACTGTATATAAGGATCGTAACTGTTAAAAGTCTCAAGAATCTCATCTAGGCCCTCTCTAGGAAGTGCCACGATAATATCGTCCACATACTTCTCAATGCACAAAGGAGTGAAAGAAAGTACTGGTATGACAGTATCCAGCAAATCGTCCATGACATATGCTGCTAAGATAGGTGAAATAGAGGCACCCATAGGAGTACCAAAAGTTTGTTTATAAAGTTTATTGTTAAAAGCAAAATAAGTACTATCAAAAAGAAAAGCAATTAAGTTCAAAAAGGCATCCTTGTGGATGGAGCAATGGACACTAGTGCGTTCCCAACTCTTATCGATAGCTCTCAAACAAGCATCAAGATACACGTTACTAAACAACAAGACCACATCCAAACTCGCCAGAACATAACCATCTGGAATCATAAAATTGTCAAACTTGTCCGAGACTTCAAATGAATCTTTAATATAATAAACGTTTTCATAATCGTAAGTGTTATTCAAAATTTCTGTACAAAACTTTGCAATGCATTTAGTGGGGGCTCCTATCGAAGCCACTATCGGCCTCACAGAAAGGACTGGTTTATGAACTTTAGGTAGTGCATAGAGCTTAGGGGGAACACCATTGTAACATGTGAGCTTTTTCTTACATGATAAGTCAATTTGATGTTTATTATAAAGAGATTTCACTAAGTTGTTACCTTTTCTCTGTATAGAAGAGCTAGGATCAGAGGTTAATTCTACATATGAATGATTGTTTAAAATGATGTCATTAGACAACTCAATATACTGTTGCTTGTCCATGACGACAGTGACATTACCCTTATCTGACTGTGTTTAGATCAGATGTGGGTTTGATTTCAAAAAAGTTTTAGATTTAAGTAACAAATTGTGAAATAATGAATTAGAATGAGGTTTATGAATGTAGTTGTTATCAAATTGACTTATCATGTAAGAAAAAGCTCACATGTTACAATGGTGTTCCCCCTAAGTTCTATGCACTACCTAAAGTTCATAAACCAGTCCTTTCTGTGAGGCCGATAGTGGCTTCGATAGGAGCCCCCACTAAACGCATTGCACAGTTTTGTACAGACATTTTGACTAACGCTTACGATTATGAAAACGTTTATTATATTAAAGATTCATTTGAAGTCTCGGACAAGTTTGACAATTTTATGATTCCAGATGGTTATATTCTGGCCAGTTTGGATGTGGTCTCGTTGTTTAGTAACGTGTATCTTGATGCTTGTTTGAGAGCTATCGATAAGAGTTGGGAACGTATTAGTGTCCATTGCTCCATCCACAAGGATGCCTTTTTGAACTTAATTGCTTTTCTTTTTGATAGTACTTATTTTGCTTTTAACAATAAACTTTATAAACAAACTTTTGGTACTCCTATGGGTGCCTCTATTTCACCTATCTTAGCAGCATATGTCATGAACTATTTGCTGGATACTGCCATACCAGTACTTTCTTTCACTCCTTTGTTCATTAAGAATTATGTGGACGATATTATCGTGGCACTTCCTAGAGAGGGCCTAGATGAGATTCTTGAGACTTTTAACAGTTACGATCCTTATATACAGTTCACATTAGAAAAAGAAGACAACGAAAATTCCGTACCTTACTTAGACACTAAGTTCATTCGTAAAAATAATACTATTATCATCGATTGGTACAGGAAACCTTGCAGTTCTGGTAGATACTTAAATTACCATTCTTACCACATTCTATGAAAGTGAACTTTGTAGAACAAATGAAACTGAGAGTCCTTAGAATTTCAAATGGTGTCTTCCACAATAAAAATCTTAACATTTTATTCAACCTTTTCTTGGATAACTCTTACCCAAGAACTTTACTTAATAAATTATTGTTCAGCACATCTAATTCCATGGAACTGCTGACTGATGATGGCCATCCTAACTTGGCCCAAATCGATGTTGGCGCTGTTGCGACCCCTGCTCCTCCAATTTTCGCTTCCTTCCCATACATTAAGGACATTACTCCGAGACTTGCAAGATTGTTCCGGGCATATGGCAATTTCAAAATTGCTAACAAAACTGCTCTAACAATTAGATCAATTTTTACTAGAGTTAAAGGTAAATGTCCGTTGACCTTTCTTACTAATGTTGTGTACAGCGTTCCATGTGGAGACTGTGATAAGCAATATATTGGTCAGACTTTGAGATCACTTTCTAACCGTATTGTTTCACATAAGAGTGATTGTAGATTACATCCGGAGCGTTGCGCTTTGGCAAATCATGTTCATTCTCTTGACCATCGTATGAATTTTGAAGCTGTAAAGGTGTTGGCGACAGAGTCTAACAAAATTTAGAGATCATTTGCGGAAATGGCTTTTATTTCACAATTTAACAATGTCATTAACAAAAAAACTGACACAGACCACTTGAGTGAGATTTATTCCTTTTTGTTATCCCTAGATTACAACTATAACCTTCCTTCCACTAGTGACAATCACGTTCCCTCAATTGACACTACCCCTTTTTTTTGCAGATAGCTAACATATCTCCACCTCTTATATGGGGTGCATTGGTGTTGGTACATGCACCCATTATATATATATATATATATATATATGTATAACATAATTATAATTTTTACTTTAATAATTACTATATTACAATGTTATTATTATTACTTAAATGCTTTTGCTCTTTGTCTTCTTGGCTGGTGGTGATTTTAACTTTGTCTTCCATGGTATACGTTTTGTTGTTATACAAACCTCTTACCATTGGGATATATTATTTCCTCTTCTTCTTTCTCATGAATGCAATTTCTCAACCCCTCTGCATTCTTCTTTTCCATCCTAAATATGAACTTTCACAACGGAGACCACTCTCTTATGGTACTTGTTGTCACGTTCATCCACTTAACTATTGGTTGGCATCATTGCCTGTCAATTAATCCCTCCAAATTAGAAGAATTTGATATCATTTCCTTGCCGGCTCTTGACAATAAAAAAGCACTCGTGTTCGTTTGTCTGCAAAATGGTGTTAGATGTTGGCTTTTTTAGTCATCTTATTGTGATTGTGCTATTCTAAACCTTTGTTAGTGAGCTGTTTCATATTTTGAATATCCGTAGTTTGGTTCTATACAACATAATGGATTCTAACCTCAATTCGGAGGTAAGTTCGCACCTGTTGCGATTTCTTCTATATTGTATCTTACTTATTAACTACAGTATCTTAATGCTGTTTTTTCATTTCAGTATTCCTGATGATGAGGACAATCATCCTGGAAAGCTTGAAAATTTCCCGTTAAGAGTACACTTCTTCCGTTTCTCTTGCTGCATACCCCAATATTCACCAGTTTTATATATATATATATATATATATATATATATAGCGGAGAAGTTCAGTTAGTCGAAAAAGTGATTTCGGCAAATAAACAAGAATACACCGAAGTAGCGAACAGTAAAGTGTTGATATAAATCAATAATTAAGGTTGTGTGTATATTAATTAAATCTAATTCAATATTTAAATGTATATAAATTAAGTGTTAGTGAGTAGTTTAGTGTTCAAATAAATTAGTAAGTAGCCATACCGTGTGTTCAAAGTTTATCCCGCCCGTAATAAAAACATTTTAATAAATAAGGAAAACATTACAATATTATACAAGCAAGAAGAATTCAAGTATATGTAAAAATATATTTTTTATAACAAGGATGACTCTATAAAGTCCAGTACGTCCGTTTTGAGTCCTCGAGTACCTAAACAGAACGTTTTGGTTAAATACTCAAAACGTCCTGTTTAGGTACTCGAGGACTCAAAATGGACGTACTAGGGACATACGATGCGCGGCAAATGGACGTCCTAGAACGTCGACCGAACCAAATCTAGACATCCTAGAACGTCGACCGAACCAAATCTGGACGTCCCCAGAACATACGGAACGTCTTGGTCGGACGCCTTCCATACGTTTTGAGCTATATGGGAAGTTATAACATGAACAGTTTCTGATATAAAGCCGAGAGATCGGCTAATTGGACCACCAAGTACATAAATTAAATATAAGTGAATAGTTAAGTGCATAAATAAATTACGTAAGTCGTTATACCGTGGGTATAAATTTATCGCACCCGTTGCGTATATAAATAAATAAGAAAAACATTATTTGGAAAAAAATTGAAACCTATATAATATGTATGATATGGAGTAGAATATTCAATAAAAAGCGTAACCAAGCAGCTCTGACATACAATTTGTAAGGTCAGTTAAGCTGCCTCCACCCCTGCTGCCATTATCAATGCCAACATTTAGATACTTACCAGTCGCGAACAAGTTTCTTAATGGCCATTATTGCGCATGAATTAATAAAATAATTTTTTCTCGCTTCTTTCAATTTTTCTTTCGATTCCATTATATATTCGAATAGTTTTCTTTGAGCTAATACAGTCGCAGAATCTTCAGATAAAGAGATTGTTTCGACGGATTCTGATTCGATTTCTGAAGGTGCCAGCCAACCTTTTGTTGGATCGTCCATGTCTGCTTTACGTAATTGCCATAGATGGTAATCGAACCAACTCTAAGAATATAATTTAATCAATCAAAATGATAGTCGGTAATCAAATCTTTCATTTTTATATGAGCAGTGGAGATAGAAAAATAGAAAGAGTTAACGCTGAAATTCATTCAATTTATCAGCATTATTTTCCTAGTTATGACATTTAAATGCCCAGCTGCTCTATTCTGCAACATAAGAGAGTGCTCGTGCACGAATACCATGGAGCTAGTATCAAGAGGAGTCGCTACGCATGTCATAAAAGTGGTATCGGTTCCGCCATCTTACTACCACTTCTTTGTCAACTTGACATTAGTATTGTTTTGTGGTTGTGAATTGTGTATTTTTTGGATTTTATTATTGTTATAGTGTCGTTTTCCCTATTTTAATAATTGAATAATAATGGTCTCTTGTGCTTTACGAAGTTGTACAAGTAGAGACAGTGTAATTACGAAAAAATCATCAGGAATAACATATCATAGGTTAGTAAATAATCGAAACAGGACTGTACTGGAATATATTTCTTTGTTCTTTAATAAGTTTAATTTAACTTCATATTATATTTAATGTTTGTAGATTTCCTGAAACTCCATCAATAAGAGATATGTGGGTGCAATTTGTGAAAAGAGGTTCTCGGCAACCAACAAAATACAGTGTATATGTTCTAAGCATTTTGCTGAAGAACATTTCGACCGAACCTCCTCCTGCTTGATCCGTTTAAGAAAAGATGCCATTCCAACAATTGGAGTTATTGAGGTATGTTGTTATTTTAAGCATCTATAACATTCAAATGAATTTTTTGATTTTTGAGGTATTTATTATTCAATGCTATACTCAATCTATACAATAAACAAATATAATTAAGCACATATATTCCAACATTTTGAGAACATAGCAGCACTTTAATTGTACTATTTAATATAAGGGTATACATGCTCATAAGGATATTTTTAATTGAATAATCTTGATATTTCAGATTGTGTTCTTATAGTTAGTATCAAACATTTTTCAATCCTCGAGGATCATATATTAGTTACCAAGTCATTTAATTAAATTTTTAAACAGAGTTTCTCAAAAAGTTTATTTATTTACAGATTGAAACACCCTCTGATGGGCATTCAACTCCAAAATCTTTTCATGGATTATTGTTAGAATCCAGTCAGGCACCCTCAACTTAGAGTGGAGTTAAGCAATCTGGAAACATGGCAGTTGATGTACCAGTGACACCAAGGAAACAGAAGATATTAAAAAAATTGGATCGTGCCTTGAGTTTGAGCTCAGATAGGAGAAGGCGATTATCTTTATTACAGCGGCGGTTTGCTCGCCGTGAAAAGAAAATTGCCACAATGAAAAACATACTCAAAGAGTTATCAAATAAGAGATTGATTCAAGAAGAAGCAATTGATGTGATTTCCAAATTAGGAGGACCTCGAGAATTGTTTCTTCGACAATATAAGAAAAATCAAAAGAAACCATTACCACAAAAATATTCCGAAAATATCAAAACATTTGCAATCTCATTCTGCATATAACTATGTTAGAAAAACTTTCAATACGTGCCTACCACATACCAGAACCCTTAGCAAATGGTATCAAAATGTCAATGGGGAACCTGGGTTTACCAGTGAACCATTCGAAGTTCTACAGGTATTGGCTAAATCTAAAGATAGCGAAATAATTTGTTCGTTAATTATAGACGAAATGTCTATACGGCAACAGGAAGAATGGTGTCCAAAACAGAACAAATGTTATGGGTATGTATATATGGGAACTGGTTCAAATGAAAACAGTCTAGCTAAAGATGCTCTTGTTTTTTTATTAAATGCGGTAAATGGGTCATGGAAAATACCTGTGGCATACTTTCTTGTTAATGGGCTGACAGGGGAGCAGAAAAAAGGATTAGTGTATCAGTGTCTTCTCAAAACACATGAGGCTGGAATTAATGTAGTAAGTGTTACTTTTGATGGACCACCAGTCAATTTAACTATGGCTAAACACCTAGGATCTAGTTTAGATCATCATAATTTACAGACCAGTTTCAAGCATCCTGCGACAAATGAGGATATAATGGTATTTCTAGATCCTTGCCACATGGTAAAGTTAGTTAGAAATACTCCAGGCGAAAGAGGATCACTTGTAGATGAAGAAGGAAAATTCATTGAATGGAGATATTTCAAAAATCTGCATAAAATACAAAAAGAAGAATCATTTCATTTAGCAAATTAACTGTCTAAACAACACATTATGTTTTATAAACAAAAAATGAAAGTACGTTTAGCAACACAGTTGTTTAGTGAAAGTGTGGCTACAGCCATGGACTTTTGTGAAGATGATTTGAAATTGAATGATTTTAAAGGGGTTAAAGCCACCACAAAATTTATAAATTTGTCTCAATTTGGATTTAAAAAACCTCTTTCTGCAGAGAATTATGATCAAGTAGCAACATTCCTAAATGACACTGATTATTATCTGTCAAATTTAAAAGCAAGTATTGATGGTAGTTCAATACTGGACACAGATCGACATACTGGGTTTTTGGGACTAAAAATATGTATAAATAGTTTGAAGATACTGTATACAAAATTGGTGGGCAGTGGGAAATTGAAGTTTTTACCGCTGTATAAAATGTCCCAAGACCACATTGAACTTTTTTTCTCCTCAGTTCGGTCTCATGGAGGACACAATAACAATCCTACACCAAGGCAGTTTCAATCAGCTTACAAAAAATTGCTAGTTCATGTAGAATTGAAATGAAGTTTCAGAGGAAATTGTATTCCTCTAGAAAATTTAAATATTTTGAAGTGCAATTCTGTACAACAAATAAATACAACTTCCAGGGCAAGCAGAATGTTGACATTAGAAGATACATATGATTATGCAGAGTTTGATCATGATTATCTGCCCGACCAATTTTCTGAATTTACCAAAAATATTATTGTGTATGTTGCTGGATATGTTGTATATACTTTAAAGAAAAAGATTATTTGTGAGACCTGCTCAGATGCTCTCACAGATGATCATTGTAACAACATATCTATATATTCATTTGTAGATAAAAAAAATAAAAAATGCCTACAAAAGCCATCGACAGATGTAATAGATATATGTTTTAAAACGGAGAAAATAATAAAACATCTTTCGTACCAAGTTAATAAGATGTCTTTGGATGTATTGACAAATACTGTTTTAACACAATTCATAAATAAAAATAGTATATTTTTTTCTTTACAACATCATTCATATGATCAGTTTCCATTAGATAACCACAGGGTTCTATTAATTAAAAGTGTAGCAAATAGGTATGCAAGTATTAGAATGTACTATTTGAGTAAAAGCACAATAGACAAATCTACAAGTATTAGACACCGTAGTAACAAAATTGTATTGTTTAAGGGCCAGTAAATTTGTATAGAGTATCCTCTCTTGAACATTTGTATGAAATAAAACACTAATATTATAAGTTCATTTTATATATAGAACATGCAAACACTAATATTTACCAGTATTTCTTATTAACTACATATTAAATTAAAATATGAAATTAGTTGTTGTGACATATCTTAAATAAAATCAATTTACTATATTGCTATCCAAGCGTCTCCGTCTGTTTTTTATTTGTAAGACATGCTAAAATTAGGTATGAATTATAATTTTCATTAACAATGCTATACTATTTATTATACATGTAATTTATATTTTCTTAATAAAGACATATTTTTAGGTCCATTTATTTATTTTCGATTATTTATAATTCCAAGAAAATATAGAAGGGGACAATATAAGTGTAAATCACAAAAATTATGGTTTTGTATGATCAATTTCATCTTGTCAAAAGGACGAACGATAATGTGCACTTTAACGAATAAAACAACCTCTCAATGAAAAAGAATTTTACTAGTGAATATATTTTTATTGATTGAAAATATAAATTATATTTTTGTGTATCATCAATTTCATCTTGTCAAAAGGACGAACAATAATGTGCACTTTAACGAATAAAACAACCTCTTAATGAAAAAGAATTTTACTAGTGAATATATTTTTATTGATTGAAAACTTAAATTATGTTTTTGTATGATCAATTTCATCTTGTCAAAAGGACAAACGATAATGTGCACTTTAACGAATAAAACAACCTCTTAATGAAAAAGAATTTTACTAGTGAATATATTTTTATTAATTGAAAATTTAAATAGTCCGGCTCTGTCGGCGACGTCATATTGCTACCATCACAATGTCACTCATATGATACCACTTTCGCATTACAAGATTGTCGACTGTGTCATCTCCTCTTGATACTAGCTCCATGACGAATACTCATCGATAGGAGTACTCTCTCACTCATCGCTCACATGGTCCTTAAAAACCATATTCACGAGGATCCGACTCGTCTACTACATTTTGTCCAGAGTTGCCAAGTGGAACGACTACCTTTGACCTATTATTAGTTCTAATGTATATATAAACATAACCACCATAGAGAAATAAACTGGATTTGTCTATGATACCCACACATTTTGAGTTTGAGAAGAAATGTTTTTCGACTGGATGTATTGTGATGTGAGAAAGTGTTACTTTTTTAATAATAATTCATTGAAATGTTGTGTGAGACTTTATTTAGTCGAAAATGCTTGATAAAATTAAAATTGGACAAATCCAAGAAAGGATCTTGACGTTGGTAATACAGGCGAGGTATATTATTATTTGCAGCTTGTTCTTCGGCATCTTTAACATTATCTATTAGCATTTGCATCACTAAATCGTCATCAATCACTTTAAAAATAATAAATAAACAATTAAACTCCAAAAGCGACCAAACCTAAATATGCATTTTATTTAATATTTAATCGCTTGCCTGGGCCAGTGAAAGCTGTGAGCTTCAGTGCTAAAGACACAGTAAACCAGGTGTTCACAACGCAGCAAGAAAATGAGCTTGCAAAGTATTTAGCAAAATGCGCTAATTTGAGCTATGGATTGAATTACCGCCAAGTAAGAATCCTAGCATATTATTATGCAAATATATGTAAGGTGCCAAAAGCCTGGAAAACAAACAAGATGGCTGGTCTAGATTGGGTGATGAATTTCATGAAGTAACCTTCGTAAACACGAAAATACCAGCCTCGCATGTGCTACAGCTTTCAATAGAAGAAATGTCGAGGAATTCTTCAACAATTATAAAGCTGTTGTTGCGAAATACAAGTTCTAACCAGAAGATATTCTAAATTTAGAGGAAACTGGTGTTACTACTGTCACCAAGCTAGTTAAGGGGATTGCTACAAAAGGAAAGAAGCAAATTAGCCAGGCTTCTTCAGCTGAGAGGGGTGAACTGGTAACCATAGTTAGAATCATGAATGCTTCAGGTGGTTACTCAATCCCAGTCTACATCTTTCCGAGAAAAAGACGGCTGGAAAATTTGATTCAAGAGGCACCCCCTTCCAGTATAGCCTCAGGTAATAGATCGGGATGGATGACCAAGGAATTATTCCTCAAAGTTTTAGAACATATCAAAAAGCACACAAATTGTTCACAAGAAAGGAAGATCTTACTCACATTAGACAATCACGATTCACATTTTTCTATGTCTGCTGTAAATTACTGTAGAGCAAATGGCATTGTTATGCTCTCATTTCCACCACATACATCGCATCGGCTTCAACCTTGCGACATTGCTGTATTTGGTCCTCTCAAGCAATACTGTGCCAATGCCTTCAACGATTGGTTGTTGATACATCCAGGAGAAACTATACAAATGATGGATTTAGCAAGGCTGACTCGACATGTCTTTTTAGCAGCTTTCACGCCATCCAACATTATCAATGCTTTAAAGAAACCTGGAATTTGGCCATTGAATTCCCTAGCATTCACTGACAATGATTTCAGTGTAACTGATGTTTATAACACAGAAACACCTTCTGACAAGCAATTTCAATGTAGAATTGATGAAAATATACCCAAATCAAGTGAAATGATACCTATTGCGAGCACAAGGTGTGAAATCGAGACAAATAATGAAGAAGAACTCATACAAAAATGCAATAATAAAATCATCGAAAAAGCAACACTTGAACATATCCGACCTCTTCCAAAAGCCATCAAATCCTCTAAAACTAGAAGAAGAGTGCAGGGAAAATCAAAAATTCATACTGACACTCCTGAGAAACTTCAGTTGGAAATGAGAGGAAGAGAAATACAAGAGAGATAGATGAAAGCTGCAACTAGAAATAAAAACAAGAGGCCATGTAAAAGGAAGGAATTCACACCTCCTCTTCATCATCCAGTGAAGGTGATATTCAACTAGAAGTTGACGAAGAAAGTGATGTGGATTGGATAGGTCTGAGTGAAAACGAATCCATTTCCCACGAAAGTATGACTCTTCTGGATGAAGACACCATTGATGCAAAAGATTTTCTACTACTCAAATTTTGTACTAAAACTACTACCAAATACTACGTTGGTCAAGTCACAAATTGCAGTCAAGGAAAGTATGCCATTAAATTTCTGAGAAAAAGAGGACAATCGATGCAATTTTTATTTCCAGATGTTGAAGACATCTCAACTGTAGGTCGGACTGATATTGTTGGAAAACTGAGAGCTATCGAGAATTAAGGAACATCAAGAACTCAAAATATTTTTTCGTTCAAGATTATTGTGGAAAAATATAATGTATTTCAGAATTTGTGGCCAAGCTTTTTTATTCTTTAACGAAAGCCTTATTAGTATTCCACTTTTTCTCACATTTTAAGCAAGAATAATAAATTAGAACGGGTTGTCGAAACTACCCCATGGTGAAGTTGAATGTGCCCCACCGATGGGGCACATTAATCACATGGCAGCACATTGGAAAAATCTACCCCACCGAAAAATTACATTGTATAAAGAATGAAATATATGCAGGTAATGTAAGACGAATACCCGCCTTTTGAAATATTTATCTGGCAGTCACCTGAAAAATATTCATATTGAAGAACAGACGCTCGAAAAAAAAAGTGTCGAATGTGCCCCAGTCAACCCTTACGTTGAAATTAAGTTTTCAGAACAATATGAAAGAGATGTTGCAAACACCACAATAAGGCGTATAGTAAAGAAGTTTCAACATACGGACATTCTTCTAGTCCAAAGGAAAGGAAGATCTGAGCGAAAGGGAATAGTGCGGAACGATGAAAACCATCGTAGACTCATGTATCAAATCATACAATCTCCAAAGAGGAGTATGGGGAAGACTGCTGTTAAAATGAACCTAAAAACGGAAGCTACACACTCAATTTATAAAGATATTGGTGCATTTTTGTATAAGATTCAGACATTTCATAAGTAAATGATACGAATAAGCTTTTAAGTGTAGAATATTGCTCCCGTGTTGTAGCCACGCAAAATGAAGACGTACATTTTCTACCAAAATATGGTTTTCTGACGAATTACATATGGCATAACCAGAGCACGTCAATAGATTTCTTGGGTTCCAAAGATCACAAGAATTTCTACAGGCACCTCTTCCCGATGAACGAGTAACCTTTTAGTGCGCTTTTTCTGGGAACGGAATTCTGGGCCCTTATTTCTTTGAAGATCAAGAAGGTCACAACGTAAAAGTGAATCAAGAATGATATAAGCCACAGATTGCATTATTTGTTAGAAACCTACAAGGCTTCTGCATATCTAGAAACTTGCCTTATCGAAGACAGTGGTTTCAGCAAAATGTGGCAACAAGTGATACCACTAATGCCGCTCTTGCGATGTTAAAACAACATTTCAGTAATAGGATAATATCCAGAAATACTGACTTCGTTTATCCTCCACATAACCCCGGCTTGACTCATCATGATGCCTATATCTGGGGAATGATGAATAATAGTATTTTCAGCGCAAATGTTCCAAATATATTTCCAGAATTAAAAATAGCAATAGAACAATTTTTCCAATATTCACGCCATCCTCTATTTAGAGACATAGTATCCAATCTTCAGCAGCGCTTGGAATAATGCTTGCAACAAGATGGTAGTCATGTAGAGCATATCAAACATCAATAATAATTACTGTTGTTTATATATAGATTCATATTTTATTAATAAATTATTTTTTCTGTTTCGGTACCCCTTATATACTGTCATACTGTAGATCCTAAGTTTGGTTGATTCTTATAAATATTTTTATAGGAGAATCTCCACGTTTTCTTCAATATTGATACACAAACTCGCGATAAGTTTGTGAAATTATAGGTGATTGAACCCTAAAAACCAAAGGGTCTAAACAAAGACGTCTAAAACAAAAAAGGACATAAAAAGCAATATGTGCAAAAATCATGTAAACTTGCAGAACCTCTAGAGACGATTTTTCGGCGAAAATATGGACAATATTCATATTATGGACAGGTTTGGTGATCATTATCGATAGAAGTTTCAGATTAAATCAAAACCGATGTTTATTGGAGCAAATCCGTAGGAGTTATTGTTGAAAGTTTTAATTAACTATTGAGAAAAGCCGTTATGAAATGAGTAGATTTCATATCGGACTGCAAATTGTCGCTTGGCTAACATAATGTACAGAAGTACCATGAAGTTGGAACCAACAATTCAATCTAGTTTCTAATGGAAATTGATCGAGTAATGACAGTGGTAAATTGTTATTCAAAAAATACGACGCTGAATTGTGTCGAGTCCAAATGTTTATAGACCATCGACTTCACTCAGCAACCTAACCTAACCTAACCAAGGACAAAATGCAAAAAGAATTTGTTCTAATTCCCCTAGTTCGATAGATATTATAATAGAACATGGGTCAACCTCGACATTACGCTCTACTGATAAAACCAAGGATTTCAACCAAATGTCAAGTTTGTTGAAAGAAAATAAACCTGCAATGCTTCCTCTTCTTTTTTCTTCTCGTCTACCCCGCTAGTTCCTTCGCTTTCAACTTCGAAGATCTTACTGGGACATGGAACATCGGGATATTTTCGCTTAGCAATAAACCAATTTGGAGCGCTCTTCGCAGTCTCTTCTTCTTCTTCAACTTCTATACTGAAGCTTTCATCTGAATTGGATATAGACGATATATCATCAAATATCGATTCTGACGAAGCCTTAAACCTATAGAAACAAATTTACTGCTACAGCCCTTACTAGGCAGAACATGTTCATGTTATTGTTAGAAATGAAATTGTTTCTAAATAATTCCACAATATAATAAAAAAACTTGAATATTTAACTTATTTGAGAAGTGCAATGGGTCAGAATAGACTTGTTTTGACAGTTTATACATAGAAGCAGACATAGCATCTAAGTTTAATAACGGTACAACCATTAACGAGTTTAGTATGGCTAAAAGTAGTAAAAAACTATTTTTCAAGTGTTTTCCAATTTATAGGTTCTTACGCCACCAGAGTGCCTTGCTAAATGGGCCTCGCGCACATCAAATTTTGATCTTGCCCCGTGACTGCGTATATTAATTCAATCACAAGATAAGTCACTTCTTGGTCTAGCCAAGAATAATCATTAAACAACAGGTAGGCATCACATCAAATGTAACATCTGTCAGTATAACGATAATATCGTGGGCTTGGTGCAAAAACTCCTGTGATTGTCAATTATTGGGATTAATGAGATTTTTCGTAATGAATGACTATAAAAAATCTTTTAGAAAGTCAGCATTAATTTTATTGAATGAAATACAGATTCTTAATCTTCATATAACATGAAAAACTACCTAAATACTCAATCATCATCTTTTTCGAGATCTTCAGGTTCTGGAATCACATCCCTAGCTGTAGAAGACGTTGGTAGTGACCTATACCATCCACGGTATTCACTTGCAATAACTTCTTTTTCGCAGAGTTTAAGAAGATCTGCTTTTTAGTTAACAGATATGGGTAAAGCTTTTTGATACAATTTTTTCAGTTCAAGTTCAGTATAATTGGTGTTTTTAGTGCGTCCTCGACCTTCATTGTTGATTTCTTTGTAATCACCGAAATAGTCATATCTGTATTCTACAAAATTTGCATGTAATTTTTTAAATCTAAAACATTTGACTTTGAGCCAATTAATTTTCTCATTATCACAATCACATCATTTATTTTTTAACTTTTTGTATGGGCCATAAGTTTTATTCGGTTACGCCTAGACCTTGCCCTTCTAAAAATATTTAGCCAGTCATTCACAACATAAACAGGTTGATATTCCTTTTATTTTTCAATGGCACTGTGCATGGAGTCAACCTCCATGTACGAGTGGCCACTTTCCAAAAACTTATGTTCAATTACATCTTTGGATGTTTTTTTGAACAAGGTATGAAAAAAGCGCAACAATATTCTGGTTCCTGTTCAGATCTCCTCAGAGAAAACCGTGTGTTTTACTTCGGGGTTTTATCCTTCAAACCATGTGTACAAACATGTACCAATTTCTGAACTGCCACGTTTTCCATTTAATTCAATTCAGGCAAAACAGTATGCTTTGTGCGGTTGTGGAGTTTCGTAAATCGTTAAATTGTACATGTCTACTTTTCTGCTATAGTACATAGGCGACACATCAAAAGATGGTATTTGCAAAACTGACTGTGAGTCGAATATTGTGGAAAGGAAAGATGGGTCATTCTGAGATCTAGCCTTGTCAATTTCCTTCGCTTTCTCTGTAACATTTTTTCTTATCATGTGATTCCTATAATCTTCTTCTAAATAATGACGCTTCTCTGCATCTGATACTTCATAAGGATTAGAAATTTGGCACTGGTCCTTTGTTGGCTTAAAAAAGAAAGGTTATAGTTTGTACTAAAAATGTTTTTATAGACATGTATGGTAACTGCCTTAAATAGATTTTCATGGCAGAATGAAGTATAAAGTTCATATATTTTAGAAATGCTTAGTGTTGAGTCTAAGTACAGTCTTTTGGTCAACTTTCTAGTCTAATGGCTTTCCATTGTGAGAAAACTTTCAATGTGAGCCTTAACTCTAGTAACATCAATGTCAAGTGTTTTGTTTGCAGAGGGTATTTTTCCTCTTTTGTCTTCACCTTCAAATACACCACAAGAATTTCTGTTTTTAAATGCTATGATTATTGGACCATTATCAATATTTAGTGTTTTCATGAAAAAACCTTGACAAACTCTCACTTTTTCTTCTCCCTTAAAAAAATGATATCTTTTGACATTGCCTCTAAGCTTACTGTTTTCACCTTTTCTTGGTCTGCGAGTTTTTGGTTAATATATTTCAACGTTTCTCAAAATAAAATCCATTTTTCTCTCGAAAAGTTTAAGACCCCACTATTCTCTGCATATTTCTTTCCTTTTTTTCCTCAAATTTATTTTTACATATAAACCTACACAAATTTTTGCAAAAAATAGGCTGAGGTGCTTATGGAGGTGTTATTTTTCCTCTTGTTTATGAATAATTTTGACATTTGCTAGTTTTATTTGTACTCCATGTCTGTGGGTCACTTCTTCTCCATCTGGTTAACCTTTTTAACGGTATTTCAGCGGATACTTTGCTTCTAATCAGACTCTGTAAAGTGGCTAGATCGGTATCTACATCATCAGTATCTTCATCAGAAGAAGAATATGGTACGAGAATAGTTTTCTTCGGCTCAGGATTTTCCGCCTTATCATAAACTGCTCTGAGTTGTGGACTTCAGTGAGAACCCCACTGTGTTCATCTACAGTATACTCCTTCATTTTTTCTACAAAATTGTGATTAGGTTTCACTGCAAAGTCACTAATTAAAATAACAAAAAAATGTTTCAAAATAATGCACTGTTTGAATCATAATCGATTACCTTACCATTAATTACTGATATTTTTGGTTCGGGTTCGTTGACTTCATTTTCTCCAATTATATTAAAATCTTCGATAATCGTTGTTTTTGTATCTAAAGAATATCAATTTGATATAAATCTTATTGAGAAAAACAGATATCGTTTAAGGCGGAATTTGCAAAAGAACTCTGGACATTACTTTGTTGTAAATCAAAAACTTACACACTTTACAAGCTCATAAATAAACAACTGTTTAGAAGCTCGGGAATAATCATAATATTATCAATAATATTTTCGTTGGGTGCAATATTAGTAATTACAGGCAAATTTTCAGGCTCTGTTTCATTTTCATGCGAACCGTTTTCTTCGTTTACAAGAGACCCCAGATTTCAATTTTGAAATTAGAATATTATGAGGTTTTTTGATCACAAAATAATAACTTAAAAGTAGGCACTTACCTCTTGGTTCCTAAGCATTTGATAACTGAGGTATATTTTTAGTTCGATTAGAATACATCACAATAATTATTATTTCTATTATTTCTGAAACTATAAACTATAAAAACTATTATTTGACTTAACTTCAGAATAAACAATTTTTTAATGTTAGAAAAAACCAATGTGCTTTGACACATAAAACTCACTAAGTCATACTTGTCACGACATGTCGACGCACAAAATTCACTATGTTACTTAATGAGTTTTTGCGTTTTTACGAACTGATAAAAATGACTAAATGTGTATTTTGTATCCTCGTTCTCTATGATTTTAGTGAGTTTTAAGATCCTTACTAATTCTAAAATGGTAGAATGAAACCAGACTTAGTGAATTATGGAAGATCTTCAATATCGCAAATTTTGACTTAATGAGTTTTTGCATCAAGCCCACGATATTTCAATATATCTTATCAATTGTCAAATTTTTTAGACTTTTTATGATTTCCTATTATTTGGTGGAATTATTCAGAAACATAGTTTCGTTAATAACAATACTATTGAAACAAGTCAATTAGGAAGATATTATTTTGTACAATTATGATTTTTGTCACCGTCCCTGTTTGAATGTATCTATCTGATATTGGAATATAATCATAATTTTCAGTAGTAGTAGAATATGATTCAACTTTACAAACCTCGGAGGAGTTCGCAAGTCCGGTTTGTAGAAATCTTCAAACATGAGATCGGCATTCACTTCGGTTTCTTCATCACTTATTCCATGAGTTGATTCTCTTTTCACAAAGATCATTTCGTCTTCAGATGCAGTTTCAATAGAAGTACTTAGACCTGGGAATCACAAAAAGACGATGGTTAATCACTTTATACGGGATGTAACAAAAAGGTAGGTCATAAATTAAACCGGGAGTCAAAATAATTTGAATGGGCGTAAATTAAATCAATACAAATATGCAAAAAAAAGGTACAGCCCTTTGAAGCTAGATTTCCGAATATTTCGAGAATTGTTGTCATATTGTGATGAAAATTGACAAGTAGCCTTATAATTAGAGCATTTTTCATAACAAAAATGGAGTCAAAGCACCTCGTAAATATTTTATGGGAGTTGAGATCACCTAATCTACTCCAAATTCTTGTGTACGCTACAATTTAATGATAATTGTAGTGCCATTGATTGAACAACTCACTTTTGAAACATTTTTGCTCCGTAATATTTCTTAAAAATATCAGGTTTCATCGAGATTCCGCCACTTTTTCATTATCCTACCATAACTTTGTTGAAGGTATCCAATTGCTAGGGATTGCCGAAGTACTTGGAAGGGGTGAATCTCGTAGTCAGGCAAAATATGTGGTATATACATCGAAGTAAGTAGAATCTTTTCGAGCATTATCCTGGACGCTGGAAGTCCATATCTGAAGCCTATCGTCTTTAGCATTTGGCGTTTTATTAAATTTTTGTAGAAGTTATAAACAAAACAACATATGAGGAATAAAATCCTTTAGGTTTCGCTTATCCAGGTACTGATATTCAGTCCGATGGCAATCCTCTGGTGGTGGAATATAGAATCAGGATTAAGAAGATATAAGGAAACCCCCTTAAAAATACGATATTAGAAAAATTGAAGACATAACCCTCAAAGGGAACGAGAGCATCCAAAAAAAATTCCCGCGAAGCGGAAACTGTTTATACAAACGTGTAGAGAAAAAAAATGCAGAAAAAAATCTTCCCCCTCCACCCCCCCTCCTCATCCCTATAGCTATCTCGGAGACGGTTTGAGATATCGACATGCGACCTCAAAATAAAATCCCTTTGGGTCAACGCCGTAACAAAAAAAATACGACCCCTCTCCCCCACCCCCCCAACTTAACTGATGCTCTGCAACTGAAATCCACTTTTTTATTATTAGAGCTAGCGAAAAATAAGAAATTGCATATGAATGAGAAAAATCAGTTTGGTACATAGGACTTTTAAACTGATTTTTTTATTTGAAGAAATATACAGGGAAAAATAAAAAGATATTTTTTCAAAAAAATTTTTTTAGAGTTTCGAGAAACGAATAGCCCTATGTAAGAGATCACGTCAAACCCTCTTGAAAAACATATAACAAAACTTTCCTGCCCCCCTTTTTGGGGGGTCTTCAGGTCGTCAAAAACCGACTTTTTCGACATTGGTACTTAGGGCTGGGGGCTCTTTTTGCTATAAAGGATAGCGAAAACTGCCTCGTACGTTTTGAAGGGAGCAAGTCGACACGTGCATAGAACACATAAAAAGGGGGATTAATGGGAGGAAATATACAAGAAAAAATTCGCGAATAAATTTAAAAAAATTTTTTTTGGGAATTTCGGGTTATAAATATGATGAACAAAAACTGTCAAGAAATCGATGAAAAAGCGAGAAGCATAGAAAACAAAATACGTTCGCTTTGTAAAACAGTGAAAGATATCAAAGACAAATTCGTGAAAAGTGAAGGAACACAACACAAGACGTGAATGACAGATAAAATACTACAAATAATGAAAGAGAGGAGAAAACAGAAGAATAATACCAACGCTTACAAAGAAATGCACCTTACAATACAAAAAAAGATCAGAAATAGTGTTGCCGCGAGACGAGACGAGACGAGGAAGGCCTTCTCTCGTCTCGTCTCGCCAGACGAGAGAAAATGTGTATCTCGTCTCGTCGAGAGAGGGCGAGACGAGACGAGAGACGACCTTCTCTCGTCTCGTCTCGCTTCTCTCGTGATTTAAACCAAACATAGTAGAAACCAAGCTAAATTTTAACGCGTTGATGTTAGGTTCTACTATATTTAACATAAATTGTGTGCAATATATGTCGAATACAACAGAACCTAACCTAAATGATATACAACTTTGCTTGGTATTTATTACAGGGTAGCCCATTAGTGCGACAAAGGTCATTATCTCCTGCACCAATAAAGATAGCAGGAAAACGTTTGATGAAGCTTATAAGGGTTAAGAGGTGCCTGTTATGAAATTATTTTTGTCTATAAAGGGTGCTCCAAAAAACCCGCACGAATCAACATTCCTCTTTAATTCAGATCCCAGTGAAAGACGAAGATATCGTCGAGTGGGAGTCTTTGAAGTACCTACCATTTAGCATTTTTGACGATGAACATACTCAAACTTTCTTAAAAAAACTAAACCCCAGGGCACTACTCCCAAAACGAACAGGCCTTAGAGAAAAGGTAATGAAAACATATACTTTGGTTTAGAAACAGATATTAGAAGTTTCAAAAGAGAATAAATCGCAAATATCTTTCACAATCGATGGATTAACTTCTATAAACTATAAGTCGTATTATGGAATAACAGCACATTTTATTGATGAATTTTGGAATCTGAATTAAGTAGTAATAGAATTTTTGTCATCTAATGGTAATCATACTGGAAAAGATATTCCATAAATATTTTACAAATGTGCACAACAATTGTTGTTAAATTGCACGGAATCACAGTGGATAATGCAGCAGCAAATACAACTTTTTTAAAAGAACTGGACAATTTAATTAAAAACGATTGTCCAGATCACTTATTCAACACACAAGATTATCATTATAGATGTTTTGCGCATATTTTAAACTTGGGTGTGCAAGATACATTAAAACTATTAAAATTGGAAAATGAATCCATTGAAGAGGGCGTGATGATGATTTGGCCGAAATTAACCAAGAGGCAGAATTACCGCCTTTGACGATGTTTAATTAAAAAAATTAAAAAAACCGAACAAATACAGAATCTGTTGAAAACGTTATGTGATGCTGCCAACATAAAATATGTGTCAGTAAATATAGATGTGTCTACAAGATGGAATTCTACTCGCGATATGTAAAATGTAGCGATTCGTTTAAAAAGGCCCTAATCAGTTTAGTTCAAAGTAACGAAGATTTCAGTCACTTATTTTTAATAGAAGCGCAATGGAAATTAATTGGCATTATGTCAATTTTTAAAATATTTTAAATTACTTAGTACTACACTTTGTGGAGAAACCTACTCAACAATTACCCTTAGTTATAGTTGGTTTTAACATATTGCTAGACAAATTGGAATCTAATATATGTATAAGTATTAACTAAATATAGGTGATAAATGTTTTTTTAGCCTAAGGTACTTTTTATACATCATTATATCAACCTTTTTTGTATCTAGGTACCTATCTGTAATGTATTTTTTAGTTCATTAGTAAATTTTATGTTAACTGTTGCAATATTTTTTCTGACCCTTCAGAATGAAAATTAATTATTAAAATTGGCCTTTTATTATTTTTGATAAGATTGCATTTTTCACCGTACTCTTATTTCGGATTTATACAGTGTGGTCATGTGAGTGTGCAACTACAATAATGTACGTTACAACACATAGATAGTCAGGAAATTTTTTGATATATTTTTAGTACCTATGCTGCAAATATTATATTTTTCCTGTTTTCTACCTCAATTTTATTCTATCTCAAGCAAAAATTGAGGTAATATTTAAAAAAGCCATAAGTCTACTGAGAATATTTTTAAAAAATTCCTGACAATGTATAATTTGTGTCGAAACGTACATCAATGTGTTTGAGGTATTGTGTACTCAAAAATTAATATGAAAAAATCTTGGATCGTATCTAAAAATATGAAGTTGGCCATGATATATCAGAGACTTATAACAAGTGATATGAAAAAAGGTAACGGTAGTTTACAAAAACTAAAAGAATACAAAGATTTTATTTCAAGAACGTTGTCCTAAAATTAAAACCTTTGCAGTTGAAAGGATTTAATTTTAGAGGTTTTTAACCAATCGGCGTATCTCAGGAACTGAAAACAATTTTACAACGCGGTTAGTGAATACACAAACATTTTTATTCTGTTAATAATAATATGTTTGCAGTCGAATAACCCGAAAACCGCTGGTCCAAATATAGACATTATATATATTTTTGCAAAAACGAATTTAAGAAGATTTCAAAAATCTCAAAAAATATTACGTTTTTTGCTCGAGAGTGATCGAGAGAGACGAGAATTTCTCGACGAGAGAGGGTACTTCTCTCGTCTCGTCTCGTCTCGGCAGACGAGAGAAAATTTGTCTCTCGTCCCGTCGAGAGAGGGCGAGACGAGACGATAGACGAGAATCTCTCGTCTCGGCGGCAACACTAATCAGAAAAGCCAAACAGAAAGAAATGTAAGAAAATGCAACGAAATAGAAATACTATAACAGAAATTTGACGAACCGAACGTCCAAAAAAATAAAGGAAATAACTAGCAAACATATAAAGAGAACAGTAGGAAACCTCATTAGTGACAAGGGAAAACTCATTGTGGATCAAGGAAATATTAAAGACACCTGGAAAAAGTACATTTTGAACCTGTTCTTTAACGAAAGAGGAGGTCCTCCCCCCTTATCAACAAAAGTTGCACCACCAATACTAGTGAACGAGATTGAGGCAACATTAATATCTTTGAGAGAAGGGAAAGCTCCAGGACCAGACGGGATACAAACAAGTTCTTTAAGCTACTGCATGAAAAATCTCTAAAAGGGAACTGCAAAATATTTAACAATATATATATATATATATATATATATATATATATATATATATATATATATATATATATATATAAGCAACGGATAGATTAGTGGGTATTGATCTATTCGTTGCTTATTGTTCATATCATATGTCACGCACTATTCGTACATCTTATATATATATATATATATATATATATATATATATCCTAAATCTTGTCGCATATATTTATATAATGAATTATCTTACAAATAGACCACATCAATATTTGGAAAAAACTGTATTTTCTTAATAACGTTATTGCACCATAGGTGTGCAAAAAGGAGTCATAATTGTTCTCTAAAAGGTGGAAATAGTTTTCTTTGTAGAATTCAAAACTGGCTGCAGAATTGTCTACTACTCTCAAAGAGTAGGATTAGTACTGAATAGTGTATGGAGCATAGTCCTTTTTATGCATAAACCTCGAAAGTAGCCAATAATACTATTTTTCATAATTCGCGTATAAAATAGACTTCATTATAACATTGTTTACAGTGTCACAATGAAGTCTCTTTGAACACTTTTTTAGTAATTTTTAGTGTCATACAGTTGTTTATTGTATGTTGTATGTATTTTTATTTGACATTTGACTTTAACCTTGAAACAAATTATGAAATGTTCTAGCGTTGTTCTAGCTAGCAAATTATTATAATAAATGGTTTTAAGGTTAAATTTGAATAAATGATATATTGAAAATATTCGTAAATAAAGTTCTATAACATTTATTCATCAATTATTTGTCAATTGTTTATTTTTATATTGTATAGGATCAATATATAGGTAGATATAACGTTCGATTTTTGGGATAAACTACCAGAGCAATGGAGTCCCACTGAGCCTAGTATACCTTCAGTGTCGGTTAAAATCTTGATACTTCTTGCCAGATATGTCGCCGGTTTTCTCCCTTCCATTGCCGAATCATCTCCTGATCTTATCTGATCCTGGTGGGTGACCATTCTTCGTTTACTAATGTAGTTCTTGAAACTGCATCTTCCTTAAATTGTTGCAGTGGGAACAGCCTGTTGGGCACGGCCCTCTAGACAGTGAGTTGGTATTTCGATGTTCGATATTGAAATCGTACTCTTGAAGTCGTCAATCCATCTAGCGATCTGGCCCTCGGGATTCTTGAACTGCAACAACCACTTGAGTGCTGCATGATCAGTCCGGATTAAGAACTTCCTCCTATGAAGATACTGGTAAAAGTGATCCACGGACTTCACTACCACCAAAAGTTCTCTTCTCGTGACGCAGTAGTTGGAGAGGACTTTTCTGAAATATCCCAGCACTCTTTTTTGCCCTCCTTGGATATGTGAGAGCACTCCTCCAATTCCTACGTAACTTACGTCGGTGTCAAGTATAGAGTCTCCCTCTGCTAATGGATATACTAATATCGGCGCCGTTGTTAAATGGGTCTTCAAGGTTTCAAAAACCGTTTGACAATCTTCGTCCCAATGGAAACCTCTTGTTTCTTCTGTGAGTCGAGTTAGGGGCTTGGCAATATCTCCAAACTTCCTGATAAATCTTCGATAGTATGTGCAAAGTTAAAGGAAACTCCTAATTTGATTACTATTTTTAAATGAAACTCACTGTTTTTAAATAATTTCACAATATATTGAATAAAAAGTTAAAAATTCTAAGAAATTTGAGCATTGTTTCGATATTAAATATCATCGTCAGACTGACAGAAGTTACATTTCAGTTAATGCCTACCTGATGTTTGATAATTATTTTTGGCTAGACCAAGAAGTGACCTACCTAGTGATTGACTTAATATATGTTAATAGAAAAATGAAGAAGCTAAAATATTACAAATATTAAAGCTTAGACATTATTAGCCCTATGGGGTTACCCTGGATATCTTTTTCCCAATTAAGATCAGTATAACTGTTTCGTATGAAACACCAGAGTTTCTGGGAAACGTATAAAAATGGACTGTAGATTGTAAGACAGATGTATAGAAAAATAGCAGTACTTACCACTCTCCTGGTCTTCACTTATAAAGGGCGCCCTTTTGCTGTTTGCCTCTAGATGAGTGATGCACAGCGCGAAAGCCCGTAAAATGTGTTTTTAAAACTAATAGGTCGTAGACCGTAACTAAATTTTTGTATCGACGTATACACTATCGATGTCGGTATTAATCTGTTCTACTCATTCGTCGCCGTGGCAGTACTTCTAAATTGACTATACAGCCTGTCCTTGCAAATATGTCATATACATTTTTAATTTGGGAAACAGAAATTAAAAATTATTATAGAGTATTGAACAAGAAATGTGTAATGAAATAGAAAACCAGGAAAACTATAAGCTGCTGATCTTTACAATTATCACTTAAGAAGACAGTTTAAACGTGGAGAACTCCCTAGATTTATCTGTTCATTGACAACTTGATATTGTGAGTTTCTTGAGTGTCTTCTAATTTCTAATTCTTCGAGTTAATTCCTAATTTGATGGTTGTCGGTTGTTTGCGGCCATTGGTTAATGGACGCAATTTTCTCTGGATCTACCGCCACTCCTTCGTCACTCACTAAATGACCCAGATAGTTGACTCGGTTTTGGAATAGCTGACATTTCTTTGGATTTAACATGAACTGGGCAGCTTGAAGTCGTTTCAAGACATCTTCCAATTTCCTAAAGTGTTCGTCAAATGTCTCAAAATTACGATGTCGTGCAAACAGACTAGGCATTTCTTCCAGGTTAACCCTCTCAAGACATTTTCCATGAGTCTTTCAAATCTCGCGTACGCATTAGAGAGCCCAAATGGCATGGCGTTGAATTGCCATAATCCAGATCCGGTGGTAAAAGCAGTATTTTCTTTATCTTCTGGATCAATTTCTACTGGCCAATAACCAGACTTGATGTCTAAGGTAGAAATACGTTTGCTGTTTGCCAAAGTGTCTAGCGTATCGTAGATTCGAGGCAGAAGGTAGCTGTCTTTCTTCATCACGTTATTTATCAGGCAATAGTCCACGCATAATCTCGCAGTTCCAACCTTTTTCGTGACAAGTACTACTGTAGAAATTCATGGAGGTTCTATTACTTTCTCTTCTTTCATCTCACGAATTATTCTTTCAGCTTCCTCACTCTTGGCTCGTTGTAGTCTTCGAGGTAATTGGCTTGGCATCACCAGTATCGATTTTGTGTTTGACGGCTGATGTTTTACCAGGCTTACCTCATTTTGATACGAATAGGACTCGATTCTGCAAGAGAAATTCTCTTATTTTCCTTTGTTCAGCTCGATTCAAGGATTGACCAGCTACCGCTAACATCTGTTCGAATCTGGCATTGGAATTGTCAGTTGTCATTGTTTGACGAACTCGTCCCAAAAAACTCGAACTAAATAGAGGGAAAGAGGACGACGAGGGCAGTCGGACAACGACAGTGCAGTCCGGTACTTCTGGCGTTTGTCGACACACGATAGCCCGCGTTTTGACAGTGAGTTTTAGTGATTGTCGCGAAGTGCTGGAATCAGAGATAGCCGATCAGAGCTCATCTCCCGTCGACCGATCGAGAATCGAATCCAGACGCCGTTTTTTTGTGACGTCCGACCAGGATTTTACAAACTGTAAGTTTTTAAGTCTGAGAACCTTTTTTCATTGTTTTTTCTGAAAATCATATTGGTATTAATTTTTTTGTTTTGTGTGTCTGACTATTCATCCTGCCATATAAGTGTTATACTGAAGCTTGAGCCGTATATCACCGTAATTAGAGAGTATTATACTTATACGTTAATGTTTTTCTTATGATTATACAATTTTATTCAGGAAGTTTTACGAGGGGTACACCTCCCTAAACCTAAGCCATACAAATTACTCCAATCATATGCTGAAAAAGTTTCATATCAGTTATTAGATTATAAAGTTTTATTCCTGAGATATTTATTCAAGTTAATCGACTGTTTACACTGTAATTAGGGAGAAAAATTTTCAATACCAGTTTCGATTCCTGGTATATGAAAGACGCCAATGACCATATGTAATTTATAGCGTAAATTGTATTCGCTTCGAACATCAAGATTTCATTATCCAGTTAAAATTGTATTAGGCGTCGAAGGTCACCCCGGTCAGCAGAAAAGTCGGGTTAAAAACTCATTTTTTTGCAGTACGTAATTTCAATGTTATGAAAGTCCCTGAAGTATATTTTAGTAAGGAGACGCTAGATTTTTTTTTCTTAAGAAAAACCCTGCCACTTTTCACTGACGAAATGATCTTCGTTGTCCTTACCGGACGCTAACTGGAAGAGAGGGTGAATATATCCAGGAACCCTAGCTATTTTTTCCCGCGCCGGACAAATAACATTATTGTATCGTGCTTTCATCGTATACCGTAGGTATCGAAAGTGTACCCTAGAGTTATTTCATTGTTTTGTTGGTAACTTTATTTTCATTTGTTCGTAATATAGGCCTATTTATATGTTGTCTACCTAAACTGTTTCCTTTACCCCCAACAAATCCCTCCCCAGACACAGGTGGACTGGACCCCGGGGACGTACAGGCAGCTGGACGACACGACGAACCTTAGAGCTCAGACTTGGCACATCGCTTAAGCCCACGATATCCTCCCACTCGAGCCAGGAAACTACCTTTCCCCGAGGTTCTTCTACAGGGGATTTCCGGCTCTATTGTGCCCTACAGCATTGGTGACAGCAAACGTTGCAAAAAAAAGGTGAACAAATAATTAAAACAACCGGCAGTTGTTACAACTTCATACTCTTGAAGGGATTCATCACGTTTCTTCAGCTGTGATTGGTTTAAATGTTCTAGATGTTCGTGACCATATCGCAATTCCAACTTCTTCTTAAGCTGCCCGAAGGTATAAATAAGTGGTATCGTCTGAAGTACGTCTAATGCATCTCCCCGAAGCGCGATAGTTAGGTTCACTGCTTTCTCCTTATCGGACCAATTATTCACTCTAGCGGCTGCTTCAAACTGTTTAACGTAATTGGTCCATGACATCTTTCAGTCGAACGTTGGGGCCTTGACTCGGGCAAAAATGCCAACATCACCTATATTAGGGTGTGTTTCTGGCTTGCAGGGTTTTGTTTGTTCGATTATCTTTTCTTCTGCTGGCGTGTCTTGAGTTCTTAAATCTGTCATCTTTCTTTCTAACTCCTTGACTTTGTCGTTCATCCTAGTTATCTTATTCTCAATCATCTCGTACACCGTGGTCATCTTATTCTCGATTTTCTCATCCATCGTTGTCATCTTATTCTCGATTTTCTCGTCCATCGTTGTCACCTTATTTTCGGTATCTAATTTTAGGGACGAGATTTTATTTTCGACGTAAGGAAATGTCATTTTTCAATGATAAGATATCGGCAAAAATATCAATCCTCATAGCAGAAATCTTCTCTTCCATATTAGCAGAAATATCATTCTTCATAGTTGACATTTTCTCGTCCATATTAGCAGAGATTGACGAGATTAATATGGAAGCCTTGTCTTTGAATAGAAATGTCTTTGGGTCGAAGCCGTCATTTTCCAGTGACATTTTGTGTCTTTCTACTAATTAGGTTAACTTACCGGACGTTTCCAACTCACGATTTTCCTATTCTGCTTTAGTTCTTTCAATATCAGAACACTTAGTCTCTTGGCCATTTTTTCGTAACTATTTATTTATGTTACTTCACACCTGACACCAAGGTATTGTTTTTCTTGTTTATTTAAATACACAACGGGTGGGATAAATTTATACATACGGTATATATACTCACGTAATTTATTTATACACTCAACTATTCTCTAATTTATATTAAATACACTGTATACTAACTTACACCTAATTTATATAAATACTGCACTACTGTTTATATTTATGTTGACGTCTGTTCCCTACGAGATTAAATTATAAACTGACTCGCTGCTCGTACTTAGTTTCTTATATATTGAAACCACCTCCTCGAACCTTCAGGTTCCTGAAAACTCTCGATTGAGATTCACAACAGATAATCGACTTTCTTGGAAATCTCTATAAAAACGATCAAAAAAAAAACGATAAAAAATCCTTCCAAGATATTGTTTCGGTCCCGCCTAAAGTTTAACTTTTATACATAGTATTAGGCAGAGACGGATTCAGGGACTACACCTCTGTGCGATTTCGTAACAATATATATTTAATACTTTTATCGTTTTTATCTCAATGCATTAGTGCTAAAGACGCAGGGAAAGAATAAGAGTGACAGGTTTTAGCGGAAATAAAATGGAAATTTATCGTTTCATTGCGTTCCTTAATTTTTCATCTTTTTTCACAGGAAAAGAATTTTTATTGGAACTAGTTATTCTAGTGTTGATGCATTTTGGAACTATACAATACTTATACGACCGTGTTATCTTAGGCATAGTTTGTTTCTAGGAATGACCGACCTCCCAACTCGCTGTCGACGGAGTCGTGAATTGTGACATAATCTAGCCGTAGCCAACATGAGCGAGATTTCTCAAATATTGAAGGGCAATAACTTTTTTATTCATTGTGATAATCAGAAAAACTTTTCACACATGAGTTTCATATTTTGAGGACATAACAGAGAATTTAAAAAAGAAGGAAACGTTCTAAAAATGGTTTGGTTAGGTTGGGTAATTGACTCACAATCCTCGTCCGTGTCCCACGGACACAACTTCGGAGGTAGATCAAAAAATTTAAGTCCATCTCTACATTCAATCGCTAGATAACTGTCCTGAGCTTGTGGTTCATCTACATCTGAAGAGGTAGAAAGAGAACAGCTTCCGGATCCAGATTCAGCCTTGAAAAATAAAAATAGATCATGTATCTAGGAACACCTATAAGTAAAATCTCTCACATCCTCTTGAGCCGTGTGCTGGTCACCAATATTGGTAGGCCGCTTCAGTTCTCCCATGTTCAACACGAAAAGTTCTTCAGGTAGAGGAACTGATGTAGAGCCATTTTCGATGTAATGTTCGGCTGCAGATATAGCTTCGCTGAAAATTTTAAGCGTTTGTTTCCGAGTGAGGTCCAGATCTGGTGCTGAAATATTAGATAAAAGCTTATTTACGTTTACGTTTAAATAAACAAAATATTTACCTCTTATCAAATTAAAGACATAAAGTATCCACTGCAAAATTACTTTTTGATGATTTTCTGCAAACTGATACTCATCTTGAAGTCTCCATAGACAATCAGTGACGAAATCAAGAAACCAAAATTGAGTTAGATTCCAATTGAACTGTTCGCATCCATATATATCTGATAGTTTTTTTATAGTTTCTTTCACACCGATTTCTCGAACCCAAGGAATCGTAGTGATTTTCGGTAAGTTTTGTGGAACTGAAGTTACTTCGCAGTCGGAAACGAGGTCCCTGGGAGTTGTAGGTGGTACTTGAAGTTTTTCGGCTAACTTTACGTCTAAAACAATAAATAGAAGCCTACCATGGTGTAACTAGATACCCAAAATAATTACGAGAAGAAAGGTTTATCCTCCAAAAATATATGAAGCGTGCCACATGCAGTTGAAAAACCTAGTAGTGTATTTAATTACAAATGGGTTTTCAACCGCGAACTATTGTCATTATACATTCTAAATCTTTCTTCAGGCTCAATACCTTTTCTTGCTTCCTTTATGCAGCCAAAGTCCCGATAACATGACAGGTATGTGTAACCACATTGTGGAAATTTGTGCACTATTTCATCAAAATACCTTTTGGCGATCAGAGTTGTTAATTCGCGCTTTTTTGATGTTATTTATTCAAAGTTTTTTATTTGCCTTGCATAATGTCAAACAACATGCAAGGTTCATCATATGCAATATTTTAACCTTGTAAGAAATTACAGGAAATTGCTAGCAAATTTTATTGCTCCATATCTAGCAGCGTTTAAGATATATCGTGCAATACCATTTTTGCAGAAGAGCATTTAAATATTTAGCTAAACGTCTAAAACAAACCGGATTTGTTCAATCTAAAAGAAATTCTACACGACAACGAAGAAACGATACATGAATAGATGAAATAAATGTTTTAGGATACATTGCTCGAGATCCACAAGTTAGTGTAAAAAACTAGCTTACGAGTAGGAATTTCTAGGTATTGTGTTCACTCTATTTAAAAAGAAATCGGTTTCATCCGTATCGCGTTTCTCTTCATCAGGGATTAGAAGCTACAGATTACGATAGAAAACTGAATCAGTGAGATTGGCTTACGGAAATGCAGAATAAAAATACAAATTTTTTATCAGATATAATGTGGTACTATGAAGCTACATTTGAAGGTTACACGCAATATTGAACGTGCGAACAAAAACCGGTATATTGCTATTTTTGACCATTCGCCAAATTGCGAGTATTCACAATAAATCAACGAGCGGTATTTGGTTGTCGTAGACCATATGCGAATGATTAGCATAATCTGACATTCGAAAAAAAATTATAATCTAAATATATATTTATATAATTTGGAATGGACGATTTACAACAAATTGCTAATATTGAAAACCTGGAAAATGTTGAAGAGGCACTATTTCAAAGAAATAACCGATTTGAGATGATCAATCTACTCGAAGTCTTAAGTGAACACCATTTTACTCAATATTTTCGTTTATCAAAAGAACTTTGTCGTTACTTAGTAAACATCATAGTAAACATTGTAGAACCATTTATGAGACCACAAAGAAGAACTACTGACTTAAGTGTCGAAATGAGGGTTAGTTTTTATACCTGTATTATACCTACTAACTATTATAATGTAAAACTACCTATAAGACCTATATTTCATATAAATTTCTGTATTTACAGGTTTTGATAGCACTGCGGTTCTTTGCTTGTGGTAGTTATCAAATGGACATTGCTAAAAGCATGTTCATGGCAGTATCACAGTCTATGGTTAGTAAGTACATTAAAGGAAGTTGCACAGCAGGATTTTCAGCCATTTTAAAAAAGCATTCCTCACTGTTCTATTAATTATAAATAATGTATTTATTACCAGTGCGATAATAGTATATTACGTAACGTGTGTTGTAAGAAGCATTTTACGCACGAACGGAAAAGTTAATTATTCCGTGAGTGCGTAAAATGCGTTACAACACTAGCTACGTACTATACTTTACCTACGACCTACTTGTACTTGTATTTATAATCTTATTAAGGGATTTAATGTACAAATAAAACGTACATCCTCGATGCACAGCTAAGTTTTATAAAAGTCGCTCCTCGATGCCCAACCAAGCATTTTAGAAGTTCACTCTCGATGCCCAGCCAAGTTTCGTAAAAGTCCGTCCTAAGTAGTATTTATTTTTATTAAAAATGTATGTAGAAATGCCGGAATTGCATAAAATAGCGTATACACCTCTCGACTAAAGTGACAATAACCCCTTAGGTGGATTACTTCCCCCGGGAATCAAACACCACCCGCGGGATTGAATGGGCCACTTTAGTCGCTTGGTGTATAATATACTATTGTTTACTAATATGAGATACATTCAGACAGCTAAAAGATGCGGATTGAATGAAACGTAACAAATTATCATATAATTCCAAATAACTCTTGATATCTAATAAATGTTATCTACCATTTATATATAGATAAATTAACTCCAATGTTAAAATGTCATATACCTGGAAATGTTATTGTCACTTTGCCATCGATAAAAAAGGTGCATCCTTTTTTATCGCGATAAAAACTTCTCTTCCTCAATATCTAGTAAGCGGACGTCACTTTTACACAATGACAATGAGTCGCAATTATTGTTGTTGTTCATCCATATATTCTGTCGTTAATTTATCTTGCCAAAAAACACTCGAGCTTTTCTTTTATTAGATAAATTCCTCTTTGACTCAAAGTTTTGCCAATCACTAAATTTGCTCGAAAAACTGACATTAGATAAAATCGCTCCACCTTCGGTGTCGCGATTTTATCATGTCAGTTTTTCTCGTAAAATTAGTGATTGGCAAAACTGTTTCGTTGCAAAGAGAAATTTATCCGATAAAAAAAAAGCTCTTGTGTTTTTACTGTTGAATAAAATTCAACGTCAAATATCTAAGTAATACATTTTGAATAAAATGGCTACGTCTATTGACAGTTGCTGAGTGGTTGCTATGGAAGCCGTGCGATTTATTTTACAGCCGTGCGTTTTATTTTACCGTGCGTAATAGACGTCTTACATTGATTGCCGACTGTGTGTTTTTGACTACTTATAGGGGTGATCGTAGGTAAACAAAATAAAACAATTCTTTTTTGATAACTAACCTTAAAATATCTGTCAATATATCAGACACCTTCGAAATCTATTTCACACGTACAAGAATTCAACTTTCGAACAGTGCTCAAAAATACCATTTACACGAAGTGTTCGCAAATTATCCGCTCGTAGTAACACGTATACGCAAAGTTACGAGCAATGTAAAAAATAGCGCTGCTGGTCGTTGCCAAGGAATTTCTCCTGTGACGTCAATCATTTTCATGCGAAATTTTTCGCTAAAGAGCGTGGAAATCTACTCTATTGTACAAAAGTTATATATCTCTTATCTGTATTCGCTCTTATGGCACCAATTATACTCCTTTCTCTCGTATATGTTTTATGACATTTCACATGAATGATCACTGAATTCAGCCCTCGACGCTAATCCACTTTATTATCTCTTCTGCGAACACTTGCTTCTTTGAGAGAGTTCAAACCTCTCGCCTTAACTTCAAGAGTTTCACCTTCTTTGAAAGCCTTCTCCCATATAAAGCTATTATTTTGTTCTGACATCGTTATACAGAAATCGTTGTATTTTCCGTTTACTTAAGCGCGTCATCGACCGACTTCTTAGGCACACAAGGCTACACTGGAATATTGAATACACAAAACTACGAAAAGGGGATGCGACGCTGCTACGTAGGCAACAGTGTACTCTCCCCACCCAAGAGCTAGGCCTGTTCCGCATCTGCCTGCAGTAGCAGGCATATTTTCGAGAATCCCAATGTCGGCGCTCGTAACGCACGATCCCTAAAAGAGACCGGATTTATACCTGAGATACCCTTCCAGTATTCTTAGAACCAGACAGCCGTTTGAATTACGAAATAAATTTTTAATCAGAAGCTTATAATATATTGCAGACGACACAACACATACTTATTATCAATGATGAATTTGAATTACTTATACATAGTCATAAAAGGAATAGAACAAATTGTCAACAGTCACCAGAACGAGAGAAGAGTGGAGTTCGGTAAGCAAGAATCGATATTTACTGTATTTGTCAAAACTCGCACAACTTCGCGCGGCTACTACTAGAAACTAGTCCCATGAAAAAATGATGGGGAACTATTTTGTACAGAATTTTGTCACCTTTAATTTTATAAAGGACCATTTTTGCCGTACGATAAAGAGAAAATGAGATATTACCGAAAAACCAAAAATGTGTACCTTTGTAGCCTCACGGAGATCGACGCAAGCCTTAAGGGAGTGGGGAAAACCTAGATTCTTGATAATCACACCCTAATAAACCAATTAAAACAATAAAAGCTTTGCCAACATTTTTTTTACGGTTTTGAACGATTTTATCGCCCTGCCGGCTGGTCTATTATTAATAATGGAGAAGTTTTGACTTGGGCCCATAAGTAATGAGAGACCAATAAGTTGTGGAATTTCGAATCCTGGAATTGTTGTGTTGGAAATATCAGGTAAATACAATCACTCCCAATTTCATTCGACTTACCATTTTCCTGAAATATAGGAATGGACGCAGTGCTTAAAAACTTGACAGGTTGATCAACAGTTAAAATACTTTTTCCTGACTTTGAAACTCCTATCGAAATGACTGATTCAAAATCTGTCTTGAGTCCTTTACTTTTTTTATTTGCTTTCTTGGACATAAACTTTTTGAGGCTATCGCGTTGGATAAACAATAAATATTTTTAAATACAAATTGTCACTGTCACTGCATTCAAAATCATGTGTATTTGATGACATAATATGTCAAAGGAGAGTAGTTCAATTTAATCTGTTCGTCTCACTTACTAAGCAACAATTATAAATATCGGAAATAAAAATTATAGTAGTTCCGACCTATTACTTTTTCGCCCAACCTATCTAATATGCGAGAAAAGTATCGGTTTACCCCAAAAAAGTTGAAATTATTTTTTTTTATTTATGCCTCATATTACACCTATTTAAAACAGGCCTCAGCGTGTTTAAATCGAACTTTCAAACACGCGCGTTTTTTAAAGTCCCTATTGTAACAACAACAACTCGAGAACCGTAAGTATCAATGACACCTTTTTTTATTTTTAAATTGTATATTTTCATTGTGAACCAATGTCTTCTTTGGTTTTTTCTGCAAAATTTATTTATTTATTCATATATACATTGTATCCTTTTAAATATAAATATAGAAACTTTTTGATTATTGATCTGACAGCAGTACCTCGTAACGTCAAATAAAAATAAATACTATTTAGGATGGCCTTTCACGAAACTTGGCTGGGCATCGAGGACGGATTTTTTTGTAGTAATAATATAATAATAACATTTTTTCCACTACTAGCTGTGAAGTTGACAGTTATTATGTCTACTAGTCAACTGAGAAGTAGAATTTCTCTATTAGTGGTTAATAATTTTTTCTATTGTTAACCTAGGTCAATAATTGACAAATTCAAATGTTTTGAGAATTCAGGGATAATAGCTTAACAAAAACTAGTGCCACATAATTTTGTATACCCAGGAGATTGTCTTTAACCTATTTACTGCTTGAAATTACCTAACAAGATAAACTTATTTCAATAAAACTGTCAATAGTTTGAAATTTGCGCTTTACTAAAAATTTCTGATGACATAAGGAGTGCGTTCATAAGATATGGGTGAGGTGAGGAGCGAAAACAATGTCAGTCAGACGACGGAGTAAACTCCAAGGGAGAAATCAGTTTGAACGATTTGTAGATCAAAATTTGACATTGAAATGTGTTGTTTTTTTTTTCGTTATTTGCAGAAAAACGTGGATCGAGAAATGTTTTTATCTTCAACATTATCTTCTGTTGATACAAACTGGTAGCTAACCTTGATCCACAGAATATCGATTACCGGTGCCTTAACCTCTACAAATAAGAACATGTGTACATTGTACATATTATACGAATTGCGCATATCAAGGTAATAGTTTTCCCGATATGCCGATAGCAAGCGGGGAACTAGGAGTGCACTGTCGTCGATTCTCGTGGTTCGTGTGTGAACGCTGTGGTGTAGAGTGTGAAGTACATAGACAAATAATATATTACTTTCTCTATGGTGAAGTATATGTTAATTGTTTTATGAACGCCCACTTTGTACCCAAGTGTTGTGAACGCACTACCGCTGTAATTGTTCAAAGTTCAAAGTAAAACATAAACCACGTTTTATGAAATTTTTGTTTGGATGTGATCGTATAATTGGTTTCGTTAAATTGTTGCACTTAATATTTGTGATTATGAACTATAGGAATAATGGTATTCTATTGTTGTGTGATTAAATTATACCTACACGCTTTTTATAAGACATTTTTCTTATTTTTGTCTTAAATTTGGCTAGTAGTGGAAAAAAATGTATATACACCACGGTGGTGAAGACATTTATAAACCTCGCACCTTATTCCGCTCGGGGCAAAGCCCCTCGCGAAATAATTTTGGTGCTCGGTCGATAATGATAGTCTTCACCACCTTGGTGTATAATATACTATTATGATTTCAAAGTGCACCAATTAAAAAATAGCGTAAAGTATTCGTGGATAACTGGTCTTTCAAATACTTGCTCTATTTAGAGCACTCCGGCTGAGCCATCGTGCTCGAAAAATCGCGCGTGTTTGAAAGACCTCTTTGCCCACTTATACTTTAATATACTATTACGTTTTTCATCAAAAACAACACAAAAAATGGTTTATAGAAAAAAAATCGCGTCATCGACGGCCTCTTTTCGTTACATGTCTTGTTAGCACCATACAGCCTCCGGACTGCAACAGGTCACCAATTTTATGATTGAATATTGTTCAGGATATCTCTTAGATGAAACCTATTGATTTCCAGCTCACAGTAGCCAGTACAACGGATGCTATGGTACTTGAAGTACGACATTTTTGTCATTTTTTGAGAAATTTCAGTTTGTTAGCACGATAAGCCTCCGGAGTTCAACAAGTCACCAATTTTATGATTGAATATTATTCAGGATCTCTCAAAGATGAGTCCTTTTGATTTTCAGCTCACCAGAGCCAATACAACAGGTGCTACAGTACTTTAAGTACGATATTTTTGTCATTTTTGGAGAAGTTTCAGTTTGTTAGCACGATACAGCCTCCGGAGTATAAACAAGAGACCAATTTTATGATTGGATATTATTCAGGGCATCTCAAAGATGAACCCTATTGAAATTCAGCTCACTAAAGCCAGTACAACGAGTAATATGGTATTTGAGGTACCAAATTTTTGTCATTTTTGGAGAATTTTCAGTTTGTGAGCACGATACAGTCTCCAGCGTGTATACAAGTGACCCATTTCATGATTAAATATTATTCAGGGCGTCTTATAGATAAACCTTATTGATTTTTAGCTCACCAGAGCTAGTACAACGGGTGCTATGGTACCTCAAGTGCCACATTTTTGTCCTTTTTGGAGAAATTTCGGGTTTAGTACGATACAGCCTCCGGAGTGTATACAAGTGGCCAATTTTATAATTGGATATTTTTCAAGGTGTCTTATTCAAGGTGTCTCGTAGATGTACCCTATTGATTTTCAGCTGACTATAGCGAATACAGCGGTTCCTGTAAATCCAGACGTACTGCATTTATGGTTACTTATGGAGAAATTTCGGTTTGTTAACACGATACATCCCCCGAAATGTATACAAGTTACGATTTTATAATAGAATATCAATCAGGGCATCTCACAGATGAGGAAAAGTTAGTTTTGATCTTTAATTAATTGTAGCTTGCAAATTTTTGGAGAAGAGACTCAAGGTCCAACAATAAATCACAGACGGGGATACTTGCTGCCTTCATTTTAAAAACTTACCTAACAAAAAAAGTGTGGAAACGTGTATTAACTCTCTGAGGAGCTGGGAGTTAGTTTAAAGGAGTCTTAGATAATAATAATAATATAAAATCCTCCTCTTCTTCGACTCGAAGCTAGTCGATTAGCGAACACAGATTGTTCTACGGGGCAATCGGAACGAGCACTGGATGTAGGTATTTCGAAGAGGGAAGCCTCGTTATTAGAACACTTTGAATATATATGTTAAATTAATTTAGTTTTTAATTCTTAAAGTTAATTTAATATTTACGTTCATACACTGCCCACCTTTGTAGTTTTGTGATTTCCATTATGAATTTTGCAGTGAATTGTGAAGTTTGGCTTCAAAAAGAAATATCATTATTTGACGTACGGGACGCTTGTTGTTCAAGCAAGATGGCGCCAAAATAAAAAGTTACATAATAGTCACGAAGTCAAATTCATTCTAAAATTACCTTATCAATGACAGTATCGAACTTGGTACTTTCAATATTTAAATTTTATTAGTAATAGTGTCTGTGAGGGGAGGAGAGCGTATGATGGAAAGATGTTCTCCTTGAAATAAAAATCTATTTCTTTTTAAGTTATTCAATCTGTTTCGTTTTCAGTGCTGCACCCTGTATATAAAGTGACAAAAATATGTCAATATAAACATTACTAATAATTTTATCAATATTCATAAGGTCGGCCAGATTATTATTAGATCACTATTTTGTTTATATAGTGGATAATTAACTTTTTTGATACGACGCAATCACTTATTTGATAGGTATTCATTTGTCAAAATAAAATTAATATTCTCGCTCAACTTTAGTAGCAATTATACAGGATGAGGCAGAGAAACTTATTTTGGAATCTAATAAAATGAAAAGTAGTAATGCGAATGTGTATTTATTTCTGTGTGGAAATCTAGGCTTCTTTTTCACCAGTGTTCCTGTAGTTTTTTACCCTTGACTGTCGACCACCGCCCTGTTCCATCAAAATTGTTTGCAACATATATTTTACAAAGTATGCGGTGACTGTGGTAGTGATGTTTTTTTTGTATGACAGATCTTTCGAAACGAAAAGGAACAGTGGGTGGTAAAAGGAAGGAGACAATTGAGAAGAAACTGCTATATTTTCTAATATTTAGGCAAGGAAGCGATTCTCTTTGGTAATTTTAAAACCAATAACGTCACAGCGGAAGAAAAACCCAAATGAATGGAAATTAGTGCTAGATAATGCGCAATATTTGAGTTTAGCGGGCACCGAGAAACCGTGGACTTATGCCTGGGACACTTGGTTTGGTGGATGGAAAAGTAGAACAATGATAAATTAAGATCTTTTAGATATATTTCCATGTTCATTGAACCGTTCCTAGAGGCTGAGAGAGATAGTGCACGTAAACCAGTCACAGAAGGAAAAAAGTTTGATGAAATAGACGTGGCTATTATTGACGTCATTGAAAAGGATTCGCCAGTGGTAGATATACTGAAATGGCTGTGCTTAAACCAACCACCAAAATCACCAACAACGGAAGAATGGCAATGTGAGGAAATGGGGCTACTAAATAATCAAACTCCATTCTACTTCCATGGGTTTTTGTGGAAGTGTTTGGCTGTCCTCTTCTTTTCTTCATGGTAGTGCAATGCACTTTACTCCTTTTTTGCTTCTTTTTCTCGTCTTTCGCGTTGGCTGTGTGTGTTTCGCGGCATCTAGGAGGGACAAATTCTTAGTCGGCTTACTATGTCTAAGACTTACCTTAAAGAGTGGATCCACTTGCTGCTAAAGCTGTCCCTACTCGAGATACTCGAGATACTCATAGGTGGTCACTGTCCTTTCTTGTTTCTGTGTTTCTTGGTCATCATTGCTGGTCGCGGTCCGGCTGTTTTTTAACCGTGGATGCCTGGCGTAGTCTTCTCTGGTGTAGTTTGTCAGCTCCCTCATCTGGATGTTGGGATGGATCCTCAGCTCTTCGAATCCTCTCCTGGCTATCTCTTCCATGATGTCCAGGATCTTCTCTTGGTCCAACTCTCGGTAGATCTACTGGATCCTGATGTACCAAGGGGCGTTCATAGCTTGTCTCATGCTGATATTCTACTGGGCTTGGAGCTTCCTTCGGTGACTCTCTGTATCCCCATGTTGTACATGCGTACACGACGTGATCTTTGAACGTCAGTCCGTGGTCTATGCTGGCTTCCAGGTACTTTGCTTTGGTGCTCCTGCTGACTTCTTCTCCCGCTATATGCACCTTGTCTCCGGGTCTCTTCCTATTCCATCTGAAGATTGCGGCTTGGATCTTCTCTGCCTTGAGGCTGTTCTTTCACGTCGTACACCAGTCGTTGATCCGGATCACGGCTTCTTGTAGTCTTCTCGTTACCACCGCTAGCTATGTGCGATAGTAGTGTAGTCTGCGTGGAGGGGGTGGCGTATTCTACTATCTTCGGCCCTTCGTTGTTTCCTGAATCGGAACTGATCTTCAGGCAGGATCCCGATGGCTTCTGTTTCCTCATGATGACCCTCTCGGCTCTCTTGCTCATGGTGGTGAGGAGATGGATAGACCTATAGTTCTGGGGGAACATCGGGTCCTTTTCACTCTTACTCAACATAATGGTCTTCGCTTCTTTCCATTCGTCTGGGTAATGCTGGGTCTTCAGTATCCCGTGTTGTTGGTGATGCCATCTTTCCCTGGTGCTTTCCTCTTGTGTCTGATTCGGATGATGTAGGCAACTTCCCAGTGGTGGTGTAGCCTAGGCTTCTGTGGTCGTCGTCTGGATTTCGGACTTCTTCTACCTCGTCTGAGAAGTCCTCGTCTGGGTGCTCGTTCAGGGTGAACTGGCATTCAATGGCTTTTCTGAAGGCTTCCTCGTCCCTGTAGGCTAGTCCGTTTACTCCGTGTATTGTCTCTCTTCTGACTTATTTCACGATTCTGGCGAGCTTCCATAGACTTGGTGGGTCCGGGTTCAGTTCTTCAGGTCGGTTCTCCCAGTCATTGGATCGGTGTTGCTTCAGTTGCGTCTTGACCTCTTCTTTGAGTCTGTTCGCTTCTCTCTTGTTTTCTGGGTTTCTTGTCCTGTTGGCTCTTCTTTTTGCTCTGTTTTTCACACTGATGAGCTCTCGTAGTTCATCGCTGATGTTGGATAACCTCTTGTAATTGTCCAACCGTCTCGTTGTTGTGCTGAGATGTCTTGTAGTATGACGATGTCCAGTACATCTGCTTCTCCTCTGGCAGGCTTGGTGATCCTATGACGTCCAGCTCTGGGCGTCTGTCTGCGGCGACTGTCAACTTTCTTCTTGCTGTGTTTAGGTGTCATCTGTTCCAGGCTCTGGATTTGGCGTTGAGATCTCTCATTTTGCTGTCTGGAAGGAGGACTCCTACATCTTCTTCGTGCAGGTAATCTGCAGGTCTCTTGTAGGCTGATACGATCCGTATTTCTCCGAAACCTGTATGAACTGCAATAATGTTGGCTTTCAACGTCAGGAGGTCTAGTGTGGTTATTCTATGATGGTCCAGTCCTGTCTTCACTAGGATGGCATTTCCTCCGCTTTTGGCATTGTTGTCGTCTCTGAAGATCCAGTAGTCTGGCCCTCTGATCTCGTAGTTTTCTCCTGGTAGCGTCGTTTCTTGTGGGGCAAATACATCTAAGTCTTCTTCTTCTAGTATGGTCCCCATCAGGTTGATGTTGGCTCTTAGTGCTATTCTGTTCCAGGCTCTTATCTTCAGCTGATTTGGTCCGGGATCCATTAACGTTATATCAGGCTGACGAAGTTGTCCTACATATGTTGCATGTGCGTCGAGAACATCTTCAGTGATTCAAAGACGCCTGGTTGTTGTTGGCTGGTGGATGTTCTTGACTGCACTGGTGTAGCTTGTCCCTGCTGGACTGGTGACGGTTGGTTGGCTTCTTGCTGTTCCCTGGGAGGTAGTCGTCTTGGGCGTTGTTTGCGGCTCTTCCGTCTTTGGCGCTGTCGTGTTTTTCTCGGGTGCTTCGGGACACCCTCTGTAGTTGGCTGGATGTTCTCCTTCGCAGTTTGCGTAGGCTGCAGGGCTGTTCATCGGTCTTTCGCAGTCTCCGGATTGGCGGCTTCCTTCGCATCTGACGCATCTTGTGTCCATCTGACAAGTCGACTATCCGTGATGGTAGCCTTGGTAGTTATAGCACTGCGTTGGCCTGTTGCCTCTTCTAGGGTTTTCTTGCCTCACCTTGGCGCTGAGTTGAACTACGCTTTCTTCATATTTTCTGGGTTTTTTTGTTGAGATCCACCATGAAGAAAGGAAGTCCTCTTTTCTCTCCGTACCTGGAGTGATGTTGGGTGATCTTCCTTACGTGTATTCCTTGTCCCTGGAGGTCCTCTTTAATATCTTCGACGTCTTCGTCTGGGGATAGTCCTTTGATGAAGGTTTCGGCCACCTTGTCTTCTGGGTCGGTGAAGGTGTACCGGTTTACACCTTGGTCATGGAGTTCCTGTAGGCACCGGCTTTTTCTAGAGTTATCTTGATCCCCAGTCTCTCGATGAAGGTGGTCTTCATGTTGACTGTTCTTTAGTAGGCTTTTCTCCTTTTCCACGGGAAGTCCTTCGTTGTCTTGAATATTATCGGCAGATGCCCCTTTTCATTTGTTGCTTGCATCTTCTCTGCCTGGGTTGGAGCTTGGGAAGCTTTTTCTTTTCTTGCTGCTTATCTGATCTGGGTTGGTCCGTTGGATTCTGCTCCTCATCAATTCTTGGAATTCGCAGTTTCCCTTCCTTGATTCGGCGAGGTCATTTTTCAGCGCGTTGGCGGTTATCTCCAATCTGCAGGTCGTCACTTGAGCTTCGGTAGACGTTTCGATTCGTCGATCTTCTGTGCTTCCTGTTCACACCACAGGAGCTGAAAAATAAGTATTAGTATTTCACATACCTTTTATAATAGTGTACGTTGTGTTCAGGCCCTGGCCTAATTTTAAAACGCCCGTTTCACGCGTGACAGTTTTTATAGTTGTCTTCTTATCTTCGATGGATCGCTGTATTTTGAAAAATAATATTTTGTGTTGAAAACACAGTTTATTGCATAAAGATGAATTCCTAAAAACGTTATGTGTTAAGAAACACACCTTTAATAAATATAAAAGAATCATTCTGAAAGTATTTATACAAACTGATCATGTTAATGATGACACTATGTTTGGTCTCCATATGTTAGGGTATTCCTATATCTATGGTTAGAGAACAATGAATTCATTTCTATGTGAAATTGCAGAAGTATCTAAATACTATTTATCATAAAAATTGATTGGGTCATGCAATGTTTATTTTAAGTTGTATGGTGTTAAATACCCAAAATGTACAATTATTTGAAATCAACAAACGATCCCTCATCTGGTTATATAATGTAAGACAAACAGACAACCACATACATATCCTCAATAGATTCATTTTTGTAAAAGAAATAGGCAACATTGCTAAAAATGAAGTTCGAGAGGAGGAAGATGTAGAAGGGAATTTGCAACATTCAAACTCAGTAATAGAAGAAAGAACAGCAAAAAACCTAGACATTCGTCCACAAAAAACAGAGGACAGTACCGTCTCAAATACTTTTTTATAATTTGCGTATAAAAGGGACTTTATTATAACACTGTTTACAATGTCACAATCAAGTCTCGTTGAACACTTTTTTAGTAACTAATTTTTAGTGTCATACAGTTGGTTATTGTACGTAGAATGTATTTTTATTTGACATTTGGCTTTAACCTTGAAACAAATTATAAAATGGTCTAGCGTAGTTCTAGCTAGCAAATGATTATATTAAATGGTCTTAAAGGTAAATTTGAATAAATTATATAATAAAAATATTAATAAATGAAGTACGCGAACGTTTATTCCTCAATGATTTGTCAATTGTTTATTTTTTTATTGTATAGGATCAATATCTAGGTATATATAACGTTCGATTTTTGGGTTAAATTACCACTAATAACTATTGTCGACCGCTTTAATTAACATAACAAAATTGTAAAGCTTTATTAGATAATAGATCTCAGAATAATTTTATCAACAGTAAAAACACAAGAGCTTTTTTTTATCGGATAAATTTCTCTTTGCAACGAAACAGTTTTGCCAATCACTAATTTTACGAGAAAAACTGACATGATAAAATCGCGACACCGAAGGTGGAGCGATTTTATCTAATGTCAGTTTTTCGAGCAAATTTAGTGATTGGCAAAACTTTGAGTCAAAGAGGAATTTATCTAATAAAAGAAAAGCTCGAGTGTTTTTTGGCAAGATAAATTAACGACAGAATATATGGATGAACAACAACAATAATTGCGACTCATTGTCATTGTGTAAAAGTGACATCCGCTTACTAGATATTGAGGAAGAGAAGTTTTTATCGCGATAAAAAAGGATGCACCTTTTTTATCGATGGCAAAGTGACAATAACATTTCCAGGTATATGACATTTTAACATTGGAGTTAATTTATCAACAGTAAAAACACAAGAGCTTTTTTTTTATCGGATAAATTTCTCTTTGCAACGAAACAGTTTTGCCAATCACTAATTTTACGAGAAAAACTGACATGATAAAATCGCGACACCGAAGGTGGAGCGATTTTATCTAATGTCAGTTTTTCGAGCAAATTTAGTGATTGGCAAAACTTTGAGTCAAAGAGGAATTTATCTAATAAAAGAAAAGCTCGAGTGTTTTTTGGCAAGATAAATTAACGACAGAATATATGGATGAACAACAACAATAATTGCGACTCATTGTCATTGTGTAAAAGTGACGTCCGCTTACTAGATATTGAGGAAGAGAAGTTTTTATCGCGATAAAAAAGGATGCACCTTTTTTATCGATGGCAAAGTGACAATAACATTTCCAGGTATATGACATTTTAACATTGGAGTTAATTTATCAACAGTAAAAACACAAGAGCTTTTTTTTTATCGGATAAATTTCTCTTTGCAACGAAACAGTTTTGCCAATCACTAATTTTACGAGAAAAACTGACATGATAAAATCGCGACACCGAAGGTGGAGCGATTTTATCTAATGTCAGTTTTTCGAGCAAATTTAGTGATTGGCAAAACTTTGAGTCAAAGAGGAATTTATCTAATAAAAGAAAAGCTCGAGTGTTTTTTGGCAAGATAAATTAACGACAGAATATATGGATGAACAACAACAATAATTGCGACTCATTGTCATTGTGTAAAAGTGACGTCCGCTTACTAGATATTGAGGAAGAGAAGTTTTTATCGCGATAAAAAAGGATGCACCTTTTTTATCGATGGCAAAGTGACAATAACATTTCCAGGTATATGACATTTTAACATTGGAGTTAATTTATCAACAGTAAAAACACAAGAGCTTTTTTTTTATCGGATAAATTTCTCTTTGCAACGAAACAGTTTTGCCAATCACTAATTTTACGAGAAAAACTGACATGATAAAATCGCGACACCGAAGGTGGAGCGATTTTATCTAATGTCAGTTTTTCGAGCAAATTTAGTGATTGGCAAAACTTTGAGTCAAAGAGGAATTTATCTAATAAAAGAAAAGCTCGAGTGTTTTTTGGCAAGATAAATTAACGACAGAATATATGGATGAACAACAACAATAATTGCGACTCATTGTCATTGTGTAAAAGTGACGTCCGCTTACTAGATATTGAGGAAGAGAAGTTTTTATCGCGATAAAAAAGGATGCACCTTTTTTATCGATGGCAAAGTGACAATAACATTTCCAGGTATATGACATTTTAACATTGGAGTTAATTTATCACCGAAAAACTATGTAAAAAACTAGATTTGACTCCAAAAGAAGTTAATTATTCAATTACAGGTCAAAACATCAATACGAAAGTTATCATTAATGTAAAATCATTTTACAAAATTTTTGATTAACCATAAATCGGCTAGTATTAGCGATTATTACAGAAATACTACCACTAGAATCGTACTATTATAATAATTTTAGTATCAACATTTAAAATTAGCAGATCTTAAGTATAACGAAAATAGATAAATAGTCTAACTTCTTGGTGCTACAGTGTTGTGGTCCCTTTTGTGTATAGAACAAACTAAAATAGGTCCGGAATCACCCATTTTACATAAAACCTACTTTGGCAATAAAATAAAAACAAAACTATTTCATGCTTAAATGTAAAATAATTTAATAAACAAAATATTAAATTTTGGAATTTAGAAGAGGTATGAAATTAAAATTATTTCCATTAACTGCCTCTGCATAACGGCCGATTCATTTCGAGAATACCCTTCAATAATTTAAAGAAATAGTTAGGTGAATCATATGACATGGCAAAAAATAGGTTTTTGATGCTGGAGAAAAAATGTAATGCTGTCAATTTGGGTCAGACCCTTAGGAATTTTTGAATCCGATACAGTGAACACCTACGAGCATACAGGTTAAAGCAACCAGATAAATCCCACTACGCAAAACATCTACTTGACACCAATCATTCATTGACACCTAACAAAAAACTAGAAGTGCTGCATATTTGTGAAAAGAAACAAGAACTGGATTTCCTTGAAGAATTGGAAATTAGAAGACATTTAAGAAACCCACAATATGAAGTTGTCAACGAACAGTTAAATCTAGGGAGTTCTCCACTAATAAACTGTCTTCTTAAGTGATAATTGTAAAGATCAGCAGATAGAGTTTTCCTGGTTTTCTATATTATTGCACAGTTATACTGATCTTAATGGGAAAAATAATATCCAGGATATCACCATAGGGCTAATAATATCTAAGCTTCAATAATTGTAATATCACATCTTCTTCTTTTTTCTATAAACATATATTAAGTCAATCACAAGTTAGGTCACTTCTTGGTCTAGCCAAAAATAACTACTAAACATCAGGTAGGCATCAAATAAAATGTAACTTCTGTCATTCTGACGATGATATTGATTTATTGAAACAATTGTCATTTTTTTAGAATTTTCAATAACTTTTATTATATTGTGGAATTAACTAGAAACCGTGAGTTTCATTTAAAACACTAATACGATTTTAATATTGTAAATTCTGCTTACCTCTATTTCCTCTGAGCAACCGTCGCTTCAGGACGCAAATTCAATTAAGCAAGTTCCACTCTGTATTAAAATTTCATATTATATCGATTTATATGTATACAAATAAATAAGTTTATAGATTTCATAATATTTGGGCTTATTCGGACCTAAAACTATAGTTTTGATGATGAAATTCATAACTAGATTTACTAATACTAAATTACATGATAGTTCATTTAAAAATATAATGACTTTGGATCTACCTGAAATTCATATTAACCTTGAAGTTGGTGAAAGAAAAACCATTTCAAATATTTTGCATTGCATAATGAAAATATGAGAACAGATGTATAAAAATTCGCGGAATTATTAACAACACTAATATTATACTATTGTGAAAAGGAACAAAGAATCAAAATGCTACTTAATCCCAGAGGTTACAGAAGTTTGACATAATAATGATGAAATGCAAATGAAACAAGGTTTCAATTTAATTGAAAACATTAAAAATCTTCCAGTTGATGAATAATAATTGAGGTGAGATTAGAATCCCAAATTTTATATATTCAAGCATAAATGTTTAGTTTAAAACAGAATTTAAAATTACTATTTGAAACCTAACATAAAAATGCGAATGTGGCGTAGTGGCCTCGGATTCAAATAAATTATTACAGTTCGCATAGAAAGTATCCGTACTTGCGACAATGAATGGATTAAAAATTGCAGAAATATGAGGCATAAACCAGTTTTGCAAATGTTCGTTATTTTTCTTACATCTACACTTTTGTTTCCTATATTTGTCTTGGTCTACTTACCAATTTTCTTTCTCTACACTACGTGTGAGCGAAACATTTTTTGATTAAATAATCTTCCATCCTTATTATACGAACCGTCGCCAAAATATCTGTGCTTAAGGGCTATTTCGCAACAAAGCCAGTCTAGTTTAGTCAAATCCGTTAAGTCATTAGGTTTCTCATGAAGCTAGTCTTGACCACAAATAAACTACTCATAGATGTTTCACGCAGATGGATCAAGATGAAGCTATTTTATTAGTATGTGTTTCAGAAAAGCAGATGGAAGCACCATTGAATTTTAGTAGTATTGACTGTCTCGACCCTTACTTCGTGGAATATGCTCATATTAGTGTTTTTAAAAACACTAATTTAGTAGTATTGTAAAATTTCCTGTTTTATATTTCAAACTATAGGCCTATTTCACTTCTATCTTCAATAAGCAAAGTCCTTGAAAAAATTATAAAAATAAGACATACGACATACCTATCAAATTATAATCTGCTGTCGACATCCCAGTATGGCTTTAGAGAAAAAAAATCTACCAATGATGCAATCCATTCCTTGACAAAACCCATTTACGAATCCTTGGATTCAAGCGCCTCATCCATTGGTGTTTTTTTTTTATTTAAAAAAGGCCTTCGAAACTGTCGACCACTCCATACTTTTATATACACTAGAAGATATGGGTTTAGCTCATAATTTATTCAAAAGTTATCTAACAAGCAAAACACAAAAAACTAAAATCAAAAATCATGTGAGTGAAGAGATCAACATTAAATGTGGTGTACCTCAAGGAATAGTATTGGGACCGGTGCTATTCGTAATTTACTTAAATAATCTATTTGAACAGGAAACAATCGGTAAAATAATCAGCTTCGCGGACGATACTGTGATTTAATACAAACATGATGACTAGTATAATCTCAAAATAAATATTGAAAATAATCTTGGAAAACTCAAAGACTGGTTCGACAGCAGATTACTCTTAATAAACTTTGAGAAAACTGTATACTCACCCTTCAGTAGTCATGAAACGTCTCTGCCAAAATACAATCTTAATATCCAACAAGATTTTCCAATTAAACATGCAAAAAGAACTAAATACTTGGGTATTTACATTGACAATCACTTACGATGGAATCATCATATGGAATATTTAACTAAAAAGCTTTGGAGTATCCTATTTCGATTTAAGCAAGTAAGCAAATGTTTGAGCATTAAATGTAAAACAATACTGTACTACAGTTTGGTTGAGTCACACCTCAATTATGGCATTATTGGCTGGGGAGGAGTATCAAGGAACTATCTAAATGCCCTAGAAGTGCCTCAAAGGCGATTCCTCCGAATGATTCTCAACAAACCTACAATATATTCAAGCTCACTACTCTATACTGAAACACAAATATTAGATGTTAGACAATTATACATTATTCAGATGGGATGCCATCAATATAAAAATAAATACGAACTTACCACTCAAAATCATAGATACGCGACAAGATCGAATAATCAATACTGTATACCAACAGCTCTTCAAACAATAGGTCAAACTTGGCACCTAAATTGTTCGGGCAACTACCACAGAGAATTATTGATGAAACTTCTTTTAACAGACAACACAAAAATACACAAAATGATAGAAAACAGAGAAGAGTAAACTCATATACGAAATGTATGTTTGAAATACAATCATGTAAAAATCGATTTATATTATTTTTTAACTGCATTTTTTGTTTTTTTTTAAATTATGACACACCAGCCTATATTCACCACATACAAGTATGTACAATCCTTCTGTGGATGTATAGATGTTTATTCAATTTTATTTGTATTTTATCACTGTATTTGTTAAATTTATGAATAAACGTTATTATTATTATTATTTAGTTTTTTCTCAGGGTATTCCTCTGGATATTTTCTCCTGTTTACGGGTTGAAAACCAAGTATCCAGGAGAGAATCGGTTTTGTGGTCGTTCATGTGCTTCATCGTCAGTTTATATGTCCATGTTTAGAAACTTTCGTACTATGTAGCATGTCTTCAAGATTACGCCTTTTGCACCTGTTGGTGTATGTTCTGGGAGAGTTCTAGTTTATGGAGGTTCTTTATAAAAGAGTGAGGTATTACTCCTGTGGGGGACATAATAAATGGAAGGATTGTGATTTTTTCTTGGTTCCATATTTGTTTTAATTCTATTGCCAGAGGTAAGTATTTGTCGATTTTTTCTCTTTCTTTCATTTGTATATTGTTATCATCGGGTATGAAAATGTCTATTATGTAGGTTGTTTGGTCTTTTTTGTTGATCAGTGTGATATCCGGTCTATTGTGTGTTACTGTTCTCTCTGTGTGTAGTGCTCTGTCCCAGTATAATCTTGTTTCTTCGTTTTCTATTATTGTTTCGGGATGGTATTTGTAATATAGAGTATATTCGGTGATCAATTTGAATTTTATTGTTAGTTCTTGATGAATTATTTTTGCTGCTGCGTTGTGCCTGTCTGTGTATTCTGGCCAGCAAGAAGTTTACATCCACTTATGATATGGGATATTGTTTCCGTGTATTGGTTGCATCGTCTACATCTATCATCCTGTATCGTTGAGTCATTTAATATGTGTTTTTGTAGGCTTTTGTGGTTATGACCTGGTCTTGTATTGCTAGGGTGAATCCCTGGGTCTCCGGCTGCAGTTCCCCTTTAACGAGCCACTGATATGAGTCCTGTTTGTTGATGTGTGTCTGTTGTACTATGTTGAAGTCTTTCCCATGTAGCGTTTTCTCTGACCATCTTCTGTATTTTTCTGCTACATGTGTGTTAGTGTTTGTGTTGTCCTCGTCTACGGCTTTATCTTGCTAATTTTCGATTAAATTAAGAGGTGTTAGCTGCGTATCTGATGTTATAGTTGCTTTGTGAAGTTTACTTTCCTGCTTACTATGGAAATATTCTCTTAGTTTATTAATTTGATTGTTGTACAGCTCAGTGATATTATTATTATTCTCCTTCTTCTCACGTTTACACGGATTAAAAGTATGAGGGCTCACGCAAAACTCATACCTTGTTGACTTATTTGATAATTTTCCTTACTATCCTACACGTTTCTAATATAGTTGATTTTTGCATTTCTAGTATTGTATGTTGTGGTAAGTTGTGTTTTTTGAATTCATTAAGTAACTCTGGTGGTATGAGGCCCGTTACTGAAATGACAACTGGGGTTATCTGAACTTTCTCCATCTTCCACATTGCCTTTATTTCTTCCGCTAGTTCGGTGTATTTCCTAATTTTTTCTGTATATGTTTTCTGTATGTTGTGATCCAGGGGATGAGCGATGTCTATTAGTGTTGTGATTTTATTTATTTTATCTATAATTATTATATCTGGTCTATTATTTGTTATTGTTTTATCTGTTACAATTGTTCGGTCCCAGTAAACTTTGAAATTTTGGTTTTCATTCACTGGATCAGGTTTGTACTTATAGTAAGGATCTTCTATTGTTTTTATTTGGTATTTTTGAAGTAGATGTTTGTGTAAGATTTTTGCTGTAAGATTGTGTCTATTTAAATACTCTGTTTGAGCTAGACCGGAGCATCCTAATGTTATGTGTTGAATTGTTTCTGACGTTGCTTTACATATTCTACATTTGTCATCCACTATGTTCATGTTGGTTATATACTTTTGATAATTCTTTGTAGCTATTACCTGATCCTGTATAGCACACATGAATCCTTCTGTTTCTGTATATAGTTGTCCTATTTCAAGCCATTTAGTCGATAGTTGGTGTTGCCTACTGAGATCATGTTTATATCTGCTGTGTAGTTTTTTACCTTCCCATGTCTGTGTTAGATTTCTCATGAATGTTTTCTTGTCTGTATATTGTAATTGGGTATGCGTACTCAGCGGTGTGTATTTTTTGTCTGCTTGCTTGATAGCAACGTGCAGTTGTGAGTGTGCTTCCTTGTTATTGAAGTAGGTTTGTAGACTATGGACTTGAATATTGTGTGTAGCTTCTATATTCTATATTATTATTATTATTATTATTATTATTATTATTAATATTATTATTCTTATTATTATTATCATTATTATTATTATTATTATTATTATTATCCACCCACCGCTGCCAAATGTCAATTGTCAATAATTTTGATTCATAACCAGAAATCAAGGTGATTTGTGTTTATAACGCATTATAGTTTTGTTTTTCCTGTTTTATCAGTTTTTCGTTTTCAAGTGATAGAAAGTCAGTTTGAGTGATAAATTTCAATTTTTAAATAATAGTGTGTGTCAGGTTTTATGATGCCACGTTATGTTCCTAATTGCACACCAACATCTAATATTAGGCATACCTTTCCAAATCCAAATAGAGACTCCCAAAAATTCAAGGCATGGTTAAATGCAATAAACTTTGATGAATTGAACACGATGGAGCCGTTAGCTGTGTATCAAATAAAGAGAATATGCCGTAAACATTTTGAAGTGAAGTACACTACAGCTTGGTACAATAGATTATATTCAACTGCTAGTCCATCCTTATTTTTACCTGGTAAGACAAAAACGTAGTGAACAAATAATTATAAACATGTGATTTCTTCAAAAAATTTCAGACCTACATTATATATCTCTGGTGAATTATTATTTTTTTTAGCTGCCGTTATGTCACATGAATATACACACACTCCTGAGCCTTTGTTACTGCTTTGCAGTGGTATGCATTTCGATTATATAATTTGCAAAACAAAAAGCAGTAAGTTTATAACTTTGTAATAAATTTATTTTAGATGCTGACAGTACATCAGACTTGATATCTATAGTCTCCCAGAATTAAAAGCTTCACCATCTTGCTGAAAGTACTGTTTAATTAACCTTCATAGGACTGGCCGGGGTCCGTTTGTACCCCATGACGTATGTTTTTGCTGTATATTTGCAAACGCAAATTTTTCAACATTGATCTTTCATCTAGCTGCAGTTTATGATTTATTTTGATAAAGTATGATGTATTCAGTAGTTTTTATTGGCTGCTATAAACAAAAAATAGTTTTATATTCCAGGGGTCTCATCAGACCCCGGTCAGCCTTTTACGTCCGATAAAATAATCCCAGTAAATGTTAGTAAAATCGGGGAATCCCATACATTTAACGTTTGTTTACTCACAGGAAATTTACCCATATAATTGTAAAATGTAAATTACCAGTTCAAATGGGGGATTCCCCGCACTGCGATATAATTTTTAGACTTGAATATTCGGGTTAGTCTCTTGTGATATTGCGAGTAGGGTACATCGTTTTGAAAATGAGTCAGTTTTTATTTACAAACAATCGCAAGGGGCTTACTGACGATGAGATGTTACGTATAGTTGAAAGTGATGATCCAGAGTTTGATAGTGTTGTCAATGAGGAAACATCGAGTGACTTAGAAGATGAAGACATTGTCACAGAAGTAGAGGAAGAAAATGATGTAATAGTTGTTGACCAAAGTATAGAGAAAACGAACCCAGAAGAACCAACAGTTAGTAACAGCCAGGGCATTCCAGTATATAAATCTAAAGATGGAACTGAGTGGTCAAAAATTCCAGGAAACACAAAAGATAGACGTTCAAAATCTAATATTCGGAGACATGCTCTAGGCCTTACAAATTACAGTTCTGATATCTCAAGTATAAAAGACGCTTTTCTTCTTTTCCTATCTCCGGATATTCTGAACATAATAGTAACCGAAACAAACAGAAAGGCACAAACATATTATGATAAATGGAATATAGAAAATCAGAATAGAATTAAAGTTTTCGTACCTGTTGATTCTACAGAGATTGAAGCTTATATTGGACTGTTGCTTATTCTTGGCGCACTTCACGGATCGAAAGAGGCTATCGATATGCTCTGGTGTCAAGATATTTCTTACTGTCGTCCTATAATTCCTGCTGCAATGTCAAGAGACAGATTCAAACAAATTACTTCATTTTTACGCTTTGATAATTTTCAAACAAGGCAAGAACTAAAATTAGTAGATAAGCTAGCTCCGATAAGAGATATATTCGATATTTTCACTTCTAATTGTAAAAAATCACTCAATCCTGGCGACCATCTGTGTGTAGATGAGCAGCTTGTACCATTTAGGGGTAAGGCACCATTCCGAGTCTATATGAAGAGTCAACCTGATAAGTATGGAATCAAAATATGGGCTCTTGTGGACTGCACCACTTCTTATATTGCAAACATGCAAGTTTATTTGGGTAAGTTATTTGAAAAGCAATATAGGCAAACTTTGTATTCCTATGTATCTATCAATTTTTAGGAAAACAAGGTAACAAAGCGGAAAAGGTTCAAGGTCAAAGGGTTGTCCTAGATTTGACAGACCATTTGGAAGGCGGATTTGGAATAACGACCGATAACTTTTTTACAAGTTTAGAACTCGCTGACAAGTTGTGGAAAAAAAATATTACTTTATGTGGAACCCTCTGGAAAAATAAAACATTTATTCCCAGGGAACTTCTACCGGCACCGTACAAGAACGAGTTTTCAAGTATGTTTGCTTTTAGAAATCAAAGAACGCTAGTATCCTATGTTCCAAAACAAAAACATGCTGTCATCTTACTTTCAAGTGAGCATACTGATAGTAAAGTAGCTGGAGAAGAACAGCACTATAAATCAGAAATTATTCTTCATTACAACGAAACAAAAGGTGCTGTCGACACTTCAGATAAGTTGGCCAAAGAATAAACAGTGCAGAGAAAGTCAAACCGCTGGCCAATGGCAATATTTTCGCATCTTATAGATATCGCAGGAATAAATGCTTATAAATTGTGGTTACTGCAAAAACCGGATTGGCGAAAAAACAGTTTGGATAAACGTAAAATGTATATTTTTCCGGCGATATAATAATAAATACATTCAGACGAATAGAAAACGGCATATGACAGACGTTTTTCCCGAACTACTGAATGCAACAGAACATAGAGTTGAACAACAAAACATTACCAGGGGGCGCTGCCATATGTGTCAAAGAGGAAAAGACAGAAAATCCAGAAAAATATGTATTAGGTGTAATAACTTTGTGTGCCTAGAACATTCAAAATCGGAGGTTTGTAAAAAATGTTAAAATGATATGTAGCTAGTAGTATTAGTGATTAGGGTGTTTTGTATTTTTTTGTGATGATTTTTGACTAATAAATGGTTAATAGTAAAACTTTAATAAAACTTCTTTTCTATATATTTAATTTAAAAAAAAATACAGAATTTCTGCAATTTTACGCATGGGGTCTTCTCGGACCCCAGTTAGTCCTTTTCGTAAAATTTTGATGTCCGTCCCATGAAGGTTAATAAACATTCTTAACATCGTTATTTGTGTTGATGTACGTCTGTGTCATTTTGTCAAATTGTATTTAGCAAAATTATTAAAAAAAGGTAACAGATACGAAATTATCTCCACTGCAAGCTATCAAATTGTCAGACACAAATAGACTGGATTGTAGTCCTCGTAAAGAGAAACTGTACTCGGCAATAAAAACTATGTATAAAAAGTATAACATACAGAAAACCTTGAACAAGTCTGTGAGGAGACGATTATATGAAGCTAAAGAGTTTTTAACTACACTCCAGCTAGAAAAAAATCTAGAGTATTTAAACTCAATGGCTGCCATGCTTATTAAATGTCAGTTCCTTGAATCTAAGAGAGCAAAGAAACTAAGGCAAAGTGGTAAGGCATATTTTTTACTATCGAAGATGTTTATATTACCCAGTATGTGTACCTTAAACCGGCTACTTAGTACTATTGTTGGACGCCCATGCATTCATGATTTGGTGTTAGATTCTCTAAACGGGGCTACAAAAAATTTAGATTCAGCTGAAAAATATGTTGCTTGAAGGGTTCTATTCCGGGTAAATGGAATTACTATGGAATTACTTCTTGGGTTAATGCTTAGACCCACTGACAAGCACCATTGCTCAATGATTCTGAGGCCCTTCTGTAATAAATCACCCAAGGTGCTCTCGAACTTGCCTCTGACTATTAAAACAATGTCATCGGCGTAACCCATACATTCGAAGCCAAGCTCCGTTAGCCTGTAGAGCAACAAAAAATATTCTTTAGGCGATCTGAAATTTATATTTTTTTGAATTTGTTTTTGCAAATGTTACATGCTGCACAGTAGCGAAATAACCGCTAATTCGCTAAATGACCGCCAGGACTGGATTCGCCAATTGACGCATTTGTAATTTTTCGCAATTTCAGCTTGCCTAAAGAACCTTCTCAAAATTCTTCATCAGCTCTCCGACTAATAGTAGATATTGCGCGCTAATCGTTAGCGTTGCGTCGTCAACATGGAAAACGTGCCGTATCAATTTGACATGTAAAGGTGTGTCCACACTATGTAGATCAACTCTGTCGACCCGGTCGATCAATAAAATCGCTCGATACCTTCGACTGTGTCAACTCGTCTAAATTGCCTCAGTATCATAAATTTTTATATAGTGAGTGATTTTGAGTGATTTTCATATATAATATGAGTGATGATGAAGATGCTGGAGCAGCGGCTTCTGCTGCAATTCTTATTGCCATCTTGGGAAGCCAAAAAGATCGTAATCGTCGCCCGCGGAGATTTTGGGTACGGCCTAGCCTCGTTCGAGGCAGAAAAAGGTATAGTATGGAGGAATTTATGCGAGATTTATTGATGGATGAGGTTGACGAATTAAATCTAGAATATAGATGTGACGCGGGCTTTAAAAACTTCTTTAGAATGAAAAGTTCCAATTTGAAAATCTTTTGAAAATGATTGCGCCTAACATAATTAAAAAAGACACACCATTCAAAAAAGCAATTCCAGTGAACCATCGCCTTGCAGTAACGCTGCGCTTTTTGGCAACTGGCGATTCATACACTTCATTGAGCTACCTGTTGAATATATCAAAACAAGCAATCTCCATCATTGTCCCAGAAGTTTGTGATTCCCTGGTAGAAGCACTTAAGGATTATGTCAAGGTAAGAAAGTTAACTACACATTCTAGTAAATGCAATACTTTATTTTCATATTTTGTTTATTCAATTTAAATTACAGCTTACAAAATTTGCTCATAGTATAAAATTGGAAAAAGTATGTAACATTTGAAAATATAAATGTGTAAATTGTTAAGTGCATGTAAAATTAAATACGTTTAATACAATTCTCGGATCTCGTTTTCGTAAAGTTCAGGTTGTCCTCCCAAGTTATTCGAAATATTGTCAGACCGAACAGATGATGGGGACTGAGAGGCAGAAAAGGATGAAGATGAATATTGTGAATTTAACGTAGGAGATTGTGTTAATGGGTAGGGCGATAACTGAGGTTCATATGTTTGTTGGGGATAATTTTGATTTGTAGATGGGAAGATATTGGGATATGTTTGTTGATGTGTGTTGGCATTGTACGAGTAACCTGCCATGCCCATCTCTGCCTCGAATAATGTTTTATTAATTATTTGTTGGGCTTGAAACCTTGCTTGAGGTGAAGTAATTTTCCTCAGTTTAATGGCTACCTGTTCTCCAAATGAATCATACTCATCTTTTTCTTTCTTCTTTGACTGAATAGATCTCAATAAGTTAACCGCTTCATTCATGATCGGTGCACTGCCAGCAGAAGTTGATCTTACTTTGCGCTTTTTAATTGGTGTTTTTGGGGAGGTAAATGCGTCTTCAGGCAGTGGTGTACTTGCACTTTCATTGTTGTCTTTCGAATTTGATGTCTGTGACTGTTCGACGCTTTCTTCATTATTTTCTTCATTATCATTTTCTTTCTGTTGTTCCTCAAATTCTGGCTCTTGTGATCCCTAGAAAACACAATTATACAAACACAATTCAATATTTTTTGACAATATTAATTTGAGTTGATGAAAAAAAAACGAATTATTATTGAATCTACTCAGACAGTTTTTGTTTCTTTACAGATGCCGCAAAATGCAGAGGAATGGGAAGGTGTTGCAAAATGTTTTAATGAGAAGTGGAACTTCCCAAACTGTGTGGGAGCCATTGATGGGAAACACATAAGCATTCAAGCGCCAGTCCATTCTGGCACAGAATTTTTCAATTACAAAGGGTTTTTTAGCATTATATTGCTTGCTGTAGTTGATGCAAATTATAATTTCAGATACGCAAACGTTGGTTGCCAGGGAAGAATTTCAGATAGTGGCGTTTTCAATGCTACGTTTTTTAAAAAATGTTTAGAGGACAACGTGATGCACCTTCCCCTTCCACGCCCTTTACCCCAATCAAGTTTTACGATGCCATACGTCTTTGTAGGAGATGAAGCTTTTAAACTTACATGTAATGTTATGAAGCCATTCTCGGGATTGCATGATAAAAGAACAAAACAAAGAATATTCAACTACCGACTAAGTAGGTCTCGAAGAGTTTCCGAAAATGCATTTGGCATAATGTCTTCCAGTTTTCGAGTATTCAGAAAACCATTAATATTGAAACCAGAGAAAGCAACAGAAGTGACATTGGCTGCAGTTTATTTGCATAACTACTTGAGGAAAAGCGAATCGAGAAACGTTTACAGCTCTGTTGGGATGTTGGATAGGGAATCATCTGAGAGTGGAGAAGTATTTCCAGGCCTGTGGAGGCGTGATCCAGCCACTTGCCAGATAAGCAGGCTGCCTGCCATCCCAAGGAGAAGTTCTATTGAAGCTCAGAAAATTAGGGATAAGTTTGCAGACTACTTTGTTTCTCCGCAAGGGGAACTACACTTCCAGTATGATAAGTAGTTCGACATATTTTTGTAATTTTGATTAATAAATTAGTGATAAATGAAAATATAGATCTCAAATTAGCCTACCTCTGTATCCTGAGTGTTCCTGGGTTTGTTCCTATCTGCCAAGAACATCAAAGCTTTGTAGGCAAACCACTTGCTTGTATAGGCGTCATCAGCGCCAGTCCCGGTCTTCCTCGACTCGCTCTCTCTCTTTTTCTCCCTTGCAAATTGGCTTTGCAAATTTCTAATTTTCTTTTCCACCTCCACTTTTTCAATGCCAAATGACACCGCAATTTCCACCAAACCATCATGCCGTTTGTTTCTGTTTTTATAGTTAACATCACTTGAATCCCATAAGTAAGAACGATCACGGTACATTTCAATAAAATTCGACGTTTGGGTATCACTCCAATTCATTTTCAATAAAAATGTAAGCACTTGAACAACAGTATAGCACTATTCTATTTTTTAAAACGGCAGTGACAAGATCGACACGTCCACACTGGTGCCTTCGACTCGACTGTCTTTGATCCGGACCGACCTGATTCGGGTTGCGTTCGACTCGACTCGACACCGCTCAACAATGTCTAGCGACACGTCCAGACTTGTTCGACATTGTCGATCGACATAGTGTGGACACATCTTAACAATTCATAGTCGACTTGGGTTATCACAGTGACGCAAGTACATCCCCACAAAAATTGCCAAACCGAAAAAGCCCAACACAAACTGTCTACAGCATGTAAGTCAAACCATGAAAAGTCGGTTTATATATACAGTACATTTTTTCCATAGAAAATGTCAATTTTCAAAAGGCCGACAAAATAGGAAATCGTTCACCGATCATAATGAAATTATGTCAGTCGACTTGGGGCGCTGAGGAGATACTACAGCCTCCTAGTTGTATTCAAAGCTGAGATATAGGTATAGTTAGCGCAAAACATGTAGTGTCCTATATCCCTTTTAAGTTATGTTCCGGAGCTAGACTCTGAAAGGTATTAATATTTTGTTTACTTTTACCAATATCTATATTGTATTTAATGTTACGTAATTGTTGAAAGGACGTTCGGTTTAATCGGGATACCAGACGTGAACTGAGTCCTTTTTGTATCCCACTCGATTTTTTATGGACAAAACGAAATTCTATGAAAAAATAACAAAAAAAAAGAAAGAACCAGGCAGCCGGCTTATGGAGAAATGGGCTTCGGTGAAATTTCATGAATTGTCAATATATTGTAGTCGACGACTTTATGAACAATAGTCCTAACTCAATGCTATGACTAGTTTCAAAGATACAGAGTGTTGAAGTTGGAAAATAGCCATTTTTTAAAAGCATGTATTTCTTTCAATGTATCAAGAATTTTTTCCCGTGATGTGTTCTAATGACACTAAATATTAGGCTCTCGTGAGGGAAAGTTTCATTTTCTACAGGGATACTCAAAAATTAAAAAAAAAATTCGATGACTTGAAATATGATTCAACTTTTATGAAAACATCCCCCGTATAAAAGTCTCACCACTTTTGAGACATTTAATTTTTATAAAAATTTTGAATTTTTGCCCCTCTGAGTAGTTTTTTTGTGCTGTTGTTCCAATTTTACACTTTTCTAATTCATTAACACGATAAAATATTGTTGAATAATTATTCTAACTTCTACGTTACGAAAATACTTCAAAGAGTTTATTCCTATTTATACGGTTTTTTAATCTCAGATAGAGAAAAAACGCCCTACATGTTTTTTGAAGCTCTATTCAAGACCTATCCCAAGGTATATAATATTTAAAATATTTGGTGTACCCTTATAGAGTTGTAGCCACAATAAGTGGTCCACTCTTTGATTTTTTTAGTTTTTGAAGTTTTTTCCAATTTATACAGTTGAGGAATGCTCCGTTTTGAACGTATGGAAGCGATGAGAAAAGTGGAACATTCTATAGCATCCGTAGAAAAATATTGTTTTTCATATGAAGAAGATACGCAGAAGAGATTCATACCAAATTTCTCAAAATTGAAATAATCTAAATTATTCATGGAAATATATAAATATTCAGAGTGACGGGCCTATTAATCAGAAGATAATGTAATGGGAAAAGTAAAATACTATTTTTTAACATCATGTAAATAAATTCATTCAATGTATGACCGTGACGGGTAAAAGATAATGAAAGAAGTTATCGAAGGTTCTAAATTCAAATCAAGGATTTATCAATATATTGCTGCAGTCGCTGGTAAGTCTACTCTTATTTTTCTTGTCAGGTTCGATCAGGATATTTATGTGACTTGAGTGAAAGAATCATTTCTATAACTAAATAGTGAGTAATATGAAAATAATAATATTCGGAAACTATTGTCCAATCACTAATCATAACAAGTTGTTGCTATTTAAGTGAAATCAAGGGTTATGATCTTTAATATTTTCCATAAACCATAATCATGTCTGATATTTTTGTTTAGGTTGCTAGTGAGAGATAAAATAACAACTCCCTGAATGGAATAGTCTGTCACTTTATTTTATCTTTGACGAACTAATAATTATATTCTTGTATCGGTGTTGAATTTTCATATTTCAATAACTGGGAAAATAATTTCATTATTTTTAACATACCTGTTCATGATAATTTTCAATTTCCCCAGCTTATTTTGTCGTCATCTGTCGACCAGTCAACAAAAATGAGAATAAATAGATATATTTTTTCATCCTTGAAATCTTGTACACATATTTATTGTCGATAAATAAAATTGACCAAAAGAATTACAATGCAATTAACTTCCACGCCTTTTATAACAATTGAAATATTCAAGCACTGTCGTATATCTATGAGATAAATTAATTTTCTTTTCCACATTTTATGGGTCAACTTGTTTATTTATTATTATTGAACATTCAAAATAAGAATACAATGTATATATAAATATATAAAAAAAATTAGCAGAAAATACCAAATAAGACACTGGTTCACAATGAAAATATACAATTTAAAAACTAGTAATAAAAAAATTATTAAACCTAAAGGTTGGATTTTGTGTCATCTTGTTCATAGAAGAGAACATATGCTTCTCCACTGACTAAAGATTTCCACGATATTAATAGCACCCTTGAATCGTTATATTCGTACCACTGTCCCGTGTAGGGATGTCGTCAATATGCTGTGTAGTGACCATTGTAAGTCGTTCCACTGTGATTTGATATAGCGTAGAGGTTGTACATACAAGGTGCCATATTATCAGCCGCGTAATGGCTCATATCAAGCCCTATTATTGGAAAATCTATTGCAACATTAAGTTTTCCACTAAATCTTTCTGTTTGCGAAAAGCGCTTAACGGGGTTACAGTGCACTGAAGCCAAAGGTTTATTGTGCCCCCCCTATCAGAGCTGTTCTCGCTACTACTACAGCTCGCCTTCCAGTTCCAAGGTTCTAATGAACTCTAGTATTTGGGACGGCTTCAACAAGGTTAGGTCCTCACTTTTACAAGTTTCTTGTCCAAAGCATTTCTTGCGTTGGCTTGCAATGGCGAGGTATTCCAGAACTAGGTGATCCGGAGTTTCATTCTCCTCCCCACAGAATCTACACACGTCAATCTCTGCTAGACCTATTCTCATTAAGTGCTTCCTAAGGCGGCAGTGTCCTGTAAGAAAGCCCGTGAGGAGATGTAGCTTATCTTTACTGAGGTCCAAGTATTTTTTAGATCTAGCAGTGTCAAAGTTCCACAGGAACTTTTTGGAATGTTCCAACCCGGGAAGGCAGCGCCAGAGTGCTTCTCTTTCGGTTTCCTCTTTCTTCCGAAACTCTTTCTTGTAGGAGCATTTTGCTATACCACAGAAAGGCTCCGGGTCAAAAGAGGGCGTTTGTGCTCCTTTCCTGGCAAGTGTATTGGCCTCTTCATTTCCCGTGATTCCCGAGTGGCCAGGAACCCAGACTAAAGAGACCCTGTTATTCTTGCCTAATTCATCAAGTTTTCTTCGGCATTCCCATGCCAACTTTGAGTCAATGACATGGGAGCTCAGTGCTTTGATAGCTGCTTGACTATCAGAATGGATCGATATGTCACATTTTTCCAGACCCACTGCTAGACTGCTTCTTGTAATCTTCAGCAAGTGAGGAAGAATCTCCTCTATCCCTTGCTGTAGGAGTGCTGGAAATATTCCATCCACTCCTGGTGATTTATATGGCTGAAAGGTACTTATTGCCCATTCCAACCGTTGTCTGGTAAATATTTTCTTAGCAATGTCTCAATCTTCCTTGCGGTATTTTTTGGTGTAGTTCATTGCTATTTCGGTCCTTGTTGCTGGTTCACTACCTCGGAAGTGGGTTCTAAGAAGAAGAATCGATCGTTCCTCTTCACCTTTCGTGTATGATCCGTCTGACAATGTGGGGTTAGTTCCCCCATTTGCCATGACCTTTTGTAGTCTGGCCGCTGTGTGAGTGGAAGTGATCTTTTCGCAAAAGGCTTGAAAATTAAGCCTTTTGGCCTTCCTAATCTCTTTATTGTACTGAGTAAGCTTCTCAGTGTACCTCTGCCAATTGCCGTCACGTTTGGCCCTATTAAAGAGCCGACGGACCTCTTTTCTGAGGTTTGACAGGATCTCATTCCACCAAGGAGCATATTTTTTTGAACGAGCTTTTGAGAGTGGGCAACTGGAATGAAAAGCTTCCATTATTGCCTCATTGATCTGTTCGACTCTTTGTTTCAGGTCGTAGTGCGGATGATTTACCCCATTCACTTCGACGTGTTCCAAATTTTCCTTCAGATTGGTCTTGTAAAGAGACCAATCAGTATTTCTAGGATTTCGGATTATAGGAGTCGAGGTGGTATTTCCCTCTATCCTAAATTCGATGATTCTATGGTCGGAAAGTGATGGCTCGCTCATCACCCTCCAATCTTTTACATTTTTCCTAGCAGCAACATTAACAATTATTACGCCCAGGACCTCTTCTTTTGCTCTCGTGACAAAAGTGGGGGTTGTCCCCACGTTTAAGGTCTCAAGGTTATTTGCTAAGAGATAATCTAATAAACACTCACCTTTTGCGTTGGTATTGATGCTTCCCCACACGGTATTGTGCACGTTGGCATCACAACCAATTATAATTGGCATCCGTCTGCTATTGCAGTGTCTCACTCGCCCTTGTACCTCTTCAGGCGGTGTCATCAGCCCCTCTCCAGCGAAGTGGGCAGAGGCAATGACGATGTCTCGGTCGATACCCCCAATGTTGAGGTGAACCATGATTGGAACAAGGTCCCGTGACACGTATTCTGATACACAAATATATTTTATGTTATTTCTTATGACTACATAGGCACGCGGAGATACTTACCTTTGATCATAAATCCATTTAGAATCCTTACATGCCAAACCTTTGATTTGGCCTTCTTTGTTGATCCATGGTTCTTGGATCAGTACAATATCCAGTTGTAGTTTAGCGAACAACCTTGCAATCACGGCTGACGCTCCCTTCGCATGATGCAGATTAATCTGAGCTACATTCGTGAACGTGAAGGTGAATTATAATGGATGAGAGAGGCCGAGTTACTCAGCCTCTACTCATCCCCCTCCTTTCTCTCCCTGACCCTCCTCGACCACCATGGCAGTATCTCCCTCGGCAATCGAGCAGGTTTCTTGATCTCGAGTCAGACTCTCGACCGCCAGGCTGTTCTTCCCAGCTTCCCGGGATGCAGAGGCAGTCTCCGCATTCCCGGTCATCCCAGCAGAGCCGGAAGAGATCTCGCGCTGACCCAAGGTCAAGCTTTCGCCTTGTTCCCACTTTCCAGAGGTTCCGGATGTGGAGGGTGTCTCCATGTCCTTTGGATCCTCTGCGGGATTTTTTTCCCAGCCCCGAGACAGTGATACGCTCAAAACGGAAGTTTAGCGCGTAACCTCCTGTCTTCAGAGCCTCCCCAGATTGGTGATCGATCCCAATCGTGAGGATAGTTCCCTGTCCCTCTCTTTTAGAGTTTAGAATCTTCCAAGCCGCAGTACTGCGGTTGGAGTTCTGAACCTCGACAAGTTGGAGGATCTTCTCCAGTTTCATGTCTTGGCTTCTTGGGAAGAACACCGTTATGGTGACCGGCTTTGGGATGTCGTCTCCACTTCGAGCCACCAATTCGGGTCCTTCCCAAGAGTTTAATTTCGGCGCTGACCTCATAATCCAGTCTGCCGATTCTTGTGACCCACAGTCCACCAGTATCATTCCACAACGGAAATGGATACCTGAGAAGTGGATTCCTGTCTCTTTGCTCTGGCACAGCTTTTCCACCAGAGTGTCTTCCAGTGTAGAGAGCTGCTCCGCTTTCAGGATGACCCCTGGATAATCCTTTGGCATTATTCCCACCCTGAAAGCTTTCTCTGTTTTGACAGCTGCTGCGTAACCAGTGGCTTGCCCGGTTACCGTTGCAGCTGTTTTCGATTTCTTGCTTAGAGGCCGCAGCGGAGGGGTAATATGCTCCGGACCTCTTTTAAGCTTTGTCTTCCCCATTGGTGATTCCTTCGGGGGGTTGGGCGCTGAATTACCTGCTTCCTGGCCTCTTCAGGGGATATTCCCTGATTGAGGAGTCGCAGGTATTTCCGCACCCCTGCATCACTGAGGCCTTTTCTCAGTGGGTCGCCTATGCCGCCCGGTTCTCCCGGTTTTGGGAGGTCGAACGGCATACGACCTTTGTGCCGTTTGACCTTTTTTCCCTCTGTGAGGTGCCCGGATGAAGAGGAGGAGGTTTTCTCCACTACTTTTCCGGTGAAAATCTCACTTTTTCTTTTCATTAGTGGTCCCACGAGAAGCTGGGGTCATTACGGTCCACCGCTGCAGATCCCCGCATGCAGAGGTAAGGGGTTCAATACAATGGAGTTCCCCCGGTGCTCCAAGTTCGAAACCAGTAAGTACTATTCTTCTATATAGCCACGCATTCTTCGGCCTGGTTTCCCACCTTGACTTTAGGTTTTGAATGTGGTTGTCTACTCTTGATCCGCGTAGTAAAGCCAAGACCCCCCCCCCCCATTCCACTGGCCCGCGAGACTTGACCACCGACAGCCAGGAGACATTGGTATAACAGGTGATTTCGAGGTAAGCTCGAAATTTCACCCGGCATCGTAACCCTGTGTGCAATCCCTTAGCCACGATACTACAGCTGGGACAGGTAAAGTTCGTCCGCGGCAGGGTATTCGAGGGCTGCCAGTTGAGTTTTTAGATACAACGAGCCCCAGGTATTTCCCCGCAGACCTCCTCCTCATATAAAATCATCTCAGAGGCCCTTCTCCTATCCGCCACCAGGAGACGCGCCGGGTTGGTACTTCACCCCCTACACATCAATAAATACCCCGACAAACAGCGACAAACTACGTACATATCTACTGATGTGGACCCGGAGGGAATGATTTAGTGCATCGTCTTCGTTCCTTACATTTCGAACATGCTGGTTTCTCATCACCGTCGAGGGTTTCTTCTCTTGTAAACGAATCTAAACATTGTGAAAGTCGTAATTGACCTGTTCTTTGGGGTATGGAAAGGGATCGTAGGTAACTGAACAGTGACCACAGTGTGTGCACTTGATTGTTGATTTTAATTGACCGACAAAGTTATCCACAATCTTGGTTGTCTATTCTCGAATATGTTAACCAAGATTCTTGTGCTTTCTCAATGTCACTAAGTTTGTCATCAATTTCTGTTAATATGGGCTTCGGTTTTTCATATACCTTGTTGACATCTTCGTGAAGTCCTGTTAATAGGTAACGAAGAAACTCATGTGTATCATTTTGAGTGTATCCCATAAACCTTGAAGTGAATCGCTGAATCTCACTTTTCAATGATACTGTATTAACCACTCTGTCTGAACTGTCTTCAGACCAAAGCTCTTGAAGAACTTCAGCAAATGCTTTAATTAGTGCTCATTGTATGCTAGATATGTTTATGTTAATATCTCGTATGTATGCGTCTTTCTTTAGATATTCTAATAGCCACCTTGTGTTTGATAGGCATTGGATAATACTATTCATGAAACATGTGTTACCAATATTTTTGAGGCCTTTGAGACCCAAAGATTTTTGGAGAATACTCTTTATGGATCTGATTATGGAAATAATGTTAAGAGCTCATTCGCAACTACTATCATCGTCCGAATAATCTCGGATTCTATTATTGTCTTTCTGACTTGATCGGCGTGATAATGAATTTGAATTGATTTTGTTTGCTATTGAATTGGATGGCGATATTGCTGTTTTGGAAATTGTTTCTTCAGCTGGGACTGGTACAAATGTTCTAGATGTTCGTGATCGTATCGCATGTCCAACCTCTTCTTCAGCTGCTCAAAGTCATCCGTTTCTTCAAGCGGTATCGTCTGAAGTACATCTAAGGCATCTCCCCGAAGCGGACCAATTATTCACTCTAGCGGCTGCTTCCACATTATTGGTCCACGACATTTTTCCATCGAACGTTGGGGCCTTGACTCGGGTAAAACTGCCAATGTCTTCTAACTTAGGGTGTGCTTCTGTCTTCCAAGGTCTCGTTTGCTCGGTCTCCTTTTCTTCCGCTGACGTGTCTTGAGTTATTATATATGTCATCTTTTTTTTTAACTCCTTGATTTTCTCGTCCATATTTGTCATCTTATTCTTAATCTTCTCGTCCATCGTTGTAATCTTATTCTCGATTTTCTCGTCCATCGTTGACATTTTATTCTCGATTTTCTCGTCCATCGTTGACATCTTATTCTCGATTTCAGATTTTAGAGACAAAATTTCTTTCTCAACGTCAGCGGAAATGTCGTTTTTCATTAATAAGATATCGGCAGATATATCGTTCTTCAAAGCAGAAATCTTGTCGTTAATATTAGCAGAAATGTCGTTCTTCATAGCAGAAATATCGTTTTTCACATTCGTTGAAATTTTCTCTTCCATGGCAGAAATATCGTTCTTCATGGCAGAAATATCGTTTATCACGTTCGTTGAAATTTTCTCTTCCATGACAGAAATATTGTTCTTCATAGCAGAAATCTTCTCGTCCTTTATATATTAGTGCCTTTCTATTTCATATTTCAGTTCCAAATTTTCTTTTTCTAGTCTTCTTATTTTTTCATTTAGGATTGTTTCAATTTTCAATAATATATTTACTTCGCTTGCATGTATACTATTTTGTAGCTCTTTCTTACTATTAATAATTTCTTGTCTTAATCCATCCATATTTTAAAAACAGTCCGGCAACTATGCTAAGTAATGTTTATATTTCTACTTTCGATACAGAATAGAAACTACAAAATACCAGTTTATATTTATTTCTGGTTAAGGTATATTTATGCTTTAAAAACGTAATAATTGTTCCTAACAGCACTTACTTGCAGGTTTTAAGTCTTAGAACGTCACTTTGATCAACTTGGCAATTTAATGCAGACTGATGCAGTTTTAAATCAAAAGGATAGTTTTAATCCACTAAATTTCTCACTTTTACTGGGAGCGATAATTATACGTCGAAGCGAGATTATTCTGTTTGTTGTCTTCTCCAAAAAATTTTTAATTGCTCAATATCACTCATCCGCACTGCACTAAATTGCTAGTCAGCTATCATTTTAGTTACGTCTATTATTTTTATAACTGTTTAGTCGATTTTTTTTGTTCTACATTTTAGACGGTAATCTTTCAAAATAAATCATTTTTCAGCAAATTTGGGAATTTTATCAATCGGTCTACATTATGGTTGGCCTTCAGCTGCACTTCCAATTCTCGTTAGCGGAAAATACAGTTTCACTCTTACTAATGACGAAGCCTCCTGGTTAGTGGCTGTAATTCCAATGACTTCTTTAATCGGAGACGTCTTAGCGGCCTACACTATAAACAAATTTGGAAGAAAGAAGCTAATACTATTTTCTTCAATACCAATGACTATATCTTGGATACTAATAGCAGTTGCTGATTCAAAGACGAATCTGTTTGTTAGTAGAGTTATAGCAGGTAAATTTATTCCACTACTTCTAAACCATAGATATATATATATATATATATATATATATATATATATATTAAAATTTGAAGAAAAATATTGTTGTTTTTTAAATCCGTTATTCATCCTGTATGAAGAGATCTCCATAGTTTTCTAAACACTTGTATATTTTCTTTATTAATAAACCAGTGATAAGTACATTGATTTATTCATAAGATCAGATGACATGTTAACAGGAACATGAGGTCTTTGAATCAAATAGTTTTGCTCCAACAACGACCATACAAGCTACGGAATAGCCCAAAGGAATTTCATTCCAAATTCATCTTTTGAACTACAACAACAACCAACAACGATCTGTTGGACTCCAAATGGGCTACTCAACTAACTGTGAATTCCATACCTGATCTTTGAACAAATCCCTATATAACTACACTAGTTCTATGGGACCATCAGAAATATTTTTAGACGTAACTGTGAGCAAATACCTCCTTGCTAGGTTCGTGTTGTTAACTTATATCGTCGGAAAGATTGCTTATTTTCAGCATTGCGAATCACCACACCCAAGAGTTTCGGCAAAGTACTACTTACAATTGACCTGAATCATAAACTTCACCAGCCTCATCTAATTTGTCTTCATTTGTTGCAGGATCAAGTATATAATAATAATAATAATGATAATAATAATAATAATAATAATAATAATAATAATAATAATAATAATAATAATAATATTAATAATAATAATAATAATAATAATAATAATAATAGCAAGCTGGCAATAGCTCTAAATTGTATACCCATTCATGGAGAACGGCAAGGATGAAGCCTCGGACGAGCGACGTCAAGGACGGGGACGTCGCGGGAATACTCAGCCCGCCCAAACGGATACAGACTCAGAACGAAAAGGATCACGAACCCTGGCCAATACTGTTTCGTTGGAGAATCCAACGACCACCAAAGCCGGGAAACCACGACAACGGATGACTTGGACGGATGAAATGAACAAGCATGTCATCCGTTGTTATCTCATAGCTACCAATTTTCACCAAGACCTAACAGACTACAGAACACGCATGCACCAACAATTCGTTAACAAGTACCCTGAATTACAACACCTTTCCGAACAAAGAATAAGTGACCAGTACAGAGTAATAATCAGGAACAATCGAATCACTGAATTTGAAATAGATCTAATCAAACAAGAAATCGCATCAGAAATCAATGAAACGGCAACCCTACCTGCCATACCGACTGAACCACACACACCACGTACCAAAGCCACCATTGCTGAAACACTTTCACAAATACCACCCCCTGCACCATCAACAACTCCAAGAAAGCAGACTTTAAACACCACACATACAGAAGACTGGCAGCGAAACCACGATAATATAATCGAACAGTTACACATAACATATATGAAATGGACAGGAACCTGTCCCAACAGCAGACCAAAAATACCCCGACTCAAAGACAGCCAGAAAACCAACAAAATAATAGCCCAAGTAAATACAGCCCTCAACAGCTTAATCACCGAAAAAACCAACATAACTGAACTGCACACCTTAATCTACTGTGCAGCAATAGTAACATTGACCCTAAATGAACAAAAAATACCAACTAACAACACAAAAAACAAGACAAAACCAAAAATACCGAACTGGCAACGTAGAATAGAACAAAAAGTAACCACTATCAGAAAAACATTAGGACTACTTACCCAATACTTAATTGGCAACAGATCCGCTAAAACAATTGACAAACTTCAAAAGTCGAACATAAATTTAGCACAACTTAGCCAACAACAACTTATATCACTCCTCGACAAGCACAAACAACGTCTAGCAGTCTACGCAGGGCGACTAAAACGTTACAAAACAAGTAACCTCCGAAAGTCACAAAACAATACATTCAGACAAAATGAAAAGAAATTTTATGCACAACTCAATAATGAAAACGATAATAAAAACTACCCAACACCATCAGAAGAAGATATCACCAATTTCTGGAAATCAATATGGTCAAACCCTGTTGAACACAACTCAGATGCCAGCTGGATCACAGAAATCCAACAAGAATATGAACATCTGGACACACAAAACAATATCACCATCTCCATTGGACAACTAAAAGACATAATTAATAAAACACACAATTGGAAGGCACCCGGCCCTGACGGAATACAAAATTTCTGGCTTTAAAAATTCACTGCGACGCATGACAGACTTGCAAAACTTATAACACACATCGTCCACAATCCCTCAGAACTCCCAATTTTTTTAACACAAGGCATCACATACATCAAACCTAAGAACAATAACACTCTGAACCCAACCAACTACAGACCAATCACATGCCTACCGACATTATACAAGATCGTCACATCAACCATCGCACAACATATGCAGGACCACCTAGACAAATACAACATACTCACAGAAGAACAGAAAGGATGCAAAAAGAACAGTCAAGGTTGCAAAGAACAGCTGACAATAGATGCAGTAATCCATCAACAAGCACTTAAAAAATTCCGCAATCTTTTCGTCACGTACATTGATTACAAAAAAGCGTACGATAACGTACCACATAGCTGGCTAATACACGTACTCAGAATCTACAATATCAACCCTATCATCATAAATTTCCTCCAAACCATAATGAAAAGATGGTGCACCAACATACATGTGCAAACAGAAAGTACTCAATTCACAACTGACAAGGTACCCATTAAACGAGTAATATTTCAAGGGGATACACTGAGTGCCCTGTGGTTCTGCATGTGTCTCAATGTTATATCTCAGGCCCTCTCTAAAACAAAACAAGGATTCACCATCAAATTCAACAAGAACAACAATTATAAAATCAATCACCTTTTCTACATGGACGACATCAAACTATTCAGCTCGACAAGAACACAAATGAACTCCCTTATTAAAATAACAGAAACCATGTCCAACGACATAAAAATGGAATTCGGGTTAAATAAATGCAAAATTAACAGCATAGAGCGTGGCAAGTGGACAAACACCGAGGGCATCAGGACTACAGGAGGCATAATAGAGCACATGAAAACGACACATACAAATATCTTGGCATCGAACAAACAATCAAACTCAACCATACAGATCTCAAAAACAATTTCATACAAAAATATACGAAGAGACTCACACAATTACTAAAAAGTAAACTCACATCCAGAAACCTTACTAAAGCCATAAACTCTTATGCCATACCAACGCTCACTTACTCATTCGCAATTCTCAAGTGGACACCGACAGATCTCGAAAATATCAACAGACAGACCAGAACACGACTGACAAAACACCATATGCACCACACTAACGCCTGTATAGAAAGGATTACTTTACCTCGAGCAGATGGTGGGAGAGGAGTTCTTGACATCCACCAACTACACGACACGCAAATCTCAAACCTAAGAAAATACTTTCATGACAAAAAGTCCAAAAGCGAACTTCACCTAGCAATAGTACACGCCGACATTAACTACACTCCACTAGACTCACACAACACCGACCTTTCACTGAAGGACAAGAAAACCACATACAAAGAGAAAATACAAAGATGGGCAAGCAAAGAACTACACGGACGATACTTCAATCAGACACAAGGTGAAGACATCGATAAAGGACTGACACATAAATGGCTCCAGAAGGGTGACCTCTTCCCTGAAACGGAAGGATTCATGCATGCTATACAAGATAAAGTAATAAAAACGAAAACATATAGCAAGTACATATTTAAAGACCCCTCAGTTACAAATGCAGAAGATGCCATTCAGACAGAGAAACAATAGAGCATATAACCAACGGCTGCAAGAGTCTTGCACCAACCAAATACCTGGAACGACACAACACAGTCGCAAAAATCATCCACCAGGAAATGGCATATAAACTTTCACTAATAAACAAAACCGTACCTCACTACCAGTACACACCATCCGAAATACTGGAAAACCAGGAATACAAAATATACTGGGACAAAACGATACAATCAGACAAAACATTAGCATGCAACAGACCCGACATCACATTTACTGACAAGAAAAACAAACACACCTACCTAATAGACGTTTCCATCCCTACCGATCAAAATCTAACAAACAAATATTCGGAAAAAATACAAAAATACACCCCCCTCGCAATAGAACTGGAGAGAATTTGGAAGCAAAAGGCGGTCACCATTATACCGTTGATTATGTCTGCTACTGGTATCACCCACAAAAAATTCACAGAACATCTGACAGAACTCGACATACCTGAAAATATACACAATCGAATACAAAAAAGCGTCATTTTACACACATGCAATATAGTCCGCTCGTTTCTTAGAGCACAATAGACTTCGTTTATACTTGGCCCGCCCGTATAAAGAAGAAATCCAAGGAACAAAAACCTTGTGAATTCCTAAAATAATAATAATAATTAATAATAATACTATTTTTCTCCAACCATTAAAAAATGTTGACATTTTTGTACTATTTTCAGGTGCAAACGCCATCAATTCCCTTACCGTACACAAATTTGCTCGTTGCTTAGCCACACTTTTAATCCTAGGATTAAAAACGCTGCTTTTAATCCTAGGACTAAAAGTAATTGCATTTGAGCTCTCTAATTGAAATTTGAAGAAAAAAACATTGTCTCTTACTAACTTAGTAAAACAAACTAATTGGGTAACTATATATAGGTATTTATTTGTTATTTATAGTGATATTGAATGTACAATTGGAACAATTATTGCCAAAATTCAAAGCACCACTGAAATTATCACTAACAATTTTCGAACAATTCAAAAGATTTTCATTAATGTTAGAACAACTCAAAATATTCTCCGTAACTGTTGATGAAACATTCGAGGAAATATCTGAACAGGTACTTGTACCGTCTTTGTCAGGTTGCAATATTTTTCTGGCAGTATTCTCTTTGTTGATACGTGATTCTTCAATATATCCTTCTGCTACCGTACTCGATTTCCAACCTCCATGTCTTTTAACACAAGTGAGGTCACGCCACCATCAATAAGAAGTGTAGCAGATGTTCTCAGCGAATGTCCAGTATACTCCTTCCAATTTTCTAACTCCAAAAACTTTGAAATTTCTTGCGGCACGGCACTAATTTTGTGAATACCAACAACCATTCTTTGACACTTCTCATTAACATAAACGACGTTCCTGTATATTTGATGGCCGTAGTGCAACATATTTTCGAAATAAACGCAAATAATTATCGCCTATAATGGTAAACAAACGAGGTTTCTTGTTTTTTGTCTGCAAAATTTTTACGACCAGGACCAAGTCCATATCTTCAATGTCATCAATTTTCAAATGAACTAATTCGTCACAACGCATAGCACCTCCAATTCCTAATACTAGAACAACCTTTATCATCAAATATACATTATCAGGTGCCATATTCAGGAACCGATCCACTTCCTCCTTTGTAAAAACCCTAGACTTTTTAGGTATACAGGGTGTTTTCAAATGACACTTACAACGTTTGCATGTAGATACCTCTCGTAAAATTGGAGAAGATGATATAGGGATTGAGGGGTCCAACCCATTTACTTTTCGAAATACAGGGTGTTAAAGTTATGAAAAATATAATGTTTTAATTTGATAACTTTAAAATGAATGAACATATTGATCTGACATTTGGCAGGTTGTTTTTAAATGTCTAAGGGCATATTTTGATGGAAAAACGTGTTTCAATTCTGGATCCAGTGGTGTACATTTGGAAGAATATGTCACCTATCCCCTCCCATTTTTTCCGCCACTGGCATTTGAAGCTATTTTTATTTGATTTTGTATTCCTCAATAGTTTTCACGTGAAAAACGCATAACCTTTACATATCAAAAAATTTGTAGTTTTCAAGATATTTGATGTTTTTATGAAGTCTGCAAGAACACTTTTTAATAAAAAAATGAAAAAAAAAAATTCTGGAATGTTTTTTCATCACTACCAATCTACTAATGGTTGGAATATATAACAGGAACTAATTTGGAAAACAGCAATGCATATAAAACATTGAGAGAGGATTGTTGAAAATACTTTTCCAAACTTGTGATTTTATTAACAAAATAATTAATGACAATAAAAAATAAGATAATTACTAAGTTAAATGATATCCCATTCTAACTAAGCAGTCAACAAATTACAAAAGATGTTCTAAATTTTGTCAATTTACATTTACACATAATCTGCAACATTTTCTCATTGAAAATCGCATACCTTGGAAATACTGGCGATTGCCGGAAATAATTTCTGTAGCTGCATGGATTCTTGCTATCAGTCCATCCTCCGTTTCTACTATTTTATCGTAGACTGGGGACTTCATGTAACCGCACAGAAAGAAATCGATTGGATTTAAATCCGGTGACCTCGCAGGCCACATATTGGGTCCACCTCGGCCTATGCAGTTGTTTTCGTATTGTTGGGTTATAAGTTGTCTGACCGCTAGAGAATAATGTACACATGCCCTATTGTGCTGAAACCATACATTATCCATATTCGCCCTAATATTTAATGGTACAACGTGTTTAATAAATCAGGCAGGGTTTCTCTTAAAAAATTACAATAAATATTACCATTGAGTTTATTAGGTCATAAATATGGACCCACTATACAATCTCCAAGAATTCCTGCCCACACGTTAAGCGAGAATTTTTCCGGAAATCCACGTTGTCGAATAACATGGATTTTCGTCATCCCACACGTGGCTATTCCTTGAATTAAAAATTCCTTCACGTGTGAATTTGGCTTCATCAGTAAATAAAACCAATTCTGTAAAATTCCTATTTTCTAAACATTTTTGGGTGTACCAACTGGCAAACTTCACTCTTAGAGGACAACCTGTTGGTTTCAGTGCCTGAACTTGGGTATACTTATAAGGATACAACTGCTGTTCATTTAAAATATTCCACACAGTTGAGTTACTTACATTTAAAGATTTGCCAATGGTTTCAATACGGTCTTGAACAGCTCGTTTTCTACCGCTACCTTGTAATTTTGAATTGAATTAACCAATTTTTCGTAATCTCCGGTCAATTTGAAAAAATGTGTGACATGGAAATCTAGGTCGATTTGGATATCTTTATCTATACAAGCCCTCGGAACGTCTACCATTCTTTCTGGCTTCCTCGTATATTAGTTGCATATTAGCCATTTCTTCAAAAGTATAATTCATCATAACAAAAAGTGTGAAAGTTGCACAATCCAATTTAATTACAAATAATTCATTTTCGTTTTGACGTTAATTGTAATTTTGAATTGAATTATCCAATTTTTCGCAATCTCCTGTCAATTTGAAAAAATGTTGTGTGACATGGAAATCTAGGTCGATTTGGATATCTTTATCTATACAAGCCCTCGGAACGTCTACCATTCTTTCTGGCTTCCCCGTATATTAGTTGCATATTAGCCATTTCTTCAAAAGTATAATTCATCATAACAAAAAGTGTGAAAGTTGCACAATCCAATTTAATTACAAATAATTCATTTTCGTTTTGACGTTAATTGTAATTTTGAATTGAATTATCCAATTTTTCGCAATCTCCTGTCAATTTGAAAAAATGTTGTGTGACATGGAAATCTAGGTCGATTTGGATATCTTTATCTATACAAGCCCTCGGAACGTCTACCATTCTTTCTGGCTTCCCCGTATATTAGTTGCATATTAGCCATTTTTTCAAAAGTATAATTCATCATAACAAAAAGTGTGAAAGTTGCACAATCCAATTTAATTACAAATAATTCATTTTCGTTTTGACGTTAATTGTAATTTTGAATTGAATTCTCCAATTTTTCGCAATCTCCTGTCAATTTGAAAAAATGTTGTGTGACATGGAAATCTAGGTCGATTTGGATATCTTTATCTATACAAGCCCTCGGAACGTCTACCATTCTTTCTGGCTTCCTTGTATATTAGTTGCATATTAGCCATTTCTTCAAATGTATAATTCATCATAACAAAAAGTGTGAAAGTTGCACAATCCAATTTAATTACAGATAATTCATTTTAGTTTTGACGTTAAACAAAATGACAGTCACCATTTCATTATTGACATCCATAGCCTACTATACGGAGGAAGCACTGATAGCAAGAATCCATGCAGTTACAGAAATTATTTCCGGCAATCGCCAGTCATTCCAAGGTATGCGATTTTTAATGAGAAAACGTTGCAGATTATGTGTAAATGTAAATGGACACAATTTTGAACATCTTTTGTAATTTGTTGACTGCTTAGTTAAAAATTATGTTTGAATGGGATATTATTAAACTTTGTAATTATCTTATTTTTTATTGTCAATCATTCTTTTGTTAATAAAATGATTGAAGTTTGGAAAAGTATTTTCAACAATCCTCTCTCAATGTTTTATATGCATTGCTGTTTCACAAATTAGTTCATGTTACATATTCTAACCATTAGTAGTTTGGTAGTTATTAAAAAATATTCAAGAAAAATATTTTTTTATTAATAAGTGACCTTGCAGACTTCATAAAAACATTAAATATCTTGAAAACTACAAATTTTTTGATATGTAAATGTTATGTATTTTTCATGTGAAAACTAGTGAGGAATACAAAATCAAATGAAAATAGCTTCAAATGCCAATGGCGTAAAAAATGGAAGGGGAAAGGTGACATATTATTCCAAATGTACACCACTGGATCAAGAATTGAAACATATTTTTCCATCAAAATATGCCCTTTTACATTTAAAAATAACCTGCCAAATGTCAGATCAATATATTGATCCATTTTAAAGTTATCAAATTAAAATATTATATTTTTCATAACTTTAACACCTAGTATTTCGAAAAGTAAATGGGTTGGACCCCTCAATTCCTATATCATCTAGTCCAATTTTACGAGAGGTATCTACAAGCAAACGTTGTAAGTATCATTTGAAAACACCCTGTATATCCATCACTTTGCCTTTTTAGCAATGCTCGTAATTTTGAATATTCACTAATATCCACACCATTTTTGATATCCAGTGTGGATCGCAACATTGAATACTGTGACCAAAGAGTGGATGGCTTGACGGTCTTCGTTAAATTTGAGAAATACACCATAAGAACACTCTCCGCATAGTTTTGCACATTTTTGTCTTTACACCAATCCATGAATCGCTGATATGCAAGTTCATAAACTTGGCCAATATATCCGCAGGTATATTTTCATCGTGTTCGGGATTCATTTTGAAAGCAACGTAAAAACTACTACAAAAATTATATGATTAGTACTTCTACTGACGTCTACTTGACAATCAATATTTATCAACAATACCAGATATCCATGACTACCGACTTGCTATCGTTGTTATAGTTAATAGGTGTTCAAATTTTTTACCAAATTATTAACGATTTTTGAATAAAACTGAATTTATTTTAATTTTGACTTGGTTGGAGAAAAAATAGTATATATCATACGGACTAAAAGTGCCTATTTTTACTCGCAATATTTGCATTCGCTCGGCTGCGCTGCGCTCCGCCTCGCAACTGCAAATATTGTTCGTAAAAAAATATGCACTTTTAATCCTTATAATATAATATATTATTATTATTTGCATATTTAAACTGGTTTTACTTAACAATAATATGATTATTGACCTAATGCCAAAAGGAGCCAAAAAACAATTTTAAAAAGCTCTAGTCTGACCCCTGTATTAATTACAAAACTTAGTTTCAAATAAAGTAAAGCCTTACAATAATTAATGTGTACATATAGTAGAACATGAAAGATCGAAAGAAATCAATAGTGGTAATGCGAGAAGAAAAAACTAGTTTTCATCTATCAAACTTCTTTTTATATTGATCTTAAAACTGTTCAGATTCAGTACTTTCAGAGAAGCAGGAACCCTATTATATAGGTGGTAAATATTGTATGTGAAGCTTCGTTTGAACATTTGTGTCCTATGAGGTGGTGGTGATATAAGCCCTTTAAAACGCAAATTGAGCTTATGAACATCAGTACGATATTTTATTTTATTTACCAAATAAGTGGATCTATTGTACAAAATTATATTGTGAAAGAATATAATTGCATGCAATTTCCTACGTTTTTGCATATTTAGCCATTCAGCATCTACAAGTTTATATGAAACGGGATCATATTTACGAATGCCATAAATATATCTTAAGCATCATTTTTGAACTTTTTCGATACGTGCTGTGTCTGTCGCATCTAAACAAGGTCCATATACGACATCGCAGTAATTAAACTGACTTAAAACCAGCGAATTTGTTAGTTGAATTTTTTGTTTGTGTGATAGTAAATGTCGATGTGGATATAATAGTTTAAGAGATGCGTAAGCTTTACTCAAGCATAAATCAATATGTTTTTTAAACCTCAAATCACTATCAAGGTATTGTATTTGTTTTTCGCTTATTAAGAATGTTTAGTTGGCACAGTCTTTTCCAGAGAGAATTGGTATTGTTATTAATGCAAAAATTTAAATAACTCTTTTTTTCATTACTTATCGCTATATTTGTTTGATTACGAATTTGTTTATAATAATTCCAGTGCGCATTTTCTTTAGTTTTTTTAAATCTATTATAAGCTTTGTTTTTCATATTAATCATAGTTTGAATATTATCCGTTAACCACGGAGGTTTTTGATATCTAATTAATATTGTCTTTAGAGGTGCTAATACATCAAAAATATTAAGTAATATATTATTAAAATAGTTAACTTTCTCATCAATACAGTTTATATAAAAAATGTCCTTAAACGGGGCATTTAATATAAATTCGTGCAACAAATTGTGATCGATTCGTTTAAGGTTTCTAAATGTTACATAAGTTTTATTTTCGAAGGTTTTTTCCCAAATTTACAAAATACTAAACAGTGGTCAGAGATATGCGAAACTTCTAGATTACCTGCAGTATAAGCAGACACAGATCTTGAAAATACGATAATATCAAGCAAAGTTTTTGAAGTTTTAGTCACTCTTGTGGGTTTATCTATTGCCTGTTGCAAATCAAATATTTTTAAAAGTGAATTGAATTTTTGAGTATTCGCATTATCAAAGTCCAATAAATTTGTGTTAATATCACCACCAAAAATTAAGTTATTGTAGGAAACTGTGAAGTCAGATAGTGTATCTTCGAAAGACTCAATAAAATCAGCGAAACTTTGTTTTGGAGGCCTGTATAGACAACCTATAACGCAATATTTATTATTAATTTTCACCCACAACTGTTCCAAACAGGAATTATTTTGTGTGTTCAAAATATCAAATTTAAATTTTGTGCTGATATACATACCCACACCACCACCTCTCGAACCTCTATCCTTTCTTACCAGATTATATCCTGTAATATTAACAAAGTCACTGCTAACATGTTCTGAAAGCCACGACATATACAAAGAGCGTACGGGAACACTTTCAAGGTCATAGATGAAAGCTACAATATGGGCAACCTTGCATATGGATGGTAATGTAGGTTGGCTGTATTGACGACAGATGGCTAGAAATGTGAGTTAACTGTGTTGACGATAGATGGCGTAGACGGCTATATAGGTGGACTGTATTGACGACAGATGGCGCATAATGTGGGTTAATAGTATTGACGTCAGCTGGTGGACAATCTAGGTTGACAGTTTTGACACGACAGATGGATGGTAATGTAGGTTCGCTGTATTGATGACACATGGCTGGCAATGTAGGTTAACTGTTTTGACGATATATGGCTGTATAGACAACATAATACATATGACAAACTTGACACAAGAAGGGCGACACACGTCATAATGCCCTTTAGTCACGTGACATCCATCCCCTCGCCTCCTACCTCCCCCCACTCCCACTAGATAATATTTCATTACGTCATATACACAGAAGATAGATGGCACAAAATACGCAATGATACAGAACATAAGATAGATAATACATATGACAAGACATATGACACAGAAAACATGGCAGAAGACACGACGCAGAACACATGACAGGTGATAGAAGACTCAGACCGCAAGATGGATGCCGTTTTGTGGGGTTTGCTTTGTTAGGTTATCCCTATTGCAGCTTCCATTTATGACCTTGAAAGTGTTCCCGTACTCTCTTTGTATATCTACTGGTCCATCTACACTTTCATTATGTGAATTCGACTCTAAGAATGTTCCAATGTATTGAGCTTCCTAATTATGATTGAAAGTTTGGGAATCTTGTTTAACATGTAACAGCATTTCTACAAATTCCGCAATTACTTTTTTAATTACTAAGATTATGTGAAAACGTTGAATATAGGAAATAAACATTACATTCAACGTTACATTCCATTGAAAAGTTCTTTTAGATTAAATGACACTTCTTATTTTCATTTTAGGTATAATTGATGGTCTTCTCTTCACTGTGGTACCTCCTTATCTAGCAGAAATATCTGAACCTGACATTAGAGGTTTCTTGGGTGGGACTTTTATGTCAACTTTAGCGTTTGGACTTTTACTCGAAAACGTAATGTTATATTTCTTGAAAATATCGACTGCAGCGTACATATCATCGAGTTTTACCATTTTAACATTATTATTCTTACCTTATTTACCAGAGAGTCCTTATTACTTTCTATTGCATAGAGAAGAAGTGAAAGCAAAGAAGAGTTTGAGAAAATTCAGAAGACGATACGATGTAAACGAAGAAATCGAACGAATGACAACTGGAATTGAGGAAGATGGAGAAGAGGGAAATATAACAGAGTTACTACGTAACAAAACTTACAGAAAATGTTTTTTATTGTCTTTACTTTTAACTTTAACCCAACATCTTAGCGGGATCATGCCCATACAGTCCTACGCGGAAACACTTTTTATAGAAACTAAGGATTTCCTAGCTCCCAGTACTGCAAATATAATTTATTATTTGATTTTTTTCCTATCCGCGATAGTTTCCTTAAATCTAGCTGACAGAACTGGTCGTAGACCTCTAGTATTATTCGCTGCTGGAATTGCAGCTTTGTGTCTTTTATCAAATGGTACATTTCTATATTTGAAGACAGCTAAAAAAGTAGACACCACTGGATTAGACTTTCTCCAATTACTTTTCATTTCTATTTATACAACAGCTTATTGTAGTGGATTGCATTTATTGCCTGTAATTATATCAACCGAAATATTCCCATCCAATATGAAAGGACTAGCTTTATGTATGATTAACATTTGTTTCAGTTTCGCATCCACTTCCTGTATCAAACTCTTTGGTTGGTCTACTTCATTCGGAATTTACGTACCATTCTTTTTGTTTTCATTTTGTGCCGCGATTGGATTCATTCTCTTATATAATTTTTTACCTGAAACCAAATCGAAAACAATGGAACAAATTCAAATTGAACTGAGAGGATCTAATAGAAAAATAAATAGATATAGAGGTTAATAATAATTTATCAACATTTTTTCAAATGTCACACACCCGAGTTTTTTAGCTCATCTCTATGGAGTTTGGATGCTTCAGTTCGAATTTGTATTTATATCTAAAAATGTTAATAAGGAATTTTGCTAATCTGTAATCCAGAACGACAATAATCATTCTATATATCCAGCACTAAAAAACTTTTAAATTGAATAGCCGATGCTCTGTTTGGATATTTTAAGACGCATATTTCCAAGTTTTCAGAGTTTCGGATACTTTTTGAAATGCCTGAACCATTGTTTCACTATATTTTTTGCTTTAGCCATGCGTTTTTGATGACACTGAAATACATCAAATTCATAATCCTTGTAGTAGTAATCGACATTTTGTAGGTGATATTATTTTCTATTTATTTGATTCATTTTGAGAAGACTTGCTAAGTTTTCAATAGATATTTTGCTAATAATATTAATATGAAGTAAGTTTTGCAACAAAATATCATGTATAAAGAGGAGTTCTATCCTTTTTAAGCAACTTCAAGATGATTTTTTGAACTATTTGATCCAACTTCATCTTCTAGAATGTTATCCAGTGGACCTGAATCAATAACACCAAAACATATTGTTACACAAATATCAAGTTAGTGATGAATTATATGATGTGATATGATCATGCTCTGTTTTATTTTCATTTTTCAGTATTATACAGTTCTATGAGTTAAAGTTATGAAAAATAAATCGAAACTTAGGAATCTCTCACAGCACATATTTATTAATAATGACCTAACGAAGCAAGAAAGGAACAAACATAAACAAATGAAAGTAATAGCGGCACAAGAAAAAAATAAGGGATAAAATGTGAAGATAGTATACAATCGGATCGTAATAGAAGGAGAAGGATGCAGATGGAACAAAAATAATGAAACACTGGAAAAACGGCAAGCAAAAAACTAATAGATTCACAGGAGATATTAATGGACAGGATAATGACTCTGAATTAAAAAGGACAACGATTATACAAAGAAACAACGAAAAAGAAATAAGGAAGCCACAAAATAGGAGAAAAAACGAAATAAAAATTGGAACTTGGAATCTAAGAACAATGTTGATACATGGGAAAATGCAAGAAGTAGGAAATGAATTGATGAGATACAATACAGACATAGCGGCTTTGCAAGAAATAATATGGAAGGATCAAGGGGCAGTTGATAAGAACATGTATAGTTTTAGATATTCTGGAGACAAAAAGCAAGGAAACCGGGGAGTATGGTATTCCAGTCAATGAAACAAAAAATTATTAAATCCAAACCAATAGATGAAAGGATGGCATACCTAATCATGTAAAATATATTGAAAAACTGAACGATCTACCTTACATTTTGAGCTCTTGTCAAATTTTTGATTACAGTGCTTTTTCTTGTCATGTAGAATATTCTCCACTTATTCATTCTAGAAAAGTATAAACACCCACTTGCAAGACGAGTTTTTAATAACTTTGTATGATATATTGTGTTATTGACTGTGATTATAACTTTGGAATAAAATAAAATCTTTTATGAATCAATTTTGTTAGAGTTTTTCTCCCTCCATGAAGCTTTACTAGGGAAAGGGTTTAGTTTTACAAAAGAAAATTGTATTTTTTCCGGATGTCTGGTGGCAACCTTAGGCTCCGGCCAGCATACAGTAAAGACGAGTGTGGTTCACTTTTTTATAACTATTTAAGATATTATTATGTAGGGCGTCATCCTATTTCACCCAAGCCTAATCGGTACACTTCTCCCTGAAAAATCGGGAAGTAAAAGTAGACTTGCCTTCATAAAAATACAGAGATTAAATTACAGTTTAAACATAAAAATTGTGCTAGAATTTACCTCTAGAGATTAACAAGAATTTTAATGGGGAAATATTATAGTTCTTACAAAAAAGATAAGTCTGAAATAAAACAAGTTATCTAAAAAAACTGGCATGGAAAATTTACTTCTTGGGATAGCTCCAATTTCATAAGAAAATTATATGTCTCGTTATAAGCGCATACATAAAATACATTAATAATCATACAAATAATATGATCCTAGTTACAAGAATACATTCAATAAAAAAACTTTCTCAAGGAACCTGTCTTCCGGTCTCTTCCGACGGCTTCCTTAAGAAACCTGTTTTCCGGCTTCTTCCGACGTTTCCCAGCGATAACACAAGCCGGTGAAAGCTGTCACCCTGACAAGGAGAACTGAGTCTTCCAGTAGGAGGACTCCAGCCAGCAAAAAGAACGTCTCACAGCGAAATCCAGTGGGGAAAAGACACCCCAAATACCATCCACACAGCGAAAGATTAGCCCGACGAAAGACCGCCCCGTATGAGAACCCTATAATAAAAAATACACTAGCAACAAAGAAATTTCGCTATGGACATGATCCCCTCGACTATAACGCAACTCGTCAAAATAATAATTTGAAATTGTTAGAATTTAACCAAGAAAATAATTACCTCTAGTTATTAAGAGGGCCAAACTCCACGTGGCGTCCACGATGTCCCCAAGATGGCGGAATAGAGTCTTGAAATAATCCGTCACAACGGTTTTCGAGTCAATCCTAACTCATCCAAATCAACCTCGATCGCACTCGAAATTTATATTAAGTATTCCTGGTATAACCCCTTAACGGATGGCTTACAACGATCAAACTCCAACAATCGCCACACTTACCCAGGAACAACTTTTCAAAACTTGCTACTATTCCAAACACCAACAGGGAAAATGAGACTGAATGCACCATAGACAGCGCATATTTCTCCCAAACCACGAACTCCAAAAATCCACTCCTTGGAACGAGCCAATAGCGCGTCAGGAGCTTTATGAAAACACAACCAAAGAATACACCAACAACAACAAGCGAAGCTTTTGCTATTTTAAAATTCATTTTCTAAGTGCGCATGTCTGATCAGAATCAGTTATCTATCAATGTCATGTGATTTTATTGTTTACAACAAAGAATACACCAACAGTATAGGCATGTTTTTTTATTCACCAGGTAGATCCACCAATCCACCAACTACGTTTTTATATTCATTGGTGGATTTCAGATTGAAGAAATGACGCGTTCATTTATTACTGTTGCATCAACCAAAATTGCAAACCATTCCACCGGTGTTTCGAGGTGGTGGATAAATTTGGTGGCTTACAAAATGACAGCTTAACCTGAAAAAAACGTGCATATTATTTCATCCTCGGAAATGCTACTCCGAGATCTGGAGGATAAAATAACTACAACACTTTTCAAGCATTTTCATTCGTTTCGTTAATTTTTGCTGATAACCACAATCAATTTAAAAATCGTCAGTTGCCAGATATAATGATGTAAACAACTGGGTTTTTTTTATGTGCCATTGGTGACTCAAACATGTCGGCGCAGCGGAGACTGGCATCACTCAACTAATGGTGAATATATGATGTAAATAAAAACGTGCCTTATTCTTTGGTTTACATGTTTAACAAAGAATATTCTTTGCTGTACGGTTTTTCCTTATTTACAATATAACATATATATTTTGTTTGTGTTTTTAATTGTTTAAAAAACTATTATATCAGTTATGGCGCGAAGAACTTGTGCAGTTCGTGGGTGTCATTCAAGAGATGGAGACGGAACAACTATGTTTAGATTTCCTAAAGATCCTGTAAGGTAAGAGGAATTGTTTCTATATGCAATAAATTATAGATATATATTTCTTTTTTTAAATATGTTATTCTTCCATTGCACCTATACATTGGAAGTTGCGTGAATCTATGTTTTGAGTGTTAACATTCCTCTGTCTCTGTGTCTTTGTTAATATAAATAATAATGATAATAATACAATCAATGAATACACTACAATAAGCGTCACTGCTGATGAGTTCAGCTTGAATATGCTGAATAATAATACACAATATTCAATATAAATTGGTAGTAGTTTATTTCTTTTATACACATATGATAAATAAAAATATAAATATACTTACTTAGTGTTTTTAAATGAAACTCAAGGTCTCTAGTTAATTCCACAATATAATACAAGTTATTGAAAATTCTAAAAAATTGACAATTGTTTCGATAAATCAATATCATCAGCAGAATTATCGAAACAATTGTCAATTTTTTAGAATTTTCAATAACTTGTATTATTGTGGAATTAACTAGAGACCTTGAGTTTCATTTAAAAACACTAATATGAGCATATACCACGAAGTAAGGGTCGAGACAGTCAATTTTACTTACTTAGCTTTATTTACATTTTAGAGCACAGTTATGGTTGGATGCATGTAACCCTGGAGATTTGTTTGAAAAAAAACCTAGACTCTTTACATAACAATTATAAGTTATGTCAACTCCACTTTGAGGATAAATTTACTTCCAAAAGGGGACGTAAAATGTACCTATGTCTTCAAGCTTTGCCTACAATATTCCCATGGTTAAAACGCAAGGGCCATGTTATACTGAGCGATCCACCAACAAAAATAGCTATTCAGTCTGGTAAATATTGAATTTAAGTAAATATTACAATCAGTTGTTATTGATACTTATTTTTGCCACCTTAGTGCAGAATTAATTATAACTTTTCAACAGGATTCATTAATACCTTATTGGCATTTTGTTTATTTGTGTATTACAATTATTTTTATAATTACAGATACCATGGCGTTTGAGCAAGTGGGACAATGGGACATTCGTCTGAAGCCGCCACAAGACATATTGGTGATGCTTCTCCATCTCTTCGTAAATATAATCATCGTTTAGATTCAACTCTTGTAGATAATATGCATCAAAATAGATGGCTTTCTTATAATTAGATTGCACTTAGCCTATCTGTGAATCGCCATATGCTTTGTATTTAAACAGCTGTATAGAATTGCAATGTAGATGTTATGTATTCTTTAGAGTGTAGAGTGACAAATCTAAGAATGCTTGACATTTTTTGAACCGATTACTTGAAATTGCTGTTTATTACAATTATTTTTATAATTACAGATACCATGCCGTTTGATCAAGTGGGACATTCGTCTCAAGCCGCCACAAGACATATTGGTGATGCTTCTATATCTCTTGGTAAATATAATCATCATTTAGATTCAACTCTTTTAGATAATATGCATCAAAATAGATAGCTCTCTTATAATTAGATTGCGTTTAGCCTATCTGTGAATCGCCATATGCTTTGTATTTGAACAGCTGTATAGAATTGCAATGTAGATGTTATGTATTCTTTAGAGTGTAGAGTGACAAATCTAAGAATGCTTGACATTTTTTTAACCGATTACTTGAAATTACTGTTTATTACAATTATTTTTATAATTACAGATACCATGCCGTTTGAGCAAGTGGGACATTCGTCTCAAGCCACAACAACACATATTGGTGATGCTTCTATATCTCTTGGTAAATATAATCATCATTTAGATTCAACTCTTTTAGATAATATGCATCAAAATATATGGCTCTCTTATAATTAGATTGCGTTTAGCCTATCTGTGAATCGCCATATGCTTTGTATTTAAACAGCTGTATAGAATTGCAATGTAGATGTTATGTATTATTTAGAGTGTAGAGTGACAAATCTAAGAATGCTTGACATTTTTTGAACCGATTACTTGAAATTGCTGTTTATTACAATTATTTTTATAATTACAGATACCATGCCAATTGATCAAGTGGGACATTCGTCTCAAGCCGCCACAAGACATATTGGTGACGCTTCTCCATCCCTTGGTAAATATAATCATCGTTTTGATTCAACTCTTGTAGATAATATGCATCCAAATAGATGACTTTCTTATAATTAGATTGCATTTAGCCTAACTGTTTTGTTTTTCTTATACAATAGTCTTTTTTATGGTTTTGCTAATATGGAAAAATGTTCGGTTATTCATTCAAAGTTCACTTGCTATCAATGTAAGAAAATGTTCCTGCTGGTCTTCAGAAAATAGACACTGGAAAATGTGATGGATGAATAGAACAACACATTGTCTATAACAAATCCTGTGCATATAGTCTTCCTCTATTTTCCTTTTTTGTTTCAGATACTAGATCTTCTAAAATTCTTATTGAGATGGAGGAACCCATACATTTACAATATCCCTCAGCTTCAACTCAAACACCACAAAGCACGACCTTTGGCACACCACGAAAGGAAAAGTTAAGGTTTAAATTGAAAACAATAAAGAAAAAGTTATTCAAGAAAACATGTAATGTGGAGGCAACACCAAAATATAGCCCTAAACTCTTTAGATATATGTGTGATCATTGTTTGACCAAACCATTGGCAGACATTGTCAAAACCCAAATTAATTTGAAAAACAGAAAATCACGTGGCAGACGTTATTCTGATGAATTAAAGAAGGTTGCCCTCACTTTGTATTTTTTAGGACCTAGAGCATACAGATTTCTTAGAAAAATAATAAGTCTACCAACTACAAGAACTTTGCAAAACATGACCAAGGGTTTAGTTTCTCAAGCAAGTTTAGGTAATGAAGAAGTTTTTCAAGCAATAAAAATGAAAACTAAAGCAATAAAAATGAAAAGAACCACAATGTTACCACAAGACAAACATTGTAGTATAATTATTGATGAGATGTCTTTAAAATCTTTTTTGTACTTTGATACTGGAAAAGATGAGATAATTGGTTTATGTGATTTTGGAACTGGAACAAAGGAAAGCTTGGTGGCAAAACATGCTTTGGTCATTATGGTAAGAGGACTGTATACCAATTGGAAGTTACCAATTTCTTAATTTTTTTGTTGATTCTGAATTTGAGGCCGAAAAATTACTACCTGTCGTAACAAAATGCATATGCAAATTGTTTGACTGTGGTTGATTGTGGATTGTTTAGTAAGTGACATGGGATCTAATTTTGTTAAACTAAGCAAACTTCTTGGAGTTTCTAAAAATAATCCAGAATTTAAAATAAATAATAAAAATATTGTATACATATTTGATCCTTGTCACTTAATTAAAGCATTTAGAAATAATTTAATAAACAATGTTTTTTCTTTTGATGATAAGAAAACGTCCTGGATATTTGTAAAATCTTTTTATGAATATGACAAAAAACAGTTTTTCAGATGTGCACTAAAACTTACAAACTCTCATATATATCCAACAAGTTTTGAAAAAATGTGTGTTAAACTTGCAACTCAGGTATTAAGCAATACCGTGGCAAGTTCAATGAATACAGATATAAGTTTAGGAATACTTCCTACAAGTGCCATAGGGACCATAGAATTTATTGAAAAGTTTGATAAGCTTTTTGACATGCTCAATTCTGTGGACTTAAGAAATTCCAATCCTTACAAAAATGTTTTTGAAGGCACAGATTTTCAATTAAAATATTTGGATGAAATGGTGGAATTTATTACAAAATTGAAAATATTTGATAAAAAAGATGTGGATGTTACCGCCAGATCGAAGTGCAGAAATTGTTGTGTTATCACAATAAATTCTTTAAAGATTCTTTGGAGTCGACTTTCCTCAGACTATTTTAAATATCTACGCTGTAGAAGAATCAATCAGGATTGTCTTGAAAGCTTCTTTGGTTCTATCAGGCAACAAGGTGGTAATTCTATAAATCCAACTCCCATACAATTCCAAAGAGCTTTTAAAAAACTATTTTGCCAAACATACTTTCATTCAAATAATATGAATTGCATTGATGACATGGATCAATTATTATTAAATCTAAGATCTATTCAATAAAGTAGGAAACAATCACAAAAACCAATACCTGAAATTTCATTAAAAGCAATATCTCTTCCAGATACAGATTACCGCCAACAACCAGCAATTATACATAATTCTTTTAATTATGTATGTGGATATTTGATTAAAAAATGTATTAATGTTCATAGTTGCAATACCTGCATTCAGTATTCTCGTGAAGTAAGAGATCTAGACATTGGTCATTTGTTAACATATTTTAAGGCATACAACAATGATTTTGGTACTTTTGGAAGTTTGAGAGCTCCAAGTGAAACATTTGTGGAATATATATATATAAGATAGAAAAATTGTTTACTTTATCTTTCGAAAATATTTTGACAGAGCAACATATTTCACATAATATATATTCAAATATGCAAAAAATAGAATTTCATCATCCATGTGGTTCATTCCCACTGGAATATGTTATTAAATTATTCTCTCAAATATTGCAACAATTTTAAAATAAAAAAAAATAATAAACGGAAAGAACATCCGAAAATAATGATTTTATCCCATCTGTAGGATGGGATAAAATCATTATTATTATATCATAGATATGTCTTTGCAACAGCTAGTGAGCTCGTTATATATATATATATATATATATATATATATATATATATATATATATATTGTTGTTATTTTTTTTTATACGTTTATTATAGTTTATTATATAATTTTATTAATTTTTCTTTTTTTTTATTAATGAGAATGAAATTTATTTATCTACTATTTTTAAATTCTATACATATATATATGTATGTATGTATGGCTAGCTCAGTGATCTTTATATTGTTAATATTTTAAATTGTTATATGTATTTATATAAATGGTGAGCATGAGAACACTTTACTCTCGTTGGGTCCCGGATGATATGAAAATATATGAAATTGTATAGTTTGAATATTGTTTTACCATAATTTACTCAACATGTGCTTTGAATCTGTGCGCGGAACATACCTATTTAACCTCCATGATATCACTCATTTTATGTTGTGTGGATGGTAGAAATGAAATACAGACAAGTCAACAAAATTTAGTTTATATAATGGTGAATCGTGATAAAATTGAAAAACATTATGATTATAATGAAAAATTTGTGAAAACCCTTACTATTATTACTAAATTACATGAAATGGATATTCTTAAATTGCTAAAAATTGTTCATAGTGAAATTTGGCCAAATAAATTATAAGTCTGACTTTTTTATTATGGTATACCATGTAAATTATTAAAAAAAACACTGACCTGTGTATCACTTAAAAGTTTAGTAAGTGCACTCTGTTCCCGATTCTTCCTCTGGTATCAGGCTGGACTCTCTTCTGGAATCGTGGACACCAACTCGATATTTTCGAATACAGGTAAGTCAATAAATTTATTAAATTGTTAGCTATATTCGCCTTATACAGTTTAAAGATGCTTCTGAATGTTCTTCACTATCAATTATAGCTTTAATGTGATAATATAATCAAAATTCTTGCATAGCGTCCCCAATCAGATTTTAAATTCTATATATTTCCACAAATAATTATGTTTTACTGTTAATTTCTGGTCTAAACGTTTCTCGTATTCTACTTTATCTTTTGTATTATGTTTTTATTTCAAATTTACATGATTTTTGCATAATTTCAATAAAATTTTAAGAAAAAATTCTCTTACATGTTCATCCACTTCGAATCACCCCAGATACCTTCCTTCTTTTTTAAATCAACAACTCCCGGTTGCTAGCCTTGTTATTTCAAACAAAACACTACCAAGTTGCTAGATATTACAACCTTGTTTATTAGATGTTTTATATTAAATTTATCTTTTCTTTCCCTCATTATTATTGTTCCTAATTATTTGTGAAAATTTTAAAATAATTCATTATACTTTTCTACCTCTTAAATAGTTCCAAACTATGTCTTATAATTTAATACACTAATAACATCTCTCCCACTTTAAATGAACATATCAATAAATCTACAATCAATAATTCGTTATAATCCTTTATAATATTTTTCAAACCCTTTCTGTTATTTTACTAGACCATTATCTTATATAAACTCATCCTATTATTCAGTACAATAACCTTTTTTATATAAACAGCTTTAAAAAAAATCAATACTTCAGACTTCGAAATATGTCTATGGTTGACTATTCTGCTATGAATCTTCTATGATATTTTTCATCCGCTTTGAATTGACATTTCAATAGTTGACTTTCGACAGTTGTGAATAATTCGTTTGTATATTCGTATCAAAATTTTCTGTTTATTATTACCTAATAATAATTTTATTTTATTTCAGATTCTTTTAATATTCTAGGTGAAATATACATGTCATCCTCTGTGCTGTGAATAAATTATGAATTTATAGTGTATCAAGGAATGAAATTTGCTTTGATGACTCACGATGTTTACAATATGAAAAATTCAGGTACTGATTTCTAATAATACTAGTGTATTTATAATTATAAAAGATAATTGATATCATAGACATTCAATTGGATATGAGATATATTTCATTATATCGGTTCATACGTAAAAATGATAATTATATATATTTTTGAGTAGATAACCTCTATTCGTCCTTTGACAATGTTACAATTTCATATAATTTTGGGAGTTATTCTGTTTAAAATTTATGACGATAAGTTTAAATCCCCTCAAATTTAAATTTAATAAATATTAACATAGTTAATCTTTGTTTGAATTTGAATTTCCCCAAAAACAACTTATCGTTCCATTACTATTTGCTCACATAATTGGCAACTTCTATACTAATTTTGGTTGTATAACTATCCTATCTTAATCTACTATTTACAAACAACTTATTTCCTATGAATTTAAATGTTTGTAATACTATCTATTCATCGTTTTTAACACCTATTCTTTAAGAATAGAATTTATAAATGTGTTCGATATTAAATATACCCCTTAATATTTTTGTATTTGGATATACTAATCTATAACTATTCTGACCATTTTCTGTATCAATGATATACGGACCTTCGAATGGGTATAATAGTTTCGCACATTGACCTTCCTCTTTCTTCGGTACCTTTAAAGATTTGACAATGACCATATCCCCTTTATTAAACTTTATTGGCTTGGGCTTCTTTTTGTCTTGTTTCTTAATATATTTCTCAGCATTACTTAAGATTCTTTTATTGACTTTTTCAAGTACACTTGCCATTGTTGATTGTCTATTTAAATTCCAGTGACGTTCAGGTTGTATACCCTTCATGATATAAATTGGATTCTCCCCCGTTACTCCATGTGGTAACTCATTTATGAACTTTTCGATAATATCCAATCGTTCATCCCATCTTTTATGATTTTCTTGGCATAACATTCTTAAATACTTAATGATTTCTTTGATATATCGTTCTGCTGGATTAGAACTCGGTTTTCTTATACTTATAAATTGTAACTTTATCTGTTTATTGTCAGTATATTGTTTTAGTTTTCGGCTCTCAAAATACGTCGCATGATCAAGTATCACGGTTTCTGGTGTTCCAACCTCTTCTATGTACTCTTTAAAACAATCAATTACGACTTTTGCATTTGTCCTCTTACATGGATATATTTTCACATATTTACTATATACATCTACCATTACTAATAAATGTCTATTGCCCATTGTACTTTTAATTAAATTCCCTATAAAATCAATTGCCACTATTTGCAACGGTTTACTTGTTATAATTGACTTTGTTGTCATATAATTATGAAAATTCTTTTCTTTGTCTATTTGACAAAATTCACAATATTTACAAACTTCTTTTACAATACTTAAATCTTTCTTAGCTATATAATTTTCTCTAAATAACATCCACAATTTTCTTGTTCCTATATGTCCATTTTCTATATGTAAATGTTTAATAATCTCCTTAGCATAATCTCTTGTTATTATATAAACTTCTCTATCCTCAATCTGTTTATACCATACATCTCCAATTTTCACTGCTCCTCTAGTATTTATACTATCTATTTGTCTTTGATCCTCTTTTACTCTGGCTAGAGTAAATATCCCTTCAGTTTGGTATAATGTATTTACTCCTATTTGATATTTCCTTGGCTCGTTTCCATTATCGTTTACTCTACTTAATGCGTCCGCTACAATATTTAATTTTCCAGGTACATATTTTATATCAAACTCATATTCTTGTAGGAGTAGAATCCATCTATGTATCCGATTATTAGCATATCTGTTTTTTAACATCGATGTTAGTGCCATATGGTCTGTTTCTAGTGTAAATTTCGCTCCTAGTAAGAAAAATCTTAGCTTACTTATACAAAACACCACACTAGCCATTTCCAACTCAGTTATGGAATATTTTCTCTCCGCTGCTTTTGTTACCCTGGATATGAAACTTATGGGAACCTCCTCTTCATCTTGGATTTGTATCAAAACTCCTGCTAATCTTTCCATAGATGCATCTGTTTTCAAAATGAAAGGTTTATCATATTGTGGGTGATAAACTTTGAGTTTCTTCAAAAATATTTCTTTTAGTTCCTGGAAAGCTTTGTCCCGTCTTTCATCCCATTTCCATTTTATGTCCTTCTTTAATAGTTCAATTAGAGGAATCTCTCTTCTACTTAAGTCTGGAATTAGTCGCTTGAAATAATTTAGAATCCCAAGGAATCCCCTCAAATTTTTAAAATTCTTAGGTGTTTGATATTCCAGTATCGCTTTAACTCTTTCTGGATTCATCGTTACTCCTGTATCACTTAGAATATATCCCAGATATTCTACCTCCTTTTTATAAAATTGGCATTTATCCAAATTTAATTTCAATCCTGCTTCTTCCAATTCTTTAAGTATGATTTTTAAATGTTCCTGATGTTTTTCTTCTGTTTCAGAAAATATAAGGATGTCATCGATATAATGCAACGTGAAGTCTTCATATTGGTTCAAGATAGTATGTAGAGTTCGTACCAGTGCAGCACAAGAACTTTGTAACCCGAATGGTACTACACAAAATTGATACACAATTCCATCCACCATAAATGCTGTATACGGCCTACTTTTTGGATCTAAAGGAATTAACCAGAAGCTGTGTTTAAGATCTAGTTTTGAGAAAATATTAGCTTTTGTAATTCTACCAAAAATACAATCTATGTTTAATGGACTTTCATATTGTTTCTTTGTATAACTGTTAATATTTCTAGCATCTAAACATAACCTAATTTCTCCTGTTTTCTTCTTAACACATGTGATGGCACTGATGTATTGAGAATTTGATCTTTCGATAATTCCATCATTCAACATCTTTGTGATTTCTTCATATACTTCCGTCTTCAGCCTGTATGGTATTGGATATGTTTTAATTTTGAAATTCTTTATCTCTGCTGTTACTTCCAATTTATGTACATATCTGGATGCTACACGAACTTCCTCATTAAATAGTCGCTTATGATGTTGTAGAAGCTCATATACCCTATCTTGATATTCCCTGTGACATAATTCTCCTGAAACTTTTATTTCTTCCCCAATTTGATTTATTTCCTTAATATCAGGATTTTGTATATCATTGTTTGTATATTGTTTCATAAAATTTATATTTGAATTTTGATATCTAATGCATCCCTGATTATAATCTATAATTATCCTATGTCTATTTAATTCATCATTACCTAATATTATATCATATTTTAAATTTCTAACGATTAATAGTTGTACTGGAATAATATTTGCATCGATTTTTAAATTAATTATAATAGTTTGATTTGTTTCATAAAGTTTTTTATCATTCGCCCCTACTAATGATATCTTGTTAGTATTAATCACCGTAATATCATCTTGTTTTATATTTTCTATTATATTATGATTTATAATTGAAACTTCAGATCCTGTATCTAATAAAATTTTGCATTTTACATCTAATAAATACCCTTCTATAAATATTAATGTTATATTTTCATTACAGTGTGAACTTTCATCTATAAATTCTCTTGGGTGTTGATAATGAGAAGAATAGATAATATTACGAACGCAAGGACGATTTATGCAAAATTTCTTTGCAAATTTTGCTCTTGATTTGGATCATTGTTTGATCCTTCCTGCTCTTGTATGATGTGATTTACTTGTCGTCTATCTTCCTCTCTATGGTTTTCTTCTTCATAGTTTCTTTCTGGGTTCCTTTGATTATAATTTCTTCTATCATTGTAATTGTTTCTTCCTTCCCCTCTATTCTGTCGCCAATTTCCGTTCCTATTTCCATCATAATTTCTTCTGTCGAAGTTCGCTTGATTCCCTCTATTTTCATATTGCCTACCACCATTATTTCTATCTCCATTTCCATGATTTCTGTCTCCATCTCTATGATATCTGTCTCCATTTTCTGGATTTCTTCTATTCTCAAAATTCCTATATCCATTATTCCTATTTTCATTTCTATTATAATTCTCTCTTCTGAAGATTCCGTTTCCATTCTCTCTTGTCCTATCATTTCTTATGTCTTCATTTCTATTCTGATACCTATTTATCCCATTTGCATTTAAAATACTTCTCTCCACTCTCTGTAGGTAGCATGACAAATTATCCATGGTTTTAATGTTGTGGAGTGCAATAGTCTCCGATACCTCTGCATTAAAGTGTCTACCTACGTATAAAACCAATTCCTCTTCTTTCATTACCGGTTCTAAATACTGTGCCATATTATATAATTGCATTGCATATGAATTTAAATTTTTCCCTTTATTATAATCAAATTTGCCAAAATATAATTTTTCCCGGAAATTTGCTTGTTGTAATTCCCCCCAAAAATAATTTAAAAATTGGTTTTCAAATTCCTCCATATTATTTATTTGTTCCTCTTTATTGCAGAACCAGAGTAATGCATGGCCTGATAACATCCCTCTTATCGCTATTTTTTTTTCCATCAAATCCCTTATTCCCCTCAATTTACTTTTTACAATTTTAATAAATACTTTTGGGTGTATTAGATTAATATTTCCGTCAAATTTAACCCCTAAATCCATATTCCCATTGTATATAACTCCTCCTCCATTTCTTCTGACAGTATCCTCTATTTCTTCTACCGTTTCTTGTAGTTTCCTATTCATCTCTTCTAATTCCTTATTAAATGATCTACCCATGACTTCGGACCTTTTTTCATTTGTTCCTGTTTGTTCATTCAGCCTAACATTTAAATTCTTAACTTTTTCATCTACCTTCTGTATTATTTCTTCATTTATTTGTCTTTGTACTTTTATATGTTCTACTTCTCTGATTATATTTTCATTTTGTTTATTAACTTCTAGTACAATAGTTCCTAATAAATTTTCTTCCAAACCTCTACCCCATTCTTGAATTTCTCCATTAACATGTTTTTCTATCTCTTCCCGGATTTTTATTCCATTGTCTTGAATCTCCGTTCTTAAATTTTTATTTTGCTCCTCAATATTTTGTTGCACCTTATCCATTCTTCTTTGAAATTCTTCGTTTTCTTCCCTGATTTTCTGGATTTCTTTAATACTTTCAGATTTCACATCTTCAATTTTTTTTTCCAATTTGTCTATTTTTCCACTCATCTGGCCCATTTTTTTATTCAAAGTACCTTCTATTCTGTTCATATTCCCATTTATCATGTTGATATCTCCTCTCATTGTATCTATGTTTCCATTTATCTTCTCCTCCATGTTATTCATATTTCCACTTATGATGTTGATATCTCCACTTAATTTTTTTTCTATTTTATTCATATCTCCCCTCAATTCGTCCTTCATTGTAATCAAAAATTGCATAAATTGATCATTGGTAACTGTTCTTCCTTGCGATTCCCTTCTTCTATCTTCCTGTTCTTCTACTTCCTCATCTCCTGTCGAGTCTTCCTCTGGTACATTCCCTCCAGATTGTTGTCCCTGTTCTAAATGGAATACTTGGTAATCTCCTCTACCACGACTTTCTTCTCTTTCTTGCTCAGTTCCACTTTCTCCTCCTACTTGTTTTCCGTCTCTCAGTGTCATCTTCCTGTCCATGGTATTTATTTATAATATCGTTACTAATTTTATTTAATATTACTTGTATATGTTTTATTTATACTCCTCACTAAATCCTACCAATTATTTCTAAATCGCCCCACGTTTTTGGGTGCCAATTTGTTGTTATTTTTTTTTATACGTTTATTATACTTTATTATATAATTTTATTAATTTTTCTTTTTTTTTATTAATGAGAATGAAATTTATTTATCTATGATTTTTAAATTCTATACATATATATATGTATGTATGTATGGCTAGCTCAGTGATCTTTATATTGTTAATATTTTAAATTGTTATATGTATTTATATAAATGGTGAGCATGAGAACACTTTACTCTCGTTGGGTCCCGGATGATATGAAAATATATGAAATTGTATAGTTTGAATATTGTTGTGTGGATGGTAGAAATGAAATACAGACAAGTCAACAAAATTTAGTTTATATAATGGTGAATCGTGATAAAATTGAAAAACATTATGATTATAATGAAAAATTTGTGAAAACCCTTACTATTATTACTAAATTACATGAAATGGATATTCTTAAATTGCTAAAAATTGTTCATAGTGAAATTTGGCCAAATAAATTATAAGTCTGACTTTTTTATTATGGTATACCATGTAAATTATTAAAAAAAACACTGACCTGTGTATCACTTAAAAGTTTAGTAAGTGCACTCTGTTCCCGATTCTTCCTCTGGTATCAGGCTGGACTCTCTTCTGGAATCGTGGACACCAACTCGATATTTTCGAATACAGGTAAGTCAATAAATTTATTAAATTGTTAGCTATATTCGCCTTATACAGTTTAAAGATGCTTCTGAATGTTCTTCACTATCAATTATAGCTTTAATGTGATAATATAATCAAAATTCTTGCATAGCGTCCCCAATCAGATTTTAAATTCTATATATTTCCACAAATAATTATGTTTTACTGTTAATTTCTGGTCTAAACGTTTCTCGTATTCTACTTTATCTTTTGTATTATGTTTTTATTTCAAATTTACATGATTTTTGCATAATTTCAATAAAATTTTAAGAAAAAATTCTCTTACATGTTCATCCACTTCGAATCACCCCAGATACCTTCCTTCTTTTTTAAATCAACAACTCCCGGTTGCTAGCCTTGTTATTTCAAACAAAACACTACCAAGTTGCTAGATATTACAACCTTGTTTATTAGATGTTTTATATTAAATTTATCTTTTCTTTCCCTCATTATTATTGTTCCTAATTATTTGTGAAAATTTTAAAATAATTCATTATACTTTTCTACCTCTTAAATAGTTCCAAACTATGTCTTATAATTTAATACACTAATAACATCTCTCCCACTTTAAATGAACATATCAATAAATCTACAATCAATAATTCGTTATAATCCTTTATAATATTTTTCAAACCCTTTCTGTTATTTTACTAGACCATTATCTTATATAAACTCATCCTATTATTCAGTACAATAACCTTTTTTATATAAACAGCTTTAAAAAAAATCAATACTTCAGACTTCGAAATATGTCTATGGTTGACTATTCTGCTATGAATCTTCTATGATATTTTTCATCCGCTTTGAATTGACATTTCAATAGTTGACTTTCGACAATTGTGAATAATTCGTTTGTATATTCGTATCAAAATTTTCTGTTTATTATTACCCAATAATAATTTTATTTTATTTCAGATTCTTTTAATATTCTAGGTGAAATATACATGTCATCCTCTGTGCTGTGAATAAATTATGAATTTATAGTGTATCAAGGAATGAAATTTGCTTTGATGACTCACGATGTTTACAATATGAAAAATTCAGGTACTGATTTCTAATAATACTAGTGTATTTATAATTATAAAAGATAATTGATATCATAGACATTCAATTGGATATGAGATATATTTCATTATATCGGTTCATACGTAAAAATGATAATTATATATATTTTTGAGTAGATAACCTCTATTCGTCCTTTGACAATGTTACAATTTCATATAATTTTGGGAGTTATTCTGTTTAAAATTTATGACGATAAGTTTAATATATATATATATATATATATATATATATATATATTATACTATATTTTTTTTTACTTATATACTTACTTTTTATTATTGTTGTGGAATTTAGATGATTAATATTTTATATTTAGAATTTTTATTTAGATTTTGGCTAGCACAGTTGGTTATTATTATATTGTTTTGTAATTTATTTTATTTTAATTATTCGGGAGCATGAAACACTTTCTACTCTTCGAGTCCTGGCGTTCAAAACGTATTACCTTCATTTAAATAAAAGAAACACTTTACTTATAACAACATTTAATTTTAAATTCAATATTTTATATGTGATAATAATTATTTGAGACGCCTATGATCACCTCTAAAGAAATTATTTATTTTATATTTATAACGGTGCGCATGCTCAAAATCCAGTCATGCGTAAAATGAACATAATTTTAATAACGTGAGATGGAGCTTCTGTGGCTCATTAGTATGACGTAGAAATAACAATCAAGAAACATTTAGATGGTTTAAAACATATCAGAATTTATGTGAAGAATATACATGAAAATGTTATCAATATGCTGTGGAAGAAAAGTATTAAAAGATTTATATAGACATGGAATTATTATACAATTTATAAACAGATAGACAGATTACATGGAAACAAGTTAAGCATCATCTTATGATAAAATGGCGTACGTACTTTTGAATTATTTATTTATTGAAATTAGGCCTTTTTGTTATTATTAAAGATTTAATTTATTAACTAATTAAATAAAGTCCGTTTTCTTTATATTTTAGATCGATCATTGCTGTGAATGTTTATCAAAATACGGAACTAAGCACTTATTTGAGTTTTTTGCTTATTATTGGCCAATAATAGTTTAAAAGAACACTGACCTGATGCTCTGGAATTGGGATAACTCTTCTGGACCCCAGGAATACTTCTCTGCAGTTCCAATACCAATTTCTGAAGAAATTCTGCTGGTTTTTTTTGCAGAACAACTGTGTCTGATTATCGGTGAGTACTACACAAGATTGTTTTTCATAGTTATATTAAAATTTATTAAGTTATTTAGGGAATTTCATAAAAATTTCGGGAACACTCTAACACACAGTCCACACCTTTTCGACGCCACTTCTCATCCTCCTCGCTTCCCCTCGATTTTCACTTTTTTTCAACAAACAAAGTCTTTTGTTTGTTTTCAGGTCACTATCTACCAAAGTTTGTTTCAATACTTGTTGATTGCAAATTTTATCTATCATTTTGTTTCTAACCAATCAGATATTGTCCTATGCAATTGAATTATTTGATTTGGGTTTACTTAATAGAAAAGTTCGTAAATATTCTATTTCACATTCTAATACACTTGTAGAGAATCTTTTGAAATTTAATCATACAAATAAATTAGAGTTGTTTATATACATAGATGTTGTTTAAATAGTTCTATCTAATATTGTCATAAACAATCTATTACTGTTACAATTATATAACTTAAATTATAAATCCTTTTATGTATCCTCCATCTAATTATTGTATCAACTTATTTCTACTAACGCAATTAATAAATTATTATTTAATCCTATGTTCATTTTACAGACATATATCATTTTTCTTTATGTTTAATTGTTTATCTATGAAAAACTATACTCCTTGTTCTACTAAATATTTATATTTGTATTCTAATGTAACTACTTATATCTAAAATTCTCTTGACTTGATGATATAATTGTTTCTTTTTAGGTGAACAGCAGATCACGTTACAGAAGATATTCTTCGTCTTAGGCAACTTTATTTACATCATTACATTGGTTAGGCAATCTCTATATTTTATATTATTATTGAGGTAATTTCTTTATTTATTATATTGTTATAGGCTATTATTTAATATATCTTTACTTGATATGCTTTTGAATTAAGAAAAGTGTTTCCTTTTTAATTGTGTTTTCTTAAATTATATTATTTTCATACATTTTCATACTAGCAACATATTTTTATAGAACTAATTCTCTTAACATCTAGGATATCTGGTTCAATTTATATATATATATATATATATATATATATATATATATATATATATATATATTGAACATAATTCAAGAACACAGAAACGAAAATAATATAACTCATATCAGCATACTACACAGAATTATATAAACCAGTATCGGTTAATGAAAATATTTCCAATATACAGAAGATTTAATGCAGTATTTAAAAAACTGTATATGTCTTACATGTACAAAATATTCTGGAGCATATATACATCATCTGTTAAGTGTTAGAGAATTATTAGCACCTATTTTGATCAGGATACATAATATCTATTACCTTATAAAAGTAAAAAAATATATATAGAAGAGATAGTTCTTCACTACTTAGATGGAAGTATAATTGAAATTCTCACTCTCACAAATATATTGAAGTTTGGAACATTTGATTCAATATCTTTAATATGATACCAAAAGAATTTATTGATGAAGTAATCTATTCATAATGGAATACAATATATGAGCAATAGTAATAAGAAATTTGAGTAAAAAGGATAAAACTTACCTTTAAACACAGTAGTTCATTTAAGAAGCATATCGACAATCCATTGTAAGTAATAAATAACAAGTTATAAATCAAAATTCCTTAATTAAAAGAAACATGTAATCCATATTCTAAAAATATTCATTGAACATTATTAATAGTTACAATAAATAAACATGTAATAACTTAATTATTTAACATTTAGAGAGTTTTGGTTATATATATCAAATAATGTCAGAAATGTCAAAAAAAATCATTTTATAAATTGACTGGAATAAGGTTATAAATTGAAAAAGAAGCAGAACCATAGAAATCTATATTTATTGAGTCAAGAAAGATGTGAATTTTATGGTTTGTAATTATATATTAGGAACTAGAAAATGAATCTGAAATCAAGATATTTATGATTTCGGTTAGCAACGAAAAATAAAAAGAAAGGCGGGTTGGTTGTTGATTTTTGAATAATGATAGAAGTCGGAGATTAGAAAACTTAAATGGTTGAAGAATTTAAAAAGAGAGAATTAAGTTATTGTATAAAGAAGTGAGTTATTCCATATATTAATTCGAAATAGCTAGTATAAGGATATTAAAATCATAATTTCTACGAAGATATATACAATATATAAAAAAATACATGTTATTGGAGGCTATGGTACAAATGAAAGAGTCATTTCAAATTGAATAATTAGTTGATGTGGTACGGAATCGTGATGTAAAGTACCTGAATAAGATATTAAGCATTGATTGGGAATTCGAAGCTGGAGAATAATAGAAATTACAAACACGTGGTACCTGTAACAAGAAATCTAGAAAAAAAACATCTCCATCTGGACGACATATGTATGCATGACATGGTTTTTTAACAGACAGAATTTCAAGAAAGGAATATTAGTGGTTGAGAGGTTAGTGTTTCTTTTTGTTTTTGTTGGTACCAACATTCGGGTTAGAGATGTACATTTATAATAAAAGTAATAAGAATTAGTATCTGAAAATATTAAACATATTAAAAGCATTAAAAAAGAAAGGTAATAACATAGACTTGAGTACTTACCATTTATATTTAACAAATATTTTATTGTTTGACATTTCAATATTATATTAGTATTTAAGATAGTTCATCACTTACTATATATTTATAATACATAATTCTTGATCAATATAATATAGTTGTTGTATTAAAGGTATTCTTGAAACTATTGTTTATGTTCAGATAAATATTACTTCAACTGATGATATGAGTGACAGTTGGAATCGATTATTCTACTGATAATTTCCATCTATTTTAATTGTGAGACAAAGTCGATTGCTATATTGAAAGTTTCTATACATAGGCGCACCAATAATAAAAAAAATATAATATCAGTTATTTGAATGATTCATATATATGTAAAATATTGTAGATATAGAGTTAAAATCACTTCCAGATCCCAAAGAGTAGTAAGAGTTTCTCATGCTCTCCACATAAATATATAAATACATAAAAATTTTTCTTTACTTCATTACTGAGCTAGCTATACTAGAGTTGAATATATTAAATTGATAATATAACAATTATAGTGGTATTGTCGGCAAAGTATACAACAATAACAATCCATTATAATATATATATATATATATATATATATATATATATATATATATATATATATATATATAAGCAAAAGGTGATGATTGTCGGGTATGCGGTCAGTATAAGAAATAAAACTATATTCTTATGCTCAATATTTCGCTATTGTTCAATAGCATCATCAGGAGACACTACAATAATTAAAATATAAATAAAATGAGGAAGATAGGAACACAAATACTTACAGATGTTAAGAGTCAGTAAGAGTTGATGTACACCACATTAAGGTACTAACTAGACTAATTGCTAATGATTAATTTGTAAAAATGGTTGTGGTGTGAATTGATAAAAACAAGAAACAATTTGAGTTAAAAACAAAACAATAAAATAAACAATCTGAAACGTATGAATAACTGGGGTGACAAAACAACAATATTAAAATGAAATTAACAGGTGACAATAAATATCACTAAGTTTATTAGTGTCAGATTTGAGGTTGATAGCATCTTTTTGTTTGTTGATGTGATACATTTCAAAAAATAAACGATTCCTGTATTGGTCAACTTTCTGCAGAATCTCTGTATCGTCATATTTGAACGTATGGCCCGTCTTTATAAAATGATCCACCACTACACAGTTATTCTTGCCTACTCGACAATCACTTCTATGTTGGGTAATACGGTTTTTTAACCATTGAGAAGTTTGACCAACGTAGCATCCCGGACACTGCGAGCAATTTATTTTGTAAATCACGTTGGTTTTCAATAATAAAGGTGTTATATCTTCAACTTTCGAAAAAAGGAGAGAAATAGTTGTCAAATTGTATTTGGCAACTCTGAAATTGGTGAACTGTTTGAATAGTGGTAAAATCAATTGAGTTAAATTATTCATGTAAGGAAGTCTTTTGTACAGAGTAGTCTGTTGATTGAAATTGTCAACCTGACCATCGTAAAAGTCTGTGTTATAAATTAATTTTTTTAAAATGTGTTTAGGATAACCGTTGTTAACGAAAATATCAAATAACGATCTTAAGTTCTTATTAACAAATTTTTTATTACTGACGTGTAGAATTCTATTTTTCATTGTTAATACTAAGTTGTATTTCTGACTCTTAGGATGATCAGAGTAGAAATTTAATAACCTTCCAGATGATGTTGGCTTTTGATACCAATCTAACAAGATAATGTTATTGTCGGATTTCATTACTCTAGTGTCCAAGAATGGTAAGCTGGCCCCACTCTCCAATTCCATAGTGAATTGTAAATGATTATCAAATGAATTGAAAACATTAAGTGTAAAATCAGTCTTATCAAACGGAACAGCACAAATTATGTCATCGACATATTTATACAAAAAAGGTAATTTGAAGGGCAATTTACATTGTCAAGTAGCTCGTCAAGGACAAGAGTGGCTAGAACAGGACTGATGGGGATCCCATCGGTGTGCCAAAAATTTGGCGATAAAATACGTTGTTGAAACTGAAAAAAGTGTTATCAAAAATAAATGTAACCAATGATAAAAAACTATCCTTGGATAATGTAGTGAAGGGTTCCAACAGAAACCATTTTTCATCAATAATATTGGTAATTAAGTTTAATGGGATGTTGGTAAATAAAGATACTACATCTAGAGAAATAAGTATGTAATCCTTTGGTAATCTACAGCCTCTGATAGCATTGACAAAAGAGAAAGTGTCGTTAATATTATAATTTGTGTGATCCTGAAACGCATTTTGTAGAATATCAGAGAGAACTGAATTGTTATTACGAGATGAGTCAACTTATATTGAACTAAATAAGGATTCTACCACCTCTGTGCAAAGAAATTATAATTTGGTAATTAAAAAGTTTAAAACCAAACATGAACTTCCCGATGATATCGCTAAGTTATTATTCATTTATAATTCCAATTTTCCCAAGTTGTATTGTTTACCGAAAATACATAAATTGGAGATACCCCTTCGCCCAATAGTTAGTACCATCAATTCTACTACTTACAAGCTATCAAAATTTTTATCTGATATTCTACAAAATGCGTTTCAGGATCACACAAATTATAATATTAACGACACTTTCTCTTTTGTCAATGCTATCAGAGGCTGTAGATTACCAAAGGATTACATACTTATTTCTTTAGATGTAGTATCTTTATTTACCAACATCCCATTAAACTTAATTACCAATATTATTGATGAAAAATGGTTTCTGTTGGAACCCTTCACTACATCATCCAAGGATAGTTTTTTATCATTGGTTACATTTATTTTTGATAACACTTTTTTCAGTTTCAACAACGTATTTTATCGCCAAAATTTTTGGCACACCGATGGGATCCCCCATCAGTCCTGTTCTAGCCACTCTTGTCCTTGACGAGCTACTTGACAATGTAACCCCCAAATTGCCCTTCAAATTACCTTTTTTGTATAAATATGTCGATGACATAATTTGTGCTGTTCCGTTTGATAAGACTGATTTCACACTTAATGTTTTCAATTCATTTGATAATCATTTACAATTCACTATGGAATTGGAGAGTGGGGCCAGCTTACCATTCTTGGACACTAGAGTAATGAAATCCGACAATAACATTATCTTGTTAGATTGGTATCAAAAGCCAACATCATCTGGAAGGTTTTTAAATTTCTACTCTGATCATCCTAAGAGTCAGAAGTACAACTTAGTATTAACAATGAAAAATAGAATTCTACACGTCAGTGATGAAAAATTTGTTAATGAGAACTTAAGATCGTTATTTGATATTTTCGTTAACAGCGGTTATCCTAAACACATTTTAAAAAAATTAATTTATAACACAGACTTCTACGATGGTCAGGTTGACAATTTCAATCAACAGGCTACTCTGTACAAAAGACTTCCTTACATCAATAATTTAACACAATTGATTTTACCACTATTCAAACAGTTCACCAATTTCAGAGTTGCCAAATACAATTTGACAACTATTTCTCTCCTTTTTTCGAAAGTTAAAGATAAAACACCTTTATTATTACAAACCAACGTGATTTACAAAATAGGCTTTTTCTTTTGTCAATGCTATCAGAGGCTGTAGATTACCAAAGGATTACATACTTATTTCTTTAGATGTAGTATCTTTATTTACCAACATCCCATTAAACTTAATTACCAATATTATTGATGAAAAATGGCTTCTGTTGGAACCCTTCACTACATTATCCAAGGATAGTTTTTCATCATTGGTTACATTTATTTTTGATAACACTTTTTTCAGTTTCAACAACGTATTTTATCGCCAAAGTTTTTGGCACACCGATGGGATCCCCCATCAGTCCTGTTCCAGCCACTCTTGTCCTTGACGAGCTACTTGACAATGTAATCCCCAAATTGCCCTTCAAATTACCTTTTTTGTATAAATATGTCGATGACATAATTTGTGCTGTTCCGTTTGATAAGACTGATTTAACACTTAATGTTTTCAATTCATTTGATAATCATTTACAATTCACTATGGAATTGGAGAGTGGGGCCAGCTTACCATTCTTGGACACTAGAGTAATGAAATCCGACAATAACATTATCTTGTTAGATTGGTATCAAAAGCCAACATCATCTGGAAGGTTTTTAAATTTCTAGTCTGATCATCCTAAGAGTCAGAAGTACAACTTAGTATTAACAATGAAAAATAGAATTCTACACGTCAGTGATGAAAAATTTGTTAATGAGAACTTAAGATCGTTATTTGATATTTTCGTTAACAACGGTTATCCTAAACACATTTTAAAAAAATTAATTTATAACACAGACTTCTACGATGGTCAGGTTGACAATTTCAATCAACAGGCTACTCTGTACAAAAGACTTCCTTACATCAATAATTTAACTCAATTGATTTTACCACTATTCAAACAGTTCACCAATTTCAGAGTTGCCAAATACAAGTTGACAACTATTTCTCTCCTTTTTTCGAAAGTTGAAGATATAACACCTTTATTATTAAAAACCAACGTGATTTACAAAATAAATTGCTCGCAGTGTCCGGGATGCTACGTTGGTCAAACTTCTCAATGGTTAAAAAACCGTATTACCCAACATAGAAGTGATTGTCGAGTAGGCAAGAATAACTGTGTAATAGTGGATCATTTTATAAAGACGGGCCATACGTTCAATTATGACGATACAGAGATTCTGCAGAAAGTTGACCAATACAGGAATCGTTTACTTTTTGAAATGTATCACATCAACAAACAAAAAGATGCTATCAACCTCAAATCTGACACTAATAAACTTAGTGATATTTATTGTCACCTGTTAAATTCATTTTAATGTTGTTGTTTTGTCACCCCAGTTATTCATACGTTTCAGATTGTTTATTTCATTGTTTTGTTTTTAACTCAAATTGTTTCTTGTTTTTATCAATTCACACCACAACCGTTTTTACAAATTAATCATTAGCAATTAGTCTAGTTAGTACCTTAATGTGGTGTACATCAACTCTTACTGACTCCTAACATCTGTAAGTATTTGTGTTCCTATCTTTGTCATTTAATTTATATTTTAATTATTGTAGTGTCTCCTGATGATGCTATTGAACAATAGCGAAATATTGAGCATGAGAATATAGTTTTATTTCTTATACTGACCGCATACAAGACAATCATCACCTTTTGCTTATATAAATAGTACGGTCGATAATTACCACAGAATAATCATCTGTTTTGATTTTCTGATTTAAATATATATATACCAAAGAGTTATAACTCTTGATTGAAACGTTTCCATTTTTATTATATCCCTATTCTCAAATTTCATGCAGTTATATATGCTCAATCTAATGAATAGTTTTAAAATATCTGAACCACATGTGAAATACTTTGGCAATCAAACACTTCACTAAACATTAAAGTAAATGCTTCTTCCAATTGACAAATACAATATATAAAGTGTTCACTTGGAACCCTAAAGCCTCCAATAATACTTTTGTCCTTTCACGTTTCACACCTGTGACAAAATGCTTTCTTCATCAAATAGCCACAAACAAAATTGAACGCATGTAAAATTGCCAGTTCTTCGTTCGTGTAATCTTAATCTGATAATGATATTGCTACATTCTGAACTGCTGCTTGGTGAGTTTCAGGAATAATGCAAACAGTTGTTGAATTCAACTTAATTAATAAATTGTGTAGGTCATCAGTACAGTACATTTCATTTGAAATGGTAAATTTTTGGCAAAACACTTTTCTAAAGGTATGTTCAAATTGGATAAAAGTAGGTTTAATACAATTGCCCCCTTGCTTCTTCATACTACCGAAGAAACTTTCAAGAGAATCTGTATTAGTTCTGTGCAGTGTAAAAATTTAAAATCATTGGATTACAATTTATTACAATTTTTTTTAACTACTTATTGTGTTTGTTCTGCATTTCTTCATCCTTGTTCTGGAAGTAACACTTCCTCACTTTTTATTGAAGCTTAAATGTTTTAAAAAAGCAACATTTTAGCCAAAAATTGTATGTGATGGTCTGCTGATACAAACTAATTTTTGTTTTTGTTAATGTTTCTTGATTTTGTGGAATGAAATAAGTCTGTCAAATTTCTCAATTACTTTAATGGTTCCAATACTAGGAACTGCCCCCAAGCTCATATACATATTCATACCACTTCCTACGGTATTATTTGGAGTTTGAGTTAGTAGACGTACTTTCATTTTGTCGAAATTCGATGGATAAGTTTGCCTGTTTGTTAATTTTTGTGTACTATCTAATGTAATACGCCTGTTTGTCTTGACCGTAAAACTACTTTAAAAATGACCAGGATGTTTGTTTGCCATCAAAACAAAATGTATCTCTTTTCAAACTATTTCTTGTAGCTTCAATTAAGTGACTAGAATAAAAAAAGTAAATAATCTCCTTGACATCTACTGTGAATATTGGATTATCAGGAATTACTAAAAAGGAATTGGCTAGTTTAATGAAATAACACCCCATATCACCATCAACATGCAAACTTCGGCTCTCCTACTTTAGTAAGCATGTTTAAATGATAGGAAGAAACTCTTTCACTGCTAATTTGGTACCCACAAAAAAATGCGATTGCCTCCAGTTCGCTTACAGTCTTTTTGCATAATTACGAGTTCATTGTTTGTAGGACAAAGGACTTTTGATCCAGTCCCAATATCAATTAGTCCAGTATCTTCATCTCATGCAGTACTATAGAAGACATGACTTTTCAGTAACATCCCATCAATACATATGGTATACTGTTTGTTACCATTGGACATTGTCTGAAGCTTTATTTCTACAGCTTTAAATATTGAATCGTAACCTAAACCAGGCTTGCAAGCAAGTTTTTTGGTGATTCTTTGCAGGTTTCGTTTTGTTGGAAGACTAATAATTTAATCATAAAGTTGTATGTCTGTGATCCCAAAAAATATTGCGTCAAGGCAAATCGTTTGTGTACTACAAAATACCTTCCTTCTATCTAGAGGTTCTCTGCCTTTCAGTAGTACTTGCCAGAAGTTATTCAAGAGATTTCTCACACATTTCTTAGAAGTCCTCCAGGTTGCATATTTCTTTCTTTTCTCTGGTTTCCATTGCAAAATTTCGTTTCCCTTGAGCCAGCCATAACCACTAATTTCACCTTGCTTTTCTGTGGTGTCCAGAACTTGAGAAAGCAGGAGTTTAAGTGGAAGTTGTTGGAGAATTTTCAAGAGTAAGCTGTTTCTAATGGGTGCCTGCAACAGAAGTTTCCTGTGGATCTATGAAAGTATATTAAATATATTTTGGAAATGTACATGTACATGATTCAGAACCCTAACAACAATACATATATGTGTTTTACTTTTGTTTGATAAGAAAAATGACTGTATATATTTCTTTTCACTTATTGTAGACATACTAAACATAAAATGTTACTGAAAAGCAGAAATTTTTTATATATTTATGCTTTAAAAATTAACAGTACTTTGATTATGGGTTTGGCAAGCATAATATAATGCTTTGGTTTGACTGAATAACATTATAAATTACACATACCTAACATCGTCATTGGGGATAGTAACAAAACTCATCCCTTCTCCAGTATTGGAGGATCATACACGACATAAGCATACAAATTCTCCTTTACAAGCGATCACAAAAAATAAGCTAGTGCAACAAGAAGTACTATATTATGTGTGTCTAAGTTATATCGTAATATTAATTGGAGGGATTACCAGAAAAACAGCATAAACTGTTCAACCAGAAAAAAGCACAAAATATGATAATAATTGAAAAACACAACAAAAGTTCGATAACTATGCAGAAAAGTTTACTGTCGCTACTTTTTTATAACTTCTTTGTCACATACATCAGTAAATTTTCTTTTGTAAAATATTTAATTCAGAATCTGGTGAAGTGTAACTTTTAAATATATCAATTATAAAAATTTTGTATTCAAGTACCATACTTATTGTAATTTTATATCACCATTTACTGAAATTCTTTCTATTGTAAACTGGTATTCTAAATATATAATCTATATTATTGTATTGGTTTTTATACTCACCCTATCCTACATACTTAAATACATACTTACACATAGAATTTCGATAACAATATAGGAAATAAAAATCATTTGGTTAAACAATAGCTCGTTATTTTTAATAATGGATGGAACTCCAAAAACAGAACCTAAAACTGTATGTATGAAGAAATGCTAAAGTATATTGTTCACATTGTTTGTTTAGCTGTTAAATTGACTTTAACAATTGATAAATTAAGTTTAACAGACCTATTGTGAAAATTAAACTTTGGTATTTCTTCATCTTTAATGAGTTTTCACCAATTATCAACCAACATTCAAAATATTACACGGTTGGATGCTTAAATCTTTCTTTGACAATTAAAAATTTGTCGAATCAAGCCATACAAATAAACAATAATTGTTTGAGATTCTTTGGTTTCATTTTTTTGCGTGTAGATAAGATTTAATTTACATCAAGTAACGATGCTCAGTTATCTGTCAACGTCACGAAATTTTGCCCCCAAAACATCAAAGGATTTACGCCGGATTTCGCTTCTTGTTGTTGGTGTATTCTTTGATACAACTAATAATGTCAAAACAAGCCGTATACAGAGTTGCCTATTTAGTAGACTCGTTTATCGGAGAACTGAATTCAGAGTTGCCTACAACTAAAAACGAAGTGCAACAATTTGTTTTTTAATCTTCCGTGTATTTTAATGGGAGTTATACTCAGCGAAAAATCTTAAATAAATGCTACTGGGCATCACATTTTTAGTGCTGTGTGAAGTAACGCAGTTCAAAATTTATCAATAAATGCAGCCATATAAATAAACTGAACTTTATTTCAAGTATTTCAAGTAAATGAAAATAATAATTTATCAATATTATTTTTCCGCTTTTCCTACAGACTGAATTTTTTTAAACAGATTTCACAAATTATAGTATAATGCTCTAATCATTGTATTTATTGTATCTTTATGTATTGTTGCTTTTCCTTATTTCCAATAGAGTTAAATGATGATAGTCCGATCCTGTATAGTTATATGACAAGCATCATTCTACAATTTAATCGTTGTACCGAACTCCAGATAAACAATAGACTGTTTATCACTTGAATGTTTTTACCTACGTATCTACATACTTTAACGTAGATTTTATGTTAGTGTTAAATATACGGAAATATTATGGAGGAATCTGATATTATAAACTTTGGTGCCGGACCTACAAAATTACCAAAACAGGTGAGGTTGAATAATTTAATAATGTATTTTCACCTACTATATAGATACCAAATTGGGGTGAATATTCTCAGCTTTTAGTAGTCTGTTTTACAAATTTTGTTTTATAGAACAAGCTTTTATTTGTTCCAAACTAGAAGGTGAGCACAGAACACCCACGGTGACTAAACAATATGAAAGAACCGTTCCACCAGAGACAAGTTCCACGTTCCAAATGTAGCTAACCTTTTGATTCCAAATAAAAGTAGTATTTACACTGTGGGTTATCTGTGCTTACACACTTTATATTCTAAGGTTTACACGAACGGAGTTCGTTGCGCTATATGGAATAATTGCGTTCGATTACTCTACTGCCGAAACCATAGATAAACTACAAAACAATAATTTTCTATTAAATTAATAGTTTTAATTCAATATTAAAAAAAATTAAACCATTACGGCAATGCACCAGAACCCGAAATATCTTTAAATTATTAATAAGTATTGTGTTTTACCATAATCGGAAAAAAGAAAATTGTATTAGTGGAATTCTTGATTAATCAGGCAGTTTAATTATTTAAATAAGTTTCAACCTATAATCGATAACCGACTATTAGCATCTCTTTTTGTAACTAATGAATTAGATGTGGTGAACAAAGAAAAATTAACTGCACAGAGTTCACCCGCAATTTAGTAAATATGTGCATAATAATTTGAAATCGAAACACTGAATAGAGCACTCAAGCAAACTGTCGCTTAAATGTCAACAAGGCGTTTGTGAGACATACACAGCTGTAGAGTGCATTGTGCCATGTACAGCGCTTGTTTAAAGCAATTTAAGACGTATTTTAATCATTTTTATAATATAATACAGGTGCAATGGGCAGTTTCAACACTTCCATCGGTGTTCACAAGCGCCCACACTTTTAAATCGGGTTAAATCCTTTGTGAATGTAGTACCTACCTGGGAAAAGAAACAAACAATAATTTAGCTCACTGTAAATGAGAAAGTGCGAGTCAGGAAGAATTTTGCATCCTACGTGATTAGTTTACTTACCCTTGCAATAACAATATAGAGACCTGTTTTAAATGAAACTAACTGTTTCTAGATAATTCCACAATATATTGAAAAACATATTAAAAATTCTCATTTAAGACAGGAATATGAGTAGTCACCCATACTCGGGGGCAAGGTGGGGCCGCCCCCCTCCCCCATCTTTTAGGGAAAGAAAAAATTCAAAAATTCATAATATGTGGAAAACATTGTTTTGTTAAACAATTATCCTTATTGAATAACTTTGTCATTTTCAGATATAAATTGGGAACAAAATATTTATTATCAAAACATGCGCTTCGCGTATTTGTATAATTAATGGTTAAGTAAAAGGATATGAGTGGCTGCGCCAACGGTCTGAAAGCCACATCGTCACTCGGTAACTCCTATGCGTGTGACCTTGGCTTGACGCGTCATCCCTTCTCTGACATCTACCTAGAAGCCCACGCGCCGGCGCCCTCATAACAACAGTGTTAAAGTGCTTGAGTTTTTTAAGTATAGTGTGGGCTTACTATTTAAATTTTGATTTTTCTTTCGTTTCTTGTGTTTTGGATCAGAAAATTTACAACTTTCAGGTAAGCCATAAAATTATTAAAATATTGAATACGGTATAGAACTATAAAGTACTATAGTAACACAAATGCTGCTCGTTTTATCCACTCAGGCCAGTTACGGATATGCAATTTAACGCAGTGAAAATACGTTATCAATTACCTATCTTCACAAGTAAATAAACTAAGTTTATGAAAAATGGCAAAAGATAAAAAGTACAATATTTAACCACTACATTAGGTATAACACAAGTACAGTAATTTTTACTAGAAATACACAAGTATATAAGCAAAACACTATTTGATATTGAAATAAAATCAATAATGTAAATATATAGAATAAAACTATCAATTTATTTTATGCTATCAGAATTCATCGCTATCAATTCTGTACCTCATTTAAAAGCGATACTTGAATCTTTAAAATCTTGAAATGTAATATTTATTTCTTAATATATCTACTGTAATATAACTATTATAGTACTTTATAATCCGACCAAGCAATAAATAATAAAATTTGATATTTCAGAAATGACATCAAACATTTTTTTAGAAAAAACAAACCGATGTTTCTGCTTCACGGAAAAGAAATCTCGCCGATTCATCAGAAGCCCCGAGTCCTGTACCCTCTAAAGTGTGTGCCACAATTTCTTCTGATTTGGACTTTAACCGGCCATTAAATTCGGCTGTCTCGTCGAAGGACTTGATGTATTTTCAGTCTGTCAGTGAAGGAATCGCCAAACACTTCAGTTTTTCACAGTTTTGATTTGGGGGAATACATAAACCATGCAGTGTCAGATGAAGTGAAGTATGAATTATTAACCAACCCACTTACTCGAAATTCGTCGCAAGATTTCAAGAAAGATATCAATGAAAACAAGACCAAAAAAAGGCATTTTCAAAAAACTTGGTTTTATATATACTCTTGGTTGGTATACTCGCCAAAGTTGAAGGGAGGGCGTTGCAAGCATTGTACTCTTTTCAAACCAGTTTTAAAAAGAGGCGCATTTGATGCTTTTGTAATGAAAGCTCACCAAGACTACATGAAGATGCTCGAGGACATGAAAAGAGTAGTTGGCATCTAGAATATACGATCAATGTCAAACATTTTTGTGATTCGATTGAAATGAAAAAAACGTCATCGAGACAGTGGTATTACAAAACATGTGAATACCAATAGGAAAAAAAATAAAATCAATTGTGGCTTCTTTTATCTTTTGTGCTACTCATGACATTTCCATAAGGGGGAAAATCAAAAGAAGGGAATTTTGAAGATTTACTTCTTTTTAGAATAAGTGCGGGTGACAAGGTATTGGAGAATCACTTACAAAACCATAGTGGTAAAGCAAAGTACACATCACACACAGTTCACGATTTATTAAGTGTATGTGGGTCTGCGTTAACACAAGAGATAGTTGGTGAGGTAAATAGATCACCTGCTTTTTCATTATTGTCTAATGAAACGGCTGATATTAGTGGTGAAGAACAATTGTCAATAAGAGTAAGATATGTAGACGAGAAAGAAAAGAAGAGTTTTTGGGATTTACAGAGCTGGGTACATTAGATGCTGAAGGGATTTTTTCATCCATCTTATCATTTGTTGAACGTTTGGGTCTAAACATGAATAAATTAATTGGTTTGGGGTTTGATGGCTGTTCAACAATGGCAGGACATGAAAGTGGAGTGCAGGCTAGGATAAGAAAAAAATACCCCCTAGATGCCTACTTTCACTGCGCTTGTCACCGACTTAACTTAGTCATTAATGACTTGAACAATGTTCAGGAAATTCGTAGTACAGTTGGAATAATAAAAGAAGTCATCAAGTTCTTAAGAGAAAGTGTTTTACGTAGAAAATTAATACCCCACATTCCAATATTCTGTGAAACGAGGTGGTCCCACAAATATACATCAATAAGGGTGTTCAAAGAACACTTTTTGACTATCAAAGAAAGTCTCCGTCATCTTGCAAATGACAATGGAAGAAACCAGGATACCAGAAGACGTGCTCATCTACTAGACTGTCCAACATCGTCAACAGTTACAGTTTGTCTGCATATTATTTAGAGATATTCTTCTTATTTAGAACCTGTTGTCAACAACGTCGACATGGACCTATTTTCAGTATACACATATATCAACAACGACATTCTAGCCAATTTCCAAAAACAACGAAAAACGAATGAAGAATTCAAGGATATTTTTGATGCAGTGGAGAAAGATTGCGAGGAACTTGGTGTGGATATCAAAGTTCCAAGATTGGCTGAAAAGCAGAAACATAGATTTAATTTCCAAAGCTTGTCACCCGAAGACTACTTCAGGGTTTCAATTTACAACCCCTACATGGACCCTATAATAACGTCTATAATGACACGGGTTGAAAAGGGTAATGCTATACCATTCAAAGGTGGAATTCTTTACCCACATCTTATGAAGAAAGAAAAAACAGAAGATTTTATGAGGGAAGTGGAAAGTTTGGAAAACTTTTATAGAATAGATAATTAAGAAGCAGAAGCCAGGTTATGGTATGATGTTTGGGCAGATAAGGATTGTTCAGAAAAAACAAGACTACATGATATATTAGAAGAAAGGACTTTTTACCCAGCTGTCAAACACTCGCAATTTGCTTTTTCTGATAAATACTGAACACTACTTCGATCAATTTCGCTTAAGCTATAAAATTTCATCGATTTTTTATTTCTTAGAACTGTTTTCAATAAAAATTAATTAGAGTAATGTGCTTTTATTGACCTTAAATGCTGTGGCCTAGTGTATCCAACATAGTTCAAACTAAAGTTTTTTAGATGCTGAAAGCTATGTATTGTCTTCCAAAGTATACAAAATGTAATATGCAATATCATTACGTCTAGCCCCCCCCCCTAAAAATTTTCATATGGGCGCCCATGAATGGATGTATGGCTTAACCCCACATGTTTCTGTACTTTTATACATATCTGTCAGCGAGCAGCGACGTCTGGATGCTGGCTTTTTAGATTGTTATAATAGTCACTAATAGTTGTCATTGTCTCAGAATTGCCCAAATCCGAATAAAAACTTATGATGAACGTGTACACACTAACGGCAACAAACCGTTTGTATGTCGCACAGACGCCGTTGTGACGGGTATCTATCTCTTATTGAGTTAAATGGCGTATTACGGAGATTCTGCGATTTTTATAATTGTTTTTGGTTTTATTTTGATTATTCAAGTAAAGTACCCCTTTTATTGATCAAAATATTGAATTATAAGAGTAATTTTAGCAATATAAGTCCCTAAAAAGCATTAATTATATGCATTAATAAAAAATGTCATGACAGGCATTACGGGCCCATTGATTTTTTTGCATAATCAATAAAAATTAAGAAAGAATATTAGGTAACATAACGGTTTTAACGTTCCAGACTGTATACAGGGTGTTTCCTAATCGCTAACATTAAAGTTAACGGCGTATTCTTGAGCTAATTTCTTGAAAAATGTCCGGCGATGCAAGTTACATTTTTTGTTGTTATTTTTCACAGAATAACTATACCAGCTACCTACCTATTTTATTATTTTTCTAGGAGGTACGTTAATCGTTCGTATTAAATGCTTTAGGAAATAAAAAACACTGGGTAGCGCATCGGGTTTCAATCTTTTAACAGTCAGCTTTTCAACTCTTGATTTTATACCTAAGAATATATCAACCAAATTTGGCGCTAATCGGTTGAGTGGTTTTGGCTGGAAATAAACACAAAGGCAATAAACACACTTAATCGAGATAACACTTGATTTGTAGTATTGATGCATCAAAACGCGTATATCCGGGTCAATTTTGAGGTCAATGGATGAGCCCCCTTTTACTACGCAATGCGGGTAGTAGAAATGTGAAAGAAAGTCAAAGAATATGCAGTATTCGTTTATAGAAACATAATATTAGAAGGACCAGGATATTTTTTTATTTTATATTTAATTTGTTTAGATACTTGAAGAAATCCAAAATGAAATGTTATCATATCAAAACATTGGAATAAGTATTGTTGAACTGAGTCATAGAAGTACGGAATATGGCGAACTGAATAAAAGGGCGCAAGAAACTTTGAGGAGTCTACTGTAAGTTGTTAATTTGATTTACTAAAATTATCGAGACAAATATCGTAATATATTCAGAAAATAACTTATATAGCATACCAATTTCGTATTTTAGAAATATTCCATCAAATTACAAAATACTTTTCGCTGCTGGCGGTGGTCAAGGAGCGTTTTCTGCTATACCAATCAATCTAATCGGAAAAACAGGCACTGCGGATTACTTAGTTACTGGAACATGGTCGAAAATTGCCGCTGAGGAAGCGAAAAAGTATGGGAAAATAAATATTGCTGCGAAACTTGATAAAACCGGGAGTATTCCAGATCCAACAACATGGAAACTGGATCCAAATGCTTCGTACGTGTTTTACTGTGATAACGACACGATTGACGGTATGTTATTGTTATCTTGTAGTAAAACCAATATATTTCCGGACGATAATGTAAATAGTTGGCCGAATCCAACGAGCATTGTAGTCCGGGAATTTGTTTTTACTACGAGGTACACATACTATTTTTTCTGAAATCGCAATCAACATTATCATAAATTACCATATATACATGACAATTTTTTATTATCATCTTATTGCCTATGAAATCGTTTCCTTGACAATCACTGTTTGAACAAACCGAAATTTCTCCAAAAATTACCAAGAATGTAATCAACCTGGATTCATAGGACCCGTTGTACTGGCTCTGGTGAGTTGAAAATCAATAGGGGTCGTCTTTGAAACGCCCTAAACAATATCCAATCATAAAATTGGTCGATTGCGTACACTCCGGAGGCTGTATCGTGCCAGCAAACCGATATTTCTCCAAAAATGTAGTACTTCAAGTACCATAGCCCCCGTAGTACTGGCTCCGGTGAGCTGAAAATCAATAGAGTTCATCTGTGAGATGTTCTGAACAATGCTCAATTATAAAATTGGTGACTTGTTGCACTCCAGAGGCTGTATCGTGCTAACAAGACATGTGTCAAAAAGTGGCCGTCGATGACGACACGTACAGGATTTTTTTCTAAAACCCCTTCTTCCGTGTTTTCCTCGCCGACAAACGAAAAAGTAGCTTCAAAAAAATCCAACATTCCAACATTTTTTGTGGTAAACCAATACTTTTCTCGCATATTGCGTGGAATTGCTACTTGGTGGAGTGTTAAATTTGCTCTGGATGAAAGTCTATTCAAATCAGTGAATTTTCAGTTTTAAAATTCTAATAAGTGCAGAATTGTATTCAGTGAACCTCTGTTATGCTCCTGTTGCTGTAGGCAAGTAATAAAATCAAAGATTTGAGCTATTCCATTGACATTTTTTGTGTGACATCATTTAATCATTTTCTTAGGGTTTGTAATGAACCAGATTAGTGGAGTGTACTAAATTTTCTTCCATTGCGGGGCGTTTACGACCATTAAAGTAATGACTATGGGTTTAAAGTTACAATAGACATTCAAACTGGTCCGAGAATTCATAGGAATGTGAAAGTTCTTGCGATTGATTTGTCATCGTCACATATACAGCATGTCATATCACAACATTCTCCCCCCGAAAATGAAGTCTTCGCTTCATTTAGGAGGAAGAGCGCGAGAAAGATAAATAATTTTAAATATAGATAAGAATAAAGTAAAAGTTTTGTTAAAGCTTAGACATAACTTACAACTAAGAAAGTCGCGACTGCTAATTAAGGTTGATTACGAGTTGCTGACCGATTAACATATTTTAATGGTTAATTATGTTCTTCACAAGACTCTTGTTTGGGAAGTGGGCACAGTTTCGTTATAGCCGTAGTAGCTTCGCCTGTTTTAGTTTTTAGCACGACCCTGACTTTTCCGTCAGGTCCGCTTATGGTTTCTATGCCATAGGCCAATTAAGAGGTGGAATGTTTTCTTCCTTTAAGAGGACTAGCTCGTTTATTTGTAGGTTCTCATAGGTTTTTAGCCATTTTGGTCTATTCGGCAGTCTATTCAGACCACTTTTCCAGAACAGCTCCTGAATTTTTGCGCATTGTTGCCAAAATTTAATTTTGTTTTCTGGTGCATGAGATAAGTCTTTCTCTGGATAAGTCGTCAGACTGGATCCGATCAGGAAATGCCCAGAAGTGAGACATTGAAAATCAGAGGGATCGTTAGATAAGGTACACAAAAGCCGTGAGTTTAATATTGCTTCGATTTGAGTAAGAATAGTTGAGAATTGTTCGAAGGTGGGGATCTTGGCGGAACAAATTTCCACTGTGTCTCGTTTTGAGTCAGATAATTTTGTATAATATCCATAAATTTGTTCTTCTGAAAGCGATTATAAAATTCTCTCAACTGATTTCAAGCTCCAAGAAAGTTTGTCGGATTGTCTGAGTAAATGATAGTGGGATTACCCAGTCTCGCTACGAAACACTTTAAAATGCCTATAAATGCGTCCGTAGTGAGGTCGGATACTAGTCCTATATGCGCGGCTTTGGTCACCATGCATACGAAAATTGATATGTAACATTTTGTTACGGGAGCTTTGCGTAGGGTAGAAGATTTTATGAAAAAAAAGGCCTCCGAAATCGACACCAACTTTTTGAAAAGGACGCGAGTATGTGACCCTGTCTTTCGGAAGGTCGGCCATTACCTGTTGAGCCGTCTGTGCATTTAATCTTTTTACTCGAGCGTCAATTTGTAATGCTTCTGCTCGGGCGTCGATTTGTTATTGCCGTGGGTAGTCAGGGGTAGAACAGAAAAAAGGGCTTGATGGTTAGATGTGTTTATTTAATAGTAACACGTATGTTACCGGTTAAACTAAAAAGTCAATAAAATCTTTACAACTTAAAACTAATTCTATATACAGTTATCATATGTACAATTGTTGGTCCTTGATTCTGTGGGACTTCCCTGGGGGTGGTCGGCTGGTCGGGTTGTCTACAGATCTCCTCTTATTATACGGCTTCTCGTAGTAAATGGTCTGAATCGGTCGTACCTCGTCCCTTTGACTTTACGGCAAAGATTTATTGAGGAATCAGTACTATTCTATAAACTTATTCAATTTTGTCGACCTGGGATACTCGATTTACCCCCTCGTTCAGGTTGCCTAAAATAAACGGAGTGTACTCGGTACCAGATCTCGCGTTCAACACTTAGCGTGATCTCGGTGAGGTGGGAATTCGCTTCCGTCTCGAGATCAACACGCTCCGGGATTTCAGCTAGACGGGAAGGCTTCTGTCCCGCGCTCAACGCGTTCCAGGACTTCGCTATGGCAGTTGGCTTCCGTTCTAGGCTCAGCACGCTCTAGAGTTTCGACTGAAAGATGGGGTTTGCTAGTGTCTAACCTTGGGTTCAACACACTCCATAGGGTCGACGACAAGCCGGGTGTTAATTACGATCCCAGGCTCTACACGCCCCAGGATTTCCTATCACTTCTAGGCGTAAGGACTGAGCTTGTAGGTGTATTGAAGTTTATCGGTGTTAATAATATCGGTCGAGCTATTATCTAAATGGCGAAAGTGTTGCCCTCTAGGTAATGAGTGCCCAACTTCGTCTACTGTACTGTGATAATCGGGTTTGGTAGTGTTCTGTATTCCGGTCACCGATATTCCGTGTTCATTATGTGTAGAGGTGGTTAACTAATATTTTAGACGATAGTGTCGTTACAACAAAATTTTTGGTCCCACAGCATTCGTTGCACTGGCTTTAATGAGCTAAATATCAATAGGGTTCACCTTTGAAATGCCCTGAATAATATCCAATCATAAAATTGATCACTTGCGTATACTGCGGGGGCTGTATCGTGCTAACAAACTGAAATGTCTCCAAAAATGTCTTACTTAAAGTACTATAGCACCTGTTGTACGGGCTCTGGTGAGCTGAAAATCAATAGGGTTCATCTGTGAAATGTCCTGAATAATATTCAATCATAAAATTGGTGACTTGTTGCACTCCGGAGGCTGTATCGTGCTAACAATCTGAAATTTCTCAAAAAATGACAAAAATGTCAATGTTCAAGTACCATAGGACCCGTTGTACTGGCTCTGGTCAGCTGAAAACTAATAGGATTCATCTGGAAATGTTCTGAACAATATTCAATCATAAAATTGGTGACTTTTGCACTCCGGAGCCTGTAACAAGACATGTAACGAAAAGTGGCTCACACAAAAAAGTGTTTGAAAACATCATGAGATACCGAAAAGCTACTTGCTGAATATTGGGAAAGGCCAGGGGCCAGAGGGAACTAGAGCTTTCTTACACCATAACTAGCTTTACACTAGATTCAAACGAGTCCTTGAAGCTACTGTCATTTTAAAGTTCTATAGTGTCCTCCTGATTATTGATTATTATCAGGAAGATATGTAGACTTCACGTTAAAAGGATTTCGAATAAGATAGTGTATCACTGCTTCCCTATTCTGGGTAATAACGAGCAAATACAGTTTTGAGAATGCCTAAGTGGCCGAGTATGTTATGCTGTACCTCGTTTCTAACATCATAATCCTCGTTGTCAGCAAAATGTTTTAAAGTCTCGAACGATTGAAAGTTCTTTTCATCAACTTTGCCAAAGTGGTTCAAGTGACCAAAAAGATCCACTGGATATGCGAGTTCCATTTCTAAGCTTGGTTCACTCAGTTGTTCCAAGAAATGTTGCATTTTAGTCTCAATAAAAAAAATATTAACTGCTCTCTAAACTCATATGAACACGCCAACTTATTACCTTTTGACAGCTAACGCTCGTCAATTTGATAAAGTAGTGCCTCGTGTTCGGAGGCTAATTCTGCGCATAACTATTTGAAAATACGTGTGTACCTTTAACAAAGTTCACCATCTTTATGACCAATTTCATGACATTCAATAAGTCTTACGACATGGCTTTCGATGCTAATGTTTGACGGTTAATTTATACAGTACATCGTAACTGTATTCGGGTTCAACTTCTTCACTAATGCTGTTAGGCTTGAACGTGATCCCAGCAGAACAGGCGCTCCATCCGTTCTGCTATCTTTCCCACTCAAGGCCATGTTTCACATATTATTTTTATGACGTCTACGTCTTCTCCTTTGGACGTCTTTTCCAACTCTTGTGGTATCAGAAGTTCTTCTTTTATTTTGTTCTCTTCTCCCAAATATCGCGATAAAACTAACAACTAGTATCATTAAGATAGACCTGTACTCTCATCAACCTGCAATTCAAAATACGAGGATTTTTTAATTTCACAAACCAGCTGATCCTGAATCTCAATGGACATGGTATCGATCCGTTGCCTTCACTGTATTGTTGGTTAAAGAAATATCCTGCATTTTTAGAAGATTCAAGTCCTAAAACCTATTCAGCTGCTTTGATAAAACATGGCTTTATTATTGTTCCTCCAATCGTGTGGGGTTTCTTCGCCTTCCTGATTAAGTACGAATGTATTTACTTAATATTGTTCAACGAAAATCGGAATTTTTATTTAATCACGGGAAAATATCACTTTTAATAAGGAGTAACCGGACTCTCCCGCGGACCACCGGTTGGGAAACACTGTTCTAGAGCGATAAGAAAAGATCTAGCCTAAGGGTATTTGCAGAAATAATCTTCGAGTATCATTGTTTTGCAAGATATTTAAAAAGTCACTTTTTAGGTGTTGAATTTCCATTTGTCCCAGAAACCAATAACGTCCCGTTGGTGGTTGATATGTGTTCAAATCTTTTAACAAAACAAATAGACGTATCCAAGGTAAGCCCATTTTTTTAACAGAACATTGTCTTATGAAATTAAAAAAAGTTCGGCGTTATATTTGCAGCATCTCAAAAAAATTTGGGTACAGCTGGAACAGCCGTCATCATAATTCGGGAAGATCTCTTGGGATATGCAGCAGGATACTGTCCCAGCATATTAAATTTTAAATTACTGGACCAGTACGATTCTATATTAAACACACCACCGATATTTCCGTAAGTATTTGATCTATAAATTAAAAATATTTGTAAATAAAATAAAATTTGTGAGATATTTATCCTTGCATCACAAAGAAAGTGAGGGTCATTTCCGAAATATACAGTCGCGATAGGGGTTACACCTTGGCATGAAACGGAATAACGCATGAACCTTAATTTTGATACTCTAAATGTTGTCTCAAAAGTCTCATAAGGCCACTTGTTTAGCGTTCTTATATATTCAAGGTGAAAGATCGCGAAAATCAGTTTTTTTGGAACTATCTCGCTTCCTTTCCCTCTAATCTATTTGCATCACTTATAAAAGTTGTTGAGAATGGCATTCTCTAAAAATTTTGTCCTAAATAATTTTTTATATGCTCAACTGTTTTTAAGACAAAGCGCGAATTATGCAACATACCAAGGCCGCGCAAGGACAATCGCGAATTCCAACTCACAACTTCTACTCTTTTTAGGTAAGGAAAAAAATCTGTTACCGTTAGAGAAACTATCCGATTTGGATTGAATGGCAAGGGAAGTAGTCCAGGAGGAATCGGCGCATGAGTACCGAAAACTATTCCACCTCAATTTTTTTATGGGATCCTCTTTCAATTGCCCTACTGATGATATAAATGCATGTTGCCATGGGGCAACCTAGTGCCATATTGTTTAAACCGAAATTGTTTAAACAATTGGAAGAAATTGTTATTTTTCAACCGGACAAATTTTTTTTATATTCTTTATTGAAATACAAATAAAAAAGGTCCTATGACTTTTCACGATAAAGTTAATATTTTTAGAGATATGAATTTTTAAAGGTTCGAAAAATCTCAAACTTGGGTACTTTTGACCCATGAAAAATATATTAAAAAAATATAATAAAATATAAATAATAATTTTTTTAAATTCTTTATACAATAATAAATAATATTCTTAATAGAGATTCAAGAAAATTTCATTGTTTATACCTGTTTTTTAATTGTTAATTTCGCGCGCTCACAAGTATGCGTCGCTACCTTTAAGTATCGCCGTCTCTCTCTGACTCATGCGCTGCGTACGGTCTCTCTGTGTCCTGAATCATTATTAATCATTTATCTAAAAAACCATTAACTTTATCAAGATTGGTAAAGAGAGCAATGTTATTATTAATTCAATTTTCTACAATTTGTTTTTAACAAAAGTAATTTAAGTATGAATCGGAACATGTTATTAAAATTACTTTTTTGTTATTATCATAGTGATTTATGCATTTTTATCAACAATAATAAGATATAATAGTATTTGAAAAATTTTTGGAATCACAATTATATATAAATAATAAGCTTTTGCTTAAACATACATTTGGAAAAATGCATTGAATCTGGAATATAAAACATTAGATTTTGATCAGTTGGAAATGGGGTTTTGTTTATAAATAAAGGTATTAGCAAAGTATCATTCTCTAGTTTGTATGCGAAATTCGTAAAATCTAATGTTTTATATTCCGGATTCAATGCATTTATCCAAATGTATGTTTTGAACAAAAGCTTATTATTTACATATAATTGTGATTCCAAAAATTTTTCAAATACCATTATATCTTATTATTGTTAATAAAAATGCATAAATTACTATTTTAATAACAAAAAAGTAATTTTAATTACATGTTCCGATTCATACTTAAATTACTTTTGTTAAAAACAAATTGTAGACAATTTAATTAATAATAACATTGCTCTCTTTACCAATCTTGATAAAGTTAATGGTTTTTTAGATAAATGATTAATAATGATTCAGGACACAGAGAGACCGTATGCAGCGCATGAGTCAGAGAAAGACGGCGATACTTAAAGGTAGCGACGCATACTTGTGAGCGCGCGAAATTAACAATTAAAAAACCGGTATAAACAATGGAATTTTCTTGAATCTCTATTATGAATATTATTTACTATTGTATAAAGAATTTAAAAAAATTATTATTTATATTTTATTATATTTTTTTAATATGATTTTCATGGGTCAAAAGTACCCAAATTTGAGATTTTTCGAACCTTTAAAAATTCATATCTCTAAAAATATTAACTTTATCGTGAAAAGTCATAGGACCTTTTTTATTTGTATTTCAATAAAGAATATAAAAAGAATTTGTCCGGTTGAAAAATAACAATTCCTTCCAATTGTTTAAACAATTTCGGTTTAAACAATATGGCACTAGGTTGCCCCATGGCAACATGCATTTATATCATCAGTAGGGCAATTCAAAGAGGATCGCATAAAAAAATTGAGGTGGAATAGTTTTCGGTACTCATGCGCCGATTCCTCCTGGACTAAAGTATATAATACTCCAAAATCTGAGGACGGTGTCGATCAACTTCGCTACGTACAATTCATTAAGTCAAAAAAATTATATATGGAGTTATCAACTCTTCCACCTACGAGTGCAGCAGTTCACCAACATATCAATCGTGTCTCTTACGAAATTCAAACTTGGTTAGGCAATGATTTAAAACCCCAGCGATGGGGTGCTGCAATATGAAGCCCTGTAACCGATAATCACATAATTGTAGGGCTCGGGTGTAAAAAATGGTATCTGATAAAATTTTACACCTTGACATTATGGTTGAAACCATGGTATGTGGGACCAGTAAACGGTTATCTGTTCTAATTTTTCACAATATCTTAATAGATGGCGCCGCATTTGCGTGGTTGATTTGTGTGAAGTAACATTTCTTTCATGTAAACAGTGGTAAGTGCCAAAGATGGCGGATAGTTCACGTGTGGCTTGTAGTTTTGGTGCACAAAAACATAGTGAAAATATGTCTGAACATAGCGAAAGTGACTTGTAAAACTCTGACCAAGATCCAGAGTATAATCCTACAGATGAAAAACGTAAATTTAAGGTGAGTTAACGAAAAATATTGATATTTTTAAGGTTAAGTGTAGTACGTAAATAATGATATGTGAAGTAAGATACCATTATTTACATAAATTAAATTTTGATTGAAACTGAAAATGGATACATACTTCATTAGTGTTTGATATAAATAAATTTTCACCTAGTAACAGCCGAATCCATCATCTAATAGATTCTTTTTTACAGAACTTGAATCTGCAGTTCCTCAACTAACCTTCAGTGTCAAGCAGTAACGACGATACTGAAAGTACAATGACAATGGAAATGATGCTGCAATTGAAGCTGAAGAAGTCAATAATCAAGAGGGAAATTTAACACTTAAGGCGCATAAAGGAAGAAAACGTAAGAGATGCAAAAAAAAACAATTTAAAGAGAATAGAAACAGTGGGAAGAAATACAAAACCTATAGGGACAAGGGACAAGAAAAACAAGAGAAAATTATGAGAGCGGATTGTGGCTGCAAAAAAATGTTCCTCTTTTATCTGAAGATGAAAGGCGATGTATCTTCAAAAACTTCTGGGAAATAGGAAACTATAATCTTCAAAATTCCTACATATTTGGCTGCTTAGAAGTGAGAAATAAAGGACGTAGTACAAAGCCAAGAAACTGTGAGTCAAGAAGACGTCACACTGTTTACTATTATGTGAAATCAAACAATTCAAAAGTAAAAGTATGTAAGAAAGCCTTTTTGAATATACATGGATTACAGAAAAACAGAGAAAGAGTGGAAAATATTATTGAGACAATAAAAAATGGATCACTTACTCCAAAATTAGATAAAAGAGTAGCTCATTTAAATCACAAGAAGAAGTACAGTGATGACCAGATAGAATTTGTTAGAAATTTTATTGAAAGGCTACCCAACTATAAGAGTCACTATTCACGAAATAACAATCCCAATGTTTTCTTCATGACGATGGAATACACTGTAGAAAAATGTTACGAGGTGCACAAGGAAGAGTGCCTGAATGAAGGTAAAAGTTGTGTCCTAAGATAAATTTAGGCGTATTTTTACTGAAGAATACAATATTAAGTTCAAGCCGCTAAAAATAGATACCAGTAGTGTTTGTAATGAACTTAATGTTTCCCTGAAAAATGCTGAACTTATTAAAGACCAAGAGGCTATAGAGAAACTAAAAATTGACGTAAAATTACATCATAAAAAAACAAAAGCTGGTCAGGACACAATAAAAATAGGAAAAATTAGAGCCACTGAAAATGACAGTACTTATGCTATCACATTCGATCTTCAGCAGGCATTGCCAACGCCGAAACTTTCTACTGGACTAACATTTTATAAGAAAAAGTTGTTTTGTTACAATCTTAGCATTCATAGCTTGCATCTTTCACAAGGTTATTTCTACATGTGGGATGAATCAACCGCTGCTAGAGGAGCTGATGAGATTGGAAGTTGTTTGTTGAAGTATTTTTCACAACACAATATAAAAGGTACAAAGCTAATTGCCATATCAGATAATTGCGGAGGCCAAAACAAAACTTGGTCCCTAGTGTCCGTATGGCTTCGCTTATTAGCCGAAGGGATATTTCAAGAAATTTTACATGTATTTCCTCAAGTTGGCCTTCAGACCGAGATTTTGCCTGTGTGGATAACTATGTCAGAGCGCACTGTCAATATATCTACACCCCCGAAGAATGGGAAACAGTTTTAAGATCCGCACAAAAGAAGACACCGTTTATTGTGCACAGAATGACTCAAAATGATTTTTTGAAAATATCTGATATGAGAGGATTTTTTCAGCAGCCAAAGGCATCGGAATCAACAACCATAAGAAATGCTGTAAGAATGAAATTTTCATCAACACAACTTGATAAAATTGAGATGGCCAAGACATACTACGATTCGTTTACCTCTGTTTCTTTAAAAAAGGGGGAGACCGACAAATTTAAAAGAGCTTTTTGTTCAAGATCTTGAAAAGAAATACAATTCGAAGCTACCAATAGATCAAGGAAAGCTCGAGCATGTTTTGTCTTGTTGGATTCATTCTGTTCATCATCCATTTTATATGAACCTGCAATCAAAATAGCCTACCATATTCATTCACAAGTTAGTTTAAGTTTAATATGTGTGTTTTAAGATGATATGTGTTTTTCAGAATAAATATTTTTTGTAAGTAAATAATGTTATCTGCATACTAGTCTATATTTATAGCCTTCATATCAGATGCTTAAGATATAATGCTATTTACCAAATCCATTAAGGATACATTTTAAAAACTTAGAACTATTGAGAGATGATTTTCTAAACTTTTGAAAAGATATATCTCAGAATTTCAAAAATGTTAGCTACCATTTTTTACGCCCGAGGCCTTCAATTACCACCTGCACCAACTGCTTACTACAAAATATTCTGTAACTGCCAGAATGGTTGTGGTTTGAGCTATGGATGCCGAAAATAAGTGTTGCAATGCTCGTTATAGCTTTTGATCAATGTAATGGACATGTATGCTTCATCATAGCAACATGATCTCGATGAAGACATCGCATGTAACTCTGAAGTTGTGAATGTTTGGAGATGAATGTCACTGATAACGAGGAAGATGATGATAATGATAATGAAATTATTGAGCGACTGGAAGAAGATGAGGATGAAGAAAACTAGCTGACTGTTAATTGTTTGATTGGATATTTATAAATGTGTATTAAATAGTTAATTAACTAATATTTAACAAATAATTAACCGTCCTATTAACTGGGACTATTGACCTTGCACTAGACAATTTTTATGCTGGATGCAAATAAGTTTGGAAGCAAAGGAATTAAAATATGTCCAAAAAATTAACTTATTAGTGTTTTAAATGAAACTCACGGTTTCTAGTTAATTTCACAATATAATAAAAGTTATTGAAAATTCTAAAAAATTGACAATTGTTTAGATAAATCTATATCATCGTCAGAATGACAGAAGTTACATTTTATTTAATGCCTACCTGATGTTTAGTAGTTATTTTTGGCTAGACCAAGTAGTGACCTAACTTGTGATTGACTTAATATATGTTTATAGAAAAAAGAAGAAGATGTGATATTACAAATATTGAAGCTTAGATATTATTAGCCCTATGGTGATATCCTGGATATCATTTTTCCAATTAAGATCAGTATAACTGTGCAATGATATAGAAAACCAGGAAAACTATATCTGCTGATCTTTACAATTATCACTTAAGAAGACAGTTTATTAGTGGAGAACTCCCTAGATTTAACTGTTCATTGACAACTTCATATTGTGGGTTTCTTAAATGTCTTCTAATTTCCAATTCTTCAAGGAAATCCAATTTTTGTTTCTTTTCACAAATATGCAGCACTTCTAGTTTTGTGTTAGATGTCAATGAATGATTGGTGTCAAGTAGATGTTTTGCTTAGTGGGATTTTTCTGGTTATTTTAACCTGTATGCCGTAAGTGTTCACTGTATCGGATTTCAACATTCCTAAGGGTCTGACCCAAATAGACAGCATTACATTCTGGACATTTGAGTTTATATATACCTGACTTCTTTAATAGTGGTATTTTTGAAATATTTTGAAATCCGATACAGTGAACACTTACGAGCATACAGGTTAAAACAACCAGATAAATCCCACTACGCAAAACATCTACTTGACATCAATCATTCATTGACACCTAACACAAAACTAGAAGTGCTGCATATTTGTGAAAAGAAACAAGAATTGGATTTCCTTGAAGAATTGGAAATTAGAAGACATTTAAGAAACCCACAATATGAAGTTGTCAATGAACAGTTAAATCTAGGGAGTTCTCCACTAATAAACTGTCTTCTTAAGTGATAATTGTAAAGATCAGCAGATATAGTTTTCCTGGTTTTCTATATCATTGCACAGTTATACTGATCTTAATTGGAAAAATGTTATCCAGGACATCACCATAGGGCTAATAATATCTAAGCTTCAATATTTGTAATATCACATCTTCTTCTTTTTTCTATAAACATATATTAAGTCAATCACAAGTTAGGTCACTTCTTGGTCTAGCCAAAAATAACTACTAAACATCAGGTAGGCATCAAATAAAATGTAACTTCTGTCATTCTGACGATGATATTGATTTATCGAAACAATTGTCAATTTTTTAGAATTTTCGATAACTTTTATTATATTGTGGAATTAACTAGAAACCGTGAGTTTCATTTAAAACACTAATATGAGCAGATTCCACGAAGTAAGGGTCTAGACAGTTAATTTCAAAAAATTAACCTTCAACCTTAAATACACAAGGACATTCACACGTGGCCTGGTTTTTTAGTCAATATTTAAAGTACTAACATAGAGGTTTATACAAACTTTGAGCTTATTCCGTTTCATTTCGTGCTTGACCCCTTTTTTTAGCTCAAGTGACTGTGCTAATATTTGCGTAGAACAGGAATCCACTGTAAGAATTAGCCTGTTGCATCAGAATTCCGAAATATTTGAGGTTATGTACTTAAAAATTAGCATATTTCGCTACTTTTGAGGTTATGTATAGAGAAAACACTAAATTCTTTTGGGGTTTTCATTTTAGTTACTACTTTTTACACAATTTAAGAGTCGCGGGGTTCGTTTTTCTTCTGCGCTAATTTGAAGTTACGAGGTATGTCGCATTAATACCATCAGTCATTTTTCTGCTTGAAATTTGTAGTCGGATGTTTTTGAAGTGGCTGAGTATGAATAATAATATAGCGGATTTGAACTGCAGTTCCACAAATCTTAATCACACAAACCCACAAAGGTTTCTTTATCCCTCTTTTGTTGAACATTTTTTGCCACTCATAATGATATACATAAAAACTAGATTGTTTATCGGAGTTAAATAATTTGTTTCAGCATCTACGTAACAAGCAAGATTGCAGAATGGGTGGAGCAAAACGGAGGTCTACTGGCAATGGAATCCCTATGCAGAGAAAAATCTGATTTAGTTTACGAGGTCATTGACAATTCGAAAGGTTTTTATCACACACCTGCTGAAAAAAATGTGCGAAGCAGGATAAACATCCCATTTCGAATCGGAGGTTCCGACGGGGACGAAGATTTGGAAAAAATATTTCTAGAAGAAGCAAAAACAGAAAATATGGTAGATTTAAAAGGGCACAGATTAGTGGGAGGAATAAGAGTTAGTTTATATAATGCTATAACTATAGAAAACGTAAAAAAATTGGTTGCATTTATGATTTCTTTCAAAGAAAGATATGGAAACAAAAAATAATAATTTATCAAGAAAAGAATTTTTTATATTTTGGTACAATGATTTATTTAGCAGAGCGCTTTCAGTTTAATAACAAACCATCCTCAGTGCCCCATGGTCAGGGTGTACAACAAATCATCACATTTAGAAGCAACATACACGAATTAAAATACAATGCTTAGCACACAGTCAGCATTCAATAAAACAATAATAATAAAAACAACACCTTCAACCCATTGTCCAATGGATAAATCCCTGAAATAGGGAAGAAATTTTTAACTCAATGAGTCAGCTGTTTGACATACGACAACTGCCGTATGTCAAACAGCTGACTCATTGAGTTAAAAATTTCTTCCCTATTTCAGGGATTTATCCATTGGACAATGGGTTGAAGGTATTGTTTTTATTATAATTGTTTTATTGAATGCTGACTGTGTGCTAAGCATTGTATTTTAATTCGTGTATGTTGCTTCTAAATGTGATGATTTGTTGTACACCCTGACCATGGGGCACTGAGGATGGTTTGTTATTAAACTGAAAGCGCTCTGCTAAATAAATCATTGTACCAAAATATAAAAAAGTCTTTTCTTGATAATTGTTTTTTCTCTGGTACACTCAGCTGACTTCACTCATTTAAATAATAATTTGCAACAAGTTTCAAAATTTTCTGAATAAACATGTTTTATAAATTCGTTTCATTATTATTAAAGTACAAATGAGAGAATCTGCTTTCAAATATGTTATCAGTTGTATTCATAACCGTAACAGTCGTTTGCAGCTTCAAGGTCGAACATTTCTATTTCTTTAACAGCCCGATCTATTAGCACAGTTTAAAGCTTAACAGAAGCAGTTGGCTCACTCTACCGATTTTTGTGTTACAACTTTCATCTCACTCATACACACTCATGGGAATCAACTTCCCGTTGCGCAGAAAGTTTGTTATTTATTACACACAGTTGTCAGATATTTTATTGTATCAATTGGATACGCCCCTAAGCGCGTGGGTTACAATTTTCGGTTGCGCAGTGGAAAATTTGAACCATGAACATCAAAGACGCCGACATCGAGTGAGCCAACTGCTTCTGTTAAGCTTTAAACTGTGCTATTAGCTAGTGGGATGGAAACAGAGCATATAGAGTCTACTATGATAAAGCCTACTCCAATTAGCCAATTTCATTCTAGTCTTTTTTCATCTAGAGGTTCCAATAATGGATGCAGTAATGTATTTCCGTGGTTTTCTTACTTCGCTCTGCTATGAATTCTTTGACAAAACCTACTTTTTGATCTTCGTGTTGAATTAGATTCAGCCGTAGATTATATATCGCCCGAATCTATGGATTCAGCAAATACAACGGTTTATATGCTATCGTGCTCAGTATTTTGAGCTCACTTATCTCTTTGTGTGATTGGTTTGCTCAAGCATAGAGCTCGATGTCATACATCCAGGTAGGCTTGATTATAGTTTTATAAAGAAAATTGTTTTTTTGTGCTTGGTTTCCTGCCAAATAACCAGTTTAAATATTTTATTTTTAAGTGGATTTGTTACCGATCATGATTTATACAGTGTGTTCAAAAAATAACATAATGACTTAATAACCGAATACTATCAATTGCGAACCACCTCCTCAGATAATTAGTCAAGATGGCGCCAGCTGACTACTTCTCGCAAGTGTGTAACCACACGAGCCAAATAGATGTTGTCGGAGGACGGAATCTTCAGTTCAGATTAGATACTCTGAACTAGAAGGCATTACGGCACTCTTGAAGAGACCCAAGAAGGTCGAAACCGGTTAGTGTCCTTGCGGTTGCGATCGATGTCGCGTTCTTCGAAGGGGATGTAATTCAATATATTCTGCGTGGTATTAGCCAGTAAAGTAGTTGTTTTTCTCTTCGAAGAACGGTCAGGTTAATATGTCGAAATTATTGAAATTTTGACTAAAACTTAGGTCCAGTAGAGAACCGAAAGTTATTTTTCCGGTTAGTGTCCTTGCGGTTGCGATCGATGTCGCGTTCTTCGAAGGGGATGTAATTCAATATATTCTGCGTGGTATTAGCCAGTAAAGTAGTTGTTTTTCTCTTCGAAGAACGGTCAGGTTAATATGTCGAAATTATTGAAATTTTGACTAAAACTTAGGTGCAGTAGAAAACCGAAAGTTATTTTTCATTTATTTGCATGCTCCTGGAAGTCATCTTAGCCATACTCTGATTTATATATTTTAAAGACAACTTTACTTCTCTATCAGGTAATCGACGCCTCAGCGTATTTAAATCGAACTTTCAAACACGCGCGTTTTTAACGTCCCTATGGTAACAACAACAACTGGAGAAACGTAAGTATCAATGACAACTTTTTTTTATTAGTTTTCAAATTTTATATATTCATTGTGAACCAATGTCTTATTTGGTTTTTTCTGCAAAATTTATTTATATATTCATATATACATTGTATCCTTTCAAATATAAATAAAGAAACTTTCTGATTATTGATCTGACAGCAGTACCTCGTAACGTCAAATAAAAATAAATACTATTTAGGATGGACTTTCACGAAACTTGGCTGGGCATTGAGGGCGGACTTTTATGAAATGAAACTTGGCTGGGCATCGAGGACGGACTTCCATTTTTTTTGTAATAATAATGTAATAATAATATTTTATGATTTCAAAGTGCACCAATAAAAAAAATAGCGAAAGTATTCGTGGATAACTGGTCTTTCAAACACTTGCTCTATTTCGAGCACTCCGGCTGTGCCGTCGTGCTCAAAAATCGCGCGTGTTTGAAAGACCTCTTTATCCACTTATACTTTAATATACTAATTCCTGTAGCAATTGAAACCTCTAGTGTTTTCGGTCATGAAGGTTTAAAATTCATTAAAGAAACCGGTAAAAAAATATCAGTAGAAACCAATGATTCAAGAGCAACTTTGTTCTTTATACAACAAATAAGTATTGCAATTCAAAGAGGAAACGCTTCATCTTTTCTCGGTACGTTTCCCCGTTCTAAGCCTATAGAAGAAGTTGTTATGAAACCTAATCATTAGAAACCTAATTCTTTTACCACTTTCAAATTTTCTCACAGTACAGTACAGGATACGAAGTTGCATACGGCGAATAGAAAGCGAGGCACGAGAAACAAGAGGGAAAATCCGTAATAATAGTTTTAACACAGAATAAAGAGACAAAAAAGACAATATGGATATAAGAAATTGGTTACAAAATTGTAAGTTAAATAATTTTCAGTAGAAAATTAAATTTTTAATTAAAACTTTAGAGTCATTTCACTAGAAATTGTCCAAAAATTTTAAAAATGGTTGCTCGACTAGCAACAAATAAAACAAAACTACCATGTAATGATAGCTTATAATGTAGATATGTTATATCCGATGTTAATTTTTATTCAAAATTATTTTTTTTCTTGTCGGCCGTTTTTGTATCGCAACGTCTGGAAAAAAATTAAATTGCAGCCCTTTACAAAATTGCTCTTTACTTTTTGCTCGTATCTTTGTGAAACAATTTTTATTAGCTTTGGCAAAAGATTTGGTGCATTTATATATTTTTCATTATTATGATGCTGACTTTTTGCCTTGTAATCTAATTATAACAAAAATTACAATCATGCACCGATTTTGACAGCTGATATCTTAAACGGGACTAAATATAAAAACTTGAAATTTTCGCATATTAAAGATCAAACAGCAGTTTATACGTGCTATTAATTTCATTTTGTGTTTTTAATCTAAAGAAAAAATATTAATATTAGATATAGTACTTGTATATCCACGGCACATTATAAGTTATCATTACGTGGTAGTTTTATTTTATACTAATTTTTATACTAGGGACTAAGAACAAGAATGATATTAGGTTATTATTTTTAGGTCAAAAATCTCTAAAACGGAAAAAAGTTCATGATGACAGTAGTGGATGTGGAAGCAATGATTGTGATGAAGATGAAAATAAAATAGTCGGAACATCAAAATCGGAATCTATTTTTGAAGGATGCTCAAGTAGTTCTTCAAACTACATGAAGCTGTCTCTGGAACTGGGACCTCTAACAAACTAAAGAACGCGATGGCTACCATGAAAATGACATTGGTCGTTATGTTAGTTGTGCCAATAACTTGCCTCCTGAAAAAAAGAAGGAATTGTTGACGAACCCTTGGGTTCCATCATCCAATTACGATTTTGCTTCTGATGCCATTCACTTGAGAAGAAAATTTAACCATCACTGGTTAGATCAATATAATCTTCATGGCTGGTGTACTCAAGTCGTTTGAAAGGTGCTCTATGTTTGTATTGTGTTTTATTTCCGCCAATAATTGCTACAGTTAAATGAGTTTTGAGGTCATTTATGGTAAGGCCTTACATGAAGTTTAAGGATGTACATGAAGATTGTAGAAAGCACGTTGGCAGCCATTACCACAAATCTTCAACAGCTGCTGCAAAAGCATTTCTTAAAAATGCTCCTGTTGAGGTCCAGTTGCAAATAGGGCACCATAATACGATTGCAGAAAATAAACAAATGTTGTCAGAAATTATTTCATGCATAATATTTTGTGGATTTCATGATTTGCTGCTTAGAGGAAAAGAAGGAAATGAGGTTTTCTTTGACCATTTAAATTTGAGGATTGACTCTGGTGATGAGAAGCTAAAGAGCCACTTGGATAAATGTCAAAAAAACGCAGTCTATACCTCACCAACAATTCAAAATGAGATCATACAATTATGCGGTGGAGTTTTCAAAGAAAAAATAATCGAAGACTGTAAACGGACAAAAGCTTATGCTAAAATGGCTGATGAAATAGCAGATATCGCTGGAAAAGAGCAGCTTTCTATTGGATTAAGGTTCTATGATGAATGCCAAAAAAATAATCAGGGAGGAATTTGTAAGCTACATTATGTTAAAATGTCAAGATACTTCTACAATCGCTAGCGCAATTCAAAGTTTTTAGAAGATAATAATTTTTCCGCCGATAATTGTGTGGGATTCGGATTTGACGGGTGTTCCACGGTGGCCGGCAAAGACAGTGGTGTACAGCCCATTGTCAAAAAAAATTACGCTAAATCTTTATTTTTCCATTGCTCCTGCCCTAGACCAAATTTTGTGGTCAATTATACTAGCAAGCTACCAGAAATAAGAAACACAATTGCAACGGTTAAAGACACAATAACCTTCTTTCGTGAATCGCCAGCCCGTAGAAAATTGGTTCCAACTCTTTCAAGGCTCTGTGAGATCAGATGGTGGGAAAAATATAAGACCATAAAAAAATTTTCAGAAAGCTTCACTGAAATTGTTAAAGCACTAGAAGGAAACTATGCGACAAGAAAATCTGCCTACCAATTGCACTGTGCAGTTACTAAACCAATATTCATCTTAGGCTTAAACATAATTCCAAGATACTCTACAATTTTGGAACCCGTTGTAAACGTTTTACAAGGTGAAAGTATGGATTTGGTTATGGTGAAGAAACATATTGATGATATTAGTGTTTTTAAATGAAACTCAAGGTCTCTAGTTAATTCCACAATATAATACAAGTTATTGAAAATTCTAAAAAATTGACAATTGTTTCGATAAATCAATATCATCGTCAGAATGACAGAAGTTACATTTCATTTTATGCCTACCTGATGTTTAGTAGTTAATTTTGGCTAGACCAAGAAGTAACCTAACTTGTGATTGGCTTAACATATGTTTATAGAAAAAAGAAGAAGATGTGATATTACAAATATTGAAGCTTAGATATTATTAGCCCTATGGTGATATCCTGGATATCATTTTTCCAATTAAGATCAGTATAACTGTGCAATGATATAGAAAACAAGGAAAACTATATCTGCTGATCTTTACAATTATCACTTAAGAAGACAGTTTATTAGTGGAGAATTCCCTAGATTTAACTGTTCATTGACAACTTCATATTGTGGGTTTCTTAAATGTCTTCTAATTTCCAGTTCTTCAAGGAAATCAAGTTCTTGTTTCTTTTCACAAATATGCAGTACTTCTAGTTCTGTGTTAGGTGTCAATGAATGATTGGTGTCAAGTAGATGTTTTGCGTAGAGGGATTTATCTGGTTGTTTTAATCTGTATGCCTGTAAGTGCTCACTGTATCGTACTTCAAAATTCCTAAGGGTCTGACCCAAATAGACAGCATTACATTCTGGACATTTGAGTTTATATATACCTGACTTCTTTAATAGTGGTATTTTTGTTTTTACATTTAACAATTTTGTACTAACGTTACTTTCTGTTTTAAAAGAAATTGTTGTATTCATTGCTGAAGATATTATCTTTGAAATATTATTAGAAATATTTCCTGCATATGTGATGGTTTTATAAGTTTTAATTTCATCAGCTTGTTTAGGATATATTAGTTGTAATGCCACTTTTTTCTCTTTTTTACTAATTAGCCTATTTATCATATCTAATGGATAACCGTTAGATGTTGCTATTTGTCTAATTGTATTAATCTCTCTATCAAAATTACATTTGTTCATAGGAACTGAAAAAGCTCTATGTATCATTGAATTATATGCCGCTAGTCTGTGTGAGACAGGGTGGTTAGAATTGAATGGAATTGTCACATCAGTCTGTGTTGGTTTCCGGTAAATTGAATAATCAAGTACATTATTAACTATTTGAATTTTTAAATCAAGAAAATTGATTGAGCTATTTTCTTCAATTTCTAATGTAAATTCAATTTTCGGGTGTAAATTATTGATGTGGTTGAAAAATACATCTAATTGTCGTTCACTACCCATAAAACAAGCTAATATGTCATCTACATATCTATACCAAAATAAAATATTTTTCTAAATATTACTTTCAAAGATCTTTCTTTCTAAATTGTCCATAAAAATGTTTGCTAAAATAGGTGATATAGGGCTTCCCATTGGTAAACCTTCATTTTGAATATATATCTTATTGTCAAAAGTGAAATAATTCTGATTAATGCATACATCAAATAAATTAAGTATATCTGATATTATTCCTGGATTAATATTTTTATCTTCTAGTAATTTTCATACAAGTATTAGACTAGAAGATAAAAATATTAATCCAGGAATAATATCAGATATACTTAATTTATTTGATGTATGCATTAATCAGAATTATTTCACTTTTGACAATAAGATATATATTCAAAATGAAGGTTTACCAATGGGAAGCTCTATATCGCCAATTTTGACAAACATTTTTATGGACAGTTTAGAAAGAAAAATCTTTGAAAGTAATATTTCAAAAAATGTTTTATTTTGGTATAGATATGTAGATGATATATTAGCTTGTTTTATGGGTAGTGAACGACAATTAGATATATTTTTCAACCACATTAATAATTTACACACAAAAAATTAAATTTACATTAGAAGTTGAAGAAAATAGTTCAATCAAATATAATATCTTTAGCAACAAATACAACGATTTCTTTTAAAACAGAAAGTAACATAAGTACAAAATTGTTAAATGTAAAATATCACCATTAAAGAAATCTGGTATATATAAACTTAAATGTCCAGAATGTAATGCTGTATATTTGGGTCAGACCCTTAGAAATTTTGAAATCCGATACAGTGAACACTTACGAGCATACAGATTAAAACAACCAGATAAATCCCACTACGCAAAACAACTACTTGACACCAATCATTCATTGACACCTAACACAGAACTAGAAGTGCTACATATTTGTGAAAAGAAACAAGAACTGGATTTCCTTGAAGAACTGGAAATTAGAAGACATTTAAGAAACCCACAATATGAAGTTGTCAATGAATAGTTAAATCTAGGGAGTTCTCCACTAATAAACTGTCTTCTTATAATTGTAAAGATCAGCAGATATAGTTTTCCTGGTTTTCTATATCATTGCACAGTTATACTGATCTTAATTGGAAAAATGATATCCAGGATATCGCCATAGGGCTAATAATGTCTAAGCTTCAATATTTGTAATATCGCATCTTCTTCTTTTCTCTATAAACATATATTAAGCCAATCACAAGTTAGGTTACTTCTTGGTCTAGCCAAAAATAACTACTAAACATCAGGTAGGCATAAAATGAAATGTAACTTCTGTCATTCTGACGATGATATTGATTTATCGAAACAATTGTCAATTTTTTAGAATTTTCAATAACTTTTATTATATTGTGGAATTAAATAGAGACCAAGAGTTTCATTTAAAAACACTAATAGTTTATGATGACTTGGCCTGCTTTCACTTTAACGAAAGTGACAAATATGATCAGAACCTTAGTAAGCGATTTTGCAGTATTCATGAAATTATCTTCCTGAATATCACTATATACTATACTATACTACTATAACCGACCATTATTTTCTTTGGTTTATCTCGAGCAACTTGCATTTTCAGATAATTCAATTCGACCATATGAACATTAATAATCAAAGACTAACTGCCTCGAGCTAAAAGCTCTCGGGAGTTATTCAGACTATTAATGTTCATATGGTCTCATCAAATTGTTTCGAAATATAGGGGTATGACTACATATTTGTGATAAGAAACAAGAACTCGATTTCCTTGAAGAATTGGAAATTAGAAGACATTTAAGAAACCCACAATATGAAGTCGTCAATGAACAGATAAATCTAGGGAGTTCTCCACTATTAAACTGTCTTCTTACGTGATAATTGTAAAGATCAGCAGATATAGTTTTCCTGGTTTTCTATATCATTGCACAGTTATACTGATCTTAATTGGAAAAATGATATCCAAGATATCACCATAGGGCTAATAATATCTAAGCTTCAATATTTGTAATATCACATCTTCTTCTTTTTTCTATTAACATATATTAAGTCAATCACAAGTTAGGTCACTTCTTGGTCTAGCCAAAAATAACTACTAAACATCAGGTAGGCATCAAATGAAATGTAACTTCTGTCATTCTGACTGAGGGTTGCAATTGAAATTGGTCCAAGTTATGTGCAGTTGTTCCCAAAATATAATCGAACGTTGTAATAGACATACGAAAATAAGAATGAAACTTTTCTGGATGCTGGCGTAATTGTTTATATGATGAAATTCACTACTTTTATTCATTTTATGTTATAGTGCAACTTCTCTGTTTATTTCCTAATAAATAACAAATTTTCAGGCAATAATTTTCTACTAAAAAAAAGTAAAACCAAAAAGTATAGAAAGTGGAATGACCTCCGTGAGATTGACGTGTGGCGAATCGTATTATTACAGACATAACTGAATTTAAAAAAAAAAATCAAGAATAAATGTTAAAATTATCAGTTCTTGAATTTTTTAATGTATTTCCGTATTATTCACAAAGATAAAGAAACTTTCGAATTAAATAAGACAATGCTTTTATATTCATGTTTACGTTTGGAAGTCTTTACACTTTCTATACTTTTTGGTTTTACTGTAGTAATAAATCCATGTCTCGTTTTGAAACATATCAGGTCTGTGTTTTGAACGCGCCACTGTGTTATTGCTGCTATTTTATCACCGCAACTCTCGGTCACCGCTATCCTCTCTGCTGTCATCACCTCCAGCTCGCCACTGCACTATGTTCTGTTAGCCTTACTTACGGGCACTAGCAATATAGGAGTATTAAATATACGGATTTGACGATGAAAATTTCAAAAGCTACCAAACATTGACGTAACCTGACCAGATCCAGAGACCTTAAGTGGAAAAAAATAATCTCTTTCGCCACAACCATGCACCTCAATTTTCCCCAGACTTTCCCCGAGTCCAATATATAAGAACGGATGAAATTGTATTGCAAGGTTCAGAGACTAAAATTAACTAAATCACTTTTAATATCACAGACTATATAGTTTATTTAAATTTTCTATTTATAAAAATATATATATTGTAAATTCATAAATAATTTGTTGCGTTACTTCTTCTATAGGTTATTCAGGTACCAATAAAGTACTCTGTCTTCAAATCGATATTATTGTCTGATTTTGGAAGTTTTTGAAACCCTTTGATTTTGTACTGTTACCTGTTACGGTTCAGAGGATCTGGAAAAAAAAATAACTGAGATTTAGATTGAGAATAGAAGCAAGGGCAAAAATCCAAACGAGAACTAGAAAATTTTATAAATTGAAATTATTTATAAACTGTAGTAAAGTAAATATTTTTATTTAGATTTTCAAAAATAACAAATCTCATTTATTCAAAAGCATTCATTCTTATACAATATTTTCTTTTAACATTTATTGCCATTTTACAATCTACTTCATCACAAGAGTATTTAGTAAAAGATTTGGGCGTTTTCGAGCTAGGAAGTGAGATGCCCATTAGCATTTTCACTTATAGTGCACTAAGCATTGTAAGTGTTGTTGGAGAAGGTCTTCAGGCCAGTTTTTATTAAATTTTCCGTTAATTGGTCCGTTCCTGTATAAATTTTCTATTAGGTCGTTTGGGTGACCAGTCAGTCGCATCTGTTAATTAGTGGAAACTGTTATTAAATCTATGACATAAGACATTTGAAGGTCATCATGGAGAGTTTGGTTGCTAATATACCATAGAGTATGTACAATGTATCGCAGTGTTTTCGAGTGAAATCTTTGTAATGTGATAGCCCGTCTAAGCGCCCCAAGACTCCTGCAACCCAAGAACTCCAGCCACATGGGAAATCAGTAAGGAGTGAACATCGAGCTGGTGTGAGTCACCGAAAAGCAGACTCCCTGTTCAGACGGCCGTGTCCAACAGACTGCTCCCACTGCAACAAGGCGGAATCTAGGGAAGCTGCAGTTTCAAGAACTACTGTACTTAACGAAGAATGGTCACCCAACAGGATCAGAGAAGATCAGGAGAATGATCCTCACCTGAAGAAGATTCGGCAATGGAAGGAAGAAAATCAGCGACCTACCTGGCAAGAAGTTTCAAGATTTTCACCATCACTCAAGGCATATTGGGCTCAGTGGGACTCCTGGAACAAGGGCTGTTGAAGAGTCCTTGAAAACGATGATGGTTCCGATATGAGGAGACAGCTAGTTATCCCTAGAACGAGAGTAGCTGATGTACTAGAGAAGTTACACGACAGTCCATCGGGAGGCCATCTGGGAGTGAAGAAAACCCTTCAGCGAGTCCGTGAAAGGTTTTATTGGATGAACAGCTCCGACGATCTGAAGGACTGGTGTAAGAAATGTACGACTTGTGCTACGAGTAATGGATCACATCGCAAGAGAAAGGTATCTATGAAACGTATAATGTTGGAAGCCTTCTCGAAAGGATTGCTTTAGATATCGCTGAACTATTTCCGACGACAGAAAGTGGTGGCAAATACATACTGGTTGTAATGGATTGTTTTAAAAAGTGGATGAAAATTTATGCTATTCCGAACCAAGAGGCCACAACTGTCGCGGATGTATTGGTGAAAGAATTTATCAGCCGATATGGAGTGCCCTTGGAAGTCCACAACGACCAGGGAAGAAATTTCGAAAGCATCCATTCCAGGAAATTTGCGACAAGCTGGGAATGAAGAAGACCAGGACAACAGCATTACATCCACAGTCAGATGGAATTCTCGAGAGAATGAACAGGAGACAGGACGATATTCATGAATTAGTTCGAACAAATCTTCAAGTTGCCAGCGACAGAATGAAAAGTCGGTACGACACGCCGGCCACAGTAGGCGATTTTAAAGAAGGGGATAAAGTATGGTTACACAACCCGACGAGGAGAAAAGGATTTTCTCTAAAATTACAAAAATCCTGGGAAGGTCGATACTTAATCAAGAAAAGGATCAATGATCTTATATATAGCATAAGCAAGATCCCCAACGGAAAACCAAAGGTTGTTCACCAAAACGGACTAGCGCCATTCGAAGGAGACCATGATCTAGAGAAAGGAGTAAACCATATTCGACATGTGTCTGACCGTAACTTCGATGAATTTATGGGCGCGTATGGAGGTACCGGGAAAACTAAATATGGAGTCACTTCAGAACAACGACAAGATTTGTTCCCCATCCCGGAAGATTATTCACTGGCATACAACATCCCTGCCCGTATCAAGAACGCACAAGGGTTGGCAACCGTCTTTCGAAAGAAGTTCGGGCAATTAGAAAAACTTGAAGACATTATTCCAACACCTGGCAAGACATTGAGACTGAAACACACTTCGCGGTACGTCTTGTACGTGGTAACTAAAAAAAAATGTCAAGATCGATCTACCTACCGCGATGCGTGGGAAGCACTTCAAAACCTCCGAGACCATGTGTTGGAATCCTGTGTGAAGAAACTGGCTATGCCTAAGATAGCGAGTAACCAGTTGGATTGGCGAGTCATCAGAAAAATGGTAGAGGAGATCTTCCAAGATACCAGTGTCCAAATATTAATTTGCAGCTACAATCCCCGTTATCAGTATCCGATGAAGACGGTGCCCTGTTATTTCAATAAGATCGGAAAGTGTAGAAATGGGGCCAGTTGCCGATTTTAACATCCATTCTCGGCTACACAAAAGTTCCAGGAGGAACTTCCATTTAAGGAGGGGGTAATGTTACGAAACAGCGCACTGGTGTAGTCCCTGAATCCGACTCTGTCTAAGCCATGTATGAAAGTTAAAATTTTAACGGACGCGCAGGGGTTTCTTAGAACTGTTTACGATTTTTTGTGACTATCTTATCTAGACATTGTTTTTGTGACCAGTCTTATCTAGAAAATTCCAGAAAGCCAATTGTTTTTGTGTTAGCCGCAATCTAGAATCCTCTAGTAAAAAAGGAACTAATATATAAAGGACCGACCAGCGGAAGAAGTCAGTCAGTCAGATCTCGTGAAATAAACAAATGAACAAGTAAATAGTAGTGAAGTGTTTATATAAATTAGTTCAAGTGCATATATTATGTATATAATATAAATTAGTGAATAGTTTAGTGAATAAATAAACTAAGTAAGTGAACCTACCGTGTGTATGAATTTATCCCACCCGTCAAGATAAACCGTTTTAAATAAATAAGAAAAACATTACAATAATTTGATTTTAGTCCAATTATAGGCAATCCCATCAAAACATTGTGCTCAGAATATGCAACCAATTACACGCTTGTGCAATTATTTTGCTCACTTGTAATGACAGTTATTTACTTTGTTCACTTGTGAAGGAAGTTATTTACTTAACGCACTTGTGATTCAATATATGCTATTTTGCTCACTATTCTCAGTTGAATAATAATGTATTTTGCTCCCTATTTTGGAAAAATACTATATACTTCCTGGTGCTTATGAAATGTGTATGATGGAGATGGAAAATACATAATAGTTTTTCAAACTAGATTTTGACTGCAATCCCAAATGGGATAGTGTGAATTGACTAAAAACTAAGAAGTTGACTAAGGTGCCATTCTCCGGTGATATATAGCCATAAAAGATGTATTTTCATCAGAAAACGTTCAATTTGGTTTTAAAAACTGTTATTCTTAAGCTGGCAGAGATTCACGTCGAAATTCCTATCTCTACCCAAGATAACCTACCTAGTTTTCCATATTTTAAACAAAACTGTTGATTATCCTCATAATAATTAAATCAATGATTAGAATAAATGTCATTCATGGTGGAATGTGATACAAACGTTCAAGGCTACAATATTAGATAATAAATACAACCTTTACTTTCTTATATAATCATTGGCGTATCAAACGAATATTTTCCAGACTATTTTTTTAAGAAAAAAATATTTGGTTTGTTATGTGAATGATATCAACATAGTCTATTAAGATGAATAACCACATCTGAAAAGAAAATGAGAAAACAAAATATCTACAAATAAGATGAATACATCTACTTGTGCTCTGGATAAAACAGTTCCTTTAAATAATTGTTATATTCTTAAACTCTTCATAGATTTAGTGTATCACTGACTTCACGTTGTAGGACCTCTGTAGTCATCTAACCATTTTGCAATGTTAATGGTAATAACTAGAGCTGGGAGAAAATGCAACGTGCATTTTTTTGCATCTTTTGCATTTCTATATACTTTTTCCCACAAAATGCATTTTTTTAAAGATTTGATCATTTTTTGCATTTATTGCCTATTATTTTTAAATCCTATTGAACTGAAAGTTTTCATTATGGAATCTTTAAATCTGTTTGGGTTTGGAACTACCTGCTACCCCAAAATTGAAAGAACTTTAAAGAGTAGGTACCTACTTTATTGAAAGGGTCTTACTATATTGATTATTTTATTACTTTATTCTTAAAATGGGAAATACCAAATACCATAAACAAGTAACTGTAACGGGGGATTTCCAAAACATAGCAGCCGGAGCGGCCTCCCCCGGTAAATATTAGGTAAACCTTTAATTGAGCAGTATCTTCCAACGAAAGCATTACGATTAGTGAACAGTGAACCTATTGTACTTTCTTTTAATCAGGATACAATATACAAGTGTTTGAGTCGAAATGCCTAAAAAGACATTTAATGATATGTGGATAAAGTGTCACCGAGAACTTACTTGGGATGGAAACCACCTTTTTTGTACAGTGTGTTCAAAAATTGTGTTTGTTACATATTGCTATTGGCTTTGAACTATGTTTTATCTAAAAGTATAAGTATTCATGTATTCAAGATATAGGTAACATATTATTTTTTTTTATTTTTTTCATTTTACTTAATCACAGCTTATTTTTTAACAAATTGTAACCGGATGTTACTATTTTGTTGTTTATTTAATGAGTTTTGAGGGTTTTCATCGATTTTATAAACTTCTCGTTTATAATAAAGGCGTTTAATGATACTTCACCAGATCATAAAATCATAAAACTGTTAAACCAATTTTAAGAGATAATTATAAAACAAAAGGGTGAATGATATGGTCGGACGTGATTGACACGTTCTTTGTGCCTACCAAGTAAAAAAAGTGTCCTTCTAAAAACATACGGGGTGTCGAATTATTTTAATTAGTAATTATTAAATCCCGCTCCCACTCCCTACCATAGTAAAATAATGAAATAATAGTATTATTCAACATTATAATATACATCATTTCTTGCATTTTTTTCTAAAATCCTTGCATTTTTTCTGAATTTGTGATGCATACTTTGTTTTTCTCTTGCAATAATCTCAAAATTTCAGACTTGTGATAAATAATTTACGTAGTGGAGTCGATGCGTGTGCTTAGAGTTTTGCTCCGCAGTTTATTCCTATTACTAGTGATTTACCAAGTTAGAATTATATCAGTGTTACAAAAACCGACGTATTTATTGAACATTTTTAATTATATTTAATCGAGTTTTTGTCATTGCGCCGATTAATTGTTTTTATTTTTTCGTTTCTTCTTCGTTAAATAAACTAATAATAGCCAACTCATCAACAGACTTTCGATAAATTCAGTTTTTGCCTGCCCCTCATTACCAGAGGCGTAGGCAACATCTCATTATGGATTTATTGCTGAACACTAAAATAAAACCATAAAATTGTAATTAACTAAGCCAACCTAACAATTTGCTTTTGAGTACAAGGGCAAGAATAAATCAAACAGTTTTTCCTCAACCCACAAAAATCAAAATGTCGCACAATTTGAATATCAACAACCCAACGACTAGCAACAGTTATGTACCATGAAAGCGATGCGTTTATCGCCCTCTCGTCTCGGCCGTCACCCCCCTGAGGAGGTGATTGCCGAGGCACGGAGGCGAATGGCATAAGGCCATGACCGTCCAACATCCAGCGAGACCACTGCCAAGAGAACCCATCCCAATCGCCGCACTTCAAAAACAAGCCGAAAAAGAAGACCCTGCCTTGCTTTGTGGTTCAAAACAAGGGAGTTAAGCTGAAATAAATTCAAAACCAAAATTATTAATTCCAAAGTAAAATAAAAATTTCAATTGTGAACGCATGTCCACTGTACATCTTTTAATGGAAAAATAGTTGTGTGTTTGTGTGGTCGGTGTTAGTGTTGTTGCACTGGAGGAATCCAAGTCTCGTCGTCCATGATCATTTGATCTCCCCATTCGTTTAGCCATTTAATCATTTGTGTATAATTTAGGTCCAAGTTTGTGGGGGGGTATTGTTTCCCCACAAGTCTTAGCCTATTTATTAGTTTATGTCTAGCTTGAATTCTATTGGGTAAAGTGCAATTATTCATGATGTGGTTCTGGTCTTCGATGACCTTGCATTCCTTACATTTACCATCTGTGTCCCTTAGTTTAAACCTTAGGTAATAGTGTGCCATGTGTCCGTGTCCCGCGATCAGTTGTGTCGTTTTCCAATTAACCCTTCAACAGCTAGCGTTACCATATGGTAACGCTTACAAGGTTGTACATCAAGCGCCACCAATATTCTTGAGGTTAGTAATTTGAACTGTGTGAGAGGGGATCCTTACTATATACGTATCGCTACTCGTTAGTACTTATTCAACGTTCGCAGCGGCTTGTTGTGCGTATCGAGCGATCGTTAAAAACGACTTTGTTTGCAAATCATGGATTATGGCGACCTTCGATTACAGTAAGTAACTATTCAAACTCCTCCGTTTACTTTTATTTGTTTATAATACGTACAAATTATAGGTAAAAGTGTATTATATAGGATGGCCAATAATAATGTGTGCTAGTTTATTTTCAAATAATTAGTTAGGTTCGTTTTTTTCGCCTGTTACCATATGGTAACGCTAGCTGTTTATGGGAGTCAATTAAAAGATTGCGTGATTTTTTTCCAGGAGAGGTTTTACCTTGGAAGAAGCTCTGCAAATGGTGTATGAAGATGACTTAGATGTTCAAGATATATTTATAGAACCTTCGGAGGCAAACGTTTTGACCGATGAAGATTCAGGCAACGAAGAGGAAGGGGGTTTAGTCGATAATCTTAGTGGTCAACAATTATTAGCTGGAGCAGAACTAAGAGTGGACCAAGCTATAAATGAAGAGCCAGAAGAGCCTGTTCAAGATAATGAAGGTCCGTATACCAGACCAGGACAGGAAAAAATCACTTGGATAAAGAAGGGCGATATAATTCCGGATAAAAAAGCTTTTCCCGAACCTGATTACTCCAGATTTGAAAATCTAACAGATGTAGAAATTTTTGAGCAGTTTATTGATCAAGAAACTGTTGACTTACTTGTTGAGCAGTCTATAAAATATGCTATCTTTTTAAATCATTCAGATCCTAAAATCACTTCTGGGGAGATGAAATGTGCCATCGCCATCATTATTCTAAGTGGTTATCATGAATTGCCTGGAAAAGACATGTACTGGAGTACAGAAAAGGACTTGAACGTATCCATTGTGTCAGATGCCATACGAAGAGATCGGTTTTGGCAGATTCTAAAATATCTACACTGTGCTGTTAACACGAAACCTAATAACAATGACAAAATGTGGAAATTACGACCTCTCATGGATAAACTACGAGCAAATTTTATTATAAAATTTGATGAATCCATGGTAAAATATTTTGGAAGACATCCCAGCAAACAATTCATACGAGGAAAACCAATCCGATTCGGCTACAACGTATGGTGTTTGAATGCTTTGTCGGGGTATCTTGTAAATTTCGATGTATACCAAGGGAACAATCCTAGGGGAAATACTTTCTATGAAAATGGATTCGTGAAATGTGCAGCACCTCTTATCAACATGAAGCACCTCTTATCAACATGATTGACGACTTTTCCCCTGATGTGTCCAAACTTCCATTTCGATTTTATTTTGATAACCTTTTTACTGATTTCAATATTTTACGTTACCTGAAACAACGCGGCTTTGATGGAGCGGGAACAATCCGTGACAACCGTATCCCGAAAAGCTGTCCTTTACCTGCGAAAAATATGTTATCTAAATCTAATTCTTAGAAAAGGGGTGATTACGTATCAGCTATTGATAAAGAAGATGGAATCATTGTTGTGAAGTGGCTGGATAATAATGTTGTTAGCGTAGCCTCTACCTGTCATGGAGTAAATCCCACTTCTTTAGTGAAAAGATTCTCTCAGAAAGAAAAAAAATTATACAGGTATCGCGTCCATCGCTTATAACCGAACACAACCGCTTTATGGGAGGAACCGACCTGATAGATGAAAATATTTCAAGATATCGTATATCCTTCAGAAGGAAAAAGTGGTGGTGGCCCATTTTTACTTGGTTGCTGGACACAAGTGTAGTAAATGCATGGTCTGTTAGGCGAAAATGCAGAAGCAAACCACCAATAAGTCAGCTAAATTACATTTTGCATTATCTTGAGAAATACAAAACAGTTTCAAAAGGATCAGGAAGGCCATCTACATCTAAAAACGGCGTTACTCTAAACCGGGTGTCTGATGATATTAGATATGACCAGGTTGACCATTTATTAGTTCCAACTAGGGATAAAAAAAGAAAACGTTGTGCCGGTGAAGGTTGCTCCTCAAGCATCCGAACAATGTGTTGTAAATGTAATGTTGGTATATGTAGACTGTAACTATATTTTTCACACTAAATAAACATTTTTGACAGTTTGCAACAGATATTTGAATTTCTATTATTTTGTACATCACGAACGGCTAATGTTACCATGTGGTAACGGCACATATCGCAAAATAAATAAAAAAAATATTAAAAAGTTATTGAAAGAGCCTAACTTAATCATAATCATCAGGAATTATAACCTGGCACAGCATATTTCTAGGAAAAAAATTCCGCCGTTGAAGGGTTAAGGAGGGGTTTTGATTTCCCTACTGTTTTAATAATTGGGTAAGTTTTCCTATCGGTGTTTGAGGTGTCCCATTTGTGTTGCCATGTTTCCAGTTTAAGTGTTTCTTTTTGTTTCGCTATGTCTTATTTGGTGAAGTGTGTTAGTGTGCTGTCAGGGTGAGTGTGTGCGTGTTTAACAAGTTTGTCGGCTGTTTTCATGCCAAGGTTGTTTCTGTCTGTTCTATTTACATTGTATAGGATTTCGTGTTGTAATAGTATTTCTAGGGTCTTTTTTATTGTTATGGTCGTCTTGTCTGTGTTTGTGTTGTTGGCAAGTTGTTGGGTGAGTGATGTAGAGTCGACGTTGAAGTTAATGTATTTGTAAGTGTATGATTCTACGTTGTTTATGATTATGTCTGTCGCTTTCATTAGCGCAATGGTCTCCAGTTTGTTTATGTCGACTGAGGTGTGTATTTTGTATTTGTAGTGCTCTGGTAAGTTCTGTTTGTGTATGTAAATGCCTATGGTTTTGTCTGCGTCTTTTATACTCGCGTCTGTGTAGATCTGTACGTCGGGTGTGCGGTCGATGTGTTTTGTGGTGATTGATCTTGCAGTAGGGTGTGGTAGGTCTTTTGTGCATGTGCGTAGGTTCTGTAGTGCTTGTCTATTGTCATTGTATGTTCTGTATGTTGTCCATGCGTCTACGTCCAGCGGTGTTACCCCCGCCAGTACATGGAGCGCAGAAGTGAGTGCGGTTCTGTAGGCCTTAGTGATGGCTAGCAGGAAGGGTCTCTCCGCTGCGGCTACCTGCTTGGCGATTCGAGTGTCATATGCGCGCTTCCCCCAAATCTCCGCGCCATATAAAAGCATCGGCTTCACCGCCTTAACTTATATCTCCCTAAATGTATTTGGTTTGCGTTCCCAGTCACGACCGGCTATGATGAAGAGTTTGTGCCCTATATCTGCCGATTTTTGGCGGTTTTGTTTGACGTGTTCTAACCATAGCTGGCTTGTGTCGATAGTTAGTCCGAGGTATGTAATGTTGTCGTGGAATAGTATGTAGGCGTCATGTATCATTAGTCTGGGTGGTCGTGTTTGTTTGTGTGGTATGAACATGGCTACCGTTTTTGTGTTATTGTAGGACAGTTTGTTTTTCCTAGCCCAGTGCTCGCACGCCGACCGAACAGCCGTCCACTTTTGCTCGATGGTCTTGAGCGAGGTTTCTGATAGCAGTACTATTGGGTCGTCGGCGAACGCCTGGATCAGGTCATTGTCGTCAGTCTGTCCTGTGTCATGTTCTTAAACCAGCTTTCCATTAGGAGAAGCCAGAGAATGGGTCCAAAGCTCGACCCTTGTGGGCAGCCACGTTCTGTTGTGTCTTCTGTCTGTATTTGTCTGTTGTGTAGAAAGTCTTTGCACAGTGTCATTATGTTGTTTGGTGTGTTTGCTGTGTGTAATGCGTGCATTATAGCAGGTATCCAAGCCGAGTTAAATGCGTTCTGCAGATCAAGTGTTATTACTACCGAATGTAGTTTTCTGGTTTTGTTTAGTGTGATTGTGTTTGTGACTTGTGTGATTGCGTCTATAGTGGAGTGTCCCTGTCTAAAGCCATACTGATTCAAGGAAGTATGCTAGACGTTTTGACAGCATTTTATCAAGAACTTTACCGAGAGCCGGGAGAAGGCAGATCGGCCGTTTGCCCCCATCCTTTTTCGGTAGCCACACCATATCCGCCCTCTTCCACCCCTCGGGAAAGCTTACTGTTTGCAAGCAGTGATTATATAAAGTAGTCAGCAATTGTGGGTGTTCGCCATGTATAATATGCAGTAAGTCTTTGCTGATGCCGTCGTTCGTTGTGGTTTTTTTGTGTTTCATTGTGTTTACTGTCATTGTGATTTCGTCTAGGGTGAATGTGTGGTCGTCGTGTCCTCCGCTTATGTCGTTGGTGTGTCGTCTGAGTTTTGTGTATTCGTCTGTGTCATTGTGTATGTCGTCTTTGGGAAAGTATTTGTTCTGTAAATATTGTATAGTGTCTGTCCTGTCTATTGTCCAGTTCGCGTCGTCTTTTTTAAGTGTTGTGAGGGTGTTTTGTGGTTTTTGTTTGTTCCTTATAATGGTGTACGCTGTGTCCCAGGGGTTGTCTGGGTCGTTTATTGTGAGGAAAGTCCTAATTGCGTTCTGTTTTGTGTGCTTGATAAGGTTTTTGTATTTTCGTCTTTGTGTGACGTATTCCTCCTCTGCTCTCATTCTCCTCAGTTGATCGTGTTCTCTCTGGAATTTCTTCTTCAGTGTGTATTATCTGTGTGTTTAAGTTTTCGTTCCACCAAATTTGGTTCGTCTTGTTGTGTTTATGTTTTGTGTGTTTAGACTTAGTCATGAGTTCTGTGATTTTGTCTGTAAGGTCTTGTACCTGTCGGCCTGAAGCTCCCACAGCAGGCCATAGTTTTTGCTTTACCAGTTCCCTTAACGTTCCTGTGTTTATGTCAGTCAGGTCAATCCAACTTCTGCCCCTGTTGGAGAGAAAAGTTGGTGGGCTGTCATGTGTGTTGTGTAAGTAGATGTTGTTTTGTGTCGTCCAGTCCATTATGTCTTGTCCCCTGTCGTCGTGTTTGGCGTTTAAGTCACCTGCCATGAGTGCCTTAGAGTGATGTTCAATGTATTGTTTGTGTGTGTTGAGTCTTACGTTAGTGTTACCCCCGGGTTCGTCGTAAATGTTGGTTATTGTTATTTTGTCTTTGCCCATGTCTAAGTGTATTGTCGTTGTGTTTGTGTCTGATCTTTGTCTAATGAGTGTGATTTTGTGTGCGTGCTTGTTACTGACGAGGATGGGAGCTTCGGAGTAACCGTCGTGTGAGATGAGCGTATAAAGTTTAGATTGTCCCAAGTTTCTCCCTGGTTCCTGCAGGAGTGCAATGTCGATGTGTTCCGATGTTAGTTTGTAGGTGAGTTGGTCGGTAGCTTGGATTCCTCTTCCTGCGTTGAATTGTATAATTAAGTACATAGTTGTGTTGGTGTTTGTTGTGTAAGTGTAGTATTAGCTGATGGACGAGTGGTGTGTGTGTGTGAGTTGTTTATTTGTATGTAAGTGTTTACTTTTGTGTTGGTGCGTTGTGTTGTTTGTGTTGTAACTTAGTGTGGTGTTGTTTGTTTAGTGAGTTTGTGTACTGTCTGGTTTATTTGTAAATTGTCTGTCTCCTGGGCTCTTCTAGTTTTCTTTTGTAAATTGGACATCTAGTGTTTCTGGCTTGATGGCCCCTTGGTTGTAGTCTTAGGGTTTCGCAATTTACGCAATTAAATTCTTGCGAAGTGCATGAGTTGCCGTCGTGGTTTTACCCGCATTTGTACCAGGTGGTCCGTTGTTCTTTGCAGAATTTCGCCACGTGTCCATATCTGCAACACCTGAAGCATAGGGCTACCGATAAATGTTCTGCATATATTTTAGTGAGGTCGTAGTAGATATATCCTTTTTTGAGTATTTCTTTGGTTAGTTCTACAGGCCCCTGTATTATTAAATTTACTTTCCACACGGGTTCCTGCATGGTCGTCCAGTGAGAATTTTTATTTCGTCGATTTGCTTATCAAATGTTCCGCCTAGTTCTTCGTTTTCGCATTTGAGCCCTTCGATAACGTCCTGTAATGTTACTTCTTTTGGCATCCCTGTTAGCATTATTGTCGGCGTGTTTATTTTTGTGGCATCTTTTATATTAAGGTTTTGTGAATTTTGCGTTTTACTTAATATTTCCTTATCCTTTTCTTTGGATTCGGTAGTCACGATTATTGATGTCCGTGTTCTTCTGATGTTCAGTTCAGTTATGTATCAGCCGTTAAGTCAGTCCTATACCGTTTATCTTAGTAGGTGAATTTAGTGCTCACAACACAATGTGGGGTTCAGAACGTAAGTTTGGCCGTGGCAAAATGATGGAAACCGTAATTACCAATAGTAACATTAATCTACTAAATACAGGCAGCAGCACATATTTTCATGTACAATCCGGATCCTTCTCCTCAATAGACCTCAGCATTTCAGATTCAGGAACAGCACCCTTACTAACATGGCACACCTTTGATAGCCTTTACGATAGCAATCACTTTCCTATCCTAATTTCAGGCAAAGAACCAAAACAAGTAACATTAAAGGAAGGTGGAAAATCGCAAAAGCAAACTGGAAACTTTACAGCCAAACACTAAAGGAAAATACAGACAATATCAATTATTCGAATGATGTAAGCGAAGCTGTTGACCAATTAACTAACTCCATCATTTCTGCAGCCAATAAATGTATAGTAAAGTACTCCGTCAACCCTCCAAAACGAACCGTTCCCTGGTGGAATGAATCTTGTAACAATACAGTGAAGGAGTGCAAAAAGGCGCTTAATAAATACCGAAGAACCAGAAATGATTCAGACTTGATAATCCTCAAAATAATGAGAGCGATATCCAAAAGGGTATTTAAACAAAGTAAACAAGAGTAGTGGAATAAATACACAAGCACTATAATCAATGAAATCTCCCCTTCTCAAATCTGGACCAAGATAAGACAGATGAAAGGGAAAAACACCAGTTTTAAAATACCTGGCTCCACGAGGGTGGAGTAATTACCAATGACCAACAAATTGCTAATATTCTTGCCCAACGCTTTCTAAATAAAACCAAATCCAACATCCAAACTCAACAAATAACTCACATCCGGAATAAATCCCTTACAACTGTCACCCACTCAATATTCTTTTCACCTTTTCCGAATTAAATTCAGTCCTACCTTCACTGAAGAACACAGCTCCAGTACTGGACGATATCCCATGACCTTTCTAAAACAACTACATTCAGCAACAAAACCTAAATTGCTCGAACTTATTAACAACATATGGTGCAGCCAACAATTTCCGGCTCAATGGAGAGAATCAATTATTATACCAATCAATCGAATACTAATTTTCCAAACTTCTTTAGGCCAATCTCTCTTACCACTTGTCCACTGTGTAAAATTCAACCTATCATCTACAGAGTAGGCAAGTTTTAGATCAAACAGATGCACATTGGATAATCTGGTTACTCTACACACATATATCTCACAAGCCATTGAAAGTAAAATAGATATAATCGCCGGCAGTTTAGATTTTGACAGCGCCTTCGACACAATCCGAAAAACTTCCATTTTTAAGATATTCACAGACTTTAACCCAAGTGGAGTTATTCTCTCCTTTCTACAAACTTCTTAACCAACAGATCTTTCAAAGTCGTTACAAATGGGCAAAAGTCTACTTCGCACGCGGAAAATGGAGTACCACAAGGCTCGGTTCTTAGCTCCACTCTATTTCTGATGAGTATCAACGATATCTGCTCCTCATTAATTCCGCCTGACAAATATGTACTATATGCCGACGACCTCATTCTCTACTGCCAAAGTAAAGTCACTACTAGTACTTGTACTTTACTTCAGAAGGCTCTAGATAACATCCACAATTGGTCTCTCAAATCTGGTTCCCACTTTTCAACAACCAAATCCAAACTAATACAGTTCAGCAAAAGACTCAATCCTGTTCCTCCACAACTAAAACTCAATGGCAACATGCTACACATGGTTGATCAACATAAATTCCTAGGAATAATATTTGACAAAAAGATCACATGGAGGCAACATATTCAAGAAATTAAAGCCAATTGTTTAAATAGGATAACAACTTAAAATCATTAGCACATCACCAATGGGGAGCAGAAGAGGAAACACTAATAAGGATTTACAGATCACTGGTCCGCTCCAAACTAGATTATGGAAGTATCCTTTATATGAGCGCCTGCAAATCGTATCTCAAATCTCTTGACACTATCCAAACCTCAGCATTACGAATATGTCTAGGCGCTTTTAGATCCAGTCCATTGAAAGCATCTACATTGAATCTTCTGAACAACCTCTTTTTTCATACGACGAGAATGCCAACCATTATCCTATTTTTCCAGAATATCCGCCTTCCCACAAAACCAAGTGTTTAAATTAATTGATTCTATAAAACCAGCTCCTGAAAACAAACCCAAAACATCGCTCTCATCTCCACAACTGATATACCCTATTTTAAGAAACATTAATCTTAGAGATACAACTCCCATAAAACTTTCTAATACTCCTCCATCGACCAAAAAACCGCCACTATTGAATACAAGCCTGAGCAACTAGAACAAGTGCGAAACGCGTAACATAGTCCTTAGACAAAAATTCAGAGAGCTGATAAATCACCAGCCGTTCGACAAAATCCTATACACTATTGCCTACAAAGTCAATGGTACCGGATGTGCTGTTACTACAGTAGATATACCAATAGCAACATACAAATTTCCTGGTGCATGTAGTATACATACATCCGCACTATATGGAATACTACAAGCCTTGAGGACTCCAGTACAGATTAACAGCAAACTTGCTATATGTACAGACTCCATTTCATCAATATACTCCATCAAACACAACATCCCTTAGTCCATGATATTCTCGACACCTGCCACCACCATCGCACTATAGCTATCGCTGTGAATATCATCTGGATCCCTTCTCACGTAGGAATCACAAGTAACGAACGTGCAGACCAAACTTGTTTATCCGACTTGCCAGTAGGGCAAATTCAGCTTCATCAAGATTTAAAATCAGCAGCTCGACATATGATGACTCAAACATGGCAAACACATTGGAATACAGGTAACACAAAACTCCGTACAATACAACCAACAGTTACCGCCCAGAAGATGCCTCCCATGATAAGAAAAGACAAAACAGTTATAAGAAGACTCAGAATAGGTCACTCCCGGCTCACCCATGGTTACCTGATGTCTACAGAGAATCCCCCTATCTGTGAATCCTGTGATAATGTAAGACTTACAATACAGTATATACTTACAGATTACAAACACTACAGCCCAACTCGTCGATAACACAAGCTCAGCGGAACTCTCAAAAACATTCTCGGACTACCTAACCAGTTTAGTGCTGTGATTTAGTTCCTCAAATAGTGTCAACTGTTTAATCTAATTTGATTTCTCTTTGAAATTAAATGTATCACAGATCCCGTGTCAGTGGCCGCTGGATGCCGAGACACGTTAATTTTAATAATAAAAAAAATTACGTAGAAGTTGTTATAGTATTGTTTAATTACTAATCTTGATGTAGTGAGAAAAAACAGTAGTTTTAAAAACAAAAAATATGAAGTAGAAGTGAGTAAAATCGTTGTACAAAGATATAGGTTAACATATAGGTAAATAAATTAACAGAGATAAGCGGGCAAACCTCGATTGAATATTTTGCGGCGTTGCCAGACTGTGTCAAAAGTAGAGGTTTCAAATACTGGATAAAAGCGAATTCTCCCAACCGTCGAGGCAGAATAGCTTTTTACGCTAGTAAATATAAATATGAATAAACTAACCAAAAAAATGGAGAAAAAACGTAGAAAAAATACAAAGTATGTTAGAAATTCTAAATAAAAATATAGAAATGATGGACAAGAAATTAGAGCAAGTAATTAATGAGATAAAAGAAACAAAACTAGAAAACGAAAAATTGAAAGGAAAAGTTGAAAAACTAAGCGTCACAATTGCGTCTCTAGAAAAATAAACTAAAAGAAATAACCTAATAATAAAAGGAATAGAGGAGAGAGAGAGAGAGAGAGAGAGAGAGAGAGAGAGAGAGAGAGAGAATGAGAGAAACGAAGGGAGAATGAGAGAAACGAAGAGAGAATGAGAGAAACGAAGAGACAATAGAGAAAATAGGGCAAGTAATAGATGCGATAGACATCAAGATGATATTGATGAAGCTATTAGAGTTGGAAAACCGAGAAATGGAGTCAATAGACCGATATTACTAAAATTAGCGAGAAGCAACAAGAAAATGGAGCTACTTAGACAAAGTAAGAAACTAAAAGGCTCAAATATATGGATCGACAAAAACTATCCAAAGGAAATATTAGAAGAAAGAAAATTACTGTACCCACAATTAAAAATACCTAAAGAAAATGATCAGAAAGCATATATTGAGTAAAATAAATTAATTATAAATAATGAGGTATATAAAGACTGGCAACAAGGCGGAAAACAAGAAAAGGAAGAGGACAGGAAAATAAAAGTACAGGAAAGATCTTCGGATGCAAACACACTAGAGGAACAAATAAGAAAAATTATGGGAACAACAAAAAACGAATAACTCAAGTAGGAACTCGAGAGGAAATATATGCAAATAGCTATGGAAACGGATATGACGATGGAAATGAATCAGAATATATAAACTTATAAAAAAAGGTACTGACAACAGATACAAAAGAAATCAAATGAAAAATAAGTAGGAATAAGAATATAGAAAATGAGAGTATGTGGAAATTTGCTACATGGAATGTAAGAGGACTAGCAGGAAAAGATTACAAATTAATACAAGATTTTGAAAAGGAAACTTTGGCTATATTAGGAATTACAGAGACCAAAGAGAAAGGTCAAAGCGAAACGGAATTAGAATGGGGACATGCATTTAAAAATTTAACTATTTCTAAAAATATGTTCATAAGAAAGAATTATGTACATTTCTAAAACATTTAAAATCACATAACAATCACCTCAAACAATAGATGCTGTTCCACAATGGTTGATGTAAATAATTTACCTCACACCAAGACAATTTATGGCTTGGGACAAGAATAGAAACTTTCAATTATGGGCAAGGTTACAATGAAACAACTTATCTCTATTGTCAATGGGCAATTCACCCGACGTCGAGATTTAAAAAGAAGATAGTCATCTTTTACGACATCCAGATATAAATTATTTTGTTTTAAGTAAATAACTGTCGCAAAATGAACATTTTACTTTCTTTTGCCTTGTAATAAAAAGACGAAATCTCAAGCAACAACCAGTAGTGAAATATTTCTCGTGCGACAAAGGTGTGGTGAAAATATCTTGTCCGAAACGGACGCATTTCACAGTGCAACAAGTATCTTAACAACCCAAGGTGGGTCCTCATGGGCGGATTTGAAGCGCACTCAATTTGACAGCGCAATACGTTCGTTTCAGCGTACTGGATCCTGACGATTTCTGTTTGTTCCGTTTCAGCGTAGACAGTTTGTTTACAAATAGTGGGTAGGTAATACCTTCATTGAAAGTTAATTAATATTGTGTCTTCAGTTGAATACTTATAAAATGGAAAGCGATACATACCAACCTAATTTGGCAATCAAATTATCGAAATGTTCGTGGCGAAGGCCTGCCATCAAGTCGAAGCTGGTAAAGTTACATTTAATTCATCAATTGCAAACAGAAATAACAGTAATTAGTAGAAAGATGGGATTTTGGATAATAGAAATATTTACAGAAGAACAAATCTTCAATACTATGAAAAAAATAAATCAAACTGCAAACAAACCGCAACCATTATAACCTGAAAAGCAAAATTCCTCAACATGGTCAACAATGTCTTGATCTATCACGTGCTCACTACTGTCATTAAACGCCAGTAGTACGCCGAAAACTAGAGACAAATTCTACTTTTCAGCGGACTTTTGGCGTAATCCTCGCAGATTAGTGACAGCGCACTTTTGATAGATCACGTGATCATTTCAACCAACCACATCATCGAACACCAGTGCGCTCTGCTTATAGTCCGCACGTGAGGACCCACCATCAGTGTATCTCTCCAGTTAGAATTCTAAACTAATCAACCTAAACTAAATTTAATACTAACCCTAGAAAATTATGATTTTACCTAAAAATATCTATCGTGTTACGACGCGAAGTACAACAGTGCTAACTACAAGTGTTTTAGTTCAATAATAATCGGAGAGAAATACATATTTATCATACGAACATCTAATATCTGTGAACAACTGTAATTAATCATCCAACTATCAACTCGCCTCATTATTTCTTGTTTCTACTTTACTCTCTGTCTATTACCAGATTTGAGTTACGTTGTTAATAATGTCGTGTTTAAGTGTTTTTTTATTAAACGTTACTTAAAATTACGACTGGTCCTTATTTCCACAACCTAATTGAAGTGAAACCAAACAACAAAACCTTTGGTGTATCGGTGAACGACAAACATAACAGTCCACTCCTCTAATCTAGTTCATATACACCAAGGCATTAGAATAGAGTAGATAGTTTAACTGGAGTCTAGCGATAAAATTAATTTTACTTTCTAATAAATGATAATTGTGTCGTAATACAGATTTAGATACCAAGCATCAGTCCACATTGTATTATCCTTTAATGGAAAAAAATGTTCTAGTAATCAAATGCGAATTTTGATGGAAAGGAAAAGAAAATAGATAAAAACAAATGATTATTTAATAATCATAAATATATATCTATATATATATATATATATATATATATATACATGTATAAATTTTGTTGTTAAACAACTAATTACAGTCTTCAACATCGACTAATTACCTCTCAACTAAGAAAAAAAATAATACAGAGGTTGTAAATATTTAAAACGGCTAACCCGATTATTTGTATTGTGTTGAACTCCACTAACTTCAGAACTACCTATATCTTTATTATTACCTGAGCGTTTTTCGTTGACAGTATCTTGTGCCAGTAGGCGATTAGAATTCCTTAATAATGTGCAATAGTCAAGTTTATCTTTTTGCCTTTGCGCTTCAGCTATTCTTTCTTCTTCTATAATTTTCTTGCAAGCTTCAGTGGTACCTTCCCTCAAACAATATTCTCTGTAATGTTTCGTGGCTTCCCTCAATTTTTCGAGAAAATCTGGCATGGCGCGCATGGCAACCCATGTCGTCACTGATGATGGTATGCTGACACCGGGGTTATCGTAATAGGTAAGGCTGAATTCAATTCCAGGCTTTTCCATGTCACCATCCTTAGGTTTTATTATCATACAGGACCAGTAGTCGTCTATTCGATATTTATCTGGGTATTTGGGAAATTTTGAATGTTCTGTACTTTTATTGACTATGAATATAGTTTTTGATTCTTCATCTATTAGATAACGTCGATTGAAGACGTAGTCTCTATTTACAAACAATCTCTGAAAATAAATTGATGTGTATTCAATAAAAATACATTAAAAACTTTCCAACTAATAAAATGCATAATTTTAATAAACCAGGGAGGGATCAGAGAGTATTAATATAATGTAATCAAATATGTTATTTTTACCAAAAGGACACTAGAGAAGAAAATTGCTTTATCTGTACGCTAATTTGAACATTTTGATACAAATCAAAGTGGTAACGATTTTACTCCTAAATAACTTTCTAATTGTATTGTAATCATGTTAATCAGTTAGATTTTTTAGGCTCAAACAAGAAATTTTAGCTACTGTCTTGGAACTAACTTCATACCTTCAGCTTCCAAATGACATAATTCAACTATAATATCGCGTAATAAAGAATCAATTAATGTGATTAATCAAACTAAATGAAAATTGAAAACACGGTTTGAGTTTGCAACAAAAACAGTCGTAACAAAATAAGTTATTGGGAACATCTTGATGAAATTGAGACAATAACCTTCACCTGTAGAAGTAAATACTGTTGATTGAAGCATGAACTACAATATCAGAATTATACAGCACCTTGCAACTGCATGAGAACATCAAGCAGTACAAACTAGTCAAGTAAAAAGTGATAAAAGCAATAAAGTTGAGGTCCATAAACTTTTGGTTGCCTAAGGCATTTTGAAAGTAGCAATAATCAAAATGTAACTTGAGATATATAAGTTATTACAGTGAAGATATGAGATAAATTGCCCATAATGGAGAATTATTGTATGTCACAAAATTTATATTTTTCGGGAGAACAATTTATTGCCTTCATAAATGAATAAAAGGTTTATGTTTAACAATATCATCACTATAACATTAAATTTATGTTTGTGCTCAGTAGTAGAATCCAAATAATTACTCACTGAATTAAAAAAAAATGTGGACATACAATTCTTAAATAGAATTCAACTATTTTATCTCCCTCTGTCTGGAGTTACAATAGTTCATTTTAGTGGAGTTAAAATTATTCTAATTTTTAAAATACACTGCCCTAACAGATAATTGGCTTTATTTATAATAGGTGAATACAATGCAATAGAAAACAAACAAAAACGATAGAATAATGAAACCAAAACTACATTTCCAGTAAAATCAAAAAATTATAAAAAATAATACAAAATAACTAAGACTTTAGTCTGACAGTTTCCAAATGGTAATATAAAAACAAATCACAACTAAAACTTTGTACAAAATGCAATGTAATCTACTGAATTGTTATTCACAGTCAAAATCTTCATGATTGTAAAGAGAAAAAGGCAAACGCCTGCAAAATTCGTGGTACTGGAACACAAAGAAATTGGACATGATAAAAAAATTTTTTGAGTGGTATTTGCCTTATGTATAGAAGAGTAAGTTTCGCTGTGTTAACAATGTCAATTTTGTGTCCTTCCTTTTTGGATTCAGTTTAATTTGTCGAACTACTCTTGGGCATAGTGTGTTTTAAATATTGGGAATTCTGGATTGATTTCTAGTATATCCATAGGGGAAATAAATACTTTTCGGCATTTTCATCTTTATCAAAATTAATAGCAGTTTTCTCATGGAGAGTTTCTAGATCATATACGTTGCAACAATTCAAAAACTTCATAAAGCTCTGTTCTTTGAGCCAATCTATCTATAGATATACCTACTGATCGGGAGTATAAACAGGTATATTTTTGGCAACTCTTTCTATCAAACTGCGTATAGAATGTTATGAGTAGAAAAGGAGTAAGAGTTACCCTCAGCGTCAACCAACCGCTTATGATCGGATTTTAACGACATTATCTAAAAAGATTTTCTCACGGGCTAGATATTCATCATTAGGTAATGTCTGAGAAAAATCTTCTAAGTGGAACATTTTATCTATGAAGATTCTGAAGTGGGAGTAGATACGTATTTGTTCCGATTTTGTCCCTCACAGTTGTCAGAAAAAAACGAAAATGTAACCCCTTTTTTAGCTGCATTTCAACGTAATGTAGGAGTCAACTTCCTGTCTCGGGAGAACCGCTTTTTGCAATACATGCATACTACATAAATCATTGGCATTATTTGATTCCGAAATTAAAGACTATAAAATTATGCTGACATTGGATTTTGCCATCAGTAGTATTGGTTGTAAATCAAAAACAGCAACACTAATTTCAGAATTGGGATATGCCATATCCTTGTCAATTGTCTTTAGTTTCGAAGCCAATTATTTGTTTATAATATGTTGCTGGTACTCCATTTCCATCGAAAGGGGAGGAACTATTATATTTGTGCCAAAGGAAGAAGAAAAAAAGAGGGATTTAATTCTGAACTGAAAATATGTTGATAATACTTTCCATTGGTACCTCAAATATATTATAGTCCTTGCAATGTCCTCGATATACATTCTTATAATATTCAGTGATTTTGGAAGATGTTTTCTATGACTTATCTTCCTGCATTAGTGACTGTCTATAGTCTGAAAAGAATTAATGTCGTCTCTGACAGTGTTTTTGAAGGTAGACCTTGGTCTCTGAAGACAATAACTTGGTTAACGAAACGCGCGTCAGATAATGTTAGTGTGAGTGTTGGTAGTAAATAATACATACAATACATGCAGATGCAGCACATAAGATACTTCTGCATCAATCGATGTGCGACTAATGGAGATATATCTGTGTGAAGTTAACCATGGATTTTTTTTAACCACTCAAGAATATGTTTTCACAAAATAAACTGAACTTTTGCAAAAAAAAATTAATAAAGGAGGCATATAATAACATTTTAATAGGCTACATAATTCTACTACCAAAAATTAAAGATTAAGTGAATAAAAAGTTTTTAAATAAGTGCGTGTTCTTGTACATATTTCACGATTCTGAACCGAAGACCCAAAAATTTAAAAAAAATTATTCAACTATTACAAAGTACTCGTACACCTAATTAGAAACCAATTAATTATTTTGTGATTTAAGTATTTTATAGAACGCCAAGAAAAATTCCTAAGGATTACGATTGCGCGCTAACGCACATTTTGGAAATATCCAACATAACAGTTTGGCCGGTACGCTAAAACGGCTGATAGTAAATTTATTAGATGAACGAGCCTAGACATTTTTCTACAAATTTAAATAAAGACATACAAGAAACATGTTTCCAAATACCCTTATGTATACAAATTCAAAATATCCTTCATAAATTCATAAAAGCCTGTCATAGAGGATTAATAAAACAAGCACAATGCAAGTTCAATAATATTAAAGGCTTGTTCAACAAATCGTACACATTACCTGCCAAAGTACCTTCCTAACAAGACGGGTGTGAAGTTAGCAGTTGATTTCCAGCAGTTAAAATAGTAAAATTGAAAGTAGTTGCAACAAATTGTGTTTTAAAATTTAACATGCATAATATAATATAGTTGTGTTTTTAAATGAAACTCACGGTCTCTAGTTAATTCCACAATATAATACAAGTTATTGAAAATTCTAAAAAATTGACAATTGTTTCGATAAATCAATATAATCGTCAGAATGACAGAATTTACTTTTCATTTTATGCCTACCTGATGTTTAGTAGTTATTTTTGGCTAGACCAAGAAGTAACCTAACTTGTGATTGGCTTAATATATGTTTATAGAAAAAAGAAGATGTGATATTACAAATATTGAAGCTTAGATATTATTAGCCCTATGGTGATATCCTGGATATCATTTTTCTTCTTTTTTCTATAAACATATATTAAGCCAATCACAAGTTAGGTTACTTCTTGGTCTAGCCAAAAATAACTACTAAACATCAGGTAGGCATAAAATGAAATGTAACTTCTGTCATTCTGACGATGATATTGATTTATCGAAACAATTGTCAATTTTTTAGAATTCTCAATAACTTGTATTATATTGTGGAATTAACTAGAGACCGTGAGTTTCATTTAAAAATACTAATATGAGCATATTCCACGAAGTAAGGGTCGAGACAGTCAATTTCATTAAAAAATCTTCGAGAGAAGATTTGACCCGACTGTACCAGAAGTTACTACAAAAACGTTACAAAGCATCACAAAACATTTGGTTTAACCAAGAATGCCTTAGAAAGAAGGTAATACCAAATAATGTGAATATAAAATGTCACACTAAAACACCACAAGCACAAAAAGCTATAAAATGTGCTCAACGAGTTTGGATAAAATCAGAATGTAAGAAATGGTTCAAAGTTAGAGACTCCTTAGACAACTACATAAAAGTTGTACATTCAGAACTCACATTCCAATTACATCCAGTAGAATTTGACTGTTTGGATGACAAAATTAGAGAAAATGTCAGCACGATGAAGCATATGAAATTTAAGAAACAAGAAAAGAAGCTACAGAAACTTGAACACACACAACATAAAATTCAATACTCAAAACATCATGAAACTGTAAGTACCTACATACCAACACACTTTGCACCACGATTTGAAAATCTTTCAGACACTAATTTTACAAATAGTGAAATAGAATTTTTAAATAAAGGTTTAAAGTACAGCATACCACCTAAATTTACGAATAATATTAAACAAATTATAGCTACAGAGTCAGAAATAGCTTTAAAATCTAATTCAAATAATTTTCTTTGTGAGAAATTAAAAATTGCCAATTTAATCAAAAATATTGAACCTTCAAAAGTTAAACGTCAAACAAAAAATGACATTACAGTTTTAAATGCAATAAAAAAGAAGATAGAGAATAATAACCTAACAGTTACAAAATCTGATAAGAGGAACGCTACTGTCATTTTGACGACTGAAAATTACAATTCCAAAGTATATAACTTTATAGAATCCAGCGATGTAAAAGTTCTTAAAGCAGACCCAACAAAGAAGTTTTCTAATAATGTAAGGGATATTGTTAATAATTCAAATTATCTTTTAAATGATTACGAAAAGAGGTTTATCATACATAAGAATCCTCATTGTCCACAATTATATGGAACAGTTAAATTACATAAAATAACGAAACCAATTAGACCTGTAGTCTCTTATGTTAATGCTCCTAATAATATATTGGCAAAGAAGCTCAACAATATACTCAATACTTACGGATATGAATCTCAATACTCAATTAGAAATTCAATAGAACTAATCAAAAAGTTGAAAGCAATCCACTTGCAAGATAACTATAAACTCATTTCGTTCGATGTAACTAATATGTTTACTAAAATTCCTCCTAAAGAATGTCTAATACTTGTAAGAAAATTACTAGAAGATAAAAATATTAATCCAGGAATAATATCAGATATACTTAATTTATTTGATGTATGCATTAATCAGAATTATTTCACTTTTGACAATAAGATATATATTCAAAATGAATGTTTACCAATGGGAAGCCCTATATCACCTATTTTAGCAAACATTTTCATGGACAATTTAGAAAGAAAGATCTTTGAAAGTAATATTTCGAAAAATATTTTATTTTGGTATAGATATGTAGATGACATATTAGCTTGTTTTATGGGTAGTGAACGACAATTAGATGTATTTTTCAACCACATCAATAATTTACACCCGAAAATTAAATTTACATTAGAAATTGAAGAAAATAGCTCAATCAATTTTCTTGATTTAAAAATTCAAAGAGTTAATAATGTACTTGATTATTCAATTTACCGAAAACCAACACAGACTGATGTGACAATTCCATTCAATTCTAACCACCCTGTGTCACACAGACTAGCAGCATATAATTCAATGATACATAGAGCTTTTTCAGTTCCTATGAACAAATGTAATTTTGATAGAGAGATTAATACAATTAGACAAATAGCAACATCTAACAGTTATCCATTAGATATGATAAATAAGCTAATTAGTAAAAAAGAGGAAAAAGTGGCATTACAATTAATATATCCTAAACAAGCTGATGACATTAAAACTTATAAAACCATCACATATGCAGGAAATATTTCTAATAATATTTCAAAGATAATATCTTCAGCAACGAATACAACAATTTCTTTTAAAACAGAATGTAACGTTAGTACAAAATTGTTAAATGTAAAAACAAAAATACCACTATTAAAGAAGTCAGGTATATATAAACTCAAATGTCCAGAATGTAATGCTGTCTATTTGGGTCAGACCCTTAGGAATTTTGAAATACAATACAGTGAGCACTTACGAGCATACAGATTAAAACAACCAGATAAATCCCACTACGCAAAACATCTACTCGACACCAATCATTCATTGACACCTAACACAGAACTAGAAGTGCTGCATATTTGTGAAAAGAAACAAGAACTGGATTTCCTTGAAGAACTGGAAATGAGAAGACGTTTAAGAAACCCACAATATGAAGTTGTCAATGAACAGTTAAATCTAGGGAATTCTCCACTAATAAACTGTCTTCTTAAGTGATAATTGTAAAGATCAGCAGATATAGTTTTCCTGGTTTTCTATATCATTGCACAGTTATACTGATCTTAATTGGAAAAATGATATCCAGGATATCACCATAGAGCTAATAATATCTAAGCTTCAATATTTGTAATATCACATCTTCTTCTTTTTTCTATAAACATATATTAAGCCAATCACAAGTTAGGTTACTTCTTGGTCTAGCCAAAAATAACTACTAAACATCAGGTAGGCATAAAATGAAATGTAACTTCTGTCATTCTGACGATGATATTGATTTATCGAAACAATTGTCAATTTTTTAGAATTTTCAATAACTTGAATTATATTGTGGAATTAACTAGAGACCGTGAGTTTCATTTAAAAACATTAATATGAGCATATTCCACGAAGTAAGGGTCGAGACAGTCAATTTAATATAGTTGTCTTTAAAAATTAACTACCGTCCCCCGTACCCACTTAGAAGCCGTCGGAGTGTATGAAACCACCCCTAAACGATAAAAATATAAATAAATAATTCAGAGCCTCGACTTATCGTTCGAGTTCCAGGATGATATTCACAGGATACATTGCAAGTGCCTCTAAAAATTATTTACCACCGCCTGTACCCACTCAGAAGCCGTCGGGGTGGATGAAACTACTCCTAAACGATAAAAAATAAATAAATAATCAGAACCTCGACTTCTCGTTCGAGTTCCAAGATAATATTCACAGTATACATTGCAAATGCCCCTAGAAATCATTTACCACCGCCTGTACCCACTTAGTAGCCGTCGAGGTGGATGAAACTACCCCTAAACGATAAAAAATAAATAAATAAATCAGAACCTCGACTTCTCGTTCGAGTTCCTGGATGATATTCACAGGATACATTGGAAATGCCTCTAGAAATGATTTACCGCCGCCCGTACCCACTTAGAAGCCGTCGGGGTGGATGAAACTGCCCCTAAACGATAAAAAATAAATAAATACTTCAGAACTTCGACTTCTCGTTCGAGTTCCAGGATGATATTCACAGGATAAATTGGAATTGCCTCTTGAAATCATTTACCGCCGCCCGTACCTACTTAGAAGCCGTCGGGGGGATGAAACCACCCCTAAACAATAAAAATATAAATAGATAATTCAGAACCTCGACTTCTCGTTCGAGTTCCAGGATGATATTCACAGGATACATTGTAAGTGCCTCTAGAAATCATTTACCGCCGCCCGTACCTATTTAGAAACCGTCGGGGTGGATGAAACTGCCCCTAAACGATAAAAAATAAATAAATAATTCAGAACCTCGACTTCTCGGTCGAGTCTCAGGATGATATTCACAGGATAAATTGGAAATGCCTCTTGAAATCATTTACCGTCGCCCGTACCCACTTAAAAGTCGTCGGGGTGGATGAAACTACCCCTAAACGATAAACAAATAATAAATAATTCAGAACCTCGACTTCTCGTTCGAGTTCCAGGATGATATTCACAGGATAAATTGGAAATGCCTCTTGAAATCATTTACCGCCGCCCGTACCCATTTAAAAGCCATCGGGGTGGATGAAATTACCCCTAAACGATAAACAAATAATAAATAATTCAGAACCTCGACTTCTCGTTCGAGTTCCAGGATGATATTCACAGGATAAATTGGAAATGCCTCTTGAAATCATTTACCGCCGCCCGTACCCACTTAGAAGCCGTCGGGGTGGATGAAACTACCCCTAAACGATAAAAAATAAATAAATAATTCAGAACCTCGGCTTCTCGTTCGAGTTCCAGGATGATATTCACAGGATACATTGCAAATGCCTCTAGAAATTATTTACCACCGCCCGTACCCACTTAGAATCCGTCAGGGTGGATGAAACTACCCCTAAACGATAAAAATTTAATAAATAATTCAGAACCTCGACTTCTCGTTCGAGTTCTAGAATGATATTCGCAGGATACATTGCAACTCCACCCGTACCCACTTAGAAGCCGTCGGGGTGGATGAAAGTACCCCTAAACGATGAAAATATAATACATAATCTAGAGGTATTTGCAATGTATCCTGTGAATATCATCCTGGAACTCGAACGAGAAGTCGAGGTTCTGAATTATTTATTTTTTATCGTTTAGGGGTAGTTTCATCCACCCCGACGGCTTCTAAGTGAGTGCGGGCGGTGGTAAATAATTTCTAGAGGCATTTCCAATTTATCCTGTGAATATCATCCTGGAACTCGAGCTAGAAGTCGAGGTTCTGAATTATTTATTATTTTTTTAGCGTTTAGGGGTAGTTTCATTCACCCCGACGGCTTCTAAGTGGGTACGGGCGGCGGTAAATGATTTCTAGAGGCATTTGCAATATATCCTGTGAATTTCATCCTGGAACTCGTACGAGAAGTCGAGGTTCTCAATTATTTATAAAATTTTTATCGTTTAGGGGTAATTTCATTCACCCCGACGATTCCTAAGTGGGTACGGGGGGTGGCAAATGAAACAATCATAAAAAAATACGGCACTTTTCCACCAGCATTACAAACCAATTTATAAAACATCAAAGTAGAAATAATAAAACAATTCAACACCCTGTATCTCATTAACGACAAGACTTATCACACATGTTTATAAGAACTTTTAGTCTTAAAATGAAGTGACGAAGCGCCCACTACAATATTCTAGATTACTTAGGAAACAACCTGTATATAACAGACAATTCTGAAGGACTGCCATTCAACTAGAAACAACTTGTAGATCTGTTTGAAAACACTCTTGTCTCTCATGATGCCTTGGAAATAAATAAGGACTACACGACACATTAAGGATCTCTAGTGAACATGTTAAACAAAATTTACCCTCTGCTTACAGAAAGACGAATTGAAACCCGAATTACTAAACTTAAACATGACATATAGAAACACCTAGGAGACGAAATCAATGGCTACAGAAAGTGACTCATCCTCTCAAGAATAGAACCTACTTTTATTTATTTTCAATCTAATGATATTTAAATCAATTATTCAGTGGAACCTGAATGGCTACTAAGAGCGTTTACCTCCTGACATTTTATGCCTTCAAGTGTTTCTTTAAGAACAGAACAGATCATCAGCATACCAGAGGTGGAGTGGCGATTTGTGTATCGAACACATTAGAAGCAGAAATTATTCTGACTAATTCCAACATGGAAGTCTTTGCCGCAAAAATTAAGAGCTCGCACCCAATACACACATGCAATATGTACCTACCAGCAGGTCCATTGGACATGCAAGACATTTGTGATTGTTATTAATCAATTACCAACACCGAGATTAATTTTAGGTGACTTTAATGGTCGCCAAATGTTTTGGGGCTCCGAATCTAATGATAATCGAGATAGAATAATTGCAGATGTTATTGACTATTTTAATTTTAATATATTAAATGATGATACTAAAACTGGCTTCAATTCTACAGCAGAAGAATCATCCATAATTGATCTATCCTTTTGTGATCCTACGATCTTGTTATCGGTATCCTGGGAAGTAGATTCTTACTTATATGACAGTGATCATGACCCGATTATTATACGAAATACTAACTTCGAAAATAATATTACCTCATCATCTTACATTTGGAGATTAAAGAATGCAAACTGGGATGCCTTTTCTGAAAACATTCGAAAGAAAATAGAAAACCTTACTATGACCGAGGATATCGATAAGGATTTAAGAAATCTTGAAAATATTATTATCTAGGCCGCAGAATCTGGTATTGGTAAAACAAAGCAAGTTACAGGTAGATCTCCAGTTCCACAGGAAGCTAATGATATTGAAATTCCTGACAGACACGAATCATTGAATCATAATATAACTGAAACTAAATTAAATGAAGCACTAGAGGAGGGCCCGATGACATTCCTGTATTCTTGAAGCAATTGCCTCAAAATTCGAAAGATTACTTGCTACACCTGTACAATAAAATCTGGATTAAAGATGTCTTTTCAGAAAAATGGGCTGAAGCTATTGTTATACCAGTACCATAGCCTAGAAAACCTAAAACAATCGCTGCATTTTATAGACCTATCTCACTAACTTATTCAATGTGCAAACTACTTGAGAAAATAAAGACAACACATTTTTTTTTATTTTTCTTTAGAAACTATATACAATTTTCGTTTCTTTTATAGTTCTAATAAAATAGTAATAAAACCAAATTTATTCTGACACATCAGGTTTTGGAGAAAAAATTATAGAAAATAAATGAAATATTATTAATTATTAGGTATGTACATTAGATAAAGCTGTATGCTATCGTCCTGTTTAAAATGTTTTACTTTTTATTTTTATTTTATACTGTTCTGCGGTACTTTCAGATATCAATGTCCAACAATAATCAGCAAATATTTCACTTTTCCACTTGCCAATTTCTAACATTTTTTCAATATATTGTGGAATTATCTAGAAACAGCAAGTTTCATTTAACCCGGCGTCACCCCGGTGGGGTGTGACACACCCCATCGGTTGTTTCAATCAACGCTCACGCCATATGAATACACATATGTAAGTATGGTTGCCTATAGCTTCCTGTTAGATGTTTATCATACATTTTTAGCCACAACTTCAGTATAATAACGACTGTGGAGGTGTCTAGACGTCGTTGTGTGTGTGTAAAACCCTACCGGTGTGATAACGTTACAATTTTTTTAAACAGGTAATATTATTTTTTTTATTTTTTTCGTCAATTCTTAATGTTATATATTTTACTAGAAAATCCAAATAATACATAAGATATGGGAGATTACGAAAAAGAACAGCGGCGCCTAGAAGATCTTTGGGAAGAGGTTGATGATGGTAGTAATTCAGATATCGGTGGATCAGAATATGAAGATGAAGTAGATCACGTCAGCATCTAGAGTGATCATACAGAAGATATTGAACAACCGCCTGTTACAGATGCCGAAATGTTTCGCAACACCAATTATTTTACAGGTATAAGTTCATGTATTAAATATTTAAAAATTATAACAGCAAGGTTTTTTAGGAATGGATAAAGTGACAGAATGGTTTAAGAATTGCTCTACAAGACAAATAAGAATAAGAGCTGAAAATATCATTAGCAAATTGCCAGGACCTAAATTGTGTGCTCGTGACGCCAAGACGCCACTAGAGTGTTGGAATATTTTTTTTGAAGCAGGTATGATTGCTGATATTGTGAAATGGACAAACTTGATGATACGTAGTCGTTGAGACAGGTATGAAGATAAGCATTTTTGTAATGAAACAAATCCTGTAGAAATAAAAGCGCTGATTGGTATTTTATACTTGGAAGGAGTTTTTAAAAATAACCACCGTCATTTGAAAGATTTATGGAACTCAAATGGCACGTGTATAGAAATAATTCGAACAGTGATGGCTTATAATAGATACGCATTTCTGATGACATGCTTGAGGTTTGACAACTTCGAAAACAGAGATATTAGGCTTCAAATAGACAAACTAGCTGCCATAAGATCTCTATTCAAACAATTTGTTGCAAAGTGCAAAGAAAATTATTCACCTGGTCAATATTTAACTTTGGATAAAAAACTGAAATCTTTTCGCGGGCGATGTTCTTTTCGCCAGTATATACCTAATAAGCCTGCGAAATACGGTAGAAAAATTCAAGCACTGGTAGACTCTCGTTCGTTCTATGTTTTAAATATGGAAATATATGCAGGTCTACAGTCGCCATGTATATATTGTTTGAGCAATAAAAATAATGACATTGTAGAAAGAATGATAGCGCCGATATCGGGTACCAATCGTAACGTTACGTTTGATAATTGGTATAGCAGTCTCGAAACTGTAAATATTTTATGAACTAATTGCTGTTGGTACCCTCCGAAGAGATAAAACGGCAATTCCGCCAGAGATTTTACATATCAAAGAGAGGAAACCCCAATCATCTATGTTTAGATTTCAAAAGAATAACACAATGGTTTCGTATGTGCCAAAGAAAGGCAAAAATGTTGAATTGATCTCATCATTACATTATGATGACACTATCGATAAATCTACAGGAGAAAAAAAATCTGCCTGAGATAATTAGCTTCTATAACCTTACCATGCGTGGCATAGACACTGTGGTTGAAATGTCAAGTAATTATTCCTTTTTTCAAAATTGTAGACGATGGCCACTAAGAGTGTTTTACTCACTTTTAGACTCTGCCGGAATAAACAGTCAAATTATTTATAAGTGGAACACTAACGAAATCGCTAAAAAACGCAGCTTATATTTAGAAGAACTAGGATTTGCATTAACCAAACCCACTTTAGAAATCAGAAAAAGTAATCTGAGAATACCAACAGACCTCCATAATAGAATTTGTAAAATGGTTGGAGAAACCCCTCCATTACCTACAATTCGTGAAAATAGGGTTGGGAGATGTCATTTTTGTAACAGATCTCGGGATAGAAAGACAAAATATTGCTGTGAGCGTTGTAATGTATATTTATGTTTAGACCACATGTATTATTTCTGTGAAACTTGCGCTCATGAGAATTAAAAAATAAATGTCTTAAAAGTAAAGATTTGATTTTGTTAAGTAGGATTATTGTTTTGTTAATTGATTTGTTATTTATTTGGAATACTGGATTATTTTTTAAATTTTATACTGGGTTTAAGAAGTTGATGTTTTTTGTTAAAAAAATTTGTGTATTTTATTAAATAAAGTTTTTCTTTAATTTTTAAAGTTTTGTTGATTATGGGGATTTTTTTCCTAAAAGACAACACATCATAAAACATAAAAAAAATTAATCTCTTGCAAAAAATGTTTTGCTTATATTTTATAAATTTTTAACAATGGGGTGTATCACACCCCACCGGGGTGTTCGTGAAAAAATATTTCACTGGGGTGACAGTAATATGAATAGATTTCACGAAGTAAGGGTTGAGACAGTTAATTTCAATAAATTAGATAATAATAATTTTCCTTGCCTACTGTAAAATTCACCAAGAATATGGGCATTATAAATTAAAAACATTATTATTAAAACATGTTTGCTTACTTTGTCTGGAAATTTGAGGTTATGGTAGAATATGTGTATAAGTATATACTATACAAGCAAATAACTTCTGGAACAGGAACAGTAACCAAAGTACAAGTTTGTAGTGCCAAATAGTATAAGCAATACATACAAATAAAACATAAAAGTGTGAAACGGGGTGTTCCAAAAATGCAATCAAAATTTAACTGTCAAACTAATCATCTGTATGCGGTCAAATAGTTTACTAGGCCTTTTATTAGAGATTAATGTGTAATTGAGGTTGGTGGAACCAAATTTTGACCATAATCACTGATTAGTAGGTCGACTTTTTAATTGGTGAATAAGTTAACGTTTGTTGGTTTAATTGAACTTGGAGGAACCCAGAAAGTAACTTAACGCGACCATAGTCACTTATAAGTACTAATTAAAATGTTTAATCGAGGTTGGTGGAATGGAGTATTAATCTTTAATTTCTGGTTGTAAAATTATGTAGCCTATTAAAATGTCATTGTATGTCTCCTACATTAACACTTTTTGCAAAAGTTTAGTATATTTTGTAAAATAATATTTGTGGATAATTGAAAAAAAATCTGCCGATAACTTTACACGGGTGTGGGGATAAGTACAATATTTATTTACTAATTGTTGAGAAGAAAACTATCGCAGATAGAGTTACTATAGTTCTATATGGGATAGAGAAGTGCAGCTAGCTTCATTTTGTATTAAAAACGAAAATTTGCAATTTTTGGGGATACAATAGTTCTGCATTAAGGTGGCCATATATAAAACAAAAAAACTCATAGGGTTGAAACCTTAGCCAAAATTTGGAAATCAAGTTTCAAAAAAACGTTTATTAATGTAGATTTTACCAACAAAAGATTCATCGCATAGTTCAATTAAAAAAAACAGCAAATACTTACAGGCCATAGCAATTCCCAATATATAACATCACTATTAGAATTTTCATGAGGATCAGATTCGGCATGTTCGAGAACAACAGCACTAGTGTCCCAGGTCCTTCTGTAGTCAATATCAATCTGTACATTTAGAAAATCTTCTGCTGTTACATCATTATAAGATCCAAACATTTTATATTCGTATTGCCCTGATCCTGACGGATGAAGTCTTCTCCAAATAACTAGATCTGGTTTTTCAATAAACAGAGCCCAATTTTCATAAGTTTGTGGTGTTTTCTTAGTACCACATGCACATATTTTCGAATCGTCTATTTCTTTTTGGGAAGGATCACATGCTATACATATTGTGTTTTCCTTTAATACATTTATATAATCAAATTCATGTATATTCTTTTTCATTTCCTCGTCTGTTATTCTATATTTGTCCCAATTGTAGGCTGATATGCCTAAAAGTATATATTGTTAAATTGAATATCAATAAAGTGGATAATTGTATGAGATATTATAGTGACATATAAATTTCAATTAAGGCGTTAAAATATATGCATATTTTGAAGTTTTTTCTATTCCAAGGCAGTTACCTACTGATCCAAATGCAAAGTCTCTACTTCTTCTTGTTAAGTTTTGTCTCATCCTTTTCATAAACTCTTTAAATGCCTTTTCTTCCCACCATTTAGAATACAAGGTAAACATCTGATGGCATCTTCGTAATCTTTGAACAGCAACACATTCACAATGATGTAACCACACCTTAATAACATTGTTTCTATTTGATCTATTAGCTGCATTTTCTTCTAAAAATAGCTTATAAAGTTGACCCTTTCTTACAATTTCCCGAATTCTAATATTTAGATCTTCAATACTCCTAATCCCACTCAATTTTTCACGGAAGTTAAAACCATATTTTGTAAAAAATTGTCTCTGCACCAGATTTCTGAATATAATTTTTAGGTTAGAATTTAGCGGTAATATAGATTGTGAAAATCCTCTTCTCGAATACATTACTTTTAAAACTTACTTAATGTAGTTGATGAAAATAGCAATCACGGGTTTTTGTAAAATGAGGATGATTGTTTAAAGATATGATGGTACTGAAATTTTGACAGACATGCTTTATTGAATCGGATGTATTCAGGTGTTTAGTAGTGGTATGAACAATTGTTAAATCAAGCAGCGATATTGGCACTGGTAATTAATTTGATACAAATAGCTAAAGGTTGTTTTGACTGGCACTGTTTTTCAAACTAATCATTTTACAAAACATTGTTAAACTGCTTCTTTTATTTTTACAGTGTTATGTAACATTGCCTGAATATTATGTTTGTTTATATTTGCACTTTTCAAATTTTTCGTAGTAAGGATATAAAAGCAAAAATTTAGATAATTTAAAATAAAAATAAGAAGAAAAACATTCTATATTTTTTAAAAATAGAACTTCCATTCCTCATTTGTTGTCAATACTACCATTCTTATTGTCCTCTGAGTTTTTGTTAAAGTTAGAAAGAACTAAAATCTTACTACACTGACATTTCCGCACCGGGAATCAATATCTTGAACGTAGCGTTTTAAACGATCAGATGCAGAATCGGATTGGCTTTTCGTGTTCTGTAATGTAATTGTTTGGTCTTATGTGAAAATTATATTAAATTGGAAGTTATTTACATTCTCACCCAATAGAGAAATTATGGGCGGTTAGTAATATTCTGGCCAATTCGACGTTTCTAATTAAGATTTTTTCGGCTACTGTTTTGGGGAAAGCAATATTTTCTGATTGGTTTTTGTCATGATTGTTTTAGTGGCTGTCTTATTAGCCGTTTTAAAAGTATTTATTTGAAATAACATAAAACAATATGTGATGAGCATTTCATAAAAACATCAATAACGACTACGCAATGCTTTCAAATCAAGCTCACTTTTTGGCAGATATATTGCACTAATCTTTATGCAGATCTTATCAAAGAACTACTTCAGAACGCAATGTTAACAAAAACACGGTTTTGCCTTTTTTGGAAGATTAAGCAACTTTCTCTTCTAATACTTATTTGATTTATTTATATTGCTTGCATAGTTTTAGCTGCCTAATAGGGTTAATAAATGTCCTCGATATTCTTCGGAGCTGCTTTTATTGATTTGTAGCTGCATTGATAAAAATGTTTATTGTAGAAGGTTAATCGCTTAATATCTTCCTATGTCGCCAGAGAAATGATTCTCACCTGTCAAGTACTTATTTAGTCTTGGTTGATATATCGGTAACCACGATATTTCACCGGTGAATGTAAAATCACTGACGCTACCGGTGATTCATTTCTCGCAGATGCGGTGATCGGTGATTCAGTTTCAACCGAATACTGCAATATCGGCATCATCGATCATCGACTCTAGCATTGGAAGACCGCGCCGATAGAAAATCGATATAAAATATCATAATTTACAAATATTAGGTGAAAGAAAAACGGTGATTTAAGCCGATATGATATAGGTATTTGGAATATAGACTTTTGCTTTTACGGAATGAGAAGACGGCAATTGGTATGGATAATATAAGTATATTAATGATACAAACATGCCGCCCGACCCGATACGGATAAGGGCAAACGTGCCGCTTTTTTTGTTCCTTTCGAAGAGAAATATTAAAATAAATTTGGTAAACACCTAACAGCCATAAGATAAAATAAATGCTCTTATTTTTTTGTTAATCTCTGCTTTTTGTGCTGTAAATAAAGGGAGCCTGTATTTTTTCAAGAATTTTAGTGACTTTAGGTAATAGCCAGAAATTGTAAACGTTATTAAGAGAATTGTATTCTTTGTTTGTAAACCATTTCAAGAACTCCATTATAGTGTTACAATATGAATGAATTGATAATTAAATGGCATGTCTTAAACTAATACGTCATTTTAACAAAACAATGGGATAAGGATCAAAAAAGAAGTTTTCGGGGTCATCCTGTCCAATTTCATTAAAAAAAGTTAAATATGGCTTGTCTATTTAAATAAAAAGTTATAAAATCCTTTAAACAAGTTATAGAGAGATAAAAAAATTCACAGTAAAGTATTTTTCTTTTATTTTCAGTTTAGAACATGTCTAAAAAAGCGAAAACCAGTGAAATCTGGAATTTTTTCACGCTTGTTGAGGGTGACAATTATTATGTAACATGTAATATGTACAAGAAAAAATGTTTCTTTCTAAAAGTAATGAATAAACCCTAAAAATTGATATATTTTTTACAGATAATATGGCAACATGTTCATTCGAAATTCTCAATTTAGAATTAAATAATATTAAACTAGTTGCAGTTTTTATGTTACACCTTTTATACTAATCTTTCTTCGAGTTAAGAGTTTATCTCGATTTCGTGTTATTACTAATTGTCAATCAGGATCATATTTATTGTTTTGAAATAACGCGATAAGAGGTGCTTAAATAATATATTCGTACGCGTCGCCAGTAACCGCGCGCTGGTCTTATATTTTGATTTGTCTTTGCTATTTATAAACTGGTTGCAGTTTTTATGTTACACCTTTAATATTAATCTTTCTTCGAGTTAAGTGTCGATCTCGATTTCGTATTATGGCTAATTGTCAATCAGGATAATATTTATTGTTTTAAAATAACGCGATAAGAGGTGCATAAATAATATTTTAGTACGCGTCGCCAGTCGCCGCGCGCTGGTCTTATATTTTGATTTGACTTTGCTATTTATACTCAGTCACTGCGGTGATTCAAATCACTGTTTAAAATTACGGTGATTTAGAAGACACTGTCGCCGTTTCACCGGTCACCGGAAAATCACCGTATTTCCCAACATTATACTTATTGCTCTTATGATCATGGATACCACAGATGCTTATTACCTAGATGAAACTAAGTACTTTTCAAATTCAAATATTTTGATTTCCTTAATGATACTTAAATTATATCAAAAATAAGTTTGCGTTACACCACTGGACTGTTTATGAAACCTATGTATATATTAGTAAAAATGGATTAAATAGGATTTAAATAAATCTTATCTTTCAGAACCGCAATAGATATCTCATCTCAAAATTCAAAAACATATACGAATGTTTATTTTCGGCGAGATTAACTAACATGTCGAATTCACCGAGTGTTTTAATTATTGGGGCTGGAGTCGCGGGCATTGCTGCAGCTTGTAAACTAATGGAACATGGTATAACCAATGTCACAATATTAGGTGAGTGTTTTCAATAATTTCTGGCTGAAATGATGATTGGTTAACTTGATTTTAAAAGAGATTATTTATAAATGTAGTATTAAGTTTTTTTGAATGAACTGTTTATTACCGTAAAAAGGGGTGAATAGAATCAGTGTGGTGAATAGGGTCGAAACTTTCCCGCTACAGAGAAATTTGCCTAGAATATTTGCGATGAATAGTAATATAAATCTGGCAACGCTGTTATCAAGTCAAACGTCTGGTTGAAGTGTACATAATAGCCTTGTTTATATATAACGCTTCGTATATATAAACAAGGATAATAGTTCAAATCGCTTGATCAACGTGTAAATGTGGTTCCGTGAGACCTAACCTCGACGCATATTTTTGCCGCGAGAACGTATACTTGGAAACTTCATTTCCACAGGACAAACCACCATCGATTACAGTTAGGTAACAACATTTTTTGTATTATCCAACTTTATTATAACTTGTGTCAAGAGTAACTCGATAATTCTAGTTTACTTTTTTTTGGAAAAAACAATTGCTAAAAAATTACCGATGTTCTGAAAAGTGGGGGTGAATAGGGTCGACATGCCGAGGACGTACAAACCAGACCCACATGGGAAACGCCATAAAAAGTATGATGTGCAAGTAATTAATCAGGCGAGGGATGTTGTCATCGCTGAAAGAATGTCTATTCGAGAAGCATCGAGACATTATTTTTCGTATAGTATTCTACAGAGACGTATCAAAAATAATAAGCCTAAGAAACAGGGTGGTCAGATCACGTTATCATCCACAGAAGAGGCTATACTGGTTAAAAAAATAGGACTTTGTGCAGAATGGGGCTATCCACTGGATCTGTATGTTTTACGCACAATTGTAAAATCATATTTGGACCGAAAGGGGAGAATTGTACAAAAGTTCAAGGATAACTTACCAGGTAGGGAATTTGCAGTGGGGTTTTTGTCTCGACATAAAGATACACTTGCAGTTCGAATTTGCCAGAATATCAAGCGGTCTAGATAATCTGTCTCTCCTCAAGTTATTAATGAATATTTTGATAATTTGGAGGAAACCCTGACTGATGTTCCACTCTGCAATATAATTAAGTATGATGAAACCAATTTAACCAATCATCCGGAAAAGAAGAAGATAATTGCAAAACGCGGCTGCAAGTATCCTGAAAGGATCATAAATCAAACAAAATCATCAGTTTCAATAATGTTTGCTGCCTCTGAAGATGGTGTATTATTACCAAGCTACGTGGTTTATAAAGTCAAACATATCTATACAACTTGGATGCAAGGAGGTCCAAAAAGCACTAGATACAATGTTACGGCTAGTGGTTGGTTTGATATGATAACTTTCACTGACTGGGTTAAGACTGTAGCTGTGCCTTATCTGAAGAAACTGGAAGGTCAGAAGATTTTGATAGCTGATAATTTATCATCACACATTGCTCCGGAGGCAATATAAGCCTTTGCCAAGAAAATAATATTCCGTTTGTATTTCTTCCCAGCAATTCAACGCATCTCACCCAACCACTGGATATAGCTTTTTTTACCTTTGAAAGGAGCCTGGCGAAAAATTCTGACTGATTGGAAACAAGGACCTGGTATGAAGGGACCATCAATACCAAAATATCAGTTCCCTAGACTTCTGAACAAACTATGTCGTGAAATTGAAAATAACCTAGAGAAGAATATCAAATCTGGATTTCGTAAAGCTGGAATCGTCCCAGTAGACAAAAATCAAGTTTTGAGTATGCTACCTAAAGAACAATCGCCAAATAACCAGGATATATCACAGAAACCATTGAAAATTCTGTAACAGATCTTTTACGTCAGATGAGATATGGAGATGCTCTTAGAGCACGTCAGACGAGAAAGAAATGCAACATTGCTGCTGGTAGAAGTGTAGCGGTTTCCGACGCTAGTAGTACAGATGGTTCGGACAATGAAATTGAATTGGATGACGAGTCGGATGACAGTGTACCGTCGACGAAAAACGGGAAAGTCAAAACATTACTGATGAAAATACTGCGCCTACTATTTATTCAAATGTGACAAAATTTGGTAAAACGTTCGACAATGTTTCTCCAGTCTCTGAATCTGATAGGTTGCTATAGGCAATTGATTAGTAGTAGCCTATAATTTCGAAATCTCTAGAACTTCTCGAAGTCCTGATCATCATTATTTTATTGGTGTGATAACAAAAATAAAGGGAAATGATTATTTTGAAGGAAAGTTTGTCAGACCCAAACCAACCAAAAATTTCTGCGGCTATATTCACACCATTTCTGATGTTCCAGATGTGGACACTTCCCACTTCGAGAAAGTGGTTGGGAAACTTTCTCCGCCAGAAAATTACCTCAGAGGCCTTCTCAAATTTACCCTGAATACCAAAGATTTAGAACAATAGTTTTTTTTATTTATTCATTATCCACAGAATATACGAATTTGAATTAGCTATTTTTATACAATTATATAATACTTGTTATATATAAATAAATATTATTATTTCACAATTGCCTTTTTTATTTTTTCAAAACTTTCTTTCTTGGCCCGTTCCACCTACAAGGCGGTTGACAGGGTTTTCGACGCGTTTCAAGCCTATGATCTACTTGACCCCACCTTTGAGGTGAATCGGGTCAGAGCATATAAAAAAAATATAACGATTCCAACCTACAAGTTAAGACTCATATTTTGACATTCGAACAATTTTTTACCCCTTACCAGAAAAAAGTTACAGCTGCATAAAGTTGAAAATTGACCCCATTCACCCCGTTTTACGGTATTTAAATATATATTGATTTCGCCACATTTATTTCAGAAGCAAAAGAGCGAATTGGAGGAAGAGTTCACTCGGTGGAATTCGACGACAGTTACGCAGACCTCGGAGGTCAATGGGTACACGGGGAAGACGGAAATATTGTCTATGAATTGGTTAAAGATTTGGATGTATTAGGTACATCTTTAAATACTTACGAAGACAACACGTATTACCTATCTGATGGCTCTATGGTTGACAAGAATTTAAGTGATAAAATTTTCGAAATTGGATATAATGTTCTATATGATGAAGAAGATGCTACTAAATTTCCAGGACCCTATGGAGATTATTTCATAAAACGGTGAATTGTTCAGCTCATTATATTATAAAAATGAATTAAAAGCTTTTCGATGTTCTTTTTGATTATAGATATAATGAAAAAATAGCTGAAGAATTCAAATCCAATAAAGAAATCTTAAAACTAGCGAAATATTTCGAACATTGGTTTCACAAATTTTACACTTGCTTAGATCCAGCTAAAACTTGGTTTGATATATCGACTCATGGAGCGTTGTGTGTATTTAAACAATGTGATGGAAATCAACAGCTTAATTGGAGAAAAAAAGGATTTAAAACTATCTTAGAGGTTCTTATGGTAAGTTAGACCGACTAAGTTGCCAACTTCTACAGTTTCAATGACAAAAAACATTTTAGAACTGATCAGATATATATTTAAAATATTTTGGGTGCTTCCTAGATCAACTCAAATATTCTCAAATTCTTTATCAAAGTTAATCTTGCTGGTAATATTTTTCAGAAAAAGTTTCCAGGCCCGTCAAAAAGCCTTCCAGTGGAAGAGAAAATATTTCTTAAGAAAGAAGTAAATAAGATCATTTGGGACGACACTACTGAAGCAAGCCCAACTGTACGTTGTTCTGATGGTACTTCTTACACAGCTGATCACATTTTAATAACAACTTCCGTTGGAGTGTTGAAAAAATTCCATAAAAGTTTATTTGAACCTCCGCTTCCAGCATATAAGGTTAACTCCATAGAACATATTTCTTTAGGAGTGGTAAACAAAATATTGTTAAAGTTTCCAACTAAATGGTGAGTGAAATATTATTTTTACCACACCTGCCTGGGAAGTTCGAAGTTTTTCCCTATTTTGCCCAAAGAAAATGTCTCATTTTTATTCAGGTAAAAATAATTTCATTAAATGTGCGTATGCGTCAACTTTTTTTCCTTGTCAGATATATAAACAATTATGACTAGTCTAGCAACGCATAATAATAAAGTAAACTTCAACCTTCACTTAAAGAAATTCATGTTAATAACTCTTCATTATAAAGATAAATAATAGCGCAATTTGTAAGTGATAGTTAAAATATAACTAATTAAACAATGTGTGACTCTAACGAGTCGTTTGATTGTGATCATGTACCGGAAATACTGAGAGACATCGAAGGTGAAGCCGGAGACATTGTAAATAATTTGTTACCTGATAAATCTAGTTCGAAGTACATTATCTGCTATGAAACATTTTCTAAGTGGATGGCAGATAACAAGACGAAATCATATTCGGAGAAAGTTTTTCTGGTTTATTTTAATGAGTTGACCAAAAATATAAAACCAACCATTCTATGGAGTCACTGATCAATGTTAAAAACTGTAATGAATCCTCATCGTGGAATTAATATAGACCAATATAAACAAATCTTGGAAAATAAATCTTAAGGATTTCTACAACAAAAAAATCACAAGTATTTTTCCTAGTGTATATGTTAATGCATATGAAACAGAAGAAGATCATGAAACATATATTAGGAAAATTATGAGGGCACATATGTTTTATCATCAATGTGTTAGAAAGAGATAAAATACATATATCATTCTTTTTCGCTAACAGGATATCATAAAGTGGAAAACGATAGAAATATATTCCCACCACGTGTAAAGGTATGTCTGGTAGGCACCGCTTTCGAGAGACGTGCAAATATAGATGTGTAATGTGGACAGTTTAGTTTATTAATTGAGAAATACTAAGATTGTACTAAACTGATAGCTTAATGCAATGAACGATAAAAAAAGTAAACATTACTTTCGTTTATCCCTTATGATTAATTTACACAGAAATAATTCAGTAGTAATAATCTAATTCACTATATTAGTTCGGTTAGTATTGGAATAAATAACATAACATGCGAAATAAAATTTGTATTAATAATAATATGTGTTTCCAAATATCTCAATTCTCATTTTTCGCTAACAGGATCTCATAAGTGGAAAACCCACAACGCCGGCCTCTTACTCTTTGTAGCTTCTAACAGTATTGCCAATTTTCATTATATATTTATATTAATTGTAAAATGCATTGTTCTAGCACGAGAACAAGTTATAAGAAGATTTTAATTATGATAATTCAAGAGGTTGTAACAGATCAAGATATAATTAATTCCATCTATTCGTTGAATATTTTATTGTTATGCTGGAAATTGTTCTAGTTTTCAGTTTGAAAGCAGTTAAAGGTTAAAGCCTTTACTTTTTTACAGATTTGGCAACGTGAAATTCGTCTCGAAACATCTGCTGTGTTTGTAAGAAAAATTTAGTATCTTTATCGTTTGTATTCAAATGAGAACGAATTCTCTGTGTAAACACACACACACAGTACAAATTAAAAAAAATGAAAATAAAATCGAATTCTAATGAAAGTGCCTAGAATTCTTAAATAATAGTAATATTATGATATGTAGTAAATCAAAAAATAAAACTTCTTAATTCTTCAATGAGCTTAAATCAAATGTTCGAATAAACCCAGTTCTGAGCTACCCAGATTATACATTTAAACATATTCAAGAGGAGCACGCGCGATTCGTATTCATCTGGTATAATAATCTACGATGGCTTTTGATTCTCTGTCTCATGGTTGTCCTTCTCTAACACACTGGTAACGCCATGTGTCCATTATAAGTTCCCTTTGGCCGTGAGAGGTTATCGTTTTACGTTGAAATTAAATGTGACTGATTTCTCTCACAAATAAGAAGGAAATTTTCAAGGGCATGCGTGGATTGAAAATGAAGAGAGGGGACAGGTAAAAGTAGAAGAATTAGAGCTCTAAGCGAAATCGTTTTATCAGGAGCGTAGGAAACAGAGCCGGTTTACATTGAGATATTTGTAAAATGAGAAGCAGTTGAACAAATATTAGCATACGACTTATTTCTCATTTTATGATATCCTGTTAAAGAAAATGGTGATACACTGAATACGCTTGTTTTATTATTACAACATATTGTCGCTTTTGGACTCTGTATTGTTGCCATAGATTATTCCTTATGATGTTAATGAAAATTATTATGCTTATATGAATTAATTGTATCCTCAATATCGACGAATGTAATTTTTTTAGCTATCTTCTAGTGATTTTTTAGTGGTACTTATTTCAAATACCTATTAGGTAGGTTTTAATTTATTGTTCAAATCATATTAGCGTATACTAACCGAACTGATATAGTGAATTAGTTTATTACTTTTGAATCATTTCTTTGTAAATTAATCATGAAGGGATAAACGAAAGTAATGTTGATTTTTTTATTGTTCATTGTATTAAGCTATCAGTATAGTACAATCTTATTATTTCTCAATTAATAGACTGTTCATATTACACATCTGTATTTATAACATTAACTTCTTTCATTGCGACCTTTAACATAATGAGTTGTTTATACAACATTTTGCTGTGGTTAAGTGACTAGTAATAGCCTGAATGCATTTCTTGTTTATTGATAAAACTGGAAGTAAATGCCTACCAAACATATGTTTAGCTTTATTGCATGTTCTCCACTTTATGATATCCTGTTAGCGAAAAAGAATAATACACTGAATTTATATGTATTTTGTCTCTTTCTAAAACATTGATGATAAAACATATGTGCCCTCATCATTTTCCTAACACTATATAAAGTTTAACCTTTAACTTACTCCACCGCGTGTTTGGCACCCTTGCTTCACACGGGTGATATTCTTTTACACGCGTGTTCGTATGGCATACTTTCTTGCATATGTGCGCAATATACTATATTATTATACAAAGTGTCCAGAAACTCTCCTGCCAAACGGAAACTACAGTTACTAGAGTTGATTTTAAGTCGATTTAGCTCAAATTACCTTAATCCAAAAATGTTTCCTAAGGGAGCTACGGCCCTTTGAAGAAGACGTCCTCGGATGAGTTTTCTTCAAATTACTCGAAAATACCGTTACCTTAAAATATTCAAACTTGGTGTAATCAATAAACAGTTACAAACCATCACAAGCGTGTCAGTTGAGGAGACCAACAGGTATTTTTATTAAAAAAAAATTATTTTCAAGTTTTTTATGTATCCGACACCGAATTTAGAAAATTCAAGATAATTTTCATAAAAAATGTTCTCTTCTTTCAAATCGATATCATGAACCGTTTTCGAGAAAAATAAATTTAAACTTTTTGTGTTTCTTACATAGAATCATGTTGGATTATAATCTGTAATATCAAGTTGGCTTTGAAAAATCAACAAATTGTACAGATACTGGTAACAAAAGTCGTAAGTATTAAGTTGCTTACATTGTTTTGGAAATTTTAAATTAATAATATGTCGTGAGGGTATAAAACAACAATCAACATTAAAAAAAAACAAAGTTAGAGATAATTACCAACAGAAATAAGAGAATTAATTTTACAACAGATGCTCTACATGATGACCATTTGTCTCAATTCACAAATTTATTCTTTTCTCTAAAGATCGTCTAATTTTTGCAAAAATTCCTGCATTATTTCTAATTTCATTACAAGCGTTTTGAATTATTTGCCACAGCTGATTACGGGGTTCTACTGGAACAGCATAGACTAATGATTTTAAATAACCCCAAATACTGAAATCACAGGGGTTTAAATCTGGAGATCTTGGGGGCCAATTAACTGGACCACCGCTTCCAATCTATTTATCGTAATAGTTATTGTCGATATATTGACGAACCTCTCTATTAAAATGAGCAGGGACGCCGTCGTGCATGAACCATACATTATTTTGAATCTTCAGGGGAACCTCATCTATTAAATCAGGTAAAACATTTTGTAGGAAATTAACGATATTCTTGCCCTGTTGAACGGCTAGGAAGCTCTACGCGTCCCAGAAGCTAATTACCAATTACACCTATCCAAACATTTATACTAAATCTTTGCTGGTACTTTTTCTATACTGTTGCATGAGGATTATCACCATTGTAGGAGACATATGGAAGACTTGGAAATGCCAGGATACATAGCAGCGAGTCTTCTGGTGCTAACCTCAGGATTATTTTAGATTTCTATCAAAATCAATCACATTGTCAGATTTTGTTGATTTTTCAAAGCCTACTTGATATTACAGATTATAATCCAACATGATTTTATGTAAGAAACACAAAAAGTTTAAATTTATTTTTCTCGAAAACGGTTCATGATATCGATTTAAAAGAAGAGAACATTTCTTATGAATATTATCTTAAATTTTCCAAATATCGTGTCGGATACATAAAAAACTTGAAAATATTTTTTTTTTAATAAAAATACCTGTTGGTCCCTCCAACTGACACGCTTGTGATGGATCTGAAAAAAAAATATTTACAGCAAACGACTGGTTTGTAACTGTTTATTGATTATACCAAGTTTGAATATTTTAAGTAACGGTATTTTTGAGTAATTTGAAGAAAACTCATATGAGGACGTCTTGTTCAAAGGGCTGTAGCTCCCTTAGGAAGCATTTTCGAATTAGGTAATTTGAGCTTAATCGACTTAAAATCACTTCTAGTAACTGTAGTTTCCATTTGGCAGGAGAGTTTCTGGACACCCTATATATTACTTATAAAGTAATTTCCAGCTAATATGTCAGAACTGTTAACTGCTTTAGAGTGAGATAAGTTTTATATTCGTAGGTGGCCCGATGATACTTTAGGCTTCAGTTTACTTTGGAATGAAATAGACAGTTTAAATTTAGTGAATGAGGTACCTGCTTTCGGACCAATTGATGAAAATCATAGATGCTGGTTGGAGGATGTTTTCGGTTTTTATGTAATTGACAGTCATCCTAGAGTTCTATTAGGATGGGTTGTAGGCAAGATGGCAACAGAAGTTGAATATATGAACGATGAGGATATCATTGCTTCATGTATGTTTGCATTAAGAAAGTTCCTAGGAAAATTATATGACATTCCAGACGCCGATGGTGTTCTAAGGTATTATTACTTATACAACTTACACTCGGCATTCACCATATTTTATGTTTTCAACCGTTTTGTATATATTATCAGTATTGAGTCATTTTCATTAAGTTTTTTTAGATCTGTAACATATTGTAATGTACAGATAACTGTGGGAATATATAGCTTGAGATGAGTCGCTTAATTATTTAATATTTTTAAAAATTTATTGGTTACTTTTTATTATAGATCCAAATGGGGCACCGATCCACATTTTTGTGGGTCATACGTGTATGCCAGTATTGACCAAGAAAAGCACAATGCTTCTGCAGATGACTTATGTAAACCGTTAATTTCAGAAAAATGGAATACGCCTACAGTACTTTTTGCTGGAGAAGCTACTAGTGCTGAACATTATTCAACAGTTAATGGAGCTATTGAAACAGGTTTCAGAGAAGCAGAAAGATTAATTGATCTATATAAAAACTAAATATTAAATGTATTCTTGAAACTCTAATTGAATCAATTTAATGTGGGCTTGGGGTAATATTTTATCAATTTTTTTATTTGAAAGTGTTTTTATGTTTGTTTTATTTCAATAAAAAAATTTAATTAATAATTTGGGGATTCCCCTTACTAGTATTTTTATTATTTAAGAAAGTATCAATTCCTAAATATCTTCTAATATAACCTCTCCTATAAGTAAAATTGTTAAAATATCAATAGAAAGAAAAAGGGATATGTTGGACTAGGACGGCTCTGTGCCTTTTTGATTTCATGTCTGAAAAGGCATGTTGCTTTCGACATCTGACGTAATGTGTGTTGCCTGGTGCATACTGTGTTGTTTGGTATTATTGACAATTCAATAATTTATTTAAATAGCAATTATAATTTTAATTCTTGTAAAGTTGCTATGTAGTGAATATATATAAATGTTATATATTAAAAGGATAAGTGTGTCTAAATTCAACTAGTAATATATCTGTCGGTATTTTCTTTTGATAAGTTCAATGAAACATTGATTTTGTTGTGAATGCATTGAAGTTCACTGCTCTTATTATCTACTTGGTAAATCACAGCTTCACGCATTGTATTACAAAATAATAATGTAACCGTGATAAACAGTTCAATTATATGAGGTAAGTTTATTGAAATGATTGTTTAATTTCATGTTACTATACTAAATCCCTTGCTGAGGAGTCTAAAAATATATTAATGTAACAGTACTCTCTACGCTGTAACCAAACGTTGAAAAAATTTATATTTTGTTAATTCATAAAACAATATATAGGTATATAAATAATTCTTGTTTTTGGTAAAAACATCACAATATTAATTTTTCTTTGTTCATTTAATTATAATATTCTCTCGTTATTATTGTCTTAGTTTTTCATTTGTGTCATGTATCTTTACTGGGGTTTGTTATTTAAACTAAAGTGAATTCATAATTTTGCTGCCTATTTGTGACAATTCCTCCTATTTGCAATATTTTTATGATGTATACTTGTATATTCACTTTAATGTAATGTTATTATGAAATCTATTCTATATTTCTAATTTTGTATCTAAGATTTACACAGTTAGCAAAATACACTCAAAGGATGAACAATTACATGCAAAGATTAGGACTGACAGCTTGGAGAAAGAAGACTACCATACTTGTAGCCTCTGGTTTCTTATCGTTGATAATATTTGGTTTACAATTCTCACATGTAGATGATAACAGCACAAGTCTAAACAATCTTCTACAAGAAGAAAAAGATGCAGAGGTAGTAGCTGAAGCATTGGTTAAGAGCATAAAAAATGTTAAATTTATAGAAGCAAACAAAAATAAAATGATTGCAACCGAAATTGATCCAGAATCAGGGCAGTCATATAGAAATGAGATTAATATTAAAAGAGAAATTAAACAAGATAAACCATTTGAAAACATACATTTGGAGCAACAGTTAGGGATACCTTTTGTCAATATAGATCCTAAAAATCCATATATTCCTAAGAAAAGAATAGTACATTTAGATTTAAAGGGAGCGCCACCCCTAATTTCATATTTCAGGAGATTTTTCCCATTAATTAAATCAATAGGAGCAACTGGAATATTATTAGGTAGGAATAAATTATTTCTTCTGTACTTCACTTATTGTTATCATTATTTTTCAGAATATGAAGATATGTTTCCGTTTTCTGGAAATTTAAAAAATATATCTGCTAAAAATGCATACAGTGTAGAGAATATCAAGGAGATTCTAAATATAGCTGAAAATTCTCAATTGGAAGTTATTCCTCTAGTACAAACATTTGGTCATTTGGAGTTTGCACTTAAGCATGCGGAATTTGCTAAACTTCGAGAAGTTGATGGTAGTCCACAAGCCCTGTGTCCCAGTAGAAAAAGCTCTCTAGATTTCATAACAGAATTGATTAACCAAGTAAGATATACTTATATATAATGTGTACTGATACTTATAATTTTTTTTCTCTAGTTCCATAACCATATACGCACTGAATGCTTTTAGCAAGTAGTATAAGTAACTTTGCAGTTTAAGTGTTATTTGTTGATTACTTCTTTCCATTTCCTTTTACCTTTTCAGGTGTCGGATAGGGATTCTGATCCCTCTTGTACCCATTACTTCCACTGACTTGTGACTTTTGCCATTTTCCTCATTTCCTCAAATTATTCTTTTCCATTTTTAGTTTTGTTGGTGTTATTCTTTTGTTCCTTATTTCATTTTTTTTCTCGATCTATTTGGTTAGTAAAGGAGCTAGGCGGGTTCTAGACCATTCCTTATGTAAATTAACATGGGAAATCGCCAAGGTCCATCGTGGTCATTTTTGACGCAATTTCGATCTGCGCATGCGTTAATCAGAGGCGGCCATCTTGTAAACATCCACCATGCTAATGACGTCAACCATCTTGTATGAGTCATTTGTTAAGCGTCGAGTAAGTCATGAGAATGAAAGCTTTATTTGTGGGTAGGGAGGTGGTGAAGGTAAAATAAGAGCATCTGAATAAACAAACATTTTTATTGCATATAAAATGGGCAAAAATTCGATATACAGCTGGATATTTCGATATCTAATAATATTAATAATTAACTAGTCTAACAGCTCACCTAATAAATTAAATCTCTAGTCTAAATGTATGAATAAAATAGATAAAAACATGTAAAATATGAAAATGTGTATTCAAAAGGCTGGATCAACATCCATAGCACAATCAATCGAGTAGTGCCCCCAGGGTAAGGTTTCATTGGAACTTTGAACAATATAGCGTTTATCATCCTCCGGACTGAGTGCTACTTTATTTTGGATAATTGAATGGAACAGATGTTTCTCGGCACGAATTAGATTTTGGGAAACTATTTTCTGTGTGAAGGTATCAAGGCATTCTTCATAATCTTCAAATGTGATTACGGTCTTCACAACTGACGACTTTACTCCTTTAGCTTTTTTAGTTACTCCAACGTTTCGAATAAGACAGTCTATTTCTTCTTTGTCATAACCATCATCCGCAAGACGTTTTCGTTTCTCCGCTAGACCATCTTCAGAGGTTAGTAACCGCGTTGTATACAATTTAGATCGTAACCCAATATAATCAGTCATTATAATACCATTGTTCTCATCCTTCATCATCCCAAGAACCTTCTTATTAACTCGAGGAACCCCATAGACGTTATCATCGGGATAGTCACTAGTATCAAAATACCTATGACAATCTAGCTTCATCATCTCATATGGGTCCTGCTCTCTTATTTCAACTATCACAGAGTCAGTATCCGTGTAACAGGCAGTGTAATTTTCTCCAAATCTCCAAGCCAAGTAACCATACTGAAAATCATAAATGGTAGTCTTAGCCAGATCTAAAATTGCCATCCCTACATATATAGGCTTATTTAACCATATTTGTAATTTCTTCAATTCTATGGCGATAAGGTTTTCATTAAAAATCATACTATTTTTAAACTCTGACTTAGCTATATATGATTCAGCACCATATCGACCACTCCACTGAGAAATTAGCTTAACATCAACGCGCTTGCGCACGTTATCCATGGTTTTACCTGCAACAATTAGAAACAGTGATTAATATAGAAATATTTGTATAAAACTAGCAATACTGTTCAAACACGGCATTGTTCATCAGTTTAAATAGGTTCTTCTTAAACTCATTGTTCGCAACCTTACGTAACTCGGTGTTTAAGTCAATGTAGGGCTTTAACCAAGAACTCTGCTTGAATTTCAATACTCGATGTATTTTTGTTAATACAAGCCCATTCTGTAACGCCTGCTTCAATGCTCGGTAATGTATAACATATTTTGTTTTATTAGTCATGGTACCCATCAACTTAGTCTCCTCATTTGATCTTGTAGCAGGCATCATGGTCTTAGGATTGAGGTGTTCAGGGCAGAAAGGTATGTCCTTATGCAAATCATGTAAATGATGAGGATACTCCAAATCAACCTCGAGCATGTATCCCTCAGAAGCATCATCAGCAATTGCGCTAACATCAATATTTGTATCGCACCACTCGAATCCCCCATATGGTAACGCTTGGCTCATCGCCCATCCATATTGATTGTTTATGTCGAAGAACATTAAATATTTCGTTGGTTTAGACGGATTGTAAGTGGGCATATACTTGTTGGCTCGAACACGACGTTTTCCACATACTTGACTAAGCCCACCGCATATACCACGCTCAACAAACAAAAACATGTCTACATCAGTGAGAAGCTCCAATTCTTGTCCAATATGTTTCAGCATAGCATCAAACGTAAATCCTGGTAATGTATAATGATGTGCAGGATCGATATTATACGTAGCAATACAACTGGAACGAAACTGCTCAAAAACATCAGCAAGAAGAAGGATATCGGTCTTCATATACAACTTTCTCCTAAGGTTTGGCATTGAAACGTATTCCAAACACACTGCGCCCTACTATAAAGTCTATGTGGACAGGGTTTATCTTCGAGATTATTGTAGAAAGATTCAACAGGAGGTAAACTTGTTTCTTCAAGGCGTTCGAAAGAATTATAATAATCATGAGGCATTACCCCCTTTTTAGTTAACATAGTGGATTGTTCCTCGGGAACACCAGAAAACTGAGATCTCAAATTAGGAAATTCGGTTAAATATGAAGCGAGTTTATCGAGAGATGATGCCATGAAGCGGAAACTGTCGATAAATTTGAACTGGATTCGTGCATCGTCAACATGTTTTGTGAAAGAAATATATTTTTCCTTTGTAATAGGGAGCAAATCAATAGAGTCAGTCATGCAAGTAGCAATGTCTTTGATGATGAAATTTTCATCATAACCAGATAAGTTGTGGAACACTACATTAACTGTAGGTGAATCATGATAGTTAATATTACATCCCTCATTCGCTGCACCTCTATAATTGTTTTCAGGAATGAAATGATCATGATCTCGGACTTTCTCATCAGTAGAGGAAAATGGCTTTTCACAAATATGACATTTGATAGCAGCTTGAAACTGACGTTCTTGATTAGGAGTCATGTGAATTCCATAAGGACAAAGGAACACCGTACTGATATCTTGAGCAAGCAGATTAATTTCATCGGCAAAGCATCGCATACAATCTTCACCCATATAACTTTTGTAAAAGGATAGCGCGTCATCGTATGAACACTTGAAGTAATATCCAACGGCTGCAGGGATATGTTGTTGTGGCTTCTTAGAATCCCCAGTCTGCTTCAAAACACTCTCGAGATCTGCATATACTTTAAAAGGTGCCTTTACCTTATTCCTCAAGTTTTTGAATTTAAGAACGTTTTTTCCTGGTTCAGGCATTTTAATTGCAGTTTCGTTCAATTTTATGCAGTTTTCAAGATGATTATTAAGTGTCTCCTGTGATCTATAATAATGTAGACATCTATCACAGAAGTATTTCTTACAATTATGTTTACTGAGTTGAGTGGATAGAAGTCTTGATAGATTCTTTATCCAAACAAAGTGATATTTCGTTGGCGCTTCATCATATCTATCTTGTACCAACAACAAATTTACATGCTTATCCATCTTATTTCTTGTAAGGTAAGTTGGTAGGGTAATGAAGGTTTTTTTATCTTTTTGTAGAATGTAAACATTTACGGATATATTATTTTGCTTCTCAAAATTGGGGATCTGCTTGATAGTCATTGGAAATTGAATTCCTTTTAGTTTTAATACAGTCGAATAGTGAGGGTATGAGGATGTTCTATCAGAATGGATTGTAACAGGATACAATGCTGACGTAACTGCCCATGCAAAACAACCATTATCTCAATTATTGACGTTGATACATGCTTTCTTCTTTTTTATTTCTATAGGTAAATCAATATAAGAGGATCCTTGTTGAGGAGTATACTTATTGATGTTAACGCCTAAATTCAGCACCTTCTCCAACGCCCAACCACTATCACGTTCTTGAAACTCCTCCAAGTCTTTAAGGATAGGCGCAATGACTAGTATCAAACCAATCATCAATGTTTGTATCCTTATATATTGGAGAATTAGTTGTCGTAAAATAATTGAACTAATTAAGAATCTGATTTCCTTTAACAATTTCAAATTCACCTCCGAAAGCCACATTCACCTTAACAGCTACCTCCTTTTTTGATATATTATGTATACGTCGTTTAAAGATAGCCTTACAATCTTTGAGAAATGCAATAGGATCCTTATGCTTCAGGTTTGAGATGCTACCAGTTCTGATGCGACCGTTAAATGCTGCATCCAGATCATCCCATTTTACACGATGTTTTGCGGTTTCCATATGAAATGATAGACCTCCACCATGTTTTTGAATATATTTAAATTGGTTATGAAATGACTTTATTTTAGTTATACCAGTTAGAATATGCTGCTTTTCCCCAATATTCTTAGCACTTCGTAACGCATCATTTAGTTTCTTTATAGCTTTCCTACACTCCGTAAGCCCTTTCGTCACTTGGTGTTCATCTGATGTTATCACTCCCAACAAAGTAGCAATATGTTTTATGAGATTCATATAGAGACACATAATGGCAAAAAAATGTAACACAACGTTAAAACTCAAAAAGTAAAGAGATAAACAAAATTCAACAAAAACACAAAATATTTTTTTAAAATGTAACAAAGTTAAAAAACTCAAAATTCAAAAAATTTCCAAATTCCAAAAAACTAGTTTTTTTTTGAAAATCAAAAACAAAATTCAAAATAAAACACACCGCAAGAGCTGATAACTGATCGAGATGAAAGCAACGGTACAAATGACTGAGCTCCTGAGACGGAACTCTTTTATAGTTTGAGCAGAGCTGGTGGTATATGAAGGGTAACCTTCTAGTCGGTCGGAAGACTGAACGGTACCATTATTTCTCAAAAAGACCCGCGATTGAGGAAATTTGTGTCTGTTTTTCCATAAGAAAGCACGTAAAAATGATGCATTTTAAGCTAATTGAGCAATTCTGGCACTTTTTCAACCGTAATATTTGAGGAAGATATGATATATTCTAGCAATGATTCCAATTAACAAACAGTGATTGAAACAAGAAGTTTATGATCTGTATCCGCAGGCTACGAAAAATAAAAATATTCTTTACTCACGTATTGGTATCTCAAAACAACAATCATAGTATATATGCACGCCGATGTCCAGGCCATTTTTCTCCTTGTTGTGGTTGTCCTGTGAGGGGTTCATGGCTCCTTGCTCGCAGACATAATCCATAATTTTTCGTTATATGCAATAACTTTGTACCTCGAATATTTGTGACTCCTAGAATATTTCGGCTAGGTTATCCCTGAAAAGTAGCTAAAAAACAGGCTACGATTTAGCTAGACCACAAATTCTATTCCGGCAACCTTCAGAACCATTGATTACAAGAAAAATTATGTCACCATTCGAGGAATTTCAAAAGAATAATAAATTACTTATAAATTGAAATCCTGAACAATTGAAATCCTGAATTTGTTGATCACGAATTGTCTGTTATTTTTCCATATTATCTATTTACCCATAGTTAAACATATACTATTATTTACCATCTATTTTTCATATGTGAGGACGAAGGAGATTCTTTAATAGCCTTTAGGCGACAATTTTCCCGGATATGTGTAAAAAACATACAGAAAATACTATACGCACTTAAGCTAATAGATAACCACATGTTTTGTAGGCACGTCTTACAGATATCCTAGTTAAGTACTTCTCCCACAGCGTGGTAACTGGCGTATTTCTGTGCGGAAAAAAGTCGATCCCCCCGTTTTATATCCAAAGAGACCTCAATAAAAATACTTATATGGTTAAGAGAAATCGATATAAGAGACCCACTACTTTTTTTCTATCAAAAATTTCCAATTAAATCGCAATACATATGAAAAATGTATATAAAATTTACATATGAGGTCATAGGCACTCTTCAATAGGCTTTAGGCGACTCTACCCCATGACAGAAAGATACTGTTCGTACATAACTCAAAATGTGACTGCTCGGGTTGTAATCGAGTCTAACCGGCACCCTAAGTTTTTTGTACTTCTCCCACAGTGTAGTACCTGGCGTATATCTGTGTAGGAAAAGTCGGTACCCCTTTTTTATACCTGAAGACCTCTTTGTATGCTATCAAAATTATATATCGCAACTAAAACAATAAATATTTTCGCAGGTAAATACTCAAAAGATACTTACTCGTTTGACTATTTCCTACAACTACCATAGCGGTCTTCACCCCAGGCGCGAGCTGTTGTGTGCCACACGTCATCGGAATTTTAGAAGAGCCTATCTAATTCGAATGTCAGACTAGAAATATAAATGTATTAGTCTAATATTTTACTAACCAAAATTTTTGACAATCAACTTTTCCACTTAAACTTTTTATATCTACATAATCACCTTAGAGGGCAGATTTTTACTAATCAAACTAATAATTATACACAAAAACATTAAAACTAAAGCCTCATTAAAAAATATCTAAACAAATTTGTTAAATTTCAGCTAATTACAAAACGCGCCTTTTCTAAGGTGGTGACGGCAAAACAAGCAAGTCTCGACAAGATTTTAGTTGAATTTCGTTTTATATGACTTTAAGATCTACCCCCATCCATCGTACGTTTGAACTGTTTAATGAAATTATTACTAAAAACAATGTATACGACCTTATCTTCATACATTATTTGATATTTTTTGGTTCAAAGACATATTTTAACCCCAAACACATGTATACGTCTATTAGAAGCCAAATTAAATTATCATCTACCCCCATCCCTCGTACGTATGAACTGTTTAATGAAATTATTACTAAAAACAATGTATACGACCTCATCTTCATACATTATTTGATATTTTTCGGTTCAAAGACATATTTTAACCCCAAACACATGTATACGTCTATTAGAAGCGAAATTAAATTATCATCTACCCCCATCCCTCGTACGTATGAACTTTTTAATGAAATTATTACTAAAAAACAAGGTATACGCCCTTATCTACATACGTTATTTGATATTTTTTGGTTCAAAGACATATTTTAACCCCAAACACATGTATACGTCTATTAGAGGCGTAATTAAATTATCATCTACCCCCATCCCTCGTACGTATGAACTTTTTAATTAAATTATCACTAAAAAACAAGGTATACGCCCTTATCTACATACATTAACTGATATTTTTTAAAAAAACTTCTAAAGAAATTTGTCATATTTCAACAAAAAAATATTACTCACGCTTTAAGGGAACAACTTGTCACTCTACCGCACCTTATTCACCACTGAATTTAGAATCAAAACAATAAGTGGATTAACCCTTTTATCCACGAATCATTATATATCTAATAATAACTCAGTATTTTATGAAACGTTTTATTAAGAAAGTCACTCGTTTAATACACAAATCATAATTTTTTAATCGGAATCGGTTCTCAAGCTACATATTTCAATGAGGAACTAGATAATTTAATATGTTAAAAAAAGCGAACCATCATCGATAGAATATATGTGTATACTTTAAGTAAATCTAAAAATAAATTGAATTTTTCATACCTTTTTACTAGTTATACTGCCAAAACAGCAACCTGTACACATGTAAATATCGAACTTTTTGAAAGTCAGTTTGAACGCTTTTGAATTTGAAAAACCTCGCCAGAAGAGCTCAAATTAATAATGATATCACTACGAATTGAGGATGCGTACCATATGGGTGAGAAAAGCACATTACTTTACATTCAAGGAAACAGTTTCGATGATTCACATCCACCCCACCCATCACATCCAAATGTTTTTAGACCTATTTCATAATGATATGAGCGGAGGCAGGTGGTGTACCGCTTAACAGGTCTTGACATGTTTGATGGCACATTCTTAGCGGTCAGACACCTGCTTCCACATATATCATTATGAAATAGGACTAAAAACATTTGGATGTGATGGGTGGGGTGGATGTGAATTATCGAAACTGTTTCCTTGAATGTAAAGTAATGTGGTTTTCTCACCCATATGGTACACATCCTCACTTCGTAGAGATATTATTATTAATTTGAGCTCTTCGGGCGTGGTTTTTCAAATTCAAAAGCGTTCAAACTGACTTTCAATAAGTTCGATATTTACGTGTGTACAGGTTGGTGTTTTGGCAGTATAACTAGTAAAAAGGTATGAAAAATTCAATTTATGTTTAGATTTACTTAAAGTATACACATATATTCTATCGATGATGGTTCGCTTTTTTTAACATATTAAATTATCTAGTTCCTCAGTGAAATATGTAGCTTGAGAACCGATTCCGATTAAAAAATTATGATTTGTGTATTAAACGAGTGACTTTCTTAATAAAACGTTTCATAAAATACTGAGTTATTATTAGATATATAATGATTCGTGGATAAAAGGGTTAATCCACTTATTGTTTTGATTCTATATTCAGAGGTGAATAAGGTGCGGCAGAGTAATGAGTTGTTCCCTTAAAGCGTGAGTAATATTTTTTTGTTGAAATATGACAAATTTCTTTAGAAGTTTTTTCAAAAAATATCAGTTAATGTATGTAGATAAGGGCGTATACCTTGTTTTTTAGTAATAATTTAATTAAAAACTTCATACGTACGAGGGATGGGAGTAGATGATAATTTAATTATGCTTCTAATATTCTAATGGACGTATACATGTGTTTGGGGTTAAAATATGTCTTTGAAGCAAAAAATATCAAATAATGTATGAAGATAAGGTCGTATACATCTTTTTTAGTAATAATTTCATTAAACAGTTCAAACGTACGATGGATGGGGGTAGATCTTAAAGTTATATAAAACGAAATTCAACTAAAATCTTGTAGAGACTTGCTTGCTTTGCCGTCACCACCTTAGAAAAGGCGCGTTTTCAATATCTCAGATCTTTTTCATAAATATTTCGTAATTCTGTCTTCGTTTCGACTGAAAAAATATTTAACTATTTTGTGAATTGAGCTAAACTTGATGATATAATTGTTTTTGGGTGTGATCTTGACATGAAATATAGAGAGTAATATACATTTTGTAATTAGCTGAAATTTAACAAATTTGTTTAGATATTTTTTAATGAGGCTTTAGTTTTAATGTTTTTGTGTATGATAATTATTAGTTTGATTAGTAAAAATCTGCCCTCTAAGGTGATTATGTAGATATAAAAAGTTTAAGTGGAAAAGTTAATTGTCAAAAATTTTGGTTAGTAAAATATTAGACTAATACATTTATATTTCTAGTCTGACATTCGAATTAGATAGGCTCTTCTAAAATCCGGATGACGTGTGGCACACAACAGCTCGCGCCTGGGGTGAAGACCGCTATGGTAGTTGTAGGAAATAGTCAAACGAGTAAGTATCTTTTGAGTATTTACCTGCGAAAATATTTATTGTTTTAGTTGCGATATATAATTTTGATAGCATACAAAGAGGTCCCTTCAGGTATAAAAAAGGGGTACCGACTTTTCCTACACAGATATACGCCAGGTACCACACTGTGGGAGAAGTACAAAAAACTTGGGGTGTCGGTTAGACTCGATTACAACCCGAGCAGTCACCTTTTGAGTTATGTACGAACAGTATCTTTCTGTCATGGGGTAGAGTCGTCTAAAGGCTATTGAAGAGTGCCTATGACCTCATATGTAAATTTTATATACATTTTTCATATGTATTGTGATTTAATTGGAAATTTTTGATAGAAAAAAAGTAGTGGGTCTCTTATATCGATTTCTCTTAACCATATAAGTATTTTTATTGAGGTCTCTTTGGATATAAAACGGGGGGATCGACTTTTTTCCGCACAGAAATACGCCAGTTACCACGCTGTGGGAGAAGTACTTAACTAGGATATCTGTAAGACGTGCCTACAAAACATGTGGTTATCTATTAGCTTAAGTGCGTATAGTATTTTCTGTATGTTTTTTACACATATCCGGGAAAATTGTCGCCTAAAGGCTATTAAAGAATCTCCTTCGTCCTCACATATGAAAAAAGATGGTAAATAATAGTATATGTTTAACTATGGGTAAATAGATAATATGGAAAAATAACAGACAATTCGTGATCAACAAATTCAGGATTTCAATTTATAAGTAATTTATTATTCTTTTGAAATTCCTCGAATGGTGACATAATTTTTCTTGTAATCAATGGTTCTGAAGGTTGCCGGAATAGAATTTGGGGTCTAGCTAAATCGTAGCCTGCGGATACAGATCATAAACTTCTTCACTGTTTGTTAATTGGAATCATTACTAGAATATATCATATCTTCCTCAAATATTACGGTTGAAAAAGTGCCAGAATTGCTCAATTAGCTTGAAATGCATCATTTTTACGTGCTTTCTTATGGGAAATCAGATACAAATTTCCTCAATCGCGGGTCTTTTTGAGAAATAATGGTACTGTTCAGTCTTCCGACCGACTAGAAGGTTACCCTTCATATACCACCAGCTCTGCTCAAACTATAAAAGAGTTCCGTCTCAAGAGCTCAGTCATTTGTATCGTTGCTTTCATCTCGATCAGTTATCAGCTCTTGCGGTGTGTTTTATTTTGAATTTTGTTTTTGATTTTCAAAAAAAAATTAGTTTTTTGGAATTTGGAAATTTTTTGAATTTTGAGTTTTTTAACTTTGTTACATTTTAAAAAAATATTTTGTGTTTTTGTTGAATTTTGTTTATCTCTTTACTTTTTGAGTTTTAACTTTGTGTTACATTTTTTTGCCATTATGAGTCTCTATATGAATCTCATAAAACATATTGCTACTTTGTTGGGAGTGATAACATCAGATGAACACCAAGTGACGAAAGGGCTTACGGAGTGTAGGAAAGCTATAAAGAAACTAAATGATGCGTTACGAAGTGCTAAGAATATTGGGGTAAAGCAGCATATTATAATTGGTATAACTCAAATAAAGTCATTTCGTAACCAATTTAAATATATTCAAAAACATGGTGGAGGTCTATCATCTCATATGGAAACCGCAAAACATAGTGTAAAATGGGATGATCTGGAGGCAGCATTTAACGGTCGCATCAGAACTGGTAGCATCTCAAACCTGAAGCATAAGGATCATATTGCATTTCTCAAAGATTGTAAGGCTATCTTTAAACGACGTATACATAATATATTAAAAAAGGAGGTAGCTGTTAAGGTGAATGTGGCTTTATGAGGTGAATTTGAAATTGTTAAAGGAAATCAGATTCTTAATTAGTTCAATTATTTTACGACAACTAATTCTCCAATATATAAGGATACAAACATTGATGATTGGTTTGATACTAAAGTCATTGCACCTATCCTTAAAGACCTGGAGGAGTTTCAAGAACGTGATAGTGGTTGGGCATTGAAGAAGGTGCTGAATTTAGGCGTTAACATCAATAAGTATACTCCTCAACTAGGATCCTCTTATAATGATTTACCTATAGAAATAGAAAAGAAGAAGGCATGTATCAACGTCAATAATGAAGATAATGGTTGTTTTGCATGGGCAGTTACGTCAGCATTGTATCCTGTTACAATCCATTCTGATAGAACATCCTCATACCCTCACTATTCGACTGTATTAAAACTAAAAGGAATTCAATTTCCAATGACTATCAAGCAGATCCCCAATTTTGAGAAGCAAAATAATATATCCGTAAATGTTTACATTCTACAAAAAGATAAAAAACCTTCTTTACTCTACCAACTTACCTTACAAGAAATAAGATGGATAAGCATGTAAATTTGTTGTTGGTACAAGATAGATATGATGAAGCGCCAACGAAATATCACTTTGTTTGGATAAAGAATCTATCAAAACTTCTATCCACTCAACTCAGTAAACATAATTGTAAGAAATACTTCTGTGATAGATGTCTACATTATTATAGATCACAGGAGACACTTAATAATCATCTTGAAGACTGCATAAAATTAAACGAAACTGCAATTAAAATGCCAGAACCAGGAAAAAACGTTCTTAAATTCAAAAACTTGAGGAATAAGGTAAAGGCACCTCTTATAGTATATGCAGATCTCGAGAGTGTTTTGAAGCAGACTGGGGATTCTAAGAAGCCACAACAACATATCCCTGCAGCCGTTGGATATTACTTCAAGTGTTCATACGATGACGCGCTATCCTTTTACAAAAGTTATATGGGTGAAGATTGTATGCGATGGTATGCCGATGAAATGAATCTGCTTGCTCAAGATATCAGTACGGTGCTCCTTTGTCCTTATGGAATTCACATGACTCCTAATCAAGAACGTCAGTTTCAAGCTGCTATCAAATGTCATATTTGCGAAAAGTCATTTTCCTCTACTGATAAGAAAGTCCGAGATCATGATCATTTCATTCCTGAAAACAATTATAGAGGTGCAGCGCATGAGGGATGTAATAATAACTATCAAGATTCACCTACTGTTAATGTAGTGCTCCACAACTTATCTGGTTATGATGCAAATTTCATCATCGAAGACATTGCTACTCGCATGACTGGCTCTATTGATTTGCTGCCTATTACAAAGGAAAAATATATTTCTTTCACGAAACATGTTGACGATGCACGAATCCAGTTCAAATTTATCGACAGTTTCCGCTTCATGGCATCATCTCTCGATAAACTCGCTTCATATTTAACCGAATTTCCTAATTTGAGATCTCAGTTTTCTGGTGTTCCCGAGGAACAATTCACTATGTTCACTAAAAAGGGGGTAATGCCTCATGACTATTTCAATTCTTTCGAACGCTTTGAAGAAACAAGTTTACCTCCTGTTGAATCTTTCTACAATAATCTCGAAGATAAACCCTGTCCACATAGACTTTATAGTCGGGCGCAGTGTGTTTGGAATACCTTAGGAGAATATGTAGAGTTGTACATGAAGACCGATATCCTTCTTCTTGCTGATGTCTTTGAGCAGTTTCGTTCCAGTTGTATTCCTACGTATAATATCGATTTTGCACATTATTATACATTACCAGGATTTACGTTTGATGCTATGCTGAAACATATTGGACAAGAATTGGAGCTTCTCACTGATGTAGACATGTTTTTGTTTGTTGAGCGTGGTATACGCGGTAGGCTTAGTCAAGTATGTCGAAAACGTCGTGTTCGAGCCAACAACAAGTATATGCCCACTTACAATCCGTCTAAACCAATGAAATATTCAATGTACTTCGATATAAACAATCAATATGGATGGGCGATGAGCCAAGCGTTATCATATGGGGGATTCGAGTGGTGCGATACAAATATTGATGTTAGCGCAATTGCTGATGATGCTTCTGAGGGATACATGCTCGATGTTGATTTGGAGTATCCTCATCATTTACATGATTTGCATAAGGACATACCTTTCTGCCCCGAACACCTCAATCCTAAGACCATGATGCCTGCTACAAGATCAAATGAGGAGACTAAGTTAATGGGTACCATGACTAATAAAACAAAATATATTATACATTACCGAGCATTGAAGCAGGCGTTACAGAATGGGCTTGTATTAACAAAAATACATCGAGTATTGAAATTCAAGCAGAGTTCTTGGTTAAAGCCCTACATTGACTTAAACACGGAGTTATGTAAGGTTGCGAAGAATGAGTTTAAGAAGAACCTATTTAAACTGATGAACAATGCCGTGTTTGGTGAGTATTGCTAGTTTTATACAAATATTTCTATACTAATCACTGTTTCTAATTGTTGCGGGTAAAACCATGGAGAACGTGCGCAAGCGCGTTGACGTTAAGCTAATTTCTCAGTGGAGTGGTCGATATGGTGCTGAATCATATATAGCTAAGCCAGAGTTTAAAAATAGTATGATTTTTAATGAAAACCTCATCGCCATCGAATTGAAGAAGTTACAAATATGGTTAAATAAGCCTATATATGTAGGGATGGCAATTTTAGATCTGGCTAAGACTACCATTTATGATTTTCAGTATGGTTACTTAGCTTGGAGATTTGGAGAAAATTACACTGCCTGTTACACGGATACTGACTCTGTGATAGTTGAAATAAGAGAGCAGGACCCGTATGAGATGATGAAGCTAGATTGTAATAAGTATTTCGATACTAGTCACTATCCCGATGATAACGTCTATGGAGTTCCTCGAGTTAATAAGAAGGTTCTTGGGATGATGAAGGATGAGAACAATGGTATTATAATGACTGATTATATTGGTTTACGATCTAAATTGTATACAACGCGGTTACTAACCTCTGAAAATGGTCTAGCGGAGAAACGAAAACGTCTTGCGGATGATGGTTATGACAAAGAAGAAATAGACTGTCTTATTCGAAACGTTGGAGTAACTAAAAAAGCTTAAGGGGTAAAGTCGTCAGTTGTGAAGACCGTAATCACATTTGAAGATTATGGAGAATGCCTTGATACCTTCACACAGAAAATAGTTTCCCAAAATCTAATTCGTGCCGAGAAACATCTGGTCCATTCAATTATCCAAAATAAAGTAGCACTCAGTCCGGAAGATGATAAACGCTATATTGTTCATGGTTCCGATGAAACCTTAACCTGGGGGCACTACTCGATTGATTGTGCTATGGATGTTGATCCAGCCTTTTGAATACACATTTTCATATTTTACATGTTTTTATCTATTTTATTCATACATTTAGACTAGAGATTTAATTTATTAGGTGAGCTGTTAGACTAGTTAATTATTAATATTATTAGATATCGAAATATCCAGCTGTATATCGAATTTTTGCCCATTTTATATGCAATAAAAATGTTTGTTTATTCAGATGCTCTTATTTTACCTTCACCACCTCCCTACCCACAAATAAAGCTTTCATTCTCATGACTTACTCGACGCTTAACAAATGACTCATACAAGATGGTTGACGTCATTAGCATGGTGGATGTTTACAAGATGGCCGCCTCTGATTAACGCATGCGCAGATCGAAATTGAGTCAAAAATGACCACGATGGACCTTGGCGATTTCCCATGTTAATTTACATAAGGAATGGTCTAGAACCCGCCTAGCTCCTTTACTTTGGTTTGTTTCCATTTTGTGTTTTACTCTGCTCTCTGTTTTTCCCCTGTTTATTTTCAATGTTTTTTTGCTTTTGCCTCCTTTATCACCCACTTTCTCTCCATCATTAGTATCCTTTTGGTTCCTGTCTTTTTGTTTAGCGTGTTGACTGATTTGATTCATATGGATTGTTTTATGTCCTACTTCTTTGTTTGAGTTCATTCTATTTTCATGGCCTTTTCGTCTTCAGTTCTCCATCCCGCTTTATTCTCGCCTATTAGTTTTTTGAAGATTTTCCCTGTTCCATAGTTTTTCGGATTTGCTCCAATTATTTCTGTGTTTCAGGTGATCTATCGGTTACCTTACTTTTCCCCTCTACTTCATCGATTTCCTTGTAATTCTCTTCTTCTTGTTCGAAGCTTTTCCCGGGGGGGTTACCACTCCCTGCAATCTTGTCACAAAATCATTTGCAATCGTGGAAATCCTTTTGCGGTCATTCTACAATGCGTAAATATTTTCCACAATCGGACCTGCAATCCATGCAATCAATCCCACCGCAATCCACGCAATCACTCCGCAATCCCCGCTATCACTCCGCAATCCCCGCTATCACTCCGCAATCCCTTCGCAATCAACGTACTTCTGTTGCGATACATGTGAAACCACGTGTCCCGTCGTCCCGTGTAAAGCTAACGACACTACTGTGAACTATGCACACCATATTTAAAAATCTTGAATTGAGTTCTGGTATCCTTTGGGATAGTTCTAGAGCTCTATGAAAGTATTTTAAATAGTTCTGGTGTTTTAATGCAATCCTGAAAATATATTATTTCTTCAGTTCCTGTTAGTCTTACAACAGTTTTAGAGTTCAATTATATCCATAGTTCTAACAATTAAACACAAAAAATCAATTTTCGAAAACCAAGTGAACAATTTTTTTACAAGAAATAGCCGATCTAACAGTTCTGCGTAACGTTCCTCGAGTTCTACAAAAAAGTCTTATTACTTTTTCCCGTAAACTAACTATTTTTCAAGTAACCGCCATTTTTAATAATGAACAACCAACTTTTACTATAAAAAAAAAGGTTACGAGGTCTAGACGATCTAATAATAGTTTTGCGTAGCGCTCCTAGAGTTCTATCAGAAATCCTTATAACTTTTTTTGTGAAATACTAATTTTTTTAATTAAAGCAATTTGCAAGAATAAATTCTTTCTTACAAGTTCTAGCCGATCTAGTAATAGTTCTGCATAGCGTTTCCCGAGTTCTACAAAAAATCCTTTTTTCCGTAAAAAAATTATTTTTAAATGTTAACAATTGCTTTAATTAGAAAAATTATTTCACGCCAAAAAGACATAAGGATTTTTGATAGAACTCGAGGAACGCTACGCAGAACTGTTATTAGATCGACTAGAACTCGTTAAATAATTTTTTATAGTAAAAGTTGGTTTTTCATTATTGAAAATGGCGGTTACTCGAAAAATAATTATTTTACGGGAAAAAGTAAAAAGAGTTTTTTGTAAAACTGGACGAACGCTACGCAGAACTGTTATATCGGCTAGAACTCGTAAACAATTTTTTTATCAACAAAAATTGATTTTTCAATATTAAAAATGGCGTTAACTTGAAAAATAATTGTTTTACGGACAAAAAGTCATAAGTACTTTTTGTAGAACTCGAGGAACTCTACACAGAACTGTTATTAGATCGTCTAGAACTCGTAAAAAAACCAATTTTTTTAACATAAATTTATTTTGAAATATTAAAAATAGCGTTAACTTCAAATATAATTATTTTACCGAATCTAGATAAGTTTTGTGCCCGGTTAAATTTTCTTCTCAAGTGAATGGCATCAGAAGCAAAATCGTAATTGGATGATGGAACCCAAAGGTTTGTCAACAATTCCATCTTTTTTTCAGAAGGCAAGGCACAACTAACATAACAACCAATGTCATTTTCATGGTAGCCATCGCGTTCTTCAGTTTGTTTAGAGGTCCCAATTCCAGAGACAGCTTCATGTAGATTTGAAGAACTACTTGAGCCTCCTTCAAAAATAGATTCCGATTTTGATGTTCCGACCATTTTATTTTCATCTTCATCACAATCATTGCTTCTACTTCCACTACTGTCATCATAAACTTTTTTCCGTTTTAGACATTTTTTACCTAAAAATAATAACCTAATATCATTCTTGTTCTTACATCCTAGTATAAAAATTAGTATAAAACAAAACTACCATGTAATGATAGCTTATAATGTGGCGTGGATATACTATATCTGATTTGTAATATTTTTTCTCTAGATTAAAAACACAAAATTAAATTAATAGCACGTATAAAGTGCTGTTTGATCTTTAATATGTGAAAATTTCAAGTTTTTATATTTAGTACCATTTGAGATATCTGCTGTCAAAATCGGTGCATTATTGTAATTTTTGTTATAATTAGATTAGAAGGCAAAAAATGGGCATCATAATAATGAAAAATATATAAAATTATAATAATAATGCACAATTTTTTTTGCCTCAGCTAATAAAAATTGTTTCACAAAGATACAAGCAAATAGTAAAGAGCAATTGGCAGTTTTGTAAAGGTCTGCAATTTAATTTTTTTCCAAACGTTGCGATATAAAAACGGCCGACAGTTAAAAAAAATATTTTTGAACTAAAATTAACATCGGATATAACATCTACATTATAGGCTATCATTACATGGTAGTTTTGTTTTATTTGGTGCTGGTCGAGCAACTAATTTTAAAATTTTTGGACCATTTCTAATGGAATGACAATAAAGTTTTAATTAAAAATTTAATTTTCTAATGAAATTATTTAACTTACCTTTTTGTAACCAATTTCTTATATCCACATTGTCTTTTCTGTTTCTTTATTCTGTGGTAAAACTATTGTTACGGATTTTCTCTCTTGTTTCTCTTGCCTCGTTTTCTATTCGCCGTATGCAACTTCTTATCCTGCACTATGTACTGTACTGTAATTGCTGTCTTTGCGCCGGATAGGCAACTAACTTTATATACCCATTTGAGCCTAGAAATTGCCAGAACATTCGCATTGCCGGTTCCCGTATATTCCTCACTTGTATTTAGATTTTCTCGAACTCGAAGTAAACCAGTAGCGTTTCGTTACACTATTAAATGGGTCACTGTCGCTAGACAAGAGCAGTTACACACCAACTCAATAGTTGTTATAAGAGTATTTATTTCGGATTCAGATGTAGGATTGCGTATTGAATGCTTCAAAATATTTCACACTAAAACTACTTATTGAGTAAATTTATTTTAATTAATTAATTGGATTAAAAAATGTTGTTAAATGAGAACAAAAAGAAAGTGACAATTTTTTTACCATTTTTCTCAAAAATGTCCGGCTATTAAGTGGTTGAATTGAACACTAAAAATTTACGTATCCTGAGAGTAAATCGAACACTCCTTTTTATCCAATTCTGGTGTGGGACAATTCTGGTGTGCACCAATGCTTAGATCGAAAAAGCTATTAATATATATTTAGTACTGTCAGATTTTCAAAAAGCTTTGTTTTTTGCTGATGGTATATATTTTAGCGACAAAGGACACGCGAATAATTTTATTTATTAGATCTTATTAATTAATTTTAAAATGTTCATAAAAGCAACCAAACGACCACAACAACAAACAAAATATATAAAACAGATAACAAAAAAAAATGCAGAACAGAAAAATATGTATATTTTATATTTAATTCTTTGTTAATTAAAATTTAAAAAATATATAATTTATTTTTGCTTCCGGGGGGGGGGGGCGTTGCCCCTCCCTGCCCTGCGCTGGCTACGCCCATGTTGGAAATCCCTCGTAATACTTGAAAATCTACCCGCAATCTCAAATTGTTGCAATCTTGTCCAATTTTTTCCGTAGTGGTTCTCTGCTTTTCCTGTCATACTCATATTCATCTATTATTCATTTGTCATTTCTCATGTATGCATTTTTCCCATTTTCTATAGCTCCTTTCATTTGTGGTATTAGTGTTTTCCCATTGCACAGGGCCGGTCTAGAATAAGTTTTCATTTATCTAGATATTGTTGACCTTCAATTTCCTTGTCAATCTCAATATTTCCACTTTCTTGTCCTATTTTAATATCTTGATTATACTGGCCTCTTTCTATTTCTTTGAAAGGATACTATTTTCCTCACTTCCCCAGTTTCAACACTTAGTCCACCTTTATTTCTGCTTTTCCTAATATACTTCCAATATTTGCTTTTATTTGGTCTGTATTATCATCTTCATTGTCCTCTATTACTTGAATTATTATTTTATTACTTTTCAACATTTCCATTCTTGTTGGATTTTCATCTGCTGCTTGATTTCTTGATTCTTTTCTCTAAGTTTCTCACTTCCTTTAACGCTCTTCTCAATTTTATTTTCAATTGTTGCCATTTTCTCGGTAAGAAACTTGAACATTTTTCTTATTTCCTGTATTTTTCCCATCTCTCCAGATTAATCTTATCGGTATTGTGTCTCACGTATGCCAATAGATTACTCAATTCGTACACGAGTTGTCTTTCCCGACAATTTTGTTCTCCTTAAAATCTCTATTATTTTTCATTTTGTTGCTTACAAAAAATTAATATATCATTTAAAAAAATTTCAGGTAATGGCATTACATCCTTCAGTAAAGTATCTTCACATAGGCTGTGATGAAGTTTTTCAAATGGGGGAATGTGATTTATGTCGCTTGGAAATTCACGAAAATATTTTCTTAAAACATATAAAAAATGTGGTGGACATTGTTCGTCTTAAATATTCAACTTTAAAGATTATTGTTTGGGATGATATGCTACGTCACATATCTCAGCAATCAATGTTGGACGCCAAATTAGGAGAACTAGTGGAACCGATGGTGTGGGTTTATGCTGAGGATATTTACAGGTACTTATTTACATATTGCATACAAGAAATTTTGTCAGATGCAAATCTGTATACATACCTAGATTATTCATTTAAATCATACTCAAGTAATTGATAACAAAACATTTCTGAGTAACTCCAAATTTTCTGTGAACGATAAATACATGTATAAAGTAGTGTCAACTAAATTTAAAGATATTTTATATTTATTGCACTTATTACAAATTAAATTAAAATGATTATTTCAAAATTTCAAAAGGATGGAATAAATACTAAGTTACTCCATGTACTTATAGATTATATTACTGAACCTTTGAGCTACATTATTACTTGTTGTAATGAAAAGTCTACTTGGCTTAAATACCTCAAAATAGCTGATGTAGATCCCCATTCACAAAGCAGTGTCTAACAACTCAGTATCTGATAACAAACCCATATATTTCTGTGGTTTGGTTCTAAAAGGGCCAAAATCAAAAAACACTAATCTGAGAAAATTGAGTCCAAAGTTTTAATCAAAACTACAGTCAATAATAATGTTGCAAATTGAATCTTTTTTACTACCAGAGCTCCACATTCTCGTTTGGCGTGTAAAAGAGAAGTAAATTGTAGATTTTCTCAAAAACAATAATTAAAATTAACCAAAAAAAAGTGACATTGGCCGTTGTTAATTTAGAAATAAATCTTAAAAATACCCACATTGGCCATTTTGTAACTTAAAAAACTAGGAAAAAACAGTATTGAACAGGTTAATTGAAACTTATTTTATTTGTATATTTTTAATCACATTTAAACACAGTTAAAAATAAGTTAATTTTCATCAGAAAGATCCTCTTCATCATCAGTCAACGTATCGACAGCTGTAGGAGAGACAGTTATAGTGCTAATAAACTGACTGTAGTACATTCTGCTATTTTTGTCAATATAGGGCTGCAGTTCTCTCAGGATGCTGTAGTTTATTTTCAGGTACTCCTAAAGGTTTTTTCGAAATTGGTGTCAGTTGCAAAATCTGCGAACTCCGGTATTTTTTTCTTAATAACTCTAAACTGCTAAACTCTTCTTCATAATTTTATTCCATATCACTGGCTGTCCGCTGGCGTTTATTTTCCTATGCTGAAAATGATTGCGCAAAAGCGATTTAAAGTCGAAAAAATCGTTTAAACCCATTTCAGTAACGACAATTGGGGGAGTTCGAGGAATCATTCGTATAAGATTTGTCCAGTCTCTAGGAATATCGACTCTAGCAGTAGATGTTTTCTTAGCTTTTTCTATTGAAGCGTGAATAGTATCAGATTCCATATGTGTATGGCCAGGGACTAAAAATTTGTGACTAATGATGACCTCTCTGCCCGAATTACTAAACTGTTCTAAAATTGTCTTAAACACTAGAGGCAAGTAAATGTTCCGTGTTTGTCCAGGACAGCAGTCGCTATAAAAAATAACTTCATTCACGTCGGGAGGAAGAGATTTCAGGTACGCAAACAAACAGGATGCTATTTTTTGCCCCCCTCTTTTGGCAATAGTCTCATTCCACAAATAGCAGATAGCAGAATTCTTATTGCCTCTTGTTTCGTAAAAAGTGAGGTTTAGGGTCCATAATTTTCGTTTGTAAAAAGAGATTCCACTGGTGAGGTATGGCGTCGGAAGGCACTTCTGAAGATCAAAACTTACGACAACCATTTTTGGGTTTGATTTGCAGCGTAGTTTATCACTGTGTTTTTCTTCGTACGCCGAGTTAGCCAACCGCATATGTTCATTTCATTTTAATGCAAGCTGCTCTTTTTCTTCATCACTTGGGGCAGACTTTAGTAGAAGATTATACTTGTCACAAGTTCCACAAGTGTCATTCGCCGGTTTGTGAATAGCTAAGTTAAATTCTTCTACAAAATTTTGTCGGTAAAGAGCTTCGTTTCTCAAGTTTTTCTCCAAGCAGTGAGTTACATACAATCTGTACATTTTTGAAATTGAAAGATCTGACAACAGGTACCGTTTTCTTGTGTGAGACCGAGAATAATGACTTTCGTAACTTGGAAACATTTTAATGTGTGTTCGAATCTCCTCTTTATCTTTGTCTGGTACCTTTGGGTGATTACTATGTTTTCCCCTTCCATCTTCTGGACATATACCGGATTCTGAAGACCTCTTCTTCTCTATTATTACCCTAACCTTTTTAAGTGTTAGATCCAGAGTGTTTAAGAACATTTTCTGGCAAACTTCAGTCCTAGCAGCATTTTTAAGCAGGTTGTATTTTCTAGAATATTTTCTTCTGCTTTCTTTTCCATCTCTTCTCATCCTCTCAACCTTTATTCTTCTACCAAATTAGCGATACACTGATTTTGTGCTTCCAACGAGAGGTTGTAAAAATCTTTGAATATTTCTTCTCTTTTTTCTGGTAAACATTTTTCAAAGCATTTTTTTCGGCAATCAAATGGTCCTTTAATTTTTTTTCTAGCTTCTTTTTTCCCTTTAATGCCCTGGACTTTCAATATTTTTCTTATATTTTTTCCCAGTGCTTTGGATCCATTTTTCTTTTCTTCGTTTCTTCCCCTACTTTAGTTTTTTCCTGCCTCTTGACTTTTTACTACTTCATTATTTTCTACATTATCCAAATCCAAATTAGCTTCACCATCATCAATCATCTCTTGTTCTTCAACTATTTCTTCCGCTGTTATGTGACTAATGACGTTCTTTGTCAACTTATTCCTTCCTTGTTGGTCGTCACTATCAGAGCTTGATTCAAAATTGGAATCAGTATCGGGCACAAAGTCATCATAACTATCCTCAAGGACTGTATCTTTTTCATGACAGGATTCTTTATTTAGTCCTTCAAAGTTTGTACTTGCTTCAAAATCGGGTTTGGTGTCAAAAATAGGTTCAACTAAATTATTTTTAAAGTTTGAATTTTTTCCAAAATTGGGTTTGACGTATTTGTAACTACATTCACCGGTTAGGTTCTGCTTCAAAGAGTTATCTTCCATCTTTAATTCTGGGTTTTGTTCTGAAAAAAGCGTATAGATTTACTTATGAAATATAGTCAGATCCCTGTTAAAAATGAAAAAAAATAAGGGAACATTGACAATGAAACATGGATTCATTAATAATACGTAACAACATTCAAAAAGTAATCACCAGAAGCTTAAAAAAATTTGAAAAAACTTGTAGTCTGTTTTTGATTATATTTCTAGCTGAACTTCGTCAACTGGCGTATACATTCAACTAGGTAAATAATCTTAATTTGACAAAATTAATGTCGAAATTAATAATTTATTATGTACAAATTTACAAAATGGTACAAAGTTGTGAATGGTGAACTTCGGTGTTTTCAGGTTGGAAGACACTTTATGTTTCGATTTGATGAATATTAAACTAACTTTGTTATTGAGCGTTGAGCTTGATTCGATGAGTGTGTAAAACTCGCTTCGATGAGTGTAAAAAACTAACTTTGTTGTTGAGCGTTGAGCTCGATTCGATGAGTGTAAACTCGCGTCGATAAGTGTAGAACAGATGAGTGGGAAACTGATTTATTCACGTTCTGAGACGTGTTAAATAGAATTCTGCGAGGGGCGTGTTTACACGTGGATTGGGTTGACCAAACGAAAATAAATATTTCCTATTGGCCAGTATCATTTGATTTGTCGGGTTCCTAGACAAGAATCAACTATGGGTGCCGTCAATAGATAGTTGAATTTCTATTGAATACTCCAATAGCAATTGTAACCTTTTTACTCAGAAAGGTTATTCAAAAATATCTTTCATATCTTCCGACCGTCGACCATAAAATTCAAGCAGAAGTGACTCTAAATTTAGGGTTTTTACAATACAATATATAATAGGGTGAAACGTGACCTTTTGCTAACTTCTTAACTATAGGACAATGCGACAAGATGTCGACTTTCAAAAATGTGCTATTTCAATGCCCAAACAAAACTATTTACAATTATTGTTGCAAAACGTGATATTTTAAAGGTATTTAACAAAAGTTGAAAATAAAATGAAACTATCCTTTGAATTTACAACAATATAAAAGATATTATCAATTCGGAATCATATTTTTACAACGCTATTAACTAAAATAAATTTACGCCTTAAATATATACAATGAAGAAAGGAAGCATACAAATATCTTACATACTTTAAAAGTATCGTGAACAATAAAATTCAGGATTTTACAGTCTTGAACATAGTCCTTTATCGAAGCGACTTCATATCTTAACTCAGACAACGCTGTGCATTTTAAGTGGTACCAGTTGTAACAATAGTCACAACCAATATTTTTCTCAAGATCATCCTCTGCGTCACTGATAAGATCCTCCTCGCATTAGGTACATTTTAAAATTCCTTTTTCAGTGGTAAACGTCTCACTGGAAGCGTCATTAGCATTCTTCGAAGAATTCTAGACCTTTTTATCCCCCTTTTAACTATCTTCTTTTTTGTTTCTTTTTGCTTCTTATTTGCTGCTCTCTGCTCCTTTCATAACTTTATTTGTTCAAGTTCTCTATTTTTTGTCTTTCTTTATTTAAGTAGTAATCTCGCCAAATTTGAGAGGATATCGCGTTAGGTAGCTTTTCCTTAGTTGCCTTATTTTGTGACTTTTTAATGGCTTCTTGAAAAGATAAATGATTTTTAAAAGGATCTGTAATATTTTCTGATGGGGTCTTTTCCAAACAATGAGTTTGAAGAAGTACACTTTCTTGGTCTATTATTTTAACACTATTTTCTTCAGTCTTATCGTCTTTAGGTCCACGTTCTTGTTTTAGAACCTTTTCGGCATTTTCTCCAGTTTTATCTTTTTTAGGTACACTTTCTTGATCTATTATTTTAATACTATTTTCTTTAGTCATATCTTCTTTAGGTCCACTTTCTTGTTCTAGTACTTTTTCGATTTGTTCTTTAGTTTTATCTTTTTTATGAAATTAACTGTTTCAACCCTTACTTAGTGGAATCTACTCATATTAGTGTTTTAAATGAAACTTACTGTTTCTAGTTAACTCCACAGTTTATTGAAAAATGTTAAAAATTCTAAAAAAGAAGTGATTGACTTAATATATGTTAATAAAAAAAGAAGATATGATATTACAAATATTAAACATTAGATATTATTATCCCTATGGGGATATCCTGGATATCATTTTTCCCAATTAAGATCAGTATAACTGTGCAATGATATAGAAAACCAGGAAAACTATATCTCCTGATCTTTACAGTTATCACTTAAGAAGACAGTTTAAAAGTGGAGAATTCCCTAGATTTATCTGTTCATTGACGACTTCATATTGTGGGTTTCTTAAGTGTCTTCTAATTTCCAATTCTTCAAGTTTTTGGAGCAGACCCAACAAAAAAGTTTTCTAATCATGTTGGAGATATTGTTAATAATTCAAATTATCTTTTCAGTGATTACGAAAAGAGGTCCATCATAAACAAGAATCCTCATTTTCCACAATTATATGGAACTGTTAAATTACATAAAATAACGAAACCAATTAGACCTGTAGTTTCTTATGTTAATACTCCTAATAATATATTGGCAAAGAAACAACAATATACTTAATACTCACGGATATACATCTAAATATTCAATTATAAATTCAATGGAACTGATAAAAAATTAAAAGCATTCAACTTGCAAGATAGCTCTAAGCTTATTTCATTTGATGCTACCAATATGTTCACTAAAATTCCTCCTAAAGAATGTCTAATACTTGTAAGAAAGTTGTGAGGGTGCGTCAGTATGGTAGAGCATAAAAGGGGTTGGATGGTTAGATATATTTCTTTATTCAACTTACAATAATTATCTACAATTAAAACCTAAAATTCTGTACAATAAATATATATACACAAGATTTATTGGTCCTGGAGGCTGGCAATCCCTCTAGGGTGGTCGTCGGATTATTCTTCTCGGTTGTCCAGCTTCCTCACTGAGACGTCAGGTTCCTATAACCAAAGGGGTGTGTGTATCAGGGTCGAGATCCCGCGTTCAACGCACAGCGTGATCTCGGAGGTCGGGAGTTTGCTTCCGTCCCGGGCTTAACGCGCTCCGGAATTTCGGCTAATCGGAAAGGCCTCGGTCCTGCGCTCAACACGCTGCAGAGCTTGACCTAGGGTAGTTGGCGCCCGCCCTAATCTCAACACGCTTTAGGACTTCGTCCGATATACAGGTTCGCTTAGCGTCTAGCCTCGAGTTCAACGCACATCGAGGGGTCAACGAGAAGCGGGATATTTATGTGTTCACGATTCCTAAGCTCAACACGCTCCGGAATATAATGCAACACTTCGGTTATTTTCAGGCGAAGCTTCCTATCGTTATTCTACGTAAGGTACAGCTTGCTTGGTATATCGCAGAACGTATGCTTTGGTAGTATCGGTCAAGTTATTAACGGAAAGGCGAAGGTGCTGCCCTCTCGGTGCTGGGTGCCCAACCCTGTGTAGTTTTGTTTCGTGTAGAGTTCTATTTTCTGATTATTTATCGAGGTTATTTTATGTTCAGAACTGTCGTTACACCCCTCCCAGATCGTAAAAATTTTGGGGCAAAATTTTGGTTCCGCGTCAGCGGTGTCGGACGCTGTGACGATCGGTCTTCTCTGCTTGGCTTAGTTCCGTACTGTATGCTAATACTCTCTCCGTTGGCTAGCCTGTATCGGCACCTTCTCCTTCCTGTCTTTGGCTTGTTTTTTATTTGTTTTTGCACGCGTTGGATTAGTGGTCCTTCACCGGTAGGGACTGGTTTCTCCTTTCTACCAACTGGTTCCATTCTTGCTCGATTGATTTTCCTGGTGTCGGAGGTCGGTCCAATTCTCTCTCTTCGATTTGCCATATGGCATCGTCGTACAGGTCGAGTGCGTCTTCCATATCTGCGGTTTGGTTTATTGCCTTTTAATTTGTCGTCTATGATTGTGAAATCCGAATGCTTTTGCGGTTGTGTTACTACTTCTGTTTTCTTTTTCTCGTACCAATATGCTTTACTTTTCTTCGGTGCTACGTTAATGTAGTCTATCGGATTCCTCGGTCTATACCGCTGTTTGATAGGTGTGTTGTGTTTTAGTTTTATTGTGTGTTCTGCCAATGGTGTTACTCCCTGGCTGTTGCTAAATTTTCTGTTTCTAAAAAACTTTCTAGTCTTTTCTTCTCTAATGCTGGTTCGGGATTAATATTAAACTTGGGGTTGGCTTCTGTTTGATTTACTTGTTCTATGTTAACTACTGCCTGTTGTCTTTTGTTATTGTATCTTATACTCTGTAATCTTTTTATGAATGCTTTATCTTCGTGTATCCTTTCATCCTGTTCTATTTTTTGTATTTTCCGTTATCCGTTTTCTTTTCCTGTCGTTCGTTTAGATTTTGTACGGTGTGATCTATCTGTGTTAGTGTGTTATAAATTTCTTGCTCTTCTGGGGTTAAGTCGGTTTCTTCTTTTAACAGGTCTACCCATGGTATTTTCCTCTCTGCAATATCTGCTACTCCTAGAATTGCTTCGTCTTCTAGGTTCGGTATATAGAGGAATTTTGTCTCGCCCTCTCGGTTAGCTATTGTACACGGAATAACAAAGCTCTTTGTAATTTTCATTTTATATCCGTTTGCTAAAGTAACCGCCGTATTTTCTAGGTTAGTTCTATATTTGGAATGTTTAATTTTGTTCAGGCCTTTTGTCCCTATGTATGATTTCTGTGCTCCTGTGTCGATTAACGCGTTTAATTGTTGTTGGTTTTGGGTAAAAATTGTTATGTGCGGTATTTTATCTTCTAATATGCTGTAACTGTTCGTAGTGGAGGATTTTATTGTGCTCATCTTGCTTCTCGAAGAATCGGCCCTTGTGATGTTTCCCGAATTCCGGCAACTGCATTTATTTGACGGTGTTCCTATTGTTCCGCAATGACTGCAAAATAATATTTGTCTCCCGTAGCAAGTTTCTTTTCTATGTCCTCTTTTACCGCATCTCCAGCAACAATCTTGTCGGTTGTAATTCGGTAATTTGCTCTTATTTTGCGGACTTTGCCCCGTGCGGCTGTCGTAATTGGTCTTACTCTCGGGTTTGCCCGCTTTCTCGATCTCTTTTCGGATACTTTCTAGTTCGTCTATTCGCCGTGTAAGGTCTCTTATTGATGCGATTTCATTTCTTCGGACGTGGAGTTTGTATTTCGGATTCATATTTCTATATATTCTTTCTAGTTGTTGGCTATTGTTGAAGCCCGTATGTCTCCGCATTAATGTCTGAATTTCTGTGATATATTGTTTAAACGGTTCGTTTTCTCTCCATTATCTTTTCTTCTAAGTATGTTGATAAATCTAATGATACATAAAATGTTTCGAAATCATCTATGAAATCTTGCCAAGTTTCCCAGAGATGTTTATTATTCCGGTACCAGAGAATTGCTTTGCCTTTTAGCACTTCTGGCAGAGCTCTAAGTATAACTTCGTCGTTTAGCTGGTAACATGTTTTGAGTTCTTGCAGCCTTTCAATGAACTCTATCGGGTCTTTTGAACCATCAAAGTATAATCCCATCTTCTTATTTTGTCCAGTTCTGTGCAATCTACGTGTTTGCGATCGTACCTACTATGTCTATCTTCGTACTCGCTGTCTTCGGTAGTGTACATTCTTTCTCTAGGTTTTTCAGATTCTTGTATGCTGCTTTCTTGTTGTATGATATTATGTCCTGTCTGTTTCCTTATAAAATGTACCATTCTGGCCCGTAGTGTGTCCATATTACCGCTTGTGTCTAATTCGAATTTTTGTAGTTCTGTCACTAGCTCTTCCTTCTTGAGCTTGTATATCCATCCTACTTTTGTGTCCGCTATCTCTAATCCCATGTCGGCGTATTCTCCTTGTTCGCTCATGATTTGTTCTTGTCTGATTTTTCTGCTTTTATATGCTTAGTTTCTCTCTGGCTGTTCTGGTGTGTCTAACCTTTTGCAATTTTTGTATCCCTTATCTTAATTTTGTAATCGTTTTCTCCCTGGATGCTCTGTTATATCTGTTATCTTTGTTTCCCTTATCTAACCTTTTGCTCGGGCGCCATTTGTGACACCTGCTCGGGTGCTATTTGTATTATCTAACTTTCTGCTCGGGCGCCATTTGTGACACCTGCTCGGGTGTAATTTGTATTATCTAACTTTCTGCTCGGGCGCCATTTTGTGAGGGTGCGTCAGTATGGTAGAGCATAAAAAGGGTTGGATGGTTAGATATATTTCTTTATTCAACTTACAATAATTATCTACAATTAAAACCTAAAATTCTGTAGAATAAATATATATACACAAGATTTATTGGTCCTGGAGGCTGGCAATCCCTCTAGGGTGGTCGTCGGATTATTCTTCTCGGTTGTCCAGCTTCCTCACTGAGACGTCAGGTTCCTATAACCAAAGGGGTGTGTGTGTGTCAGGGTTGAGATCCCGCGCTCAACGCACAGCGTGATCTCGGAGGTCGGGAGTTTGCTTCCGTCCCGGGCTCAACGCGCTCCGGAATTTCGGCTAATCGGAAAGGCCTCGGTCCTGCGCTCAACACGCTGCAGGGCTTGACCTAGGGTAGTTGGCGTCCGCCCTAAGCTCAACACGCTTTAGGACTTCGTCCGATATACAGGTTCGCTTAGCGTCTAGCCTCGAGTTCAACGCACATCGAGGGGTCAACGAGAAGCGGGATATTTATGTGGTCACGATTCCTAAGCTCAACACGCTCCGGAATATAATGCAACACTTAGATTATTTTCAGTTGAAGCTTCCTATCGTTATTCTACGTAATGTAGAGCTTGCTTGATATATCGCAGAACGTATGCTTTGGTAGTATCGGTCAAGTTATTAACGGAAAGGCGAAGGTGCTGCCCTCTCGGTGCTAGGTGCCCAACTCTGTCTAGTTTTGTTTCGTGTAGAGTTCTATTTTATGATTATTTATCGGGGTTATTTTATGTTCAGAACGACTGTGTCGTTACAAAGTTACTAGAAGATAAAAATATTAATCCAGGAATAATATCAGATATACTTAATTTTTTTGATGCATGTATTAATAAGAATTATTTCACTTTTGACAATAAGATATATATTCAAAATGAAGGTTTATCAATAGGAAGCTCTATATCGCCAATTTTGGCAATCATTTTTATGGACAGTTTAGAAAGAAACATCTTTGAAAGTAATATTTCAAATATGTTTTATTGTGGTATAGATATATATTGCTTGTTTTATGGGCAGTGAATGACAATTAGATATATTTTTCAACCACATTAATAGTTTACACCCAAAAATTAAATTTACATTAGAAGTTGAAGAAAATAGTTCAATCAATTTTCTTGATTTAAAAATTCAGAGTTAATAATGTACTTGATTATTCGATTCACTGAAAACCAACACACACTGATATGACTATTCCATACAGTTCCAATCATCCCATGTCCCATAAACTAGCGGCATATAATTCAATGATACATAGAGCATTTTCAGTTCCTTTGAACAAATGTAATTTTGATAGAGAGATTAACACAATTAAACATCCAACGGTTACCCATTACATATGATGAATAAACTAATTAGTAAAAAAGAGGAAAAAGTGGCATTACAACCAACATTTTCTAAACAAACTAAAGAAATAAAAACTTATAAAATTATTACATAAGCTGGAAATATTTCTAATAATATTTCAAAGATAATATCTTTAGCAACAAATACAACGATTTCTTTTAAAACAGAAAGTAACATAAGTACAAAATTGTTAAATGTAAAAACAAAAATATCACCATTAAAGAAATCTGGTATATATAAACTTAAATGTCCAGAATCTAATGCTGTCTATTTGGGTCAGACCCTTAGAAATTTTGAAATCCGATCAGTGAACACTTACGAGCATACAGATTAAAACAACCAGATAAATAGCACTACGCCAGACATCTACTTGACACCAATAATTCATTGCCACCTAACACAGAACTAGACGTACTACATATTTGTGATAAGACACAAGAACTGGATTTCCTTGAAGAATTGGAAATTAGAAGACACTTAAGAAACCCACAATATTAAGTCGTCAATGAAAAGATAAATCTAGGGAGTTCTCCACTTTTAAACTGTCTTCTTAAGTGATAATTGTAAATATTAGCAGATACAGTTTTCCTGATTTTCTATATCATTGCACAGTTATACTGATCTTAATTGTGAAAAATTATATCCAGGATATCCCCATAGGGCAATAATATCTAAGCTTTAATATTTATAATATCATATCTTCTTTTTTCAATTAACATATATTAAGTCAGTCATGCACAAGATATGTCACTTATTGGACTAGCCAAAAATAAATAAACATCAGGTGGGCATCAAATGAAATGTAACTTCTGTCATTCTGACGATGATATTTAGGCAATATCGAAAGAATTGTCAATTTTTTAGAATTTTTAACATTTCTCAATTAACTGTTCAGTTAATTAGAAACAGTAAGTTTCATTTAAAACACTTTATCTTTTTTAGTTACAATTTCTTGATCTATTATTTTAACACTATTTTCTTCAGTCTTATCTTCTTTGGGTACGCTTTCTAGATCTATATTTTTATTATTGTTTTTGAGTCTTATCTACTTTTGACACTATTTCTTTAGAAACGTTTTCGGGGGTTCTGCTAGTCTGTCATGTGATGGCTTGTTGCCTTTTTCGTATTCACTATTAAGTGTTACCTTTTTGTTCTTTTGATACATCAGAATCTACGAGTACATTCTATATACGAATTAACATTCAATTATTTTACATAGAAGAGGGTTAAATGACGAACTGTAGGTCCTTATACCTTATTCTATGCTCTATAGAACCATCTTCAAGAGCACTGCAAGGGTTTACGCTAAAAGGAATCAATACAAGCTGTAATCATCTTCATGCAAATTTAAATATTGTTTCTTTATACAATATTTATTATATTTATTATAATAAAAATAGAATGGAAAAGAAAAATATAGATACGCAAAATAAAATTTTGTTACAAGATATAAAAATAAAAAATCTCCCATTTTATCAGTATTATTTATGTAGAGATACTGTGGTCGTTGTTTTAATTTGTGTATTATAAAATAACTGTACCTAATTAATTTAATAATTGTTATTAGTGATTTTGAAAAGGTGGAAATAAAGCAAATTGGATAAAAATTACAAAAAATAAAACACATGATTTCCACTACTCCTCTACAAAATCATCACTATCTTCATTGTCACTGTCAAAATTAATAATAAGTGGAGGCACATCCTGTCTATCAAATACTACTTCTCTATCCCACCCATCTTGTATAATTTTTTCAGTGTACTGTACTGTATTTGACCAAGGTGATATTTTTGCGATCTAGCGTCTTTAAGCGGATTAAAGCGATTCATTTTCGCGAATAAGTAATGACGTCACGCTTAAAAACGCTTGAAGCGGAAACTGGCGTGGTCGAGAGTGCGCCAGAAAACTTTAAGCGGTTGATAGCAATGACAGAATAAATTAATAGGGCCTGGACCAATGGTGTGGCTTTTTTTTTCTTTTTTATTAGTAGGCAACAATTTGAATGTATCAACAAACTCATAGATAACAAAAAAATTTGTTTAAACATTATTTTTCCCAAACATTTATATCTCTGCGGGGTCGCTGCGAGGTACCGTGTCTTTAGACAATCGAAATTAAATATAAAAGTCATAATTTAGATAACGGCTTATCCATTCTTCCTCATAAATCAACCTGATGTGATGGTCTTTTAGAATTGAAAAAATTATTTGCAAACTTTTTATTCTTCTTGAGAGGAGATTTCTCATTAAAAGGACCACCGAAAAAGATGTATCCTCGCTGAGCAGCACCATTAAGTATCTCCTTCTTTTCATTCTAAATTCTAAAATCACACATTTTAACAAAAGCAATATCATTTTATTTAGATATATTAATATTGTTTTGCTTACTACAGACTATAGATTCACAGTTTCAGAAACAAAACATAAAGTATGTATGTGTCATGAGAGAAATGTCATTTTCATATGCCACAAAATATCCTTTCCATTTTTGCGAGCTTAAGCGTGACGTCATCGTTATGTGCGACACTGTTAATCCGCTTAAAGACGCTAGATCGCAAAAATATCACTCAAATATCAGCAGTAACTTTTTCTAAAGACTTTTTCCATACACTTATTGCTTGTTCTGTTGATGAACCATCAGTTCCCACATGATCTCTATAAAAAATTTTAACTATGCCCCAAATATGTTCAATTGGATTGAACATACAGTGGTAAGGGGCAAGTTGAAGCACTTTGTGACCATATTTTTCAGATAATATGTCAGCTTCATATACTGTTGGTGGTTTATTCCTACAAAATGCATATATTTAAAATAAGTTATCTAAGTATTACCATAATATATTAAAAAATGTTTATATCAACTTACCGTTGTACTAAATTCAATAATTGGGTTTTGAGGAAAGTATTTTCAAAAGGAATATCATTTTGTATCAACCAGTTCTGTATATCAGTCTTTTTGGTAGCTGCTGTTGGTACTTTATTGATCACTGTACTGTGATAACTTGCATTATCCATTACAATCGTGGCAGGTTCTTCCAGGTTCACTAAAAGCTGGTATTCAAACCAATGCAAAAAAATTTCTCGGTTCATTTCACTGTGGTAATCACTATCTTGTTTTTTGGAAGAAAAACCAGCCCTGCTCCAGGAATAAATCCAAAAGCGGAACCAGCATGCAATACTATATACCTACAATAAGGAAATAACAAATTACTACTAGGTTTCCTAGATAGACTGCGTAGCTCAAAACAACTATTAATAATTATATAGATTTAAATAAAATAGTGTGACTAGTAAATATTTGAAAAGGTCTTAAACTGGCAGGAACGTTAGTACATCATAAATTAATTGCTAAATTTCATTAATCAATTACCTTGGACCACACATTTTGATTTTTTTCACGCTTCTATGATTAGAATCTTGCCAAGAACGTCCAACAGTACCGTCTTTAAATATCCAGGTCTCATCCAAAAACACAAATTGATATAAACCTTCCCTTTTTATCTTGACATATTCATGTAGAAAATGTACACGTTTTAATGCAATATGTGGCAACTCCATTAAACCATCATCTTTTTGGTATTTGAATCCAATATTTTTCACTATCTTCCAGAGTGATGTTAAACAACCATTAAAGAGTTCACGCTCCTGGAGTTTGTCTCTAAGTTTTCAAGGTTATGTGTTCCTCTGAAAAAATATTGCATTAGTTAATTGTGAATAAAATAAAACAGTAAATTCAATATACTCACTGTTTCCATACATTTCGGAAATCATTTTGATCAAAGTTATCAATTTCAACAGTAGGTTTTATGCATTGTCTCTTTTTAGGTGGGCTTTTAGGCTGTTCACCTCTATTATGCTTGGCGGCAATATGGTTAACAGTGGTAACGCTAAGTTGTAAAGCTTCTGCAATTCTCTACAATATAATTACTTCAATTTATGAAAAAATAATATATTATCAAGTTTAATTAACCTATCCTAACATTAATAACATTTAATCATTTACATTTAAATATGTAACAACAATATTAATAATGATGAATACAAATAGCGAATACTATTACTTACGTCTCTTACAGCAGTAAGCGGGAGAAGCGGGTCCCCATTTCGGCATTCTCGTTCAAAATAACTCAACGAAGATGTTACTATCTCTTGACATTTTCTGTTCAGCTGCTTCGGCATTTTATTAACCACACACTGCAGATTTGCCTAAATAATTAGTTATGAAAATAACTGTTTTTTAATCTTAAAGAAGCAATGAATTTAAAAGCATCAAAAAAACTTGTAAATATTAGACGATGATCGAATGTCAATAAACGTCAAAACAAACTGGGGAATTTTATCAGTTGATTTGACAACGTCTTGAAGTTTTGCCAACCCGTTAGCTGTAAATTGCCCTGGCTGTTGAGGATAAATTGTATTCACGGTTGGTAAATTAATATTTATTCTGATAAGCAGCAAAATAACTAAAAATGACATCATCGTCTTTTTATCGTAAATAAACTATACATGTAAATTATACTGGTAAATAAATATATAACGAATTAAATGGACTACATATATTAGGTGGAAGCTATTTCAAATATTCGACATTGTATAATTCAGAATGCAATACAATCATTTTAATATTTTTTAGTTGAATTTTATATTTCTAGATACTTTTCAAATTTTATTCCTACATGAGCATTTCTGAAGTGTTAAATTGTACAATATGTATCAACTCTTGTTGGCAGTTATGTTATATATGTCACATAATATATTCCCTATCAAACCCTTGAATATATAATAACTCTTGCTTCAAAATATATTTTTATTTTTTTCTCTTCACTTTTCAGTTTTTTCTTGCTACATATTTCCAGTCTAATATTGTTTTTTGTTGACATATAAATTCAAAATATATTAATTTGCAAATGATTATAGAATATTTTCAATATAATTGTTCTATCAACAGATTTGTACAACCTACCATATGGGAAAAATATTCCTCAGTATTTGCAACAGCCTGGTCAGCTTCAGCGTTCAAAGGGGCGTTTGGGGAAACTATGTACGTCCCCAATGCCCGTAGACACTTAGAAAATACTTTACGATGGTTGGATACTATGGCAGCACAATCTACTGCATTTAGTAAAGGAATATCCGGTATTGCTATTACTGGTTGGCAGAGATACGATCATTTTGCTGTACTTTGTGAACTACTGCCTGCTTCGATACCATCATTGGCTTTGAGTCTGCTTGCTGCTACTACTGGTTACTTCAATTCCTCCTTAAAAGAAAAGTTTTTGAAGGTATTGAGTTGCCCCGAATCGACTATCGATAGTTCTCCTTTCATTACTTTGGAATCTGATCCGTTTTTGTGGGAAAAAGTCAGTAGGTAAGTTAGAATTAGAAAAAGACGAAGTAATGAATAAGTTAACTGTAAACATGTCTGTCTGGGTGAATTTCATGTAAAAGTAAATGAGATTAGGGAACATTAATTGAATTTTCCATAAAAACATCTTGAATATTTTGGTTGGAATACTGAAGTTGTTTATTAATACAATTTTGTTGAATTCCTGGCCTCTAGTGATAGAAAACTGCATTAGACGAAACACGGTGGGAGTTACTTTTGCTCTCAATATTTACACTGTTCCACAAGAAAATACTACAAGATTTCCAGTCTATGAATTATTGATTGTTTATACATGAATGTTATAATATTGCATATATATGGTTTTACAAAAGTACCAGGATGGAGTGAAAAAAGTTTCAAACAAGTGAAGAAAATAATCAGAAAATTTGGGGATCATTAAAAGGCCATAAAAAATATAATTTCAGATGATTTAAAACTTTCATAAGCTGGGGAGTTTTCTTGGGGAGGGGGAGGTGGTGATAATCCTAATATTTTTTAATTGCATCCCTTCTGTAGTTTCACCATATTTTGAAGGAAATGAAAATATAAGTACATCCCTAAAACCAAAATCCGATGTCTTAGTTATTTTAAGAAACTATCACCATATTTATAATAAATTTCCAAATTGTCGACCTACCTCAATGTTTTGGAGAGGGATTCCATAAAAACACGAAGGACCAGAAATCATGCTTTTTTATGTCTTTATTGCATAACTTCAACTTATTACAAAACACTTCACTAAATAAAGGTAAATCTTAAATTTTATAAAGCCGATTTTATGTTACATCCCAGGTATCAGAGCGCTGATCTGTTCCCTATGACTACATCTTTTCAACTCTGTATATCTTGCAATTTTTATTAAAAACTTGTTCTGAATTTCTGTACATTTCTTCCCCCACATAATATATGATGCAGTGTTATTTTTATTTGACTAGACCCAAATGTCACATTATTTAATGAGACAAGGCCCATTAACAATCACGCGCTTGTGAAGGAATAAAATATTCTCATGTACAAAATATTACAAGTGGTGTCATGACAATTTCGAAAGTAAGCGAGTGGGTCGACCGTTTAGTTACCCTGTTGACAAACATATTACTGAATCAATACAGGGTGCGTCATATCGTTTTTGATCAATTTATTTTGCGTAATGCAACACTCAATTTCCCAATAATTTTCAACCCTTTGGAACATATCCCTAGTGAATTTGGTGGTTTGTTCAAGTAAGGTTTTTGCAAATGATTTATTGTTTATGGTTTTGTTACATACATCCTACTTTTTAGAAACCCCCAAAAGAAAAAATCGAGTGGTGTAAAATACGGAAATCGAGGTCACCACTCGATTTCTCCTGTTCTACATTCCGATGGCTTGGAAACGTGCGACGGACTGCTCGGCTAAAATGGTATATGGCACCAGTGTTGCCAGATGACCAAAATCAAATTATCATTTAATGCTGTAGAAATTATGGTTTTTTTCATGATTTTATCGTACAGCTGACCTTCCTAGTGTGAAGTCATTGGAGACTGGTTAGTTTAAAAATTTAAAGGGTTATGTTAGAGACAGTTAGAGTAATTTGAAAATAACTTTACTAAATAAACATAAAACAAAAAAAGCAAAACTAAAAGTAACACTTCGATCTTCTGTAATTCCCCGAAAATTGTAAAACGTAATCACATTCCTCGGCCAGTGCCACTTTCAAGGTCAGCACGTATTTTACTCGGATGTTGTATCTTGTTTAGTAGTCGCTGTCAGCGTCGGCCATTCGGTAGTTCAATACATATATAGTTTCATTAATTAACATTCAGAAATTATCGTACATTTATCCATTATTGATCATATATCGTGCCCAGAGATTATTTATCGTACACATACGATAATTATCGTACGTCTGGCAATACTGTATGGCACGGACACTTGGAGTTTTTATGGCCCTTTGTGATCTCCAAAGCTTCAGATATTTAGTTTTCCGCCAACCCTATCTAATATGCGAGAAAGTATTGGTTTACCCCAAAAAAAGTAGGCATTTTCAATTTTTATGTTTTTTATCATGAAAAACTCGATAAAACAGTTTTTAGAAAAAAAATCCTGTGTGTATGTCGTCGGTCACTTTTGGTTACATGTTTTGATAGCACGATACAGCCTCCGGAGTGCTACAAGTCACCAATTTTATGATTTAATATTGTTCAGGACATCTCACAGATGAACCCTATTGATTTTCAACTCACGAGAGCGAGTACAACGGGTGCTATGGTACATAAAGTACAACATTTTTGTAATTTTTTGAGAAATTTCAGTTTGTTAACAAGATACAGCTTCTGGAGTATATACAAGTATTTTATGATTGGATATTATTCGGGGCCAAAACTTCGTATATTGTAAAGTATACTCATGATAGTCTTTATTAGCTTATGGTTTGTCAATTTTCCCAGTATGGAAGAATAAACTATATGAATTGATTAACTGTTTTTTTGTTACAATTTTTTTTTTCAATTTTTTTCCGCACAATTTTTTTTCTTTTTAATATTTATTTTTAATTCATTATTTTTTTTCAAATACATAGGCACTTTCAATGTGTTAGATGCTTCTATAGCCTTTTTTTTAATTTAATTTTTTTCTTCTTTTTTTAATAATTTTTTGTTATTTTTAATCTTCTTTTAATTTTTTTTAATCTTAATTTTTTATTATTATTATTTTTTTTGAGACATGGACACTTGTTAGGAAAATTTAATTGCCGGAGGACCTCCCGGACAGGTGTAGAATTACACAGGTGTTAATCCTTGGATGGGTAAACATAAGAGTGGGAAACACAGACTTATTCTATATTCACAATTTTATACCCGCCGTCATTTATATATTGATGTAATGCAGTGAAACATTCCTGATTGCTTAGTAGATATTCCAGATTAATGGGTAATGGGATTTTTTTTTGGACTAACTAATGAAACAGTCTGGACTATTTACTAGTCCAATTTTAAATTGATACTCAGGATACATAGCATGGTTGCTCCTCATTCTGTTTATATTTGTAATGATTTTCCTGTTTTGGTATGTTTTAAACCATACTTCATTTGGGATATTTGGTTGTATTGTTTTATAAAAGCGACCTTTGATGCTTTCTTGGAAACCTGTGTTCCATTTTTCTTTTGTTTGTTTTGTGAGTATCGAAAAATAGTCTGTAAATGGGTTTTTAAATCCTACTAGCTTTTGTCCGTTTTCTGCAGCGGATTTTGCTAACAGATCTATTTTTCCATTTCCCTACATGTGTTTTAATCCATACTAAAGAAATATGTTTATTGTCAAGTTTTATCTGGCGGTGAAGAGTCAGTATATCAATTATTATGTGATTTTTAACTGATGTAATTGTTGTGGTTTTTATTTTTTCCAGTGAGCTTTTGCTATCAGTGAAAATGACGAAGTTAGTCTTTATGAGTTTAGGCACATTTTTAATGCTTCTCTTATTGCAGTGAGTTCCGCTGTGAATATTGAAGAGTGCTCTGGTAGTTTGAATGCCTCATTTCTATTTATGTTTTTGTAATATACAGCGCATCCAGTATTACCTTGACTGACTGATCCATCTGTGTATATTTGTTCATAATTTGTCCATTTAAAATTTATCTCTTGATTTATTATGTGTACATTCTGGTCATTTTGTAGTTTTTCTATGACAATGATTGGAGGGTTATCAAATATTTCATATTGTGTTATGTGACTTGCAAAGCTTTCTGTTTGATGTATGGTTTGTTTATATTCCTTGACTTGATTATATGATTCTATCAATAGTGGTTTTATTTGTGCATAACTGAGATAAAATTTGCAATTTCTCCGATATTCCATTATTTTTAGCTATTAGTTTTAATGTAAATTTTCCTGCCAGTAAAACCCTTCTTATTTCCATTGGTGGTTCTCGAAATTCAGCCTCAAGTTTGTTTATTGGTGTACTGTTCAGATATCCACCGCAAATGAGAATACTTCTATTTCTTATTATTTCTATTTTTCTAGTTGGGTTTTGGCGATGTTATGATAGAATAATGAGCCATATACTCGATAGTCGAAATTGTGTAAAGTGACGTCATCGGTTATCTACCGATTTAAAGTGAACTCCATGAGCGTATCATAGTTTAAGGGTGCGAATACTGAAATATCTGGAATTTCAATTTTTAACATTTGAAATAATAACTTATCACAAGTTGTTCATAAGTAAGTTAAAACAAAATAAAAAAATGTTTAAAAGTCAATTCCAACTTACTACTACTAAAACTAAAAAAAAGTTGTTTGTCAAGACCAAAATAAATTACCAATAAGTATAGGTATGTTGCGAGGTCACTTGTAAAATGTCTGACTCACTGGAAGCGGTATCACTCCCTGACGACTCCTCAGAATCATCGCTTTCTCCTCCTATATCGATAATGAGTGGTTCCGTCATTACTTCTACACGTATGTCTAAATCCCAAAACTTTATTTCTTCTTTTAATACGTGTTGAATACATTTACGCCAACTCTCAGCAGTAACGGTATGCAGCGCCTCGTCAAACAGTTTCTCAACGTCAGCCATTTTGAATGTACTGTTTTTTCTCGCAACATAATTTTTCACTTGGGCCCAAACCAGCTCGATGGGGTTTAACTCACAGTGGTAGGGAGGAAGTCTAACAACTGAGACGTTGAAATCTTTCGCCATTTCATCGACAACGTACTTAATATAACTGCTTTTATGTTTCCGTACGAGAGATAATAATTCAACTTTTAGCATTGCCTCGTTGTGCGGAATGCTTTTACTCTCTAACCAATCAATTATAACCCTCTTGCGGCTAGCTGAAGTAGGTATTTGCTCCAGTCGACGAGAGTGGTATGAAGCATTATCCATAACTATCACTGAACCAGGAGTTACCTTTGTTAAAATTGATCTAAACCATGTTTCAAACCGGTTACCATCCATCTCTTCATGGTAATCGACAGTTTTTTTGGACTGAAAACTTAGTAATCCACCTTCTACAAATCCTTCCTCGCTGCCAATGTGAGTGATAATCAGTCGACGTCCTTTCCCAGAGGGAGCTTTTAAACCGGAAGAGAAACCCTCCATAAAGGCTTGTCGATTGCTTCGTATATTCATGTCTTGCCACACTTTTGACACAGTGTGGCCTTCATTTAACCATGTTTCGTCAAGATAATATATGTGCCGTCCTTCGTTACGAAACTGTCGTATCTGTTTTAAATAATTTCTCCTCCATTCCACAATGTCATTTCGTTCAATTAAGGCACTGTTTCTACTTCTTGTTTGGTAACGAAAATTCATTAATTTTAAAGTTCGTCTCAAAACTTTATCACTGATGTTTGGTAAAGTATCATCAGCTTCTATTACCTTGCTCAATTTAGCTACCGAGGGGATTTCATTCCTAAAATAAAAAGAATGTATTTCCCTACGTATAGCATTCCGTGTTTGGTCGTCCAAAACAATTTTCTTTCTTCCCCTACTTTCCGGTTTACAGTTTTCACCTCGTTCTCTTGTCAAAGATCCGTCCCGCGATTTCTTTAGAATATTGTATATAGTACTCTCAGAAACTTTAGTTAAATAACTGCACTTAATCACAGCGTCACTAACATCCAACTGTTTGTCCATGGCACGCAGTCCTTCGTACACATTTAATATGAGGACTTTTTCTTCCCGAATTAAATTGTTACGACGCCGTTTTTTATCGCCAACACCGCTACACTCCGCCATTATTGTCACTAAATATACCGATATAAATATTACAATAAATACCAATAATAACCGATTTATCACACAAAACCACAACACAAATACTGATGTTACACTCATGAAGATAATAAACACCTCACATAACTGTTTACTATCACTGTCTCATTCGCGTAGCTCGATCTATCTATCTCGTTCTCAAAGCCGGAACATTGAAGCGACTCTCCAACATTGTCAAATCGGCGAGTTTTTCACAACAAACTTTGCGTTCAAGAAATATACATAAACACTTTATTTCACATTTCAAGTAAACTAATTATTATTAGTCTGCTTGAAATAAATATATTAAATTGGTATTGACTTAATTACATTGCATCTTTTGTACCTGAAATATTGACACAATGGATTTGAAGTGTATTTATAAAATACAGCATTTCTCTCTAGAATACATATGGCAACTGCGCTTTAACCAAAGTGTTGATTAGATAGCTCTGACTCACTTTACACAATTTCGACTATCGAGTATAGTCTAATATTGATCTTATTAACTATCTATAAAGTAAAATTGCTATATTAGGGTCTGCTCCCCATTTTTGCCCACGTATTGACTTTAATATGTTAATTGCATTTGCTGCCCTTGTTGTGATGTAGTTAATGTGTTTTTTCCAGTTAAGCTTCATATCCAGATATATACCCAGGAATTTGACATTTGTTTCATATTTAATATTGAACGATGACAGTTTAATGTAACGTGGTGGATTGTACCTTTTTCTTGTAAAAGTACAAACGTTGGATTTCTGTTCTGATATTTTTAAGCCAACTTCCTCGGTCCATTTTTTAATAATTGCAATATTCTGTGAAAGGGTGTTATTACAGCTGTCTATTTGTTTTGATTCTGCATAGACACATATATCGTCAGCAAATTGTAATATTTTAGTGTCTGTTGTTAATAAATTTTCTAATTCCTGTGTGTATATTATGTAAAGGAGTGGGCTTAAGATGCTTACTTGGGGTAGACCTACCTGTGTCTGTCGCATGCCAGTGAGGCCTCTACTCGTTCTGATATATAGCCGACGTGTTGAATATATCTTTAAAATATTTATTATAAATGTCTTTCGTATGCCGAGAGCCATCATTTTTGTATATAAGATATCCAGGTTGACATTGTCGTATGCTCCTTCTATGTCTAGAAAAATAGCAGAAATTGAGTTGTTTTTAGTGAAAGCTATTTGGATATCAGTGACCAAATTGGTTAAACTTTCTTGTGTAGATCGTTCCCGTCTGAAACCATATTGTGATTTAGGTAATAATTGATTTTTTTCTAACCAAAATTCTAAGAGATTTTTTATTAGCCATTCATATGTCTTCAAAACACAAGATGCTAACGATATGGGTCTATATGATTGGTAATTATCAGGTGGTTTGTCCTTTTTTAATATTGGTATTATTATGTAAGGAGGATTTGTTCTTGAGAGTTTTTGCTCAGATTGGCTAACATTGGGTAGTGTATTTGGTCTTTTCCCGGAGACGAGTTGTTACTAATCTTAAGAGCTATAAGTAGTTCGTTTATCGTGAATGGTCTATACAGAAAATCATTTGGTGCTTCAGGTAATTCCATATCAGCTTCCGTTGTGGTACCCAATCTGGAGCCAGTTTACTATGAAACTTGGGAATCCACTCATCATCTTAGTCAATAGTTTGATAATTTTCCTGCCTTCTACCTCTATATCTATTTATTCGCTGCCACACTTCTTTAATTGGGGTACTGCTGTTCATAGAGCTGCAGTAATTCTTCCAAGATTGTCTTTTCGTTGCTTTTGTCATTTTTTTAACCATGGCGTCACTGGGTTTGAATTCCAATATATTATCAAAGTTAGGATTCTCTCTATATTTGTTATACGCGAGTTTCCTTTTCTGGACTGCTTCTTCACATTCGTCATTCCACCACTGCTTTCCTCTTAATTTGATTGTTTTGACTGTTTGTTGGGGTATCGTTGTTGATGCTATTTTATTGATAGAATTAACTACGTCTTCATATGTTGGTTCCTCATTGATGATTGAAAATATTTCTTCACTGGTTTCTGTTTATTTACTCCAGTATGTTTTTAATATCTTCCATTTTCTGCTGTTGTTGAAACTGAAACTATTTGGCTTAATGAAGCAGTCAATTATAATTGGTAAATGATCAGAACCACAAGGATCATCATGTGTTTCCCATTGGAATAAGTGTGATATATGTGGACTAGTAACTGTTAAGTCAATGGCACTGGCTCTTGAGTGTAGATTGTATTGAATTAAAGTGGAAGATCCATCATTTAGACAGATGAGATTGTTGTCTTCTAAACAGCTTAAAAGTGTGTTCCCATAAACGTCATTTTACTCACATCCCCACACCTGGTTATGAGAGTTAAAGTCCCCTCCAATAACAAACGGAGAAGGTATAGACGAAAAAAGGAATTCCATACATTTACATCAATATATGTAGCAGGTTTTATATACAAGGATACAAAAGTAATATTATATGAATCACAACTAATAGTTACACATTTATTTGGTATATCAGGAGAAACAGGTAAAAATACTTCTCTAAATTTTATATTTTTTTATTAGTATAGCTACCCCACCCCTTCCGTCTAGACGGTCGGAAGGAAGGATGTTATAAAAGGGAAAATTGACAAAGACCCCTGATGTAAACCAAGTTTCTGATAGTAATGCTATGTCTGCATTAGTCTCACTCAAAATATTTAATAAATTTTCTTCATTAGAAATTGCAGATCTGCAATTCAATTGGCAGATCTTAAGTTCTGCCATTGATAGGTCCATTATAGGTTCGCTCTTTTTCGTTTTTGAGTATACTAAACAAATCTAATTCTTGTATATCATATGTATTTTTGGCTTTAAGTTTTTCAGCTATTGCTTTGATTATTTCCAAGAATTGTGGTGTATTTATTAATTCCTTTACTTCTTCATCCATTTCTTGATGTTGTGATCTGAGATTAGAACAATATGTAGCTGATTGCGAGATTCCCCCAGAAGTGGAGTTATAATTTTATTATGTGCTTCTAATGTGAGATTTGGTGAACTGGGTCTGGTTCTTTTGGGAGTTTTTATTATTGTTTGAGTATAATAGGATGACCTTTTTGGAGGAGATGGCTCAGTCGATGTAACTGTTGCAAATGTTCTTTTTTGAGTTTGATTGTCAGCATCTTTGTATGATACATTTTTTTCAGACATTAATTTTTTAATTTCTTTTTGTCGTTTGAATTCGGGACAATCATTAGTAGCATTGGTATAGTGTGTCCCGTTACAGTGGAAACATTTAGGGGTTATTATTTCTGTGCAACTATCTGTAGGATGATTACCTTTACACTTTAAACATCTCGTCGATCCTTTACACTGCTTACCCAAATAACCATATCTAAAACAATTATAACACAAAACCACTTTCTCTACATATGCTTCTACTTCACATATTACGTGATTAATTTCGATATATTTAGGAAGAGTTTGCGATTTAAATGTGACTAGTATCGTTCCAGTTGGGACATACTTGACAGTTCGATCCGGCAATATCACTTTTCCGGATAACCTTTTTGTTGATTCTACTTTGAACCTACAATGCAAATCGTGTTCTTTGATATTATTTTGAATGAATTCATCTGAATATTCTAGTTCAACTTGTCTAATTAGGCCTCTTCTGTGCAACATGAATCTTGGGATGTACGCAACTAAATTACTCTTTGGCAGTTCTGAAGATTTTACTAGTGTATTGGCACTGTTAAAATCTTTACAATTTATTCTGATTCTATTTTTACCTATGGATTCTATTGACTTTATTTGGTTGTTAATTTCTTTGTGATATTTGTAAATTATTTCTCCAATTTTCATAGCACCTAATTTTCCAGTGAAATTTTCTGAAATGTTTTCAATATATAATGAATACGGGCTTGTGTCTGTAGATTTAAATAAGTATATTTCTCTTTTTTGTGTCTTACTAATTATTGTATTGGAATTAGTTTCATGGTTGGGTTTTTTGCTTTTGTTTACTATGTTTTTATTATCATTTGGATGTTTTGTAATACTTTCAAAAAATGTACTAATTTGATCATTACTTACTTTGTTTAAAGTTGAGTTATTTTTTTTACATTACCGTTCGAAGAATTATCAATATCCATAGCATCATTATTTTGTTGTTCATTTTGACCAAAACCTGAAAATGCGTCCTGAATTCCAGGATCGGGGGATCTCCGTCCGATTAGTTTCTCATTATTTTTATTCACTAACTAAAATTACTTCAACTTATTTATTTTAAATGTAAATTGGGTTTATTGTTCAAGACTACTTTTTATCGCACTCCTTAAAACACGTCTATGTACTACAAAATGTAGAATTGTACTGCTATGGTACTTTAAGTACGCCATTTTTGTCATTTTTTGAGAAATTTCAGTTACCATGATACAGCCTCCGGAATGCAACAAGTCATCAATTTTATGATTGAATATTGTTCAGGACTTCTCACAGATGAACCCTATTGATTTTCAGCTCACCAGAGCGAGTACAACGGGTTCTATGGTACTTTAAGTATGATATATTTGTCATGTTGTGAGAAATTTCAGTTTGTTAGTACGATACATCCTCCGGAGTGTATACAAGTAACCACTTTTGTAATTGGATATTTTTCAAGGTGTCTCACAGATGAATCCTATTGATTTTCAGATCACTAGAGCGAGTACAGCTGGTCCTATAAATCCAGATATACTACATTTTTGGATAAATTTCGGTTTGTTAGCACGAAACATCCCCCGAAGTGTATACAAGTGCCAATTTTATGATTTTATGAATATTGTTCAGGGTATCTTACAGATGCAGAAAAGTGAGTTTTAATCTTCAAAACTGTTTATTTTCTTCACTTGTTTGAAACTTTTGGGAAGCATTGTAGTTGATATAAACAGTGTGTTCGAAAAGTAACAGCTAAATAATTATTTGAAGGCGTCTCACACAAAAAAGCTTCATACAAAAGTAGCAGTTAAGTATATATTCTAATGTTAATCACACATCGTGGTGCGTATCTTTGAAAATAATTTTTTTCAATAGCAGTCCCCATATATTTTTCTTTTCTCTATTAACTCACTATTAACAACAGTGAAACCCGCAATTACTGCAACCTTTTTTGGCATCTGTATTAAAACACCAATAATTTAAGTCACTATATTAATTTTTTTGGCAATTAACTTCTATGAGATAATTTTTTAAACTACTTTATATATTATTATTCCTCTGATTTTTAATTTAGTCGAAGAAAATTATGTTCTACCAATTAACATGGAATTCTCCTGAGATGATCATAACTCATCGCAGTTTATCCTTGTTATCCTGTTTCATTTAAATTTGAAAGATAAAACATTAATTGAAAATTAATCACGTTAGAATACTGTCAGTAATCGTCAGATGAATGATTAGTGAACTTTGGTGTTTGCTATTTTTAGGTGTACATTTCCAGGTAGTCCAGTGTTTAGGTTAACCAACCGCTTTCACAATCTTGAACTGGAAGCCAAAGAATTCCTAGACGTCACTTTGAAGCAGAAAGGTTGGATGACACTGTATAATGTCCAACACAACTATAGTTTAGCCCTTAGGGTCGAAGAACTTACCTTAGATCTACCCAGACTTTATCACGGGATGATTTCCTTAGCCAGAACTGCAGTTGACGCTATGAACGGCATCTTCGACAATTACACTAAATCTGAGTGGATAGAACAAAAAATTTACCCCTACATTTTACAATTTGAGCAAATACAAAATGACAGTTATGTTTTAAAGAGCGTGAATCATTGGCCGGCTAGACCGTTGCCTATTTCTAAGGAAATGCAAAAATTGGCGTTTAATATTGGATTACACTAATGTGGAAAATGAAAGCAGTTCAACAAAGAGGTAATATTTATTAAATCAGTATCGTTTTTTATTCTGTTTCCTTAGGTATTGAAGAATATATTTAGTATTGTGGACATGAAATGAATGCATTATTTCGTAAATTGATGATTATATTGGGATATAATTAGTATTTTTATTTCAGTCAATTATGTTAATTAAATTATTTCTATTGGAGTGTTTACAAAGTTATTAAATAAATTAGATGCTTCTGTTGCATTATCATATAGTAAACCATCCTTATTAATTTTAATAATCACTTAGACTTACCTTTTTTGTTACACTTAACTTTGAGATAACACTCCATGTAGTTTTGTTTTTATTGGTAGAAGTTGCAATTTTGTTGTGATAATACAATTTGTTTGTATTATCTACCATTAATTCATGTTTCCTTTCTTCAGTACCGTATATCACACGCAAATTAGGATATTGATTTTTGAAGTGATATAAGTCTTTTAATTTGATACTAGACAACGTAACCACATCTGTAATCCACTGCTTATTCTTATTACTCCAATCATATATTATCTTAATGCAAAATACATATTATAATTAAAACGTACAACAGTCACCAACAAATCAAAAGCAGTATCAAGATTTGATAGGTTATCCTGTTCATTAAAACTTCTCATATGATAGGGATTATTTACTAAGCTTGCTCATTCAGGAAGGTCAAATATTATTGTACGATGATCTAATGTATCACTATTGATACCACATACAGTTGCATTAGAACATTTATAAAATTATGATCAATTATAGTAGCCGAATGGGATGTCACCCTTGTAGGTCACTTAACGACTGGTACCATGTTAAAAATGTGTAATATAATGCAGAGCTTTTTAGTGGTTTGCATCAGCCGAATCAGCAGACAAGTCAATGTCTCCTCTTGGAGAACGGTAACAATATTAGTTTTTTTGATTAGTTTTATAAGAAATGCCACACATTTCAACGTTTGTATCTGAACAATATTGTTTTAGGTCAATTTTTTTACAGCTTAAACTTAACTTAGAGAATTGGGCCACATCGCCTTTTACAAAATGATTTCTGCAATAATATGCAACTAAACTGAAGCCAGGAATGTTCTTATATAATATGAAATTTGCGTTAAGATTTAGCGCATTTAATAATAGAAACTGAAGACTAAGCATTAGTCCTTTGCAGATGTTAGTGTAAAGTTTATTGTAAAATTAGGTTTGCAGAGCGCTTTCGGCTATATGCCATCATCAGGGCGATCATTGTCAATATACAAGATTGTGTTGTATCTATAGTTGTGGACAAGGAAATGGCAAGATAGCCATGTGTTGTATGTAGTGTTTATATATATATATATATATATATATATATATATATATATATATATATATTTATATATATGTTGTGAAGTCTCAATATGATGCCATATATTAAAGCAATTGTCGATTTACCCAATTCTGGATTATAGAGAAAAAAGTAAACATTTTGATGATAAGTAGCACCAAACACTAGTTGTTATCGATAAACACGACATAGTATTAATTCCTCGACTGTTTACAATATTTCTTTTTTACAGTAAATAATATCTCTGATGTTTACAGTTACGCTAATACTTAGTATCAAAATATCTCTTGCTAACATGTGTTTGTTATTATATTTAATTGAATAATCGTTTGCGTTTCTTTAACCTCGGTATGACCTAAGTTCATATTAGCTCATTTCAATTGTTTCTAACCTTCGGAGGGAGGGTGTATTGACAATGACCGAACTGCTGATGGCATACAACCGAAAGCGCTCTGCAAATGTGATTTTACAATAAACTCTGCACGTATATTCACATTTTTTCTTCAAAATATTCAGCTTCAAATCTCCTTTAACATTTAATTGTCTTTTTTCTATTATCAATTAGTTTTTTCACCACTAAAACATTCAATTACATATAGATTAAAACTGTTCCAATGAACAATCTCCCATAAAAAAATTACGGTTAGATATATGTCATCAAAGTTGATTAAAAATTATAATTAACATATTCCATTTTTTTGTCCGAAGTCACATATTTACGAAATAATAAAATCATTTTATTTTCACTATACTAGATGTACGCTATTAAACTACTCTTCTATTTGAAATAAAAAATGTACTAGGCAAGCTTCGAACTTTTTTCGAAGGAGAAACAACTATTCCTCGAGTTGAATGGCTCGTCTGGTATTGTATTATATTTAAAAAGAAATTCACCAAGGAGGTCAGCATATAAAAAAATAATGAATTACCGATGACATTTTTTATACAGTCTAACGTAAATAAATTTTCTCAAAATATTTGACCATTTGGTTTTCGAAATATTCGTAAATTAAAAATTTTAATTCTGCACTGTAGAAATACCATCAGTACAACAAAATACTTTGGAAATATCTTTCTCTTGCCGAAATGAAGACAATTTTACAAAAATAATTTTGATAAATTGAACTGAAAAATTATTTCATATTAAACATGACTTTTAAAAAATGCTCATCCGCTTATTTGAAAACCAGAAAAGCTGAATTCTTCTAGTTGTTTGTTCGTTGAAAACGTCCAAGGCTTGTTTAGAAAAAAATAAAAATACTTGATTTGTGTCATTTTATGTATTTTCAGTTTCATCTTGAATTTTTTGAATACTACACAAAACCCAAATTATTGAGTGTGTAAGTTTTAGCACATTGAACTGGTATTGCAATTGTTAAGATCTTTCTGTTTGTAGCAGAAAATATACGAGTAGGTACAAAATCCTGTTGAAAAACTATGGGCGATAATTTATTAAAGACAATCCTCATTTTATATCAAGTAGAGAAACGTTTTATTGAATAGGAGTTTCACATTGATACCAATTGAATGGATCTTTTTCTTCTCGCTCTTCTTTTTCCTCTTTTTTATTGAGGAATATGTAGCAAGTTTTATTAGAAATATTACAGATGTTTGGGTGATAGTCTGCTTCAAGCTCTGTTTCTTTTATATGAGCCTCTATATTGCATTTTATTATTCTAAGTAACAGTTCATACATTTTTTCGCAGTTCAAATGCTCATTTGATTATCATAACTTTCTGAGTAATTTGACCGGATGTTTTCTGGTCATTGTTTTACTCAACTTTCGAATCGTCCATTTTAGTAATCTTCAAAGCTTATTTACTGAACCGGACTCGACTTTTTGGTGTTTGGTGAAACTTGAGTTCAGTATCAAATATCGTTGACGGGTCCAGTTCTCAAAATCGAGTGAATATTTTCATTTAAAAACTAACATTGAATGGAATAAAGTGTAAGAATGTATAGTAAATTCTGTGATCTAAAAAAAATCTTATGCTTGAATGTTTTTTAAAAGTATGTGTTCTTAGTTGTAAGAAGTAATGGTATTTATTTCATAAGAATCAATCAATCAAAATGTTACCAAATGATACAATTACTTCACCAGAGTGATATTATGCAGTTGCTTGCCCAATACCCAGTCCACATAATATATCATTAACTGACTGGCCTGTCAAGGAACAAAGGGATGAAATGTCGAACAAATTGCGACAAGGTCAACACAATATGAGGGATGAACAACGTTTTTGATATAATAGATATTGTTCGCGCCACCCTCTTATTTTCGATAAATTTCGGTGTGCCGCTCATGGATTATTTTCATTAAATTTCAAAACTGAGTTTTTGTACATTTTGATAAAGGACTAGTTTTTAATTCTGGTCAATAACGCTCTCGCTTAGGAACAGATCGTTTCAATTTTACTTAAAATCAATCTCTCATTGCAAAACCGCGACGTGTGTCAAGTTCTTTTATTTTGTTCCACTTTTATTCACAAATATAGACATTGGAATAAACTTTAGTTAGTGTCACAAAGGCCAGGACTTTCCACTATCAGTCAAACGATCGATTGTGAAAACTCATAGTGTGTTGCAGACACCGGTACCTTTGGTAAATACATTTAAATTGGAGTTTATTGTGTATGTTGTCGATTCGCTAATTGGATAATTAACTACAACTACAGTACATTGTTTTTAGAGCTAACAGATATTAAATTACTACAATCAAATATTTACTATTATAATAATTGTATTGTATAGGTACTTATCAATAAACGTTCTTCAGGGCAATTTACCTGCCGATAATGAGTATCTTGCTTTTCTATCATAGGTCTTACTGTATGCAGTAACAGATAAAAGATTTTTTGACTCACTCTAAAAATATCTAGCAAAATTTCTGGATTGAGCGTTAATTGTTCTTTTGTAACAGAAGCTGGGCTATGTATTATTTATAAATAGAGGATAAACCCAGAAACAACGTTGCTTTTGTTTGAGTTTGCGTCGTCTTCGCAAATACTGCCAAGATACTATGACATCCTTCTCCCTTGAAGATATTTTATTTACTGCAAATGTCCACGGTTGTGCAACATACATTTAGTTCATGTAATGTTGCCAGAAATTTCTTCAATATGCAGAATTTTCGCCTCCAAAAAGAGCTAATAAAGAAAAGAAGAATATTTTCAGAACACCACTAAAATATGAAGATTTTTTTAATTCACATGTTTTGCAATTATTTTATTCATTTCGTATGCGTTCTGACATCTTGCGGTAAAATAGTTTTGCTACGACTCGAAATTAATTCGGCCTCTAGATGGCGCTAGCAGTAGCAAAAAAATATATTGCAGTGTGCTACAGCTTTTTAAAGGTAAACTGGGTGTTACATTCAATTAAAAGACAGGTGAGATTATGTGTTTTTAATCAAATATCTGGTTTTTAATTAACATGCGAGATGCTATTTTTACCACTTTTATTTCTTCTTCTTTTTCTTAGTCTTCAAATAGAAGAAGAAGTTCACATAATTATATGCAGATGGGCGATATCACCCTCTTAAAATTGACAATCAGGATAAATTCAACAATTTTACAAATTTTTCACGTCCTAAGGCCTTTGTAAACATATCAGCTATTTGATCATTAGTACATACGTATTCAATATGCAAGACTCCATCATTAATCAAGTCCAACACAAAATGACATTTCACATAAATGTGCTTACAACGCTTGTTGTTCTCAAAAAGCAAAAAGCTTTATAGCACTTTAATTATCTTCATGGATTGTAACTGGTAGCGGCAAATCAAATTCCATACTCATTAGTAGGTTTTTTATAAACACTAATTTACATGAAGAGACAAACTGCCACAAAATCTGCTTCTGTACTCGAAAGTGCAACAAATGGCTGTTTCTTTGAACACCAAGATATAAGATTATTATTAAGTTTAAAACAATAGCCACTTCTCGACTTACGATCAGAGATATTATTTGCCCAGTCGGCATCACTATATCCAACTAAACTAGTCTCATTAGCTGAATTAAAAAGTAATTTATAATGATTGGTACACTTTAAATATTTCAAAACTCTCAATAGATGTTTAAAGTGCTCGTTAGAAGCATAATCCTAAAATTGGCCAAAATAGCTAATGCTATAACATATATCCGGCCTTGTTCCAAGCATAATATACATGAGGCTTCCAAGAAGTTCTTTAAACGGCAGATTTGTTTTATCACATATGTCAGATATTGTTTTCAGCTTCAACTTATTTTCCATAGGCGTTTTTGTGTTTTTATAGTTTTCAACTTTATATTTCTTAGCTATATTATTGATTGCTGAATTTTGATCTACTGTTATGACTTTATTTTTATCATCTTTATCAATTTTAATGCCCAAGAAATCAAGCTTATCAGATATACATTTTTTTATTTTAAAGGTTTTATACAATTTTTGTTTTAAATAAGAAAGGAAATCTGAATCATTGCATGCTATTAATATATCCTCAACGTACAACAATAGATTACATCTCACAGTTTGTTTTAGAAAAGTGTAAAGACAGTAGTCAGACTTCGATCGCTTGAATTGCATATTCACAATAAAATCGTTAAATTTCTCATTCCAAGCTTTTGGACCCTGTTTAAGCCCATATATTGCTCTTTTTAACAAGCAGACCATATTATTCTTAGATTCAAAATCATTCAGCCCTTCTGGAATTTCCATAAAAACTTGTTCTTTGAGTTCACTATGTAAAAAAGCATTTTTGCCATGAAGTTGTTCAAGGGTCAAATCAAAACTATGACAAATTGAAAGTAAAATTCTCAAAGTAGACAGCTTTGCCATATTCTCCAAAATCATGTTGCTCAAACTCTGCTACCAAACTACCTTTAAATAACCTTCGTCTACCTTCACTCTAAATACCCACCTAGTAATTATTATTTCTGCTGTTTCAGGTCTATCAACTAGCTAGTTTGATTTTAATTCATCAATCTCATCTTCTATAGCTGTTTTCCAAAAATTCCAGTTTGAATTGATTGCTCTGGCCTCCTTATAAGATTTGGAATCCTCTGTAAATTCACTCAACAACGCCAAATAACTTACATCAATCTCATAATCATCAAACCTTGCTGATAATCTAATTTGTTTTTTAGTTCACTCATTCTCCACTTAGCCTTCTACATTCTCACTCTCACATGACCTAACCTTTTCTAAATTATCATCCACCTGATCCTGTTCTATATTCTCACTGTCAATTTCACTATAATTATCATATCCTGGTTCCTTACAGCTTTTGTTCATGAAATTTCTCTCATCAAAGACCACATTTTGACTATCGATTAATTTACTTTCAACTTGCCATAAGCGATAACCATTTTCAGTATAACCGAAGAACCTACATCTTTTTCTTTTATCGTCTAAAGTATTTCTTAAACAGTCAGGTACCCTAGCATAAGCAATGCACCCAAACATTTATTTACCAACAGGTCTTCGCAGTTTATATAATGATGGGTTGCACCTGAATCTGCATACCACTCTGTTGTATGGACATTATAAATATCCCCCTGAAGTAGCACAAAAAGCTACTACTTCTTCTTCAGGCTGGTCCAACGATGTCTCACCTTTTGCATAGTTAGCTTTATTCAAATGCTCATTTTCCTTTATATTTCTACACTGGAAAGCTTTGTGTCCGAATTTGCCACAGGCATGACACTTTATACCACAGACACTCTGAACATGCCCCTTTTTATTACACTTAAAACACTTAACTTGCTCTGGAGCAGCACTAAAAGATGCAGGGACATCTCTCATATTCTTGCAGTTTTTACTTTGGTTTTTGTTTAGACTGAACTCCAATAATCTGCTTTTAACAAATTCCATTTTCAAGTCATTTTCAGAAAGAGTTCTTATAGCAGTCACCACATTTTCAAAATCAGCTGGCATGGATAGCAGTAGGAAGCAGGACATATCTGTCTCATCAAAATTGCTTCCTACATTTTTCAGTTCTCGAAATATTCTATCACATTTTGAAAAGTGCTCCTGCAAGTCCATATTACTACTGTATTTAATAGAGATAAATTCTTTCAGCAAGTAAAATTTTGAGCACGTGCCTTATTGAAGATTCCTTCCAGTTTACTTATCTTCTCAAATGCTACCTCAGAATCCTTGATATATTCTAAATGTATTTCGGACACACTCACTCTAAGAAGCACATGGTTTTATAACAATGTTGCCGTTAAGGAATTCATCGTCAAGAACTCCATAAGCTTTAACAAATATTGCTTGCAACATGCACCCAGAGCTGCAGAACGTACAGAGGGCATTTGTAATAGTCGGTATAGGCTTCTGAATGGTAACAAATTCATTCAGCATTGTTGTTTCAATATTTCTCATATGACTGGTACATTAAATATCTGTGAATTTATATCAAACTTTAGTGGTTACGATATCTACATTAAGTAATAATTACTTAATTACATCTGTCAAATTGCCAATCAGATCTGAAAAACCTGTCGAAATTTTGATTATAAAATCAGTATTAATTCATGTTCTTATGAAATAAATATTTATATCAAGTACTAATTGTAGTACTGGCATAAAAATATATATAGTATATGCACAAAAAAGAGATTTAGTTTTCTTCTATATAAGATAACCTCTAAAAATCGGTCTAATTTTTAGCGTAAGTAGGTAATGTTGTTTTCTAGTATGTCAATACATCACTTTATATGATCCCTAATTGTTAAGAAAATCATTTCGTACAATTAGTAATATTTATTGATGTAAAGTTAAGGATTTTATACTTGTTATTAATTCTATTTATACCATTTTATACTATAGTGAATATTCGGAATTTCATCTAGTCAAATATAAATTTATCGTAAAAAAAATCATGAATAATTTTCTAAAGCTACGTTTTAGTAAGAAAATAATTACAAGCTAATCAAAACATTACAACCGCAATATTTTCTCAGCTAAAGAAACTAAAAAAATAATTTGAAATGTATATACCTGGTGTAAATGAAATAGGGGCCACCCCTCTAACTTTTAAATCGGTCGTTAGATTTCATTCAAATTTTGAAGGGTTATATATTACAACCGACTTGGAATTTTTTTACGTAAAAAAACAAATTGGTCGATTTCCGGTTTTACCGGAAATTACCAAAAAACTGAAAATTTAAATGGAACACCCCGTATATTTCTACATTTTTGGATTCAACAACCCCAATTACATACTGTCCAATTGTCAAATGTCAGTTCTAACGCCATTTTAATTTGATTTTTTTAAATATTTTTTATCTCTATGACACCATCTAAATTATAGACAGTTGACTTGGAATTAACCCTACAATATTATTTTTCCTAATAATTCATTTTCGGGAAGTTTGTTAACGATTGAATTTAGAAATTTCAGTTTTTCCACCGAAACTCATTTTCCCCAATGGAAACATACAGAGGCCACCCTGGATATTATACCTCTTTCAAATACCAATAAAATGATATTCATATCAGTTCTTAAAAAAAGCAGTATTTTATAATTTTTATTCACACAATCTACTCCTGAAGCCGACTCTGTTTCAATACCTAACCTATAGTTCAGTTCCAAAATAGTAGGCACTAAATTCTCAGAAATATTGCATTAAAGGGACAACAATTGTAGTCAGACTGTGATTTTAGAAATCTAGAGTCAATACTAGAATCACACCCTATGGGGAACTTGCACAAAAATTAAATTTGAAAAATATTTGTCACAACCGCAAGCTAACATTATTAAAAAGACCACAGTTTACAACAAAACTAATTTTTTATGTTTATATAAGGAATATAAGCAATTAAAATGTGTGAAATTCAAATCATTCTTGTAACGCGCCGCCATCGGTTGCGAGCAACTATGACGTCAAACAGCTCGTTTACCTTGCCGATGTCTAGATAAATAGTCTTTTTGTATTGTGTATTGGAGAGAAATAATTTGTGAATTGTGTATTATATGAAACAAATATTTAAAAATGACTGACACCGGTTTTTTAAAAGGACAATCTGACAACTTACCACTAGTGGATATCGTTATGGTGGCGTCCTTCATAAAAAACACGGAAAGCTTTTCTCTTGCTCAAGTTCGGAGTGTCAAAGCTAACAGGTAGGTTTATTCTATTTTAACAGAAGAAATATTTAGTCGTTTTATTTACATAATGCAATAAATTGTTGGTTTGTATTTAGTGGCCCTGATTTTAGTTTTAAATAAAATAGTAGGTATTGATGAAAATAAGTATTGATTTCATAATAAAACGTTTGGCACAAGAACATGTACTATAGAAAACATTATTTACAAATCTGGAAGGCGTTCGTATGGAGATTCCGCAAAAGGATGGGTGCAGGTTCAAAGAGCTACAAATATATGCACTGTGAAAGCTAAAGTTACACCTGAGCACAATGTTACTAAAAAACAGTATGCTGTAACTTGCAGTATAGATAAAGAATCTGAGAACTTCAGTGCTATGACTGTGTTGCTTCTAAAGGTAAAATTTAGTGAAATCTGAAAAATATGTTGGTTGCAATTTTTAACTAGTAAAAGAATCATTTTTGAAACTACTTATTTTTAGGTGTATGTAAAGCATCTGCTCTGTGTTGTGAAAAAGATTTTATTTTAGATATAATTTATAGTAACAATTTCTATTTTGTTCTAGGTGGGTGTAAACACGCTATAGCTTTCTTGATGTGGCTCCATAGAAGTGAAGTGCCTTATCTAACTGAAGTTACCTGTTACTGGGCGAAAAGTGAACTTTCGAAAGTCGGAACTTCAATCAAATACCTAATATTAAAGCATTTTCGAGCACGAGAAGAGTTAAGCTCAGAGGAAGAAAGCTCACTTTTTTTACAATAAGTTATAAGCCAAGGCCTGAAAAATAACTCTGAAAGCCAGATATTAAAACATTTTAAGCCCGATAGAATAAAGGAACATCTTGGTGTATATCACTTGATGTTGAAATTCGTTAGCAGTGATGCAGCATCAGGTTGTTCAGAATTTCTAGAATTTTGTTGTCAGGAAATGGATACCAAGCTGTGTTCTGAAGCTGCGGAAGTGACCACTGAACAGTCCAACTCAGGTTTGTGGTTTGACCTGCGGTATGGAATAATAACTGCATCGAAAATATATGATGCAGCGCATTGTAAGAAATCAGATGGCTCCTTGGTGAACCAAATACTTGGTGTAACCAAACTTCCTGCTACAGAAGCAATGTCTCGAGGGAAAAACCTGGAGCGAGCAGTTGTCAAATGTTTGGAAACTAAATTGAACATCAAACTCAACCATACAGGACTGCAGCTTAATGGAAGGCATCCATAATTAAAACAGTTGAGATTTTATTATTTTCTTTAACTCTGTATGTGTTTAGGAATAGTTTAATCAGAGGTTCAATAATAGTCTAATAAAACAAAATGGGTCAGTATAATAAAATTAAATTAATCTTTATTGTATAAAAAAATTTATACAAATGTGGAAATTATCAACCAACATATTTTAATTACCATCGAGATAGTATACATTATTAATGAAATTACATAAACAAATTGAAATTTAGAAACTTACACCTCTAGAACAAACAACCTTTTAACACTTAATTTGAAAGCAGGTAAACTTAACTCTTTAAAATTTTGTATATATTGTAATATTAGTTTCATATTACTTTTAGACTCTTTATTAACAAATATTATATTTTTACAACAAACCTCACAAATAGTGGAATATAATATAATGAAATATCATGTACAAATTTATTTTTTAAAATCATAATTATTTGAGAACTAGTTATTAAAATCAATAAGGGACATTTTTTCATAATTTTATATTAGATTAAAAAAATTAGTTATCGTCCTGAAATTATTCCTGATTGTAAGTTGATCAGACCACATACTATTTTGATAATTTTATCTGAATGAGGCAACAATTTATTATCAATACAAGCATGTTGAGCTAAAAATGAAAATTCCCTCAATCTACGAATTACTCTTTCTACATGAATTCTCAAAGAAGCTATTCTCTTAGTTTCGAGTACCTCATCTTTACTAGGTTTTGTGCCTGCAGAGACACTAGGTGGCCTAATTAAGACACAACCTTTAGCCACAAGTAAATGTTCGATATGTTTGAATCCCCTGTCTGCCATGGCAGCAACATTTGGAGGCAATATATCTAAAAAGCCACTATTTTCTACAATGACTGCATCAGATGTACGGCCTCCAAATGCTGTTATATATGCTGTTATGATATATAATTTATGATACCATCAGGTGTACAAGATATTAAATATTTAAGTGTATTACATTTTTTATACTCCGACCACGTCAAAGATTGTTTCAGTGCATCTGTTGGTTTCTCTATCTCTATTTCTAAACAATCTATAATACATAGGACATTACTGTATCGAGCTCGGAGAGCTAATGGTAAATTTGATTTTACAGATGAGACCTGAGGCTGAACTATTCATTTTCTTAAAAATTTGCTAATGACTGGCACAGATTTTAAAAATATTTTTGAAGTGTTACTCTCTGTTGTGCCAAAATCATCTGCTATCATTATAAATGGAAGTCCAGTCCTGATTTTTTTTAAAGTTAGAAATATATACATAGTTTTTTTCTTTAGGTCTATTTCGCTATTTGGTAAATGTACAATTTATTGACAGGTTTTTTAATTCCTTTTTCTTTTCTTCATTAAGTTCTTCTACCTCGTTGGGAGAATACTCACTACTTCCACTGCTCATTTCACTGAAATTTTCATCACAATGGGGATCACTACTGTCGTTGCTTAGTGTATTATCAGAAACACTTCTCAAAAAACTGGTTGATGGTGCAATTTCTACTTCTGTTGGAACAACTCTTATTAGCGATAACCCAACCGTAACTTCACAATGTAGTTTACATTGAACAGCTTTACTTCTAACCCTCGGATATGCTTGTGTAGAGACATCACTTTTGGAAACGGCAGTTCCTAATATTGGCACAGTGCTACTTGTTTCCAATTGAACTTCAGTGGTGTGAATGCTGACGTTGGATCCTTGCTACTAGAAGCAACTATCTGCAAATCATCTTGATTAAGGTCTGGATCTTCTATCATAGAAAACGAGCAAGCTACCGCTTCATCAGTAACTCTTCTTTTAGCTCTCTTAACAGCTGCTGCTCTGGGTTGATTTGTGAAAGATCTTCTTCTGGTTGGCAATCAAATATATGAGGCAATATACAAGCTTTCATTTTTTTCATGCCACCCATTAACTTGAATTTGACATAGTTCTCCATGTCCTCTTCAAACTAAAATATATAAACAAATGAAATTAAATAATGCATGTCTTTAAAGGCAAAAAGAGAATTTAAATGAAAGTGATATTTTCATGGTTATTATTTAGTACTATTATTCAGCAGAGAAATAAGCAAAAAGTTAAACTGAAAATATATGTATACCTGTTATATTCGAAATCAAGTATGTTTTTACACTTACGTTAAAATGATCTTCACATACATGGGCAGTAGTCTTCTCAGAAATATCTTTCTCACTTCTTCTGCACGCCTTCAGCAATTTTAAACGACGGCCTTTATTTTGTGGTACACATATAAATAACTTACTGGGCGTTTTAACCGTTTTACTAGAATACAGTGGCACGATGCAGTATATGTAGTATTGTTTTTGTGTTTCCTCCATTATTATTAATATTAATGAACAAATCGAAACGAAATCTATTCAAAAATCACTCTCACAACGCAACCCATCCTCAAAATACCAAGCACAGAACACAATAGACTGCCAAAGTGGAATAAATAGAAACTTAACACTTTGACTGCCGGCAACGCGGCTACCGCGTTGTGACAAATTTCAAGCAAGTGCCGGCAACGCGGCTCCCGCGTTTTTGGGTCCTATAGTTTTTATTGCTTAGATAAACAGATGGCATCAGGTTGAAAGACTTCTATTCAGGTAGGCACACAGTAGATGCTTGTCGATGATAGAGAAAAGTAGCGGTTTCGGAATTTTTGCATTATAGTGTTTGTGGGTGTGCGATTAAAAGTTTATTGTTGATATTATTAATTTGTTTGGTAAAATTGGAAAAAGGTGAGTTATCGTTTTTTTATTGATGCCATATATGCGCCATATATTACTTTATTGACAAAAATAAAAGTAAAGAATATTCATAATAGGTTATGTGTGCAATATGTTTGAACACAGGGCCGGATTACAATGGATTTAATATTTCTTTTTAGAGGTATTTAGTCCTAAATGCCTACTGCTTTTTTTATGTATTACGGAGTTGTTGAAGGTTCCTAAAGTAACCGCAATTGACAGGATTGGTTTTTGTAGAGTTTGTCTATTTGAAAAACAATGAGTTGGATAATTGTTGTTAAAACACATAGCACATACAGCTTTGTGCCTAAATAGTTTATACATTACATTATATATTCTTTGTTATTTTTTTGCTACGTATTTTATTTTATTTAATTATTAAGTTTATGATATATCAGATAACATTTTTTTCTCATTTGCTTCAGGTGGGGTAAAAGTCGGGTAATTATGGATGACCAAAACCAACCATCGACTTCAAAGAAAATTCGCATAGAGAGGCGACCATTGACTGATGCTGAGCTTTTAAAGGCTCTGGATGACTCGGACGATGAATTCAACTTGATTGAAGATGGAGAGAGTGATGATTCTGATCAGGAGGAAGAAAATGAATTAATAATTTCGCCTTCGTCATCACCAACTCCTTTGTTTGAAGGTAACAGAACCGGGGAAGCAGGTCCAAGTGGTGAAACAAGTGAAAGGATTTGGTTTAGAGAAGCGTCGAATGTAGCAAAAATTCCGTATTCTGCCGTCTCTGGATTAAAAATTGTTATGGATGGTCATGATCCCATAGACTATTTCAATTTATTGGCCACTGACAATTTTTATGAATTAATTATTGAAAATTCTAACGCATATGCTGTCGAAATTCTCTCAAAGAGTACTTCCGAACAAAGCAGAATAGCAGCCTGGAAAGACGTGCAAAAAGAAGAATTTAAAATATTTCTTGGTCTACTGTATCATATGGGCACAATTAAAATAAATCGAATAAATGATTACTGAAAAACGAATTATGTATTCAATATTCCAGTTTTTTCTACATTTATGAGTAGAAATCGCTTTCTTTTAATACTGCGTGCTTTACATTTTACCTCAAATGAAATAGAAGAAGAAAGTAGACTGGGAAAAATTTTACCACTCATGAATTTTTTTAACTTCAGAATGTCGGAAATTTATTATCCAAGTAGGGAACTAGCATTGGATGAGTCGATGGTGCTTTGGCGAGGCCGACTAATTTTTCGACAATACATACAAGGAAAACGCCACAAGTTTGGTATAAAGCTATATGTGCTGGCGGAGCCAACCGGAATTATACAAAAATTGTTAGTATACGGAGGTTCGGCAGACCCAGATTTGGGAGGCTCTAAACATACAGAAAATGTAGTTTCAAAACTGATGGATGGCAAGCTAAATGTTGGACATGCTTTGTATATGGACAATTTTTACAATAGCGTACCTTTATCGGAGAAATTGCTGCAGGCTAAAACGTATACCACAGACACTCTTAGAAAAAATCGGACTGGCAATCCAAAAAATGTTATACAAAAAAAATTGAGTAAAGGCGAATCATACTGCGAATACACACATGAAAATACTTGCATATGCAAATGGAAGGATCGTCGAGAGGTATTGGCTATTTCAACAGAATTCGATGGTGAAATGGTTCAAACAACATCAAGAAGGGGAGTAGAACAAACGAAGCCAAAATTGATTCTGGAATATAATAAGTTCATGGGAGGCGTTGATCGCAGTGATCAAATGCTAAATTATTACTCTTGTGAACATAAAACGTTGCGTTGGTATAAAAAATTAGGCATACATTTGTTTCAAATTATGCTTGGAAATGCGCATTTTCTGTATAATAAGCATGAACAGAAGAAAATTAGTTTATATGACTTTAGGTTGTCTATAATCCAAAGTTTGTTAGGACCACCGCCAATAACGCAGGAGAAACAGAAGCTTGTCTTTCATTTGCCAGAGTATTGTCCTAAAGATGATAAAGGAAACGCCAAAAGACGACGCTGCAAATATTGTTACCAGACCAACAAGGTCAGAAAAGACTCTGTCTATTTTTGTCCCCAGTGCCCCAACGGACCTGGACTGTGTTTGACTCCATGTTTTAGGAATTTTCATGAACAGTGATATTTTTAGGAAATATTTTTCTATTATTCTTGAATATTATAAAAATTTTAGATAATAAACCTATATGTATTTAAGTATGTGAACATATTTGGCAAAAGATACATATATTTGAACTATATGAAATACAACGCGGAGGCAGCGTTGGCGGCCTATCAGAAGTCTCTGGTTGGTTGTGTGCCAGCAACGCGTCTCCCGCGTTTTTGAAAATTTTTGACTTTTTCATTTTGAAACTATATAGTAACTTCCTAAAATCTTATCATATCTTAAAATTTTTTGGAAAATAAAATAAACAAAAATTGGCACCTGAGGTTACATATCATTCGTCTGGTGGCAGTCAAAGTGTTAATATTTAATTTACAGCTACCGTACCGCTGGCCGACCGAACGAGCTGTCTGACGTCACGACCGTTCCCGCGCGTTTCGATTCGTTTAAAATGACTAGGTCGCGGTCACTACTTGTCGATTAAAAATTAAATATTGCGATTTGAGGGCTAATATTTGGTATATGCTGTTTTTATAGATAGTCAAATATATTCAAGAAATAAAAAGCATTCCTTCAAGTTCCCCATTGTTGTCGGTTTAATGCAATATTTCTGAGCATTTAGTGTCTACTATTTTGGAACTGAACTATAATATTATAAATAATAGAACAAAAATATATCTAAACCAAAAAAGTGACAAACATATATTTTTTAATGTTCTCTATAATTAATGCCACCACCCTCTTCCAAGCAGCATCGCAACCTCTAATAAAATTGTTATGCACATTTCGGAACATTTCTTGTGTTAAATTGTTAAATTCTTCCGTAAACCTATCGTTTAGATTATCCAGGGTTGTAAACTGGCGTAGCGTATACTTTATTTTTGATGTAACCCCACACAAAAAAATCCAGACAGGTAAGGTCCGCCGATCTTGTAGGCAATCTTACCGGACTGTTGGTGCCGTTCCAATGGTATTCTTTTACTGGTGTAAGTATGTAGTAAAGTATAAAAAATTTCCAATGTTAATAGTCATGGAAAAATTGTTAATTTAAATTTGTTTTGTTCCATTCGATAGATTTATAATAACGTTTCATGATTTTTTTTCGTTCCAGATAATCGGTGGTGATAAAAAAATACTCATTTTTCTCTCAAATGTATGTATATTGTATTTTATAGCTATTAAATCAAATATGCCTGTTGTGACTGGCCGAATGACGAGTGTCAAAGCCAAGAAAGAAAAAAAAATCAAATATGCGTTAGTAGTCAAAGCCAAGAAAGAAAAAAAAATCAAATATGCGTTAGTAGAATTTCGTTATTTTAGAAGTAAAGAAGATTCATCGACTCAAGCCCTGTTATTAATAAAGATTTAGTTATTTATATATTTTTATTAATATATTTCCTGAATATTCAGAGTAGGCCACTGAAAACAGTCCAGCCGATATCAGACAGTATTCATTAGATTTTATGCTGAATGCTTAAACAGGTCGATTTTTGTTCTAAGAGGGACACAGTTTACGATACAAACACCTGTCGTTTGTCAACCACCTTCCTTCCACATTCCCAATCACTAATTTTTAAATAGGGAATAAACCATGTGTAACATATAATTAGAAAGGCATTTAGATGGTGTACTCATACATAATGATCGTCAACTATTTTTTCGATATTTACACTGCCTTTGCAAAAAAGTCTTAATTAATTTAAAGTGAAACACCTCTTAAAAATAAAACGTAACGCCTATGGTTTGGTAATATGTCTATTTCTGTCACATCAAAAGTAAATTAGAGGAAATTTCGGTGAAAATTAGTAATTTGATATTAAGTCAGTTTGTTTAACATTGTTGATAGTTAATAATTTTTTTTGAAAATGACCAAAATGGTATACTTTATTGCAGAATGAGTTGATATTATTTCCATATTTTTTGAAAACAGGAAATATGCAAGAAGAACAGCAAATTTATTTAATCAGGCTTTGCATTTAATATTTAAGAGGTGTGGAACTTTAAATTAATTAAGACTTTTTTGCAAAGAAGGCGTAAATATAAAAAAAATCGTTTATGATTATTATGTCTGAATACTCCATATAAGGCAAAGGAACCATTAAGTGGCACATTAAGGAAAAAAAATCGATCAAATTCTATATCTCCGCAGTAGCGGCTCATTGCAGATTCATATTATAATGTCCCTAAATGATGTATGATAATGTTTTTTCAAAAAGTTGATTTAGTTTTTTTACTAATTAACATACAGAGCTGTATTTTCTCCAATAACTGACACTTAAAGCAAATATGTTAAAATAGCTTTATTCATTCATTTTATTTACAATTCAAACATAATCTGAATATTTAGGAAATTCTGGTACACGAAATGCTCCTCTCTTATTGGCCTTAGCAGGTTCTTCAATATTTACCATAATATCCTTGAAATCATGAATGTCCTGTCTTTGAGACCACTTCCAAGGTGTTGGCAAGACGACTTTTTTGCATAACGCTTAACGAATGCATTTGATTTCTTTATTTCCCTAATACCTTCAGGAAAATAGTCCTCCTCATATGATACTATTACATGGTCACCAATGCTAAGCGAACTAGGATGAGATATTGGATTGGGACGTTCATCATTTTCATAATAAAGTTATTCTTCAGATACTAACTGGAGTTCTCTACTCAATTCAGATGAGGATGCTGACAAAACTCTTATTTTTACTTGCTCAATTCTTTCCTTTGATTAGTGTTTTAAATGAAACTCACAGTTTCTAGTTAATTCCACAATATAATAAAAGTTATTGAAAATTCTAAAAAATTGACAATTGTTTCGATAAATCAATATCATCGTCAGAATGACAGAAGTTACATTTATTTTTATTTTTTTATTATATTGTGGAATTAACTAGAAACCGTGAGTTTCATTTAAAACACTAATATGAGCAGATTCCACGAAGTAAGGGTCGAGACAGTTAATTTCTTTCCTTTGATGTTTTTTGATTCATTTTCCTTTGTAATTTTCTGTCCTGTTTAGCTTTCTCGTTATCTGCTTTAATTTTTTGTTTCCTTCCATCTGGTGGATGATGCTACAGCTGGCAACTTTTCTTTCGATCTCTTTTTCACCCCGTTTTTATTTGAGTTAAGCCAAAACAGACATTTCTTTAATGGAGTTGGTTGATTTTTGAGCGGTGTTACTTCCTCATGATCAACAACAGATGAAGATGGTTGGGGCTCTTGATTGATATTGGCAGACGGGATGAGTTGTTCTTCATTTGTTTTAGCTAGTCTCTCAATTTCAATTTGTTCTGGAGCCCCATTTATTTCTAAATCTTGGCTTTCTTTGATGTAGACTTTTCCAAAAGGCTCGTGGAATTAGCAATGGTCTGCTTTGAAATTATTTTCGTATTTGATTGCATTTGGATCAAGTGGATATTATAGTCCAATTGATTTAAATCCATTGGCTAGTACTTCTGGAGTAACTGACGTCAATATTTCCTTTTCTAGTATTGATGCAAAGTTCTCTTTCTTCACCTTACAGCCATTATTATCAATTTTTCACTGCTGGATTGCACTCCTCCGAGTACTTTTCAAGGCACGAAAAACAGCCGCGTCCAAAGGTTGAGCGATGTGAGTAGAATTTGGACATAGATCGATCAGAATAATTCCATTTTCTGTACATATATTAATGAGCGGAAGGGTTAAGTGACTGTAATGGCCATCAACAAAAAAAAATTATTGGCAGAACAATATTATATTCTCTTAATCATGGCAGAAGAACGTTGACCATGTACTCGAAGAAAGTTTTGCCAGTCATCCAGCCACTCTCATTTTTACCAATGGCTCAACCAGCAGGCATTTTATTGGTTACATGTGGAGGTATCCTTTCATATTTGTAAATAACCATTGAAGGAGCGATCATACCAGCTGCATTTGCTTTCAATAAAGCAGTCATACAATCCTTATCATTATTAGTAAAGAAGTTATACACTGTTGATGTCCTTTTTTCACCAGTACTGTGTTATCTTTTTTCAAATCAAATTGGTGGAGGGGTATCCATTCTTCGGTAGCTGGGTCAGAATTTATTGTTAGTAGCAATAGTCTCTCAAATGTTTTAGACATAACTGGCAGGAGAATTATTGGTGTGTATGAGGTAACTTTATTAGGGTATTTGCCTTGTTTCAATATTAAAATTATTTCAGCTGTTTTGAACAAGTTTGTCCAATAGTTTAGACGAAGTATAGCATTAAAGATAGATGTGGTAGTTACTTTAGCATTGCTGGGGTTGTTCGGTCTATTCCAGGCGCTTTCCTTGCATTTAGGTAACTAATCTCTCGCTGAACTTCATTTGTGGTTAATTGTTTGTTGGCTGGTATATTCAATGGGATATCGGTTAGATCTCTTTCTACCTCAATGTTTTGTTCATCGTTGTTGGGTGTGAATACTTTAGCTAGGCGTTCAGTGCATAATGTTGTTTTTTCTTCGTTTGGTCCTAGTTCGTTACGAATGGGAGGAACTTGAGTTTTTGGAATTTTTTATTGGTTTCCATATCGAGTTGTCATATCGATTTAAGTTGATTATGTAGTCTGAGAAAGGTCTTTCCTGAGCTTCTTTAATTTTGGATTTTAGTTATTCTATTTAATGTTGTTTTGGCTGCAGGGGTATGGGTTCGGTGCCATTTTGCCCTTGCTTTTCTCTTGATCTCCACTGGGATGTTGTATATTTTGCACCTTGTAGTTGTTATTGGTGTTGCGTGTTGTGCTACCTCTTTAAGTGTGTTGATACCGCTTCATCAATTTCAATTGGAGATTTGAGACTTACTTGCAGATTGATTTCCTCCTCTATTTTGTTTCGAAATTAATCCCATTTAGTTTAATTGTTATGTGGGGCCTAGGAATTGATGTTATGTGGATAACAACGGTGCATAAAGTTCCTATTATAGGCGAGTGATCAGATGAGAGATCATAGCTTGGAGTGACTTCCATATAGTTAGGAGATATTCCACTAGTAATAAATAAGTCCAGTAGGTCAGGAGTTTTATTAGGATCCGTTGGCCAATATGTAGTTCCAGTTGACAGAAAGTGATAATTCTTTCCTTGGACAAGGCTTACTAGTTCCGTGCCTTTGGTTGTTGTTAATCGTGAACCATATAGCGTGTGCTTGCAGGTGAAATCTCCACCTGCGATGAATTTGAGGCCCAACGATTCAAAGAAGTCTCTAAAGTTTTCTTTCTTTAGATTATAACGTGGTGGGCAGTAAACTCATGCCGCGGTTAGTTCATATAAACCCAACTTTACTTTTTTTGGGTTAAAAAAAGGCGGATTCATCTGAATTGAAAATCCTAGTAGGTTCTTTTAAAATTGTCAAATAATTATTTTCCTTCAAGTAAGTTGTTATTTCATTGAACCACTTACGCATTTTTCCCCAGATTGACAACTACCCGTCCAGAAGATAAATTTTGAGAAACTATTACTGATTTCTGGATAAATGTATAAATGAAGAATACCATTTTTTACCTGGTCTTCCACCTTTGAAATTATTTTCTTTGAATATCGTCCCAACTGAATCTATGAGTTGTAATTTTGTTACTGGGAAACCACTATCCGCAATATGAAAAAGCCATCTCACAAGGGATTCCTCCAATGCAGTTAGATTCGTAGGTGGGCCTTTTCGACATTCTCTAGGAAATTTCCCAGTCTTTTTATAGAGTAGTGTTCTTCTGGGAACACCAAAATGCTTGCTTGCTGTGGTAACTTATCTTGGGAGTATTTCAGTGTTGATTTTGGTTTAATCTTCGGCATTGTGATTCTAAAAAACAAAATAAAAAGTGAAAATTCATCAACCATGGAAGGACATAGTTTCTTAATCGAATAACTGGTATCTGACAGTGTCAAAACCAATACCTGAGAGAAATGTCAGCTACTGGAACAGACATTCAGTTCGATAGGTCTCAACCACAAATGTGTTTCACATCAAAAAGGAATTTATTTAACCTATTTGTCAGCTAATGGACACTCAATGATCTCATGGCACTCTTTAGCTGAGCATCCTCTTCTAACCTCAAAATGTATTAGTAAGTAATTAAGATTGACACAGTTGTATTTCTAAGGTCTTTATTGATAGTAGTAAATAACAAACTTACCTCCAATCATCAATTTCTATCAGCAAACGGTGAAATACTATTTTATTCGCCTTAACAATTTTGTTAACGGAAACCGCTTCACAAGCCATAGAACGAATGTTACGTTAGAAAATTAAATGGCGTTTGAGACAATTTATTCTGGAGAAGTAGTGGTGCCAACCACAGCACTAAAATAGTTCAAAGCATCTAGCATTGCCGTTACTTCTAAATAGTCCTTATTTTCTGACGTTCACTACGAATATGTCAGTTATGGGGGGTATGTCAGATATGGATTCCATTGCATTAAATGCCTTTCTAATGATGTGCTACATATGGTATACTCCCTATTCCAAAATAACGGGTTGAGGAACTGGAAGGGAGGGGGTTGACAAAAGACAGATATTTGTATCGTAAAAATGTGACCCCTTAGAACAAAATTCGACCTATTTTCCCCTAAAATATAATGAATACTGCCTAATATAGGGATGAATACTGTATATAAAAGGTTTAAGAAAACAGTAGGTCATAAATTAAACCACACATTCTGGTGTCAAAAATAATCCGTTTGAACCTAACTTACCTTAATACAAGTATCCACAGTTATAATGTTCGATATGGCATCCATTAATGTGGTCTTATCGACCAAATTGTTGATGCCAATTTCTAATTGTATCTGTAGTAACAAAAACTGTTTATTAACCCTGCAGTGGTTGCGCCCATATGTTTAACATGAGTAGTGGCGCCAAGTCTGACAGACCCACATTTTAAAATTTTTCAAAAATACAGTTTGTGACTATTTAATTTTTTCTTCTTCTTAATTATGTTTATACATTACTTTTAACCAGAATTAACCCTGCCAATACCCAGAAAAACATTGTATATTGAAAAGTCAAGTAAAAGTTAACACGTATCTCTTTTTATTAAAAATAAATCAAACATACAAAATTGAGCGATTTGCTTTAAGAAAAAAACTAAAAATCAAAAAGTAATGTATTGTATCTTAAAGAATAAGGTATCGCTGAGCCGTTTCTTCAGTTTTCGGACTCCGGTATGCAACTCGGGCACAGAAATTCAGCATGTGATAAACAAATAAATCTTTTGCAAATTTTGCAGAAATAACGCGTTTTACTGTCTTTTTTGCAAAGATAACAACGTTTTTTCACATTTGACGTTTCCGGATTTGCTCTAGGAACCTCAGGTAAGATGCCAGTTACCTCTTGCCGTCTTTGACGAATTGTTGGATTTAAATTTTTCATCATAGTACGACGCTTGAGATGTTCATCTATTAGTTCGACGGCCAATTGTTTGAGGTACATCCTGCGTATCAAACTAGTTTGGTTGTTAGCCACATGTACAATTTGCGAATTTATTCTTGCCACATTCATAAGTGCATAAAATAATACCATAGGCCACCTCCTGGTGTTACGAGAAACATCGTAAGTAGCGCATAATTCGTCTACGGTATCAACTCCTCCTTTAGTGGAGTTCTAAAAAGTAATAATCTCCGGTTTATATTGTTCTCCCGTTGATTCATCTATTTGGTCATCATGATGCAAACTTGACGCTAAGATCACATTTTTGCCTTTTTTTGGGACATATGAGACTATTGTTGTATTTTCCTGATATCCAAAAATGCTTGAGTTGATACATCGTGATTTTGTATTGATAAATTCCGGTGGAAGCTGCCGTTTATTTTTACGCACTGTGCCTACGTACGTTAGTTTGTGATTCGTATATAAGTTTTGAATAAGTTCAAATGACGTAAACCAGTTATCGCAGGTACTATTTCTTCCGGTTCCCGATATTGGACCAATCAATCTCGTAACGACACTGCTTGGAGCATTGCTTACGCGATATGGTCCTTCGGGCTGCTGACCCAAATAGAGCTCTAAATTCAAAGTATATCTTGTTTTTGCATCAACAAGAGCAAACACCTTCAAACCATATTTGTTTGGCTTCGAAGGTATATATTGTTTGAAGCCACATCTTCCGCGGAACGCCTCAAGTTTTTCGTCAATTGTTCCATATTCACTTATTGTGTAGGCATTTTTACAGTTGGCGACAAACAATACGAATAAGTCTCGTATCGGAGCCATTTTATCAGTTTTCTTTCTTTCTGCTCGACTATCTGTGTCATCAAATCTCAAATGTCGCAATAAAAAAAGGAAACGTTGCTGTGACATAGTCAGCCAGAATAATTCAATGCCACTCCCGTTACGGTTCCATAGTTCTTGTGTATCTGGTCGACTACTTTTTAGACAACCAGCTAAATACAAATGACCTAGCAAAGCTCTTATTACCACAATATCGGTCATTTTTGCCGAACGTTCTCTTGTATATTTGTCTCTCATTTTTTGAATATATTTGTTCGTGTTGCTCACGATAATCTCCAAAATTTCATCTGAGAAAAATAATTTCCAGCAGTCAGCTACTGATTTTGCATTTTTCGCTATTGGTTTCACACCTGGCAACTGAATGACGATATTCGATTGTCTTGTTCTTACATTCTGAATTGGACGGTGCTTTTTCCAAATGGTGCCATCTTTTCCAATAAAACTAGGAACTCGCGGAATTTTCGCTGGTGGCGCCTCATCTTCTCTATCGCTCTCCCCTTCCTGTTCAGTGTCAGAGTCAGACAAATGTGCTTGAATAATATCGGCTTCTCCCTCAGACTCAACATCGTCATATATTTCTTCTGTGTCACTAACAACTTCATCTAGAAGCTGAAGAAATTTGGCCTGATCTTTCTCATAGTTCATTTTCCTGAAACAATATAGTTTATTTTAATAAATATAAAAACTAAATCACAATAATTGTTGCGTTCGTGAATAAAACATAATATTATTTGACTTACCTGCCAACAAAATTTTTGTTACACTAGCAGTGGCGCCAAGTCTGACAGACCCAAAAGTCGCACAGAACCAATATAAAAAACTTTCTCGACGCGAATACTACCACAATCACTAATATACTAACCGGTAGGAAGGTACTGGCCGCACCAAGCTGCTGGGCCCGGCTCCCCCACTTTTATGTATGAAATAAATCCGCTCGGGTCTGACAGACTTGGCGCCACCACTGCAGGGTTAAATGGATATTCAATACCTACTAACTTCACACCTGTTGTTGTATAAGTGATATTTTTAAAAAGCACTAAATGGCATAAAATTCTCAAAAATGATGGTGCCACTTTAATAATTAAATAGGTTCAGGTTTTGTTCTGAAATATGTTTTAAAATCGTAAGAAAGCCAACTATACTAATATTTTTTTCATATTTCACTTTTATTTTATAAAAAATCATACCATAAGGTGTGTAGTTACTCAATTTCACTAGGGCATAATTGATTCAATAACTTATACATTTTTTCCTTTGTTCTCAGTACACGTTAACTTTGAATTTATAAAAAAACCACGTTTTTGAAATAGTCGAATGTGTTATCTCAGTGGTTCCATGTAAGAGTTTGTTATTTTAAAAATATACATAAAATAATTATAATCAATATATCGTCTACAAATATTTCGTCCACATACTTATATCACCAAGACTAACATGAAGTTGTATCTATGCTTACCTTCAAGAAACCTGCCACCTAAATTATCTACAGTGTGATCCATCTGTAGATTTTCTATTTATGCACTGAGTTCAACAATTTTTAAAGAATTGAGGAAAATGTTTAATAAGGATTTTATAAAATTATTAATTGGTATTTGAAGAATTTGAATTTGTAATATTTTTATAGACGCATTCTGAAAATTGGTTCAGAAGTCGAACGCACAAAGTATAATTTTATTCTTAAATGATTCATTGATAGCTTCAACAGGTTACAGTTGATACGAATTATTTTTTATCTTGCTAATATTAACACTGCATGTTCTCGATAATGTCCTTGTTATTGGAAAAAATCCAATAAATTAAAATCGGAGGATCGATGATATGGTCATTACAGACTCAATCATCGATTACAAATGTAATTAGTAAAACAAAGGGAAGTTTAAGAGGGGGAGGGAAGTGATAGGGATGTTAGATTTCGTACCAAATGAAAATTATTTCCATATCAAACCTGCTCCTACGCAAAACATTGTATCTTGATTAAGGAAATTTAAAAAAGATGTTCAAACTCAGATTTTGAAATAACAATCTCACATATACCAGAACTACCATTAAGCAAAGTTAGTAAGTTGTCTAATTACTGATTGAAAGTGATTATTATGTATTATTTTTTATAATGAAAATAAAATTTGATTATTTATTTCTTAACCCACATTTATTCCAAATGTACTGTCTCGACCCTTACTTTGTGGAATCTACTCATATTACTGTTTTAAATTAAACTAACTGTTTATAGATAATTCCACAATATATTGGTAAAATGTTAAAATTCTAAGAAATTTGACAATTGTTTCGAAGTATCGAAATTTCTTAGAATTTTTAACATTTTATCTGGAATTATCTAGAAACAGATAGTTTCATTTAAAACAGCCACATTTATCTATTTAGTTGTGCCAATTGACTAGTACTGTATCATTTAAATATTCTCGATCGTTTACCACGGTCTGTTGTGATCATTTTACATTAAAACGATACGTAAATGTGCATAATTAGAATTCATTTAAATTAACCCACTATTATAATATTATGTATTTTGTTTTCAAACATGTTTTATTATAAACACTGCCTAAAGCACAAGTGAACATTTACTAATGTGAAGTGGTAGATATATTACCAGGAAATTTAAAAAAAATAGTGTTGTTTGTCGAAAAATACATTCAAAACAAAAAAAGACCACATTAGATTAAACCTGGTTTGTGGGGCCATAATCAGACGATGGTTATATGGTTTTTATGTAAAGTTCTCATTTGTAATATGTAATACATTTGAATTTATTTTATATAGATACAGACAGGTAGATCGTTTGAATATGTTGAGGAATCCTTTCAACTTGTTTATTTATACTATACAACAGTATGTACTTCCACATATCTCTTTACAATCACATCGACAATTTAGCAATACGAGGGATGTCTAAACAGTTTCCGACCTTAACCTATGAAGATGGCAGAACTTTTCAACTAACGTTGGGGAATGTGCTGAAAAATACTCATTGAAATCTCGGCCAATTTGCATGGTTAGTTGTTACTTGAGAATCACTTGAGAAAGTCAGAGACACATCTACTGTGTCGTGCAGCCATATCGGTTCCATATATTTAGTATTGCTAGGAACCAACTATTCCAGTGTGTTCTATCGTGGCGCCGACTGCTCGAACCCAGCATCTTACAAATATGTTTCTAGCGCAACGCAGCGCGATTTTTAAGCGAGACTGTCATTGTGCGTTTGTTTATTTTAGGCTAGTAAAACGGTGCACAAAAGGGGTCGAAGTGAAAAGTTTTGGTGTAATTGTTCTTTAATGGTTTATTCTGTTTTTTGGGGTGCTGAATACGAATCTGAAGTTTCCAACAAAAATTTGTTCGGTATATTTGAGGAGAAATCATCAAAAAACTACTAAAAATCATGTTTTTTAGTGGTTTTCAGCTTATAACTTGCAAAGGAAGCTACTTACGTAAAAACTGGTTATTTAGTAAAATAAAGAGGGAAAAATTTCCTATAATTTATGTCTCTCAACATTTTTCGTACGTCGTATGGTTTCCACGCAAAAGAGTGCTGAAATATGGGAGAAACCAGTAAGTTTTGGAAAAAAGCACAAAATAATGAAATGAATAAATGATTTTTTTCAACTCATTTAATGGCACTGGCTACCGCCAATTGGCCAAAACTTCGTATACTCAAGATAGTCTTTATTAGCTTATGGTTTGTCAATTTTCCCAGTATGGAAGAATAAACTATCAATTGATTAACTGTTTTTCTGTTAGAATTTTTTTTTCAACTTTTTTCTGCACACATTATTTTTTTTGTAATATATTTTTTAATTCATTTTTTTTAAATACATAGGCACTTTCAGTGCGTTAGATGCTTCTATAACCTTTTTTTAATTCACTATTTTTTTATTATTTTTTTTAAATATTTTTTTATTTTTTTTTATCATTTTTTTTGAGACAGGGACACTTGTTAGGAAAATTTCATTGCCGGAGGACCTCCCGGACAGGTGTAGACTTACACTGGTGTTAATCCTTGGATGGGTAAACATAAGAGAGGGAAACACAGACTTATTCTACATTTACAATTTTATACCAACGTCATTTGTATATTGATGTAAAGCTGTGAAACATTCCTGGTTGCTTAGTAGATATTCCAGATTAATGGGTAAAGGGAGAACAAGTAAATAGATAGGTACTTATAAATTGATATTTTTCATATCTATTCAATAAATTGTTGAATGTTTTGCAATTAAGTCCATGATTTTTGTTTCAGACCTAGAAGAACTGGAATGCTGCCCTGCTGAAATCCTGTAACCCGGTGTCTAAGAGGGATCTTACTAGGTCATAAATACTGAATTGTACTGAAATTTGCCACTTATTAATCTATCAAATAATGTTCACCTACATAAAATAAAAAATATAAACTAATTATGTCTTCTGCTATTTTATTTTAATGTTAATCTCTCCCATATTTCTGCACTCTTTTGCGTGGAAACCATACGACGTACGAAAAAATGTTAAGAGACATAAATTATGAGAAATTTTCTCCTCTTTATCATACCATTTTTTGCGTAAATAGCTTGCTTTGCAAGTTATAAGCTGAAAACCACTAAAAAACATGATTTTTAGTGGTTTTTTAATGGTTTCTCTTGTTTGCCTAGCAAATTTTTGTTGGACAACTTCAAATTCGTGTTCAGCAACCCAAAAAACATAATAAACTAATCAAAACAATTACACCAAAACTTTCCACTTAAAACTACCGTTTGATTGGACTATTTGTTTAAATGTCAGACGAACTAATCGAGCTTGTTAGTCGACGCACAGTACTATGTAATACGTAGTGCAAATATATATGAGTACTTTGTTTTCTTGCTCTCAAAAAGTGTAATCAACGAGAAAAATTTATGATAATTTTCGAAATTACTCAGAATTAAAATCGAACACAGACGCGGCAATACTTCAATTGATACTGTTCAAAAATAACGTCAGAGTACGTCCCGCCACGACACGTTAGTGTGTACAACCACCGTTACCACACAATGCACAATGGCCCCCAGTGACTTATTCCTGTTTCCTAGCCTAAAAAGTTGGCTTGGAAGACACGATATTTTCATCGAAAAGGTGCTAGCATATGTAAACACCTCAGATTAACAAATAAATATATATTTTTACTGTAAGGTAAACACCTATTTTGCATAGAAAAACGGAAACTATTGACTTGAAAAGAGACATGTTAAAAACTATAACTGAATTTTAAGAAAAAATGTATTATTTATTTGTTAGGTGGGAAACTTTTAAGACAACCCCCGTAATTATTTAATTAATTCAATAATAAACAAGGTAGAGTTTAATGTAGGCAAAAAAAGTAACATTAAACAATTGCAACAATAACATGATAAGTTTCAATGTCGCATTTTCAACTGATTACTTGTACCCTCTAAACTCAAATTTCAGTTGTACCATTTTTTTCTTATCAAATAAATAGTACATTATGTTACTAGGAGTAGAAGGCTATCATTATTGTTGAGCCCAGGTTCTTGCACTGCCGAGGCTGTGCAAACTGGGCGAAACATATAATGGGTCTTCTGCTCCGAGTGACATATACTATTTTTTCTTCAAGTGTAAAGATAATGCAATTCATAAGTAGAAACAAATTGAATACATTGTTTATATCTCAACTATTTATTAATACAAATATGAAAAAAACAGTTATGGCTTGCATAAGCGTTACCTATTTATTAAGTGTAATATTGAAGGTGCAGTTTTGTATACTGCAGTTATTTAAATTTAGGCCACTGCCACCGCTTTCGACATTCACAATCTTGTCATATTCAAAAACATAGCAACGTCTTTTGGAACGTTTGAAATTTTATGTATACCCATTACCACACGGTGACATTTACCGTTTTGATATTTAATAAAAAATCGCGGCAGATCCATATCATCCGGACGAAGTGCCGTATACTGTCTGACCAAGCTCAAATAAAAATCGTCAAGTATAGTAAATGACCGTTGTTTTTTGTGTTTGTGATATTTACTAAAATTAAATTTCCTATATTGTGGATTTCGCTGTACTTCAAATGAACGAGTTCATCGCATCTACAGGCTCCTGTGACTCCAAATATTAATATAACCTAAAAACAAACGTTGAAATAAGTAAAAAAAATCCGCCAGCGTTGAGATTCGAACCTCTGCCTCCGAGACGGAACACAAAACCTCTACCGCTGAGCTATCGAGGTATATACGTTTTAAATTCGAAATACGTTAATTGTTGTCAATTTGGATATTAATCTTCTAAAGGATATTATTGCCAACGATTTAATAAGTGTAATAATATTAAAAAAATAAGAAAGTACGTACTTTTGTTGCTAAATAAACATTATTCGGTGCATCCTGAAGAAATTTATCAAATTGGTCTTTAGTTAATACTTTTGATTTTTTCGGGGTATAATTTTCTCCTTGTCGCTTTAAAAATGCAGCTAGTTTGGTATAATTTTCCGTTTTTACATTATATTTGATGTTTAATTGAGCTTTAATCATTGAATATTGTGTCCATAGTGTCAACTTTTAAATTTTCTTGACAAATACGTAAAATACGCAAGCATAACATTTTCTGTGTATCTTCGTACACTATTTTCTTTGCACCATTTTATAAATTTTTCATAAGCAAAATCATATACTTTTCATGACTTCATCGGAATTAGTGTTTCAATAGTGGAATTAGCTATTTCGACTAATTCCGGAGGTGTACATTGAAATTCTTCTTGAGACATTTTTACAATACACTTTTCAAAACCGACAAACATCAAATTAAATAAAAATTAAATGACAGTTCCGGCCGACTTGGTTACAACGCTCATAATAAGACGTTGCTATCGTTTCTCATTATTTTGTTACTAGTACAATAATGAGCGTTCATTATGTTACTAGTAAAATAATAGGTTATTTCTACCATATGTATTGCCGAAAAGAATATAGATATTATTATACGCTTGAAGAAAAAATATATTAAAGGAATAGAGTTTAGAGATTCTGCAGTCAATATGAACTTGGATGGTGATATGACATTGGTCAAACTTTCCTAGGCGATATAATTGTGATAATAGAAAACATGACTATGTTACTTCTTTAATTAAACGGATCAAACCAGATTTGCTTAAACATAAATTTAGATGTATAGCACATTGTAGGTAATATATTTACTACTACCAAACTGTTTCTATTTTTTATATGTACAAAAACATTTCTAATTAGGAATGAATCTATGCTTGTGAAAAATATGAATTTTATAACTTTATTCTACCTGTTGTGATACGAGTGTTGTTTTATTTATATATTATTACACCAAATAGTATTAATGTTTAAAATATATAAAAAATATTTGTCTAGTATTGTTTTATTTTTGAATACTTGAAATATTGACCTTAGGATATTGGAAGAAACTGTCTATAATTCGGCGTCTCCATAATTTGTCCAGATTTTCATTGAAAAGATATGTAAAACACAAATATTCAATAAAAACATTTAATAAAATCAACTCCACAATTAAGGCAAAACAACGAAAAAATATAGTTATAAAAAAATGTTAAATTACCAAGGCAGACGATTATTGATAAAGTGACCTTCACACTAAGAAATGATCAATGTCCTCCAGTCTTACTAAATAATATTCAAATACCACAATCCACGAGTATAAAATACCTAGGAATACATTTGGACTCAAGACTCACATGGAAAGAACATATAGTCAAAAAACGCAAACAAATTGATTTGCGAATAAAAGATCTACACTGGTTAATGGGCAGAAAATCGAAATTGGCACTGGAGAATAAACTTCTCCTATACAAAACGATCATAAAACCAATCTGGTCATATGGCATTAAGCTATGGGGATGTGCGAGCAAATCCAACTTATTTATAATCCAAAGTAAATCCAAAACCCTCCGAATGATAACAGATACACCCTGGTATGTGTCTAATGCAATACTACTACTACTAAAAGATTCAGGTGAACCTCAGCCGAGCAAGCTCAAGCCGGCACTGAGGCCACTGGCGGACCCATTGTGCGATTCCTGATACTTATGCTTCCATGAAGCCAAGTCCTTCAATCCTCTTTATTGGGTGCCTGCATGTGTCCCCAGGGGCCATAACAGTGACTCCGAAGATTCGCCTACGTAAATCAGCCCAATGTGGACACACAAGGACCGACATTTCGTCAGCCAAGCCCAACCCCTACATTTGGGACTTTCCTAAACCTAAGTTTTGGAGGTGTTTCAGACAGCAGTGCCTTGTTAAGAGTCCTGCTATCTTCCTTAACCTACTCGTTGGTAGTTCTGCAGCTGCCCTAGCATGTCCATCAGTCCACCTCAGTAGGAGCTTGGACTGCCTTAGACCCTGTAGAGCGTTCCAGTGAGCGAGGTGTTGGTTTCCCAACCAGTTTCTCGCTTCCCTATTGATTACTTGTTTTGTAAGGCCCAAGGTCGGGCCCGGGCCGCTTAAATGAGCTGCCGCCCCTTCCGCGGCCAGTGCATGCGCCCTTTCATTACCTTCAAAACCAGAGTGGGCCGGAATCCATTCTAGCACGCTATGTGTTACACCTTGCTACGTTAGCAAACTGTTCTCGACATTCAGCAGCAAGCCCTGAGTTGATGGTATATCCACTCGGGACCGTAATGGCTGCTTGACTGTCGGTGTTCATGGTTATGTGTCGACTTACATGACCTATGTCTAGGTTTATCTGTGCACATTCCAAGATAGCGTATACCTCAGCCTTATATGCAGATATCCCCTTTCCCAAAAGAACACAAACTTATCTTTGGGTTCCTAGAGTAAATTCCAACTCCCGCTCCATCAATGGAGCATGAGCCAGCCGATCCCATGAGATTGTGGATTTCCATCTCTCTCCCAGAATTCTCTATTCTTCACCCTATAGGGAGTTTCCAAGGAGTACCTACGCTGGCAAACATCAGCCGACCGGGCCAAAACTCGGGCATCATCCAGAAACCTGAGCTTTTTGACGTGCATGTACCCTTCCTCACTTCGCACAAAATCTAAGCTTTTTAAGCGGCCTCAGCCTCGATCACATGGTGAAGAGGCCGATGTCCAAGAATCACCTCTAGCGCAGCAGTTGGTGTAGTCTTCATGCAGCCAGTTGCCCTCAAAATGACCACCCTTTGGAGGCGTGCCAGTTGTCACCTAGCCGTGGCCAAGGTTACCCTCGGCCACCAGACCAGAGTCGCATATGTGATCATAGGCATCATGATCACTTTGTAGAAACATAAAATGATCTTAGGGGTTAGTCCACATTTCGGACCAATGGCTCTCCTACAGGCCTAGTACGTATTAGTCACCTTGCTTAGGCTACTGTCAAGGTGAGCCTTCCATGTCAATGTCTTATCCAGGATCACTCCGAGATATTTCACTTCTTCAACCACTGGAAGTAGCACTCCGCCAACGTGCAGACCCCCAGGTCTAATACCTCTCTTCTTGGTGAAAGCAACTACCTCAGCCTTGGCAGGATTCACTGCAAGTCCGTGATCGTTGCACCACCTCTGTACCTTATTCAGGGCCCTTTGCATTAGGTCCCTGAGGACGGTAATATGCCAACAACAAGGACAACGATATCATCGACATACCCAATTGCTAGAAAGCCCTCGCCGTACCGTTTAGTAGTGATATAAGTTCGTCGATTACTAGGTTCCACAGAGTGGACGAAAGAACGGAACATATCTGCTTGCCAATAGCCCCCAGCCCTGCTGAAGCAGAGCCGGAAAGATTTGGTCCTTCCCTGGGAATTTAAACCTTGACATTTGAGGTACCGAGACGATATCCTCGCAGAAGGCCAGCCAGGCATCTCTCCGAGCCAGCCTAACGGCGCCCTTATACTCATTTCGTTTCTGGCGGTATTGCTCTCAATCCGACTCTGTCTTCCTAGCCCTATTAAATAGGCGCCGGGTTTGTTTCCGCAGCGAGTTCAAAAAGTAGTTCCACCATTTGTGGCCCTTACCATCTTTTCTCGTTTTCTCTGCGCAATTCTCTTCATTCGACAAGACAATAATCGAGCCCAGCTCCGCATGGGCCAATTAATCTCATCGTTATTACTGAGACTCTTAGGGAATCCGTCGAGCCACCTCGTGAAGTCCAGTTTATACCGTTCCCAGCTGGTGGTCCTCGATTGTTCTTCAATAACAGCATTGTAACTGAAGCATATGTAACTGTGATCCGACAGTGACGGGCCATAATTAACATGCCAGTTTTTTACCATACTTGTCATGGTACTTGACGCGAGCGTCACATCCAGGACTTCAGTCCGAATCCTATTCCGGAAAGTCGACTTCGTCCCACGGTTGAGTAGCTGAAGATCAGTGGTGCCTAGGTAGTCAAGTAAGGCCTCCTCCCTGCCATTAATACCCGTGCTGCCCCACATAGTGTGGTGCGCATTGGCATCACATCCGATAAGGAGAGGCAACTTCCTCACCGTGCAGTAGTCCAGCGCCTTGCGAAGCTTCTCAGAAGGCGGTAATTCTGCTAAATCGAAGGGCACGTTAGCAGAGCATACGACTATACTACGCCCCGCACTGTTCCCGCCTGGGAAATCCACCCTCACCGCTATTAGATCTCTGAAACAGAGTTCAGTTATCAGTATTGCATTTACACTATTATGTGTCGAAATGCATATTCTCGGGTTAGCATAGAAAAGACTACGCCCGGGTGTACTCAGACCTCGCACATGACCTCTATACACCCACGGCTCTTGTATGAGGCATATGCCTGTCTGCAGTCTTGCCATGCGCTGCGCGATTACTCCCGGAGCAGCCCGGCAATGTTACAGGTTTATCTGGGTCGATTTAAGGCCGCTTCCCGAGAAGATAAGCCTTATCTTCCCGAACACAGACCGGATTTCTCCCTGCGTTCGGTTGATTAGCTCAACCGATCTAGGATCGAGCCTCAATACGATGCTTTGCCTCAAGGAAGCAGCAACCCATCGGGAAGCCCGAACTACCCACCCCTCAGAGCTGGATTACCAAACCTAATTCTCCTGAGGACCTCTTGGGGAGACGACTCGATCGGCGCTGGCATCCATACCATCGCCCTCTTAAGACGCTGGAGAGCCGACTGCTCAATAATCTTGAGCGTCAGTCCCTCCAACTTCATCCCGCCCACGGCCTTTTTAAGCCAGGTCAGAGAGCTCTCGTCTGAACAGGTCACCATAACAGCTCCCCGTGCAAACGAGTGTCTCTCAAAGCTTGGCACCGTGGCGCCAGGCTTGTAAATATCCTCATGCAGGTGCGTGAGAATATGCGCGAACTGCTCCTTGGTGATCCGGATGTCCGGGTAGCCATCACAGATGATGGGCACCTTGATGTTGCTTCTTACACCTTCCCCATAGGATTTGTGTCCACCAGGTGCAGGGTACGCCTTCTTGGGGATCGGTCTGGCATTTGGCGACGTATCAGCCATCCGAGGCCTCTTGGTCCCCCTTTGGCGGCTTCAGGCTTGGCTCCGCCTTTCCGTGCGCGGCCGGGCTCGGTCCCGCTGCTGCCACCTCTTTGCAAGTGCCAATAGGGCCGCCTTTCGGTGTCCCATCTGCAGCCCTTACGGCTCGCTTTCGCCTTCTTTTCTCGGCACTGCAAATAGATTTACGGTGCCTTTTCGGTTCCTCTGGTGTTGGGGCAGTTGTTCCCGGCATTGCCTGGGCCCTCACCGCTCCCTCCACTTGCTTCTGCTTTGGGGGCCCGGTCTCGGGGTTCCTCTCGGGAGACTCCATGTGAAGGGCACTATAAAGTTCACCCATCACCAGAGTTTCCTCCGAGGTCCCTTCCCCTCTTCTCCTTCATTTTCAGTACAATCCATAGTTGGTCCCATGAGCAGCTAGGGAAATCTTCGGTCCACCTACGCAGAGCAGCGCATGCGGTGGTTAGGCTACTTACAATGGGGTTTCGCCCGGTTCCCCAAGGTCTGAACTAGTAGTTGCCGATCTTCTGTTCAACCACGCATCCTATGGGCATAGTTCCCCACCGCAGGATTCAGGGTTTGATGAAATTGTCTCCTCTTAGTCCAAGCCAAGACCCCTAACTCTAGTCCGCGAGACATGACCACAGTCAGCCAGATCGTCGGTTTCACAGGGGTCCTCCGACATCGTTTACCTCGTGCAGACCCTAAGCCAGGACACTACAGCCCGGTGGGGAAATATTTATCGACCTTCCGGTCTAGATCCGCTGAGTTTAGTTACAACAGGGTCACCACGTGAAGGGTGTGATCTAAACTGTTGGGAGTGTGTGATCATAGATCAATGCAACACTACATGGAGACTTAAAAATTCCATATATCCAAGATGAAATTTTAGAGCCTCTCCAAAATATGTCCAGATTTTCATTGAAAAGAGAAGTAAAACACAAATATTCAATAAAAACATTTAATAAAATCCACTACACAATTAAGGCAAAACAATGAAAAAATAGAGTTATAATAATAAAAAATGTTAAATTACCAAGGCAGACGATTATTGCTAAACTTTCATATTATGGCCTCAATGGTAACATTTTCTCATTTATCAGACATTTTCTTAGTAATAGATTGTTTAGGGACTCTGTAAATGGTTGCCTATCATTAACTCATGTCCAACTAGACGGTGTTCCCCAGAGCTCTATTATTAGCACTACATTATTCATTCTAGCTACTAGTCATGTATGTAACAACTTCTCTTTCCTGTCAAATCTGCTGCATATGCAGACGACCTTGTTATCTACTGTCACGGCGCCTCGACACCTAATACATGCAAACTCCTCCAATCTGCTGTAAACCTATTACATAGTAGAATATATTCACTCATTTCCCTGTCCCCAACAAAATAAAAGCCCATGAGATTCAGCAGAAAAGCCCCATCCCCTTACTCTGAAATTTTAGTGAACAACCACCCTCTCCCAGTGGTTGAACACTGCAAAATTCTAGGAGTGATATTCGACTCCCGACTTTCTTGGAAACACCATATCCGAGAAACTAGACGATAGTGCCTAAAACTCTTGAATATCATCAAAACACTCTCTCACTATCAGTGGGGAACTAGCGAATATACCCTCCTGAATGTATACAGGGCTCTCATTCAATCCAAACTCGATTATGGCAGTATTGCATATATGTCAGCATCCAAAAACGTCCTGAAAACCCTTAACAATACTGCTATCAGACTTTGTTTAGGCGCATTTCGCTCTAGTCCAGCCGAGACCCTTGGCCCTGAAGCCAATGAATCTCCACTCAGGCGTCAATATCTCCTCCTTTATTATTCTGCCACGACTTCATCCAACCCTTCTAATCGCGTTTCCTCTTTAATAAACAGAATACCTCACATTCTTAGCTCCCCACCACCCAACCCGCGTATACATACCGTTCCCTTGCTTTTTCAAACATTAATACCTCACACTCAATTATCCCTAACCAGCCCTGTCCCCATCCCACATAACTCACCCTGGACCAAAACACTCCCAAGATGTAACATCTCACTCACCATGTTCAGCAAGGAAGAAATCAGTCACCAACGCATAAGGAAATCCTAATTTCATAGAAATACTGCCGGATCCTCTTCACTGACACCTCAAAAAACGAGACACGTGTCGGATGTGCTGTTACCACTATGTAAACAGACATGGAATCCTATCGAATCCCAGCCTCTTGTAGCGTTCACACTGGTGAACTATTCCGTATTCTACAAGCCTTCAATGTCTGCGTAATCCCCCCTCAACAAGCTACTATTTGCACAGACTCTCTCTCATCTATTCAATCCATCAAGAATTTATTCACCAATTATCCCATTGCTCAACGCATCCCCGACACCTATCATACCCTTGTTTGTCATTATGGAAATATCACTATTATATGGATTCCCTCATCGCCTTGCTAAAGAAGCTGCCTCCTCCACCACTACACCTATTATTCTGCAAATCTCTAGATACCTAAAATTCACTATGAAAAAACTACGGAAGAAATAGTTAAACCACTGGAAGCATTCCGTAACATTTTTAAGGAAAATATATCCCACTATTGGTACAGTTTGATCTACGGAGAAACGTGAAGCTCGTCGCAAGAAGACTGAGTATTGGTCATACCCGATTCACTCATAGCTACCTTATGAACTCTTGCCCCCTGCCAATCTCTACTTGATATCCAACACATTCTCATAGATTGCTACTATTATACTAAACGACGTCAGCAGCAAGGGAATGAAATTTGACATTAAAGATATCCCAACTAGTACACACCAAATCACCATAGTCGTCCAGTTTCTAAAAGAAGAGAACCTTCTGAATAAATTTTAAAGTCTTATAGTACATTATTGTTTGTAATTATTTTCACATGCTATATTTATAATTTACTGTACCTTGTGCTAATGGTCATAATTGTCTCAAGCATGCCAAATTGAACAAAACAAAATTTTAGAAGTAATTTTAACTTACAATAATACTGATTTCAAAAACTTTAAAACAACAGTAAGACAGCTGACTACCAGTTAACATTTTTCTCTAAGGTTACAATAATTTCATCCCTCTTGTCAGTATTGTGTATCCTTTTATGAGCAGATAATTGCCCTGATTGTGAGTACCTATTTCCGCATACATTACATAAATATGGTTTTTCTCCAGTGTGTACTCTGTAGTGACACTTCAGCGTTCTGGAATCTCCAAAAAATTTACCGCATGTTACACACGCATAGTTTTTTATTCCAAAGTGAGTACGCCTATGTGCGGCTAAATTACTTGATGTTAGGTATCGTTTACCACATTGGTCGCAAGTGTAAGGTTTTTCACCTATAAATATAAATTATTACATTCAGATTAGCAATCTTATCAAATAAGCAGAGTCTATTTGTTCAATTTTATTGACAATCAACTTTGTGAATCTTGTCAGTCTAATGTTATTTGAACAATTCTTCAATCGTCTACCTTACGTAAGGATTTGGCAGAATTGTCAATAAAATTGAGAATGTAGAAACCACAATGAAGAGAGCGATTTAAAATTGATGTCTTACTATGCTTACCCAAAGTTTTATTTATTGGAGGGAGGATGATCTTTAAAATGAACTGATATCCAACCACACAAGAATCTGGGGACAGTTCTCAGAGGAATGGATTGGATGGAATGAAAATGTCAAAAAGTATAATTGGGTGATCATGCACCCACCGTCTTCTCCAGATATTTTCCCTAATGACTTATTCCTGTTTCTTAGACTAAAAATTTGGCTTGTAAGATAGATTTTCATCGAAAGAGGAAGTGCTAGCTCAGAGTTTTATTCACAGGAGAGAGGGAGATCTTATAATATACTGAAATCCAACCAAGCAAGAATAAATAAATCTGGTAATGGAGTAAACAAGACATTTACATTGAAAATGTCAATATGTATAACCCCCCATTAAGAAATTGAATTACCACAGCTGTTGTGTTCATTGCAATGGTTTCTTTAAGATATAAGTAAAAGAATAGCATAATATTAAATTATAATGAACATCCACATACACTGAGGAAACAAGCCCAATCAGTTCCATGATTAGTCAACTAGTTAAAAATATGATATATTATAATCAAATTTAACTGAAATCAAGTGGTAAAAAATTATAATTAACTTTTGGATAAAGAAAACTCTCATTCTTAAAATATATCAATATCTTAGCATACCTGTATGAGACCGCATATGAATTTGCAAATCAGTAGATCTATTGGCTGTTTTCCCACAGACTGGACATTGATATTGCTTCTCTTTATTATGAACCACCTGATGTGCTGAAAGAGCTGTTTTGCTCACAAACGACTACAAAATACAAATGTTTGGAAATTGTAACTCAGGAAATTTAGTGGTGACTGTTCATATATTCATTTTGACTCACTTTAAGACATGTATCACATTTGTAAGGTTTTTCTTGGGTATGGATTCTCTCATGTATTTTCAAATAGGAAGATGAAGCAAAGGAAGCCTCACACGTAGTACATTTAAACGGTTTTTCTCCAGTATGAACTCTCTTATGGGCTCTTAGTACAAAAGAGTGCGCAAATTTTTTATCTACAAAAAAGAATGTTTGTTAACTTACATGTACATGTCCCAATTTTTTTTGGGAGATTTTTAATTAAATTAATTTCCCATAAATCAGAAAAATGTATTTATCGAGTTAGAAATAAGCATAATTTACGATCCATTGATTAAATTTATATTGTAAATGTTGAAAATAAATTGATATTGTCGATTAAAAAAATGAAATAAAAGCAGTGACAAAACCAAAGCTTACCACATTCATTACATTGATAATTTCTTTCTCCAGTGTGAATTTTTATGTGTGTAGCTAGTCCATGTTTACTGCTGAATTTTTTCCCACAAGTCATACAACTTAGAGGTTTTTCTCCAGTATGTGATTTTGAGTGTACCTAAAATACTTTATTGACCCCTTATTGTTATATTAATTTAATAGCAGCTTTTTTCATATGTTTGAGTTGCTTTATCTTTAATAAACATGGCAGTGCATAGATCTAGTGTATTTGAATTTATTTACTATATGTTCGTCAATTTAAATACAAACAGAAGTTGGAATAACTAGAAGGTATGCTCAATAATCTGTAGTGCACTAGAAATTCACTAGCATTGTCAGTAACTGATTCAAAGAGTATAGAGAAATATGGTATTTGCAATAAGAGTAAAGTGCAGTCCAATGGCGGTGTTTAAATTTTGCAGTAAGAACTTATATTTATAAAAAAAATTGTGCACTTCACTAAGTTTTTACGAATTAATACACGAGTCACTGACTATGCTATTGAATTTTTATGATAGTTAAATTTATATATTTTGTGACTATTCATCAGTTCTGTAGGATAATAAGAAAACAGATTTTCCACTATGCCAACGTTTCGGATTTATTTGAATACTTTACCAACGCTACAAAGGTATACATACATCTGGTGATTATGAATATTAAATAATCAATAAAAACTTTAAAAACTTTCAAAAAACCTTGAAAAGTTCAAAACCTTAAAACCCCTAAAAAACTCATATTCATGTAAATTTTTTAAAATATCAATAAAACTCCAAAAAACTTAGAAATCCCTCACATTTTTGTCTCTAAGAAACATAATCAAATAAAATCTAAATTGCTGACAATTTAAAATTACTCAAGGTGTCACTCTTACCTAGTGAAGTTTTTTTCCGTTGAGCAGAAATAATTTATTTCCTTGCCAAATTCAAAATAGACGAGAAATCATGAAAACGTTTCAGAAGGTTCAGGCACGTCATGAAAAAATAAAGCAATGCAAAATCTTCAAAGATTGGCAAAAACTTCTTTCTCTTTATTGAGATTCTATACACTAACTGTATCTAGATATTTTGATGTTGAAAGTAAATTATACGTATTCATTGATAAACGAAAACAAAAATTACAAAAAACTACTAACGATGTTGGTCTTTTTGAATACAGTGAGTCCTCGAAAAATTCTTAGCGAAATTGTTAAAGAACCACAAATTATCTATTATAGATTTTATTTATTGAGTTAGTATCGATTGTTTTTTAATTTGATATTAAATATATTGGTCAAACCAAGCAAAGGATGAAAAACAGAATATATGCCCACAAAAACTCATGTGAAGAAAAACATAGGGACAAATCAGAAAAAAGCATTAGCAACACATGCATTTGAACACAATTACAAATTTTACTTTGATACTGTCAACATCCTAGATAAAGAGACTAACTATCACAAACGCCTTTTAAGTGAAATGATATTTATTGAATTGAGTGAGAATACGGTAAACAAAAAATCAGATACCGACAACAAATAAAATTTACAAATTATATCAAATTAAAAAACAATAACTCAATAAATAATACGAGTCTCATATAATAAATAATTTTTGGTTCTTTAACAATTTTGCTAAGAATTTTTCGAGGACACATTGTATTCAAAAAGCTGTCCCAGGCGAACATCATTAGTAGTTTTTTGCAATTTTTGTTTTCGTTTATCAATGAATACGTATAATTTACTTTCAACATCAAAATATCTAGGTACAGTTAGTGTATAGAATCTCAGTAAAGAGAAAGATGATTTTACCAATTTTTGAAGATTTTGCATTTCTTTGTTTTTGCATGACGTGCCAGAACTTTCTGAAATGTTTTCATGATTTCTCGTCTATCTTGAATTTGACAAGGAAATAAATTATTTCTGCTCAACGGAAAAAAACGTCACTAGGTAAGAGTAACACCTTGAGTAATTCTAAATTGTCAGCAATTTAAATTTTATTGAAATTTTAAAAGTTTTACATGAGAATGAGTTTTTTGGGATTTTTAAGGTTTGAAAGTTTAGTTTTAAAGTTTTTATTGATTATTTAATATTCATAATCACCAAATGCATGTATATCTTTGTAGAGTTGATAAAGGATTCAAATAAATCCGAAACGTCGGCATAGTGGAAAATCTGTGTTCTCATTATCCCACAGAACCGATGAATAGTTATAAAATAAATAATACATAAGGGTATGATCACAGAAGTTGATAAATTTATACACATTTTCTTTGCTGGATGGAACTTATGAAAAAAAAATATTAAAAAGATATTATAATACTCACTAATAGATGATTGTGTTCATAAAATCTCTTTCCACAAACTGTACATAGATGTTTCCGTTCACCTCCATGTATTCTTAAATGTTTAACAAGGTTGTAAGACACATTAAACGCTTTCCCACAATGTTTACACTTATATGGACGGTAATCTGGATGTTTTGATCGCATATGAGACCTATATGTCTTCATCACTAGAAACAGATAATTTTGATAATTATAGAAATAATTATAATTAAAATTTCATTTATACTAACACATTAATAGCCATGTGATACACAGACAATTTTTTCTTTGCATCAGTGTGGTTTGCATATTATGATTCACATCAAATCTTTCTGCGGCTCAGTAATACACACTAGGTATATAAAATATATTTATCAGCAAAGCTTGGCCCGATGAACAAAATAATCGAATAAGCCTACATCAAATTTTCGGTATTTTGTTTGTATTTTACTTTAAAATAACTGGAAGGAAGTTTCATTTTTTAATAAGTTATTTTTAAATTGCCTTCATTACACAATGATATTGAAAGCATCAAATTCAACAAAACAAACGTAGACTACTAAATAACACTTATTAAAGTCCACATAAAAAAATATCTGCATATTCACTGCCACAGCGAGCAAAGTTCTAAATTAATCTTCAAAAAAACAGCATCATCCATGAAATAGTAAATAGATTTCGGACTTGACTTACTATGGGATGGAATGTGACAAAATTTGTTTCAATATAGTTATGAACTCTTCAAATATTGTATGAATATATAAAATAGAATAAAAAAAAACAAGAGGCCACTTCTATAAAACCCTCTGAATATTTACAAATTATTCAAATATGCAAACATCTATACTATTTACTCTAGTGAATGCAACTAAGGCAAAATAATAGAAACTGAGTGGAAAAGACGTGTTGTGAATCACATATTATTTGCGTGGCGTTCTAACCTTAGGAGGCCTCGTGAGACAGACTTTAATTGCATTTTAAAATACTGTTTTTGAAAGTTTTTTGTCAAAAATTATTACTTATATAAATATTATCATAGTTCCTCCCATAGGTTGCTTATTGACAAGATTGGAGAAATTATGAATGCTAACTTCACAAATTCAAACGAGTTCTAAGATTAGATTTTAACATCAACTATAATCAAAGTGACTGTTTTTAAGTGAATAAATTGAAGGGTATTTTTCGAATGTATGGACTTAACCAAATCGTAGAAGGTCCTACTAGATATACTAAAACTAGTAATACATTGATTGATTGTTTTATCCAAATGTCATACTGTTAAAACAGAAGGACATGATGTTCTTAAAATAGGCGACCATTCAACTATATCAATAAATTGCAGTAGCCATTCAAAGTTTCACATTGCCTAAAAAATATTGCAAGAAAAATTGGTAATGTTTCATATATCTAATTCAATAAAGAACTAATGGGCTCAAATTTTAATCTAAATTCAATAGATGTAGTTCTAGATGACATTGTAGGTGCTGCATGACTTACCCTAAATGAATACCTAAATAAATTTGCGCCTTTAACAACAATAGTAATAAAATCAAACCAACTACTATATTATGAGGAGGATTTGAAAAACAAAGAAAAAATAGAGATAAGGCATATAAGATTTTAAAAAAAAATTACGGCAAAAAAGTAAACAGGTGGAACCTGTGGAAAAAAATTAGAAATTAATAATTATGTTGCATTGTTGAAGTTGAAAGAAGTTAATTATTATAAAGAAAAAATTGATTTGAGAAGAAATGATTCGAAAGAAATGTGAAAATACTTGAAATCTCTAATTAAACCAAAAAAATGATATAGACTTTTCTAAAATTATGTTTTATGATGAAATTCAAAGCGGACTTATCACTAACGGTTTAGAAATAGCAAATTGTTTCAACTCATTTTTTATAAACAGTATCTGCAATCTGCAGTATAACGAAAAGCATAGATGATATCCAGCATGGTATTCGCAGAACTTCAGACTTTTGAATTGCTGTTTGGGTAAATTTGAATTATTCACAATGTTTAAGTTAAGAGAAATATTTTTCAGGTTGAACAAGATTAATAAAGCCGAAATAGTGAACTCTAGGTTTTTAAAAGAAACATTTGAAGTATTTTGTCATATCATTTTAAATTTTATTAATACATCTTTAGAAAAAGGAACATTTCCTAATAATTTTAAAATAAGTAACATAATACCAATACCTAAGATAAATAATTCTGTTACACCTGTTCTATGAATGTCAGAATGACAGCTAGGACTGAAAATAAGAAGAGGGCTGAATATGCAGAGTAGTCAGTCACCTGTCAAGGTGACAGTCTAGAATTTTCAAGAGTTTTCTATTGTGTTCCATATTAATGTACTAGTACGTTATAGAATGTTCTAGTATTTTCTGTATATAAATAGAGATCAGTTGTGGCAGAGTCAGTCAGTCAATAGTTTGATGAGTTAATAAGCTGAATTGGTAGTATTGTATTTTGCCAAGTATTAAATAAAGTTGTGGAAGTTATAACAGTGGTGACAGCGGTAAAAGTCAATACTAGAAGTACAAATTACGACACCAATATGGAAGCTAATAGTGCAGCACCAGCATGGTTTCTTCAGAAGATGGAGCAAGAAAAGGAGGAAGAGGAAAACCGTAGAAAAAAAGAAAAGGAAGAAGAGGAACACAGGAGGAACGTGGAGAAGGAGCAAAGGAAGCAAATATTAGAGGTACTGTCCGATTTTAGTACTACCTTTAAAAGTAAAATAGCTGTCTTAGATAACAAAATAGATACAATGGAAGAAGGCCTAAAAACAGACATAAAAACAGTTAAGGAAAATTTGGCAACAGTAGAGAAAGATTTAAAAACGACAGAGAAAGATTTAAAAACAGACCAGCTTGACCTAAGACAAAAATTAGATACATTAGTAAAGAAAATAGAAGCTAATCCTAATGATATCAGTTTCATTAGTGAAATTGCTAGAACTGAAATAGTAAATTTGAGACACAACCAGGTTATCAGGCCACCTACATATGATGGCCAATCATCTTGGGAGACATATCGACGCCAATTTGAAGCAGCGGCTAGTGTCAATGGGTGGAATGATCAAGAGAAAGCCACCTCCCTTATGATTGCTCTTCGTGGACAAGCCGAATGCATTCTGCAATTATTACCCCAAGGCAACCTTAGCTATGACGTCATTATCCAAGCTTTGGAGAACAGGTATGGACAGCAACATTTAAAACAAGTTTTCCAAGGTCAATTGAATGTGCGCATGCAAAAATTAGACGAGAGCCTCCAAGAATATGGAAGTGACATAGAAAGATTATTGAGTTTAGCCTATCCACAGGCACCTAAAGAATTTTTAGAACAATTTGGCGTTCAAGCATTTATTGATGGTTTAAGAGATACAGAAATGCAACAAGCCCTTTGATTACGCCATCAACTGACACTACAAGAAGTATTAACTTTTGCTCAAGAATTTGAAGCTGCTAAAACAATTTCCAAAACCAGACGTCCAGAATTATGAGCAATACACTTCAAGGAGGAAAATTTAACCGAAGTTATAGCTAGAATCGAAAAACTACTGAAAGACACGCTACAAAGTCGTACACCAATTCAAGAATCCCGGAAATGTTTCAACAGCGGAAGAATTGGACATTTGCAGAGAACATGTAGAGTTCCATCAAGATCTCGAAGCCAAGGTAGGAACTCGGATAATCAGACAACATCAAGACAACGTACATCCTCGCAGAGCCCAGTTAAAAACAGAGCTTATAGCCCCACAAGAAACAACCCTAGAAGATCATCTCCATACCAAAGTCAATCACCAACACCTGATCGGCGCTCTAATACCAGCAACCAGAAAAACTACTAAAAGTCGACTATTCGGGGCGGTCGTCGACTAAAACCATTCAATGCCCCACGATTCGCACATATTCTTTGTTTAAAAATGGCCGAAATTTAATTGTTAGGGGACAACTAGAAAATCACGATTGCAAATTTATTGTCGACACTGGGGCAACTAGATCATTTGTACGCTGGAAACCGCAACTGGTCATACTACTCCGATTTTGGGACAAGTAACAGCATCCATTTGAATTGGAAACACAACCATAGTTCACTCATTTTTGGTAGCAAACATTATGGATGAATGTGTTTTGGGTTTAGACATTATGCAAGACAAATTTGTAATAGATTTGAAAAACCAAATTTTATCCATCGATAATGAAGAGGTAATCCTAAGTGACGAAAATAATCAATTGCACAACATAAAAGTTATAGTTGATGGAGATATATTAATTCCGGCAAATTAAGAAAGCATTGTCATGGCTCATCTTAAAGGAAAATCTAACGATCTAACTATTGGGTTTATTGAACCACGTAAACCCGACAGAAAATGGAGTAATGGTAGCCAAATGTCTGGTAAAAAGAGAACAGCAAATTCCCGTTCGCGTTGCCAAAAAAAAAATCATGAGCTGGGATATTGTGAACCAGTGAAGAGCATAGTGAATTTATGAGATAATCCCAAACCCGAAAAAGAGCCACAAAATAAAGTCGACTGCCCACTTATAGAGACACTCATCAAAGACTTTGACAAACTATCATCTGAAGAAGTCAGCAAGGTAAAGAAATTTGTTTTGAATCACCTTAGCCTTTTCGAAACCCGAAAATCTACAGGGCGAATCAACTTGGTCCACCATAGAATTAATACAAGAGATGCACCACCCGTATGTCAAAACTCAAGAAAGATCATTTGCTAAATAAAAAGATGTAGAGAATACGATACAAGACATGTTGGATCAGAGCATTATTGAAGATTCGACCGTGGTGTTCTCCAGTTGTTTTAGTAACTAAGAAAGGTGGAAGTACAAGGTTCTACATTGACTATAACAAATTAAATCAAGTTACTGTAAAATACAGCCATCCCCTGCCACATATAGATTCACTGGACACCCTATCCGGCTCTCAGTGGTTTACCACATTAGACTTAAAGAGCGGATAGTGGCAAGTTGAAGTTCATGATAGAGATAAAACAGCCTTCTCTGCTGGACATAGCCTTTATCAATTCCAAGTACCTCCATTTGGACTATGCAATGCTCCAGCCACTTTTGAATGAGTTATGGAAATGGTGTTAAAAGGAATGATGTGGAAAACCTGTCTGTGTTATTTAGATGACATCATTATAATGGGAAAAACATTTGAAGAGCATCTAAACAATCTAGAAGAAGTGAAAAATTGAATTCCAAGAAATGCTCCCTATTTCAACGTGAAGTTTTATATTTGGGTCACGTTTTGTGTCGGTAGAGGGAATAAAAACTGATCCGGCAAAAATTTCAGCGATTCAAGACTGGCCAAAACCAAGAGATAAACATGAGGTTCGTCAATTTTGGAAAGATAGCCAAACCTTTGCACAGACTTACTGAAAACAACACATAATTCGATTGGGATCCAGAATACCAAAATGCCTTTACTGAACTAAAAAAGAGGTTGTCCACTGTACCGGTTTTTGCGTACCCTAAAGAAGAAGGTCAATTTATTATCGACTGCGACGCTTCACAACATGGCATAGGAGCTATCCCTTCACAGCAACAAAATGCAGTTGTTGTTATTTACATCCTTAATATCTGACAACTGACAATCGATTTCTAAGCTCATTGTTGTTACTAGCAAAAATTGACGAAATGAATGAAAATACTTTGAAAAGTGTTGTAGTTATTTTAGTCTCCAGATTTCGGGGTACTAGTTCTTATGATAATTCCGAGGATGAAATATCAGGCATGTTTTTTGAGGTTAAGCTGTCATTTTGTAAACCCGCAAATTTATTCCGCCTCGAAACAGTGGTGGAATGGTTTGGGTTTTTGGTTGATGCAACAGTAATAAATGAATACGTCATTTCCTCAATCTGAGATCCACCAATGAATATAAAACAAAGTTGGTAAATTGGTGGATCTACTGGTGAATAAAAAAACATGCCTAATTAGTGATAAAATATTTTCAAATAATAATTATTCACAGTTAGATCAATTCCTTCATTGTAAACAGACGTGCGTTCGATCTAGTGCTAAAATTTAAATCTTATATCTTTAAACAATTTGAATAAGCTAGTTATTTGGTTTGTTAAAGTAGTAGAAAAACATTATTTTGTGATAAATACCCAAAAAATAAGTTTCAAATGAGTGCTAATAGCGGGGGTCAATCCCCCGTAAACCAGAATAATGTAATGGATACAAACGATAAAACAAATTTCCTAGATGCCTCTGAAAATGAATTCAAGGGATTTACATCACAGGAACAAAATATTCAGATAAGTTATAAAATATTTTCAATTTCTACCTTATCAAGCGAAACAAATGATAATGACGAAAACATGAAAGATCAATTAGTAAACAAACCACCAAGTTTACAAATTAAAAAACCTAAGCAAGTTTTTCTATATCAACAATCTGACCTCGGCCCATATCATGTAAATGTTGAAAATAAATCAACCGAATTTAAAGGAAGATTAAATTCTTTAAAAATAGGTGATATCATCCTTTCAAATTTTGTTCATCTTGACGAAAAAATCTCAAGTATCGTTTCCATTGGCAGAAATAAAATAAGAATCAAGTTTAAAGATTACAAATCAGCAAATTATATTATCGATCAAAAAGACAACCAAATTTTTGTTAAAAATAGTTTAGAAATATATGTCCCAAAATTTCTATTATTATGTCAAGACATAATTAGAGATACTATATACCAATCATCACCTACCTTATTATTTACATAAACTGGAAGAATTGTTCTGTTACAATATACCCTGCAAATACTTTGAACCGACAGTAGATGTAGCCAGCTACATTGTATCAGCATTCAAGAATGCGATGAGAACACACTGGTCTGATCATCAGCAGATATATACAGATATGTCAAAAAAAAGTGGTCACACCGGATGTGCTATATTCCACTCAAACAGAAATATCAGCCTAAAATATAGTCTACATGAAGATGTCTCAATCTATACTGCAGAACTAATAGCAATACTTCAAGCTATGAAATATATAAAATTAAATTTGGTTGAAGACAAATGGATCATACAGATAGCAAAAGCGCCGTGGATAGACTTAATCACATAGGTAGAAAAACAAAAATAAACCACATCGAAGCCCAAATATTAAAACTTCACCACGATATAAGAAGTAACAATAAATCAGGAAAATGAAGTAGCAGACAGACTAGCAAAATAAGCCCTTCTCTCAGGAGAAGTTCTACAGCACGATCTATCAATATCTGATTTATACAACAAATTTGAACAACCAAGCAATGAGGAATGGCAGCAACACCATAGAGATGCAGTGACTGGACAAAATTATATTCTAAACCAACAACAAATTCCAAATCAAAGATGGTTTCACAAAGAATCTAATAGAAACTTCATAATCATAATAAATCGAGCTCGATCAAAGCATGCCTCAATACCAGAATACAAATTCAAACTTAACATGGTAGACAACCCCTATTCATATCTTGTTGGATTGTCATATAAACACCGTTGAAATCAATAACTTATATAGTCTAATTAAACATGAAATACCTCTCCCAATAGACCGCAACTGCATGTTATTTTCTGAAAATACTAACATATTGTACATACTCTATTTACATATCAAAAAGTGTAAAATAGATTTGTAGCTATACTACAAAATATTGTAAGCAATCTTATTATCAAGATATAAAAAAGAAAAAGGAAAACAAAAAAAGAGAAATAGTAAAAACAAATTGTAAAATATAATCACAAATATATTAACAAAAACAGCCTGGCTAATTGGCAATCGCCAAAGCCATAAACCTAGTTGAAAAAAATAATAATTAATTCTACTTGCACCTTTGAAATTCAACTTTTATATATGATGATAACTGAATTTCATAGTGATTACTAAACTTTATATTTTACTTACCATTAAATTGTTGATGACAAACTTCGCAAACCAATTTTTTACCATGGGTTACCATATGTAACTTAAAAGTACTTTCAAGTCTGAACTTCTTCCCACATTGTAAGCAATCAAATAGTTTTGGCTTCGAAATCTCATTGGTGTTAACTTTTGGATTATATTTGATAACGCTGTTAGCATTATGTTCAATATTTTCAAGAAATTCTTGTTTACAATCGGTATTAGCATTAGCACAAGGTACACTTTCAATATTATCATTGTAATTTTTGGCATCTAAATAATTTTCTGTGGAATTTTCAGATATATTTAAATCAACATCATTTGTCTTTGGTAGATTTTCTTCATCGTTGAGGATTTCTAAGCACAAATCATCGGGATTACTGTTTAATATGGTAATTGATTTATAAATAAGGGTTGATTCTACAGGAAATAAAGCATTTCGTAAGTGATTTTCTGATTTTAAGCACTGCTTTTTAAAATTCACACTAATGTTGAGTATATAACAGCAATTGTGGCAGATTCCATAAGGCAAACCATCATTTTCTTGCACCTAGAAATTGGAAGATTATTATCTAAGAAATAAATGACTGTAAATCTGGTTTTGTTTTTGAGATAACTTAATTCAAGTATTAATAAAACACTTTACATCTATAAATGTAATATCTTTTAAATCAACAACGTAATTGATAAAACACTCAGAAATGAACAAGCGGGTTTCAGACGGGGAACATCTTGTATGCACCAAATTGTGATGGGAAGGATCATCACAGAGGAAACTAAAGAGAATAATGCAGCGTTGATAATGACTTTTGTAGACTTTGCCAAAGCCTTCGACCGTATAAAACACACAGCTCTATGGAAAATCTGGGAAAATCTTACATCTAAATAGGATACCACCTAAGATCTTAGGTGGTATCAAAATGATGTATCATTAGGCAACATGTCAAGTATTACATAAAGGGCTAACGACAGATGAAATAGAAAGAGAAGTCAGTTTAAAACAAGGGTGCATACTGTTGTCACTTCTCTTCAATATATTTATGTCTTAATAACCTACTACAAAAAACAATTGAAAGAAAAATGGAATCCCTTGGAATTATCATCTAAATAAGAAACTATAAGCATATATGGAAAATGTAGATGATATATTCTTGGTATCTAAAAAAAAAGATGATATGAAGAATATGCTCCAGAAGTTGGAGGAAAAGTCGGCTGAATCTGGTGTTCAAATCAATACTCAAAAGACAGTAGAGATGAGAATAGGAATAAGTGAAAGTGACAAACTATACATCAATCAAGAAAAAATAAAACAGATACAATAATTTTGCTACTGAGGCAGTATAGTTACTGGAGGAACATAGGTACATATTAAACAGAGAATAGGAAAAGCACAACACGTTTTAAGAACTCTCTCAAATTTATGGAGATCAACCCAAAATTGTCAAAACACTGAAATAAGACTGTTTAATAGTAATGTCAAAACAGTACTATTATATGTGAGCGAGACATCGACAATAACAGACGAAATGAAAAAGTTTTTGTAAACAGATGCCTATGGAAAATTTTGAAGATATACTGGCCCAATACTATTACAAATAAAGAACTATGGAGGAAAGCTAAACATGAACCCATCAAAACAACAATAAAAAGGAAAAGGTGAAATTGGTTGGGACACATTAAGGAAATATAATACAAACATACATAACAAAACTAGCACTCAAATGGAATACAGTGGGGTGAAGAAGCAGGGGATGACTACAAAAGTATGAAGAAAACCTGGGGAGAAATAGCAGCCATGGCTAGAAATAGGAAGACACGGATTCCATATACTCCTTTGTTGAGTAACAGAATTGGACGTACAGAATGGGCCATAGAAAACAGTCTACCCCGATATTAGGCAGTAATCATTATATTTTAAGGAAATGCTGAAACAGGTCGATTTTTGTTTTAAGAGAGACACATTTTTACGATACATACATTTGTCAACCCCCTCCCTTCCACTTCCCAAACCCTTATTTTTAAATAGGGAATATACCACGTGTATCACGTCATTAGAAATGCATTTATATGGAGTGAGTAGTCACTTGTTGAAGGATAAAGACGTATATTTCGCCTCTCGAATCTAAAAGATAAACAAGTGCGTAAAAAAGTTAATGAGTTTGGACACACATTTTTGTACAGAGACGAGTTTTTATATTTAATCGAAATGTGAATTTTTTGCTAAGATTGTGAAGTGATCAAAACAATAGAAATTATAAAAATAAATATGTACACACAGGGAAACCTCGCTGGAAATGATAACAATAGGCAACCAATATTTATACTAGTTGATCCACAAATGCAAACGAGTCAAGCATACTTGAATAATAACTTTGCACCAACACATAGCCAAGCAACCCAACTACAAGTGTATACCACACAATCCCCACAAACATCGATGTTCCCAACAAATACTAATTATGTCCACCAAATCAAGGACATTACAGCCAACCGATTACCCAAAACAGAAATCAAATAGTCCGCACAATCTCCTCGAAGATGAAACAGAATGCTCTAACGACAACCCGTGGCAGACTGTAAATATCAAAAGAAAAAAACCACCTCCAATAATTACGGAACGAAGACTAACCTAAATCCAGCAACAATATCTGAAGAAAAAATCCAAAAACCACCTCCAATCATCGTGTATGGAGTAAAATATTATTCGGGCATGGAAACTAGTATTAAAGAAATCCTAAATCAAGACCAATACCACACAAAAACTATGGCGGATAATGTAATTAAAATAAACCCCACAACTGCAGAGGCTTATAGAGCATTAGCTAAATACCCGATGGAAAATAACGTAGTACACCATACGTACCAACCCAAATAAAACAGGGCCTACAAGGTAGTTATCAAACATCTCCATCACACCACAGACCCAAATGACATAAAAAAAGATCTCGAAGGCATGAACCACAAAGTCAGAAATAATATTAAACATAAACAAACCAAAGAATGGCTAAACATATTTTTCATGGACGTTGTACCAACTAAAAATAACAAGGACATATATGAAATAAAAGGACTACAGAACAGAATAATAGTAGTTGAGCTCCCCAGAGGAGACAAAAACATAGCCCAATGCTTACAATGTCAAATGTATGGACATATCAAATCGTACTTTAATGGATTGTTTGTGTGCGTAAAATCTGGAGGCTCACATGACACTAAGATATGTAAAAAAACAAGGACACTCCAGTAACCTGTGCTTTGTGTGGTGGCTCACATCCAGCCAACTACAAGGGATGTGAATTTTATCAAAAACATTATAAGAACAATAGAACAAGAACAGAAAATCAAAACCAAACTACACTTCAACACAACCAGTACCCAGTTCAACCATAACAAACAACACCGCTTCACCAAAACACATATGCAAATGCAGTGAAAGGTCAAACAACAAAGATAGAAACAGGAATATACAATCAACACACTCACTAAATTTTTAGACGAATTCAAAAACATGTTCAACCAACTGTTACAACAAAACTGTATGGTCGTCAATACATTAACAATACTAATGTCAATGATAAAGTAATGGCTAGGTCAATTAGATTAGCATTATGGAATGCCAACGGAATTATCCAAGGCAAAGATGAAATAAAGATTTTTCTCCAACAGAACCTTATAGACATTTTACTAATAAGTGAAACACATTTCACTAATAAATATTTCTTCAGAATCCATAACAACAACCTGTATTACATCAACCATCCGGACAATACGGCACATGCCGGTACAGCAATATTAATAAAATCAACAATTAAACATCACGAAATGCCCAAGTATGAAACCCATCGAATCAAGCTATCATGACATTTTCATATGGACTAACAATTACTTCAGTATATTGTCCTCCACACAAAAACCTAAAAACAGTAGACTTTTTTTCAAACACTAGGACCAAATTTTATAGCAGGAGGTGACTATAACTGCAAAAACACACTATGGGGCTCAAGAATCACCACCACAAAAGGTAGAGAATGGCAAACCTTTTACAAGAGAAAAAATACTCGTTCATATCAACAGGCACCCCAACGTACTGGCCGAGCGACCCCAACAAATTATCTGACCTGCTAGATTTCTTCATAACCAAAGGCATAGCTTCAACTTAGACTGATATAATACCCAACTATGACCTTTCTTCGGATCTTACTCCAATCATAGTAACTCTCAGCGCATCCACAATAAATTCCATGAAACAGCTCAAATTATGCAACTATAAGACAGACTGGAATAAGTATTGAGATGAAATTCACATAAAATAAACCTAAAAATACGATTAAACGATCCTGAGGACATAGAAGGTCCGACAAATAGATTAATCAAAACAATACAAGAAGCAGCAAAAATATCTACCCGCCAGATAGAAGAGTAGATCAGAACAATAAATATTCTGGTTGAAATAAAAAGGTGAATTGCCCTAAAAAGAAAAGGAAGAACAAAATGGTAGCGGAGTCATACCCCAAATGATAAATGAGAGTTCAATCATGTAAGTAATCTAGTCAAACTAAAAATTAAAGAGTCACACGACAATAGCTACACTCGACACTTAGCAAACCTCAACTGATAAGAACATTCCATCTGGAAATCAATCAAATATTCATGAAAACCAATACCACCAACTTTTCATCTAAGAAATTGTCAAACAAACACATGGGCTAGGAGCAGCAAACAAAAAGCCGACCACTTTGCCCAACATTTGAAGAACGTTTTCATTCCTAACAACAACTTCCCTATACAAAACAATACAATAATTAATACTCCACTCAATAATTCAGACGAAAGATAAACATCAATAAAACTCACAAGTTAGAAAGAGATAAAAGAAAAAATTAAACTCTTAAAAACTAAAAGGCACCAGGAATAGATATAACTCCAATAATGCTGAAAGAACTACCCATTAAAGCTTTAGTAATGTAATACACATATTTAACGCCCTATTCAGAATACACGACTGGCCCAAGGAACTTAAAAAATCTGAAATAATCCTCATTTCAAAACCAGGGAAACAGCTACAGGAAGTCACATCATACAGAACAATCAGCCTGCTATCAACCTTATCGAAGGTCTTAGATAAAATTACAGTGTATAGACCCTATCCTAAACGTGATCCCAGATCAATTCGGATATCGCCACAAACACTGTACATTTCAACAGAGTCATCGGGTAGTGCATGCCATACACAAGTAGCTCTGCAGCCTTCCTGGACGCGAGTCAGGCTTTCCACAAAGTCTGGCATGTAGGTCTATTAAAGAAAATTAAACTCTGTCTACCAAATTCATATTTCACTCTACTACAGTCATATCTAACAAACAGAACCTTCAGAACATAAGTTAGTGACGAGACCTCTGAATTACAACCTATTAAAGCTGGAGTTCCACAAGGCTGTGTCCTAGGGCCAGTCCTATACCTGATATATACATCTAATATCCCAACCTCACATTTGCGAATAACACTGTGATACTGGCTAGACATAAAGATCCAATAATAGCTTCTGCCAATCTCCAAGACTACTTATTCCAGATTGAAGAATGGCTCGACCGATGGAGAATAAAAAATAATGAAAACAAATCCCTGCACATAACATATACACTAAGAAAAAACCAATGTTCTCCGGTTACTGACAGAAATGCAAATAATCAAGGCTGAGCTAGTGAGTTCTTTAAAAGTATAGAGCTCATTATAGACTATGCATTACAAATTATTACAAGCATAGGAGCCCCAAAGCAGAACAACGAGCAACATTGTCGCAGCACGAGGAACAGGCCTGCAGTAAAATCGTTCAAAGAGTAAAAATAAAATTAAGACTATAAATGATCAACAACAGTAAAAAGTTATTATTTGCTGCAAGAAAACGAATAATAAGTAGACTGGGGTAGTGTGACAATCCTCCTACTTGCTGATACTTATTCAATTTTATACCAATTTTCAAAAGAACTCCAATCTAGTTACCATTTTCCATGGCAGTACATACAGTACCTACATGGATAATATTCAAATTGTATTGGATATTGTAATACAATGTTTAAATGAAATGTCTACAACTTCCTCTACCACCAAAGAAAATTTGGGTAAATTTTTTTGACAAAATGCCTGAAAGCATTCTTAAACACGCAATACAGGCAAAGGCAAAAGACATAGTAGAAGTAGGAACATTTAGAGGGGTGATGTACCAGTGAGAAGCAAAATTTTGAGGTCATTTACAGTTGACAATGAAGTTAGTATAATTATTAAATGTTGTAGCAAGGACTTTGTAAAATATTTAAACTTTCTTAAAGAACAGTGTTAAAATAACTTAGATACTGACAAGGACACCAACCATCTAGTAAATGTAATCAAACTAGCTGATCACTTGTTCAACTTGGATTACTTAGTTTTTCCAAGGAACAATGTTCGAAGAGGAAAGTCAGAAAAACGCTATTCTTCCTTTGAAAATATTAACGTTTGTGGGTATGCTTTCCTGCCATCTGTTGATAAAAGGAAATTCTTTTTTGAATTTGAGCAGTAGTTATTGTGGATGAATGGAAAGATAAGTTCAGCTATTGGTGGTGGAAATGTTTTAGATTTAAAATCCTTGTTCAAACTTGCTGTCACTGATCTCCACAAACAGTATCCATTAGCTATTAAGTTACTGAAGTTTTTGCTCACTACCCCAGTATCTGTGGCTAATTGTGAAAGTTGGGGGTCTACCATTTCCACCATTATGCTAAAGTGCCCAGCTGCTGATGATATCTCTAATCCAGTCGAGGTAGGCACTTCTGACAAACTTGCTTTTATCATGATACATGGATCTCCAGCTGGCTATAAAAGCAACAAAAGATTTTTAAAGTTTGCTTAATGCCAAAAGTATGAATTAAATTAACATAAAAACTTTGAGCCAGCATCAAAAGATAAGCTGATGTCAGAAGCGGTTACTTCTAAAGTAATTAACAGAATCCAAAATGAGGCAAATGACAAAACATTACCAAGTTTTTTGTAAATTATATGCAATAGCTAAATTGAAACTACAAATATTAATAAGCACACATTTTTTATAAGAATTGGAAATATAAAAAACTTTGAACCTTGCGGAAAACCGTAAATGATCTGCAAACAAATTTAATTTCCTGCAATAAAATTTGAGATTTTGCTGCCCCGTCGCAATAAGATGAAAAATATTCTGCTTTGGGGCATAGGAGGAGATTTTTATGTTGCTATTCAACCAATTAATGTGCCTTTGACCTCATTTGAATTGAATTGTTAATTTGAATTCCGATGTTGAAGACAAGGATTATGAACAACCAACTAAGCCCTCAGATACTGATAGCGAATAGCGAAGAGTCCAGGGCTGATGAAAATTTAAACCCAGTTCAACATGATGTCCAGGCCGCATATGAAAATGAAGAGTTGATGAAATTGCAAGAGTCCAGAAAAATACAAATAGTGGCTAGAAAACAAATGAAAGCGGGATAGTGGCTAGAAAACAAATGAAAGCGAGAACAAAATAAAAAGCTTTGTATGCAAGGAGAACAATACTTGGGTTTTACTAAGAATAAAGGTGAAAATATGGAGCAGAATGATATAAGCGGCAAACGGTCTATGAATCCAGCATGCAGATATTCGTTTTGAGAAAAGTCAAAAAAGGCAATGTTGGAAAATAACAGAAGAATGTAGGAAATAAATATTAAACTGGAAACAACGAAGAATGTAGGAAATAAATATTCAACTGGAAACAATAAAAAGTTTTTTTTGCATCCAATGTTCTAAAGATCCCCGCAAAACACGTACCAGTGAAGATTCTGGGCTAACAGGAACATTTCAATATTTTTTGAATGGCAGAAACAATAAACTGCAGGTGTGTCGTACGACGTACCGGTTTTTAAATAACTTTTTCAACAAACTGCCTAAGCTTCCTGCTCTCGAATATACTTTTAAGTACATCTAAGACGGATGTCTACAAAGTTTAAAAGTCAGTGTATCATAATGAAAAGTGTTCCCCTCTTAGCATAAACATTTTTAACAGAGTATTATTTAAAGAGAAAATTTGTCCCAGTATCAGCAAAAAAAAGATCAATACAAAACTTGTGTTTCATTTAAGTATGGGAACATTTCGGAAGAGAAATATGCTAGTCATATAAAAAGAGAAGACAAAGCAAGAAAATGCAAATCAAATGATGAAGAGATAGCAGAAAACAGTGAGAGTTTGGTGTTGACGATAGATCTCCAGGCAGTAAAGTTGTGTCCCTTCAATCCTGCTGGGCAGCTATACTTCAAAACAAAACTGTAACAACTTCACAATATTTAATTTAAAGTCAAATAATGTATGTTGCTACTAGTTTAGCGAAGATCAAAATAACCAATTAAAAGCTTCAATATTTACAAGCTGCATTATTGATTATATTACAGAAACTTGCCTCGACAAGAATATACCCTTTGTAATCTATTCTGATGCTTACGGCTATCAAAATAGGAATCAGATGTTGTCTAATGCATTGCTCAATTTACCCATTCAACATAAAGTAACAATTTTTCAGAAATATTTTTAATCGGGTCACACCTAAATGGAATTTGACTCAGTTCATAGTTTGATTGTACCAAAATTAAAAAATAAAAGATAGGTATTCATCTACCCAGTGATTATGCAACTGTTACAAAAAAACAAGGTTGAAGCCTATACCCTATGGTGTGAAAATATTGGATTTTTGTTTTATTATAGATTATTCCCAGTCTCAACGTTTAAGATACTTAAGTATCTGCAATGCTAGAATGGCATGAGATCCGGTCATAACTGATATCAGATGCATAAACTATTCAGCAAATGGAAAAATTACAGTGAATGTTGATTAGAATTACAACTTTATTGAATTTCCAGTAAGGCCTAAAGTAATGGATGCAATTTTGGAGTATCCTTCACTTTTGAATGCACCCTGTAAGATTAAAGGTCTATTCATATTATATGGAATGTAACTGTCATATCATAGACCAGGCAACGTCACGGAAAACTAAGTCTCCATGTAAGTATTTAAAGAAACTTTGATATTGCATTGCCGGTCTGTGCGAATAGTACCATTTAAAATACATTGTAGAATATTTTGACGCGACATTGCCGGTCCGTGACGATAAGTATAATGAGAATCGACTATAAAAAAGAAAAATGGGAACATATTCAGGCTTTGAAAAGTGTGATGCCTCAAGACAGCCATGATTTGTATGACATTTTGAAATACATATAATTAATGATTATTATCTGACTGTAATTACGTTTATTTTATATTCTTTTTTATTTTGTTATAGTACAATGTAATGTTACTGAGAAGAAAGTAGTTTGTCTAAAATGATGAATTTTAATTTTATTCAAATATTGTTCAGTGAAGTTGAATTAAACAAATTTAAGGAATGTCAGTTAAAGTAGCAATAAATCCTCTCATTTTTTTGCCACATTAAGTAAAAAATTTATTGCATCTTTCTCACAGTTGTGATATTGAATAATATATCATTTTACAAAAGTAATACCATTGCTTTTCTTCTGTCTTAGTACAACAGTTTTTTATTGTTCCTGTAAAATCATAGAGATGGGAGGTATTGCTAGGTCTTGTTTTGTTTTTGACGTAATTTAATTCAATTATTAATAAAACAGTTTACCTCTATTGATGTAATTTCTTTTAAATCTTGCCATATGGTATGATCATAAAGACATTTTAGTTCCTCTGGATTTTTTTCGGTTAAACATGTACGACATAGTCTATCCAGGGAGGTTATTACTGTTAATTCTTCTTTCATTGCAATAAAATAAATTACAATTTAAATGAAATATGGAAACTTTTTGTATATTTAATACTCTATCTACTGTTTACGATTGATATGTCAAATGTCCATCATGGACATTTGGTGTATAAATATTTGCAGAGACCTTTACTATGAAGAGTATTCACATAACCTTTCACCAGAAGATGGTGCTGAAGGTATTTCATGAAAAATATTTTAGGTACAAAATAGATATGATAGTATGGTTCAAATCAAAATCCCTATTCCTAAGTTTTTTTTAAATATTCAGTTATGGAGATAAAATGAACCAACTTCGTCACGATTTCATGTGCAAAAGTTTCGAATAAAACAAATTAGTTCGAATAACTCCATATAAATTAAATGAAAGTTTAGAATGATAGGAAGAATAAATAACAGTTATTAATACTTTGATATTTTTTATTAATAAATACGTACATAAAACTTTGACTAGTTGACAACTACAGTTATCATTTTGTTCACATTTATTAAATAATACCTACATAATTTTTCAGATAACTGGAAAATATTCTGACAATGTTTTCATAATAATACATCTTTTAAAATTATACATTAAATACAATTATGAATAATTTAAGAACCGCATTTTATTGTTCAGGTTGAAACAGTTTTACAAAAATCTCAGTTTATTTTGCACATATTTACCCGACTAACACAGGCTATATTTCTATTTTTTACTACATAAGCTCCAATTAAGCCACAGTGGGAATAATTTTAACTAAATTTGCCAAAAGTAATCTATAAAATTTATCATTGAAACCTAACTTCACAGTACAAAGCGGATGACGCACCATAAGAATAATTTTGATAAAATATATAGGCACTAACGAAAATTAAATTGCAAGAATTTAGCTCAAGAATGTTACTTTGTTATAGTTTATCTAATGTCAGTGTGGAGATATAAACAAAGCAATAGGTTGTCAAATATATTTTCTAAAATTGCTAAGCTCACTATACAATTGTTTTTATTCAGTAATCTGTTAGTTTCTGACGTTCTTATAAAGCTAGTTTGGAAATATTTAAAAAAATACTGTAAAAAAATCATTTACGTGAATATAGTCAGTCGCCAACTTTAAGCGCAGCTGTCCGTAACAATATTCGGCAAATATTTCGTTACAATCTTAGCGATATGTATATTGCAAAAGTGCGTGGCTCATGCTATACAAACAGAAAACGAATATACTGTTTTACTTCTTATAACACCCGTAGTTATCCAACCTGGAAACGATTCTACTTCAGAAGATTGTATGAAATTCTTTTAAATCAGTTTCCATTAGGTATTTTAAAAACGCGCTTTTTGTTTCATACCTATATATAGTAGGTACCGCATTTTCCAAAGCCAATAAAAAGAAATAAAATTACAAGAAAAAAAATGAAAAGCCATCAATGGGATTAAAATTATCTGTCTTCACATTGACTTTAGATATACTATAACGAGTCAACCTGGTGATTTTTTGAATTTCTTGCAAAAATTGGGCCAAGTGGTAAAATAAATATTTAATAATGGTTCAAGTGATGCATGATGAGTCAGCTATAGAAATGATAACCAAGATTGAAATGATAGGTAATATAATGTTGAAATTGTTGTCTAAGAAAGAGAAGCATTGAATTAAAGTGAGAGAAAAAGGAGGAAATATATATTAGAGAAAAAGAGCAGTATCAAATTATATTTGAATACAGCAATGATATAATGTATTCTGGAATAAAAAAATGCTCAGTAAATCCAAAGTAGGATATTTTCCTCAGTACATGATAGTGCAGAAGGGTTTTGAGGATGTAGACCTGCTTCACGCAGTTGCCTAAAATCTAAACACGATTGTTATTAAGAAGTATTCGAAAATAACATTGTGCCCTTGTTCAACGGTTATGTATCTTGAATTGCCAATAAATAGAGATTGCTTTAATGAAAAAGATGTGGGTTGATGAGTTCATTTCAAAACATGAGTTTTATCTAGCTGCCACGTTTAAATTAATCTCTACGACTTATAAAATAAACTCAAAATTTTATGATTCTTGATATAGTTCCATAAATGCAAGGTGTAGACGATATCTAATAAAATCACCTTTTCAAAAGGATCCGTTAAAAAATTAATCTAAAAGCCATATGGCCATTAATAGTGCAATTAACGACATTTGAGTCATTCCAGACGTCGTTTATATCGACAATGTCTTTGATAATGTCTTTTATGAGTAATATGTAACTGGCTATAATTAGAAACATAAATAAATAAGAATACGTGGAGACACTATTGGCTATAGTGGTTAATTCACTATGTTCATATAAAAATCCATTGAATTAATCAGCCGACAAAGGTCTACATATTGAAGTCGTCGTGAATGCCGCATCAATCTTCTTTTATCGGAGCTCAGACAAAATATATCAAAAGGAGAAGTACTAAGTATGAACTATTTGGTAACCCAAACCATTAGAAAATATCCAAAAATGGCCTCCAAAGAAAGGAAGTTGAAGCGACACACGTCAAGAGTGTCAACTAGTAATACTGATTCTTGTTTTCGTTTATTGCAATGGTTTTCAAGGTACTGTGGATGAATAATCTTCAAATAAACATAATGTATTAGAATGAATCTATACAGTGCTATTCAAAAGTCCCCTCCCCCCATCGTATCTTTTGAACGGCTACACTTACAGTAATAAAATTTGGAGGGTGGAAATAATGTGTTGTAAACTTCTCTACGAATGGTAACAGGTGGCGTAATAGTAATAGATGACGTCACAGTTCCACTCTGGCCAATAATTTTAAATAGGACCTTGTGATGTCTCGTTTGAAAGGCATTGACATTGGCTACATAGCCATATTAATTTTGTTTGGGTTTAAATTAATGTTGACGGATTCATTAAATAAATACCAAGATTATTATTTCACATTTAAATATTGAAGATTTTTCAGTCCGCCTCTGGTTAGTTGTCAAAAAATTTACGTTTTCAATTTAATAGTATATGTTGCTTTGCAAAGTTTTTCTAAATAGCTTGAATATTTAATTTTATTATTGTTTAACGAGACGTTTAAGAGTTTACATAGGCAAAATGGTACGTACTCAAGCCGACAAAGTAGCAGCTATCTTAATAATTGGTGAATCTAGAAAGAATCTCCATGAAGCGGAACGTTTATTTATTGAGAGATACCCAGATCGCCATATCTCGAGAACTTATTTGAGGGAGCTTCTTCACAAGTTTGAAGCAACAGGTAGTGTTCAAGATGCCAAAAGATTTGGTCGACCAACATTTAGAGATGATAAAAAATTGATATAGTTGCTGAAATGGTAGTAAACCCTACTTCCTCTTCAACTAAAATTGTGTCTATCTGTGAAGTAAGTAAAAGTACAGTACAGAGAGTGTTGGCTAAAAATAAATTTCATCCATACAATGGTGCACCACCTTTCGGATGACGACCCCGACAGAAGACTCGAATTCTGTGAATATATGACAAACAAAATTAGTCAAAACCCACATTACACAAAAACAATGTATTTTAGTGACGAAAGTACTTTTTGTCTCAATGGAAATGTGAATACACAAAATGTAAGGTATTGAAGTGACACAAATCCTCACACCTTTCGTGAACAACGTACCCAATTTCCAGAAAAAGTCAATGTTTGGGCAGGTATTTTGGGAAACCACATAGTTGGTCCTGTTTTCCTAAATTCAAATTTAAGCGGTGAAGTGTATCTGGAGATGTTACAAAATGCAATTGAGCCGTTAATTCTTGAAATTCTGGAAGATAATCAAGATGAATTCGGCCATCTGGAAATAACATTTCAACAAGATGGTGCTCCTGCACATTATTATGGTGCAGTAAGACGTTACCTGGATGAAGAATATCGAGGTAGATGGATCGGCCGGCGAGGTCCTATAGAATGGCCACTTCGGTCACCAGATCTGACACCATTATATTCTTTTCTATGGGGGTACTTGAAATCCAAGGTTTATACTACGGCACCAGATAGCATTGGCGTTTTGAAAGAAAGAATTACTGAACAATGCAATGCTATTTCAGCTGACACATTCCAACGAGTACGACAAGAGTTTACTAATAGAATCTATTACTGTCAGGAAGTAGACGGAGCACATTTCCAACACTTGCTATAAGAATCCATTGTTGATATTTGATTAATTAAATTTAAAAAAATAATTTCAATAATTTTGGTATCTATTTAGTTTATCCGTCAAAAATTAATTTAAACCCAAACAAAATTAATATGGCTATGTAGCCAATGTCAATGCCTTTCAAACAAGATATCACTTGCCATAAGGTCCTATTTAAAATTATTGGCCAGAGTGGCACTGTGACGTCATCTATTACTATTACGTCACCCGTTACCATTCGTAGAGAAGTTTACTTTATTTTCACCCTCCAAATTTTATTAATGTAAGTGTAGCCGTTCAAAAGAAACGAGGGGGGGGAGGGGACTTTTGAATAGCACTGTATACTGAAATATTTTGTTGTATAATTGTCAAAAGTGATGGGAAGTCTGTACAACTACAATTTGCGACTAATAGCAATTAAACACTTTCTCAGAATTCTCGTCTATTCATTATTTACGCAATAAATAATAGTATTATATACACATAGAAAGAAAAAGTATAGTTAAACATTATTCAATACATTTTAGATACGTTTTATTTGGGTTTGGAAAACACGTTTCAAAAATATCAATGAAACATTCAAATATATACATAAAAGTAATTTTTATTTTTCTCAAAATAGCACCAATATAATTTTCCTATTGTCTACATTTTATTCATTAGCTTTTTTTTGGTAATTTCTATCGTATACGAATTAAAAATATACTGCGTCATGGAATTTAAGAAAACATTTTTGGAAGTGGGTTATACGCCACAAATTTATTATCTCTTCAGCCTATTTTTATATGGCACATAATGAAAAAAATATAATGTAGATTCCAATGCTCGTCATTAACAATTTAAAACAGTTTTGTTGTTCTTCGCTATAATTCTGTTTAGTTGGTTAAAATTTTATAAAATTAGGAAACGAATAAAATATTATTTGCAATAAAGTTCGTAACTAATTTTAAAATTATCAAAATAATCACATTACATTTTTTGTTTTTTAATAATGTGACTACGTTCATGGATTTATATATTAAAACTTCTTTATGTAAAATTCATACCATTTTTTCTCGAAGAAATAACTTTGCAAAGAAATTGGATTTGGCAAATTTATAATAAAATTTCAATATTAAGAGTAACAAATCTAGAAATACAATGGATTCTTGGAGAAGTCGTAAATATTGTTTAAAAACTAGTAAAATTGACTGTCTCGACCCTTACTTCGTGGAATATGCTCATATTAGTGTTTTTAAATGAAACTCAAGGTCTCTAGTTAATTCCACAATATAATACAAGTTATTGAAAATTCTAAAAAATTGATAATTGTTTCGATAAATCAATATCATCGTCAGAATGACAGAAGTTACATTTCATTTTATGCCTACCTGATGTTTAGTAGTTATTTTTGGCTAGACCAAGAAGTAACCTAACTTGAGATTGGCTTAATATATGTTTTTAGAAAAAAGAAGAAGATGTGATATTACAAATATTGAAGCTTAGATATTATTAGCCCTATGGTGATATCCTGGATATCATTTTTCCAATTAAGATCAGTATATGCAGGAAATATTTCTAAAAATATTTCAAAGATAATATCTTCAGCAACGAATACAACAATTCCTTTTAAAACGGAAAGTAACGTTAGTACAAAACTGTTAAATGTAAAAACAAAAATACCACTATTAAAGAAGTCAGGTATATATAAACTCAAATGTCCAGAATGTAATGCTGTCTATTTGGGTCAGACCCTTAGGAATTTTGAAATACGATACAGTGAGCACTTACGAGCATACAGATTAAAACAACCAGATAAATCCCACTACGCAAAACATCTACTTGACACCAATCATTCATTGACACCTAACACAGAACTAGAAGTACTGCATATTTGTGAAAAGAAACAAGAACTGGATTTCCTTGAAGAACTGGAAATTAGAAGACATTTAAGAAACCCACAATATGAAGTTGTCAATGAACAGTTAAATCTAGGGAATTCTCCACTAATAAACTGTCTTCTTAAGTGATAATTGTAAAGATCAGCAGATATAGTTTTCCTGGTTTTCTATATCATTGCACAGTTATACTGATCTTAATTGGAAAAATGATATCCAGGATATCACCATAGGGCTAATAATATCTAAGCTTCAATATTTGTAATATCACATCTTCTTCTTTTTTCTATAAACATATATTGAGCCAATCACAAGTTAGGTTACTTCTTGGTCTAGCCAAAAATAACTACTAAACATCAGGTAGGCATAAAATGAAATGTAACTTCTGTCATTCTGACGATGATATTGATTTATCGAAACAATTGTAAATTTTTTAGAATTTTCAATAACTTGTATTATATTGTGGAATTAACTAGAGACCTTGAGTTTCATTTAAAAACACTAAAGACTAGTAAATTATAGTCAAGATTTGGATTAGGAACATTTTCAAATATTCACAAAAACAATTTCTTAAATCAACGAACATTACAATGACTTTCATTTTCCTCCATACAATTGAAAAATCTATTTCCAAAAGCTTTTTTGGCATACGTACAATGTCAGTAATCGGTCGATTATAACAATTCTTTGTCGTATCTGTGCGAGTATCGTTTACTTTTGAGTTAAGTATTTTCGCAATAGTAGTTTACGAGAGCTAGTAGGCCAAGTGGTTGGATCAAAATGTGTTGATGCAATGTCCTGGTACGTTAGTTCGTCCTCAAAACCATTATCGCTATTCATGGGATCATTATATATAATTAATTTACTTCTTTAATATAGGGTGTCCCGAAACTTTCCTGCCAAACGGAAACTACAGTTACTAGAGGTGAATTTAAATCGATTTGGCTCAAATTACCTTAATCCGAAAATGCTTCCTAAGGGAGCTACAGCCTTTTAAAGAAGACGTCCTCATATGAGTTTTCTTCAAATAACTCAAAAGACCGTTACTTGAAATATTCAAACTTGGTATGATGAATAAACAGTTACAAATCAGTCGTTTCCTGTAAATACATTTTTTCCAGATCCATCACAAGCGTGTCAGTTGGAGGGACCAACAGGTATTTTCATTAAATAAAATTTATTTTCAAGTTTTTTATGTATCCGACACCGAATTTGGATAATTCAAGTTATTTTTCATAAACAATGCTCTCTTCTTTCAAATCGATATCATGAACCGTTTTCGAGAAAAATAAATTTAAACTTTTTTTGTGTTTCTTACATAAAATCATGTTGGATTATAATCTGTAATATCAAGTTGGCTTTGAAAAATCAACAAAATCTGTCATGTGTCAAACTATTTTCATTCTAAACAGTTATTATTGTTATTGTGTGTGAAAGGTAAAAAATAATAGTTAATTTGATCAAAATGGTTTATTTTTCGAATGAAGAATATGCTGATATGCTTGTGATGGATCTGGAAAACATTTATTTACAGCAAACGACTGGTTTGTAACTGTTTATTGATTATACCAAGTTTGAATATTTTAAGTAACGATATTTTTGAGTAACTTGAAGAAAACTCATATGAGGACGTCTTCTTCAAAGGGGTGTAGCTCCATTAGGAAGCATTTTCGGATTAAGGTAATTTGAGCTAAATCGACTTAAAATCACCTCTAGTACCTGTGTTTTCTATTTGGCAGGAGAGTTTCTGGACACTTTGTATATCAATCAAAAAATAATGGGTCAACACCGTGGTTTAATGAAATTTCATCTCGAACATTTAATATGTATGTTCTCCATGAATAAACAAGGACCTGATGAAGGTTTAACGTTCACAATTCGTTGAACACCAGATGCTGATGATGTTTATCCAACACAGCCAGTTTTCTATGATCAATACATAGATTGTTGTTATAGTATATGTTTTGGTACTCCCTAATTCTTTTTTCGTTTCGCGTCTATAAATCATTTGGATACTTAGTTAATTCTGTTCATTAGGTTTCTCTTTTTTTAACCAAAATTATGAAATACAATTATAAAAAAGAGGAGGAATTGGTACTACAAAAGTTTTATCATTGATGAAAAATCAGATTAAGAAAATAATCAGATATTATAATTAAAATTTACGTAATATACCAAGATATTCAGAGCTTCCTAAAAACATCCAAACTGTCAAAATATTACGAATTTTCGATTTCAATTTTCATACGATTTTGGTCGCTAAGCTGACATGACATAGGCCAACTACAAACAAGAATGTTTGATAGATGTTGTCCTTAACTGTTTAGATTATACGTGCATTGGAATCTACGATGTACAAGATATTAACAGAAATTACTAAAACTTTATGTTTGATACATTGACACTAATTTTTATTTATAATAAGAACTCATATTTTGCGAACTATTTGTTAAAATAATACTTGCAGTATAGTTGGTAGAGGGACATGTATAATAAATTTTGCATTTCTAATTACCCTCTTAGATTTCTTACTGACACAGTGATCAAACACACGCCATCGCGAATACCCAAACACAAGTAGATCCAATGAAAAGCACTGAACTACAATACAAAAGTAAACATCTGGAATTTCTCTTTTCTGGGTGGGTGAATCAGTATAGAAATATCTTTCTTACCCCAATTCTGCTCTAGTAGTTCCTATATATATTGAATCAATTGAGGCATTTATTTTAAAAACAACATGTGACCAAAAAAGGAACTTTTATATAATTGAAAATAATCGTTTAGCTCACTTTTGACGAGTATTATATTTAACCAAAGATGTTGTCCAGATGGAAGGTATAATATGGAAACTGTCTTTGACTTTAGATGTTATTAATTTTACATAAAAAAACACGAAAGATCCTATTCGCTACCACTGCTATTATCGTCGCTGATTATTTCAGCATCAGAAGCAGTTTCCGGTATCGCTAGTGTTGGTTGGAGGTTGACATAGAACTCCTTATTAAGATATTTAGTGAGTTCCATCGAATCTTTGAATCTCTTTTAACTGATTTCATTCTTACGTTTGTTGGGTAACAGTATTAATGTTCTAGGCACAATTTTTGCTGAAATAGTATGATATATCCACGGACCATGATACATTTGACGCAGCAGTACATAACTAGAGTGCTGTTTAGTTATTCTATACATCCGCGCTGGTTTCAGAGAAGTTTTTGGTTTAGGAGCTTTTAAAAATAAGCTGCTTAGGCTTTCATCAATTAAAAACTACTGTGAATCAATTCCGGCATGTATTATATTGAAAGGCGATGGCTTGGATCTTACTTTTCGAATCAGTTCATCCCATTCTTCAGGGTTGTCCATGACTACTTTCTTTAAAGCAGGTAAGAGACTGAAGTCACTGTCGTACTGGATAAAAATGTGTCACTTCAGAAATCAACTTTAACACATACACAAGAACATACGCAAAGCGAATACAGACATAGCTCTTGTTCTGGCCTGGACAACCATCGGAAAAAACAGAGTTCATTAGTTTGGTCATTCAGATGTTCTTTTATATAATGATATATTATGGAGGTAACTTCATTTTGACCACGTTTGGCTGTTCCTTCACTATGTGTATACATATCGACATCATTGGTGGCAATGTCGTGAATCTCAAAACTACCTGCAGTAAAATACCTTATTTATAGTTAGATTTAGTATCGGAAGATTTTGCGTAAAATTGAATGTTATGGCTGTAATTCAAGAATTACTTTGGCATTTAGCTCTAACGTTTAGTTTAATATCATAATACGCCTTTCCCATAGCCTGATATAGATCTCTTGTTCTTATTAGTTTATCTTTCTTGGATTCACCTATATTTATTTGCTTCAGTAGCGGTTCTGTTTCGCCACAAATTACAAGTATCGCATCTTGGGTAAAAAAAGGAAATATTGAATCCTAATTAACGAAATATGAAACTATATATGTTGGATAAATTTTTTATATTTTCATGGGTTTCGGTCAGAAATAAAATCACTTGCTTATAGTGGTTACGTTTCGGTCCATTTTATTTAAACCATTTTCAAACCTTTTTTTTTGATTATGCCTTCGTCTACTACTATCAGTAGTAGACGAGCCTACACGGAGGCATAATCAAAAAAAAGGTTTGAAAATGGTTTAAATAAAATAGACCGAAACGTAACCACTATAAGCAAGTGATTTTATTTCTGACCGAAACCCATGAAAATATAAGAAATTGAGTATTTACGGTCAATAAAAATATATATGTTTATGTTGGATAGAGTTCCTTGAACATATTGTGTGTAGGCAGATCTTTTTTATATTTAACTCTGATGGAAGGTACATTTCCGTTTTGTTTATTCTTTTTGTGTAATGCCTTTGACTACCTTTGAAAGAGCAAATATGCGCTACTACTGCATCAATATCAGACGACTTTGTCATCAGGGGTTTATTCTTGTGTTTACCACGGGCATCTTTTAGAGAAACATCAGTCATAGCTAAACTGTTTCTAATTCTCCGAATTCTCATCTCACTGATACCAAATATACTAAGTAATGCTATAGCACATACCTCTACTTCTTGTACAGGTAGTCGAATCTTATACTTAAACATGCTATGTGTAGTGTACCTTGTTAATTTTGATATTCTTCTACTTGATCACTATCACTATCATTGTTTTAAGAAAAAACAGCTTGGCTACGATGTCTATGAACAGGTATTAGTGAGATAATTCCAGATAAATATGAATCCTATTAATCGTTTGTTGTCATATTGTTAAACAACCTGAATAACTCAAAACGCTGTTCTGCTGTTGATCGTTCAAAACAACAGTATCGCTTACATCTAGAAAAAACAACAAAATATTGGATCACCTTTAATCAATATCTTGTTTACAAATTTCACCTGTAGTCCGGTCCCATTTCTCTGGCCAAAACAGACTTGTGGACCTTTTTATCTTCTCGTGACAGTAAACTTTTCTTGGCTGTGTCCGTGGTTTATATTCTAGTCTAATATTACAAATTTCATCTCCCACAACATCAGAAGTACTACTGGTACTAGCCTGTACATATTCTGATATTCTTAATAATGCATTAATAGTGAAAACAACAAATAATGACAATACCGTCGGTTAATAACAAACGCAATCATACCATTGCAATGACCGGAAGACGATGCGTGTTTTATCAGTGAACACGTGACAAGCTTATGGGTAACTGTTGTATTTCAGACCTGATTTTTAGCTGGACAACTGAGATTTTTACACTATTCAGTTTTGGTGTTTACAAACTGTCCAGATGGCGGTCTCCTATCTAATACTGTATAGACCTATTTTCCCTCAATATATATATATATATATATATATATATATATATATATATATATAATAATATTGGGGCATTTTTCTTAATGCCCGGGCATTCTGAATAATGACAACCTACTTAGGACGAAGTAATTAATTATAATTTGAAGTTCCTTATTTGTCACATTGCCTAGACATTGTGAATATTGTCATGTAGTTTTCGGGTAATCTAATAATACTCTGTGTATTTGACACTGCGTGGGGTGCGGGCGGGTAAACAAACACGTGGCACGCGCCGACCAATCAGAGCCCGCGGCGGCAGACGATTACGAGCGAACGTCATGTTTATTTAGTTTTCCATTAAAGCGAATACAGACAATCGTGGAAGGTTATGTTTTCGTGATTCTGTGTTGAATTATAGTGAAAGGCACTTGTTACTTCGCAATTCTTTTGTTAGTTTGCAATGAATAAATAGAAATTAGTCGACATGAATCGTCGATTTGACGAAAGATTAAAAGAATTGATTTCACTCGAAGGAAAAAATATTCAGTTTTTCAGTTACGAAACTGACACAGAAGATTATCAGCGTTTGCGGAGATTCGATGTTATGACTATTGGAGGGGCGGAAAAATTAATTGTCCCAGTCAAAGAAGACAACACCTCTATATTTGAGGAAATTGACACTATTTTATTACAAACAATAAGCGAACAGTTAAAAATGGCGACAAGTATGAATGATTTTTTTTAATTTTGGGAGTAAAGTTTTACCGAACGAATTTAACGGCGAAGCAAGCAAATTACAATCATTCTTAGACTCATTAGATTTGCTACAAATAAACGCGACAGGTAACGAGAAAAATGCTATTCTACTAATCATAACGAGACTAACGGGAAAAGCCAGAAGTTTAATCATGACGGAAAACTCAATTACAGACATCAAGAATAAACTAAAAACGGGGATAAGAGGAGACAATCCAAGCCTTCTCTTAGCGAAACTTGGTAAAGTAAGACAAAATGGAAAAGATGTAAGACAGTACGCAACGGAGATAGGAAAATTAGCGGAAAGATTACAGGCAGCATATATATCGGAAGGTATGCCCGAACGACTAGCCGAAAAATATACTAAGGAAGCAACGATTAAGGCAGTAACTACGAATGCCACAACGGATGCAACCAAAACAATAATTGCAGCGGGTAGTTTTGAAACTTGAAGGTATGCCCGAACGACTAGCCGAAAAATATAGTAAGGAAGCAACGATTAAGGCAGTAACTACGAATGCCACAACGGATGCAACCAAAACAATAATTGCAGCGGGTAGTTTTGAAACTACACAAGAGTTTTCAGTAGAGGGTATAGTAGGACAACAACAAGTTTTACACATGAAGGATAACAGGAATTTCTTCAAGAAGTCAAACTTTGACTTTAGGAATAATCATCGGAGAGGAAACAACAGAGGATTTTATAACGGTAATCACTCAGGAAGGACATTTCGACAGTTTAATCAAGGAAACAACTATGGCAGATACGAAAATTTTAATAAAGATGGGAAATTCAATAATAATGGGAATTACAATAATCGAGTCAACAATAATGTGAGAATATGCAAGATAGAAGAGAAAATTGAAGAAATGAGCAAACAAATAGCACAATTAAAGAAGGAAAACTACGATTTAAGGATGGAAAATAAGGAACTAAAAGAAAAAACAGAATTTTTGCAAGGAACATGACAGATTTTAGAGAGAAGAATTCAATAATACACGGTATAGAAGAAGAAAACGAAGAAGATGAAGACCAACTATAAAACAAATTAGAAGATGTGATGAACAAGGTTAATACACAGTAGATGTTAAAACAGATATTTTGAAATGTAAAAGATTAGGAAACAAAACCAGTAACAAAAATAGACCAGTACTAATAATGATGAAAGATGTGAATAAGAAAGTAGAGACTTTGAACGGAACGAATAAACTAAAAGGAACGAAGATATACATTGATGAAGATTACTCAAAAGATATATTGGAACAGAGAAAACAGCTTATAAGAAACATGAAACAGGCGAGAGAAAGTGGAGCTAAAGCTAAAATATAATTGATAATACATTAATGATTAACGACAACGTGTACAGTTTAAAAGAACTAGAAGAAAGGAAGAATAAATTAGAAATACAAACAGGATGGAATAAATTAACATTTAAGGAAAATAACGAAACTAATACGAAAATTTTGGATACAATTTTCAGCGATAAAAGTTTTAAGCAACTAAGAAGTAAACAAATTGTCTAGTAAAAATATGAATTTGATCGATTTGAAAGAATACGATTTTGAAATACAGTATGTTAAAGGTATAGCGAATTACGCGGATAGCATATCGAGAATATCCATAGAAGAACTTAAGGATTTATATATAAATAATTCACATGTCTTGGCAATCACAAGAGCACAAACGCGAAATGAAAACGCTCAAACAGAAAAGGATCTAAGGATTAACGAAGAAACAAAGGAAGTAAGAATACAAAAACCTTCAGTAGTAAAAGTTTTAAATAATCTTGAGGCACATAAATTACCAATTTTACACTTTGAAAATAACCGTATCTCACTAAGGATGAGCATTCGGATCGAAAATTAATTGAAATTTAGTGAAGCCTTAATTACCGGATTACACAACTTCGACCTAGGACGAACGTTGGAAAAGCTTGAAGAGCTATCGGTAAGAAATGAAGTAAAAATAATGAAAATATATACAAATGATGATATATTCAAAAAGTGCACAGTAGAAGAATTTATAGAAGTAGGAAATTAAAGGTTAAAAAGTATTCAAGTATGTATTTGCGAAGTACCAAAAACGGTAAAGGAAAAAGAAGAGATCCAAAAGATATTAGAAAGATACCACAACGATCCAATGTTTGGAGGACATGTAGGAAATAATAGATTATTAAAGAAACTATGAGCAAATTTCAAGTGGAAAAACATGGAGATAGACGTAAGGAAGTATGTAAAGAATTGTCATAAATGTCAAGTGAATAAAGCAAAGCTTAATCATAAAGAAAAATTTGTCATAACAGATACATCTATAAAACTGTTTGATATTATTTACATAGACACAATAGGTCCGTTCATAGAAACTAACAACGGGAATCGTTATTGTATTACAATATTATGCGCAGTTATGATACCGGTCAAGAATAAGGAAGCACACACAATAGCAAAAGCAATATTTGACAATTTTATACCGAATTACGGACTGATGAAGGAGATAAGAACAGATCAAGGGACGAAATATAAGAACGAAATAATGAAGAACTTTGAAATATAAAACATAATTTTTCAACAGCATACCATCACGAGGCCATAGGCAGTTGTGAAAGATTACATAGGACATTTAATGAATATATAAGAAACTTTATCAAAGATTCTAGGGATAACTGGTGCGAGTTTGTAAAAATGTTTGCATATTGCTATAATACAACACCAAACACGTATCACGGATACACTCCTTTTGAGTTATTATACGGGAGAAAACCCAATTTACCAGAATTTATGAATGTAAAAATTGAACCGTGTTACAATCTTGAAAGATACGATAAATAATTAAAGTATAAGTTACAATACGCAAATGAAAGAGCCAAACAGTTTTTAATAAATAATAAATTAAGTAGACTCTGTAATAGTGAAAAGGATTCTTCACCCGAAAATTTTAGAATAGGGGAATTAGTTATTTTAAAAAACGAAGGGAGAAATAAATATGATCCACATTATTTAGGTCCGTTTAAAATAACGGGAATAAAAGGCGTAAATTGTGAGATTACATCTCCGGATAATAAACTACACAGTTCATAAGAATCGTATGTATAAATACAACGGCCGGAATCAATTGTAAACAAATGAAGAGTGTTTATAAACGAACAAGTAGTGTTTAGTAAACAAAAACAATCAACAAAAACTGTTATAGATATAGGTAATATCGAAACATTAAAATGATAATTTTTCTCTTCCAAGAGGGGATGATGTGATGATCCCGAAAGGACGGTAGTGTTAAAAGGACATTAGGATAGAAATAAGATTTAAATTAGGTTAATATTAATTACAATATTTAGCGAGCGTTGATCTAGGAAGATCAATGCTAGATATGCGTGGAAGCACGTTCTGGTTGAAAATGTAAATAGCACGATCAACTAATAGACGAAGGTCAGGCACGCAAGACATTGTCCGAAACGCTTCCTATAAATTAGAAGTGTAACGAACCAAGAATTCAATTGTTATTATTAGTCTGAATAAGTTAAATGATATGATATTATATTTGTGTAGTTTAAAATATATTAAAAGCCCAGTGATTTTGTATAAGTGATGTCGTTTATTCAACTCCCGAAGATCGGTTACTAGGTAAGTGTTTTTCTCAAAGATAATATACCTTTATGGTAAACGTAATGTATACGAGGAACACTTACTGAGTAACCACCTAATAGACATGTAGACCCAAGAAGATGGTCCATATAAATTTATATTGGTATACCAAGACCATCTTACGAAATTCGTTCTGCTGCGTTTGCTCAAGACCTAAAAGGCCGAAGAAGTAGCATATGTACTCCTTGACATTTTTACAATATTCGGTGCACCTAGCATTCTTCAAAGCGATAATGGCAGAGAGTTTGCGAATAAAATTGTGGTAAATCGAGGCACTCTCAAAGCCAAGGGTCGGTAGAGAGAGCCAACCAAGATATGTAGAATATCCTCAGTATGTGGTTGAAAGATAACAACACCAATAAATGGTCCGAAGGATTAAGATTTGTTCAATTAATGATAAACACAGCGCATCACACAGGCATTGTACTCTATATGGGGGCGAAGTTAAAAATAGAACTCAAAAGTTCTTCTATACCAAATGAGGCCTTGGTTGATATTAATTCAGAAGAAGAATTAGAAAAACCCTTATCCACCGAGGGTACTGTTATCGAAAATAAGCAAGTTGCGTCCAATGAAAATAATCAAGTAGAGACTACTGAAGATGATCAAATTGAGTCCATCGAAAATGAAACAGTCCAAAGAGAATCCATTAAAAATGATAAAGTAGAGTCCATTGAGAATGAAACAGGCCAAAGAGAATCCATTGAAAATGAGAAGAGAAATGAGTCCAACAAAACAAAATATGTGGAATCCACCGAAAATGCAGTACATTTATGTTCATCACCTATTAGTTTCGATGCTCAGGATTAAGAAACTTTGAATTTAAATTCAATATTTGAAGACGAAATGCTTCCATCAGAACAAAACGAGAAACACAGGACAGAAAATGTTAAGCTTCTTAGAAAATCAGCTTCAATTAATTTGCAGAAACAAACCGAAAAAATATTGGATGCATCTAATGCTAAATATCCCGTAGCTAGTGTTGGCGAAACAGTGAGGGTCCGGGTTCCAGATGTCGATCGAGCTCGTATTGATGGAAGAAATAAAAATAACTCTAATAAAACCTCGTTTTAATTACTCTGCCCCATAGGTGCCACACATTATACATAGTGCCCGGACTATTTGATTATTTCAAAAATTTTTATCACTCTGCTCTCTCATATTGGGCGTTTTTCAAACTGCGCGGGCAGTTTTTACAACGTCCTATTAATCACTTGGTCCATAACATATACATAGAATTCAATAAAGTTTTGTTGATTTAAGTGACGTGACCCTTTCGGTCAAAAATTGTTGTGAACATATGCTTTAAATAAGAGCAGTGCTTGGAGGGTTATTTCAGCTTTTGGTGGATTATGATAGAAAGTAGGGAAGCTCATCCAGCAATGGTTGGAATTCCAGGTGTTTGTGTGTAGTTGACTTGAATATAGGAGCTTTATCCTGAATTAGAGATATGCAGATTTAATTCTAGAAATATTTTAATTATATTATTGTGAAAGGTACATTTCTATTTGGAACCTAATCCTTAATCAATATGTTGCAGATTTTTTTCTTCGATCTGACACATAGATAATATGATCATTGCCAATGATTGTTTCCAAATTTAACAGATTTTCTGTAGTAAAAATACTTACATATGCCTAAGCTGATGCATAATTTACAAATTTATGATGATTTTTTAATCTGCATCAGCTGCCATTTACTGAAAAACGGTATTTAGAGAGAGAGAGAGAGAGAGAGAGAGAGAGAGAGAGAGAGAGAGAGCTATGGTTCTCTATTAAGGCTGGCGTGTGTGACAGTTTGACAACAAACGATAAACATTTTTCATTGTTATTCAAAAACTAACTATTAATAACGTTTTAGTAATTTCTCAGATAAATTTAATTTGATCATTTAATTTCCTAGTGTATACTGATTACTGAAATGCACAACAATGACAATATGTCACCTTTCTGGTGAATACGCCAAAAAATATAAATTTCGGTGCATGAATCTGTCAAAAAAGAGATTGTAAAATTATTAATCCCACACTTTTCCTGTTTATCCATTAATATTATAATTATGATAAGGCTCAGTAACACTTTTCATAAAATCAGCCAAATATTTGGTCAATCACTGCCACTGTAATTTTGTTAATGAAGAAATCCTTCAGATTCTATCATAACGACCTACTGGATAAGGACTTTGAAGCAGATGGTTAGGGAATAAACATAAACGATCATCCATCTGCGTATTAAAATCGTATTATTCCCTACCCCAGTTCTTTTGATTCCTCGAGCGTGAATCTTTCCATTTTCATAGGCTATGTAGTCAGCGCGAATTTTTCAATCGCTTTGTTTTGGGCATGAGTTGTTCCTGTTAAACACCTTATCATTCGGTGCCCATTGAGCTCGATTCATGTACACCTACTGTAAGTTTTTCGGATAAAGCTCCAATTTTATTTACAGCTGAATTATTGGATCTTTACTCGTGCATCATTAATATTTGAAAACATAACCAACAAATGTCAAATTATTTTGTTCTGTTCCCCACTATTAATAGAAAAAGATGCCACTTAATAATTATGTCGGTTATGTTATCAGGTTTAATGACCCACGGGTAAAGATCCAATAATTAACTGTATATCTGATGAGCAATTCAGTAAACGTATCAATTAACAATTTTCAGAATATTTACATATACCTTTTACGTATTAAAACATTTTCATATTATATTTTAAAAATAATATATACAAATAAATAGACATTGTATAATTGGACCTAACTACCATAATACTATCGGTTTATATCAGAATGGTTAGTTTCATGTCTTAGATATAAATACATCTTTTCGAGTACTGTGAGTAATTCACAAAATAAGAGGGACATTTTTCTTTATGAGGATCTTTACATTTGTTAGTCACAATTTTTATAAGAATGTTTCATTTTCATCAATCAATAGACCAATAGCAACTATATTAGCTATATGAACATGGAACCCGACTTAATAAAAAAAATCTCATTTTTAGCTCACACTTAAACAGCCCACAGACGCTGCAACTTGTAGTACAATAGGTTGTACAAATTTGGTTGATCCAACCGTTTGACCGATAATTGCAACGTGTGTGGCGGTGTCGTTTAACCAATCGTACGACGCGGTTGAGTCGTACGGCAGTTCAGCTGTTCAGCATGTTTAAAAATCTGTCGTACAACTCGGTGGATATACGACAAGTTTGAACGTTTGTGATGTAGTTGGAGACTTCTTGATACGATTTCATTTAAAAAATTATTGTGAAGTGAGATGAGTTCTGCTAAAATGGAAGACGATAAACGTTTTTGGTCAGCATTTATTGAAATTTATAGACAGCAGTCTTGTTTATGGAATGTTACATCTAAGGAGTATTTAAATAAACATAAACGTAATACAAGTTACGATTTTTATTCTGCTTTTTCATTTTGTTACTGCTTTCATCCAAGAACAACGCTACTACTTCAGCAGCTATTGCCTTTTTGGAAACAATATACTAAACTAATTGTACAACCGATCGCTTGGAATCTTTCACGTCTGTGGGCAAAACTATCTACGATCTGTCTGTATGATTTAAAAAGTGCAGCCCATTGTACGGTCGGTAGTACAACTAATTGCAGCGTCTGTGGGTCATTTTACTACAAACGATGTAGGAAATTATAGTGAAAACTTTTTTTGTAGCATATTGTAGTACAATTTTATATTTTATAGTAAGCATATTAGTACCTGAAAACTTAAAATAATCGAATATACCGATAGATAAATAATATCATTTTACCTTCACACTTACTATAAATAATGTAGGTAATTGTGGTAACATTTTTACTTTTGTAATAGAAATTGTAATGCCCGAAAAATAAAATCGTCAAATTAAACCATTAGCACATCATCAGATAAAAACGAACCCTACTTCTATACATCAGAAATCAAATTAACTGTCTCGACCCTTACTTCGTGGAATCTACTCATATTAGTGTTTTAAATGAAACTCACTGTTTCTAGCTAATTCCACAATATAATGAAAATTGTTGAAAATTCTAAAAAATGGACAATTGTTTCGATATATGATTTATCGAAATAATTGTAATTTTTTTAGAATTTTCAACAATTTTCATTATATTGTGGAATTAGCTAGAAACAGTGAGTTCCATTTAAAACACATCTAAAATCGTTTATAGTGTATGGTAGTACAATTTTAAATTTTGTAGTGAGAATATTAGTCCCTGAAAACTTAGAATAATTGAATAAACCGATAAAATTTATTCTAATTTTAGCCTCACACTACAAACGATGTAGGTAACTGTAGTAGCATTTTTACTTCACCTCGTTATAGTATAGTATGTATAGCCGAGAGATCGGCTTATTGAACCACCCGGTACGTAATTAGATCTCATAACATACTCCTACACGTGCGTTTTGATAAGAAAACTAAAATTTCTTGAATTAATCAAATCACAATCAAATTTATATCTACGTACAACTTTATTTGGTCTATTAACATTCTTTTAGTCAATTGAAAAACATAAAAGCTTTTAGCATTAGCGAAATATATTTTTGATTAAAAGAGTAATGACCCTAAATATCGGCAACACATTATACAGTTCTTCAAAAATTAAGTCCCATTTTTTTGGGCAATTAGTCGAGGCAATGAAGCATTATGATAGGAAATCTTTTAGAATAGGACATTGGTTGTGATGCCAACGCACACAGTACCGTGTGGGGAAGCATCAATAATGCAAAAGGTGAGTGTTTATTATAATATCTCTTAGCAAATAACCTTGAGACCTTAAACGTGGGGACAACCCCCACTTTTATCACGAGAGCAAGAGAAGAGGTCCTAGACGTAACAATTGTTAATGTTGCTGCTAGGAAAAATGTAAAAGATTGGAGGGTGATGAGCGAGCCATCACTTTCCGACCATAGGATCATCGAATTTAGGATAGAGGGAAATACCACCTCGATTCCTACAATCCGAAATCCTAGAAATACTGATTGGTCTCTTTAAAAGACCAATTTGAAGGACAATTTGGAACACGTCGAAGTGAATGGGGTAAATCACCCGCACTACGACCTGGAACAAACAGTCGAACAGATCAGTGACGCAATAATGGTAGCTTTCCATTCCAGTTGCCCACTCTCAAAAGCTCGTTCAGAAAAGGATGCTCCTTGGTGGAATGAGAACCTGTTAAACCTCAGAAAAGAGGTCCGTCGGCTCTTTAATAGAGCCAAACGTGACGGTAATTGGCAGAGGTACACAGAGAAGCTTACTCAGTACAATAAAGAGATTAGGAAGGCCAAAAGGCTTAATTTTCAAGCCTTTTGCGAAAAGATCACTTCCACTCACACAGCGGCCAGACTACAAAAGGTTATGCCAAATGGGGGAACTAACCCCACAATGTCGCTGAAAAAGCCAGACGGATTATACACGGAAGGTGAAGAGGAACGATCGATTCTTCTTAGAACCCACTTCCCAGGTAGTGAACCAGCAACAAGCACCGAAATAGCAATGAACTACACCAAAAAACCCCGTAAGGAAGATTGGGAAATTGCTAAGAAAATATTTACCAGACAACGGTTGGAATGGGCAATAAGTACCTTTCAACCATATAAATCACCAGGAGTGGATGGAATATTTCCAGCACTCCTACAGCAAGGGATAGAGGAGATTCTTCCTCACCTGCTGAAGATTACAAGAAGCAGTCTAGCAGTGGGTCTAATACCTAGAAAATGGAGAAGGGCAAGGGTAACCTTCATACCAAAAATAGGGAAAAAAGATGGGACTGATCCCCGATCTTTTAGACCCATCTGTCTAACATCGTTTCTACTCAAATCGATGGAGAAAGTAGTGGATAACTACATAAGAACAGAAAATCTGGAGAAAATACCACTTCATAAATGTCAGCATGCCTACAGAGCGGGTCGATCAACGGAGACGGCTCTGTATCAGCTGACCGAAGTCATCTAGAGAACTCTGAACAACAAAGAAGTCGCAATGTCCGCATTCCTGGATATATCAGGGGCCTTTGACAACACAACTCATATGTCTGTCAAAGAAGCACTAAAAAGGCGAGGAGTGAATGAAACCATTGTAAAATGGATGTATGAGTTGTTGACAACGAGGATAGCTGAGACACAGGTGGGGAATTAAACCACCTCAGTTAAAGCCACTCGGGGGACACCTCAAGGGGGAGTGATATCTCCCCTTCTATGGAGCCTCGTAGTAGATGAGTTGCTCTACAGGCTAACGGATCTTGGCTTCGAATGTATGGGCTACGCCGATGACATTGTTTTAATAGTCAGAGGCAAGTTCGAGAGCACCTTGTGTGATTTATTACAAAAGGGCCTCAGAATCATTGAGCAATGGTGCTTGTCAGTGGGACTAAACATTAACCCAAGCAAGACCATAGTAATTCCATTTACCCGAAAAAGAACACTTCCAGCAATGAAGGCCATATCCTTAAACGGTGAAATCATAGAATGGAAATTAGAAGTTAAATATCTGTTGGACGGTACCATATTTGATTTCAGCGAGCCAAAAAACCCCCGTAATTATTTTCGGGTGGTTATTTTCAATTATGTCTGGAAAACTCTCGGGGATGACGTTCAGGGCCAGGTTATGGCGCATCAGGTATTCGAGTGGTCGTTTTCAACATAAAATTCGAATTCGGCGCACACAAAAAGCCCCCATAACGATTTTCGGTTCGTTATTGTCGATATTTCCAGAAAACTTCTCGAGGATGACGACCGCGTCCAGGTTGTGGCCCACCAGGTGTTCGTGGGGTGTCCGCCGATGGTAAATTCGAATACTGACCCAAAAACCCCCGGGTGCCCAGTTTCTCTCGTCTCTCGCATAAAGTTCGGAATAGTCCCCGGAGATGACGTTCGTCGGCGTTCGTGAGTTCCAGGTGTTGGGGGGTCAATTTGAACATCATAATCGTGACCAGCGACCTCGAAAAACCTCGGGAACCCGACTTGAGCCAATTCTGACTCTTATTTACGAAGTTATTAAATTTGCCAAAGGCCTCTCAAAAGATGCATTTTTTGCATGCATTTTTGGCTGCAGCAATGCAACTTCCAGTTTGTAATAGATAGAAAGGAGATACCAATGATATAAATAATGTCTGCAAGCGAATGCAAAAATCCGCATTCCGATACGTACTATCCTAAAAGATTTCCTATCTTTGGACTTTTTAGTGCTTAATTGCCTCGTCTATATGGAAATAAACATCATGTCATTTATATTATCAGTTTTAGTATCCGAACATTTTCTCAACTTAACCTACGAATATGTCCGTTAGTAGTGAAACTGATGAAATTATCAGCACTCCGCCGGAGATATTAGAAAAAGCTCAAACTGCCGCACATACTTCGTTACCGTTAAAATCCAAAGAAAGATACGAAATTTTCCTATCGAAAATTTATGGATTGGCGACACAAGCATAACGTTAAATCGTTTTCAGAGAATGTCTTCCTTGCCTATTTTGTAGAAATATCAAAAACTCTGAAGCCATCTTCGCTATGGGCCATTTATTCGATGCTGAGCACTACACTAAACATTAATAATAACATTAAGATAGCAAATTATACAAATCTAATCGCCTACTGAAGCGGCGATCGGATGGGTTTAGAAGTAAGAAATCGAAAATCCTCTCTACATAACAAATTCATAAGTTTCTGAAAGATGCTCTAGACAATAAACATTTGTTGTCAAAGGTGAAGAATTAAAATAAAAATTAGTTTTTGTTTTCAGGTTAACCTCATTATTGGATTCAGCGGGGCTTGCCGGACACGGAAACATCCTCGTCAATTGATATTCCAAATTCTAAAACTAATATGAGACGTTCATTTGTAGTACCAGAAACGTTTTATACCACATGACTAAAGTACATGAATTTGTGTCCTCCCGAAATGGAACTTCCTTTATTTGTTAATTACAGAAATGGGAAATGCATTAAACAGGTTGTGGGGATAAACACAATCGGTAGTATACCACGTAAAATTGCTGAATACCTACAGCTGCCGGAACGAAAGTAATATACTGGCCATTGTTTTAAGAGATCGTCATCCATTATATTAGTTGATGCAGGAGGTGATATGCAATCATTGAAGCGACTGGGTGACTGGAAATCTTCTACAGTGGCGGAAGACTACATCAATCACTCTCATAAAAATATCAATTGCATTACGAATATCAGAAGCGATTACCAAACTTCATCTTCTGATGTACCGTGCAGTACTACAATTATAGATAAACGTTAAGAAATAAGGCACCATCTACATACAAAAATTGTTAAATTGTTATTAACAACTACTATAATAAAGTTTAAATAATTGCGATTTGCTTCATTTAATAGAAGAAAATAGATGGGCGTAGAAAAAGTATAGTGCGTTACACAAGTTGTAAGCTCAACTTTTTCACTTCGTGCGTAATGGGTTACTTACAGCTCTTGTTACGTAATATACTATTAGTACATCTATAATCGTTCGTAGTAAGTGTGTGACTAAAATGAGATTATAACTTTTCCGCCCAACCTATCTAATATGCGAGAAATGTATTGCTTTACCCCAAAAAAAGTTGAAATCTTGAAAACATTTTTTTGAGTTATTTTTACGTTTTCCATCAACAACAGCACGAAATAAACGGTTTTAAAGATTAAAACTAATTTTTCCGCAACTGTGAGATGACCTGAATAATATTATATCATAAAATTGTCACTTGTATACACTTCGGGGGATGTATAGTGTTAACAAACCGAAATTTCACCAAAAGTAACCAAAAATGCAGTATATCTGGATTTATAGTCAGCTGAAATTCAATAGGGTACATCTGTGAGACACCTTGAATGAGACACCTTGAAAAATATCCAATTATAAAATTGACCACTTGTGTACACTCCGGAGACTATATCGTAATAACCCGATATTTCTCCATAAAGGACAAAAAATGTAGTACTTCAGGTGCCATAGCACCTGTTGTATTAGCTCTGGTGAGCTAAAAATCAATAAGGTTCATCTATAAGATGCCCTGAACAATATTCAATCATAAAATGGGTCACTTGTATACACGCTGGAGGCTGTATCGTGCTAACAAACTGAAAATTCTCCAAAAATGACAAAAATTTGGTACCTCAAGTACCATAGCACTCGTTGTACTGGCTTTAGTGAGCTAAATCTCAATAGGGTTTACCTTTGAGACGCTCTGAATTATATCCTTTCATGAAATTGGTCACTTGTATATACTCCGGAGGCTGTATCTCGCTAACAAACTGAACTTTCTGCAAAAATGACGTACTTAAAGTACTATAGCACCTGTTGTACTGGCAGTGAGGAGCTGAAAATCGATAGGGTTCATCTGTGAGATGTTCTGAATAGTATTCAATCATGAAATTGGTGACTTTTTGCACTCCGGAGGCTGTATCGTGCTGACAAACTGAAATTTCTCAAAAAATGACAAAAATGTCGTACTTTAAGTACCATAGCACCCGTTGTACTGGCTATTGTGAGCTGAAAATCAATAGGGTCCATCTGTGAGATGTCCTGAACAATATTTAATCTTAAAATTGGTGCTTTATTGCACTCTGGAGGCTGTATCGTGCTAACAAGACATGTAACGGAAAGTGGCCGACGACAACGACGACGACGATGACGACGACGACTACGACGACATACACACAGGATTTTTTTTCTAAAAACCATTTTTTCGTGTTCTTCTTGATGGAAAACGTAAAAATAACTCAAAATTTTCTTTCAAAATTTCAACTTTTTTGGAGAAGTTTCAGTTTGTTAGCACGATACAGCCTCCGGAGTATATACAGAGCGTCTCAAAGATGAACTCTATTGATATTCAGCTCACTAAAGCCAGTACAACGGGTGCTATGGTACTTAGAGTACCAAATTTTTGCCATTTTAGGAGAATTTTCAGTTTGTTAGCACGATACAGCCTACAGAGAGTATACGATTGATCAATTTTATATTTGAATATTGTTCAAGATGTCTCACATATGTACCCTACTGATATTCAGCTGACTAGAACGAGTACACCGGGTTCTATAAATCCAGATATACTACATTTTTGGTTATTTTTGGAGAAATTTCGGTTTGTTAGCACGATACATCCCTCGAAGTGTATACAAGTAACAATCGGTTTATTCGATTATTTCAAGTTTTCAGGCACTCTTACTCTACTACAAACGATTTTAGATGTATTAAAGTAGTTTTCGTTTTTATCTGGTGATGTGTTAATGGTTTAATTTGACGATTAAATTTTTCGGGCATTACAATTTCTACTACAAAAAGAAAAATGTTACCACAATTACCTACATCGTTTGTAGTAAGTGTGATGCTAAAACGAGATTATTTTTCAAGTTTTCAGGGATTAATATTCTTACTACAAAATTTAAAATTGTACTACAATATAGTACGAACGATTTTAGATGTATTAATAGTAATTTATGCAACAAGTTAAAATATCCCAAATTTCTATTTGCATTGTATTTTTTTATATAGGGCTGTAGAAAAAATAATGTATGCAACATGTGCATAAAGTGTGCTTTTTTCACTCATGGAATTGCTGTCAACTTTTTCCATTCGTGAAAAAAAATACAACTTTATGCACATGTTGCATACATTATTTTTTCTACAGCCCTATATAAAAAAATAAAATGCAAATAGAAATTTGGGATATTTTAATTAAGCTCTTTTGGTAAATTACAATTATATGTATTCAAAGTTTCATGAAAGTCCATCCTCGATGCCCAGCCAAGTATCTTAGAAGTCCATCCTCGATGCCCAGCCAAGTATCTTAGAAGTCCATCCTCGATGCCGAGCCAAGTTTCATTGTGTTATCTTATAGAAAGCGTGTCATAAAGTTAACGTTATGGCACTTTTTTATCGCTTTTTTACTTTTTTTCACTCTAAGCATAAACAACCACTTTAAGCGCTACAAACCGATGGAATACAAGGTACTTTAAAGATAGAGCGTAGAAAAAATACTTTTTTTATACAATGATGTGTTAATGGTTTGATTTGACGATTTTATTTTTCGGGCATTCAAATTTCTACTACAAATAAATTTACAACAATTTCCTATATCGTTTGTCGTTTGTATTGAGTTTGAGCTTAACATGAGATTTTTTCATTAAGTTGCTTTCCAGGTTCATTCAGCTAACTATATTTTTTGTGAAATCTGTTGTTTTATAATTTTTCTAGATAAAAAATTGCAAATCACCGATTTGTAAGAGCTCAGATAACAATATATCTTATTTTATACCCACAACACCATCATTTCAAAAGTGGTCACTGATTACACTCTTTTCCACGTTTACTTTCACCATTTTCTTTTGTTATGTTAATCGTACAGATATACATGAAGAAAACTAAAATTATACAATAAATGTATGACGGAGAACAAGACTATATCACTCTCAATGAAACAGTAAAGGAAACTAGATGAGTAGAGCAATAAAACAACGAACCTTCCAGTTCTCATATAATCCCAACTCAAGTTGACGTAATATTCAAGAAAATAGAGTAGGATCCTTCTTATTTTGTTTTTTACATCCTGGCATCTCGTATAGATTTTAAAGGATATAAACTGAACATTCTGTATTTTTTAACAATTCAAATAACACAGTCGGTTTATCAAACATATATCTCTCCACCCGGAAGTTTGTCTCCATTAATACCAGCAACGATTTCAATCGGAGCCCTCACATAAACATTTTTAACTAAATTCTTCCTTGACATTTTCGAAGTTTCCTCCTCTTCTTTAACTTCTTTGAGACTACTGGACTGTCTGGAATAGTTACGACTGTTTTTCAGGAAACTTTCAGAAGTCTGCTGAGAAGAAGTATTGGTGGAAGAACTGGTACTTTTTCTGGTAATTTCAGGCTTTTTCAGATACCTCTGCCTGAACTTCTTGGCACCACATAATTTGAAGAATCCCCCACGGAATTTTGAGCTCATTATGTTATAGAGAATCGGATTGACAGCTGAGTTAATGTGAAACATGATACGCGAGAAATAAAGGATATTGTAGTATCTTTCGAATCCTAGCTCAATGATAGATCCTGCAGGAGCTATGATAATCCAAAGGGTAAGCGCACGAAAAGGTAATAGGCAAATAAAAAAGGCTAGAACTACAGTACCCAGCATTAAAATTACCTGTTTTCTATATTTTATCACGTTTTGTGCTGGTACTGTGTTAGTTCTGGTTGCTATCATTACTAGAGGTTGAGCCATTAAAGAGCTAGCTATAAGAGCGTAAACGCAAATTAATATACCTAAAGGAAAAATGAAAAATACTACAACCGATCCTATGAAAAATATACAGGGAAATAAATCTTCAACTAAACTAAAGCAGACAAATACTAGGGAACCATCGATGTATTTTTCTGTGCTGTACTGGGTTATTGCCAAAATCGGACTGCAAAAATAAAAATATATTAGTATCTTGAAGTTAAATTGTTACAACTATCACCCAAGAAATTCGTTTGACAATTCAATTTAATAACAATCAGTACACGATTGAGATAAAAAAATAAAGTAACGAAAATTTGTTAATCTTAGCAGTATGAAGAAATGATTACTAAGAGGTTATGCGGCAATCAATAAATATCATTATGTTAGTTGGAATAAACGTAAATTAGGGAGCAAATATATATCAAAATACTGACTGCCATTAGTGTTTTGTTATTGCGTTACTATAATCATTAATATAATAGGATATACCAGGTGTCCCAATGATATATGTACTAGTATATGTTTATTATACAGCTTCTACAAAGTAAAGTAGTAAATCAAGTACGATTAGTGTAAATTAAGTAATGAGACTGGCAACGTAGCGGACGATTTGGCAACACTTGGGACGCGGAACTTGGAGAAGCGGTGGGTGTGTGTGAAACAACTGGTGCGTTATAAACATGAATGACATGAATTTAGAGCAACGGTGTGCTATCAGGTTTTGCTTCAGGCTTACGCACAGTGTAACCGAAATTTTTGCAAAACTTCAGCATGTCTACGAAGATAGTGTTTTTTCAAGGGCCCAGGATTTGTGGTTTGATGCATTTTCATAAGGAAGATTCGATTCGATTTAGTATGAGCGAAGAATGCTTGATGAAAATGTCGACAGATTATGGGATCTTGCGCGTTCAGATAGTCGGCTGACAGTCACAAGAGTCACGATAACGGGCCTTGTTACACAAAACTTTTAATAAACAAGTTTTTGGCCAATAAAAATATTCCTATGGCTTCTCAGCCTCTTTATTCGCCTGACTTGAGTCTTGGTGATTTTTCCCATATCAAGAAATACTCTATATATTATTAGACTAAAGTAGGATTAAGAGCCACCATAGTTTCAGTTCACTTTCGTCTCTGAAGAAGATAAATTCAATACAGAAACGTGGGGTTAGAGAACAAAAAGATTTAATCGTAGTATTAAAAGTACTATACAAGTCTAGATAAATAGATGGACTTCGTAGAATGTCACTTTGTACTGATTTTTCTTACCCAATAATTATGAAAATGAAGCAACATGCTAAATATAATTTTATACTTAGTTTGTTAATTGTTAGGTGATAGTTGCTACGGGAACAAAGTCATGACAAAATATTATGAGGTTGTTTAATTTAATTGAATTTTGTTTCAATTATATTAATAGTAAATAGGCCAAGAAATAGGGAGCCATAAATTAACACAGAAAATCGATTGTGCCATCAAAACAAAGGTACTTTATACTTTGGTAAAAAGTTTTGAGCATGCTAATACTATGTTTTGATTTTTTTTATAAATAAATTGAAACTATTATTAAGCAATATCAATATCGTCAATTGTCAATTCGCTACTGTGCGTGGACAGGGAGATAAGTAATGATTTATGGAAAATAGGGTTAAGTCAAATTTCGAACTTAAATGACCTAACTTTTTGATGTCCAAAAGGGGATAAGTCTCTGTAAACAATATCTACTATATTTTGTGGTAGGTTGAATATGTTAAGTCATATGAAATATTCTTAAAAATTGTGAATATGGAGTTATATCTACTTAACTCCTTATTAGACGACTTTCCCCGAAATGTAGATATTCCAACTACGAGTTGTATGGGTGCAACGGTTGAAAATACACCAGGAGGGAATTACGTATTAAACGGTATGTATTAATATTTTTTATTCTTACAAAACTAGTATTTTATTTACAGATATTGCCACTGTAATACTAACAAGTAACTTTATTACTGATGCTAGTACTTATCAAGATTCTAGTTAATCTGAAATTAATATAGAAGAGCTCTTCGTAAACACTGTATTAAGTGCAGAATATGGTAATTAGAAAATTTTATTCAACTTTTATCTGCTCAAATTGTTAGTACTGCTTTGACATTAGTCTCGTTGAGCCATTTCACTAACAACGTTTGGTTTATTCTTACATACCTATCTGGCCGATAAGCCGCGATGTTTTTATTTTGTTTACTTCATACAGGGTGCGACATGAGTGCGAGAAAGTCCAGTAATTTCTATGATCTTTGATATATCAAAGTATAAGTTAAAGAGATATAGCAAGCCTTAAGCTTTATATTAAAAACAATTTAATCAGAGTATAGATCAAAAAAGCGTTGCCACGTATCTTAAAAATTGTCAGTGTTTCAAACATCATTTCTTACTTATACTATATTTTCAGATGACAACAGCAAACCTATAACTTTATCCGAATATTATCATGGAGAACTGCGAGACCTATGGGATTCAGATGACAGTCTAAATGACCCAAACTATGCACCCGACATTAATGATGATGAAAATCCTACAGGATCAAATTCAACGATGGAAACATAAAAGAAACGAAAACGTTCGAAAATAGACACTAGACAAATGCGAGAAAATAGTAAAATGATGCGAAATTCGGGAAGAGAATACCTTACAAAGAAGAATAAAATTGTGCATTAGAAAAAAATTACAAAACTAAGACTCTGTAGAAATAACTGTAAGAATAAGTATAATGATGAGGTAAGAGAAAATTTATTCAGACAATTTTGGGATATAGGAGATAACAGAAGAGCTGAATACATAGGTGATTTGATCGAAATGAAAGAAAAAAAACGACTCGTATTCGGGTTGAAACAGTGTTATGAGCCAAACATGCAAAGAATGTTTCAGAAATACCTATGACATAAGCAACTAGTTTATTGAAACCATCTTTTCTAAAAAGAAGAACAATATTTCAGGTATAGTGGCATTAGATTCACGAGGACTCCATGATAATAGGAAGAAAGTGTCCCAAGGAAATAAAGAAGCTGTTAAACAGCATATTCTTTCTGTTCCTTCCTACGAAAGTCACTATACCAGACGAAGGACGTCCAAAAGGTACTTGCTGTTAATGTTAATAAAAATGGCAGAAAGTACTGAAGAAAAAAAAGTTATTCAGCAAAAACTGGATCAACATCATCTTGTAGCCTACCAAGGATATTTGGCCAAAAGCAAGAATAGACAATCGTCAATATCTAATCCTAAGATAAACACTATTAACTTTGACTTACAACAGTGTCTGCCTACGCCGGACTTAAAAAATGGAGAAATGTTTTACAAACGTCAACGTTGGACATTCAACCTCACAGTTCATGATTGTCATAACTCACTAGCTTTCTACTATATTTGGTACGAATCATTGGCAAAAAGAGGGGGACACGAAATTGGCTCATGTATCAACAAGTTTTTGTTAAGAGATGTAAAAGCTGAGGCGAATCATGTTATTATGTATTCCGATACTTGGGGGGGGGGTCAAAATAAAAACTGCTATCTGTCAGCAGCTTGTCTTGTCGCTCTCCAGAATTCAAGTAATTTACATACAATAGATCACAAATTCCTTCTACATGGACACACCCATATGGAATGTGATAGTGATAGACCATAGTCTAATAGAGAAGAAAAAGAAAAAATGTGATGGCAATATTGCGCATCCCCACGACTGGGCTTAGCTTATAGGACAAGTAGGTAAGAAACAACCTTTTAAAGTTACCGAAATGGAGATAACCGATTTTTATGATTATACCGAACTATTCAGTTCCTAACTTACTAATCGGAAGGTGAACTGTACAGGAAACAAACTCAATTGGAGAGAGGTACGCTGGCTTCGATATGAGAAAAATAAAAGATCTATTTTATATAAAAACTCTGTGGACGACGATGAGCCATTCAAAACTGTCAGTTTCGAAAAAAGAGGAAGAGTTGAAAACTTAACTCCAAAACACAAATACACCAAAAGCGTTCCTTCTACGATAGAAAAAAAGCAGCATCTGATGGATCTTCTCCAATATATTCCAGAATCGCTATGGAATTTTTATAATAACTTTCCGACGAGCAACGACGAAACAGATGTGTTACCAGAGGAGTCATCTTCCGACAAAGAGGATTCTTTTTTTAATGTTTTCATTTGTTTTGAGAAATACATCGTTTATAATACAAACATTAAATGTTAAAAAACCCAAATTTATTCTTTTTATTTATACGTTCTAAGTGAAGAAAGGTGTAAGTCAATACAAAGTATGTGCAAAAAGGTCAAACAGCTCAATATGTGAAAGAGGGTGAGTCTGTGAAAAAAGATATAAGTCAACGGACTCACTGTGTAAATGGGGATAAGTTAATCAAAGTTAATTTTTTTTCTATCTTTCACTGACCAAACTATTTGTTAAATATTTCTATAGCTTCTCGATAAATTGTGACATCACAATCAATTTAGAAATGCTTTTAATAATAACCCGATTTTCCCTCTAATTTTTCAATTCAATTTACTCAAATATACTTTTTTTGACTTATATCTGTTTTCACGCGCAGTAGCGAATTGGTAGGCAAACGAGCCATCACCATATTATGTAATACTCCTATATTGCTGCTAGTCGGGATAGGAAGAGAGACGCCGTTACGGTGCAGATATATAGGTACACATAGACCAGGAGCCACTGATACTGAAAGTGACGTCATCGGGGACCTTCAATATATTTAGATTATTAATTGTAAAACAATAATACGAACAGAATGGTGCTTGATGCGACGAAGTTGCCAGAAGCATTGTTCAATTGAATGAATTATTATGAATAAGCACCAAAGTTTTGTCATCATCACAAACCTTGAATTTTCAGTCATTTAGTTAGCCAATATAATAATCTTTAAAAAATACTTGGTCTGCCAGCTGAAAAATTGCCACATGTCACAATGTTTATTTAAATGTAAGAGTTACTTACTGGAATCTTTAAGCGGGCAGACCAAGTACTTTTTAAAGATTATGAAATTGGCTAATTTAATATTTACTGAAAACTCAGGTTTGTGATGATGGTAATACTTTGTGGCTAAAAATATTGCCGCTATTTCCCGATTTTATATAGTCTGTGGTACCCTCATGTATGCCGTTCTACTGCCTCTAGTAGTCTCTGGTTACAGACCGTACAGCTTCACTGTTTCCCTGTATGCTTTTTGCTGTAGCAAGATTTAGCGTTTAGTCTTGGTCTGTCAGGAATGTAGCGTCTGCTAACCTGCAACCCGGTATCTGGAAAAACGCTGTCACCAGATGTAATAACCTCCTTTTTGAAATCATATCACCGCTGATACCTATTACATAGGTAATAACCTCCACTTTGAAAGGACCGCTACCACCTGATGTAATAATCGCTTGTTTACTTAGCAGTGTAATTATATCGCGACGAATCTGTCAAATGCGCCCGGTTTCTTTCGCAGGAATTAGGCAGCGCTATCACTAGTGCCGTCAGATACGAGGGAGAACGAGGAATTCTCCCCAAAAGAAACGAGAGAAGGGTTTCCGGGCTCGAGCGGTAGGTCATCCTTGGGTTTCGTCTGGGCTTAATATTCCGCCAGGACCAGGTTGGTTTGGTCAGCGACGTGCGTGGAACATCAACAGAGACACCTATAGGGATAAACCTGGGTGCGGGAGCTGATAAAACAGATTCGACTTATCAAAATATATGCCTCTATATTACCAACAATAACATAGACTATAACCGTCAACAAATGCTAGGCTAGACAATCTCGCCCTCTTACGTTTACCTTATGAACAATGGAAAGCCTCCGTATCTACCGCATATTCAATTTTTAGCAACTCTGGAAATCTGAATATCTTTCTGGGACAAAATGATGAAATTCCGGGATCCGGGACAACCTTTCTAATTCCAGGAATAGCCCCGAAATCCCGGACAACTTGCAACCCTACACCGGGCCACAATAAAACACCCCATATTGCATAGTCTGACTGTTATTGTTGGTAATGTTGTCGGCTACTGTGTTACAGCCACGTATATTATTGCAGTAAAAATATTACCCGTTCAGAATCACCTTTAGATATATTGTTATTTACTGTTTCACTTCACGGGTCACGCTTGCACAGGCACTAGCAATACAGGAGTATTAGATATATTGCCACCACTCGATGTGTTCGGGTAATTGGAGGCGGAAGAAATTTGGAAAAACCGGATAATTTTATGTTTATTCAACTGATCGTTATCGCCAAAAATTTTCACCTGTATGGCTATGTTTTGATGGAAAAGTATCGGTCTCTATACACTTCAAGTTTGCAAAAAAAATAGAGACTGCAGGATAATAATTATTGACGTAATTGCCATTGGGGAAATTTGGAAAAACCGAATAATTTTATGTTTATTCAACTGATAATTATAGCCGAAAATTTCTACATTTCATGGCCATGTTTTGGTGGAAAAGTATCGGTCTCTATACACTTCACGTTCGCAAAAAATGGAGACGGCAGGGTAATAACTAATGGCGTAATTGGCATTGAAATGATGCGATTGATTGTAAAATGTCTCATATACCCGTTTGAATTATTTAAAAAAAAATAGTTTCAGCTTATCCAAAGTATTACACAAATATTATAGTATGAAGTACTTTTCTTTTGACGATACTAAATTGATTCGTGTTATAACAAATTCCCTATATCTTAGCCTAGAAGAGAATTGGAATCATAATGATAATTCCAGCAAACGAATCTGTCCACAAATTAAACTAAATATTAATTTAAAAAAAAATACACTATACAATTTATTAATGAGAATTGCGGTGAGTCTATGACAATTGAGAAATTCAAAATTATGCATACTTTTTATAGAAAGATAGTAACAATAGGCTTGTTGTTACGTATATTGAATCGCATTTATTTGTAGTAATTAATTATATCAAGTACATATTTATGTTGCTATTTGTTTGATTATGTTTCCGTTTATTTCATTCCACATTTCGGGGAAGATCTCGTGGAATTGTTTTCTTTTGTTAATTTGTCGTCGATTGTGTCAAGTTGAGCAGTTAGTTTTATTTCAGTCGTTTTGTTTCAGTCCTTTACAATTTTGATATATCTAAGTCTTGACTTCAAGACATGCTTCTTTTGTATTCATGATTGCGTAGAAAATGAATTTTTCCTTTATTATAGGACCTCATCATTTCTATAATCAAATTGGTATAGAAATGGCAACTGACAGATGGCTCATGACATCTGACAGATGACGTCACTTATGAGAAGTTTTCGTGGTGCTAGGTTTAGTAGGACGTACGTTTGCAATGTTAGGTTGCCCCTATTACACCTTCTTGTAATCCAGAAGTGGCTTTGATTATCTACGAAGTTATGTATAAAAATACATATTAATGACTTGTAAAGCCATACTTCTATCTTTCATCACATTTGTGATTCGAACGCAGAAAATATTTTAAAGAATTTTCACAGTACAGACATAGATACTTGTATAATAAGAAATTTCTAAAACATTAGCGAGTCTACTCTAATCGTTTATTTCGAACGCTGGATCCATTTTTATTTGAATACTATTAATATTATAGCTGTGATTCTAATTTAGGTGGGACACTTTGATCAACTCTCCATCAGGTACATCAGTTCCAAGTTGCATAAAATGTTTCAAATAAATATGTATTCCCAAAATCCTCAATGTATGTACTTTAGTTAATTTTATGAAAGAGAGGAGAAAGAACAAAAACGTGATATATTCTCTTTCTTTGATTGACATATTGGCTTACAACTTATTCTTAATTTTATCAGTTTATATTTACCAGTAAATATTACAAGAATAGTGAGGAAAATCTAAAGATTCGAAACGTGTTTTTTCAATATAAATTAGGGCTGAGACAGATTGTCATCAGATAATGAATAATATATTTCGTTTAATTCGTCTTGGACAGATTCCTCGACTGAGGGTTGTAACGAACACTACAATTATTAAATATTAAAATTAGAAACTATTTTAGGTATATACATACTAAATGCCTAAGTGAATAAATAACACAGTGCTCTATCTACAGTATCTAGAAACTAATGTAGCGAAAATGTACAGTTATATACATTCATTCGAGGTAGTTTATATACAATACGTATTTAAAATGTGCAAGGAGCAAAATAATTATTTGAGTAAATTATTCACAATTTGCTATAAATACAGAACGTCACCCAAGTGAAATATTTTTTTATAAACGATCGTTTCGTTCAATAAAAATATACAGTGTTAGGAAGATTCTGAGGGCACATAATGTTTTATCGTCAATATGTTAGAAAGAGTCAAATGCATATAAATTCTTCGCTAACAGGATATCATAAAGTGGAAAACGTGTAATATATCAAAATGTCTGGTAGTCACCGCCCTCGAGAAGAGTATCCATAACGTCAATGTGTAATTCTTTCTACATACTAACTAGATAACAGAAACAGTGTTGCCAACTTTCATTGTATGTTAATATGCATTGTTCTAACATTAGAACAAGTTATAAGAAGCTTTTAATTACGATAATTCAAGAGGTTGTAACAGATCAAGCTAATTAATCCCATCTATTATAATTCTGGAAATTGTTCTAGTTTTCAGTTTGAAAGCGGTTAAAACCTTTACTTTTTTCAGATTTGGCAACGTGAAATTTGTCTATGAACATCTGGGGTTTGAATGTATTAGTAAAAAAAATTTAGTGTTCTTTACGTTTGTTGGCAAATGAGAAACGAATTCTCTGTGTAAACACACACAGTACAAATTAAAAAAAATTAAATAACATCAAATTCTAATGAAAGTACCTACTATTTTTAAATAAAAGTAATATTCTGATAGGTAATAAATTAAAAAATAAAACTTCTCAATTCTTCAATGGCTTTAAATCAAATATTCGAATAAACCCCCGTTTTGAGCTAAACAGTAACCGAGCCGGTTATGAAATTCTTGATGAACATGTATGAGCATTTGAGGTGTTATTTCCATACAGGCATGTAGAATTTGTTCCCTAAGTTCATTCAGAAAACTGGCTCTGTTTTCTTGGAATCCATATATTCTCGATTTCACATAACCCCGAAAAAAGAAATCGTTGGATGCCAAATCTGCAGATCTAGCAGGTCATCTAATGTTAACATGTTGGTACCAAATATCATTGAAGTTGACACCTAATTGTATAAGACCAGAAGTAATACGATTTTCCAGCATGATCAAATATTTTTGTTCCGTTAAATTGCCGTCAATAAAAAATGGTGTAATTCACCTAATATTCCAGCCCAAACATTTAACTTTTGGTTATATTGAGTTCTATTATTGTAGTGTTTGTGTAAATTTGTCCAGGACCAATATCGAATAACGGATGAATTATGTGCACCGTGTATGGGTAAAGTCGATTCATCTGTGAACAAAATATTTTTCGAAAAGTTTGCGTCCAATTGTATTTTTTCCATAACTACTTCACAAAATACCATTCCATGAAATTGATCATCTGGAAAAATTTCATGGCTCTTTTTCAGTTTAAAACTACGATAACCATTTTATAAAATTTACAAAAGATCGTTACTCATTCGCAATCAAACGTGTAGTGACGAAGTGACGTACCTAGTCAGTAGCCAGATGTACAGATAAAGATCCTGAAGAGGCGCACGTGCGATTCGTATTCGTCGGGTATAATAATCTACGTTGGGTTTTGATTGTCTGTCTCACTATTGTATTTCTATAACACACTGGTTATGCCATGTGACCCTTATATTTTTCCGTTGACTATGAGAGAATTATCGTTTTATGTTGAAATTTAATGAAGAATTTCTCTTATAAATAAAAAGGAATGTTTTAAGGGCACACTTCCAACGTGTAGATTGAAAATGAAGGGAGATGATAGATTAAAATAGAAAAAGTACGGCCGTAGACGAAACCGTTTTATCAGGAGCGTAGGAATTACAGGCGGTTTATTATTGAGATATTTTTGTAAATAGAATACAGTTATAATACAAATATTAGCATACGACTTATTTCGCATGTTATGATACCATGTTAAAGAAAATGGTGATACACTGAATACATTTGTTTCATTACAATATATTGTCGCTTTTGGATTCTGTATTAATGCCATAGAATATTCCTTATGATGTTAATCAAAATTATTATGCTTATATTCATTAATTGCACTCTCAATATCGACGAATGTATTTTTTTAGCTTTTCGCCGTTGATTGATATACGTTATCAATCAACGCTATCCTCCAGTGATTTTTTAGTGGCATATTATATCATCCAGTATAATTCCATGAATTGTTGATGCTTATTGCAATTAGTTGAGAATGTTGTTTGATAGAATGGCTCTTTGAATAATATTAATATATAAATTTCCAAAAGTCTGGTATTTGGGAAAGCATTTTTTTTTCATAATATAGATACACTTATTTAAAATACCTGCTAGGTAGGTTTTAACTTATTGTTTAAATTATATTAGCATATACTAACCGAATTAATATAGTGAATTAGATTATTACTTCTGAATTATTTCTTCGTGAATTATTCTGGTGGTTATAATGAAAGGATAAATGGAAGTAATGTTGATTTTTTTATTGTTCATTGCATTAAAGTATCAGTTTAGTACAATACTATTATTTCTCAATTAATAAACTAAACTATCCATATTACATATTTGTATTTCTAACCTTAACTTCTTTAATTGCGAACTTTTACATAATGAGTTGTTGTTTATACAACATTTTGCTGTGGTAAACTGTCTAGTAATAGCCTGAACGAATTTTTTGTTTATTGAAAACTGGAATTAAATGACTACCAGATATATGTTTAGATCTATTGCACGTTTTCCACTTTATGATATCCTGTTAGCGAAAAAGAATAATACACTGAATTTACATGTATTAGTCTCTTTCTAACACATTGACGATAAAACATATGTGCCATCAGAATTATCATATCAGGAGCGTAGGAATTACAGGCGGTTTATTATTGAGATATTTTTGTAAATAGAATACAGTTATAATACAAATATTAGCATACGACTTATTTTGCATGTTATGACACCCTGTTAAAGAAAATGGTGATACACTGAATATATTTGTTTCATTACAACATATTGTCGCTTTTGGATTCTGTATTGTTGCCATAGAATATTCCTTATGATGTTAATCAAAATTATTATGCTTATATTCATTAATTGCACTCTCAATATCGACGAATGTAATTTTTTAGCTTTTCGCCGTTGATTGATATAAGTTATCAATCAACGCTATCCTCCAGTGATTTTTTAGTGGCATATTATATCATCCAGTATAATTCCATGAATTGTTGATGCTTATTGCAATTAGTTGAGAATGTTGTTTGATAGAACGGCTCTTTGAATAATATTAATATATATATTTCCAAAAGTCTGGTATTTGGGAAAGCATTTTTTTTCATAATATAGATACACTTATTTAAAATAACCTACTAGGTAGGTTTTAACTTATTGTTTAAATTATATTAGCATATACTAACCGAATTAATATAGTGAATTAGATTATTACTTCTGAATTATATCTTCGTGAATTATTCTGGTGGTTATAATGAAGGGATAAACGGAAGTAATGTTGATTTTTTCATTGCATCAAAGTATCAGTTTAGTACAATACTATTATTTCTCAATGAATAAACTAAACTGTCCATATTACATATTTGTATTTCTAACCTTAACTTCTTTAATTGCGAACTTTTACATAATGAGTTGTTGTTTTTACAACATTTTGCTGTGGTAAACTGGCTAGTAATAGCCTGAACGAATTTTTTGTTTATTGAAAACTGGAATTAAATTCCTACCAGATATATGTTTAGATCTATTGCACGTTTTCCACTTTATGATATCCTGTTAGCGAAAAAGAATAATACACTGAATTTACATGTATTTGTCTCTTTCTAACACATTGACGATAAAACATATGTGCCATCAGAATTTTCCTAACACTGTATATTTCTTTAATTTTTTTACTTTATATACATTTTTTTTAATCAACTTTCTTGATTTGAAGTCTGTTCTAATGAAAAGTATATTTTTATTTTTTATAGTAATACTTTTTTGATCTTTCGGCTTAACTTAAAAATTGCTGTTAGCTGCAGGCTTTGTAGGCTCCTGGCATCATTTTTTTTACCACCAGGTGATCCCATTTACTGCAGTCATCTGCTTTTTCTTTTCACTTTTCTTGAGTCACCTGTTTTATTACTCTTTTCCTCTTTCACCCCCTTTTGTTTTCATCACCTTCTCTTTCAGACACTAACTTTTTAACTATTCTTTGATCTGGTAGTAAAGTGATATGTCCCAACCATCTGTGGCACTTATTTTGTAGACCCATATTTCAAAGACTTCAATTATAATTGACGACTTCTTCATTTCTTTCTGCTCCACGAGTAGAATTGCCTTGATTTAATTAGACTCGGACATGTTTATATTTGTAAATTCTATTTCTTCAACATTTTCAGCCATTACATTACAAATCTTACTCTTTTTTATAATCGTCCATAATTTCTAACATTATAAACTTCAATCGATTCTTTGGGGCTGGGTATATTAAGATTATTTTGCACCATACTCTATAAAAAATTTTCTTCTTCATAATCACTTGTAGATTATAATATATTAGTGTTTTCCTAGTGGTTGTGCAACCGATAAGCTACCAATTATCTGACAATATTTTGAAGAGATTCGCTGAACACCTATCTAATATTCATACTAACATTCTATATTTTAACTGTATGTGAACAAACAATATTTCATAGCCAATGCTGAAGCATTTCAATTATTAATTGATTTGATGTCGAATATTACAGGAATTAATCCTATCCTCGCAGGTATTTTATTTTGTTTCCTGATACAACAAGGTATTGTTTAATATTGGTAGTCTATTGAATATTTCTATTTTGTTCCATTTAAAATATCTTATGGTCCATGTTAAGTAATATTTTTTATGACAGGTGTGGATTTTTGATATAAATAGATTCAGAAGACTCAATCACGACAGAAGCTATGTTAAGTCTACTAACTCAGTTGTCAGTTGGTTGAATGATTTGCTTTGATAAACATTGGAAAATTTTCATTAAAAAGAACAAATCACCCGCTGCCCTTCAAATATAATAGAAGAAATCAAAAATGCACATGAGAAAACTTAATTTGGCAAGTTCGTGAAGATATCTCAGCGTTTTGTATATAGCGTATAGCTGCGTTGATATTAATAACAATATACGGGGTGGTCGTTAAGTAATTGTACATAGAAGTATGGTAGATTCCTGACTTCAAAATATTACGATTTAAACCAACTAGCTTTAATAAAATGCTGCTAATAAGGAATATACAGGATGTTAAATGTAAAATTTTAAATTTTCTTTATTGCAATAACTTTAACGTTTTTGGATATGTATACATGAAAAATCGGAAATCGAGGTTTTTGAGCACGAAAAATCATAATCTGGAACCTACTTCGATGTAATTTGTAGAGGGCGTTACATAGGCCCCATTTGTGGCTTCAATGTGTCCTAAATCTTTTTGCTGTTTAAGTTAGCGGTATTTTTGTAAAAGAACATTAAAGCCACGGTATTTTAATAGAAAAAAAGTATACTTGTTATTAACCTTAAAACTTAACGGTTTACGATATGATCGCATTTTATGGATCAGCTGCATGATTATTATTGAAAACATTTAGAAAACAAATTAAAAAAAACTAAGGTAAATAACATTATAATTTTAATTGTGTCTCGTTAAATGTTCGATATGTCCTCCATTCTCGTCGATGCATTTATTTACACGTTCCATAAAAAATCGTTTCATATTAAACAACATCATTGGATCAAAAAAACCCGCTGCTCTATTTACTTCTTCCCAAAGTTGGTCGCTGGTATTTATGGTATCCTTATAAACAAGTTGTTTCATTGCAACCCATACACCGAAATCGAGAGGATTCAAGTCTAGACTACGTGCTGGCCAAGGAAAATGGCTACCACGACCAATGCAGCGTTCAGGAAATTTGTTATTTAAATATGTTTTCACTGCTCTCGTATAATGCGGCGCTGCACCATCTTGCATGAACCACATATTTTGTCTTATATTCAGTGGCAATTCTTCCAATAGATTAATGAAATCATTTTGCAAAAAATGTAAGTAGTTCTCACCATTCAAATTACGAGGGACTCGTATGGTCCTATGAAATTGTTACCAATGATTCCACACCATACGTTTATTTTGAATTCATATTGGAAATGACTTACTCGTTTATCATGGGGGTATGTTCTTTATTCTCGTCGATGCATTAATCTATACGTTCCATGAAAGATCGTCTCATATTAAACAACATCATTGGATCAAAAAAACCCGCTGCTCTATTTACTTCTTCCCAAAGTTGGTCGCTGGTATTTATGGGATCCTTATAATCAAGTTGTTACATTGCACTCCATACACCGAAATCGAGAGGATTCAAGTCTAGACTACATGCTGGCCAAGGAAAGTGGCTACCACAACCAATGCAGCGTTCAGGAAATTTGTTATTTGAATATGTTTTCACTGCTCTCGTATAATGCGGCGCTGCACCATCTTGCATGAACCACATATTTTGTCTTACATTCTGTGGCAATTCTTCCAATAGATTAATGAAACCATTTTGCAAAAAATGTAAGTAGATCTCACCATTCAAATTACGAGGCGACTCGTATGGTCCTATGAAATTGTTACCAATGATACCACACCATACGTTTATTTTGAATTCATATTGGAAATGGCTTACTCGTTTATCATGGGGGTATGTTCTCTATTCTCGTCTATGCATTCATCTATACGTTCCATAAAAGATCGTCTCATATTAGACACATCATTGGATAAAAAAAACCCGCTGCTCTATTTATTTCTTCCCAAAGTAATAATTATCCATTTCGCAAACTATTAACGGAATAGGCTGACGTCACGAATTATTTTTGACAGCAAAGCATTCGATTAGTTTCAATATTATGTCAGTCATGTAATATTTAGTTTGCATTTTATTGGTTAATTTAAAGAAAGAGGAAAATGCCGAGGCATAATAATTATTCTAATACAGATATGATAGATATGGTTGCTATTTACTGTCAGCAAAATTTTAATGGGCGTGCTGCGAAACGAGAATATTTGAGAAGATATCCAAGCAGGCAGCAACCTAATCATCGAACATTCAAAAATTTATTTAGGAATTTAGGCGAAAGTGGTTTGTTTCGTCTTAAGCTTGATACCGTAGGCCGACCAAGAATAATTACGCCTGATGAAGATGACGAAATAATGGCTCGCATTGAAGATGATCCTCATGTTAGTACACGGCGTTTATCTGCTGCTTTAGAAATCAGTAAAACTTCTATTTTAAAAAGACTGCACCTCGAAAAGTATCGCTCATACTATTTTACTGCGGTACAAAATTTATTGCCAGCAGATATACCGTTAAGATACCAATTTGCAAGTGCTATCCGAAACAGGAAAAATCTTGATCACACCTTCGTCGACACAATATTATTTACCGACGAACCTACCTTCAACCGCCGTGGTATCTTTAATTTAAGGAACAATCATCTTTGGGCTATTGAAAATCCCCATGATAAACGAGTAAGCCATTTCCAATATGAATTCAAAATAAACGTATGGTGTGGTATCATTGGTAACAATTTCTAAGGACCATACGAGTCACCTCGTAATTTGAATGGTGAGAACTACTTACATTTTTTGCAAAATGATTTCATTAATCTATTGGACGAATTGCCACTGAATATAAGACAAAATATGTTGTTCATGCAAGATGGTGCGCCGCCGCATTATACGAGAGCAGTCAAAACATATTTAAATAACAAATTTCCTGAACGCTGGATTGGTCGTGGTAGCCATTTTCCTTGGCTAGCACGTAGTCGAGACTTGAATCCTCTCGATTTCGGTGTAAGGGGTGGAATGAAACAACTTGTTTATAAGGATCCCATAAATACTAGAGACAAACTTCGGGAAGGAATAAATAGAGCAGCGTGTTTTTTTGATCCAATGATGTTGTTTAATATGAGACGATTTTTTATGGAACGTGTAGATAAATCCTTCGACGAGAATGGAGGACATATAGAACATTTAATGTGACACAATTGATGTTATAATGTTATTCAGCTTAGTTTTTTTTTAATTTGTTTTCTAAATGTTTTCAATAACAATCATGCAGCTGATCCTTAAAATGCGATTATATTGTAAACCGTTAAGTTTTAAGGTTAATAACAAGTATACTTTTTCTCTTTTAAAAATACGTTTCCTTAATATTATTTTACAAAAGTACCGCTAACTTGAACAACAAAATTTTTTAGGGCACATTGATGCTACAAATGTTGGCCGATGTAGCGTCCTCTACAAACTACAACAAAGTAGGTACCAGATTATGATTTTTCGTGCGCAAAAACCTCTATTTCCAGATTTTTGTGTATACATATCCAAAAACGTTAAAGTTATTGCAAAGAAGAAATTTTAAAATTTAACCTTTAACATCCTGTATATTCCTTATTAGCAACATTTTATTAAAGCTAGTTGGTTTAAATCGTAATATTTTAAAGTCAGGAATCTACCATACTTCTATGTACAATTACTTAAGGACCACCCTGTATATCTCCAAATTTTCAAAATTTGGTAAAACTTGAGAACATATCATCCGTTTTCGGCTTTGTCTAAAATTACATGAATTATGGTTTCCGTGTTATATTTTTTTTTGATATTTAGTCGTCAGCAATCTTCATTTTATTGGCGATATCCTGGATTCATCAGTGATCTGACAACAAATTTTCCTGATAATGTACTAGTAAATATCGACACCTTTTCCTCATGATTCATTGCGCGAAGGAGTTGATCTTAATATCAATTTCAGAGAACCCATGAACATACTTCTCCATTGCCAATTTAATTTTCCCCAATATCTCCAATGTGCTCTAGCTCAAGCATTTTTGAAGTAAGGCGAGATTTTTTTGAGTATTCTTTGTTTTTTTTCTTTTGCTGCATACTTGTTAGCAAAGTTCAATTTTTTTGTATATTTTTCTGTGGAGAAAAGACAGGATAAAAGATGGCAAATGGCAGAATATTTATGATACTCAAAAAACAAGTTCATTACATTTTTAAGTTTTCGAATAAACACGAAAACTTCTTAAAAGGCATTTTCTACATAATAAAATCTCTTCTCTCATTACATTCTTCTATTCAGGTTGATTGTGATCAATTTGGTATACAGATTTCTACGAATAAAATTATATAACAACTCCACAATAACTTCTACCTTGCAAAAAATTTATAAACTATTTACATTTACTACCAAATGCCCAAACAACAAAACTGTAACAGTGAAACTAGTCTTTCAACTACTAAATGAGAAGCCAAGCATTATAATATGTAGTCACACTTTTTAAAAAACTAAATATTGTTGAGACATTTTTGTGAAAAGAACATGGAATTATTTACAATAGGCACTGTACAAAAAAGAGTTGGATAAATATTAAAAAAAAATAAAAAACTTATACTCACATTTGGTTCATTGTTAGGTGACTGGATGGTGAAAATTATTGTGGTTAGAGTTGATGGATGGCTGTGTAAATTCCTCTATGATGACATTTGTATTGAAGAATGTTCAATAAATTTTCAAATTGAAGATTCAAATTTAAGATAGTAGGAAACTTCCTTTTAAAATTATAAAGTTAGGAGCAAATTTACTGAAATTCTAATTTAGTACCACGTTAATATACTTATAAACAAACCACCTTCATAAAAAATGTCAAAATTGATGTAGGGCATTAATAATTACATTTTAGCTGAGTCCTCCATTTTTGTTGGCAACATACATGGACAATATCAATTATATATTGTTAACCTTCAATATTATGCTAAATATTATAAATATTTTAAATACAGCTAAATCAGTAAGGAAGTCCACATAACATTAAAATGCTACAGAAGATGTAGTCGCAGCTATTACAAATTCGCGGTAGTTGGCAAATAATTTCAACTTTGAAAAATGATCAATTTTGAAGAAGGAAAAATATTGATTGAGTGTATACTACAGGGGATAACGAAATATGTTGGTTGAAGGCCTTGAGATCTTGGTTCGAAACATGACCACCTTAGCCGCGTTAACAAGTATCATCGCAAGTAAGCTTGTTAACATTTGGTGACCAATAGGTACAAGAAGAAATAGAGAGAGAATAAAAAGAGAAGGAATGAGAAGAAAAACAATGAGAGAGGAAAAGAGAGTGGTCGTAGTTAGAATCATTCTAGGTCCAATTGGGCAAACATGTCCAGAATAGGAACACATCACCAAACGCATGGGCTGTGTAGAAAAAAAAGTCGAAACAATTAAAAATGTTTCAAGTTGTTCAAAGTTTGGAAGAGGACATTGCGAAAACAAAAATCAGTAATTAAGAATTTTACACTTCTCAGATAACGAAATGGTTTGGAAATGTTTTGTTTTGACAACTACTATCTTATAAGATGGTAATAAACACAGTCGTGAGGGAAATTCCAAGATACTGTTTTGGGTAGTATTTAATACATATTTTAGTTCTTTTAAGAAAATTATAATGATAGAAGTCATTATAATACAATAGTATTGATCTCTATAATCTCTCTTCGCAAATTTGATGTGAATTCAGTAAAAACCTCACTCGCTTCACGTCGTTTCTTAATTTATTCAACAACCTCAATACAAATTCATGACATTAATAAAGAAATGTTTCTTCTTTGTGTATGCTGTGAAGTACGTACCTGCTCAAGGTTCGTTAATATTGTTAGATAGATAAAGGTGATGAAATGACAAAAAGAAAATAACACAAATATCTTAAACTTTATTTAATAACAGCTAACATTTATTCTTTGGTCAAAATTCATGCAGTACAACCATAAACTTTACAAAAACGACTAATGGATTAAGTACATGATAAATATTCAGTTAGAGGATGAGACGAAGTTTACGTATTTGATTTTTCAGTTTAATCTTCATTTTTTAATGATTAATATGCGCACGGAATTATTGGACTATAAACTAGACCGGTTTGAGGTTTTCTTATGATTCATGATATAAAAAACAAGTGTTCGAGTGGTTCAGTTCAACAAAATTTTTATGAATATTTTGCATAGTCCCTTGGAACCCTTATAATAAATTTTTACCAATGTTTTTCCTGATAGCATTAAATTTTCGTTTTAGTTTATTCCTGGTAGTCGGTCAACATTTTTAATAATTAAAAATAAAAAAACTTTTTTATTGTTTACATTCTTTTTCCATTTATTTTCTTTTCACAAACTACGTTTCGGCGTATTGCCATTATCAAGTATTTTTTTCCTACAATGAATAATGTGTAATTTAATAGCTCATTGTTTTAAATTAATTTTATCTTATGTTTTATTTTTAAATGTATTGCAATTAAGTAACATATTATTCATTGTAGGAAAAAAATACTTGATAATGGCAATACGCCGACACGTAGTTTGTGAAAAGAAAATAAATGGAAAAAGAATGTGAACAATAAAAAAATCTTTTTATTTTTAACTATTAAGAATATTGACCAACTACCAGGAATAAACTAAAACGAAAAACAAAAAATAAATTTTTAATAAATTAGTATTCCCAACTGCTTGGATATAGCAATTATAATACACAGAGGTGAAGGTAAAACGATTCTATGTAAGTATAGTAGTACTGTTGCCCCGTTGCCGTTTTCTTTGAACCGCACCTGACTATTTAGGCCCAGTTGTACCAATTTCAGATCAAAGAAAGTTCAGTTGAACTGACAATCAACATTGAACATCGTTCAAAGAAATTACTGTTGTATCAGCTCCGGTTCAAGTAATCCCACGATCAGGTTAGGTTGGCTACCATGAAATGTTAAGTTCCTAATATCACATGATACTTTTTGGTGTTTTATGCGGTTTTGACATATAGAAAAAAAAGATGATAATGTTAGTCAAATGTTAATTAAATATGTTTAATTTTGCTCTCGTGTATCGTGTTATATTTACGTTATATTTCAAAATCAACAAGGAAGCTCCAAAACAATGAGAAAGTTTGTTAGATCAACAAATTTTTCGATAAAGGAGGAAAATATTTTGCTGGCCACAATTAAAAAGTACAGCAATGGAATGTAATGCAAGAGTACGGATTCCAACATGAGGTATATTAAAAAGAATGCCTGGATGAAGGTTACAAGAGAATTTAATATGGCATCAGGAGAAACGGCGAGAGATGAAGTAACTTTAAAAAACAAATATGAAAATATAAAATAAAGGAGTAAAGAGAAATTTGCCAACTACAAAAATTATATCACTAGTACTGGAGGTGGAGAACCAAAAGATATATGTATCACCAACATAGACAATACCATCCTGGAAATTATAGGCACACACATGACGGGACATACCTCTGAGTTTGATGATGATGTTGTAGAAGGTAAATAAAGTTTAAGTTGAAAATCTTGCAAATGCTTAATATATTCATTTTTTTAGAGTCTGTTGTCCTTTCGGAACATGAGATTGTTGAGAACGAAGACAGATCAGAAACTTCAGGAAGTCATTCAGAGTCCCAATGGTTAGCAGGTGATGCTGCACATTTGCTGAAAACCCCAAAATCACATTTTTAAATGCCAGTGGATCTGCGACAGTCAAGCCCAAGTATGAAAATGGGCGTCGAATTGCCAATGAAAATAAGTAGCAGTGGAATAACCCCCAAAAAAAGAATGAAACCGTAATAAAAACTCCTTTAAAAAAATACAGGATTTGGGTACAGAGCTGAAGAATGGGCTCGATGTAAATGTGTGCTTGCAGAATTGCAAAAACAAGGATATATTGACGAGCAGAGAATGAAACTGCAGCATATGCAAGAGAAGCAAGATAAAGAATTACGTTTATTGGAAAGAGATGCTGAAGAAAAGTGGAAATAGGCATATGAACAGCACCTAGAAAAAATGGAACTTTTAAGGTTGGAAAAGGCAGTTCTTCAGAAGAAACTCTCATGATTAAAAAAATGCTAATGGTTTTATTTCATTTTATTATTAAATGTTTAACAAAACATAAAAAATATTGATTAACTTTTTAACCCTTTACAAAAATGGATAACAATTTTTTTAATAAATTTAGTTCCGTTTATGGATGATATTCTAAAAATAATTAATCAAAACTTGCCTAGTAGCATTTTTGATAGTAATTGCATTATGCCTGATGTTTGGGTCTTGTATATAGGTATCGATATCATTTGATAATTGGATTGCTGCTTCAACCTCTTCGTCAAGTGGCAATTCATTGATATCCTCTTCTTCCATCATGCATATATTATGTAGAACTGAGCATGCAACTACTATAGCTTCAACTTTGTCCAATCTGAGGCGAATTCCCAAGGCTAAAATTGGAAACCGCCTTTTTTAGATACCGAAAAGTCTTTCTAGGATTAGTCAAAGGTATTATTAAGTATGGTTTTATCCCATAACCACTGTCCTAACTAGCCATATATTCCATGTTCAAACTCATGCCTAACCCTGGAGTTTCGAAAAATATTAGAATCATGGGCAGATCCTGGCCATCTACAGATGATACTTCTAATACTTAAGTTAGCATCTCCTATCATTTGTACATTCATGGAAAAGAAATGTCTATTCCTATATAGTTCAGCATGTGGTCCTCCTGGACTAATTAATTTTATATGGGTACAATAAATAGCCCCTATACATCTGGGAAATCTTGTTATTTTGTAAAAACCTTCCCTCACAATCTGCTCTTTTTCCTCGGTCTGAGGCATCTTTATTACTTCATTTTTGAGGCTGGCAATTGCCCGTAATACTTTGGTAACAACTCTACTGGCTGTAGATTTATCTACTCCACAAACGTCGCCCAATACTGGTAATAACAAACCATTAGCCAAAAATCGTAACGCTACAAAAACATTTCACCTGGAAAAAGTGCATGATTTCTGGAAAATAAAATTAGATAATGGAAAAATTTCAATATTAAATTCTAGAAACCACATACATATTGGTGTCTGAAACAATTATGTCATGTAATTCGTCTAATACAAATTGAGCCGTTTCCTTTGAAAATCGGAATCTACATTTAAATTCGTTATCATCCCATATTTCAAAATGGTTTGGCCTTTCTCGGTAAGTTTGAGGAAGTCTAGGATTTTCGACCAGATCAATTAGCTCTAAAAAATCATCCGTTAAATCTGCTAATATTAAATCCATATTGCACATGTAGGTTTGATAATAGACTCGACAAAATATTTACTTTCCGTAGATAAACAACTTTAACACAAACAGAAAAAGCTAGGTTATGTTGCACGTTCTCAGCGTGAACCACGCTTGAACGGACCGAAATGATGCGTTCAGGTGATCCGAATTTTGATCTATGGTTCAGTCGTGATCGAGGTTGGTACAACTTGATTTTTAACGTGATCGCAGTTCATTGTTGAACTGATGTTGAACCGAGTTGGTGCAACCGGGCCTAAGAATATCGAATGAGAGACGTAAAGTTGGTCTAGTTTAAATCTGACCTCAGCAACTGGAAACAATTCAATGGGTATCAATAACAAGTGGAGTCCCCCCGACGTCAGTTACAGATCCGGTACTCTTTCTTCTACTTATAAATAGAAACAAGTGGAAATGAAAAAATACGATTTGGTACAGGCTTTGTAGTAGGTAAAAATATGAAAGGACAAATCACACACTTCCAAGCGATCTCAGACAGGATATGCAAACTACAGTTTACTGGAAATGACAAAAACATTACAATCGTTAACTTTCATGCACCTAGAGAGAAAACTGATGAAGATAAAGATGCATTCTATGAACAACTGGAAGAAATTATTGACAGAATACCAAACGGCAATGTGAAAATAATAATGGGAGATGCAAATGCAAAAGTAGGAAATGAAGACATATTTAGAACTATAACGGGAGGCGATAACAAACATAATACGAGTAACGATAATGGTTTTAGATTAATCAATATGGCTATAGAAAAGCAAATGAAGATTATGAGTACACAGTTTAAAACGAAGAATAAACACAAAGGAACTTGGATAATTCCAAGCACTAACGAATCAAACCAAATTGATCACGTGCTAATAGGGGAAAAATATGCCAAATCAATAAAAAATGTAAAATCATATAGGGGTGCCGATATAGACTCTGACCATTTTCTAGTAATGGCTTAATTTAAACTAACAGAAGCAGATAAAAGAAAAATTAGAAAAAACAGAAGAACGGTGAAATATTACATGGAAGAATTGCAACATCCTCAAGTAGCCGGTAAATACAGATCTAAAATCGAGAACAAACTAGGGAAACAGAATTAGAACAGGGTGTAGAAAAGAAATTATCACGGATAGAAACAGCAATTTTGAAAGCGTCAGACGAAAGCTTAAACGCCATAAAGGCTACCAAAAGGAAGATCTGGCTTGACGAATGTATGGAAGAAATAAGTAAGAAAAGAAGTTTAAGGGAAAAATATCTACAGACCGGGAAAGAACTGTAGAAACGGGAATACATTGAACAGACGAAGGTTGCAAAAAAGATTTGCAGAACTAAGAAAAGAGAACACGATGAAAACAGAATAAAAATAATGGAATAAAAATACTGGAGACAAGAAATTAGAAATTTCTACAAGGATGTGAAAGAAATATATAAAGAACACAGGCCAAAAACCCCATACATCAAAGATGGAAACGGTAAACTGCTAGGAACAAAAACTGAAATAATAAGAAGATGGAAAAGCCATTTTGAAGAGCTATTAAAAGCAGAACTAGAAACAGAAGAAAGAGAGGAAATACGGAGGTATTGTATTAAAAAGGGAAATTACTAAGTTAATACAAGAGGTTTGGAGGACTGAACATATGTCAGAAGGGTGTAAAAAAGCAGTAATTCTACCGATATACAAGAAAGGTGACATTTCACATTGCAACAATTACAGAGGAATAGCACTACTTGATAGCATGTACAAAGTACTAGCCACACTAATAAAAAGACGATTAGAAACTTATACAGAAAAGATAACCGACGAGTACCAGTGTGGTTTTCGTAAGGGTAGAGGAACAACAGACCAAATTTTCTTACTGAAACAAGTATTAACACACTGTTACGAATACGAGATTCCTACATATATGCTGTTTATCGACTTTAAGGCACCCAATGGCACGATAAATAGGACTAAGCTATTGAGAGTCTTAAAAAAAACCAAATTCCAGAGAAGCTATGCAAACTGGTGGAAATGACACACAAGCAGACAAGAAATGTAGTAAGAGTAGAAGAGGAAGAATCAGAAGAATTTGATACAACCCAAGGACTGAGGCAAGGAGACCCCCTATCTACCATGCTATTCAACATAGCATTAGAAGATTTTATAAGGAAGAGCAAAATCAACCGTCGTGGTACATTACTGAGCAAAAGCCACCAATGTTTGGCATATGCAGATGACGTGGTTTTATTATCAAGGAAAAAAAAGAACTGATGAAAATAGCAAAAGATCTAGTGACAGCAGCACAAGAAGTGGGGTTGGAGATAAATGAAGCAAAAAGCCAGTACATGAAACTAAGAAATAAAACACTAACGGAAGAGCCTGAGACATTACGGCTAGAGCTACAGAACGATAAAATAATAAAAATAAAGGAAACCAAGAAGAATGTATCTAGGTGTCCTAATAAATGATAAATGCGAGGAAGAAGCAGAAATCGATCTTAGACTGGCCAAGGCAATAGATGTGCTGGAGGATTACTTAAAATCTTGAGATCAAAACAAGTCACACGAGCAACAAAGAAAAGAATTTATTAAACAATATTAAGACCGACAGTGCTATACGGATGTGAAACATGGGTTATGAATAAGAAGCAGAAATCCAAACTCGAAATCTGGGAGAGGAAGATATTAAGGAAAATTTATGGCGGAAAAAAACCGAAGAAGGATGGGAGAGGCGCACAAATAAGGAGTTGTATGATCTATACAATGATTCAACAATAATTGAAGTAATCCAATCAAAAAGACTGCAGTGGTAGGTCACTTAGAACGGATGGAACAGTCAAGAAATGTAAAAGAAGTAGCATGGAAAAGACCAGAGGGAAAGAAGAAGAGAGGTAGGCCCAGAGGAAAGTGGAAAGAAGTCGTAATGCAGGACGTCGCGGAAAAGAGAATACGGAACTGGAAAAGCGTAGCTAGCGATAGATACAGATGGAAAATTCTTACACGGCTATAGGCCGTAGGGCCTGTCTTATGCCTATATATATATATATATATATATATATATATATATATATATATATATATATATATATATATATATAAGTAGAAATAAGAAGCTGAAGTTCAGTGAAAAATAATTTAATTTTTGAATGGTGCTTCGATAACCTGTAGCAGACTTAGCGACAAAACTCTTTACTCCACGACCAATTAAGATCTAGTTTTAATTGGATATGGGTCCGGAGTTGAAGATTTAGTTCTAACTTTGAAGAAAATGGTAGAACTATACTATGCATAATATTTACTGCTTCTTCTTTTCGATGGTTGGATTAGCAAATTATATTGTGTATTGATACGATATACCGCCTACATAAAATTATTGTAAAATTAACTCTCCCTGGCAAGTTTTACTCTGAGTTCTTGAAAAACTTAGCTCAACCACTATTTTACTGACCTATTTTGCAATCAACAATGTTTTTACACATTCTTGAAATTACGACTGGAAGTCATCATGTATGTCTTTGGTTTGGGGAAGTTGAGCCGTTGTAATCAATTGGAGCATCACAACTAGAAGTTGTGAGAAAATAATAATGTTGAGAATAAGACCGTGAATCTGTGAAATAAAAAGGACACAAATCAAAAGCGGAAAAATGAGAAATGGTAATACTAGGAAAATGTATTATCACAGATAATTAATAATAGGTAATAAATAAACAAAAACCAACTATAAAAAGCCATGACCATGACATTTGGTATCAGCCTCTTTTACCCTAATATTTTATTCCCATTTTTCAAATTTTCATGATTTTACCGAAATGGATGAAATACCCCTTACAATCCCTTTATTTCTGTCATAGGTAACAGTAAGTAAGTGACAGTACGTTCCCAATTGAAAGTTTGACATTTTTAACCAAAACCTTCTTCAAAACGTCACTCAAGCAAGATTTGTATTGTTCATATACGACGCTGTATAGATAAATAGATGGATAAATCAGTCAATTTTTGGAGACAGGCCTCTCCATTCTTTCCCATCATTTGCGATGTTCATCCATTTAGAACCAACATGTTTCTTCAAATAACATACCCATCTCATTTGTGGTCTTCCTCTTTCATAATCCCACTTTCTCCAGTGAATTATCTGTTTGTTCCACCTTTCGTCCTTGTGTTTGATATTATTTCCTGTAAATTTCCGCTTTTGTCATTTATACAGGGTTTTCCATCTCAGTCGAGCCACCCCGTATATTTCTTATTCCATAGTGATTGGAAAAATTTCCCGAAACACGTCGGATGATTTTCTTTGGGGGACATCTTTTGACGTATATTTGAGGCTTGAACAAGCAACCCCCTAGGAGGGGGCGCTTCAACCCTTCAAAATTGAATAGGGAAGAGGGGTTGAGTGATACTTCTTAGAAGCCTCTTTACAACGGTTTATGAAAAAATCACATTCTAAAAAAATTAATTGTTTTATCATGCTTACAATAAAAAAAAATCAAAACTGCGTTTCTAAATCAAATGTCCAAATTGTCCTCCATTGATTTCCATACAATAATAAATTGTCTCGAACTAATAAATAAAAAAAAATAGAAACATTTTCTTATCTTGCCTTCATTTTTTGTTCTTAAAAGGTGTTTATCACGTTTCTTCGATAATTTCATGTATTAAAAATCAATCTGTTGAGTTACTACTTTGCTGATTTGTTTACAATTTTAAACATAATTATGGTGTACACATTGCAAGAATGTGTTGAGCTGGCTAGCCTGTATTACCAAAATCAAAATGGTGCCCGAGCGACTGCAAGGTTATTTAACCGAAACCATCCTGAACGTAGCGTTCGCCATAAGTACGTAATGGAATTAATTTCAAAATTTGTTGAGACGGGTTCAGTAATGGATAAAAAAAGGGCACCCATTGGAATTGTGAACGATGAAGGAGCAGCTGTGGCGGTATTGGGCCATGTCCACCTTATGCCAAACACGCAATCTGTCCGACAACTTTCTGCGGTTTCCGGTATTAGCCATTCTAACGTTTTCAGAATTTCACATAAACACAAGTTCCATCCGTACAAAATTAAATTAATTCATGAATTAAAAGATGATGATTTGGATCGACGGCAAGAGTTTTGCGAAATTATGGCCGAGCGCATTAACAATAACCCAAATTTCTTGTACAACGTTTGCTTTTCTACGAATGCACTTTTTCACTTTATTAAGAGGTTAACTGGCATAACTGTAGAATTTGGAGCGATACAAATCCTAATGTATTTCAAGAAGCTCACACTTAATATCCGGAAAAGCTAAACATTTGGGTAGGAATTTTGGGAGACCACCTAATTGGACCTCTGTTTATTCCTGGTAATTTAAATGAAGAAATTTATCTTGAAATTCTGGAAAATTTGATTGATCCGTTGATAACAGAAAAATTAGGAAACGATCCTCTACTAATTGAACAACAATTGCATTTCCGACAAGACGGAGCTCCTCCTTACTACGCCGCACCAATTCGCCAATACCTCAATTTACAATACCCTGGTCATTGCATTGGAAGAAGAGGTCCTGTGGAGTGGCCTGCCCGATCTCCTGACCTGAACCCACTAGACTTTTTTATAAGAGCACATGTGTCTACTGTTTAGTTGGTAGTCTGACATCGAGAAAGAGTGTAGGGATTGGGGTAAGTATAGCAATTATTGACTGTCTCGACCCTTACTTCGTGGAATATGCTCATATTAGTGTTTTTAAATGAAACTCAAGGTCTCTAGTTAATTCCACAATATAATATATTATATTGTGGAATTAACTAGAGACCTTGAGTTTCATTTAAAAACACTAATAGCAATTATATTTTTAGATAAACATTTACAATGTGGCATCCTTGGGAAATATAGAGTTCGATCCAAAATATTGTGTGTTCAACGATGAAAATTTAAATAATGGTGATGGAAGTGAAAACAGGATTCGACGACATTTAAAATTGGAAGCACGGGAAGTTTGTTTCAATGTGAATAAGAATCTTCGGGAAAAGTTTGGTTTCGATGAAGGAACAGCATTAATGTCCACTATACGTAAAATAGCCACAAATGGGCATTATGAACGCAAGAAGCGATGTGATAAGGGATTGGCCAAATCTTTAGATGTGTCTGTGATAAAATTATTGAAAACCACCATATATGACTGTTACAAAAGTAATGAGTAACCTATGATTGGAATAATAAGAAATACATTGACAAATGCCGGCCGTAATGTAAATGGCTGTTAGAAAACTATTGAAAACTGGATTAAAAAATTGGGATTCAAATTCAAAACGAATAATAAACGTTCAGACAGTCATGGAAAGCAGAAGAATCGTGGATATGCGGTATACATACTTGGAACAAGTAACTAAGTATATCAAACAAAGGATTTAGACTTATTATTGTACAATGCGGTGGAAATGAAGGATGGGTTCCAAATGCCTGATAAATATGTGTAAAAAAATTGAAGATTGCAACGTTGACTATCATAAGAACATGGTTTGAATTTACATTTATCTCAGTGTTGTAGTCCTTGACAACGCTTCTTATCATTCACGACAGCTCAATAAAATACCAAATAAAAGCTACAAGAAGACCGAACTACAAAAATTTTCAATGGATAATAATTAGTACTTTGAAGATTCTTACACAAAACAACAACTGATTGAAGTTCTACAGACAAAGAAATTATACGCCCTAGAGAGTATTGCTGAAAAACAAGGGCACTCTACAGTGAGACTTCCTCCTTATTTTTGTATTTTCAATCTCATCGAGTTAATTTGGGCACAATTAAAGCAGAGATTAAAAGAGGAATCAAAATTGAAGATGAGTATAAGAATATTGGACAAGCCCATATTAATGGGGAAAATAAATTTATTATTGATTTACAAGACGATAGTGATAGTGAAGCAGATGACATGTGAGAAGGATTAATAGAATTTTTGGAAGAAGAAAATTAATTAAGTTTAATATATTTTAATGCTATGAACAATTTGAGTAAGGAAAATATCAAGGTATATGTAGAAGGTAAAATAAGTAAAAATGAAAATAAATACGTCAAACAAAAAAAGAAATAAAATAAAAAAAACTAGAGGCAAACTTTTAGAAATAACCCTATTAAAAATTGGTTAAATGGAAGAAACGGCAAGAGAATTGGAAAAATCCAGTATTGATGTAACAGCTGTACAAGAAACAAGATGGGAAAAAATCGGGAGAAATAACAAAAGACAAATACACGTTCCTCTGTAGTGGAGAAGAGGAAAGGGGTAGGAATGGAGTGGGTTTTGATATTAAGAAAGATTTGGTGAATAGTATTCTTGAATTTTCACCAGTAAATGGTAGAGTTGGAGTACTGAGGTTTAAAATGAAAAACGGTAATATCTCAATAATAAATATTTATGCACCTACGGAAAGAACGGAGGACACAGAAAACTATGTATTAGACGGAATGGACGTCATTTTGAACAAGTTTTATAACTGATTTTTGATTGAAGTTTTTAATTTATGTTTAACTTATTATTACCTTAGAGTGTCATTTGTAAATACATAATTATTTATTCATTGTCATAGTTTCAAAATAAATTGTTGAATTTAATCATTTTCTTTCAAAATTCTTATTTAATGCCCAATATTTAAAATTATTAATTTGACTTTAGTAAAGAAGAGCGGACTTAAAAAAGATGATGATTTTTGAAAAACGAAACGTGGTAGAATTGTCAAGTATGCTATATCATTGTATGTATCTATTCAAAACGTAAAAAATATTGCAATAAAAAATCCGGGTCCGTATTTAAAAAATGAAGTTGATGGAGATCCTGTAAATACGAAACGTCGTATAGAAATTTTTTGTATCATAATTTATAGAAAACCTCGTTTATCGAAAAAAGTTGAGAATAATTTTTTTGATATCTTTTATAATAACAACGACACATTTAAAAGACGAAAAGGACCATTTTCGGATTTTGTCGAATATCTCCGGAACTGGTCGAGATATTTCAAATTTTTATGAAACATCTAATTCCCTATAAATATACCAAATTTTTTCTCCATTTAATCGATATTGTATCTATTGTGGTTTACGAGATCTCTGTGTACGTCAATTAAATACGGTCCACCCTGTATAGGAAGAGAAAGTAATAACGCAGAAAACTACTTTGAAACAGAGGAGCACAGATTTGAGATTGTCGCCCACTTCAATTATTTGGGAGTGATAATTGGAAAATAACGAATGGGAGATAGGATATTAATAGGAAATCAAGTCTATGGTCGGAATCGAGCAATGTTAAAAAGTAAAACATTAACAAAACAAACAAAAATAAATTTGTATAAGACGATTTTTAGACCAGTTATCACCTACGCAATGGAAACAAGCACAATAACAAAAAAATAGGAAAATGATCTTAAAGTACTAGAACGAAAAATAATGAGAATCATTCTGGGTACAAAAGATGGGTGAGTGAGGCGCAAGACTAATAAAGACATAGAGGATGAACTTCAAGGAGAAAACATTATAAGGTTCATAAAAGCACAACGATTACTACGGGAAGGACATATAATGAGAAGAAAATCATCGGAAATTATGAGGAAAATTACAGAGTGGATCCCGATCTGGCCTAGACTAAGAGGAAGACCCAGAAAAAGATGGAAATATGCAATTAATGAGGATTCAAAGAGCATAGGAATAAATAACTTGAAACTAAAATGTAAAAACAGAGTAAAGTGGCAAAAGATAACGAGAATGGCCAGGACCCACAACGAATTGTAAAAAAAATATAGGAGAAGAGGAAGGATCCACCTCAATAAATGGATAATAATGTATTGCATTAGCAATAGCATTAGCCATAATCCTCAAGGATTGAACGGCTTGATGATGATGATGATATTTTTCATGTTACTTATATAGTAGTATATACATAATATTTATTTTTCAAGAATTCTTTTATTCATTGTTATAAAATTTCTTCTTCTTTTTTATTTTTTCATAGAATTTATTTTTGTCCATAAAAAATCGATTGGGATACAAAAATGTCTCAATTCACGTCTGGTATCCTGATTAAACCGAACGCTCTTTCAACAATTACGTAACAAATTGGTAAGTAGACAAAATAATACCTTTCACAGTTTAGCTCCACAACATAACTTGAAGGGGATATACGATTACATTTCTACCCTGTGTTTTACGCCAACTATACCAAGTGTTAAAAACGTGTGACTAAACACGTTTTTAACATGAGGTGCTTACTATACTTTTTCTATGCCTTCAGGAATAAAAAAATAGATCTTAATTATATTATATATTAATTATTATATTTATAATATCGCAGACGATGGTTGTCAGTTGACTGACAAATCAAATGACACAGAACAACAAAATTATCATGGATCATGATATTTAAAATACAAAAGATATACGTGATGTGACGTTTAAAAGACAAAAGATAAACTTTTCGCATTTTAAACACTAGTGTTCAAAGAGTTGTTTTTCGCATGTCAAACCCGTCTTTTAAATGTGGTTTTAGTATTTTCTCACTGAATTTGATTACAACTGAAAAATCAAATACATACGCAGACAATGTTTAGAATTTTCACACAAAGCTTTCGTCATCCTTATTTGGATTTCTTTTAACAAATTTCTCGTGTAAATTAATTTGTCCCTTTACTTCTGTACCACATTTTTCCTGAAAAAAATTCTCAAATTCACGCCTTCTGTCCCGGTTGTACATTATAACTTTTTCAGTAAAAACGTTATAATCGGGGTGCTCGTGGTTTTCTAGATCAAAATCGTCGTATTCTTCGTCTATGCTACTGTTTTTTACAGATTTATTTATGGAAGCTGTCAGGTCTTTCAATATAACCGAATGAGAATCAGAGCTTTTATTTGAATCAGGCGAATCACTGAAACCTTTGATAATATTTTTAGGTCTATAACAGACTCTGTAATTGTAACTGTCATGGCTGTTTCTAAACGTACTACTACTTCTTGTAGCAGTAGTGCTAGTGGTACCATTTCTTGCTCTTCGGAACAAGTTTCTGTTTGTATCTGAACATATGACAAAACCATGTCGAAATTTTGAACTCATTAGATTGTACAAAATAGGGTTAACAGCCGAATTCAAATAAACCATGATTCTGCAAAAATACAGAATATTATAATACTTTTCAATACCTAAACGAATGACGCTTTCTTCAGGTACTACGATAATCCAAATTATGAATACCCTGAATGGTATTAAGCAGAGGAAAAAGCTTAGTACCACGGTTCCTAACATCATGATAACTTGTCGCCTAGCTCTGATTGAATAATTATCTATATGTTTATTCAAAACTAGTGTAGCGGCATTTGATATCAAATTTTTTGCTATTACAAAGTATAATACTATAAGCAAAAGTAGAGGAACTATAAAAAATAGGAAAACACTGCCGAGGAAGTACAAAGCGGACCAAAACGTGTTGGCGAGTGTATGGCAAGCTGGTACCTTGGTTCCGTCGAAATATTCTACGTGTTTGAATTCTGCTATTCCAAGTATTGGGCTGGAATAAATGTTGATTTTCTTTATTTTACAAATTTCCACAAAATGCAAAAAAGCTGGATGCAAAAACCAAAAAACCAACCCAAATCTCCTCACCGAAAGTATTTTTTATGCAGAAAATGGAAACGAACACCTTTCGTAGGTGTTAATATATTTGAATGAATAAAATCTCAAAATCTGAAGCATCCTCTAATTCGATGGTTATATTTTCACAACAATCATAACAAGTATAAACCACATGCAACAAGCTGCTGAACCATCTGAATTGAAGGATGTTAGTAATTTTGATGATATAATAAATTTTTTAATTTTTGGTCCAAATAAATGACGATATGCTTAGATTGTAAATTATGAAATAGTGGCCACTCTTATATAAAAAATACATAAAATCATTTCTTTTAAGGCTGGATACATTTTTCGATATAAGTTTAATTTGGGAATAGTATTTTTCATGTTACTTGGTATATAGTCGTTTAATTACGTAGTTGAAATTACCCCGTAAACAACGCATCAGTGACGTAACTACAGGGTGGGACAAGTCGACAAAATGCCAAGGGGCCCCCGCTCAGAGGAGAATCGCATCTCCCAACATTTATTTTTACACATTTAGAAAAATAAGAATAGTTTTGTCTTTAATTTATTTAAGTAACCTAGTTGGTTGCATACACAAGTAAAAAAATGTATTAAAACTTCAATGCATTTGTAAAAAAAGTTGTAACCCAGTTTTAGAAAGAATGGTCAAAATCCAATAAATAATTTCGGAGATATGCGAGGACAAACATACATACATACAGGGCCCCCATTACCATATGTGCAAAGTGTGCAATGCACACGGGCGCCATCTTTTTGGGGCCCCAAAACCCCGGGTCCAAAAAAAATTGCAACAGAATTTGCAAAAAAAAAACAAAAACAAAAATTAATTTTAAAATAAAAGTTGACAAACTAGGATTAGGTACAAATACACACGAAATTTTATTTTATCCAGTTACTGCTGATTCCAATGTTGCGTGAACATGTTAGGCGGTAGTTTCTTGATTTTTTCTGTTCAGACTTGAATAATGCACTATAAAAGCGATGCATCGCCAGAGGCGTTTTTAAGCCGGTTAGTTCACTGGACCGTGCAACAAGTGCATAAAAACAAGTAATCCTAGTAATTTTTACATTTAAAGTTATTTTTATTTTGCCAAGTGTTTACTAATTTTTTTCTTGAAAATTAAGTGCTGAATACCTGCTGACTGCAATTTCAACGGTTTTGATTTTTTATAAAATGGTAAGTGTTCCCTACTTTATATTATAAACATTAATCCTTTATAGTATACTGGTTATAATTAATTTTTATTACCCAAATATCTTTTTATTAATCGAAATGTCATGTACGAGTTTTAAAAAAGTAATTGGTTTTTTATCCATATCTCGCTTAGGTTTTAAGCTATCGATCTTTTTTAAAAACCATTTTGAAGAGTTTTTAAGGGCAATAAGATCGAATTAGTTCAATATTTTTTCTGCCTTTAAGGGTTTAAGCTGAAAGGGCTCGAACAAATTTGCTTTTTACTCAAATATACAAACTTGGTGCTTATTATTGTGCTTACTTTAGAAGTTAATTCCTAATTCCCATGGGCACTAATTGTTTATTTGTTTTTTCAGGATAAAAGAAATAGACCTTCAGGTGCGAAGTTTCGCGAACAAAAGAAACTGAGACTACAACAAAGGGAAAATATGGCTGGATCTTTAAAGCACTTCTTGCAAAACAATCAAGATTCCACGGAGACTATTGATGCGACCGAATCTCAAGATTCTAAATCCATAATATCAGTAACCGTGAGTGGACCATCTGAAATTTCAACAGAGGTGACCATGGTAACATCAGATCCTACAATAAGTGGCGGCGGTTGTAGTAGCAAAACAGCTTCTACTGATGCAGAGCCCAAAGAAGCGCCTACAGCGCTTGAACAATTCACTTCAGGTAATTCAGTTTGCGTTAAAAGTTCGGTAATGTTAGCTACCGAAATACCTGCTGCAAGTAAGGCTTTAATGAGGCTAGTGTCGATATAATTCCGTCCAACCCCGGTTTGTGGTCCGAAAGAATCACCAATGAGATAGCTAGAATATTGGTTAAACGTGGTCCGCCCTTGATAGACATCAGTTTAAGCTTTCCTAGTAATAAAGATAAGAGAAAGGTTTCGTGCAAATACTTTGTAAGAAGTCTAGCAAATGGAGAAAAATTCGAAAGGACTTGGCTCATTTACTTTATTTCTAAAGATTCTGTATTTTGTTTTTGTTGAAAGTTGTTTTGTACAACTCCTAACACTTTTTGTGATACAAATGGAGTATCTGATTGGCAACACTTGTCTTTACTAATGAAGAGACACGAATCATCAATTTTACACAACAGTTATATGATCACTTGGGTTAATTTAAAAAAAAATGTTGGAGACATCTACGACTGTTAATGTTCATCACCTGCGGATTTCAGAAACGGAAAAAAATATTAGCGCGACGTGTTGGAAAGAATTATTGCGATTGTTAAGTACTTATCTGCTTGTCATTTCAAGGTTCTCCTAAATTACTTTTCGAACATGATAATAGAAATTTTCTAAAAGCTGTTGAGATGATTGCCTCTTTTGATTCAGTGATGAGACAGCACGTTAGCCGAGTGTGTAACTGCCAAAAAAATCTGTTAAAATTAATGATATAATTGAATTATTGTCGTCTAAAGTAAGAAATAATATTTTAGAAATGGTTCGCAGTTCAAAATATTTTTCAATAATATTATATTGTACACCAGACACTAGTCATACTGAGTAAATTAGTCTTGTTCTGAGGTATGTTGACCTTAACACTGCTAAAAAAAAGGTTTAAGTTAAGGAAAGTTTTATTGCGTTTAATCCAATACTGGATATATACATTAGTGACAGAAATTTTGAAAAAATTAAATTTAGATATAAAAAATATTAGGTTATGATAGTGGGCAAACATGAAAGGAAAACATGTTGAGCTTCAAAAATGAATTCTTGATGCGAATCCGAAAGCTTTTTTGTACCTTGTGCGGCTCGTACTTTGAACTTAACAGTAAATGACGGTACTAAGGTGCCACAATAAACTTTTTTAATTTTGTGCAAGAGTTATATAATTTTTTTTTGTCATTTACAAAAAGGTGGGACAACATGAGAATAAATGTCCCCGGATTAAGTTTAAAGCCTCTAAGTGAGACAAGATAGTCCAGCAGAATTAATGCAATAAAGCCCCTTAAACTTTATTTAATTAATATTTGCGAAAGTCTTCTAGAAGTAGCTGAATATAATTTCTGACATAATGATGCAATACATAAAGCGAGTTCCCTCTTAACGTCTGAACAAAATTTTCAATTTATTTGTGGAATTATTATTTGGCATGACGTTTTGTTTCATATAAATATTGTGAGCAAACAAATGCAAAGTGTTACAATTGATATGAAAGTATGCCAAACCTACCTAAAAAAATTAGTTGATCACTTCCAGCAATATAGATCTGACCAATGATTTCAAGAAATTCTTGTACAAGCGAAAGGAGTAGCACTCTCTCTCGAAATTGAAGACTTTCCACCGTTACCAACGGCCAGGAGGAAATTTCAACCAAAACTGTTCGACTATGAACACCGAGATGAGACCCCTCATGATGCAAAAACCGCCTTTAAAATTAGTTTTTTCTTAAAAATTAGAGATCAAACTTTAAGCTCTCTAAAAATCCGATTTGGCTTATTAAATGATCTTTTAAAACGTTGTTATGTTACTGAAAAACGACTGACAGATCAGGATAATAGGGATATAGACTTCAATGATTTGTTTAATGAAATTAAAGCATTAAAATTGTTTCCATTCCCTGATAATACTGACCCCTTAAGTATTTTACAATATATATTTGAAAATATTTAATCTCCACCCTTCCAAACATAAGAATTTCACTAAAAATTCTTCTGACTTTGTCTGTATCTGTAACTTCTGGCGAGCGATCTTTTTCAAAGTTAAAAATCATTCAAAATTATTTAAGATCTACAATGCTTCAATAAAGATTGTCTGGGCTAGCAATATTAGCAATTGAACAAGACATTTTTGATGGTATACATTTGAGCATAACGGTATACAGAATAAAATGACGGAAATTTATTAGAAAATTTACTAGATGCTTTTAATGCGAGTTGCCTTTGGAAATGCGCAAACGGTATGCCATTTTTCTGTTAGCCCACGTATAGCATAAACATTTATACTATTCAATCGCAGACTGTTCCGAAACGTGGATATTTTTTTTTTAAATACAGGTACACCTGTCTAATGCGACCCTATGGACTCAAGCAAACGATATGCCAATGATTTTACCAGTAGCTTTTTCGTTGAATTATACATTCGCTTATGTTAAAACCAAGAAGTTCGAAAAATACAGTGACCTGGTAACGTACACATAAGGATGAAAGAGTAGTTGTCGTATTTAATTATAAAAATTCTTTATCTTTGTGAATAATTCCTAAATACTTTAAAACTGATAATGTTAACATGTATTCTTGTATTTATTAAAATTTAGTCAAGTTTGTCATACTACGATTTATAAGTCAAATAGAAAAATATTATTTTCATGGAATAAACTTTGTACTACTAATTCTTACGTTTAAGAATGTATTTTCTTCAAATAGTGGCAACGTCTGCCTGAACTGCCAGTCGAAAGACGCCTGTCTCGCTTCGACTCATTCAAATACATGTATTTGTCAGATAACGGAGTCGAACATATTATCTGTGGCACAAACGTCGGTTTTTATTTAATTAATAAATTGGGAGTGTAAGCAAGTAATTGATAATTTGGTGCAATTAAAATACTCTCGTGCTGTTTATGTATTAGCGGCTGTATAGAGTGTTGTGCGAAGCTAGTAAATAAAATATTCCAGAATCTATTAGCCAATTCTTCTAATTGAGCGACGGAAGTTGTGCAAAAAGATCAACCGCGTCTAAAAGACGAATTACTAGATATCTGTTCAGATTGCACAGGCGCCTCAGAATCAAGCATCTATAAAATATTTAGAGAACAAAAAGTACCTGGAAAAGTACAGGCACTAAAACGGAAGAACGGTCGGACAAAAATAGAAGTCGGCGAAGACGGGAAATATGCTAGTATACGAAGAACGGTCCATACAATTTTCACCAAAAATTAGGTACCAATATTAAAGAAAGTGCTGGAAGCTGTTAGTGAAAACGAGATCATCCGTAAAATGGGTAAGGAGACGTTGAGGAAAATCTTACATGGTCTGAATTTTAGTTATGAGAAAATGAATAGAAAGAGTGTTCTCATTGAAAGACCTGAAATAGTATTGTGGAGAAGAGGCTATATAAGGAAAATTAACGAGTTTTGACAAGCAGCTATTGAAGGCTGGTCAAACGGTTTAAAAATGCCATCTCGAAAAGGCCGTCGTTTGATAATTCCACATTTAAGAAGTAATACTTAGCGGATTTGTGTTAAATGGTGAATTAATATTTAACTCCAAGAAAACGGAAGACTACCATGAAGAGATGAACGCCGATGTATACGAAAGGTGGTTTGAATGCATTACTAAAATTTGGAACCAGTATCTCTCGTCGTTATGCATAATGCTCCTTACCATAGCTGACACTGCGAAGAAGCACCACAACAAGCATGGAGAAAACCTCATATTCAAGAATGATTACGAGGTAAAAGCATCCCTTACGATGAAAGCAGTATAAAGAATGAATTGCTTCAAATTGTGAAGATACATGAATATAAATATAAGAAACTTGCTGTAGATGGATTAGCATTGTGCCATGGAATTACTGCATTAAGGTTACCCCCGTATCATTGTGAGTTGAATCCAATTGAATTAATTTGGGCACAAGTTAAAGGAGACGTGGCACGGGAAAATCGAACGTTTAAGTTAGCCGATGTGAAACGCCTTCTTAAGAAATCATTGGAACGAGTGACAGCAGAAAACTGGAGCCAGTGTATTGCTCATGTTCAAAACGAAAAAAAATGTGGGATTTAATGTGATACTATGGCTGATAAAGATAGCGATGATATTATCATCAATGTCGATAGTAGTGATACTGATGATGAAAAATCGGGAAATGACAAAGGATAAGTTCTAACATTGTTTTTCCGTGTTACGTGTTTTATTTTTGAAATTCTTATTTATGTACCTACGATTTCCATTATTGAAAAAAATCCTTTTGTTATATATATATATATATATATATATATATATATATATATATATATATATATAACAAGATGTACGAATAGTGCGTGACATATGAACAATAAGCAACGAATAAATTAGTGGGTATTGCACGCAAATAGAAGAAGGGGCTACTGAAAAGAGTGGTAACCGCAGACATGCATGTTTCTGGCTCATTAGCTGTCATCGGTACGGTACAACCAAGAAAAGATGTGAAACATGGGAGCAAAGGTGTTGAATGAAACATGAGAAAATATAACAGAATTTAGCAGAATAGTCAAACACAACATTTGTGTCAGTAATATTAGAAGATCTCGAATATTCGAGACAACAACCAACATAGACACGGAGGTGCATATAACACTCCCGTCTGAAACTTCCGACCCAGATTAATGAAATAACAACAAGATGTACGAATAGTGCGTGACATATGAACAATAAGCAACGAATAAATTAGTGGGTATTGCACGCAAATAGAAGAAGGGGCTACTGAAAAGAGTGGTAACCGCAGACATGCATGTTTCTGGCTCATTAGCTGTCATCGGTACGGTACAACCAAGAAAAGATGTGAAACATGGGAGCAAAGGTGTTGAATGAAACATGAGAAAATATAACAGAATTCAGCAGGATAGTCAAACACAACATTTGTGTCAGTAATATTAGAAGATCTCGAATATTCGAGACAACAACCAACATAGACACGGAGGTGCATATAACACTCCCGTCTGAAACTTCCGACCCAGATTAATGAAATAACAACAAGATGTACGAATAGTGCGTGACATATGAACAATAAGCAACGAATAAATTAGTGGTTATTACTGACACAAATGTTGTGTTTGACTATCCTGCTGAATTCTGTTATATTTTCTCATGTTTCATTCAACACCTTTGCTCCCATGTTTCACATCTTTTCTTGGTTGTACCGTACCGATGACAGCTAATGAGCCAGAAACATGCATGTCTGCGGTTACCACTCTTTTCAGTAGCCCCTTCTTCTATTTGCGTGCAATACCCACTAATGTATTCGTTGCTTATTGTTCATATGTCACGCACTATTCGTACATCTTGTTGTTATTTCATTAATCTGGGTCGGAAGTTTCAGACGGGAGTGTTATATGCACCTCCGTGTCTATGTTGGTTGTTGTCTCGAATATTCGAGATCTTCTAATATTACTGACACAAATGTTGTGTTTGACTATCCTGCTGAATTCTGTTATATTTTCTCATGTTTCATTCAACACCTTTGCTCCCATGTTTCACATCTTTTCTTGGTTGTACCGTACCGATGACAGCTAATGAGCCAGAAACATGCATGTCTGCGGTTACCACTCTTTTCAGTAGCCCCTTCTTCTATTTGCGTGCAATACCCACTAATTTATTCGTTGCTTATTGTTCATATGTCACGCACTATTCGTACATCTTGATGTTATTTCATTAATCTGGGTCGGAAGTTTCAGACGGGAGTGTTATATGCACCTCCGTGTCTATGTTGGTTGTTGTCTCGAATATTCGAGATCTTCTAATATTACTGACACAAATGTTGTGTTTGACTATTCTGCTAAATTCTGTTATATTTTCTCATGTTTCATTCAACACCTTTGCTCCCATGTTTCACATCTTTTCTTGGTTGTACCGTACCGATGACAGCTAATGAGCCAGAAACATGCATGTCTGCGGTTACCACTCTTTTCAGTAGCCCCTTCTTCTATTTGCGTGCAATACCCACTAATGTATTCGTTGCTTATTATATATATATATATATATATATATATATATATATATATATATATATATATAGAACAAATATTAGTGGGGGATTTGGCATATGAGACAAAGAATACTCTGTTTAATTAGTCCGAGCTTTCGAAAATGTTTATTTCCATTCTCAGGGACACTACAATTGATAAAAATAGTCAAAATTTGAAATCAAACAATGAAATTAACACTTACATCAAGTGAGGTTATTTGTCATTAAGTTGGTGTAAATGTGAAAACAACATCAATGTGCTTTTTCTTTCCTTGAAAAATGGTTCTTAATAATTACAATGTACGAAATCACATGTTAAAATTATCACAGTATCTAAAATTTCTCCAATATATACAATTTTTGTGATTAAAACAGATCAGCTACCACGTGAAACTCAATAAAATATTAAGGTTAGGAAACTGTCACTAAAGCATTCTTCTCTTCCATTGACGCCTTGATTGAGACTTATACGTTTGGTTATCTAGTTATATAAATCAATGAAAGGAGGCCGCTTCAGTGAAGTTCTCTCAAACAATACTGTTTATAAATTTATAATGTTATTAAAGTATGTGACAGTTGTGTATTGAAATTGATTGTTAACAGGTATGAATAAATAGAACTAAGGTTATCAATATCTGTACGTTTGTTCATATTGTTAGGTCTCTGCGAAATATATGTCATTTCCAAGAACGTTCTCTTGGTATTATTAGTTTCGGTGGCTTAGATACGAAAATTGTCATAATCCATTACATGACCCTCACTGCGCACATGTTCCGCCAAAGCACATCTGTCAGGGTGCAGTCTACTATCACTCTTATGATATGTTATACGGTCTTTTACTGGTCTCGAGGTCTGGCCAATGTATATCTTATCACAATTTGTACAAGGGATGGAGTAAACTACATCTGACATCTGCGCCCTAGGCACTCTATCTTTAAGTACTGAGAAAATAGAATCCACCGTCAGGACACTTCTGTTCGCAATGACAATGTCAGGTACTATTTCAAAAATCTTCTTCAACTTGGGTGTTATTTCCTCTATATATGGCAAAGAAACATATTTTTTCAATGACTGATGGTTTGTTGAGCCCGTCACCTCCGTGGGACAAATATGAGTTTCTAACGCTGAGTTATTTTTGATAAATTAATTGGTTCAGTAATGCATACGGGTAGGAATTGCTCAGAAACATACCAAACAGAATTTTATACTTTTTTTGGTGACAGGAGGAGTCAGACAACTGGGAGATTCTATTCTTCATCTGTTTAATCAAATTCACCTTCATAGACTTTTTGTGGTATGACCAATAGTTGAGGTATCTACCTGAACTCATTGGTTTCTGGTACCAATCAATAAGTACGATGTTGTTTGTTGTACGGATAAACTTAATGTCTAAGAACGGGACTGATTGTTGGTTATCTTCAGTTTCTATAGTAAACTGTATGTGAGGATCGAGATCATTAAATACGTATAGAATCTCGTCTATACCATCTCTCGGGATAGAAAGGATTATGTCATCGACATATTTCTTAACAAAAAAAGGTTTATAAGTTAGTACTGGTAGAACAATATCCAACACGTCATCCATTACATAACAAGCCAAAATGGGCGATATTGTTGCACCCATTGGTGTTCCAAAAGTTTGCTTGTAAACTTGAATATTAAACGAAAGATAGTTATTCTTAAACACGAAAGTGATACACTCTACAAACATCACTAACGACATTTCGCAATATATATATATATATATATATATATATATATATATATATATATATATATATATATATAAATGAATATAATTTCATAAAATACGAGGTGCTATATGAAATATAAATTTCGATTTTCTACTACACCTGTTTTAGTCGAAATTTCAATAATTTCAACTTATTGGCCTGACCGTTCTTCGAAGGGCAAAACAACTACATTCGTGGCTAATACCACGCAGAATATTGAATTACATCCCCTTCGAAAACCGTGACGTTGATCGGCCATTTTGCCGATACGGACATCTGTGGTGATTCGCAACTGATAGCGGAAGAGCATAGTACACTTACGCGTTTCGACCTTCTTGGGTCTCTTCAAGAGTGCCGTAATGCCTTCCAGTTCAGAATCTCTAATCCGAACTGAAGATTACACCCTCCGACAACCTCTCTTGGTTCGTGTAGTTACACAAGCGAGAAGTAGTCAGTTGGCGCCATCTTCACTTTCAGTTGCGAACCAACACCTCAGATAAATATATATATATATATATATATATATATATATATATATATATATATATATATATAAAGAAGATGTAGGAATATCGCGTGATGTGTAAACAACAACAACAACAAAGAGATTCAGAGGTAATTCACGCAAAAAGAAAAAGGGCTACGGAAACAGAATGGTAACCGCGACCATGCATGTTTATGGCTCATTTTCCATCCTCAGCACGGTATAACCAAATAAGGATGTGAAACTTGGGAGCAAAGATGTGAATCGAAACATGGTAAAACACAAAACAACGGATTTCAACATGGAAACTAAACGCTCATTTGTGCCTTCAATTGTAAGATCCCGAGTTTTCAGGACAACAACCAAGATCGACAAGGAGGCGGAGAGCTAGTGAAACAGAGTGGTAACCACTCTGTTCCAGTAGCCCTTTTTCTTTTTGCGTGAATTACCCATGACTCTCTTTGTTGTTGCTGTTTACATATCATGCGGTATTCCTACATCTTCTTTGTTGTTTACTATGGGTCGGAAGGTTCAAGCATGGGGGCTCTATGCGCCTCCGTGTCGATATTCCAATTGGAGGCACAATTGAGCGTTTTATTTCCCTGTTGAAATCCGTTGTTTTGTGTTTTCCCATGTTTCGATTAACATCTTTGCCCCAAGTTTCACATCCTTATTGCCAAATGAACCAGAAACATGCATGTCCGTGGTTACCACTCCGTTTCAGTAGCCTTTTTTCTTTTTGCGTGAATTACCCATGAATCCCTTTGTTTTTGTATATATATATATACATATATATATATAACAACAAAGAAATTCATGGGCTACTGAAACAGAGTGGTAACCGCGGACATGCATGTTTCTGGCTCATTTGCCTCTTCAGCACGGTATAACCAAATAAGGATGTGAAATTCGGGAGCAAAGATGTTAATCGAAACATGGGAAAACACAAAACAACGGATTTCAGCAGGGAAACCAAACGCTCATTTGTGCCTCCAATTGGAAGATCCGGAGTTTTCAGGACAACAACCAAGATCGACACGGAGGCGCATATAGCCCCCCGCCATGAACCTTCCGACCCATAGTAATAACAAAGAAATGTAGGAATATCGCGTGATATGTTAACAATAACAACAAAGAAATTCATGGGTAATTCACGCAAAATAAAGGGCTACTGAAACAGAGTGGTAACCGCGGACATGCATGTTTCTGGCTCATTTGCCTCTTCAGCACGGTATAACCAAATAAGGATGTGAAGTTTGGGAGCAAAGATGTTAATTGAAACATGGGAAATCACAAAACAACGGATTTCAGCAGGGAAACCAAACCCTCATCTGTGCTTTCAATTGGAAGATCTCATGAATTTATTTGTTGTTGTTGTTAACATATCACGCGAAATTCCTACATTTCTTTGTTATTACCATGGGTCGGAAGGTTCATGGCGGGGGGGCTATATGCGCCTCCGTGTCGATCTTGGTTGTTGTCCTAAAAACTCGGGATCTTCCAATTGAAGGCACAAATGAGCGTTTGGTTTCCCTGCTGAAATCCGTTGTTTTGTGTTTTCCCATGTTTCGATTAACATCTTTGCTCCCAAATTTCACATCCTTATTTGGTTATACCGTGCTGAAGAGGCAAATGAGCCAGAAACATGCATGTCCGCGGTTACCACTCTGTTTCAGTAGCCCTTTATTTTGCTTGAATTACCCATGAATTTCTTTGTTGTTGTTGTTAACCTATCACGCGATATTCCTACATTTCCTTACATATATATATATATATATATATATATATATATATATATATATATATATATATTGAACTCATCATAAGGAGCAATAAAGAGAATGAGACACAAATGTATGAAATTTGCAACTTTGTTAAGTAACAGGTGGAGATTACTCACTTCACACAGCTGGAATTATCTTGTCTAATGGTGATAATATGAGAAGAATATATATCTCCTATTGAATTGAACATTTATGATATCAGTTATGCTACATAACCAAAGAAATACATAGGTAATAGTGAAATTATTTACCTTAGGATTTCAGAATGTAAACAACATTATTTTCATAAAATTTTAATCATGTCCTTAATAAATTATAAACTCATTTTCTTGTCAACAGCGTAAATAATAATTTGTATCTAGTATTTCGAATATCCAACATTGAATCTGAAAAGAAAATAAATTATTATCAGACAATAATAAATAGAATTTTTGATAACAATATACCAACAAAATTGCAATGTGTATATCAAAAAGAAATAACTGAAGTGTCAATTGAAAACTTCATGTCAATTAGCAAAGAACACTGATAGCAGAAATATATTCAACCATAGAATTATTTATGTCTGTGAACTATTGATTATTTGAAAAGCAAAGAGGATATTTGAAAAATCTGATGACTGAATTAAATAAAGGGCCAAGTTTATATTAGATAAATATGTAATAATGAGTAAGAATTTAATTGAAAGGCATTATAACAGGTATTTGAACATTTGAGATCGTATATGTATTGATATTGGAATTTAAAGTCGGTTAGATATAATTTTTGTTTATTAAAATAAGGTAGATTTTTGAAGTACTGCATATGTAAATAGGAATAGTGAATTAATTTGAAATTTGACATGAATTATAAATAACAATAGTAATATATAAAGACATTAAACGAAATTTCAAACATTAGGTAAAACAGATTGTATTATATCTAGTAAGTTGTGAGTGTTTTGTTTTAAAATAACAAAGCTAGCAACAAAAAGTTTGTTGATTTGAAAAACAAAAGGTTGGTGTGGTGATGCTAAGGGAGATGGACGCATGTAATCTATTTCTATAAATTTTATGAAATTTTTTTGGAAATTATTAGAAATCAGAGTCAAAACATATTGCAAACGTTGAGTAACTATATATTAAACATTTTAAGAAGAAAATATTGGGAATTAATAGTAATTTATAAGAAATATATGCAGTTAAAATTTGAGAGGGGACGCTATATGAATTTTCAGAAAGTAATCACTTTATAGTGATAAAATACTTCATTAAATCATTAATTATCGTAATAAAAACATTATGAGCAAGTGTAACTAAACGTTTTAATAATAATACACGCACATACCTGCCATACAAACTATCGACTTTGTTCTACAAGATTGAAGGAGATCCAGCTTCATTCCAGAAGATAACACAGGAGTGGAGTGTAAAAGAAACATCACAGTGTTGTGATCAGGTCAGTGTTTCAACAATTTATCTGGTAAACCATAATAAATTCAGACAAAATTCATTAATGTGGCCAAATTACACATTGATAATTTTAGATGTATAATAATATTTGGTATATGTAATTTGGATTGTATTATATTTGTTCAACATAAGTTTTACTCACAGTTTATGATGCTTTTTGATTTTATGTTTGTTGATAATTATAATAACTAAATTTTTAGTCAATAAATTTTATTTGCATGTCATCTATTAAATATAGGAAAAGGTTTCACACCATAGAAGTTGCATTACTGTGTTCCACAAAATCTATTCACAGCTTTTGGAGGAGATGATTTTCGCAGGTTATTTGTAAGGTGCAAATTTCGTATATTTTTGTTGTTTAATTCAATCCGGAACCCAACGGGAGTAAGAGTACTCATGTTCTCCATCAAACCAATAAATAAATTAATAATAAAATATAAATCAATATACCCTGAGCTATACTTCCATAGACATAAGAACATAATAAAAAACATGGATAAACTAAATTTAATAGATAAATAAATAAAATAATACTGAATATATAAATAAATAAATTATAATTGGCACCCAAAAACGTGGGGCGATTTAAGAAAATTTTGGTAGAATTTTGTTAAGAAAATAATTAAAATTATATATAAACAATATTAAAAATTTTTATTTACTATATTATTAAATTATCAACATGGAAAGAAAAAGTACACGGAACGTTGGAAAACAGGAATATAGGACACATGAAACGCAAGAATTAACAGAAGAGGCATATGATAGGATAATGCAATTTTTGATTGGATGGGAAGAAAGATTGAGTAAGATATTTACATGGGAAGACAGGAAATCGGACAGGATGGAGAAAGATTTTAACCGAGTAGAGGGGAACATTGATGGTAAGATGGACAAGATGTTAGACGATATGGATAACAACATGGATAACATAAATGTAGAAACGAATGGTAAGGAGGACAAAAGAAATAAAATTTTTGATACTATGGAACAGAAAACAGATAATAATTTGAAAAATAAAATTGATGATATGAAACCAGAAAGTATTAAGGAAATTAAGAATTGTACGGAGAAGAATGAACAATATGAACAATTTAGAAGGCAAATAGATAAAGTTAACTTAGATATGGAGGATCAAAATAAAAACTTGAAGATAGAACCAAAAGAAAGCGGAATCAAAATGGAAGAAAGTTTACCAGGAACTATCCAAACGGAAATATCAAAACAAACTAGTAATATAACATATAACTATGGAAGGAATGAAAATAGAAATGATGGAAATGGAAATTTTGAAAAAGAAGAAATAACAATGGAAATAGGAATGGAAATTGGCAACAGAATAGAGGGGATAGAAGAAATTAAGGAAGAAACTAATAAAGTAAAATACATTAAATCACAGGAACAAACAATTGAAGAGGAAAATCAAAATTTTCAAAAAAAAGTGAATAAAGAAATCACAAATTTAAATGGTATAATAGAAAGATCAACCGGCAAATATGTTAGAAGAAGTGGAATAATGGATAGTCAATTTAACAGGGAAGTACAAGAGATGAACCGAAGATTGAAAGACACAGTAGAAGAAATAATAGCGAATATGAGAGGAAATGTAAGATATATAGGATGCCTAAGAAAATTTTATAATAATAATGTACCAAAAAGAATAAAATGTAATGAAAAAATGAATATAATTTACACAAATGCTTTCATCAAAATAATAATAAATGAAATGAATAAGGTGGAAGAATTTGAGACACAGATTTTATTGGAAGGAATGAATGAGATACGGGACTGCAAAATTAAGAAGGATATGATAGAGAACGGAAAGAAGATTCAGAAGTGTAATGAGAATCAAACAACAAGAGAAGAACATCAGAAAAAAATTAGGAAAAGAATAGCAAATTAAATAGTATAACATGATGATTGGAAGGAAGTTTGGAAACCAAAAAGCTATGGAATGGACAGGAAAAGGATAATAAAATAAACTGGAATATAAATTTATTAATATCATATAACACCATTATAAAACAGAAATAAAAAAAAATGTTAATGAAATAATAGACATAAGTATAGATTAAAAATTTAATATTGACTGAGTATATAGTGATAGGTAATATTATAGGATAGATCGTGTTCTTTGTTGATTGAGCAGTTGATATTCCAAACGATTCTTCACACTTAGTTTTTAAGAATCTAGAAAAAAAGGAAAATAATAGATATAATAGATATAATATAATATAAATTGAAATTTATTAGGTGAAACTTGGAATGGAATAAGTAGTTTAGAGTATACAGAGGAAAATTCAAACAGGGCAAACAAATAAGTAATGAGAAATAAATTAGATGAAGTACTGGCTTTATATAGAAATAAAACAGGAAGGTATAAGATAGAAGGGAAGAAATTATGCACAACTGAAAATATTAAATAGATTTTCGCATCTTTATAAAATAAATGGAATAAGACTCAACAATTAATCAAACGAGAAGAAAGGATATAGTTAGATGAATTATATATATTAGAATATATGTGATGATGTTTTGATGTCAATTGATATTTATAAGATATTTGGAGGTATATGGAAGAATAAGGAAATTAATACTGAGATATATAAATATGAATTTAACAAATGTTTAATTATAATGAAAAATGAATATGTAAAATGAAATATGAAATGATGAGTATATATAAAATAAAGTATAATGAAAATGTTGAAATATAAATATGATATATAAGCAAGTATTAGTATAGATATGAGTAGTAGGGAGAATTAAAGGTAGGAATGTTATGAATATTTGAATTGATAATTATACAAATTAAGTATATTTTATGAAATATTAATAGCATAATTATAAGTGAGAATCTGCGTTTAAAAAAAAGAATGTGAATATTTATTTGGAATAGAAAAATTCATAAACGAATTACCACATGGAGTAACGGGAGAGAATCCAATTTATATTAAAAAGGAAACATAAAACAACTCAATTTAATAAAGGGGATATGGTAATTATAAAATCTTTAAGAATGCCAAAGAAAGATGAAGAACAGTGTGATAAATTATTATATCCATTTGAAGGCCCGTATATCATAGATACTGAAAACGGTAAAAACAGTACTCGATTGATATATCCAGGTACTATAATTTTAAGGGGTATCTTTAACATAGAACACATCTATAAATATTACTCTTGAGTAATATGTATTGAAACATGAGGAATAGATAGTATTACAAGTATTTAAATTTATATGAAATAAGTTGTTTGTAAATAGTAGATTAAGTTAGGATAATTATACAATCCAGAATTGGAATAGAAGTTTCAAATCATTTCATTGTCAAATAGTAAAGGAACGATAAGTTTTTTGTTGTGAAATTGAAATTTAAACAAAAGTTACCATGTAAATATTTATTAAATTTAAATTTGAGGGGAATTGAACTTATCGTAAGAAGTAGTAAAGAGAATGAGACACAAATGTATGAAATTTGCAACTTTGTTAAGTAACAGGTGGAGATTACTCACTTCACACAGCTGGAATCATCTTGTCTAATGGTGATAATATGAGAAGAATATATATCTCCTATTGAATTGAACATTTATGATATCAGTTATGCTACATAACTAAAAAAATACATAAGTAATAGTGAAATTATTTACCTTAGGATTTCAGAATGTAAACAGCATTGTTTTCATAAAATTTTAATCATGTCCTTAATAAATTATAAACTCATTCTCTTGTCAACAGCGTAAATAATAATTTGTATCTAGTATTTCGAATATCCAACATTGAATCTGAAAAGAAAATAAATTATTATCAGACAATAATAAATAGAATATTTGATAACAACATACCAACAAAATTGCAATGTGTATATCAAAAAGAAATACCAACAAAATTGCAATGTGTATATCAAAAAGAAATAACTGAAGTGTCAATAAAGAACTTCATGTCAGTTAGCAAAGGACACTGATAGCAGAAATATATTCAACCATAGAATTATTTATGTCTGTGAACTATTGATTATTTGAAAAGCAATGAGGATATTTGAAAAATCTGATGACTGAATTAAATAAAAGGCCAAGTTTATATTAGATAAATATGTAATAATGAATAAGAATTTAATTGAAAGGCATTATAACAGATATTTGAACATTTGAGATGGTATATGTATTGATATTGGAATTTAAAGTCGGCTAGATATAATTTTTGTTTATTAAAATAAGGTAGATTTTTGAAGTACTGCATATGTAAATAGGAATAGTGAATTAATTTGAAATTTGACATGAATAATAAATAACAATAGTAATATATAAAGACATTAAACGAAATATCAAACATTAGATAAAATAGATTGTATTATATCTAGTAAGTTGTGAGTGTTTTGTTTTAAAATAACGAAGCTAGCAACAAAAAGTTTGTTGATTTGAAAAACAAAAGGTTGGTGTGGTGATGCTAAGGCAGATGGACGCATGTAAGCTATTTTTATAAATTTTATGAAACATTTTTGGAAATTATTAGAAATCAGAGTCAAAACATATTGCAAACGTTGAATAACTATATATTAAACATTTTAAGAAGAAAATATTGAGAATTAATAGTAATTTATAAGAAACATATGCAGTTAAAATTTGAGAGGGGGCGCTATATAAATTTTCAGAAAGTAATCACTTTATAGTGATAAAATACTTCATTAAATCATTAATTATCGTAATAAAAATATTATGAGCAAGTGTAACTAAACGTTTTAATAATAATACACGAACATACCTGCCATACAAACTATCGAGTTTGTTCTACAAGATTGAAGGAGATCCAGCTTCATTCCAGAAGATAACACAGGAGTGGAGTGTAAAAGAAACTTCCCAGTGTTGTCATCAGGTCTGTGTTTCAACAATTTATCTGGTTAACCATAATAAATTCAGACAAAATTCACTAATTTGGCCAAATTACACATTGATAATTTTAGATGTATAATAATATTTGGTATATGTAATTTGGATTGTATTATATTTGTTTAAGATAAGTTTTCTTCACAGTTTATGATGCTTTTTGATTTTATGTTTGTTGATAATTATAGTAACTAAATTCTGAGTCATTGCATTTTATTTGCATGTCACCTATTAAATATAGGACAAGGTTTCACACCATAGAAGTTGCATTACTGCGTTCCACAAAATCTATTCACAGCTTTTGGAGGAGATGATTTTCGCAGGTTATTTGTAAGGTGAAAATTTCGTATATTTTTGTTGTTTAATTCAATCCGGAACCCAACGGAAGTAAGAGTTCTCATGTTCTCCATTAAACCAATAAATCAAATGAATAACAAAATATAAATCAATTTACCCCGAAGTTTCATTACAATTCAAAAAAAAATATATAAAATAAAAAATAGATATGAACGTAGATAAACCTTCATAAATATAAGTAAATAAGTTAAATAGTTTAATAAATAAATATTCATATTATAGGTAATATATATATAAAATTGAAAATATCACGGGGATTGCAGGGGGTTGTATGGTAGATTCATTGGAAACCAAAGAAAACAGGATACATAGCAATCACTTCTATCAAAATCAAAAACCAATGCCTCGACATTGAAATTAAATAAAATCAGAAAAATGAAAAATTGAGATTAATATTTAAATTTAATTTGAGACTTGATGTCCCATTAATGTCAACTGAAAAAGACCTTTTCTTTTAAAAAAATTCCTTTTCACATAACAGTTGCCTGCTGTTATTTTCTGGTTGGTTATTATAACAAGGAGTTGAATTTGCTAGTCACTAGACCGCATGAACTCTCACTCCATCGGTCCCGCGACTGTGAACATATCCAGGCAATTATTGCTTGCAAAAAGCACCGGCCAAAAGAGAACAACACCTGTAGTTGGAAAGTTTAATTATCTCAAGAGGTTTCTTTAAAAAAATCATCAAAGTCCAGTCTCTCACTCTGGAAATTTCAGATTATGAAATAGTCAAATTCAGAGGCTGTCACCCTCTGAGTAGCAAAAAAAATTATTATATAACAACCTTCAAAAAGGGAAATGACAAGTCCCACCCCCTGTCAAGTTTGTCAGTCCCGACAGAGGTAGGAACTCCCCAAAGACCTATCCGAAGTGCTGTTAGTTCAAGTATAGTACTCTCAATGCCTGGTATTATAATATTAAAATTGTTTTGACATTTATCCTTGTAAAATATGTTTATAGCGGAGTTAGTTGTTAGTATCATGTCCGTGAAAAACGCAACAATTTCTCCACAGACACCACACAACACCTAACTAAGGGAAGAATCGTCACTGCTAGTTGGGTTGACATTTGCACAATGTAGTAAATATGTGCAAATCTTACTTATGTCATCGACGTCAGATTTTTTATTCATAGTTAGGTCATTGACTTGGATGTGGTACATTTCTAAGAATTTACGTTTATTTCTATTTCTCTCTACTTCTAAAATTTCATAATTTTCAAAATCTACGTGATGTGTTTCATCTATTATATGTTCTGCAAGCGCACATTTTCTTTTTCCTAACCTACTATTGCTTTTATGCTGTATCAAACGATTTTTTAAATTTTGTGAGGTTTCACCTATATATTTCTTCCCACAATTCATACAAGGTATCTGATAAACCACGTTTGTACGTTGGAGGGTCTCATCTTTGTGTTTAAGTTTAGTGAACAATTGGTTTAAAGGTTGGGCTGATTTTTGTGCAATTTTTACTGTGGAAATATCTTTGAAATGTTCAATAATTTCATCAGAGATTTCACCAAGATATGGTATTGATCCGAAAATAATATTAGGTTGGTTTTCCCTTCCTGTGTGACTCTCATCTCCGCTCATTCCCCCAAGGACAGTCCGATCACTCTGCATGTTGAAAATCAATTTTTTTGATATATGTGGTGGGTAACTATTTTTTAACAAAGCATCATATAATTTTCTATAATTTTTTTGTAAAAATGATGGGTGTGAGATGTTTTTAATTCTATTTTTAAGTCCTAAAACCAAGTTAATTTTCATTTTATATGGATAATGAGACATGTAATTCAGATATCTTCCTGAACAAGTTGGTTTTTTATACCAATCTAAGATCAGGGTATTCGAGTTGGTTCTGATAACTTTCGTGTCCAAAAAGGGTACAAAACCATCCCGTTCTTCTTCCACCGTAAACTGTATGTTATGGTGGTAGCTGTTAAAAATATTTAAAATTGTTTCAACTTGGTTGTTAGGAACCACGGTGATGATGTCATCTACATATTTTTTTAAGAAGATTATGTAAAAGTTGACTTTACTTAGGCAATCAGTAATCAAATCATCCATGACGAACTGAGCAAAAATAGGAGACACAGGACTGCCCATTGGTACACCAAAAATCTGTCTATAAAACTGCTTGTCAAAAACAAAACAAGTATTATTGCTAATGAAATCTACCATTTTCAAAAAATTACTGAGGCTTAGGTTACAATGCTGTTGTATTTGTTCCCAATGTTTTGTTATACTCTGTTTTACTAAAGTAATAGGGGTGTTGGTAAATAAAGAGACCACATCTAAGCTGATTATGACATAATTTTCAGGAATTTGTTGGTTTTGTACAAATTCTGCAAATTTAAAAGAATCCTGTATATAGTATTCATTGTTCACATTGTAGGATTTCGTTAATTTATTAGTTATAAACTGTGCTATTTTATCTGTTGGTGCTTCTACTGATGATATAATTGGTCTTAGACTTAAAGTTGGTTTGTGTATTTTAGGTAAACCATAAAATTTTGGAATAACCGACGAACTCATTCTTAGTGATTTTATGTCCTCAATATCTATTTGATTTGAGAGTCCCCTAACCAACTGTTGCGCTTTTTGTAAAATAGTCGAGTTTGGATTTCTATTTATTTTAACATAATATGTTTCATCACTTAACAGGTTGTTTGCTAGGTTAGTGTATTGATCTTTGTACATAATGACAGTAACATTACCTTTATCAGCTCTAGTTACTATTAATTCTGGATGTTCCTTGAGAAACTTCTTAGTTTTATTAAAAAGAAAATTAAAATATGAATTATGCTTTTTATTTTGATGTAAGAAATTTGTGATATTGTTGGTAATTTTCGCTCTAAGTAAGTCTTGCATATTACTATCCAACCCTATCATTAAATTTTCAATGTCTGAAAGTAAATTCTTAACTTTATTCTTCTTAAAATCTGGTGGAATGCAAAATTTGTGACCCAATGAAAGAAAATTTCTGACATCTATGGGTATGTCAACGTCAGTCAAGTTCCTTAGCCAATTGTCTTGTATTCTGATGGATTCAAAGGAGTCTTTTTTTAACTTGTTAATTTTTTAGATATTCTTATTTTTAATCTTATTGAAAAATTTATTTTTAGTATGTAATTATTGTTTCAAGTGTATCTAGTTTTTGGATAGAAAATAACTTTTTTTTTTAATTTACAATACCTGATAACAGTCGTATTCTCTTCAAGCGAGTTTGTTTTATTTTATGTCTATATACCAGGGTAGTTGAAAATTTACGGGTGTGATACCAAATGTTGCACCAATCTTAGCAATGAGATTAGTATTTAAATTTTATTGGAGACTTGATGTTCCATTAATGTCAAAACTGAAAAAAACCTTTTCTTTTAAAAAAATTCCTTTTCACATAACAGTTGCCTTCTGTTATTTTCTGGTTGGTTGTTATAACAAGGAGTTGAATTTGCTAACAGTCACTAGACCGCATGTACTCTCACTTCATCGGTCCCGCGACTGTGAACATATCCAGGGAATTATCGCGTGCAAAAAGCACCGGCCAAAAGAGAACAACACCTGTAGTTGGAAAGTTTAATTATCCCAAGAGGTTTTGACATTAATATTCTCAAATAAAATTTAAATAATAATCTCATTGCTAAGATTGGTGCAACATTTGGTATCACACCCGTAAATTTTCAACTACCCTGGTATATAGACATAAAATAAAACAAACTCGCTTGAAGAGAATACGACTGTTATCAGGTATTGTAAATTAAAAAAAGTTATTTTCTCTCCAAAAACTAGATACACTCGAAACAACCGAATTAGTATATAATATTCTCTTTTAAAATGTAGTGGTGGTGAATTTTAAAACCAAAATGTGTTCCTTCAGGAAGGATTTAAGCTAAGTATCAATTTCCATGTTTATTTTAAACTCAATTTTTCATTTTTATGATTTTATTTAATTTCAATGTCGACGCATTGGTTTTTGATTTTGATAGAAGTGATTGCTATGTATCCTGTTTTCTTTGATTTCCAATGATTCTACCGTACAACCTTGAAAAAGAAAGAAAAAGTCTTTCGAAAGCGCTCGGTTTCGTATAACAAGAATTTTTAACATTATTAAGGCTGTAATCCCCGTGATATTTTCAATTTTATTTGTTGATAGTTCAGCCGTGACTACTTGATTCTATATATATATATATATATATATATATATATATATATATATATCTATATATATATATATATATATATATATATATATATATACATATATAGATATATATATATATATATATATATATTATTGTGAAAAAATAATGCTACACCCTGTATATCAAATAATGAAGAATTAAGATTATGTACTGTAATCTAAAAGAATTTTTTTTAAGTCAAAAATTTTTTTTAAACATTTTAATGGAGACAATCTGTACGATCCACTATTCGATAGAGAAGACATACAGAAAGGACAGACTGTATAATGTAGGGATAATTGCGAATAGGTGTGATAAACAGTTTATATGAAATAAATTACCTAACGAAACTTTTATCAAAGAGATCAAGTATCAAAATTTGTTCATAATAAGAAACTAAATGCTTTATTCTGTGAAGTCAAGCTAATCTCGTAATATTTGTTGATTAAGACATTAAAATGAGATAGTGTAGATGTTTAGACATAACAGAGCAGGAAAATATAAAATAATGTGAATTTCAGAGAACATGACTTATAAAGAAAACGAATTTTCATTTTGCATACATATTTAAAGGTAACAGCTGTCATCTATTAAAACATTATGAATATTCATTTGACATACATACTTAGAGGTTAGGAAATGTCATTTTAACAATACTAAGAAATATTATTGAATGAAAATAATATAGGAAGTCTAAGTAATTAAAAACCTTAGAATATAATATCATGATATAATGGATGAACATTTCACTGGTTGAAATGAAGAATTTGAGTTATAAAATAAATAGTCAAATTTGATTGGTTAATAAACATTTAAAAAAGATCACATCGGCGACAACTGTGTTGCTAACGAAAAAAAAATCAGAATGTGAGAAAGTTGTTGATTATGGGGGCGATTGACTAGTAGGTTTTCTTTTTGGGAAGAGATTTTTGGAGCAGCAAAATTTTTTTTGGTAAAGTAAATCAATTGAAATCATTTGGAAGACAAAATTTGACTATAGAATTTAAAACAAATACATTATACTTACAAGAGATATATTAGTGTAAGTAGTTTAGTTTATATAAATAATAAAAAAAAGGAATTGTTGAATGTTGTAAAACACTAATCATGAATTTTATTTTATAAAATGGTGTCTTGTGTCTGGTGGAAGTAAAATAGCCAAATTAGTTTTCGAAGAACATTGAATAGTGGAATTTGTGTGAGCTGTTTGGACTTTGAAAGAAATACAGCATCGATTCCTGTTTTGGTAGAAGCAGAATGCCAACAGGGAGGTTTTCCAGGAGGAGAATCTGGAACAAACAGAAATCGTGAAGTAAATAAGGTAGTACAAGTTAGTTTATTAATGTATTAAGAGGTCAAGCGTACTTACTAATTTGTAAAAAAAAACTGAAATTTTGTGATGCATAGACGCTGTTAAGAGTGTATTTCGCCGTTTTCTGAAAGTCATATGTTTATGAAGTTATATAACTGTATTTTACTATTATAATAATATCTCACCAGAGTGCGTGTGATTTGTATGAAAGATAGTTTTTAGATAGTTGAATTTCTTAACAAAAAAAAAACACTTGTAAAAGTGTAGTGTATTTATTTTCAATGAATTAAATATTGTTTTTCCTTTTGAAGAACGTTTTTTTAAATTACTTGAGTTATTCATTTCATCTGGTGACTTGTGCACCATCTACTTACCACAGGAAGAAGCTCTGAATGGAATCGATTGAACTATGCAGATATTTTTTAAGTAGGACAGGACCGTATTTAATTTGAAATCATTAAAAAAGTAACATATTCTGATTAACAAATTTATTTTTAAAAATATAAAGCATTTATTAACTTTGGCGCAAACATATATAAAATTATAAAATCATTTTATTTAAAATACTTGAACTCTACCCTGAGATGAGAAGTTTTCATGTTGGTTAAATAAACTGTTTATCATACATATTAAATCCTCAACATACCGGGCAAATTAAACTATTTTCTCACCCAATTCTATTCATAATAATATGTCGGCCCAACGTAGGGCAAATTAAATTCCCATATAAAATAAACTATAATAAAATGGCGCCCAACGTGGGGCTAATATAGAAATTTAGTAAATAATAATAAAAAGCATTGAAATAAGTTTTTTTTACTGTATTAAAAGATTTTAAATAAATAAAATGGAAAGGAAAATGACATTAAGGGACGGAAAGCAGGTAGGAGTTGAAAGTAGGTCTGATGAAGAAAGAGAAGAAAGGAGCAATGGCAGAGGAGATTTTCAGGTACAATATTTGGAACAGGGGAGAGAACATTTGGAAGAAGATATTGCAGAACAAGGACAGGAAGAAGAAGATGCACCATTACCAGAAGGAGTTTTGATGGGAGATGCAACAGAAGAACAGGAAGATAGAAGACAGGAAGAGCGGGGAAGGACAAGTAGAAATGATCCATTAATGGAAATTATGCAACAATTAGTTGCAAATATGAATAGTATGAAGGATGATATTAAGGAAGATATGAAAAGAATGGATAAAAATATGAATAATATTAGGGGAGATATGAGTTATTTGAATGGAAAAATGGATCAAAATAAGGAAGAAATGAATATTAAAATGGACCAAAATAAGGAAGAAATGAATATTAAAATGGACCAAAATAAGGAAGAATTAAAACAAGAAATGAATATTAAGATGGACCAGAACAAAGAAGAAATAAAACAAACTAAGGAATTGATAATAAAATTGATGGATGAAAAATTGGGACAGTTTGAGAAGAAATTGGAGGAATCAAATACATACATGGAAAACAAAATAGAATCCACTAAACAAGAAATAAGAGGAGAAGTGATTGGACGTATAATGGAAATAGAAAATTTACAAATCAACAGAATTAAGGAAATAGAGGAGAAAGAAAAGGATTTCAAAGAAGAGATTCAAATGGATGTAAAGATACAAAATGAAAATATAAATGATGATACTATAGAACAAAAATTAAGTAATAAAATGGAAATTGACGAAACGAAAATACAAAGTGTGATGGAGTTTAAAAAAGTTGAGAAGGAAACAGAAGAAATACAATTTATTAAAATACAAAGACAAATAAATGAGGAGATGATAAATATCAATTTACAGAATCTAGGAAGTGAGGAAGTCATGAAAATTTATGAAAAAGAGATTTATTGGAAAATAACAGACCCAGATGTTAATATATTAAAACGAATAGTGACATATGGTAAAGAAAATAATAATAATAGGGGGATACATTTTAATTGGCAGTTAGAGAAAATAAATAAGATACTACAAGAGACTAAGGAAGAAATAGAAGAAACCATAAGACAGAATATAGAAACAATAATTTATGCAGAAAATTTCGAAATGAGATTAAAACTTGGCAGAAATATAAAGATAATTTATCCAAGAAATTTTAATAGGATAATTAAAAATGAAATGATAGGAAGTGAGAGTATTATGGGAAATGAAATAATAAAAAGAAGAAACAATAATATGAAGAAATTGGAAACGCAAATTTTGATGAATCTATTGAGAGAAATTGATGAGATAGGGGATAACAAAATAAAAAAAGACACAGTGGAAAATTTAAAGAAACTTAGGAAGCAAATACAAGAGAATCAAACAATAAGAGAAGAGGATAAGACGAAATTTAGGAAAAGAAAATAAAATTGAATAAAAGGCTGTATTATAGGACTGGAATCTAGAAAACGAATTAGGAATTGTAAAAGGTCAAGAAGGGATATAAAAACCACATGTAAATAAAAAGTTTATAACTAACAAATAATAATTTAAAAAAAAAACATATGTAAATATAATTTTGTACATAGATAGCAATTAGGATACGTGAAGATATAATGATGAAATACAGAAATAATTACATTGACAGATATAATAACAATGGAGATTATAAAAATAACAATAATTATAATAACAATTCAGGAAATAACAATAACTATAATAAGAACGATAGCAACCAAAACAACTATAACAGAAACTTTAAATATAATAACAACAAAAATAATAATTACAGAGAACAGTATTCAAAGGAGAGAAGATAGAGTGATGACATATGAACATCCAAGGGAATATATTAAATTTGGGGAAGAATTGGAATTGAAAGGAATAATGGGATTGATAAAAATTAAAGGAAAATTAAATGGGAAATTTGTTAAAATATTAATAGATACAGGTTCGGAAGCGTCCATAATAAAAACAAAACTAATTGAAGAAAATATTGAAAATTATGAAAATAAGCTAGTTAAAATACCGAAAACTACATTAATAGGAGCAAACGGAAAGAAATTGTGTGAAGTTAGCAGAACTATAATACAAAGTATTGAATTAAAGGATGGGAAAGAAGTTGAGATGCAATTATTGTTAGTAGATAATCTAGAATCAGACATAGTTATAGGAATAGATGAATTAACGAAATATAAAGCAAGAATTGATTTTGAAAAGATGGAGATTGAATTAAATGGTAATAGAATTGAATTTGAAGAAGAAAATATGGAAGAATTGGAATTTGAAGAGGATAATAAGAAGTTATGGAATATAGAAAGGATTGGAAATATGGAAGTATTGGCAATTGGAGAGGATAATAGGAAGTTATGGAATATAAAGAGGAGTGGAAATATGGAAGAATTGGAATTTGAAGAGGATAATAGGAAGTTATGGAATATGGAGAGGGATGAAATAATGGAAGAATTGGAATTAGTATGTGGAAATAAGAAATATGCTGAGAAAGTGAAGAATTTAATAATTAAGTATAAAGGATTAGTTAAAAAAGAGATGAGAATGGCAAATAACTATGTACATAAGATAGAAGTTAAGGGAATAGAAAATTTCAGAATAAGAACATATCCCATACCTTATAAATATAGGAAAGAAGTTGATTCAGAGATACAAAATATGCTGAAGGATGGTATTATAGAGAGATGTAACACAAGAAATATAAATTAATAAATTGTACCGATATAAGAGACTCTGAGAAATGTAGAAGTAATAAGTCGCATAACGAACATTAAAGAATTTTCAAAAATGGATTTATAACATAATTTTTTAAACTAACTCCTTTGGATGAAACTTGTAAATGAAACATGTACCTAAAAATAAATTAAAAATTTGTATATATTTAATTATAGTATTATAAATAAATTAAAACTAACTGAAGAGGATACTGCAACACAGGATTCCAAAATCATCTTTGTAACAGCAACCGGAAATAAAAAGAAATGTATTATTAGTAAAATAGAAAGACAATCCTAGAATATAGTACTTGAAGTAAAATTTGCGTTCATAAAATTTTTCTTAGAATAAAAAATTTGATAAACGCAAAATTTAGGGGATGTTATTGTGAAAAAATAATGCTACACCCTGTATATCAAATAATGAAGAATTAAGATTATGTACTGTAATCTAAAAGAATTTTTTTTAAGTCAAAAATTTTTTTTAAACATTTTAATGGAGACAATCTGTACGATCCACTATTCGATAGAGAAGACATACAGAAAGGACAGACTGTATAATGTAGGGATAATTGCGAATAGGTGTGATAAACAGTTTATATGAAATAAATTACCTAACGAAACTTTTATCAAAGAGATCAAGTATCAAAATTTGTTCATAATAAGAAACTAAATGCTTTATTCTGTGAAGTCAAGCTAATCTCGTAATATTTGTTGATTAAGACATTAAAATGAGATAGTGTAGATGTTTAGACATAACAGAGCAGGAAAATATAAAATAATGTGAATTTCAGAGAACATGACTTATAAAGAAAACGAATTTTCATTTTGCATACATATTTAAAGGTAACAGCTGTCATCTATTAAAACATTATGAATATTCATTTGACATACATACTTAGAGGTTAGGAAATGTCATTTTAACAATACTAAGAAATATTATTGAATGAAAATAATATAGGAAGTCTAAGTAATTAAAAACCTTAGAATATAATATCATGATATAATGGATGAACATTTCACTGGTTGAAATGAAGAATTTGAGTTATAAAATAAATAGTCAAATTTGATTGGTTAATAAACATTTAAAAAAGATCACATCGGCGACAACTGTGTTGCTAACGAAAAAAAAATCAGAATGTGAGAAAGTTGTTGATTATGGGGGCGATTGACTAGTAGGTTTTCTTTTTGGGAAGAGATTTTTGGAGCAGCAAAATTTTTTTTGGTAAAGTAAATCAATTGAAATCATTTGGAAGACAAAATTTGACTATAGAATTTAAAACAAATACATTATACTTACAAGAGATATATTAGTGTAAGTAGTTTAGTTTATATAAATAATAAAAAAAAGGAATTGTTGAATGTTGTAAAACACTAATCATGAATTTTATTTTATAAAATGGTGTCTTGTGTCTGGTGGAAGTAAAATAGCCAAATTAGTTTTCGAAGAACATTGAATAGTGGAATTTGTGTGAGCTGTTTGGACTTTGAAAGAAATACAGCATCGATTCCTGTTTTGGTAGAAGCAGAATGCCAACAGGGAGGTTTTCCAGGAGGAGAATCTGGAACAAACAGAAATCGTGAAGTAAATAAGGTAGTACAAGTTAGTTTATTAATGTATTAAGAGGTCAAGCGTACTTACTAATTTGTAAAAAAAAACTGAAATTTTGTGATGCATAGACGCTGTTAAGAGTGTATTTCGCCGTTTTCTGAAAGTCATATGTTTATGAAGTTATATAACTGTATTTTACTATTATAATAATATCTCACCAGAGTGCGTGTGATTTGTATGAAAGAGTCATCCTTTTAGATAGTTGAATTTCTTAACAAAAAAAAAACACTTGTAAAAGTGTAGTGTATTTATTTTCAATGAATTAAATATTGTTTTTCCTTTTGAAGAACGTTTTTTTAAATTACTTGAGTTATTCATTTCATCTGGTGACTTGTGCACCATCTACTTACCACAGGAAGAAGCTCTGAATGAAATCGATTGAACTATGCAGATATTTTTTAAGTAGGACAGGACCGTATTTAATTTGAAATCATTAAAAAAGTAACATATTCTGATTAACAAATTTATTTTTAAAAATATAAAGCATTTATTAACTTTGGCGCAAACATATATAAAATTATAAAATCATTTTATTTAAAATACTTGAACTCTACCCTGAGATGAGAAGTTTTCATGTTGGTTAAATAAACTGTTTATCATACATATTAAATCCTCAACATACCGGGCAAATTAAATTCCCATATAAAATAAACTATAATAATATATATAGATATATATATATATATATATATATATATATATAGATATATATATATATATATATATATATCTATATATATATATATATATATATATATATATATATAAAAGATAAAAGACATAGAATGTTGACAAAAATTGTTTCTAAAAGAGTTAGTGCCATAATGGAGCAGGTAAAAATTGCAAATAATAACATTGGAGGTAATTATCAATAACATGTTTTTTGAAGTAAGGTTATGTTCATATTTCTAATAAAATTAGAAGAAAATAAATTGGATATTCGATTGAATGAAACTAGAATACTTTATAAGGTTGTTTATCGACTTGATACGGAAATCTAAAGTCTCTAATGCTGTCTGCTGTTATGATATGCGGAAAAAATGTAGTTTTGATGGAGATACGATCTTTTACCCCGCTCAAATGAACGTATTATTTTTAACTGAATTCATTGTCACTATTACACAGTTGTTATAGCATGTTTCGAGTGATTTTTATTTGGGTTTATTTATAGGTCCAGTCTGCCAAAAGGGACATCAACTTCCAAGAAAACCAGTTAGTGACGCGATCTTTCATGATTATGGTAAAACATTATTTTTTTAAGTTTAAAAAAATATAACTTGAATTTTCCTCAGATCAGCCGTCCACTTCAAGACAAAGTCCCAAAAAGTCAGTTTTAGAAGACGCGGTGTCAGAAAATATTGAACCATCCACTTCAAGGGGATCTCTTCTAGAATATACTGAAGATAGTGATGATAGTTACAAGGACCCTAACTACTGTCCAAGTAGCGACAGTGGTGATGATGATCAAGAAAACGTTCATGACGAAACTGACAATGTACTAATTGCTGCACATGAGACAGAACAAGAGGAAGTATGGGATAAGGAAAGTAAGGCAGTACAGGATATACAAAAAGAAGTAGAACAGAAAAAAAAGTCAAGAAAACGTACGAAGCACATCGAAACCTGGCGGAGTACAAAAAGAAATAAAGCAACTTAGATAGGAGAGGAGCATATGACAAAAAAGGGGAAAAATATTGCTGCGAAGGCAGTTAAGTCAGGCTGTGCACCTTGTAGAAGAAATTGTACTGAAAAGATTCCCGATACAATAAGAAAACAGATTTCCAAAGAATACTGAAGTGAGGAAAAGACTTGGGATGTTAAAAGGCAATTTGTTTGTTCGCACGTTGAGTCAAAACCCACTGAACGTCGCAGACCCAAAGACAATAGTAAAAATAGAAAACAACAAACAATTAACTACTTTTTCCATATACCTTTTGAAGGTTCAACTAAAAAAGTTGATAAATGTAAAACGTATTTTCTGAACACTTTAGGAATTTCCGAAACAGTACGAAATGCTTTAAAAAAACAGACGGCTGGTGGCTTCGTTTCCAGAGATATGAGAGGACGTCATGTGCCACCCAACAAGCTACCTGAGGAAGTTCTCAATGGAGTTAGAGCACATATCAAATCTTTTCCATGTTACGAAAGTCACTACTCTCGAGAAAAAAGTAAAAGACATTATTTAGGGCCAGAATTAAGCAGAGAAAAAATGTACAGGTTGTATCTAGCCAAATGTGAAGAAGACCGCATTCCTAAGCAACAAACAGCCAAGCTTTGAATATATAAAAAATGTTTTAATACAGAATTCAACTTGCCATTCAAAAAACCGTCAGCTGATACATGCGACTTATGCGACAGTTTTACTTTAAAACTTAAAGAGTCACAAAATAATGAAAAAACACTTATCCATCAGGAATATGAAAATCATTTGAAGGAAGCAGATAGGCGTTATAAAATCAAGAGAAATGATAAAGAACAGAGTAAGGATTCAAAAGACATAACAAAAGTGATAATTCTAGATCTGCAAAAATGTCTTCCGACCCCATACCTTTCAAATAATCAAAGCTTTTATTATCTGAAGCTATGGACTTTAAATCTGACCATTTATGATTCAACAAACAATTCGTCATATTGCTTACTATGGGATGAATCTGAAGCTGGGAGAGGAGGCAATGAAATCGCATCTGCCTTGATCAAATGTACTGAAAGCATTATTGCTGATTCTTCCATAGAGCATGTTACGGGTTCAAACTGATTGAAGTTAGTTAAAACTAAATTAAAAATTTCAATTTCAATAACTTAGTCATCACATTGTTTGTTTACTAAATAATATAAGAAATTCTTCCTTTATTGTTCCCTCACTTTAAACGGTGTAAACATAAAGGGCTATCCCTACCAAAGAGTCAAGCTGGCTAGTTGATGACCAGTAAGTAATTAAGGTTGATACTTTGACTTATCTATCTAATTGATCTACTGTCAATATGCTTTTATTTTCCCTCCCACTTTTTTTTGTCTTTTTATGGCTGAATTTTACCTGTATGAGGTAAACCGAACTTTTACGGATTTTTGACGCCAAAAAGGAAAAAAGGAAACATTTTCTGAGACTATTTATTATATTTTCACGCAAGGGGATATTTTATCAATTAGTCTACCTAAAAGCCACTCCACCTTCGGTAAGTCTACCTAACCTAACCTAACCACGTTTCAACTAACCACCATATTCTTTTAACTCTTTTAGGCTTTTTTTTTCTACTTCGGATCATTAGTTACTGATATTAGTACAGTTGCTGTAACCATCTGCATGGTTCACCACAGACAGACGTCCTGCTAACCACTTTTAATATAGCAAGACTACAGACCGCAAGTAAGAGTATAGTTCATTATTTTTTGTATCGCATCATTTGCATAGCGACTAGCGGGAAACTGAATTCCACTCCACCATAGTAGAGGACTCCACAGAACTAATATTTTAAATAGGTTCATAAAATAACATCTACTACCTACTTACCTTGTGAACTTATTAGTACTAATAGGGGAATTGCGTATAGTGTTAAACGTAAACTCTCTCAACTTTCCTTATACATCTTGTTTCATCCACAATCTTATCGCAAAATTAAAAGTTAAGAACTGTTATACAGTACCTTTCATAGTAACTAAACGTGAATAATATTGGTTTACCCACCCCTTTCTCCACTGTAACTAGCTGGTTAACAAACTGGTTTTATATATGAGTATAATCTACAAACATTTATTTGTTACCTATTGAACATGTAGGTAACAAGCACTTAATTATTTGGTCAGATAACTGCCCCAGCCAGAATCGTAACATTATTGTGATGCTAAGTTATCTATGGCTATTGAAAATCTGTCCAAATCTGAAAACTGTCGACCACAAATTTTTATTGAGAGGTCATACTCACATGGAAGCTGATCATGTACACGCGTTGATTGACAGGACTTTGAAGAAACAACCGACTATGGAAATATGCACTCCTTGGGACTGGCAACAATTAATAAGGTCAACTGGTGCAACTGTCATGAAACTAGATATTCCCGATTTCAAACATGTTGACCACTTGTATATGCAACCTAACGCTCCTTTTATCAACAGGAAGAAAAATACGAAAAAAGAAGATTTTCTAATATCAAACGTTGTTCATTTTCGAGTTGAAGCTGCTCATCCTAACATTATATTTTACAAGCTGAACTTTGATGACGAGTTCAAAACTTTAAATGTTACCAGATCTGTTCGAAACCCAGCGCCATTTTTCGATGAATGAACTAGTCTGCGCTGTAACTTAAAGGGAATAAAACAGAAGAAGCGGGAATATTTGATGAAAAGTTTAGAATGGGTTCCTCTGCAATTTCACAATTTTTACAAAAATATTTCAATTTGTAAAGCAAAAGGTCCAGATAGTTCCGATGAAGAAGGCAGCGAATAAATTTTGCTTTGTACAATTCATAATCTTTTTGTGTTCATTATTCATGCTAGGGATGAGCAATAAATCTGTTTTTGCAATATAAGATCTACATTTTAATGATTACCTGTTTTTTCAAATAGAGCTAAAAAGTCGTAAGTCCAAAATCAAGAAACAGGTAAGTATGGCTGAAATAATGGTATTGTGTACTAAAAGTGCTTGAAAAGTTAAGTAGCATACCATAATGACAGCTTTGTAAAGTGTTTAAAAATTAGTCAAATTTGAAAGTGAGTTAGCATTACAAGTTGTTTTCTTCTTTATTGAAAATTTGTATTTATGGACATACCATTGTTTACCTCTCTGCTACTGATGTATATAAATTTATTTTTACTATTCGTTACTGTTGTGACTTGAGAGTTTCCGTCTATTTTATAAGAAAGTGTTAAGTTTATGTTGGAGATATGGTTACTGGAGAACCACCCAAAAAATGGTAACGCGCTATAAGCAATAATTCATGAGTGGTGTGGAAACTTGCTTGTAAATACAACGCTTCCCACGTCCAAAAATAATTCTGGAAAATGTAACAATGCTACTTTTAGACCTGCAAAAAATAACGTCCACGCCACTGTGCAAGTCCTATATCGGTACAGGTGGAGGTAATTGCATTTTATATATTTTATGGTTCGAGTGTAATTTGCAAAGACTTTTTAAGGAACACGGAATTATTCATTAATTTATGGCTTATTACCGTTAGAATATCCATTCCTCAATATACTCCAAGGGTCATACTGTAAGTAATCACGTCCGAAAATCTGTTACTAACTCCCGGTTATTATGACGTCCATTAAAATGGAAACTGTCATCAAATCTGTCGTGTTTATTAAATAATCTAATTCGTTTGGTAAACAATTATTGGAAGTGTTTCAAAACGAGTTGTTCTGATTTTTTATAACAGGTTATGCGTCTGTAAAATACCGATTCTCTGATTTATTCGGTTCAATTTGTTTCGTTCTGATAATAACACAAACATGACCTGTTTTCTGTATCTATTCATCTCATTTCTGATTTTCCTCACCCACATTTTCGTTCGCCGACGACAGTGATGGATCTTAATAATCAGGAGTTACGACACCAGATATCGAATTTTCTGCAGAGTAATGCAACAATCTTCACGATATTATTTGATTTTGGATTGCATTTTTATGGTTATACCAGTGAGACTCAACTCAATTTTTTCATAAAGCAATTTATGACAGTATACGTTGTGTCGAAAACTATGAAAAAGCGTGAAAAGTTGCAATAGAAAATTAAAGTAATATAGCAAAACCGAACGTCCATGAAATTGAGATATGGGAATTTTTTATGAACGATAAGTACAGTAATTTCTTAACTTAAGATTTTATAGAGCAGAACACAGTATTTATAATGCCAGACCAATTTGAAGGGTCTAACTCATCTCTAGACCCAGTATAGGGATCGTGCCTGAACTATTGAGACAGCACTTCTGTTGAAAGTAGATCGCCCTGGTGTTATTTAAGGAAAACATAGTGGTATAAGCAGTGTAACGAATAACTTAAAAAATGCAAAAAACAGTGGGCGAAAGGATACGTTTTTGAGAAATGTAATACCGAAACTACAAACATTTTATTCTACTCAACCAAAGTTATTTTCTATGGACTCAACAGACCTATATTAATTTTTTAACTGCAATATTCATGGTTATTACAATTGTTAAATGAAACTAATCTTCCTTACTTTTCTTTGTTTAGCATTATAATTGATAGTTTTACATTGACAAGAATTATGCTGATACTTTTATCAACATTAAATCTTTTCATTAATAATATAATAAATAGTTAACTACGAGTAAACCATTTACAAAAATGCGATAAAAATAATTTTATCAAATGTTAAATAATTTAAATATAAAAATAAGTATTTTTGTTACATTGCAATTGAATTTATTATATATTGAAAAAAAATATACAAAAAGCATTAATTTGTGTTATTGATAATATACAATTCATCGAAATATTATTTTCGATGCAGAAATAACAAATATGTTTAAAACATTTCAGATGTTTGCTAACTTTTTCATGATTTTTTTTTCTTGTTGATTTGTATAGCTTATAGATCATGGTTTTATTAGTGGTTTTGCAATGTTTATCATGCTACATATTGAACCACAAATACAATTTCATCAATCTGAGGAAGTAGAGTTACTGGAACTTTTGAAAAAATATTTGAATCTGATTCTTTGATTCACTCCTTCAAGGTGTTTTCTCACCGAAGCTGTGTTATATGTTTCTTCTACATCTTCTTGTTTAAATACAGCAAGATACTTTCGATGAAGGCTCAACAACACATATTATAGTTTAAAAATATAAGTAAAAACACTGATAATGCAAAACTGATATTGTTTACCATTAAATTGTTCGTGTTTTTTCGCGGCAGTGATATGAAGTCAGATAAACGTTCAATATATCTTCCTGGTTCATTATATTCATTTCCAGTTCATTTAGTATTAAGAGTTTATTTGTGAATCTTGTTTATTATTATTACACGGAAATTAGCCACATTTTTGCAGTATGGAAGAAAAAATTTATAATAAGCTGAAATTTTTAGGGTAGTTAGCTTATGTGTGTAGGAATACATATCCAAAAAGTTCCCACCCCAAACGGGTAAGCTTCATCCCCCTTTCACCCCCTTTAGGGACACCGCACTGGTTTTTTTGCAATATATTTTAAACGCTACATGTTACGGAAAAAAACATATGTACACAAAAGTGTTGATCACAAAATTTTCTATGGAAAATGTCATATGACATTTTTCGGTATTACTTTTCCGCCCAACCTATCTAATATGCGAGAAAAGTATTGGTTTACTCACAAAAAAGTTGAAATTTTGAAAAAAAATTTTGAGTTCTTTTTACGGTTTTCATCAAGAACAACACGATAAAATCGTTTTTAGAAAAAAATCCTGTGTGTATGTCGTCGTCCACTTTTCGTTTACATGTCTTGTTAGCACGATACATCCTCCGGAGTACAACGAATCACCAATTTTATGATTGAATATTGTTCAGGACATCTCACAGATGAACCCCATTGATTTTCAGCACACAATAGCCAGTACAACCGATGCTATGGTACTTGAAGTACGACATTTTTGTCATTTTTTGAGAAATTTCAGTTTGTTAGCACGATACAGCCTCCGGAGTGCAAAAAGTCACCAATTTTATGATTGAAAATTATTCAGAACATCTCACAGATGAATCCGATTTATTTTCAGCGCACCAAAGCCAGTACCACAGGTGCTAGAGTACATTAAGTACGACATTTTTGTCATTTTTGGAGAAATTTCAGTTTGTTAGCACGATACAGCCTCCGGAGTATAAACAAGTGACCGATTTTATGATTGAATATTATTCAAAGCGTCTCAAAGTTGAACCCTATAGAGATTCAGCTCACTAAAGCCGTACAACGAGTGCTATGGTACTTGAGGTACCAAATTTTTGTCATTGCTGGAGAATTTTCAGTTTGTTAGCACGATACAGCCTCCAGCGTATATACAAGTGACCCATTTTATGATTGAATATTGTTCAGGGCGTCTTATAGATGAGCCGCATCGATTTTTAGCTCATCAGAGCTAATACAACGGGTGCTATGGTACCTGAAGTGCCACATTTTTGTCCTTTTTGGAAAAATTTCGGGTTTAGTACGATACAGCCTTCGGAGTGTATACAAATTGCCAATTTTATAATTGGATATGTTTCAAGGTGGCTCACAGATGTACCCTATTGATTTTCAGCTGACTCTAGCGAGTACAGCGGATCCTATAAATCCAGAGCCACAATAGACTCTCGCGAGTCGCAGTGGAGGGCCTCATTGAGCCACTCATTATAAACCTAACCTATAAATCCAGATATACTGCATTTTTGGTTACTTTTGGAGAAATTTCGGTTTGTTAACACGATACGTTCCCCGTAGTGTACAAGTGACAATTTGATGATATAATATTAATCAGAGCATCTCACACATTCGGAAAAGTTAGTTTTATTCTTTAAAACCGTTTATTTTTATTATTTTTTTTTCTATTAAAACGTAAACTGTAGGGCTCAACAAAAATTAGAATGGATAAACTCATAAATAAAGGAGGCACGTTTGGTACATTTAAGTTAAAGCGTAACAGCTTGGTAAAGCCACTAGCATTTATAAACTCCTCATCGAAAACCAAGGATGCAAATATGATACAAGTCGATTCATCTCAATTATTCCAAAGAATAGTCTGCACTGTGCGCACACCCTCTGAATTAGAACAATGTGTCACATTTGAACTTGCGGCAGTGCCTTTATCTATATTTGATGAAAGAGGACTGATGAGAAAAATGAAAAAGTTATCATTGTATCAACTTTTCAAATTCGTACCGGAACGTTCATTTGATAAGGCCAATTGTGTGTATGTACTTGATGGCGGAAATCTGATTCATCGTGTTTTATGGCCGTCTATGTTCGTCTATAATTTGAAAAACTTTATCTTCCAAATTGGAGTTAATAAATAATAATATTTTCTCATTCAGTTACTGTTGTTCTATATCATTTACAAGATGAATTGTTCTGAACAGGTGTTCTATTCAGATCTTCAAGGAAATGTATAATAATTTGCTGAAATGAACCCATCCTTAAATATATGGTTAACGTTGTGGGTTTCAAATTCTTCAACTACCCGTAATCTACTTGAAGATATTAAATTGTACAATTCCTTCAACGCACAAATAAATCTCTGGTGTATTCACTCCCGCCTTCTCAATAACAGTGTAACTTTCCTCTAATTATAACCATTTTGATTAAATTGCCGAACTTTCAAAATTTCTTATGGAAACTCTTGTTAATAAAGTAGCATGGTTTGTGTAGAAAAGTACGTAAATTATTCCAGGGATTTAATTCTGTACCAATTGGGAGAAAATAAAAGGGAGAATTGCTATCCGTCTAGCCGTCATCACGGAGGATGTCGAATTTTGCAGTTTCCTCGGTCGATTCATACTAAATAAGAATAGAATTTTCTCAACGTTGATATATTTTATTCGTGAAGTAGTTTCAAAGTTTCATTTCATCTTGAATATTTGGTCGTGGGGGAATGTGAATAGGTTATAGTCTATTGTTGGGCTATTTATATGTGACGTTCCAGACTTGACTCGAATATTCTAGATACTTTTCTATTCCTCCAGGTCAAACATGGACATCACGTGTAGAAATTTCTAGTAAATGTCAATTGACAGGTTCGCTCGGAAACGTAAACAAATAGCAGAGCTCGACACTATTCAACATCTCAACATTCGATAATGTTGGATATACAGGTAAGTGAATAGGCTAGGCGGGTTCTGGCTCATTCCTTATGTAAAATAACATGGGAAATCGCCAACGTGGTCATTTTTGACGCAATTTAGATCTGCGCATGCGTTAATCATGAGGCGGCCGTTAGCAATCTTGTTCCGCGTGCGCATCCACCTTGTGCTGACGTTCGATAATTATGTAGTCATAAAGATGCCATAAGGGCGCTAACATCTCTGTTATTAATGGTCGGATTGAAGTCGAATAAACACCATTGTGATAGGTAGAGCATATACAGGATGTAGTCATGAAGATGCCAGCGGGTTCTAGATCATTCCTTATGTACAATAACATTGGGAAATCGCCAAGATCCATCGTGTTAATTTTTGACGCAATTTCGGTCTGCGCATGTGTCGAGGCGACCATCATGTACGCATCCATCATGCTAATGACATCAACCAGCTTGTATGAGTCATTTGTTAAGCGTCGAGTAAGTCATGAGAATGAAAGAAAGCTTTATTTGTGGGTAGGGAGGTGGTGAAGGTAAAATAAGAACATCTGAACAATCTTTTTCATTGCATATAAAATGGTTAAAAATTCGATATACAGCTAGATATTTCGATATCTAATAATATTAATAATTAACTAGTCTAGCAGCTCACCCAATAAATTATATCTCTAGTCTAAATGTATGAATAATTAAAATAGATAAAAAACATGTAAAATATGAAAATGTGTATTCGAAAGGCTGGATCAACATCCATAGCACAATCAATCGAGTAGTGCCCCCAGGGAAAGGTTTCATCGGAACCATGAACAATTTAGCGTTTATCATCCTCCGGACTGAGTGCTACTTTATTTTGGATAATTGAATGGACCAGATGTTTCTCGGCACGAATAAGATTTTGGGAAAATGTTTTCTGTGTGAAGGTATCAAGGCATTCTTCATAATCTTCAAATGTGATTACGGTCTTCACAACTGACGACTTTACCCCTTTAGCTTTTTTAGTTACTCCGACGTTTCGAATAAGACAGTCTATTTCTTATTTGTCATAACCATCATCCACACGACGTTCTCGTTTTTCCGCTAGACCATCTTCAGAGGTAAATAACCGCTTTGTATACAATTTAGACGATAATCCAACATAATCAGTCATTATAATACTATTGTTCTCATCCTTCATCATCCCAAGAACCTTCTTATTAACTCGAGGAACTCCATAGACGTTATCATCGGGATAGTCACTAGTATCAAAATACTTATGACAATCTAGCTTCATCATCTCATACGGGTCCTACTCCCTTATTTCAACTATCACAGAGTCAGTATCCGTGTAACAGGCAGTGTAATTTTCTCCAAATCTCCAAGCCAAGTAACCATACTGAAAATCATAAATGGTAGTCTTAGCCAGATCTAAAATTACCATCCCTACATATATAGGCTTATTTAACCATATTTGTACCTTCTTCAATTCGATGGCGATAAGGTTTTCATTAACAATAATACCATTTTTGAACTCTGGCTTAGCTATATATGATTCAGCACCATATCGACCACTCCACTGAAAAATTAGCTTAACATCAACGCGCTTGCGCTCGTTCCCCATAGTTTTACTTGCAACAATTAGAAACAGTGATTAGTATAGAAATATTTGTATAAAACTAGCAATACGGTATTGTTCATCAGTTTAAATAGGTTCTTCTCATACTCATTCTTCGCAACCTTACGTAATTCGGTGTTTAAGTCAATGTAGGGCTTAAACCAAGAACTCTCCTTGAATTTCAATACTCGATGTATTTTTGTTGATACAAGGCCATTCTGTAACGCCTGCTTCAATGCTCGGTAATGTATAACATATTTTGTTTTATTAGTCACGGTACCTATCAACTTAGTCTCCTCATTTGATCTTGTAGCAGGCATCATGGTCTTAGGATTGAGGTGTTCGGGGCAGAAAGGTATGTCCTTATGCAAATCATGTAAATGATGATGATACTCCAAATCAACCTCGAGCATGTATCCCTCAGAAGCATCATCAGCAATTGCGCTAACATCAATATTTGTATCGCACCACTCGAATCCCCCATATGGCAACGCTTGGCTCATCGCCCATCCATACTGATTGTTTATATCGAAGTACATTAAATATTTCGTTGATTTAAACGGATTGTAAGTGGGCATATACTTGTTGTTGGCTCGAACACGACGTTTTCCACATACTTGACCAAGCCCACCGCGTATACCACGCTCAACAAACAAAAACATGTCTACATCAGTGAGAAGCTCCAATTCTTGTCCAGTATGTTTCAGCATAGCATCAAACGTAAATCCCGGTAATGTATAATAATGTGCAGGATCAATATTATACGTAGCAGTACAACTGGAACGAAGCTGCTCAAAAACGTCAGCAAGAAGAAGGATATCGGTCTTCATATACATCTTTTGTATGTATGTATGTATCTTTTGTTTTTTTATGCACAATATAAGTCCGTATTTGACTGCCTTACTAATAAAAAAGCTTGTATACCTATGTTATTCCAAATTTATATAAGGGATAGTTATACAAAGTATAAGGAAAGTATAACTCTTCAACAAATATACTCGGAATAACATCGGTAGAACTATTCTACTTTTATTCCAAAATAATAGCTTGGCAACGTCGAAGCCGTTCACAGAAGTACATAAAACACCGAAATTTAAATGAAAACTGTCGAATTCGTGATGTTCTGTGATATTTGCAAATTCATTTTCGTACAAGAAAAGAAGAACGCATACTTCATAGATAACCTGAATAATTATTTTTTATTTACATTTGTGTTAGCACGTGGAGTAGTTAGTGAATTATATTAAAAATTATAAAGATCAATATTATCTGTGATAAATATGACTTCAAATAAAAGGGAACGGTGTATCAATTGGGAAAATGAAGAAAAAGTAAGCATTTATTTTTGCTGATTAATTGTGAAGTTAATATGACTGTTTTTTGTATTCCAGCGCCTTTTGAGGGACATTCTCCAAGAATATCTCCATATTATTGAGAATATAAGTTGGTGGTAGCCCTGAAAAAATTAAACGTATGATTGAAGATTTTATAGTTTAAACTGAAGAAATAACTCAAGAATAAACAAAAATCTCTTTTTTCTACCTTGCATATGTGTTCTAATATACCAATTTTTTCGATTCTACAGTTTTTCAATATTCCAATTTCTCAATTCATCAAGTACTTCATCAGCTTCAAGTTATAAATTTATAAATTTTATCTTTGAAGCGAATGAGTGAATGAATAATGACTTTTGTCATGATGGCTTATTTCGAATTCTCACATTCGCCTTCTAATCCGTTTGAGTGGGCGAAAATCTGACAGTATAAACTGTTTACTAACAATAACCTTCAAAACAACCCTAATAGATTCAAAACTTTTGTGCCAGTACAAACTTGTTTTAAAAGTGGCCAACGAAAGCGATATTGATATATTAAATTGCGAAGTTGAACTTCAATATAATAAATTTAATGGGAAACTTTGAACGTTTATCTGAATAGTTTCGTTTAATGGAAACTGTGGCTTTCTCCTTGGAAAGTCGTTTCAATGGGGACAAAAACAATTTTATACAAAATACGGTACACTGTTTTCATTATTGCGGCTACGTGTCTTGGTATATAGAATTTATATCTGCAAAATTAATCACAAACAAAATGTTGACAATAAATTTTCCTGACGTGACAAAAAATAAATGGAAGATGACACCTATGTTGAATAATGAAGTAACAAATTGAAATTCTAGCTGAAACAATGGAAAAATTACGTCAAGTGAAGAAAAGTGTGTCACGATTGTACGTAGAAGAACGGCATTTGAATTGTCTAAACGTCGAAATTGAATCTATGCTCATTATTTCCTAATCAGTATTTCTTTTGCTGAAGTATGGAGCAAGATAAGATGAGGGAAGAAACAAGAACTTACTTAATGAATATTTGCCATCTTATTTCTGACAGTCATAAGAAGGGCCGGATCAGATTGATAGTTTGTATATAGATTTTGCCTAGGTGTTTGTACATGTGTCATAGTGAAAGCAAGACGACTACAATGCTTAATACGATATAGACGTGTTTCACGTGGTGCTGATAATAAATCGATTTAAATCGTGTAAAAGTGCTTTATATTCTTCGAAACTGTTATTACTGTAAGAAGTAAGTACATACTAAGTACTTTTAATCTATTTCACGCAAAATTGTTAATCAGTATCCTGTAAAGTGAAATTATTTTTTCACTATGTCCCGAAACCGTGGAAACAAAACAGAAAACAAGGTGACGATGAACTGCACTCAACTGTGAAAACATTAGTGGCAAAGCTTTGTATATCTGATGATTTTATAATCAACTCTCAAAAACTATAGCAGATAGTATTATGAAGCAGATGGACAAAAAAATTGAAGACCTGAAAGCAAAAACTAAAGAGTTGGAGAATGAACTAAGAAGTCAGAGAGTTACTGTAGATTATCTTCTAAAGCGGAAGAACATACAGGACCGTTTGGATAAGCGTAAAAATATTAGGTTTTATGGAGTAGATGAGAATGTTGGGGAAAAGTATATGGAAACAGTGCTGGATATCTGTAATACTAAAATGAACCTAGAAATAGATGAAAAGTGCATAGATTTTTGTTATAGAATTGGAAAGCTTCAAAGACACAAAATAAGACCAATTTTAGTTATTTTTACGTGTATGTTCTATAAAAAATATGGTTTATAATAATAAGAAGCCACTTAAAACCTCAAATACTATAATACCAGAAGATTTAACATCTGAATAAATGAAGCTTCTAAAATCAGGCCGCGAAAAAGTTGGCAATAATCGAACAATATGGACAAAAGTTGGAAACATATTTTTAAAAATGGCCCATGGAAATGAAACAATGATCATTAAAAATATTGAGCAGCTTGAATCTCTGCTGGTAACCGACGCTGATTAAATCAAAAGTATCATTTCTCCTATTCCAATCTTATTTTTGTCACTATTATAGTATAATAATTATTAGGTTCTTCGTCTTTCTTTAATTATATTCTGCAATATACATTCTATTATTATTTTTAATATTTTTTTTCACTTTGTGGTATTTTCAATGAAATTAACTCTATTCAATTTTTTCAACAAATTTTGCGTTTATCATTTTTTAAATTTTATAAGATTATCTGTAGCACCACGTGCAATTTGATGTACCTGGTGTTAAACTTTTTGGTAACAACAATTTATTACTTATTGGTTTTATTATCATAATTTTTATTTGGTTTTGAATAGTTGGTGTTTGGATGGGTTAGGTATTATGAACCCCTTAAATAATGCATGTTTGAATGCGAGGTCATTAGTTCCTTCATTACATAAGGTTAAAATACTCGTAGTTATCACAGAAAGCTGGTTAAAAAATCCAATTAACAGGGATAAGATACATATAGAGGGTTTTGATATATATATATATATATATATATATATATATATATATATATATATATATATATATATATATATATTGGAATATAATTATTTTAATCGCAAATCATGGGCGCCAGAATTCAAATAAAGATATAAGTTTGATAAAAAATGTAAATCTATTTTATATTATTATTACCTTATCTCAGGGATGAATTCGGTACTTAGCGCTCGCCAGTAACAGGAAACTTTAGGTTTGAGATATCAGAAAAAACACATGAGAACATAGACATACGATTTCATAAATGGTGAAATGGAGAAAAAATGGTTCTTTGTTAATTACAATATTAAACAATACATGTGTTATAATTTAAATAGAAATACTTGCAAAAACCTTCTCATAAAATAATTCATTCCAGTTATTTACAAATTTTATTTAAAACTCTCATCGAGTAAATTGCGCTCAAAATCTATCTACTATTTGCGTAGAATGGCCATTCGCTGCTCTTCAACCTCAACTGTGATAATTCTAAATATAGTCGTCGCGTTGTGTATATATTCTGTGGAAGTTATTTAGTTTATGAAGATAAAGAGAGGTGTGGCGTATTATAAATTTATTATTGCTAATGAAAATTAATTTGGTGAGTAATTATTTGAACAAATAGATAGTGTTTTATGTCCGTGATATTAGTGGAGATTGAATTATTAAATCTAATATTTATTTAAGAAATTAATATCAATGATAACGGCTAACCTAACATCTGAAATATACGTGTTATTGTTTTTATAGGAAAATTTTCATCTACACAAGAGAAATAAAGTTCATATTTGGTATCTTCTTGACTCTGGAGATGATGCATGTGAAAAGATCGTGGCTACGATCGAATAAAACCGGAACTCAGGATGAAAAAATGATGAATTGTGAATTGTTTCACCAGTAAAATACCACAATTAATGGTATATGTATCGACGATCATCAAAACTATACTAATAAGGTAAGTTATTAATTTGTTATTTTTATTTCAATACTTTGTTTAACTTATTATATGATTTTGTTTGAATTATCTTTACTTTTTAATTAATTTGGAGAAGGAAAAATTTAACATGTCTCTCCATTTATCAGACCACGACGCTTCTCTCCCAAGCTTGAAATCAACAACTTGCAATTGTTTTAATTATTGTTTCATTGTTCATTGTGGCTATGTAAATATAATTGTTTTTCTCGAATCGAAACATCCATTCCTGTGTTATTGTAGATAAATTCACTGCGTTTATTTACACTCTGTAATCACTCCGAATCACTCTACCCGAACTATCGAAAGAACGTCGATTTTCGCGTTAATATTTCGATTTAACATTTTGATATAATATGATTGAAAAAATTTATGCTATATACAGGGTTTTTTGAAAGTGTTTATAAATTACAAAGATATAGTAGTTGAATTTTGTCTCAAAACTCATATTATTCTATATACAGGGTTTCTTATAATTATATACAAAAATATGATTAACGAAATTTACTCGTTATTATTTTTATTCTTTGAAATATAATTACTAGAAATCTTGTAAATCATTTTATTAAATGGACATTATGCGTAGGTATTTCTTAACGTGTTTAAGCTATGTCTATTTAAATCAGCATGTCGTCATGAATTATCTTTTCATTGAATATTCACTAAAGATTGACATTATTCAAATGATGCTAATTAGTTCAATTTACCTTATAGCTATGTCTCACTTTAATATATTATAATATATTCTAGCCTATATGATGAATATATTATAATTATTCAATTTCAATGTGAACCTTCCTGTAAAGATAAATTTCAATTCACTTCACGTTGATGTATATTGTCGCAGCGACAATTCTTGTACATACAACTTAAAACTTTATGTAAGAAATTTCTACTTTGACAGTAGTTGTCAAAAATATGCCCGGCTCTAATAAATATTAATTTAGTATTTCTAAAAATGAATATATATGTATAATCGACCTATTACTCTTCTCTTAGGGTGGGATCAAACTGTTAAAAAAATTAATTATTCAAAATTTGTTCAAATTTCTACGTATCTCCAAATTATCTGTTTCACTATTGGTCAGAACCTATAGTAACTGTATGTTTAATATAATAAAAGGCACTTTAAATCTCTGATGACGTTTCCAATATTTCTGTCACTGAAAATTACCAACTGTCACTGATTTGATCGACAGTTTTATTTAATGAAAAATGTTTAATTTTCTGAAATAACGTTATAAAAAGACTATAGTGAGTAGGAATGCAAAATTCTATATTATACTACTAGATTAAAATACAAATTAACAAATTAATATTTCCCAAACTTATTATAAACGAAACAACAGTCGTAATTTCTATGAAACTTAAAATTACTACAACCTATATGCTATAAATTAACCTAATGAAAAACGTTTAATAAAAGTTCCAATTGTCGATCTAAATATTGTTATGGATAAATGTCAAAAAACAAGCTTCACTCAAATTTTTCTAGTTCAAAACTTTTCTTCTCTTATGTGAATTTCTTTATATGATTTATTAATTTTGTTTGCAATCAAAAATCTAATAGATGCATCTATGTCAAATTTAATTCAAAAATAGGCCTTATTATTTCTCGAGAAATTATTGTAGAGAAACTGGATCGGACTCACCAACTAATAACTGGACAACTCGTACAATTCTAATTGATCTTAGAATTCAGGAAACTTTCTAAATTTTATTTAGAAATCTGGAACACATTCACTACACATGATGCAATTCTTATTCGAATTATGCACGCACTGGCTTTATAATGAAATGGCTTTTGAATCTGGTTGTATAAATATACAACTTCTACTATCTACCAAAAATTGACAAAACTCTAATTACGATGTTGCCTCTTCGGGATTTCAAACACAACTAACTAAACTTTCTTCAAATAAATAAATCTCCTCTCCTGTGGTTACGAAAAATTGCTTTTTAAAAAAAATACTAATTTATGTTTCCCTATAACAAAGAGAGATTTGAATTCTTTTATTATCACTGTAATTCTGATAGCAGAGACATCTGTATTTTAAAATTTCAAATATATTCTCCAAAATGTAATGTAATTCTGTCTATCATTAAATATATTCTATATAAATGTCATCCGAAAATTAAAATGTCACATTTGATTTGTATACCGAATCTTTCAAAATTATTGATTATACATATAATACAGTGTGTATCGAAAGTAGTGCATACAAATATAAAAAGTTTCCCTTATTTCAATGTTTCTTTTACATTTTAAATAGAGGAACTATATATATATATATATATATATATATATATATATATATATATTATAGAATGGATTGTAATATGAACGGTAAATGCTTATGCATGTATATTAGGAATAATATTAAATGGGAAATAATTGATGATTATAATTTGATATGAGAACAGTGTTGGATTAAAGTTACAATAAATAAAAAAGCCATAGCTGTAGGCCTCATATAAAAACCTCATGAACAAAATACTAGTATTTTTTTGGACGAATTTTAAGGCAGTTTTGGATCAATATCTGTTACTGTTGATGAAATTGTTGTTAAAAAATGTTACTCTTTATTAGTTCCTTTAAATTTAAAATCGCTAATAGATGTACCTACAAGGGTAACAGCAACTTCATCAACTGTGTTGGAATATGTTATAGAGGGGAATGAAGCTTTAGTTGAGAAGGGTATAGTACACAATGATATTGCAGACCACGTTATTGTTTTCTGTATATTGCCAATCAATACATATAAACAGGTTCCTAAAATGTACACTTATAGAAACTTCACAAAGTTTAACGATGATTCTTTTCAACGAGACTTGTTTAGCACATCATTTTTTAGAATTTACGATCAAGAAACCGTTGATGAAAAAGTTTCATATTTGCTAAACTGTTTATATCAGTTATTTGATAGACACGCTCCTGTGGTTACAATAAGAGTCACTAAACCTGAAGCCCCTTGGTTAACTTATCCTATAAAACAAATGATTAATGAAAGGGACAAAGCTCTAAGGAAATTTGAAAAAACAAAATCTGAGGCGCACTTTCGATATTACCAGGATTTGCGTAATTACGTGAAAAGGCCGTTTTTCGTGAAAAAGGGCTAGATACCAATAGCTCAAAAGAAATATGGAAAACATTAAAGTCAAATAAATTACTAATAGAAAAAAGATCGAATTTATCCGATAACTTTAGTAATGTTGATGATAATAATGAATTTTTTATTGAGTCTGTTCCTAATGCTACCCCAGGTGAAAATTCTCAGTATTATAGGAGCAATAGATCAGTTCAGGAAGATTTTGTTTTTAAGGAAGTTAGTGATTTTTTGGTATATCAAATAATTTGTGGAATTTAAGCATGTACACTCCTTAAGGTTAAGTGGTAGAGCAGATTTTATGGTACTTAATGCCTCATAAAAGCTGAACTTCGCCTTTTATTTTTATTAATGAATCTGTTTTTACTTTTATTCTATTGGAAACATTTATATTTTGAAAATAATAAAGATAATCATTATTATAGATTTTGCCTAAGAGCTCTTATGTACATTGACAGATGACACCAAAGTTGAATAATGAAGCAGCATATTGAAATTCATTAAATTCTAACTGAAACAATGGAAGAATAACATCAAGTGAAGCAGTGGGTCACGATTGGACGTAGAAGAACGGCATTTGAATTGTCTAAACGTCGAAATTGAATCGATGCTCATTATTTCCTAATCAGTATTTCTCACTCCTGGGACACCCTGTATACAATGCTTTGAGCTCGATTATTTGAACACCCGCTTGCACTCGCAATAGAAGTTATTTCTTATTGCTATTGCTTCTCATATTTGCAATAATTAATTCGATAGAGTTTATCCCAAATCTGTTCATATTTAAATGTGTGCACAACGTGATTACTTATATTTGACTTTTAACTCTCTCATATACAAATCTGAAAACACCGAACATGACAGCCCAATCATAGCTAAGAGTCAAGTTTGGAGTTATCGATAATTCGAACTTGACTAGGACTCCTGATTGGTTCATTTGACGTGAAGTTAGAGGTAATATCCCGAGACTAAAACAAATAGCCGACTATTATTTTCGTCATACCCCTATATTTCGAAACAATTTGATGAGACCATATGAACATTAATAGTCTGAATAACTCCCGAGAGCTTTTAGCTCGAGGCAGTTAGTCTTTGATTATTAATGTTCATATGGTCGAATTGAATTGTCTGGAAATGCAAGTTGCTCGAGATAAACCAAAGAAAATAATGGTCGGTTATAGTAGTATAGTATAGTATATAGTGATATTCAGGAAGATAATTTCATGAATACTGCAAAATCGCTTACTAAGGTTCTGATCATATTTGTCACTTTCGTTAAAGTGAAAGCAGGCCAAGTCATCATAAACTATCAGTGTTTTTAAATGAAACTCTTGGTCTCTATTTAATTCCACAATATAATAAAAGTTATTGAAAATTCTAAAAAATTGACAATTGTTTCGATAAATCAATATCATCGTCAGAATGACAGAAGTTACATTTCATTTTATGCCTACCTGATGTTTAGTAGTTATTTTTGGCTAGACCAAGAAGTAACCTAACTTGTGATTGGCTTAATATATGTTTATAGAGAAAAGAAGAAGATGCGATATTACAAATATTGAAGCTTAGACATTATTAGCCCTATGGTGATATCTTGGATATCATTTTTCCAATTAAGATCAGTATAACTGTGCAATGATATAGAAAACCAGGAAAACTATATCTGCTGATCTTTACAATTATCACTTAAGAAGACAGTTTATTAGTGGAGAACTCTCTAGATTCAACTATTCATTGACAACTTCATATTGTGGGTTTCTTAAATGTCTTCTAATTTCCAGTTCTTCAAGGAAATCCAGTTCTTGTTTCTTTTCACAAATATGTAGCACTTCTAGTTCTGTGTTAGGTGTCAATAAATGATTGGTGTGAAGTAGATGTTTTGCGTAGTGGGATTTATCTGGTTGTTTTAACCGTATGCTCGTAAGTGCTCACTGTATCGTATTTCAAAATTCCTAAGGGTCTGACCCAAATAGACAGCATTACATTCTGGACATTTGAGTTTATATATACCTGACTTCTTTAATAGTGGTATTTTTGTTTTTACATTTAACTTAGTAAGTACTAACGTTACTTTCTGTTTTAGAAGAAATTGTTGTATTCGTTGCTGCAGATATTATCTTTGAAATATTATTAGAAATATTTCCTGCATATGTGATAGTTTTATTAGTTTTAATTTCATCAGCTTGTTTAGGATATATTAGTTGTAATGCCACTTTTTCTTCCTTTTTACTAATTAGCTTATTTATAATATCTAATGGATAACCGTTAGATGTTGCTATTTGTCTAATTGTATTAATCTCTCTATCAAAATCACATTTGTTCATAGGAACTGAAAAAGCTCTATGTATCATTGAATTATATGCCGCCAGTCTGTGTGACATAGGGTGGTTAGAATTGAATGGAATTGTCACATCAGTCTGTGTTGGTTTTCGGTAAATTGAATAATCAAGTACATTATTCCCTTTGAATTTTTAAATCAAGAAAATTGATTGAGCTGTTTTCTTCAATTTATAATGTAAATTTAATTTTCGGGTGTAAGTTATTGATGTGGTTGAAAAATACATCTAATTGTCGTTCACTACCAATAAAACAAGCTAATATGTCATCTACATATCTATACCAAAATAAAATATTTTTCGAAATATTACTTTCAAAGATCTTTCTTTCTAAATTGTCCATGAAAATGTTTGCTAAAATAGGTGATACAGGGCTTCCCATTGGTAAACCTTCATTTTGAATATATATCTTATTGTCAAAAGTGAAATAATTCTGATTAATGCATACATCAAATAATTTAAGTATATCTGATATTATTCCTGGATTAATATTTATATCTTCTAGTAATTTTCTTACAAGTATTAGACATTCTTTAGGAGGAATTTTAGTAAACATATTAGTTACGTCGAACGAAATGAGTTTATAGTTATCTTGCAAGTGGATTGCTTTCAACTTTTTGATTAGTTCTATTGAATTTCTAATTGAGTACTGAGATTTATATCCGTAAGTATTGAGTATATTGTTGAGCTTCTTTGCCAATATATTATTGGGAGCATTAACATAAGAGACTACAGGTCTAATTGGTTTCGTTATTTTATGTAATTTAACTGTTCCATATAATTGTGGACAATGAGGATTCTTATGTATGATAGACCTCTTTTCGTAATAATTTAAAAGATAATTTGAATTATTAACAATATCCCTTACATTATTAGAAAACTTTTTTGTTGGATCTGCTTTAAGAACTTTTACATCGCTGGATTCTATAAAGTTATATACTTTGGAATTGTGAAAAGAAACAAGAACTGGATTTCCTTGAAGAACTGGAAATTAGAAGACATTTAAGAAACCCACAATATAAAGTTGTCAATGAACAGTAAAATCTAGGGAGTTCTCCACTAATAAACTGTCTTCTTAAGTGATAATTGTAAAGATCAGCAGATATAGTTTTCCTGGTTTTCTATATCATTGCACAGTTATACTGATCTTAATTGGAAAAATGATATCCAGGATATCACCATAGGGCTAATAATATCTAAGCTTCAATATTTGTAATATCACATCTTCTTCTTTTTTGTATAAACATATATTAAGCCAATCACAAGTTAGGTTACTTCTTGGTCTAGCCAAAAATAACTACTAAACATCAGGTAGGCATAAAATGAAATGTAACTTCTGTCATTCTGACGATGATATTGATTTATCGAAACAATTGTCAATTTTTTAGAATTTCCAATAACTTTTATTATATTGTGGAATTAACTAGAGACCAAGAGTTTCAGTTAAAAACACTAATATGAGCATATTCCACGAAGTAAGGGTCGAGACAGTTAATTTCATTAAAAAATCTTCGAGAGAAGATTTGACCCGACTGTACCAGCAGTTACTACAAAAACGTTACAAAGCATCACAAAACATTTGGTTTAACCAAGAATGCCTTAGGAAGAAGGTAATACCAAATTATGTGAATATAGAATGTCACACTAAAACACCACAAGCACAAAAAGCTATAAAATGTGATCAACGAGTTTGGATAAAATCAGAATGTAAGAAATAGTTCAAAGTTAGAGACTCTTTAGACAACTACATAAAAGTTGTACATTCAGAACTCACATTCAAATTACATCCAGTATAATTTGACTGTTTTGATGACAAAATTAGAAAAAATGTCAGCACAATGAAGCATATGAAATTTAAGAAACAAGAAAAGAAGCTACAGAATCTGGAACACACACAACATTAAATTCAATACTCAAAACATCATGAAACTGTAAGTACCGACATCCCAACACACTTTGCACCACGATTTGAAAACCTTTCAGACACTAATTTTACAGATAGTTAAATAGAATTATTAAATAAAGGTTTAAAGTACAGCATACCACCAAAAAAAATTACGAATAATATTAAACAACTTATAGCTACAGAGTCAGAAATAGCTTTAAAATCTAATTCAAATAATTTTATTTATGAGAAATTAAAAATTGCCAATTTAATCAAAAATATTGAACCTTAAAAAGGGTAACGTCAAACAAAAAATGACATTACAGTTTTAAATGCAATAAAAAAGAAGATAGAGGATAATAATCTAACAGTTACAAAATGTGATAAGGGGAAGACAACTGTCATTTTGACGACTGAAAATTACAATTCCAAAGTATATAACTTTATAGAATCCAGCGATGTAAAAGTTCTTAAAGCAGATCCAACAAAAAAGTTTTCTAATAATGTAAGGGATATTGTTAATAATTCAAATTATCTTTTCAATGATTACGAAAAGAGGTCTATCATACATAACAATCCTAATTGTCCACAATTATATGGAACAGCTAAATTACATAAAATAACGAAACCAATTAGACCTGTAGTCTCTTATGTTAATGCTCCTAATAATATATTGGCAAAGAAGCTCAACAATATACTCAATACTTACGGATATGAATCTCAGTACTCAATTAGAAATTCAATAGAACTAATCAAAAAGTTGAAAGCAATCCACTTGCAAGATAACTATAAACTCATTTCGTTCGATGTAACTAATATGTTTACTAAAATTCCTCCTAAAGAATGTCTAATACTTGTAAGAAAATTACTAGAAGATAAAAATATTAATCCAGGAATAATATCAGATATACTTAATTTATTTGATGTATGCATTAATCAGAATTATTTTACTTTTGACAATAAGATATATATTCAAAATGAAGGTTTACCAATGGGAAGCCCTATATCACCTATTTTAGCAAACATTTTTATGGAGAATTTAGAAAGAAAGATCTTTGAAAGTAATATTTCGAAAAATATTTTATTTTGGTATAGATATGTAGATGACATATTAGCTTGTTTTATGGGTAGTGAACGACAATTAGATGTATTTTTCAACCACATCAATAATTTACACCCGAAAATTAAATTTACATTAGAAATTGAAGAAAATAGCTCAATCAGTATTCTTGATTTAAAAATTCAAAGAGTAAAATGAAATGTAACTTCTGTAATTCTGACGATGATATTGATTTATCGAAATAATTGTCAATTTTTTAGAATTTTCAATAACTTTTATTATATTGTGGAATTAACTAGAGACCAAGAGTTTCATTTAAAAACACTAATATGAGCATATTCCACGAAGTAAGGGTCGAGACAGTTAATTTCATCATAAACTATTATTATTTAATTCCATTTACAACTACGGAATTACTCATAAAAAACTGGAACTCAAATATTGTATAATAATTGATTATTTCAAATTGAAAACGCAATTATTGTGATATATGCACCAGCACCATAGACAAATTCTGTTGGTATCGCCTTTTCTATCTCCTCTTGTATGACCTGTGCGGCTGAAGGTGAAGCCTGCGTTTCTTCTAACTGTCGCATTCTATTCATAATATTGCTGTGTTACTTCCTATCGAGCTGGAGGTAATGTTTGATAGATAATGCATTACTGTGACCCGTTATTTTCATTAGTTCATGTTCCTGCACGCCAGCTTTTGCTAGTTGTGAAACGGCTGTAGAGTGACTTGAATGATTCGTCATTTTTCTTTTCTTTACGTCCAAACCAATAGGTTCAGCACCAGTTTTCATCCATGTCGAATATTCATTTTTTCCGATAGGACAATTTTTGTACCATGCAGATCCCTGTTTTTTCCAATACGGATTTGGACTGAAGAAAAAACGGTCGGTGGCTTTGTTTGCTAAGAAGTTTCAAGAAAATACGTACAGAACAACGATTTAAATTTTGAATGTTGGCTTTGAGCCATATACTATCCGCGCATGTCGTAAAATAGTAACCCTTAGATATCGAAGGATAAAGGCTTTATTTAGCAAAACTGTCACATTATAATTAAACACATAACGTCAATGGTTGTCAAGGCAATGTGAACATGCAATCACCCAATTCTCCCTCGCAGGAGAAGAGCTCATTGGAGACATAGTCTTCAAGATGCTTTGGAGGTCTTCTGTTTCTTCTAGGTCGATCTTCATGCATTCCTTCTTGACCTGGGGTTGAAGGATCTTGAATATCTGACCTAGAAGGCACACAGAAAGGGGCAGGCGAACAACGAGGAACAAGTGGCTGAAAGGCCTGTGCAAGGGGCGTAGAAGGTGGTAGGTCTATTGGATCCGGGCGTTCCAAATTTAAGTCTCCACTAGGGGCCAGTTGTTTGAGAGAGACTGTAGATTCACGTCTGTCATCGAATCCAACATGGGAATATTGAGGATTGGCCTCGATCAACTCGGCTTCATCTACAATGGGGTCATGGGTTCTATTGTTTCATCGGACAAGGACAGGTCCAGGCTGAAGTAACCAGACTGGAAGAGTAGTGCCATTAGGGGATCGTCTCGGATGAATGAAGAAACTTTCGTGTGGAGTACAGTTTGTAAGCTATCAAACAAAATTAACATAAAATTCCGAGGCTCGTTAAGTGCACCAGAACCCGGCTATCTATCACGAAGGTTGTAAATACAATTTTTGCAAGTTTTTGTGAATACAGAATTATATTCGATCCTGCCAGAATAGGTTCCGTCGTTGTCCATTTCTCGCTTAAAATAATTGATATTGCAACAAATACCTTCTCCTCCTCGTCAGGCCAATTCTACAGGTACTATTTGCAATTTTTTCTTTTGAAGGCCACCTGGGGTATGCTCATCATTCAATTCATCTAATCTAAGTGCTTCTGAACTTTCTTTCCTCTTTTGAGGACAACTTTGCTTTTTTGCATATATTTTTACTTATTTCTGAAGTGGAACATGAACCAAAACGAGACATTGTTAATTTCATGTTACGTCAAATTTTGACACTCCTATACAATCGAATTAAATAGTCGCTCAAATTTCTTTATTTACCTGAATAGTAGATCATATTGCGTATCATGTGTCAAAATTCAAGACTTTTTATTGGTGTAGCCATGTGTGAATGGAATAATCTATTATATTTTTCGTATTCCAGTCCTGGTGCTTGCTTTTCATATTTCTTCCTCGTGTCAGTTTTGTACATTGGTTAATTTATCAGTCAAAATAACTGCGATTTCTAGACTTCAAACTTCATAACTCATTATTGTTTTATATGTAAAAAGGAAATAAGAAAAAAATTTATTTGCCCCATGAAACATTTTTTCGTAAGATTCGTATATTTTTAATGCATAATATAGACGAACAATACCGAGAAATATGTTAATTTGAAATTTATACAATCTTCCAATTTCATATTCACTCCATTTCTCTTATCCTATTACATTAAACAGACAGTAAATTTTATATGTTGGTATTCCTCTTTATAAATGTTCTCAAGAGAAAGCCTTGGAATTTTAAAATGTGAGACAAATTGAAAATTTAATATAGATTTATTAGATATATTAAATCACTTTAATTAGGTACTTAACGTGACATGGGTCAATTTATTCAGTATAAACCCGAAGAAACTATAAAAACGGGCGTGTATGCACTTTATATATCAGCAAGAAGTTCGAAAACAAATATTTTATACGGAAAATGAAAGTTCTAGACATAACGGATCCCCGAAAACATTTTTTTCTGTGAAAAATTTATTTTATACATCAGCATAAATCAATTCGAAATGTCTTTATCGCCAAGTCTATAAAACAGTTTTTGAGTATATAACTTCATCATTTGTGTCCAATCTGATTCATATTTTGACAGCGAATATTTGTGACTATACAGTGTGGATACGCCGAATGGAATAATGAATGGAAATAAGTCAAATTGATATCCTTCAACATAAAAATATGAACTCTACCTGCATCCCCCTTCGAAGGAGAGAATGAGCCCCCAATTTTTTAAATTGGAAGAGGGGGCTTGTGATATATCATTTGAAAGGTCTTTTCATTTTCTATCCAAAAATGTTATCGTTTTCAAGTTTATTGCAAAAATTAACATAGAAAAAATATCAGGTGATTAAATTTACTGTGGAATATACTCATATCACTCTTTTAAATGAAACTAACTGTTTCTAAATAATTCCACAATATAATGAAAAAATGGTAAAAATTATCAACATATCAGGTATTATTCCTTCCTTAAAGTCATTTAAATCAAGGTGTTTAGTTTTGTACACAATACTCTTCACATATATTCATAAAAATGAATCTAATAAATTAAGATAAGGCGACCGCACTGGCCAGTCTATCGATGCTTGTCTCCTTATCCACCGATTTGAAAATATGGCGTCGAAGTACTAGTAGCAGTAGTAGTAATTTATTGAAATAGTCAAGCATTAATATACAAACATTAGATGAATAGTGAATTTTTGAAATTTAAAGCCCAGTATTTAAAATATGTTCCAGTATCAACTACTTAAAACTTCTCAAGTTCCGTGATTCTTTTACAGCTTTTGGTAGCTCATTCAATTCATTCGGCATATAATCTCACAGGAGACATTTCAGGATTTTTCAAATTTTGAGTAAGATATATATGCACAGTTTTTATCGCCACCTTGGTGGGTTTTGAAGTATATGGGGTTACATATATTTCTATTTGTTAAACATTCTGCAACGTTAACTCTCCAATCTATATAGTTCTACTACATCTTTTTAGAAAAAATTCTCTTAGAGTCCCTCTGGCGTGTCTTCATCCCATTGTAAACACATATTTCTATATTCGTCTTAAGTCATAGCGACAGAACTAATCTTTCTACTTTCGGGTACAACTTGTAACAATTTTCTCTTACTATCAGGAGCTGCTCTCGTCTCCTTGCACATTCTAGCTTTCAAATGATCAATATTTCTCTGGTACCCACCAAAATATTTTCCCTGCACTAATTTTGCAGTAGTATTCTATATGGTTCTGATAACACTCTGCTTGTAATCAGTACCATACATTTTTCGCTTATTGAATGCCCAGTCTTTCAAATTACTGCTAATTTTTCGTTACTATTCTCTGCATCTAGCTTTTTTTATTGCCGTTACTCCCTCCTCGGAATCACTACCCTAGCATACTTCAAAGCAGGCAGCAGCCTCTCACACATCTTCTTCATCTTCTCCCTTCTACTTCTACCTCTTATGCCATATCCAGTCCTTCTCTCCCCCTAATCATGCTGTCTACTGCACTACTTACCTCCATCCATTCCTCCTCCCCCCTCAGCATTATCTTCACCAAGTTTTCCAGAGATACCGCCTCCCTTAGTTTCTTTGACAGCTTCTTCAACACTTTCTCATTATTCCACCATCTAAACACATGCCCCATATCATTCTCCACCTCTCGCACAGTCCCGACTCCCTTCTCCCAATATTGTGAAGGTATCCTACTCTCGACCCATGTCTAGTAAGTACCTGTGTCAAGAAGTAGTTCACCTCCCTTAACTTCTGGTCCATCCAATCTCTCTAACTCCCCATAGCTCCTTTTACAGCGCCCTCACACTCCTCCCACTTCTCTCAATTTCGTCCTCCATCCATTCCTGTACTTCCTCTCTAGTCGCACCCCTCCTCGCGTTTATTCCTGGCTCTAGCTATCACGTCCACTGGGTAGGACCTTGACAGCACCACTGCTACCAGTCTCCCAACTATCCTGTAATCCATCACCACCCTAAGGAGTATCCCTCTCTGCACCCGCAGGAGTGTCTTAACCCTCGCATTCACCCCCGCTCTTTCACTCCACACTTCCGCGAGTTAAATTTAATAAGTGAAAAATATACTTTTTAAAAAAATTCAATTAAACTTTATGATCAGTTACAGTTGATGTCACAATTATGACTGATTTCTTTTTAGTTTACAAAAATAAGGAAAATGTAGTATAATGCTGAATAAAGAAGAAAAATATATGATAAGAAAATTATAACAATTGTGTAAACCGGATGTCTCCACGTGTTTGCTGATTAAGGTTAAAATTATAAATCCAACAATGTGGGAAACGGCCTGTCAGCAATTTAACAATAATATTATATGAGTTTAACAGGGTGTCTCCATATGACTCGCGCCATACAGCATACTCTGGTCTATTGTCCTACCAATTACCCTCCTCTTCCACTCTCCCAGCCCTTCCACGTTACAGATTAATCTTCCCAGCCATGCCGTCCTTACTTTCGTCTTTATGTGCCGTCTTGGCCATAGGGGAAAGTAACCTGTGATGGCCCCCCTATTCTTTTTTGTTATAACTTTAGAAATAATAGTAATATAATTACAAGATTTGTTATCAATCAATATCATCTGACGATGATATTGATTTATCGAAACAATTGTCAATTTTTTAGAATTTTCAATAACTTGTATTATATTGTGGAATTAACTAGAGACCTTGAGTTTCATTTAAAAACACTAATAAAAAAATATGTTCGCCAATAGCTTTACTGGGTCCGGGCTCACTATCAACACAAAGATTATTACTTCTACGAGATATATTGTCTATTATAACCTAAGCCTCTACAGTGGAGACTATATCCTTAACAGCATTTTTCGCAAGACGCTGTTTTTGACGAGTGCTCTTTGAGATATTATGCGGGGGTTTTCTAGAGGAAACATATATTATGATGGTATATGATGCAACAAATGATGTATGTACTTACGTTTCTGTGTTTTCGGACATATCTGCTCGTGCCTTTGCTCCGAATAGATTGGATACAACACACAAATCTCATAAATCTAATAAAATTGTCGCTACAGTGATTAATTATTAATTACCACAACACAACACAACTAGATTAGGTTGATTTTCAACACGTGTTCAACACAACGGCTAGCAAATAAGCAGTAGTGCCAACTGCCAAGGTGATATTCAGTAATGCCAATGTTTTATTTTCATTACAGGTCGCATGCCGGCATGCATACTGTGTCAAAACGACATCGGCGCGACTATCGCAAATTTTCCACGGGTAATTTGTGGCTAAATTACAAACATCCACCACAAATATGCGTATGTTCAGCCAAGGCGGCAAAACTGATATCATTCCATTTATTTACCGACATCGCTGTGCCGCTGCCGACATCTAACCGCGTTAACAGCTATGGCCCGTCTATCTACCGCTCATTCATGTTTGCTGGGTAATCTGAGATTAGAGAGCATTTATTTTCTTATAAACATAATATAAATAATTTTCTGTTATCTTCTGCTTTGTTCTTCAGTATTTCTACGCTTCCCTGGTTAGAATTTACTCATAAACATATACATTAACAGGAAGAAGTTGACCTTATAGATTTTGTTGTCGGAAAAATTTTACGTCCACTTGTACCCAACAACGTTGTGCATTAGGATTGAAATAAAGGTAAAACATCATTATTGAATCAGAGAAATCACTTCGACGAACAGAAAATTACTTTTTCTATCACTACGTTTTACACTTTTAGTTATTGAATTTTTATCGTTATTAGACAAAGTTCTAAGTTTTTCTCATTGAGATTTCAGCATTTTAAGCAGTTCCAAGATTTTATCGTTATTATTTAATGTCTCCAAGGAATTCGCGTCTTAAAATTTAAGTAGTAGCATAGTCTGGATTGAATCTGGCAATAAACGAAACTTTGGTATTTACAGACACATTTAAAGGATAAAATCAACAAGACCAAATTCGGATGAATTTAATATAATAGGAAGTCATGTGTTTCACGCGAAATTGAATAGTAAATTACAGCACAATACTAAGATAACTGTTGGCGTCTCATATTTTGGCAGACAAAAATTAGGTATTTTTTTAAAATTGTGAAATTTGAAATTGTACTGAGACGGCTTAAGTTAAAGTCATATTCATATGTTCTCTGGAATTCGAAATTGATCGATACCAATACTTAAGCGAAGTCGTTGGAAAACAGAATAAATACAGTCTAGATGCTTAGTTTATGAAAAATGAGCGTGCAACTCTTATAAACTTTGTGGGTCCATTGAACATCCACATACTGTATGTAACAAGATTTTAAAGAAAACATTGCAAGGTGTTGAATTATACCCCCAATATCCAACAAGTGGTGCCTGTTGAAACAAGTTGTCCACATGTAGTTGTGGGGTTTTTCACATATAAAATAGAGATTTGTTTCTGTTCCAATTCCTCAAAAAACATTAAGTCAGAGAAGTGGTTCGGACATATAGTTGGTCCGTTGAATCTTTTCCCATTCATCATTATAGTTTATTTGCCATAAAAAGACGATGATGTCACTTTTAGTTACTTTCCTGCTTATAAGAATAAATATTAATTTACCAGCCGTGAATACAATTAATCCTCAACAGCCAGGGCAATTTACAGCTAACGGGTTGGCAAAACTTCAAGACGTTGTCAAATCAACTGGTAAAATTCCCCAGTTTGTTTTAACGAATATTGACATTCGATCATCGTCTAATATTTACAAGTTTTTTTGGTGCTTTTAAATTCATTGGTTCTTTAAGATTGAAAAAACAGTTATTTTCATAACTAATTATTTAGGCAAATCTGCAGTATGTGGTTAATAAGATGCTGAAGCAGCTGAACAGAAAATGTCAAGAGATGGTAACATCTTTGTTGAGCTATTTTGAACGAGTATGCCGAAATGGGGGCCCGCTTCTCCCGCTTACCACTGTAAGAGACGTAATTATTAGTATTCACTATTTGTATTCATCATTATTAATATTATTGTTACATATTTAAATGTAAATGATTAAATTTTTTAATGTTAGTTTAGGTTAATTAAACTTGATAATATATTATTCTTTCATAAATTGAAGTAATTATATTGTAGGGAGTTACAGAAGCTTTACAACTTGGCGTTACCACTGTTAACCGTATTGCCGCCAAGCAACAGGTGAACAGCCTAAAAGCCCACCTCAAAAGAGACAACGCATAAAACCTACTGTTGAAATTGATAACTTTGATCAAAATGATTTCCGAAATGTTATATACAAAATGTATGGAAACAGTGAGTATATTGAATTTACTGTTTTGTTTTATTCACAATTATCTAACACAATATTTTTTCAGAGGAACACATAATTTTGAAAACTTTAAGAGACAAACTCCAGGAGCGTGGTTGTTTAACATCACTTTGGAAGATAGTGAAAAATATTGGATTCAAATACCAAAAAGATGATCTTCGTCGTGGTTTAATGGAGTTGCCACATATTGCATTAAAACGTGTACATTTTCTACATGAATATGTCAAGATAAAACGGGAAGGTTTATATCAATTTGTGTTTTTGGATGAGACCTGGATATTTTAGGACGGTACTTTTGGACGTTCTTGGCAAGATTCTCATCATATAAGCGTGAAAAAAACAAAAATTGGTGGTCCAAGGTAATTGAATAATAAAATTTAGCAATTAATTTGTGATGTACTAACATTCCTGTCATTTTAAGACCTTTTCAAATATTTACTAGTCACACTATTTTATTTAAATCAATATAATTAATAATAGTTGTTTTGAGCTATGCAGTCTATCTAGGAAACCTGGTAGTAATTTGTTATTTCCTTATTTTAGGTATATAGTATTGCATGCTGGTTCCTCTTCTGGATTCATTCCTGGAGCAGGGCTGGTTTTTTCTTCCAAAAAACAAGATGGTGATTACCACGGTGAAATGAACCAAGACATTTTTTAGCATTGGTTTGAATACCAGCTTTTAGTGAACTTGGAAGAACCTGCCACAATTGTAATGGATAATGCAAGTTTTCACAGTACAGTGATCAATAAAGTACCAACCACAGCTACCATAAAGGCTGATATACAGAACTGGTTGATACAAAATGATATTCCTTTTGAAAATATTTTCCTCAAAACCCAATTATTGAATTTAGTACAACGGTAAGTTGATATAAACATTTTTCAATATATTAGATAACTTATTTTGTTTAAATGTATGCATTTTTGTAGGAATAAACAACCAACAGTATATGAAGCTGACATATTATCTGAAAAATATGGTCATAAAGTGCTTCGACTTCCCCCTTACCACTGTATGTTCAACCCAATTGAACATATTTGGGGCATAGTTAAAATTTTTTATAGAGATCATGTGGGAACTGATGGTTCTTCAACAGAACAAGCAATAGGTGTATGGAAAAAGTCTTTGGAAAAAGTGACTCCTGATATTTGGTCAAAGACAGTAGAGCACACTGAATAAATTATACAAGATAGGTGGGATAGAGAAGTAGTATTTGATAGACAGGATGTGCCTCCACTTATTATTAATTTTAACAGTGACGATGAAGATAGTGATGATTTTGTAGTGGAGTAGTGGAAATCTTGTGTTTTATTTTTTGTATATTTTTATCCAATTTGCTTCATTTCCACCTTTTCAAAATCACTAATAACTATTATTTAATTAATTACGTACAGTTATTTTATATTACACAAATTAAAACAACGACCACAGTATCTCTACATAAATAATACTGATAAAATGGGTGATTATTCATTTTTATATCTTGTAACAAAATTTTATTTTGTGTATCTATATTTTTCTTTTCCATTATATTTTTATTATAATAAATATAATAGATATTGTATGAAGAATTTATATTTAAATTTGCATGAAGATGATTACAGCTTGTATTGATTCCTTTTAGCGTAAACCCTTGCAGTGCTCTTGAAGATGGTTCTATAGAGCATAGAATAAGGTATAAGGACCTACAGTTCGTCATTTAACCCTCTTCTATGTAAAATATTTAAATGTTAATTCGAATATAGAATGATTGGTTACTGTTTCTTGTATCTTATCCATAGTTTTTCATCAATAAATATTTATATTAAATTAATTAGGCCTATCATACAAGCCTTTTATTTTTAAATAAATGTTTTTGACTCACGCCCTACGAGGCACGGAACAAAGAAAAAGAAGAACTGTCAATCTAACATCAGATTGACTATCTTGTTTTCGTTAAGTGAAGGAAAAAACTACAGCTTGGCAACTTCACAATATTTTGTTTTGCAACGTCATCGTCTTTTTATCGTAAATAAACTATATAATCTGATAACATAATCGACAAATGTCAAATTATTTTGTACTGTTCTTCACTATTAATAGAAAGATATACGACTTAAAAATTATGTCGGTTACGTTGTCAGATATTAATGACGTATGGGAGAAGATTCACCGGACCAACTGTATAAGAGGTGCTCGTCCATATGGTAGACTGGTTCCAATTTTCAAGTACTGTCTTGCACAGCTAGGTTATTAGGATATTATCGTAGGTAGCAGAGAGACAGAATATTAATCAACTCGGAGATGAATTGTTCCTCATCTGGACCATGTTCACAAAGTCTTCAATATTTTCCACGTAAGAATACACAATTATAAAATGGCGACCTAAGGAATCAAGGAGATGAATAGATCTTATCAAATAAATAGCTGGGGAAGTGTGGTACCAGATAATTCAAAGCTTCCAATGAGTTGGGAAATACCTATATCCAAGGGCAGGTGGTCAAAGCATGATCAAGAAGAAATTAGACTAAATTGTTGTTTGTTATACAACAGTATAATGTTTATTGAGTTTAAATTTGTTCCTGGTACTGCAATTGATGGATATTATTATTTCGTCTAATGCCTTATACGTATGAGAGTAGCTGTTATTGTTTTCATATTTTTCAATTCGAAAAATATGTGTATCAGAACAATTTAAAAAATTGAAGATTGAAGAACATTGCGAATAGGCATTATTCATTACAGAACATTAGATAATTTTAAGTGGTCATGCTTGTAATTTGAACAAGACAGACTATTTAATTTCTAATTGAAGTTACGAAGTACAGTTACTTATATCGAAGAAATTCTAAACCGTTAAACCTCTCAAATTATTTTCTGAAAACTCTATTTTTTTCTCTTAAAAAAACAAACCAAGAGAAAACAAGTAATTAAAAACTTCTTATAACATTTCCCATAGTCTACACCGGCTGCAATAGAATACGTCTAAATTAAAGTGTACTTAGTAAACTTTTAACTCCGATCGTCGGTTCTTAAACATAGGATAACATTTCCAACACTCTCAGTTTTTGAAATAAGATTTTATCTCCTGATACCATGTTAATTTCAGGAACTTAATTACAAACGAAATAGCATTGATAAATGAAAAAACTTTAATTGATTATATTTGGAAGAATATACGGGGTATTTGAAAAAGGTGGTATCATTAATAGAATAGATAGAAAATTAAAAAATAAACGGTTTTAAAAATTAAATCTAATATTTCCGCACTTATACACTCTGGAGGGTGTATCGCGCTAACAAACCGAAATGTCTCCAAAAATGACCAAAAATGTAGTATATCTGGATTTAATAATGGGGCAACAGCTCTAGGCAACAAAGGACTCCGCACAACTTATATGGGAAAATAGCTCTCCGTCAAATTTCTTGAAATTTTGATATGTTCTAGAATTGATCATTCTGGTGAAATGTTTCAATAGGCGCAACACGATCCAATGACTAGTTTTCGATATACAGGGTGTTGAATATGAGAAATATTCACTTTTCATCACTCCGTATCTCCCAAGTTATGATTTAGTCCTGATTTATCTTTGTTGGTATTATCATCACATCCTTGTATGACAAATTCATTTCCAAATCTTTTCGTATTACAGGGCGATTTCACTTGATAATAATACTACTTTGAAACTTTCCTAATTTTGTTGTTTTATAAATAGAAAATGCGAAAAAAGGTTGAATTATAACATAATATTATAAATTAATTTCATCTTTCATCACAGTTGATACAATTCATACAAGGTGATTCACAAATATAGAAAAATAAAAAATTTTGTTTTTCGTAGTAATAAACCCACCGAAAATGAAAAAATTCTCGTGCAGGATGTTGAATGATGTGTTTCATCGTCTACAGAGTCGAATGATGTCAATTTCAAAAATTACGTATACTTTATTAAATAAAAACCTTGATTTTTTTCATCACCCTCTATCTCATAGAGGAGTCCAAAACGATAGCGATATTTTTTCATGGGAGAACTCGACATACTTTCTTTCATATCGTACAAAAATTTCGACGGAATCCTATGTCGTGATTTTCATATACAAGGCGAACAATTTGTGAAAAAAGCTAAGATCTGTACTTTTCCCCATTGCTATATTTTCACTACAGTTTCAGCGTACCGTATCCCTCGAAAAAAAGACACGACTCGAATTAACATTTGCAGCATCGACTAGAAGGCGATTCAATGGAGAAGTTATTTTTTCATGCTTAGCGTTTCTCAGAAGTCATATTATAATTGTTACATTGGCAGAACTTCCTCATTTCGAATTTTCATTCTATAAAACAATAAAACTGTGAAAGTGTAAAAATGCCAGATAGGATAAATCACTATAAAATCATAATTTGTACGTATTCCTATCGGTTTATAAAGAGCATATACTCTTCTTCTTTGCGTGCCGTCTCCTTTAAGAAGGTTGGCTATCATCATGGCGATTTTTATCTTTGAAGCTGCGGATCTGAACAAATCAACAGAGCTACTATTGTACCACTGCCTTAGGTTGTTCAACCAGGAGATACTTCTTTCACCCTGTATTTTTCCTTGTATAATAGTTTGCAATAGTGTATACCTCTCCCCTCTCATCACGTGGCCCAGATATTGCAATTTTCTGATTTTGATTGTGTTGATTATTTCCTTCTCCTTTCCCATTCTTCTCAATACCTCCTTGTTCGTTGTTCTGCTCACCCAGCTTATTCTGAGGATTCTTCGATATGCCCACATCTCGAATGCTTCCAGCCGGTCAGTGTCGCACTTCTTAAGCGTCCAGGCTTCCATTCCATATAATAGTACTGGAAATATGTAGCATTTAAGCATTCTGGTTTTAAGATGTAGACTAAGATCTGTTCTGGTTAATGCATTCCTCATTTTATTAAACACTGTTCTAGCCTTTCCGATTCTTGATCTTATTTCTTGTGAGTAATCATTATTGCCATTTACAGTTGTCCCAAAGTACTTGTATTTGCGGACCTTCTCCACTGGCTCCCCTTTGATCCATACTGTTTCTCGCTGTTGTTGGTATTTTGTGATTGTCATGAATTTAGTCTTTTTGGTGTTAAGTGTGAGCCCCCTTTCTTCGCTGATCCGTACTACTAGGTCTATTAGCCTTTGCAGTTCTTCCAGGGTTTCTGCTATTAGTACTGTGTCATCCGCATATCTGATGTTGTTTATGACCTTCCCATACACTTTCACTCCCGTTGTTTTTTGATTTTCCAGTGCTTCTTGTACTATATCTTCTGAATACAAATTGAAGAGTAATGGTGAGAGCACGCATCCCTGTCTTACTCCACGTTTTATTTTTATCTCTTCTGAAAGTTCATTTTGCACCGAAACTTTGGCAGTCTGGTTAAAATAGAGATATGTTATTATCCTGATATCAATCCTTTCAATGTTTTTATCTCTCATGAGTTTTATGAGGTGATTATGGCGGACTTTGTCGAAGGCTTTGTTATAATCGAGGAAGGCTACATATATTGGCTGATTGACGTCCATGAGTCTTTGAGACAACACATTAAACGCAAACAACGCCTCTCTAGTACCCATTGCATTTCTGAAACCAAATTGTGTTTCGCTAGGATCTTGCTCAATCTTTCTAAAAATTCTTCGATGTATAATTTTAAGGAATATCTTAAGGGTATGGCTCATTAGGCTGATCGTCCGGTGATCCTTGCATTCCTTAGCGTTCGTTTTTTTTGGCAGTATAATAAATGCTGATTTGAGCCATTCTCTAGGGATGATTACGGTGTTATATACCGTGTTGTACAGATCTACCAGTACTCCAATTTGATCTTCTGCAATTAATTTGATAATTTCTGTTGGTGTTTCATCAGGTCCTGGAGCTTTATTGTTCTTAGCTGTTTTAACTGCATATATAACTTCTTCTTTTGTTATATTTGGGCCCTGTTCCTTATCTGTGTCTCCATCTGTTGTTTACTGTTGTCTCTCATCTTCAAACAATTCTTCGATGTACTCTTTCCATCTTCCTAGTTTCCCTTTGGTGTCTGGAATTACCTTACCGTTTTTGTCTAGTAGAATACTGCTTTTGTTTGCTCTTTTGATGCCCGCTAGTTCTTTAATCTTTTTATGGAGATTGAAGTCATTTTGTTTTGCTTGGAGTTCTTCTATTTCTACGCATTTTCCTTCGTACCATTTTTCTTTGGCGTGTCGTATTTTCTTTCTAATTTCTTTCTGTATGGTCTTATATGCGCTTTCGTCTCTATTCTTGTACGACCTTCTGATTTCCATTAACTGTAATATGTCATCAGTCATCCATGATTTTTTCTTGTTTGTATCCTTAATTATTGCTAATAGGTCTGTTGTTGGGGTCATAATTGTAGTTTTAAGAGTTTCCCATTTTATGTTTACGTCGGAGCTCGGGGTTGAATCAATTTTGCTTGGTTCTTCATTTATTTTTTTCTGTAAGTTGTTGTTTTACCATTGGGTTTTTCAGATGTGAAACTGAGAGCTGCTTTTTGTTATCTATGGCTGCTTGTTTCGTGAGGCGGATTTCCATTTTAACTATCACTGGATTGTGGTCTGACCCGATGTCCGTACCCGGGTAGGTTTTAGCCGATTTGATGCTATTCCGATATCTCTTATTTATCAAAACATAGTCTATCTGATTTCTTCTAATCTTGTCTTTATCAGCTGGCGATTTCCATGTATATAATCGTCTTTCATGCAGCTTGTAGAAGGTGTTTGTGATTGCCATATCATGTTCTTGGCAGAACCTAGAATAAAATAGAGAAGAGCAGTAACTTTCGAGTATTGAGGCAATCATACTGTTTCCGCAAGAATGGACATTTGGTCAAACCCGACATCATAGTTGCCCCCGATGGATATATCTTAGCAACCAACGGGCCGTACTTAGCAGATGCTAGGACTAATGATGCGAGTGTTCTAAATCACGAATTACAAAATGATTTGAATGGAATGAGAACATGGTTTCAAGATGATATTGTGATAGTCGATAGAGGCTATAGAGATTGAATCAATTCTCTACAAGAACTTGGCTTGCATTACTATATGCCACCATTTCTACCGCCGAATCAAAGGCAATTAACGACAAATGAAGCCAATCAGGCACGTTTAATAACCACTACTAGATGGATTGTTGAAGCTAGAAATGGACATTTTAAATCAATTTCCAAATTTTTTCATCAACCCATATCAGCAATACATGCTACGAAGTTATGTGATTATTACCTGATTGCTAGTGTTCTTATAAATAAATTCCATCCTTTGATAAATATGCCTGGAACGTTGGATACGACCACACAAATGTTAGCTGATTCCGATGATGTCAGCGTTGTTTAGGCACGAGCTGAAGCTGAAAACCTCTCTACTAGGAATGGTCGATGGATTCGTTTGAATTAACTTCATATACAATCGTTCCCTTGCCTTGATATTGAATATTCAAAATCACTTACTGTAACATATCATTTACACTTGGCTGCGTCATATATCCAAGATACAATCCGTAGAGATGGTGAAATAGACAACATTTTAGAAGTCGATGAGTTACATAGGGAGCCCAATTTTCTACGATTCAGAATATTTTATCGGTTCATGAATGCTACTAAACACATGATTTTGGTTGTTTTCACTGAAAGGAGACGAAAATCCAGAAGATCCCTGCTTTCCCCATTTCGGGGTATTATTGAACTTGTAAGTCCGGTGCTAGGACTTTAGGAACTTGTGCGCATGTTGCTAGAGTAATATGGTTTTTGGGGTACACTAGATATCAAGGAAACACACATTTGCCATCAAATAGTGTTTTATATTTCATAGGAAATGCTGCAAATAGAATGCTTCCAGAGGACACGGATATCGGTTCAGAAATAGTTTAATTCTGTTGGTTATTTTCTCATTGATGAATGTTCATAAGAATCTTCTTCTTATTCGTATTTGATATTTTTTTATTCTGGAAAAATTCAGTTATCCATAAAGTATTTTCCTCGTTGTATTGTCGTCGTAATATGTCATGCGCATTGCTCGTGCCAACCCAATTAATAGATTGTATCCTATGGATATCTCTTCAAGTGGCTATATCCGCGGATATGTATATCCGAAAGATGTATCACATCCCATTGAACTTTCATCAATTAATGTATATGTACATGTATAAATATATACTTACTGATTCCATCAATACGTCATCCGCCAAAGTCTCATCTCTAAGTATCTATGTACGGTATCCCCACTACATTCTCAGGATATCTCATCAAGGAAGAAATTAGGAGACATCCCGAACATACATCCATTAGACATCTCTTTAAGTCGCATACCTAATTATATTTCCAGGCTCATCTCACAATATCTATGGTACTTATCAAATATAGAGCGCTACTTAGCTGGTGCTTCTAGTGCGAAAACATCATCTAAGAGCGAACGTCGCTTTTGCTTGTACTTGTATTCTTATAACAAATCATTAAAGTCATTATTATATATATATATATATATATATATATATATATATATATATATATATATATATATAAGTTTCTTTGAACTTCTAATATGAGCTTGGAAATCCCACTACCATTCCCTATATCTGAGTAAGAATCCTCCTGGTATGTAACAATATCCAAATTAGAATGTTGATACCAAGATGAACAATATACAGAGATTAATGAAAAAAACTATCCATATACGTAGCTTGGTGTGCTACATGTGCGAGCAGAAAATAAAAATGGATTTCCACTGTTTGTATAATTGTTCGAATGTATTAATGACTGATATGAAACAAGAGTTCCTTCCCATTCTGCCATCGATAGAAAGTATGCAATAAAGTGGAGAAGTTTGATGATTTTAATTTCCCAACTGATGTGAGTATTTATTTGAATACTGTAGATCAGCGGTTCCCAAACTTTTTTGATGGCGTACCACCTAATATGAAGTCTTCCTTTCATGTACCACCAGTATAAAAATGATTAATCATCATTCCATTGCCAACATAGTAAAGTTTGTAAATAACAATTAAAAAATAACATTTAGCCTTTCAAGTACTTTACTTTAAAACAATGTTTATTTAGTTCTTTGCAGTTAGTTGTAAATAAATTAGTTAAAATTAAACTTTTCATAGTTATAACCAATGCTTATTTTGAAATAAAAATTAGAATGAAAGAATATAAATAAACTTTAAGGTGTAGAACAAAACTGTATTTGGAAAACAATACAACAAATTCAAACATAAGTACACACAAGTTAATGAGAAGGATGAGCTTGTAGCGATTTGCTTAAAGTTGCAATGTCTGGTTTTATTGGGCTTAGCTTCAAACGCAAGTCATTTTCAACACAAGCCAGCCTATTTCTGTATTTGTTTTTAAGGTAACAAAGAGAAGAAAACGCAGCTTCACATAAGTAGGATGTTGAAAATGGGAGTAAAAACTTGACTGCTCGGTTGGCGATTTCACCGTAGTCTTGGCGTCGTTGAATCCAAAAGTCAATCAGGGTAGCTTTATCAAAAACTTCCTTCAAATCTGAGTCACAATTTAAGTCGAACAGTTGATCTTTTTCGGCTAATGAGAGATTCTCTGGGATTGTCATTTTCTTAATGTCACTAAACGGGGTTTTCATCCACAAATGTTCTTTATAGTTTTCTGGGAAGTAAATGCTCAAGTTTTCCTTCAAAATGTTACAATGGTCACTGATATCACTAAGAACTGTCTTACTAAGTGAAAGCTCATTTTCTTCAACAAAAGTGCTGAGAGAAGGAAAAAACGAAACCTTGCTTTTCTTGGCTTCATCATCTGCAAAGGTGATTTTTTGTTTCAAGGCATTAATTTTGTCACACACTCGAAACGGGGTATTAGAAGTACCTTGAAAACTCATGTTCACATCATTGAGTTTTGAAAAAATGTCAGCTAAGTAAGCCAGTCGACACAGCCATAGTTCATCAGTAAAACGACTTCGTAGCTCAAAATCAGAATCTGTTAAAAAAATCAATATCTCGTGACGTAACTCAAAAACGCGAGTCAGCATCTTTCCTCTTGAAAGCCACCTAACTTCTGTGTGGAGCAGTAGTTGTTTATGAATACTGTCCATTTCTTGACATAAGTTGTGAAAAAGGCGTGAATTCAAGGCTCTGCTCTTAATAAAATTCACTGTCTTTACAGCCTCGTTCAAAACAGTTTTTAGTTGTGCTGGACAGCGTTTTGTTACAAGCGCTTCTCTGTGAAGGCTGCAGTGAATATGTTGTGCCTCCGGAGCTTCTTTTTTTATTTTAGTTACCAATCCACTATGAGCTCCTGTCATGGCTCTCGCACCATCCGTGCATATACCAACACATTTCTTCCAATCCATTCCATTCCTGAGCACAAATTCATTTACTTTATAAAATATGTCTTCTCCAGTAGTATGAGCTGAAAGAGTTTCACAAAATAACATATCTTCACCAACTGAGTATTTTTCTTCATAGCGAACATAACATAACAGTTGAGCCAAATTTGCGACATCTGTTGTTTCGTCCACTTGTATCGCAAAGTATTTACTACTGTTCACTTTCTTGAGTAAAATGTCTTTTACATTTAAAGCCATATTAGATATTCTTCTTGAAACAGTATTATCAGACAAGGAAACCACATCGAGCTGTTTTCCCTCTTTATCACCTATAATTGTGGAAACAAGGTCTTTAGCTGCTGGCAAAATTAGAGTCTCTCCAATAGTATGAGGTTTTAGTTCTTGTGCTATTCTCAGACTAACCTTGTATGAAGCTTCAACAGCCCTAGTGTTTAACCCGTAAATGAAGTGATTGCTCCTTTATTCACTTTTAACTCAGACTCCTTCCGTTTAAAAAACTCTAATGGCTTGTTTATGAGATTGATATGCTTTGTATTAAAATGACGCAATAAAAGTGATGGTTTCATCGAATGATTTGACAAAGTTTCTAAACAAATGACACATTGTGGAACAGGTTCACTGAAATTTCCAGTATAAGTAAAACCAAACGATAAATACTTCTCATCATATTTACGTTTACCTGATTTCTTTTTGTTTTCACAAGTTCGTAACAAAGGCGTAGAAGTAGAGGAACAGCTTGGTTGCTCAGCATCTGTTCCTGCTGCAATAGGCTTTTCTTGTTCCGGTGACAAAGTTCTTTGCTTTTTAGAACTACTACACGTAGATCTTACCAAAAACTTATCCATTTCAATTCGACAGCTAACACTTACCAACAATGTTATTCTCACTGACTGATAGACACAAACTCTATATAAACAACAACACGTCAAACTGCAGGTTAGGTTTTCTACGGAGCTACGTAGTAGATAGTGCTCGCTGAGATGACAGACAGGCGACTGGGACTGGCTGACTGGCATCTGGCACAACAGAATAACAAAGCGCGCGGCCTTGAACGGCGCTACTCCCCTCCACGCCCTCACAATCTTTCCCACTCCGACTGTCACCCCTCCATCCGCTGCTCGCTCACCCTCACGCTACTAGTAGAGTATACCAATTTTCGAACTTCACTCGCGTACCACCAGCAACGTTCCCGCGTACCACCAGTGGTACGCCACATTTTGGGAACCGCTGCTGTAGATAAATTTGACAAGAGATGTTTTGAATGGTCTCAAACTTGAGCGGATTCGTTTTAGTGACATTGTTATAGCATTTCCCTCTCTACAAGAATGAAAATTAATAATGAAAAATCTAGAGAATTTGCTGGAACTTCTTCAATCGTGGAGTTTCCGATTGTGATTCTCACATATACGGAAATATAGATTTTCGATTTGATTTGTTTCGAGTATTTATAATAATAATAGTTATGTCAACAAGAGACAGCGGTTGCTGGATATCTGTAATACCTATGATTCATGCGTATTACCTGATAACACTAGTATCCTACGACATACATCCATATTTACATGTGCCTAGGATTTATTCTCTTGGAATGTTCCTTATATCGGATATTTATAGGACATACTACATCTCCTACCTAGTAGATATATTGAGACTCCCGCATTATCCACAACGGACATCTTTATTATAATCATGGGAAATATGCGTGCCATCTGTCAATGCCCCTTTGTTATATGTAACTGATCTTATATTGTACGTAGAATGTTAAAATTGAAGTTATTGTTCTTCAAAAAATTAATTTAATTGATTTAATAATTCTCCTCTTAATTTGTTATCTTTTAATGACTCTGTATGATTATCTAACAATTCTTTTATAGCATTTACTATGGTATCGCATAATTTTATTACCTCTTTTGCTGGTTGCGTATTAGAGATATCGGATAAATGAAAATTAGGAGCATTTGAAAATTTCCCATAAACTGGTTGAGATAGGACCTTAGGCATTTCTAGTACAGCCCTATATGTTCTTCCGAATAGCCGGACGTCGACGGCTGAGAGCTAAACGTATGACCGTTATCGCGTTGTTTCTTAACCTTTCGGAACTCGCGCGCGGACTCTCGCTCCGCAGCTCAACTTATCCTAGGTTAATTCTAAAATTCGTAACTCGAGGAGCTTGCTCCGCTTAGAATCTTCCTTCAACGCTGCACTGGCTAAGCAGTAGTGCACAAGTCGTTGATTAGTGGAGCTGGTTGAAAAATATTTAGGTCTGCGGACTGTGAGTCCGCATGCGACTGTTAGAGATAAATTTCTTCTCGGATTTTTATACGAAAGAAAAGTATGTTTTTATGTGGTTTTTTATTTTATTTATAAAATAAAAAAGTCTAATAAAATAAATGAAGGGATAAGCTAATTTTTACGTCTTTTTAGGATGGCCTACTCTTGGGAAAAGGAACAGGCACGCCTGAACCAGTTGATGATTGACTGCCTGGAAGAAAGCGATAACGAGTTTGATGTACAATTTGATGATCAGGAGGAATTTGGAGAAGAAGACCATGTTGAGGAGCAAGACCTTCACACAGACACTGAACAAGAGATATCGGACGTGGAAGAACCAGAAAATTTGGAAACGCCATGGGAAGGGCAGCCTATGTTTGTTGGTAAAGACGGCGTTACGCATTGGGCAAAGCATGTCCCTAAACAAAATGTAAAAACTAGAGCGCAAAATATAATCAAGCACCTCCCAGGAGTGAAAGGTACCGCCAGGGGTTTGAAAAGAGAGATTGACATTTGGAAATATTTTTTTACCGATGACATTTTAAATTCCATTGTTTATTATACAAATAAACATATTCAGTTGGTTAGACCAAACTATCAGCGGTAAAGGGATGCTAGAGATACGGATATCGTGGAGATTCGAGAATTGATTGGTCTATTGTATTTAGCAGGAGTGTTGAAGTCAAGTCGTCTACATACAGAAGAGCTGTGGGCTAAAAATGCTACTGGGGTAGAATTATTTAGGTTGACAATGTCTGAGAAAAGATTTCTATTCCTTTTAGTAAACCTGCGATTTGACGATTTAGAAACTAGAAACGACAGGACACAATTTGACAAGTTAGCCCCAATTAGGGAAGTTTTTGACGCTGTGGTGAACAACTATAAAACTGCTTATACGCCATTCGAATTTGTAACCATTGACGAAAAGTTAGAAGGGTTTCGGGGACGCTGTTCATTTAGACAGTACATCCCTAGTAAACCCAACAAGTACGGGATTAAGATTTTTGCTATACCGGATTCCAAGACATTTTACACTTTGAATATGGAAGTTTATATTGGCAAGCAACCGGACGGACCCTATGAATGCAGCAATTCACCAACTGCAGTGGTACAAAGACTATGCCAGCCAATCAAAGGAACAAGTCGCAACGTGACTGTCGACAACTGGTTCACTAGTATGGACTTGTTGACGTCACTTTATACAGATTTCAAGCTGACTCTTTTAGGCACTGTCAGGAAAAATAAAAAGCAATTGCCCCTCGAATTTTCACGTCCATCAGGTCGCCCAATTGCTTCGAGTATGTTTGCCTTCAGGAATGACTGTACACTGGTATCTTATATACCAAAGAAAAATAAAAACGTCTTACTGTTGTCAAGTATGCACTTTGATGACAAAATAGATGCCAGTACAAATAAACCAGACATGATAATGGACTATAACGCTTCAAAGGGTGGTGTTGATTGTGTAGACAAACTATGTGCGGCCTATGATTGTGCGCGAAACACTAAACGATGGCCCATGGTTTTATTTTACTCTTTACTAAATGTAACTGGAATAAACTGTTTTGTGATTTTTTCGATAAATAACGCTACTGAAATAAGACGAAGGATGTTTTTGCGAGCCTTATCGTCTCAGTTAGTAGAAGAACATGTTCGCCGACGTGCTACCCAGCCCATTCCCAGGGCTATTCAACTGAGGATAAATGAAGTTTTTGGAGCAGAAACCACCAGAGCACATCCAGTTCCAGAAACACCAGCAGATCAGAGAGGACGTTGTTTTATTTGCGACCGACGAAAAAATAGGCCTACACGCTATTCTTGTGTCGAATGTCACAAGTTTATTTGTTTGGAACATTCTCTAATGATATGCCCTCAGTGTCACCCATAATGTTTGTTAACAATTTTTTGTACCAGCTTTTTCTTATATTTGTTCGAGTTCTTGGTTATATTATGTTTCTAACATTACTAAAATGTTTAAATTTGGTTAATAAATGACTTTTAATATCTCAATTTGTATATTTATTTAAGAATTATAACATGAAACTTGTAAAAATGGTATTTCACAGTTGCGGACTAAGAGTCCGCGCGCGACCTTTCTATCACAAAAGTGAGCGCGAGTTCCGAAAGGTTAATATATGCTGTATAGTAATTACTTGTGTTTGAATTATTATTTTTATTTTTAATTACATTGGTATATATTTTTTCTTGTATATTTTTTGCTTCGATATATGATATGTTTTCAGTTACCATAATGTTTTTAATAGTTTTTTGTTTATCAAACTCCGTGCATTTATTCTATCCGTGGCTGCATGATCACCCCCGCACAGAATACAAAAAGGCTCACTAGTTTTCTGACAATTTTCTGTGTCATGCTCATCCCCACAATGTCTACAACAACTTGTTTTCCCCCTACATTGAGTACTAAAATGTCCATATCTCATACAGTTTAAACATTGCACTACTTTTTTGGTATATACAATTCCACCTCGCAAACAAGTTTTTCCATGAGTACTTGATTAGGTATCATCTGACTCTTGAAGGGGACTACAATAGTTGATGTAGGAATAATCTCTCCATTTTTCTTGAGGATCATTCTTCTGACATTAACGACCTCTAATGCATTTCCATACCTAGGTTTAATGATATTTGTTAATTCTTCCTTCGTTGAATCTGGATCTATGTGTTTAATAACGCCTTTTTTCTGTGTGTAAAATAATGGAATATAAGCTTCATACTTTTTTTCCTCTATGATTTTTTATTTTATTAACACTGCCAAGCGAATTCAGTTCTACTTCAATTTTATAATCCGATTACCGTCATATTGATAATATTATTTTGTATCTCTGGTAGTGCATTTAAAATTATTCGTGCAGTACCAATTTTATGAAGTTTGCGCCAATATTGCCTTCTTTGTTTTCAATAAAAATATAATAAGGACCCTGATCAAATTTAGAATACATATTTTTATTGTTTACATTCAATAGGTTTTGTACAATACTATATTGTCTGATAGTTTAACTTTTTTTGTCATTTCATTATCTACCTCATTTTCCGTTTTTCGTTTTGTCTCTGATTCTGTCTCCATGCTAATTTCCACATATTTAATATTATTTTTTCTTCTATCAGGTGGAACTTTTTCCGTTGTAAACAGCGCTTGTCTTCTACCTACAAAAGTTTAAACACTCGATATGCTCGATTTCCGTATTCACGTATACGAGTAGTTCAATTATATCTTACTTAGATGTGTTATGTTTATGAATAATATTATAAAAGTTAAACAAATGTTCGAGATGTATCATCATTGATAAGGTCTGAGTTCATATCAGTTCGTAAGAATCATTTCTGACCTTAGGAGTTAATAACCATCACACAGTGTCCACCAGGTGTATGGTTTTTTAGCGTACTAACGAGCATTTACTTTAAAGCAGGACGTTAGGAGTCGTTATTTGCGGGTTCTGTAGGGGCTAAAATAATAACGGGAGCTACTTTACCCAAACTAAATATATTGAATTATTTATAACAATGTGAAATTTCGTTAATTCTTGGCGTCTAATAATGTTCTGCCGCCCTGTTAACTGTCACCGTTCAATCCTGGAGGTAGGTGGTCTTGTTAGTGAGAATTACCAGCCAACAGTGGCTGACGGCGGCCTGGTCCTAGGCGCAGGCGCTACAAAACCTAATTCTAATATCGTTATTATTTTACTTTTTTATAATTATAAATTCTTTATTGTTAATGCAGAAGAAATGCAAAAGTTCTATTACAATTTATAATTTAATGTTAAATGCTAAATTTTCCGTTGAGGTGCAAAATTATTATGTACACATAAAAGGCCTACTTTTTAAACTAATGTAATAATTGTTTGATTAGTAAGTTGTGATTAAAAAAAGTATAACTTACTACTGAATAAATCTTATCATTGACAATACTAAGGACTTCATTAAATTGGTTTCGATTTACGCGGAAGTAATTGGTGAACTGTTTATCGGAACGTGAATATTTATTTCTTCCATGTACGCGCTTTTGCATATAGATTTATTTCGTTTCGATAGTGAATGCAAAAGTTAAAGTTCTTCCATTTCTTCGTCTGAATTAAACTGGTATCTTATGTCTAGTACGACCATAATTTGTAATTGTAATTTATGACGAAGGCAAGAAACTGTGACTCAATTCTCGGCCATATGAGTAGCGCAATGTTTGACAACTTTAATCTGCCCTGCTTAACCTAACCTACCCTGCGTTAGACTGCGTCTTAATTTGGGCCCTACCTTATGAATAATTTAGGTTCGGCACCATCCCAGACTGATCGAGAAAATATTGGAAACTTCGAGTGATATTCAACAGCTCTTTCAAATTGTCTTTTTGTTTATATTAATCGATTTTCAGGATATTGAGAAAATTATTGAGTTTTTATATGGAGACTTCAATGTTAACTGTTTAACAGAGCTGGAAGAATTCGAAAAATATCTTTCTTTTGCTATATTCGGTATAAACTTTAAACGTAATCTACTATAGGCACCCGTGAGCTATAAAAATGAGGTCAGGAGAAAATCTAATTGGCCCAAATTTCTTTTCGCACTGAGAAAATACCTTATTTACAAACTCTAATGGGTACAGCGACATCCGAGGGAAACAATCATTCAGGACAGGATTAATAATTCCAAATTCCAGGAATTAACATTAACTAAAGAAAAAACGTTTTAGAAATAAAATGAATCCTGAAATGAAATTAAAAATTGCGAAACTCTTATCGGTAATATTTGGTTGTAGTAACAAACATTTCTATTTTATATTTAAAACTAGATTGAATATGGATTAAAACGTTGAAAATGTTACCAAATAATGCAATAACGCTTGTAATACTTCATTTCAGTCAGTGATTTTGTTAAAAATAAAAATGATTGACGGTTTGATCCAATTTCCAATTGTTCCATTATCGATTCGGAATTAAAAATAACTTTACGGTTCAATATTCAGCTAATGGATTTGCTTCAGTGAATATCAGCAATGGAATATAAAAATTCAATTTCACTTTATTTGAAAATACACAAAGAGACCTGAATGATTGTTACATAAAAATGGTTTCGTAAAAGAGCTTTATCAAAGAGCATAGATGATATGTTCATACGAGATATATTATTTACATAAACGAATGATAGAAGTGGGCGAAAAGAAACAAAAAGTTCATTGTTGACGGTATTCCTAGCTAAACGGATCAACAACCGCTATTTGATGTTCTATGATACAGTCAGAAAAGAATTTAACAAATCTTGAAGAACCATTTTATTTTTATTTTCTTTAGTCTAGACGAATCGTCAGCTTCCTACCGTCGTTTCTCTGTCTACACAGCTTCATCGTGTTAGGGGGCATTCTAAACTCCTGCAACACATGGAGATTTATTTGTCGCATGCAATTCTTACTATTCTTCTGTCGTCCATTCTACTATTCTCGTTTCATTCCTTGTTCCTACCTAGTATCGATTTACTAATGTTTTCTACCTGCATGTTCTTATATTTTCGCTTCTCGTATAAAAACTTTCCCATTCAGTCTGATTCCCGGACAACTTCTTAATTTTTATTTCAGGTGATCTAGTACCTGAGTTATAGTTTGAGTCTACTCTTGTTTCTCTAACTGTTGGAAAAAACACAATGTCAACCTGGTTTAACGAAGCAGCCTCTAAGGTAAGCATTGACACCAAGAAAATAAAGATAACGAACCATTCTGCGAGGGCTACAGCAGTGTCTAACCTGGTCAAGAAAGGAGTAAGCGAGCAACAACTTATTAAAATAACTGGACACAGTAAACCCCAGTCCATTAAACCTTATCTGCAAATGGACATAGAACATCATAAAGATATTATTAAAGTCATGAGGGCCGAAAATAAGTCAATGGAAAAAGGTAACCACAGTTTGGCATCGGCATCTATCATTTTTAGTTAAAATAATAAAATAGTAGTGATCTAATTATATAGGACATTTCATTTATTAGGTAATGCCCACTAAACAAGAAACTTAACAAGTCTTTTTTGTGATGTTCTTTTTAAAGACTTTTCGTGATGTTTATTTTAAACGTTAATAACATATCTTCTAGATGTCTTAATTTTATTACCAACATCCATGTCATGTGAATAAAACATATTTTTGATGTACACAGTAATACTCGAATTCGCAGTTACATACACATCCTATGAACTTCTTTTTAGCAACTTCATATAGGAAACATTCATACGATGCTAATTTGTATACTTCTCACTAATGTCACATACAGAACGTTACTGTAATATTACAAATTAACATGTTTCTAAGATGGTCACATGTTGCAGTTACTTTTACATCTTTTGAAATAATTTTTAGTAACATCCTACTATTACGTCTGTACGATGTTAGTTCATAAAACTCTCAGTAATATATCATATTTAACATCACAGTAACATAAAAAAGAAGAAAACAGAAGAGGAACTGACGAACGAAACAAACAGTAGTTATCTGTGGAATCAAAAATGACAAGCAAAGCATGAAATGGTTTTCAGTAATGTGTTATATTTTATTTGCAAGAAGCACATATTTTGCAAGTAGTACTTGAATAAAGTGGTATTCGTTTTCGTTAGTTTCTATCCTTGTTATAATTGTTGTTATAATGGACGAACAACAATTGTTATTGGTAAGTACCTATTCCAAACTCATACTTATTAAAACTTAATACTCATTCAATACTTTAATCGGCTATTATACATTGAAATTCCAGGTGGCGTAATTGTTCACAAAATAGGGTTTTTCCAATTTTTAAAATATTTCAGTTAGTAAGTATATTTTAAAAGCGATTCATAATATTTCAAATCCTAGATATACCCTACAAAAAAACTTAATATTGCAATAGGGTAGATATTATTATTAATAATAAAAGACGCTTATATGTTGGCAGATATTTGAATCTAGAAGAAAATATTTTCAATGTTCAAGATGTTTCAGAAGGTACACAAATAAAATAAAAAACAAATAGTGGTGTTTTTGAATGAAACTCACGGTCTCTAGTTAATTCCACAATATAATACAAGTTATTGAAAATTCTAAAAAATTGACAATTGTTTCGATAAATCAATATATGATATTGATTTATCGAGAAACAATTGTCAATTTTTTAGAATTTTCAATAACTTGTATTATATTGTGGAATTAACTAGAGACCGTGAGTTTCATTTGAAAACACTAATATGAGCATATTCCACGAAGTAAGGGTCGAGACAGTCAATTTCATTAACAAATAGTGAATAATTATGTAGTGAAAGGGGAGTAACTATTTCAGATAGTCTGATACAAACATTGCATTAAACAGTACAAAAAATATTGAATCAAGTATCTGTAGTTCTAGTTTTTGTAGTAGTAGCCTTAGCCATCAATATAGTTTTGCAGGTTTAGAAAATTTTAACATTATTACTAACAATTCTTGTGAACAATAAGAGACTGTTTAAGACTTTAAAAACAGAAATTTCTGTTAAAAAGCACATTTCCATTTGAAAATTCACTGAATACAATAAGTGAGCTGTAGACGTCCCTTACAATGGTACCTATGTTAATCTAGTTGAAGAATATCTAACTTATGATACTGAATGCTCCAGTCAACAAACAGCATTTAATTATTTATTATTGTAGAAACACAGCTATTGGATACTCAATTGGATACAATTAATTATAAACTCATTTAACTTGATAATGTGTTCATATCTCTTCTTCATAAGTAGTTTTTTTTGTATACAGTGTATTAATAATGCTTAGTTTTCATTAAGTTACAATTCCACGATGTTAACATACAATTTGTTTCAGGATGAAAAACAAAATGAGAATCGTATATTATTTATACAGAAAATAAGTATGAGAGTAGAAGGTGAATCATGAAAGTCACTTCTGGAAATAAAATATATTATTATTCCTTTGAAGAACCCCGCATGTATCTTATGGAAAATGGGTCCCAGTCCATTGGCTGAACATCAAGGTTGATGTTGTTTATGATGATCGATCAAAGGTCTCCATGGGCACAATTTGATCTAAAGTAATTATTTTATTAGATGCTGTTCAGAACACCTTTAAATGTTTCACAGATAAGGTTTTTGAAGTGTACGTTCTGGAATGGTTGAGGCACTCAAAACAGCCACTCTTGCGTGAGAAAAAGCAACCGTAAGTAAACGATAGAATTTTCTTTAATCAGATTGGATTTCTGTTGATGTAACGTAATGTTTCATTAAATCTTTATGGTGTAAAATTTTTATTAGTTTCAATATAATTAAAAAACTATTCTAATACATTTTCTGTAAACTAGCTGTAATGTATGTGTATCCGTTAAACTTTATTAATTCAGTTTCAAAGTATGTTACGTTATGGTAACTACAGATTAATATACTTTTTTTTATTTCTTCCTTTCACTGAATGCGTTCAATAGTTTCCACTTTCCAAACTTGCTATGTAATATGCTTACACAATTTTTTTTTGGGTTGGATTCCTGGACAAGATATTTTTTCTTCTAATTTTGTACATGTTTTTTTTTCAAATTTACTGTACTGTTCATTAATAGTGAATAAACGTTTTAAATCCTTTATTGCTTTTTTTGCTATTTTATTTTGAATGTACTGGATGAACAACTAAGAACGACTGTAGGCCACATCTCAGAAAAAAATCATGGCACAACTTTCAAAAAAATTACCTGAAAAATTGCTGGAAAATATTTTGCAGTCTCTAAAATATCCGCTAGGCGTGGAATGAACACTCGAAAACATAATACTCCAAAAAAACATGCAAAAGGTGTCCTAAAAATACAATTTTTGAAATCTTGATGAGATTATGAATAAATTTAATTAAGGAGATTTTTTGCCACTATTCTTCAAATAATGGGTGGGGAAGGTTCAAACTCATGAACAAATGTATCTTTTTCGTTTTTTAACCGATATTAATGATTTTAGCTGCATTTAAAAGAGTTTTTCTGTTTAATAATAGTGATAACAAAATTAGATAATTTTGTATCCACTCTGAAATTTCAAATGTGAATTTTTTTAATTTTTATATCTGATATTGTAAATCTTATATCTTGGAATACATTCCTATTTTTTAACCCCTTTTCATCAGAATTTGAAAAATGCCTCATTACATTTAAAATTTCCGAGAAAAATGGGAAAATGGTCGACTTTTTCACATAGCGTTGACAAAATTGCCTAATTTTGTTAAGCATATCCTATCAAAGAGGAAAAACTCTTTAAAATGACGCCAAAATCATGGGTATCGATTAAAAAAAAAGTGTAACGACATTTGTTTTTTGGGTTAAACCTTCCCCCACCCCTTACTTGAAGAATAAGGACAAAAAGTACCTAACTACATTTTTTCATAATCTCATCGATATATCAAAAATTGTATTTCTAGGATACCTTTAGTATGTTATTTTTGGAGATAATCACAGTATTATGTTTTTAAGTGTTCATTCCACCCCAAAGCAGATAGTTTAGGAACTTAAAAATATTTTCCAGCGATTTTTCAGGGTCATTTTCTTGAAGGTATTTTTCTAAAGTTGACTATTTTTTGAAATATGGCCGACAGCCGGCGTTCTTAGTTGTTCACCCTGTATTTGCTGATTAGGCACAGAAACATCTATAGGACATCATCTAGAATGTTTGAGGCATATTATTTAGAGGTTTATGTAATGTCCATCCAACATCTACGAGAATACACTGTATTGTTTGTAATGCGTATTGCCCAGGTAAGCCCAAAGGAGACAGAGTTCAATTAAATTAACTGATTTATTGCTATAAAAAATATTATTTACAATGATAAAAATAAACTAAAATACAATATTCTATATATATTACTCTGGTGCGTAAATATTTTGCAAATCACGCTTCGATGGGCCGTATTCTTCCGTCGATCGATAGATACTGATGGTTCGAACGAATAGGTAGGTGTAACAACGGTGTGTACTTCGATTCCGGTGACGGTGTACGGGATTCTCTGCGTCCTATGAAATGTTCAGACAGCCATGGGTTTGAGCAACCGGCAGATCAATACTCTTTCGGTTTTAATCTCAAGATGTGAGAGTATCGTTTGTAGCTAGTCAGTACCCAGCTTAACGAATACCTCAGTTTGTAGGGACTGTAGTTATTACGGCGCGTCAATACCACACCAGAATTATACTAACAGTTGAAGTGATCGTTTACAGCCAGTCAATACCCGGCTCAACGACGCTACCCTACGAAGATACTGTAGAGTTTTCGGTGCGTCAATACCACACCGAAATTTCTCTAACAGTTTGAACAATCGTTCTCGTTTCCGTCAATACCAGAAACCAACGGCCGTTCAAGTGAATGATGTATAAAAGTCGGATCAATACTCCGACTTAGTACAACACTCGGCGGTGGATAGTGTAAAGCGTTTGAGGTTAAAGTCAGTACCTTAGACCTACGCTTCGCACTGGAGGCGGCTGAACTTGGAGAAGCAGGAGTCCGTAATCCAAGTCGTCCTATCGTCTGTCGGCTTGTATTTTTATATACATCTTAGCGGTGGTGGTGGAAGTCTCCTTCCCTTCTACTGTCGATTCTTCGTGCGCATCTTGGCGTGGGGGACTTTGCTGTTCTGGTGGGGTACCGCGTCATCACGGTGCTAACTGGTTCCTTGAGTCGATATTTATAGTAATGAATTTATATCATTACATGTTTTTGAAATGTCGCATTCAGATTATTGATTAGATGTTATTTTTTAGACATTGCATTAGCATCGATAAGATGTTAAAAGGCATTCCAGAATGTAACAGAATTGTTGTTTTTGTTCGTTATAAAGATTTATTTTTAAGGAAGTTCTAGTAACATCACAGTAATGTAAATAGGCAGCGCTTTAACATCACTGAGAAGTTAAGTTGAAACATCACAAAAGTCAACAGACTCAAGCTGGGCACAAGCGGTTGTATAGATGTGCATGTGATGAAAACAAGAGGGAAAAAAGGAAGAACATTATCACAATGTAATGTCGAATTAACATAACTGTAATATTTATTTGCATAGTGGGTGGTTTTTGAATATTTAGTTAGTATGTTCCTAATGTAATAGTGCGTAATATCTGGTTAAATAGGTAGTTATAATAAATTATTAAACGTATATTCACTCTGTATTATTATTATTTGGTTAATATTGTTCACAAGTAAAACTAATACATTAATTAATTCTCAAGCCCTAAGATTTACATTTTCATAGGTAAGTACGAGGTTACCTAAACTATGAAAAAAAATGTTCCAGTCTTTAGTAAAACGAAATGGTTCTTAATAAAACATAAAAAAACAACACATCCTTTTCATTTTAGTAAAAAAGAAGGCATTTAATTTTTGAATTCAAATATTTATCTTTGCAACACATCTCACTTAGTATTACTAAAAGAGAAGGAAAGTAAGGTTTTATTGAAAAGCGATGTCTATGACAGTTTATCAAAGATTGTTAATAAAATAACAAAAACAACAGATTCCTTTCACTTTAGTAATAAAGAAGGCAGTCAGTTTCTGGATTCAAATATTTATCTTTGCAACACATCTCACTTAGTATTACTAAATTAGAAGGAAAGTAAGATTTTATAGAAAAGCGATGTCAATGGCAGTTTATCAAAGATTTTTAATAAAAGTAAAAACAACAGGTTCCTTCCACTTTAGTAATAAAGAAGGCATTCAAATTTTGAATTCAAATATTTATCTTTGCAATACAATTCACTTAGTATTACTAAAATAAAATAGAAGGAAAGTAAGTTTTTGTAGAAAAGCAATGTCTATGGCAATATATCAATGATTCTTAAAAAATCATAACTGCAATCAAGTAGGCTTAGGCTTGTGATGTCAAAATCGTCTTCGCTATACGTCACGTTGACAGTCATTTACTCTAACTTCTAATTGTTTACAGTTAAAACATGGCAGTGAGCAACCAAAAAACTAATTTAAAATCTTAAAGTATATTTAATTTAAAGTGAACTAAGTGAATTAGTGAACTAAAGAATAAAAAAGCACCGGGTTGGGATGAAATAAGGGCTGAAACGCTCAAGCATATTTCAGATTTTATTCCATATCCGCTGATGATTATAATAAATAAGTCATTAGAAATGGGACAATTTCCTTCAGCTTTTAAGACATCGATTGTCAAACCTATTTATAAAAGTGGAGAAAAGGATGAGATGACAAACTACAGACCAATACCATTATTAACTTGTTTATCAAAAATATTAGAAAAAGTAGTTAATGCACGGCTTAATACATTTCTAGATAAATATCAGCTATATATCAGGGTCTCAATATGGTTTCCAAAAGCGCAAGTCCACTAACGATGCTCTTTTGGAAGTAACAAATATTTTATATAAAAATATTGATGAGGGTTTACCTACAATTTCGGTCTTCCTGGACTTAGCAAAGGCCTTTGACACCGTGGACCACTGCCTTCTTTTGGAAACACTAGAGGACATTGGAGTTAGAGGTGCAGCACATGCTTTTTTCAAAAGTTATTTGACAAACCGATCTCAGAAAGTAAGAGTGGGCAATAAATACACTAAAGAACAGACAGTTGAGTGTGGTGTGACACAAGATATGCCCTGTTTTGTTTAATATCTATTTGAATAACTTATTTATGATTGAAACTAACAGTAAAATTATAAGTTTTGCAGACGATACAGTTCTGGTATACAGTGATCAAAATTGGTACGATTTAAAGTTGAAAATTGAAAATGATCTAAATTGTATAAAACAGTGGTTTGGCTATAGGGTTCTTTCAATCAATTATAAAAAAAACTGTTTACCTGCTATTTGCATCCTTAGAACCAGATCTTCCGAACTACGCCATCAATGTACAAAATATTCAACCTGTAAAACAAATAAAATATTTAGGAATTATGATAGACCCACATCTTAGATGGGATAACCATATCAATTATCTAGTTCAAAAATTGAGGTGTGTATTATATAAATTCAAACATATCTCATATCACCTACAATATAAACAAAAACTGATAGTTTATAAAAGTTTGATTGAATCTCACCTAATTTACGGTCTGGTCAGCTGGGGTGGAGTGGCGAAGACTTACTATAATATTCTCGAGGTTTCGCAAAAAAGATTCCTCAAAATCCTTCTTGGAAAAACAAGAAGATATAGCAGTGAACTTCTATATACTGAAACGAAAATATTAGACGTTAGACAATTATACTTAAAAAAAGCGGTATAAAGACAACATAAACTTAAATCAAATCTACAAATTCAAACTCACAATTATATGACAAGAAATAAACATACTTACCTGAATCCAACAATGAAAAAAACAGCTGGACAAAGAAGCTTTCTGTTTCTAGGTCCTAAGCTATATAATGCTATACCCCAACAAATTAAATCTAAATCCTCTGTAAAGGTGCTCACTTTAAAACTTCATGAGTATATCACCAATACAAGTAGGCGCGCTATTAACAACCTTATCGAAATATCAATTTCTATTTTATTAATCCTTAATTATAATATACATTTTTATTAATTACCTATTACTTATTATTATTTGTTACCTAGTATAAGTTTTATATTATTATTATTTTATCCTTGCAAACAAGCCTTATGGGCTTCGCAAGTGTACGAGTATATATTTATTTCGCATAATGTCGTTTGTTTTGTTTGTTTGTATTTATGAGTTATGTGTAAATAAATATTTATTATTATTATTATTTAATTTTGCTATATTTACTGAAAAAACTGCAATCAGTTTGCATCAAGAAAACCTTTTCGCAACTATTAAGATTTTGGAGGAAGATATCCCATCTTTTCCACGTAAATCCAGGGCTTAGCAGAACAAAATTTCATAAAAATATTACATATATTTTATAAAACACAGACATCTGTTGGAAATGAATAATAAAGGTAATAACTATGCTTCTCATTACTATCCGTTGCAATGAGAATAGGTCCAGCCAGAATTACAAAAATATTTAGCATTAATAGAAGAAATCTGGAAACAAATATTTGGTAAATAATTGTTTGTATCTATTTACTATTTTAAAATAAATAAAAACATTACAAAGCAAAATTCTGGATAGGTACTGATGTTTGAACTATATGATAGCTGTCAAAAAAATTTCCACTTATTAATTTTGTTTGACTAGTTTGGCAGTAGGAAAAAAAATCCGAAAAATTTGAAGGTTGTCATGGGCAACTGTCGAAATTACAGTATGTAATTGGCTTACAATGATAGTTGTAAAATTTTCTGATAAAATTTCGTCTTTATCTTGCCTCTCGTATTAGTGCATATTTTAAAAAAGGCCTGATGACAATGCAACATTTTTGAAGACCTTTAGTATATTCCATAGCCCGAAGACTGTTTGTTTAAATTTTTTAACTATAGTTATTAACCATATTCACTCATAAAGTGTATTTATTTATAACGGTATTGTAAAAGTCTTCTTAATTATAATAACATTCAAATGTATCTATTTTCAGATAGATTAGATATCGAATCTCCCTCGTATATGAAATTGTTCAAAGTGCCGTCACTAAAACCGTTTTAATCGTGATGTATGATGTAATTAACATATCTCTTCAATACCTGTCACTTAAACAGCCTATTCTTCACATGTTATTCATTAATTCAATTATTGGAATATACACTATAAATTACTTGGAAATTACAAGTCATAAAAAAGGACATAAAAATGTTATCACATTTTTTCAAATTTATTAGCATGGTAGCTATCTCCAATTACGTACAAATTCAAATATTTACTGTGGTTTTTAACTAATAAGCAGGATATTTGAAGAAACATGAGTTGTGAATTGGCGAATATAGAGTTATATTCAGCTGCTTTGATCCTTTAATCTTTATAATAGTTTTTTATCCGTGAAGTTGTGCATATTTTTTTCAAGTTCTTATGAACAGTTGCTTGATACCATATGGCTATTAATTTACACTACTGACAAAAAAAGTTCAGTTAATATTGATTTTCTTTGCAACTTCCTAAACAATTTTATTTCACATGTCAGATATATTTGTCGTCAGGACAAAAAATCACAGCTTATTGATTCACAGAAGGTATCTTCCACCACTTCAAATTAAAATGGATTTAATGAAAAGAATATATAATTGAAACTAAAATTCAATGAGATAGAGATAAAAGAAAGAATATTTGCAGGTCCTTAGCTTCGGGAATAGATGAGTGACTCATATTTTAATCAAAATACTAAGACTAAGAAGCTTTTGAAGATAATTGTGCTAACTTTTTGGAAAACAACACATGACAAAGCAAAAAGACATCGTAGATAGTTTAGTAGAATCCTATAAATAATTCCAATGTAACATGTTATTAAAAACACACTTTTTAGCTTCACGACTAGACTTTTCTCTCCCTAACTTGAAAAATGTCGCTGATGAGTATGAAGAGCACTTTTCCCAAGATATTCTGCGCGTGAAAATGATACCACGGAAAATGGAGTCTTAGTATGCTGGCAGTTCACTGTTGGATATCAAAACGAAGTCACAGTGGATAGAAAAAATAATAAGATTATTTCATCTCTGTTACTTACATTTTTTGTATGAAAACTATTTCTACTTTCAAGAAAATTGAGAATTGTTAAGTTTTCATCTAATCTTGATTAGATTCTATATAACTGTGTGATTCAATATTCCAGTTTTTGTATAGATGCGGCCAAAAAAATGGAACAGTTGTTGTTGCCTAGTGTGAATATGTCTTTTCCGTTTCCGACAAACAGTTTTGTCGTATATTTGAATGATAATAACACTAAAGTGTGAATAATATTGTTATCCATTATTAAATATAAGAGGCTACTAAATAATTTTTTAATAAAAAACAACAATTAATATTTAGTAATCCCGCCATTATGCTCTACAACTTCTCTCAATCTACTGGTCATCGATCTATATAACGTGGAACTATATTCTTCAGTTATTTCCTCCCAAACAATGTTTATAACTTCCAACAAACCTTCAACGACGTTTCTTGGTCTTACATTTGCCTGAGTTCTTGCTTACATTGTAAAATGCCACAGTTTGCCTCTCTGACAACCCATCGTCTATTTTTGCGATTATTCCACCTTTCGTCACTGAATTCATATCCGACATAATTACTTTCGAGTTTGGAATTGTTTGACATATGTCAAATATTCAATGTTGACATATGACATATTCATGAAACAAATTCAAGCAGCTAGAATTAGACAAAAATCTGCTATAAGAGTTGTCCCATTTTTTATTGGCCGCAACTGTACATATCCTAATAACAGCTATTTTGTGAAAACTACAGAATGCATCTCCTTGTCTTTCATTCATGTTTTTTACCTCCCATAAATTTCATATATACATATTATCCGGGTTCATAGTGTTTTCCGCCTCCCGGTTTCTTGTTTCCATCTTTGCCTATCTGATCAGTCTCTTGGCCTTATGTCTTTCTACGATATGTCTTTTCTTATTTCTTGTATCCACGTTGTTTTTGGTCTGCCCCTTTCAAGCCATTCAGGGGTTTTCCAATTCAACATCTGCTTAGGAATTCGTTCGTTTGGCATGTATATCTATATATGGCCATACCAATTAAGATGCGCTCTTTGTATGTCGTCTATTATTGTTGTGTCTGCACTCATAATTCGTCTTATTCGTCCTAACGTTAAGTATTCCACCTCTAGGTATTTCAAAATTGTTAAAATTATCTAGCCCCTATTTCGAGTTGTTGATAAGTTTTATCGATAAATGTATATTAATTATATTCTCATTAGTTTCCGTAGACGTACATCGACTAAATAACAATACGATGACAGTCTGAGATGCTCGCGGCTGAACTCTAGTGGAGACAGTGCGGTCCACAAATATAAATGATCTTAAATGGGCGCCAGATAAATTGTTCCAAGCATCCTCAAGTTCTCCAAATATACCCCCAACTAACCAAAAGGTTTATTACAATTTTAACGGGCCTATTCTGTATCTAAGTGGCAGTCAAGCAACTCTATAGCAACTGACTGACAAGCAACTCTAGATAGTAACTTTTTAACCACTTTCAATAAAATTGATATTCTGGTGACTACTAGTGGTTAAGAAGAATGATGAGTCACTTTTATAGTGTAATCCGACCTTACTTTTCCACTAACAAGTCTGAAAACTGAGAAAAGTGAGATCGTTAGAAGAATATTTTGCTATTAGTGGGGTTGTTTTGTGTTATTTGTTTTATACGTAAATATTTTATTACTTATTACAAAACATGGAGACTCTGGAAGTAGAAACTGTAGGTGTAGGGATCAAAAGAAGTTCAAAAATTACCCTATCACAACAAAATGTCATGGTTGACTTTGTTGGCAAAAATAAAAAAATGCAGATCTGAGGAGATAATTTAACAGCGTGGCAAACATTGTCCAATATAGTGAATGAGATGCATGGAGCTATAAAAACTGCTGAACAATGGAGAAGAGAAGTAGTAATTTTGTGTAGATTTGAAATTTACTTACAGCACATTTTTGATTAGGTGTATTTATGGGTAGTCAAGTTAAAAATAATTTTACCGCCTACCTCTATCCAAAGTATACATTTCCTGGCCTCATTGTAGGGAGCAAAGTCGTACTTTTTCTCCCTAGGGAGGAAAAGTAAATGTGACGTCATAGCACGTTATCAATGAAATACTTTTTGCAATTCCGAGACTAAAGTAGTCACTTTAGTCTCACATGTTAGAAACTATGTTAGACCCAAGTGATATAAAGGAACAGTTAAAACCCTAAGGGATTTCAAGTACAAATAAAAACGTACACCCCCGATGCCTAGCCAAGCATTTTAGAAGTCCGTCCTCGTTGCCCAGCGAAGCATTTTAGAAGTCCATCCTCGATGCCCAGCCAAGTTTTGTAAAAGTTCATCCTAAGTAGTATTTATTAATTTTGTTCGTTAGTTTCATAAATAAATTATTGAAAATGTCTTGTTATTTGAGGGAGGCGGAAAAATCATATGTATAACATGGGTGTAAAGTGCCTTTTCCTCCCTCGAATGATTACTTCATCCTCGGGAGGATAAGTAGCACTTTCCTCCCTTGTTATACAAATAGCTATTCTTTCGCAGTCGTTCATAGAATGGAAATCAAAATAAAACAAAAAAAGGCAAGAGACATTTCCATTTCGCAGACCAAAACTGGAGGAGGTCCAGGAGGGCTTCCAGAGCTTACAGATATGGAATTGAGACTTATAGGAGCATATGGAATGAAATATAAGATTTTATTCTATATTTACAATTTTTAGTATATTTTTATACATACTCATTGTGTATTTCATTAATTTCATAATCTTAAAAAATGTTCATAATCCACGTATCCGTCTTCCTACCACCACACTTCTACTTTTCTCTGACAGTTGCTAACGTTAACAACCACAAATGTTGTGGTTACTCAGGAAAAACTATAAATTAACTTTCGTAACCACTGGTTGCCTCTACAGAATACCAATTGAAGACAAGTGGGAACCTAACCACTGACCTTGTTCTAAACCACTTGCTCAGTAGCAACTTTGCGATACAGAATAGGACCGTATAGAAGTCTTATTGTACATACAAAAGTAAACTACTCATAGGTCGAATTCAACTGTTTAATAATGACAGTATTATTAATATAAAAGGCTAACGAGAATAATATTCTAGACTGAAATTTAATTATTATATATCCCTACAATGGCACTTGCTAATAGTGTGGTGGTTACTTAGCAAGTGCCCCTGGTATAAACTTCTTTAACCATAGAAAGAACCATTTATCTTTGAGAAACAGTTACCTCGTGAACCATTCTTTAGGGTTGAATAAGTAACATCGTTTAAGACTCACTGGGAAAACATATAATTATAAACTACTAACACAGATAATTGATACACAATACATACGTTTGTACTATTAAAAATAATAATAATGAATAATTCCTCAAAGTGTTGAACTTTTCTATTTATAGGAAGTATTAACACTAACGCAGTCAATTTTAATTTTGAGTGTATTTACATCTTGTGAATATAATTTTACACCCTTATAATAGGGTATTTAAAGTTTTTATTCGAATGACTCAATCATAACGATGGTTGGATAGATCTTGAGTATTGAGTATTGTTTTTGATCAGCTTGATGTCTTTGACAATTACTTTTTAAATGACGACGGCTTTGATAATGGCTTAACAGCCGAAAGCGCTTAGCCTAAAAGTAATAAATTAATACACACTGAGTATTCGTCGTTTTCATTCACTCAATTTGCATATAGTGTGTACACCATATCCACAGGCATTTCTATTAATATTTCATTTCTAGCAAGATGCACACTTCAAAACCACGAGGTACCATCTTCAAGTCACACCGGAAATCAAAAACTGTCGATGTTGATAACTGTTCGAGGGGTATCAGACTAAAAATTTGAATTCTACGTTCAAAACAAACGAAAACTAACGAGAATATAATTAATATACATTTATCGATAACACTTATCGACAACTCGAAATACGGGCTAGGTAATTTTAACAATTTTAAAATACCTAGAGGTGGAATACTTAACGTTAATTCTTAACGTTACATTTGTTCGTCAGTTATTCTTGAGACACCTGCCGAGCTCCTCCATAATTTCATTTTTAATGCTCCAGTACTACTTATTAAGGTTTCAGGGAAGGTATATTGGTCGCAGGATTTGGTCATGGTCATTCCGTTTTCGAAGATCAGTTGGTACTCCTCTTTTTCGCGAATATAGTAGGTTTTTTACAAATTAACTTTCCCACTTTTCTTAATCGTTGCCGTCTTTCACTTGCGCAAATATGACTTGCATAAATTTCAATCTTAATAAATTTTAAATAAAATCTCAATTGGCGTTTTATTACGAATTTCTCAATATAATTGATATTTAAGATGCAAAATAACATGTATTAGAAATTGTGGGCGTAGTTTGAATTATATGGCGTCTCGACTAATATTGTTTCATGTTGTTACTAGTAAGAACTTGAAGTATCCTTATTAGGAAACATGACAACTATAAGGAACTTGATTTCTAGATAAAATTTATTACGAGAAGCAGTATTGTGATTTTAAATGATTCATTTTTGCTGGGAAGGTAATTGAAACTGTATTATTTTTAAAACGACAGACAATTATATTTCAATAAAACTGTAGCTTGAGAACTTATTTATATTATTACTTATATTCGTAACTGCTGCTTGAAATAAGTAATTTTTAACCTACAATATAAAGATTTATAAATATCAAAACCGTTTTAAAAAAATATATCTATAGACAGAAACTGAAAAAACGCAATAGAATTGTTAACAAATAACATGAAAGATAAGTTTACGATTTTTAGTAAGAGGTGGCATATTCCTATAGATGTAAGTATCATATTGTTGTCTTGCAAGTCTTGCCTTAGACGAAAATAGTATATTGTTACGAAACAGCACACTGGTATAGTCCCTAAATCCGACTCTGTTTTAGCCAGGTATGAAAGTTAAAATTATGGCGGACGCGCAGGGTCTTCTTAGAATTGTTTACGATTGTGACTATCTTATCTAGACATTGTTTTTGTGACCAGTCTTATCTAGAAAATGCCAGAAAACCAATTGTTTTTGTAATTTAGAATTATCTAGTGTGAAAGGCACTAATATATAATGGACCGACCAAGAAGAGTTCAGTTAGTTGATAAAGTGATCTCAAGAAATAAAAAGGAGAATACACCGAAATAGCGAACAGTAAAGTGTTGATATAAATTAATAATTAAGTTTGTGTGCATATAAATTGAATTTAAGTGATTAGTTAAGTATATATAAATTAAGTGTTAGTGAGTAGTTTCGTGTTTAAATAAATTAGTAAGTAGCCATACCATGTGTTTAAAATTTATCCCACCCGTTTACTGTTTAAATAAATTAGAATAACATTACAATACTCAATACAATAGCACCAAGATTATTTCGCGAGGGACAATTTTTTCCACTACTAGCCAAATTTAAGACAAAATAAAAAAAATTTCTTGTAAAAATCAAGTAGCACCACTAATAAAACAAAAATCAAGTAGTCTGATGCAGATTGACATTTCTACTAGTAAAATTTATTTTCAAACTGGTGCGTTCAGAAAACATAACGTATAACTCAATCGTTGAATGAGCGTTCGCTGAGCAACGAACAATGGTTGACGTGTGTCTTCTGAGCGATAATTTTTCGGAAAGTATAAATATTGAACAATTAAAATTATGGCTAGATACAATCTGAATCTTGCAATATTAGATTATGGTAATATAATTGGTACCTATAAAGAGAAATATTTATAGCCCATGCAATAGATTTGCAGGAATCATTACCTCATGATTATAACCTGAGAAGATATGGTATCATGAAAAAAAAACAGGAAATATTATTACGAAATGATTCCAGCGTATAATGATTACGTTTTTGAGGAAAATTTTACAGTGTCTGCAAGAGCTATAGAGGTATATAAATTTATTTGTTATAATAAAGAAATTAATTTAATTATAATGCAATTTAATATTCGTTATCAATAGATACTGTTACTGATGTTACTTTTTTAGTATCCCTTATGCTGCATGTATCATTATTATAGGTATAAATGGAAAATCAAAGGGACGCCAATGGAAATCTTGGGCTAGATGAACATTTACTGCACTTCCAGCAGGACGGAGCACCTCCCCAATATGTACGCCCAGTAAGAGAGTGGTTGAATAATCATTATACGGAGCAGTGGATTGGTAGGAGAAGACCAATTGAATGGCCACCTAGGTCACCAGATCTGACACCGCTCGATTTCTTCCTATAGGGTCACTTGAAATCCGTTCTATTAAAAACCTAGCCAGACTCAATTGAACAAATGCAACAAAAAATTGGACAGGAATGTAGGGCTATTTAACCTGAGACTCTTCAAAAGGTCCGCGAATAGTTTGAATACCGACTGTACTTGTGTTTAGAAAGCAATGGAATCCATTTTGAACAATTTATAAAGTAATTATAAATGTAAAAGTTGCATTATTTCAATTTAGAAATTAAATACATTCCACACATTCATGAGGTCAAGTACTTCAATTTTGAAAAAAAAAATAATGAAATTTTCTCATTTGTTTTGTGTCTTTAGAGCTTGTTCCATGAATGTTTATTGGCTTTTATTGCAGCATCACAAGCATTATTCCACCAAAGTACAGGATTGTGGACACTGTTGCATAGATCATCGACCACTCTCCAGTTGAAGTCAGGTGCGATGTTCGATGTGCACAGTGATAAATCTATAGCAGAGAAATTTTTGGTAGCTGCATTAAATCTAGTCATGCTTCCATCATTCAATAGTGAAATATTCATTGCGTCTATCCAGCCTTTTATTTTTCCCCCTCGTGTGTCGTTGCTGTCTGATCCCCAAGAAAAATGGTGACCATTAAAGTCGCCGAGGATAATAAATGGATTAGGTAGTTGGTTTGTTAGAAGTTCCAACTCGGGTTGGTTGATGGATTGACTGGAGGGGATGTAAATATTGCATATAGTTATTTTGTTATGAGTTAATAGTTGTACGGCTTCCAATGAGGTGTTTATTTGTATTGAGGTTGCAGCTAATAGTGATTTAGTGTTGATGGCAACTTCACCACTAGCTACTTCAGACATTCTATTTTTGAAGAATCCGGTATAGTATCTTGGTGTATTGTTTTTGTTTACATGAAAATGTGTTTCTTGCAAACGAATATTCTGCAATTAATAATTGTAACATATTTGAATGGAGGTAATATCCATTCAAATTCCATTGTAGAATGGTCTGGAAAACGAATATTTATTTAGAAACCGCTCTCGGCACATTCGTCACTGCTAGAGTCTGTATCTGTCCGTATTTCTAGTTTTTCCCTAGATTTGTACATTTTGTTTTTAGGCTTCTATCGTCTATTTATGGATAAACTTGTAGCAGCATTTCGATTAAGCTATTTATATTGTTGGTGTAATCTTTGGCTATATTGATAACATTTTGAGCTCCAAGTGAGTCTTCCAGTAATGAGGTGAATTGATCGACATTTATTACGCTGTGTTTATCTATGAAATCTCTAATTTGTTTCTATTTTTCTCGTTCGGATAAGTTACTTTGTTGAGATTTTTTCTTCTTTGCATTTTTATTTGGCTTTTTTGGATTTTATGGGAGAGTAAAAGCGAGCTGTTCAGTTGGAGTGGATTGCTGTGAGTTTTCTGAAGTGGATACGGTAACTTCTAAAAAACTTCTTTGATTAGTTGTAGTTTTATCTTGTATTTGATTGGTTTCCATTGTATCAATTTCTTCATTGGAATTTTGTGGTGTTTATTAATTGATAATTTTTTCTTGATTTATGTTTGTGATAGGAGAAATAATGCGGGTCACAATGTTTGTTAAATCAGCAACAGATTCTTATGATGTGGGTGCATTTATATTTTGGTTTGAAGGAAGTGTCTTGATTTTTGTGGTTCGGAGATATGTTTGGGAAGCAGTGTCCAGTTTAGTATGAGTTGTAGGAGTATTCTCTGTAGGAATTGGTTGTTTCGATAAAGTGGGAGGTACTGATGTAGGTATTGGTATATTTGGGCACTGTGACGATAGATAACCTGGTTTTTACATTTGAAACAGTTTTGATTGTCACGAAATAAAAAATTCGGAAATTGAGAGTATTGTATTCTATATTAGATCGCAATATCCTGGAATAATTATATTATCTAGAGGCGCTATGGTATATTTGTCGTCTAAAACCTAGAATGTGGCTGTATTGGGGGTTATTTGAGCTTATTCTGAGAGGGTTCATGGGCGAAAGTAGTTTTATCCCGAGTGTTTCTAACTTGGCCGTAAGCAAATCATTAGGTAAAACAGGACTTACATTAGATAAAACTAGTCGTATAATAAGTCGTCTTACTTGACTTGTTTCGTTGTTGACCTTTATGTGACCATAGTTGTTAAGTTATCTACTACTACTTTGCTTGATAGGAATATACGTAACCTATCATTAGAAATCCTGGAAATATGTACAATATTCTTCGGTTCAACTAGAGGACTAATTTAGTTCTAATATTCTTGTAATTTCGTATTTGTAATGGTATTAAGAATAATTGCTTGATTCGTGATGGATAATATTGTTGTGTCAAAGCGGTAGAGTATGGCATAGATTAGCTTGTGAAGAATTCATTTTGGTCAGATGTTGAAATTTTAATCATCACTGAGTACGGTCCTGTCACTCAATGGTTTTGAGAACAAAAATTGGTGGTATTTAATGTGGTCGATAGAATGTTTGGAATATTCAAATACTTCAGATTAAGATTTCTAGGTGTTTATAGATGAAAACAATCAGAAAGTATTCACTGTGTTTTCACTATGATGATAATTAAACTGTGTTATACACTTTTGGTTGATCAGGAATATGGCATTAAAATAAATGGAAGACCAATCAACAATCTAAGATATGCCGATGATACAGTGCTGATAGCCGAAACACTTCAAGACCTACAGAAATTTGTTAATGCAGTTGTGGAAGCCAGTGTCACTAAACACAAACAAAACCAAATTTATGGTTATAACAAAATCGGTCCAAAACATCGGAAATATATTAATACATAACCGACCAATTGAAAGAGTGAGAAAATACAATTATCTGGGAACTCTTCTCAATGAAAATGCGGACTGCTCTCAGGAAATGAAAATCTGAATTGAAAAAGCGAGGAGTACTTTCACGAGGATGAAACGAGTATTCTGCAGTCGAGATCTCAGCTTGGAGCTCAAATTGCGTCTTATGAGATGCTATATTCTGTCAGTGCTGTACTATGGCATGGAATCATGGACATTAAAGAAGAACGATGTAAAGAAAGTAGAGGCATTTGAGTTCTGGTTGTATCGTAGGGTTTTGAGAATCTCATGGGTACAGAAAGTCACCAATGCCGAAGTGTTAAGAAGGATAAAACAAGACAAGGAAATTGTCCTATTAAAGAAAAGAAGGTGCTCTACCTGGGTCACGTTATGAGGGGGGACAAATACCAACTGCTCCAGCTCGATGTGCAAGGAAAAATAAGTGGAAGAAGATCAATAGGAAGGAGAAGACATTCCTGGTTAAAAAATCTTCGCGAATGGTTCAACGCCACCAATAGTCACCTTTTTAGAGCAGCGGTATCCAAAATACGAATAGCCTTGATGACGGAACGAAGACGGCACTTGAAGAAGAAGATACACTTTTGTCACCTATCTTTGGTTTCACCACTAAAATTGTCAGGTTTTTCGGAGCCGAAATTAACAACTGTTAGCTGTTTATCGGTCAGAACCGTAGTTCCTGCCGATATATTATTGTTTTCTCTCCTTTTAACCCAATCTCTCACCCAATATCTGTGGTATCTTTTCGTTTCTGTACTACGGGACCTAATAGCAAGGTAGTAATAACGAGCTACAGCCTTTCTTCCAGCCTTGTTTAAAGACATGTTTTTATGAAATCACAACACAAAATTTTGTTTCTATCTAATTGACGTGTGCATTGGTTGGACAGCATATTCGAAACACCTTGTCGCAAGAGAGAGATTTTATTAACTCTAGTGTTTCATAGACATCTCTCACGTTTTGTGAAAACATAAGTGTCTGAGTGTCTGTCATAATTTCTCGTGAAACAAAAACTCATACCATTTTAATTTCATTCTGGATTCGCACCTTAACTAATATTCGAGTTGGTGAATAATTCTACTATTTCTATAGTTAGCATATTGTCGTGTCTCTATTTTCTTCATTGTGAATCATTTTGTATATATGAAATCAACTGGTTTATTAAATATTTTTATTTGTGTTTATATACCAAATAAATCATGTTCATTTTAAAACGATTGAAGAATATAAAAAATGCATTAATTCATGAAACTGAATATTCATTCATAAATAACCTATTAAAATCTTATCAAACATTAAAAATAACCTAACTAAATACATTCAATATCCTCATAAAAATTGGTAATTCAATATCAACTTGTTAAATTTATTTTGCGGAAAATATTTTATGAACTCACAGAATAATACCGATCACTTGGAAAATCACTATATAAAATGTTATTTACAAGTAACGAACATCTGAAATAATATTTGTACTATATCTCATTCTAGTTATTACCACAATATTTTACGTTATTTTTGGATTAACGCCAGAATACATTAAGCGACAAAACAAAATCTAGAATATCCAATTCCTATTTCTGAGAATTAACTTATTCCATCATTTATCATCTTCTGGCAAAAATAAATAAAACGAACAAGATCGACATGTCTGAAAATAATACCCAGATGAATGCTGACTGAACTTCTTCTATAATCATGTGAGATTAAAATTGTACAAGAGAAAAAATTAAATGGATCAACAGCACTTAAGATACTTCTTCTGCAAAGTTCTTATCATTAAATTATTTTTATTGAAAAGATTGGCCACTATTTCTGATTGTTGTTAAATAATTAAACCACTTATTGGATGTCGGATGATATCATTATGTGCTTAAGGATAACGGTATAAGGATTGTTTCATTTCTTCGCATTCCGAAATCGATAATTTTCAGTCTTTGATCAAAAGCAGCGACATTGCTAAAAGGATACGGTTACTGTAAATACCTTTTTTTTTCATTGTACGAGTACAATGTGAAATGAATTCATTATTATAATTGTTATGTTTATATGAAAAAATCCGGAAAGGGGGGCATGACGGGGTCATGAGATAAGAGGGGATTACGCTCAACTATAAGCAACTAAACGTTTGTGTATAGATAGCAATGAGCCAATAGAAAAGCAAACTCGATCAACGGTGAGCGCGAGACAATTATTGTAACATAACTATAATCATCCTATTTCTGTATTTTTTATGTATGTTTGCTAGTGTGGTTTCTTGATTACATGGATCCGTTATAGTTTTTATCATTGGAAAATTATTTTTCTCTAATTGAATTTTTTGAAACAAGACGCGGCAATGAGCGTAGAGTATGATGGGGTATAAGGACAAGATGGGGTTGTGGGTCTGGCCTAATTTATTATTTCGAATGCGTAAAATTGTGTTTTCAGATAAAATATTGATACGTACGTATAAGAAAAAAACTGAAAGGAGATAGTGGTCTATCTATGCTTCAAAAACAGCTTCAAATAAAATATTAAGTGAAGAGATGGGTTACAAAAACGGTGCCTTTGCATACGTAATGTCTTAGACTACTTTAGAGCGATATGTTAAGAGAACGAAAGAATGTGGTGAAGTTTAAATTGGTTTATCTTTAGGCCCTAAAAACCTATATTTACATTGGAAGAAGGAGACGAAATAGTAGCATACCTGAAGTATACGAGAGAATGTCTTTTTTGACTAACACCTACGAAATAAGATGTCTAGCATATCAATTGACAGTAAAAATGGCAAGATGCACAATTCAAGAGATGGAAGGGGTTGATTGGCTCCAAATTTTTCTCAAAGCGTCATTAAAATTTATCTACTCCTAAAACCGAAGCAACCTCAGCAGCTAGAGTAAGGGGAACAAAGTCGCGGTTAGTACATTTCACCAGATACTGGGGGATATTTATGATAAGTACAAATTGACCCCAGATAAAAGATATAATTGTGAGGTAACAGGAATCCCTGATGTTTCTAAAAACAAGAGCAAAATACTAGCTATGAAATAACGAAAAAAAGTGGGTTCGTTATCATCTGCAGAACAAGGCTAGACCATCACAGTGGAAATATGATTCGATGCTGCTGGAAACCTACATGCCTCTGCTGATGATTTTTCCTAGACAACGAACGAAACCAGTACAGTTATATCATGCACCACCTGGTACTATAGTTGCTTGCAATCCTTGATGCTGGATAACTTCATCAAATGTTCCGAAGCTACTCCTATTAACAGCGTATTGCCGCTTCTTAATGGCCTTCCTCTTCTTACAGTGCCATATCCGTGATCGGATGTTGGCGACCTCTCACTTCTACCTGTGTTGTGCTCTCCATTTACCACAAATAGAAAAGACCTACAGTTTAACGACGGATTCAAACGTCTATGTTGAGAGGCTGTACTAGGCAGAATACTGTCGGTGGTTTGCCATTGCCTTCCGACAGGCGGCTCTCCGAATGTTTAATTATTATGTACCTAGGCCCGGGTTTGATCCCGGGGCCTCTCGGTTAGCAGTTAGAGCACCACTCCACTAGACTACGGATGCCATGTGAGGCAAACTCAAAATTTGGAAATATTTGGTGTGGATCGTGAAAATGGAGTAATTATACTTTGTTTTACTCCTCACTGCACACACAAGATGCAGCCTGCAGACGTTGCATTTATGAAGCCACTAAGTACTTATTATGGTCATGCTGTTTCGGTTTGGTAGAGATCACGTCTTGGGCGTGTGGTGACTGTATTTCATATAAGTGAAATATTTGGAATCGCATACGTTCAGGCAGCTACAATGTCTACGGCTATTAACTCACGAATGTGGGGTGTATGACCATATAACCAAAATAATTTTACTGATGCAGATTTCATTTCTACTGAGACTACTAACATCTAATTTACCTTTTTCCAAATGAAACTAAATGCTTTTGAATAATTCCACAATATAATGAAAACATTATAAAAAACGGACAATTGTTTCGGTATTACTAAATATCGTCAGAATGACAGAAGTTACAGTTCATTTGATGCCTACCTGATATTTAATAATTATTTTTGGCTAGACCAAGAAGTTACCTACCTCGTGATTGACTTAATATACAAGGTGCATCATGAGGTACTTCACTTGTACCATATGTAGAGTCCCTCAGGCAGGATATCATGTGGCTACTAAAAAGTGTCAATTCCTCTTCTTTTTTAATTTACAGGGTGATTTGTGAGATTGAACATACATATTAATTGGCTATAATGTTTACACGGCTCATTTGATTTTTCAAATTTTAGCATTATACAGTACACTACTATCAAGCATTCGACTGGTATTAGCTAAACTTAGACATTCCAGGACCAGCTTCGGAAAAATTTCTTTAGGGATTCGTATTGAGTATTGTACCCTGTATATATATATATATATATATACAAATATATATATATATATATATATATATATATATATATTTAAATGCAATAAGTGATTTTCAAACTATATAAGTAGCCAATGAAAACGCACTTTCATTCAATTTTTAGTGAATGATAAAATCAAAAACAGAACAACCATAATGACGTATCACATAATCAGGTACTAACTTAAACAAATGTTATGAATTTCCATTTTAACTGAATGAGTACCGACAACATAATTTAATATGTATAAATTTAACTACATCTTTACTGTCACTTTGTATTATATTATCTCTTAGGACAGAATCAATTATTTAACAATTTTGAATTTTCGATAAATGATAAATTAAATTGTTTAAATAATCGTACCTCATGTATGTGTTAATGTGTGTTGATTGTAAATGGTTCAAATTTTATGTCGGATAGTAATAGATTGTACCAAATAAAAATAACGACAGCTCTAAAAAGTTGTAAAATCAATATTAGCGTTGACCGTTTGACGTTTCTTGATATTTTATACCCATTGTCATTATTTTCATTACCAACCGGTATTTATGTGTACAAGAATACGTTAGGTACTATTGTGTTAGCTTTGGTAGATCTTTTGTTACTTTAGTTCAAAACGCCACAATAGTTTTCGATCACATAATATGCCGACATAAATTTTGTTTATGGGTTCGGTAATAGGAATGGTAGAGACTATCACAGGAGATTTCCTGATCGTCGAACTCCCAGTCATCCAACATTTGGATCAGTTTTTAATTATTTTCGAGAAAATGGCAATTTTCCTAATGAAAAAAACAGAACGACATGTGTATGAAGCCCAGGAAGATGACATTATTGACGTAGTCACTATGAACCATACAATAAGCACTAGACAAGTAAGTCGACCACTTAATGTTACTCAATCAAAAGTAAGTACAGTCTAACAAAAAAATAATCTATACCCATATCATATTCAAATAGTTCAGCGACTATATCCTGGAGATTAAATCCATAGGTTGGAATTTTGTAAATGGATTAATAAGCATCGATCAACGCTGTACAGGACACTATTTACAGATGAAGCCCAATTTAAAAAAGACGGGATAAATAATTCACATGTGTGGGCAGAAGAAAATCCCCATGCTATTCGAGAATGTTGTTTCCGGTTAAGGTTTTCGGTTAACGTGTGGATTGCTGTAATAAATGACCAATAACATTCGTTTAAATTAATACCTTATTATGCGTTGTCCTATTTTTGGTGATATTTGATCGTTCATTAAAAATTAAATAAAAGTTCGACAACATTGTCGCATATGTCGTTTTTATTGGATATTTATGTAGTTTGAAAATCACTTATTGCAATTGTATGCATTAGAAACAGTCCACATCAAATATTGTTGGCGGGGGAGGTTTTTGCGACACGTCGTTCTTGCTTTCGAGGGGACAACTTTAGATAGTTAACTTATGGTTGTACGGTCATCCCTTTCAAGAATCTTTAATGGCATGGGGGGTCGAGTGGCACATAATTTGAAAGGTGTTTCGATTCTCTTTAAAGACATGCTAACATTTTTGTGTTAAGTGTTGAAATCAATGACAAAAACCAGATTAGATTGAAATCTCTGTTAAAGAAATCGGAATGAAAAGCTGAATTAATAATTAGGTAATAACATTCCAATAAAACGTTATTATTTTTATAAAAAAAAAGACAAATGAAAAAAGGAGGAAAAAATTAAATTCCTGAAAATCTAAATACTACAAATAAAGTTGAACATCTTATACGTTTTAAATTATAAACCTATTCTCATTTATTACTGAGATAGCAAAAAAGATGTTTGTCAGCTATTGACGTGATAAATAGTTTTTAGTAGAATTTTACGGGTACCTAGTTTTATTTTAGTGAAATTCCTTCATTCTCTAGTTCAAAGTAAATGAATCTAATTATCACGGTTTACACCACTGCAAAAACTGAAATTGTTGCACACTATTTTAGAAACGAGTCTGCATGGGTAGCTGCACGAATTTTTAATTGATGTCATCCCGGTAAGAATGTAAGACATCCCTACGTGATAAATGTAATATCTAAGTTCATGGAGACCTGAAACGTTTCTAACAGAAAATATGAAAGACAACATCCTGTTACTAACGAGGCTACACAGGTTGCACTTTTGGGACATGTTGCATTGGATTCCACTTCAAGCACGAGACAAATAGCAGCAGCTACAGGAATTCCACGTAGAAGCATTCAGAGGGACTTGAAACAGCATAAATTCCATTCCTATAAGATTAATCTCGTGAAAGAGCTCAACGAAGACGATCCAGATCACCGTATCCAATTTTGTGAGGAGATGACTAGAAGACAGGTTGACAACCCCCACTTTTTATATTCGATATGCTTTTCTGACGAATGCACGTTCTTTCTTAATGGTCACGTGAACAGACATAATTGCAGATACTGGAGTAATGCAAATTCTGCAATTATGAGAGAACAACATACACAGGCTCCACAAAAATTAAATGTGTGGGCTGGGGTTTTTGGAAATAATATTGTTGGTCCGATTTTCCTACCTCATAACTTGACGGGTGAATCTTATCTTAGTTTGCTCGAAGACCTCATCTACTCTCAAATTGTGAAGATATTGGAAAACGATGATCAGATCCCAGAAAATGTTTTTTTATCAACAGGATGACGCTCCACCGCACTATGCAGCTCCTGTACGTGACTTTTTAGATCAACATTTTCCCGCACATTGGATTGGTAGAAGAGGTTCCATTGAATGGCCCCCAATATCGCCTGATCTATCACCATTGGAGTTTTTCTTATGGGATTATTTAAAAAGTGTTGTTTACAAAACGCAACCGAACTCTTTAGAAGATTTTCGCCACCGGATAACTGTGGCATGTGGTGAAATAACTCCTGTTATGCTACAAAATGTTCGGAACAGTGTAGAACAAAGGTTGTATTATTGTTTGGAAGTAAACGGATCACAATTTGAACACTTACTTTGATTAAAACTTTTCTGACAACTTTTTTTTATTTCTTTCACTCACACTTCCAGCTGGTTTTTGTCATTGATTTTAACACTTGATACAAAAATGTTAGCATGTCTTTAAAGAGAATCGAAATACCTTTCAAATTATGTGCCACTCGACCCCCCCATGCCTTTAAATATTCTCGAAGGGGTAGTCACCCCTTTTAGGGGGATGTCGTACAACCATAAGGTAACTATCAAAAGTTGTCCCCCTCGAAAACAAAATCGACGTGTCTCGGGGTTTGCCGTAAAAACCTCCCCCGCCAACAATATTTGAGATGGACTGTTTCTAATGCGAAATATATGTTTCGTTACACGAACTTTGTTTTTAAAAACTTTTATTTACTTAAAAATACAAAATATCGACTTTCAAAAATAGTAAAATATCAAAATTGTATAAACAGGATGTGTGGATAAAAAATATAATATCCAGACTAAATTAAATATGTTTACAATTTGTATATATATGTTGAATGTGCTGAGGTTACACCAACGGTCGTTGCAGTACCGGAACCCAGTGGATACGTCGGCAATATACAGGATGTAATTTGCGCCACCCTGTATATATAAGCCAAAACACTTGAATAACATATTCTTCCTAACCGATATATAGAGTGTTTCATTTTAAATGTTCTAAATGATTTTAGCCTATAATTTTGACACTCTCCAATATTTTTTGTACTTGGCAGAGTTAACACATGTTAGGATACTTTAAACAGTAATAAAATATAGTTTTCCTCTATTACCAGAGGCGTGCGGTAAAGATGAATACTTTCTTTTAACCCCCTATAATCTACGCCAATGTCGTAATAATCGTTTCAGCATGTTTTTTTATTCTTCATCACTTTCTACGTAAATATCATCCTCTTGTCTCAATGCGATAGAGCGAGTAGTTTTCGAGTTATGTGCATTTAAAGATAATTTACCTAACATATTTCTAAAGGTTAGGAGACATTTTTCCAATTAGGCAATCCAAACCACGTGACTTTTTAGCTGTCAATATGGCGGCGACTGTCAAACATTGGATTCAGTACATTCAATTATGTTTAGAAGCTGCAGAGTTTTATAGTTATAAAACGGTTTATTTTGTATTTTGTGGGGTTTTAAAGTGTTTTGTAGTGTTTGAGAAGGACAATTTTCATATTTTAAGGTGAAGAGTGCTTATTTTAAATCGTTATTAGTGTAAAATCCAGATGTTGGAGAAACATAAATAGTTTAGCTAATAGATATATTATGTGTAACATTCTGCTATTAAATCAGTGTTGTATTTTATTTTTTGTAAATAAATGTAGAACTAAGTTAGCCTTTCATTGATTGTAAGGAATTATATATGTATTTGTAGTTATGTAATGAGTATAAATGATTGTTTTTTGTCGATGTTGGCTTGTGAAATTGTTTCTAATGACCGTAGGGGTTTTATTATCTAGTTTTTTTTTTGGAAAAAATAAACTGTTATATAAGGGTTTTGCTTTTTTATTGTCCCTAAAGTGTGTGACATTTAATGCATTAGAAAAACAATTATTTTACACTGTAAAATATAAATTGTATTTCATTTTGACATGTGTACATTACAATACATATTTCTAATATTAACATGAGTAAAATCAATGAACTTCAGCCTCATTGTTCAAATATTTTGATCTTATTGACAAAGCTATGTAAAAATATATTACTATAATAACACTTAGTACATAAACGTTATACGTATTATGAAGAGACAAGAATTATTACTAATTTAAGTACAAATCAAAATAAAACATTCATTAAATGTTGAGAAATAATAAAAGTTGCAATAGTATATTGTGCAACAAGTGGGAAAAGTTCAACTTTTCTCACGAGTGCGGAAGTTTGTGGCACGAGCCAAGGGCGAGTGCCGCAAACACACGCGTGAGGAAAGTACCTTTCCCACATGTTGCACACTATACTTTTTCTACAACTGCACAAATTTGAAGAATACAAGTAAATAGTTTAGTAGAAAACGTCTAAGCATGGAGAACCACCCACCGAAAACGGTTGGGCATCGAGTATAAGTTTCTGAAATTGGCTGGGCATCGAGGATCCCCTACTGGATTCTCCATATAAATGTATGTAGTATGGGCAAAGTGCCGCGAGAAAAAATATTTCTCACAGTGTGAGCAATATATGGTTTAAAATTAAGTAAGCTATGAGAAATATGCTACTTTTCATAGCAGTTGTAGAAAAAATGTATTGATGTCAATGGAGGCCACTTCGAAAATTTACTATAATATTAACTAACTTGATTTTTTTGATACAGTAGTCTAAATATATAATTGTTTCAATACGTCTATTTTCTGTATTCATCATGTTAGATTTCATCTCATAACCTTTTATTTATATGTTTAACGTTTCGGTTGATTTTCTAATCTTCTTCAGAAACAAGATACTCCGAACAAAAATTTACTTATCCTCATAGTGGGAACATCACATTTAAAATTACTATATATTTCAAATAACTCCATTAGTCGGACGTACACAAACAACCATCAATCTTGAAGTAGTTATTATGAGATGAAATATATTGTAGTTTTATGAAAGTTTGAAATAAGGACCGAAGCTCAAGAAATTACTAAATACATACATATATATATATATATATATATATATATATATATATATATATATATATATATATATATATATATATATATATATATATATATATATATATATATATATATATATATATATATATATATATATATATATATATATATATATATATATATATATATATATATATATATATATATGTATATATATACAGGGTGCAATATTCAATACGAATGCCTAAATTAATTTTTCCAAAGCTGGTCCTAGAATTTCTAAGTTAAGCTAATACCAGTCGAATGCTTGACAGTACTGTACTGTATCATGAGAAAAGTATAAGAATCAAATGAGCCGTGTAAAGATTATAACCAATTAAAATTGTTGGCCAATTTCACAAATCACCATCTAAATTAATAAAGAAGAGGACACTTTTTAGTAGCTACATGATATCCTTCTTGAGGGACTCTACATATGGTAGGAGTATGTAAAGTTCCTTATGATTCATCCTGTACATGTATAGAAAAAAGCAGAAGATGAACTTAGATATTATTACGTTTATGGGGATATCCCGAATATATTTTCCATTTAAGATAAGTATAACTGTGCAATTATGTAGGAAACCAGGTAAACTATATCTGCGGATCTTCACAATTATTACTCAAGAATACAGTTTAAATGTGGAGAACTCCCTAGATTTATCTGTTCATTGACGACTTCATATGTTTCTTCTTCACTTGTTTCTTATCTCAAACAAGCAGTACTTCTAGTTCTGTGTCAGGTGTCAATGAATGTTTGGTGTCAAGTAGATGTTTTGCGTAATTGGATGTCTCTGGTTGTGTTCGTTGTGTCTAATTTCAAAATTGACCCAAATAAACAGCATTACACTCTGGAAATTGAAGTTTATTTATACCAGCCTTTTTCAATGGGGATATTCTTGTTTTCACATTTAACAATTTTGTACACATTAGTTTCTGTTTTAAAAGAAATTATTGTATTTGTTGCTAAAGATACCATCTTTGAAATATTGGCTATATTACCAGGAAATGTTATGTTTTGTTGATTGTAATGTTGTAATGCCACTTTTTACTCTTTTTTATTAGGTACTTTATTTATTATATTTTCCGTCGACCGTGTATTTACATCCGCTATTAACGTTTTCAAATACTGTCAAAATCATACATTAATGACCCCTATTAATGCATGATTTTCTATTAATGAACGATTTTGATGATTTCCATGGTAACTAAGGAAATCAACCAAATTAAAAAACGTCAAGCTAAAACGCTGTTCGCTGTTATTATTAGGATAACTTTCATACAGCGGTGCAGATTTTTCAGCTATTAAACAACTTAGTGATTGGAAATCCACTGCTGTGGCAGAAGGATATATTGAGAATTCGTTACAAAATAAAGTTAATGTAGCTAAACAATTCTTTGTAAAACTGCAATACAGGCTTATCATACCACTCGTTCTACCGACGCTGAAATAAATACTGTGACAAATATCCAATGTAGTGAGGTAAACTTACACTCACAAAACCATACAAATTCTAATGTGTCTCCATTTAGTTTTAATAATTGTAATATTTCGACTTTGAAACATATATAACTATAAATATAAAAATGATGATTAATAAATAAAATAAAAGTTGTAAACTGTTTTTCTCCACTTTAGAAAAATACACGGTGGACGGAAAAGTATTGTAACCAACTGTTACAATAAAATGCGATCAATGATCTCCACCCGTCAAAATATCTCGATCATTAATCGCTTTAAATAATTCATAATGGATAACCGTTGGATGTGACTGTATGTTTAATTGTATTATTGTCTCCATCAAAATCATACTTGTTCATAGGAACTGAAACTGCTTTATGTATCCTTGAATTATATGCTACTAGTTTATATGACATGGGATGATTAGAATTATATGGTATAGTCACATCAGTGTGTGTTGATTTTCTGTAAATTGAATAATCAAGTAAATTATTAACTCTTCGAATTTTTAAATGAAGAAAATTGATTCAGCTATTTTCTTCAACTTCTAATATAAATTAAATTTTTGGGAGTTAATTATTACTATGGTTGAAAAATACATCTAATTGTCGTTTATTACCTATAAAACAAGCTAATATGTCATCTACATATCAATACCAAAATAAGATGTTTATTGAAATGTTACATTCAAAGATTTTTCTTTCTAAACTGTATATAAATGTTTGCCAAAATTGGTGATATAGGGCGTCCCATTGGTAAACCTTAATTTTCAATATATATCTCATTGTCGAAAGTGAAATAATCCTGATTAGTATATAAATCTAATAAATTAAGTATATCCGATATTATTCCACGATTAATAAGTTTATCTTCTAGTAATTGTCTAACACGTGTTATGCATTCTATTGGAATAATTTCAGAGAATATATTGGTAACATCAAATGAAATGAGTTTAAAGTTATCTTGTACATTGAAAGTTTTCAATTTTTTTATTAGTTCTATTGAATTTTTTATTAATTATTTAGATATACAGTAGAACCTCTTTAGTCCGAACTAATTAGGACCGGGGGGATTCGGATTATCAAATCGTTCGGATTACAGAACATATTGTGCTTTCCACAGAACAACAGCTAAAACGTGCCTAAAATGGGTTATAAGTGTTAAAGAAAGAAGATAAATGCATTGCAGTGTAAAATACTGTATTTTTTATGTACATAATTAAATTTCATAACCCATTTGCCCAAGAATCCACCAGAATATAACAACAGTCTTTCAAGTTTATTTTTTTGTAAACGCACACTTTCTTTGTCTCTCTCTGCTAAAAGAAGCCGCCGAAGCAATTCTTTCCTGTACAATCTCTTGGTTTTCGCAATGACTCCCTGATCCATTGGCTGGAGGAGGGCTGTTACGTTTGGAGGAAGGAAAATAACTGAGAAGTCTCCATTAATGGCGTTCAGTGTATCAATGTCATAATGAATGGCAGCATTGTCGATTATTAAGAGGGCTTTTCCTGTTTTGCCTTTCTCCTCTCTGAACTTTTTTACCTCTGGGATGAATGTGTTTGAATACCAATCGAGAAAAATTCAGCTGACATCCAAGAGCTTTTTTGTGCTTTGTAAGTAACAGGAAGACATTTTATGTTTTTGAAACAACGGGGCTTCTTACTTTTACCAATAAGCAGCAATGGAAGAGAGTGAGTGCCACTTGCATTTGTGAAAACCATAGCCGTTACCCTGTCTTTGCTTACTTTGTATCCAGGAGCTCGAGTTTCATTACGGGGTGCAAGAGATTTTCTCGGCAATGAGTGCCAATTCACACCGGTCCCGTCAGCATTGTAAACATCATCCCTTGGAAACCCTGCATTAACTACAGTCTCTTTAAATGTTCTTACAAATGCTTCTGAAGCCATAGCGTCACCAGATAAGCTTTCCCCTTGAACATCAAGTTGTCCTATTCCATGCCGCTGGTTAAATTTACTCAGCCAGCCATTGCTATCCTTAAAGTCAAGAGGTCCGTTAAGTTTCTGATTGAAATCAAGAAAAAGAAGTGGACCTGATATTGGTTCACCCAAGCTCCTTGTTTGTGTGAACCACAAATACAGCGCGTCCTCAAGAGCCATATTATTAGCTGGTTTTAAGGTTTTTCTGTTTTTAGGTCCTTCACTACTATGCTGTCTACATGCGTACTGCATTATGGCATCTTGTTTCGATTTAATATCGGTGATTGTTGACTTACCAACTCCATACTCCCTGGCCAACGATGCACCACTTTCACCTTTTTTAAGTCTTTCTATGATTTCTAGTTTCTTTTCCATGTTTAAAGTGTTATGTTTGCGTTTAAGTGACGACATTGTAACGTACTGTACTGATACACAGTCTTCAACTAAGAAATGCTGTACCGTAGAGTTGTAAAATAAACACGGGCACGCTCCGAAAAACAACACACGTTCACAGTGACAACAAAAGTGCGACTGAGCACAATATGTAAATATGTACAGCTGTCGAGAGGAAGGTCGTTGACTCACTTCCCGCGTGTATAGTGTATTATGTATACAGGCAGTTCTCAACTTATTATTATTAAAAATATTCTTTATTCATGTAATGAAATCTCTATATAACAATTAGAAAGATACATAATAAATATGTGAACCGATGTCCAGGCCATTTTTCATCTTGTTGTGCTCGTCCTATTTGGGGTTCATGGCTCCTTGCCCGTAGACATTATCTATAATTTTTTAATTTTTCCAATAACTTTATACCTCAAACGTTTCTGACTCCTAGAGTATTTCAGCTAGGTTATTCCTGAAAAGTAGCTAAAAAACAGGGTTTCAAGTATGATATGTGGTTTTTAGTTTTCTAGACGGCAACATGACTAACGTTGATTTTAATTAAGTTTGTTTGTTTGGAATGATTTACACTTTCTGTGATGCTATAGGTTTGGAGTTATGCAACCTTGTTATGTAACTAACGTGCCATGCAGAAGCCTACACCCACTATCTCGGATGTCTCCTGCGCGATTAGCGTCTGTGAGATTTTTACGAAGATCTTCTGGCAGACAATTATTGTAAAAATTTGACGAGATTTTGTTTATGAAGCCTTTGATAGTTGGTGTATCGGCTTTGTCATGTGACCAAGTATTTTTGGGTAACCTGGGATAGCAGTTGTGTTTGATTGTCATCCTCAGACACTTGTTTTGAACCATTTGCAGGGAATGGAAGTTATGTTTTGTCCCGTTGTAATAAACGGGGGCTGCGTATGTCAGTATTGGTCTGATGATGTATTTGTATGTTAGTGTTACTTTTCCGCCCAACCTTTCTATATGCGAGAAAAGTATTGGTTTACCCCAAAAAAAGTTGGAATTTTGAAATTTTCTTTTGAGTTATTTTTACGTTTTCCATCAACAACAACACGGAAAAACGGTTTTTAGAAAAAAAATCCTGTGTGTATGTCGTCGTCGTCGTCGTCGTCGCCGTTGTCGTCGGCCACTTTTCCTTACATGTCTTGTTAGCACGATACAGTCTTCGGAGTGCAAAAAGTCAGCAATTTTTTGATCGAATATTGTTAAGGACATGTCACAGATGATCCCTATTGATTTTTAGTTCACCAGAGCCAGTAAAACGGGTGCTATGGTACTTGAAGTACGACATTTTGTAATTTTTTGAGAAATTTCAGTTTGTTAGCACGATACAGCCTCCGGAGTTCAAGAAGTCACCAATTTAATTATTGAATATTATTCAGGGCATCTCTCTGATAAACCCTATTGATTTTCAGCTCACCAGAGCCAATACAACAGGTGTTACAGTACTTTGAGTACGATATTTTTGACCTTTTTGGGAAAGTTTCAGTTTGTTAGCACGATACACCGTCCGGAGTATATACAAGTGACCAATTCCATGATTGGATATTATTCAGAGCGTCTCAAAGATGAACCCTATTGATATTCAGCTCACTAAAACCAGGACAACGGTTGCTATTTTACTTGAAGTACCAAATTTTTGTCATTTTTGGAGAATTTTCAGTTTGATAGCACGATGCAGCCTCCAGATAGTATACGATTGATCAATTTTATAATTGAATATTGTTCAAGGTGTCTCACAGAAGAACCCTATTGATTTTCAGTTGACTAGAGCGAGTACTGCGGGTCCTATAAATCCAGGAATACTGAATTTTTGGTTATTTTTGGAGAAATTTCGGTTTGTTAGCACGATATATCCCCCGTAATGTATAATAGTAACAATTTTATGATAGAATATTGTTCAGGACCACAGATGCGGAAAAGTTAGTTTTAATCCTTAAAACCGTTTATTTTGTTATGTGTTGTTAGGTTACTATGTGTGCAAATGCGTGGGTATAGCTTACTCATTGCAATCTTAGCCTTGCGTATCTGTTGCATAATGTGTGCGTTTGCATTTGTGTTTCCTTGTAAAATATACCCTATATATTTCAGGGTAGTACTTGATTTTATATGCTGTCCATCTACGCTGAGATTGCAAGGAAGTGTTTTTACTTTTCCGCCCAACCTATCAATATGCGAGAAAAGTATTGGTTTACCCTAAAAAAAGTAGGGAATTTGAATTTTTTTTGAGTTATTTTTACGTTTTCCATCAACAACAACCCAAAAAAACGGTTTTTAGAAAAAAAATCCTGTGTGTATGTCGTCGTCGTCGGCCACTTTTCGTAACATGTCTTGTTAGCACGATACAGCCTCCGGAGTGCAACAAGTCACCAATTTTATGATAGAATATTGTTAAGGATATCTCACGGATGAACCCTATTGATTTTCAGCTCACCAGAGCCAGCACAACGGGTGCTATGGTACTAGAAGTACGACATTTTAGAAATTTTTTGAGAAATTTCAGTTTGTTAGCACAATACAGCCTCCGGATTTCATCAAGTCACCAATTTTATGATTGAATATTATACAAAAATGAACCCTTTTAATTTTCAGCTCACCAGAGCCAGTACAACAGGTGCTATAGTACTTTAAGTACGATATTTTTGTCATTTTTGGAGAAATTTAAGTTTGTGAGCACGATACAGCCTCCGGAGTATATACAAGTGACCATTTTATGATGGAATATTATTCAGAGCGTCTCAAAGATGAATTCTATTGATATTCAGCTCACTAAAACCAGTACACCGGGTTCTATGATATTTGAAGTACCAAATTTTTGTCATTTTTGGAGAATTTTCAGTTTGTTAGCAAGATACAGCCTCCAGACTGTATACAAGTGACCAATTTTTTGATTGAATATTGTTCAAGGCGTCTCACATATGTACCCTATTGATTTTCAGCTGACTAGAGCGAGTACAGCAGGTCCTATAAATCCAGATATATTACATTTTTGGTTATTCTTGGACAAATTTCGGTTTGTTAGCACGATACATCCCTCGGAGTGTATACAAGTGACAACTTTATGATAGAATATTATTCAGGGCCACAGATTTAATCTTTAAAACCGTTTATTTTTAGCTATTCTCCTGAGTAATAAATACTCTGTTTGGGATGCATTGATAGCTAATTTTTGATTGTGTAAATATGGTATGATTTTTGTGTTTATGTGTGTTTGTACTATTTCCAATGCGTGTTCTTGATTCTGTGCTGTTGCTAATAAACAAGTGTCGTCGGCGTACATTGCAGTTAACAATTGAGGGGATGTTGGGAGATCATGGATAAATAGGGAGTATAGCAAAGGTTATAATACTGAGCCTTGAGGAACTCCCGCTTGCATGGAGTACGGTCCGGCCGAGTAATTACCAATTTTGGCATAAAATTTCCTGTTAGTTAAGTACGAATTAATAATTTTGATTAAATAACTTGGGATTTCTAGATTAATAAGTTTGTTTATTAATCCTTCGAGCCATACGAGGTCGAATGCTTTCTGTATATCTAATGTAACCGTTATGGCTTTGCTTTTCTTGTCAAAGCCATCCCTTATGTAGTTGATCACTTTTATTATTTGCACATTGTGCTGTGCCAGTTCTCGACTTACGACGAAGGAGTCGAAGATTGAAATCCGTTATTTTTGCGACGCATATGCATGTATGTAAACCAAAATTTCTTAGGAAGAATTTGAAGGATTCAAATACATATGTACATATTTTATGCCGCGGCAGCGTTCGGATTACTGGACGTTCGGATTACGGAGGTTCGGATTAAAGAGGTTATACTGTATGTTAATAAATATTTAGTATACTTTTTATTATTAGGAGTATTAATATTAGAAACTACAGGTCTAATTGGTTTAGATACTTTCTGTAATTTAATTGTTCCATATAATTGTGGAGATTGAGGATTTTTATTTATGATGCGTTTTTCTTCCCAATCATTTAAAAGATAATTGGAATTATTAGCAATCTCGCTTACATTATTAAAAAAAATTTGTTTTTGGCCTTTTCTTAGAATTTGGAAATCAATAGATTCTATAAAGTTATTTAAATGAGAAAAAAGTATCCATGATATCCCCATAGGGTTAATAATATCTAAGCTTCAATATTTGTACTATTCTCCCTTCTCCTTTTTTCCATTCATATATATTAAGTCAATTACAAGGTAGGTCACTTCATGGTTTCGCCGGAAATAACTATTAAACATCCGGTAGGCATCACATGATATTTAAGTTCTGTCATTCTGAAGATGATATTTAGTAATATCGAAACAATTGTCAATTTTTTATGAATTTTCACGATTTTCACATCAGATTCCACACTGTAAGGGTCGAAACATCCAAAATGTAGCAGCCGAAGGTCTCCACTCTGGGACAATTTTTTATCTCTGTCTTCAACTATAAGTGTCACAACAACTGTATATTCAACGGCAACGATATCTTTCCCCTTTGAAACTCATGACATAGGACCTAAAGGTATAGCGATATCATGCACTCCACTTTGAACAGAGTTGACCATCGAATATTAGTAGCAATTCGCATCTACTAAGAATAAATAACCTGTCTTCGAAACAGAACCTGGATGTTCTTATGCTTCTGAATCTCCCTATCTACGCAGCATATCGTGAGTTAACATCTATATTCTAAAATTAATTTCCCAGTGATTCCCAATTCCGTCTGTTTTCACTGAATGAGAAAAGGGAAACAATACCGGAGAGGAAAAACATCGATAATCACCTCTAATCCTTATGATAGTGAACTGGAAAATTTGTAAAAGCGAGGGAAAGTATTAAATTGAAACCTTAGAATAAATGCTAGGAATAAACATGAGACCAAAACACACAAAAATGATTGTGTTGTAATGATTAGAATCATAATTTTTTGACATCATGGGAACCTTGGGTAGGCTGTCAGCTATGTGGCGTGTGCTGGTGTGTGGAATGAAAACCTGAAGGAAATTCAGGTTTATGTGTTTTGTGAGAATAATAAGCACCCTAGCATGCCCCATTGTCATTACCCCATCATACCCCGTACATCGGGGCAAGTAGGTATTTCATTTGTTCCTATTTAATTTTAATTATAATTATAAAAACAATATGATACGTTTATTTCCCAAAGATAGTACCAAATTGTAGATATATTGTTAACTTAATGTGACAAAAATAAATAAAGGCAATAAATATAGTGATTATACTGCATTTCTGTTATTTACCTTAGCTACCCTATTATGCCCCTTCCCCTTCCCGTAACACTTCAATATTCACAAAAAAACATTATTCAGTCAAATTGTGATGGATGATATCACAATTCCTTTTATAATAGTACAGGAGGTTTTTATGACTAAGTTTTCATCAATCTGATTTAACAATATCGAGAGAAAAATTCCCATAATTTGACTATTTTTTCACGGAAAAACAATAATTTCTAATGAGAATAACTTTCTTCTCGACTTGAGTATATTATACTTTAAATACATACAAATCCAATCGATTGCCCGATGGCTATCGAAACTTTTTCGTTGAAGTATTATAATTTCCGAACGCTAAGTAAAAGTAGTATGAAAATCCGAGATTCCATTCTCATTTAAAATAAGGTTTCCGTTGCATTTCATTGAAATGACTCCATTCTAAAATTACTGTAAAGTACTGTACAATCTACATAGTAGCTTTTAAAAGCTCAAATAAATTGAAAGCCATGCACCATTAGCTTCGCAGTTAGTCACTATGCATAGTGTACATACCGTGCAGCATGCTACCAATAGCCTTTTGTGAGCAGAACTGTTCACGAAACACTAAAGAAAAGCTACAATTTCTAGGCCAGTACTTTTTCACACTAGAAATATACTTTTTCTAGGAAATATTTCAATTAAAAACTTATCAAATCATCTTAAAATATAGTTATAGTCAAATATCAATATCTAACAAAAATTTGTAAGGTGAAAGTGCAGCTGGAGGGCGTAGATTGTGAAGGAAAATTTAAAAACCAGTTCCTTTGGACATATACCTAAGTATAAAATAAGTAAACTGGATTAGGCCTAATTCCTCACAAATTTGATTGAATTCTTTTTATTTTTTGAAATAAATAGTGAGTTTCGATAGTAACAAAAAAATAATATACCGGGAGATCAGATAATAATGCAAAGTGCTGTATCTCGGGAACTATTCGTCGTAAAGACCTACAGTCAAAAAATATATCGCTAAAGTGGATAAAAAAAGACTGCGGAAAATATTTTAAGATTTCCAGAATGGTCGCCAGGGGGGTAACCGCAATAGTAAACTTAAAGTAATTGTTCACTGAAATCCACCTAGTAAATGTACCAAAAAAATATATGTTCTTAAAAGCTTAAAAGCTTTTTTCGAGTAATTTTTGTTCAACACTTTTTGACGTATCTATTAAAATAAAATGGTGGTGCGTGATTCAATATTTTTTTTAAATAAACAAACTTGGTCTCGTTGAAAAAAGCATTTGATGTTCCATCAAATCCATCTTACCTGTGATAATTATTAGTGATGCCACTAGAAGGCGTTTTTGATATAATGGCAGAAAATTGCAAAATTCTGTAAAAAATTAAATGCCTTTAATATGACCTTTTTCATAAAAATGTAGAGAAATGACACATAAATAGGCTAGTGTTAACCATATTTCGATATCTTATTCCTAGCCTTAAATATTGTTACGAAACAGCATACTGGTATAGTCCCTGAATCCGACTCTGTCTAAGACATGTATGAAAGTTAAAATTATGGCGGATGCGCAGGGATTCCTTAAAATTGTTTACGATTGTGACAATCTTATCTAGACATTGTTTTTGCGACCAGTCTTATCTAGAAAATGCGAGAACCAATTGTTTTTATGTAAGCCGCAATCTAGAATTATCTAGGAAAAAAGGCACTAATATATATATATGAAGGATCGACCAGCGGAGAAGTTCAGTTTAGTTGATGAAGTGATCTCGACAAATAAACAAGAATACACCGAAATAGCGAACAGTGGAGTGTTGATATAAATTCATAATTAAGTTTGTGTGTATATAAATTAAATGTTAGTGAATAGTTAGAATAGTTAAGTGCATATGAATTAAGTGTTAATAAGTAGTTTAGTGTTTAAATAAATTCGTAAGTTGCCATACCGTGTGTTTAAAGTTTATCCCACCCGTTTACTGTTTAAATAAATAAGAAAAACATTACAATATCGAAGAAAATTTTATTATAAAATTTGAAAAAGACGCTATTACACCGGTGTTATATTTAGTAACCCCGTATATGGTTCAACACCGTAGATACTAACAACGGACTTCATTATTGTGTTTATTGCTGACTTGCTTATTGTATATATTTTATTGCTGATATAGATAGTTTTGCTAATTAATCAATTTATAATACATATTCAGTCTGATGTCAACTTTTTAATAATAAAGATCATACTAATAAAATAATATGGTTCAATACATTTTCCAAAGTAGCTGTATTGAAGTGATTGAATTGTTTTTAAAAATAAGTTCTCAATGCGGATACTTATAAGTGGCGCAGTCAGTAGGTTCCAGTGGAATCCATCGTGGAAACCAGGGGCACATCTTAAAGAAACCGTTGCTAGGTACAGATAACGAATGTGGCAATACTTTAGCTCATGTCAGACTCATCTTCACATATAGAATACTTAAGTGAAATCGATAGCTCTGAAGAGTTTGAAAACTGCGATAACTTTATTGCAAATTCAAACTTCATAGATAATAATATAATCAATAGTTTAAGCAATTTAACAATCAATATGCCAGTGCCTATTTTAGATATTAAAACTTTGTTTATTATTCCAAATTTTCATGGAAATGCAACTGAATTCATTCTAACCCATTACTTTGATAGAGAAAATCTACATAATTTCCAGAATATTCTTATGCTAAATGTTATTCTTAATAAATTAGAAGATAGAGCTTAAGAAGTGGTTCAAATAGTAATTGGACAGATATAAAAAACACATTACCATCAAACTTTGAAGACCAAAGAGATGAAAATTGTTTAAATCAGGATTTAGTAAATATTAGACAGAAAATCAATGAAACTTCTTATCAATTTTGCAGTAACTTAACACAATTTGTAATTATATTAATTTACATAGTCAAGGAGCTGAAAGGGTCTCAAAAAGATTATTATTTATTAAATAAAGTTTAGGAACATTTCTCGCAGGCCTAAAGGTACCGCTAGATCCCATAATTCGAGCTATGGGATCTAATAGTCTAGAACAAGCTATACAATTTATAAGAGAGGAAGATAATATTAATTATATTCAGAAAAGCCAACAGTTTTCTAATAGCATAAATTCTAATAAGAGTGTTGGCAAATCTAATAATAATTATAGGTATCTTAATTCAATGCCTCAAAGTTATAGACGCAATTATTGGCAGTATCCTAACCAACCTCCTGTAAGAAACCCATCATACCAACAACCGTGCATCAAGCTGGAAACCAACCATTACTGTGCAGATGGAAGAATGTTCAGGGGAGTGAAGAACGAAGATTGTGTATTTGAATTACTACAGTTACACCATCCCAAACCCAAGAGTTGCAAAGAAACCCAATCAAAATTTCAAGAAATCTAATTCAACAAATTGATGTCGCTAATTACATTCCTATTTCTATTAATAGAACCAAGATATAAACACGATGTGGAAGAAATGACTTCACACTCCTAAAAGGAAATTTTCTCATCAATGCGAATTCATTTTAGAAAACAAAAATATTATCAATGAAAAATTGATAACAAAAGGGACAACCTCTATTGCTCCCTGAAGTTACCATAGATTATTCAAGAAAGGAAGAGGAGCTACCCGAAATAAATTGAGAATATATATCACTAGATGACATCCATTCACTTCAAGAAAAACAAAAACAAATAAAACCAATGGCCTTGAAACATCTCAACGCAAACTCAGTATCACCTTGGAATATAACGGCGTATATTATAGTAGCCATTTTAATATGCATCTACGTCGCAAGAAAAATTAGAAAATTTTATAAAATTACCACAGATGCTTCCATAGAAGAGGTAGAAGACGCAACAGGCGATCCTGAGCCACGACCAAGGACATCTTTTATTCCTAAAAATATTCCAAACTCTAAGGGCGGAGGTGTTATATTTGGTAACCTCGCATATGGTTCAACACCGTGGATGCTGACAGGGGACTTCATTATTTTGTTTATTGCTGACTTGCTTATTGTATATATTCTATTGCTGATATAGATAGTTTTGCTAATTAATCAATTCATAATACATATTCAGTATGGTGTCAACTTTTGAATAATAAAGATCATACTAGTAAAATTATATTGTTTAATTAATTTTTAAAAAATAGTTGTATTGAAGGAATTAAATTGTTTTTAAAAATAAGTTCTCAATACGGTAATTATTCTTATTTATTTGTAATTTTCCAAGATTCAATGATAGAATTTCATAACTATAAAATTTTTAAATAATAAAATAATTCCTAGTTCAAATATTTGAATAGAAACGTGTAAGAACAAAAGAAGATAAAAGGACCGATTCTGAAATAAAACTAATGCCTCCTTTAATGCTCATACGCGGATATTACAGCAACTTCAATTTCTGCTCTTGACAGGCTACGAATGTCATCTTGTATTCGTACTTTTATGTAGTCTCTCGTTGTTGGTGGAATTAGGCAAACAATATCTTTTAACCGACCCGATAGATAGAAGTCCAAACAGCTGTGGTCTGAGGATAGAGGTGGCCACGGAAATAGACTTCCTCGTCCAATCCACCTCTGGTGATATCTTCGATCTAAATGCTCTCGCACATTTCTCGAAAAATGTGCAGGGCAACCGTCTAGTTGCAAAAACATCTTCTAATAAAATAGGCAGTTGGTTTACCAGAATAGCATGAAACACCGCACCATTGAGTGACTGATCTAAGAAATAGGAACCTAGAATAGTTCCGCCCAGGATGGCACACAACACATTGAGACTCCAATAGCTTTGATGTTGGACCTCGCGCAACCAGTGAAGATTGTTGTCCGGCCAATAATGTATATTATGAAAATTAAGGTTTCCATCAATTCTAAAAGTGGCCTCATCCATCCAAAGAATTTCGAATAAATATTCTCTATTTTCCCGAATGATACCCAACATCCAATGATAATAATCTAGTCGTCGGTCGAATACTTCGTCATTTAAGGCTTGATGTAAAACCAAATGATATGCGCGCAGTCAAAAAATTCGATATAACAAATTGTAACATGGTCAGCATTGAGAGACACCCTATTTATAAAGATTTCTAATAAAGGAATATGTACAACTATAATATACTGCGTCGTGTGATTCATAGCATTTAATCACAACAGAGGAATGTTAAAATACGAAACTGTAAAGGCAAATAAGTTTCAACTGTTAGCGAATACGTTTGATAAAATTTCATTATAGAACTCTTTTTGTTGTTAATTTTCGTTTCATTTATTATTGATAGATTACAATTCATTATTGATAGATTATAAAATACATTGTAAAACATGTAAAGTAGTATTTTTAGTGACATAAAATCTTATCTATGATCTTTTAAAATGTTTGGAATAGTAGTACGTGAAATACCTAACGCGAGAGATATTTCTCTCATACTAACGTGGGGATTCAATTGCACGTATGCTATGACATTAACTATATTGTCTTCCTTCGTTCCAGCCGAGTGTCTTCGCAAATGTGGTCGAAAGCTGCCAGTATTAAGCAAATTTCGCACTAAACGCGGAAAAATTCTCACATCTAGTAAATGCCGATTTGGATATCGAGCTCTGTATACTCTTTGAGCAAGTGCCGTATTTCGAAGACATTCAAAATATACAGCAATCATATCGACAGCTTCACCATACGAAAAAGGCATTTTAAACAACTTACACTGCATCTATAAGCATCATTTTAATTTTATTGACAAGTTGATTTAAGATATTTGTTTTTCCTCCATGATCTACTCTTAATATGCTGCCTAAATTGCACTTGCATATATTATAATTTGCATTGATTGTTATGTCCCAACACGGTTTTTTAAATATTTGAACTAAGAGTAGGGGAGACCGGGGCTTGTTGCCGCAGGGGTAAGTTGCCGCATCAGGTTTTCTTTTTTAATGTTACATCCGGCAACGCTGGGACCTCAAGTTATCCCATCCTAGATACCAACCGTCTCTTTGTGGAGAGTTTCAGTCATGTTAGCGCAGTAGTGAAGTGTGGACGTGCTTACAGTGATACACAGTACGCGTAAGTAAATTTTTACCTTTACAGTTACTTTGTAATATCTTTTTGAATATTAGTGATACGAAAATGCGCAATATATCATTTTCATTGTTGAACTTTCTGCTTCACAACACGATTCTTAGAACTTTGTTTTTATCTATATTTCAAGGTGAAAAAACACCAAGTTTGTGAAAAGTACCTTTGGGGTTAAACGCCGCATTACGCCCGGGGTAAATTGCCGCATGCGGCAATTTGCCCCGAGTGTTTGACAACCTACTCGGTGTCGAATTTCCTTCTAAATAATTTTTTTTTATATTAATTTGTAGAATTATGAGAAACTATAGAAGAAAGACAGACCGACGCACGACTCCGCCTCATATTATGTTAAGACCAGCTAGACTGGTAAAATTAGAAAATAGATGAATAAGGGGTGCAGCGAGGGACTTAGACATTTCGGAAAAAACTCTGAGAAGATTTTTACTGAAAGTAAGCCAAGATGACCTAAATGTGCTTACCGAGATGCCAACAACACATGTCGGATATTCTAAACCACGACAGGTGAAATGTGGTTTTATTTATTTTTTATTTGTTAATAAGGATTGAATATTTTCAGGTTTTCAGTGACGAGCAAGAAACTCTTTTGGCGAATTACCTTCCCACAGCTGCAGACGTATATTATGGTTTAGCACCAAAACAAGTAAGAGCTTTTGCTTATGATTATGCTGTGGCACTGAAATTAAAATATCCTCCACAATGGGATGCCAAAAAAATGGCCGGTGAAGACTGGTTCACTTTTTTTATGAAGCGCCATAGGGAACTAGGGAACTATCCATCTGAACTCCAGAAGCGACTAGTGTGGCAAGAGCTATCAGTTTCAATAAGTCCAATGTAGAACAATTCTTCGTTAACCTAAGCACAGTTACAAATCGTCTTAAAATTGGGCCAGAAGATATATATACATATATATATATATATATATTTATATATATATATATATATATTAACATAGAGTAAAACAACACCCTGTATACTGAACATAAAATAAAAGACTACCTATTTCAAGAAAATAAAATTTTTGAAATTTGATTTTTTTAAAAAAATTATCTAAAAAGGAGACAATCTGTACCATGTACTATTCAATAGAGAAAGCATCTAATTGTATAATTATAAAGAAGATTTAAAATAAGATTCAAAACATATGTGAAATGAAATAACAAAATTTCTATAAACCTACAAGACAGAATTTTAGAACGTTATTGCATATATAAATGGAAATAATAATGTTGAATCATTCTTTCTCTCCCCGTTCTATCCAGTATAATATATATAATATTGACGAGACTATTATCACTACCGTCCAAAAACCAGACAGGATCGTAGCGAAACAAATTGGACGAATTACTTCACAAGAAAGAGGGACATTAGTGACTTTGGCTGTTGCAGTTTCGGCTCTAGGAAATAGAGTTCCACCGTACTTTATATGTCCTAGAGTAAATTTCAGGCCACATATGTTAGCCAGTGCTCCGCCAGGAAGTTGTGGATGTGCGAATCCTTCAGGATGGATAAGAGCAAACAATTTTTTAGATTGGTGTAAGCATTTTGTTAAGCACATCAAATGTTCTGTACAGAAACCAGTTCTCCTGTTGCTTGATAACCATGATTCACATCTGTCCATTGGTGCTTCAGACTTCCTGAAAGAAAACGGGGTAACAGTGTTGTCCTTCCCCCCGCACTGTTCGCATAAACTGCAACCCCTAGATAGATTTGTCTATGAGCCACTGAAAAAATATGTGAACACTGCTTGCGATTATTGGAATAAAAAATCAACCTGGCACAACGATGTCTATATATGACATTCCAAATATCGTTGCAACGTCATTGCCGCTAGTAATAACCCCTAAAAATATCACGGCAGGGTTTCAGGTTACAGGAATTTATCCTTTGAACAAGGATATATTCCCGGAAGAAAAATGTCTGCCCTCTTATTCGACAGATCGTCCATATGCAGAGGGTCACTTAAACGAGCATGAGGAGACCAGAACAGAAATTGCAGATCAAGGTCAGGATAATCAGGTGCTTGCGAATACTCAGAAGGATACTTCACCAGGAAACTCAAGAACTCAAGAAATAATCGATATATCAGGAACCTCAGGAGCTTGTCAAACATTAATCGGTTCTGAACATAAACCAGGAACTTCGCGCGATGGTCAAGAAGAATGTTGCTCAAAAACCTTGATAGGTTCACCGATGGACTTGGGGGGAAGTCACTCCTGAAAAGCAAGTCACGCCTCTGAAACTGAGGCCTCTTCCAAAAGCTGCTCCTAGAAAAAATTTATCAAAACGAGACAGAAAACAACGAAAAACAGCCATATTGACAGACACGCCTATCAAAGAGGCCCTTGGAGAAGAGCAGAATAAGAAGGTCCCATCAAGAAAAAAAGCATTTGAAGATGATGGAAATAAAAGAAAGGACAGTTTACCGTTTAAGAAGTAAGAAGAAGAAGCCTATGCCAACCAAAACAGCTAGTAGTTCTAGCAGCGAAGACGAAGACGAAAACTGTATGTGTCTCTATTATTTTGACACATACAAAAATAGTAGACCTGGAGAAGGCTGGATAAGATGTGTTTCCTGCTCATTCTGAATGTGCTGGGGAAGACAAATCTGTTTTTCTGTGTATTCATTGTCTGAGCGACTGATAATGAATGTCCTATACTTGAATATCTTATTTTTTGTATTTACGTTAAAAAAATAAACCTTATACTGAGAATGACTTTTTATTCAATAAAACAAAATAATTAGAATCGTGCGGCAACATGCCTCGTTCGGGCGGAAATTTGCCCCAAGGCGGGGTATGTTGCCGCAACTTTCATCACATTAAAAAAATATTAATTAAAAGAAATATATTTCGCGCTGAAAAAAATTAGGCTAACAAAAACAGGCGTAAGCCATAGGTGCATCCATCAGACCAGCTTATATTTGCTTAGAGCAATCATGTCAAAGCATAAAAACTAAAAACTTAAAAGTGCGGCGACAAGACCCGGTCTCCCCAACTTTCATTATTTAAAATATTTGAAACTATGATACTCTATCATTGAATCTTGAAAAACACAAATAAATGAGAATAATTACCGGTGTAATAGCGGCTTTTTCAAATTTTACCATAACTAAATTTTCCTTCTTCGATGTTTAAGAGGCACTAGCCTGTTTAGGTGTCATTTCACTACATTTTTATGAAAAAGTCATAATATTGCATCTAGTTTTTCATAGAAAGCTGCAATTGTCTGCTATTATATCAAAAAAGCCTCTAGCGGCATCACTAAGAATAATACATATCACAGGTAAGATGGGTTTGATGGAACAATAAATGCATTTTCCAACGAGATCAAGTTTGTTAAAATCCGTTCTGTCGGTTAGGAGTTATAGCTAATTACTAAAAAAACATTGAATCACCCTCACCAATTTATTTCTTTGAGCAAAAGACGCAATTCGAAATTCAATTCCGACACAACTAAAAATGCATAGATATGAAAATTTTCATAGAGAGGACACATTCTAAATGGGAACGATTTACTCTTAAACTCATATTGAGTACGCTTCTGGAATTTGGCCAACTAAACTATAGGTTTATGCAGATCATGTCAAATATTTTGTATACATATGAAGCCACATTATACGTTATTGAACTGATAAAAATCTGCATAAAATGGAGGAAAGTGCTGTAGCATCAAATTAGATGGATGTATGGCATGATCTAGTTGTTGAAGAGACCATATGAAAATGAAGTTTGAAATTTCCATACATATTTGGAAATTTTGGAGGACTAACTGCTATTTTACTTGGATATTTCCTTAGAAGAAGATAACAAGAACGTATTAGATATAAAGTTATCCAGATGAATGGATTTGAAGGGAAACTTCATTTCCAGGCCCAGATAAGTACTGGGACTTCCAAAGTCTTCTATATTTAGGAAAAATTGAAAGATGTTCTCTACCAATCACTGAGATTGAAGAAGCAGTTTATTTACGCGATAGGTTACGTCTATCTACGTGTTAATGATCTGTATAATTTTATGATATACCTCTTACATCCTTTGTCATTTTAGATTATGATTTAGGGTGAGCCAATACCAGTTACGTATGTTTGAGCATTTTTTACTCACATCTTGTGCCATTTTATTGCGAATTAAATCAGTATCCGTTATAATTCACAATGATAAAGTGCTCTCATCGTAAATCCTCAATTTCTCATATTCTCTAATTCCTCCCCAAAAAAAAACGGATAAAGATATTTCATAAAACTTTTGAGGAAGTTAGGTCTTTTTTGTTGGTTTATTCAAATTTGAATATATTACCACCGCATAGAAAATTCAATTTTCAATTGGTCACTTTCACAAAGCATATTTTATTAGATAAATATTTTCTGATAAACAACTTTCAGTTCACTGGATACATGTCGTTATTAAGAACATAATGGAATTAAAAAACAATTAAAAGGAAGAGAATAAAAAGAAAAGTTAGTTTTAGGAAAATTAACTATAACCATTGAACTTTTTTTGCTTGTATAGCCTTTTCCAGAAGTGTAAACTGCCAAATTTAATCAAATATATTGTGTTTTAAAAATACTGGTCTGAAAAGAAAAGCTGCAGCTGTAACCAATCTAGTTTTTAGTCCGGTAGGTTAGGAATTTAGAAAGAGAAAACTTTGTGTAGAGTGAACAAATTTTATTAGATTTATTTGTATGGGCCGTCGAGAAGCGGGTTGACAATTGTCTGTTGGAGAGTAGTTGTAAACATCAAATCAGAACCGGCTTCGATGAAATCTGATAAACGCGATTTTGAAAAATAAATAACTATATTTTCATCAATTTTATGGATAAGATATTAAGCCAAAATAATCACAATGGGACCGAACAATATGAGAAACTAACAAAAAAAAATTAAAGTGAGAGACACAGCAGAGATAAGTTATTTCAAAATAAAAAGTACACTTTCTAAAATAAGATTTACGACAGAAGATAGTAAGAAATGTACTTTAAAATGTATACAAGATCTGATAGCAGAGGTATTCATCAAAAATAAATTATATCAACACAGGATAATTTGCACTTGTTGGAATGAAAAATGTTTCCATAGATAAATTTACACATCAGGGACGTATTAGATCAAGTGGTGGTGTAGATCTAAGGCTTTCAAGCATAAGATGTAACTTTTAAAATAAATTGGATTCTGAATATCACTATGTTGAAACATCACGTATGGAAAGGGAATGAAAGTTTTATATGGGATTTGCGAAAAAAATGGTATTGATATTACAATGATGCGATTGAATGCTTTGAAGCAATATTTGCGCAAATTGAAAGAATTGTATGTGACTTTCCAATAATTAGAAGTAAAATGAAATCCTAAAATATATTATTTACTGTAATCGAGCTAACATTATTACAATTGTGAAGGTTGACAAAAGATGAGATCAATCAGGATAAAATAGAAATCGAAAGATCCTGAACAGTGTTTACATCTAACGATGAAGAAGTTATGATAATTATATTTTATAATAGATTGAATAGGAAAGTATGGTGAAGAAATAGATGATAAAATTAACAAAGTAGCAAAATACATCCACAGTATGACAAGAGGTGTAATTAACAAAACAGATATAAATGCAAAAGCAAAATATTATCAGGAAGTTAAATAAATGATGAAAAAACTACAAGCAACAAAAATGAAGTTCTCAAGATGAGCTACTAATATAACCATAATAGATAAAATAAGGAATGAGCCAGACTACTTAGATATGTTGAAAATGTTCAGAAATACATTGAAATATCACCAATAGGGGGATGGGGGCATCTTAGAAGACCAAAAGTAGTAGATGATATAGTAGTTTAAATAATTATATTTAGGGAGCTAACAATGGGATAAGCCACAACTTTAATAGGTGATAATGGCATTCCATTCAAAAAAGAATTGCGAAGTTCTATTAGCAAAAAGAGACAATAAATATTAGGCAAAGGTGAATATTTCACTTTTCCAAAGATTTAAATGATCCTCAAGGTTTTATTTTATGTGCTGAAGCCAGAATATTGTGAATTTACCCACCCCTCTGCATAAAAGTATGTATATTTCAAAGGCTCACAATACAAATACTGTCAGGTAGTTGCCTAGATCTGGGAGAAAAATATGCGAACTGACAGATTAAGGAATCAGTATCTATGTTATCATAATTTAAGATATGAGCAGGCTAATGCCAATCCAAAAGGATACATGGTTGGAGGTTGAAGTATGAAAAAATCTTGTTCTATATTGATTATTCTTCTAACAAACCACCTTGTCAGGAAAAGGAAGACTTTTTATTTAGAATACGAGTAGTTTGATAAAATTGGCAGAATATATTTTTTGAATAAGCCGGTCCTGATAAAATTGTTAAAGAAGCATTCAACCAACTCCGTAAGTCTCTTCGAGAGACAGGTTAATTTAAAAATGGAACTCTCACTAAATCCTAACTAGACATTACACTTAATTGAAACATTTTACACTATATTGGACTATATTAAAATTCGCAATGTTGTTTCGAGCTCTTTTTTGTATAGTAAAATAGTAAAATTACTTGTTTCAAAGATTTAGAGATTTTGAAATAGATTATAAATATTCTGAAACATAATCCTCAGACATATAGGCTCTAGAATAAATTAATAGAGTTGGAATATAATATTAAATGTTTCAAATGTTTCACAGAACTATAGCAAACTCTACAAAAGCTTCTTCAATCTACAAAAGCACACCCAATAATTTGAAATGTACAATTTGTTATTGTTATGAAAAGTAAAGCTGAAAAACAGATATAGTTTTATTTACTTACCTGGTAAAAACTGCTGCTACAAACCAAGCTAGTAAGCAGATAAGTGATGCACGGGCCTTGGTACAGATGTAACCCGCTTTTAAAGGTTTGCAAATAGCGTAGTAACGTTCGAAGCTTATGGCTAGGATGGTCAACACCGAAGCATGGGCTACAGTCAGTTCTACAAAGGGAACTGCTTTACCTGAAACAAAATTCAATACTCAATAGTTATTTAAGACAAAGACTGCAGTTTATGGTTATAGTACACTACGAAAACTGGAATCTACGGATGTCAGTAAAACTTTGCACCATGTACACATCTCAAGTAACTCTAGAAAGAATAATAATAATCTTGAAATCACGTATGAACCATTCTTCCAAATAATTTTCAATATATTGACTGGAATTTATTCACATAAAATTTGTATACAGGGTGTTTCAAAAGTACCTAATCTTAAAGATTGCTGTGGGCGAATCGCCATTCAATTTTAAGACTGAAAGTTCCTATAAAAATGTGTGATTAATGTTTTAAATGAAACTGACTGTTTCTAGCTAATTCCATTATATATTGAAGAAATGTTGGAAGTTCTAAAAAATTGACAATTGTTCCGATATTAAATATCATCGTCAGAATGACAGAAGTTACATTTCATTTGATGACTACCTGACGTTTAATTGTTATTTTGTGATTGACTTAATATATGTCAATAGAAAAAGGAAGAAGATATGATATTACAAATATTAAAGCTTAGATATTATTAGCCCTATGGAGATATCCTGGATATCATTATTCCCAATTAAGATCAGTATAACTGTGCAAAGATATAGAAAACCAGGAAAACTATATCTGCTGATATTGACAATGATCACTTAAGAAGACAGTTTAAAAGTGGGGAACTGCCTAGATTTATCTGTTCATTGACAACTTCATATTGTGGATTTCTTAACTGTCTTCTAATTTCCAATTCTTCAAGGAAATTCAGTTCTTGTTTCTTATCACAAATTGTAGTACTTCTAGTTCTGTGTTAGGTGTCAATGAATGTTTGTTTTAAAGTAGATATTTTGCGTAGTGGTATTTATCGTGAGTGTTCACTGCATCGGATTTCAAAATTTCTAAGGGTCTGACCCAAATAGACAGGCATTACATTCTGGACATTTAAGTTGATATATACCTGATTTCTTCAATGGTAATATTTTTGTTTTTACATTCAACAATTTTGTACTTACGTTACTTTCTGTTTTAAAAGAAATTGTTGTATTCGTTTCTAAAGATATTATCTTCGAAATATTATTAGAAATATTTTCTGCATATGTGATGGTTTTATAAGTTTTTATTTCTTTAGTTTGTTTAGGAAATATTAACGACAATTAGATATATTTTTCAACCACATTAATAATTTACATTAGAAATTGAAGAAGATAGCTCAATCAATTTCCTTGATTCAAAAACTTGAAGAGTTAATAATGTACTTGATTATTCAATTCACCGAAAACCAACACACACTGATGTGACTATTCCATATAGTTCCAATCACACCATGTCACATAAGCTAGCGGCATATAATTCAATAATACATAGAGCATTTCCACTCCTATGAACAAATGTAATTTTGATAGAAAGATCAATACAATTAAACAAATAGCAACATCCAACGGTTATCCATTACGTATGATAAATAAACTATTTATTAAAAAATATGGAAAAGTCGCATTACAACTAATATTTCCTAAACAAACTAAAGAAATGAAAACTTATAAAACCATCGCGTATACAGGAAATATTTCTAATAATATTTCAAAGATAATATTTTTAGCAACGAATACAACAATTTTTTTTGAAACAGAAAGTAACGTAAGTACAACATTGTTGAATGTAAAACAAAAATATCACCATTGAAGAAATCAGGTATATATAAACTTAAATGTCCAGAATGTAATACTGTCTATTTGGGTCAGACCCTTAGAAACTTTGAAATTCGATACAATGAACACTTACGAGTTTATATATTAAAACAACCAGATACATCCCACTACGCAAAACATCTACTTGACAACAATCGTTTATTGACACCTAACACAAAACTAGAAGTACTACATATTTGTGATGAGAAACAAGAACTGTATTTTCTTGAAGAAATAGAGAATAGAAGAAACCCACAATATGAAGTCGTCAATGAACAGATAAATCTAGGGAGCTCTCCACGTTTAAACTGTCTTCTTAAGTGATAATTGTAAAGATCAGCAAATATAGTTTTCCTGGTTTTCTATATCATTGCACAGTTATACTGATCTTAATTGGGAGAAATGATATACAGGATATCCCCATAGGGCTAATAATATCTAAGCTTTAATATTTGTAATATCATATCTTCTCCTTTTTTCTATTAAAATATATTAAGTCAATCATAAGGTCTAACCAAAAATAACTATTAAACATCAGGTAGGCGTCTGTCATTCTGACGATGATATTTAATATCGAAACAATTGTCAATTTTTTAGAAATTTCAAGATTTTCTCAATATATTGTGGAATTAGCCAGAAAGAGTAAGTTTCATTTAAAACACTATGAGTAGATTCCACGAAGCAAGGGTCGAGACAGTTAATTTCATGTGTGATTAATCTGGTCGTTAATGAGTTACAGCGGATTGAGTTGTTTTTAATAACCGAGCTCTAACTGTCAGTGAAATTTATTTAGACCATACTATGTGGAACCATGAGATAGAATAAACAGCATATTCCTCCAGTTCTTTTACCACATTCTGCAAGAACAGAGAAGTCTTCAATTTTTGCATTTCAAGTTAAATATACTTTGATTTCATATGTTCCGGCTATAAATAGAGCCGTTATTCTTCTCGGCACTGAATACCATGATGACAAAACTAGTGGTGAGAAGACAGATTACATGCCAGAAATAATTCTGCATTATAGTTGACACCATGGATAAAATGGGAAACGAATACTCGGTAAAGCTTTCGAGCAAAAGGGGGCCATTTGTATTATTTCAAAATAAAATTGACATTGCATGTCTAAACTCATTTGTATTGTGGATAACCAAAAACCTCCAACTCAGCAAAAATGCTACACAGAAACGTAGAGATTTTTTATTAGGAATGGGACAGGTGCTCATTAAATCCTACGTTGAAAAACGATTAAGATAGGGCATATTATTTCACAAAAGTATGTTGAATGCATTGTATGATTTTGTCGCCACAGCATATCCTGAACCAAGTACTATAAACGACCATAATCAAAAATGTATGCGATAGTGTGTACTGAGCCCTAGAAAATGTGACAAGAAAAGTAGAAGTATGTGTGATGAAGGCAAAAAATTTGTTGTAATCATCATTCAATTAAGACAATGAAAATGTACTCAAAATGCTTATCAGATCCAGAATATTCGAATCAATTTTTTGATGAAAAACGTTTATTTTTCTTTGTTCTTGTATCTTCCCGCACTATTGCGGGAAGAGTTTTCAAAGATAAAAATCACACAAATGGTGAATATAAACAAAATGAAAATTGTACTTTTTATAATTATACCTATAATAAATAACAAAAAATGTAATAAACACATTTTTTGTTTCATTAAATTCTGTACGCTCATAGAAAAAATATTGTTTCTTGCGGGGAGAAATTTGCAACAATCGGGTGCTACGCACAATCTTGGTGGACATTTTACTTTCCGCACTTGCTAGGAGAATAGCTATTTTCATTGCCATGAACCTTATCATGTTTTTCTGTATTTTTTTAGACTTACAATCGTTCATTATAACTTGGGCTAAATAAAATAACAATGGGGCGTTTACAAATAGATATACATAAATATATCCGCTGAAAAATTAGCGTTTGCTTTGGAAACACTCTGGATTCATAGAAAATTTTCTACGGGTTGTCTAAATCCTTCGCGGAGTGGCTATATGTCAAAACTAGGATATGATGGTTAAAAAAAAAATAGCAGCATATTACCTCTGCCATTTATAAACCTTGATCCACGTAATATGAGTACGATTTATAGTCGCTATTATTTGCTGCAGAAAAATGCAAGAAGTACGGGAAGACCTACTTTATAACATTTGATCAGCCACTGTTTTTAAAGGCAGTTGATATTGTGGAATCCTCGAGCTCAAATTCCATTTTGTCCTAGGTAATAGTTCAGATGGGAAGTTTCCACATCCTTATATCCTATTTGGGTAGTCTTGGGCATCTAATGAGTGGCACGGGGATCGGAGACTTATGGAAGACTGTATATGCAAAACATATCATTACACACACGATATCTGGACATGCTTATGCCAGAGCACTTCGGGCGCATCTTTTGTCTCACCAGGCTCTAAGCACACTCATTTTCATAAATATTACATTAAACGAAGCTGAAAATAGAACATTCACGAATATGCAGAAACTGAAGATATAAAGAATAACGAGACTTTGGCGAATGTTTCAGAAAATTAGCTTTAACAAATCGACGAAGTCAGTAATACAAGTAGAACAGCGCAGCTGTGGATACTTTACTGGAAAAGGGTCTATCTAATAAAACTGTACGTAAAAAGAGAAGGTAATTGCTCACTTCATTCACACTGTACAAAACGTATGATTCTAATTTGCTAAATCTACACATTTATATGTTTTGCAAATGGTGAAGTTGTTGCTGAAGGAATGTTTGCTATAAAAAGAACAGAACATTTTTGGTATGGAATATGGATCGATATGGTCATAAAACAGTACAGGATGAGATCAATAAAAACAAAAAGGGGGCTTAACCCAAGGGCGAGGTTTTAAAGAAGCTACGCTGGCAAGGTGGATAGCTAGTATGGTGCCATGTAGCTATGTAACAAATATGATTTGAAGAGTTTTCAGGTATCAAGTCTTGCTCGTCAGAACAACATGTTGAACTCAGACATTCCCGACAACAACGAGATGAAAAAAGTTTTAAGTTTTTAGAATGGTTAGGAACATACAATCCTTTTAAGTGTTGTCAGTTAATATCTCTCAAGTTGTGGCACATAATACCGTAAACTGTGATAGGGCACAATTTGTAGGCGAAGGGAAATAAAATGAAAATTATGGAAAGAAGTACACAGAAATTAAGTGTCTTAGAAAAAATAGGTTGTTATCTTTGCACAAATAAACAACACAGTTACTGTTAATAAACGTGAAGTTGTTATAAACCCTATGCAACTTTTTAACCGAATTGTTTGTTCTAACAAGTCTCCTGAAGAACTTAAAAAATGCTTCACATTTGAAATAGCTTCCTACCCTCTATCAATTTTTAAAAATGGTCAAATACGATGTGGTACAAAATCACAACTATTGAAAGAATTTGATTATACCTCTCCACCAGAACAGCACGCGCCTAAAGAACACCGTATATGTTCTAGATGGTGGTCTACTTTTACATAAAGTAGTCTGGCAAAAGCCAGCTAATTATAGGGTTATACAATACGTAAATTATGCAATACATTGTTATGGCACAACAGCGTTGTCGTCTTTGAGGGATACGACGAATATTTCGACTAAAGTGCGAAAATTTACGTTCAAAGCAAAGCCGTGTCATTGAACTTATCAATCTAGACACTACACGTCCTTGCACATACGAAGAATTTTTAGGAATCAGTGAAAATAAGAAAAAATGTATTGCTCTACTCAAGAACTTTTTTCATGAAAAACTATTTATCAGGCTGAAAGAGATGCAGATCTCTTAATTTGCTAAACAGCTGTAGAGTTTTGCTCTAAACATTAGTTTGTGACCCTAGTTTCGGAAGATATTGATATAATGGTTTTGGCACTACACTATTGCCACCAAGGCAACTTGTATTAGCTTCGTCCTGCCAAAGCAGGAACATATCGTGGGTATAGATGCAAAGCCCGGTATGTCTAAAAATTCTGAAATTGAGTTAAACATGTATTGAAAATTATTTCAACGCTCTTTCGCACGATATACCGAGATATCCCATTTTCGCTGTTCTTAATATTACAAACAGTATTGGACAAACCCGATATATTCTCTTAAAACAACTAATTACTATGGAAAAGTAAGGTAAGTAGACTTATGTAGTCTTTCTTTGAATTTTTGGTTGTCACATTAACGTAGTGTCTAATAGGCAAAGGACGGTATCACGCCTTATATGATTCTGGCTTTCCTTAAGTTTTAATCATGATGACAATTAACAATGCACAACAGACAATAGCATTAACATTAAAGATAACTTAAAAAACCCTTATTCATATGTCAAAGTAATCGTTGAGGATATACTGGAGAATGTATTTAAATAATGTCGCACAGGAAAAAGGTGGAAAAAAGCAAACCCAACGGAGTGGAAAAGAGAAATTGCAAAGAATAGGAGAAAAAATGGTGAAGAATATATAACAAACAAAAAGTTACGCTTGGGAAAATGTCCAAAATTCGTGAATTGCTATGCATGTAGATTTAAGGGCTCCAAAATACTTAATGAAGATGATTGTCTTAGTATTTGCAGAGCGTATTGGTGCATGGAGTTTTTGGGATGGAAGAATTTTATTTTGAGCAATGTGAAAGTTGAACCAGTGAAAACAAGATGTTTGATCAGATCGTCACAGAAGAAAGCAAAATCATACAGTAAAAAGTGTTATTTAACTAAAAATAATGAGAAGCATCAAATATACCAGAAATTTTTTAGAGCAACTCTCTCTTAATATTCCCGGACGTTATAGAAGATGCTATAAAAAAGCCACTGATTCTGGAACATACTCTTCTGAAGATGGACGTGGCAGAAAAGAGCCAGCTAATAAAATAAAATTAGAAGATATCCAACTAGTACAGGATCACATACTGTCTTTTCCTACCATGGAATCTCACTATTGCAGAAAAGAAAGCAAAAGACAATATCTCAGTAGTAATCCAAATATAAAAAAAAAATTTCAATCTTTATAAGGAATTCTGTGACGCAAAATCCCATCAAGCTGTTCCGCACTTTAAATATAGAAGCATTTTTAGTGAGAATTCTAATTTCAGCTTTTTTAAACCAAAAAAATACCAGTGTGTCTTATGCACAAATTATGATGGCGCCGATAAAAATATAAAATCCAAATTACAAGAAAAATATGACGAGCACTTTAGAAGAAACCAAATTTGCCAGAAAGCTAAGAAAATAGACAAAGAGATGATTTTATGTCAGTTACATTCGGCTTACAAGTAGTTCTTCAAGTACCTAGTGGCAAAGTCAGTCAATTTTATTACAGTAGGAAATTAGTTGTTTATAACTTTACAGTCTATTAGGCACCCTCGCCGAACAATGCTTTTTGCTTATTTTGGAACGAAATTAATGGCAAGAAAGGCAGCTGTGAGATCGGTACATGTATTTTATACTATCTTAAAGAGTGTTTGCCCTCCACTATCAAACATGTAACTCTATTTTCTGACACCTGTGTGGGTCAAAACAGAAATCAGTTCATAGCAGCTTTACTTCTTTGGGCTGTTCAAAGTATTGCTAATTTTCAAATTATTTAACGAAAGGTCCTCGAGAGCGGTCACACTTCCATGGAAGTTAATTTCATGCACTCCAGCATCGAAACAGCAAGTAAAAATTTGAGCATCAATAGCATAAATGACTGGCTTAATGTTTTTAAGTCTGCAAGAAAACGAAGACCATAAAATGTTAAGGAATTTATATACAATGAATTTCTGAACTTGAAGAATCTTACAGAACGTATTATGGAAAATAGAACTATGACAATGAAGATAAAAAGGTGAAGTGACTGTTAATCGAAAGAATTAAATATGTAGAAGGAGAGAAGAACAAAATTTATTTTAATCACGATATGTCGGATAACTTTAAAGTCTTAAGAATTTTTGAAGAAAGCTAATCTCAATGTTCATCTCCATCTACTGTACAGACGAGGTCAAATAAGAGGAAAACAACATTTGGCGCTAATGTCATATATCATACTAGAAAATTTCCAGACACTTTAGATGATGTGTACAAAAGCTCGTGGCCCATAAGCGCAAAAAAACAAAGTTGTTAATCCTTTGTAAAAAAAATATCATACCAGAAGAATATCACGCCTGGTTTGCAGATTCCAGATGTCGATATTAATGAGAATTCCGGCGCCGAAGAAGAAATTTCATTTTTGATCATTACTCTCTCCAAGGAATAACATTATTTTTTTTATAAACCTTGGTAGTGTTATAGAATATGGAATTTTTATTTTGCTAACCTTTTATAAGCATTTTGTATTTCAGTTTTATTTGTTACAAAATTAAAATTAGTGTACTTTTTCAATAAAATGCATTTAATGTAATTCGACTTTCATATAGTAAATACAAAAAACGTTTGGGCAAAAACCCGGTAAGTCGTAGTTTATTTGTGATAATTGAATTAGATAAAAAATAAATTATTAAGGAAGATATGTTATTACATATACATAATATATCATATAATTTTTAGATTCCAAACAAACAAAAATACTAATACAATTGATATAACAACCCATTACAATTCTGAAAAATCTTCAATCGCGATTATCTCAGAACTAGGTTTTGCTGACATACCGGGTTTTGCCTCTATACTCACGATATGATAGATTCACAAATATATCGAAACTACAACATTGCCTTGGGCAGTTAAAGACAAAATTTTGTTTTTGCATGCAGTATCGGGATGTGACACAACATCGTTTCTGTTTGGCAAAAGTAAAAAAGCATGCTAGTCTACTTTAAAGAAGAATCCTCAATTGTTCAAAGCGCTAACTTCATTTTATACGAAAGGCACTTTAAAACTAGATATTTGTGAATCCGGCCTCGAGTTTCTTCTGAAATAGTATAATGCCAAAAGATCTAAAGGTTTTGACGAACTTCATGTATCATAGACTAACTTCAAGGCAGGGACTGTCAAGCCAATTTAATCTAGCGGTGTTGCCTCCCACCCAAAAATTCACAGAACAACATTTACTGAGAGTTTATTATCAGGTTAACCGATAACACGCATTAAAACATTTGAAACTTCAATCTTATTCCTAAATTTTCAAGGTACAAGAATAGCTGGGTAATCACATGGATCCTACCGTATGGGGATGGACAATGGTGATGGTGACCCAATTCCCATCAAGATAAAACAAGAAGTAGCTTCGCCGGTTCTACTAAAACAAGTTTTTTGTAACTGCAAAGAAAGTGTGTGTGGACGAAATTGTTTTTGTAGAAAATTAGGCATCAGGTGTTTCCCAAAGTGTGGCCAATGCTGCGGATTTACTTGTACTAATGCTATTTTTGAAGTAGACGATGAATAAATAGCAGACATTTTGTGAAAACTATATTAAATTTGTTAATAAAAGAAAAATATATTATTTAACTAACTTTAAATACAAATTTTTTATTTATTATGAACGTACCATTATTTTTGGAAGCTGTAAGTTTTTTACCTTTTGAGTTACATGCATATTTTTTTACCCAAATATGCATCTTTTTAAGCTCTAAAAATTATGTATCTACGTAATTTTTGGTAAGTACATAAATAAAAAAGCTATTTCATAAAAATAAAATAGATGGCGGACATTTTTTTCATATTTGTCATAGTGGGATCGAATGGGACTTTTGATATGTTGATATGGAGGCTTTTCCCTATACATTAATAAAAACAATAGGTTGTCTCTAATTTGTTCTATCCCAACATCCATATTTCCTGGCTTAAAGCCTAAGAACATGATTTTGTTGGGTGATTCATTTTTAGGAATTACTATAGCTGCAGCATTTGAGAGATTATTTCTTTATGTTTTTTTGTATAAGCAATTATCTTATATTATTAATAATATTTTAGTTATATTTAAATCTACAAATACTCATTTCTCCACCTACCTAATTTATTTGCTGTAGTTTTACTTTTCCGCCCAACCTATCTAATATGCGAGAAAAGTATTGGTTCACACCAAAAAAAGTTGGAATTTTCCATCAACAACAACACGAAAAAACGATTTTTAGAAAAAAAATCCTGCGTGTATGTCGTCGTCGTTGTTGTCGTCGGCTACTTTTCCTTACATGTCTTGTTAGCACGATACAGCCTCCGGAGTGCAATAAGTCACAAATTTTATGATGGAATATTGTTAAGGACATTTCACAGATGAACCCTATTGATTTTCAGCTCACCAGAGCCAGTACAACGGGTGTTATGGTACTTGAAGTACGACATTTTGTAATTTTTTGAGAAATTTCAGTTTGTTAGCACGATACAGCCTCCGGAGTTCAACAAATCACCAATTTTATGATTGAATATTATTCAGAACATCTCACTGATGAACCCTATTGATTTTCAGCAAACCAGATCTAATACAACAGGTGCTACAGTACTTTAATTACGATATTTTTGTCATTTTTGGACAAGTTTCAGTTTGTTAGCACGATACAGCCTGCGGAGTATATACAAGTACTGAAGCCAGTACAACGGGTGCTATGGTACTTGAAGTACCAAATTTTTGTAATTTTTGAAGAATTTTCAGTTTGTTAGCACGATACAGCCTCCAGAGAGTATACGATTGATCAATTTTATGATTGAATATTGTTCAAGGTGTCTCACAGATGTACCCTATTGATTTTCATCTGACTAGTACAGCGGGTCCTATAAATCCAGGTATACCAAATTTTTGGTTATTTTTAGTGAAATTTCGGTTTGCTAGCACGATACATCCCCCGAAGTGTATACAAGTAACAATTTTATGATAGAATATTGTTCAGGGCCACAGATGCGAAAAAGTTATTTCTAATCTTTAAAACCGTTTATTTTTTATTAAGACGAATTACCTAGTTCTTGTTCTTTGGTTGTTACAAACAAACAGTTTCTGTTTTGACCTTCGGAGTTTCCAATACCGTTATTCCCAATATAAAATTACTAAAAATAATTACAGAAGTGACCATAAGTTCATCTTTACCGTCCACGTCCTATATCACATAACAATAGTAGTTTAACCACTGAGTATTGCTCCCTCATTAGTTATATGCTGTACTGTCATACTTTTTTTTATGATTTATTAAAAAAAATTATTTCGATTTTAAATTTGCCTAATTTAATTATTTGCATCATGAGTATCGGAAGTATATTGAATATTTTTGGACCATAGAATTAAAATAATAATAATACTGTTGAATAAAACTCAAAGTCAGTGTCACAGCATTTTTTAATGATTGACAATGGTGTAGCTACTAGTTTCGGCCTACATAACGGCCATCTTCAGGCTACAAAAATTTCATATTGTTACAATTATAGGGAACAACTACAAAAATCTCCAACATTACCTGATACGAAAAAACTTCTCACGTGGGAAACACACGCTGCTCATCAAAATTATTGGAGGAGATAGGTGAGAAAAGTCATAAGATTGAAAAATTTGAAAAATTATTAAAATTGAAAGTTGAAAAAAAAAGTGAAAAACTTGAAAAATTTGAAAAATATTTTCTCTCGTCAATTGAATTGCTGAAAAAATTGAAAAGTTTTACTATCTTGTATAAAAAAAGGATGTGACACACGGAAAAAAAATTATTTTATTACTATTAATTAATAAATTTGTAAAGGAGTGATAGAGTTGAGCTCAAAAAGAGAGATTAACACATGAAAAAATATTTTATGGGGGGTAAGAGTTAAACTGTTTCCAAATAAATGAATGTGAAGTTGAGTATGAGATTGAGGAAGGGGACCTCCTGTCTATATAAACATAAATAACCTCGATTCTCAATGGGAAGAGTAGAACATATACAGCATCGGTTCCTAGAAGGAAGAGTCCGGGATGGTCATCCTCGATTCTCATAGAGAAGAGTCCATAATTGCCATATAAATGGAAGGAAAATGAAGGTGAAAAAATCTGGATAACAGTTACTTCCTTGTGCAGGGAATTCTTATAAATAAGTGATAAGCGCAATGTAGTAAACAAGAAAACGAAAAACAAGGGGCTGATAATGCCTCGATGAAAAGTCCATCACAATCGCGGCAAATTAAACTGAAAGAAATCCACTTCACTCACAACATGTGACATTAATAGTAAAGAAACAATATGAAAGCTTATCATAGCGGAAACTGTAAATGAGAGAAATGTCATACTTCAAAATGACAAGAGAAAGAATTGAAGTATAATTGAAAAAGAAGAAAATGAAGTTTTCTCCTTGGAAGTGGTTAATGACAAACCTTGAAAATACAATAAAAGGATTGAATTAGTTCCAAAGACACAAATCGTCATGTGAAGAACATGTGTTGCCCACGAATGAAGAATAGTACATGTAAAACATAATACAAATTCACTGAAAAATGGATAATTACAATTTAATAAAATAGTACTTTTAAGTTATTGAACCATAAGTCAAAATTGAATAAATCCACAAAATTATAAAACAGAATTAGCGTGTACAAATACACAGATATAAAGGTAGCTGTGAACGTCAACATTAGTCCAAATCCTCTTAAAAAAGAAGAAGAGCTGTTAGGTTAACATGTCAAAGATTAAAAACAATAAAATTTATACATTCAACAAACTGATACTAAGTAGCAATCAAATAATGAATAGATAACAAGTTCATGAATAGCTAATGGGGAGTTACAAAGATATAATACAAAACCAAACTGAAAATTAAAGTTTAAGAGAAAATTGAGTTTAACTCTCCTCAAAAGGAAGATTGAGGAACATGTACGGCTCAGAAGGTAACAAGTGTTCATTAAGACCAACAACAGTAGTGTCAGAACTAGTCTGGTTAATCTCAAACATCTCAAGTAAATTCATCCTAGGTCCTTTTAAAACATTTATGTAGTATACGAGCATCAAACAATAAAAAATGATGGTTCTCTGAAATAATGTGATTTGCAAAACTGAAGGGGAACAATTTGAGATCATTACTAGTTAACACTAAAGACTGCATGTCATATCTTCATTCTCCTGGTGTTTACAAACTTTGTTTTCAGGACTGTGATGCTGTCTATGTGGGCCAGTCTGGACGTCTGCTAGACAGAAGGATGAAAGAACATCTCAGTTGTATCAAAAGGTATCGGAATACTGACCCTCCTGCTTCCCCTTCAGCTTCTGCAAATCACATTATTTCAGAGAACCTTTTTCATTGTCTGATGCTCGTATACTACATAAATGTTTTAAAGGACCTAGGATGAATTTACTTGAGATGTTTGAGATTAACCAGACAAGTACTGACACTACTGTTGTTTGTCTTAATGAACAATTGTTACCTTCTGAGCCGTACATGTTCCTCAATCTTCCTTTTCAGGGGTGTTGAACTCAATTTTCTCTTAAACTTTAATGTTTTCAGTTTGGTTTTGTATTATACCTTTGTAACTCACCATGAGCTATTCATGAACTTGTTATCTATTCATTATTTGATTGCTACTCAGTATCAGTTTGTTGTATGTATAAATTTTATTGTTTTTAATCTTTGACATGTTAACCTAACAGCTCTTCTTCTTTTTTAAGGGGATTTGGACATTAACAGTGTAACGAAGTTACATTTTCAAGGACCGGGCAAAAGCACAATATTCCCTATAATATGAAATAAAGCATTCGAACACTGTATTTCTCCGTCCGTATCGGTACAATGTAATATAAACATCGGTACAATATAATATAATTTATCAAACCTGCACCGACAGTCGGCGACACTTACGTCTTCGCACCGTATCCCCAACAAGCCATACCGTAAAGCAGAACGATTCTCAGAGTCGTCAGTCTATTCGTAGACTCAGCTCCTTACCCGCATACGCAGGTGAGAATTAAATCTGAGTTATTTGCGTAGCGTGTGGGAAGTTAACTTTGGCAAATATTCGTCCTTCGTCATTTTCCCGGCGCTGGTCGGTAAACTAGCACGAAGGAAAGGATGGCGTAGTGCAGCGTAGTAAACTACGTATACCTTCGGCAATGCTCCCACGCGCTTCGGCATAGTAGAAGAGGTATGCGGATAGTTTTTTGTTTCAATTTAGCGGTGATTATACAGTACACGTATTATTGTATGCAGTGCCGCCGTGACGAAAGGTTCGTTTCTACAAAACGGAATGGACGAACGAATTAACGTTGGAGTTTTTGGGGTTGTTCGAAAATGAACCTGTGATTTGGAATCCAAAGAGTCCAGGCCGTGACGTCACTGACTCAAATTTAAACAAATATCTAGTCATAAATACCTACCTAGAACGACTTCTATCTAAAGACACCATCCACCATCTTCTCTTTTTACGATTCTTTTGTTTTATTCTTTTAAGTAGTAAAGCACTGCTCAAAATAACTCAACTAGCAGCGGCAGCAATCTTTAAACTGAACTAAATTAACTAAAATAATTGCATAAAAACAAAAACGCCATACGCCTCTGAAAATCTACGTCTTTCTGCGCGAATATTCGCCAAATGTTTTCAAAGTCAAACCTTTGTTATACTATAGCACCGTGTGGGAGATCAAGCAAACATTCGTGCAAATGATAAATATTGGCCTTTTCGCCAAATACACGTAGTGTCTGGGACCGGCCTAAGAGACTTCATAGTGCTCATAGAACCGTTCTCTTTCAGTAAACCGATTCCGCTAAAGCAACCGTACCATTTACCGAGGTGAGTGATATTCCAATTTATACCTTGGTGTATGGTTCACGCCGTAGAATCCGATCACGGGAAGTAAAGGGAAACCGTGTCCGCTACTCACATCCTAGTAGTGGCCGTCGCGACTCCGAGATTTCGATACCGCGGAAACCGAGAGCCATATCCCCCGAAAGTAGAGCTTTGATTAACCTAGTGGGTCGCTTGCAATCCGTAGTATTCTGCCCACTTCCGCTAACCGTCCACCGCACCACCCGGCTTCCGCTAACCGATCACCGCAACTCCGCCCATTTTTTGTTGCTTCCGCTTGCATAATTCAGTTCACCGTTGTAGAGACCGTTTTGAACCTGTAGGATAGTAGTGCTTTTGCCCCGCCTACCCGAATTAGAGGACGTATAGTTTTAGTTTTCCGTTTAATATTGTAGATACGTAACTTTTGGTTTCTCTTCTCTCCAATTCCAACTACCAGAAAACCTCCGTAAATAGGTAAGAACGTTAAGTAGCTAATTAATACTCAGGCTACAAACCCGGGGAGGCAAGTAAAATCTGCCCGACCGGACGCAACACTTTCGTCACCACCATAAAGTGAGTGACCCCTGGAGTATTTTAATTCTTCACTGACGCTGCCCGGTGCGAGTGGAGCATCACTTCAATAAACTGGCGCCCGAGGCAACCCGTCACCTGTAGTTAAGGCGCCAACCCGTCAAATAACGACACAAGAGCGTTTTTTTTACATATCTACAAAGAGTCTTTATGAAACGGAAAACTAAAAAACTATATATCCTCTAATTCAGGAAGGCGGGGCACTAGTACTAACCTAGCGAACTAACAACAACAACTATGCAAGCGGCAGCAACAAAAAATGGGCGAAGGTACGGTGGACGGTTGGCGGAAGCTGGGTGGTGCAGTGGACGTTTATCGGAAGTGGGCAGAACTACTACGGACTGCAATCGACCCTTTAGGTTAGTCAAAGCTCTACTTTCGGGGGATATGGCTCTCGGTTTCCGCGGTATCGAAATCTCGGAGTCACGACGGCCACTACTAGAATGTGTGAACTCAACTTTCTAGTAGCGGACACGGTTTCCCATTACTTCCCCCAAGGTATAAATTGGAATATCACTCACCTCGGTAAACGGTACGGTTGCTTTAGCAGAACCTGTTTACTGGAAGATAACGGTTTTATGAGCACAATGAAGTCTCTTAGATTTAATTCTCACCTGCGTATACGAGTAAGGATCCGCGTGTACGGATAGACTGACGACTGTGAGAATCGTTCTGCTTTACAGTATGGCTTGTTGGGGATACGGTGCGAAGACGTAAGTGTCGCCGACTGTCGGTGCAGTTTTGATAAATTATATTATATTGTACCGATGTTTATATTACATTGTACCGTTACGGACGGAGAAATACAGTGTTCGAATGCTTTATTTCATATTATACGGAATATTGTGCTTTTGCCCGGTCCTTGAAAATGTAACTTCGTTACAACAGCTACCTTTTTATCTATGAATTTGTACACGCTGATTCTGATTTATAATTTTGTGTAACTATTCAATTTTGACTTATGGTTCAATAACTCAAAAGTACTATTTTATTAAATTGTAATTTACAAATTTATTAATTACCAGTAATAAAATATTTTTTTTTCGTGTGTCACATCCTTTTTTATACAAGTTAGTAAAACTTTTCAATTTCTTTAGCAATTCAATTGACGAGAGGAAAGATTTTTCAAACTTTTCAACTTTCAATTTTTATAATTTTTCAATCTTACGACTTTTCTCACCTATCTCCTCCAATAATTTTGATGCGCAGCGTGTGTTTCCCACGTGAGTAGTTTTTTCGTATCAGGTAATGTTGGAGATTTTTGTAGTTGTTCCCTATAATTGTAACAATATGAAATTTTTGTAGCCGTTATGTGGGCCGAAACTAGTAGCTACACCATTGTCAATCATTAAAAAATGCTGTGACACTGACTTTGAGTTTTATTCAGCAGTATTACTGTCAGTCACATTTGTGTCATGGATGATATTCTCCTTTTTTTATAATAATAATAATTATTCACAGCCTGGGCGAAAATTTTTAAGATACTCGCGATGTAGTTTTAAACATATTAAATTTAATATAAAATAATTTTCATCCATCAAACAGTTGGGTGTAGAAAGTTTCCTATTCTTATCTTACACTATCAGTAGACTGCACTTCTAATCCAGCCATTTATATTTATACTAGAAAATATTCTGTATATTTGCAAATCACAGAAGCAATAAGTACTTATTTGTATATTGACGTATCTCAATTTTCATTTGAGGCAAGTTATATTCAATTCAAAATATTTTAAGATGCAAGAAAGCCCTCTACGATCTCATCGGTAATTCTTTGATCGCCATAAACAGAGCATAAAAATCTTTAACTGCTTATTACTTAGTGCATTACGCTGTGGTTTCGTGAAAAATAAAAAAAAAGACTCGAAAAACAACTGTCTACCTAAATTAATAGCCACTTTAAGATAATGTGACATTTTTACGAGGTTTTAAACACCCCACAATGCTGTTCAGCTTCTTATACGCACTTGATTTGTGGGATATATTCCGGAATCTTATTTTCTTATAGTTAATTGTTATCAAGGGGAAATACTTTCAACTTTCTTGCAATCATACTTTTTCGAAAACTGCTTCCTTCATGATTCATGATGAGAGTAATGATAAAATATGACAAAAAATGAGGAAACTTTATTCTTAAATTCGTTAAATCTGAGTCTGAAGCCCGTAAGACGAATGAATTAACATTTTTTTTCTATAAGTCGCATATATCTAATTTTTAATGGGTTCAGTTCATGTCTGTTCTTCAATCTGGTTCTAAAAATGAAAATTCACAGCTTTTAATTGGCGCCTATGGTCCTATAAGAACTCTAATTATTTCTAGTTTGAATCTACTAAAAACACGGTGAATGAGAATACCGAACGAAAAATATGCTATCTACACATTCTACCCTATAACCTTCCGCGTTTGAAGGAGAATGGGTCTCCTAAGCAGCAGAATTCAGGAAATTATGTCATTTCAGCAAATATTTTATTCAGTATGCGAATCATGACGTGAGGGACTCTAAGCTTACCAATAGAATAAGAATATTTAGTGTCCTGAATTTAATCTGTGATCATACTAGAGGACACATGTAAATATCTCCTAAGTGGTATAAAATCCATTACATTAAGTATATCAATCTCGTGGCAAAAGTCTGAATACAGCTACGCATACCATGGGCATTTTGAATAACCAATTTTTCATATTCATATTTTATTTAATGAAATTGACTGTCTCGATCGTTACTTCGTGGAATATGCTCATATTAGTGTTTTTAAATGAAACTCATATTGTGGAATTAACTAGAGACCTTGAGTTTCATTTAAAAACACTAATATTTTATTTAATATTGCAGTAGAACTTTTATTTTTTTTCACATAAAATAATATTTGTATACGGTTACTTAAAATTGTTAAGATATTGGCATATAATAATTATACTGAACATACAAATAAATGAATCACATCTCCTCGACAACGTATAACGGCCATGGCGTCTTTAAGGGAAAGGGAATATGAGTCTTCTTCCTTAATTCTTTCTACACGAAATCTTTCATATCCAAGCTGTGTGTACTCACAGGAACCGAGGAAGTGGTAAGAAGATTCCTCTTCCCCAACGTCTGGGCAATCTGGGTCTAAAATAATCTTAAACAGTGTAAGTGCGCAATGGCCAGTCAATACACCAATTATAAGTCATAGCTGTGAGCTGGGTTTATCCAGCAGCTACCGTGACCCTGCTTTATCCGGGCAGGCGATTGTTTGTTTCACCTGATTGAGGCCGTTGCAATATTTCCAGTACTTCTCAAAACTCTTCTGAGCCCATTCTTTCAGCAAGGTTGAGGTTTGTGCTTTATTTAACCCTATTATTAATTCGAGTCCACAGCAGGACATGTTGGCACCTCGCCTGGCAAATTCATCAGCTCGCTCGATTGGAAGACCGTGGAGTATCTACCCAGAGCATATCTCCTTTATACACGTATTTCCTCCATCAGAACACCTGCTTCCGACCTTCCTTCCATGCGGGAACGGTCTGTAAAACACACGATGCTCCCGGGTGGAAATTCAACTTGTTCATCGTTCCACTGGTCTCTTGACGGAATGATGACTTTGAACTTGCCTGTCCTGACTATGTCTTCTTTTGGAACAGCTTCAAAAGCTATAAGTGGAATCTCCATTCCGGTTCTTTTGGCTATTATTGTGTGGCCTCCGCCACCCCCATTCAAGCGCCCGTTATCCTGCAATTATACAAAGATCGCTATCGAGCTCGGGATAATTCATATGGACAGAGGCGGCAATTCTAGGAGGACATCGAGCGCTGGTGTGGTCCTAAATGCTCCTGTAACTATCAAGTTCGCTACTCTCTGGACATGCGCTAACTTGTGGGACACCCATTGCTTCTCCACCAGACCACGGAACCATTCTCGGTCTTATGACCGTAGTATAAAACCATTGGACGATCTTGGAATTGACTGCCCAGTTTTTCATTCCGGCTTGTCACAGCTGCCACAGTGTGATTATTAACTTGCTAATAAATCTGGCAATATGTCGTTTCCAGTTTACCTTCTTGTCAAGCACTACTCCCAGGTATTTGGCCTCCTTCCGGAATTCTAGTGGTGTGCCAAATATCTTGGGTGGCTAGGAGTCTTCAATTGCCCTTCTTCTTGTGAATAAGACCATCTCGGTTTTCTTTGCGCTCGCATCCCATGGTAATGAACCGGCCTATTACTAGCACCAGTCCAACATCTGAGTATGTTTGTACATAGAATCCTTCTTTCGTTGGTTTTTATAGTAAGCTGTCCATAATCAGATTCTATAGATGTGGCGAGAGGCAACTACCCCGAGGGTAGCCTTCCTCCGCGCGAATCTCTTGAGAGCAGCCTTCTAGTATCGATATTACCCAGGAGACCAGAGCTGAGGAGGTCCTCCTGGATAGCATTGCTGTTTCAATAAGATCTGCTCCCGTTTTGTCGAAGACTCCTTCGACGTCGAAGAAGACGGCTAAAACTACCTCCTTAAGTTATAGTGCCTTCTCCACCCTTTGCACTATGGCGTGGAGACCCGTTTCCGTCGACCTACCTTGCCGATAAGCATAATGATGTGGATGGAATGGGTACTGTTTTAAACTTCCTTCTAATAGATATCTACCTACCATCTTTTCCAGTGTCTTAAATAGAAATGATATGAGACTAATGGGTCTGAAAGATTTGGCCACTGTATAATTTTTCTTCCCAGATTTGGAGATGAAGATAACTCCATCTTTTTTCTATTCCTCCGTGCCCATCCTAATGTAATACTAGCATGAAATATTCCTTTCAGCACTGGGAGAAGAATATCCAAACCTTGCTGCATGAGCGCTGGAAATATTTTATCCGGCGCTACTGCTTTATAGAGTTCGAACTCTCCCACCTCCCATTTCATGGATCCATCCGTTACAACTGTCGGCTAGTTCCCAGTCCTCATCAAACTGAGCCTGCCAGCTCGGTTGTTGGAGCTCCGTATTAGGGAAATGGGTTTCCAAGAGGTGCCTTGATGCATTCTTGAGCGTTCCTATAGTGACGTTACTCTCTCGACCTAGTATTTTGGCTAACCCGGATGCCTCTAGAAGTGAGTTCACTTCACTGCAGAAACTTCTCTTGCTTCTTAAAATTTCTTTTTTAAGAACTCTCATAGCTTTTCTGTTATCGTCCCAGTTGGTTTCATCCCGATGCTTTATCTCTTTATTGAGAGTATTCCTGGTATCCTTCCTCACGGATTCGAGTTTAGCACTCCACCATTGAACTCTCCTGAAAGAAGTAGCCTTAAGAGGACACGCTTTTTCGTAGTTTCTAACTATGGATGATTTGGTTGTCTGCAGCCCTTGTTCATATTGAGGTGTTCGGAGTACACAGGCTATCCTCAAGCTCTCTAATATAGGTTACCCAATTAGTGGCCATTGGATTACGCATTAGTGGCTGCTTTTCGACCTCCACATTTGAGCTGAATTGGATTATCCTACGATCTGAGGTTGATATGTCTCCCGCGGCCCTCCAGTTCTCAATATGATCAAGTAGGTTTCTAGAGGCCAACGTTATGTCTATCACGTCCTTCCAAATACGATTGACAAATGTGCGCTCTTTGTCTTTGTTTACGTACGTGATCGAGAGAAAACGATGATGTGATGTTCTCAATTTTCTACCACTTTTTTTCCAGAATATCTAAAGAATTCATCAAATTGATTCAAAAAGTGTTTCTACTTTTTTAAGTTATAGTATTTTGCTAACATTAGATCATTTGAGGTGTCGATGCCAATTTCTACTCCGAACTAAGGAACAGGAATTGTATTATTATGGCAACGATTTCTTCGGGATTTTTATAAATTTTTAGTTGTTGGTCCTGGATTAGGGTCCCATTTTAGACTTCTAAACACGAGTCGACAAAGTACAAGTGAAAATTGAGGTATTATATTCTGATATTGTGACTTCAAGTGTCTGTCCGTCCGTTCGTTTTACGTGTCAACGGACGAATGGTAAGAGCCAGAGCCTGGGTATAAACGGATTCGGAATCGGCATGGCCTGAAACCCCTCCAACGGAGGAAAAATTTGATCTCTGACCTTTATTTATTCATTTATTGATTTGCTTCGTTTGAATCATAAAATCCACCTGCGTGGCGTTGGGTGGCCCAGCGATCACGTTGCCGGTCCTAAGCCCGGATAAAGGAGAACGGTTCTCGGGTGAGGATAGTAACCTACCTGGGGTAAAAAGAAAAACATACTCATAGACCCGGAGAAGTGCCTCGGAACAGGAATGATTTAAATATGACGAACCATGCAAGGAAAAGGTATATGATTTGGAAGAAGAAAAATATGATCAGAGTCGCAACGTGGAATATAAAATCAGAGAAAAATAGAGAACAAGAGATCGTTGAAGAACTACGACAGGGAAATATCGACATATGTGCACTCCAGGAGACAAAGATGAAGCGAAAGCGACAGAAACAATACAATGATTACACTCTAACATATAGTGGTGCCAATAGAGAAGAAAGAGCTAAAACAGGAGTGGGTATATTCATCCATCAAAAAATCGAAGACAGCATAGAGGATTGCCATTACGTCTCAGAAAGAATACTACACATGAAACTAACAGAAGAACATAAAGAACTACATATAGTATGTGTATACAGTCCCGAAGACTGTAAGCCAAACGCAGAAAAAGAGGCCTCTTATTGATGGGAGCTGTTAATGCTCGAATCAAGAAGAACATCATACCAGGCATTAAACAGAGATATAATGAAGACTTGCTAAATGATAATGGGGACTTAATGATAAATTTATGCACTTACAATGAACTACGCATCAATAACACCTACTCCCCACACAAGACACAACATAAATATACATTTCACAATACGAGGGGTCAGAAATCAACCAAAGATTACATAACAACAAATGAGAACATACACCTTTCCCAAATATTAGATGAGACAACCTTGAATTCTGCGATTGTGGGAAGTGACCACAGTCTGCTTATCTGCAAAATAAGAATGGAAGTCCGACGGAAAACAAGAAGATCGCAAACAGTCGAGATAACACAAAGAATAAACATCGAAAGTATGTGGCAACCATCAATCAGATATCTATATCAGAAAAGATTAACTTCCAAAATAGAAGCAAATAAAATCTTGGAGGAAGATAACATAGAGATAGCATCGGAAAAACTAGAAAATAATCTGAACTCGGCGGCATGTTAAGCGTTAGGAACAAGAAAAATAAACAATAAACCTTAAGAAGCCTAACAAAACGCCCTGGCTCTGACAAGAAATCAAAACAAAGTGTAAAGAAAAACGTGAAGCCCACTTAAAGTACTGATCACAATAAACACCAGAAGCTTACAACAACTACAAAAGAATAAGAAACGAAACTAAAGCATTAGTAAAGAAGATAAAGGACGAATACAGGCAGGTTTTCTCAACAAGAATGGAAGCTGACTACTACGGACTGCAAAGGCAAATATGGAGATTTATTAGAACGCAGAGAAAAGAAATGAGCGAATTAACAGAAACCAATAAAATAGATGTCGACACCTGGACCTCCTATCTCACCCAACTGTTTAAGACAAGCGAAGACCACACCCTACCATAAACTCCAGATATAACAACCGAAAACGTAATCGTCACAACGGAGGAAATTACTATAGCCTCGAAAAAACTGAAAAACCGTAAATCTCCAGGACCGGACAAAATTACAAACGAAATGCTGAAATACGGTGGGAACACAATAACTGAACAACTAAGGATACTTGTACAGAAAATTATCTCGGGATATACAATACCAAATAGCTGGCGCACTAACACAACGATCTTGATGTTTAAAAAGGGTGACAGAACTGTACCCGAGAACTACAGGGAAATAAACTTGCTCAGCACCGCTCTGAAACTGACCACAAAAGTCATAACCACCAAAATCGCCAACGAAATAGATCTGGCAGATGAACAACAAGGCTTCAGATCCGGACGATCCTGTAACGATGCAGTTTTTATCGTCAGGTCATGGAAAAGTCACTGGAATACAACGTCCCGGCCTTCTGCTGCTTTATAGACCTACAGAAGGCGTTCGATCGGGTAGAGCTAAAACAACATAATTCACCTGTTATATAAACGAAACATTCCACTCGATACCATCAAGACTATCGAAAACAGATACAGCAAAAATAACATACAGGCCAGAATTAATAACAAACTAACACAGCCGATACCAGTGCAAAGAGGAATACGTCAAGGAGACTTATTGAGCCCGCTGCTCGTTAACCCGTACTGATTTCGGAGAGTGAAGATGATCTTCAGAGACTTCTACATCAATTTAATATAACAGCAAGAAAGTTTAGCATGATAATATCACCGAATAAAACAAAGAGTATGGTGATATTTAAAGATCCAATAAGGTACAAGCTGGAAGTGGACAGAAAGATAATCCAGCAAGAAAAAGCATCAAATACCTGGGAATAATAATGCACAGTTATGGAGATACAGAAGCGGAAGTTGCCCAACAAATAAACAAAGCCAACAGAATAGTAGGATGTCTTAAACACACTATCTGGCGAAACAAATATTTACGGACCGAAACAAAGGCCAGGATTTATAAGACCTACACTGCGGAAACAAGACCTGATACAACAAGGAACAAAAAGACTGATGGAAACATGTGAAATGAACATAGTCCGTGATATCACAGAAAAAACACTATGGGACAGACAACGTAGCACAGACCTCAGCCTAAACTGTAATATAGAGAACATAAATGAATGGACACTGAAAAGGAAAAAAGAATGGTATAGCCATATAAATAGAATGAGAGAAAGAAGACTGATGAAGATTACACGAGACAGATCCCCAAACGGCCGAAGGAGTATTGGAAGACCAAGGAAGAGATGGAGTGATAACCTGTATATATAGTGAGGAGGCACCCGAAGATGGAACAGGCGCGAGCCTATTAAGGAAGCATGAAGAAGAAGAAGAAATCATAAAACATAAACACATAGAAGTGGACTAATAAACTGCGCGATCCGTATTCAATTGTGCAGTGAAAACACACCATGTTTTCATCATGCTCTATGCGTTCTTTATCCTTCTCCAGTTACAAAATATTTCGTATACCTTCTCGTACCTTTCCTTGGATTTTGACGGAAGTAAGCTAGTAGATGCTTCTCGAGCGGCATTTAAAATATATTTGGACCTATTTTCTAAGTTATTTTCAGTAGCATGAATAATTTTGTCCGTTAGTTTGTAACCGCGACTTAATGCGACTCACGGAAATTAAGCTTGTTGACTGTTGTTATGGTAATAAACCAACATCTGCCAGGTTACTACAGACATGGGTTGTTTGTCTTAAAATTTTAAACCCTCTCTGTATCTAGTTACTGTGTGTACCTTCAGAAAATCTATACATTATGTATGTTTACTAGTGACTTACCTGTACTAAAAGCTTCGGTTCGCTAATTTAAGAGAGATTCACCAATATGTGGGCAAAGCAGTGCCCTCGCCAAGACGAGCCACGCGAAGCCCAAGGGGACTACTTATCCTTTCTCACAGCCCTTCGTCGATTTTTTGAATCCTCATAACTTTGGATTATACCAGATAAACAAGATTCTTGGGATAGTATGTCAATAGCTGACTTATTAAACATTTAATGTTTCAATTGCACATCTCTTATACTTTAGATTTTACTGATATCTAAAGGACCCCGATTTCGTCACTCACTCACTGATGATCATTAAAATTCTTAGGGTACTACCTGAGGCCCTAGAAATCTGTAATTTGGTATGTAAGCTAGTATTAGTAGAAAAACAACAACAAAATCTGAAACTTGAACCTTTTATCTCCCAACTCCAACTAGGGGATGGTTAGTGTTAATGGCTATTTTAAAAATTAGAAGCAAATATCAGCAAGAATATGCCTTTTTATGACGAGGAGGGTGACCGGTGACCAAGTATGTTGGTTCAAATTTGTCATCTCACATTTTATTTATTGGATTCCAAACAAACTGCCGCCTTTCAATTCATGTTTTATGTACTATTTGATAAACATCATAATGAGGTTATAGTAATTTATAAATAAATAGGCCATTGCAATAATAGTTTATGAACTGTAATCGTTGTGTTTGCATTAACGTTATTAAATCAATCAAAATAGCCGCATCGATTTGTTCAAAGAAATCGAAACAACTTTTCAAATTAATTTAACTTCTTTGAACTTTGCAACTGCAAGTAGGTTGTAATAAGTATATTATTTTTATATTTCGCAATCATTTTAGTGATTCAAAGTAAACGAAAATTAATATATTCTTGTCGTTATGCCTATTGATCCAGATTTGTATATGTACCGGGTGGCCAACTATGAACGGCCGTCGGCAATATCTCAGGAGTGGATAATAGCACAGGTGCGGGAAAAGGATTTTATAACAAAAGTGGGCTCGAGAAACGCCTGGAAACTATTTTCAGAATTGTAGGTCCACCGCTAGAGGGCGCATTTGACAGTTAAAATTTTAAAACGCAATTTTTTTCAAAATTTACTCAATTAAAGACAAATGAAATATTATAATCAGATTCCTCGACAAATTCTACATATTTTTAATATGACAAGTTTAAGTCTATCTCTTCAAATGAGGGGTGGGGGAGAGTGGGAACCTTGTTACGAAAAAACGCCTGTAATTCCGGTTCTGCTTGACCGATTTAAATAAACCTGATGTTGTATGAAAGAGCTTGTCTTGAACAATCGAAAACATGTAAACATGAAGCAATCTGATTAATAACATAAATGCTAGAGGGCGCTGTTTTTTTTTAAATATTGTGTTTTCTCGTAACAATTTTAAATGTAAGCGTACAAATTGAAGTAGGTCTTTAAAAATTAGACTAAATTAATGATACAACGCAAGGCGATATCTCTTTTCTATCCTGAGATATCGTAAGAAACAGGTAAATGGCGGGAATTATTTTTCCAACGTCTAAAAGGCTGGTTCGCGTTAACAGAAATGATTAAATTTAGCCTGATTGGAAAGAGCTTAGATTGGTCTGCAGTAATTTAAACTGTTATCATACTAATGTTATGGTTGCCACTAGATTACCTTAATGTAATGCTGTCGCTACTAACAATGCGAGCGAATTTTAAAATAATGTCATAAATCGAACAATTGAAACCTTTAATAAATAACTACGTAATTAGTGCCGCCTTAGATGTTCGCAATGTCGTCCATCATTTTCAATGCATGAAATAAATCGCTGACGGGTAGAGAAAACAGCAGCTTCAATTTCTGCCCTTGAAATACTTCCTATTGTCTGTCGTATCCTTTCAACCATGTCAGCTCTTGTTGCGGGGCTATCGGCATAAATGAGATCTTTTACTCGACCCCACAAATAAAAATCTAAAAAAGTTAGGTCTGGAGACCTCGGTGCCCAAATAAATGAACTTCCACGTCCTATCCACCTTCCAGGGTATGATTGATCTAAGAAATTCCGAACATCTCTAGAATAATGTGCCGGGCACCCATCATGTTGCAAGCTTATGTCACAACGAATGGCCAAAGGTATGTCTTCTAAAAGAAGTGGCAATTCGTTACTTAAAAAATCTAAATATCTTTCTCCATTAACAGTCTCATTAAAAACCGCACCACACATTTACAGACCAACGACCCTGAAGTTGGACCTCCCGCATCCAGTGGGGATTCGTATCAGACCAGTAGTGCATATTATGTCGATTTACAGTACCATCATTATGAAACGTAGCCTCATCTGTCCACATAATTCGTGAAAGTATTTCAGGATCATCGTGTATCATATGTGAGAGCCAGTTGCAAAAATTCAACCTGGTATCGAAATCTTGAGCATTCAAACTTTGGTGTAGGACCATGTGAGATGGGTGCAATCTATAATAGTATAATCATATCAATATGACACATTGAAGGCCTTCGTTGTTAGTAAACGACAAATGACATTAAATGCATTAACTCTCGTAATGTTATTACGAATTTTTTTCGCCAGGCCTCTCATTATTTTTATTATTGGTACGTTTTTACTTTAGTTTGCCTCACTTAATTATCATGTAAGTTAAAAATATATTCGCACAGCATAAGATAATGTTATTAAATAATTTGGTGGACATTAAATGGTGGCAAATATATTAGTCATGTTTTCACAAGTTAACTTTGATTTAATGATATTTTCGTTATGATAAGAATGAGAAACATATAAGTAGTTACCTACTGGACGAACGAAAAATATTAAAACATTTTTATCATTCTAACACCGAATAAGACATGCATTAATAAATAATTGTGTTCTCCTAAAATATTTTGAACGGTGGTGAACGACATATACCTAGGCTATGGCTCTGGTGCTTGAATGAGGGTTAACATTGACATAAGCTGAAACGTCAATGACATTTTCTTCTGTTCTACATTTGCGTTGTCTTCGGTACACAGGAAGATTCACATTTCCAGTAGTACGCACACGGTGTGCGAGTCGGAGAAAAACTCTTCTGCTGCCAGACCGTCAGTTTGGGTACTGCAGTGTATACACTCGAGCAGCAACGGTTGCATTTCTCATACATTCAAAATAAACTGCCAACATAGCAAATGCTTCTTCATTTGTAAGTGTCATTTTATTGCGAAAAGATAAAGAAAGTCTATTAACTGCAACACGATTAATAATTTTTGACATATGCGTCAAAATCATAGCTTGCTTGTTTTCAAATGGGAATCTATTTTGTATCTTACATGGCCATATTTACAAATTTTTTTGTCATCGGTAAGGGGGCGTTGTATCAAACACCTAAACTCCGTCTAAACATCAGTTATCATTAGACCGAGTTTAGGTGTTTGATACAACGCGACCTAAATCGTAATTCATATTTTAAACTGTATTTGTTTTTGCTGGGCAAATATCGGCTTTTATTGATATTTCATGCTTTTGATTTACTAACACATCGCTTGAAAACAAATATAACATTCTTATATAATTGAAAAAAACTTAACACAATTTACTTCACCAGCCTTCTAGACGTTAGAAGATCAATTCCCGCTATTTACCTATTGCTTACGATATCTCAGGATAGAAAAGAGATATCGCCTTGCGGTTTGCACTTTTTGAAGACCTACTTCAATTTGATGCTTCTATTTAAAATTGTTACGAGAAAAAACACGATTAAAAAAATAAAACAACGCCCTCTAACATCTATGTTATTAATCAGATTGCTTCATATTTACAAATTTTCTATTGGTCAACAAAAGCTCTTTCAAACAGCATCAAGTTTATTGAAATCGGTCAAGCAGAACCGGAATTACAGGCGTTTTTTCGTAACAAGGTTCCCACTCTCCCCCACCCTTTATTTGAAGAAATATACTTAAACTTGTCATATTAAAAATATGCAGAATTTGTCGAGGAGTCTGATTATAATATTTAATATTCTCCTTAATTGTGTAAATTTTGAAAAAATTTGTATTTGAAAATTTTAACTGTCAAATGCGGTCTACAATTCTGAAAATAATTTCCAGGCGTTTCTCGAGCCCACTTTTGTTATAAAATTTTTTTCCCGAGCCTGTGCTATAATCAACTCCTGAGATATGGCCGAAGGCCGTTCTTATTTGGCCACCCGGTATATGTTAAAAATGTATTGATGTTTTAAATTTATCAATTTGAAAAAAGGCATTTTACATAAACAAGACACATTTTTTTTTTAATTTTTCGGGTACAGCTTCGGCTGCATTTGTTCCCTACGTCGATTGATTCGTCGGTCCATTTGACTAGGGAATAAATTCATCCTGTTGGATAAATTCCCCATGTTACAAGAAAACCGCAGAAAATCTGCAACGCCGACGGGTGGGTGGGGGAAATTGGAACTGGTTTTTTTAGAAGTGTTGACTAATTGAGATTTGTGAGAGTATTTAAAGATAGGGAATTGTGTGGATATCTAGATAGAAAGGAAATATGTGTGAGAAAGATATAGAAGATTATATGTGTGAAAATTGCAATGTCTGTTTATCGGATTGAAATTGGGGATTGGTCTAGGTAGTCGATGTAATGTCTGAGAGATCGTCGTAGGCCGTGGCTAGTAGTCGTACTGGAGGGAATGGGAGCTTCCTCTTGGGTTTTCTGCCAAGAGGCCATCTGTTAGCGATCCACGGTGTAAGGAGGGCGTTTTTCGAGATTTCGTTTCCCGATTCGATAGTACGACTAACGTATCGGGCTTGTAGGTTGTTCAGACGGGACGGAATGGGCTCAATGTCGATATTGACATAGACGGTGTTACTGGGTGAGTAAGGTGCCTTGTATTGGCAGTATCTCACAATTAATTGCTCACAAGATTGAAGCTTTTTCACTAGATGGTCAGGAAGGGTGCAGTAGACGTTAGCTCTATAGTCGATAATGGGACAGATATTTGTCTTATACGTTTGGAGTGAGGTGGTTGTATGAGTTCGTCCGAAGCTTCCGCCGAACGCCTCGAGAAGATTAACTCGACGCCGGACTTCATTTAGAGTGTGTGTTAGACCGGCCATCAAGTTGAGAGTGTGAGTAAATCTCACTCCCAAATAAATGGCTTCCCTACGGATTTCGAGTTGTTCTCCCCAGAGCACGAGGCGAAAGTTCGTAGGAAGAAGTCGCTCGCTCTGAGCGGAATGGCGTTTAAACACTAGGACTTGGGTTTTTGGATGTTGAGAGTCACCCGCCATCTCCTGGACCGATTTGAAAATTGAGTCAGTAGATTTTGGGATCGAATATTGAGAGAGCATATGTCAGTGCCAGAAATGATTAGTGCAGTGTCGTCTGCATATAGTTGCATATTGTCCTGGGGATGTCGTGGTATTGGTGTATCATACGTATAAATTATGTATAATAGTGGAGCCACTACCGAGCCTTGCGGCACGCCAGTCTGGCAAGTAAATGAATCGGACAGGCTGTAACCAACTTTGACACTGACAGATCGGTCTGTGAGGTAGGAATATAATAATTTTACTCACTCACTAGTCCGGCATGCCAGACTTGATCGAAAGCTTTTTGGACGTCCATAAAAATAGCGGCTGAATAGCGTTGTTGGTTTAAAGCTCGGGTGACGATGGTTTGAAAGTTGGTGGTGGCGTTCTGACAAGAGTGGCCTGGCCTGAATCCGAATTGAAATGCCGGAATGATATTATTCGGTGCAGAAGTTCCAGATTCTCTCTTTTAACGAACGTTCAAAGATTTTATCTAGGACGCTGATTAATGAAATTGGGCGGTAGGATTCAGCCTTTGTAGGGTCTTTGCCGGGTTTGGAGATGAGAACTACGTTGGCTGATTTCCAACAACGAGGGAAGTGAGAGTATGCCAAGCAGGCGTTTAACAGGGTTCAGAGTGTAGGGAAAATCTCTTCTGGCAGGTTTTCAAGTGCCTTTCTCGAGATTCCGTCGTGCCCAGGGGCACTGTTTCTCCCCGCTCGGCATGCCCGCTGAACTCCTTCGATTGTAAAGGGTGTAAGAAGTGGAGAGTTCTCATTACGTGGAATATGGACGTGCGGGCTTCGAGTTATGTTGCGGGTGAGGAGGTCTGTTTCTATGGCAAAGCTCTTGAGAAATCTTGGATTGTCAGGTGGTGTAAAGAAAGTTTGCAGGTTATTTTTCAGGGGTGTAGATCTTCTGTCCTTGCACTTCGAGATGTGATTTCGCCTTCCTCTTGAGGCCGACGAGGCGGTAGAATTTTTGCCAAAACACGCGCCTTTGTCTGAAATCCAGTCCGGTCTTCCATTTTCTCTGCTTTTCAGCATTTATTTCGTACCGAACCTGGGCGTTTAGACGGTTCCATTGTGTCTTGACAGCGGGACCTCGAGTGCGGACGTATAACCTGTATAACTGTCTTTTATGACGGATTTTAAGAAGAATTCGTTGCGGAAGTGCATAACAGTGGGTATTTATGGTGGTGAGAGGTACGGCGATGTCTTGAGCATCGATTATGAGGGATTGGAATTCCTCTGCGTGATTATCTATGTCATCAGTCGTCTGATGAATGATGGGTTCTGGTAAGTTAGAGGAAATGTGGTTTGCGAAATAATCCCAATCGACACTTTTGAAATCGCGATATGTGAAAGTTGTTGACGGTGGTGGTATTGGGTTATGTAAAGAGGTGTTGACCAGTAGTGGGACATGGTCTGAGGTGATGGGGTCGCATATAGAGCATTCGTCGTCAATGCGGGTGATTAATCTGTCAGTGCAGATTATGCGGTCGACTATGGAGGAGCCGAGGAGACTTATTAGGGTTGGATTATTGTTTTTAATCCGAGGGATGGGAAGGGAGACTAGCTGATCGGCGAGTGATCTGCCGCTTGGGTTGGTGTGTGTATCACCAAAGAGAATATGTCGTGAGTTTAAGTGAGTGGATGCATACTCGAGGAGGTCGATTGATAATACTTGGTTGGTATGTTTATAGTAAGAAAAGAAGGTGGTCGCGGTATTATTCCACAATATGTCGATGGCTATGCAATCCAGGTTCTGCTGAGACAGAAATGCTGGGAGCGGGTGTGGGGAAGCGGGGAGTCCGTTTCGAAAGAGAGGTCCGTTGCCGTGACAGTATAAAATCAAAAAAGCAGTGTGTAGTTATTCATATACCCACATAGCCAGAAATCTACCAATTCTTAATTTGATTGGTTCCAGAGCAAAAATGGGAGTGGTTTTAGTGCTCTGACGTAGAAAATATGCAAGGATATGTTCAGACACGTCCACTCAATGTTTGGCTGAACAGCAGTATCTTTATTATATAAAAGTAACTTCGAAATTATGTAAAATTTAATGCGTTTTTTGAAAAACCTATTTAGTTTATCAAAATCTTGACGTGATGGAGCAAATTCGAAATCAGATTCAGAATCAGCATGACAAAAAACATGAATTACACGTATTGGTGTATAAAAAAACCAAACTGTGTTTACCAGTGAATCTATAAGCCAAGTTTACACGTTGGGATTATTTTCCAAGGTATTGGTAAACCAGTGAGAGGCAGTTCTCCCACCGTGTCGACTAGTTTCATGAAACCGATCTGTTCGATTTTCGAGCGTGTGACTCTAAAGGTACGAATCCACAATGAGAATATCTCACGAGATTTTTAACTCATAAATAGAAATCTCAAGAAAACTTTAATTTGATTGTAGAAACAGGTCTGAGATACATTATATACTAGAGATAATCTCGTGAAAGAATGTGTCGTAAGAGATTTATTTCTTAAACACATTTCAACGTGAAGCATGATTTATTGCGAATCTCGCTTGAGACATTTATTTCTCCCACTGCACGTGAGTTTCGCTATTGTGTCGTGATTCAAATATTTGTTACAAAAAGTGAGTTATTTAAGTGAAAAAAAAGGTATCAAGTGAAATGTGTTTATTTTTGACTGGACACGAAGTAAGATAATGTAGTTAATCGAATTGTATGAATCCTATCATTACCCGTAATCATTGGACGTGATTATAATTCTCATCACTCTCTCTGGGGCTCCAAGAACAACGACTCAGTAAGTCTTTAGCTAGTCAATGCTTTACATGCCCCTAACCTAGTTTGCTTAAATAAAGGTCTATATCGATTTGGCACTGTAAACTCAAAAACTGATCTCTCATTTTATTCTTCTGAACTAACAAAAAAAATCGAATCGTGTATAAATCCAGACAAATGTAAATGCAAAAACAAATGGTTTGCCGATGACATAGAGTTTTATCCCTGATATTGAAAACTCTATTCAACACGATCTGGATGAATTATTAAAATGGTGCAAGGAGTGGAGTATACCAGTAAACTTTAAGAAGTGCTGTGTTTTGCAGTGCGGTAAGAACAATCCATGTGTCACATATCCTGAATCAGAGCCTATAAAATCAGTTCCGGAAGATAGTGATTTGGGTGTCATAATTAATATAGGTCTGGGTTGGTCCTCGCAGACTGCAAAAGCGGTTAACAGGGCAAACTCAGCTCTGTACTTGATATCTGAGGCATTTCCAAGAATGAGTCCAGGCTTGTTCTTGAAACTATACAAAAGTTACGTCCGACCTCACTTAGAATTTGATATCTCCGTTTGGTCTCCGCACCGCAGACGTGATATAAACCTTATACAAGGAGTTCAACGTGGAGCTACAAAATTGCCACTAATTTTTTTTCACTTAAACTATGAAACAAGACTAAGCAGGTTCGGGCTGACAACACTATCTGAGAGAAAAGAGAGGGGTGATGTCATTACAACGTTTAGGATACTAACAGATGACTTTTGGGACACTTCTAACTTTTTACATTAAATGAAGGTTGAGAAGTCACAATTGTAAATTGAAAAAAGAATCTTTTAGGTCTAGTGTTTGGCAAAACTTTCTAGTAAATATAGTATCCGATAAATGGAACAATTTAAGTCGTGACATCGTATCAGCTCCTTCTCTGAATATCTTCAAGAATGGGCTGGACAAATGTTCTTGATCTGATGTTGTACTTGATTAGTGTTTTATAATTCTATTGTGCTACTATCTTTTTAAGTTTCAATTTATTTTAAGCTAAGTTTGTAAAATTAGTTCTGCTAAACTATTAGTACCTAATGAAATTAACTGTCTCGACCCTTACTTCGTGGAATCTGCTCATATTAGTATTTTAAATGGAACTCACGGTTTCTAGTTAATTCCACAATGTAATAAAAGTTATTGAAAATCATCGATGATATTAGTACCTATTTAATTTGATTGTGTAATTGAACCGTATTAGCTTTGCTTTATCTCGTAATCACTGTGTAATAATAATAATAATAAATTAGATTCTAATCACTTTATGATTTTAATTATATTAACCAACATCCTGAAAACCAAAGCTGTATCAATCCAAAAAGTTTGTGGAATACGAAAAGGGCAGACTGGAATTTATATAAAAACATGATTGACACTTTTTTGAATAATTATCCAACTAATTTTAATAAGCAACAAAAATATGAATTCTTTCTTAATACAGTTAATACTGCAGCGGGAATTGTCATACCAACTAATAAACACTTTAAAACTAAAAATCGCTTTACTCCACCGTGGTGGGATGAGGAGAGCTGGGTTGAACAACGCCAGAATTCCTTAAAAAAATATAAACAAATATCCAATATTGATAATCATCTGAATTATAAAGAAACCGTAGCGAGAACAAAAAGGTCATTAAAAGAAAAGGCTAAAAATAGCTGGTCAAAATTAATGTCTTCTCTCCACAAGAACACACCCTCGACAACATTTTGGCGTCGTGTCATATCAATGCAAATCAATCAACGTTCTATTACGAAATCGCACACTGGTGTAGTCCCTGAATCCGACTCTGTCTAAAGCTATGTATGAAAGTTGAAATTTTGGCGGAGGCGCAGATATATCTTCGAACTCTTTACCATTATTTTTTTGTGACTATTCTTATGTAGAGACTTCCAGGAAGGTCGATTGTTTTGGGAGTCGCAATCGAGAAGTTTCTGGAATGAAAGGCACCTAATATATAAAGACTACACCGGCGGGAGAGTTTGGTCATAATAAAAACTAAATAAACAAAAAAACGTTACATTGGTGTCAGGTGTGGAGTAATATGAATAAATAGTCACGTAAACATGGTCAAGATACTAAGTGATCTGAAAGTGATAGAGCTAAAGGCAGAATTGGAAAATTGTGAGCTGGAAACGTCCGGAAAGAAGTGTGAATTAATAGAAAGACTAAAAATGGCACTGGAAAGTGACGCCTTGGATCCAGAAACATTTTTATTCAATGACGAGGCTTCCACCTTATTCTCGTCAATTTCTGCCATGGAAGAAAATATTTCAAGTAATTTGAAGAACGATATTTCTTCTATGAATAACGATATTCCTATTAACATGGACGAGAAGATTTCAACAATGAAAAACGATTTCTCTGCTAATATGAACGAGAAGATTTCTACTATGAAGCATGATATTTCTGCCGATATCTAATCATGATATTACTGCTGACGAAAATAAAATTTCGTCCCTAAAATTAGACATCGAGAATAAGATGACAACGATGGACGAGAAAATAAAATCAGACATTGAGAATAAGATGACAACGATGGAAACCCAGATGGACGAGAAAATCAAGGAGTTAGAAAAAAAGATAACTCCAGACACGCCCGCAGAACAAAAGAATACCGAGCAACCAAATTCTTGCAAAACAGAAACACATCCTAAGTTGGAAGACATGGGCAGTTTTACCCGAGTCAAAGCTCCAATGTTCGACGGAAAAATATCGTGGACGAATTATGTGAAACAGTTCGAAGAAGCCGCTAGAGTGAATAATTGGTCCGATAGGGATAAGGCAGTAAACTCAACCATCGCGCTTCGGGGAGATGCCTTAGATGTACTTCAGACAATACCTCTTGAAGAAACGGATGACTTCGAGCAGCTGAAGAACAGGCTGGACATGCGATATGGTCACGAATATCTGGAACATTTGTACCAATCTCAGCTGAAGAACCGAAGGCAAAAACGTGACGAAACCCTTCAAGAGTATGAAGTGGATATTGCCCGACTAGTTCGATTCGCTTATCCATCAGTACTATAGAACACGATGAAATGTCTGGGCATCCAGGCCTTTATGGCTTACGTGACCCCGATATGCAGAGAACGCTTCGTTCAGCCTATCCCAAAACATCAGTCGGCGCATTGATAGCTGCTCTTGAATATGAAGCAGCAACGAAGGCTTGGGAGTACAACAAAGGTAGGATCATGCAGGAAGAAGGTGATGATGACAGACTTGACCAAATCGTCAACTTGTTGAAAGGTATGGCAGACAAGAAGACGAAGAAGATCAAATGCCAGAAGTGTGGCGAGCTAGAGCACATACTCAGCACGGTCTAAGCGCCACAGGACTCCTGCAACCCAAAAACACCAGTCACAGGGGAAATTAGAGAGGGGCGAACACCAAGCTGATGTAAATCACCGAAACGCCCACTCTTTAGCGAAAAGGCAAGAAATGCAAATTTTTTCAATATGATTTAACGACGCTTTGGGTTATTCCAGACTTTAGAGTTCTCAAACGTATTTGTAGGAGGTTTTGTTTACTTCAATTTGGTGTATCACAGTTATCATCAAAACATGCTTAGTTTTCGAGTTATAATTGAAAAACTGGAAAAAGTGCCAAAATACGAGGTTTTTGTCATTTTCGTTGTGAAGCTCATGTCTGACGAGGTGGAAAACCTCAGATTCGAACTCAGCAGGTCGAACGACATATAGAATCGGGAGAAAAAACTTCTACATTTTTTTCCCACAAAAAACCTTTGCTCACTAGACTGATTTTTGGAAACAATTATTTGCTGATGAAGACCATTCCAAATATCAAATATTCTGTTACTAAGAAAGTTTTGCCTGTAACGAGTTCGGAAAAGCTCTTGAAGGTCGCCGAAGTTTAATTTCAAAATTGGGAACGAGAGAATAAGGTAACTTCGGAAACGCTTTTCTTCAAATGGAAGATTTTCCACTACTAATATCTTCGTACTTACATGTTCAGAGGCAGCAATCAGTTGAAACACCATTCATCTAGTTAATCGAGGTCACTCTGCTTACTTACGAATATAACTGATGTTGGGATTTTCGTAATGATTTATGTCGTCAGCGTAAGCAGATATTGAGCTTGATAGATAGTATCAAAAATCACTGGAATATGTCCAAGAAGTCCAAGAAGAGAACTTTGTGGAATACCGCTAATGACGGATCTTTCTTCGTGGAGTTTTTGCCCAATTCTGACTTCAAAGATATTATTGGAAATACTGAAAACCATTTGCTAATAGTACATATTATGCCAAGAGGATCGAGCTTTAGTGGAAGTGAACGTTTTGAGGCCCTGTCAAAGGCTTTAGAGAAGTCAAGGTAAATTATGTCTACATGATATCTGTCACCGAGTTATTTGGACCAATCGTTGGTACAATGTTTTAGGTTCGTCAGAGTTAAAACTGGGTTGGCAGTTTGGAATTACATTCCCTCACAAGAAGTGAACCATTTGGTCGGAGACAATGGATTCCATTACTTTGGAGACAACGGCTCAGAGGTTTATGGGACTATAATTGTTAGGATGAGCGGAATACAACCTTCCGAAAAGAACACACTTTTCAGGAAAAGTGCAGTTAATCCAGCTAGACCTAGAAGAAAACGGTTTTAAGATGCAATAGGTGATCTACAATTAGGTGATGAGGAAAAGTGATATTGTGAAGGAATAATTCGTTACGAGATCCTAACAAGGCCGGTAGTGCATCAACGTAAATAATTTCTACCAATAGGGATGTTGACAGTTGTTACAAATTCATGTGAAGCTATGTTTTACACATAAATGACAGTTTTTAGAATCCTAAAATAACATTCTTAGAACCTAATTATTCGTCTTAGATTAAATAAAATTAATTCAAATTGATCACCCATTATCACGTGACTGCGAACACCAACCAGAGCGCGATGACGTCACAGCACGAATAAGTTGACTTATTTCTCATAACCAAATTAAAAGTATGAACTATTTTTCTTGTTGGTTTGTTAGAACAACGATAATATAGTTTATTTACGATAAAAAGACGATGATGGCATTTTTAGTTACTTTCCTGCTTATCAGCATAAATATTAATTTACCAACCGTGAATACAATTTATCCTCAACAGCCAGGGCAATTTACAGCTAATGGGTTGGCAAAACTTCAAAAGGTTGTCAAATCAACTGGTAAAATTCCCCAGTTTGTTTCGACGTTTATTGACATTCGATCATCGTCTAATATTTACAAGTTTTTTTGGTGCTTTTAAATTCATTGCTTCTTTAAGATTAAAAAAACAGTTATTTTCATAACTATTTATTTAGGCAAATCTTCAATGTGTGGTTAATAAAATGCCGAAGCAGCTGAACAGAAAATGTCAAGAGATGGTAACATCTTTGTTGAGCTATTTTGAACGAGAATGCCGAAATGGGGGCCCGCTTCTTCCGCTTACTGCTATAAGAGACGTAAGTAATAGTATTCGCTATTTGTATTCATCAATATTAATATTATTGTTACATATTCAAATGTACATGATTAAATATTTTTAATGTTAGGCACGAGGCACGGAACAATGAAAAAGAAGAACTGTCAATCTAACATCAGATTGACTTTTCTAGTCTTTTTATCGTAAATAAACTATATATTACGATTATTATCACAATGGGGACGGGATCCATGAAAAGAAATAGTTGTAACTTACCGAATATTGATTCTATGATGCTGCGAGTTTTTTTGCTATGAACATGGATGTTTGTGAACTGGAGAAAACGTGTAAATGTCTTTGTACGTACTCATAATTTTACATTGATATATCTTATTACAAATGAGAGAGACACCTTACTCATTTTTTAAACTCTTTTTTCATATTTAGAACTTCTTATCATCTACATATATCAACGAAATAATACTTGAAATTAACTCTGTAAGCAAACTACTAGTTAATAATTGACTTTTTATTTTTGCTACAAACAAAAGTATCTAAAATGATTTTAAATTTGTATTTGCAGTTTATCAGAGATTACAACTTACGTTAAAGTGATTTTCACAGAAATAACTTGTCTAGCAAGTCTTTCTCCTTATTTGTACACTTTTTGTAACGTTTATGAAAAGTTTTAGTGGTGTTCTGATTGACGTACTTTTACACATCGGCATTGCACTGCGTTTTTAATACCACCTATTTATTTTTATATCTTTTATTTAAATGTATTCGTAAGAACTCAGTCAAAAACAGTTAACTTTGACTGAACGCGAGACTCGTTTATAGGTTGAAGACATCACGAAACGATTGATGCGTTTTAGCGGGAATTCTGAAACCTATTTTTATTTACATGTATCATATTTTTGTTATAAAATAATCGTTTTCGTGTTTATACACTTTAAAATAAAAGCAAATCCGAAAATTAGGCAACATCCCTATTGTGATTTTAAGAACAGAACTGAATTGATAAATATATGATATATCCTCAATATACATTCATCTATTAAATAAATAGAACAATCTTTTTACCGAATTTTAAATATTATTAGCACCAAAAACATTCAACTAATGTTTTTGATAGGCACTCAACGAAAGAAAGAATAATTTTCAGTGCATCTTATCAGTATTGTGATCATAGCGTTGTTGTTAATCCAATTTCCGTACTATTTATAGCTTAATATTTATTACGTTGAATTAACTTTACAAAGAGACTCGCTAATATCATGAACGCCTAATCGTAAGCAAATATATTAGTTTACTTTCAAATCTCCGTGTTAAAGTAATTGAACTTAAATAACTCAATTTATGTTGACGTTTTAAACACGTGCTACATTCCAGCAAAAGTGTATGAAGATTTTACATTAAACAAAAGTTTAATGAGCTTGAACTTGAGCTTTTGTAGGATATGGAAATTAAAGTTTTTACAATTCTAAATAAGGTCATGATCGTGAACTTGCGCCTTCGCTATTAAAATTTTGTGATCTCATAAAATATAAATAAATCTCGAGCCAATGGTTTTATTTCTTCAAGCGAATTGAATTATATTTAGTAGTTAGAGCATGGGCTTTGCCAATTTAATTGAAATCTCACATTCATCTGACATATTCCATTTACTTTTTGATCAAAGGTGTCTATCTTAAATTAAGTAGCAGAACATAATGGTTTTGTGTTAATTATTGTAACTAATCATTTTTGAATTTGATTAAAGATCTGTCAGATATTTCAATTTTGTTTAAAGAATATAAAATACGTATACGTTACTTATACAGGGTGTTTCATTAATAAATATGTCGATTCATTTATCTTGATAATATACTAAATTAAAAATGATTTAAGTTAAAAGTTGTGTTACCTCTTCCAGATACTCATTGTTTATAAAAAAAGTCAATACGGCAATTAATAATTCAGCAATGCAATGTGTAGAGGCTGCAAGGTTGCATTTCGAGAATCTACTTTGAATTATTTTTATTTTGTTGCAATTATTATATTTTTTTCAGTTCGTATTTATGCGTTTAGTTAATATTTTAAAATTGTTGTTCGTTATTGTTATTAGCTATTGTTTTTTGTTGTTTAGAGTTTACCGTTATTGTTATTCGAAACAGTTCTTCATTTTAGTTGAAATAACTGAAATTTATAACATTTGTAATACGTCATTATGGTTGTTCTATTTTTAATACGCTTTGATCGTTCACTAAAAATTAAATAAAAATGCGACAACATTATCCCATATGTCATTTTCATTGACTATTTATGTAGTTTGAAAATCACTTATTGCATTTAAAAAAATATACACAGGGTGCAATATTCAATACAAATCCCTAAATAGATCTTTCCTAAGCTGGTCCTGGAATTTATACGTTCAGCTAATAACAGTAAAATGTTTGATAGATAACAGTAAAATGTTTGATAGTAGTGTTGTGTATTATGAAAAAATTAGAAAAATCAAATGAACTATTGACACTTAAAATGTATCGTCAATTTCACAAATCACCCTGTAAATGAATAACGAAGAGGAGTAGCCACTTTTTAGTAGCCACATGATATCATCCCTGATGGATCCTGCATATGGTAGAGGTATGTAAAGTTCCTCATGACTCACCCTGTATAATAAATACTAAATTAGAAGATTGTCTAATTGCATTAGGAAATGTGATACAACCCAAAAACATTATTTTTTCGTCAAGAATATCCAACAACAGAATAAAATTCTACGTATCAAGCCAAAATAAACCTTCTAACTACAAAAAATGGAAAAAAAACAATTATTATCATACTACTACATGCCCGAAAATATACAGTATTATGAATTTTTTTTGGGCATATATGTATAAACATCAACCAAGTGTTCAGCGACATCTTTCACGTTTCCAAAAGGTGTTAACCGATTTAAAACTGAAATTTAGATCAATTTACAGCATTATTATAAAATGTTCAACAAATAGATCGGATTAACTATCTTGATCTGTTTCAACCTCTCGAATTATCATAATCAAAAGCCCCTTATAACTTGTTCTTGTGTTAGAACAATGCATTTTACAATTAATATAAATATACAATGAAAGCTGGTAACACTGTTTCTGTTATCCTGTTAGCGGAAAAAAATAATACACTGAATTTATATGTATGTAATGTTTTTCTAATTTATTTAAACAGTAAACGGGTGGGATACATTTTAAACACACGGTATGGCTACTTACTAATTTATTTAAACACTGGTGAACTACTTTTGGTTTTCCGTTGGGAATCTTTCTTATGCGATATATAACATCATTGATCCTTTTCTTGGTTAAGTATGGACACTCCCAGGATTTTTGTAATTTTGGAGAAAATCCTTTTCTCCTAGTCGGGTTGTGTAACCATACTTTGTCCCCTTCTTTAAAACCGCCTTCTGTGGCCTGCGTGTCGTACCGACTTTTCATTCTATAGCTGGCAACTTGAAGATTTGTTCGAACTAATTCATGAATATCGTATAGCCTTCTTCTCAATTGGATCACGTAGTCTTCGCCTGCTAGATCTTCTCCAGGCCGACAGCCAAATTCCAGGTCACAAGGAAGCCTCATTTCACGTCCAACCAGGATTTTCGCCGGTATTTCACCCGTGGACTCATTGACGGCAGATCGATAAGCCAATGCGAATAGGGAAAGATACTGGTCCCAATCTCTCTGATGGCCGGATACTACTTTGGACAGGTATTTTCCAATAGTCCTGTTCATTCTCTCGACCATTCCATCTGACTGTGGCTGTAATGCTGTTGTTCTGGTCTTCTTCATTCCCCGCTTCTCGCAAATCTCCTGGAATAGATGACTTTCGAAATTTCTTCCCTGGTCGCTGTGGACTTCCAAGGGCACTCCATATCGGCTGATAAATTCTTTCACCAATACATCCGCAACAGTTGTGGCCTCTTTGTGAAATAATCCATTACAACCAATATGTATTTGCCACCATTTTTGGTCGTCGGAAATGGTCCAGCGATATCTAAAGCAATCCTTTCGAAAGGGAATCCAACATTGTACTGTTTCATGGGTGCCTCTCTCTTGCGATGTGGTCCATTACTCGTAGCACAAGTCAGACATTTCTTACACCAGTCCTCCGTATCATCGGAGCTGTTCATCCAATAAAACCTCTTGCGGATTCTCTGTAGGGTTTTCTTCACTCCCAGATGACCTCCCGATGGACTGTCGTGTAACTTCTTTAGTACTTCAGCTACTCTTATTCTCGGGATAACTAGCTGTCTCCTCATCCCTGAACCATCATCGTTTTCAAGGACTCTTTTCAACAGCCCTTCTTCCAGGACAAGGGAGTCCCACTGACCCCAATACGCCTTGAATTTCGGTGGAAATCTTGACACTTCTTGCTAGGTAGGTCGCCGACTTTCTTCCCACCATTGCCGAATCTTCTTTAGGCAAGGATCATTCTCCTGATCTTTTCTGATCCTGGTGGGTGACCATTCTTCATTGACTACTATAGTTCTTGAAACTGCAGCTTCCCTAGATTCCGCCCTGTTGCAGTGGGAGCAGTCTGTTGGGCACGGCGTCTGGCCAAGGAGTCGGCATTTCGGTGACCCACACCAGCTCGATGTTCGATGTTGAAATCGTATTCTTGAAGTTGTTCAATCCATCTAGCGATCTGGCCCTCGGGATTCTTGAACTGCATCAACCACTTGAGTGCTGTATGATCAGTCTGGATTAAAAACTTCCTACCATAGAGATACTGGTGAAAGTGTTCCAAGGACTTCACTACCGCCAAAAGTTCTGTTCTTGTGACGCAGTAGTTTCGTTCGGGTTTGGAGAGGAGTCTACTGAAATATCCCAGCACTCTTTCTTGCCCTCCACCAATTCCTACGTTGCTTGCGCCAGTGTCAAGTATAAAGTCTCCCTCTGGTAATGGATATCCTAATATCGGTCGAGGTTAAATGCCCCTTCAAGGTTTCAAAAGCTGTTTGACAGTCTTCGTCCCATTGGAAAGCTCTTGTTTCTTCTGTAAGTCGCGTTAGAGGCTTGCCAATATCTCCAAACTTCCTGATAAATCTTCTATAATACGTGCAAAGTCCGAGGAAACTCCTAATTTGATGTTTGTCGGTTGGTTGCGACCATTGCTGAATGGAAGCAATTTTCTCTGGATCCACCGCCACTCCTTCATTGCTCACTATATGACCTAGATAGTTGACTCGGTTTTGGAACAGCTGACATTTCTTCGGGTTTAACATGAGCTGGACAGCTTGGAGTCGTTTGAATACGACTTCCAAATTCTTCAGGTGTTCGTCAAATGTCTTCCCAGTACTACGATGTCGTCCAAATAGACCAGGCATGTCTTCTAAGACAACCCTCTCAAGGCATTTTCTATGAGTCTTTCAAATGTCGCAGGCGCATTACAGAGCCCGAATGGCATGATGTTGAATTGCCATAATCCAGATCCGGTACTAAAAGCAGTCTTCTCTTTGTCTTCTGGGGCCCTTTTTACGTAGCAATTTATTTATATTATCCTACTTCTGACACCAATGTAATGTTTTTCTAATTCTATATAAACAGTAAACGGGTGAGATAAATTTAGAACACACGGTATTGCTACTTACTAGTTTATTTAAACACTTAACTAATCACTAACTCTTAATTTATATATACTCAACTAAACACTCAAATTTAGTTTATATGCACTCAAACTTAACTATTAATTTATATAAACACTTTACTGATCGATATTTCGGTTTATTTATTTCACGAGATCACTTTATCAACTAACTGACTCTTCCTGATCGGTCCCTTATATATAAAATCCTTTTTTACTAGAAAATTCCAGACTGCGGCTTACACACACAAAAACAATTGGTTCCGGCATTTTCTAGATAAGTCTGGTCACAAAAACAATGTTTAGATAAGATAGTCGTAAACAGTTATAAAAAACCTGCGTATCCGCTATAATTTTAATTTTCATACCTGGCTTAGACAAAGTCGAATTTAGGGTCTATACCAGTGTGCTGTTTCGTAACATGTATTTGTTTCTTTCTAACACATTGACGTCTAAACAAATGTGCCCGCAGAAAATTCCTAATACATATCTCCTCACGAATTATTACTGATCTCGAAGTTTGTTCATCTGTACCTCATAAAATACTAGAACAATTATTTTTCTGAAACACCTTTTAAATGCAAAACTTCATCTGAGAAAATAACTGTTTCTCAACACAGTGGAGTAAATCCGTAATTATATATTTTTTTCATATCATTTATATTTTTGAGATATTTTCAAAAAAGAGATTTTTGGGGCAGTTTTTAGTTATTTTCTACCCCTCCATATGAAATTCAACATTTTTAAACTATAAATATTTTAAATGTATGCTAAAATCAACATAATATTATATTAAACAATGCTGGCTCGCTTTTTGGATGGTAATTTGAATCCTTATTTTATGGGACTATAGTGAAACACTGACTGAATTCTTTAATTCCTCTCATCCACTTTCAAACATCCTGTATAATTTCATTGGACTCTACATTCTTATTTACCTCAAATCCTAGATATTTTTCATCAATACATGGACTACTTTTCAAGTTTATTCTGCATATTACAAATTTATCGCTTCATGTAACACATCTTAGATGTGTGTTAGTGGCTACTAATTTTTTGTTTTGATTTTCATAAGTCCAAAAGCCAGAATTAATTTGAAATTTAGATTTTACGTACCATCATTGTTGTCCATACGTCATTTTTATTGTATCCCTCATAAATCGTCTTGTTTACCTTCTATATAAAAAACTTTTCGAAATATAAAGCTTTTCTTATAATACGGCAAATGTGTCTTGACTCATGAGAAGGTCACTAGAGAAGTCTATGATTTATAAACGGCACATTCACCCCAATTACGTAGAAACGAGAAAATATGACTCCAGGAAAAGTAATTTTGATTCCATGTTTTATTTGAATTTGGTTCGTTTTTCTTAAAGATAAGGCATATTTTATTGTCATCGAGGAGTTGTTAACAAAATAACAAATAGTGACTGACAGAATGAGCACTTACTTATCGAGGGACTGTTTTGTCTGACTCGTTTGTCATTAGCTCAAATTGAATAGGAAAAATTCTCATTCGTATTTTATTATTAAATGACCCAAATAAATGAGCAGATTAGTTTGGGAAGTCTCTTTCTGAGAAAAGAGATAGTTTTCCAATTTTTTATTAGAATAACTTAATCAGTAGAATTCAAAAGATATGCAAGTGTCCTAATTTTTGTTTTATATAATTTCAAGAAGTCACAGTCGCTCCATTCTAGTTCAGAAATCAACAAAACCGCTATATACACTTTCACGAAATTCATCCTGCGAATAGCCCAGAGTTTATAGTGGTAGCTCGTTTTCAATATTCGACCTTCAAAAATGACAACTTTTGAAGTAAGAAACTTGAAGAAAAAAGGAAAATTTATAAATCAAAATGATAGTAGTAATTCTGAACTAATAGTTGAAAAATAATAAATTTTTTAATAAATTTCATAGTCGTACTGGCAACTATCTAAATGTTTTTCTTGTTTCCTTCGGGATATAATATGTGACGGTGGGTGAGGCTGTCTCTTTTTAGATGCAATAAACTATTTATAATTGGCTGAACTTGGTGCTCCCTGGGTGTTTCTGGATTTCCTATCGCCTCCCCACGTGTCGATTGGAGCACGCTCTCTACATATAGGGAGTACCGGGTAAATGAAATACCCGGGGTGAACAAAAACTAGCACAACGGCTTCTGATCCAAAATGGGCGGCCGATATCAAGCCAATATTTGGCATAAAGGAAGACAACGGGATACCACCTTTATTAGTATTTTCCAAAGACAATAACATGAGTACATTTTATTCGAAATTTTCCGGAGTTATAAATAGTTTCCCAATCGGATCTCAGATCCTCGTCGAATATTCAACGGGGATGAAACGGGTTTCCAGATATATCCAGCAACTGGTAAAGTTTTGACACCAAAGGGCTTTTGTGTACACCTTCGACCATAGATCATCAAAAGAGAATATAATTGATATGTTCTCATATTCGGCAAGCAGATCAACATTTTGCCCCATGATAGTGTATCCGTATAAACGAATTCCTGAAACAATATATGACTCCGTTCCAGACGATTGGGGAAATGCCCGTAGCGATAATGGGTGAATTACTGCTGAAACATTCTATGAATATATTTCACTGGTTTTCCATCCCAATTTAGTTCGAGAACGTATACCACTTCCGGTGATATTATTTGTTGACAGCATAAATCTCATCTTACCTATCAACTTAGCGTTCTCTGTACTGAACTAGGAATTGAAGTTATTGCGTTATATCATAATGCCATCTGCATACCTCAACTAGCAGATGTAGCTGCCTTTAGGCCCATCAAACTAGTTTGGCGAAAATCGGTTAGAAAATGGCAGGCGGAGCATCCTGGTCAACCTCTAACAAATGTTTCCTTTGTACCGTTACTACAAGAGGTTGTGCATTCCAGTACCTAGCCAAAAATTAGTGAACGGTTTTAAAGTCGTGGCCTTTATCCACTGGATGCAGACGTCATAGATTATACCAAATGTTTAGGAAGTTCAAAAAATAAAATAAATGGCCACGAAGAAGAACAAAACACGGTAACGGAGTAATAAACGTTTAAAAATATTGTTGGAAATGACAAAAATCAACAATTTGAAACCATGAAAGAAATTCTAGACACGAGTAAAAACGATGATTTTGTTGCCCTGTTTAGAATATGGCAATATTTTCAAAAAGAAATTAATAATGTGTCTAACGAAGACTCGCTACAAAATGAGTTAACCAATTTAGCTAATAATGACTTAACTAGTCACTACACAACAACTGCTGATGCAGAAAACATTATGTCTACTGACCAGCCAAATACAAGTTGTAAATGTGGTTTCAAATGCTGCTATTAACAAATTTGTCCCAACTAGTGGCTACACAACGGCTGCGGGTACAGTTGTGAATGTGACCAGAGTCTCCTAAACGTCAAAGAAAACGAGAAACTGAAAGGCTGCCATAAGCAATAATTTGTAGCAAATATAAGGAAATGCTGTCAGCAAAACCTGCTAAGAAGAAAGAGGAATAAGAACAGAAAACAGGAAACGTGGTCTAAAGAAAGAAACAGATTAACAGAGAGCAAAGAAGAGGAAACAGAACGACGAACTCAAACATGCAAAACAACAAAGAAAGTTAATTAATACTCAAAAGAAAGCCACCAGTGTCTTGTCGAAAACCATGTTTCCAACTGTCACCAATTTACAGGCAATATATTCCAGTCTTTGATGATAACGATTCCTTTCTATGTCACGTATGTTATAAGGAAGAATCAGAGAGTGACAACGAAAGTATAGGCATCGAAGGATGATGTTGATAGGATAGAAGAAATTGGGCAAGGGATCAAATCGAAGGGGAATGTAAATATAATAGACAAAATGGAACAAGGGATCAAACAATCGAATGGTGATGTGGGTAGAACAGAACTTGAACAACGAAACATACAATCACAGAATGACATCGATAAATTAGAAGAAGGACAAGCAAAAATGTCTGCAGATACGGAAGAAGAAATAGATGAATTATATGAAATGTATATTCGTAACACAAAGCAAATTTTAGTGTACAACTAAAAGGTTAGGTATAGGTCATAGACACCAAGGTAGAATGTATAGTTACTTATTAATATCTTAGAAAAAATTAACAAAATATTGTCCAATAACTATGCATTTTGTTACTCTTTCGTGAAAATGCTTGCATTGTTTTTCTTTGTTACAAATTACTGTAATTCAATTTTTTTTCTGAAAGTTTAATAAAATACGCACACAATGGTATACTTTCAATAATGTTTAATTATAGGTAACTTGGTGGTTGAATTTTGAAAATCAAACTATACGGTTTACCCTACGCTCCCGTGATAAAATAACGAAATTAAACATATAAACAAAACCTTCTTCGTACAAAACTCGAAACAAAAGTTTTTATTTCGACTGATAGTAGTAAAGAATATAACAAGGAGTGAACCAGTTGCACAAAATAGCGCAAAATAAATACACATTAAATAGGCACTTTAAATATTAACAATAATAAAATTATAATAAGTTCCTAACATCTTCCAAAGTCGTGATCCTTCTGATATTATGCTGGTTATTTAATTTGACAAAAACACTTCCAGAATTTGTCCATACAATTCCCATCTTGCCAATTTTCTTTATAGTTTTGTTAACAATATTAAGTAGTTTTAGTGTTAGATCCTCTCTGATAACTATTTTTGCCCTTCTCACTAAATGAAATATGTAACGCCGGGAAAAATTATGAGCAATTTTTTTTTTAAATAACGAGTACTTTGAATACACGATTTAGCCAAATGATGTACAAAATTTGTATATCTAGCTCCGAGAAAGAATTTTTTAAACATATTCAATAAGCTTCATAATGGCCCCATCCAACTCAGCCGAAACCGAAAAGAGCTCATGTCAAAATGGTTACCAAAAGGTTAGACAACAAATAATGTATATTAGGTATCTGAAAGTTATGCAGCGTTTGAGAGAGGAATTTGTGACCATAAACTCATCAAATGCTATCTAACAAACATCGTATTTCCCAATTATGGCTCCGATCGGATTTTTTGTCTATCCAAAACTCAAATTATCACTTTGACGGACCCATTTCCAGTCGATAGGAGATATTCTATTTTCCTTATTCCATGCATTGATTTGTCTATTTATAGATCGTTCAATCCACGAAAGAGTAGTTTCTTTGCATTTGTTTTATTGAAATTCTTCGTTCTATTTCAGTTAATTAATATCATAAATTATTCATGAACATTATGTTTTTGTCACGTTTGGAATATATACCTACGCCTTGCCAATTCTAAAATGGTCAACAAAAACACGTGTTACTTGCTGTTTACGATTTGCACTGCTAACTTGGAGAGAATAAATACATATTAATATTGAGGTTTTCATTCATTCTTTTTTTCTAATTTTTGCTGATTAAATAATGAAAGAAAGGTTCTGCAGAAATGTCCTTTCTATCAAAACGAACCATATTCCAGAAATCACCAAATTTTTATGATTCAATGTCATTAAATTAATTCAAAAAATCCATAATAAGTAGCCAGGCTCTTAGGGGTAAAAAAAAGGTGGAGTATTGTAGATGTGAATTTTACACTGCCAGCAAGTGATACATTGGTCAAGTCTACTCATGAACAAATTGTAGTATCTGATTGGTGCAAACACTACGACTAAGTGAATAATAAAAACGTTACATAAGTCATTCGAAAAAACGTAATATGTATGGCGCGCAGTTTAATCTTATCGTTCAAACATGGTACGTCTTTTAGCTTCGCGACGATCATCATGGAAAAAATAATACTGTGGACAGTTTATACCGTTTGTATTACAAAGAATTTTAGAATAACAATAGAAATAGAAGAACAAAGTGGTCCAGGGAATGGGTTTTAGAGATCCAAATTTTCTCATGTTAGCTTCTAATCGAACTTCGTAGTGAACCTGATAATTGGCGCAATTACTTGAGAATGGATTGAGAATGGATATGGAAATTTCAGTCTATTTGTTATATTTAGTAACGCAATTCAAACAAAGACACGATGCTTGTATGTGAAAAGTGATTTCACCTCACGAAAGATTAAGCGCCACAAGATTCCTTGCAACCGGAGAAAGCTACAAGGATATGGAATTTATAACTATAATGTCATTGAGTGAGATAATACCAGAGACCTGTAGAGCAATTTACAAGGATCATTTAAAACTCTATTTTAACAAAATAAAAGAGGGGCAGGTTTGTAGATATCGTCTTCACCAGTACCACTTTTAGTTAAAGCAATAATTTTAGCTACTTCTTTTTTGTGTACCATTCGCAAAGTGTTGATTTTATTGGTAACCGTTTCCTTTTTAGCAAAGCGTAAATTTCTCAATTAGGAAATCTTTTACCTGATTATTCTTATTCCGGTAATAAAATATGCACATTCAATTTGTCACAAACAAGGAAAACGACGATACAACTCGATACATTTTCCCAAAAATTAGCGTGAGCATTGACGAATATCGGACAGGTTGCGATTAAGATTAAGAAGAGCAAACTAATAAAATTGGAACTAGAATGATTTGACCTTTTTCAAAGCTGTTATCAAAAGCAACAGGTGTCTAACGGCATAACCTCTAAAGTAGGCACATGTTCATCGTGAATACAACAAATCAATAGCAACCCTGTAGTTAGGGTGTACAATGGAAACAATCACAGATATCAAAGTTTATAGTAGTCACAATAGACCTTCCAGAGAAAATATTGCAATGTATAGATACATATGAAGCAATGAAAGACTGGGTATTTAGTACCTTTCAACCTTATGAATCACCTGGTACGGATGCAAATTTTCTAGCTCTACTACAACAGGGTTAACACTTGCTAGAATAAGTCGAATCAGCATAGAACTGGGTTACATACCAGAAACACGATGAAGGGCAATAGTCTCCTTTATTCCAATAGCAGGATAGAGGGACAAAACAAACCAAAAATCCTTTAGACGAATCAGCCTCACATCGTTGTTGCTTAAAACAATTGAGAAAGCGGTTGATTTACGTCAACGGACAGTCAGATCTACAAAACCTACACTGGTTCAGTTGACAGAAGATATCCGAGATGTATTAAATAACATAGAAACAGTTGTAGGTGCGTTTTAAGATATAGCTTTTGACAGTACTCCACACGAAGACGTCAAAAGAGCTCTTAATAACAGGGGTGTAGGTAGTCCGAGATCCAGGTGGCTGTCAGAACTACTCACCACTACAGTAGCAGAGATAACATCTCCATTAGTACAACCAGAGGATGCTCCCAGGGGGAGTAACATCTCCGTTAATGTGGAGTGACGGTTGACGAACTCCTAGATGGACCATTGAACTCTATACTTCGTAACTGGAACGGACCCACAGCTGTGCTAAAAATATCGATTTTATCAGGCAAAATTTCTATAGATACAGATACAGTTGAATTATTGGATCTCCACCCGTGCGTCATTAATATCTGATAACATAACCAACAAATGTCAAATTATTTTGTTCTGTTCTCCACTATTAATAGAAAGAGATGCATGCCACTTAATACTTATGTTGGTTATGTTATCAGATAATAATGATGCACGGCTAAAGATCCAATAATTCAACTGTATATGGGTATTTTTTTCTAATTTTAAAATCCGGCGATTATTTCGCAGAAAAAAAAAGTTTCATAAGTAACTTGCAAATTATCTCAAATATAAATTTTAACCCTGTATTTTCTAAAATTTAAACTTTAAATCTATTGGTTGCAAATTTCATATCGGCAAAACTGTGGCAGAATAGTGATAGTAATTAAAAGGTCCTCTCCGTTTAAATATTCGGTTAGCCAAGTAATGAATATATATATATATATATATATATATATATATATATATATATATATTATAACATTTAATTTTATTTATGTTATAATAATGATATAATTAATAGGATATTTGAATAGCCCACTACGTTGGGACGAAATTATTGTAATGAATTTTTATGTATGTATAGAGTATGAGATTCTTTCTGTTATCTGGGTTCTTACGGTTGTGAATAAATTCAGTTGATAAATAAATAAAGAAACATTTTACTTGAAAACAATATTATAATTTAATTTATAAAAATTTTATGCGACGCCCATGTATGGGTCAAATGAAATTATTGATTTTATTCTTATGTGTGGCGTTCTGTGCGCATGCTCAAGAACATGAGGTAACGATGCGCTAGAGTAAACATTTGATAGACGCGTCGGGTCTGTTCAGTTTCACAGCGAGCTTCTATGCTGTGTCATAGAACATGTTTCAAATTATATACAAGTTAAAAGAATTTATGCTGGGAGATTTATACATACAAAAATACAAATAATATGGTACAAGAAATAGTTATGAAATTTATATACATAGAGTTTAAATGTTACATAAAAGAGTTGGATGTATCTTTCTTAAGTTTTTTATTTGAGAAATGCGTAAGTATTAAATTTTATTTCTTTAGATTGGCCATTTATCATTTAGAATTATTTAATAATATAGCTATATTGAGTCTCTAATCTTAATTCTTTTTCAGATCGATCATTATTTCAAAGTTTATTTCACTCATGAGATTTTAAAGAAAACATTTGATTGACGTTAATGAGTTTTTTATAACTCTTGTTGTACAACAATACACTGACCTTGTGTTCAGGAACCAGGATCTGTCTCTCGGGACTCTGGAAAGCAGCTTCCGAAGTTTACAGTTGAATGAATATGTGAAAATATGATTTTCACTCTGGAAAATCAGCTACAATCATTGGGTAAGTACATGTGCATGTTTTATCAATAGTTTGCTATGTTTTTATCCTCATTTTGAGGATAATTTCTTAAAATTTCTGGAGCACTTCAAAACCCAACCTTCTAGAAACGAAACCAAGCCACCGACCCTTTTTCTTCAACTCTTTTCAACAATCAACAATCAGTCTTTTGTTTAATTCAGCTCACTATATTCAAAAATGTTTGTTACACTTGTTGTTGTTTGAAAGTTCCTTCTGTCATGTCACATGAACCAATCACCGTTTTCTTTTTTAACGCACTCAAATTATGATTTCACTTTACATTCTAATATCTTTACCTACATACAAAAAATTAGTCTCACTAAAAATTGTTTATTCAATATTGAAGTTCATCTTGTTATTATGGGACGAATAGTTTTTCTTAGGCGATATACAATAGTCTTCAATATCAATGTTCAGTTCAATTTTCTTATTATAATTAGCAATTGTGTTTAGCCATCAACATAAATTCTTTTAAAACATTTATTAATATTCCTTAATCTAATTATTTATGTTCATTATATTCGATTAGACACATTAATTAATTTCTATTCATTTCATCTATGAAATTACTCTACTTTCAACGTTTGTCGCTGATACATATTGACATCTATATTTTGTCGCTAGCGTATGTCGCTAAGCGTATTGGTATTACAGCGTTAAATATTCTAACCCATATGTTTCTAGTAATAATGCGTTATAATATTGGACAATATCCTTTTTATTTCGAATATTTATTAATTCATGTTTCTTTTCTAGATTATATGTTCATCGTTTTTTCTGACATGAGGTATTTAATACGATGGACGATATTTACTCTATGGCTTTTGGATATATGATCAAAGTAATGTTTCTTTTGTCAATTCTATGTGAGTCTTCTCAAATTATTAATTATATACATAAGTTGTATTACTTTTTTAGTTAATATGAGCAATTTTAATGTCTCGTATTTATGATTCTAATAAAATATAGTCTAATGTTTTAATTTCTAATCAGATTCCAACTAATCTGTTTTACACCAGTGTTTCTATCTTTATTTATACGTTATAATATATTTTTGAAAACAATTATTCTTGGGATTTTTTGGTTCTGCATAAAATTGAAAAGTATTTTCAGTTTTTTTTTATTTTACATTTTAGTTTATTTTTAACGTTTCGGACAGTCAATGTCCTTCATCAGAAAGGTAATCTACAAAGGACTGTTACAATTAATATGATGTACAATACAAATATATTTCTTAAAACTTACCATAAAACATGGGCCTGCGAGCGCAATGTCCATCACGTATAATTAAAATATCATTCCTAAATTAAAAACTTTTTAAAATAAACACACAACATACATCTTCATCGGTGCAAAACAATATGCCTGACCGTCCAAGATCTCACATGTAAAAACAACATTTATCGATTGAAGGCCAACAAGTAGCAGTATTATCGTGTAAGTAAATTAGTTGTAAAACACAGGAGCAACTAATATCCGGAATATAATGTTCGTATTGGTATGTTATTTGGCAAAATTATGATTGTCGCGCCAGCATATGTACTTACAACATGTGGCAAAAATATTTTTTTCCTTTAACTTGAAATTCATTGTATTAAATTAAAATAGATTTTTGATAGATTTTTTGTATCAGACTTGGCGTTGATGGAATGTTTGTTTTTCTGGATTTCTATCATTTCGTGGATCTCTCTTCACTTTTGGTGGCTTTCAGTTCGTAGTATTTTTGTGCTTTCATAATCAAAAGCATGGTTATGTTCAACAACATGATTCGCAAGAGCTGTCTTGTTTTTTTATCATATTTATGGCCATTTAAGCGGTTTTTTAAATGCTGACTGGTTTGTCCAATGTAGACACCTTCACAGTGTTTACATGGAACTTCGTAGATAACATGACTTTTTTTGTCCTTGGGAATTTTTTACTTGAGTTTACTGAAATTGGTCTTTAATAGATTATGTCCTTTGTGCGATACGGTTATGTTATATTCTTTGAAAGTGCCACCCATTTGTTCTGAAAGCCCCGAAATGTAAGGTAAAGTGAGATAATATTTTTCAGATATATTCTGACTACTGTTTCTAGATTGGGACTGATTGTGAAAACGATGAATACGGTACTTAAAAATTTTGTCAATTAGATTACCAGGGTAATCATTTAACAAGAGCGCTTCTTTAGCTTTTTTTATGGCGATTTCCCTGTAGTCACAGTCAGAAAGTTTTATAGCTCGATCAGCAAGACCTATGACAACAGATTTTTTCTGTGACATTGGGTGCTGGGAGTTAAAATTCACATATCTAGAGGACCAGGTTTCCTTTGTATACCATTCCGTTCTGATAGTGTTGTTTGTATGGTGCAGCGTCAAGACTAAAAAGTTTATTTTATTATGCTGTTCCTTTTCAACAGTAAATTGTAGTTTACTGTGGAAACTGTTAAATCGATTGAGGACGTCATTCACTCTGTTTACAGGCACCAGTGCTATGCAGTCGTCGACATACCTAAAGAAAAACGGAACCTGGTATTCCAGGTCTCCAATTACGGATTCCTCTAAGTCCTCCATCACCAGTTGCGCAACTACACTTGAGATGGAAGCACCCATCGCACAACCTTCTGTTTGTTTATAAAATTTATCCTCATACATAAAGTATGTAGAAGTTAAGGTCAGTTGTATTGCTTTTAAAAATTCATTCTGAGGTATGTTCGTATGCGACTCAATCTCATTCCATTTTTTTATAACTGTATTTCTGGCCAAGTCGAAAGGTATGTTAGTATATAACGATACAACGTCCAATGACAAAAGTATGTGGTCATCAGGTAATATCAAATTTTTAATTTTGTTCTTAAAATCAAACGAATCTTTTATGTAGTATTTGTTTTGGTTTACCACATTTTGTAATATATTTTTAAGAAATTTAGAAAGATTTTCAAAAGGCGATTGCACACAAGACACAATGGGTCTGAGGGGAATGCCTTCTTTATGCAATTTTGGCAACCCATAAATTCTTGGTGGTAGTGAATTCGAAATTTTTAGTTTCTTTGCCATACTAGGTGAAATATACATCCTGTTTTCCCATTGTGATATTAGGTCATTATGATTTTTTTGGTATAAGTTAGTGGGGTCATTTTTTATTTCTTTATACGTGTTACCATCCTGCAATATATTGTTCATTTTTTTGTCATACTCCACGTTAGACATAATTACAGTTTTGTTTGACTTATCAGGCCTTAGAACCTTTAAATGGTTATTTTCCCTTAGGAATGATTTAGTTTTTTTAGCTTTAATAATTAATTTTTTCTGGTATTTATCACTTTTTTTATTTCTATTAAAATTATTTTTGTGATTTGTAATTACGTTACAACATTTAGATCGTAGATTGTCTTTATGATCCGAGGGAAGGTTTGTTATTGCGACCTCAACATTAGCAATAATTTCAGAAATAGGCAAGTCCTCTGGCTTTTCAATAGGTAAGGCAAAATTTGGCCCTAGACTAAGAATTTCTGAAACATAGTCTGGAATTATAGTGTCTGTCAGATTTTCGATCCAACAAGATGTATCCCTTGTTGGCTTTTTGTTGCTTTTATTTAGGCGATCAATTTTCTTGATATTTTTCTGTCTAATCCTTTGGAAGACAGCTTCGATTTTTGACGCTTCTTTTAATATTATTCGGTCTAAAACTTGTTGTGGTATAATCGTTTTTAAATAATTAACTATTCTAGTAATTTCATTTTGCAAAGTTATCAAATTTTTTGTTGTATCTGTAATTAATAAATTTAAGGTTTTTTGTATAAACGTTTTTTTGATGCGCTCGGAGAACCTTTGTTCGAGGTATTTACAATTAAAATATAGGTGTTTAGTTTTAAAATTCAAAAATATAGGTGTAAGACCATCATTTTTACATCTCAGCAAGAATATTCTACGATTTTTTTGTTTACATTGTTTAAGGCAAGCTCCAGAGTACATCTTCAATTGTGTCACAACAGCCTCTCCGTATTGTCTACTGATATTAGAATAAGATAGCATATCTTCTCCCATGCTTGATATATATATATATATATATATATATATATATATATATATATATACATATATATAGTATTTGTTTTCATAATTAGACATACTTAAAAAACGCGGAAAATGTTGTTCTTAAATAATATGGTTTAGTGAAATGTAACTTGTTTTTTCTTTTACAGAAATAACTAATTGTAATTTTCTATAAACATGTTCCTTGACCAGAAGAGAATTGTCAAAAAAGAGTATATAAAGTAAAATAATATTAAAAAAGTAAACTTTAAGAGGATTTTTCAACAAAAAAAGAAAGGGGACGGAGAAGAAAAAAAAAGGAATGGAGAGACAAAATAGATCTACTAATTAAGTGTAATATTATTTACACAAGTTAGCAACAACATGTGGGTATCAAAAAATATTAAACAAAAGTTGGAGAATGCATGCCTACTACGGTAAAACGAAAAAATAACAAACAACTAAATGCAATCTGTATTAATATTGAACTTTAATAATCCACGTCCAGAGGGTTCGGGATCTGGAAGCTTCTCTATTACATTTGTTAGTTCAAATGAAAATACATCGGGAACGTCGGGAAAACCATAAATGAAGCGTTGGTGATTCCTCGTTGATTTCTTGCGCAAAAAAGTTCCTTCGTATTTTGTGTCAAAAATTGAGGAAACTTGGCAAATGTAATAAAGGTACTTTAAAGTTTCTTTTGACCCTTGAATGAGAAATTTTAGTAATAGCTAAGCTCCTTTTACTATTTCGGTACAAAGTTTTTGTTTTTAGTTAGAGGAAGTACAATTCTTAGATTGTATTACCTAAACTGGCAAATTATCTTCATAAAAATCATTTTATTCTTCTAAATTAGGGTTTTTGATAGATTCACCCAGTAAACTGATTTGAAATACAAATTCTGGTGGTTGTAGCAAGTAATGGTCACACTTTGATTTGCAAGATAGACAGCTTTTATATTTTACGATAAGAAAATTGGGTGTTTCATTAAACCATAAAAGTTGTCTTATTTTTATTGTGTTTGGAACACTCACTAAATTGTCACCCAATTTCCGAGACAATACAAATACTTCATTGATGTCGGTAGTTGAAATTTGATACAAGAATATTTTGGTATTTTTTTGCACACCATCAATAAATGTCTTGGTTGAGGTTATGCTTTTTCCAAAAGCTACGGCCTAGTCTGCCAATCGTTTAATAGTGCCACCAACACCATCAGCAATATTTTTGTCGAAGCCGGGCTCGTAAAAATTACAAGTGGAAAACTATATTCCATAAAAGGCAGCAAAATAACAGAACAGTTGAAAGTTGGTATTGTTTTTGTATTGTGACGATGGCCCATCGCTAACAAAATGTACAACTTTGATTTTTCTGTCTACCATTATAGTTAAAACTGGTTTTAGATGTGCCCAAACTGACATTGCATTATGAAGCAAAGCGTCTGATACTCCAGAAGATGAGACGCATTCAATTTCACGATTTTCATTTCTAAAATACATAACACCGGTATGCAAAGCAAGTTGTCTCTTTGAAACGCCAAAATGAACACTTTGGACCTCCGCATCAAATTTGCAAATATAGCTCTTGGAAAAATCGAGATTATTGATTGCTCCACCGTGGTTTAGTTAATTCTGTAATGATTGTATCTGTTCTTGCTGATGATGAGCTCTAAAGTGGTGAGGCAAAAACATCTTTAAGCTGCTTTCGAGAACTGCCCTCATCTCTTGCACACTCGATATAATTAAATACTTTGTAGTAATTTTGACTTCAATTTCTTTTTGATTCTTATCAATTCTGTTTTCAAATTTTGCCTCCCATTTATTGTATGAAACATTTTCATTTAAGTTAGCATCTCTACTTAGTATATTGCTTAATTTATCAGCACATACATTGCACATTCTACTCAAGCAAATATCAGAATTGACATTACAGCAAATGCTTCTACTTAAGTCGCTTATTGTGTTTACTGTAGAAATTTGTTTTATTTGCAAAATCTTTTTAAAAATGTAGGAGAAGTTGTCATGTTTTACACATAGACAGGTGTTTCGTGCTTCAAGCTTTTGTCTGACAACCCAAAATGGCTTATGTTTGTAGAAAGATGTAAAACTTACGTTTCTGTATTTCTCATTAAGTTTATGAAGGTTTGCTATGGAATCAGTAAGATATTTTTTTTTTCATTTTACTTTTTCTGAAGGTGCAATCTTTTTCCAGGAGCCTGCACAGAAGCAACATGACTGATAAAGAAATCTTGAATTTGTTTCTTTATCTCTACATTTTGTCTTACTGCTCTTGGCTGGAATAGGCTGGATGTCGGGCTGGATTGAGAAAAAAATTGGTATGAAATATTTCCCTTCAAATACTTTGTTATTCGATACTTCTTGGATGACTTTCCGTTTATAACATTGCTGATGACTATTCAACTACGATTAATAGAAACATGTCTGATCAAACAAAATGTATCAAGTGAAAAGAAAGTTGTGGAACGTCAGTTTTGTCTAAACAGTATGGTGTTGGACACTAAATCGAAATTCTGAAGGTCGAAGCGTGATTTTACGAGAACAGATATGACACGCGCGAGGATGTAGAGTAGTGTGAACTACTTTTCGTTCAATCTTATTTTAGTAGTTTCTATTTTAGTAGTTTGCTGTTCTTAATAGCAACATGGCTTATCATTGTCAATGCTCTCGTCAATTTTTGGGAGAATTTATCGAGTTGTATTGTAGTTTCCCTTGTTTGTGGCAAGTTAAATGTGCAGATTGTAGTGACCGAAATAAGAAAAATCTGGCATACAATATCACTGTTCTTCGATTCCTTCTCTTGTTATTCCAAGATTTTCTTGCAATATACGCAGCAAACATTGACCATAATATTCTTCTTCTATGGTATTGGTCGCGAAACTGAAAGTGGTACGAAGTTTGAACGATAAGACGAAACTGTATGGACGTGCCATAATCCTTCTCTCCGTTAATGGCTATTACTCACGTGGATTATTAATCTAGGAAGCTTCATTCTCGTGAGAAATAGCCATAATTACCAATCATCATCATCCATCGGCCGTTTTCATCCACCGTAGGGTACATGCCTTCTCCAGTGCAATTCGTCCGTCTCTATATTTGGCGATGTTTATCCAGTTTCCTACAATTCCCCTTATATCATCACTTAATCTTGTTGGTGACCTGCCTCTATATCTCTTGTCCGTTCTAGTTCTCCATTCCAATATTCTTTTTGTTTTGACCTTCTATTCACTGGAATTCTGGCTATAAGTCCAGTTCATCATTGACCGCTCGTTGAATAATTTACTATTACTGAAGATTTTATTAACGAGCTATATTTTGAGAAAATGAGTGAGATCATGAACAATTAGATAAATTGGAAATATGGGAATTAATTGATCCATAATTCAGAAGTAAATATACGCATGTTTGGTATTGACTAATCGACTAGTGTACTAGTTGAATAATAATAATAATAATAATAATAATAATAATAATAATAATAATAATAATAATAATAATAATAATAATAATAATAATAATAATAATAATAATAATAATAATAATAATAATAATAACGTACAACGTACGTACGTACAACGCTCACAAAATTTCGCCTACACCATCCAAAATCTGCGATGGAGCGATTGTATATACCCAGGAAAGAAGGTGGCCGTGGACTGACTAATCTCGAGAGCATGTTAGTGGATGAAACTCAAAAACTGAGAGGATATTTTAGAAATAAGAACTTACCTCTATTCAGATGCCTAGTTGCAGTAGATGATGGATACTCGGCACTAAACCTCGCCGACGGGGAACCTGATAGGGAAAATGACTGCATCAATAAAATGAAGGAAACTTGGCAGGTAAAAGTGTTAAATGGCAGATATTACAACTCACTCCACCAGGAAGATGCAGATTTCAGAGCAACGAATACTTACCTCATGACGGGGTACTTGTTTGCGGAAACCGAAGGCGCACTCCATGCAATCCAGGACCAAGTGGTGGCAACGCGTTGCCACCAGAAATATATCATTAAAATGGACATCCCAAACCCCCGCTGGAGACTCTGTAATAAGGAACAGGAGACGATTCAGCACATAATATCAGCCTGCACCCAATTAGCCCCCACCGCTTACCTGAGTAGACACAACAATATGGGAAAGGAACTACATCTCGCTGTGAACCAAAGATTAAATCTAAAAACAGGAAAAACACCAGGGTACAAACATCAACCGTTAAGTCTAGTTGAAAATGAGCACTATAAAGTCTATTGGGATACTTTGATAAGAACAGACCGAGAAGTTCAACACAACAAACCGGACATGATCGTTCTAGACAAAAACAGCAAATCTGCGATCATTATTGATTTTTCGGTCCCACTGGACGAAAATCTGGGGAAAGCTTACAAAGACAAGAAAGTGCGATATCGTCCGCTAGCAGATGAGGTAAGAGATTTATGGAATTTAAGAAAGGTAGAGATCAAACCATTCATAATTTCTGCAAATGGCTTAGTGCACGTTTAAGTAACTAGACACCTGGAAGAGCTAAGCATATCTCGACATATCTGTGGTTTGATGCAAAAAGCAGTAATTCTGGGAACAACTGCAATTGTCCGAAGAACACTAACCCCCTAATTAAGTAGGTTTATACCTTGATGCAACTGCGTCCGGTAGAAACTGCAACCACCAACCACGTAAAAGTGTGAAATAAAAAAATAATAATAATAATAATAACGTTTATTCATAAATTTAACAAATACAGTGATAAAATACAAATAAAATTGAATAAACGTCTATACATCCACAGATGTATTGTACATACTTGTATGTGGTGAATATAGGCAGGTGTGTCAAAATTTAAAAAAATTAAAAAACAAAAAATGCAGTTAAAAACAATATAAATCCATTTTTACATGATTGTATTTCAGACATACATTTCGTATATGAGTTTACTCTTCTCTGTTTTTGATTCAGCATTCTATCATTTTGTATATTTTTGTTTTGTCTGTTTTTTTAACAAATGTTACTAGTTGGGTTTTGAAGCGTTTAAAAGAAGTTTCATCGATAATTAACTGTGGTAGTTGCCCGAATAGGTACCAAGCAGGAGTAACCTTTTTGACCTATTGTCTTAAGAGCTGTTGGTATGCAGTATTGATTATTCGATCTTGTCGCGTATCTATGATTTTGAGTGGTAAGTTTGAATTTAATTTTATATTGATGGAATCCTATCTGAATAATGTATAATTGTCTAACATCTAATATTTGTGTTTCAGTATAGAGTAGTGAGCTTGAATATCTTGTAGGTTTGTTGATAATCATTCGGAGGAATCGCCTTTGAGACACTTCGAGGGCATTTAGATAGTTCCTTGAAACTCCTCCCCAGCCAATAATGCCATAATTGAGGTGTGACTCAACCAAACTGTGGTACAGTATCGTTTTACATTTAAAGTTCAAAAATTGGCTTACTTGCTTAAATCGAAATAGGATACTCCGAAGCTTTTTAGTTAAATATTCCATATGATGGTTCCATCGTGATTATCAATGTAAATACCCAAGTATTTAATTCTTTTTGCAGGTTTAATTGAAAAATCTTGTTGGATATTAAGATTGTATTTTGGCAGAGACGTTTCATAACTACTGAAGGGTAAGTATTCAGTTTTGTCAAAGTTTATTGAGAGTAATCTGCTGTCGAACCAGTCTTTGAGTCTTCCAAGATTATTTTCAATATTTATTTTGAGATTATACCAGTCATCATGTTTGTAATAAATCACAGTATCGTCCGCGAAGCTGGTTATTTTTCCGATTGCTTCCTGTTCGAATATATTATTCAAGTAAATTACGAATAGCACCGGCCCCAATACTGTTCCTTGAGGTACACATTTAATGTTGATCTCTTCACTCACATGATTTTTGAATTTAGTTTTTTGTATTCTGCTTGTTAGATAACTTTTGAATAAATTATGAGCTAAGCCTCTTACACCCATATTCTCTAGTGTATCTAAAAGTATGGAGTGGTCGACAGTATCGAAGGCCTTTTTTAGATCCAAAAAAACCCCAATAGATGGGGTGCTTGAATCCAAGGATTCGTAGATGGTTTTTGTCAAGGAATGGATTGCATCATTGGTAGATTTTTTTTCTCTAAAGCCATACTGGGATGTCGACAGCAGATTATAATTTGATAGGTATGTCGTAAGTCTTGTTTTTATAATTTTTTCAAAGACTTATTGAAGATAGAAGTGAAATAGGTCTATAGTTTGAAATATTTTCTGTATCCCCATTTTTGAAAATTGGAGTTATAAGAGATTTCTTTAGAATCGAAGGAAATATGCCTGATTCGAAGGATTTATGTATGATGTCCGTGAAACGTTCACATATGAATTTTGCAATAATCTTTGGAGTTTCAGCTTTCATTCCATCAAGCCCGGGAGCCTTTTTGTTTCTTAAGCTAATTATTGTATTTTCAATCTCAGTAGTATTCGTTGGTGTAAGAAAGAGTGCATCTTTATTTATATATTTTTTACTTTTGTAATTTGGATTTTGTCGTATGTTACTTGCCAAAGTTTCCCCCACAGTCGCGAAGAAGTTGTTAAATTTATCAGCAGCATCTTCTGGATCTGCGACGATCTCATTTTTTTCATTCCTAATATTATTTATTATTCTTCCTGTCTTGATATTCAGAATTTCATTAACAGTGTTCCAGAATTTTTTACTTGCATTTTGTTCTTTTTCAACTAATTTTTTATAATAATTTTCTTTGGCAGTCTTTTTGTCTCAAATTCCTCAAGATATATTTTTAATTAATCTATATTTTTTGAAACACTACAAATATTAGTATCAAGAATCTTGAAGTTATTCAATTTGTTATTCACAGACAAAACTTCTTTTGCTTCATTTGTATAATTTAGGGGATATGTTGTTTTTTTTTCTAGCATAAAATTTCTCATATATATTCATCCATGTGAATGCACCAACCAGTAAACAGTTTTAAATTATTTGACAGTCTACAATAATTATTTGGTTTGTATATAATGACAAAGTATGATGACATTAATAAGATTTTTGAAGGAGTTATTCAAGACAGAAAGTAAAAATAGTAAATTAACATACATAAATTATTTGATGCTTTGCGTAGAACCTGTGCGTGCTCTAGTATTTATTTTTTTTCCTCCCGCAAATGATCGTTCTTCTTTTTTTCGGAAGCCGGTTGCTAATTCTTTGGGAATAAATGATGTTTGCTCAGCTGTTATTTTGGGAATGTTTGCCACTGCTTTATCTCGCTTCGGGGTCGCAGGTTCGCTATTTGATTTCGGTCTGTTTATTTCAGTAGTTTCTATTACTCCTAATTCTACAGAAGAATATATTTTTCCGTCCACAAATAGTTTGTTTCTTCGTATGTAGCAGTTTATATGATTATTTGCTTTCGCCAGAATTAGGTGTTTTCTTAAAATCCTGTGTTCCTCTCGCTGGATGAGTGTTAGGTCATTAGCTATGCTTATGTTGGAACCTTTGAGATTCTTTGCGTTTTTAAGTACTTCTGACATTTTCAAGTATGAAACAAATTCCACTTTAACAGGGGCTCGTTCTTTCCTACCCAAAGAGTAAATATTATTCAGGTCGCTCTCATTTATTGTAACGTTTACTAGTCGCCCTATATTCAGGCGTTATTTCCCCGGGTTTGGTATCGAGTCCAAAAATCACTATATTATTTTCTTTTGCTTTCCTTTCAATGTTCTCAATCTCATTCAAAAGATGAAGGTTTTCTGCTTCTACTTTATTCAGTTTTCTGTACAGATATTCGATTTTTAGGGATAATCTAACCTCTACTGCTTCTATGAGGGATTTCAATTCCTGTTTACTAGAAATGATTTCTTCTAGTATTATTTATCCAGTTATCGACATTATCAGTTCTATCACAAAGGATTTGTTTAGACTAGGTACTATCAAAATTAAAGTATCTTTTTGTTTTATAATTCCGGTTTACATTGTTGATTGATCCGCCACTGGAGTTTACTGTTTATAAATTTACTGCATACGACAAAAGCGGATTCCAAATAGTTAATTGCTTATAAATTATACGAGTTTTTTGTTCATTTGGCGATAATTTTAATCTTTCATAAATGCAATAAAAGGCAAATATCATTTTTAAATACAAAAAGATTGAAGATTCACCTCCATATATAGAAAGTTCCGTCAATTCCCTATAAAATGATATATCTCACAACACAATTGACGACTTTTTACCATTAAAAATTCATAAATTAGGAGGACAAAATAAAAATACGTCTTCACTCAACACTCGCTAGTGTAATATATTCAAAAATCAAACTTGGGATTTCTGCCAAAAATTCTCAATTTATAAAGTTCCTCTTTGTACCACTGCACAGTTGTGGATAGCATTCGAGTTTAAAAAATAGGTATAATTTTTTGCTTTGTCGTCAGTTGATAACGTCAAAAATCTAACAAAATTCACTTTTCTATCTGAAATATTCTGAATTTTCAAATAATTCTATTAACAAACCAAAAGCATTGAAATTTCTTTACGTAATATTGTTTTTCCATTTTCACATTTATAAGATTAAAATCTAGTATTCAGATTTACACAAGAATCCTGTATGACCATAGATAACTTCCGACAGTTTCAAGAATTATCGATTCGATTGAATCATCAGTCATATTTTTTGCTGCCATGATGTGACAAATGCAGGTTGACTTCTTGTACAGTAGAAGAAGAATGTCCTGGAAAAACAGAACTAGTTGCAAATTTATTCAATTACCTCTAAACTCTATCAATACTTTCAAGGTCAAATATACTGTTTGGAACTATGAAAAATAATGTTCTGATAGTAATGTATATAATTACAGAAGGATTTAATTAGTTTAATAATGAAATATTGTGGTTTGACATTGTCACTACGGGAAAAGAATGTGTTTTAAACATGACTACCATTTTTCTAAAAATATTCAAATTTTGAATCTATTATTTGGTTTTTTACTTTTATTCGTCGAAATTAAGCTATATTTTATACTCTGACTTAGAAGACCTGCATTTAAAATCCATTTTCTTCGAATTTTTCACACGTCTTCGTATAATCCACTTAACAATTGTTCAAGTAATCAACTTGTCTCTGTTCTGAACAAAGATAAAAAGTTATCCATATACAGCAGGCAATGCAGAATACTTGCTTCAAGTACGTAAAATTTCTTATAACCGCAATTAATGGTAGCGTTAAACAATCTTATAATATGTCATCTAAATTAAAACTCGGACCACGGATAAAATAAGATAAAGTCTATAATGTTACAACATTACTTATAACAAGATCAATACGAAGAAATATCATGTCCTTTATTACCAATAAAAATATTATTATGGAATTGTTACATACAGTAACTTGAGAAGAGATTTTTTGTTAGCTTGTTGTGATTCTATTCATATGACAATTATTTAATCATGTTAGCAATGTGAATACATTTTTAGTTATTTTTACTGTTACGTTTTCTACCATTTATGAAATAATTGTATTGTATGAACTCAAAAAAAGTAACAACTATCACTTCAACTGTTCGTTAATAAAATGATATATTACATAAAAATACTTACTCTTATTTCACGGACGTCATCAAATCATAACCCATTGATAGTGTGCATTGTGCAGTCTGTTACTGGAAGTATTTGAATGTGGTCAATAGAAAAATCTTAATAAAATCTATCTTGCGAAATTTTTTGCTTCAACTTAAAACCAATTTTCCAAGTTTTGTTTAACAAGGACATTTCACAAATTTGGCCATAGCGCATCTAAATTTTATTTCATTTCGTATTCATTAAGCAAAAACATCTTATTTCATTTAGCAGTAGAAAGAAGGAACAAATCTGCATAATGAACTAAATTGTTATATATCCAGCTAAAAAACACCTCTATCTATCAGCCTTTGATACACAAAACCAGTCACTTAAACAAACCAAATAATAGAAAAATTAGCTGAGATGTCGAGAGGTACCAAGCTTCACGCAAAAACCACCAATGTTCATCCATTTCTTCAACCAGTTCTACAAAGTGGTGGTATATTCATCTTCAACCGCTAAGCAAGCGTCAGTGTTAAATCTTTCTTTACTACATTAGAATTTCTTATATTTTCTTGTGCAAATGCTTCAAACCACCCGTAGCATGAAAATTATTATAGAATTTCAGAACTGTGGTTTTGCTCGGGACGATCCGTATATGCAGCAGCAAAATTTTGTACGATTTCTTTGCTGGGCATACCCTTAATGAATGATGTTACAATCATAATACGTTCTTCAGTAGTAAAAACGAATATTGTGAACAATTACTTACTTAGTAATGTGATATCTTGGTAAATTTATTACTTCGAAGAGTAAAATTTCTTCAATAAAACTATTTGAGGTGGTTCAAATACTATAGATTATGCAGTTTCATTGGTGTTTTATTATTACAATTGAAATTAGCATCGAATCTGTAGCTGATCAAAAGTTGACATGGGGTGCAATTTTCAACATACAATTTCCTATGGCAACAGTTAAAAAAATCGGACTGTACCGGGTGGTCCAATAAGCCGATCTCTCGGCTATATATATAACTTGATGAATGAAATGCTTAATTTGGTTTTCAAAGAGAAACTATTGTTCTGGAAACCGCGGAAAATAGTAACATTAGAATTGAGTATTGGTAAGCAAATTGATTTAAGCAATCCCTGATTGTTGGTTTTTATACTTTTCCATAAACATTGATTTGATTGATTGAAACATATAACAATACGAACAGTTTTGTGAAAGGAGAAATTTTTCATTCGTTGAATTGACTCCAATGGCTTATTCTATAGAAAATAACAAGAATTATTGGTAAAAGGAAGGAAACTAATATCCTTCTCATCAATTGCTTTCGAATGCGGATAAAGAAAGGTTGTATGAATCATAATCTCTAGTTACAAGAACTAATCGATTCTCATAAACTATTTTCCCTCTAGTTCACTGACCCATATAAATCCCTATGAAGTGAATTGGAATGTGAAGAGCAAAATTGTGATATTTGTTTCATTTGTAGGAATTTTAATATGTTCTTTATGATGATTTCATAGAATTGTGATCATAAATGGAAGTAAACAATTTTGTAAGGAATTGAAAATTCACAAATCATGTTCGTTTCTAATATCTATTAATTCAGGGTATCTTCAATATTATGGCGAGTCTATCCACTTTTACTTTTACTAGATGCTTGTGCGCCTCGTATGTCTGATAAAATTTATGTTCATATTGTACAGTAAATAAATTTATTCTTTCAAACTGTGCTAAGATCAATTTAAATTCTTATACCCCCCATTGTTTGCGATTCTGAAAAAAAGTCATAAATTTTGTAGTGGCCACCCGGTACCTGGCATACCAATAACGCTCATCGTGAACAGTTACATCTAAAAATGGTCAACAACAGTATTAATGTGCTACTGTTATTACACCAAGGAGTAATTATCTTAATTTTGATTGTATCAAAAAAAGTAGCAACAAGCACATACATTTCGTTTCGCTTTTTGCCAAATTCAACTGATATATGACCAGAATAAAATCATCTTCACTTGAGTTGAAAATAAGGTACATTTAACATCCGCACCAAATGCGAGGTTGTTACTATAAAAAAAGTACAGAAATTTCTTATTAGTTACTGAAAAGACCTTAGTCACTTGAAAATGAGTTTATATTTTCACGAAACCAAGTAGTAAATTTTCACATTTTCTTCTTCATAATAGTCAAGTGAAAGATTATTTCCTAACATACAGGGTTAGGTAGACCTTAAAGAGAGAGAACATATTTTTTAAGGCTCAATCAGAGCAGTTTAGTTAAGTAATAAAAATCATTCAAATGTTTTAAATCATCCTAGTTGTATATAACTGAAAAAACTACATTTTTGTATTTAATAATTCAGGAGGTATCCTAATATTTCTTGGTTTGGTACATATATAAACGTAAATCTTCTATTTCATAGTCGAGTAGATTTATTGATTCCACAGGATTGTTACTCGGGAAGTATTTAAATGTAAAATATACATTATACAAGTGAAACATTATTTCCTAACATACAGGGTCAGGTAGACCTTAAAGAGAGAAGACGTATTTTTTAAGGCCCAATCAGAGCAGTTTAGTTGAGTAATAAAAATAATTCAAATGTTTTAGATCATCCTAGTTGAATATAACTGGAAAAACTTCATTTTTGTATTAAATCATTCAAGAGGTATCCTAATATTTCTTGGTTTGGTACATATATAAACGTAAATCTTCTATTTTATAGTCGAGTAGATTTATTGATTTCACTGGATTGTTACTCAGGAAGTATTTAAGTGTAAAATATACATTATCGACAAAAAACATCCTAATATAAAGAACCGTTTTTACAAAGGAAGCATTCTAAACTCCCGTGGAGATCATGATGAGAATAAATGTGTTGTTAAACGGAAGCAAATGACAAATGACAAAAAGTTATAGTGAGAAAAGGGATTTGTTCTATATGAGGCTTTGTCAGACGATCAATAATGACAGGAGGACAAAAATCCACTGTAGACATGGTACACACTAAATTAACAGTCGCTATCAACCGGTATAACTTAATATTAAATCGAGTTTGCAGATATTAATTGTGATTCTCCACAAATTCATTGCACAAGAAGCGGCGTCATTTGAGCATCATCCGTCATTTAAATTGTAAACGGTTCTTTATTTTGTCAGCTTATTTGAAACCTGTTATATACGGTGAAACGACTCTATTACTCGTAGAAACACGTGGGTATGATTGGTGCAAAACATTCAAAAGTTATTGAGTTGTAGTAGAATATTTGCATCGCTTTGGCAATCCATAGACCTCTTCAACTAAATTTGTGTAGTCCAACATCTGATAATCTGAGTTTTTACAGGGTATGTTGAATAGTTTGTCACATGTCGACACAAATAGCATACGGTATACAAATATTTTTTATTAGCAAAAATTATAATGAAATTGACTGTCTCGACCCTTACGCAAAACATCTACTTGACACAAATCATTCATTGACACCTAACACAGAACTAGAAGTGCTGCATATTTGTGAAAAGAAACAAGAACTAGATTTCCTTGAAGAACTGGAAATTAGAAGACATTTAAGAAACCCACAATATGAAGTTGTCAATGAACAGTTAAATCTAGGGAGTTCTCCACGGATAAACTGTCTTCTTAAGTGATAATTGTAAAGATCAGCAGATATAGTTTTCCTGGTTTTCTATATAATTGCACAGTTATACCGATCTTAATTGGAAAAATGATATCCAGGATATCACCATAGGGCTAATAATATCTAAGCTTCAATATTTGTAATATCACATCTTCTTTTTTTTCTATAAACATATATTAAGCCAATCACAAGTTAGGTTACTTCTTGGTCTAGCCAAAAATAACTACTAAGCATCAGGTAGGCATAAAATTAAATGTAACGTCTGTCATTCTGACGATGATATTGATTTATCGAAACAATTGTCAATTTTTTAGAATTTTCAATAACTTTTATTATATTTTAGAATTAACTAGACACCGTGAGTTTTATTTAAAAACACTAAAAATTATAATGTCCAACAAAGATATTATATCCGCAAATCATTTGTTCGGGGAAAAAAAAAAAGGGAAAATTTGAGTAGGTTTTTGTGTTGTACCGCGTTTTGACTTTAAAGCTCGATATTTCTGTTTCTCTTTGGAGGCAATTATTAACAAAGTCTCAATTTGTCTACTCCTCGTGTCAAAGTCAGTTAAGGTGTCAGGGTATCAATTTGTTTGCACTCTGATCTTGAAAGTTGAAACAATACGGTAGTTTATTTCAGAGAGCTGACAAATAAATGTTTGCTTTGATATTTTGGAATTTTCTTTTAGAACTGTGACATTTTTTGGAAAGTAAAATAAAAATATCGAATGAAGACTTGAGAGGGAAAAAAGATTGTTATATTAAGGATTATATTAAATTATTTACAAATAGTGCATTCTGCACCATAATCATATATATAAAAATCTCGTGTCACGATGTATGTTCGGGATAAACTCCGAAACTACTGAACTGGTTTGGTTGAAATTTCGTAACTATTTGTAATTTGGTCCAACTTAAAAGATAGGATAGTCTTATCTCAATTATTTGACCTCAATAATCGTTATTGCAAACTAAATATTCATTACATGATAATCATGTGTATTTATTGGTTAGTTCGATGAATTCCTAATAGATGGCGGTGTAAGTAAATTTATCAGTACCACTCTCTAACATCTTTTACATCTAGGTTGCGTTAACAACCGGTAGATGGTGTTGTATTTCGATTTCTAGATTATACATCATATTCAAGTTATTTTTGTTTATGCTCACGACATAACCGTACTACTATAATTTTACGCGATTGATTCATATAACTGTTAAAATTGTACAGTGTATCGTTTGCATATTATTATCATTTTTAACAGAAAAATAATAATAACATAATATTTTTTTGTCTATTTCCTTTTTTTGGTATTTTATCTTGATTTCTTAATCTGCTAATTGTCAATTGATTCATTCATACAGGAGACAGTATTTTCTGAGCCCACTAGAGATTGTAATGTATTTGAATCGTACTACACGCAAAAATTATTATGTGGTTTATTATGGAAAGTGAACAAAATATTAGGTAAAAGTCTAACCGAATTCACAAAATCATGTCTTAAAGGAATGTTTTGATTCTTCCGTTAAAGCGGCCGATTCCAAGGCCGGTTCTATTGTTTGTGTGCCTTTTGTTGTAACTAGAATATCGTATGAGTCACTACTATTTTAGTTTTTTAATGCTAATGCTACTTAGATTCCAATTTTATACATGTCATTCTGCTTACTTCTCCTGCTAAGGCTGCTCTTTGAATATGGTCAAAAGTCAAAATAAATGTTACCAGCTTCAGATTTACCGGAACTACTCCAAATCTAAAATATAACAATCCATTTTCTGCGGGCGAAATATTTTGAATGTTGTGTAATTTGAAATTGATATCCGTCCACTATTTTATAATAGAAGTATTATTTTTACACAATCCTTCCGTGCATATACAAAATGGCATCTGAAAGTACTGCAACACTAATTATTTTTAATGTCGTATTTCTCAATACTCCTGTTGGATAAGGCAAACCTAAGTATATCATTTTAATCCAGAGAAGATATGGAGAAACAAACTAGCTAAGTTTCATTGATATAGGTTACAATTTGTGGTGGGTGGGCGGTGGGTTGGAAGAAATTATTGTTTCCTCTTTTGATCTAATTCAATCATTTGAATAATAAATATTTTCAATTATTGTTAAATTTCTGTATAATGCCAAGGAAAAAAATTTAACCTTAACAATGCGTATAGTAAAGATGCATGGCGCATGCGTGTTTACTAAGCTCCTGAATCGGAAGAGCAAATTGCTGCAAAAAACGCCGCTCAACGATCCAGAACAGCAGGAATTCCCAGAGGACGTAAATGAATTTAAAAAATGAAAACCCAATGAACCTGATTAAGGGGCATAACAAAAACCATCATCGAAAATAGTGCATATTTTTTTTAATAAAAGTTTTATTCTCTACTCAAATGAGGAGGGTGAGTGAAAACTTTGTTATTAAAAAAACGCCCTTAGCTCCGGTTCTATCAGTATCAATGTCGACTTAACCTAATGAGTAACATGCGCGCTAGAGGCCGCTAATTAATTTATTTTAAATCCAGTTATCTTTGGAAAATATTAATTAGAAGTATGCAGTTTTAATCGGGAATTACGAAACCTAATTAGTAACATAATAGCGAAAATCGCATGTCTATAGCTTTTTCCTGTGTCGAGATATATTAAAAAACTGCAAGTTTTAAGCATTTTCTTTTGAATATAGAGTACCTACTCTGGTTGTAGGTAAGGGAGGGATTTTAAGAATTTTGAGCTACTTAAAATTGAATTTCCTTGTACTACCCATAATAATTCCAATATTACTGTTACCAACTCGCACACCGAAGTAGATACTAATTACCGTCCTGTAACCTTATGTTAACAATGTTAAAAACATGGCGAGCGCGATGAATTCTGAGAAGGTCTATTGAGATTTTTTGTGACCGTTTTTATAGACATGTTCTCCGAAGATCTTTTAAGGATTGAGCCGGCATTTGAGAAATACACCGAAAAGAAAAGAATATTCCAGAGAGGCGATTGTTTTTGCGTAAGCCACAAACTAGAATTATCTAGAAAGCCACTTATATATAATGGACCGGTCAGCAGGAGAAGTCAGTTTATAAAGGGATCTTGTGAAATAAACAAGTGAACAAGGAAATGTAGTGCAGTGTTTATATAAAATAGTTTAAATGCATATATTGTGTATATAATATAAATTAGTGAATAGTTTAGTGAATAAATAAATTAAGTAAGTGAATCTATCGTGTGTATGAATTTATCACACCCATCAGGATAAACTGTTTTAAATAAATAAGAAAAACATTACATTGGTGTCTGAAGTGGAGTAATATGAATAAATAAGATGTGAACATGGCCAAGAGACCTATTGACCTGAAGGTGACTGGGCTAAAGACAGAATTGGAAAATCGCGTCCGGTAAGAATAGTGAGTTAGTAGGAAGACTCAAAGTGACGGCTTGGATCCAGAAACATTTTTATTCAATGACGAAACTACCACCTTAATCTCGTCAATTTCTGCTAACATGGACGAGAAGATTTCTGCCATGGAAGAGAAGATTTTTGCCATGGAAGAAAATATTTCAACTAATGCGAAAAACGATATTTCTGCTATAAAGAACGATTTTTCTGATATGAAGAACGATATTTCTGCTAACATGGACAAACTTTCTGCCGATATCTTATTAATGAAAAATGACATTGCTGTTGACGTCGAAAATATAATTTCGTCTCTAAAATCGAATATTGAGGATGAGCTGACAACGAAGAACGAGAAAATAAAATCAGACATTAAAAATAAGATGATAACGATAGACGAGAAAATCAAGAAGTTAGAGGGAAAGATTGCTGATTCATGAATGCGAGGCACGCCAGAGGAAGAAAAGAAGACCGAGCAAACAAGACCTTGCAAGCCAGAAACACACCCTAAGTTAGAAGACATTGGTAGTTTTACCCGAGTCAAGGCCCCAACGTTCGATGGAAAAATGTCTTGGACCAATTATGTGAAACAGTTTGAAGCAGCCGCTAGAGTGAGTAATTGGTCCGATAGAGAGAAGGCAGTGAATTCAACTATCCCGCTTCGCGGAAATGCCTTAGATTTACTACAGACGATACCGGTTGAAGAAACGGATGACTTCGAGCAGCTGAAGAAGATGTTGAACATACAATATGGCCACGAACATCTAGAGCACTTGTACCAATCCCAGCTGAAAAACAGAAGGCAGAAACGTGATGAATCCCTTCAAGAGTACGAAGTGGATATTGCCCGACTAGTTCGATTTGATTATCCGTCAGCACAAGAAAATATGATGGAATGTCTGGGCATACAGGCCTTTATTGATGGCTTACGTGACTCCGATATGTAGAGGACGCTTCGTTTAGCCTATCCGAAAACATTAGTCGACGCATTGACAGCTGCTCTTGAATATGAAGCAGGAACGAAGGCTCCGGGATACAACAAAGGTAGGACCATACAGAAAGAAGGTGACTATGACAGACTTGACCAGATCGTCAACTTGTTGAAAGGTATGGTAGACAAGAAGCCGAAGAAAATCAGGTGCTGTAATTGTGGCGAGCTAGAATACGCATGCAGTTCGTGTAAGCGTCCTACGACTCCTGCAAGCCAATAACCTCTTAAATGCAAAGCAGCCACGAAGGGTTCGCGGTACAACAAAGGTAGGACCATGCAGGAAGAAGATGACGATGATAGACTTGACCAGATCGTCAATTTGCTGAAAGGTATGGCAGACAGGAAGCCGAAGAAGATCAAATGCCGGAAGTGTGGCGAGCTAGAGCACGTACGCAGTCCGTCTAAGCGCCCCAAGACTCCTGCAATCCAAGAAATCCAGTCACAGAAGAACACCAAGCTGATGTGAATCACCAAAAAGTCGACTCTCTGTCTAGACGGTCATGCCCTGTAGACTATTTTCACTGCAACAAGTCGAAATGTGAGGAAGTTGCAGTTTCAAAAATTACGGTAGTCATTGAAGAATGGTCACCCACCAGGATCAGAGAAGATCAGGATAATCACCTAAAAAAGATTCGGCAATGGAAGAAAGGAAGTCGGCGACATACATGGCCTGCAGTGTCAAGATTTTCACCGACACTCAAGGCGTATTGGGCTCAGTGGGACTCCCTTGTCCTGGAAGAAGGGCTGTTGGGAAGAGTCTTTGAAAACGATGATGGTTCCGAGATGAGGAGATGGCTAGTTATACAAAAAGAGTAGCTGAGGTACTAAAGAAGTTACACGACAGTCCAACGGAAGGTCACCGAATCCGTTAGAGGTTTTATTGGATGAACAGCTCCGATGATGTGAAGGACTGGTGAAAGAAATGTACGACTTGTGCTACGATTTATGGCGCACATCGCAAGAGAAAAGCACCCTTGAAACAGTACAATGTTGGAAGCCCTTTCGAAAGGATTGCTTTAGATATCGCTGGACCATTTCCGACGACAGAAAATGCTGGCAAATACATACTGGTTGTAATGGATTTTTTCACAAAGTGGGTGGAAATATACGCTATGCCGAACCAAGAGGCCACAACTGTCGCGGATGTATTGGTGAAAGAATGTATCAGCCAATATGGAGTGCTCCTGGAAGACCACAGTGACCAGGGAAGAAATTTCGAAAGCCCTCTATTCCAGGAGATTTGATACAAGCTCGGAATGGAGAAGACCAGGACAACAGCATTACATCCACAGTCAGACGGAATGGTCGAGTGAATGCACAGGACTATTGGAAAATACCTGTCCAAAGTAGTTCCCAGCCATCAGGGAGATTGGGACCAATATTTTTCCCTATTTGTATTGGCCACGGGTGGAACTTGGCTGTCGGCCGGGAGAAGATCTAGGAAGAGAAAACTACGTGATCCAATTGAGAAGAAGACTAGACGGTATTCATGAATTAGTTCGAACAACTCTTCAAGTTGCCAGCGACAGAATTAAAAGTCGGTACGACACGCAGGCCACGGTAGACGGTTTAAAAGAAGGGGACAAAGTATAGTTACACAACCCGACGAGGAGATGATCTTCTAAGATACCGGTGTCCCAGATATTAATTTGCAGCAACAACCCCCGTTAGCAGGATCCGATGAAGACGGTGCTCTGTTATTTCCATAAGATCCGAAAGTGTAGAAATGGGGCCAGTTGCCGATTCAAACATCCAGTCTCGGCTACACAAAAGTTACAGGAGAATCTTCCATTTGAGGAGGGGGTAATGTTACGAACTCGCACACCGAAGTAGATACTAAGTACGGTCCTGTAACTTCATGTTGATAGTGTTGAAAAATAGCGAGCGCGCCGAATTCTAAGAAGGTCTATTGGGATTTTTTGTGATCGTTTTTATAGACATGTTCTCCGAAGATCTTTTAAGGATTGAGTCGGCATTTGAGAAATATCCCGAATAGAAAAGAATATTCCAGAGAGGCGATTGTTTTTGTGTAAACCGCAAAGTAGAATTATCTAGAAAATAAGGCCACTTATATATGAAGGACCGACCAGCGGGAGAAGTCAATTTATAAACTGATCTTGTGGAATAAACAAGTGAACAAGTAGATAGTAGTGCATTGTTTACATAAATTAGTTTAAGTGCACATATTGTGTATATAATATAAATTAGTGAATACTTCAGTGAATAAATAAATTAAGTAAGTGAATCTACCGTGTGTATCAATTTATCCCACCCATCAGGATAAACTATTTTTAAATAAATAAGAAAAGCATTACATCACTGTTAATGTTACTGGGTAACTGCGATAAATATACGCAGAATTTATTCAGTTATGCCCTCTAGCGGAAGATACAAAAACTCAAAAATAATTTCCAGGTTTTTCTCGCGGTCACTTTTGTCATACATTATTGTTTCCCGCAGCTCTACTATGAACGGTTTCTGATAAATCGCCGAGTGCCGCTCTTATTCCGATGTCTACCCGGTACTGACGGTTATAAATCGAAGATAGATGCTATAAATACATCAAACTTTCTGTGACGTGTTGAGATGAAGTGTAAGTCAATCCCTGTCGAGTAATATACATGCACCTTAAAGAGTAATTCTTCTTTATACGGAATATAAGTATTTAACATTTTCCTTGATTCGACAAAAATTGTTTACATCCTCTCCTTAAGGAAGATTTAAAAAACGCATTAGATTTTACGACTGACTATTGAATCGAGCAATTAATTGGACTCTTGTAATTTTGCTGCCAGCTGAACAAGCCACCAACAAAAGATTTAGATTCCTTATAAAACAAATAAATTTTCGATTAAATTGCCGTTTCGAATTTAGAGAACGTGATATCGACAAGCGAACATACAGAATATCCTGAATTAAAATAAACAGTAAGCAAAAAAATCGGACGAGAATTCGAACCCTTGGGATTTTATGTGAAGTACGAGTTGTATATTTTTTTTAAGAACGTGATATACTAACAAAAATGAGTGTATTACTAAGAAAATCATTGTAAAATTCAATTAGGAAAATTTACACCAAAAGAATTATTTAAAAGTAGCTTCGCTAGGTTTTTAGTTGTGTATCTATTGATTCGCATTTGCGTCTACTCCGGTGGATATGTCCACTTGCGCCCTCTGCCTAAAGGGGCCCTATGCGGCGATAATAATCAAGAATTACATACAAATACCACTTTTGTGCTATTGATTTTCTTACAAGATAGTCAAGATAACAACTCCATTATCAGATTACTTGGCAGACAAAGAATTTGGATTGTGCTTAGGATTGGAGTTTGTAAAATAATTTGGTTTTGAGACTTACTAATGCTAGAAACATGTTTCATGAAATTCTGGAATATTGACAAATATTCAGATAGCTCCGTAATGGCGATCGTAAAAGAACATAGTTTTCAAAAGAAAACGAGCAAGACAGGTCAAGAGGATGGCAGGAGAAGTTTATGAAGATGAAGGTATCAAGTCTTCATTTAAAGTTATATTTAGAGTTGATGTATTCAATTGCATTATGTATACTAGATTCTGACAACGGTTAGAATGTTTTTGAAATAAAGGGTGCTTTACTTAGTGTTACGGCTGTAATGAATCGTAAAGTGGGTTGCGGGTTAATTGCGATTTGAAAATTTAAAATTAAAATATACGTGCGTTGACACTTTCAATTCAATGTTGTAGACCCTATCAATGCGTTCCTTTCTTTGGAGGTATGTGGTTACAAGATCAGCTCACCTTAAGTAGTGACGTCATGTGGATGAACGCTAATGTGAGAAATTCCCTCAGTTGTTTGAGAAAGATTGAAGTGATCTGTGATCTCTCTCTTCTCTATTCTTTTCTTTTTGGGATTTTTGTACGAACATCTGTTAACTCCAGGACTGGTTATTTGACAAATAAATTTATTGTATATTTTAACCCTTGCGTTAGATGTGAGCCAAGTAAGGCAATCTATGCCAACTGTTTTATCATTGTTTACAATAACGTTGCACCTTTCCTTGTACTCTCCTTGGATGCAAAAGTTAAAGTTGTTTGTTAAATAATTAATCATTTACTCTTTGTTAAAAACTTCTGCAAATCCTGCGTTATGTCTAAGTCCTTTAGGTAGTAATCTTCCTTCCGGAGTTGCTCCAATAAATTTGGTATTTCTTTAAGGAGCCTGTAGAATTTAACATTCGCCAATTCTACTTTGTATGAATGCACACAGGTTCTTTATGTTTCCTTTTAATAATTTCCCAATCCACTTCTCCTCGACTACTTTCTTGTTCCAATGACAAGCGAGTTGTTACTTAGTAAGAGGAAAGGCAGCTTAGCCTTAACACCATGTTTTGCAGAAACCAATTCGCCAAACTTTCCACATATAAAACTATTAAAAGAACAAGTTTAGAATTTCCATCGCAGTCCTCTAAGCCGCATACCTTCAGTAAGCATTATGTTGTCACAAAATGGTTCTGTAATTGATATAAGTCCATCTTCCAGCGGGTGTTCACCTTCCGTGTATTTAATATTTCCAATATCTGTAACCAGATAATTACCTTCCAAATTTTCCAACAGGAACCGCAATCCAAATCTCTCATCCGTCGGCTTAACTTTCTTACCGTAACGCTGGGAAACACTAAACATTTTGGAGCTTGCCATCTCAACAGTTCCAACAATCGTCGAATACTAAAGCCTTAAAATTTTACCTTCTATATTCATACCATTGTAGAAAGGTGTGGGGAGAAGGGGTGGGGTACGTGGAAACTGCTTCGTTGAAAGTAAAGTAATGTGGTTTTCTTACCTATATGACACCCAATTTATTGTAAGATTTTCCCTTTGATTTGAGTTAGATATGCACAGGTTTTTGCTTCATAACCATTCTCTTATCTTCATGAAAAGTAACATCTTTAGTTAATTGATTTTTGCATAAATTCCTCAATTCGACGTCTGTACACTTGATTAAAGCTGTTCGAATTTGGTTTTTAATTACCAAATTCTCCCGTGATTCTATTTCAATTTCCCCTGTATAATAAAAGTCGAATATTATACTCAAAACACATAACTAAATATATCCTTATTTTCAACAGTTAATATTTCTTTACTTCACTAAAAAAGTCATTTAAATTTACTAACACCTAAGAAAAACAGATAAATATCGTTTTCTGAAATTCTACTGAACATATCAAAGTCCCCGACATCTTATCTCTTCATAAAAACTCTCTTCCGAACTCTGTTATCTGTATCTACAAAACCGTTGAAAACCCCACAAAAAACATCTTCATATCTGCAACATTCACTTGTTGTTCGAACGTTACATTTTAAAATACTTTTATCCCATTGGCTAGTTTCTAATAGTTTACTCATTCCTCGATCCTACGTCATCAACCATATAAATACGAAAATAGCCTCATTTTTACTTCACTTCCCAGATAGCTTTCACACTTCTCAGACACCCTCTTTCCTCATATAACGTGCTACATCTTCGTAAAACCAGCCGGCGTTTTCGACCCGGGAACCACCATGTGTCCGTAATCTTTATTCTTTTCATAAACCAACATAGTATGTGCACAATACTTTCAGTTATCGCGAAAAGTCAAGTGAATTCTTAATTGTCGAAGCAACAGTAAATAACTTATATTTCATGACAATATAAATCATAACGTGATAACAGTGTTTAATTTCATTCTACGGTTCATCGTTACTTCAGTGACAAACGGCCGTAGTGGTCCTTCGCAAAGCCAAAAATACATTCCCTCTAATTAACCCTAAGTAAAGGGGTTAAATTAGAACATGGTCCTTCGAGCCGGATAGAACCAGAAGAAAGTAAAGCAGTCCTAGCAACCAGGAGAGAGCAGTGAAACAGCCCTTGGAGTCCAGAAAATATAGACCCTCAGCGTTCCCGAGAACTCTTCGAGAATTTCGACAGCAGAAACATTCATTAGATAAGGTATTTATTGATAATAAAGGATTTTGTATATTTGCTTATCAACCAACGTAGATTTTGTGAACATAGTATATAGGGTGATTTAAATGGTTTCACCTTAATATTAATTTGGATTTGTAATAAAAGTCTTTGATATTTTTTATGCAATATAAACATTTATATTATACAGTGTGATTTAAATAAGTTCACCTTAGTATTAATTTGGATTTATAATAAAAGTTTTTGATATATTTTTCATGCAACATAAACATTTATATTTATATTATACAGTGTGATTTAAATAATTACACCTGAATATTGATTAATCACAATAACATCGTTGAAATTTCTTATAAAACATACATTCATTGTACAGTGTGTCCTAAATAATTACATATTGAGATTGTCATGGAACCATAATAACACTAGTCGGTATTGTTGTGTGAGAAAACCAGGTACAATTACAGTGTCATTTTAACTTGCAACGAGCCGTAGAAAACTGAACAGGCACGGCTGGTAGCAAAAATATAAAACAAATATATTACGCTGATACAAAATAAGCATTGTTCAAACATAGCCAATAATTTACATTTCATGTTAAATATAATAATACACGGCAGATTGTTACTGCCCATTTTAACCGTTTGACAGATTGTAATAACATTTCAAAATGTACTGCCCAACAATTAAGAACATTCACGTCCGAAGCTAGATCTATCGTAAAGTCATTGTTAAATTTAAATATCAATAAGGAAGAGTATTTGATGCACTAATCGTTCACATATTAAAAACAAAGTTAGATTATAATACAAAAAAAATCTCTTGAAGGAAAAGAGACTGATCAAAATTTAATTGCTAGTGATACTTTTTTTGATTTCTTGGAAAAAAAATGTACAGTCTTGGAAAACTTGTTGACCCAAGATCCCAAACCCTAACCATTCACCATCAATGCAAATCTCCAGAATATTATCGTCAAAAAACGTACTGTTCTGGACACAACTCATTCACAATACCTAACGAATAACCCCTCTCTTACTCATTACATTCATTCTTCCGGTGTGACCAAACCACTTTTAAGAAAAACTTACCGTAACACACATTCTTAAATCACAAAACAATTATAAAATCAAAACTTACTCTCACATTAAAACATTCTTGCTCATAATTCATTATCAAACTAACACTTACACTCGAATAAACGATTCACTTGTATTCAACGCCCTTACAGTGCAGAATAGCACTCACTCATCATTGCTTAAACTCTTTCTCGTCAAGTAAACAATCCTTTAGTCCTCTGGAAGAGGACAGTGATACTTATATACTTGAAACTATGTGAAAAACTTAAACTTATACTTAAACATTGAGAAACACATACTTTAACATTTAAAACCCTGTACGATTAACAAAAAAAGCTTAGACACTTTGACATGAACATTACTCTTATGTGAATACCTGGATAAAGGTATTGAAATGAAGAAGAAGATACTTGGTTGAAAATATGAAGATACTTGGTTGAAAAGATGAAGATACTTGGTTGAAAAGATGAAGATACTTGGTTGAAAAGATGAAGAAACTTGGTTAAAAAGAAAAGAAGATGATACTTGGTTGAAAAGAAGATGATACTTGGATAAAGATGAAGATACTTGGTTGAAAAGATGAAGAAACTTGGTTGAAAAGATGAAGAAACTTGGTTGAAAATATGAAGATACTTGGTTGAAAAGATGAAGATACTTGGTTGAAAAGATGAAGAAACTTGGTTGAAAAGATAAAGAAAACTTGGTTGAAAATGAAGATACTTGGTTGAAAAGATGAATATACTTGGTTAAAGATGAAGATACTTGGTTGAAAAAGAAGATACTTGGTTGAAAAGATGAAGAAACTTGGTTGAAAAGATGAAGATACTTGGTTGAAGAAGATGCATGGTTGAAGAAGATGACACTTGGATAATATAAACACTTGGGTGACGTTTAGAAGAAAACGGCATCCCCCCTTACTCATATGTTACTTAAACAATCACATTGACGACACTTTGAATTTAACACAACTTGACAAAAACATTATATACATATCTTACCCTCCTTTTCTTGGCAAGAACAGAAATAACTCCTTTACATTAATTAAAACATTTTAAAAACTCATTCTTACCCGCAAAAGAGTCGGGTCCCCTTAACACAAACATCTATAATCATAAAAACATATACAAAAACAATCTCAAAAGAGTTAGAAAAAACTCTCTCATCATACTTAAACACTCGTGGTCACTACCTTACATTTACTTTTATGCTAACTCACACTTACATAATTACTTGCACTAGCATACAATTGCACCTTAATCATACTTATACTCATACTCATATTGGCACTCAAAGCTCACATTCATAATACTTTTACACTTATTCGTACATACTCGTATTTACATTTGCATTCACATTCATTCATACTTACTCTTACTCACTTGTTGTTGCACGCATTCGTACTTGCTCTAGTCTCATGAGCATACTCTCTTACGTTTCTCTCATTATCTCATTAAACACTGGGAAGTCCGAGGTTCCAGGACCGTTACTCGTAAAACAAACTGGTACCACACTTGTCGAAATAGAATCGACTTAAACATTCTCTTTCGTTTTTCTCATTATCTCATTAAACACTTTGAAGTCCGAGGTTCCTGGACCGTTACTCGTAAAACAAACTGGTACCACACTTGTCGAAATAGAATCGACTTAAACATTCTCTTACATTTCTCTCATTATCTCATTAAACACTGGGAAGTCCGAGGTTCCTGGACCGTTACTCGTAAAACAAACTGGTACCACACTTGTCGAAATAGAATCGACTTAAACATTCTCTTACATTTCTCTCATTATTTCATTAAACACTGGGATGTCCGAGGTTCCTGGACCGTTACTCGTAAAACAAACTGGTACCACACTTGTCGAAATAGAATCGACTTAAACATTATCTTACATTTCTCTCATTATCTCATTAAACACTGGGAAGTCCGAGGTTCCTGGACCGTTACTCGTAAAACAAACTGGTACCACACTTGTCGAAATAGAATCGACTTAAACATTCTCTTACATTTCTCTCATTATCTCATTAAACACTGGGATGTCCGAGGTTCCTGGACCGTTACTCGTAAAACAAACTGGTACCACACTTGTCGAAATAGAATCGACTTAAACATTCTCTTACATTTCTCTCATTATCTCATTAAACACTGGGAAGTCCGAGGTTCCTGGACCGTTACTCGTAAAACAAACTGGTACCACACTTGTCGAACTAGAATTGACGTAAACATTCTCGTTCTTTTACTTCATTTACATATACTTTCATGTGAATACCTGGACAAAGGTATTATTCTTTTATGTGAATACCTGGACAAAGGTATTATTCTTTTATGTGAATACCTGGACAAAGGTATTATTCTTTCATGTGACTACCTGGACAAAGGTATTAGTCTTTCATGTGAATACCTGGACAAAGGTATTATTCTTTTCTGTGAATACCTGGACAAAGGTATTATTCTTTCATGTGAATACCTGGACAAAGGTATTATTCTTTTATGTGAATACCCGGACAAAGATATTATTCTTTTATGTGAATACCTGGACAAAGGTATTATTATCTTCTTATCGGTTACAACTCTAGTCCATTTCTAGAGTATATATCTTACACTCTTATCGTTTACAACTCTAGTCCATTTCTAGAGTATATTGCTTACACTCTTATCGTTTACAACTCTAGTCCATTTCTAGAGTATATTGCTTACATTCTTATCGTTTACAACTCTAGTCCATTTCTAGAGTATATTGCTTACCTTCTTATCGTTTACAACTCTAGTCCATTTCTAGAGTATATTGCTTACATTCTTATCGTTTACAACTCTAGTCCATTTCTAGAGTATATTGCTTACATTCTTATCGTTCACTACTCTAGTCCATTTCTAGAGTATATTGCTCACATTCTTATCGTTTACAACTCTAGTCCATTTCTAGAGTATATTGCTTACACTCTTATCGTTCACAACTCTAGTTCATTTCTAGAGTATATTGCTTACATTCTTATCGTTTACAACTCTAGTCCATTTCTAGAGTATATTGCTTACCTTCTTATCGTTCACAACTCTAGTCCATTTCTAGAGTATATTGCTTACATTCTTATCGTTTACAACTCTAGTCCATTTCTAGAGTATATTGCTTACATTCTTATCGTTCACTACTCTAGTCCATTTCTAGAGTATATTGCTCACATTCTTATCGTTTACAACTCTAGCCCATTTCTAGAGTATATTGCTTACACTCTTATCGTTCACAACTCTAGTTCATTTCTAGAGTATATTGCTTACACTCTTATCGTTTACAACTCTAGTCCATTTCTAGAGTATATTGCTTACCTTTTTATCGTTTACAACTCTAGTCCATTTCTAGAGTATATTGCTTACATTCTTATCGTTTACAACTCTAGTCCATTTCTAGAGTATATTGCTTACTCTCTTATCGTTTACAACTCTAGTCCATTTCTAGAGTATATTGCTACATTCTTATCGTTTACAACTATAGTCCATTTCTAGAGTATATTGCTTACATTCTTATCGTTTACAACTCTAGTCCAATTCTAGAGTATATTGCTTACAATCTTATCGTTTACAACTCTAGTCCATGTCTAGAGTATATTGCTTACACTCTTATCGTTTACAACTCTAGTCCATTTCTAGAGTATATTGCTTACACTCTTATCGTTTACAACTCTAGTCCATTTCTAGAGTATATTGCTTACACTCTTATCGTTTACAACTCTAGTCCATTTCTAGAGTATATTGCTTACATTCTTATCGTTTACAACTCTAGTCCATTTCTAGAGTATATTGCTTACACTCTTATCGTTTACAACTCTAGTCCATTTCTAGAGTATATTGCTTACATTCGTGCCCTTACCAAGCAAGAACTAGCATACATCTAGGCCTCTTGTTTATTCGTTACATTCATGACGTTAGAGTCCTTACAACACTCTAACCTCAACTCTTATTCATTCGTTACATTCATGACGCTAGAGTCCTTACAACACTCTAGCCCCAAATCTTATTCATTCGTTACACTCATGACGTTAGAGTCCTCACAACACTCTAACCTCAAATCTTATTCATTCATTATATACATGACGTTAGAGTCCTTACAACACTCTAACCTCAACTCTTATTCATTCGTTACCTTCATGACGCTAGAGTCCTTACAACACTCTAACCTCAAATCTTATTCATTCATTACATTCGTGACGTCAGAGTCCTTACATCACTCTGACACACATTAGATAACTTTACAACCCCTACACATATTTACATAGTTACTCTCAAAATTATTCACTTTCATTCACAAACCTGCATCAACACTGTACACACACTCACGCTCCATACCCTTTCACTAACATCAGCATTCGATGTCTGAGAGCAGCCATCTCTCACCTCTCTTCCATTCTTCCCGCGCCCCCAATATGTTCGAGTTTGGTTTTAATTACCAAATTCTCCCGTGATTCTATTTCAATTTCCCCTGTATAATACAAGTCGAATATTATGCTCAAAATACATAACTAAATATATCCTTATTTTCAACAGTTAATATTTCTTTACTTCACTAAAAAAGTCATTTAAATTTACTAACACCTAAGAAAAACAGATAAATATCGTTTTCTGAAATTCTACTGAACATATCAAAGTCCCCGACATCTTATCTCTTCATAAAAACTCTCTTCCGAACTCTGTTATCTGTATCTACAAAACCGTTGAAAACCCCACAAAAAACATCTTCATATCTGCAACATTCACTTGTTGTTCGAACGTTACATTTTAAAATACTTTTATCCCATTGGCTAGTTTCTAATAGTTTACTCATTCCTCGATCCTACGTCATCAACCATATAAATACGAAAATAGCCTCATTTTTACTTCACTTCCCAGATAGCTTTCACACTTCTCAGACACCCTCTTTCCTCATATAACGTGCTACATCTTCGTAAAACCAGCCGGCGTTTTCGACCCGGGAACCACCATGTGTCCGTAATCTTTATTCTTTTCATAAACCAACATAGTATGTGCACAATACTTTCAGTTATCGCGAAAAGTCAAGTGAATTCTTAATTGTCGAAGCAACAGTAAATAACTTATATTTCATGACAATATAAATCATAACGTGATAACAGTGTTTAATTTCATTCTACGGTTCATCGTTACTTCAGTGACAAACGGCCGTAGTGGTCCTTCGCAAAGCCAAAAATACATTCCCTCTAATTAACCCTAAGTAAAGGGGTTAAATTAGAACAAAAGCCATACTATAACTAATTTATTACAGATATATATGATACCCTTATGACATATTTATGACTACATCTTGTTTAAAGAATGGTATACGTTATGACCTCAGCGTGCGTATTTATTTGTCACGACCACATCCTGTATATAAAAATGCTATTCCAAAAACAAGGAAGTTTTTTTCGATGAAGATTTGTATAATATTAACGGAGATACTTTTCTAAACATATGACATAAAAATAATAGACACTTTTTATTTCACTCGTATGTCGTGAATTTAATTCTAAGGTACATTTCTCATTTAATGTGTCGTTCCATCCTTAAAATAAAAGCCAAAACTTAGTCAACATCCCTAATCTAATAAATACTTACATCTGTATAATATTAACGGAGATACTTTTCTAAACATGGCATAAAAATAATAGACACTTTTGATTTCACTCGTATGTCGTGAATTTAATCTTTAAAATAAAAGCCAAAAATTAGTCAACATCCCTAATCTAATAAATACATAAATCAAATAAATTAAGTATATATAATTCCTGGATTAATATTTTTATATTCTTACATGTGTTATGCATTCTTTTGAATGAAGTGGTAGATAAAATATTTAAAATTGTCAAAAGACATTCCCGATTATACCAGTTGTTATCGGAGCTTTATGGCGATATTGGTTAACGCGTACAATAGAGAAATTACATACGCAGAGGTCGTGGGTTCAAGTCCCGGCTGGGACAAATTTTTTTTTTCGATTTAATAAAATCTACAATTACATGATAAAAACTGGACGACACACACAGCGCGCCATCTAGCACTCGATAGGACAAAAATGGGTGACGCACACAGGAAGATAGACAACCAACAGCGCCAAGATAAACAACACACAATACACCAACAATAGCGCCACCAACAGCGCCACTTAGCGGATGTTTTTCGAAGTAGTGGTCCAGAACTCTCCATGCTACACTACACACATGTTGATGTCTGAATAGATTTGCTTAAAATATTTTACGCGAACGGTGTCCACTCATAGAGAAAATAATTAAGTCTAACAGTGAAGTAACTATAGTAAAATTAGAATATTTTTAAAAACCAAGCTCATGTTTGAGGATTTTGTGTTGGTAAGAATACATATTGTTATAAATTTTGTATAAAATTATTAGTAGATAATTATTCATTTTTAGGCATGTTGGTTACCATGTCTTTGTCGCTGATAGCTATCAGGGAATGATGGTAAAGATGGCCTGTAAACAGGGAACCGTAATGGGGTCAACGATGCCCAAATAAGCAATAAGTTATGTATATATTTTTAGTTTAAAGTTAATCTCCAAATTCCAAAATTTATTGCAACATTTTTTTAGTAGATACGTTTTCAGTGACCAATAATTCATGTAATTTTTTTTATTATTATTTTTTTATGAGTATGTAAACTTCTCTGCAATTGCAAAAGAGGTGGTACTCATTGTACTCCTAGTTAAGTGGGTAGAAGACTTTCATTGAGTTACTTTCAAATTTCAGGTATTACTACTGTACTATTTTCATTAGGGTATTGGTTACTCAATTTTTAGTATGCACTTATGTACTATTGTCATTAAGGTGTGATGATTGGAGGTAAGTGTACCATATACTTAACCATTTTATGTTACCAGACCATTAATTCGGGAAAAACTCACCTACAATCTGTGGAAACAAAATAAAAACCATACCTTCAACAAAATCACTGGGATATACTCGTATTAGACTTAACTGATTAATTATGAATATACAATAACCATAACCAACGTCAACATATCGTTGACCAGAGTTACTCTTACGACTAAGAAATAGAACTGTTATTTACTATCTAGATTATACTATTTATATATGCCGAATCGATATTCTGTAGTACATTCACATCGCTCACATTGAAAATATTAACCTTGTCCGGGTTGATTGTTTTATAATTTATTAACGTATTGTTTGAACGTGGTTTAATAATAACTCAAATAAACTTCTTTTCTAGTGGATCGTGGTTCACTCGTACTGATTAACCTTACTAAATTTATCAACGAACTTCTGGATCAATATCGGACACATCATCCCCTCTTGGAGGAGGAAAATTATCCCTGATACTTTTTCGATACTGGAGGTAAACTGTTTTTGTTTATATTCACTCAATTGTTTGCCTGTCTTACATTGTTTGTTTGTTTTTATTCAATTAATTGTTTGTTTGTTGTAATTGTCTGTTTGTTTTTATTCCACCACATTTTGTTTACAAATATAAGGATTATGAACGATTTGTTTTTCATTATTTCGAGATCAAATCTGACAGTTTACACCTATTATTCTTGTTATCTTGAATGGACCTAAGTAATGAGGATCAAACTTTGTTCTCTCCTCATTCCTTAATACAACAAAATCTCCTATTTTAAAATTTACTGGTGAAGATTCTGTTTCACTCTTATCTACTCTAATTAACTTATGTTTTAGCACAAACTCTCTAGCTCGATCGTGTGCGTACAGTAATTTATATTTTAATTCTTTATCGTTCATTTCAAAATTGTAACAAGGTTCAATTTCTGTATTCAAATATTCCGGTATATTAGGTTTCCTACCATACAGTAATTCGAATGGGGTGTATCCGTGATAGGTCTTGTATTATAGCAATATGCAAACATTTTCACAAATTCACACCAATTATCTCTAGATTCATTCATAAAATTTCTTACAGATTCGTTGAACGGTCGATGAAGTTTTTCACAGCTCCCTATCGATTCGTGATGATACACTGTCGAAAAGTTTTGTTTTATTTTTAATAGTTCTAGATCTATTCTTATTTCTTTCAATAAACCATAGGCTGGTATAAAATTGTCAAATATCGCATTCGCAATTTTCTGTGCTTCTTTGTTTCCTACCAGTATCCTGACCGCATATTTTGTCAGTTCGTACAGTAGTGTAATACAACATCGATTTCCATTGTTACTTTCTACAAACTGGCCTATTGTGTCTATATATGTGATGTCGATTGGTTTAATTGCACTATCTGTAATGGCAAATTTCTCTTTATGACTAGGCTTAGCTTTATCTACTATAAGATGGTATGAAAGTTCAGCATCTCAACTACTCTTGCAAATCATTGATGAAAACACAGGACTCCATCCTAATGTAAGAAGAAGAAGAAGAGAAAAACTAGGCAACGCGCTTCCATGACCACCTTGAAGCTTTTGAATTGTTGCATACGGAAATAGGTATTTTGTACAGCATAGATTCTGATTTAGTCATCAGAAAGCTTTGCGAATCGAGTACTGAAATTATGCGACTTTAATTGTATATAATTTTTTCTCGGTTTCGCGTATACTTGATACGTACGCTTCTATGCGTGTGTGTGTTTATGGCGCCTTATTCAATTCCTCTACTCAGTCCTTTTCAAGTACCCAACACGGGCCTGGCTAATATACTAATAACGATATATTCAAATTGTGCATTAATGGACATCCCGTTCCAGAAGAATGGAAAACTGCATATATAACACCAATCTATAAAAAAGGCGATAGAAAACGATGTGAAAATTACAGAGGAATATCCCTAACAAGTGCAGTCAGTAGACTGTATGGACGAGTACTGAGAGATCTTATAGAGGATGTAATTAAAGGTCAAGAAGAAGAAGAACAAAGCGGATTTCGTGCTGGAAGAACATGTAACGATAATATATTTTGTCTCAAACAAATTATTGAAAAGAAGACGGCAACTAAAAGAGAAATACATATAATATTTGTAGACTTACACAGAGCATACGACACAAAACCAACGGCGAAACTCTGGGAAGTTCTAAAAGACACCAACATCAATCACACTCTTATTATAGCTCTACAAAATCTTTATAATGGAGCAAACTCAAGAGTAAAAATAGGAATATATATCACTGATGAATTTACAGTGAATAAAGGCTTGAGACAGGGATGTTGTATATCGCCAACATTGTTCAAAATCTATCTGGCAGCAGCTTTAAAACAGTGGAAAAGGAAAATTCATGGAATGGGAATAGAACTCGATAACACAACACTTTATACTTTGCAGTTTGCCGATGATCAAGCAATTATATCAAATGATAAGGAAGATATGGAGTACATGATGCGCAAGTTGATTGAAGAGTACGAAATCTGGGGTCTAAGGGTCAACATTCAAAAGACCAAATATCTTTGTATCGGTGGAGAACCTAGTGATCTAACATTAGATAATGATCGAACAATAACACACTGTCAGGCCTATAACTATCTGGGAGTGACATTTGACTCAACTGGGACAGATAACAAAGAAATAGAAAGTAGAAAACAACAGCGAAAAAAGCGATATCTTGTCTCAATGGCATTCTGTGGAATAGAAATATTACAAAGAACAGAAAATTCAATATATATGAAACTTTAGTGAAAAGCAGCCTATTGTATGGATCTGAAAACTGGAGACTAACAGAGAAATATAAAAAAATATTAGAAGCTGTTGAAATGGATGCGATGAGAAGATCACTCAGGATTTCAAGAAGAGATAGAATCAGGAATGACACCATTAAAGAAATAATGGAGATTGAAGGTACCATTATAGACGACATAGAGAAAAAACAACTTACATGGTATGGGCACATACAACGTATGTCAGAAACAAGACTCCCTAAACAAGTGATGAACTGGCAACCGATAGAACGTCGGAAAAGAGGAAGACCGAAAACCACTTGGAAACAGGGCGTGGTTAAAGCCATGAGTGCTAGAAACCTGCAAGAAGTGGACTGGGACGACAGGAAAAGATGGAGGCAAGGCGTCGGACAACGTCGAAAGACGTTCTAAACCGGCCTATATATATATATATATATATATATATATATATATATATATATATATATATATATATATATAGTAATCGATAGGTCGATTTTAGTTTTGAGGAGGACAGTTTTTAGTCCTACCTGCAGCACCTTCACTTCATCTTCGAGCAGTGGGGTGAACCATCCCTATAATTTGAATAGGTAATAGGGATCGAGTGGCACATCGTTTGAAATCCACTTCTCTAAATAATCACGTCCAGTTCAGTTGGTCCGTTACCGAAAATAGTGCACTTGACCGACTCTCGATTAAAACATTTTTTGGAAATCGTGCGTGAGTTTTACGTAAACGAGGTTGCAGGTGCAGTTCAGCCTAAAACGCTGACCCAAGAACGATGCTTTTTAACTATTAATATATTTTTCATGAAATTGTCTATTCTATCACGGTTATCAGTTATAATTAAAGTATACAGTCTACTTTATAAATAGTTTTTTATTTAATCCGGAGGGAACAGTTCCATGAATAAACCATTGGTTCTTGGATTAGTGAAGACCATCAGCATAGGATGAACTCAACTACGGCAACAGTTTCAAGGAGGTGCGGAGCTTTTGGTGTTTTACGAGACTTGGATATAGCGGATTCATCGGCTGGGGATTGGAGGGAGAAAACATTGCTGAAGAAGTTAATAACTGGGTAAGAGCATTCCTTTTTATACATATATTTGTCGCATTCCTTTTATCCTTTTTTTTGAATTTGGGTCTAGGCCATTATAGCAGTTATTTCGTGAACTTTAGCAGTTCAAAAATATTCTTTAATAATGTCTTGAGTACGAAACTGAGTCTAAAAGTACACTTACACGTTTTGAAACATTTTTAAACGGATTTACGGAAACAATTCACGTGCAGTTGGCTTCCAGGGTAGCGAAGTATGAGGAATGCTGGAAATAATTCTTTTACATCCAGGGTAAACTCGTGGAGCTAGGCACCCAAACTGATAAGGAAAAGCAGCGTTATTCATTATTTTAGGTTTATGGGCATGGTGGAGAGTATGAAACAAGCGGGTAATATCGATCAAAATCAAAGTTCGGGTTCTCAAATTAATTATCAACCAATAGATGAAAGCGTTTCAAGGCTCATATCAAAATTGGCTGAAGTTCTATGACACATTTAGGGCTCTAATTCATACCAAGATGCATTTGACAGGGGTACAAATTTTTTATTATTTAAACAATGCCTTCAAGGGCGTGAAGTGATTTATTGGAGGTGTCTGAACAAAATCATATTGTGGTTTGTGATTTGCTCAAGGATAGGTACGAAAAAAAAACATTAATAGCGATAAGTCATTTGGATTCTATGAATAATTTTCTGACAATACAAAAGGAATCGGTCGGTCAGCTTCGGAAATTAGTAGATTATATCAGAAAAGATTTACGTGCTCTAGAAAAACTCGCTCATGATTTAAGAATTGGGATTTTTTACTGATTTACTTTCTGGAAAATAAATTGGATACAGCCACAAAACGATAGTGGCAAAAGAAATACCAAAAAAATAATTTTGCGTCGGTAGAGAGTTTTTGGAAGGTCGGTTTTCAGAATCTTTTATAAAATGTACTAATAATAGGGGGGTAAATGTTTTGAATGAAATTTGCAAGAAGGATCACATCGTTTTTAACTGTAAAAGATTTCTATATATGTTGGTAACGGGAAAAAGAAATAAGGTTAATCGGTTAATGTTATGCTCGAACTACTTGAAATCGGGACATCTAGTGGAAAATTATAAGTCGAGGGGTGTAAGTATTTCGGAAAAAGATACCATACTATTCTTCATATACGAGAGAACGGTTCGTCTAGGTTTGATGGGGATGATATTCAAGGGCGGAATAATTACTCGGTGGATATAAAACGGGAGAACTCGTAAAACGGAAGAACTCGGAGAACGGGAAGCAGAAGACACATTCAAGGGGTAGCACGATACAGCCTCCGGATTGTAAAAGTGCGGAGACGTTTATTTTTTTTTCAAATTTCACGTTATACAGAAAATTTTGATTAATATGAAATAATGATTTTTTATTGCACTTGCAGTATAGGCATTAAATACCATTTTTATTGCTCTTATATAATGATTGTTATGTATCGTTAAATTCAGAATATTCTAAAGATATTGATATCATTTGAAAATAGAAAAGTATATTTTCATTTTCAACACCATGTAATTAAAAAAAATACTTTTCTTGAATTTGAAAATAGTCTAATATTTTTTTCTCCTTTTTATCTTTAGTTATTATTCATATTCTTTAAAATTAACACATACATTTTAAAATTTGAAATGAGAAAAGAAAAGTTCCTTAAATGAAAAGTTTGTTTTTTATTTTTGTACAAACACAAAGTTTTGAGGAATATGAAAAAACATACAAATCCTAATAACTCAAAATCCGTAAAAAATTGTTTTCGCAAATAGTTTAGATATGGTCTATATTGCTTTATTTACCAAATATTTTCATTTGGCTAGCACCCTGTATTTCATGCTATTAATAGTATAATCGTAAATTCGAAGTTCAAGTTCAGTTGTTTTACTTTCATGGAATAGTAATGGGCTGTTTAAACTGAATGCATGTATCCAACTACACTTTCATTTGATTTACCGTTTATAAGAAACGTGAACCAGTGAGAATACTATTTTTCAGAACTATTTAATACTATTCGTACGAGTACAAGATTTGGTTTCTCGATAAGTTGTATATTAATGTCACTGTGAGCATTAAATTCACCTGCGTTGACTACTGAATTCAATGGAATCCTAAACAAACATCGCTTGTGTAATAAATATTGGTTAGATTGCTATGCAAACGTTCTTGTACGGAATAATTTAACAGGAAATTGATTCTAATTCATTATTCAGGTATTGTTTTCACATTCGATGAGTTTTTTTGAATGACACGCGTCAAAATTAAATACAACGCTTTAAGAACAGTTTTTTTCGAATAAAAGATATACAGTTGATGGGGGTAATCAGTATAACATTGGCCCAAATATCTCTCCTATGAATATTAGATAAACTTATATTCATCAGATGTAAGTGTTTTTCCCATTGAAATTGCATTTCAGTTCAATCAGTGCCACCTACAGTGACGGTTGTTTGAACTTAATTTACATTTTCGTTAAGTTCCAAGTGAAAAATAAGTGTAGTAATGAGTACACTTTTATGTCTGCACATTTAGGCATAAAATGCCAAGGGAAATGGCCGTTTTAGGACCAGGAATTCGCCGTTACGGGACGAAACCCCCCAAGAGGCTATAGAAAAAATAATAAATGGTAATATTGGTCAAAGAGAAGCCGCTTAAGTTTGCAACATTCCTCGATCAACCTTAAAAAATAAACTAAAAGGAAAACTCGACAAACCAATAGAACGTCCAGTATCCCTTACCAACGACGAAGAAGAGATTATAGTAAACCGCATCATTGCTGTTAGTCAACAAGGTATACCTGTTACACTCCAAGACGTACGTTGCATTATGAAAAGTTACATTGACAACATAGGGCGCAAAATACCAGTATTTAAAGATAACAGGCCAGGTTGAGATTGGGGTGAAGTATTTTTTGCCAGGCAGGCTTTTGCAGCCAACATTTCCAGAAAAAAGGCACAGATAGGCGCATATGAAATAAATACATTTATTTATCATATTGAGCGGGAATTAGAAAAAGTACCACTTGAAAATGTATTCAATTTCGATGAGTCTGGCCTCCACGATATTCCAAAGAAGAACAAAGTTTTATTCCACAAAGTCCTGTTTATGGTTATCTTTTGCGGCAATGCAACAGAGGAGCTTTCACCACCATATTCAATTTTTAAGGGAACTCAACGGGGCTCAAGAATGAATGTATCAAAAAGTCACTGGATAGATAATGCCATATTTGACGATTGATTTCAGTATCACCTATTATCTGTCTCAAGAGCTAAGGAGGGAAAAAAGTCGTAATAGGCAACAATCTGAGTTCTCACTTGAGTCTCAAACATTTTGAAATTGTGTGAAGAAAACAACATTACGTTTTTGTGTCTCATACCAAATTCTACTCACCTGCTACAACCCCTTGACGTCGCCTTTGAAAACAGCATGGAGGTCAATCTTGTTGCAATGCTGGAAAACTCCTCAAGGAAAGAGATGCATGAGTCTTTCTAATTTCAAAGCAACAGGCGTGTATCCGTTGTCCCGAGAACGAGTTATTTCAAAACTTCCAGACTATACAGAGCATATTGATTTAAATAATATTCAAAATGCTCTTGGGACAAAATTTAAATAATATTTGCAAAATATTCGATTATCTGATTTGTCGGGTCCGAATAGAATGCGGAAGTATCAGCTCCCTGTTCTTTCGGATAAAAGTGTCTACGCCGAGGAAGTTGAAGCATGTTATAAAACAAAAAATTCCCAATGGCACAAGACCAATTGGATGGCATATTTCAGTTTTTACATCAGATTCAAAACAAAACAAAGAAATTAAAATTTTCTTCAATAAATGTTTCCATGTACGTTTAAGAAAGAAGTGTTTCATACAAAAGTTGTAGAACGTGTTAAGTCCTAAAAAAAATCTCAGTAATTTTTTTGCGTCAGATCGAAAACAAAAGAAATACGATTTTTTTGCAATTTGTTTCTATTGGGCCGATTTGGTCCGTTATTAAACTCGTCCAACATTTTGGCCGAACCAATTTTTGTATATATATATATATATATATATATATATATATATATATATATATATATATATATATATGTATATATTATGTATCACCACGTTGGGATGCCTTTTTTTATTATAGTTATTATTTATGTTTATTTTATTCTCAAATTAACTTTCTATCTATGACATAACTAATTATTTTTAAAAGCTATGAAACCTTTATTGATGTGTTATTATTTAATTGTTAGGACGCCAATTTAATTTATTTATAATTATTGTTTCAATTTTTTTTTAAATGTTTTGCTCACATGAATAAATTAATTTCATTCCTTACCTTATAAGTTCCTCTCCTTCAAATATTTGTGAAACAGAAATTTATCTCAGGGCGATTAGTCTCAAAACGGAAATTTGATATATTAGCAATTAAACAAAATTTTGACTAAAATCATTTATGTAAATTTTTATACAAATGTTTACAAATAATAAACTGTGACGCCTATGAAACTAATTTGCATAATTTTCATATTGTTAAACCTTGAAAGCTTAGAAACACACCTGCGGAAACAAAGCTTTTTTCTGTTAACACAAACCTTTATGTGGAAAAGAATTTATATTTTAAACTTTGAAACAGTATGTTTAGAATCATTTCTTGTGGTGGATCGTTTTAAATTATTACAAATATTTTAGCAAAGTGAATTTTGATAGTTATATAATATGTGTGTGTTCAAAATGATAAAATTTGTGAGTTATCAAAATTACAATTTTTTATGAACTATATACATGCAATTTATATGTTACTACAAATATCAGGTAAGTTCTAACTCTTATACCACTGTCATTTAATATTTCACTTATATAGTTATTCTTTATGTTACATTCAATTTCTTTCTTAATTTCGACCTTTTAAATTTTAAATAAGTTTATAATGATCATTTGTTTTATTAAGTGAGTTTGTTATATTATTTTGGACCAAAATATATTCAAATCTCACCAACCTTGTGAGAACTAGCTTCTCCAATATGTCCGCGTCTAAACACTTTATACATCTATTGGCTGCAACTCATCATTTCTGGATAACTCGTTCAAATCTCATTCTCCTCCGGAAAACTTGTCTATGCGTATTATGGATTGTTTAACTTAATCACAGAATCTTTTAATTGGACTTAATTGATGATATTTATCACTTCTAATTTAAAATTTTAACTCCGCTATTCACAGATGTTACCTCACGCATCTCTTTTTCATTTCCCCCCTTAGTTTTCTTTTTTATCAACAACTCTTTGTTGTTGGCCGGAAGTTTTACACTCTCTAGAATGTTGTATTCATAGTCCTATTGTCTGATTGGTCAGCTCTAATTTTGATATATCGCAATTTTCACAACAGAAATATTCAAAAAGCATATGTATACAATTTATTTCATATTTGTTTTCTGTCCACCACATTTTAAACATAACATTTCGTTAGTTTTCCTTTTTATAAAATTTTATTCTCATCATTTGTCAATAATCATAGTATTATCAGTTGGTATTCCTGTCTCATGTTTTAATTCCTTTTTTATCAACATTGCATACAAATTACAGATTTCGTTAAAATTTATGTCGCTATCAAATGAATCTTTCCGTGTCTAATGTTTCGGCTTCCGTCAAATTAATTAGTTAAGCTTGGTTCCTTTTAAAGTTCTGTCTTATGTTACTTATAACGTAAAATTACCTTATTGATAATTTGCAATGATTTTAATCTGGCTTATTTATTTATCTTTGATTATACTACTATGAAATTAAATTTGATATCCTGATAAATACTTAGAATTGATGAATTTAGAGAAATATTATTGACAGATGATTATTTATTTTATATTATGTAATCAATATTATTCACATACTTTTTCATTCTACATACGATATAATAAACATTTTATAATTCTTTTCCATATATAATATTTCTTCCATTATTTCTAAATTTAAATTAAGTGATTTTATTTAATTTTGAATTTTCCTTTCAAACTAGAAACTATATTATGAAGATATTTAGATGTCACGTTTCTAATTGCATCAGACTTTATTAAACTAAATATCTTTGTCTGAAACATTTTAAATAGACGTTTTAATCAACAGTTTTACATCTACCTTAAAATTTTTAAGTTCATTATCTAATTTCCTGACAAATCTATGGACATGACTCATGAGTCCTGTGGTTTTTATGTGTTTGACAAAATTTTATTAACAAAATTTCATTTCCTTAAATTTTATGATCTATTTAATAACTCAGAATTTTAAACTTAAAATCAACTTAATCTTTCGAATAAATTTGGCTACTAGACTTATACCTTGATAGACTGCTAATCAAATTGAATTTATAATTATATTTGGTATTCTATTAACACCTACTACTTGAATTTCTTATATATGTAATGACTGAATGTTCTGAAGAAACTGAATTTGTTGTCATATGTTATTGTTATGAATGTTTTATCTAATGATATTTCTAATCTTTAATATCTATCATCCTTATTGAATATATCATCTCAATATATGTATATATATATATATATATATATATTATTAATATTAATATAACTTCTATTTTTTATGAAGTTTAGATAATTATAATTTTATATGTTGAAATTTTGTTTTGAAATGGCTAGCTCAGTATTTATAATTTTATATGTTTTGTAATGTATTATTATTTTATTCGGGAGCATGAAACTCTGTCTGCTCTTTGAGTCCTGGCATTTAAAGATATATTACCTTTATTTAAATAAAAAGAAACACCTTACTTTTTAAACACATTTAATTTTAAAATAAAAAAAATTTAATGCAATAATTATAAGTTGCGACGCCTATGGTTACCTCAAACGAAATTATCAATTTTTATATTCTCTCCTGTGCGCATGCTTAGAATCCAGTCATGCGGACTTAAAGCGTGAAATGAACATAGTTTTTACAACAATGCGAGATGGAGCATCCGTGATCATTAGATGCACATAATATTGTCAAAAGATAAATACTTAAATGGTTTAACACATAGAAGAATTTATGTTGAGAATATACATAGAAATATTACAAATATGCTGTGGAAGAAATAGAATTAGAAGATTCATATATACATGGAAATATTATAAGATTTATATATAGACGGACATATTACATGAATATAAATTTAAGCATCATACTTATGATGATAAAATGGCGTAAGTACTTATTTTTATTTATTTGAATTAGGCCTTTTTGATAATGTTAAAGATTTATTTTCTTAACTAACTAAATAAAGTCCGTTTTCTTTCTATTTTAGATCGATCATTGCCGTGAACGTTTATCAATTTTACGAAATTATGCACTTATTAGAGTTTTTTTTCTCTTTTTATTGGCCAATAATATTTTAAATAAACACTGACCTGTTGACTGGAATTGGGATAATGCTTCTGGACCCAGGAATACTCCTCTGAAGTTCCAACACCAATTTTGGAGAAATTTGGCTGATTTTCGCAGTAAAACTGGATGTGATTATCTGTGAGTACTATCAGAATTGTTTATAGTAGTAATTGATAAGTTTTGTCAAGTTATTTTGGGAATTTCATGAATTTTCGGGAACACTGCAACACAAGCTCCATGTATATCGACGCCAGCTTCCAACCTACTAACGCTTCCTTTCGATTCTCAACTTTTTTCAATAAACAAGTATTTTGTTTTTTCCAGGTCACTATTCCCAAAAGTTTGTTTCTTTACTTGTTAATTGAAAATTTGATCTGTCACTTTGTTTATAACCAATCAAATATTGACCTATGCAATCGAATTATTTAATTTAGTTTACTTAGTAGAAAAGTTCATACATATACTATTTCACATTATTAATTCACTTGTAGAGAGTCTTTCGAGTTTTTTGTCATACAAATAAATTAAACTTGGTTATATACATAGATACATTTTAAATAGTTCAATATCTAATATTCTCATTAACAGTCTATTACTGTTACAATCATATTACTTAGAACATAAATCCTTTTATGTAATCTCTATCTAATCTTTGTATTAAATTATTTATACTAACTCCTTTAACAAATTATTATTTATTGATTCTATGTTCATTTTACTGAAAATATATCATTTTTCTTCATGTTATTAATAGTTTATCTATGAAAATCTTTACTCCCTATTCTACTAAATATTTGTATTTATTTTATAATTTAACTACTTATATTTATAATTATCATGACTTGACTATTCTAATAATTGTTTTAATTTCAGATGCACAGCTGATTACGTTATAGAAGATATTCATCGTCTTAGGCAACTTTATTTACTCCATTACATTTGTTAGGCAATTTCTAGATTTTGTACTATTATTGAGGTAATTTCTTCATTTATTAAATTGTTATAGATTAATTATTTAATATATCTTTACTTGATATGCTTTTAATTAAGAAAAGTGTTTCCTTTTTAATTGTGTTTTCTTAAATTATATTATTTTCATATGTTTTCATATTAGCAACATATTCCTATAGAACTAATTCTCTTAATATCTATGATATCTGGTTCAATTCCCCTCAAATTTAAATTTAAATGATATCCATACCTTGGATATTTATTTAAATTTTAATTTTCTTACTACAAATGATTGATTTTATTTTATACAAAAAAAAATTTTTAACAACTTTATGGCATAATCTTAATTTTCTTTAACTTTGTTTCTCAAATATTTGTTGACATATTTCCTACTACAATACCTATTTCTTTCAATAACTGTCTCACAATTATTTCCTTAAAATACACTTGATTAGTATCAATGTCAATTTATATTCTTAATATTACTTCATATAATACTTCTCTACTATAATTTTCAGACTAACTTCCACTTATATATCAACTTATTTCTTTTTAATTTCATTATATTTTATTCTTTTATATACTCCTCATATCATATTTCTTTTCAATATTCATCATTATTCAATATAATTAATTATTTGTTAAATTCATATATTTATCAATATCAATTCCTTATTCCTTCATGTATTTTCAAGTAATCTATCAAATTCTAATCGACATCAAACATTACCTCCTATATTTTTATCAATAATATCATTCGTTATTATCCTTTCCTATCCTTTATTACTTACATCTTATTTCCTTATTTTAAAAAATGTGAACTTCTATTTGATACTTGAGTTATTCTTATTTTTATCCCCTCTATCCTATATTTTTAATAGTTTCTTTCTATGTAAAGCCAGTATTTCTCATAAATTGTTTTTCTTTATTTGCTATATATATATTGATTTGCTATATTCAAATTTTAAAACTGTTTTAATTATAAGTTTTACCTAATAAATTCTTCTTTATATTATATTATATTTATTCATTCATTTGTGTTTTTTTTTAGGTTCTGAAGAAACAAACGTGATGAATTTAATTGGATCATCAGCTGCCAAATGGAAAACAAAACTCTGTCTACTATCTAATTATCTTTGTACACTACCTAATATTAAATTTAAAACTATAGTTATGACTATTATTTCCTTTTTTCAAGTATTGTTCGTAACATATCATCTATTCATAATATCTATATACATGTTCTACATTGAACACTCTCCTTTCTAATTGTGTACCTGGATAGAATAAGCGATAACTGTTTTGAGCATCACGATTGTCGACTACATATGGCCCTTCAAATGGTGATAATAACTTTTTACATTGATTTTCACCTTTCTTTGGTGTTCTTAAAGATCTTACTAGGACTAAATCTCCTTTTTCAAATTTAACCTTCTTATTATTTTTGTTTCCTTTTCTTTTAATAAATCTTATATCACTTCTCTCCAAATTCTTGCTTACTTTATTTAGAACTTGAGACATATCCCATTCTCTCTGTATTATCCAATCACGTTCTGGGGGTATTCCTTTCAAAATAAATTGTGAACATTCTTCAGTAACTCCATAAGATAATTGGTTTAAAAATTTCTCTACTTGATTCAGATTTTCTTCCCATAAATTGTGTCTATTATTACATAAAATCCTTAAATACTTAACAACTTCTTTGATATACCTCTCAGCTGGATTAGATGAAGGTCTTCTTATGCTTATGAAATTCATTTTAATATTATGATTTCTACACAAGCGTTTGACTTTTTCACTCATAAAGTAAGTAGCATGATCCAGTATTAAATTTTCCGGAGTTCCTATTTCTTCTATAAAATTTTTCAGACAAGATATTACTGTGTTTGCATTGGTACGTTGACAAGGAAAAGTTCTTACAAATTTTGAAAATATATCTACCATAACTAAAATATGTTTATTGCCTTGCTTGCTAGGTATTAATTGTGATATGAAATCAATAGCTACTATATGTAAAGGCTTGAGTGCTATTATAGGTTTTGGTCCACTAATATGATGATAGTTCCTTTCCTTCGCCAACTGACAAATTTTACAAATTTTACAGATTTCTTTAACCAATGATATGTCCTTCTTTGCAGTGTAATTTTCTCTAAACAACATCCATAGTTTTCGAGATCCTATAGGTCCATATTCCTCATGTAATTGTTTGAGAATTTGTTTAGCATATTCAGGTGCTATTAAATAAATTTCCCTATCTTCCATTTTCTTATACCAAATTCCCTCGTTTTGAAATGCTCCTCTTTTACAAGATCCTTGTAAATTTCTCTGATCCTCCATTATTTTCTCCAAAGTAAACAAACCTTCAGTTTTTTGCAACCTATTGATGCCAATTTGGAATTGTTGATCCTTCTTCTTCATTTCTGTTTCACGGCTAAGAGCATCCGCTACTATATTAGTTTTCCCAGGAATAAATTTTATTTCAAATTCATATTCCTATAATAGAAGTATCCATCGATGTATCCTATTGTTTGCATAACGATTTTTAAACATTGCTGTTAAAGCTGAATGGTCTGTTTCCGAGTAAAATGTTGCTCCTAATAGATAAAAACGTAATTTAGTTATGCAAAATACAATGCTTGCCATCTCCAATTCAGTAACTGATTATTTTCTTTCATAGTTTTTCGTTACTCGGGAAATAAAACTGATTGGTACCTCTCCTTCCTCTTGTTCTTGCAATAAAACTCCTGCTAACCTATCTATGGATGCATCTGCTCTTAAAATAAATGGCTTGTCATATTGAGGATGATAAACCTGCAAATTTTGTAAAAATATTTCCTTTAGTTCTTGGAAAGCTTGTTCTCTCCTAGCATCCCATTTCCATTTCGTTTCCTCCTTGAGTACTTCAATTAGTGGAATTTCTTTATTACTGAGGTCTGGTATTAGTCGTTTGAATTAGTATTGAATTCCCAAAAATCCTCGAAGAGTTTTCAGATTAGTCGGTGTCTTATATTCCCTTATGGTTCTAATTCGTTCAGGGTTCATTCTCACTCCAGTAGAATTTAAAATATATCCCAAATACTGCACTTCTTTTTGGTAAAATTGACATTTTTCCTTGTTCAATTTTAATCCTGCTCTTTCCAATTCTGCCAATATAGTCTTCAAATGTTCGTGATGTTGTTCTTCATTTTCTGAATATATTAATATATCATCTATATAGTGCAATGTAAAATGTTCATATTGGTTAAGAACAGTGTGAAGTGTTCCCACCAAAGCTGCACACGAACTCTGTAAACCAAATGGAACAACACAAAATTGGTATACTACACCATCAATCATAAATGCTGTATATGGACGACTTCTTTTATCTAATGGAATCAACCAGAAACTATGCTTCAAATCCAGTTTCGTGAATATGTTTGCTCTTGTAATCCTACCAAATATCCCCTCTACATTTAAAGGACTCTCAAATTGTTTTTTAGTATATGAGTTGATATTTCTGGCATCCAGACATAATCTAATCTCACCTGACTTTTCACGGACACATGTTATCGCACTTATATATGGAGAGTTGGATCTTTCTATAATACCATCTTGTATCATCTTTTCTAACATTTTTCAGCTTATAAGGAATGGGATAGGTTTTTATTTTGAAGTTACTAATATCCTTATTCATTTCCAACTTATGTATATACTTTGCTGCTATGCATACTTCTTTGTTGAAAAGTCTCCCATGTTTTATTAATAACTCATCAATCTCTCTTCGATATTGTATGAGACAAAATTGTTCTTGTAGGTCTTCCATAATTTCTATTTCGTTTATTTTACATTGTCTTTCCTCTACCTCTTGTTCTTCCTTTTTGTCAAAAGTTATTATAATATCTTCACATACCATGTACCCCTGTTTATAATCAATTATCATCTTGTGATTGCTCAATTCATCATTTCCCAAAATTACGTCATATTTTAAATTCTTAACTACTAATAATTGTATCTTATAAGCTATGTTTCCCAAATAAAAATCTGTAATTATGTTACTATTTGTATAATATAAATTTTTATCATTCGCCCCTACTAATGATAGTTTCTTTGTATTTATCATCATAATATCATCCTTATTTGAATTATCTACTATATCCTGTTTAATTAATGTTACCTGTGAACCCGTATCTATCAAAATTCTACAAAAAATATTTTGTAATCTACCCTGGATAAATATTAAATTAGGTTTTTCTACCTCTTTACTATTATTTTCATAATCTATAATAAATTCTCGAGGATGTTCATATCGCGATGAATAGATGATATTATGCACGTAAGGACGATTTAAGCAAAATTCGCTATATTGTCCTGTCGAGGAATACATTCTTCTACATGTATCTCCTGTCTGACCATGTTCACTTGTCTCCTATTGTCATAATCCCTGTTTCTGTTTTGGTCTGGATTATTTTGATTTTCTCTTCCGTTTTGCCAGTTTCTTCCTCTATTATTGTTATTATTCCCATAATGATTTCTTCTCTCGAAATTATTTTGGTTTCTATAATTCTCTGGATATCTGTTTCCATTATTCCTCTCTCGATTTCTATTTTGCTCCCCATTTCCTTGATATCGTCTATCATCAAAGTTCCTATTTACATAATTTCTATTTCATAATAATCTCTCCTAAAATTACCATTTCCATTTAGCCTTCGGGTATCGTTTCCTATATTTCCATTTCCTTGTTGATATCTAAGAAAACCATTTCCATTTTGGATACTTCTTTCCACTCTCTGCAAATATCTAGACAAATTGTCCATTGTTTTTATATTATGAAGGGCTATTGTTACTGCAACTTCGGAATTGAAATGTCTCCCAACATATAAAACTAATTCCTCCTCCTTCATAACAGGTTCCAAATATTGTGCCATATTATAGAGTTGCATAGCATATGCATTTAAATTTTTATTCCGTTTGTAATCAAATTTCCCGAAGTACAATCTTTCCCTAAAATTAGCTTGATGAATTTCACCCCAAAAATAGTTTATAAATTGATTCTCAAATTCTTCTAGATTGTTCATATTTTCCTCCTTATTACAGAACCATAATAGGGCATGTCCATATAACATCCCTCTAATAATAATCTTCTTCTCCATTATATTTCCCATTCCTTTGAGTTTGCTTTTAATTATTTTAATAAACACCTTCGGATGAATGGTGTTTATATTCCCATCAAACTTTACTCCGATATCCATGTTTCCCGTATAAATAACTCCACCTCCATTTCTCCTAATATTAAATTCCATTTCCTCCATGCTTTCCTGCAATTTCCTGTTCATTTCTTCCAGTTCTTTGTGAAAAATTTGTCCAATATGCTCGTTCCTCTCCTCACATGTTCCTGTTTGTTTTTGAATCTTTGTATCTAAGTCCTTAAATTTATGTTCTGCGTTTTGCTGATAATTCTGCATAATTTCTTCTATTGTTTGTTCCCTGAATTTCATGTGTTCTACTTCTTTGCTGATATCTTCCGTTTGTTTCCTTACTTCTGCTTGAATTGTACCTGGTAGTTCTTCATTTATGCCTCTTCCTAATTCATGAATTTGTTCTACCATCTGATTTTCTATCTGCTCTCTAATTTTCATACCGTTTTCTTGAATTTCAATCCGTAGATGTTTGTTTTGATCCACCATATCTTCTTTCACCTTATTTATCTGCCGTCTACTTTCTTCATTTTATTCCCTAAGTTTCCTGAATTCTTGAATACTTTCAGTTTTCACCTCTTCTATCTTATTTTCCAATTTATTCATGTTTCCATTCAAATCTTCCCTAATATTCTCCTCCATTTTGTTCATGTTTCCATTTATAGTACTTATGTTTCCATTTATACTCTTTATACTGGCAACTAATTGTTGCATCATGTCCATCATATGATCATCTCTACCTGTTCTTGTTGGCGCTTCCTGTCTCCTCTCTTCTTGTTCCACAGCTTCCTCATCTGTCAAACCTTCTTCATGTGCATCACCTTCCACTTGTTGTCCTTGCTCCAAATACACTGCTTGGTAATCTTCCATACCATGACTTCGTTCTTCTCTTTCCTCTTCCGAACCACTGTCTGCTCCTACCTGTCTTCCATCTCTCAACGTCATTCGTTTTGCCATTTTAATTGAGTTTAAAATTTACAGATGTTCCCTAAATTTTTAATAAACCGCCCCACGTTTTGGGTGACAATTATTAATACTATTCTGATTTATATACTTACTTATTATTATGAAGTTTGGATAATTATAATTTTATATGTTGAAATTTTGTTTTGATGTGGCTAGCTCAGTATTTATAATTTTATATGTTTTGTAATGTATTATTATTTTATTCGGGAGCATGAAACTCTGTCTGCTCTTTGAGTCCTGGCATTTAAAGATATATCACCTTTATTTAAATAAAAAGAAACACCTTACTTTTTAAACACATTTAATTTTAAAATAAAAAATTTTTAATGCAATAATTATAAGTTGCGACGCCTATGGTTACCTCAAACGAAATTATCAATTTTCATATTCTCTCCTGTGCGCATGCTTAAAATCCAGTCATGCGGACTTAAAGCGTGAAATGAACATAGTTTTTACAGCAATGCGAGATGGAGCATCCGTGATCATTAGATGCACATAATATTGTCAAAAGATAAATACTTAAATGGTTTAACACATAGAAGAATTTATGTTGAGAATATACATAGAAATATTACAAATATGCTGTGGAAGAAATAGAATTAGAAGATTTATATATACATGGAAATATTATAAGATTTATATACAGACGGACATATTACATGAATATAAATTTAAGCATCATTCTTATGATGATAAAATGGCGTACGTACTTATTTTTATTTATTTGAATTAGGCCTTTTTGATAATGTTGAAGATGCATTTTCTTAACTAACTAAATAAAGTCCGTTTTCTTTCTATTTCAGATCGATCATTGCCGTGAACGTTTATCAATTTTACGAAAATATGCAATTATTTGAGTTTTTTTTCTCTTATTATTGGCCAATAATATTTTAAATGAACACTGACCTGTTGCTCTGGAATTGGGATAATGCTTCTGGACCCAAGAATACTCCTCTGAAGTTCCAACACCAATTTTGGAGAAATTTGGCTGATTTTCGCAGTAAAACTGGATGTGATTTTCTGTGAGTACTATCAGAATTGTTTATAGTAGTAATTGATAAGTTTGGTCAAGTTATTTTGGGAATTTCATGAATTTTCGGGAACACTGCAACACAAGCTCCATGTATATCGACGCCAGCTTCCAACCTACTAACGCTTCCTTTCGATTCTCAACTTTTTTCAATAAACAAGTATTTTGTTTTTTCCAGGTCACTATTTCCAAAAGTTTGTTTCTTTACTTGTTGATTGAAAATTTGATCTGTCACTTTGTTTATAACCAATCAAATATTGTCCTATGCAATCGAATTATTTAGTTTAGTTTACTTAGTAGAAAAGTTCATACATATACTACTTCACATTATTAATTCACTAGTAGAGAGTCTTTTTAGTTTTTTGTCATACAAATAAATTAAACTTGGTTATATATATAGATACATTTTAAATAGTTCAATATCTAATATTGTTATTAACAGTCTATTACTGTTACAATCATATTACTTAGAACATAAATCCTTTTATGTAATCTCTATCTAATCTTTGTATTTAATTATTTATACTAACTCCTTTAACAAATTACTATTTATTGATTCTATGTTCATTTTACTGACAATATATCATTTTCTTTCATGTTATTAATAGTTTATCTATGAAAATCTATACTCCCTATTCTACTAAATATTTGTATTTATTTTATAATTTAACTACTTATATTTATAATTATCATGACTTGACTATTCTAATAATTGTTTTAATTTCAGATGCACAGCTGATTACGTTATAGAAGATATTCATCGTCTTAGGCAACTTTATTTACTCCATTACATTTGATAGGCAATTTCTAAATTTTGTACTATTATTGAGGTAATTTCTTTATTTATTAAATTGTTATAGACTAATTATTTAATATATCTTTACTTGATATGCTTTTAATTAAGAAAAGTGTTTCCTTTTCAATTGTGTTTTCTTAAATTATATTATTTTCATATGTTTTCATATTAGCAACATATTCCTATAGAACTAATTCTCTCAATATCTATGATATCTGGTTCAATATATATATATATATATATATATTTATATATATATATATATATATAAATTTAGTCTCTACGATAGTCCTATTTCATTCATATATATATATTTATATATATATATATATATATATATATATATATATATATATATATATATATATATATATATATATAAATTTACTGTCTACGATAATCCTATTTCATTCTGAAGGAAGCCTAAAAGACGCTAAAAAGAAAGAAGACTTTATTCAGTAAACAGAAACAAAACTAATTAAGTAACATAAAGCCACTGAGTAAACAAAACACATGTTTTGACGCTAATTCTTTGCTTATAGCAACAACGAAATATTTGAAATTTAAAAGTTTAAGTAAACAACATTTAATAGTATATTAAGGAACAAGTTTCATAAAGCATCATTTTGTCGCACGCGTTCAAGTTTAGAGAACGAGCCGAAGGCGAGTTTTCTAAAGGATAAGTGTGATGGAAGGCCTTACGAAACAAGTTTATTATACTATTCTTTCGACTTTTTGTTTTCAAAAAGTAACAAAATGAAAGAAATAGGATAATTAAATCGAGTTAGGCAATTTTGTAATCATGACGTAGCGGTTGGTAATGCTGACATTAGCGTCAACCTGAAACATTTGAAAAATCGAATAATTGTGTCAATTTGAAATAAGTTTGTCTTTTTACTTTGTTTAATCGTCCACCTGCGTGAAAAATAATGGGAAATTATGAAAAGAGTATCCCACCTGAACTGTTTTAGTGTTTATTGTTAAATGATCTGATACGATTGAAGCGTTCCTTGGATTAAAGTTGGGTTATGTTATTTGTATACTTGATTTTTTTGACGACGAACGTTGACGTTTCGTTGCTAGCGTTGCCAACATTGATGAATAAAATATTGCGTTTCGAAAAGTGCTCTATTTTGAAACTCAACCGGGTGTCATAAAGTAATCATTAGAATCGCTAAGTAGAAAAACACGTTTATTAAACAAATACCAGTTCCTCTGCTCCTCCGCACATACTTTGGCGTTTGGTCAGTTATGAAAAAATTATAAATAGAAAAACATCTAGAAATTGAGACCATTTTTAGGGTGTTTTTGAAATTTGAGGTTAGATGGTATTATATGTAGCAGGTAAGTTCAAATTTTCCGCCACTTTATATACCGACCAATTCCGCAAAATAACGATCGCTTCCGAGGTATATGCGGGTTTTATTGTCGTCTCACGTTAGCTACTTTACGCGGCCACACACAGTGGATGTACGAGCATACAAGTAAAGTTTCTGTAACGATCTATTTTAAATTCATCTATATAATAAACCCAAATTTTTTCCGTCATTACTTCTTAGGACCATGAACTACATATACAGGAGTTCCATTCACTCCAGTTCGTAGTGAGAACTTTTAATATTTTTGATTTTTCATTAATTAAATTACGTGAACTTGAAATTGTTGTAAGTAAATTAATATAATTCTCTCGTTTTATGTTATACATATGTCTATGAGAAGTAGACTTTTAACACATATTATTAGTCATAAGAAATTTTCAAAAGCCTATAAGTCTCCAAGAAATAGTAAGATTTTGACAATTGAGCTGCCAACGTGTAGGTTATGATTTAATAATCATTTTCAATATTCCACTTATAAGTACATGACATCATAAGAAAAAAATAACAATAATTAATGGAATAATTCAATGTGTATTGCTGATGAAGTGGATAAAAAATCAAGGAATAATTACATACCAATATCTTAAGAAATGAAGATAGAATATGAATGTTGCCTCACCGATAATAGCATGCAACAACTGGACCTGGATATTAGAGAAACAATGAAAAAAGGAGAAAGTATTGAGGATATTACCACGATAACCTCAAAACAAAATTGAGTACGATAAAAAAGTGAAAACAAACAAACTTCCCTCATTATGAAGTTGGTTGTGAAGTAGTATAGAGAATCACACGAAGAAAAAAATGAAAATCAAGAATATACTCAATTATCAAAATATTTATAAACATTTAAAAGTATCCTAAGGAAGGGAAAACGTCTTCACATGCTCGAAACAGCCATTATAAAAGGTGGTTTCCAACAAGTCAACGTATTGAAGCTAGAGATATTGACAAAAATACTAAGGGGCTACTTGGAGATCTCTGGAAGAACTTAGTTTTTACGTAAATATTCTCTCTAATGAAAATCTTCAGTCAAAGCAACCAGGACTGATGAGTATCTGTTACAAAATATTGATTACAGCAATTCCGACACATCACTAAACTTTAGTGTAACGCTACATAATCATTCTGAAGAATTTGAGTGATTTTCAAATTTTCAGAAAGTTTCTGAGATATTAGCGCTGATATTTCACCCAAATTTCATGACCTTTTAGATTAAAACTGCAAATTATGTTCTCATTAATCAAAGTGCTCTTTGGTGGTATTAACATTGTGTTTGATAAAATATTACAGTTGTTTTCACAAACGCAAATTTAAACAATGCTGCTCAAAATTTTATTCGAGCTTAGTGATAATAACGATATAATAAGTATGTTAAACTCCATACAGCGGCCTGAAAAAAAATCGTCACAGAAAAATATCCAACAAATATTTTTGAATACAACTGTTAATCTCATTGCCAAGAAATTCTGTATAGCTAATAAAATTAATAGGCATTTATTTATTCCGATGATTAAGTTAAATCCATATGCCATTATTAAGTCAATAAAAAAGAAGAATGTAGGTAGATATATAACCTAATAAATCTTTCAAAAACGTCAAGTGGATAAAGTCAAATGCTGCAAGTTATATAGGCCAGTTCTTAAACCGATTCGTGCATTTATTTTGTAGCTAAACGTAGTGAAGTCTAGATTTATTATACCATATACTTAAGTAATAATTGTAAGGTCTGTAAGGAAACATCTGTAAAATATACAGAAAATGCTATTCTTCACTTGGCTGTTGGTTACAGATTTTCTTATAGATTAGTAAATATTTACAGGCCAGGGAGGTGTCACTATAGGCAGTACGAGATCTTATTATTAGTTTGAAAATTGCTAAAGTTCACGAAATATCTACTATAATGGCCTATACCAAAATTCAAAAAAAAAGGATCAAAGGAATGCGGCAAATATATGTATAAAAGTTATTAACTTCTTCAGCAATTTTTTAGAAACTCCGATTTCTCCCTCCAATCGCCAGCCGATGAATCCGCTATATCCAAGCCTCGTAAAACACCAAAAGATCCGCACCTCCTTGAAACTGTTGCCGTAGTTGAATTCATCATATGCTGATGGTCTGCACTAATCCAACGACCAATGGTTTGTTCATGGAACTGTTCCCCTTCCGGATTAAATAAAAAACGTATACGTACTTTATACTTTAATTATAACTGAAACCGTAATAGAATAGACAATTTTAAGAAAAATATATTAATAGTTAAAAAACATCGTTCTTGGGTCAGCGTTTTAGGCTGAACTGAATCTGCAACCTCGCTTACGTAAAACTCACGCACGATTTCCAAAAAATGTTATAATCGAGAGTCGGTCAACTGCACTATTTCCGGTAACGGACTAACTGAAGTGGACGTGATTATTTAGAGAAGTGGCTTTCTAACGATGTGCCACTCGATCCCTGTTACCTATTCAAATTTTAGGGATTGTTCACCCCACTGCTCGAAGGTTGAAGTGATGGTGCTGCAGGTAGGACTAAAAACTGTCCCCCTCAAAACTAAAATCGACCTGTCCGAGTGTTTTTCCACATTGACGATATTATTACCCAAAACCCCAGTTTTCGATGGGCCACTCTGTATAATGGAGAGTTCTTTAAATAAAAATTAACAAATGACACTACTTCAGATTTTTTTATTTTTATTACTCCTCAAGGGTCCGGTACTGAGGGACTACCACCTATATAGGAATAAAATGTTCCTAAAAAAATTGTCTTTCAACTAAAAAAAGTATATCGTCATTAGTATATTAGCCATGCCCGTGTTGGGTACTTGAGAAGGGCGGTGGAGACGACTTGAACTTGAACTTGAACATATATATATATATATATATATATATATATATATATATATATATATATATATATATTTATATATATATATATACATATATAACAAAGAAGATGTAGGAATATCGCGTGATATGTTAACAACAACAACAAAGAGAATCATGGGTAATTCACGCAAAGTAAAGGGCTACTGAAATAGAGTGGTAACCGTGGACATGCAAAATGAGCCAGAAACATGCATGTCCACGGTTACCACTCTATTTCAGTAGCCCTTTACTTTGCGTGAATTACCCATGATTCTCTTTGTTGTTATACATATATATATATATATATATATATATATATATATATATATATATTGAACCAGATATCATATATATTAAGAGAATTCAGTTCTGTAGGAATATTTTGCTTATATGAAAATACAGCATTTATGATGGATGGGGTAGTATACCAATTTTGTGTTGTTCCATTTGGTTTACAGAGTTCGTGTGCAGCATTGGTAAGAACACTTCACACTGTTCTTAACCAATATGAACATTTTACATTGCACAATATAGATGACATATTAATATATTCAGAAAATGAAGAACAACACCACGAACATGTGAAGACTATATTGGCAGGATTGGAAAGAGCAGGATTAAAATTGAACATGGAAAAATGTCAATTTTACCAAAAGGAAGTGCAGTATTTGGGATATATTTTAAATTCTACTGGAGTGAGAATGAACCCTGAACGAATTAGAACCATAAGGGAATATAAGACACCGACTAATCTGGAAACTCTTCGAGGATTTTTGGGAATTCTCAACTACTTCAAACGACTAATACCAGACCTCAGTAATAAAGAAATTGCACTAATCGAATTACTCAAGAAGGAAACGAAATGGAAATGGGATGCTAGGAGAGAACAAGCTTTCCAAGAACTAAAGGAAATATTTTTACAAAATTTGCAGGTTTATCATCCTCAATATGACAAGCCATTTATTTTAAGAACAGATGCATCCATAGATAGGTTAGCTGGAGTTTTATTGCAAGAACAAGAGGAAGGAGAAGTACCAATCAGTTTTATTTCCCGAGTAACGAAGAACTTTGAAAGAAAATATTCAGTTACTGAATTGGAAATGGCAAGCATTGTATTTTGCATAACTAAATTACGTTTTTATCTATTAGGAGCAAAATTTTACTCGGAAACAGACCATTCAGCTTTAACAGCAATGTTTAAAAATCGTTATGCAAACAATAGGATACATCGATGGATTCTTCTATCACAGAAATATGAATTTGAAATAGAATTTATCCCTGGGAAAACTAATATAGTAGCGGAAGCTCTTAGCCGTGAAACAGAAATGAAGAAGAAGGATCAACAATTCCAAATTGGTATCAATAGGTTGCAAAAAACTGAAGGTTTGTTCACTTTGGAGAAAATAATGGAGGATCAGAGAAATTTACAAGAATTTTGTAAAAGAGGAGCATTTCAAAATGAGGGAATTTGGTATACGAAAATGGAAGATAGGGAAATTTATTTAATAACATCTGAATATGCTAAGGGATTTCTCAAACAATTACATGAGGAGTATGGACATATAGGATCTCGATCTCGAAAACGATGTTGTTTAGAGAAAATTACACTGCAAAGAATGACATATCATTAGTTAAAGAAATCTGCAAAACTTGTAAAATTTGTCAGTTGGCAAAGGAAAGGAATTATCATAATATTAGTGGACCGAAACCTATAATAGCACTCAAGCCTTTACATATAGTAGCTATTGATTTTATGTCACAATTAATACCTAGCAAGCAAGGCAATAAACATATTTTAGTCATGATAGATATTTTCTCAAAATTTGTAAGAACTTTTCCTTGTCAACGTACCAATGCAAACTCAGTAATACTTTGCGGCAATGATCGATCTAAAAAAGGAAGAAAACGGACTTTATATAGTTAATCAATTAAACAAATCATTAATAATAATTAAAAAGGCCTAATTCAATGTAAATGGAAGCTTATACTTACGCCATTTTTTTAATCTCATCAGAATGATGCTTCATCAATTATTCATGTAATATTTCCATGTGTATATAAATCCTATAATTCTATTTCTTCCACAGCAATTTGTATGTTATATGTGTATATTTTCAACATAAATTCTTCTATGTGATAAATCATTTGATAATATTCATCGACAACAACCGATGCTTATAAAATGAGCACATCTATGCTCCGTATTGTAAAAATTTGGTTCACTTCATGTTAAAGCACATGACTAGAGTTTAAGCATGCGCACAGGAGAATATATAAAATCAATAATTTCGTATAGGAAATCCATAGGCAACTTAGAATGTTAAATAAAAAAAATTTTTTTTAAAAATTAAATTTGTATAAAAAGTGAAGTGTTTCTTTTTATTTATATATAAGTGAAATATATCTAGGAAAGCCAGGACTCAAAGAGTAGACAGAGTTTCATGCTCCCGAATAATACAATAATATAACAGAAAAAAAATATATATAATTACTGAGCTAGCCACATCACAAATAAATAAAATTTAATAAAATTATCTAAACATTCATAATTAAAAGTAAGTATATAAAAAAATTAGTATAATATATATATATATATATATATATATATATATATATATATGTATATATACATGTATATATATATATATATATATATATATATATATATATATATATATATATATATATATATATATATATATATTGGTGTATTAACATTTGACGTTGAGTAATAGTAGTTTAATGAACTTTTTTGTTAATTTATTGGCAATTTCATCTCTACATGTGTCGGGATCTTTTGATTTTTCTTCTCACTGATTCAATCCTACAGGTAACTCAGCATTAACTAGGTTTTTTTAACCTCATTTCTACGATATTCCTATAACGAAATGTCGCAAGCATGGATAATTTGAAAAATATTTAAGATTTCCGTAATCTCCTACCAAGATCATTTCAACTTGGCAATTCCCACTTTATCAATATAAACAAAATTCAATAACAATACCAAACCACTTCTTGTTTCACTTACCGCTGGTGTGTTACTGTTACTGGCGCCAGCGGTTACGTGTGGGTCAAGGAACCTCCTAGTCCAAAAATAAATTTAGTAACTAATGTTCCACATTAACATTGTTGCTTAAATTTAGCTTTACATATAAAAGTAGTAGAGCAATTCTTAATAATCCTGATATCAATTGAATTGCAATAATTAACAAAAATTACACTAAATAAAATGTTTCTCAAATAATTAGTCACTTTAAAACACCTCAATGAATATTTTTTATATTATCGTCGAATTGTCATTTCTATTTAGTAATTTTGTTAAATAAACATAATATAAATACAATTTTTGAGATTCATGAACTGGTCTACAGTCTTGAAGGAAAAACATTGCCAAAAAATAAATAAATCCGATTAAGAATGAACTGATAGAAAATATCTCGCGAAACTGTCAAATTTATAATGGATTTCAGTTCTTGAAATGATTAATATCAATGGTGAGATGCGGTGCATGTGGCGTATTGCCTTATATGCCAAATTTAATTTAATTGATGATCGCGGCGACATAAGAGGTTATTTATTTTTTGCATGTGTAAGTCCGGCAAAGGAGAAGAGTGTTGATCTTATGCTTTTCAGTATAAATCAGTTGATTAATGAAATAAGCTCGTATTTGTGATAACGAACAGTATGTGATTAGTTACTTAAATGTATTGAATTTTTATAAACAAGGCTCTGAAGACATACTGGAATAGCTCCACTCTTTTTAATAACATTGAATGGGTATTGTACCTAAATAAACAATGACTATTTCTAAAGTCCCATTGCATACTTGATCGATAAGCCTTTCAATTACACAGGTCAACATGGTTTCATTCTTGAAGGTTAAAATGCACCATCACTTAAAATTTCTGGAATATTGTACTCAAAAACTCGATATTTGCCGTTTTGGCTCATTTCGAGGTTATGTAGAGAAGACAAAACATTTTTAAGATTTGCTCTTTAATTATTATTCTATGATTCATCGCCATTCTACTAGAGATTTCCTCCTAAAAATTTTACACAGATGAGGTCAGCGTACCAGTGATTGAACGTAGGCAAGTGAATGAACATTTTTCGGGATTATTTCAAATATTAAAGTTTTGGCGCCTCTGAGATCACTATTTTTCTTGGAGACTATTGAAGACACATGCGCACTAGTATGATTATTTATTGGTGAACAAGAAACAAACTTTAATATGCTGTGGACAGCAATCAAATCTAGAGGTGTATGGAGATGTGTGTGTGTGTGTGGTACCCATTTTAGTTAAGGTAAGTAACAACCCACTCATGTCTAACATATGCCACAAAATAGTAAAATTGTGTCACAAACATAGAATGTTTCAATCAATATTTAGTTCGTAGATTAATATCTTCATTTCTTCCTTAGTCAAACTTCTAGATCATACATGACCAAGCTTTTCAAGATTGCGTGCCATTTTTGATTTGAGCATATATAAAAATCCACAATTCGTCCACAAAACCCCAAAAATCAACGTTTTTCAAAAATTACCGAATATGGTCATAAACGCAAAATCATTTATATCCTTCGTACCCAGCAAACACAAATGTATATGTTACATAAAAATATATCAGGGGAGCAACGATATTTATATAAAACGTTTATATATTTTTCATGCAGTATTTATGTAACAAAATCTTTATAAATTTTGTTATATATTCTCAATATTTATATTATAAAATGTTTTATATATTGGATATATCTAATTTTATATTTATTCAAGATGTAAATTCTGCTACATAAATATGAAATTTTTTTTATATATATTTATTATGTAAAATTGGTTAAATAAAATATTTTATACAGGGTGTCCCGGGACTAATGGGAAAAAAGTCAGGAGCGTATAATCTGAGCCAAGATAATATTAGTACTTCATATAATTTTTTTCTATGTAGGCCCTCGTTTTCGAGTTATAGGCCTCCAAAGTTTTAATTTTGAATTTGGTTTTTATTTTTATTTTTTTTACTAGTAATTTGATCTTTGTAAAATTTACGGTGAAGCTATAATGTACGTGTATGTTTATTTTGGAAAGGTAAACAGATTTACAGTATTGCCTTGAAGCCAGGGACGGACTACTCGCAATGGTTAGTGATCCATAAATTTGCAGGGATGGCACACCCTGTATGAAATTATCGAAATTGACTTCCCCACACATTAAGCTAACGAAAAGTTACTCTTGCTGGAATTCGATAAAATGAGCCGTTTGGCTAATATTTACAGTTTTATTATTGCACTACGTACAAATTTACCTAACTAACTTATTAATACGATGTACTACAAAAAAATAATTTGAAGAAAGCAGATGATAAAAACATTAAGAACTTATTTAATGGGAATTAAAAAGGTACGCAGACAACGTAATTAGTTGCTTTTAATCAAAATTACGAACACAACATTATTAAACCATTAAGAAAACCTCATAAAACACAAGTTATAAAACAATCGACTGAAACTAATTCCTAAACAACAAAAACTAACGTTTTTCCAATAAATGTTCAATATGAGCTCCTCCCACTTCCACGCACATTCTAAGTCTACGACGGTTGTTTCTTTGCACTTCTAATAACATTGCAGTGTAACACATTTCTGTCTATTAAATCTTGCCTTGTTTGCACAGGTGTTGCGTATACCTTACTTTTGAGATTACCCTAGAGGAAGAAATCCATAGGATTGACATCTCCTGATCGCGGTGGTCATTGAAAAGGGCCTCCACGACCAATCCATCTATTAGGAAACCTTTTGTGTAAATGCTATCGTACATCTAAACTGAAATGAGGAGGGGCCCCATCATGCATGAACCATAAATTCCTACGAGTTTGTAGTAGCACATCATCAAACAGGTTCCATAACTCATTTTGCAAAAACTCCAAATATCTCTGACCGGTCAAAGTATCTCAATAAAGTATGGCCCTATCAAATGATTGCCAACTATTCCTGCCCAAACATTAACCATGAATCTATGCTGGCTCCTAGTTTGACTAATGCCATGTGGATTCACATCATCCCATAAATGCATATTATGAGAATTTATGACTACATCTCTGTTGAAACCGGATTCGTTCGTAAAGAGAACGTTACTAATAAATGTATTGTCTGCTTGTTGTTGTCGCAGAAACCACTGGCTATACTCAAGTCGTAAAGGATGATCAGCCACTGTCATACTGTGTACTTTTTTCATGTGAAAAGGATATAACAGCTGTTCTTTTAGAACGCGATGCACAACTGATTTCGAGACGTTATGTTCTCTTGATAATTTTCGTAAACTCGTTGGTGGTTCATTATCAACTGCATTTAACAAGTCTTGTTCAACTGCCACAGTACGTACGCTTTGTACTGGACCTTCTCTACCTTTTTTTGGCAAAAAACGTCCTAAAATTTAAAACTTTGTTTTGTATACATGGAAAATTACATTTACTTATTCATACCTGTTTCTCGTAACCTGAGATCAATACGCTCAAACATTCGTCTGTCTGGCAATGCTTTGTTTGCAAAATGTTCTGCATAAAGCCTTCTGGCCTCTAAACAGTTTCGAGAAACCAGTCCATACATTAAATTCATATCTGCGTACTCAATAAAAGTGAATTCTGCCATTGTAACTGTTAAATTAAGGACTTATGAATTATTGACAAGTACTGACTACGAACTATTCTACACAATGTTTGACAACTAATCCTATGGTTACTTGATAAACTGTAAAAACACTTTTAAAAAGTTTTTACCAACTTTCCAATTAATGAGTCGTTGATGTTTTTTATCTTCTACTATCATTAAATTATTTTTTTGTAGTACTGAAGGTAAATTTAGACATCGTATTAATAAGTTAGTTTTACCTCGTTGTGTACTTATAAAAATGGTGAATGTACGTAGTGCATTAATAAAACTGTCAATATTAGCCGAACGGCTTATTTGATCGAATTCTAACAAGAGTACCTTTTCGTTAGCTCAATGTGTGGGGAAGTGAAATTCGACAATTTCATACAGGGTGTGCCATCCCTGCAAATTATTTGCATCACTAACCATTGCGAGTAGTCCGTCCCTGGCTTCAAGACACTACTGTAAATCTGTTTACCTTACCATAATAAACATACACGTACATTATAGCTTTGCCGTGAATTTTATAAAGATCAAATAACTAGTACAAAAAATAAAAATAAAAACTAAATTCAAAATTAAAATTTTGGAGGCCTATAACTCGAAAACGAGGGCCTGAATAGAAAAAGTTTATATGAAGTACTAACATTATTTTGACTCAGATTATACGCTCCTGACTTTTTTCCCATTAGTTCCGGGACACCCTGTATATTTCATATGTATTGTTTACGAAACTCGTCTAGTATCTTTCTAAAGAAAAAGAAGAAATCTCTTCAATATTCTAACCTTTAAATTGTCACGACTCGATGTACCCACATACCTGTAAGTATAATAACGTTTTAAAAGGTTTTTCGTTAGTTTTGTCTGTGTGTTTGTTTTCAGTTTTGTTTGTAGAGGAATGGAGAACACATCATGTAAGTGCTATTATTATTATTTTCAACAGGCAAGGGGCATCGCCAATGAAGTCGTTCATTCAACTGTCGTTTACAAAAGCTTATTTAACAAACGTATTAAAAAGGTGAACTGTATTAAAATATACAATGAAGTGAACAATTACAAATCACATTATACCTATCTCACTAAAGTACTTTTCAAGATAATATTTTCGTTTCAACTTACAACTTAGACATGGTTTAACAATAATTCCCTGTGTAGGGAGTCGTTATTCCGAAACAAATACCGCCGCCCAGGTATGCACTTAGGGCTCAAGTAGATTTTGTAATAATTTCAAATAAAATACACATCTTTAATCCTCTGACCACAGGTAGTAAGTCAAGACAAAATATCTTGAAATGGATTAATTTTAACTCTTATCTGTTGAAAGTTATTTATATTCGAATAATTAGATTAATATAATTTATGAATTGTAGGTAAAATAACTGTTTAAAACGAAAAAAATTGGAAGACTTCTGTCATTTATCAGTAAGACAGAAAAACGATACGTAGTACAATCTTACAATGGTGACGGTGAACCAGAAATACATAATATAGAGACATCTCACTCATGGTTAGGACATATAAATAACTACAAAATAAGGAACTTAAAATCAATTAAGTTATTTCAAGGTATTGTTACTATATGATTTATTTATTTAATATAATTAATATATACCTACATTTTTTGAAACGTTGCTGAAACATTTTAATATGACATGCACTGATTTTGATCAAATCACCTTGGTGTGGATAAGGCTAAATAAAGAGACTCCAGATGAAAAAGAAGGGGCGAAACTGTAACCCTTCAAAACAATGGATAATATCCCTTAATATTGCCCACACGCTTACAAGTGGAACTCGAAAAGTCTAAGAGAATATTTTTATGGTTAATTATTGCTTTGTTTTTAAATATTTTTAGTTTTGCAATATTTTTTTTCATTAGGTGTTTTGTTTTTAGTTTCTCTTTTTTATGTTAATAAAACAAATGGACTTTGTGCATCTATTTACTGTTTTTTTAGTAACTAAGTAAGTAACTACTAAATTCCAAAGATAGATAAATACCATCTACAATATACAAATATTAAATTGTATTAAGTTGCTTTAAGTTTGAAATATTCATAAGGTAGGTATTGAATAATATAGTAACAATAGTTCCTTAATCTTTTGGCCGTCAACACTACTAAAAATATTGTATTTCATTTCATCTATGAAATGAGCATAAAATTATAAATTAAGAATTTCGCTGAATTTTTTCATAGATCCAATGAAATAAAATATTTTAGGTAAGGGGTGAGAGAAAAATTAGGTAACTTTTGTTACATCTATATTATGTAATATTTAATACATAAATATTCTCTAGATATTATCTCATTTTTACATATACAGTGTGTCCCGGGACTAATGGGAAAAAAGTCGGGAGCGTATAATATGAGCTAAAATAATGTTAGTACTTCATATAAACTTTTTCTATGCAGGCCCTCGTTTTCGAGTTATAGGCCTCCAAAGTTTTAATTTTGAATTCGGTTTTTATTTTTAATTTTTGTACTAGTTACTTGATCTTTATAAAATTTACGGCAAAGATATAATGTATGTGTATGTTTATTTTGGTAAGGTAAACAGATTTACAGTAGTGCATTGAAGCCAGGGACGAACTACTTGCAATGGTTAGTGATCCAAAAATTTTGCAGGGATGGCACACCCTGTATGAAATTATCGAAATTCACTTCCCCACACATTAAGCTAACGAAAAGATACTCCCGTTGGAATTCGATAAAATAAGCCGTTTGGCTAATATTTACAGTTTTATTCATGCACTACGTACCAATTTACGCATTCGCCATTTTTATAAGTACACAACGAGGTAAACGTAACTTATTAATAGATGTCCAAGATTTACCTACAGTACTACAAAAAAATAATAGCAGAAGATGAAAAACATTAACGACTTATTAATTCGAAAGTTGGTAAAAACTTTTTATAAGTGTTTTTACCGTTTATCAAGTTACCATAGGATTAGTTGTCAAACGTTGTGTAGAATAGTTCGTAGTCAGTACTTGTCAATAATTCATAAGTCCTTAATTTAACAGTTACAATGGCAAAATTCGCTTTTATCGAGTACGCAGATATGCATCTAATGTATGGACTGGCTTCTCGAAACTGTTTAGAGGCCAGAAGGCTTTATGAAGAACATTTTGCAAACAGAGCATTGCCAGACAGACGAATGTTTGAGTGTATTGATCTCAGGTCACGAGAAACAGGTATGAATAAGTGAATGTAATTTTCTATGTATACAAAACAAAATTTTTAATTTTAGGAATATTTTTGCCAAGAAAAGGTGGAGAAGGTCCAGTACGAAGCATACGGACTGTGGCAGTTGAACAAGACTTGTTAAATGCATTTGATAATGAACCATCAACGAGTTTTCTGAAAGTATCAAGAGAACATAACGTCTCGAAATTAGTTGTTCATCGCGTCCTAAAAGAATAGCTGTTATATCCTTTTCACATGAAAAAAGTACACAGTATGACAGTGGCTGATTATCCTGCACGACTTAAGTATAACCAGTGGATTCTGCGACAACAACAAGCAGACAATACATTTATTAGTAACGTTCTCTTTACGAACTAATCCGGTTTCACCAGAGATGGAATCATAAATTCTCATAATATGCATTTATGGGATGATGTGAATCCACATGGCATTATTCAAACTAGAAGCCAGCATCATGGTTAATATTTGGACAGGAATAGTTGGCAATCATTTGATAGAGCCATATACTTTATTGACGGTACTTTGACTGGTCAGAGATATTTGGAGTTTTTGCAAAATTAGTTATGGAACCTGTTTGATGATGTGCTACTACAAACTCGTAGGAATTTATGGTTCATGCATGATGGGGCCCCTCCTCATTTCAGTTTAGATGTACGACAGCATTTACACACAAGGTTTCCTAATAGATGGATTGGTCGTGGAGGCCCTTTTCAATGGCCACCGCGATCAGGAGACGTTAATCCTATGGATTTCTTTCTCTAGGGTTATCTCAAAAGTAAGGTATACGCAACACCTGTGCAAACAAGACAAGATTTAATAGACAGAATTGTGTTAGACTGCAATGTTATTAGAAATAATGTGGGATTGCTTATTCAAGTGCAAAGAAATAACCTTCGTAGACTTAGAATGTGCGTGGAAGTGGGAGGAGCTCATATTGAACATTTATTAGAATAACGTTAGTTTTTGTTGTTGTTTAGGAATTAGTATTAGTCTAATGTTTTATAACTTGTGTTTTTTGAGGTTTTCTTAATGGTTTAATAATATTATGTTCGTAATTTTGATTAAAAGGAAGTAAATCCTGGACATCGTATTAATAAGTTAGTCAGGTAGATTTGTAAGTAGTGCATTAATAAAACTGTAAATATTATCCAATCGGCTTATTTTATCGAATTCTAACAAGAGTACCTTTTTGTTAGCTTAATGTGTGGAGAAGTCAATTTCGATGATTTCATACAGGGTGTGCCATCCCTGCAAATTTTTTGGATCACTAACCATTGCGAGTAGTCCGTCCCTGGCTTCAAGGCAGTACTGTAAATCTGTTTACCTTTCCAAAATAAACATTCACGTACATTATAGCTTTGCCGTAAATTTGATAAAGATCAAATAACTAGTACAAAAAATAAAAACCAAATTCAAAATTAATACTTTGGAGGCCTATAACTCGAAAACGAGGGCCTCCATAGAAAAAGTTTATATGAAGTACTAACATTATTTTGGCTCAGATTATACGCTCCTGACTTTTTTCCCATTAGTCCCGGGACACCCTGTATATACATAGTAATTTGGAAATATTTGAGATATAATTTATAATATGTATTTCTTATATCATTATTGTTCTCTAGCTGTGCCGGCCTTTGTCAGTATTCAATACATAAATATTATCTAGTTGTGACTTCAGTTTTTTATAACTGTGACTTTTATATTTCAAAAAATATGTAACATATATGTATTCAATAAGTTTTTGTGTATGCTGGGTACCTACTCTGTACCTATTATAAACCCGAACTTGCATTGCTGCAGCCAAAAATGCATGCAAAAAATGCATCTTTTGCGAGTCCTTTTGACAAATTTGATAACTTCGTGAGTAAGTGTCAGAATTAGTTCAAGTCGGGTACTCGGGGGTTTCCGAGGTCGCTGGTCACGATTATGATGTTCAAATTGACCCTCCGAACACCTGGAGCTCAAGAACGCCGATGAACGTCAACTATCCCAAACTTTATGCGAGAGACGAAAGAAACTTGGCACCCGGGTTTTTTTTGGGTCGCTGAATTCGAATATACCATCGGCGAATACCTCACGGACAGCTGGTGGGCCCCAACCTAGACGCGGTCGTCGGAGATCCAGACGGAGATTATTCTCGTCGTTTTTACAGGACTGAATCACATTTTTTTAGGGCCCCGGGGGAGAGTTACCCATGAAAGAATGTATGAAATTATGGGACGATTTTTGGTTGGTCTTTTTCAATTGTGTCTGGAAACCCCTCGGGGATAACGTTCAGAGCCAGGGTAGGGCGCACCAGGTGTCCGTGGGGTGTTCGGTGCCATATTTGAATTCTGCGACCCGAAAAAACCCCAGTAACGATTTGTAGTTGGTCTTTTTCAATTGTGTCGTTTGTCGGTTCGTTATTGTCGATATTTCCAGAAAGATACTCGAAGATGACGACCGCGTCCAGGTTGGGACCCACCAGGTGTCCGTGGGGTGTTCGCCGATGGTATATTCGAATTAAGCGACCCAAAAAAACCCCGGGTGCCCAGTTTCTCTCGTCTTTCGCATGAAGTTCGGGATAGTCCCCGGAGATGACGTTCGTCGGTGTTCCTGAGCTCCAGATGTTCGGGGGGTCAATTTGAATATCCTAATCGTGACCAGCGACCTCGAAAACCCCCGAGTACCCGACTTGAGCCAATTCTGACTCTTATTTACGAAGTTATTAAATTTACCAAAAGGTCTCTCAAAAGATGCTTTTTTTGCATGCATTTTTGGCTGCAGCAATGCAACTTCCCGTTTATAATAGGTACAAAGTAGGTACGAATGATATACATATTTTTTGCAAGCGAATGCAGAAAACCGCATTCCGATACGTCCCATCCTAAAAGATATCCTATCTTTGGCCTTTTTAGTGCTCCATTGCCTCGACTAGATCAAGAGTTGTAGATGCTATTAGATTTGACCACATGTATCATCACGTTGTCCATACGCCTGAAAAATCACGCAAGAGGTGCGCTGTCAATAACTGCAAATCTCAGATACATACTATGTGTTCCTTTGTGTGTTGAATGCTTTGCCTTATTTCATTCAAGGTTTAAATTTTAATTTTACCTTTATGGAACTGTAAATTTGTATTATTACTTTTCCGCCCAACCTATCTTTATGCGAGAAAAGTATTGGTTTACCCCAAAAAAGTTGGAATTTTGAAAAAAAAATTTGAGTTATTTTCACGTTTTCCATCAACAACAACACGAAAAAGCGGTTTTTAGAAAAAAAATCCTGTTTGTATGTCGTCGTCGTCGTTGTCGTCGGCCACTTTTCCTTTCATGTCTTGTTAGCACGATACAACCTCCGGAGTGCAATAAGTCACCAATTTTATAGTTGAATCTTGTTAAGAATATGTCACAGATGAACCCTATTGATTATCAGTTCAACAGAGCCAGTACAACGGGTGCTATAGTACTTGAAGTACGACGTTTTGTCATTTTTTGAGAAATTTCAGTTTGTTAGCACGATACAGCCTCCGGAATTCAACAAGTCACAAATTTTATGATTGAATATTATTCAGGACATCTCACTGATAAACCCTATTGATTGTCAGCTCACCAGAGCCAATACAACAGGTGCTACAGTACTTTAGGTACGATATTTTTGTCATTTTTGGAGAATTTTCAGTTTGTTAGCACGATACAGCCTCCAGAGAGTACACGACTGATCAATTTTATAATTCAATATTGTTCAAGGCGTCTCACAGATGTACCCTATTGATTTTCAGTTGACTAGAGCGAGTACAGCGTGTCCTATAAATACAGATATACTGAATTTTTGGTAATTTTTGGAGAAATTTCGGTTTGTTAGCACGATACATTCCCCGAAGTGCATACAAGTAACTATTTTATGATAGAATATTGTTCAGGGCCACAAATGCGGAAAAGTTAGTTTTAATCTTTAAAACCGTTTATTTTATTAATAAACACGTTTTTCATTATGAATTTACAAGTTTCGTTTAATTATCACACTTATCACTTTATCTTCCAAAATACTGTAATGTTTGTCTCACGATGTCAAATTATCAACTGCCCTGGTCCGCTGATCGGTCCTTTTTATATACTAGTGCCTTTTTTTACTAGAGAATTCTGGACTGCGGCTTACACAAAACAAATGCCTTTCACGATATTTCTCGATTGCCGGCTCAATCCTTAAAAGACCTTCCAAGAACGTGTCTATAAAAACTGTCACAATAAATCCTAATAGACATTCTCATAATTCGGCGCGCTCGCCATTTTTTTAACTCCGTTAACATAAGGTTACAGGACCGTACTTAGTATCTGCTTCGGTGTGCGAGTTCGTAACAATACGTTAAGTGCCCATTGATGCCATCGTCCCTTTCTGGGTTTATGGGTTACTTGGGATTTTTTATATATTTCTTTTATACTATATGGATCACCTTGTTTAAGTTTTCATTTTCATTTCATTACAAAATTACGATCAAAATAATTACGGGCTATAATGGGTTAATGTGTAATGGAAAAACACTCATTCACAAACCATTAATATAGCAAAAAGTCTTCTTTTGCACTTCAAGAATAGGATTTCTAAAATACTTGACATAGTAGAGCATTTCTGAGGCGAGCTCTGAATTCTACGCAGGAAATTACTTCAAAAACGGCTTTCAGCTGTTGAAGAACCAGAATATTAGATCGGCTAGAATCGTAAAAAATTTTTTACAACAAAAATTGCTTGAATTAAACTATATGAAAAAATGCCAAGATTTAAAAAGATTTAAAAAATTGTGTTCCTAGTTCACACGAGTCCAGAATAATACCCTTTTTTGTAGACCTGCGGTTTAAATTGAGACAAATCTGCACAAAGAAAATGTCACGCAATCAAACTTGTTTGTATGTTCTTACTAATTGGTCTTCACTCGATGCAATCGGGCGAGAAGAGCCGTAATGGATAAAAACGTTTTTCGGCCATTTCGTTATAGTTTACCAAACTGAAATAACAATTGGAATTGTTTTTTTTTTAATTCGATTTATTGCTGCTTCTCTTATATTTGAAATAAAACGTAAATCTCAGAGACTTCTTCATTTCTTGTCAACGATTATTCACATTGACTACAATGGGACTTCTGTCGTTTCTAAAAGCATGTATGTATTTCTGAACTTTAAGTTTTTGCACACCAAACTGGCCATTTATATTCATTTTGGAATAAACGAAAAAGTAAGCTAATATATTTATCAAATTGATTTCATTCTCGTTCGGATTGAAGGAGAATCATGAGAAATTTGTTGTAGGTTTTAAAATAAACATGAATGATTCACAGTCTTGTAGCTATACGGTACTTAGATATGCATAAGTACACAAATTGGTTATGACATTCAGTGAACGTGAAATAATTCACGCCATCATGTCGTACAAACTTGTATTTCCATAAAGCGTTCACAACGTGACTTGACGGGTGCCCAAGTGAGTGATTGTATACATTCTTAAGTGACAACCATTTGTGGAACCGTTGTACTTCACGGTATCAAGAATTTTCGAGTTTTTTCTAAATATTCCCACCTGTTCAACATATCCGCTTCAAAATTTGGGAATAATCATTCTTACGGGTTCATTACATTCTTTATCTACGCTAATTACATAATGACGTTGTTTTGGCACTCATTAAAATTTCATCATGCCGCACATTATCACATTTGTACTATAATATAAAAATAAAAAAAATAATTTGAATATAATTCTATTATAAAAGAGTGTAGATAAAATCATGTATGTTATACGTGCCATAGCGTTATTTTATAACACTTGTCTGGTAATAGCACTCGCCTCTATAATTTCCAAATGCGTGCTATAAAATACTGAACACGGCATTTATAATATAAATATAATCAAAATTGTTGAAAATTCTAAAAAATTGACAATTGTTTCGATAAATCAATATCATCGTCAGAATGACAGAAGTTACATTTCATTTGATGCTTATCTGATGTACATCAGGTAGGCATCAGGTAATAGTTTCTAGTGAAAAACTTGTTTTAGATATTTGATATTCTAACTTTGCTGTAGGAGGAAACTGATCTTATCAATTTTAACTCCTAAAAAAGACATTATTTGTACTCACCTATTTGTTGCAGGCGCCAAAACATTTCCAATCTCGTCAATTACTAGCTGAACAACTTCTTTCGATGGCCTAAATCTGGATATATTCGGCATCAGTCCATTTTTCAAAGTGATTTGGTCTTTCACGAAAGTACTTAGGCGCTCTAGGATGACCATATAATTTGACAAGTTCATTAAAATCTTCATCATCTGTAAATTCTTCCATGATTTTCAGAACTTTGTTTTTATAATTACAAAAACTTAGGTTAGAATTCAACAGTTAATTCATAAACTGCTTATTTTTGGGCAGTTACATAAATCGAGCTTTAACCGGAGCAGTTACACTAACCAGCTATCGTACAACGTGAATTCTATTAATCAGTTCAGTTAAGCATTTGCTTGGTACAACCCGGTCTAAGGGAATTAATAAAATAATAAGGGTGACGGTCCTGGTAAAATACCGCGTGGCAAATAATCAGAAGCCGAGAGCGAGTTAATTGATTAGTTCAAGTAAAAAAGATCCAGTAATGTTCCTATTAATTGTTCACTTCTAAAAGAAATGGCAGAGCAAATTGCTGACCGTAGTGAATGAATGAAATGTGCGTGGCGGCTGATGCCACTTCTGGCCCTTTTTACCAATCCCCAGTTTCTCTCCCCTTCACTTCACTCGTACGGTTTCCTTTCATAAGGCCTCGACCTATGTATAAACTTCTCTTAGAGAAAGTAAATGTCTTCTTCTTCAATTCTATCCACACCAAAAATTTCATTTCTAAGCTGTGTGCATACCTCACAGGTGCCAAGAAAGTGGTGAGAGGATTACCACCCCCCCCCCTCCCAATCTGGGTCTGAAATGGTCTTTAACAGAAGACATGTCCACAACGGCCAGTCAATATACCAATTATCAGTCGTAGCTGTGATCTGGTTTTATCCAGCAGCCACCTTGTCCTTGTTGTATCTGGGCAGGCGATTGTTTGTTTCGCCTGCCTGAGACCGTTCTAGTTTTATTTCCCAAGTCTTTCATTGGCCCATTCTTTGAGTAACATCGAAGTTTTAGCTTTACTAAACTCTATTATTGGTTCGGGTCCACAGCAGGACATGTTGGCACCTCACCTGGCAACTTAATCTGACCACTCGTTGCCTTCGGTAACGCTGTGTCCTAGTACCCACAGTAGAGCAATGTACCCACAGTAGGGCAACTTCTCGTTCTGAAGCCTGGCTATCCAAAGTGTCTGCGTATTCCTGAACCAGTACCGTACTAATTCTGGGGCTGCAGATTTCTTTAATAGCAGCTTGACTATCCGAACAAATGCGAACAGGACTTCTAGATGCATTATTTGTTCTGCTGTTTTCAGGATGGCAAATATTTCTGATTGGAAGTTCGTGGATTATTTACCCAGAGCATAGTTCTTTTGCACTCCTCTATCAGGACACCTGATCCCGACTTTCCTTCCATACGGGAACCGTCTGTAAAGCAGACGATGCTCTTAGTTGTAAGTCCAACTTGTTCATAGTTCCACTGCTGGCGGAACGATGACTTTGAACTTGTTCTCTGTCCTCACTTTCTCTTCCTTCGGAACAACTTTGAGAGCTAGAATTGAAAGAACCGTTTCTGTTCTTTGAGCTATTATTGTGTGGCCTTCGCCATCCCCTTTACAGTCCCCGTTGTCCTGCAATTATACAAAGGTCGCCATCGTGCTCATAATAACTCATATGGGCAGAGGCGGCAATCCTAGGAGGACATCGAGCGCTGGTGTAGTCCTAATTGATCTTATAACTCCTCAGCTCGCTACTCTCTGGATATGCGCCAACTTGTGGGACACCCATAGCTTCTCCACAGCCGGCCACCAAACCACGGAACCATGTTGTATTCTCGGTCTTATGGCCGCAGTGTAAAACCAGTGGAGGATCTTGGGATTTACTCCCTCCCGACTTGTCACAGCTGCCACAGTGTGATTATTGAATTGCTAATAACTCTGTAAATATGTGGTTTCCAGCTTACCTTCTTGTCAAGCACTAGTACCAAATATTTGAGCTCCTCCCGTAATTTTAGAGGCGTGACAAATAACTTGGGTGGCTTGGTGACTTCAATTGTTCTTATTCTTGTAAACAAGACCGTCTCGGTTTGATTTGAAATAACCGAGATTGCTACTTCATTGCATCATCTTTCGATTATGTTGCAAGCTGACCTAGTGGTATAGCAGGTTTCAAAGCCAGATTGAAAGATCGCTCCCAAATTTCATTCAAAAGATTCACGGTGAATCAAGAGATGCCGGTGTGGTTGTAGCAGATCATTGGATAACTGATATTCTGATGGAATGGCTATGCTTTCAAGGAAAAAAACCCATTGGTAGAAAAACTAAAAAAATAGACTATTCATTTTTTGTGGGGCAAATGTTGATGGAAGTCATAAACTACCCATGCTAGTCATAGGAAGATCTGAGAAGTTCGGGTGTTTAAAAAATGTTAAAACTCTTCTAGTAAAGTACACAGCCAATAAAGAAGCTGATTGCAAAATTATTTAATGAACGGCTCACTCATTTTGACAAGGATTTGGCAAAAATTCATAGGAAGACCATGACAATTGTTCAGCGCATAAAGCAAAAGGTTGAAGAATGTAAAAATTTGTCACTGTTCTAATGTTTTAGATAGGTTTTATCCAGTTTTTGTCCAGAAAGTAATAGCCATAACTTGATGAGAGGGTGCGTTATAGTGGTGTCCAAAACGTCTTCTGATTCTCCTCCCCTTCTACTTTTTTAGGTATCAGACAAGGATTCCGGTTCCTGTTGTACCCAATGCTTCCACTCTTTCCTGTCTCTTGCCAATCTTTTCATTTCATCTGGGGGTTTTCCTTTCTTATCCTCTATCCTCTCTGTGGACAGTTCTCCTCACTTTTCTTGTAAATCTTTCTGTTTTCATTCTGAGATATTTCAACTCAATTGTGTTCATCTTGGCTTCATCCTTGTTTCTCAATGTGCAATTTACACTAGCGTATGTTGTTATTGGTATCGTTATTTTACTATGGATCGTCATTTCCCAGTATTGTCTTATTTAGTAGTGCAATCTCGTTGATTTATTTTCCTTATTGGTTATTTCTGCCTCTATCTTCCCAGCCTCTGTCAATTCACAGACATTCATACGTTCATACGTCGCTACTCTTTTCAGTGTCTTGTCTTTGCATTTTATTTCATTAGTATTTTGATGCTGTTGTTAACAATTATTGATCATCATTTTAGTCTTATCTGTTTTCACTTCCATTTTAATATTATCCATTTCTTTAGTACATATATTCACTAGCTTCTGAGTCTTATTTATGTTATTTGCTATCCTGTCAATACCAAATCATCTGCATATAGTAGTGAATGAATTTTTACTGGTTTCAGATTTTTGTAGCTAGTTATTGTGTTCAACTGTTAAGTTTTGTTTTTTATTCGCTTCGTTGGCTTATCCATAATTAATATAAATAGAAACGGACTTATCCCTTTCTTCATTAAAAACCTGCTGTTATCATCCATGCTAATTGTGCTTTAGCCCTTACGTTCTCTTATATGCTCCAGATAGCCCCTTTCAGTCCTCTAGTTATATCAATCTCATCCAAGCATCTCTAGATTTATGTTCTTTTTACTGTGCCGAAGGGTTCTCTTAGATCAATAGATGTTAGACAAATTTCTTCAATTTCTTCTAGTTTTCTGTCTATTAGGTTTTTCACTATAAATATCTTATTATTAATTTGTCTCTCTGGACTGAATGCAGCCTGTTCTTCTTCCAATTTATATTCTAAATATTATCATTCCAGAATTCTAGTGCATAACTTATAGCCAGGCGTATGGCACTATAATTATCACATTGCGCCTGCTCCCCTTTTTCATGTATTGCTATAATGAAGTTAGTATTCCAGCCCCTCGGTATTCTTTGTTCTCTCCATGCCTCTTTGCTTATTTCGAAAATCCATTCTATTCCTTCCTTTCCCAACTATTTTCTCATTTCAGGAGCTATATATCACCACTTACTTTTCCTGTCCTTATTTAATGTGTAGCTTCTTCTACTTCTTCTCGGCTTATTTCGTGCTGTTCTTGATCTTCTCTGAATATCCTTTGTTCCTGTGTTAAGGTAATAAATTTATTTTCGTAATATTTAGCCTATTTAGCTAATTATTAATATTTCTCACTGCTTTAATTTCAGACTTTAAGAGATCCATTATAAAAGCGTCTAAATTCTCCCATGTGAAGTTGGAAACAGTCTGTAGGTACACCTATTACAAAAAGCTTTTTTTTAAAGTTGTAATTAATGATGTTCGTTTTTCAATATTTTGGATAAATTAAATTAGTAATCCTATTGGTTATTGTTATTAATCTATTTTATTAACGTTATCTATATATTATTGTACATCAAATGGAAATAAATGAAGCCATATTTCCTTTCATTCCCATTTCATAAAATGAATAATTGAAACGGAAATAAAATTGTAAAAATGCGCTGGATATAACATCAAATGAAACATGACAAGGGACTTCTGGAAATTATTTCTGTTGTTCACATAATATATTAAAAGCATTTTCCCCGACAATTATTCAGCATATTATCAAAGAAACAAGCTTCAGTGCAAACACAAAGTGAATCCATACATTTTATGAGAAATTTTCACGGGAAGGAGCAACAAGTTTAAGTTGAATTTGATCAAGTTGGAAGTGAAAAAGGATGTGAGGTTACTCCCCAATAAGAATCTCGATTTTTCGCAAAACAAACAATATTTAAGGAACTAATCAACATTTGCAAGTATGCATTGTGTTTCATCTGGAAAAAAGATGATATATTCACATTGACGACCTAAGAAGTAACAATGTTAAGTTTAATAAAAACAAGCTACAATGGTGAACTACTACTTTCTCAAAAATAAAAGATAAAATACCCATGATGAAATAAAACAGTTTAATTTGTTTAAAATTTTATTATATTTGAAGTAATGTTCAATTTAAACTAGTTGACGCGTTTTGCTAAGACAGTAGCTTTCTCAAAACGAATGAAGGTATAATGAAAAAATGTTTTAACCCATTAATTCCCAATGTACTTATTTGGGTACACTTTAATAAAATGACCCTACTACCATCTATAGGGAAATTTCAAAGTATCGACTATCTACTCGTGAGCTGAATATTAATAAAGTTCATATTTGAGACGCTCTGAATAATATCCAATCATAAAATTGGTCACTTGTATATACTCCGGAGGCAGTATCATGCTAACAAACTGAAACTTCTCCAATAGTGACAAAAATATCGTACTTAACGTACTGTAGCACCTGTTGTATTGGCTCTGGTGAGCTGGAAATCAATAGGTTTCATCAGTGAGATGTTCTCATCAATATTCAATCATAAAATTGGTGACTTATTGCACTCCGGAGGCTGTATCGTGCTAACAAATTGAAATTTCTCAAAAAATGCCAAAATTTCGTACTTCAAGTACCATAGCACCCGTTTTACTGGCTCTGGTGGGCTGAAAATCAATAGGGTTCATCTGTGACATATCCTTAACAATAATCAATCATAAAGTTGGTGACTTATTGCACTCCGAGGGCTGTATCGTGCTAACAAGACATGTAAGGAAAAGTCAACGACGACGATATACACACAGGATTTTTCTCCAAAAACCGGTTTTTCGTATTGTTGTTGATGGAAAACGTAGAAATAACTCAATTTTTTTTTTCAAAATTCCAACTTTTTTTGGAATAAACCAATACTTTTCTCGCATATAGATAGGTTGGGCGGAAAAGTAATATATTGGAACAGTATAAACTGTCCATAATGAGGAATGTTAAGAAAACAAACTAAACCTACGACATTTGACAAAGGTGATTTGGTGTTAATAAAACATTTGAGAGTACCTAACAGGTACAATAACGTTTGTAAAAAAAGTTGCAGCCATATTTAGAGGTCCCATTCGAAATTCTAACCGAAAACGGTATAAACAGTTATGAATTAATATATCCAGGTACTAAATATTAAAGGGATTTGAACTTATCGTAGCAAATATTGAAGAGAATAAGACACGAATATATGAAATTTGTAACTTTGTAAAATAACAAATAGAGATTACTTTCTTCAGACAGATAGAATTATCATATCTACGTGTAATAATAAGTAAGAAATATATCTCATATCGAATCAAACACCTATGATATCAATTATCCTTATAACTATATAAATACACCAGTAATATTGAAAGTAGTTACCTTAAATTTCAGAATGTAAACATTGTGAGTCATAAATTTTAAATCATTTCCTTGGTAAATTATAAATTCACTTTCGTATTAGCAGCACAGATGATGACTTGTATATTTTATCTAGAATATCAAAATGAATCTGGAAAGAACTTAAAGTTATTATTAGACAATAATAAACAGGATATTTGATACTAATATACAGACAAGTTATCACAGTTGTTGAAATGAAACTGAAATGTCAATACAAACTTCATGTCATGTAGCATAGAATAAAGATATCAGAAATATATTCAACCACAGAAGTATTTAGGTTCTGAATTATTGATTATTTTCAAAGCATATTGGATGTTTGGAAAAATGTAACTGTATTAAATAATAGGCCAAATTTATATGAGATAATTGTTGAATCAAATATAAGAAATGAATTGGAGGGCATTATGAAAGATTTTAAGGAGGTAATGATTGTAAATTCATTGATATTTAAATTTAAAGTTGGATAAATATAATCATTGTATATAAATATAAGGTATATTTTTGGAAATATTTCACATGTAAATAGGTGTAAGGAATTATTTTGAAATTTTACATAAGCAGTTAATAACAATAGGAATAAGAGAAAGACAATTAAATTAAATATTAAACATTAAATAAAAAAGACTATGATATATCTAGTAACTTGTTAGTGTTTTGTTTGAAAATAACAAAGCTAGCAACAAAAGTTTTGTTGATTGAAAAAACAAAAGGTGTGTTGGGTGATGTGAAAGCAAATAGACATGTAAGAATTTTTTTCTAAAATTTAATTAAAAATATGTGGAAATTATTTGATATTAAAGTCAAAACCTAATACAAATGCTAAATTATAACCTTAGAAACATTTATAGCAGAAAATATCAGTAAATAGTAATTATTTGTGAAAAATACAGATAATTGAAATTTGAGAAGGGACGCTATGCGTAAATTTTAATGAAGTGACCAACATTACAGTCTTAAATACTAGATAAAAAAACATTTATTATTATCATAGAAACATCCAAAGTCAAATTTAACGAACAATTTAATAAAATTATCTCGGCTTACCTGCTATACAGACTGTAGAGTTTGTTTTTCCACGAGTTGAAGAGGGTCCAGCTTCATTTCAAGGGGAGAACAGGAGTAGAGTGAACAAAGAAACTTTCAAGTGTTGTGAACAGGTTAGTGTATGAATAATTTTATATGGTTAACCATTTTAAAAAATTCAGACACACATAACTAATTTGGCCAAATTTCACCACGAATAATTTTCTATGTATAAGAATATTCAATTTGAGTAAGTTAGTTTGTAGTAATAATTTTGTTTAACAGAAGTTTTTCCTCCATAATTATAATGTTTTTCAATTTGATGTCTATCCGTAATTATATGAACTAAATTTTGACTCTTCTGAACTTTATTTACATGTCGTCTGCTAAAGATAGAAAGAGGAGTGATATCATAGAGGTCGAATGGGTATGTTCCACATAATTACTCACAGCTTTTGAAGGAGATAATGTTAATGCAATATTTAGAAAATACAAATTTCATATATTTTAATTTAATCCGGAAACCCACGGGAGTAGAGTGTTCTCATGTTCTCCATTAATTAATAAGAAATAAAAAAAATATTAATAAATTACCCTGAGCTAGCTATTTAATTTGAACCATAGACAAACAAACAATAAAAAAAACATAGACAAAATATATAGATAGATAAATTAAATTTAACAAATAAATCAATAATTAAAGTAAAACTGTATTAATATATTATAAATATATTATAATATTATACTACGTGCTGACGGTTGTAGGTAAGTGTATTCTATATATTCATCTTTTCTAAGTGTTCTTATACTATTTTAGACTATTTAGATCTTATGCAAGTGTTTTATCAAAACAGTAGAAGCCTTTTCTTTCGATCGTACTCGATTGAGTACACTGGCATTTTCAGATCAATTTTTTTTTATAAATAATGGATGTTGATCAAATTGAACCCATACCAACGAAGAGTTTTTATGGAGCAAAAAGGTATAAATATTTGGATATGGCTTTGGATGATTTAGAAGCATCTGAAACACAGGATTCTGTAGACATTGTTGTCTAGCCACCCAATGTAGATCCTCAAACAGACGAGGAAGGTGAAGACGATAACTACATCCAAGAAAGTAAAAATACACTTCCCAGGGATGTAGCAGGAGAAGTTGAATTACATTTTGAAGACAACGATAGTGGGAGTAATTATTCAGATGGCAGTGGGAGTAATTATTCGGATGGTTCAGCTTATGATTCGGAAGATAATGTTCCTTTAGTAGTTCCGCAGAAGCGGCCTTCAAGCCAATCTACCAGAACTAAGAAACTAGCCAAAAAAGTTCCCGAACCAAAATGGGCTCAACACCCTACTAAAATTGATATGCCAGAAACAAACGGATTTGCAGACCGACTTGAAATGATGAAGCATGATCTTGAACATTCAGGTCCGATGCAAATATTCGAAAAAATGTTTGACTATGTCATTTTTCAACATATTAGAGACCAAACAAACTTGTACTCTACTCAGAAAAATAATCATGGTTTTTTGTATCAACGGCAGATTAGAAGATTTTTTTTCGGAATTTTGTTGCTTAGTGGATACCATAAGCTACCACGCGAACGACTTCATTGGAGCTTGGACGAAGATCTTGGTGTACACTTTGTTTCAAACGCTATATCACGCAGCAGATTCCAAGAAAAAAAATACATTCACTTGGCACATAACGATGAGTTGGATAAGATAAAATGGCAAAAATTGGACCACTAATGAAGTTACTGAATCAAAACTTTGAACAGTATAGAGTATTTCATCAAGAACTTTCTATTGACGAAGCCATGGTCAAACAATTTGGCCATCACTCAGCAAAGCAGTTCATAAGAGGAGGTTTGGGTACAAAAATTGGATGTTGTGCGGATCCACGAGCTATTGCGAACACATACACGATAGTGACTCTCTATTACTTTTTGTACGTTGGAAAGATAACAATGTGGTAACTATGGCTACAAATTATGATTCTGTTGAGCCAATGGGACAAGTCAGACGGTGGTCGACAGCTGCAAAAGCGAAAGTTCAAGTCCCACTGCCCAAAGGGTTTCAAAATTACAACCGCGGTATGCGTGGTGTTGATTTGCAGGACCAAGCTGTAAATAAATATCGCATCAACATTCGAGGAAAGGAATGGTGGTGGGTTTCATTCACACACATGATAAATGTGGCAATTGTTAACGCTTGACGGCTACATCAATTGGCTTCACCAGAAAAAATGGATCTGTTGGCTTTTCAAAGAGACATAGCACGGAACTACCTTCTAATGTTTCAAAAAGGAAAGTTATCAAGAACTAGGCCCTCAGGAGCAGTACCTGACAGCATAAGACTCCAAAAAGGTAGCCATTTTCCCTCCAAATTGAATAAACAACGGAGATGTAAGGAGTGCCACATGAGAGCTAGATGGTTTTGCGCAAAATGTGGAGTTATCTTATGCATTGAGCGTGATTGTTTCAGGATTCATCATTCTGAATAATTTAACACTTATGTAGCCGTAGTGACCAGTGTACTCATTTAAGTACATACATATAAGTCTCTTTCTGTTAACATTAGAATAGTACTTCCTTATATCATTTTGTTTATAATAAAGTTATCAATCTGATCAATTGCTCAGAATTTTAATTTAAAACAAAAAATGGCCGTGGGACTTAATGGGTTAATATACACAGTGCATAAATACAGAATTCTATTATACTAATATTAACAAAGCTATTGGAAAAAATTCATTCACTACAAACATTCCTAAGCTATCTTCTAGGTAGAAAGGTTTGATAGAAGAGAGTTATTGATATCTATTTGGTCGTTACCTGAATATTAGTTTTTGTTTATCCCAAGAACTCCTAAAAGATTTAAACTAAAGGATTTCTAAATTATTTGAATAGTTAGAATATGATTTTTTGTTGTTGTCATAGCTAGGTTTGTGTTCCGAAATTCTAGTTTTAAAATTTCTAAAAGTTCTACCAATATAAATTTGATCACACTTGTCATTACCACATTTTAATTTATAAACTTCCGATTTGTTTAATTTGGAAGATTTAGATTAGTTATTTTTAATGAGTTTGGATAAATTGTAAATATTCATGTCTTTCTAAAAGTTATTCAATTTTTAAGGATGATGTTCCAAAGTATGTAAAGATTTTGAATTGTTTATTATTATTTTTATCAGAATGGAATACTTGTTCCAAAGTCTGTTTTATTATCTTTTTATTTATGATATTGTCAATCAAATTTGTATCGAAATTATTATTAACTGCTTTTTGTTTTATGATATTTAATTTTTTGTTATAATTATTAGTATTTAATGGGACTGTTAAGAGTATGTGTATTATACTATTGAAAGCTGCTAGCTTATTGCTGAATGGGTGGACCGAACTATTATGAACTGTAATGTCTGTATGTGATGGTTTATGAAATATAGAAAAATCTTGTTTATTATTTATATTTGAAATTGTAAGGTCTAAAAAGTTTATTATTTTGTTCAAATTCTACGGTAAATTGAATATTATTGTGAATTTAATTTATGTAAGTAATGAAGCTGTCTAATTGTCTATTTGTACCGGTTATGCTTGCTAAAATGTCGTCCACACATCGGTGCCAGTACATATATTTTTATTTAGGGGTGTGCCTATGAATTACTTTTTCTATATTACCCATGAAAATTTCTACTAGTATGAGACTGAGGGGGTTGCCCATAATCAAACCATTTTTACTGCTAGAAACCTCTCCAATGAAATGAAAATAATTTTTATTTGAATATCTTTCATTTTCACGCATCTCGTGGATATGGCAGTATCATTGGCGTAGAGTGCGTTGATGGTGTTCTCTATTTTTGGGATGTCTCCGGTGCATATGTTATATAGTGTGGGGGATAGTACTGCTCCTTGCCGTACTTCCGCTTCTTGATGGCATACTTCCGATTTCTCGTTTGCTACCTTTACTCGGAATTTTCTCTCTTTGAAATAGCCGTTCAGGAGTTTTATCAGAGGTTTTCTCTATCCTACTTCTATTATTTTGTAAAGTATTCCTTCGTGCCATACTCGGTCGAAGGCTTTATTTATATCGAGGAATATTGCTTCTATTGATATTCTTTCTGATTCAAACGTTGAGTTTTTTATTTTACAAGTCTCAAAATGTGTTGTTCAGTGCTGTCTTCTCTTCTGAATCCGAACTGTGTACGTTTAATATTCTTGTTCAATATCCTCATTATAGTTCATTCTGCTATTTTGATCATTGTTGGTAGCAAACTGATTGGTCTGTAATTTTGCGGAAACGTTGGATCTTTTCCGGATTTTCTCAACATGATTATTTCTGCATGTTCCCATCTTGACCTTAACACGCAGTTTATGATGTTGGTTAGGTAAGTGGTACCTTTGGTGGGCATTTTTTTCAACGCCCTGTTTGATATTCCGTCTATTCCAGCAACATTTTTCTTAGAAGCTAATCTTAGCAGTTGTTTTACTTCTAGAGGAGTTGCGAACCCTAGGAGTTCGTGCTCCTTTTCCTCTAGGTACTGGGCGGTGCCATCTTCTACTATGTCTATTAAATCCATATCTTCTTCATGGTGTTCATTCAGTGTAAACTGAGTTACTAGCGCGCTTTTTAACGCTTCCGCTTTTTCTTTTTCGATATAGACCATCCCGTTTGCTCCGTGTATCGGCAGCTTCGGTTTTTTATCCCCTCGTAGAACTTTTGCGATTTTCTATATCCCTGGTTTTTGTGGGTCTAGTTCGTTGATTATTTTGTTCCATTCTTCACTCCTGTGTTCATTTAGTTTTCCTTATAATTCTTCTTCGATTTCATTGACTCTTCTTGATTCGTCTGGATTTCGTGTCCTGCGTGCGTGCCTCTTGATTCGGTTATTTTCCCTTATCAAATGTTTTAGGTCGCCATCTACGTATATGTCTAATACGGACGTTGTGGTACTTCGTTCTAACGCTTCTGTTAGTACTTCTTCGAAGAAACAGACTTGCACTTCCAGTGTTTCTGCATTGGTTATTTCCACTATCGGTCCTTTGACTTGTCCTGCGATTCTTGTGAATTTTGCCCAGTTCGTTTTCTTCTTCATCCTTTTTGGTGGTCATGGTCCGTCGCCTACCACGAGGACGATTGGTTCACGTGCGTCACCTCCTTCGGAAGCAATCAAAACTGTTGAGTGTCTCGAATTTATACTTGTATGTCTGGCTGTCTGTTCTTAAACCCGTCGAATGCATCTTCTTTCATATTGATATATTCCGTTTACCTTGTGTTTATTATAAGTCATATGTCTTTGCTACACTTCCCAATTTAATCAGTATTACTTCCAGTTCCCTTTTTGATCTAGTAATGAAAGTAACATCAACGGCGTATGCAATTACCTGATGTTTACAATTGTTTGTTCACAAAATATTTTTCGCGGTTATATTATTTCAAAACACAACCATCGCTTGAATAAGGGGTTACGAACTGCGCGCGGGCGCGACAAGCAACGTGCCTCGTGAAATGGCTGACGAACTGAACATTTTTCGGGTGTACTAAACAATTTTGAGTGTGTGAAGTTAGCCAAGGAAAACAATTGTGTATACAGAAATATTAAACGCCCTCAGCCAACTTGGGTATCCGAAAGTGAAACTCCACGAATAAATTAGGTGAGTACCCTTTTCTTCATCAAGTAAATGGTGTGAAAATCGCTAGAAGCTTATCAATGACAATTATTCAATAACTAAATCGAAGTTCTTCGCGGTACAAATTATATATAGTCCACGTTCTAATTGTCTTTTTATCGTCAGCTAGTACCGTGTTCGAACAATAATGGTATATCATTCTTCATCTATTACTTAAAGAAAATGTTGAATTTTAAAGTTTAAATTGTAATACGTAAATTATTATTATTTTCTGTACTGTATGTATCTCCACACATTTTCGTCTATACTCCTAGAAAACCAATGATAGTTTTCTGGTACATGCAAGGGAAAAAGTTCGTTGTCTTGTTAACAGGAAGCAGCACTTTTCTCATAATCCCAATCCTTAATCCCACTCGTTGGTTTCCCTGACTCAAGTTATAATTTTATCTCGCCTTTGTGCAGGGACGTAACGAATATGTAAAGCTAAATCCCAACATTTATTCCTGACGTACCCAAACATTTTAATTTTTCATTAACTCATTCAACAAAATATACCTTTCAAAACGAATTATTTCATAAAAATCAATTCATTTAGGGTGAATTCAAAAATTTCAAGAAACAAATTTTTTCAGTTAATCCAGTCTTCAATACAACACAGTAGACAAAAAACTAATAAAATATCAAAAAGTGATCCATGTTTCATCTAACAATATAATTTGTCTTCAAAATATACTGTTTCGATTCTCTATATATTTACGAAGAAAACATGCTCTTTCGCTAGCAATATTTATTCGTTTCATTGACGCTTTTCCGTTGTCTTCTTTTTTGTATTTAAATCTCAAATGTTTAAATAAATAGAAATATTGACAAACAAATATCAATGTTATATATATTACCTCCTGAATAGATGAAACAGGTTTTTTCCAGTTCAAAATATTCCAGCGAATTTATAATTAATTCGCGCGCTTGAGAATTAAGCTTTTTGTGAGGCATTTTCCAGAAGAGTTTTGGTTTAAAATACTATCATGAGCAACATCAAGTATTAAGTTAATGGAATTTTGAAAAGTTCCACAAAAATTGATAAATTATACAAGATTTTCCATCTTATTACAGTGGGCTCGTTTCATGAGTATGAATTAACAAATGAAATCATATCAGAATGATTACGAATAACATATATTTTTCATTCATAACGATATTTATCACAAAAAGTTATAAATATCTTCGAAAATTGAATTTACAATTTTTATTAGATTTAAATAAACCTCTGTCGACTTCAGCCATTGTTGTCAAATTGAAAGTACGTTATGTTGACAAATCCTACTTGACTATCCAAGTTGATAAAGACAAAGTGAAAGTTGACTAGAAGAATTTGACAATTGACATCAATATCCCCAACCAACCTCAAACAGATATCTTCCTCGCCGACTTTTTAGTTGTTTGAGTTATATTATTTTATAGTTGAAAGTGTGCTTCTGTTTGATTGCCATTTAAAAGACATCTTTAAAAAGGATCCAGGTTTCACCGAAGCTAATTCGACAAATCTTCCTCAGGTGGATGTGGACATGGTGTCTCAGTACACTCGAACTCCCCTAAATAGAAGAAGAATAAAAGGTTTTAAGGATTAAAACTAACTTTTCCGCATCTGTGAAATACTCTGAACAATAGTCTATCATAAAATTGTCACTCGTATACACTTCGGGGAATGTATCGTGCTAACAAACCGAAATTTCTACAAAAAAACCAAAAATGTAGTATATCTGGATTCATTGGACCGGCTGAACTCGCTCTAGTCAGCTGGAAATCAATAGGGTACATCTGTGAGATATCTTGAAAAATATCCAATTATAAAATTGGTCACTTATATGAACTCCGGGGGCTGTATCGTGCTATAACAACCCGAAATTTCTCCAAAAAAGACCAAAAATGCGGCACTTCAGGTACCATAGCACCCATTGTACTAGCTTTGGTGAGCTAAAAATGAATAGAGTTCATCCATAAGACGCCATGAACAATATTAAATCATGAAATTGGTCACTTGTATACACTTTGGAGGCTGTATTGTGCTAACAAACTGAAAATTCTCCAAAAATGACAAAAATGTGGTACCATAGCACTCGTTGTAGTGGCTTCAGTAAACTGAATATCAATAGGATTCATCATTGAGACGCCCTGAATAATATCCAATCATAAAATTGGTCACGTATATACTCCAGAGGCTGTATCGTGCTAACAATCTGAAATTTCTCCAAAAGTGACATAAATGTCGTACTTAAAGTACTACAGTACCTGTTGTACGGGCTCTAGTGAGCTGAAAAACAATAGAGTTTATCACTGAGATGTCCTGAATAATATTCAATTATAAAATTGGTGACTTGTTGCACTAAGGAGGTTGAATCGTGCTAACAAACTGTAATTTCTCAAAAAATGACAAAAATGTCGTACTTCAAGTCTTATAGCACCCGTTGTATAGGCTCTGGTGAGCTGAAAATCAATAGGGTTGATCTATGAAATGTCCTCAATAATTTTCATTCATAAAATTGGTTACTTTTTGCACTCCGGAGGCTGTATCGTGCTAACAAGGCATGCATCGAAAAGTAGCCGACGACAACGACGACGACGACGACATACACACATGATTTTTTTGTAAAAACCGTTTTTTCGTGTTGTTCTTGATGGAAAACGTAAAAATAACTAAAAAAAAATTTCAAAATTCCAATCTTTTTTGGGGTAAAACAATACTTTTCTCGCATATTAGATATGTTGGGCGGAAAAGTAATTAAATTAACTGTCTCGACCCTTACTTCGTGGAATATGCTCATATTAGTGTTTTTAAATGAAACTCACGGTCTCTAGTTATTTCAACAATATAATAAAAGTTATTGAAAATTCTAAAAAACTGACAATTGTTTCGATAAATCAATATCATCGTCAGAATGACAGAAGTCACATTTCATTTTATGCCTACCTGATGTTTAGTAGTTATTTTTGGCTACACCTAGAAGTAACCTAACTTGTGATTGGCTTAATATATGTTTATAGAAAAAAGAAGAAGATGTGATATTACAAATATTGCAGCTTAGATATTATTAGCCCTATGGTGATATCCTGGATATCATTTTTCCAATTAAGATCAGTATAACTGTGCAATGATATAGAAAACCAGGAAAACTATATCTGCTGATCTTTACAATTATCACTTAAGAAGACAGTTTATTCAATTTACCGAAAACCAACACAGACTGATTTGACAATTCCATTCAATTCTAACAACCCTATGTCACACAGACTAGCAGCATATAATTCAATGATACATAGAGCTTTTTCAGTTCCTATGAACAAATGTAAGTTTGATAGAGAGATTAATACAATTAGACAAATACCAACATCTAACGGTTATCCATTAGATATGATAAATAAGCTAATTAGTAAAAAAGAAGAAAAAGTGGCATTACAACTAATATATCCTGAACAAGCTGATGAAATTAAAACTTATAAAACCATCACATATACAGGAAATATTTCTAATAATATTTCAAAGATAATATCTTCAGCAACGAATACAACAATTTCTTTTAAAACAGAAAGTAACGTTAGTACAAAATTGTTGAATGTAAAAACAAAAATACCACTTTTAAAGAAATCAGATATATATAAACTCAAATGTCCAGAATGTAATGCTGTCTATTTGGGTCAGACCCTTAGGAATTTCGAAATACGATACAGTGAGCACTTACGAGCATACAGATTAAAACAACCAGATAAATCCCACTACGCAAAACATCTACTTGACACCAATCATTCATTGACACCTAACACAGAACTAGAATTGCTGCATATTTGTGAAAAGAAACAAGAACGGGATTTCCTTGAAGAACTGGAAATTAGAAGACATTTAAGAAACCCACAATATGAAGTTGTCAATGAACAGTTAAATCTAGGAAGTTCTCCACTAATAAACTGTTTTCTTAAGTGATAATTGTAATGATCAGCAGATATAGTTTTCCTGGTTTTCTATATAATTGCACAGTTATACTGATCTTAATTGGAAAAATGATATCCAGGATATCACCATAGGGCTAATAATATCTAAGCTTCAATATTTGTAATATAACATCTTCTTCTTTTTTCTATAAACATATATTAAGCCAATCACAAGTTAGGTTACTTCTTGGTCTAGCCAAAAATAACTACTAAACATCAGGTAGGCATAAAATGAAATGTAACTTCTGTCATTCTGACGGTGATATTGATTTATCGAAACAATTGTCAATTTTTTAGAATTTTCAATAACTTTTATTATATTGTAGAATTAACTAGAGACCGTGAGTTCCATTTAAAAACACTAATAGGAAAAGTAATTGTCACTTGTATACACTTCGGGGGATGTACCGTGCTAAAAAACCGAAATTTCTCCAAAAATAGTCAAAAATGTAGTATATCTGGATTTATAGTACCCGCTGTACTCACTCCAGTCAGAAAATCCATAGGATACATCCGTGAGGCACCTTCAACAATATTCAATCATAAAATTGGTCATTTGTATACACTCTGGAGGCTGTATCGTGCGAATAAGCTGAAAATTCTCTAAAAATGACAAAAATTTGGTACTTCAAGTACCATAGCACCCGCTGTACTGGCTTGAGTGAGCTGAATATCAATATGGTTCATCTTTGAGACGTTCTGAATAATATCGAATCATAAAATTTGTCACTTGTATATACTCCGGAGGCAGTATCGTGCCAACAAACTGAAAATGACAAAAACTGAAAATGACAAAAATGTCGTACTTTAAGTACTATAGCAACTGTTGTACTGGATCTGGTGAGCTGAAAATCAATGAGGTTCATCTGTCAGATGTCTTGAATAAAACTTAATCATAAAATTGGTGATTTATTGCACTCCGGAGGCTGTATCGTGTAACAAACTGAAATTTCTCAAGAAATGACAAAAATGTCGTACTTCAAGCACCCGTTGTACCGGCTCTGGTGTGCTGAAAATCAATGTGGTCCATCTTAGAGATGTCCTTAATAATAACCAGTCATAAAATTGGTGACTTGTTGCACTCCAGAAGCTGTATCGTGCTATCAAGTCATGTAACGTAAAGTGGCCAACAACAACGACGACATACACACAGGATTTTTTTTCTAAAAACCGTTTTTTCGTGTTTTTGTTGATGGAAAACGTAAAGATAACTCAAAAAAAATTCAAAATTCCAACTTCTTTTGACCCGATTGTAACGCGAAAAATTCGCCGAGCTGTCGTAAATTTAATATTGGCTAACCTGTCGACTGGGAGAAGTCACAGCGCTCTCGGTACGTAGTTAAAAATTTCAGTCCTCCATTTGCCGTCAAGGTGTAAACACACCGCTTCAACTAAAAATATTCGCATGTGCTCTGGGAGCCATTAGTGCTTTATTGGAAAATCCGACAATTCCGACATAGGGGAAGATAAATACGGCTGGAACCAACAATTGGCAGCTCCGACCTCGATTTATTTTCTGGTAGGGCTTATCAATTTTATTTAGCTTGGGATGAATTCGTGGATCTATTACGGGAGGAGTACTTGTCCGTGGATTATAATGAAAAACTGTTCGAGAAAATTAAGAGTAGAACTCAGGGTCCTGATGAAAGTATGGGAATTTACTTGGCTGTGATGTCTGGTTATTTTAAAAGGTTAACTTGTTCCATTTCGGAGGAAACTAAACTTAAAATATTGTTAAGGAATATCACGCCTTACTACCAACATCATCTTGGACTTATAGAAATTCATAGCGTGCGTGAGTTATTGACTTTGGGTCGTGAATTGGAGGCTAGGAAATCGGCTATCGAGAATTACAGTGTACCATCGAGGGAACTAAATTGTATGGTGCCAGACCTAGCTTATGTGTCATCGCATGTGGAACCTGTGCCTGAGGTTGGAACTCTAACCCTCCCTACTTCGTCATCAATTCCTAAAGTTCATGAGCTCGTTTGTTTCCGTTGTAAGCAGCCAGGTCATCGGGCCGTAGCGTGTCGTAGTAATAGGAAATTTTGCTTTAGATGTAAGAAAGAAGGATTCACGGTTAGGACTTGTCCTGATTGCTCTTCCAGAATTAGCCAGCGTAAACGAACCGAGGCGTGCTTGAAAGATCGGATAGAGTGCGTCAGTGAAAACCCCCCGGTCAGTAGTTTTCGTGCCGTTATAGATTATGTGTTGGATCATGTCGTTAATGATGAACGTCCTTATCTTAAGATAGATATCCTAGGAAAAACTTTGTTAGGTCTTTTGGATTCGGGCGCTTCAAGAACTATTTTAGGAGGTAAGGGTTATGAGTTAATTTCTTGTTTAGGGTTGACTTTGGATAAAAGTAGGACGACTAATTGTACAGTGGCAAATGGTAATGTGTTACAGAGTATTGGAACCGTAGTGTTACCCGTGGTTTTGAGGGGTCGTATGCGGTTGATTGAGGCTCTGGTTGTCCCTGAATTAACTCACATTTTGATCCTTGGTGTAGATTTTTGGAATTTGATGGGCGTCGTCCCAGATCTTTGCCATGATGAGTGGCATTTTTCGGCAGATCCTGTGTTGATAAATAGTGTGAAACATGTGTCGTCTAGAACGGTACTCACTCCTTTGGAACAGCAGAGACTTCAAGCGGTGATTGATAGGAATATGGAAATTATGGGAAAAGGTCTAGGGTGTACCGATAGAGTGGAACACGTGATAGTAACTTCTAGTCCCCCCATCAAGCAGCGATATTATAGGGTCAACCCCATTGTACAGAGGCATATTGATGCTGAATTGGATGAGATGCTGCAGTTAGGTGTTGTAGAACCCAGCAATAGTCCGTGGGCTCCTCCAATTTTGCTGGTCAAGAAGAAGGATGATTCCTATCGATTTTGCGTTGATTACAGGAAGTTGAATGCTGTCACTGTTCGAGATAGCTACCCTCTTCCCCTGGTAACGGATACTTTAGAGAAGTTGCGTGAGGCAAAATATTTGTCTAGTTTAGATGTCAAGTCCGCTTATTGGCAAGTTCCGGTAGCCGAATCTTCAAGGCAATACACTGCTTTTACGGTGCCTAATAGGGGTCTATTCCAGTTCAAACGACTACCATTTGGTTTACATAATGCCCCAGCCACCTGGCAGAGACTTATCGACAATGTTTTAGGCCATGATCTTGAACCGCACGTTTTTGTCTATCTTGACGACGTGGTCATTTGTACACAAACTTTCGAAGAACATGTACGGGTACTCGAAGAGGTTTTTAAGAGGTTAGCGGATGCTAAAATTACTGTTAGCGTGGATAAGTGTCAGTTCTGTCGTCCTGAAATGAAGTATCTTGGGTATGTAGTGAATCGTTTTGGGTTGCATGTGGATCCGGATAAGGTGAAGGCAATGTTGGAGTTACCGACTCCTCGTAATATTACGGAAGTTCGTCGTGTGGTTGGAACCTTCTCCTGGTACCGGAGATTTATCCCTAATTTTTCAACCATCATGGTCCCCATTACGGGTCTTCTGAGGAAAAATCGTCCTTTTGCGTGGTCTTCTGAATGTGAGTCTTCATTCCGTCGTGTCAAGGAATGTTTGGTTTCTGCGCCGATTCTTACTTGTCCCGATTTTAATAAACCCTTTGTTGTACAGACCGATAGTAGTGGTTATGGTTTAGGGGTTGTGTTGAGTCAGCCTCACGAGGATGGTGACAAGGTTATTTGCTATCTGAGTAGATCTCTTACTCGCCAAGAAAGGAATTTTTCAACCACTGAACGCGAATGTCTTGCTGTGGTTTGGGCATTGGAACAACTTCGGCCTTATTTAGAGGGTGTTTCTTTTACCGTCATTATGGATCACTATAGTCTACTGTGACTACAGAAGTTGCGGAGTCCGAAGGGTCGTCTAGCCCAATGGGCAGTCAAAATGCAACAGTATAACTTCCAAATTATACATCGCAAAGGTCGTGAACACGTACTACCAGATGCTCTTTCTCGGTCCGTCCCTGTTGTCGATGAGGTGTCTGTGGAGGTTTCATCTGAAGAGGTACCGCCCCCTCCGTTTGATACAACCAATGATAAGTGGTATTGTAAGATGGTAAAGAATGTCGCTAGTAATCCCCTTAAATTTCCGGATTGGCGTGTGAAGGATACTCTCCTCTTCAAACATGTTGTCAATAAGTACACACAACCGCTGTCGCCTGGTGAATCTTGGAAACTGGTAGTTCCCAAAGCTGGTAGGTCGCGTATTATCATGGAAGCCCATGTCCCTCCCACATCTGGACATACGGGTATTTTTAAAACCTTCCACAGAGTAGCTGAGCGTTTTTACTGGCCGAAAATGAGAGTTGATGTCGCTAGGTATGTTAATCGTTGTGAGGTGTGTGCTGCGCATAAGGTGTCACAAGGTAAACCTGTTGATAAGATGGTGTCTCATCTAAAGCCTAGCAGTCCGTGGGAAATGATTTGCACAGATCTGATGGGGCCTCTCCCAAGGTCGAAACGAGGTAATTCTTTCATCCTTGTCGTTACGGATTATTTTACCAAGTATGTGCTGATATACCCACTTAGAACAGCGTCTGCAGCGGCCGTTACTCGTGAGATCGAAGATGAAGTATTTCTTGTATATGGGGTACCCAAGGTGATTTTGTGTGATAATGGTCCCCAATACCGTAGTAATCTTTTCCGAAGCTTAGCTTCCCGATATAGCTGCCGTATCAAGCTGAATGCCAATTATCATCCAAGGGCTAATCCGTGTGAAAGAGTTAACCGTGTGATTAAGACTATGATGGCTTCCTATGTCTCGGATAATCATCGTTGTTGGGACGAGCATCTCGGTCAGATAGGATGTGCGATTAGAACATCTACTCATTAAGTCACAAAGGTAACACCGTATTTCGCTAATTTTGGTAGGTCTATGATGTTGTCTGGTGCCGATTATGTTGATAATTCAGATTTAGATCTGGGAGATAGTGTGAGAACTCCCGAGAGTAGTCGTAATGAGGGTTTTAGGAAATTGTTAGTTGACATCAGGAAACGGTTAGAGGATGCCAATCAGAAGGCCTGTGATAGCCATAATCTGCGACGTAGGCATGTGGAGTATCTCCCGCACGATTTAGTGTGGAAGAGGAATTTTGTCCTTTCGGATGCTGCGAGGTATTACACGCGTAAGCTAGCGCCTAAGTATATAGGGCCCTACTCGATAGCTAAGAGGGTATCTCCGTGGATGTATGAGTTGCATGATAAGGATGGAGCTACGGCAGGAGTATGGCACTGCAAGGACTTGAAACCATACTCTACGCAACCGCCTGACGATGAAAATTAACCCTTCCGGGTTAATTTTCTTTGACTAAAGGGGGGGAATCTGTAACGCGGAAAATTCGCCGAGCTGTCGTGAATTTAATATTGGCTAACCTGTCGACTGGGAGAGGTCACAGCGCTCTCGGTACGTAGTTAAAAATTTCAGTCCTCCATTTGCCGTCAAGGTGTAAACACACCGCTTCAACTAAAAATATTCGCATGTGCTCTGGGAGCCATTAGTGCTTTATTGGAAAATCCGACAATTCCGACATAGGGGAAGATAAATACGGCTGGAACCAACAATTAGCAGCTCCGACCCGATAGGTTTCTGGTCCAAAAACGGTCGATGACTGTGGGGTCCATAAAAATTTAGTGGAATTGCGTTTTGTGGAAAATTTTCCGTAGACGGCATTGGATTCATTTACAAGGTAAATGGTTGAAAAATACTTTCTCGGAATTAACAGTTTTGTAGGTAATTTAACGTAGAAATTCTGCTTTGATTCGTAATTTATTGGAGTAATCTGGGTTTCGCGGGATAGTTTCGTTGTATTTCATAAATTCTTATTAATTCATATTCTTCATTGCTTTATATTTTGTTGAAATAAGAATATATCACAGGGGTTGTATAAATATTCAGGGATGTGTCCAACGACGTAGTTTTTATATTATGGGTTTTTATTGGTATCGTAGTTTTTTTGCTAAGCGGAAAAAAACCAGTCATATAGTTTTTATTCTTAGTGTAGGTGGCTTTTATACAGTTAAAAGTCATGAGGTATGATTATTTGCGAATTTCGGGTATTGTTAATATAGTCAGTATGATGGGATATTACGGGGGCACGTCGAAAATTTGACCGGGGTAAAATGTAAACCCCATGTAGAGGCTAATTCGTTTCTCTATTTTAGGGGGGTTTTTGGTATATGGACATTAAAAAAATAAATCACTGATTGGAATTTAATGGGTCAGTGAGACCAGTTCCAGGAGAGCTGGGATACTCTGGAGAAACTTCAGTTCCTGTTCTGGTGCCGAAAAAGGATAAGTGAACAGTTTTCCTTTTCTTACTTCTTCAAACTCATTAGTTAACTCACATTTATGCTTCACTTATTACCGTTTTTTTTATATTAAGTTTTATTTCTTTTTTTTCTTGCGGCAATTACTATAATCTCGCTTACACTTGTATTTTGTATTTAAAAATTTGAAATCTTTGCTCATAGATTAAGATACGCTAGAACACTACGGTACGTACCTAGTATTGCGTTATTTAGTGGTTTTTTACCTATTTCTAATGATTTTATGTATATAACTTGCGCCGTACATAATTTTGAGTTGTATTTTCTCTAGCAACGCTAAACTCGTTACTATTTAAATTTTTGGCTTATGCAATATTTATATTTATATTGATGTTGGTATAAATTGCGGAAGTGTGCACCCTTGTAACTATACATTGTTGATTTTGATATATATATATATATATATATATTATCGTTGTATTTTTGGAATATTGTACATGAACAATTTGGTCGATTCTCTAGAATTTTAGAATTGAGATATCGGTGTAGTTTGGGGCCCTCAGCTCTTCTGCACCCTGAGATTACAGCCTTCAGCTGAGCTCAGACGTTATTTGTAATATTTTTTTGGTAGTGACATTGTAACAAATATTTTGAAAAGATACCTTTGGTCCACCAAGACTAATTAAAACTTAAATCAGGGGATACTTGCTGACTTTTATTTACTTATGATAATTTACCTATCAGATTAACCTTTGGAGTGTGTAGTGTGTGTTGTTAACCCACTGAGGAGTTGTGGGCTAACTTATGAAGTCTTGGGTGCTTGCCAAAACTTCTCTGGCGCCCTTTTTGTATACTTAATAATTTTTTGAAGAATCCACCCCTTCTTCGACTCGAAGCTAGTCGACTGGCGAGCACGGGTTGTACCACGTGAGACAACCCGCAAAAACATATAACGCAGAAGAGCTGAGGGCCCCAAACTACACCGATATCTCAATTCTAAAATTCTAGAGATTCGACCAAATTGTTCATGTACAATATTCCAAAAATACAACGATAATATATATATATATATATATATATATATATATATATATATATATATATACATATATATATATATATCAAAACCAACAATGTATAGTTACAAGGGTCCACACTTCCGTGTGTGTGTGTGTGTGTGTGTGTGTGTGTGTGTGTGTGTGTGTGTGTGTGTGTGTGTGTGAAAGAAAATGGCTAGGAAGCAAGTCCATTAGCCACAGAATTTTTCAATGAGTCTACCTAAATACTAATGATTACGTCTTTGATAAAATTTACCAGTAGATCTAAAACATAACAGTTATCTGAGCTTGAAAGGTGAGTGAGGTTTAAAGGCAGGGAGTAGTTTTGTTCAACAAGTGACTTTATTAAACTGTTTGTTTTGTTAATGTAATTGCTGCATCCAAAGAAAATGTGATTAAGATCAGCATAAGAATTATCGTTGCAGGTACAGGATGATGACTGTATAATACCCAACTTGGCAATATGGGCGGGATATCTTCCATAGCTAGTCTTCATTCTAAGTATACTTGCTGAATAAAACTTATGAGTTGTATAATAAAAATTTATCGAGGAATTCGTACAATTATTTTCCTTCATTTCGATTTTCAAATATTATAATAATTACTTTCTAACAGTTGCATTCAGCGTTGTATACTTTTTGCTAATATTACTTTTTCGCCCAACCTATCTAATATGCGAGAGAAGTATTGGTTTACCCACAAAAAAGTTGAAATTTTTAAAAAATTTTTTGAGTAATTTTTACGTTTTTCATCAAGAACAACACGAAAAAATGGTTTTTAGAAAAAAAATCCTGTGTGTATGTCGTCGTCGTTGTCGTCGGCCTGTTTCCGTTACATGTCTTGTTAGCACGATACAGCCTCCGGAGTGCAACAAATCACCAATTTTATTATTGGATATTGTTCAGGACATCTCAGAGATGAACCCTATTGATTTTCAGCACATAATAGCCAGTAAAACGGGAGCTATGGTACTTGAAGTACGACATTTTACTTTTCCGCCCAACCTATCTATATGCGAGAAAAGTATTGGTTTATCCCAAAAAAAAGTTGGAATTTTGAAATATTTTTTTGAGTTATTTTTACGTTTTCCATCAACAACAACCCGAAAAACGGTTTTTAGAAAAAAAAATCCTGTGTGTATGTCGTCGTCGTCGGTGTCGTCGGCCACTTTTCGTTACATGTCTTGTTAGCACGATACAACCTCCGGAGTGCAATAAATCACCAATTTTATGATGGAATGTTCTTAAGGATATGTCACAGATGAACCCTATTGATTCTCAGCTCACCAGAGCCAGTACAACAGGTCATATGGTACTTGAAGCACAACATTTTGTCATTTTTTGGGAAATTTCAGTTTGTTAGCACGATACAGCCTCCGGAGTTCAACAAGTCACCAATTTTATGATTGAATGTTATTCAGGACATCTCACTGATAAACCCTATTGATTTTCAGCTCACCAGAGCCAATACAACAGGTGCTATAGAGAAATTTCAGTTTCTTAGCACGATACAGCCTCCAGAGTATACACAAGTGACTAATTTTATGATTGAATATTACTCAGGGCGTCTCAAAGATGAACACTATTGGGATTCAGCTCACTAAAGCCAGTACAACAAGTGCTATGGTATTTGAGGTACCAAATTTTTGTCATTTTTGGAGAATTTTCAGTTTGTGAGCACGATTCAGCCTCCAGCTTGTATAAAAGTCACCCATTTTATGATTGAATATTGTTCAGGGCTTCTTAAAGAGATGAATATTATCGATTTTTAGCTCACCAGAGCTATTACAATGGGCGCTATGGTACCTGAAGTGCCACATTTTTTGTCCTTTTTGAAGAAATTACGGGTTAGTACGATACAGCCTCCGGAGTGTATACAAGTGACCAATTTTGTAATTGAATATTTTTGAAGGTGTCTCATTCAAAGTGTCTCATAGATGTACCCTATTGAATTTCAGCTGACTATAGCGAGTACTATAAATCCAGATAATCTGCATCTTTGGTTACTTTTGGAGAAATTTCGGTTTATTAACACGATACATCCCTCGAAGTGTAAACAAGTGACAATTTTATGATAGCATATTATTCAGAGCATCTCACAGATGCGGAAAAGTTAGTTTTAATCTTTAGAACCGTTTATTTTTTAATTAATTTGTTTTATTTTTATTATTTCGCTACAAATGGTGCTTTTGATAATTGTACTAGATACATTAAATTCATTTCTTTTCTTTTTTTTTGCTTTCTCAAATTTGAAAGAAGTTTATCTACGGATATATAGATATACTTAATAGACTTATAATATATTGGTATACCAACGGTACCGTGCACACATAGGGAATGAAACAATAAAGAAGGATGGTATAAAAAAACCACGAATAAGACTAAAGCTATGGTGATTGGTAATAAAACAAAATAGATAAAAATATATATTGAAGATCAAAGTATATAACAAGAAGAATCATTTCAGTACCTTGGAGTAGAGTTAATTCAGCGTGGAACACAAGGAGCCGAAATAAATAGAAGATTTGAAAAAAATATTAACCTATATTATTCTATGAATAAAAAGTATATAAATGGAAAGAAAATTGCAAAAAAAAACAGAAATGTAGGTCTTTAAATTGTTTACAGACCAGTATTAACGCATTGCTGTAAGCGTAAAAATATCACTCTATACCACAATGTTAGGAAATGGCCTAATGTTCCTATTGTTTGGTAACCTAGAGGTTCAGATCTTTGCATATTGCTTTTTTACCTCTAAGGTTTTATGGACGAATATCGAAATTCTGTAGATAAGATTTCCTGACATTTCGAATATGTGTGAGCTGTATATAGATGATCACGATTCAATGAATATATTTTTCAAGCTTCATCTTATGAAAACTGCAATTTAGACGACAGAACTCATTTAAATAATACCGTACTGTTTAATCCAAGATTATCTTCCATGGAAAAATTCGATTTGTACACCTCTGTACGTATTCTCCACAAACGTATATGGAGAAATTGCTGTAGCACACTTGGCGGTGAATGTGCAGTCATAAGTGTAAAGGTCACGGCTCAAATTGTTGTCTGATGGCTACTTTTTAAAATAAAACCGAAGAAGCGTGGGTAGGAAGTAGACATAAGAAAAATGGGAATAATGTTTCTCTATTTGTTGTTCAAAGAATAATATATAGAGTAGAGAAATCTGTATCAGACGAGACGTCCGTTATCTTAATGGATAATAAGACTCTAGCAATTTATTTCTTTAGATAACAAATTGTAGGTTAACTTTTACCACAAAAAATAAATAACATCCTCTCAAAATTTATAATTGATTTTGTGATAATAATGTGTAATACTTTTAGAAATACAAATTGAGAAAGTACGAAATAAACTTTTTGATAACTTGTATTGTCGCTTCGAGCATTAATAACATTCCTAATTCTATGTGGAATGTTTCTGTTCAGATTTGTAATATGCACAATGTTATAGAGATATTGTTTCGAAGTCGAGAATTAGCTACTGCAACAATAACACACATTCAGAAATACAAGGGGTAACACATCGATCATCGATTATGTAATCACCAGTAGACAAGTGGACCCTCAACAAATTCTGGACATAAGAGCACTAACATCGGCAAACGTAGGGACACGGCATAACCTGGTTCTTTGCAAATATCGATCGGTAGGTATGCGAAAAAAGAAAAAGGCACCAAATTATGTAACAAAATTCAACATAGAATCGTTAAGGGAAGATAGCACAAAAGATTTATATCAAAGAAGACTCAAAACGCAAAACCAGGATGTAGATAACTATGATGTAGAAACGGCTTGGAAAAAAATAAGAGAAAATATAACATAAAGTGCAACAAAAGCCACAGGGATAAGAACAGTAGACACCAACGGAAAAAGAAATACCAAACCGTGGTTCACCAACGAAGTCAAGGAACTGGCAAAAGAGAGGAAGGAGTTATGTTATTCGTTCAATAATCTAGGAAGTGATCCGATTCTGTAGTCTCAAACTGCCTACTCTACGCAACGAATCACCCCCTTCGGATAATTCCAAGGCCTCAATCTGCCTACTTCTTGGAATTTCACCGAAAGAGGAAATAATAATGAAATGAATGAATAAAATAAAAATAATTGAAATTGCTTATTAGTTTCATTTCATTGATATAGATGTTCTAACTATTATAAGGAAGTATATAAAATGAGTAAGGTGTCTCCCTCATTTGCAATAAAGTGTATCAATGTAAAATTATAGGTACTTTCAAAGACATTTTCACGTTTTAGTCCACTGCCCAAAAATCCATGTTTCTATCTCGCACCATCATAGAATCCATATTCGGTAAGCTACAATTTCTTATTGTGATGGTTCCAGTCTCCATTGTGATAAAAATCGTAAAATATTATCGTTGTTCCAACAAATTATGAAGAAAAATAGTTCATACTTTTAACTGGGTTATGTGAAATAAGTCAACTTGTTCGTGCAGTGAAGTCATCGCGCTCTCATTGGTATTCGTAGTTATGTGATAACTAATGCAATATAAATTAATTGTATTTAAATTAAGACGAATAATTAGATTCTTAAAATGTTATTTCAGGTTTCTGTCTGTCTGTCTTTGATGTGTAAAATATAGCTTCACATGAATTTTTAACAATTGTCAACATCCCTATTAAGTTATAGGATCATTTTTACCGAAGAAAGATTGCGAAGAGAGTATGAGAAACGAGCGTAATCCAATAATTGAACAAAACTACAACTAGTTTAAAGAAACTTTTGGCACATTTAAATATTTCAAAATCAAGCTTACATAGAATACTTCAGGAGCAACTATTAGATCCATTTCATTTACAAAAAGGTACACTAGATCACTATCCTCCGAGACTGGTTTTTGGATAATAATGCGATGACCGCCATTTCATTAAAAATGTACTATTTACAGATGAAGCGGGTTTTACCAGGGATATCGTAATTAATTCCCATAATCTGTGGTATTATGAAAATCCTCACGGTACAATTAGGACCAAACACCACCAATAAAATAGATATGTTTGTTTTGATCTTTTCTTGCCCCAAACAGTGAGTCACATTCTAAGCTCACTTGCGGACACTTCCACTGTTTTGCCATATTTACAAAGTCTCTTTGGTTGCAGGAAAAATTAATTTAGAAGTTTAATTGAAAATGTATCAACAATTTATGCAAATAAAAAAGTTATATTAACTTAGGCATTTCATATTTTTAAAATTAATTAATAATACTTGAATTTGATTTAATAATATATGTTCAAGATTCTAAAATCTTGAATTTTATTGTTTACGATTATTTTTAAATATGTAAGATATTTGTATGCTTCCTTTCTTCATTGTAAATATTTAAAGCGTAAATTCATTTTAGTTGCTAGCGTTGTAAAAATATGTTTCAGAATTGATAAGATCTATTTTATTGTTGTAAATTCAAAGGATAGTTTCACTTTATCTTCAACTTTTGTTAAATACCCTTAAAATATCACGTTGTGCAACAATAATTGTAAATTGTTTTGTATGTGTATAGAAATAGCACATTTTTGAAAGTCGACATCTTGTTGCATGGTTCTATAGTTAAGAAGTTAGGAAAAGGTCACGTTTCACCCTATTATATATTGTATTGTGAAAACCCTAAATTTAGTGTCACTTCTGCATAAATGTTATGGTCGATGTTCGGAAGATCTGAAAGACATTTTTTAATAACCTTTCTGAGTAAAGAGGTTACAATTGCTATTGGAGTATTCCATAGAAATTTAACTATCTAATGGCGGCACCCATAGTTGATTCTTGTCTAGGAACCCGACAAGTCAAATGATACTGGCCAAAAGGAAATATTCATTTTCGTTTGGTCAACCCAATCCACGTGTAAACACGCCCCTCGCAGATTTCTATTTAACACGTTTCACAACGTGAAGAAATCAGTTTCTCACTCATCAGTTCTACTACTTATCAACGCGAGTTTACTCATCGAATCGAGCTCAATGCTCAACAACAAAGTCAGTTCTACACTCATCGAAGCGAATTCAGTACTCTCGATAACAAAGTTTTACACTCATCGACGCGAGTTTTACACACTCATCGAATCGAGCTCAACTCTCGATAACAAAGTTTTACACTCATCGACGCGAGTTTTACACACTCATCGAATCGAGCTCGACGCTCAATAACAAAGTTCTTATACTCATCGAAACGAGTTCAACACTCAATAACAAAGTGAGTTTTTAATATTCATCAAATCGAAGGATAAAGTGTCCGATCTGAAACCACCGAAGTTCAGCATTCTCAACTTTGTACCATTTTGTAAATTTGTATATAATAAATTATAAATTCGACATTAATTTTGTCTAATTAAGATTATTTATCTAGTTAAATGTCTACGCCAGTTGACGAAGTTCCGCTAGAAATATAATCAAAAACAATATAAATATAAATTTTAAACAAGTATTTGTTGTATCCTTAAATACATTTATGGTTATAACTAAAAGTGGCAACATTACTCAAAATTTCAGTACCTGTTTAATGTGTCAATAGTAATCTAATTAGTAGTATTGTCCTTGTTCAATTACCATATAAAGAGAGATGCAAATATCGTCACACTGTGATCGACGATCATTTCGAATATGTAGTAGTATTGTAGTAAATAATGTCCAACGTGGTTTGTTTATACGGGTCGTTTTGATGTGTTTTTCAAAACTTTTAGTGACAAAATAAACTTTTAAGTTGATTAATTTAATGTTTTTGGATTATCTTGGTTCGTCGGAGCCAAATTTGTCAGAAAACAGCCGAAATTACCAAGGCCATGTAGCTACAATACCATCCCCACTTTTTGTAATTATTTCATTATTTCACTACTGGCGTTTAGAATTGTTGGCCGCAAAAATAAACGTTTTAATTAATGAATAGCCCTCTCTATATTTATTATAACTCTAAGGTTTAAGCCGACTATCTTATTTACAATTTTTGCATTAGAGGATGTACCTTTATAAACAGCCAATGTATGTGGTTTATGCACGATTGAACAACCCCTCACTTCAGTAGTGAGGTACGTGCCAATCTTACTGATATTTTTCCAGATTGTTGGATTGGATAGGGTGGCACATTTCTATGGCCCGCACGTTTACCAGATATCAACCCATGCGATTTTAATCTCTGGGGTTATCTTAAAAATTTAGTACAACTGTAAATACAAGAAGCGAATTAATTGGTAGTATTCGTTTTTACTGCGAAAACATCCGAAATCATCCTGGATTGTTATTCCAAGTACAAAGATCTAATCGCAGAAGTCTGAGGCAATGTGTGGATGTACTGAACATTTGTCGCAATACTTTTTTAAACTGTTTCGACGTTTTTAACATCGTTAATTATTTGGTTAATCGTTTTTTTGAATCTGTTAATGGAATGTAGTTATTCATTTTTCGGGGTTTGTTCTTATTTTAAATTTTTTAAATTAATTTTAAATTAATGTCAATTTTATCAAGATATCACTTGATATCCTTAAAAGTCAACTGTTGCATTTATAACTGAAAAAAAGTTATATATACCGTATCTGAGTTCAAAGTATAGTGTAGACTTGTTTACAACACCAAAAAGTGTGCAATTACGATTAAAATTTTACTAATTTCCAATCAGCCATTTAATAACTATAAAAAAAGACGTGTGGCACTCGGAGACTGCTGCGGTAAAGCTATTGCATAGAGTTTTACACTTTGACGTTCACAATTTCTTTTTCTTTTTAGCTCTTTATGCTTTTCTTCTCTATAAAAATAAAATATCTAGGTATAAATGATAGGTATAAATAATTAGGTATAAATAGTGTAATTACACACCAAAACAATTATTCATTCAAAAAATTTGAACAAAAATAACGATATCAAGAGTTTGATCATCGAATTTCGCGCGATATATATATTTATATAGATATAATATCATATATACTTTCTCTGCGCGGCATTAATGTGTATTACCTATACATAAAAATATAAATTAACAAAACAAAAAATAATACTGCATTTGTGATAATAGTAATAAAATGTATGTATATAGAGTACTCACTCATTTTCTTTCACTATTTTTTCGTGACTTTCTTCATTAATAAATGCACTTTGTTTATTCATATTTAAAACACTTTGTACACAAATTATACGAGTACAGATATTCACTGTTGTACATAGATGATAAATACCTATACACCTATGGCAAAACTAAAAAGTTTCACCGCTGTGTCGGTCGGAGTGGGGGGTGTTAGGTTATTTTCGTTACGGAATTTCTGGATTCAGTCTCCACGCTCAAGGCCCGCGATAGAATCTATGCAAATTTGGAGCCCTATAGTTCGTTAAGGAAGGGCGTAAAGAAAAAATTGTATATGAAATACCATTATTATTTTTAGTCCCTTTATCACCTTTTTGGTACGAAGTCCTTAGACACCTTGCATACAATTTTCAATTCTTGAAATCGTATTTGTTCTTTTCCCTCGCCCTTTACAAGGCATATCCAATTAAATTGTAAGACCCACTTTAAATCATATTAAATGTCAAATAACAAATAATATTTCCTCTATAAAAGTGGCGAAGCATTCGTTGGGTGGATTCCAGAATTATTACTATCAAATGCCAATAGCTCTTTTCCTTGTTTCAAGCCATTTAAAGTGCATCATCGCGGTGAAAGACTCAATTGTGGAAAAGAGCATTATCCTTTATACGATAGGGTTCACGTTCTTATTAGGTCGACTTCATAATCGGAAGGAGATAAAGCCAAATCGTATTATGGGTATGTAATTTGCTAAAGTGTCTCATATTATTGACAAATACGAACCAATATCAGTACAATTCATATAAATTCATTTCACGTATATGTTGATTTTTTTCTTGTAACAATATCAATTATTTTAATGAAATGCTGAATTTGATTATTATTATTTTGTTTTATTATGTATTTGTATTCGGTATTACCACAGAAGAACAATATATATTCAGAGGTAAAAAGCACTGTATTTTTAAGTTTTAATTATAATTGATATTGCCAATTCATTTGAAATATATCATTAACAATATATAACAATACAATAGACCTAATAGAATTGCGCAATCAATATAATACTTTATGGTAAATTTTTCGAGATTAGGTTTGAAAATTATCATCTGCTAAACCAAATTGATTATTATTCGGAACGATAAGCCTCTAAAATTCATATTAATGTACAGAACAAGGCACACAACTCAAATACTTAGGATGCATGAATAATGAAGACAGGGATCCGGATCAAGAGATAAGACGCAGTATTGAACAAGCTAGGTTAACCTTCTAAGACTGGAAATTTCTTATAGACTAGAACTTGAGTTACAGCCTCATGTATAAGATAGTAAAATCATGTGTCTGGTCCGTTCTCCTATACAGTATTGAGGCATCGACGTTGAAAGTACCAATCATCAACATACTTGAAGCAATGTGGATCTTTTTGTGAGTTTTGAGGGTATCTTGGGTCGAACACGTGAGAAATGAAGCCGTTCTACGAAGTGCCGGTCTAGTAGAAAAAGAGCCTTTCGACAATATTAGGAAGATTAAAATAGGCTATTTAGGACATATACTGCGTGGAGAATACTACCACTTCCAACGCCTCGTTCTTCTAGGTAATATTGAAGGAGGGAGAAGAGGAATAGAAAAAAATATCATCGCTTAGATATATTCGAGAAATCTTTTGGTTCAAATATCCCGTCCAATTTATTCTTCTCATAGTTCATAGAAGGAAATAACAAAAGCATACACAGTTCTCAAATGGTCTAGAGTTAGATATTTCCCATTTGTTAAGCTGATCAATAATTTTCTGAAAATGTCGAACAGGTTCCTCGATATTCATTGGTATGAAACGACTGGTAGTGAAAATTCCTTCTAAAATATTGTTATAATATATAAGTGCATAGTTTATTTGTTATTGAATATAATAATAATACCCCCAGAGTCAGATTGCTAGTAAATATTTGAGAAACAAAATATATAATAATGAAATGCAAAAATATTAGAAACGTGTAGGATGGTAAGGACAATCATAAAAATAAGTCAACAAGGTATGGGTTTGCGTGAAACCTCAAAACCTTCAAATCGTGTAAACAATTTAATGATATTTGTCTTCATTAACCGACAATTCACAAGATAATAACAAAGTATTAAAACCTGGCACCAGCTGCCAAAAAAGCATGGACATCGATACCAATTCCTCCTCCAAAACAGGTCCGAACGCGTCGCTCCTCAGGATAAGAAGCGCATCTGTTCCAACACCTTGGAGGAGAACTCTTCCAGAGGGAATAGGTTACGGATGGGCGCCAAAGCAAAGAGCTACGGTGAAGCAGCTACCAACCATTTACTAGTAGCTATTATAGATCTCCTGGCTGACGACCCATACGGTAAAATAATTACCGATAATGAAGACCTTGTCAAGATACAACTAATCCAAGCTCTGGATGAAACCCTTATTTCCGCTTCAGGTGGTCAAAGTTTTAGGTCATGGTCGCACTCTGGCGAAATAATCAGAGTCACCTGCGACAATGACTAAACGCTAGAGTGGCTAAAGAACACGGCTTCTAGACTGATACTCTGGGAGGAGGCTAAGCTCAACGTGGTGCACGTTGACAACGTCCTACAGCTGACAAAAGCCACCCTCTGGATTCCTAGTGAAAATCAGCCTGACCTGGGTGACAAATAGGATGTACTGCGTCGGCTGCGCAAACAAAACCCAGACATCGGGAGGATGCGTGGTTTTCCTTTCACCACGAAGCGAAGGTCAAACCCAAAGGGCACCTCTCCGTCTTCGGCATAGGAAAGGGGGAGATGGGAGCCCTAGAAAAACGATCAATGAGGCTAACCTACGCGTTCACCTCATTGATCGTTGAAATAAAAAAACTCGACACAGAAAGGAGAGCGATAAGGGATACAATACGGATCCCCTCCCCAACCGAGGAGCCTCAAAGAGCTGTTGTTTCTGAGGAGACTGTCGAACCATCTCCTAAGACGGCGACCGATACTCTCTTGGCAGATCTAAGAGCTCTAAGCGAATACAGTAGAAACGTCAAATGCGAACGTAGAGATGGCCTAAACAAACAAGACATATTTCACCATCATCAAGTAGTGATGGATAATGACAAGGTAATGATTATTCAGTGTAACCCTCAGCACAAAAAGGTGGCTTCGGCAATACTATGTTGCCACCTTGATGTGAAGCAATACAGAATAGCACACACATAGGAACCCTGGATAAGACAAACTGCGAACTAGGAATATTAACACCTACTCACTGACGCACATTTCGTCTTTTGACCTAACGGTATTGATGGTTAAATATGCGCTGAAAGGTCAAAAGAAAGTGTTAATTGTAACATCCGCATACCTACCCTCAGACGCAGCCAAACCAACAAAAATAAAGACCTTGTCGAACAATCAAGGAGATTTGGGAAATTACTCTGAAACTAGTCAAAACACCATAAATAATGTTTATAAGATGTCTTGCCCCCGCAGGCGGGTCGATCTTAATGGAGCCTCAACTTCATGGTGGTTCCATGAGATTCACCAGTTCAGGAGGACATATTTCAGCAAGGCAAAAAACACACTTGAAGAGGATTAGAACGCGTACAAGTCACACCGCAAGGAGTATAAAACAGTGATTAGACAAAAGCAAAGATAAGCATGAAGAAATCGAATCCTTAGGTAAATTTTGGACATCATTCCCTTCCTACAGTTTGACCGGTTCACTATTCACACTACTGTTCAAATATCCATGCTCAGTATATGTTCATCAATATTCCTTGTTCCTATAAAAGTACTCCAAACACCTTGGTTTTTAAAATATGTATTTCCAATTGTTTTTGTACCCACAGTGTTTTTTTTGTGAGATTCTTGTAATATCCAATATTATTGGAAATTGCATTGTTGGATTACTTTGCTGATATATTTATATATTTTTAGGTTTTTATTTGATATCTCGAACATTAACGTCATAGTTATCCGTTCTACAACATCTGATTCAAAACATTTCTGTTCGTTTTAGTTTGAATTTAAAACGTGATTAGATCGTAATAGCTTCTCGTTTTCTGTAATTTCATTTGTGCACTTTAGAAAAAAAGGTCCTTTGATACGTTTTGTTAGAATAAAGGATCGTCTTCAACGTCTAGATGCACTAATAGTCAAGGTTAAGATGACGTTGTTACAGTTGCAGCATTCTTATTGTTCTCAGATTTTTATTATGTGGAGTAAAGAAATATTTCTATGTTAGACTGATTTTTTCAAAAATTGTCAGAATTGAGAAGTTTTTTATGGTAAACAGGAGCAAGAATTGATTGAATAATTTTAAAGCAATAATTAGATAATAGGGGAAAGCACTGGTCATTTTGCCCTCGTATATAGCTGTATTTTTTATTTGAAAAATACACAAATTTTAGGCTTTATATCTCATTGTAAATAATGATACAAACGCTACAGAATAACATAATAGTGAGGTTAAAGCTATATTAGACTTAGCTATCCTATTGTTGTTCCGATGTGAATTAGTTTGTATGGATTCCTCAACTGCCACTAACTCCATGAAGAATCGTTTCTCTGCGAACGAATGGGTTGTATAAATCCAATAATTATCAACCCATTCATACAGAATCCAAAGAAACATTTCAGTAACGTGGATACCTAGACACACCGATATTAGCGGTAATAACCAAGCTGATCTAGCAGCAAAAAAGGTACAACCGGAACAGTTCACGAAGGATACCTATGACATTCCAGAATATGAAAGTGGTCATAAAGAATAAAATATACGAAGCACGGCTGAACAGATGGAATACATTTGATGGGCAATTAAGACACATTAAACCAAGTGTACAAAAATAGTTCTACCCTAAAGCACACACAATGCTTGAACAAGTCGTCCTCAGTCGATTAAGGATAGGTCATACAAACCTAACCCATTTATACCTCCTCCTTGAAAACCACATACTTATATGTGACATGAGCAGAACTCTACTTTCAATGAAGCATATATTCATTTGCGCAGCCTTCAATTTTCATCTACAATACCTCAAAAATCCCCAGATTGAAAAATTGAAAAAGTTCTTAGAAACTAAAGTGACGAGATCAAGAAGGTGGTAACTTATTTAAAAAAAAATGTTTCATAAAATATAAATTACGCCAATGATACATCGATGAGCACAATGACACAGTTGTTGATGGCTCCAAGAAAACAAGGTATACTATCTCACCGAGGCAGAAAATGTTTCATTATTATCGTGTGAAGACATTTCAAGAAACTTTCAAACCTTATCAAGTCCAACTGTACCGAAGTATTCTCTATTACCAGTTTCACACAATATCAAAATATATGTTTTTTTGTACCATTAATCTCTTTTTGTTTGTTTAGTTTACCATAGCATATGATTTGTTGCCATTGTCAAAACCTAATTGAAGGATCCAAATCAAGAACCGACTGAGGCCGGCCGCATATTGGACCCAGCCCACGCAAAGCCCTCGCACTACACACGCGCAACTTTCGTCCACGTTTCTCTTATCTACCGCATACTGAACCCACAACATACCCATCCCAGACGACAGATCACCGATTTTTGTACAACCACTATGCAAAACACGCTTTTCTATACGCAAAGTATGCCTTTTCTCAATTTCTTTGATTAGCTTTGGAAAAGTAATAATATAGAGTGTGGTAATAGTATATTATTTTATGTGGAGAAAAAGTGATACTTTTCATGACGCGCTCGTGTTTAACAGCCGAACGGAGTGAGGCTGGTAATAGAGAGCAAGTCATGAAAAGTAACTTTTCCTCCAAATAAAATATGCTATTTTTTCTTCAAATGTCGACAAATTAATGCAAAAACATCTCTTTTTGATAGTAATAATTTTTAAACATAATTGGTTTCGCAAGGCGGTTTAGACCGGTGTCGGTGAGTAGGCACAGGTTGTTGCTATAGTAATGTAACATAAAACTGTCAACAATATTAATTTAATTTTTACAATCATTGCGTCTCCGGCTGCGTTTTAATTCCGAATTAATAAGCAGTTTTATCGAGTAAGTTCACTTAAATAACAACCTATTAGTTCCTAAATTAGTGATTTATAGAAATGCAGTGCACACCGCCGGAAATTATGCAAGAGGCGAAAGAAGCAGCATCCATCTATGTTGCTATGATAACACTTTTCCCTTCGCCAGCGGGAAAGTGAAAACTAAAGCTCCGGCGGAGGAGAAATGAAACTTTACGGTCGCCCACACAGTCGAAAAATGACAGATTTACTGACGTTTGAAGAAAAAGTACTTTTCCACGCTGAAATGACACTTTTCCTCACGGAAATGTCAATGTCAAATTTTTTTGACAATCTAACATTATCTTTATAGGGACAGGCACTAACATTACAATTAATGAAAATTTATTATCAAAAAATATACACGATGCATAACAATTCATAATTAATAAAATTTCACTTTTAACTATACATACGTTTACATGATTTTTCTATATTCAGTATTATTTTTTTAAATTCTTACTGTTCAAATAAAATAAAATTTTCTCTCGATAATAAACGTGGTTGTAGAAAAAATATTGTATACAACTTGCTAGAAAAGCAATTCTGCCACTCGCTGGATCTGCGCTCGTGGAAAAGTGACGCTCTTTGCGCACTTGTTGTACAAACTACTATTAAAAAATCATTTAGAGCAAATAAAAAACAATTTAGCGGAATTCATGATCTAATCTAAGATCACATCCCTGGTAGTGGCGTAACTACGGTGGGCATGAGGGGGATATAACCCCCCCCAGAACGCTGAAAATTGAAAAATCTAATACATAATCACAGCAAACCTATACTTTATTGAAATGTATTAAAAGCTTAGGAACTGCAGGCTACAATTTTATAAGAAAAACAAAGCTAAAATGCAGTTTTAGGGGCTCAAAATTTGAAAAAATTTCTGATACGCAGATCTCTCGGTAGCTCATCCCCCTCCAAAGTTTCATCCTAGTTACCCCACTGATCACTGGGAAAGAGTGCAATGCGCAAAATTCTATTTCCAGCGAAGAATGTGGTTTTCATGTAATCTTCATGACTGCTTTTAATAAATCGAGCTGTACACACGAGCCCACGACTAACGAAAATTGTGCGACACACTCAAACCGACCCAAGCGAACGTGGGTTGGGCGTGTGCTCGGCGTGGGTTAGGATCAATTTGCGGTATCCCACTTTAAACCAATGTTTACAGAATAGAACACGCGTGTATTGTCCGTAGGCTGTGCGTGTGCTGGGTCTAATATGCCGAGGGCCTAAGACCGCTTTTACAAATTTTTCAGAAGATAAAAAAAATGTAAAATTATAAAATAAATGGAATTAACAATTTGGCTTTATCTTTAACTGTGTTTCAAATATATGAAAACTATTTTTCCTACGACCACATATCGCACTCTCTACACCCATGGAAAGTGACCTTTATTCTCACGCGTGCGGAAAGTACTTTCCGCACTAGCGCGTAAAGTAACTTTTTATGCTGCCACTTTAGAAAATGCGTTTTTCCGAACATTTTTAACTCGGAAAGTGCGTCGTGATAGGGCATCGAAGATGAACTTTTGTTAAAAGTGGCTGGGAATCGAAGATGAACTTTTGATAAAAGGGGCTGGGCATCGAGTATGGACTTTTATTAAGTTTGGCTAGGCAACGAGGACGGACATTTAGGAAACTTGGCTAGGCAATAAATATTCTGTTCCTATATTACTGTAAAATTATTCACATATATACAGGATTCACATGCTTTCAGGGCTCCGCCTTCAGCGTCGCCCTAAAGCTTGCATGCTCGCCCTGTAAAGTATATAATTCAATTTGTTCCCCAGTTGTATCTAATAAGTAATTATTTCGTCATTTTTCCAAATAAACATTAATTATCGTTATTTCTTTATTTCACTATGAAAGTAATTGTAGATACATGTGTACTTTTATAAAAACAATATTCAATCACATACTGTCACCAATAAAACGTAACATTAGTCAGATCACTCAATATACACGATCTGATATTTACATATTGTTCAATAAAATGGGTGGTCGTAGGAAAAATATTATACATTACTCGTGCTACAATATTTCCCACTGGTGTGAAAAGTGTCACTTTCCGCACTCGTAATGTAATATACTATTACGTTTAATAGTGTATTTTGATAATTTTAATAAATAACTGATTGATTTAGCTTGTGTTTGCAATTTTCTATTTCACTCATATGATTTAATATTAAAATAAAACAGTAAATAAGCAAAAATATGATTGAATACACTATGACGAATTACTTGTTAAAGATGAAATATTAGTACCGTAGATGAATTTTCCCTATTCGTCGGAACTAAATTCGGAGACTGAAGTGTCACCATTAGGTCCTTTATGAACGGTATGATATTATTTAATGTACTTAGTTGTAAAACATTGAGGCACATAGTTAGTTGCTAGTGTCATGATATGGTCAAAATAGGACAGAAATTTAACTTCATCTCATGACATAGGAACCGAAACTTTGTTATTCTTAATACTAAATTCTGAAAAAATTGGTTCCCTAACTACCTCGCTACATTTTAACAATGTACTTAAATCGCTCTTTTGGTACAACAAAATACGATATTTGAACAAAGTAAATTCGTTTTTTTTTTGGGATTTTTTACAAACATATTTTCGAAGTGTTTTATGCAGTCTAGAAACATAAATATCTTGAGTTACCCTCTTCGTTTTAAAATTTTTACTAGCTTTCTGATGCTATTTATATAATCCCTATCGTATTTCCTTCTATTCGGCCGAAACTACGGTCGCACGGCAAAAAACTATAGCATGGTTCAGGGTGCCTATGACATATTAAATTTGCCGACATGTACGAGTATTTACGTAAGAAAAGTTATACTAATAATCATGGTTTTTATTTTGAGCAGCGTAGTTATCCGAAAAAAAAATATATATCTGCAACTTCGGCCGAAATATGATTTTTCAAAAATTCAAGAATCATGCTTGCGACTTCATTTTGCCTTTTGTCTTAGGCGGTTTCAACATAGAAATAGCAATAACTTTTACAAGTGCTACTAAAAACTATACATCCAGAGTTGTATTTTATAGAATGAAATTTTGTTGGAAGCTAAACGTGAGGACTTCCACCTCCGGTGTTGTTTTCTCTTTCAAGTGGGTGTAGTATCATTTCGATTTTCTAAGGTGTATTTATTTTTGATCTTCAAGAGATTCATGCTTGCGACTTCGTGTTGCCTTTTGCTATCTACGGTTTCATCATAGACATAGCAATAACTTGTGCCAGTACTACCAACATGTATACAAAAATTGTACATCCAGAGTTGTACTTTATAAAATACTCCACCGCCGAATGAATACGGAACTGGTAAATCTTGTTGGAAGTCAAACGTGAGGACTTCCACCTCCGGTGTTGTTTTTGCAAGGTTTGTGTTTTCTTTCAAGTGGGTGCAGAACCATGCAGATTATCTGAGGTGTATTTATTCTTGAACTTCAAAGGATTCATGCTCGCGACTTCGTTTTCCCTTTGCTACCTACAGTTTCATCATAGACATAGCAATAACTTTTGCCAGTACTACGAACATGTATACAAAAATTGTATCACGCCACGCGGACAATAGTTTTTAAAACACATATTGCTATCATCAAATTCTGAGTTCGAAACAATTGTGAATTTCTTCGAATTTGTAACATTTTTCCAATATATCCCTTAAGTACTATCATCGAATTTTTGTTACAGTACTACTATAAAAAAAATATGTTTCACTGTCAAAATTGTTTTTATTTCTTTAAGTGTTTAACATAATCATATATAATGGTAAGAAATAATAATTTTTAACTATTTACAATTTGAGCAAATTTGAATGGAACATTGCAGACATATGGGCTATTTTACATACTGAACAGACATAATTGGTTTTTCTGTCTTTTTTTGGGACACACATTCCACATCGCTTCCTTTCCTTTTGCACTTCATTTTGTAGAGGTTCTGCCTCATTAGTGACTTTAATTGCAAGAATTTCTGCCGCAATATTTCGAATCTGCCTTAGGAACATTATTGTTGTAGATTCTTAGCTCCATATGTGGTGAATATAGACCTCTTCCCAATTGTTTCAAAAATAAACCACGGGACACTTCTTCTCCATTTTTGGCAAATTGATGAATTATTCTGCTATTGATGCCAGCTACATTTAAAATAGCAAAAAACAAGGTCATTGGCCGTCTACGAGTACGTCGGGAAGTTGAATAATTTGCGCACTTCTGATCCAAAGAGTCGACACCAGATTTTGTGGAATTATAAAACAAATTTATGTCGGGTTTCTTTGTATCATTTATATTAACTTAATTATCATGGTGCATCCTGGAGATCAAAATAACACAGCCTTTTTAGGAACATGCGATACAATTGTGATATCAGAAGTAAATCCAAAAATGGACGAATCCACAGGTCTTTGTCTACTGGGTAAAAATTCTGGTGGAATTTGCCTCGTATTCTTTTTGATTGTTCCTACATATGTAAAACCTTTCTTCTTTAGTTCACGAACAAGTTCAATGGATGTATACCAATTGTCACCTGTTACATTCCGATTAGAGTGATAAATCGGTTCTGTCATACGCAATACAACATCCGTCGGTTGTAAGAAATTTGATTTTTTCTGTTGTCTCATTTTTTCCCGTATAAACTTCTGCGTTACACATATAAAATATGTTTGAGTCTGCTATAATTTGAACTTTTATGCCATACTTGGCAGGTTTTTTGGGGATGTACATTCGAAAACTACATCTTCCCCTGAACGGTACCAACATTTCGTCGATAGTTAAAAATAGTCCAGGTGAGTAATTGTCCTCACAATTTTTGACAAAGGTATTAAACAACTTTGAAATAGGTGCAAGCTTATATGTTTGCCGTCTCTCAGCTCTTGTTGTAAAATCATCAAACCTCAAACATGACATAATAAAGGAGAACCTAGCCAGTGTCATTGTGCATCTAAAAAGATGACGACCTGTTCCGTCAGTCGCCCACATAGATCTTATATCCTCATGACCGGACTTAAAGATTACTTGCATATATAATAGGCCAATAAAAGCTTTAATTTCAATTGTATCCACTGGGTTTATAAATGCAGGACCAAATGTTTGTCGTGAATTTTTGCGCCGCTTAAATTTACCGTATTCAACTTTCATCGTCTCAATTCTCTGATTAGTGTGTGTAACAATTTCTTCTATCATTTCAGCTGTGAAAGGGACCTCCCAAGAATATAAGGCACTAGTAGGACGAATTAACCTTGCTGGACCTTTCAGACCAGGCAAAACCGTTACAATATTTTCCTTTGTACTTTTAGTTCTTGATGGTGGGTTTTTTGACTATTTCATTTTGTCTTTGCCGTAGTAGTAATTGGAAGAATGTTCTTCGTTTTCCGTTGAGACAATAGATTCTGATACTATTTCCACGGCTTCTTCTTCTATTTGATCTAATTCATCTCCGGATGGACGCCATTCGATATCACCAGTCGAATCATGATCACTTTCTTCATGATCACTTTCATCTGCCCTCTTAATTAGTTCAATTCCTCCCTCTGCTTCATTGCTAGCTACTGAAAAATGTTCTGTTGAATTACTTGGGCTCTCAGTATCTTCTAAATCATTTGTCCAAAAGTCTTCAGATTGAAATAGCGCATCTATTTGCTCCTCGGATAATTTCGTTCCATACCTCGCCATTTTAACTGAAACGAAACTAAACTTTTACTATAAATCTACACTTTAGCGTTATTACCAAAAGCTTGCAGAAATAATAAATATATGAATATTTACCTATTTTATATTTTACTCAAAAGTCGCACTATTACTATCACTGGGTCTCTGAGACCCTGATCCGTCTATTACTTACGCACGGCAAAAAACAACAGTACTATCTCACCAGCATCTAAAGGTAGACTAATTGCTCTGCACATTCACGGGACCAAGCAGCTAAACAACGCTACAGTAAGAAGAGGTGGGGTTAACGGCTATGCTATGGGTCTCTCTGACCCGGCTTATAGTAGTTAAGGGATATTGTGGACTTATCTAGAAACAGTTAATTTCATTTAAAACACAAATATGAGTAGATTTCACAGAGTAAGCGTCGAGACAGTAAATTTCATTTTCAAAAATATTTTTCAGTTATTCCTAAACACAATGTAAAATACTGGTATCAATTTTATTGCAATAACTATTTTTTTAATTGTCGGTCACTGACACCGTAAAGAAATTGAGAGGTGAGGTTTTTTGACTTTTGAATAAGGAAATATATCACCGTGAATAAAGATTAATAACCAGTTTCACACATGCTGCTTATGTGTATTTCCAAGAATGAACAAATATACAAAAATCGACAAAATTCCTCGAGTCAACTGGAAGCAGTCCGCCCCGTTCTTACGCAATTCCCAAAAGATATATTTACGAAATGCAGATAAGGACAGCAGTCTGGAGGCACATAATTTACTCGTAAGTTAGAATTGACATTTCAAATTTGCTCCCATATTCACAGTTTTTCTGAAGTTACTAATCAGTAATACTTACGATTGAAATACTGTAAATGAAGTCCAGGTGAACAAAGAAGAAATAATCAGTGAGGATGAATCCGACGTAATGAACATAAATTAAAAATTCCACAGTCAATCTATCGATATAATTGAACATTTTGGTGGTAAAAATATCACGTGTCCTAGATAGAACTTCTATCATTGCAAAAATAATTTAATCAAGAAATAAAACGGATTTTTGTAAAGATTTTTAGGAAGAGAAAAAGTGTTGCGAAATATAAAAAGTTTCATATTTCATTTTTTTCTCTCATGTGCGAAGGTAAATTCAATTTCAAATAATTTATGAAAGTTGTGTGAAAATCTGATTGGGTTTTGTATAACTTTCGTATCAAATTTCACGTATCGGAAATATGTAGGAAGAATCTCGAAATTTACAAGAATATTTTGAAGTTCATAACAGTTAGACTATAGCTGATAAGCAGCTTCCTATTGAAATAATCATCGCACATTAAAGGAACTTGTAATGTTAATATTTGACACGTTACTAATCAATTTTCATCGACAACCAGACATCGTTTGGAATATCATACTGATTTCTAATTTGTTATCTCTATTACCTCAAACAATTGAGAATATTTTTAAAAAAAAATAACGGCTTGAGATGTTGTGACCTTGATGTCTTCTCAGTGTCAAACGTTCCCGGATCCTCCGATATAAACAAGACACTGTCCAATATTTGACGCTCGTTTCGAAAAACAAGTTATCGCCTTCAGAGAAAGAATGTAGAATATACCTTTTCTTATACATCCTCTTTATTGGATGCCATTTAACTAACACTTTTCCTGTATCTGACAGGTGGTTCGTTCATCATATTATCGTTTTCAGAGACCGTAGGTAAGTTTTTAACTTAATTTCATCCGAAAAATGTCACTATAAGAGTAAGCCATTTGATTTGAAAGAATTGAGGGCCACGATATCACAGAAAGAGAATACTTTATTTAAATTTAAGCTTATATGGGAGTAGCAATAGAAAACTTATATTCAATATAGAAGAAAAATATTGTTCCGTCTAGATTTTTCATTTGTGAGTTGATACAGAAAGAAAAACTGCAAGAAAAAATGGGAAGCTCATACAAACCAATCTCCATTGTTTGAATTACATAAATAGGTATCCTCCAACGAGCTCATTCCCTCTCAATATTTACTGTTCTCTTCAGAGAACATCTTTCGAAATATTTTGTAGGGAATATTGTGGGTCTAAGGTCCTTTTCAAGCTCAAGCACTACCCGAAATGCACTTCACAAGAATAGAATAAGTGAACTCTATCTTACAATAGAATGAGCTAGATTTAATAGATTTTAGAGAACCATCAGAAATGATGATCCAAATTCAAAGACGAAAGCTAATCAGATTTTTATTACTTGAGAAACATATTACTCAGGCGATCACATTGGTTACTACGATAAAAGAAACTTTTATTCCAAATGACGATTTTGTCAAGACGTTTGCTTTGATTATTTTGAACAAAATCATGCTCCCGTTCTTTTATTATTGAATTTTGCCATAACACACTGTATCTGTGGTTACCTCGGTTGTTTCCTCCAATTTTACAATTTCTGATAAACATGCACTTCATTTTTTCAATTTAATTTTGTTATTTTCCACTAGAAAACTCCCAATTCACGCGGTTGATATTTTTTACTACACATATTCACATTGAAACTTCATTAATTTTCATCACCCACTTTATTTAGCGAGCAGTTTACAATAAAAATATAACCTTTCATTAAGATCACTTAATAAGTTCACGAACTTCCTACAGTTCATTAGACCTCCAAAGGTTACCTCAGCAGGTAATCAGAAGTAATTTTCTTTGAATGGTGTATATAAATCAACCATTAATTTAATTACTCTTCCATTAAGCTGCGTATTCACAGCTTTTAATTAGTTATATACCATTTATTTCGAACTCCCAAAAAGGCAATCACAGATGAGAAAGTGAAATTAGCTGAAATTGAAACAATTATAATTTTAAGGGTCACCAGTTGATATCCTGACAATGAAAAGCTTTGTATTGTATAAGTTGAAGTGTGTTTTTGTACGTGATTGAATTCACGTGATGACACATAAGAATTGTTTATTCATAGAGTGTTAACATCAAATGAACCAAAGGTATTGTAACCAAAAATAAAATGCTGAAAAATACTCACGAGCATTGAAGGAAGGTCAACCTGTCATTTCAGGTAATTCACGTTTTTTTTTATTTTCATCATGTTTTTACGTAATCTGATTGATTGGAAGAGTTTCTGTTGTTCAAAGTCAATTGATAGTAAGGGAAATTGAAAATTGTAATTTGGTAAGTAACGAGACTGAACAATTTGAACTTCAGTAATTTGTATATTTTGGCTGCCACAACTTTGCTTTCAAACAATAAAATCGGATCAGTTTGTTTGTAATATTTTATTCATTATGTAAATCAAAGTTTTGTTGTTACGGTTACGGTGAATAACGTCCAGTAATGTGATCGTTGCACGTATCTAACTTAGTGTTTGGAATTTATCAGTTTGTTTTGTTGTTATTGGCTTCAGGTGCTTGTTTTATTTATAAAAATTGCTAAAAGGGTGAGTTAGAACGACTCTTGTCTGCAGACTCTGACGATGATATTGAAGAATGTTTTTTTATATTACTTTTATTAACAATCAGAATATTTAATTACATACTATGGGTTAATTTGCTCGCAAGTGCTAGGTGAATTAGCATCCATAATGCCTATATCAGGTTTACATCCAGTGATGTAATCTCTAATACCTCATGCTAGATCTATTGGCCATTTTTTCAGTCTTTTTGTGTTTCTTGGTCTTAACAATTCCTCTAGTAGGAGTTTGGATGAGTTTCTATGATTTTATGATGTTTGATGATTCTCTCCTGGATAACTTCTTATACTGTGGGCACTCCCAGGTCTACGTGAATGGGGTGATTTGATACATACCATGGAGCATCTACTAGTTAACGGAGTATTTTCGATTGGTATCTCTGGATAATATTTACGTTGGATTTTGAAGTGCCATCCCACAGATCAACTCCATATGTCCATATAGGCTTAATTACAGATTTGTAGATAAGGAGTTTGTTTACCAGTGAGTCTTTTGATTTTTATTCTATAAGCCAATGTAGTTCTCTTGCTTTTATGTCAAATTGTTTTCTTTTTTTTATTATGTTTCTAGTTAAGCTTTTTGTGTAGGTGTATTCCTAAATATTTAGCACTCTATGCTTGTGGTATTTCTGTATTATTCAGCTTTACTGGGGGACATGTGCCCTTACGTAGCGTAAATGTTACATGTGTTGATTTGCTTTAATTCACTTTAATCCTCTATTTCTATAGCCACTCTTGTAATTTGTTTAGATGAGCCTGTACATTCGTTGTTGCTGCTTCTGGTTCTTGGTTGGAGAAGAGGATGACTGTGTCCTTGGCAAAAGTTCCTGTTGTTGTGTGCTGTGGCTCTGAAATATCTAATGTGTACAGTTTGTAAAGTAGTGAGCCAAGTACGCTACTCTACGGCACCCCTGCTTCAATAGGAAAAAGTTCGGACTTTTCTTCGTTAACTTTCGTTTGTGTTGGTTAAGTAAGATTTCAGAAGTGGGTAGTAATTTGCTGGAAGGATTCTTTTGGTTTTGTATAGCAATCCTTGGTGTACCACTTTGTCAAAAGCCTGTCCAATATCGAGGAAAACAGCAGAGAAGTATTCTTTGTTTTCCAGGGCTTTGTTTAAATCTTGAGTAAGTCGGTGGACTTGTTGCATTGTCGAATGTTTGTGTTGGAATCCAAATTGATGGCAAATTGTGGAGGTAGGTCTTCAGTTATTCTACGTAGTAGTAGTTTTTAAAGAAGTTTGGTGGTAGCAGACTTATTTTACGGTAAGATGACATGCTGGTTGGGTCTTTGCCTGGTTTGCCAATAAGTATGATTTGTGCAACTTTAAATGATTTTGGCCAGTATCCGAGTCTTATGATTGCGTTGTAAATATATGTTAACATGACTAACCCTTTTTGGTAATTGCTTTAGCATTCTGATGGTTATTAGATCGGTGTCCAGTGCTTTTTTCGGGTTTAGTAATTTTATCTCATTTTGTACTTCATTTGGAGTCTTTGCTTCTGTGGGGTGGCTTGTGTTAGTTGAGTTTGATAAGTTTTGTTCTAATTCTTATTAAATTTTGCGACTTAGTGGTTGGAAGACTGTAGTGAGGTGATCTTAAATGAATTTGTCTTTTTCCCTGTCGCTTCTAGCCCATGGTTCATGTTCGTTCTTTCGTACAGGAGGGGCTGATATCTTAGGTTATTTTGAATTTTTTACTGGCTTCCAGTTGGAATTATCTGTTCTTCTTAGCTTAGACACGCATTCTTCGAATTGTGCATCCCTTATTTCTTTGAGGTTTATCTTGAATTTGTAACTAAGTCGATTATAGATGGTTTTGACTGCAAGAGAGTTGCTCCTTTGCCATCTTGCCCGGGCTTGCCTCTTTTCTGCTATTAGTGTGTTTAATTCGAGTGGGAGGTCTCTGTTTTCTTTTTTATGTTTCGTGTTTGGTGTAGCAGTTTGGGATGCCAGCTGAAGTTGTGAGGTAAATAGTTCTGTTGCCCTTTCGATTTCTTATGATTCTTTAAGCCTTGTCTTTACATCTACTGCTTCATTCATTTCGTTACGGTATACTTCCTAGTATGTTTTAAAGTTGTGTAATCTATGTGGTGGGGTTCTGTTTATGACTGACCCTCCAACGGTTGCTATATTAGGCGAGTGGACAGAATTCAAGTCATAACTGGGCAGGATGTCTATGTAAGTTGAGTTTATTTCTAAAAGGTCCGGAATTTTGTGTGGATAGGTTGCCCAGTATGTCGGGGTGCCTATCGAGATAAATGAGTATCGGTTAACTTCTATGCTTCTGTATAGTTCCCTTTCTTTGGTCGTGCACACTCGCGATCCCCACATGGTGTGTTTGCAGTTGCAATCACCTCCTGCTATAAATTGGTGTTCTAAAGTACTGAAGAACTCTTTAAGATCATTTTGTTTTATTTTGTATCGAGGTGGGCAATATACTGCATATATAGTGAATTCTTATGGCAAGGCTGTTACTTTTATTGAGGTGGCTTGAAGGTGATTTTGTTGGTAGTTTAAAAGTTCGTACTGTTTGATTGAATGTTTTATTAATATTGCTGTGCTTCCATATGCTGTGTTGTCCGGATGATATGTGTGATAAACTTTATAATTGGGTATTTTATAATACGTCTTATTTGTGAAGAGTGTCTCACTTACAAGTAGTGAATCTAAGAGGTTTTATATTAAAAATAGTTTCACTTCTTCTTTATGCTGTTTTAGGCCATTGGCGTTTCATTGTACTATTTTGAGGAGCTTGGCCATTATAGGAAACCAATTTATATTGAGTTGTGTTATCAGCATGTTTAAAACCATGCTATTTTGCTGGATTAGTTGGTTGAACATGGCTTTAAATTTGCTGAGAAACTATGTTAGTGTATTTATCTCTTCTATTGATTCAGTGGTATTTTGAGAGTTATTTCTGACTGCTTCTGCGTAAGTTTTGTTTGGAACTCTTTGGTTGTATGCTTTCTGCGGTGGTGTATGAATTTGATCAGCAATTGGAGGAATGTTCCTTTTGTATCTTGGGTTGCTTGTGTAGCTGCTGTTGATTAGTTTGTGGTAATGTTCGCATCATTTGTAATTGGCAGGGTGTTCTCCGACGCATAGAGCACATTTGGCTGGCATGTCCCTTGTTTTTTATAGCTTGTACTGTTGTGTCCTTGTCCACATATTACGCATACAAATGGTTTGTTGCAGTATGTTTTTGAGTGGCAGTATTGCTTTTAATGTTTGTGTTTTGTATTTCTTCAATTTTGTATACATTTTGTTGTTTTTCGCTGGTTCCAAGTCTACGAAAAACCGATCTATCGGTTGTCTGCTGTTTCTGTGTCTAGGATTTATTACATTTCTAACTTTGTGCCTTAGTTTGTTTATTTCTTCTTCTATTTCTTTCGTGTTAAAGAAGTGATGCAGATATTTGATTACAACTCTGTAGACCCGTTATTCTTTGAGTTGGTAGGTGTGATGTATTATATTTTCAGTCTTTTAGTAATTGGATAGTTTCCTATGTCTGTGGTGTTACAACTGATTCTGACAACATTGTTAGCCAGGATTTTTGTGGTATACTGTTCTTTACTTATACTGTCAGAGAACTGTACCTATTGTTAGTAGTAGTGGAATTGATTTCTGTTCTGTCGCTGGTTTTTGCGGTCTTCATCCTTTTTGTGCTTCGAACTTGCGGCCATGGTATTTTACTTGTGATCTCCTCTTCATCACATTCATTTTCACTAGTTGAGGACATTCGCACTAACTGCTGACTGTTGTATTCGTATAGTGCACTATTATTGGATGGAGATGGTTGTGGGTTGAAAGGTGTTAGTTATATTGGCATCAAGGGATTATTTGTTATGGCATTTGCCCAATGTAGCTATTTTGGTTTGACGGTATGGTTTGTTGTTGTGAATTTTGTAATGTCGCTATAAAACTATTTTGGTACGTCACTGGAGTAGTAGGATACAAGGTTTGTACATACATGTTTGAATGGTAATCCATTTTACATTTATTACTACAAAGAATGAACGGTTTTAAAGATTAAAACTAACTTTTCCGCATCTGTGAGATGCCCTGAACAATATTCTATCATAAAATTGTGACTTGTATACACTTCGGGGGATGCATCGTGCAAACAAACCAGAATTTCTCCAAAAATTACCAGAATTGTAGTATATCTGGATTTTAGGATCCTCTGTACTCACTCTAGTCAGCTGAAAATCAATAGGATACATCTGTGAGATACCTTGAAAAATATCCAATTATAAAATTGGTCCCATGTATACACTCCGGAGGCTCTATTGTGCTAACAACCCGAAATTTCCCAAAAAGGACCAAAAATGTAACACTTCAGGTACATTAGCACCCGTTGTACTAGCTATGGTTAACTAAAAACCAATAAGGTTTATCTCTTAGATGCCCTGAGCAATATTCAATCATAACATTAATCACTTTTATACACTCTGGAGGCTGAAACTGAAATTCCTCCAGAAATGACAAAAATGTCGTACTTAAAGTACTATAGCACCTGTTGTTCTGCCTCTGGTGAGCTAAAAATCAATAGTGTTCATCCGTGAGATGTTCTGAATAATATTCAATAATAAAATTGGTGACATGTTGAACTCCGGAGACTGTATCGTGCTAACAAACTGAAATTTTTCAAAAAATGTCAAAAATGTCGTACTTCAAGTACCATAGTACACGTTGTACTGGCTTTAGTGTGCTTAATATCAACAGGGTTCGTCTTTGAGACACCCTGAATAATATCCAATCATAAAATTGGTCACTTGTATATACTCCGGAGGCTGTATCGTGCTAACAAACTGAAATTCCTCCAAAAATGACGAAAATGTCGTACTTAAAGTACTATAGCATCTGTTGTTCTGCCTCTGGTGAGCTAAAAATCAATAGTGTTCATCAGTGAGATGTCTTGAATGATATTCAATAATAAAATTGGTGACATGTCGAACTCCGCAGTGTGTATCGTTCTAACAAACTGAAATTTCTCAAAAAATGTCGTACTTCAAGTACCATAGCACCCGTTGTACTGGCTCTGGTGAGATGAAAATCAATAGAGTTAGTTCATCTGTGACATATCCTTAACAATATTCAATCATAAAATTGGTGACTTTTTGCACTCCGGAGGCTGTATCGTGCTAACAAGACATGTAACGAAACGTGGCCGACGACGACGACAAACACACATTTTTTTCTTCTAAAAACCGTTTTTTCGTGTTGTTCTTGATGAAAAACGTGAAAATTCAAAATTCCAACTTTTTTGGGGTCGACCAATACTTTTCTCGCATATAACATAGGTTGGACGGAAAAGTAAAGCTTATCTACACTTTCACTTTACTTTATAACTCCAGTTTTACATTTTAAACATTTTTATTCACCTTAATGTTTTGCTTGATAGCAATTCAATTATTATCACCAGAGTTCCGCAGCGCTTCGGATATTACAACGGCACCTCTTTTCACTACAAAAATCAGTTGAGTACTCTTGAAGTATGTGATCTTATTCAATGCGATAGTGCAAGAACAACTGAAGACCATGAAGAGAACGAAAGGGTGACGGAAGTAGATATCGGATGTCCATATTATAAATCTAAGGATGGCACGCTATGGTCGAAAATACCTCATCCTCAGATAAGAAGGAGTGCTAATAATAAAATAAAGAAATAAAGGTCTCACTCCATATATTTCAAATTTAATGACTGAAAGTGAAGCATTTTTGCTGTTTTGTCAGACGATATAATGGAAATAATAGTAGTTCAAAGTTGAAGAGGTTAAGTTTATTTTTTCTTTGACTTCATTTATTCATAATATATTCGTATGGTTTGCTATATATTCTAACATTACCAAAGCAAGATTTTCTCTGTTATAGGTGATAAAACATTCCAATGGGAAGTTTCCACATAAACAATTACGAACTTGGCGGCCAACCGATTCCACTGTGATGAAGGCGTACGTAGGACTCCTGCTAATACAAGGAGCACTTCAAACAACCAAGGAGCCTCAGAAGTAGTTATGGTACAACGATGAAAAATATGCTAGGCCGATTATTCCGTCAAGTATGTCAAGCAACCGATTTCATAGTCCAGGAAATCTGGGTATGTGAGCGTCATTTTCGAGGTAACGGCTGGTAATTGGTAAACAGTTAGTAAAAATGGTGTACAACAAAACTTAACTTATGCGACCTCTCAAATCGGACCGGAACATTCTTTATGATTCGATTTACACTCATTTTTCACGCCTTTTGTATATCTTTTTTCTCGTGCATAGTACAGACAAAAAGTTAAATACTTTTTTTTCTTCTTTTAAAGACCTACAATTCTAGACCTTACACGTACAAAAAATTGATTAGGTAAAAAGTTATTGGCAAATAAACAACTGATAACGTTATTGTTAATAAATAAAAATATAATGAGCATTTTTTACACTAACACTTCCACATCACGCTTATCTATTAAAAAATGATACTCACGAAAGTTCAATAGTTTATGAATTATGGCCTTATAAACAAATTAACTAAAAATTGACTTGCAGAGTTCTGTAAGCTATGCGACCTCGCGCCAATTTGTTCACTGTTAGATTTCATAATAAGACATCGATACCCATCATTGTTTTTTTAAAAAATACATTTTTGCAACAACGCGAATTTTTTTCCATAGTTGGCTTAGTTGCATAATTAATTTGACATTATATCCGCCGATTTTTGTCGAGAATTAAGTACGCACATAGGAGGGGCATGGAAAGAGCTTTACTTGAAAAAAAAATTCGTTGAGATTTATTGACAAACGACTGAGTTACGGACAATCGAAGTCGGAGGCCTGTCAGTCAACAATTTATGCGAGTATCGAAAAACAAAACTTTAGCTGGACTACACTCTCTGAGGTTCACCGTACGACTGCCAACACAAAATACGGACGATGATAGAATGAAAAGCTAGGCGTTCCCTCCACTCCGCTGCCACGCAGTAGCCAGCCGAAATATCCGCCCGCTGCTGACTTTCGAAAAATTTTTTGATTCGGTTGCAATTTACGCGACGTCTCGCTATTTCGTACAATAAAAGTACATTGACTAAAAATTTTAGGGATATTTTTTGTTTTTCGATACTCGCATAAATTGTTGACTGACAGGCCTCCGACTTCGATTGTCCGTAACTCAGTCGTTTGTCAATAAATCTTAACGTATTTTTTTTTCAATTAAAACTCTTCCCATGCCCCTCCTATGTGCGTACTTAATTCTCGACAAAAATCGGCGGATATAGTGTCAAATTAATTATGCAACTAAGCCAAATATGAAAAAAATTCGCGTTGTTCCAAAAATGTATTTTTTTTAAAAACAATTATGGGTATCGATGTCTTATTATGAAATTTAACAGTGAAAAAATTGGCGTCAGGTCGCATAGCTTACAGAACTCTGCAAGTCAATTTTTAGTTAATTTGTTTATAAGGCCATAATACATAAACTATTGAACTTACAGAATCCATCTTTCGTGAGTATCATTTGTTAATGAGTGAGAATAGATAAGCGTGATGTGGAAGTGTTAGTGTAAAAAATTCATTATATTTTATTTATTATATTATATTATTATATTTATTATATTTTTATTTCATATTTTTATTTATTAACAATAACGTTATCAGTTGTTTATTTGCCAATAACTTTTGACCCAATCAATTTTTTTACGTGTAAGGTCTAGAATTGTAGGTCTTTAAAAGAAGAAAAAAAAAGTATTTAACTTTTTGTCTGTACTATGCACGAGAAAAAAGATATATCTGAAAAATCTACAAAAGGCATGAAAAATGAGTGTAAATCGATTCATAAACAATGTTCGGGTCCGATTTGAGAGGTCGCATAAGTTAAGTTTTGTTGTACACCATTTTTACTAACTTTTTACCAAGTATCAGCCGTTACCTCGAAAATGACGCAAAATGATCATTTTGGGTCTGATTTTCCTGGACTATCAGTTGCTTACAGCATTTATTCGTTTTGACGACTGTCTCACTAGAGCACAACGTAGAATTAACAATAAATTGGCACCGATTATATATTTGATATTTTTGTCCAGAACTGTATTATGACGTTTTCACCAGGATCGAATTTGACTTTAGATGAGCAACTTGTATCATTTAACCAGATAAATATCACGTCAAAATTTGAGCAGTGGCTGATTGTGCAAATTCCTATAGTACTTACAGGTTTATCTCGGAAAAATAAGCACCAACCAGAAAAAAATCAGGGTGAAAGAATGGTTCTTATTCTTACTAAATATATAACGGGAACAATTTTATTATATCCAGGCCTCAAATATGTTCATATGGCTCCATTAACCAACATAATTAATAGCAAAATATTATTATTATATTAAAAAATATGAACATAACCTTTTCGTTTCACATTTTCACAATATACATACTATTTTAAAAATCTGTCAACGGTATTCAAACGTGACCTCGTACTCCCTTTAAGACGTGCATCAATTTTAATAATGTATATCAAAAACAAGACATTTTGATGGAATGTCATTTTACATATCGTGTGGCTTACGGTTTCTCAACTTTCTCACAATTTGTATAGAATTCAAGATATTAAAATATGCAGAAATGTATTTAATAATTGCTAGTTTTATATAGACGTCGATTTGTACAAACCAGTAGTTCATATAAATACTTGTACACACAGATTATTATGTAATGATCTATTAAGAAATTTAACAGGGCAAGACTGTCAGACATATAAATTGTTATTAACAGCGGGTATAGAATGATTCATATCGTGTTTGTATCGAATGCATACATTATGGGGGTGTATTACCACATAATACACCAACACAAAGAAACGAAACTTCTACTTTTTGAAAATTCATTTTCTGAAATCACAAGCCTGAGACGCCATGTTTCAAACAAATTATATGTCAATGTCATTATTGCATTGTTAACCAAAGAATATTCTTTGCTTTTAACAAAAAATACGCATTTCCTTGTTAAGATACCCAGTTGGGAGCTGTACATTTACAATCTCCTTCAGCTTCAACTCAAACACCACAAAGTATGACTTTTGGTACACCACGTAAGTAAAAATTAAGGTTTTAATCAAAAACGATGAAGAAACTCCAAGAACCTTGCAAATCATGACCAAGGGTGTAGTTTCTCAAGCAGGCTGAAATAACGAAAAAGTTTTTGAAGCAATTCAATATGAAAACACATACAATGGTATCACAAGACATACATTCTAGTTTAATTGTTAATGAGATGTATTTAAAGCATTTTTTATATTTACTGCATCTTTTGAAATTATTTCAACCGGAAATCAAATATCGCATCACTTACATTTAAACAAGCAAAAAATAGAGTTTAAACATCCATGTGATTTTTTCCCACTGGAATATGTTACTAAATTATTCATTAGGTTAATAGCTATTTGTATAACAAGGGAGGAAAGTGCTACTTTTCCTCCCGAGGATGAAGTTTATTGTCCGACGCGTAGCGGAGGGCAGTAATCATTCGAGGGAGGAAAAGGCACTTTACACCCATGTTATACATATGATTTTTCCGCCTGCCTCAAATAACAAGACATTTTCAATAATTTATTTATGAAACTAACAAACAAAATTAATATATACTACTTATTTTACGAAACTTGGCGGGGCATCGAGGATGGACTTCTAAAATACTTGGCTGGGCATCGAGGATGGACTTTTTGAATCTTGGCTGGACATCGAGGATGGACTTTTAAAATGCTTGGCTAGGCATCGGGAGTGTACGTTTATATTTGTACTTCAAATCCCTTAGGATTTTAACTGTTCCTTTATATCCCTTGGGTCTAACATAGTTTCTAACATGTGAGACTAAAGTGACCACTTTAGTCTCAAAATTGCAAAAAATATTTCGTTGATAACGTACTATGACGTCACTTTTACTTTTCCTCCTTAGGGAGGAAAACTACGACTTTGCTCCCTACAATGAGGCCAGGAAATGTATACTTTGGATATAGGTAGGCGGAAAAAATATGTTATTCTCTTAAATATTGCAATATTAATTTAAAAATTGAAAAGAAGAAATATCCCAAAATAATTATTTTATCCAATCTATAGGGCGAGAGCACTGTCTTCCTAGCAGACACAGCACACTTTTATCTCTGGCACACATTGTAAAGTTAGTAAACCTTGGCATCAGTCTCACAGTAAACTATAAATTGGTATGATTTTACTGATAATAAATATCTTTTAATATTGTATATGTACTTAAGTCCAATTAATTATAACTCGTTAAATCAAATGTTTTGATTTACACAATTTACATCACATATAAAGGTTTTTTCTGAACATTATGTAAACTGTTACTTGTTAGGCAATAATAGACATGATCTACGGTGCCTAACAGGACTTTTAACAGGCCACTGTCGTTTGAAGAATCATATGCTGAAACTTGAACCGTCGAACGATCCGATTTGCCGTCTCTGTTTGGAAGATGATGAAACAGCAGAGCATATAATTTGTGCCTGCCCCGCCGCGGCTCGAGTCAGGTATCTTATGTTTGGCAGGGCTACTCTCTCGCCCTTGGACCCGAAATACCATTCACCGAACAAATTATTCGGCTTCGTTAAGAAGCTGAATTTGTTTGGTGAAATATGAATAGGTATGAGCTACAATAGACTCTTACGAGTCGCAGTGGAGGGTCTTATTGACCCACTCATTACAAACCAAGCCTAACCTTACCTAACCTAAAATGTTACTTTGAGAAATCGGTAGTAATTGTTATATGTGTTGTCTACAGCAAGTTGTATTTACATTGTAAAATTACACCAATGAGTACCTCTGGACCTAAAATTTTAGGATATTTCTTTATGAATAAAATAATAGGCGAATTTATATCCGATAGGCGCCTTTCCAAAGAAATCTTCTTTTTCCTGTTTCCTTAATAGGCTCGCGCTTGTTCCATCTTCCGGTCCTGGAGATTTACGGCTTTTTAGTTTTTCCTCTTTTGTGACGATTACGTTTTCGGTTATATATTTCTTTCTTTATATTTGGAGTTTCTGGTAGGGTCTGGTCTTTACTTGTCTTAAACAGTTGGGTAAGATAGGAGGTCCAGGTGTCGACATTTATTTTATTGGTTTCTGTTAATTCGCTTATTTCTTTTCTCTGCGTTCTAATAAATCTCCATATTTGCCTTTGCAGTCCGTAGTAGTCGGCTTCCATTCTTGATGATAAAACCCGCCAGTATTCGTCCTTTGTATTCTTCACTAATGCTTTAGTTTTGTTTTTTATTCTTTTGTAGTTGTTGTTCTGGTGTTTGTTGTGCTCTGTACTTTAAGTGGGCTTCTCGCTTTTTTTCCAAAGAAATCAAACTACTAAAAGGTGTCTAATGTTAGTAATGGTTCAAAAATGTTCATTATTGTGTCAGCGAATTCCAATGGCCGCAGATATTCAAATTGATTTACTTCACTTGTTGTTTTATTTCATATACTTAGAAGTTACTTTCTATTTTACTTATCTATCTGTCACATACAGTTATAAATATTAAGTATTATTATTATTTAAAATATATTGCTCATTTCTACACATCATGTTGTAGACATTGAAATATTTTCTCTAGGTGTAAAGTATTAAATTCAGAATCCGGTAGAGTGTACCTGTTAATTATATCACGGAACTTATACAAATTTTACATTTAAGCAGCAACATTATTGTAATTTTGTACCATCATGTATATTGAAATTTTTTTGTCTTGTAATCTGGTATTCTAAATATATAATCTATATTATTGTATTGATTTTAATATTTACCCTATCCTACATACTGTTACTTGAATACATTACACATAATTGATTCCAATATCAATATAAGAAAATGAAGATCATTTGATTGAACAATAGCTTCTTATTTTTAGTAATGGATGGTACTCCAAAAACCGAAATTAAAACTTTATATATAAAGGAATATTAAAACATATTTTTCACTATATTTGTTAACCCAATACGTCTGGTTAAATGAACTTTATCAACGGACAAATTAAGTTGACCAGAACACGTGCTGTTTAATAAATATTGTGAAAATTATACTTTAGTATTTCTTCATGTTTGATGACTTTTCGCCAAGTATCAACCACCTCTGTGTAACATTCAAAGGATTACAGGTTTCTTTTGCTTAACTCTTTCATTGATAATTAATACTTTCTCGAATCAATTTTTGTTGTGTTTTACCAATACAATAAGTAAACAATCGTTTTTTTATTCAAAATGTTACAGGGACAGCCAACGTTAATTACTACTTTTACTGTCTTTTTCCGTTTTTCTACTTGTTATCGTTTATTATTATCAATAGTTTTGTGATAATACTGTGTAAATAATATTCAACATGTGTTTTGGTTTTACAAACTACGAATTCTTACTATTAAGCAGTTGGACAATTAAATTCACAAGTGGCGTACTGTTATAATCATCAGGTAACTGACATATTCCTTTTATATTATCCACAGAGTCCTACTATGACGTCTGTTGCATCAATAAAATTAATGTGAAGTGTTTTTGGCAACCAGGACCGCTCACATAAATTAACTCCAATAACAACCAAAATCCAATGACGTCATGACAGCCCATCACAACTAACCGCACTAAATCTTATGTTGCTGCAACCCTAACAAAACCTCCACCTCCCACTTTTCCAAATAGGGATCAAGCCACTATCTTGCATGCTATTACCAACGCCGTTCTTATTGAATATGTAAAAGCTGTAGGGGATATTGTTATCCCCAAAAACATTACCTTTGCGTCCCAAATCTCAAATAAACGTAATAGTATTTATCTGTTCTCGAGTAGTGTCGTCAACGATCTTCTCAGTACCCATCAGAGCATTTCCATTAATGCCACAACTATCCCTATCCGAAGACTTATTACTCCTGCAAACCATATTTTCATATCCAATGTATCTCCCACCATTCAACATGCTATAATTGAAAAATCTCTAACACATTTATGAGACTACACATCATGAGTTTCCGTAGAGTTTCTTACGCTATTCCTAACAATGAAAACTTTTCCGTACAAACATCTCCTTTAATTACTCATGATAACACACAATATAGAATATTTGTATCATCTGACAAACAAGAATGTTTCTTATCCCAACAAACAGGACATTCTGCCGACTCCTGCACCAACGCTCCTACTTCCCTAACACAGGACGACCTACCACCTTCCGCCAAATCTATGTCACAGTCTTCGGTAAATATTTCTCCTGATAGCGCTCCCAGAAAACTCATTTTACCAAATACCCCAAAAGAAGCTGAGTTAACACAATTACCAACCCCCCTAACTCAGGGACAAAAAAGGGCCATATCTACTTCTAATACCTCTACTAAACACCTAAAGAAAAAATCCAGCACCCAAAAGGGCATACACGCTATTTACGAAAAAAATCCATCGGTACTCACTCTTACAGAAACCCAATTCACAGATTTTTTAGAAAATACACATGGTAATATAGCCTCTCTCAATGAAGATCTAATGTTCACCTCAAACATGCAAGGATTACTTAATGATATATCACTTCTCTATTCTGAAACAAATTAAAGGTCTCTCAAAAAATGCCTTAGAAGAATTAGAAAAAAAAAATAAACAACAATTAAAACCTGAAGACTCTGATAATATGAGCGTTTCTTCTGAATATCATACTGATGATAAATTCAATACGCCGCTACCTCAATATCCGTTAAAATCATCAACGCCATATATAGTGTAGCAGACGCTATATACTAAACAAATTAACCCTACATAACATCAATGGCAACATATTTCATTTTATCCCAAATTTCTTATCGTCACGATCATACAGAGTCTCAGTTAATGGCATTTCCTCATCATCTTACAGTCAATCGGATGGGGTTCCACAAGGCTCGGTGTTGAGCTCGACACTTCAATTTAGTGATAAATGATTTATGCTCCGTCTCTGTTCACCCATTAGACATGTCTTGTACGCAGATGATCTAATAATATACTGCCACGGACGTTCTGTCTTCACCACAACGAAGCTAATTCAACCTTCTGTCGATACCTTTGGCATCAGAATTAACCACCCAGGTTTATCATTATCTCACAAAAAGTCTAAAATCATTAAATTCAGCCGACGTACCCCCTCCTCATCTCCTCATATCATGATTAACAACAAATATATCCCCCTAGTTCTTCTTCGTCTTAAAGTGCCCATCCGCTCCGGATGTTGGCTATCATGTTGGCTATCATGTTGGCTATCATGTTGGCTATCATGTTGGCTATTCAAACTTTGTTAACAGCAGCTCGGAATAGTTGAGTAGTTGATTTGTTGAACCACGTTCTTAAATTTTTCAACCACGATATTCTCCTTCTTCCCACTCCTCTAGCTCCCCATACCTTGCCTTGGAAAATCTTCTGTAAAAGGGTATATCGGCTCTCATTACACATTATAGGTCCAAGATATTGTAATTTTCGGGTCTTGCCTGTGTTTAGGACCTCTTTTTCTTTTTCCATCCTTCTCATTACTTCCATGTTGGTTATTTTCTCTAGCCAAGGTATTCGTTGGATTCTTCGGTACAGCCACATTTGAAATGCCTCAAGTTTTTTGGAGGAGGCCTCCGTAAGCATCCATGATTCGATCCCATAGAAAAGGATCGAAAACACGTAACATCGCAGTAGGCGAATTTTCGTTGACAGCTGTAAGTCGTGACTCGTAATGACCTTCTTCATCCTGATGAATGCTGTTCTGGCTTTTTCAATACGCGTTTTGATCTGCACAGAATGGTCCCAGTCATCACTTATGTTCGTGCCCAAGTATGCGTATTTGTTGACTCTTTATAAAGGAGTTCCATCCACCAACAAAATACCGCGGGTGTTTTGGTTCCTACTGATTATCATGAACTTTGTCTTGTTGGTGTTTATTTCCAAACCATATTGTCGGCTGTATGTTGTAACACTGACCATTAGGAGTTGTAAGGAAGCTAGGTCCGCAAAAATAACGGTATCATCTGCATATCTTATATTATGCAGTCGTTCTCCGTTTAGCAGGATTCCCGCTTGCAGGGCTTCCCTGAAAATGCATTACGAGTACAGGTTGAAAATTACAGGAGTATGCATCCCTGTCTTACACCACGTAATATTTGTATCTCTTCTGTTGTCTCTTTGTCTACCCTGACACAAGCCCTCTGATTCCAATAGAGATTTCTGATGATTTTGAGGTCTTTCCCATCCAGACCAGCTTTTTGTATAACTTCCATCATTTTCGTGTACCGTACTTGCTCAAACGCCTTCCTATAGTCAATAAAACATGCGTATACATCGCAGTTGACATCTCTGCATCGCCGAAGCAGTACCTGGACTGAAAATAGAGCTTCCCTAGTCCCACAGCTCTTCTAAAGCCGAATTGAGTCTCAAACATACGTTCCTCACACAGTTTAAAATTTTTTATCAGATGATCACTGCAAAATACTCGGTATAACATATGACTCACGACTTACATGGAAACAACATCTACTAGAATTAAAAGGTGAGTGTAGTAAGAGGGTCAACGTAATCAAAACTCTCTCACATTTTCATTGGGGGGCCGACGAAAATTCCCTCCTCATAGTATATAGATCGCTTATACGCTCCAAACTAGATTATGGTTGCTACATATATATGTCAGCTTCTAAAACATATCTTGACCTCTTAAACCCAATACACAATACAGCACTACGTCTTTGTCTCGGAGCTTTATTGCGAAGCCAATGAACCTCCCCTTTGGTTAAGACGACAACACCTGCTACTCTCTTACGCATCCTTCGTATCCTCGAACCCCTATAATCCTGTATATCACCTACATCCATATCACACAACGCACACATCCATTATTATCAATAAAATCCATTCCATCAGTGCTAGCTCAGTTACTTAATGACATTAATCTACTGCAAACAACTCCTTTCCCACTACCCCATACTCCTACTTGGTCCACTACCATTCCTCCGCTCAACAGATCACTTATACGATACGACAAACATACGAGTATATCACCAAGGGAACTTATAATGGAATCTTTTAATGACATCATACTAACAAAGAAATACGATCTAGTTCTATACACTGATGCCTCGAAAAATGAAACAGGAGTAGGCTGCTCTGTTACAAGCCACTCTCTTATCAATTCCTCCCGTATCCCTCTTCTATGCAATGTTCATACTGGCAAATTATATAGCATACTTCAAGCCATCAAACACATCACTCTAACAAATATGGACGTAACTATATGCACAGACTCATTAGCCTTAATCCAGACTATGCAAAATATATTTACTGAACATACATTTGCCCAAAATACCTACCACCAGCTTATCGCTTCCCAAAAGATATCAGTTACCCCAATTTGGCTACCATCACACATCGGTATAGCAGGCAATGAACTCCAAATATGTAATGACTTGAAGGCTCACATCAAAAATTGAACGAAAAATATATGGTAACAGCACTGTGATACAAACCGTTCATTCCTTCACGAAATACAACCGTGAATCAATAGCCCTCTTCTAGCTTCTACAGAACTTTCAATGCGAGATCTACCCATAATAAGGAGACTACGCATCGGAGATTCTAAGTTAACACATGGTTACCTGATGACATCTAGCAACCGAACCTATTGTCAAAGCTGTCAAACGTATTTGACAATTAAACACATTTTAACTGAATGTCACCAATTCTCAGCTAGGAGACAACAGTATCAACCCTCATCAAGCCTATGATATATGCTAAATAAGCCAGAGCAAATTAACAGCATACTGAAATTCCTCAAAGATGTGCAACTTTATAGTAAAATTAGATATATCCATTATTTTTATGACCTTATTGTATTTTTATATAACAATGTAATCGTTATGAATATTTGGTTTAAATTTGTTTCGCTCTGTAAAATATACTTTTACAATTTTTAAACACTTTTCTGAGTGGAAAGACTACTAAGTGATCTGCAACGTCAGTTACAAGGTCACGAATTTTTGCCACGAGAATATCAAACGTTTTATGCCGGTTTTCGCTCCTTTGTGTTGGTGTATTCTTTGGTATTACTTCAACCGGAACGAATTTTATATTATTAGTTCGATGTGTGCATGTATATTTTTGTTATACCTTAACCTAGATGAAGACAGAACTACTGAAATATTTGAAATTACTAATTAAGAGACAAATTGCTTGTACTGAAAGAATAAATAAATGATAAACGATGCTTCTTAAGCCAAATATTTCAGACAATTCATATAAATGTGGCGGTCGTAGAATGATTTTGGAACAATTTTCAGTTCTACCGTTAGAAGAAAATGAGAGAACACTTCACATCAATCATTCTCATAATTGAAATTATTAGGTGTTATCTATATACCACCTCAAAAAAGTGTATAAGTTTCATTGCTTTTCATTGAAAACCTGGAAATCGTCCTCGAAGTAACTGAGCAAACCCGAATTCAGCGTTAGAATTTCTTTATCACGTCAAGTTTCTCAATAATCAAGTCCAAAAAGTATTTTTTCACTATATTAGAACTCATGTTACTTCAACAATGTCTTCTCAAATACAAGATATGCTATCTCAAAATAGCACTCTTTTTTTACAAACCCCCATTTTCCAAATTAAGTAAACTTTTTTTTCATCGACATATTGTTAATTTTTGTTTAGTATTTCGGAACTTTCGTAACTGCTTTGAAATTGCGTTGGTCATTAAGCTGATATAGTGTATTCCTCTATATTTGAGATAAATGAATTCAGTTTTTTAATCGATCTTGCCATAGGGTTTGTGGGCTTGGACATGTGGCTTTAGGGTTTGTACGAATCAGGTTTATACACCTCTTCAGGAGTCCAAATTTGAGTTTTATAACATTTTATTCATCCTCACAGGCCGCAAAAACATTTTTAAAGATTGAATACCATTTAAAAAAATGGCAAGTATATCATATATTGCAAAGAAAAATCCCGATTGAAGTCACTCACCATTTGTACATAACCTCAAAAGTAGACAAAAGCGATATCTTTTAGTAAGGTAGTGGAGGTAAATATGACCCAGCGGGTAATATGGCCCAAAGTCCCTAGCGACAAATCTAAAACATTTATTAGCAGTCTGGCAACATCACATAGCTGCCTGTAACCGTCACTACCAATGACAATGGAGCTTCCAGCCATTTAGATTACACAATTGGTCTTGGTATCACATTATTTTGTTTGCCGTCAAACACCACTCATGAACTCCAACCACTAGATAAGGCAGTATTTCGCTCTTTAGGAGCCAATTAGGACCAGGAGCTTTTGAGATTGAGGGTAGGTATCCAAATATCTCAAAAGCTCCTGGTCCTAATTGGTATCCAAATAAGAACCCTAAACAAGGCCAGGATTCAACATAATTTTGTCCCGTGGTTGGACCAAATGTTTGTCACCACAAAATATTATGAGCGGATTTATAGGTACGGGACTGTTTCCTTCAAATCCTGACGCAATACCCGATGCAGCTTTTGCACCTTCTTTAGTAACAGAGCGAACCATGCCTGATGAAATAAACGCAGAAAATAGTGCAAACTCCGAAAGGTCAAATCTTCCATTGGCAGCTAGAATAATTAATTTAGTTTCTCAAGAACCTTTTCCAAATAGATTGAATAAGTCTTTTCTCGAAATACTTCCAACTCCTATTGATGGAAAAAATAATGAAGTGAAAAGAATTAGGCGTAAAACTTTGAATTACAAAGCTCAGCAAGTCACAAAAGACCTTTTCTCTGAGAGACATGGCGAATCAGCTATGAAGTCTTCAGATCCGAAACATCCAGTTCCATCAACATCCAAACAGAAAAGTTTTATCCCGCAGTCTACGTCTAAGTAAACTACACAGGAGTCATGGCTTTGTGCAGCTTGTGATAAAGAGGACCAACTTGACATGCGAATGTGTGCAAAATGTCTTACTTGGTACCATGAGGTATGCGTTGGCCTCGAGTCGGACGATGATGAAGAATTTGAGTGCTGTTGACATCTTGTTTTCATTTTTACATTCTAAGCTAGTTTTTTGTGCATAAGCATGTTAATTTGATTCATTCTTCAAATGTTTAATAATAATAATAATAATAATAATAATAAATTTTATTGCTTATAGAATATACATTCATAGCAAGGGTTCAGTTGATAGTGCATGAATAATTAAATATTTATAATTACAGCTACATAAAGAAAAAATAACAAACAAAAAATCAAGATTAACATTCAAAGTATTAAAAAATAATAAAAAATATCACATATAATGGACGCATGGAACTAACTAAATTATTTTTTTGTTTATTGGACTAATCCGAAACCAACGAAAGAGCTCAAAAATCATCATTCGTTAATCACGAATGCTCGGAGCTTTAGAATATTCCATATGTAAGCAGCAATACATTTTGCATCATTAACATTGAGGTTATTTAGAGTTTCTATGAGAGATTCAATATTTCTAAGAGGGTCATAATTCGGTGATCTCATAGAGATGTATATGGGATACTCAAAAAGCATATGAAAGATAGTTTCCGGTTCTTCCATGTTACACACAGTGCAGCGTTATCATGGATCAATTATATACGAGCAACCATTCAAGGTAAATTTTATACGCAGCTGGTTGGTGAAACGTAACTGGGAAATAGTGCGAGTAACCTGCATAGGCATTTTTTGGATTAAAATAGAACTGGGCAACGAAGAGCTAGAAAATGATTTATATAATGTAAGGAATGAGCTGTTTTCTTTTCGTGTAACGTCTAATAAATGTAGCTTTTAATAATACCGTGAGAGCAACGACTGTCTATCAATTTTTAGTTTAACAGCGCTAATATTATTCCAAATATCAGATTCGTCAAAAAAATCAAAATACGACTTTACTTGCTTTGCCCAATTAAATTTCTCATCACATACAGGCAATAATTTCAACTGGCGTTTGAAACATAACTGAGGGTATCTGCAATCATCCATTAGAAGTATCTTAATAATCCAATTTAATGTTATCTTTAACAAATTATACGACAATTTTACCCGACCTGCATCAAGTCGTAAAGCATAGTCAGGAGTATTTAAGGGCACCATCAAAACTATTTTCAGAAAAGATACCTGAACACGCTCTATAATATCTGGATACCTTAATCACCAAATAGTCAATGCATTGTACATAATACTAGCAATAAGAGATTCAAATAGTTTTATCCGCGGGGACAAATTATCTATTTTCATTTTTACCATTAAAGATAACACTGGTCCTATAGCTTGCTTTGCCTTATTTGCTATTGTTTTTGACATCTCGCAAAATACGCCAGATGATGTAAATAGTACTCCTAGATAATTATAATGGTTTGTCAAAGAGATTAAACATTCGTTATAATAAAATTTATAAGACTTTTGTTGAAACCCATCTCTAGAAAAAGACATGATCTTAGTTTTTGTAGCGTTAATCGTTAAATTATTTTTAGCGCAGTATTTTTCAAGGATTTGCAATTTTTTTCTTACATCAACTTCAGAAAATGCCAGTATTACAATATCGTCTGCATACAAAAGAGTTAATATTTCATTCCTATCATCAATGTCCACACCCTGAGCCCCATTCTTACAGAAAAAATCTTCAATATCGGCGATGAAGAATGAAAATAGTAGTGGACTCAAAGATTCGCCTTGTAATATTCCTGTAGTTACGTCGAATGCTTTGGTAAATCCATCAGCAGCTTTTATTTTAATAGTGGCATTATCATATAAGTGTTTTATGACACGCAACATTTTTGATGATAAACCTAGCTGAAAAAGTTTTGCCCATGGGATTTGCTGGTCAATGGAATCAGAAGCTCATTTAAAGTCTACGAAAATAGCAAATATTTTTCGCTTCTTAAGCCTGATATGTAAGTTGACAATGTAATTCAAAGTGTAAACATTGTCTATGCACCCTCGTCCAGAATGGAAACCCGCCTGAGCTTCAGGCAAAATGTGACACTCCTCAGACCGTTGTGTGAGTCTATTGTAAAGTATACTGGTAAATACTTTACCAGTGCAGTTATCTAATGCTAACCCTCTATAGTTCGATGGTTCACACGCTAGTCCACCCTTATGTACCATTGTAAGTAGTATTTCAGTCCATTGCAAAGGCATGAGAGCTGTTTTCTATAATTTTTCTTATCTTCCGTGTAGTTCAGCTTTTGAGAAACATCAGAGGGATATTTTTTAAATAATTTCAATAAAGCGTTTAAGAGCTTTTTTGCATCCACACACTCATTATCAAAGCAAGGTCAAATGTTTATTGAAACGTTACTTAAATTTCTGATTTTTTTTTGCTGTATCTGGTTTTTAATTTTGTAAAAACACCTTTAAAAAATAAAACCGGCTCAATCTCCCTAAGTTGAAAGATTTTTTACTCTGGGCCATATATACCGACCAGATTGGTAATATGGCCCTAGAGCAGTGCAAAGGATTTCTATATATAAACATACTACGAATCACTTCTGACCAGGTTAAATTACATAGGTATGTCGGCCAAATACTTACCTACCATTTGGTTGAAAAAATATTCCGAAAAATATTCTGGTTCCACGGAAAAAAATTATATTAAGGTGAGCTATATTTGCCTTAACTACCTTACATTACCTCAAATATTTGAGAATCTTAAAGCAAATAGCCTATTTCGATAATGGATTGAGATCACACGCAATAAATTACTACCAAATTGACGTTTCATTTTCCCAATTAAAATCCAGGTTGACCTGTGTAATTGTTGTTTTAACTCTTAATAACATGAATTTACTGTCTCGACCGTTCATCATCATGATCATGATCATCATCATCATTCTCAGCGTGTTTCGGTCCATCTTTGGACATACGCCTCTCCAAGTTGTCTCCATCCGGTTCTGTCAGCTGTTCTGCTCATCCATAGCAGTCCCGCTACTTTCTCGATATCGTCCTTCCACCTAGTCTTTGGCCTTCCTAGGTTTATACTGCCTCCTATTGGTCACCATTCGGTCACTTTCCTTGTCCATCTCTTGTCCTCCGTCCTCATGAGATGTCCTGCCCATTTCCATTTTAATCTTGCTATGTGTTCAGCAATATCAGTTACCTTTGTTTTCTGACGGATCTATACTTTCTATCTCGACCCTTACTCTGTAGAATCTACTCATATTATTGTTTTAAATGAAACTAACCTTTTCTAGATAATTCCACAATATATTGAAAACGATTGTCAATTTCTTAGAATTTTTAACATTTTTTCAATATATTGTGGAATTATATAGAAACAGTTAGTTTCATTTAAAACGGTCTCATTAACACATTTTCCAGCCTTGAATTATGACAGTTTACATAGAATGACCAGCCAAGTATCATCACTTAACAACATTTTACGCGTAATTACAGCTTGTTAATGCGCTACATAAACAATAAGTTACGCTCCTTTGTACTAACGGGGAAGTGAATTTTGGTTTTCATTAAGATGTTTCTTGAGCTTAACCCTATTTCAGGACACATTTCAAGAGTGACGAACTTTAATTATATTTACATGGGAGCTAACTGGATAGTCTTTTCACAGTGTTAATACTGCAGACACAGTTCTCATGGGAACTTTCCAATTCCAGGGTAAAATCAAAGTAGGGTCGACTGAATACTTAGAAACTCCCATAATGATATTAAATTCCCTTTTTTCTTTTGTGTGTTATCGGATAATTACGTTTTCCTATTTTTTATTTAACAATGTTAATATGTTCAAATCGCTAGTTTTCTTGTGTAAATTTTTTCGTGAATACGAGGCGTATTCTAAAATTAAGATTGCACACTACTGCAGTGATGGTTTGAATTAGTTGTTGGTTTGCTAGACAGTGAGAGCAAATCGCATTTGTATAAACCCCGTGAGCGGCTTAAATATTTTTGTTTAGATTCATCAAGATATATGTTTAGCGTATGAGTAGAAAGTATTGCGAATTTCGAAATAACGGCATAAATGTGGACACGATGAACAGAGGAGATGTGATCAGGTATAATGTTTGGACCTATAAGTGTGGTCTGGCTGTTGCACGTTGTGCTGTACCTTTTCGGTGTGGGTTGTATATCTGATGGGTGAATGATGAATAAACACACTTTTCGTAATGTGAATATACTGTTTAATTTTAACAAATTGTAGCCATATGCATACATATATAACTAAGACATTGAAAACTCTCTCTTCAATCACCTGTGCAACTCGCCGGCTACCGGCTCTCTTCCTTTTTGCTACCAACCTCTCTCCGGCGGTCGTCCCACTCTTTCCTACTTCTTTCCACTCGCGCACTCTAGACCGCCGCGCTTGCGCATATACACCTACACACCAGTAACCATAGGCGTAGCACACATTCCCCCCTATTTAATTAGAGTTGTGTACAAACTAACACAAGTATAGCATACCTTAAGGCCTGGACACACCTGTCATACAGCCTTCCGATCCGACTACGGTCATACAGCGGGACGACTGTATGATATGGGAATAAACAATGGTTTGGAATGCAGTAGGTCTCACCTGTCCGACACGCGACCCGTCCTACTCCCACCCGTCTCCGATTCCGGTATCCCGTCATGCTCCGACATTGCAGACCATTCGTTTACTTGATGCGGGAAGGTTGTCGTTGGCAGTTTTTGTGTTAAATTCAGTGAAATGGCGGGTATAAAAGCGGAGGAGCTTATTGAAACTGTCCGAATGTTTCCAGCTCTCTATGATCAGGCACAAGAGCAATATAGAAACTCGGAGTACAAGGACATTATGTGGAAAAAAGTTGCGAAGAAACTAAATGTATATTTATTGTTAAGTTGTTGTGTTTTAAACTAAGCTATTAAAATCTTGTCATAATAACAATATTTAAATCCACTTCCACTTCTAGGGAAGGGGTTTCCTGTTGGAATTGTGAATTAAAATAAATAAATTAATTAATTCCGAAAATATTCAAGGGATTTATTCGTTAGGAATATACCGGGTGTTTCAAAAGTCAGTTTACCGAGTTAAAACATAAAAATGTTAACAATGACCTTCACAGTTGATTTTATCATTGCTCAAAAACAGGTTGTGCAACATTAGTTACGAAAGCATTGTGTTTAATAAATCAGTTTACCTCAATTAGTTTGGTAAACTGACCTTTGAAACACCCGGTGTTTATTCTTATCTATAGTAATTGACGAACGTAAGTGAGTCTATGATTAGAGAGTAGACTCGATCTGCATTTGGATTTTCTGTCTGTCCGTATGTCTGTCACGCGATACCGGCCGCAATTTTGAAGATATCGGCTTGAAATTTGGCAAATTTTTGCTATCTTTTGTACTTGTATTATTTCAATTTGTTTTGCTATTTTGCATTATAATTAATTCAACACATTGATTTTGTGCAAGTAAGTTTCAAACATATTCTTTATTGTACACAGGTTCTCACAAATTTTCAAATTTTTTAAAATATAAAACCATAATGTTTAGTTGTAAGTAACACAAGAAGAGCTATAAAATACTCATAGTTTCGAACAGTTCCAAGGAAGAACAACTAACTTATTAACCTATGAAAGCCCGGCGTTCTTGCCACTCCACACTACCCTCTTCAGAGTTGAAGAATTGCTTAAACTGCTCTCTTACATTGAATGCTTCACGATTTTTCCCTCCTCGGCGACGAGGAAAATCCTGAAGACGAGATTTCTCCACTGGAGTTGTGTCAGTATTGTCACTTACTTCTGGCACTTTGTAGTCTTCGTTAATTCTAATGAAGTTATGTATGATACATACTGCAAGAACTACCCTTGTTATGTTGTCAGGATTTCCTTGGAGAGGCCTCATGAACATTCGAAATTTTTGCACCATAATGCCAAAGACATTTTCTGACATTCTTCGAGCTCTGCTCAATCTGTAGTTGAAAATTCTTTGCTCGTTAGACAAGTTCTTTCCAGAAAATGGCCTCATAATATTTTTTGTGAGGGGGAAAGCTTCATCGGCAACTATAACCATGGGAAGTTCCATGTTTGTTCCTGGGAGGCCTTTTTTGTCTGGGATGTTAAGTTGGTTTCGAGATAGTTTTCTACCTAAATTGGAATTCGCCAAAACACCACCATCAGAGTTTCTTCCGTAGCTTCCCACGTCTACCAAAATAAAATTGTAACGAGCATCAACTAGCGCTAAAAGAACAATGGAGTATGTTTTCTTGTAGTTCCAATAGAGGCTTCCTGATGCTTTTGGAGCTTGTATTGTCACATGTTTTCCATCCAAAGCACCAATGCAATTGGGAAACTGCCACCTTTCCCAAAATTCGATTGCTATTTCATTCCACCTGTCCTCTGTCGGAGCTGGCATTACTTCGTTTAAAAGTACTTCAATTACAACTCTGCTTGTACGATGAACAATGGAACCAACTGTACTTCTTCCCATTCTGTAAGTGAATGAGATGGTCTTGAAAGAATCTCCAGTAGCAAGAAACCTGTAACAAACAACTTATACTAATACACATACAAACTATATTTAATCAATAATTATTAATAATTTAATAAGGTTTTTTATTTTCCTGCTATGATGCTATCTAATTATAATAGTTTTAATTAAACATTTTTGATTCTTTAGGTCAAGAGGAGGAATGTAAAAAGAAGTGGAACGGAATTCGTGACAGTCTGCGAAGAGCGAGACAAAAACGGAAAACCAAATCTGGACAGGCGGCTATATCTTCAAATAAATACAAATTTGAGACCATTCTTGAATTTCTGATTCCTCACCTCGCCGAGCGGAAAGGTATAGGTAACGTTCCTGATGAAGCGGAAGAAAATAATGAAACCCAACCCACTGATGACCCCCAAATGCAGAACCTAAACAATGATATAAATGCAGATATAAATGAGTATGTCTCTGATGGGACTGCAGAATCCGAGTCGTTGCTACCACCTAGAACTCCATCAGCTAGTCGAGTTTCTATCGACAACAGGACTCCATCTGCAAAATGCAAAAGAAAGCTCCCACATACCAAAATGAAACCTGGAGAATCTGCATCATCTCAGCTAATGGCATATTTATTGGCTGAGAAAGAAGCTGAGAAGAAAAAAAAACCTAGTGACAATGACGAACAGCATCCCGTTGATGTATTTTTGTCTGGAATAGCTGCATCTCTGAAATCACTGGATCCTCTGCGCTTACATTCTGCCAAAGGGAAGATCTTTAATATTGTTCAAGAGTATGAACTACAGCAGCTTCGTGAAAATAACAACCTACAAACTGCTATGGTTGTTACAAGGAATGTGTCCTCTGACACAACATCTTTCACACTGTCAGAAGAAGAAGGATCGTGTTTAGATGGACATCTTTCGAGTGGTGTACCACAAACATCATCATCTCCTGCTGTCGATGCTGACACGTACACCAACGTAACATTTTTTCAACTTTAATAAATCTATGTTTTGATGTAACTATGTAATTACATATTAATAAATTCTCTTTTGAAAAATTCCTTGTGTCTACTATGCTCTAATTCCAGTAAAAAGCAGTAATGTATTGTCCCTGTACCAATGATTCTTGCTTTGCCGCAATATAGTTCTTTGTTGATTTAAAGGAAAAAGCACTTTCAAAAAAGTAAAATACACTTAGGTGTGAAGGGGATTAGCAAGCATTTTACATCCCTATAGTTTATAGTTTGTTACGGCTGAACCATTTTTTATGAAGATTTACTCACACACTATGATTGTAATTAATTTTATTTTATGACAATATCTTGATGTAAAATGGCCACTATCTTAAAAAGGCTTGAATAATTTTAATAACAATTTATTATAACTACGTTTAATATTTTACCTAATTTTTAAGTGTCATGTCAATATCTTAAACAGAGTCAGAGATAGGCTTGTTAACAGATTTTAAGTGACCGGCATTTATAAACGGATGATTCGACAACTATGTAAATTACAAAGGATCTTACCTTAAAAATGTAGCCAAACGGTGTCTAGGAGTGATAGTTTTTCTAAAATACGTGTCTTGCATGGCTAATCTTTCTTGGAGTTTAAGTTCCAACCGATTGAATGTATCCATCGGCATTCTAAAATAATGATAAAATTTTGTTTCGTCATCCAACAGGTGAGGTAAAAGTGTGGCAAACTCTCCTTCTTTGTCTCGTGTTTTCCACGCATCATGAACCCAATATTTACGTTTTCCACTACTCTTCATCGAAGACTTCGCATTAAGTCGATCTTCTTCATCTAAACAGATAGCCACAATAGCTAAATCACGATTGCTAAAATATTTCAACATTAGCGCAATATATTCGCAACCGTTTCAACTGGCGATTTCGAGTAGACTGAGTGTCAAATCTGAAAAGAGCAGGAAGTGGGCATGACATGTGTGCTCACCCCTTTCCGATCCCGCACCGATCAGATTCTTTAAGCAATATCGGACCGGAGTCGGATCGGAAGGCTGCATGACAGGTGTGTCCAGGCCTTTAAGCAACGAGAATTAAACACTCGCGAGAAACAATATAATAACTAAACTATTACTACTACGGATTTTTTTCAAAATGAATAAGATTATTTAAGGAAGAACTGGTTAGGCAACGTACTGTTTATGAGGTTTCAGATTGGTCACGTTTTGTATACTACAAATCCGCCCTTCAGAATCTTGCAATTCATATGCGTTATTACTGACTAATCTTGTGATTTTCTACGGACCCTGAAAAACGACAAACAACTTTTTTATAGTGCCTTCGTATGCCGAAGATAAATTATGATTTTTTGCAAGTACCAGATCACCTACCCTAAACTTGGTGATTTTTACCTTTTGCTCATGTTTCGATTTTCTCTTTAACGCTTTAGATTTCAACTTTGCAGCCGCCAACGCCCATATTACATCCTCAAGTGGTTCTGTTAATGATTCTTCTTGAGGAAACTTAATTAAATGGTGAATATTATTCTTTTCTTTCTTACCGAATTGCAGAAAGTTTGGACAATATCTTGTCGATTCATGAATCACATTATTCAAGCAGGATTCTACGTCGTTCAATACATATGCCCAATTCGTGTGCTGTTCACACACAAACGACCTCAGTAGTCTCCCCACTTCTTTATTTAGTCTTTCTACCGAATTTCCTTGCGGGAAATAGATACTCGTATGTTTAACTACAACACCCTGTTCTTTCAAAGTTCTCTCCCACATATGAGACCTAAACTGAGTACCGTTGTCACTTAAAATACTTATCGGTTTTTGCACAACTTTAAAATAGTTACCAGTGAGTTTATTTAAAATAGCTTTAGTAGTGGCTCTTTCAAGCGCATATAATTTACAATATTTTGCAAATGAATCAGTAATCACTAGTAATTGGGTTACTCCTGCCCCTGAAGGAGGAAACGGCCCCATGAGATCAACACACCAGCTTTCTCGGTTTATCTACTAATACAGGGTTCATCGAACCCCGACTAGTAGGTCCATGCTTGGTTTTTTTACACAAATCGCAGCTCGCGACGATTTTACGAATTTGATGGCGCATTTTAGGCCAATGAAAAGTGCGGTTCATATGCAAAAATGTTTTATTACTCCCAAAATGTCCAATATCGTTATGTTGTTGTACAACCAAATCTAGCACTTGATCTTTTGGCACACATAATTTAAACCCAGGGTTGGATTTAATCCTCCGCTTAAACAAAATGCCGTTGTGTAATATAAACCACTTAGCTATACGACTAGCTGTCTCGATTGGCACTTTTAAATTTATGGATAGAATATTTACTTTTTTCAATATTACAGCGTCTCGCATTTGATCCTCTTTCAAAGTACAAAAATTCTTTTTCACTAAATTAAACTGTTCTGTCAAATTTAACATAGTTACACTAATACTGGTTATAGTATCTGGTTGATAGGGTACATTTGAATCAGTTGGATTTCGAGACAGAATGTCTGCGATAATGTTATTCCGACCCGCGCAGTGCGTTATTTCGAAGTTAAATTCCTGCAAAAACAATACCCATCTAGATAAACGAGCATTTTCCAATTTCGTTTTAAACAAAAAGATCCATCACCACGATAATATTAAATCCCAAAATCAATGTTCTCCACTGCCTAAAAGCGTGAACTACAGCTAACAACTCCTTTTCCGTGACGGTGAAACTTTTCTCTGAACCCTGTAAAATTCTACTTGTGAATGCTAAAATTTGTTGAACCCCTGTATCACTCATCTGATACAAACATGCTCCCAACGCGAAATCTGAACTATCCGTTTGAACATAAAAATTTCTATTCATATCAGGATGGTTAACAATCGTTGTATTTAAATAAGCCTTTTTGATAGCGTTGAATGCGTTTCCTTTATCGGAGTCCCAAATCCAAATAGTTCGTTGTCTTAAAAGCGGTAATAACGGTAATGTAAGTTGCGAAAAATTTGCACAAAATCGTCGATCGTAATTAACTAACCCTAAAAAGCCCTGCAACTCTTTAATATTCCCGGGTTTTGGAAAACTCTGAACGGATTCGGTTCTTTTCGGATTTATTCTGATCCCCTGAGACGTTATTATATGCCCTTGAAATTCGATTTCCCGCTGCGCAAAACATGATTTTCTAAGTTTAATTGTTAAATTTGCAATTCTGAATTTATTAAAGATAATTTCTAGGTGGTGCAAATGTTCTTGTACCGATTCGGAAAATATTAACTAGTCATCGACGTAAGCTACTGTAAACGGTTGCACTTCAGGTCCTAAAATTCTCGATAACCCTCGTATAAAACTACCCACTGCGGTGGAAAGTCCAAACGGTAATCTTTTAAAATAATACGTTTTACCATTATACCCAAACCCTGTATACTTACAATGCTCCTTCTTAATTGGAATTTGCCAGTACCCAGCCGTCATATCGAGTGAGCTTATTACTTGGCCTTTTCCTAGAATACATACCAAATCTTCCGGTCTAGGTGGCATTACATGATCCATACACATCCTAGTATTTAGATATCGTGCATCTAAACAAACCCTCAACGATCCATCTTTCTTTTTTACGGCCACCAATGGTGACATATATTCTTTCGGTCCTTCCTCTATAACCCCCAATTCCAACATTTCATTAACTTGACGTTGTACCTCTGCTCTCTGTGAGAACGGTACCGGATAGGACGCTTTATAAAATGGAGAATCATCTCTCATATAAATTTCGTGTTCATATTTAGAAGTTAAACCAGGAGTTTCTGCAAAAATGTCCGCGTAATCTTTTGAAACATTTAATAAGGTAGGTGAGCCAATTATTGCCATGGTCTTAATATTGCCATCGCCCATGGAATCGTTAATTCAGCTATTCTTAATAAGATGACGCTCCTAGTCTGTCTTAGAGTAGGAACACAAACCATAATTACCGCATTGATGCATTTCAGTCGCCAGTACCGATCAGACTTTGAAAGAGTGTGTTTTTAAAGAGAGCGGTATAAAAAATATTTAAGTTTAATATTCTTATACACGTTTGCTTTTCAAGATTAGTGGATGTTCTAATTATCAATAAAAACGTTGAAGTAAGTAATTGCTTGTAGCATATTTTGTTTTATTTCATTTAACGAACGAGACAAGAAAATTATTTTTTTTCATTCGGGTAGCAAGTGTCCTAATATTGCCACATAAATTGTTCTCAATATTGCCATGGCAATATTAGGAACCACTTCTTCTAAATAATTTGTTAATAGATGTATTAACTAGAATGATATTGTTGCAGAATGCCGAAAAAAACCGTGCTAAGTGGTCTCAAGAAAATCTTAGAAGGGCATTACAATCTATTACAAATGGGACTAGCATTAATGAGGCCTCAAAACTATATGAGATTCCTAGGACAACTCTTGGATTGCATTACCGACAAAATAATCCAATTAAACGTCTTGGGAGAAAATCAACTTCAAGTTTAGAACAAGAACTTCATTTGGTGGCAAGGATTCATAAATTAGCAGAAGTTGCTGTACCAGTTACAGGTAGAGTCGTTAGAAAAAGTGTATTTTCTCATGCAAAAACCCTTAACATATCGACAAGATTTCCTGAAGAATCCCAAACAGCAGGTAGAAAATGGCTTAGACTATTTTTTAAAAGACATCCTGATGTAGTCAGACGTAAAGCGCAACAAATGAATCCAGCAAGGGCTCAAAAGATGAATCCCGTTGTTGTAAATGATTATTTCACAAAACTGAAAAATGTTATGATTAAACTGAAGTTATTTGATAAACCAGAAAACCTATATAATATGGATGAGAAGGGTTGCAGACTGACCATTCACAAACAACAAACTGTTTTAGCAAAAAAAAGGAGTTAAACGTGTTCATTTAACAGCTCCAGAACATGGTGAAAATGTTACAATCGTAGGATGTGGAAATGCCTTGGGCCAAGCTATTCCACCTTTTATTTTATTTAAGGGCAAAAGACTCAAACCAGAATGGTAAGATAATTTGCCTCCTGGTTCAAAAGTAACAATGACTCCAAAAGGGAGTATGACTAATGAGTCTTTTATTATGTGGCTCGAGCATTTTGCAAAATATAAAAATCCAGGGACCAACACTCTATTAATATTCGATAGAGCCAAATCTCATTTAGATGTTTCTATTGTCGACGCAGCAGAGAAGTACGGTGTAACATTGTTTTGCCTACCCAGCAATACCACGCACGAGTTGCAACCGATGCACAAATCCGTTTTTGAAAGTTTAGAGACCTTTTGGGATCAAGAAATATTCAATTTTTTGTTAACGAACCCTGGAAAAGCCATAACAAAAATGAGATTTGGCGATATTTTTAGAACAGTCTGGTTAAAATCCATGACACCAGCCAATATTACATCTGGATTTAGAGCTACCGGTATATTCCCTTTTAATCCAGATGTAATACCCGAATCTGCATTTGCACCTAGCCTGATCACTTACATAGAAGAAAACAAAGAAAATGGGAATAGTATTACTGCACCATCTACATCAACAACTAAAAAATCTCCGAATAATAAAGATGAACTTAACAATAAGTTTCCGAATCAGAACATGGAAAGTCCCAATCTCCTAACATACAACCATCAACATCAGGAGTCACAGACTTTAAGTCCACTAAGAGTCAACGAAAGAAGAAATTACTTAAACTAAAAAATCAAAAACAGATTGAACATTTCTCCTCTGATGACTCTTTGCATTCAGAATATAGTGTTCATGACGATTCATGTGAAGATGAGTTATCTTCTGCAAGCAGTTATAAAGATTCCTTGAAAGAGTCGTTAATTGAAAAGCCACCCGTTACTGCATCTACTCCTATTATTCCCCATTTTCTGGAAGCTCCGAAAAACCAAAGTGAAGCTATCCAGAGTATTCCTAATACTCCAGAACTTCCCAACAACCAAAGTCAAACTACTTCCAGTCTTCCCGATATTCCGGAAGATCTTGAAAAGCAACGTCAAGATAATTCCTTAAAAAAGGAGGGATTGCTCATTACTCCTGAAGTAAAAACAATCGCTGCCAAACGCAAACCAGCCATCAATAGTAAAGCACAAGAAGTAACAAGAAATCTATTTCCTTCCTCTTCAGCACCTCCTTCCACAAAAATGAAATTTAACGAGACAAAAGGAATTAAACCTGTTTCATCAAAGGCACGTGGAACTTCCAAAACATGTCCTCCTCCTAACGCAAAATCATCTTCCGAATCATGGTATTGTTTTGTATGCAAGGAAAATCGTATAGCAGATATGAGGTTGTGTGTTGTCTGCAAAGTTTACGTCCATGAATAATGTGTGGGACTGTCCAAACAAGATAAATAGTTATTTAAGTGTCCAAATTGTGCTTAGAGTAATATCAAGCTTAAAACCGTCCGGGGGCCTCAATGCGATGGGTTTTGAGCTTTCATATTACTCTAATTAGTTAATAGGTTTTTTTTGTTACTTATAAACAAAAAATAAAGTTAATATTTTCTAGCATTGCTTTTTTTTTGTAAACTAGCTATTCCTTTTATTGCCAGGTGTATGGCAATATTTTGACCCCGAGTTCCAAATATTGCCAGATGTACACTTTTTTAAAAAAAAATAGTAACTTTTGTTTAGAATAATTTTTTTTATTATTATGTTTAATATATTTGAAGATATTGAGATTTATTCATCCTATTTACAGAGCCTTAGAGTTCAATCTGGATATATTACAAATTATCAAACCTTAAGGTGTCAATAATTGGCTCACCTACCTTAGTTTTTCCTTTTAATTTTCTTTTAACATTTCAGCGCTCCTCACCGCATTAATTAATTGTTCTTCGTTGTACAAATGTCTGTCTTTAATATTATTTATCAAATTTACGGTTAGCGTATTACTACCATTAACTCGAGTCCGAAACGGTATACTAATAGCATCACCTTCGTAACAAAATGTTAAAATGTTCTTACTAAAATCTAACCATGCATGATTATTCGATAACCAATCGGTGCCAAGTAGAATGTTTTCATTCAATTTTGGTATAACTAAAAAAACAATATTATATATTTTGTTATCTATATTTACTGGAATTAAGACTTGCCATTTGATTGTTGGTTCCCTAGCCCTTATGGCTACCCTAACCGCCATTTACACGTCTCAAGTTACTCTAGAAAGAATGAAATTTTCATTTAATAAACAATTGAATTACCTAATAAAATTTAAATCATAAAAATTTTTGAAATCACGTAAAATACCATGTCGTATATTAAATGTATCCACCTTTTTCTATTTTCAATTGATACTTACAAAGAAACATTCTTCCAAATAATTCTCAATTTATTGACTGAAATTTATTCAGATGAAATTTTTATATATAGGTACATAGTTATTTTCCAACTAATTTTAAGCTGATCTAAAAAATCATTTGGCAATAAAAAAAATGTATAAGACTTGGCCAATTTTTGCTGCCTTATACCAAAAATTGGGCCAAGTCTTACATATTTTTTTTCTTGACAAATGATTTTTTAGATCAGCTTAAAATTAGTAGTAGTATATAAAAATTTTATCTGGATAAATTTCAGTCAATAAATTGAGAATTATTTGCAAGAATGTTTCTTTGTAGGTATCAATTGAAAATAGAAAAAGGTGGATAAATTTAATACGACGTGGTATTTTACGTGATTTCAAAAAATTTTATGATTTAAATTTGATTAGGTAATTTAATTGTTTATTAAATAGAAATTTCATTCTTTCTAGAGTAATTTGAGACGTGTAAATGGCGCAAAGTTTAACTAACATCCGTAGATGGCAGTTTTGGTAGTATTTCAATTATTTTTGTAGTTTAATCTTTTAATTCGTTCTATTGTTTATTTAGTGATTCGTTTTTTCTACACTATCTTCAAAATATTTTCTTCAATTTTTTGACTATTGTTTAAGTCAACTAGATAAAGTGTGGTCAGTCTTTTTTATATATAAAATGTATGGAAAATAATTCGAACTCGCGGGAGATTCGGTAAGAAAATTTAATAGCAACATTGTATTTTAAATAGTTCCATTCTTTTTACTTTCCCTTTGCCCTAGTAAAAAAAGTAGGAATCGGTCTTAAATAAATGTATTACTTCTTACTATAGATATTAGAACTAGAGTCACAAAAAAAAACATCATAAAATGAATGGTACAATTTTTGTTCCTTCGGAGCATATTCAAATTTATCATAAAAATATAAAATATTTTTTCTACGACCATAAAGAAAAATGTACATTTCAACTGCGTCTTCGATTAAGGAACCTACCACATTGTAATACAGATTTTCATTTCCCATGGGCTAACTGTATCGAAATACCTATTTCATTTCCCACGACTATCATGCGATACTAGACTGTCATTATATTAACGAATTTTTTGGTCATATATATTATAATATAGGATCGAGTCATGTTTGTTAATGTCTATCTAATAATTTGACATTTCACATCGGTGTTTACAAAAATCGTTTGTAAAAAAAATTTATAATCGAAAATGGGTCGCGATAGTGAGGATGATTTGACATTTTTCCGCAGGTGAATTATAACGATTTTTTCTGCATGAAGTATTTTTATTTCAGGGTTATTTGTTTGAGGACGTAGGTAGATACATGTACAAAAAGAAAAAAAATATGGGTAATTCAAAGGGCTAAGGGACCGACTTAATAATATCAGAGAAAAAATTCTCTCAACCATGCAACAATGACGGCAGGAAAGTTTATGATAAAAATTGTTATGTAAAATATTACAGTTTTGTTTATGATTTATGATGGTCGTAGAAAGAGTATAGTGTACAATTAGCATGGAATGACCCATTTCCAACTCGTAGGTATATGAAATTTTGTATTACTCGCTAAGCTCGTAATACAAAATTTCATATACCTATTTGTGGGAAATGTATGTCATTTCGTGCTCATTGTACAATATACTATAACGTATTTGGTGAACCATTTTGGTTTAAATCCCGAATAAGAAGATTTATTCAAATATATGATCAATATTTTTCATGAAATTTTTTACTATTTGAGGCGTAAATTATTTTTGTCTGATTACCAATTTTGTTAATTCCGACTACTTTCTTCGAACATTTTCCTTTTTTGTAATTAACAAAAAATTGTTCTATATCTGGTGGTCTAAGCAGAATATATTTTTTGAAGACATCGTAAGACATACAAGAAATTACAAAGGATCTGGGTTTGTTTATCAATTAAATTAATTTGAAATTCATTTTATAAATCATTACATGATTTATCATTGAAATTTTCAATTTTTGACGAAGACGTCCTCCATAAATTCCAAAAACGAACACTAACTAAAATTTTATGAAAATTACTATTTATAATACAAATATCAGCAATGAAAATAACCGCATGAAGCGGGGATTGAACCAACTATATTCTCTTCTGAATACAGTTAGAGACGTACATTAATAGACTGATCCATCAAAAACTTATATGAAATCAACACAATTTAAAATAACTTGAAATGTCAATGTTACTTTTAATATTTATCATTGTTTTTTACATAGAATATGTTGTCCAAGGGGTTGAGAGCTTGTTTCTATTCGATATTTCATTCATATAAGCAGTGACAACATGTTCTGATAATATTTTTAACTCCGTTTAACAGAGTTCAATCTATGAAGTTTTTGTAACAAAATTCATATTTACTTTTTGATTTTTGGGGTAATGATTTGTGTTATACGTCTCCTTTGCGGCTAAACGAATATCTGATGGAGTAATATTTATTGATTCATCACTGGAATCACTCATTTTACTAAAATATTTTTCTTGATAACTAAAGAAATACTTTGACGTTACGTTACATTGAAATTGAAAAAAAAAGAGTTGACAGGTACTAAATACAAATGCTGATTGGTGAATTTCATATACATTCTAGGATGTAAATGAAATCATATGCGTTCAGTTAACCGAAATCGCCTACATTTCCATTCTGTAAATTGTGCAGAAAATGGATAATATACATGTGGGTGTAGAAAAAAATGTAAAAAGTCTCGTTGAATATTAATTTAATATTTGTAATTTTGTAAACATAACCCAAACTTCTCAATCATGCATTATAAAATGTAAAGCGCATGCGGGTCAATTTCTACCGATGTGTCGACTGGGTTAAATGGTTGGACGATTGGTAAAATTTACCGCTAGCATCTGAACGACCCTACCATTTACCAGATCTAAGCATCTGATCGCATAAAACGCGCCCGACGTAATATCTGAATGCACCCTTACATTTGACATAACCAAATGACATTTTTATTGTAACGTCAACTGACGCTATTGTGAGGACGATACAATTCGATGATTTTAGTAACGGTGCTCGAGAACATCATTTTTGGAACTATTCGCAAATAGAGCATTCACAGGCTTGCGTATGAATGACGTTGAGAACGACGTCAATAATAACGCCCCGATTCGAGATTCAGGGCATGAGTGCGGATGAAACTCAATCATCGACCACCACACCTGCAAGAAATAATAAGAAAACAGTACCTTGAATTTTCCATAACCTGTTTATTGTTCATTCGATGTTTACCTCTATATCCGTTCCCGTTGAGCGTCAAACTATGTGTTGTACCTTTTCGGTGTGAGTTGGATGTCTGATGGAAGAATAAACACACTTTTCGTAATGTGAATATACTGTTTAATTTTAGCAAATTGTAGCCATATGCATACATACACATATGTCCAAAAGTTTGGAATATTGGAATATTTCATCTTTTTGTTGATTTTTATATAAAAAATTTTCTGAATAATTGAACATCATTTTGTTACAACTCCCATCAATACTAAATAGATCTCTAAGCCAGACAAACAATATGAAAAAAAATGATTTATTCTTTTGGAGTGAAAAATTTATAATGTACCACACACATTTAAAATTAAATAAGTATAGGAAAAAATATTTTTTCATAAAATTCATAAACAGTATTGACTCCACTGGCCTGTATGCAAGACTGTAGGCGATTTGGCATGCTGTCGATTAAATGGTCGAGCTGGGCTTGCGAAATTCTCTCCCACTCTTCACGAGCAGCATATTTTAGTTCTCGTAGTGTAATAGGGGGATTGTTTCGCTTCTTGTTGCGTGTTTTGAGAATGTCCCAGGCATGTTCAATGACATTCATATCAGGGGAATTCGAGGGCCACCATATTGTGGATATTCCTTCTTCTTCCAGAAAATTTTGTACTGCTGCTGTTCGATGCGGAGGTGCGTTGTCATGCAAAAACACAAATCTATCACCTACTGCCCCCCGGAATAGACGCATGGCAGAATTTAAAACCTCCTCGATGTATACAGCACCAGTGACTCTTCTCTCCAGAACCAGTAGAGGCGTCTGTGTTCCACTCATAATACCACCCCAAACCATAATACTCCCACCTTCAAATGGGACACGCGGTTGGGCTGTTTCTAGTCGGGCTTGTTGGCCTGAGGTCCTCCAAACTAGTATTCTTCGCGAATCAGAAACCAAGCCAATTTTTGATTCATCAGAGAACATCACGTAATTCCAATTAGGATCATGATGTACTATTTCTCGAGCCCATTGCAACCTTACAATTTTGTGTTGATAGGTTAGTTTGGGAACACGAAAGGGTCTTCTACGATACAAATGTACTGCATTTAGTCGGCATGTTATTGTTTGCCGTGAAATATTCAGTCCTTCAAGCCTAACAATTTCTCTGGATATACCACTTGTAGATTCCAGACGATTTCTTCGAGCTATCAATGTTATCTGCCGGTCTTATGCTGCTGTTGTACATCGATTTTTGCCACTTCTGGGGCGATCCTTCACGTCATTTGTGTCTTGGATTTTTTTTTTAATTTTCGATACGGCACTCTGAGTGACGCCAATAATTTTGGCGATATCACTTTGAATAAAGCCCTGTTCTAACAATGCAATTACTCTAGATCTGTCGAAATGAGATATCATGTTTCTAGGCATTTTTAGACGGCTCGAATGAAATTTAAACAAGAACTGAAATAATGTGTGAATACCAAAATCAGTTTATTGTGACCAAATTGCTACAAAAACGAATCAAATTTTTGATAATTTTCATTTATAAACGCTCTAGAATAAATATCAACAACAGTTTTCAAACCACCATAGGCGTAGATATATTATTTGTACGTATTCCAAACTTTTGGACATATGTGTATATAACTAAGACATTGAAAACTCTCTCTTCAATCACCTGTTCAACTCGCCGGCTACCGGTCCTCTCCCTTCTTCCTCTTTGCTACCAACCTCTCTCCGGCGGTCGCCCCACTCTTCCCTCCTTTTCACTCGCGCACTCTAGACCGCCGCGCTTGCGCACATACACCGACAAACCGGTAACCATAAGGTTTGTTCAAACCTATCAAAAGACCTTTCTTGGAACGGTCACGCGCATGTGCAATAGCAAAAATGCGTTCCAACCACGAGAGAACCATTTAGCGAACGATAATTGTTTTGTTCCAACCCGATTTGGTATCGTTATGGAATCGGTTCAGGAACGATGATTTCGATACTCGACTAAAAGCAGGTATCAAGGGAACCGACTTGCGCAGTACATATATCCATATCTAGTTTCAGGTTAGTTGACCTGATTTGTTGTTTTGTTTACGTATTAGTTGAATTTTGTGGGAGCGATCTTATTTATATTTGTTTGTGCTATTCGTTGATATTTTGCAATATGAGTGATAACGAGGAGAATGACGTTTTTGACTCGTCCCAGTGATTTAAGACTCGAGTCAGTAACCAAACCGTTCCAACCACGATCTATTTTGGAACCGTTATTAGAACGGTAAACATTTGGCGCCTGCGTAACAAATCCTTTGGAACGGTTTCGATAACGATTCCGGAACGATTAAAATGTGTGTGTTGGAACAAACCTATTGGCGTATTACAACGTGTGGTTCCCCTTGTAACTGATATCAGTCCAAAACCCTCTTGACGGAGTGAAAATAGGTGATGCAAGTACATCCCTTATAAAAGATCTGATATCACATCATACGATGTATACGGTAACACAAGTACTGTAATAAGTACGACTATGGAGAAAAGAAAATAATTTTCTATATTAATAAATCCGTACACACACTGTGAATACATATTTCAAAGTTTAAAACAAAATTATGTGATGGTTTGACCCACATTTATTATTACAAGAGCACGGATTAGTCAAAAAAAATACAGTCAAATAATTCGAAAATAAAACATAGTATTTCAAATTAGATTACATAATGTCGTCACGAATTATAAAAACTTTAAAGATCATTCTTGAAAATTATACATCAAAAGTGCAAGGCGAATAAAAACATTATAATATACGTAGTTGCTTACATAGCAAAAGTAACCCAAAAAAACCTGATAGAAAAATTTATAGAAAAAAGGGAACGGGTTCGTCCTGGTGATAGACGTGGCTCGTTCGCGAACGGTGTCGGGTCGTTTTGACCCTAACCGTAGGGGCAAGATAGCGTCCCCTATTGACAAGTACGTTTGTCAGTCCGGGTAACGTATTTAATTTATTTAAATTTTTTTGAGTGTATTGTTCTGAAACTTACATTCCTTGCGTCGCAAATCTGAGTGGTCAGAGTGATATTTAGCTATCATCGGCAGCGAAGACTGCCCCATACAGTTAAGCCGCCGGGAAAGTTTCCACATAGTGTTTCATCCTAAACTTAAGGGTGCGAGTGCCGGTAGATCCCGATTCATGATATCCATCGGTCTCTCACACACCGATATCCAGTAAAAGCGGACATTCCTGTAAGTTTTTGAATTCCTTTTATATATTAATGGGATAACAGTGTTTTTGCTGTCCTAACTTGAGAGGTAATTAGGCTTATTCGTACTATACACACCGAACCCTAGCTTAACCCGTAGCTGTACTGTACTCACACAGTAATACAAATTTGGGACGTTATTATAAATTTGCACAAGGGCGCCAAAAGTGTGGGCCCTGGCCTGGATGTTCGCAACAACTGAATTTTATTCTTGACGCATTTTATCACTTCTGTTTCGTCTTTGAGACTTGTCGATCGTCCTTGCAATGCGGCATCTGTCGGTTCTAATATTCCCAGATTTTTTTTTATTAATATTGAATTTGAAATATGTGTTTAGCATGACCGACTTTATTCCAATACTTTTGGGGATGTCTTTTCGAGCTAATGATTTACTTTTAATAATTTCGTCTAACGTTCTAATAATTTCTTGATAGTTAGCTAATATTACATCAATAATGGCCAAATGACCGACCATCTTTGTTCCAGAAGGCGGACAATTGTCTTTCCTTTATAACTAGCTGAAACTATGCTATGCTGGAAAAAGAATAAAAATATATTTATCACTTTGTTCCAAAAACAATCTTGCCTTCAACTAAATTAAGCCTGTGGTTGTAACAATGAATGTAAGGAATATTTCTTTGTATTTTTTTTGGCATAACGGCAGAAAATCCACCTTTCTTACGACTCATGACGCTAGCTCTGTCATAGCACTGACTTACAAACGTGAACGCTGAATTTCATACTAAATTTATCAAAAATTTGAAGCATCATATCTGCATCCATTTTGTCACTCACGTCAATATCTAGTGAGAGTTTATGAACTATCTTATATTTTAGGTAACGGATCGCTATCGACATATTCTCCCTGTTATTTTTATCTCTGGTACCATCTTCTAACAATGTAAACCACAGTACATCAGAATTTTTCATATCAACCACTATGTTTTCGTGTACTATTTCAATTCCCATTAACTTCATTTTGTATCTCAGAAGTGTACTTGATGTTTTTGGGAAGACGTTTAATAGCTGAGTACAAGAAGTGTGTTTTTTCTAATGATATACTCAAAAACACGTATGACTGAACTTCTTTCTTTTTCTCCTTCACTAACATAGGTTCCTCCCAAAGCAAGTTCGTTGACTGCTAAAATCTGTATTCCTTCAGCTAATGAGTTTACATATTACAGATATTTTTCAAGAAACTCACTGTTGTGTCGTGACTGCAGTGACTGTGAAGTCTCGAGAGGAATGATCCTTTCACATAACCATTATTTTTAAATGAATTTTCGTTTTTTCGTGTCGCGGGAATCCATACCTGGAATCGATAGCGTTTTTCCAATTTGTATATCCTACTTGTGTGTATATAGTATCTTTATTGCTAAACGCTTGAAATTGGCGACAAGCATAACAAATAGCGGCGTCTTTTTCTACAGAATATTGAAGCCATTTAAATAATTTAAACAAGTTCGAAAAACGCGACCGTTACTTTGTTTTGGATATTCCCTTAGAGTAATTTGCTTTATAAGATCGCCTATTTTGGGTAGATCGGTAACTTGGATATTCAACCTTTGTGCTTTTGAAAGGATTGTCGAACTTCCTGCTTCGGTAGAGCAATTAGGACTGTTATTACCAGTAAGGGAGTCATCATTGTCCAAAGATCGTTTTTTGGTAGTCAAAAATTTTCTTGTCCATTGTAAAAAACATTTACCATCAATGCAAACGCACCAGTTAGACATAATTACTTGAAAGCAGCTGGACGATGTTCACACAGGTTTGACTGATGGTTTTCAAATTGTCCAACGTCCAGCTGTTTTCAAACAATCAGAAACTTATGTATGATAGCGGAGAAATAGATTGCGCAGAATCCTGACTGTTTCTGATGGTTTGAAACTCGTGTGAGAACAAACCTTAACAGGTTTCAAATAATTAACAATACTTAAGTTAACACTTGAAGGTACATTATTAACGTCATATAAAATATAAGATATTCAATTTGGAGAAACTTCCAAAGACCCTAATGACAGATTAATGAAGTTGTTACTGCCAATGCTATATTTGCCTAGTACGTACTCGTCTCTATGTTTACTGTGGCAATCGTACTTGTTGGAGCTATAGTGAACCCATGGGGGATTATTGTGAAAAGTAATGCAGATAGAAAGTATTGTTATTTTTGTTTTTAGGTTACCAAAAAGTTGCAGGTTATATTTTGTGGGTACCAGAGCAGCAACCATCATTTTTAACTCCCAAAAAGCTAAAAAGTATAGTATGTTATGTATGACAGTGTATTAATAAGTCATTTTTATTGATCAGTTATCAGTATGATATTTGTTTATAGAAGTATGGTACAATTTGAAGAAAACTATGATTCCAATTATTTCATTCCTTCTCATCTATTGAAACTAAGAAACCATGACCTTAAAAGTACAAATTTTGTATTTTTAAAAATGATAGAGACTGTAAGGTCCTACTTACCAATAACAACTATAAAAGTTTTGATTTCTACTTAATCTAGATTAGTAATATGGATCAATAAAGTTATTAAAGTTTTTATATGATTTTTAGATAGCTCCTTGAGTAAGATTTTGTATGAACCGTCCACATTTGTCAATACGGATCTAATTAAGAAAACACCATCCACTTCTGGGCAGATATAAAGGAGTCACAACTATGACTGGTGTTTGTTAAATGTAAAAATAAATGCAAAAGGGGCAATGTTAAACATTGATTATTCATTTTTTTTCATACTTTGATAAATGTAATGTATAGAATGTCAAACACCCAATAAAAATGATATTAATGCTCATTCTGTGTTTTAACATTCCATTTACCTATACTTTATATAAAATTTTACATTGACATTACATTCCTAGAAATTTAAATGATCAAAGCTAGTTGTCATCTCAAATTGTAAGTGAAACCAAAGTATTTTGTGAAATACTTTTTTATAGCATTTCAACTTATAACATTTTGTTGTTAACAGCAACTTTTCAATTTGGAATACTAGCAAAAAGGAAGTATTTTACAAAATACTTCTGTTGTATTTACAATTTGAGGAGACGACTGACTTCGAACACTCAAAATTCGCAGGTAGCTTTGTTTTAACATGTTGAGTGGCATCGTCCAGTATGCTGGACATGCGAGTTCTTTACATATAGCCTGCGTCCAGTTAACTGGACGAGCTTAAACAGCGGGTTTATACATTTTGATTTGTTGTCGGGCTACGGGAATGAATTGAATACGTCTAGTGCGGGTTATAGTCAAAGAATCCAACATAGATTTGGCGATGTTGAGAGCAATATTAAAGACAATATGGCAACATGTAGCTCAATCGACAACTAATATCGTTCCGGTCGCGCTTCTTGTTTTACGCTTTAGTGGCGTGCATGACATGAAAACACGTGTGTAAATTTGATTTTTGTGTTTGTTTTGAAGCTGTGAAAGTTTATTGTTGATTTTTCAAGATGTCTATGAATGAAAATGATGAGACTCTATGGTATGGCCTATCTATTTTATTTTTAGTTATTCCTTTTTTTCCTGCAAATTGAATCACGGTTTGGGTACTTGTCGTGTAGTCGCTAAATAAAGTCTATCATTCATTTTATGGCCGAGTTACGATACTTTGAAATGCGGCGTTGCCAGATTCACTTTATTTTCCAAAATAATTTTATATTTCTCTTTAGTTGCAGTGGTCTGCGGAAACGAAAGAGAAATTTTGAGATGATCAGACCGCTAACCTAAAGTGAATTAGAAACGTAGAAGCGAATGCCTCAGACGAAAGTGATTTTGTTTTCTCGAGCGACGATGATATCAAAGATCGTACGTTTAATCCTGATAAGGAAACAAGTAGTTCTAGTTCTGTCTCTACAGAGGATGTAGAACATAATAGCCCAATTGACGATCTTCTAAATTACGATCCACCTAATGATGCCATCCAGGCTTAACTAGCAGAAGATCCTGATGGTGAAGAATGGACGGATATAGAAGAAGAGCCAACGGTTTTTCCAATTACTGGCGTAAAAGAAATAAATGTTAGTGACCTACCGCCTAATCCATGTCCAATAGATTACTTTATGCTTCTATTTGATAAGGATATTATCGAACAAATTACAAAAGAAACCAATAGAAGGGGAAATACAGTATTGGCCTCCAAAAAAACAGGGTCTAGTAGAGAAAAGAAGTGGCAAGATATTTCGACCAACGAAATGCGGAAATTTATCGGTTTGTGTTGCCTTTCTGGTACCGTTAAATTTCCTCTTTTAGCCAAACAGTGGAGTCGCCACCCTATGTACTTTCATCCTGGATTTGTAAAAACTATGGCGAGAAATCGTTTTCAGTTAATTCTAAAGAACCTTAGATTTGTCGATCATACTACAATCGCAGAGAATGACAAGTTGTTCAAAATTCGATCTATTTTAGAAAAAATACTGGGAAACAATAAACAAATCTTTAGTCCTGGACAAAACCTATCGATTGATGAAGCCATGATTGGTTGGAAAGGGAGATTATCATTCCGACAATATGTATCAAACAAGAGTCATAAATATGGCATAAAACTGTATGAACTAACAACTGACGATGGCTTTGTTCTTAACATTATTATTTACACGGGAAAGGGAACATTAGTTTCAGAAGAATCATCACATGCTGAAAGTGTGGTAAAAGAATTGATGAAAGATTATTTTGAAAAGGGTTATACAGTATACCTTGATAACTTTTACACCAGTGTTTCTTTGGCTGAATTTTTACATAAAAAACAGCTTTGGTAGGAGCAATACGTGAAAATAGAAAGGGAAACCATAAGGAAACTATGAAAGCGAAGCTGAAGAAGGGTGAGGCAGTTTGGAAAAGAAAGGGACCAGTATTACTCACTAACTGGAGGGATAAGAGGTATGTTAGGATGATAAGTACGGCTCACAAACATTCGATGGTCGAAATTCGGGGCAAGAGAGATAATAATAAAATAAAACCTGCATGCGTTATTGATTATAATAATCACATGTCAGGAATCGACCGATCAGATCAAATGAAGGCTTACTACTCTACCCCTCGTAAGACTGTTAGATGGTATCGCAAAATATTTTTTCATTTAATAGATTTGTGTATGTGGAATTCCTGTTTTTCATATAATTTTCATCGAAACAAAAATATTAGGCTCCTAAACTTTCGGGAAGAAGTGATTATGAAACTTATCAATCAGCCAGGCAATTTGTAAGTAGAGAATGAGGTTGGAACTAAAGGCAAATTCCACTTTTTAGAGCCAAATCCTCCTACAGAAAAATAAAAATGCACAATGTAGAGATGCTGTCAGTGTACAATCACAAAAGTTCAAAGGTGAACAAGATATTTCTGCCCAGTTTGTCCAGATAAACCAGGTCTATGTGTTTACCCCTGTTTCAAAAATTGACATCCTCTAGCGCTTGATATATTATAGTATTTAGGCCAAAGATAATTCCTTTCTTATTTTGAATAAAGCAAATGAAAAAATAACAAGTTTTTGTAATTTTTAGGACAATATTCACACGTCTAGTTAACTGGACAGCGGGGCATGGAGGGTAAAACAATGTGCATACTCCAATGTCCAGTTAACTGGGCAGCTACTAGTGACCTCAGAAATTTTTATGGTGAGTTTTCAAAATCATTTACATGCATTTGATATTAAAATTTTCGTAAATAACCCAAAAAGGGGAATTGGTTTCTTAGAGGCGTTAATTCAATCGCCCCTTGGCACGCAAAGTGTTAAATTTCCGGCGGAACCATATGAGGGCCCTAGTATCAAAGGCGGCAATCTCCACTTTTGGACGAAACTGAATTAAATACAGGGTATTTTTGAATTTTTCGCTCTCTTTTTGAATATGTGGTTTGCGAGTATCAAAAACGGCTATAACCCATTACAAAACTGCTTTGAAACGTCGCCTGAGAATCAAACCCGGTAATTTCCAAGGCCCGTTCAAGATCAAAGCCGGCAATCTCCGTGCTGGCCAATCAGGAGCCAGATGTTTGTCGTGACGTACTGAATCACCTGTTTTGGATTCCGATTGTCCATTCAATTCGTTTTATTCGCAATAATTACGGTTTGCTAATTGCCGATGAAGTTGTTGAGTTTTTTTATAATTTAATATTAAATATTGGAATGGAAAGTGTTACAACGCCTCTTGAAAATAATGAAGCTCGTAAAGGGCTTCGAAAGCCCTCTACTTGGAAGCAAAATATACGTAAAAAGAAATGGTGTGTTAGATTAAAATGTCCATTTTTTTGTTTGTTTACTTTGTAGCGTTTTTTGTAGGATAGCAATATTATTATGTATTAAATCTGTATATTATAAAAGTTTTGGAATTTGCTGTAAATTCTTTAGGATTTGGAACTTAGTGGAAACTATTTTCCTTATAATGACTTGGTTTTTTTCAGATATTCTCCACATTAGTTGCCAGAATATCCTACTTGTGTACATGAAACAAAGTCTTATCAATGTAGTACTTTAACAATGGGGGACATTAAAAGTTTTCATGGCGCATTTTCCGCGATACCTAATAAAATGAGTCAGGATGCATTTCTTTTGAAATTTTGCAATGTTCAACCACCTAAACGTCGTTGTCGATCAAATTACCAACATACAGTAAAAGAAACTTCAGTGAGATGCTTTATTAGAAAAAATGTTTCAAAGGAGCATATTCCTGTATGCCAGCAGACTTCTTTGACAGTATTACTTATTATAAAACATCGTCTGACATACATCATGAAATCGTTCCTAAGGACAGGTGAAGCACCTTCAGAAAAAAGAGAAGGCGACAGAAAAACAGCAAAGTTCGGAGGGAAACAAATTGCTGTAAAAAGATTTATTAATTCGTTCAAAAGCATCGAATCTCATTACTGTCGTTCTTCTTCCCGAAGAAACTATTTATCTTCGCATTTGTCTATAGCAAAAATGTGAAAAAATTACAACAATTAGTGTTCTCCAGAAGAGAGAGTGAAGCCGGCATACTTTCGAATGATATTCAATGCGAAGTACAATCTCAGCTTTAGTACTCCCCGGACCGACTTTTGCTCACGTGTATAGAACTCGCCGAGAAGATTAAGAGATCTACAGATGAGGGGGGAATAACTTAAATATTGAGAAGATTGTTTACAAACGAAGAGCAAATGTATGTTTTCAGTTGCTTAAAGAAACTAAGGATAATTGGATAACATTATCTTTCTATTGCTAGAAGAATCTTGTACTCCCCAAGATCCCAGATCAAACTGCTTACTACTCAAGGCAACTGTACCTGTACAATTTTACCATTGTTCAGGGAACGTCTCAATCTAAACTTACCAAGAAAAATGTTTTTCCCTATTATTGGACCGAAAAGGAATTTGGAAAAGGTTCCAATGTAATTTCTTCCGCTATGTTTGACAGGCTCAATAAAATTGAATTTGGTCCCACCGTAACAGTAGTCAGGCTGATGGCAGATGGTTGCAGTGTACAAAACAAGAATAGCGCCAAAACATATTCAGAATATTGAAGTGATTTTTCCAATAGTAGGCCATGCATTTCTTCCTGCTGATAGGATTTTCGGTAATATTGAGAAGGAGATCAGAAAGTTGGAGGCCAGAAACCTATATAGAGCTATTATCAAAAAATGGGACTGCTGTCCATTTGAGAGAAAACTGCAACGTTTTTGATTGGAAAGAAACCATCTCAAGTGTGGTGAACATGGCAATTTTTCTTTCAAGAATACAAAACGATTCTTGTTACAGGAATGTAAAACTGGAAATGTTTTGATTAGAGGTGAATTGTATTACCAGAATGATTTGCAAACCTTCAATAGTGTCCTAAGGAAGGGAGAAAGCCTTCACATGATTAACCCTGTCAACATGAAAAGTGGTCTACAAGAAGTGAATATGTTGAAACTTAAAGATATTGACAAACTTCCCACAAAACACTTTGGGGTTACTTGGAGACCAATGGAAGAACTCTGTTTTCATGAAACTACTCTTTCTAATAAAGCTCTTGAAGCAGCGCAACCCGGCCAGGAAGAAGAAAACGCATTGCCAGACGTGGAAGAAACAGCAACAGAAGAAGCAATCAGAGAATTTATTGAAGAAAAACCATCTGTACTTGTATAATGAATATTGTTATGCTCATAAAAATATTTTTGATTATACGTTTTCTCGGATTAATTCCGATATTGTTATTCTTTCACCCATGAATCTATCCCAAACACTTCATATTCAGTTTACAACTGATTTTAGTCAAACCTTTGGTATCAAATCCGGCAAAATCCAATATTCAGTATCAAACACGGCATTCTCCAATCAGTTTTTTCAAATTTTTTCAAAAAAGGTAAAAAAATTAGGCATAATGAGCTTAAAATACGATGAAGTTTATAATTTTTTTTCATTAGAACCTACGCGCGCAGTGAAATATACACTAATATGGATGTAGCACTTTTTTGCGCTTTACACAAAAGTGAAAATGGTGGAGATTGCCGCCTTTGATACTAGGGCCCTTGTATGTCAATTTTTGAATTTCCCGCTCAAGTCAATTTTCAAGTATTCCGCGCATTCACTGCGTTAGCCAGGATATGAATCTTTTTACAATTAAAAGATTAGTACACGAACGTGAATCTGAATGGCGCTGGGTTACAAATGTGTCGTAAAATATTTGTACAGAGTGGCAGATCTATCCGTGTATATAATCTTTGGCACTGACTAAATTTTGCGAGAATGAAGTCTATAGGGACCGAGAAAGATGACAATTATGCCATCTGCCAAGAAAAAATACAAACAAAGTGATGTAAACACTATTAGTTTTGTATAATCAGCGTTTTTAAATGAAAGTTTATTGAACACTGCGTGGATAACCTTAAAACGTCAAAAATGGATATATGCAGTAAAATGTTCCAATTAAACATTTTTATTAACTATTATTTTATGTATAATCAGTGTGATACTACAATTGGCAGCTATTAGAAAATTTCTAAAATTGTTTCCATAAATAAAAAATTATTATCGAGAGAATAAAATGTTGTTTTCTGTACGATTTCATTGATTATATAAAATAAAAATCTTGTTATGTGTTTGCTGACTTTAATATTATATAATTAGTTTAAATAATTAAATACTATTAAGAGAAAGTGAACATATGTACAAAACAAATCACTTCAAGTTGTTCAATTACATTTCAGAAAACATCGGAAGGATTGGGAACCAAATAAAAATACTAGAATTTGCAGTGCTCATTTTGTCAATAATCAAAAATCAGTTAATCCCCTACACCCATCTAACATACCAGCAATTTTTCCTGGCAAAGAAAATAAAAAGATCTATTCATTTTTTGCATTTTGTAGGTTGTTTATTACAATGTTTACATCACAATGTTTTTTTTATTTAACACCAGGGCGCTCTACTTTCGACAGAAATGCTGCCTCTATAGTTCGGTCTCGATCCCTATGCGTTGGTTTATTAATTCGGGAAATCACCGACCGGTCGATTTATATCTAACTCAACGATTTCGGGAAATCATATATCGAGTTATATGGCCTTCCTCTTAATAAATATATTTATATAATTAAATAATTTGTGGTAACACGATTAATATTTTGGTTGGCTTCTGTCTGTTAGTATTACAAAAAAAATAGACGGAACTTATGTAATAACGAGTGTGGCCTCACGGCTGCCGTGGCACTATTATTGACTCGTGGGTGTAATTCCGTACATATTTTCAACCAGGGCAATAATTTTATTTGCCAGGGCGGTGCCCTGATTCTTCTTATTGTGGCTACGGCCTCGCTGCAGTCCCATGAATAAATAATTTGTTACAACATTCTAAAGTATCTTGAACTTCCGGTTGGTTGCGCATATGTGACTACATAAAACTATTACGTGACTTGCGATGTCCAGCAGATTTTGCAGCGAAAAATTTCATTTTATACTTAATCCAGACTGATGGTATGCAGCTGAAGTCATATTTCGTTTCACGGGAAATACCCAGTTGATCCCAATAATTAACGTTAGCACATTTGTCTTTTGCAAGTGGACCACACTACGCCGGATATATTTCTCGGTATATAAAACACAATTCTGAAATCTCCATAAATAACTACGTAAACGCCATATATTTCTTGGCCGAATAAGAGTAAAAGTAATCTAAACCGGAATGAAATATGTGGTATTTAGTTTGGATGTCAAGTATCGTTTGTAACTGCGTAACTTACTCGTCCAGAGATAATCTATTTAAATGTGGCTGCATCTGCGAAGGATATTCATTTAAAATAAGAACAGGTCTCGAAACTTTAATTGAAATATTGTATAACATTGTCTATTATAATTCTAGCGCACTGAAAAAGTATTTTAAACTATTATTATAATATGTATGTACTTCTGAAATGTCATCATGTAATTTATTAGAAAACTATATCTAAAGATATGGCATCAAGGTAGTCCTAATAATCAATTATTATTGGAAATTGCCCCATTAATTATCAATATTATTCATATTACAGTTTTGTTCTTGTGTATAAGAAAAGAATATTTTGATGCAAACTCACGAAAAAATTATAAATTTTCTGACAACAAAAAAGAAATGAAACTATCAATTAAATCTTGACATTTGCTGGATTCTCATCCGTTTTATCGGGTTGGATATAGTTTATTCATGACAGTATAACTTAGCTAAGAGAGTTAACAGCCACTGCAACAAACTTAAGATAAAAATCAACATTACAAAAACAATTTGTTTTCTGCGTAAAAAAGGCAATAAAGGGGCATAAGATCATAGTAGAGAGAGATATAACCACAATAAGTGGAAAGAACTTTGATTTAATGTGAGAAGGAAAGTGGACTTTATGTGTTTATACTGGATGAAAAAGTTGAAGTTATCAAATAACAAAAGTTGAGAATTTGTGGCATAGGGAGGGGCATGCAAACCGGGGTGAACTCACATTATAGGAAACCTTTTTTAATTGCCGGTTTTTCAACGAATATCATTAAAACTGACACAATACTTGTGTTCGTTTGTATTAGTCCCGCGAACGGTCTGAAATGGCAAAGAACGTAGATGAGATTTCATTATATGTAACAAGCATCCGCTAGAGGGGGTGTTTTAGTGTCAGATATGTGACAATATTGAAACATATTACTAAAAAAAATTGATCAGAATTAAAAACAACGTTTAAATCTGTATTTTAAATGAAACTCAACGTTTCTAGCTAATTCCACAATATAATGAAAAATATTAAAAATTCTAAAAAATTGACAATTGTTTCGATAACTGAATATCATCGTCAGAATAACGATGATATCATTGTGAAAATACATGGAGTAACAACGTTTCATAATTGTGTAGTCTTTTAAAAATTCAAGTATAAAATTTTCATTATTTTGAATCGGAATTTTAACATTTATTATTTTCGTAGGATTCCTGTTCAACTATTAATTTAGGATATGGATGGGGTGTGACTATAATTTGATTAACTTTATTGTTAATTATTTCTTCATATATTCGTATACCGTCATTTGTTGTTTCATTAAAAGTGGTGTGATGTGTATTTGAGTCGGTGTCAATTGTGTCAGCTGTTGGCAAATTGGCATCGGTTATATTGTCATTTATTTGTTCGTCTATAAGGTCATTAAAAAATTGGTCTAATTCATGAGGATCTGTAATTTCGTCAGGATTATTAATCATTGAATCATTTTCGAGTGCGTTAATAACTACTCTAGAAAGTGCATCGCAATTTGAATTTAAAGTACCTTTTTTGTAAATTATTTCATAGTCAAATTCTTCCAAACGTAATCTCCAGCGTATTAATTTTGAATTCGGTTCTCTGAGATTGAATAGCCAAATTAAAGGACGATGGTCACAATATATTTTAAATCGTTTACCGTACAGATATGGTCTAGAGTATTTACAAGCCCATACTATGGCAAGTAATTCTCTTTCAATAGTACTATATTTTTGTTCAAAGTTATTTAAGGTTCTTGAAGCGTATGCAATTGGTCTATCCGAACCAATTGGACCTTGAGATAATACTGCACCTAATGCTACGTTTGAAGCGTCCGTGGTTAAAACAAAGGGCTTAGAAAAGTCTGGATACTGAAGTATAGGTTAATTGATTAATAGATTTTTACAAGTGTTGAAAGCAGAGATAAAATTTTGATCGTGTTTGACTTTAGCATTCTTTTTCAGACATAAAGTTAACGGTTTTGTTATTTTAGCAAAATCTTTAATGTACCGTCTATAATAGCCTAATAGTCCTAAGAAGCTTTTGATTTCCTTTTGAGTTTTTGGTATGGGATAATTTTTTATTGCACTTATCTTGTCAGGATTTGGCTTTACTCCGTCTGATGTAATAACATGCCCTAAGTACGCGACTTCTTTTCTTAGAAAATCAGATTTATCATGTTGGATTTTGAAATTTGATCGTCTTAATCGGTCAAATACTGTTTTAAGTCTTTCTACGTGTTCTTGCAAGGATGTAGAGTAGATTACAATGTCGTCTAAGTATACTAAACATATTTCGTTATTCAAACCTCGTAAAATGTTGTCCATAACTCTTTGAAATGTAGAAGGGGATGAACGTAGTCCCATTGGCATACGTTTAAATTCCCAATGTCCGTTTTGAGTTGAAAATGCTGTCTTCGGAATGTCCTCTTCGTGCATTTGGATTTGGTAGAATCCGCTAGCTAGGTCTAGAGTACTAAAATATTGACTTTTGCCTAATTTGTCTAAAATTTCGGTAATGGGTATTTATCTGGTATGGTTTTTTCGTTCAATTTGCGGTAGTCTATTACTAAACGGAATTTCTTTTTGTTTGATTTGTCTGTTTTCTTCGGCACAATCCAAATTGGCGAGGAATACGGAGAATTGGACGGTTGAATAATACCTTGATCAAGCATTTTGTTTATTTGTGTTTTGACTTCTTCTTTATAAATTTCGGGGTAACGATATGTCTTAGTAAATATTGGGGTATCGTCTGTTAAGTTTATTTTGTGTTTTATTTGATTAGTGAAAGAGAGCGGTATCTCTTCACAATAAAAAATGTCACGATAATCATAACATAATTTTTTGATAACGTCTTTTTCTTCTGGATTGCAATGATTTAGATCAATATTTTTTAAATTTGTCTTTAAAATATGGTCATGTTCTTTACTAATTTCATGATCAGTTTCCATTTTTTCTATGAAATTAATTTCGTTTATATTTAAAATTTCAATATCGATTGGTTTGAAAAATTCGATTTTTTCAGATTTAGTGTTAGAGTTTATTATCGTAGTAAGAGCAAAGTAATTTTCTACATTTACTACAGCGACCGGCATCTCGATATGAGGTGCAAACTTTTTATATTCTAAAAGTCCGGTGCCTTGTTTCATTTTTACTGGTATTTCAACTTGTTGTTGAGTTCTAGGCGGTATTATCAAGTGATATGTTTGATATTTAGGATTTTGAATATTCAATATTTCATTCTCAATTTCGTATATTATTGGAATTTTTGCAAATGGAGTGACGATAAATTTTGAGTTCATATCTATTGAAGCTTTCAATTGTTTCAATAAATCAACGCCTATTAATCCGTCATATTTATCGCTAAATTTAAAGAGATAGAATTTGTGATATTCTGAAACTCCAAAAATTTTGAAAATTGGTATTTCGATTACTTCGTCATGATATGTTATATTATGAGCACTTTGTATTTGAAAATCTTCTTTAAAAATTTCATTTGGATAAAATTGATAAGCTAAATCAGGTTTAATTATACTACGAGTACTACCTGTATCGATCAAAAAATTTGCTTTTAGTTCGGGGATGTAAATATGTGGTGAATTTGCTCTGGATATATTTAAAGTTATTACAGGGGATTGTTCTCTGAGGCTTCTTGTTGAAAATTTTCGTTTGGGTATTGAGAAATTTCATAAGGATCATCGAATTGATATTGATTAGAATTGTCATATTCTGGATATGTTTCATCGGTTTCATGTGGATTAAAATAATTAGAATTTTGGACATCATGGGTTTGGTATGAGCATTCACCTTGTATTTGATTCTCAAACGGGTAACCGAATTCATGATTTTGATGATTTACATCATGTGCAAACAGTTCTGTCGACGTAAATTTCCTCTGAGGTGCTAACATTGTATTACCTGATGATGTGTCCATTGGAGTAGGTTTGTATGGTTTGTTGGGATTTGATTGATTTCTGCTTTGATTTGACGGTGCTCTCAATATCTGGCTTTGCCTGGGTTGATTGGAAAATGGTTGTCTCTGAGTTTGAAAATTATTATTGTTCCTCCACTGGGGTTGTGGATTTTGGATGAAAGGACGATTGAAATTATTAAAATTCTGTTGTGGTTGCGAGAATTGATTATTAAATACACCTGGATTTGAATTTCGATTAATTGGAATAATGGGTTGAGAAGGTGGCGAATTGAAATGTTGGTAATTAGCATTGCTATTCTGGAAAAAATTGGGATGATGATTAGTTTGTCTGGATGGAGTGATTCACGGTATTGGTTTGTAAGATTGATTATTTAGTGTATTACTTCTATTCTGACTATACATAAAATTTTCTTCTTCTATAACTAAAGACATAGCAACTTCTAAACTATCTGGGTTTCGCAAACGTATATTATTTTGCAATTGACCAGTTAAACCTCTAATAAAAGTCTTAAGTGCTAAATCGTTATAATTTTTAATTTTAATAGTTTTTTCTGCAATTAGATCATTTGAAGCATTTAATTTTGAAATTACTAAGCTACGTGCTTCCTGACATCGCATACCGAAATTGTATGGTGTTTAATTTTTTAATGGTCTCAAAACAATTAAATCTTGCACTAAGCAATCTATATTTCTCTGATTTCCGAAACATAATTGAAGAGGTTTTTTTATTTCTGCCCATGTTCGTAATTCAGTTCTTGAACCTATAAGCATTAGAGCTCTACCTACTAATTTACTTAACAACGCGCGTAATAAAAAACTATTCAATTGTGGATTTGTTGCATCGAAAAATTGAGAAATTAGTGTGTCACAGTTATCTAGAAAAATATTTAAAGTATGAGGATTACCCTCGTATTGTGGGATAGTATCAATATATAATTTTAATAATTGATAGTTTGGATTAGCCATTGTTTCAATTTCTGGTATATTACTTTTTTCTTCCAAAGTTATACTAGAATTAAATAAATTTGCTAATTCTTCTACAATTGAGTCATTCATCAACTAATCTAAATTATATTACTTATGTTCAAAGAATATTTTACCTTTTCAAAAGTATATGAAATAAAAGCCAAAGTTTATATGAAAAAAAAATGGAATGTTTTTCGACTTACAGTACTATGAAGAAAATGTTCATTCTTCTCCACTAGGATCTGGGCGATGTGGTCCCTCTTCCCTGGACTGGATTCTTCAACTTAACGTAAAACCACAAAAATAACACAAAGTTCGAGATTGCAAATAAACCGTAGATACGGACCGGTGTCACGATTTTTGTTGAACCGATTTGCAATCCTACTGACTGCGCCAATTAAATTCGTAGTTAATATAAACTACTTTTTAAAAAATTATCATTTATTTCTACAAACTAAATATGACTAAAATGAGTCTTTACAACTAGGAAGTTATATCAAATCTGAATGTGATCATCAAGAACGTTATGAGGAAAACAATCCGTGAGACTGCAATTCAGCAGTCTAGCGGTGTCCCATTACAATATGCGTTCCCATAACTCCCACTAAGACATATGTAAGAACACTAAAGGCTATGAAGGTACACGAAACGGCCGCTCGCCACGTATTTGTGGTGGGGAATGCCGACGCGTAAACGATCTTGCGGAATCTGTGAGACGCATGGTCACCAGTTAAGGGTTAATATTAGAAACAAACAAATTTAATTTTCACTCATACTAATGCTTTGACATATCCACTCTCTCGTTCAATACAATTTTCTAGATAGTTCCCAATATTTATTGTACTGTGGCATGCGTCACCGTCTAGTTGGTACCAAATACATTGGCGTTCTATTAAGGGTAGTTCCTCCATGAATTCATTGATATGAGTTTGTATAAATTGTAAATAACGTTCGGCATTTATAGATTCACGAAAAAAAAGGACCTATTAATTTGTTATTATAAAATGCCACACCACACGTTCGTCTTAAACGAATATTGGTCATAAGACTTTATTACAAAATTGGGATTTTCCTCAGACCACCAGCGACAATGTTGTGACGAGACAGTTCCATTTGACGAAAATGTCGCCTCATCGGAAAAAAATATACGCCTCGTAAAAAAGGGGTCGTCCTCTAACTCTCCTTGGATGAGAGAGCAAAGATCAAAGCGCCTATCATAATCCTTTTCTTTCAATATGTTGGTTGGTTTTTGGTTTGAATGGTTTGTATTTATTAAGTTTTATAATTCTTGCCACTGTATTTTCACTTACATTTTGCTGTAACAACGACTTTCTTTTGCGCAATGACAATTCTGGATTTGCTACAACAGACAGCATTACATCAAACTGCATATTCTCATCAGCAACCAGTTTTCGACGTTCTCCATTAAAATTATTTTTAATACTTTCAGTTCTTCTAAATTTATTTACTATTTTCGTTATAGTTGATTGGATTATATTGATATGTCTATTATTGAAAATATTTGCTGCTTCTCTATACGTTTTATAGTAATCTCCCACAATCAAAACAATTTCTAATTTCTCTTCATCAGTTAACAACGCCATTTTGTTGTGTCTTTTAAATTCTAACGCAGTTTGAAATTTACTGCCAACATTTCCTTCTATCAACAAATTATGTGTTTGTCAGTGCATCATGTAACTACAGTCAGTTAAATTTGCATTATATAAATATAAATATAAATTATAATAAAACATTATAACAAGTTCATTTTATATAAAATTATTGAAAATATTAAAATCGTTTACCTAAAAAAAAATTATTTCTAAAAATCATCAAACTTTCATTTAGATAGTTTTAATTACGTATAGAATTTGAAATTTATTTATTTTTATTATCAATTGTTAGTAGATAATAATAAATATCACTCAGATTATTATGGTCACTTTTTTTGTTAATAGTATTAGGCTCTTGAAATATATGAGCCATTTCTAAGAAAAGTATTTTTTTGGTATTTGGTTGTATGTCCAAAATATTAACAGATTCAAAATCCATAAAGTGATCATTATCAATTACATGTTCAGCCAAGGCACATCTTTCAGGATGTAACTTACAATCGCTCTTATGGAGACTTATACGGCTCTTTAATTTCTGGCCAGTGTGACCAATATATTTATTATCACAATTTTTGCATGGAATAGAATATATTACATTTGAAAGATTAAGAATTGAAGTTTTGTCTTTCAAATTAGTGAAAATAGACTTTATGGTTGAGCACACAAATAACTATTGTGGCATCGAAAGCAATCTCATAAAATAACCATTTCAGCATTGTTTTTGGTAACTTTTTATACAGTTGGATGCACTGTTTAACTTATGGCTGACATTTATAGCGGATATGTTCTATGTAATTTTTCACATTGTTTTCAACACACCACTTTAAAAACCGTTCATATTCCTCCTAATATTTTTGTTTATATTTTTCAGGTAAATCGTTAACTGCATTATCAGAAATATTGCGAAATTCTAGTGGAGTGCATGATAATTCGCGGTTTATTTAATGAACATTCAAATTAAAAAAGTCTGTCAACTGTCACTTGTATATGTGAGGGTGACCATTATAAAAAATAGTATGAAAAATTCGTATCACAACACTTTTTGCAGTACTCGTGCTTTGCGTAACTCACCGTGCACCGTGCAAGACTTGTATGGAAAAAATTTCAAAGCTGTAGTAAGCAAATAAGTAGCTTTGTAATTTAGATATATTTCAGGTTATTATAGATTTTGACTTGCGTATTTGATATTTTGATACAATTAAATTGAGGGCAGTGTTAAATATACGCCATTATGTTAGATATAATGCATATGTAAATAGACCGTTAGATTAAATAGTCTTCAATTATTACTTTTATTTAAAAATGTTTTTTTAATACCTAGAGCGTGTAATGAGAGTTTCCGAATTGCGATAAATAAAGTTAAGATGGCAATAATGTTTTCAACCACCGCACCGATTGGAGACGAAGCCGGAACAAAAAAGAGACCTACGATATCTGATACTGTAAATTTTAGGATTCATAAGGTAAAATAGCCTCAGTTTGTGTCCTTGCTGGTTCTTATTTTATATGCATGACAATTATTCAAGATACTCGTATTATTAACATTGTCTAATTTGCTATTGCTAGAAAAACAAACAACTACCACATACAACCAAACTACTAACATTTTGTTGATTCAAATAGACCTATTTTATCAAATTTATTTGTGTTTGTAAGCCTTATGAAGCCTATACCTCTTGTAACATTCTAAAAATAATAAAGTAAAGTTACGATTACAACTTTTCAAGAAAGAAAACTTAATAAGACACGACTTTTATTGTTTTCTATAGACTGTCAAAAACATGGTGTCCTCAATAAAACTAACAATCAAAAGATACCGAAAAACTACTAATATTTCTTATCGAATGGAACTTGTAATCGTTTAAGGCCTTTTCGGGGATAAATCTCAATCGTTTTGGTGTGGAACTGAGAAAAGTTTTATTGGGTTTTCCACTTATCCGAGTTGTTCCCTCGTCGCTTCTCAAGGTCACAGATAATACCGCCGATGTAGGAGGTCTGTTTAGGAAAATGCTTTTTGATAAAATTGCTGGTGCATTTCGTTCCCCCATTATTATCCTCCTAGGTGTTCTTAAATGAAAATAACAATGTGTACAGGGATTCATTCGAAACAAGAGATCTCAGTCTTCTGAAAAATTCGAACAATCTTGAAGCAGGACTGCTATTATATGAAGTTTATTCACATTTTTATTGATAGTAGCAGTTCTCTCTCAAAACTTTCTATTTCCCTATTTTTTCAGTATAGCACTTCCTAATAACGTCTTATTTTTCAAAATACTCTTTACTAATTCGTGAGGTGTGGAAAATAGTTGGGTTAAAACTGAGTTTGAATCAGTCTGTTTTATGTACTTACTATTGTGCTAAGTTAAGTTCACCTAGGGTAAGATGGATAGCCAGGGAACGTCTGTCAGAGTTTTGGCAGGAGGATTGAAATCATGAGTTCAGTTGAATTGTACTTTTCTAAAGTTAAATAAAATATATTCTAATAATCTGGTATCTGTAACACAACACTGACGTAAATCTCATGGAATATTCTTTAGACCTGATAGACAGAGCAGTGTCCACACGTCGATAACCTAAGATATAGTATATTACTATTTTTCCTACGACCACCCATTTTATTAAACAATATGTAAATATCAGATCGTGTATATTGAGTTGCTTGACTAATCTTACGTTTTATTTGTGACAGTGTATATTTGGATATTATTTCTATAAAAATTGCACATTAATTTACAATTACTTTTATAGTGAAATAAAGAAATAACGATAATTAATGTTTGAAAAAATGAGAAGTAAGTACTTATTAGATATAACTGTGGAACAAATGAATTAACAAGATTTCGTCGCTGTCCCTTAATTATTTCAACTCTAAAAATATCTAAATTTTGTTTTAATAAAAAAATATAAGAAATATCATAATTATAATAATGTAAGTACACATATATCTGATAACGATAATTCAAATCTGAATTAGTTCAGTTTGAGGAGTGTCAACAAGTTTTTTTCTTTCTTTTATTTTTTATACATAATTAGTTTTTAGTTCAGTTTCTATGTAAATAATATCAATAAGGAAGAGAAATTAATAAATACACAGGTTTGACGGCTTATTGACAGCCGTGCGGAAAGTTACTTTCTGCCCTAGGGCGGAAAGTAACTTTCCGCACGCCTGAGAATAAATGTCACTTTCCGTGCGAGTAGAGAGTGCAAAATATGTTACTTTCCTATGTGGTCGTGGGAAAAGAATATATAAGGAACTGGAATGATAATATGATATAATTGATTTAATCTATTCTATCCACTTGTCATGAAGACTCCAGTTTTTTAATTATTTCCTCTTATATTGTTCCTGGTTGTTTCATACATGAATTTAAGTTCTCATTTTAACTCCAAGTCGTCTCCGTTATACATTTTTCCATATTTGATTTTCGGGAACACTGAATATCTATAAACTATTGGCACACTTTTTGATTTATTTTGAGATTTTTTTATTCCGTCTTAATATGTGAGTACATGATCTTGCGTATTTTTCATTTCCTTAAATTAGAAGAACAGTATTATTATTACTTTCCAAAAGAATTGTATTAGATCAAGTCATTTATGAATTAAGTAAAATCTAAATATACATTTTTTAAATAAAAAGTTCTAAACTTTTAAACAAAAAAAAATCGAATAAGGAAATATATTACTACAATAAAAATTCAAAATTATAATATGTCTTACTTTCGCTCAACTCCGTACGGTTAATTAATTTAAAATGAAGTTCACATTAAACGGCATAACCTACAGTATAGATACTACTCTAACATGTCCTGTTTGTAACATGGACGAGAAGGAAACTATTTTTCATATTTTGTTTGAGTGTCCGATATATACAGTCATGAAACAAAACATATCCTGTCTGCAAAATTTGGAAACATTAGTAAATGCTCTACAAAATATAAACCTATCTGAGGGAAAAACTATAATGCTGCTACCTTTGGAATATTCTCAAATTGAGGTCATTTATACTAGATGAATAATGTATTTATTTCATTTTTTTTATTACAAACTGTCTTGTAAACTTAATTTCTTCTTTGTATATTATCACACACTAACCTTGCTGTAATAGTATATTACATTACAAGTCATGAAAGTGAAACTTTGCAGAAGAGGAGGCCTATTAAAGAGTACGAGAATGCGTAGCATCCGAGTATCTCTTTAAAGCCTCCGAGTCAAGCAGAGACACTTTCATGACCAGTGATATATTATATTTTTTCTGAAATCGTTTTTCAAAACTAAGAATATCTATGTTAATATTCCTAACATATATGTCAACGAAAAAGTAGTGTTGTCAAACATAGCTAACGCAACAGAAAACAGAAATAATAATGCTTTGAATTATATACATGGAATAAACTTTTCTGATGTGCATAATACTAGTGTCGGCAGCATTAACATTAATTTTCATAGTTCTAATACCAATTAATAATATTTGTTGTATTTGATTGTTGGTGTTTTTAATTATATTAAATAAACGTTTCATAAGATAAGTGACGATTTCTAATTCAATTGCAGTCTAAAAATGACAGATGAGTCTTGTAAAGTGAAATGAGTCTTGTAAAAATCATGAAAGTGACTAGTATTTAAAGTGACACTTTCATGACCAACCTGAGTTTTGTCATGACAAGCTTTCTTGAGGATTTCAGAAAAATATTGTTTTCTATAAGCAATAAAGTTATTATTATCATTATATTATTCGTCCTTCAATAATACTCCTCAACTTCTTTAATTGGGGGACAATGCAAGTATGTGAGGGCTGCACACAGTTGAAAAGTAATTGAAATTAGTGATATATAATATGATGGAACTTGCTGCAAAATATTATAACACGTTATTCTCCTGATGGCCCGTTCTACATGAATTCTAGCCTTTGCAATTTGCTGAGTTTCATATACTTGGGATACTGTAAACTGTTGTGTTGTTAAAAATGAGGGGGTAAATTCAATGATACTCCTGCAGGGAAAAGGTCCTCAATTAAGAAACCTTTATCTGCAAATATCAAATCTCCAGCCACCATCTGATCTAGAAACTTACACTCCTCAACAATTTTTTTATCACATGTAGACCCTGGATGAGCCTTGCTAACATAGGTGATTACACCGTTTGGTGCAACACCTACTAACATTTTCTATGTGTTTCGGTGTTTGTATGAACTGTAGGTCAATCTCTGATTTTCCATGCTTGCTGGAACTGCAGAATAAATTTCGTAGCAACCCAAAATTATCCTACAATTTTTAAAATTCGTAAAAGCAATAGGGAGGCAGGCCTGATTCCGTTATCTTGATGGTGAAGTTTTCATAAAATTCTTGAAAAGGACTTCATGTAGAGCATGCATCCACGTCATTATAATATTGGTCACTGTACCTGTACTACAACTAAATCTAATACTCACATCTCCATGCGGAAGATTAAGCCTTAGCTTCATTAAGGTCATAAACAGTTGATCAATTTTAGGAACGCTCTGAACATTCCATCCAGCATAATATTTTAATTTATTGCTGTCCATTAGTTCGAAAAGAACCATGAACAGCTCATTGGTTGGAATACCAGTATACATTAGTACGTAAGCATCTTTGTTCTTCATAATTTCATAGCTGAACCTTGTTGATAACTTTTCCAGCTTCTCGGTTAATTCAACCACCTGCTGCCTCAAAAAGTAATTCTCAGCATCTTGAAATGCAGATGACGGACTCAGGAGTGAAGCATCAAGTTTAATTTGAGTCACTTCATGATCTCGTTTTGAAGACCCTGGCAGTAGTTTGGTTGAAGGTCCCGGTAGTGGCTCAGTTGAAGGTCCTAGTAGTGGCTCAGTTGAAGGTCCTGGTAGTAGCTCAGCTGAAGGTCCTGCTAGTTGCTCACTTGAAGGACCTGGTAGTGGTTCGGTTGAAGGTTTTGGTAGTAGCTCGGTCACAAGGTGTTTTACAGTTCGCTTCCTAAAAAAAGTGGTTGATTAGACTAATGGACTTCCTGCAACAAAATGCATACCTTTTTTCTGGTGATTTTATATTAAACTTCTTCTGAATATTGAAATCAAATAAAGCTGGCCCATTCCTGTTTCTTTATTTAAAAAGTGACAATCGCACACTTTTGCAAATTCACTTGGAGCTCTATATTTTCTTCTATAAATAGATAAATTTAAAACATAAATCTTTGAAAACTGAATGTTATCATTCCTTTACCTTATGAGAGAAATTGATCCATCTATTCCTCTCGATCTTGTTGTTTGGAGTCGGTATAAACTATGCCTGTCTGGGTGACGTCAAGACTTAGGCTGTCTATTGTTTTAGATAGTTTGGAGTTGACAGCTGATTAATTACAGTATCATATAAATTTCTGAGGAAATCCCGGGTTAAAATCGTGGTACTTCCATTTTATTTCAATTTAGACTGCGAATAACTCTGAATTAGAATTCAAATTTCAATTCATTGGTCAACTTGTTTCACAAACTTTCAATTCAAATAAGCACCGCCAATTTGTAACTATTACTAATCTTCATTATATAGATTTGAAAATATTCGAGAGACTCATCCTGATTATATATGTTGATTAAATGTTTAACGTAGTTTGATAATGTAAGATTTAACCCTGGTAGAAGTAGATTCCATAAATACTTCCGACGAGATAAGTGTTGGGCTAGATTGTATTATGGAAACCACGCGAAATAGGAATTTAGATATTATCCAAAAAGTTGAAGTTGAAAAGTCTCATTCCAAATTTGTTTACCCAGGAGCAAGAGAATATGATATTGCTAATCATTAACGGCTGCAAATTTTGTATCATATAATGTTTTGTAGACTCAAATATATAGGAATTATATAATAAGATGGTTTTTTTGGGATTATAAAATGTTGTATTTCAAAATGCAATATGTTCATTATTTTAATAATTGCATATATTCATGTCATATCCCGAGGCATAAACATTTGATAAAAATAAAGGTGCAGGTCTAAAATACGTGAATCAATTTTAATGTTATTTTTCAGTAATATGGTTACTTGATTCTAATGAGTTTGTTTAAGTTTTGCAGGTTGAGGTCAGAAAATGGACATTAGAGATAGGCAATTCTTTCTTCTTCTTGGATCAGTGAACGACAAAATAGTGTGTCCAGTAAGTCGAAAATATTTGTTTGGTAGTGATCATTAGTACAGAAAACTTTAATCTGAAAACAATATATTTCTTGCAATGGACGCTTCCTCTTTTGTTAAATATGTTCCTTATCATTACACGTAACGCTGAAGAAAACTACATCAAGGACTTGTGCAGCTTGAATAAAGCTCTACAATTTGTTAAAAGTTTGGTAACTCATAACAGTTTTGGTCTACCTGTTCGATACCTATCTTTTATTTCAATAGATCAATCAGAGCATTTACAAATATTTTGTACTATCGCTTCAAGTGTTGAAGAGTGACCTAGGACAGTTGACAGATTATCGAATTGACTATAAAATCTTTATTATTGTCTCATTACAATCTACCTTGGATTACACTTTCAAAATACTTGAAAATGAACTGAGTCCAACATGACAGCATTCTTGATTCAATCGCCTCAGGTTTGCTTTGATAGTTTCGTTCATTTAGAACCATTCTGATTTAAGTGGACAAGGAATTGGTCAAATTTTATGCAATTATCAATGAAAGCCAAACAAAAAACATTCTAATGTGACGGTATATAATTTTGTATTTAAATAAAGGAGAAAGGTGACTAGCTAGAATAGTTTTAACATTATGATGATGTCAGAATAAGTAAGAGTACATGAGGGAAGAATAAACGACACTTTCCAGCCCTAGGTTTGTTAGATATCTTGTGCAGATTATTCCAGAACATCCTCATCTCATGAAACATCGAATGTACATATTTAAAGCAGACACAACATTTAGTGAGATACGATATAATAAGGTATACTATACAACCTTATATAGTTGGAGATGTAATTGTTTTCAATAATAAATCGCACCTTCTACTTAAATAATTATTCTCATTCTTACAAATCTTCATTTACTGATAAAATTCATTCTTCTTTCTATTATTTCTCGAATTATTATCAGTTTTTCCATTCAACGTGTTATTTTAATGACATTTTTCAGCACACTTTTTTAAATTGTGGTTCGTTTCTAATTCATATGCGGTAATGCTAATGCGTTCAGATTGTAGAAATATTTTAAAAATTCTGGCAAATCATTCCAAACGTAAGCAATATCATATTTCTGAAATATTTCGAATGTCTGCAACAAAGTAATTGGAACAAACTGACATATTAACACCTATACGTCCATCAAAACTCAACCAATTAACATTTTAACGTAAGACCGGGCAAATGTATACAAGGTGTATCAATAAAAATTTTATAGAAGGTATACCCAATGTGGAAAAAATAAATTTGATAATAAAACTCAATAATAGACACAAATATTTCTCATTTTTTTGCCAGGTGGCCATTTGACCTTGGGGCCATGCCTCATTTAGTACTATATTTATACTATAATTAATTTACTATGGTGCACTATCGCTCTATCTTTCATGCACACATCTGTAAACTTCCAAAATTCTGGATAGAATGAAAGAAGAAAAACAAGTAGGATAAACAGGGACACTCTCTTTTTGACTAAGTGCCCGCCATAGAGGCTTTGTTAAGGCATACATAAAACGCAACGGATAAACGCTTACTACAAAAGGACAAGCAGAAGGAAGGAAATCTAAATCAACCATGATGCTCATATATGGATTCATACTAAACAAAAGAAAAAATATTGCGGTACCAAGAATTGTTCAGATTTTATGGTACCATGTTCTCGAATATTTGTATTTCGAGGTACTCTTTGTTAAACACTCCATTTCAAACAGTAAAAAAATGTACGTGAAAATTTAGTACCCAAATAAAAAATTTTCTATAGAGGATTTTGATGTGAATGGTCAGAAAGATCTGCCTAGTTTTCTGATAGTTTAATTTCATTTTGTTTCGTTCCAAATATCTCAAAAATCTATGTAAATAAATTGAATAAGAAAGAAATGGTAATTCACTAATTCTTAAAACTTTTTTTGCACCTCATATAATACAATATCATCACTCAAATGTCCTGGTTTTCACAGAATTTACTAATTGTTATGGAAACGTGCCAGCTGTGTATTGAGTGCAGATGACAACTAAGATGAAGTTCAAGATAGGTAGATAGGTCAGTTATGACGGGGTCACAGATATCTTTCACGCGTCAATCTTGAGTAAGTGGAGAAAAGTAAAATATGTTGACACGAATTCCTAGGCAATGAATTCTTAATGGTACATTTTAATATAATTATAACATTCATTTGAATAATGTGCCACTAGATAAGACACTAAAAAAATTATATTTCTATTTATATTCCTCGTCTTAGAAAATCGTTTTCAGTTATTTCGTCAAGCGAAAGTCATAACAACCTTCCAAATAATATTCTGCAATAATTTATCGAGTCCGATTCATTTTAAAGTATAACTTTAAGTTGATGCAACATTATTTATACCAAGCGCTACTAATTTTCAAATTATAATGCAAAACCTTTGGCATTGTATTAGTCAGCATAGTTCTCTTCCAAGCAATTGATTTAGAAAGGGAAAATATATCTAGTACATTATGTATCTAGTAGTAAAAGCGCAATCATTATTATTATAAATTAAGGTAATAGTAATACCATCACTCACAGTTCAGGTGACATAACAGATTAATTTAGAGGGGGAAGAGAAAAAGAGACTTTTCGGAAAGAGGTCACTCTAAGTTTAATAATTGTGCACACTGCAACATAACCTTAGATAGATATACAAAAATAGTGGTAAAGCGGAGACCACATATACGCCATTGCGACCACGATCGCGATCGCGACTGCGATCAAACGCATTTATCGTAAACACTTTAAGTCGCACATACTTGTTACAACCTGTTAGCGATAGAGTGAAGGTCTGCAGCGTTCGATCGTGGGATAGTCGACGATGAGCGTGCAAACGCAAAAGGTTACGTTTATCGCAGATCGCCAACACTAAAAATGGAAGATTTCACTGAAAAATTAATAGAACTCGTGAAAAAACATAATGTGTTGTATGATATGTCACATGCTGACTACAAGAATGTACGCATAAAAAATGAAGTATGGGATGAAATTGCGAAGGAGATTGGAAAACATACCGGTAAATAAAATATTAATTTTTTCAAATAATAAATTTATTATGAGTAGGTAGTAGTTGGGTTTATAAATTACTGAAATAAGTGACACATTTTTCACGAATGGTAAAAGCTAGGTTGACTGCTCTCCTTCATTCAACTGGAATGTTTTGGAATGCTTGTATTTGTACTGGCCTATCGTTATTTTGTTGTACATGAAGAAATTGTTCGTCAATATTTTTTTCCCGTAAAAAGTTGTGCAATACGCAGGCTGCTTTTACAAGATTTTTAGCTGATTCCACTTTTACTTCTAATGATCTAAAAAATAATCTCCACTTGTGTGCTAACATTCCAAATGCGTTTTCCACGACGCGACGAGCTTTACATAAATGGTAATTAAAATTTTCTTTATTACAGTCATGCCGTGATTGTCTATAGGGAAATGGTCTCATTAAGTAAGTACTTAAGGTAAAAGCTTCATCGCCTATCAAAACACACGGAACTTCATCATTTTCGCCGGGTAGAGGCCTATCTAGAGGAATGTTAAATGTGCCATTTTCAAATCTTCTTCCTATAGCTGACGCCTCAAAAATACCTCCATCACTGTTTTTACCATATGCACCTACATCTATACAAATAAATTTGTATTCGGGGGTTTTTTTTGTTTGTTTATGACCAGGGAACGAATCCATTAGCCGAATATGTTTTAGTTGAATTATTACAGAAGAGTAAGTAGGAATCCCAACCAATTTTTTTTCTATGATCTATTGTACAATATACTAAATACATATATAGTAATATAACTTATAATTTTATTTTTTTTCTCATTTATTAATTTGTCTTTTCAGTTTTTTTTAATCTAGTTTTTTTATTTTTTTTTATTTTTTTATTTAATTTATTTATTTTATTTTTCTTCTATTTTTTATATATATATATATATATTTTTTGGAAAAATTTTTCTCGGGATTGTAGGTTCCTAGTAGTAGTATATATATATATAAATATATATATATATATATATATATATATATATATATATATATATTTTTTTTTTTGAGGATTAGACAAGGACACATGCCACGCTTAGGGGCCTAACAAAGCGTTTTTAATACATCACTGAAAGGGCCTCGGATAGAAAGGGTTACAGTTGGGATAAAACATAGGATTACTTAAAATGATATGTTACAATTAACAACGTGTTTATACAATAAATTATAAATAAATATATCCGATGATTGTACTAATTGCTGTAAGTTAAATGGTCTTACCAATTTAATTCTTGAAGAGTAAATATAATTATACACAACATCTAAGAATTTTGAATTTTTATCCTCATTTAAGTTACAGTTCCATATTATGTGTTCCAGAGATCCTTCTTCTCCACATTCACACATATAACTATCTGACAGTTTCATTTTATGTTTATAAACAGGTGTTAAACAATGATTAAATCGAATTCTGCAAATTGTTGATATAGCTTTTTTATGGAAATTTGTTCTCTTGAACCAAGGTTCGTGTTGTATAGTTGGTTGAATAGTTTTATAGTAAAGACCTTGATGGGATGTATGATATAATTGTTGCCATTTCTGCATTACACTTTTCTTGATCAATGGATAAAGATCTTCCACCGGACATTTATAGTCCCCATTATACTTATATTCTCTGTAATTTTTTGCGGCTTCATCGACTATTTCATTATAGTTTATTCCACAATGTGCCTTAATCCAACATAATGAAATACTTATTCCTCTGGATGACAAATTGGAAATAAGTTGTATAATTTCGACTACTATGTAACTGATACTTCCTTTAAATGTTTTTGTGATGTTTTGGATCGAAACAATTGCACTTTTGGAGTCCGAAAATATAGTATATCTGTCGATTATTTCCTCTAAAGAATTGATATATTTAAGTTCTTCTAGAATCGCAATTAGTTCAGCTGAGAATATTGATAGTTTGTTGTTTATTCTTATTCCTAAAGACTTCCCTTTCTTCGGATTATACAGTGCAGCTGAAACATTTATTTGATTTTTTGATGCGTCTGTAAAAATAAAATAATGTTCAGGAAAAAACTCTTCAACATCATATAGGAAAATACTACTTCTTATTGCAAATGGGAAATTAGAGTAATCTCTTAGATAATACACATTCGCAGGTTTAATATCTTTCCAATTTACAGAGTAGTATGGTAATTTATTCGATATGTAAATGTCTTCCTGTAAACTTTTTTTCTGTGTATGAGGATACTAACGGTATCGTATTTTTCTTTTTCCAATAATTTGCAATCAGATCTTGTATAGATAGTTCGTAAATTTTCATTAATATGTTACTATTTTTTGAAATGTGTTTTAGCAGAAATTTGTCTATAAGGTACTCTGAATGGTGGTTCTGTACATTCTACAGCTAGGTTAGATATCGGAATGCTTTCCATAGCTCCTAAACACAGACGAAGTGATTTATTAATTATTCTGTCCAGCTTTTTAAAATAAGTTTCGGCAGCTTGAGAATAGAAAATGGATCCATAATCTATAATTGATCTGATGAAGGATTTATATAGCATAAGTGAAATATTTGGTTCAGAACCCCACTTGGTATGGCACACGGATCTTAATATATTGAGTCCTTTATCTGCTTTTGTTACAATATGTTGAATATGTTCTTTCCATAACATCTTTCTATCTAATACTACCCCTAAATATTTTACTGTCGACCGTACGCTAAAATTAGTATTATTCAATAATATTTGACTCGGTATATTATGTTTTTTGGATAATATACACGTTTGCGTTTTTTAAGCTGAGATATTTAACCCTTTATTAAAACAATATCTTTTTATTTGTTGATATAATGTATTCATGGCAGTTATACCTTGTGAAATTTCCAATCCTTCTGAATAGAGACAAACGTCATCTGCAAATTGCAGAATCTTTCCTTCGTGCGAAATACTGGAGTGTAAATCAAATGTATATATTAAGTATAAGATTGGACTCAAAATACTTCCTTGTGGTAAACCTATATTAGAAATTCTATTTCCTACTATTTCGTTATTTACCTGTAGAAATATTTTTCTGTTTGTGTAAATTGATACTACTTTATTATTGAATTCAACTGGAAGTCCAATTTTTTCCATTTGTTCGTAAAGAATGTTTAATTTTACATTATCATAGGCACTTTCTATATCTAGGAACATCGATATTAACGATTTTTGTTTTGAAAATGATAAATTAATGTCCAAAACTAAATTTGCGATATTTTCTAACGTGGATCTTGATTTTCTGAATCCATACTGAGTTTCTGAGATCAATTTATTTTTTTCCAACCAATTTTCCAATCTCCTTTTAATCATTCTTTCGAATGTTTTAAGAATACAAGAACCCAATGATATACCTCTATAGGAATCGGGGGATTCCGGATCTCTGTTCGGTTTTAATATCGGGATAATAATATATTCTTTCCAATCATCCGGATACTTACCAGTTATCCAAATTTGATTAATTAAATTTAACAGATACATTTTTTGTTGTGTAGGTAAATAATATAACATAATATAATGTATGCTATCCATCCCTGGGGCTGTGTTTTTGTGATTTTTTAGACAAACATCTAACTCCCATATTTCGAATATTTTAGATAGATAACTTACATCACCTACATTACCAGTGTGATCAAATAAATTTGGTGAAACCCAGGGTGGAGCTAACTTATCAAGAAACTTTTCAGACCATACGTCGTTAACAACTATATTTTTTGAAGAATTATATACATTCTTAATTTTTTTAACTTGTTGCCATATCTCAGTGATAGGTGTATTTCTGTTTAACTTATTACAATATTCTATCCAAGAGGCTCTTTTACTTTCTAAAATTACTTTCTTTTTATGGGCTTCTGCTTTCTGATAATTTAAATAATTTTCATAATTTGAATTTTGTTTATAAAGAAAAAAGGCATCTTTCTGGTTCTTTATTGCAAGATCACACTCTGAATTCCACCATTTTTTGTTAAATTTACTGTTGGTTAACCTTTTCTTCTTCGGAATTGATATATTACAAACATTAATTAGTTTTTCAACAAAAGTAGTGTAGACATTTTCCACAAAATTTAATTCTTCATTTTCGTTAACAAACGAAGAAGAAAGTGTATCCCAGTTAGCATGATTTAAGTTCCATCTTACTCTTCCCTTATTACTAACTGTTGGCTCTAACGCAAAAGATATTTGGATTGGGAAATGATCAGATCCTAAAGATATTAGTTTTACTTGCCAGTCAAATGTAGAGGATATATCATTGGAACAGATTGTTAAATCTATCGCGGATTTATTTTTGTTGTAAGGTCCAGTTATTGAAGTTTCTGTACCGTCATTTAGAAAACTGAGTTGTGATTCTTCTATAGCTTCCAACAAGCTATCGCCAGCCCTATCATTCTGGTCACAACCCCACGCGCTGTGGTGGCAATTAAAATCTCCTCGCACTAGAAAGGTTTTTTTTAGACTATCGAAAAAGGTTTTCCATTCATTTTCTGAAATATTCAGATAAGGTTTGGCATATATTGAATATATGTTCAGTTTTTTCCTATTTTCAAATTTTACTGAGACTGCGACGCACTCTACAGAGCGTAATTTATAGAATTTGGGAAAGTCAATAATTTGAATATTTTTTTTGATTAAAATGGCCACACCACCGTATCCATCATCTCTATCTTTCCGAAATATGTCGAAATCTGTAAAGTGAATTACATTATTGTCGCCTTTTAACCAAGTCTCACTTGAAAGTGCTATATTCATATGATTTTCAAAAATAAATTTCTCAAAGTGACCTTTATTGTGTACAATGGACCTGGCGTTCCACTGCACAACATTAATTTTATTCATGGTTGGAAAGAATATGATTTAAATTTTTTTTAAGATCGTCAAAGAAATTTTGATTTTGAATCGAAACAGAATTATTTTTCAAAATTTCAGCAAAGGATTTTAATATATTCTCACAGACTGTATTTATTTGGTGATAGTTAGTTGGAATTTGTGGGTAATAATTGGGTTTATTTTTGTAATTTTGATACACTGGTTGACTATTGCTTATATTTTGTGTAGATATTATATTACTATGTTCATCTGAATACCCTGATCTGTTTGAGGAATGAGATTCATCATTTCTCCTACGTTTAGCAGTAATTGTATAATGTGAACTTTTATTAAGACTTCTTGTCGCTGTGGAGTAACTATTATCATATTTCCTTTTGGCTTCAATATATGAAATATTTTCATTTACCATTATATATTTTATTGTTTTTTGTTTCTGAAATTCTAAACAATCTTTTCTTTCTGTTGCTAAATGATCACCATTACACAAAATACATGCTCTTCTTATAGCCCTACATTCGGTTTTTTCGTGTTCATCCCCACATATTGCGCATCTTAACCTACCCCTACATTGGATATTTATATGACTGTACTTCAAACATTTTTTGCATTGAATCACCCTTGGAATATACATTTCTACGTCATACACCATTTTTTCTATTATTACCTGCTTGGGTATCATTTGTCCCCTGAAGGTTACAATTATTGTTGTTGTAGGAATTAATTCATCGTTTATTTTACGCATCATTCTTTTGACAAAATTTATTTTAAATTTATTTCCAAGTCTTGGCCTAATTATCTCCTTTAATTCTGGTTCACTAATATCTTTATCAATATTTTTAATGACACCTTTTTTAGATGTAAAGAAAACCGGAATATATGCTTCGTATTGTTTATCTGATAACGACTTCGATTCTACTAATTTATTTGCACTTAAATAAGAATTCAATTCGACCTTTACTTTATTCAAACCTGTAACTGATATATTTAAAATATTTTCTCGTATATCTGGTTCTGCATTTAAAATTACTCTAGCTGTAGAAATCTTATGTAGCTTACCAATATTTCCAGTTTTATTTTGAATAAATACAAAAAAAGGACCTTGATCAGTTGAGGAATATTTGTTTATTGTTTTTTCCTGCTGTGACTTTAGTGAACTATTATTTCCATTTTCATATATTTGACCCATCTCCATTAAACTTGAATCATAGTTATTTTGAATTCCCGGATCAGGAGGTTCCTGCGAACCTCTCAACTCGCCCGCACTCATTATTGTTAATTACACCGGTTCTCGCACTCACAAACACCTTATCCGTTTGAATGTTTAAACCGAACTGTATTCGGGGTTAACAACTGAAATAAGTACAATTGAAAACTTTTTTAAGTAAGAAAAGTAATTTGATCCGCTTTTTTTTTGGACACTTGATGGTCACGTGCTTTCCATCTATACTTCCTTAACAATTGGGAAAGTGCCACAAGTTTTCATAGCCCAAAATTGATTCACCCCATAACTCTTTTGTGGGCTCTGGCATATACATTGGCTGCAATCTATCCCATATAGCTTTGCAAACTTCTTCCACAATTATGGCAACGGTTGAAAATCCTAATCGAAAGCTGTGACCAATTGTTTTATATGAATCGCCAGTAGCTAAAAACCTAGAAAAAAGTAGTAGGTTTTCGAATTTGGTTTTTTTTATTACAATAACAATATGTTTATTTTATTAGTTTGATTATGTAAATAGGTACATGTTGATTGGGAAATGTTGTATTTGCAGGCTAGGACTTAAAAAAACGCTGGAAAAACTTAAGAGATTGTTTCTCAAAGCACTTACGTTCCGAGAAAACCAGAGCTGGGCAAGGAGCTAAATCCATTTGTCGCTATAAATCCTGGCCATGGGCACAGAACATGGAAGCTTTTAGACCTTTTTTGCAATTTGCGCAAACAGAGTCCAGCATTGCTACTACTGATGACATAGCAGAAAGTCCTGTAGTAGTAGATGAGGGAATTGAAGCAAGCAATACACAAAAAGAAGCTACAGAGAGTTCAGAAAACGTTAACGAAGCCAGTACTGGGACTACTGTACAAGAAAGATCGGCACAAGTCTCATATATTCGTAATTCAAGCCAGAAAGCCAGAAAAGAAAAGCGGTAGAAAATTCGGCATCGAACAATTCATCTAATGTTGACAAAATTATTCACTTTTTGAATGAAAGGCACTCGGATGTTACAAATAACTGCGACAGCATAGATTTAACTTTCCAAGGATATGCTGCAAGCGTTAAAAAACTCTGTCTGATCGACGCCAGACTATAGTGAAATATAAAATCGTCAAAATCATAATGAAAGAAGAACTGGCTCAAGAAGCGTATACTCAGACGGAAAGTCGACCGGGTACATGTTTTTCAAACAATTCCACTGTTTCATCTTAGACATCGTTAAACTCGTCCAATATACGTGAGACTGATGACAATTCTTCTGCTGCAACGTGGTATGAAGATTTTTACCATACCAACGTGTGAAATCCATACATATATTTGTATATCACATTATACTGTTCAACTGAATAAAAAGTAAAGTATTACGAAATAATTATTATATTACCTCAATGTGACTGCTAGTCGTTCTGTTGTCCCAATCGGTTCTCTAAATGTAGTTTGCTCTTTTGTAATGCCGTTCCTGTTAAGACTCAATATTTCATCAAAACTTTCACAGTCCATTCTAAAATATGTGTAGAATCGTTTGCATCTTTCCGGAGTTCAGGGTATAACTTATGAAATTCGCCTTGTTCTTTACGTTTTTTGTTAATTTCGTGCACCCAAACATTCCGCCTTTTCATTCTAAGATATACAATAAATACTAGTTATTAATAGCCTACATAATATTTTACCAATTTTTGTTTACCGTTGTCTATTATTATCATCTTCATCCAATAATATTGCAAGAAGCAGTGCTTCTCCTTCCAAGTCACAAATTTTTAATAATGCGTCGATTGTAGGTCGCTATTGCATATATGTGTTTGCTTTCCAACGCGATCGCTGTCGCCATTGCTATCGTGATCACGATCGCGTATGTGTGTTCTCCGCTTAAAACATGTTCCATATATATATATATATATATATATATATATATATATATATATATATATATATTCCGATCGCGCTCTACGTGTATGTCACTCCGTGTCCATTTTTTGTGTGTCACCTACACACACTATCGGTTCGACCTGTATACTCTGTTTTATATTCACTTCAAGTATGTTAAGGTAGGTCTTTGTCAAACCAACGAACTCGCTCAAAATAGTAAGCTGAAAATTATATTGTAATTTATTATGTTGAGATTTTAATTATTCTATGTTTAGACAACCCTCCATACTCCTTGGCGCCTTTGTAGATAGGGTGGCCTAACTTCTGTAAATTAAGACATCGGGAGCAACAAGAAAGCTTTTATTACCTGAAATTCATAAATTATGGACACGCAAATGATTTAAAACTGTAAAACAAATATATTTAATTTCAAAAAACACTCGAGTTCATTTAAAAAATAAATTCGTTATCTACTATTGGTAAACATGTGTTATCCCCGTGATTATAATCTGAAAATTTGTTCGATGTTTGACATGTAAATAGTAATTTAAACAACAAGTGCGCAACGCGTCATTTTTCCCACGATCGCAGAAGTTTGTGAGTGGGAATAGTATATTGTGCAACAAGTGGGAAAAGTTCAACTTTTCTCACGAGTGTGGAAGTTTGTGTCACGAGCCAAGGGCGAGTGCCGCAAACATACCAGTGAGAAAAGTACTATTCCCACATGTTGCATACTATACTTTTCCTACATCTGCACAAATTTAAAGAATACAAGTAAATAGTTTTGTAGAAAAAGTGTAAGCATCGAGGACCACCCACCGAAAACGGCTGAGCATCGAGTATAAGTTTCTGAAATTGGCTGGGTATCGAGGATCCCCTACTGGATTCTCCATACAAATGTATGTAGTGTGGGCAAAGTGCCGTGAGAAATAATATTTCTCACAGTGTGAAATACGCTACTTTTCATAGCAGTTGTAGAAAAAGTGTTTTGCGTACAAGTTGTACACAATACTTCTTTACAACCACGTTTATTAATGCGAGAAAAAAGTGAAATGTATTTTATTTAAACTTTGAACCGAAGGCATTTTTAAATTGAATATTGAATTTAGAAAAATCAAGTAAATTTGATTAATTTAGATCAAGTTTTGAATTGTTATGCCTAGTGTATCTTTTTTATAATAAGTTTTCATATTAATTGTAATATTGTCTCTCAACGGAAGTCACTATAAAGATAAAAATAATTTGACATTGACATTTCCTTGCAGAAAAATGTCATAGCGTGTACTTTTCCCACAGTAAGTTATTACATTTCCAACGGATATCTAAGAAAAGGCCTGCTTTGCGTATAAAAAGTTGTGTAGATGTAGAAAAGCGTGTTTTGCATAGTGGCTGTAGAAAAAACGATTTTTTAAGGTTAATTTTTTGTATTGAAATTATTTTATGCGATTATGTAATTGTGTATTTAATGAAAATTTGAAGATTGCTTCAGATTATGTGAATGGATATATCAGGCCATATTGGTATATGGGTAAGTCTTGTTAAGCTTTGATATTAAATTCGATATAATTACTACAATGTTTTACCATTAAAAGTCTATTCTAATTCCTTTTAGCGAAGAAAAGTTTCAATCTGGTTCAATGTTTTGACAAAATTTATTTTAAATTTATTTCCAAGTCTTGGCCTAATTATCTCCTTTAATTCTGGTTCACTAATATCTTTATCAATATTTTTAATGACACCTTTTTTAGATGTAAAGAAAACCGGAATATATGCTTCGTATTGTTTATCTGATAACGACTTCGATTCTACTAATTTATTTGCACTTAAATAAGAATTCAATTCGACCTTTACTTTATTCAAACCTGTAACTGATATATTTAAAATATTTTCTCGTATATCTGGTTCTGCATTTAAAATTACTCTAGCTGTAGAAATCTTATGTAGCTTACCAATATTTCCAGTTTTATTTTGAATAAATACAAAAAAAGGACCTTGATCAGTTGAGGAATATTTGTTTATTGTTTTTTCCTGCTGTGACTTTAGTGAACTATTATTTCCATTTTCATATATTTGACCCATCTCCATTAAACTTGAATCATAGTTATTTTGAATTCCCGGATCAGGAGGTTCCTGCGAACCTCTCAACTCGCCCGCACTCATTATTGTTAATTACACCGGTTCTCGCACTCACAAACACCTTATCCGTTTGAATGTTTAAACCGAACTGTATTCGGGGTTAACAACTGAAATAAGTACAATTGAAAACTTTTTTAAGTAAGAAAAGTAATTTGATCCGCTTTTTTTTTGGACACTTGATGGTCACGTGCTTTCCATCTATACTTCCTTAACAATTGGGAAAGTGCCACAAGTTTTCATAGCCCAAAATTGATTCACCCCATAACTCTTTTGTGGGCTCTGGCATATACATTGGCTGCAATCTATCCCATATAGCTTTGCAAACTTCTTCCACAATTATGGCAACGGTTGAAAATCCTAATCGAAAGCTGTGACCAATTGTTTTATATGAATCGCCAGTAGCTAAAAACCTAGAAAAAAGTAGTAGGTTTTCGAATTTGGTTTTTTTTATTACAATAACAATATGTTTATTTTATTAGTTTGATTATGTAAATAGGTACATGTTGATTGGGAAATGTTGTATTTGCAGGCTAGGACTTAAAAAAACGCTGGAAAAACTTAAGAGATTGTTTCTCAAAGCACTTACGTTCCGAGAAAACCAGAGCTGGGCAAGGAGCTAAATCCATTTGTCGCTATAAATCCTGGCCATGGGCACAGAACATGGAAGCTTTTAGACCTTTTTTGCAATTTGCGCAAACAGAGTCCAGCATTGCTACTACTGATGACATAGCAGAAAGTCCTGTAGTAGTAGATGAGGGAATTGAAGCAAGCAATACACAAAAAGAAGCTACAGAGAGTTCAGAAAACGTTAACGAAGCCAGTACTGGGACTACTGTACAAGAAAGATCGGCACAAGTCTCATATATTCGTAATTCAAGCCAGAAAGCCAGAAAAGAAAAGCGGTAGAAAATTCGGCATCGAACAATTCATCTAATGTTGACAAAATTATTCACTTTTTGAATGAAAGGCACTCGGATGTTACAAATAACTGCGACAGCATAGATTTAACTTTCCAAGGATATGCTGCAAGCGTTAAAAAACTCTGTCTGATCGACGCCAGACTATAGTGAAATATAAAATCGTCAAAATCATAATGAAAGAAGAACTGGCTCAAGAAGCGTATACTCAGACGGAAAGTCGACCGGGTACATGTTTTTCAAACAATTCCACTGTTTCATCTTAGACATCGTTAAACTCGTCCAATATACGTGAGACTGATGACAATTCTTCTGCTGCAACGTGGTATGAAGATTTTTACCATACCAACGTGTGAAATCCATACATATATTTGTATATCACATTATACTGTTCAACTGAATAAAAAGTAAAGTATTACGAAATAATTATTATATTACCTCAATGTGACTGCTAGTCGTTCTGTTGTCCCAATCGGTTCTCTAAATGTAGTTTGCTCTTTTGTAATGCCGTTCCTGTTAAGACTCAATATTTCATCAAAACTTTCACAGTCCATTCTAAAATATGTGTAGAATCGTTTGCATCTTTCCGGAGTTCAGGGTATAACTTATGAAATTCGCCTTGTTCTTTACGTTTTTTGTTAATTTCGTGCACCCAAACATTCCGCCTTTTCATTCTAAGATATACAATAAATACTAGTTATTAATAGCCTACATAATATTTTACCAATTTTTGTTTACCGTTGTCTATTATTATCATCTTCATCCAATAATATTGCAAGAAGCAGTGCTTCTCCTTCCAAGTCACAAATTTTTAATAATGCGTCGATTGTAGGTCGCTATTGCATATATGTGTTTGCTTTCCAACGCGATCGCTGTCGCCATTGCTATCGTGATCACGATCGCGTATGTGTGTTCTCCGCTTAAAACATGTTCCATATATATATATATATATATATATATATATATATATATATATTCCGATCGCGCTCTACGTGTATGTCACTCCGTGTCCATTTTTTGTGTGTCACCTACACACACTATCGGTTCGACCTGTATACTCTGTTTTATATTCACTTCAAGTATGTTAAGGTAGGTCTTTGTCAAACCAACGAACTCGCTCAAAATAGTAAGCTGAAAATTATATTGTAATTTATTATGTTGAGATTTTAATTATTCTATGTTTAGACAACCCTCCATACTCCTTGGCGCCTTTGTAGATAGGGTGGCCTAACTTCTGTAAATTAAGACATCGGGAGCAACAAGAAAGCTTTTATTACCTGAAATTCATAAATTATGGACACGCAAATGATTTAAAACTGTAAAACAAATATATTTAATTTCAAAAAACACTCGAGTTCATTTAAAAAATAAATTCGTTATCTACTATTGGTAAACATGTGTTATCCCCGTGATTATAATCTGAAAATTTGTTCGATGTTTGACATGTAAATAGTAATTTAAACAACAAGTGCGCAACGCGTCATTTTTCCCACGATCGCAGAAGTTTGTGAGTGGGAATAGTATATTGTGCAACAAGTGGGAAAAGTTCAACTTTTCTCACGAGTGTGGAAGTTTGTGTCACGAGCCAAGGGCGAGTGCCGCAAACATACCAGTGAGAAAAGTACTATTCCCACATGTTGCATACTATACTTTTCCTACATCTGCACAAATTTAAAGAATACAAGTAAATAGTTTTGTAGAAAAAGTGTAAGCATCGAGGACCACCCACCGAAAACGGCTGAGCATCGAGTATAAGTTTCTGAAATTGGCTGGGTATCGAGGATCCCCTACTGGATTCTCCATACAAATGTATGTAGTGTGGGCAAAGTGCCGTGAGAAATAATATTTCTCACAGTGTGAAATACGCTACTTTTCATAGCAGTTGTAGAAAAAGTGTTTTGCGTACAAGTTGTACACAATACTTCTTTACAACCACGTTTATTAATGCGAGAAAAAAGTGAAATGTATTTTATTTAAACTTTGAACCGAAGGCATTTTTAAATTGAATATTGAATTTAGAAAAATCAAGTAAATTTGATTAATTTAGATCAAGTTTTGAATTGTTATGCCTAGTGTATCTTTTTTATAATAAGTTTTCATATTAATTGTAATATTGTCTCTCAACGGAAGTCACTATAAAGATAAAAATAATTTGACATTGACATTTCCTTGCAGAAAAATGTCATAGCGTGTACTTTTCCCACAGTAAGTTATTACATTTCCAACGGATATCTAAGAAAAGGCCTGCTTTGCGTATAAAAAGTTGTGTAGATGTAGAAAAGCGTGTTTTGCATAGTGGCTGTAGAAAAAACGATTTTTTAAGGTTAATTTTTTGTATTGAAATTATTTTATGCGATTATGTAATTGTGTATTTAATGAAAATTTGAAGATTGCTTCAGATTATGTGAATGGATATATCAGGCCATATTGGTATATGGGTAAGTCTTGTTAAGCTTTGATATTAAATTCGATATAATTACTACAATGTTTTACCATTAAAAGTCTATTCTAATTCCTTTTAGCGAAGAAAAGTTTCAATCTGGTTCAATGTTTTTAAAGTAAAAGTACTAATGGTGAGTTATTATTGAAAAAATATAACTCACCGTCTAGTCCAGTCGTTTAAAGGTAAGTGCTATTTTTGATTGTAGTTCTGAGACTATCCCAATCATTTGTTTTTTTCTATTTCTTGCGTTTACCTCTCAATTTTAATTTTTTAATCTCTCTACTTCGAGGTTTTCAACATGGCTACTTTTTTCTCACCTTCCTCCCAATATGACAGGTCACATTACACTTTCCATTACAAACTTTTACCACATCTCTCTTCAACTGTTATCAGACGACTCCCTCTGTCAAAACTTTCGTGTTCTTCACTAAGGTTTTCAGCATTTCTGTGAATTCAATTCACTTGTGTGTTTGGATACCATTATATCATATTCATATATTTATCAAGTTAGTCTTAGTTTATTCTGTTTTATTAGTGTATTTTTGTTTATATTATTCTATATTGAACTGATTAATTTACATAAGTTAATTCTACTTGTATCTCGTTGTTTAACATCTATCGCTCAACTATAACTAACTGTCAGGTATGTGATTCTACTTATTATATCTTATATAGTTATTTGCTATTACTTTTATGAAATATAAGTTCTTTTCCTATATGAGAAACATATTAAATTATTCATTAGGTTTCTTTATGTTGCTCTAATATATTGATAATATAACCTCGGTTGCGACAAGTACTTATGTTACATTAATATTCCTTTTTCTATATATCATGTTCTATGAAGTCTTATATGGTATTTATATCACGCCACAGTAAATTAATAATTTTTTTATAAACTACATTCCTCCGAGAGATCCCCTGATGAGCTATTTACGTACATATTACAATAATAATGCGACTAACTCTAATTTTGAATTTAGTGAAGTGAATGATTTATTTGTATCACAAATTATTTTACATATTAAATCAAATGCCGTGGGCGAGAAGGGCTTAAGTATACGATTAATAAAAATGTGCTGCTGGGCTTCATTTTGGGCCCTTTGCTTTTTGCAATATATACGTCAAACTGACTAAATTCACTTGAACACTGCAATATTCACTTGTATGCCGACGACACTCAAGTTTACTATAGTTTTTACGATTTTGTTGATGCTGCACCTGATCAATGTTTGAATATTAACTGCATAAAGTCGATCGTCTTTTTATTTGGGACTAAAGTTAAGAGTGAAAATGTGATTAACGCCATTGATATAAAAGTAAATAATGAATCGCTTGATCTGGTTCAACATACAAAGAGTTTGGGGGTGATTCTTGATAGTGACTTGAGGTTCGAGAACAGGTTAATCAGTTAATTAAACGTGCATACTCTGCCTTGAAATTAATTTATCGATATAGACATTATCTGACAGCCACTGTCAAAACAACTTTATGTGAACAACTGGTGCTGTCTAACTTTAACTATGCTGACGCTCTTTATGATCCGTATTTGACCAGCCGGTTCCGCAACAAAATTCAAAAAGTACAAAAATTCTGTTTGAGACTAATTTTTGGAATTCGAAGAGGCCGCATAATTTCAGGCAAACTAAAGGAGTATAGGAGAAACTCACTTGGTTACCTTGTTTCATAAAATAATAAAAAATAAATTACCTATTTACCTCTACAAAAAAGTTAGATTTCGAACCGATATGCATAATATAAATATTCAATCAAGGGGTCTCTTAATCCACCCTGCATTTCGGCATGAAATATTTCGCCGTAGTTGTAGTTACCAGATCACCGCCATATATAACCATATATCGGAAGATTTAAAAGCATTCAGTGTACAGCGCTTTAGGAATGATTGAATAGATGAGGCTTTTACTTGATGAAGATCCATACTGAACGATGAAATAAAACAATATAGATTTAAACAAACTATATTGTTTTATTTCATCGTTCTTTAGGAATGAATTTAAAAAGTTTCTCTTGGATCAGCCACATTCAAACCCCACTTAATTTTTTTTACAATGTCTCTTTACTGTGACGAGTCTTTATTTGACCATGTAAATTTTACTCGTTCTATCTATGTGTTACTATTATTTTTGTTCTTGTAGCGATAGGGTTAAGTGGAAGAGCAGGTTTTCGATAATCCTTTTTTGTTATCGTAGGAACTGAACTTCGCCCTTCAGTTTCACTTAGTTTTATGTATTTTCCTTACTGTATAACTACATGTAGTATTTTGTAATAAGGTAAAATTCAAGAAAGTAGGAGATAATAACCTAATATTTTTCTGTACAGTTTAGGAAGGAAAATCTTTGAGAGTAATATTTCAAAAAATGTTTTATTTTGGTATAGATATGTAGATGACATATCAGCTTGTTTTATAGGTAGTGAACGACAATTAGATATATTTTTCAACCACATTAATAATTTACACCCAAAAATTGAATTTACATTAGAAGTTGAAGAAAATAACTCAATCAATTTTCTTGATTTGGAAATTCAAAGAGTTAATAATGTACTTGATTATTCAATTCACCGAAAACCAACACACACTAATGTGACAATTTCGTATAGTTTCAATCAGCCCATGTCACATAAACTAGCGGCATATAATTTAATGATACATAGAGCATTTTCAGTTCCTATGAATAAATGTAATTTTGATAGAGAGATTAATACAATTAGAAAAATAGCAACATACAACGGTTATCCATTACATATGATAAATAAGCTAATTGATAAAAAAGAGGAAAAAGTGGCATTACAACTAATATTCCCTAAGCAAACTGAAGAGATAAAAACTTATAAAACCATCACATATGTAGAAAACATTTCTAATAATATTTCAAAGATAATATCTTTAGCAACGAATACAACAATTTTATTTAAAACAGAAAGTAACGTGAGTACAAAATTGTTAAATGTAAAAACAAAAATACCACCATTAAAGAAATCAGGTATATATGAACTCAAATGTCCAAAATGTAATGCTGTCTATTTGGGTCAGACCCTTAGACATTTTGAAACCAGATAAATCCCATTACGCAAAACATCTACTTGACACCAATCATTCATTGACACCTAACACAGAACTAGAAGTACTACATATTTGTGGTAAGAAACAAGAACTGGATTTCCTTGAAGAGTTGGAAATTAGAAGACACTTAAGAAACCCACAATATGAAGTCGTCAAAGAATAAATAAATCTAGGGAGTTCTCCACTATTAAACTGTCTCCTTAAGTGATGATAATAATAGGGCTAATAATATCTAAGCTTCAATATTTGTAATATCACATCTTCTTCTTTTTTCTATTAACATATATTAAGTCAATCGCAATCGAGATCTTCTAATATTACTGACACAAATGTTGTGTTTGACTATCCTGTTGAATTCTGTTATATTTTCTCATGTATCATTCAACACCTCTGCTCCCAGGTTTCATACCCTTTCTTGGTTGTACCGTACTGAGGACGGTTAATGAGCCAGAAACATGCATAGTATGAAGGGAGATATGAATAATATTAAGGGGGATATAAATAATATGAATGGAAAGATGGATAAACAAGAGGAGAATATAAACAACATGAATGGAAATATGAATAATATGAGTGAAGATTTAAATGGAAAAATGGACATACAAAATGAGAATATGATTAGTATGCGTGAAGATATGAATAATATGAGTGGATATTTAAATGACAAGATTGATACGATGAAGGAGGAGATTAAGGGGGATATTAACCATATCACCGGAAACATGAACAGACTGGAAAAGAAAATAGAAGAAGTAAACATGGAAACCTTAAATGAAATAAAGAAAATTAGAGATGAAAACGAGCAATTGAGTGAACAAATGGCCGATAGGAGAGTAGATATGGTAAAACATAATAAGAATTTGAAAACAGACCAAGAAAATGGAGTTAGAGAAAAACAGATAGATGAAGTACAAGAATTAGATAGATGCCTAGAAGAAAATGTATCTGGAGCAATTCAAGTGAAACTAAACAAACAAAATAAGAATATAACTGAAGAAATACGACTTATAAAAATACAAAGTTTGATACAGATTAAAGAAGTTGAGAAGGAAATTGAAGAGATACAGGCTATAAAAGTACAAAGACAAACCAAATATGCAATGGTAGACGTTAATTTATAGAATTTCGGAAGTGAAGAAGTGATGCAAATTTATGAAGAAAATATTTATTGGAAAATAAAAGACTTAGATGGTAATACCGAAAAACAAATCATGATATATGATAAAAGAAATAATAATTATAATAGGGGGATAAAACTTAATTGGGAGTTAGAGGAAATGAATAAGATACTACAAGAAACTAAGGAAGAAATAGATGAAACCAAATTTCGAAATGAGAGTAAAACTTAGCAGATATATAAGGATAATTGATCCAAGAATGTTTAATAGGACAATCAAAAATGAAATGATAGGAAGTGAGAATATTATGGGAAATAAAATAAAAAAAAGAAGAAACAATAATTTGAAGGAATTGGAAACGCAAATTTTGATGAATTTATTCGGAGAAATTGATGAGATATGGGACAAAAAAATTAAAAAGGACATAGTGGAAAATTTAATTGAATTTAGGAAACCGATAGAGAATCAAACAATAAGAGACGAGAATAAGACGAAGTTTAGGAAAATAAAATAAAATTGAATTATATGACAGGATTATAGGAATGAAATCTAGAAAACGAAAAGGAATTGTACATGGTAAATAATGGATATAAAAACAAAATGTAAATAAAATATTTATGATTAACAAGTCATATTTAAAAACATATTTAAATAGAAATTATATAAACATGGATTGATAATAGAATAAATGTTAGACATGTTGATATGAATTATGGAAATGAAAATAGAAGTTACAGAAATAAAAAAACGAATATATGGAAATGGAGATAAAATTTATGACAACAAGTACTGTGAGAATAGAAGAGATTTTAGAAACTTTGATAGAAGATATGATAATGAAAATAGAAATGAAATTAAGCAACAAAATAGATGGACAGGATGAAATGATTACATTCATAGGAACAAACGGACGGAAGTTATATGAACTAGGCAAATATATGATACAAAAGATTGAATTAAAGGATAAAAAAGAAGTTGATATGTAAGCATAGTCGATGAAGAAAATAGGAACAGACATAGTTATTGATGAATTGATGAAATACAAGGAAATAATTGATTTTGAATAGATAGATAGAATTAAATGGTAAAATAATTGAATTTAAGGAGGTAAATATGGAAGTATTGGCAATTGAAGAGGATAATAGGAAGTTATGGAATATAAAGAGGAATGGAATTATGGTAGAATTGGAGTTAATGAGTGGAAATAAGGAATATGAAGAGAAAGTGAAGAGTTTGATGATGAAATATGAAGGATGGATTGCAAAAGAAATAATTATACTGGCTAACTATTATGAGTGTGAGATAGAATAAATAGAAGATGTGAAAAGTAATGGTAATTGGACAGATTGTAATGAAGAATAATTAATTTAAAAATATCTTTATCATCAAGTGTTTTTACATTCATGTTTACCTAGGTAGTGGAGAAAAAAATAACATAAAGGCCGATGGTCTGGCATTATCCACTGCCTGGGTGTGAATCTGGAGCAATATATGATTCCTTGCCTGACGGCATTACTCATTTATTTTGATTACCATAATAACCTGGACCCGAATATACAAGTATGACACCCAAGAAGTTTCGACTGTGTTGTCCCTGAAAACCGGCTGAAAAACAGGGTTTCAAAATCGTATTAAGTTTAGCTTATGAGGGTCAGCAATATGACAGAGGTAGTTGTATGTGTGTGTTTGTCTATTAATAATGACTATGAAAGGGGCTATTTTAGTCCCTGTTTGATGAGTTGGATTTTTGAAAGATAATCAACTTGTTATGCGATTAGCGTACCATGCAGAAGCCTACACCCACTATCAAGGATGCCTTCTGCGCGACTGGCGGCTCGGAGCGTGTCACGAAGATTTTTGGGAATACAGTAGTTATAAAAATTCGTGGATATTTTAGTTATGAAGTCCTTGATAGTAGGTATATTTGCTTGTTCATGTAACCAGGGGTGGGTGCTGCAATTCAAGTCTCCCACTATAAGGACCCTATTATGTGTTTTTGTGATATTAAAGAAGTCTAATTCTGTAAGTTTTGTAAAAGGGTGACTATATGCACCTACTAGCTTGATTTTGTTATCAATTAACAACGAGATATGCTCAATTGACGAATTATTTGGTTGCAGGAGCTGGAAGTTTATGTTTTTTTGATTAATACTGCGATACCGCCACCGCCGAAATTTGCGGGGCAGTCTTGTCTAATAAGACTATAGTTGGGGTTTCTAAAATTCACGGATTTGTTTGGTTTAAGGAATGTTTCAATAAGAAAGAATATGTTTGGTTTATGAGCATCGAGAAAGTGGCGAAGAAGATGGAGCTTATTAGATACTCCGTGTATATTACAAAAAATTATTTTGAGAAAATTACGTTTTTGAATTCCTATTTGTCCACCTACCTTCTTAGATGTCATACTTGTCGATCCCTTGAACAAAGCTATTATATATTGTGAATTTGTCCAGTTTGGTAGTAGCTTTTCTCATTTCTGATAGAAGATCTGTTACCGCCCTGGGGAGTTCGTCTAGATTTACCATATCATTCAGTTCTCTAAATAAGTTATTTAAATTTGAGAACTTTGCTATTTCTGTTGACTGAGAGACGGCATCTTTTGATGGGCGGGACTGGATGCTGCTACTGGGTTGGGTTGTTCTCACTGGCATCTTGGGAGGAGGGAGACTCGGATAGTCTTCTTTTTCTTTATGGTTATTTCTGTTCCACGGGTTAGTTGTAGGTATTGGGGCGGGTATGAATTTACTCGCTTCTTCATTCTTATTTGGATTTTGGTTTCTTCTGGTTTCTAGCCACTCTCGCCGCTTGATGTACACTGGGCAGCTCTCGGCATTTGCAGGGTGATCACCACTGCGATTAGCACATTTGGCCGGTTTGGATTTGTCCTTGGGGCATTTGGGTGAAAGATGTGATGCTGCGCATTTTAGGCATTTGGGGGCTCTGCCACAATTTGAGGTTGCGTGCCCCCAAAGCTGGCAGATGTGGCATTGAATAATGGGCTTACTTTGCCGACGGAACTCCCATTGCACTATAGTGTGTTCAATTATTCGCACATTTTTATTCAAGTAATCTAATGTAATTTTCGCGTCGGTGACTACTAGATAAAGTGGTCTGCCTTTGGTGGTCATTCTAAAAATATCCTTTATTGAGAGTTTATAAATTGTCATTAATTCCTCCTTAATTTCGTCCAATTGGATCCCTTCTGTTAGCCCCCTCAGTACAAAGGCATGGTTTTTGTCCTCCCTTCTTGAGTAAGTGTGGAAGGGCATTTTTTCTGAGCGTAGTGCCATTTTTAAATTTTCGAAGTCCAATACGTCCTTGGTAAATATAATGGTCGAGTTGGCGGTATACTTCATTTCAAAATTGTTTTTAATTTCCATTTTTAACCGTTCCACAATTTCCCTGTGTGCAGGGACGTTTCCGTCGATTACTATGGGAGGACATGCTGTATTGCTTTTTTTGTTTGTATTTGGGACTTCTTTGTCTTTTGATCTTTTCTTTTGCTGTTTAATAGTTTCGTCATCTGAGGAGTCTGAGATTACGCTAAGTTTTTTGAATTTTGTTTTTTTCCTTTTTTTTTGTACTGGTGCAGCTTGTATTTCATCTTCCGAAATTTCTGACAACGAGTCAAATTTGTTATCTATCAATGTTGTGAATTGATTTTTTGTTGTTTGTTTAATTAGATTGGTAAATTTCGTAAGTTTTTTTGGTTTATTAAATCCCGGTGGCGTGACGTCAGCCACTTCCATCGGGCTGCTCTGCTGGATGGTGATTATTGCATTTAGATCTTCATTTTCACTCTTCTTCATGTCTAAGGTTTTTGCAGTAATTTGTTTAGCGTTCTTAATTAATTTGGTGTATTGAGATATGAATTTATCATCCTGGTTATCTGGGGTGCCTTTTTCATTCTCCACTTGTTGAGCCCATGATAGTTCGTGTGCCGTATGGACCTGGGCCTGAACGGTTGTAGTATTCTGTTGTTGTTCAAATGTTTGAGAGTCGTCTGAGTTGATTTCACTTGAAAGTTGACCTATCGTGTCTTCCTCCATGTTTTGTAAAAAATCGATATTTTGATTTAATTCCGTCCTGTCCGGGGTGGACGTTCTGTTCGAGTTATCAGCCCGGCAGGTTGGTATCGAGAGATCAACGTTTGTGTTTGTTTCTGTACACTTTTTATTCGTACTTTCTAGACACTTTTCAATTCCAGTTTCTATACACTTTTCTTGACTAGTTACTATACACTTTTTAATTTTATTTTCTGGACACTTGTTTTCAGGCTTCAAATTATTTGTATTATCTTGATTTGGTATATTATAATTCGTGTTCTGTATGTTTTCAACGTTTTGTAGACACTTATCTTGAATTGGTTGTGTCTTGACGTATTCTAGACACTGGTTTAAGGTGTCAGCATCAACCAATTCTAGACACTCTTTATTATTTGAGAATAATTTTGGACTGGTGTTAATTTCAGGTGTCAATGCTATCAGCGCATTCGTCTATGTAAGTTAATTTGTGATAGTTTAACAATTTAGACTTTAACTCAAGTTTTCGTTCCCGAATTCTTTTAATCTCATCTGAATAATTATTGTGCGTGTCTAGTATATTTGCTGTAAGACGTGGTTCGTCTTCAACATTTGTCGATTTAACAGTTAACGGAAGTTTCCGTTCACTTTTTTTTGTAACAACAACTTTTTTAATGTCAAAATGTTTTTTGTGTTTAGTAACTGATTTATTTTTGAATGTACCTCTTTTAATTTTCTTTTTCGGAGACGTTTTCACTGTGACCGGATGTTTTAGTTTATTTTTAACACTTAAGTTTTTATCACTATTTAAGCCTTCGGTTGTGAAGATTTCTGGCTTTGAAGAACTTAGTTTTTTTAATTTTATCGCGAAGACGACGAGTGTACTCTGTGAGATACGGAGTACCCGTAATTGGGGGAGAAGATCCCGGTGAGAAATCTATGAGGTATCACTATAGTTTTCTCCTGAACAAACTCTTTCAATTTAACGACTTTTTAAAAATATATTAATACTTGTACTTTTTCCAGAACAAAATTTAATGACAGCACTTTGAATGTTAGCATGGAAGTGTAATGAAGAATATTATGAAGTTATAAATGAATTATTAAAGACGTACGAGAAAAGAATTTTGAAGGAACTAAGGGTTGTTCAATGAAAATATGGATATAATAAAGGAGAAGAATACTGAGAAATGTTAAAGTAAAATCATATCCAGTTCCATGTAAGTTGTTTAGGCGGAATAGAATAAAAGTGAGTTGGAAATATTACAGATCATAGAAGAAATTATCAACATGTATATAGGGAATTTTAGAATCACAAATAACAGTACGTTGAGTGAAATTTTAATAGATATAGTAGATTTAAGAAGTTTTATGGGAATTAGGAATAATAGTTTAATTTGATTCAAGATAATTTTGAGATATGTTGATAATTATTTGAAAGATATTACTATGTCACTAAGAACTAGTATTATATTTGGTAATTTTGAGAGATAAATTATAATTATATACAGGAATCGATTTATCATTCTTGTATTAGGGGGATTTAATACATATCCTCTATCTAAATTCTATAGAAAACATTGAAATAAAGAAACTATGCATGTTTAGATGTAATACTAGTAATACACACTGTATTATCAATAATTTGAAAGGTTCAATATACTAATAAAATTTGACATTTCAATTTCATATGACATTACTGCAGAATAGACTTAAAGACAGATAGATTCTAAAACGATTTGAAAAACCAGAATACAGATGTCTCTATTAGCAAATGGCACTTATAAATAAAATAATGAAAATCTCTCTTGGTATATAAAAACGTAAATTTGTAATTTTTTTAAAAAAAGAATGCTAGGTAACCAAAGGAGAAGAGAATTATTTATTGAAACATTTTTAGAGTTGAATTTGAAATCCCCATGAGACAACATCATAATAAGAGTTGTCTCAAATTTAATTTTGAATATTAGGGAATTTATATAATCGTTATCAGTTCAACATATCTTGCCTTTTGTAAAGCCAGTGCGTGTACTATTCACAAAGAATTACCGCTAATGTGCAAGTGGTTTTCGCGTTTTCTAAATAATTGATTTGGAAACGTTTGTTCCGGAAATTCTAAAAATACGTTTTAGAATACGTACGAGATCTTCTAGTATCCAGTTTGGTGAGTCCAGTCCATATTATATATTATTCTCGAGAATTAATAGGCCTTTGATCAAATTATTTCGAAAAAAGACGCATCTTATGATTAAATTATAGTAACGTTACTTATATAAAATTCTACGTCGAGTGCAGACAATTTTGGGAACAGACAATTTACGAGAAAATTTACGTATTTTACATTGACAGATATCAAGTATAAATTTAGACATTTTGAACTTTCGGTTAAATTATTTAGATCGGAAATTTCTAATATAGATTGTTTTTAATACTAAGGTTTGATAGAAAATTCTGTCATTGTTTATGCGTTTATGATATTTTTGAAGAATTTTAATTTTTTGTAAGTGTTATTTTGATAATATATTATATACATTTGAATTCCAAATCTCTTTGACTCTCTTTTCATATTCATTTTCATTATATTCGATAATTTTTATACTATATAAAATTTAGTATAATAAGTGACATTTAGTTAATCTCCTGACAGTAAATTCATATATGTCATAAGATAATTTAAATTGTCTTATAGTGTATTGGATAAACAGTTACTGTAGATTTGAATAGTGTGATACGTAATTTAGAAAATTATTTGGAAATTTACAAATTTAAATTATTAGTTGAAATTTTTGATCCCTTCCTGAGAAAAGAGTGAGTTGATTGGTGTTGTATTGATTTATCTTTCATAATATAAAATTTAATATTTATTTAGCCGGGCATATTAATTTGACAACTGCTGGCATTAAAAAATTTATAGGTTATATATTTAGCTAAAGGTATTTTCACAATAGTATAGTTATTATCACAAATTGTGATGACAGCTACAAATTAAATTCAGCATCATATAAATTCATATTCATAAATAAAACATAATAAAATTAGTAAAACACATTAGATATACTATAATTTGTCACCCGAACGTGGGGCGAATATTATTAAAGAATATAGATATACAATAATATATATATATATATATATATATATATATATATATGTATATATATATATATATATAGATATATATATATATATAATATATTACTTATTCTTAATAATATGAATATTTTATATTTGCCCCGCGTTGGAAGCCAAAATTTATTATATATTCCATATTCTTTAATAATATTTGCCCCCCTTTCGGTTGACAATTATAATATATTTTAACGTGTTTTACTAATTTTATTATGATTTATATATGAATATGAATTTGTATGATGTGAATTTTATTTGTTGCTGTCGTCACAATTTGTAATAGTAACTGCACTAATGTGAAAACACCTTTACCGCTAAATATAACCTATTAAATTTTATGACAGCAGTTGTCAAATTAACATGAAACCGGAAAAACCACTCGCACCTTAACGCTGTAATAATTTGCGAAGAAAACACGCACTGGCTTTACAAAAGGCAAAATATGTTGAACTGATAATAATCATACAAATTACTCTGATACACTGAATTGAATTTGAGACAACTCTTATTCGATGATTGTCTCAAGGGAATCCAAAATCAACTCTATTTTATATAAATTTGAGACAACTCTTATTTGATGTTGTCTCTCGGGAATATCGAAATCAACTCACTTTTAAATAAATTTGAGACTACTCTTATTCGATGTTGTTTCGAGGGAGATTCTAAATCAACTAACTATACTGTTTCAATAAATAATTCTCCTCTCCTTTGGTTACCAAATTCTTTTTAAAAAAAAATACAAATTTACGTTTTCATATACAAAGAGAGATTTTCATTATTTTAGTATAAATGCCATTTTACTAACAGAGACATCTGTATTCTTGTTTTCAAATCGTTTTTAAATTCTATCTATCATTAAGTCCATTCTGCATTAATGTCATAAGAAATTGAAATGTCAAATTTTATTGGTATATTATTGATAATACAGTGTGTATCACTAGTACGACAACCAAATAAGCACATTTTCTTTATTTCAATGTTTTCTTTAGAATATGGATAGAGGATATGTATTAAATCCCCCTAATAAAAGAATGATAAATCGATTCTTGTATATAATTATAATTTATCTTTCACAATTGCCAAATATAATACTAGTATCTTAGTAACATAGTAATATCGTTCAAATAATTATTAACATATCTCTAAAAAAATAATCTTCTATCAAAACTATTATTCCTAATTCCCATAAAACTTCTTAAATCTACTATATCTATTAAAATTTCACGTAACATAATAGTTATTTTATTCTAAAATTTCCTATATACATGTTGATAATTTCTTCTATGATCTGTAATATTTCCAACTCTCTTTTATTCTATTCCGCCTAAACAACTTAGATGGAACTGGATATGATTTTACTTTAACATTTTTCAGTATTCTTCTCCTTTATTATATTCATATTTTCATTAAACAACCCTTAGTTCCCCCTCTGACCAAGCTATTGGTTACGATATCTTGATGAAACTTTTGTTATTTGGCCCCATGGAAGAGATACTTTGAATTCCTTCTTACTCCATCTGAGCAACGTACATCCCTGTATCCAATTCACGATGGACGGGGAAGAAAACTCATCTCTACCATTTCTTGATGTCATGATTGAAAAACATTCACCAAATGGTTTCTCACACTCCATCTATCGCAAACCCACTCACACCAACCGTTTTCTCAATGCATTTTCCTATCACCATCCATCCCAACTTAATTCTGTCATGAACACACTCGTATCCCGATCAATCTTTTTGTCTGACGAATCCAATTTACCATCAAAAAACAATTTTCTAAAACAAACTCTAATTCAAAATGGTAACAAAGAATCCTAAATCAACAAATGCATTCAGAAATTTTCAATTCCCACTTTATCACCTTCCACCGTCGACTTAGACAGTCAATTAAAATTTTCTCTTCCTTACATTAAAAGAGTGACATACAGAATCTGTAAAATCTTCAAATAGAATGAGTTGCTTAAGAAACTGAATGTAATCAAAAGTTACACTGATCATATTATCTTGTTCTGAGAGGGATATGGATTTAGTGGATACTACCTTGACTCTGCATTGAGAGGATCTGGGGTCAGTTCCATCAGCACGGATCAACGAACGGTAATCGAAGATATAATTGACAAGATCGCAAATAATTCAAGGAAGGATATTAAGAAAAAACAAACATATGAATACATTCCTCCTCCCAAAAGAATTAAGCAAGCCATAACGATTCTACCAAACCTAATCAACTAGAGATCATTATCCACAAAAATGTAGAATTCATAGTAGTAGTGTGTATGAGAAAATAGTAAACTACTAAACGCCATTACTAAACCTTCTCAGAATTTGAAATTCATTCATTCAATTCAAATATAATTCTAATTTCAAAAAAATGAAAAAATCAAATGTTCACCATCATGTTCTGTTTTCAAAGTTATTAGCTAATATTATATATACAATTGAGTTAAAGAGTATTCTGGGTCGTGAAATCTGTCCAAATGGACCATTCGGTTTGAGAAAGGGTAATTTGACAACAGTACAAATAATAGGAACATGAAATTATTAAAGACGAACTCACTTATACGATTTATTGATTTTAAGATAGCCCATCATACAATTAACAAGAAAAAACTCTTTCAATCACTGACAGCTCTCAAAGCTTCAGAACAGCTAATAAGACTTGTGAAAGTAACTCTTCTGAGAACAACGTGGACTGATGGGGATTACATCAGAAAGATTCGAAGTTGAAAGAGGAGTGAAATTAGTCTGCAGTGCTGTTGGATGTAACCTTGGAATTATCAATTAGAATTATCGGAGTAAACAGAAACGGGACTCTATACAATAAGATCCATCAATGTCTGACCTACGCGGGTGATATTTTGCTATTAGCCAGAACTAAGAAAGAACTACAATGTTTTCAGGAATTAACGCACTCCACAGTAATTTCAAAAACTCTCATTGGGTTTGCTTATAATTACTTGAACTAAATTAAATATCGTAAGGCTCTTGTATATGATATTTATTTATGGCATACATTTTCAAAACGATAACGTTCTTGAAAGTAACCGTAGATAATTTGAATATTCATAAATTGAGCCATTCCGTTCGTTGCCTAGTACTTGATCAGAAAATTTACTATTACTTCGTTGAATTTTCTGTTTCTCAATTCTTTTAAGAAATCAATCGGTCTTTCTTGATTGGGTCCTAATATTGTATAATATCGGATATCATTTCCTCTTAATTGTCTTTCATAATTTTTCATTGTGTTGCTATGCTCAAACATCCTCTTGATATTTTATCAAGTTTTGGGTACATCTTCCATTGTTTGTAATAGAAAGTGTCAGGTAAATCAATTCAAACACATAGTTTATAAGCCACTTTTAACGGGGTCTAATATGCCCAAAATGCGCTCTCTTTTTAATTCTCAGATATTAATTTAACTGTCTCGCTCGCACTAACAGAGGAACGTTTTCCGCTCTGGCCGATTGGAAGTGATACAATTTATTTATGGCACTTGAGAATATGTTTTTTATACATATTTTCTTTACCATGTACAAATTTCAAAACTAATGAAATAACAAGAATGAAACTATTTTTCGTAAATTTTTGTAGCGTTCTGTTAACAACTAGGAGGTTAAGAATTAGCGATGTTTTATCCAGTGATACTGTGATACACCCTAAATCGACCACTACAGTTTTTATAATAACCAAAAAATTAAGTCGTTTGGGCTTGCATAACTTTCAATATATTCAACTTCATTATTTCTTCATCAATAAACAGAGTTATTATAAAGTCACGACACGTTGTACCAAGGTAAATGAATCACTTAATGTAATTGTGTAGGTTTTCCAACATTATTAACGAACATTTTCTAATTTATAATAAAAATACAATAATAGCATATATAAATCACAGTCCTACAGAACTTAGAATGTTACAACTACCAATAAATTACATTAGAATAAAATCTTATTTCTCTCGTCTTCACCAGAATTACAAAATTTTATGGTTAATAAATCTGTCAACTTTTCCTTCTGTGGCAATGATTTTAATGATTCCAAATTGTGGTTGCCGTATTGTTCTGGAATACGAAATAATGATTTCTGACTTCATTGCATAAAATTATACGAAGACAATTGCTTTTTTAGGTTAATGTTCTTATAGATTATGAAAATTATTGTTGAAAAAATTAAATCATGGTTTAATATTCCATGTCTCCGTTGATTTAAGGCTTGAAATATTTATACTGTGTTCTTGTATTTATTTAGTACCAGTAGGAAAAAGTCTTGTTCATTGTTACCACAATATTTTAGAACGAAGCTTCATTTTGAAAGAAATGGCAGAGTAAACATTAATCAAAAAGAAAATCACTTGACAATGGATAGAGGCATCTCATCGGTATATCGGAAAGCGTGAGACACATAAAGATAGTTAAATGGTGAGAAGTTGCATATTTTAGAGAACATCAAAGTTGCTGGAAATAATTCAAATTGTGTGTCGCCCATATATACAAGGAAAACTGAAAATACTATTTTTGTTTGTGTCACCTCTTTAAAGAAATATCAAAAAATCGGTAAGGAGAATTTTATGATTTCAGTTAAAACTTTATTTCGTTCATTAGTGCCATGACATGATAATGTTTCAAGTATCTCGAAGGATGTGTTAGTTACTTGAATATTAACTTTTGATGGAATAATTGCATCATACTAGTTACAATAGCTAACTAAACTATAAATAGCATTATCCGTCAAGGAGTATTTGGTACAAAATGTAATTTTTTCATTTATCTCTATTTTCATTGACATTCTAGTCGACGTCGGCCTGAAAATACAAAGTACAGTAGTGAAATTTTAAGTTATTACCGTATATTTACCAAACGGTTCATTCTAATGGTATCCCAAAGAGAATAACTTTTTGGTTTTAAGTAACCAATAATTTTATCAACTGTTATGTGACGGCAACGAATTAATCATTCGGAATAATAAAAGCAGCAACCTTTATCGTATTGACAATATATATTGAAAGAAGAAATATGCCAAGAATTTCTTGAATAATTGAAAGGTATGAAAGAAGAAAAACAAACGTCAAATATGCAAAAAAAATTCCATGAATAAAGGGCATAAAATGTAAAAGCTCCATATTGCAAACTTAAAACCCTTTTAAATACTTTATCTCTTACCTTTCAGCAACAAAAAAGTCTAAAGGAGCATGAAAAAGCAATTGGATGCATACTGTGAACGAAAAAGAACAGTTAATTTTTTTATTTCAAATAATTGTTTGATTGTAGAAGACAGTAACTCCACTGTATTCTTCGGGTACATGTCTTTGATATGTATTCTATACCCCATAAACGTGTTTACTCGAAGCTAAAAAAACCTGAATCACTGTTTTTACTGTTTAAGGAATCACATAGGTATTGAACTCAAAGTGAATACAAGTTGCGTACTCTTTACTGTTTACCAACATTAAGCGTAAAAAGGAAATCAAAGTTTTGATTTAGATGGAAAGATAGGGAGATATAGATATTTCTTTAGAAATTCAAGACACTAATAGTTAGGAGAACTGCCATGATGTTCTCTACAAAGATTTATATTTCCATTAGTTGTTTTTTCAAAACATTTCCGGAAGTATCAACAAAATCTACTAACGTGTCTAACATAAATGTATAGAGACCGATAGAAATGTCGCTGCCCAAGTAGTATTTCTTTTGATTAACCTTTACCGCCATGCTAGAGGCTATTCTTTGAACGTTTGAATGGGCTATTATTGGCAGGTTTTGTATGTAGTACTCATAAGGCGTGTTCAGTTTTAAATAAAAGAAACTGTTTGACACAGAGACATATTATTAAATGTTCTTTGTCAATTAGGTTACTTTCTATAAAAATAAAGAAAACAGATAATTCCCATACCAAAATATATGCAAAATTTTTAAATGAGACATATAAAATAATTATCATTTATCGATATTTTTTCATTCTAGTTTGAGAATCACAACGAATGGTCGTTGTTCCTAGTAAAAATACTAGAAATATTTCCCGATCTATTTCATACACAAAATTGCAAATATTTCAGAATTTTATTCATTGCAGCCCTGTAAGACTTATTATTATGGATTAAATTACAAAATAAAAATGAAGAATCCAAACAAAAACTATAGAACATTATATCCAAAATGAGAAATACAATTATGGTTCATCAAAGAACAGTTTGTTTAGTGTATTATTGAGATGTTCAATTAGTTAGAAATAGAAACAGACAGAAAATACTCAATATGTTCCATCAGCTACTCAAAGGTTTTTGGGATCGCTGTGTACAAATATTGAGCTAAGAAAATGGTGTTTGAATACACCATATTCGAGCACCTCAACAACAATCCTCGAGCCAACAAACCCTAAACAGCATATCCACTGCTGTCCTACATTAAAGGATTGTGAGCGATAACAACGACATCGTTCTTATCCAAGAACCTTGGATCAACAAAGGCAAGATACTGGGCTAAATATTAGGGAAATGAGACTGATAATGGAAATTAATTGTACGATGAAAATAAAACAATTTAATTTGTTCAAAAATTTCATTTATTTGAACTGATGTTCAATTTAAACTGGTTGACTCATTTCATTAACACAGTAGCTTTCTCAAAACGTTTTCGTTTTGAGAAAGTAAAAGCCTCATCTATTCAATTGTCGAAATTAATTGTACTGAAGTAAGAACTTCTATCTGTTACATATCTAAATAGAACCTGATGCCAATCATGGAATTTTGTACGGGTGACATGGTTGCAGCAATAATTAAACAAGAAAAAGATGGGGCAGTAAAAGAGGCAATAATAGTGTTTGTAAATCTTCCCATCGATTCAGGCGAACCATTACCGGGGGTTAAAACAGAGAACCTGATGGAATACGCCAGACCGTACAAACTGTATGCTGTTGTAGAGGCTGATACGAACGCACACCACTTCAGCTGGGGCAGCAATGACAACAACACTAGAGGTAAGAAACTATTTGATTGTTTATTACTACTGAACTTGATATTGCGAATGTGGGCAATTCGCCAACATTTAGAACATCGAGGCGGTAATCATCAATAGATGTAACTCACTGCACTCCACGAGTGGGGGAGATGAAAAGGTATTGGCATATACAGGGATCCTAAGAGTACCGATTGAGGATCTTACAAAGAGGAGCCTGCTTTTTAAAATCCGCACACACCTATGCAAATATAAAACTGCTAGGAGTTCTGAGGAACAGCTGCACGATAGCAACAGACCGTAGTGGACTTCCTATCACAATAACTGTCCGATAATGGAGAGTCGCTTTCCCAGACAAGCCGTCTGGTGGAATAAAGAGCTGACCACACTAAGGAAAGAAACAAGACATTTTTAACAAAGCGAAAAAAATGAGCATATAAGACTAAACTAGGTGCATATAATGAAAAGATAAAATAATCAAAGATGAGGACCTGGAGGGAATTCTGTGAGGACAACAAGGTATCCCAGAACTCTCAAAAGGAACACTAATAAACTAGGTTCACAAATACTGCGGAGTAGGCTTTAGTGCACCTCCTTAGTGTCCACTTTCCAGGCTCAGTAAAGATAGATTCAAATTACAATAACAAGTCGGTAGCCAAAACAAGGGCTATCGAAGAGGACTGGAAACTAACAAATGATATATTCAGATCCCATCTCATTAGATGGGCTATAAATTCACCGTTACATAACATCAAGATCAAGATCAGATGACATACTTCCCAAGCTTTTGCAGGAGGGAATCGACATCATTATTGGTCTTTTAGTTATGATATTATCCAGTAGCCATGCTTTAAGGTATATACTAATTGTATGGAAACAGTCAAAAGTGGTGTTTACCCAGGCTAAATCAATCAGTCTGACATCATTCATAGTGAAAACAATGGAAAAAGTGATACAAATGCAACTGCAAGAAAGAGTGCTTAAGAGCATCCTATACCCATACTACTACGTGCCTATCAGGCAGGAAAATCAGGGGAAGCTGCTCTGCATAATTTGGTCTCGAATCACGGATGGAGCTTGAACCAAAAATATATAGCCCTTGCAGAATTTTGAGACATCAAAGATGCTTTTGATAATACATCGATGTCATCAATAAACAAATCTCTCACTAAAAGAGGAATCAATAATACCACATGCAGATGGATAAGATCCATGCTAGAGCATAGGACAATATCGGCGCACATGCATGTTATAACGTACACCGTCGGGACAACTAAAGGTGGAGTATCCTCACCAATATTTAATTGAGGATGACCTGATCTGTAGGCTAAATGATCAAGGCATATGATCGCAGGGCTTTCCGGACGACCTAGTGATTGTCACCAAGGGGACATTCCCGGAGACAGTCGCGAAATATCTTACGAGAAGCTGCACGAATTGTGGAAGACTGGTGCCTCGAATGAAGTGGTTGATATTTTTCTGGACCTCTTTAACCGCATTTACGGTAAGGGAGAAATTCCTAAAGAGTGGCTATCATCCACTTTTGTGCTCATACCAAAGAAACCGAATCCAAGAGAATGCTCAGATTACCGAACCATCGCACTTATGAGCCACACCTTGGAGTTGTTCTTAAAGATCATTCTGTAATGCGTATTGCCCAGGTAAGCCCAAAGGAGACAGAGTTCAATTAAATTAACTGATTTATTTCTAAAAAAATAATATTATTTACAACGACAAAAACAAACTAAAGTTCAATATTCTATATATTTCTCCGGTACGTAAATATTTTGAAGGTCACGCTTCGACGGTCCGTATCCTTTCGTCGATTGATAGGTACTGATGGTCCGACTAGTATGTAGGTGAAACTATAGCGGTGTGTATTTCGATTCCGGCGATATACTCGACGGTGTACGAGACTCTCTATGTCCTGTGGAACGTTCAGTCAGCCAGGAATATGAGCAACCGGTGGATCAATACTCTTTCGGTTCTAGCCTCAAGATTTGAGAGTATCGTTTATAGCTAGTCAGTACCCAGCTTAACGAATACTTCTACGTGCAGGGACTGTAGTTATTACAGCGTGTTAATACCAAACCGAAATTATACTAACAGTTAGTGCGATCGTTTATAGCCAGTCAGTATCCGGCTTAACAGTGCTTCCCTACGGAGATACTGTAGAGTTTTCTGTGTGTCAGTACCACACCGAAATTCTTCTTACAGTTTGAACAATCGTTCTCGTTACCGTCAATACCAGAAACCAACGGCCGTTCTAATGTATGATGTACAAATTAGGATCAATACTCCGACTTAGTGCAACACTCGGCGGAAGATAGTGTAAAGCGCTTAAGGTTGAAGTCAATACCCTCGACCTACGCTTCGCACTGGAGGCGGCTGAACTTGGAGGAGCAGGAGTCCGTAAACCAAGTCGTCTTTCCGTCTGTTGGTTCGCATTTTTATATCCATCGTGATGGTAGTGGTGGAAGTCTCTTTCCCTTCTACCGTCAATTCTTCGTGCGCATCCTGGCGTGGGAGCTGTGCTGTTCTGGTGGGGTATCTCAACATCGCGGCGCTAACTGGTTTCTTGAATCGAGTTTTATCGTAATGAATTTATGTCATTACAGATCCCCCTCTCTTCGGGAAAAAAAATGTTTCCAGGATTGGAATTCGGGAAGATTTTTGTTGTTCTCATCATCGTTGGGTCGTTGTCGGTCTGTCGGTCTGTCGGTCTGTCGGTCTGTCGGTCTGTCGGTCTGTCGGTCTGTCGGTCTGTCGGTCTGTCGGTCTGTATTGGGGAACTGGAGTGCCCCTGGTTTGTCCAGTTCCATTGTCGTTTCCTGGTTGTCTTCTGCACGTGCAATCCGTTGACGAAATACCTATCGATCCGCAATAACTGCAGAATAGTATTGGGCGTGAACGGCATACCCGACGGTTATGTCCTATTTTCCCACATCTCCAACAGCATGTGTTCCTATTGAAATTCTGTATTCTGTTAGGTCCGGAATATGTGGGATGTGTGGAGTTAACCTGTAACTCGTAACGGGATTTCGGTGTCGGTTGGTCTTGAATCCGAATTCCCTTTTGGATATCTTTATGATCGATGACTAATTTTGTCAGTTCTGCCATCGTCTTGCATTCTTCTCTTCTTCCGTATAAGCGATGGTTGGGGAGCATGTTTTAATATATTCTATCTATGGCTTGGGTTTCGGAAAAACCGTTGTGTCTTCTGATGGATGTCTGGATGTCTGACAGGAATTCTTTGAATCTTTCATGTGTCTGTTGTCGGCGGTTACGTATAATGTCTTCCAGTTGTTGTAAATTGTTGTCTCGGTTGAAAAATATTTTGATGTCCCTTATAAAATCTGTCCATCCTGTCCATTGGTTTTTATTGTTTCTGTACCACAACGTTGCCTTTCCCTTCAGAATAATAGGAAGTGCCCGAAATTGGTGTTTGTTTTGTATGTTGTAGCAATCTTTGAGCTCATTCATCGATTCCAGGAATTCTATTGGGTCTCTGGATCCATCATAATGTATACCCCATTTTCTAATTATCTCTAGAGCCTGTAAATCCTCGTCCTCCTGTGGTTGTGTAGGTATTACTGGTTCCAGAGTAACGTTACTCTTGTCCTGGATGTTTGGTGTATCTGTGATGGCCGTCCGTAAGTGGTCCACTAACCTAGCTCTTAGTTCTGACATTTTTCCCGTCGAAACTAACCCTCTGGATTCTAATTCCGCGCGGATATCTGTTTGTCGTAGTCTGTAAACCCATCCAACTTTCTCGTCCGCAACTTCTAATCCATACGCTCCATCATCGCTTTCGGATGCCATTGTCAGTGTTTATTACGGTGTCCTACAACTCCGCCTTCCAAATTTGAATCATTTGTCTGGTTTTAAAAATTCTTTTGTTTCGTTAGTCTCTGTTAACGGGGCAAAAAAAACGTTGATACCGGGCTACGCAATTTAATTTTTCTGCTCGGGCGCCATTCTGTAATGCGTATTGCCCAGGTAAGCCCAAAGGAGGCAGAGTTCAATTAAATTAACTGATTTATTTCTAAAAAAATAATATTATTTACAACGACAAAAATAAACTAAATTTCAATATTCTATATATTTCTCCGCTACGTAAATATTTTTAAGGTCGCGCTTCGACGGTCCGTATCCTTTCGTCGATTAATAGGTACTGATGGTCCGAATAGTATATAGGTGAAATTATAGCGGTGTGTATTTCGATTCCGGCGATATACTCGACGGTGTACGAGACTCTCTATGTCCTGTGGAACGTTCAGCCAGCCAGGGATATGAGCAACCGACGGATCAATACTCTTTCGGTTTTAGTCTCAAGATTTGATAGTATCGTTTATAGCTAGTCAGTACCCAGCTTAACGAATACTTCTACGTGCAGGGACTGTAGTTATCACAGCGTGTCAATACCACACCGAAATTATACTAACAGTTAAAGCGTTCGTTTATAGCCAGTCAGTACCCGGCTTAACGGTGCTTCCCTACGGAGATACTGTAGAGTTTTCTGTGTGTCAGTACCACACCAAAATTCTTCTAACAGTTTGAACAATCGTTCTCGTTTCCGTCAATACCAGAAACCAACCGCCGTTCTAATGAATGATGTATGAAGTAGGATCAATACTCCGACTTAGTACAACACTCGGCGGAAGATAGTGTAAAGCGTGTAAGGTTGAAGTCAATACCCTCGACCTACGCTTCGTACTGGAGGCGGCTGAACTTGGAGGAGCAGGAGTCCGTAAACAAGTCGTCTTTTCGTCTGTTGGTTCGCATTTTTATATCCATTGTGATGGTAGTGGTGGAAGTCTCTTTCCCTTCTACTGTCGATTCTTCGTGCGCATCCTGGCGTGGGGGTTCTGCTGTTCTGGTGGGGTATATCGACATCGCGGCGCTAACTGGTTTCTTGAATCGAGTTTTATAGTAATGAATTTATGTCATTACAATTCACAAAAGAATTTACAGGAAACTAGAGGAAGATATAAGCAACACACAATTTGGATTCCGCGATGGACTTGGAACACGAGAGATGCTTTTTGAGATTAACGTTCTTTTCCAGCTCTGTCTCGATATAAACCAAGAGGTGTATGTATGTTATATCGATTTGACAAGGTGAAACATGACAAGTTACATCAGCTGCCCGTCAGCGAAAACATTGACTCCGACGACGTTAGAATAATTAGTAATCTATATTGGCGCCAAAAAGCTCATACAATGGTGTAAACCAACCAACAGAAGAAATGGAGATTCGTCGTGGTGTTAGACAAGGTTGCATTCTATCACCGCTTATATTTAACCTCTATAGCGAAGCTATTTTTAGGGAGACCCTAGATGAGTCACTGGGAATAGTTATAAATGGAGAAGTAATTAATAATATGAGGTATGCTGATGACACCGTCTTGTTAACGAGCAACCTTGGAGACGCACAACACCTTTTAGAAAAATTAAATGATCGATATAATGAATACGGGCTAAAAATTAGCTTCAAGAAAACCAAGTTAATGGTAGTTACAAAATTTCCTCAAGATCTGAACCATGCGAACCTGAGGGTGCAAACACCACAATAGAGAATGTGTCGACATATAAATATCTAGGAACCTGGATAGAGCAATCGGGTGACCAGACAAGTGAATAAGAACGAGGATAGAGACAGCCAGATCAACATTTGCAAATATGAAGAAGTTATTTACGAGTCGAAATATTAACATGGGACTTAGGATGATGATGCTGCGTTGTTACGTTTTTTCCACTCTCTTATATGGGGTTGAAGCATGGACCCTCAAGAAAAACCACATCGACAAACTACAAGCATTCGAAATGTGGTATTACCGTAGAATGTGGCGCATTCCCTGGACCGATAAAGTTACTGATGCCGATGTGTTGAACCGGATTGCAGAAGGAGTGTAAAAGCATTAACACCGTGAAAAAAAGAAAGCTTCAATACCTGGGTCATATAATGAGAGGACAGAAATACACACTTCTCCAACTGAGAGTTACTAATGCCGAAGTGTGGAACCGGATGCAGGAGGAGTGTGAAACCATTAACACCGTGAAAAAAAGAAAGCTTCAATACCTGGGTCATATAATGAGAGGACAGAAATACACACTTCTCCAACTGAGAGTTACTAATGCCGAAGTGTTGAACCGGATGCAGAAGGAGTGTGAAAGCAATAACACCGTGAAAAAAGAAAGCTTCAATACCGGGGTCATATAATGAGAGGACAAAAATACACACTTCTCCAACTGATAGTTCAGGAACAGATTGGTGGAAAGCGGAGCATTGGAAGGCGCTGTGTATCCTGGCTAAAGAACCTAAGGGATTGGTTTAACTGTAGCAATGTTCAACTGTTCAGAGCTGCAGTAAACAAGGTCCGGATTGCTGTGATGATAGCAAACCTCCGATAGGAGATGCACTGTGAGAAGAAGGGGCCTTAAAGAGGACCTAACAGTCAACTTAGAGAAAACCAAACTAGTTGCTTTCACGAATAGAAGATCACGTCCGCAGAGCCTTGTACAACTGCTCAGAGAAAAACTAGAAATATCTAAAAAAGTGAAATATCTGGGAGTCACTGGATTCTAAAGTGAATTGGAGGACACGCCGGGAAAAAAGTGCCTGACAATGCGGAAAAGTTAAGGGCAAAACCTGGGGACTACGACCTGAGGTGGTCTGGATAGTATGATACCAGAGAATATATTCACTGATCGAGTGAATATCAGTATTCCATCTAGCCAATACATTATACACTCAGGAAATCATTTGGTTCACCGATGGCTCTAAAACGAACCACGGCACTTGTGCTGGTATAAATGGACGTAGGAAAAAATGTAGATATACGTATGTATTTTAGACAGAAATAATTGCTGATATAGCATGTATTGATGAAAACATTAAGAGAGGTTAGCCGGACACAAAATAGAAATATATAATGACAGCCAGACCCTGCTCAATGCTATAAGCAATCCAACCACTAAATCTAGTATGGCAAAAAACTGTAAAGAGTCCCTTAATAAGCTGGCAAGAGACATCACAGTGTGTCTAGTATGGATTCCGGGACATGAAGGGATTGCAGATAATGGATTGGCGGACCAGCTGGCTGAACAAGGCTCTCAAGAAGACTTCATAGGTCCGAAACTGTTCTGTGGATTCACAAAGAATTACATAAGGGTGAAAATCCGGAACTGGCTAGACAAGGAATCCCAAATCAAGTGGAGGTTGAGCGAAGGTCACCTTCACAAAAAAAACTTACTGAAAAATGTAAACAAAGAACTCTCATATTAGTGTTTCAAATGAAACTCACGGTTTCTAGTTAATACCACAATATAATAAAAATTGTTGAAAATTCTAAAAAATTGACAATTGAAATGTAACTTCTGTCATTCTGACGATGATGATATTGATTTATCGAAACAATTGTCAATTTTTTAGAATTTTCAACAATTTTTATCATATAGTGGTATTAACTAGAAACCGTGAGTTTCATTTAAAACACTAATATGAGCAGATTCCACGAAGTAATGGTCGAGACAGTTAATTTCATTAAAGAACCCTTAATCAGGTTATTGAAACTGAGCAAGAGACTTTTACCGATTTGGTTACTCTGTCACTGTACACCAAGGAAACATCTACACAAAACGGGATAAGTAAGTGAACCTATTTGTAGGAAATATGAACTGAGGAATGAAACACCTACTCATATACTCTGCATATGTAAGAACTTACAAGGACTCAGGCAGAAGAATTTTGGAAAGCAAATAATACAACCATCAGAGCTTATCAAAATCCCCACAAATAAGTTGATAGACTATATCGAGGACACTAAGCTTCTGGAGTGGAAGTAGATAATATTGGGAATTGTACAATGACTTAGGTTAAGTGCCTAGGTTATGGAGTATAACGTAAACGAATGGTGATGATGAACATAGTCCAAGCCCAAAAACACCAATGCAAAATCAATCAACGAAGCAGCTATCCAAGGTCATATCGAACACTCGGCCACCTGATACCATATGAATCAAACAATATTTCAATGACGGAACATGTTTTCTGAGATTAGAAAAGGAGTTTGCATGATAGCCTCCAAATGGCACAATTCGTATTTGGAGAAATACCCAATATAGTAAAAACTTGATGCCGAATTGAGATTCTGCGGCAAAAATTACTATAAAAATGACTTATAGCTTTTCAAGAACCACTTCAACCCCTTTTTGCAGACCTGTTCGATTATTGTTGTTAAAGAGCACATTGACTTATTTTCAAAATATATATTTGATATCAAACAGCATTATATTTTTGAGTTACAACTAATCATAAATCGGAAGAAAACATTAATTCTTTTGGTTATATTTACCAACCAAAAGAGTGCAACTATTAATTTCGACATTAAGGTTGTCAGATTAAGATTATTAATATAGTTGAATGTCTACGCCAGTCGACGAAGTTCAATTAAATTTTAATCAAGAACAACATGTTTATAAAGGGTTTATCTTTAAAATAAAAGCAATTTCAATAGTTAGCCACATTTCTATTATTCCTTTTCAGATCAGAATATTAATTGCCATTACCACAATGCTATTTTTCATTACCAGCATTCTTATTTTCTTATTAATTAATAATTTTAATGTGTCGTTGAATAAGTCTTTGGTCTTTTATTGCCATGATGAATTTTTAGCATTGGATGATGCCAATTAATCTGTTATTCAAAGCCGAATTTTTTGCAACACAAATACAAGAGGATATACAGTAAATATGAATCCTGCGATAAAATTTACAGCCTTAGGATGATCAGAATTTTAAAGTACTTAAATCCATTATATTGAAAGGTTTAAATCGTTAAAATTATTGTTATATGAGATCTGTTTTTACAGTGAGCAGTAGAATAATAAAATACTAAATATAATTTTTATGGTCCAATATAAAAACAGAATAGATCAAAAGCGAAGTAGGTTTTTGCTCCTGAAATTCATAAAATGTTTCTCTCAATAACGGAACGAAATTTTCCGAGAACCGGTATTGGAACAGGCAGTCAACAGGTTATAAATTTTATACCAGCGGATAACAGGTATGTGTGAGCAGTAAACACATTATTTTATGGACCGACAAAGCAAGATGTTTAAGTAATCTGATTCCAATAAAAACTGAATAACAATTGGAAATGCAATATGCTTTGATTTAATCTTATTGGAAATTCACAAACTACAAGGCATTTTTGGATCATTTAAATATTTATTTGAACTATAAGTAGGTGAACCAGGTAGACACGAAAAACATTTATATAAATTTGTCATACCTAAAATACTTTAATAAGTCAATAACATTTTTGCAACGGTTAGTAGTTTCCTATCGATATTTTAAATGTTGGGGACAGTGTTTGATGTCGATACCAAAATATTATTTGGGAGTAAATTACTCATAATCTCTAATGCCTGGATTCTATTCAAACAAATAAAATAACTAGTGTGTGTAGGACAATTATCTCAAGGGTTGGACGCCACCTTCTTCGTGACAACCCTATGAAATTGGAACAAAATAGGTATTAAAGATGGAAACTATTTTAGTACCTGATTTAAAAATTATTTATTTGATAAATCTATCCAGGGTTAGCAGTGTTTGAATTATTTGTAATTGAAATACGTCTTGGCCATCAGTTAATACATATCTGTTGCACAAGATGGAACTCTATAGTGCTGCTTATGAGAAGAACATCAAAATTAAATGACTTATTTGATAAATTGGTTAACACTTACACTTTTTCAGCCATAGAACTGGAACATTTGATGGAGTTCATTGGAGTATTGAAACCATTTGCTGCAGCTTTAAATTACATTCATTGCAACAGTTGTTACTATGGTAAACTTCTTCTCATTTAAATATATATTGGGCAAGATTATTTAATCTCTCATGAATGTAAGCAAGGATACATTAGATGGCTTTAGAAAATATCCGAATCAATAATTTCATTTTCAGAAGCACCAACAAGACGTTACTTCTTTTCTGAACGCCGAGTTTGGTGGATTCTTGAGATCGTCGTATAGTTGTTTTATGTGACAAATGTGCAGTTTTGCCGAAGTTGCCAACATTGCAAAGCGGGCCTAAATAAGAAGATCTGCCATTTTGTTTCTAAACTGTAGGTGAGTCATGGGTTTCTGACGTGAACGGGTATATTTTAATAGTATATTACATAACAAGAGTTGTAAGTTGCTTATTACATGCGAATAGAAAAGTTGCGCACGAGCCGCGTAGCGGCGAGTGTGGTAATTCTATAAGCATGTAATAAACTTACAATTCTAGTTGTGTACTATACTTTTTCTACGAACAACTTCATTAATAAAAATAAAACGCATGACTGACTAGGCTTGGGTGATAAATTGTTGTTTTTCTAGAACTGAAGCGTAATTTTTTTTTCTACACCCGTGTTATAACAATGCACTTATATGCCCATAATCCGTTTCATAATGATACCAATTACGATACAGATTTTTCATTACGATACAGATTTTTAATCAATAGAAACCCATAAATTTTCAAACATGCTGTGCATTTGACGTTTATCCTAGGTTCCTATGTAATTATTTTAGAAGTCAAAATCAGTACGTATTAAATTTTCGTATATACCTAACTAAACTTCGATAATTCATCAAAATGTCTGATATCAGCGATATAGAAGAATTACCGTCGACTTCTCTACACATATCGGAGAAAGCAGAAAATGCAGTTCAAAATATTTTGCCCCAAAAATCTAAGAAAGTGTACGAAAAACTTTATCAACGGTTCATGGACTAGAGAAATACAAATAAGATTTCGACATTCTCCAAAAATGTTTTAATTGCTTATTTTCAAGAATTGATGGAAACTATGAAATTATCTAGTACATGGACACATTATTCAATAATAAAAACGTTGGTAAATATAAACCATAATATAAACTTTTCTAAATGTACGAAGCTAAAAGCTTTATTAAAGCGAAAGTCCGAAGGATATGTTGGAAAAAAATCAAAAATATTTTCACCTGAACAAATAAGAAAGTTTATCCACGAAGCACCCGTTGAACGGTTTTCATTTTTAAAAGTGAGTATCTATCTAGCATAGCATTTTCAAAAAAAAATTTGTAGATTTTTACTTTTCCGCACAACCTTTCTATATGCGAGAAAAGTATTGGTTTACCCCAAAAAAGTTGGAATTTTGATATTTTTTTGAGTTATTTTTACGTTTTCCATCAACAACAACACGAAAAAACGGATTGTAGAAATAAAATCCTGTTTGTATGTCGTCGTCGTCGTTGTCGTCGGCCACTTTTCCTTACATGTCTTGTTAGCACGATACAGCCTCCGGAGTGCAATTAGTCAGAAGTTTTAAGATTGAATATTGTTAAGGATATGTCACAGATGATCCCTATTGATTTTCAGTTCACCAGAGCCAGTACAACGGGTGCTATGGTACTTGAAGTACGACATTTTGTAATTTTTTGAGAAATTTCAGTTTGTCAGTCACCAATTTTATGATTGAATATGATTCAACGCATATCACTGATGAGCCCTATTTATTTTCAGCTCACCGGAGCTAATACAACCGGTGCTACACTACTTTAAGTACGATATTTTTGTCATGTTTGGAGAAGTTTCAGTTTGTTAGAATGATACAGCCTCCGGAGTATATACAAGTGACCAATTTTATGATTGGATATTATTCAGAGCGTCTCAAAGATGAACCCTATTGATATTCAACTCAGTAAAGCCAGTACAACGGGTGCTATGGTACTTGAAGTACCAAGTTTTCGTCATTTTTGGAGAATTTTCAGTTTGTTAGCACGATACAGCATCCAGATTGATCAATTTTATGATTTAATATTGTTTAAGGTGTCTCACTGATGTACCCTATTGATTTTCAGTTGACTAAAGCGAGTACAGCGGGTCCTATAAATCCAGATATACTGAATTTTTAGTTATTTTAGGAGAAATTTCGGTTTGTTATCACGATACATCCCCCGAAGTGTATACAAGTAACAATTTATTTTTATAGAAATACGAATAATTACTGTTACCTATTGTGTTCAATAAAGATATAAAATTTATGGTTTTTGATTATTTATCGGGTGTAGAAAAAATAGCGTATGCAACTTTCATGTAATGGTTATTAATACACTCGCATAAACCATAAGAAACTCGCCTTCGGCTCGTTTCGTATCCCGGTTAATGCTCGTGTATTAATAACCATCATTACATGATCGTTGCATAATATACTATAATTACGTGCTAGTAATACGTGTCAGTATCCGTAATGATCTATTTACTTAGTAACCAAATAGTAGGTAATATGGAATTTACTAGTGTGAGAGTAGAAAAATGTTTTTATAGAGTAAATAGGCTTTTACAACACTAGCATCAATTTCAAATGAATGAAGGGAGTTTTATTTTGAAACATATTAGGTATATACCACATTTTACTGCTCTAACATGTTGACCTCGTGATATTTTCCTGGTGCATTGACTTATATGCATAATAGCTGGTGATATTTAAAGATCAATGTCCAAAATAAAGGTTTTCATTTGGGATTCGTCGGAGAAGCAGAATAATATCTCTTGGTATACCTGCTTTACAACAAAACTCAATGCCTGCTCAGTATTCAAGTTAGGTAAGTGAGAGACCTTCGATATTATAGAGATGTGTTCAAGGAATACTACTGGCACGTATTTACTCTACGTATATCAATTTTACTGTTATTATATCACAACTAAAATAGATCTGAGAAAGAAGATTTGATACGTTTTTTACACTGTTACCTGTAATAAATTGAGCCATATTGGCGTCATGCTACCACCCTAGTTGGCAAAGTGTTGAAAATCTTGCCTAACTGGGCAGGGACCGTAATCAACCTCAGACATCAAAATTGGAGTTAGAAGTAGTCAGATTCTTAAATAATAAAAGCAAAGATGTTATCAGCCTTGAACGCTACCTAAATATAAAAAATGTGTTGATACATAATGTTATAAAAATTCCAAATTATGAAGTGTACACACTCTTGTTTCAACAAGGAGAAATAAAATTGTAAATAAGAGTGTAATCTTTTATTCAATAAAGCCTAGGGCTTTCGACATTACGTCATCCTCAGGGCTCTAATAGTATATTACGTAAAAAGAGTTGTAAGTAACCCATTACGCACGAAATGAAAAAGTTTATACACGAAGCCGCGCGGCGGCGAGTGCATATATTTCATGAGTGCGTAATGGGCTTACAACTCGTGTAATGTACTATACTTTTTCTACGCCCAATCATTTTCTTCCATTAACTAAAAAACATCACAATCATTTAAACTTTATTATAATAGTTGTTATTAACAATTGAACAATTATTGTAAATCGATTGTGCCTTATTATTTAATGGTGATGAACGGTTATTTATAATTGTTTTATATTTTGTTCAAGAAACTGTCAATATAAATGACATGACATTTATTTTTACAACATACTACTTAAGAAAACGTGTCTTATTTTTAAAGAAATTGCATAATGTGGGCATCAGACTTTCAATCCTAAATATATCTCGCTAATGCTAAAAGTTTTTATGTTTTTTAATTCACTAAATTTGTGTAAATAGACCAAATAAAGTCTTACGTAAATAAAAATTTGATTGTAATTTAAGTAAACCAATAAGTTTAAGTTTTCTTCTCAAAACGCACGTGTGTGTTATGAGATCTCATTACGTGCATGTTATTGTTAAATGTCATTTACAAGGAATGTTGATAGTGCGATTTTTGACGTTTACAGACATGGGCGTAGAAAAAATAAATTGCATACACTACAAACTACTGTCCTATCAAACTAATATAACAGTAAATGTAACTTGCTTCGTCAGTCGGTTAGGGGACATGTTAAAATTGTGTGTGTCAAGCGAATATCGTGAAATCAAAAACATGAAAATTAATTAAAATGTCAAACTTTTTGACACGAGACAAACTACATATATAATGATCATTTTTTACCTGTTCGTTCCAAATATGTCGACCATCTAAAGGAATTTTTAATCAAGTTGTTGATAGAAAAGGAAAAGTAATACTTTTGTTGACTCAAAAACCCAATGTCAAAACGAGGATTATTATTATAACGAAAAATGGCAGTGTCTAAAGTTACAATGTTCGTTAAAATATTGGAAATTACTGATTGACCGTTAATAAAATTAAAACTAAATTAAATTGACTGATATAATTTGAAAATGAGCTAATTACATAAATACGTGATACAAATTATGTGAAACAAATCGCACGGACTAATCCAGATGGCACGCCCTAAACATCTTGAAAAGAGGTGTGAAAGTGGAATTAATATTAATCTGAGTGTTGATACAACAATCGCTCTTTCTGCACTCTCTGTATATCTCTAGATCTTCTAGGTTAGGATTGTGAAAATTCCGTGAAAAACATTTGTGCAAAATTTTGCTATTATCACCAGCTGAGAAACTATGTTTATTAAATGTGAGATGATGACCAAAGCCAGATTGTTCTGTTTCATTTATATGTTCGTCGATACGTATATTAAGAGATCTTATGGTTCTACCAATGTACGCAGCCTCACAATCGCCACACTGAAGTTTGTATATACCGCACTGTTTGAGTTTGGGTAACTTATCTTTGGTCTTGGAAAGAAGTGATTTTTTGGTATTTTGAGATGAAAAAGAAACTCTAATGTTTTCTTGATAGGTTCTAAAAATGTTGCTGATTCCATATGAAATTTTACCTATGAATGAGACTGAGCAAAATCGAAACTCACCAGTTTGATAAGCCAGTCGTGTGATGTGTTTTTGTTTCATTTTCCTAATAGTGTTCTCAATGATATTTCAAGGATAGCCGTTGTTAACTGCAATTTGTTTAATTCTTTATCAAAATTGTGAGAAGACATAGGGATTTTGATCAATGTATGTACATAGGAGTATATGGCAGCCATATTATGTTGAAATGGACGATTATAGTTTGATGGAATGATATGGTTAGTCTGAGTTTGTTTTCTGTAAATATTGAAGTCTATTTCATTGTTTAATCTAGTAAGTATCAAAATTGAAAAGTTAATCTTATTATCTAATTCTAAGTCGACTGTAAAATTTATGCATGGATGTAAACTATTAATAAAATCTAAAATTTTGAAACAATCATCAAAGGCCAAAACATCATCTACATATCTATACTAGCTGATTATTTTATGGTCATACCTCAGAAAAGAGGTCCGTCGACTCTTTAATAGAGCCAAATGTGACGGTAATTGGTAGGGGTACACTGAGAAGCTTACTCAGTACAATAAAGAGATTAGGAAAGACAAAAGGCTCAATTTTCGAGCCTTTTATGAAAAAAACATATACACTCACAGGGCAACCAGACTACAAAAGGTCATGGCAAGTGGAAGAACTAACTCCACAATGTCGCTGAAATAGCCAGACGGATCATACACGGAAGGTGAAGAGGAACGATCAATTCTTCTTCTTAGAACCCACTTTCCAGGTAGTGAACCAGCAAAAAATACTGAATTAGCAATGAATTACACCAAAAAATCTCGCAAGGAAAATTGGGCCATTGCTAAGAAAATATTTACCAGACAACGGTTGGAATGGGCAATAAGTACCTTTCAACCATATAAATCACCAGGAGTGCAAGGAATAATTCCAACACTCTTGCAGCAAGGGATAGAGGAGATTCTTCCTCACCTGCTGAAGATTACAAGAAGCAGTCTAACAGTGGGTCTAATACCTAGAAAATCGAGAAGGGGAAGAGTAACCTTCATACCAGAAATAGGGAAAAAGTGGGACTGATCCCCGATCTTTTAGACCCACCTGCCTAACATTGTTTATACTCAAAACAATGGAGATAGTAGTGGATTACTACATAAGAACAGAGAGCCTGGAGGATATACCACTTCATAAATGTCAGCATGCCTACAGAGCGGCAACTGAAACGGCTCTGTATCAGCTGACCGAAGTCATTCAGAGAACTCTGAACAACAAAACTATCGCAATGTGCGCATTCCTGGATATATCTGGGGCCTTTGACAACACAACTCGTGTGTCTGTCAAAGAAACACTAAAAAGGCGAGGAGTAAGAAAACCATTGTAAAATGGATGTATGAGTTGTTTACGACAAGGATAGCTGAGACACAGGTGGGGAATCAAAGCAGCTCAGTTAAAGCCACTCGGGAGACACCTCAAGGGGGAGTGATATCTTCCTTACTATGAAGCCTTGTAGTAGATGAGTTGCCCTACAGGCTAATGGAGCTTGGCTTCGAATGTATGAGCTATGCTTATGACATAGTTCTAATAGAAAGGGGCAAGTTCGAGAGTACCTTGTGTGATTTATTACAAAAAGGCCTCAGAATCATTGACCAATGGTGCTTGTCAGTGGGGCTAAACATTAACCTAAAAAGACCATAGTAATTCCATTTACCCAGAAAAGAACATTTCCAGCTATGAAACCCATATTCTTGAACGGGAAAATCATAGAATGAAAATCAGAAGTTAAATATCTAGGGATAACCCTAGACAGTAAGCTTCTGTGGATTAAGCATGTTGAAATAACTGCTAGTAAAGCAATAAGAGCTTTGATGGCGTGCAGAAATCTAGCTGGTAAAAGGTGGGGCTGTAACCCAAAAATAATGCGATGGATGTACGCCATGACTGTGAGACCAACAATTACGTATAGGGTAATAGTTTGGCATACAAAAGCAAGTCAATACGACACGAGAAAGACCCTCGACAAAGTTCAAAGGCTTGCCTGTGTGTGCATCACTGGAGCTATGAGAACATGTCTCACTAGGGCACTTGAGATCATTACAGATCTCACACCTCTACATCTGGTTATAGAAAGATCTGCCCAAGAGGCAATTCTTAGAATAGTGTTTTTAAATGAAACTCACGGTCTCTAGTTAATTCCACAATATAATACAAGTTATTGAAAATTCTAAAATATTGACAATTGTTTCGATAAATCAATATCATCGTCAGAATGACAGAAGTAACATTTCATTTTATGACTACCTGATGTTTAGTAGTTATTTTTGGCTAGACCAAGAAGTAACCTAACTTGTGATTGGCTTAATATATGTTTATAGAAAAAAGAAGATGTGATATTACGAATATTGAAGCTTAGATATTATTAGCCCTATGGTGATATCCTGGTTATCATTTTTCCAATTAAGATCAGTATAACTGTGCAATGATATAGAAAACCAGAAAAACTATATCTGCTGATCTTTACAATTATCACTTAAGAAGACAGTTTATTAGTGGAGAATTCCCTAGATTTAACTGTTCATTGACAACTTCATATTGTGGGTTTCTTAAATGTCTTCTAATTTCCAGTTCTTCAAGGAAATCCAGTTCTTGTTTCTTTTCACAAATATGCAGCATTTCTAGTTCTGTGTTAGGTGTCAATGAATGATTGGTGTCAAGTAGATGTTTTGCGTAGTAGGATTTATCTGGTTGTTTAAATCTGTATGCTCGTAAGTGCTCACTGTATCGTATTTCAAAATTCCTAAGGGTCTGACCCAAAAAGACAGCATTACATTCTGGACATTTGAGTTTATATATACCTGACTTCTTTATTAGTGGTATTTTTGTTTTTACATTTAACAATTTTGTACTAACGTTACTTTCTGTTTTAAAAGAAATTGTTGTATTCGTTGCTGAAGATATTATCTTTGAAATATTATTAGAAATATTTCCTGCATATGTGATGGTTTTATAAGTTTTAATTTCATCAGCTTAAACATCAGGGAGCCTGGTCCTCTCTAACAAAATACATCTCATCAGCGAATCTTCCTAATGACGAAATGATCAAGAAAGTAAGTATCGAAAAGAATTTCACTACCATGCTAAATACGAGGAGAGGCTGGGAAAAGGAATACATCACTCAAACTCTCAAGAAAACACCATTAGATGGTATAGGGATGGTTCGAAAACCCCCACTGGAGCAGGCGCTGGAGTATTTGGGCCTTGCACTAGATACTCATTATCGTTAGGCTTCCTCCCGAGCGTCTCTTAGGCAGAAATACTTGCGATTGGAAGATGCGTGGAAATGAACCTAGAAAGAAACTATCAGAAATGTGACATATTGATCTATTCTGGATAAGCTATCAAAGCATTGAGCTCCCATGTCATTGACTCAAAGTTGGCATGGGAGTGCCCAAGAAAACTTGATGAATTAGGCAAGAATAACAGGATCTCTTCAGTCGGGGTTCCTGGCCACTCGGGAATCACAGGAAATGAATAGGCCAATACCCTTGCCAGGAAAGGAGCACAAACGCCCTTTATATGCCCGGAGCCCTTCTGTGGTGTAGGAAAATGCTCCTATAAGAAAGAGTTCCGGAAGAAGGAGGAAACCGAAAGAGAAGCACTCTGGCGGTGCCTTCCCGGGTTGGAACATTCCAAAAAGTTCCTGCGGAACTTTGACACTGTTAGATCCAGAAATCATTTGGACATCACTAAAAATAAGTGACACCTCCTCACGGGCTTTCTTACAGGACACTACCGCCTTAGGAAGCACCTAATGAGAATAGGTCTAGCAGAAACTGTGTAGTGTGTAGATTCTGTGGGGAGCCGGATGGAACTCTGGATCACCTAGTTCTGTAATCCCTCGCCATTGTAAGCCAACGCAGGAAATTCTTCGGACAACTAACTTGTAAGAGTGAGGATATAACCTCGTTGAAGCCGTTCCAAATACTGGAGTTCATTAGAACCCTGGAATTGGAAGGCGAGAGTAGTAGCGAGAACAGCTCTGATAGGGAGGGGGGGGGGCACAATAAACCTTAGGTTTCAGTGCATTGTAACCCCGTTAAAATCTAAATCTGAAAATCTAATCACGGTTCAAAAGAAAAGAAGGGGGAGGGGACTTTTGAGAAGCACTGTATATCACTTACCCACGCCAACGTTGGTAAATCCCTTTGATGTGTGTTGGTTAAAACCGTCTTCAATGCGAATGTATACTAATGCCAACGTTGGCGATGGATTAGCGCACATTGGTCATGTGTACAATTACACACGGCATGGCAAATTACCCAGTAGCCAACGTTGGCTTACGTTGGTCATGTCGTGTGGATACGGCATTAGGTGAGTGGACCGTGTAAATCCATTCTCCTTCAATGGCCAATTATTAAAAAGTCATACTGACCACCATGTGATGACAAATTCCTTCTATTAACACCAATATTCATCGAACTCCAGGATATAAACGCGGCACCGGTAGTACATAATTTTTCGCATCTAAATGACAGTTGTTATAAACATATCAATTATTATTTTATCCCAAAATAAACTTTCCTACTCCACTGACTTGCTAGTATTTTTTATTATTATGTTTGTATAATTACCATATGCATTTTCACAGCAAATAACTTTTTAAAAACGAAAGTGGAAATTATCAAAATAGGTTAAGTAAGCACCTATGTACTTAGCTGATTACGCAGTTCAACTCTTCCTCTATTTAACGATAGATACTTATTAGAATTACATATCCGGATATGAACCTTTGAAATTCAATATTCAAAGAAATGATAACAGTTGTAACTGATTTGTGTTTATTTATAAAATGCATGCGCCGTTATCTGTAGTTTACTGAAATTAATTCTAGTTGAATACAAACGACAAAATTATGCAAATGAGGTCTCCGAAAAGGAACTAAGACAGTAGGGCCTTTTAACCAGATGAACTCTTTGTTGTGGAAATAACTGATAATAACGAAATGATAAGGAAAGATAGAATGTTATAGACTTATTTAGACCCTTGTTCATTTCCCAATAGGAAAATTGGCATCACAAATCAGTGATCGAAGCATTCAGTCCTAAGTAATTCCATATTGTGAATGTAGTAACCCTTTTTGAGTAATGTGGATGTGAATAAATTTGATTAGTAGATCAGCTTTCTTTCGATGCCGTATTCCTTTCTAATAAACTAATTTGGAAACAGAGATAAAATGGTAAGCATTTGATTATTCTGGAACAAAATCAGAATACTGACGCATTAGAGCATTATTCGTTGGTATGAGTAGGTTAGCGTATTAAAAAAGGGAGTTTTTCGATGCAGCATTTGTTATAAGGTTATAATAATATTTGTAATGTAAATTAATTAATAGAGAATTAACGACCATTTAATATTTGAAATATTCATAACTGAAAAATAGAAATTTAACACTATAGAGATAGATATTTGTTGCACCAAATGTTTCTCTTATTGAAATAAAAGTAATTCTATATAAATTATCATTACATATTTAAAAACTTTTGCGTGAGAAAAAATGAAATTTATGGAATGGAATTTACTGATTGTTTCATATATAATAAAACTGTAACTTATTCTACTAATAATAATGGGGTGCAAAAATAGTTCACCTCCTCGTGGTGCCTGGGACTAGATTTAGCTGGCAACCAAAATATCACCCTCACCCAGGCCGAGCCAAGGGTATTCGTAGCCCAGGTGCAAGAACAAAATATGCCGCCCTATTAGCCTACCTAGTCGAAATTTGATTAGTGAGGCGAGATATGAGGTAAATTTCTAGTCTAGTCGGATAGAAAAGTACCTACCTACGCCGGGAAAATATCCATTAGTAAAAATCGTCTCTCTCTAGCAAATATGTCTAGATCTTATTAGAGATAGGAGTAATTGGATAATTCAATACCGATTTTGAGGTGTATGTATGACGCACCTACTGTTCACATATTGAGAAAATTAATAAAAACATATTTTTCAACATCATTTATTGACAAATATATAAAAACGTAATGAAAATAAAATTTACATTTTTAAGGTAGTAGAAGAAAAGAAAAGATCAAAACAAAACGAAAAAATAACAAAAATATGTTTGTAGATGGGTTTAAATGTTAAAATCTACTTTTCCGCCTCCTTTAAAGCAAATTCTTCAATTGAATCTGTAACATCTATACTGGAACAAATATCTTCCTCGATACTAATTACTGCTAAATTTGTAAGCCTCGATTGGCTCATATTTGATCTTAAGTAGGTTTTAATAAGTTTTAGTTTCGGAAATGATCGCTCTCCATGTGCCACAGTGACCGGCATGGTTAAAAATATTCCTAAGGCTACAAATAAATTTGAGAATATTCCTTTTAGATCGTTAATGACGAGATATGTTAATACTTCTTTGGCCTACATATTATTTTTATCAATAATATGAATTGACAGTGTATCAATTTCGTTGCAAAAATCAATTGCACTGATATCGATATTTCCTGTTTCTGGATCAGTTAATTTAATTTGTAAGTTCTTACAATATCCCATTATTTCATTTTTAGGTATTGCACCTAAATTATTTAAAAAGCCAAAAGAGTCATAATGTTTTACGAAATCTTTAAATCTTTCATCATTTAATTTTGAAATTGCAATATCAAGAATAAAAAAATAAAAATTTACTTTGCAATTTAGCTCTGGAGATTGAGTGGGTTCATCTTCATGTTCATATTTAAAAAAATCCTTTTTTTTTTGGTCTAATTAACTGAACAGCTGGGAGACTAATTTCTTCGGCAATTTTTTTGGCCTTATTAGGCATGTCTATAAAACCATTTTCATATCTAATTTCGGTTAAAAATATTTTAATTTCTTCCAACATTCGCAGAGCTTATGGCAAAATAACGCTAGACTTTTGCATTATCTTAATTACTACGTTTATTTTTGCCAAAATATTGTACCAGACAACTTGACATTGCAAGATTTTTTGTGTCATCATCTCTAGAATCATCACTATAGAGGGCAAATAAAGCATCAAACACTTTTTCTAATTCAAATCTAAGGGTTTTGATAGCATCAATTCGACTCTCCCATCGAGTATCAGATAGCGGCTTAACTGTTAGCTTAAGAAGTTCTTTCATAAGAATATGCCATCGATAGGTTGAGGCCAAAAAAAAGACATATATTTCCTGAATAATGTTAAAAAAAATTTGTTGCTTCAGGAGAGCTTTTTACCGCATCATTAAACACTAAATTAAGGCTATGTGCCGCACAAGGTACGAAAAAGGCTCTAGGATTAATATCCAAATTTTTTTTTGTAGACCATTGTATTTGCCTTTCATATTGGCACCGTTATCCTAACCCTGACCTCTCATATCAGCAATATCAATATCCATTTCTTTTCAATAATTCAATAAAAAATCAGATAGATAATCGCTGGCCAGTAGAATTTGTAACTGAGCAAAATCCTAAAAAATGTTCTCGAATTTCTATACTTCTTGAATTGTCATTAATGAAAACGAATCTAACAATAATCGTTATCTGTTCTTGGTGGCTAATTTCAGGTGTACAATCAAGAATAATTGAAAAATATTTCAAAGTTTCAATAATAGTTGTCTTTATTCTTTCTCCTATTAGGAAAATCAATTCATTTTGTATTTTATCGCCCAAATATTGTGGCATTTTTTTTATATCTTTTTGAACCTTATCAATATATTCGGCCATTACGTTATCAAATTTTGCAATTGTCTCAATAAGTTTCAAAAATGGCCGTTACCTTTTTCGAAAAGTGTTTGAGTGTTGCCTCTAAAAGCTAAATTTTGTCCTCCTAAAAACTGTATGACAGATATAATTCTTTCTAAAATACTAGTCCTTTTTTTATTTTCCATTTGAATTAAATTTTGAATAAAAGAGTTGACAGTAAAGCCTTTCTCAATTGATTTGCTCAAATCAACCCATTTTCTAACACTCTTACCACTCTTACAATGCCCCTTACTTGTTTCATGCATTTCGATACAAATATTGCCAGTCACTGTAGCCATTATCATCGTTAAAACTATTAACAGAAACTTTAAATGATTTACAACAAAAACAGTATACTGAATTTTTGGATTTTGAATAAACAGGCCAGGTTCTAGGAACTTTTTCATTATTAGTTAATTTTTTTTCGAAATAGATTCATTTGAATCATTTACTGGATATACAATATTTTTTAGTTGTACTGGTCCTAAATCTAAAATTGATATTCTAATATTATCTGTTAATACGGCTAAAAGGCTGGATCATTTAATAATTCCTTATTAACCTTAAGAATATCTTCACTCACTTCAGTTTGTGTATTTGCTGGCGTGGGCGTGTTCGTTGTAGCCTGATCCAGCGTGTCCTTTTCGCCTACTTCGGGTGCTTCGGCGTACGATTTATTTTCTTGCAATTTTTACAGTCGTTCTTCTTTGTCCTCGTTTGACTCAAAATATTGAACATGTGGGTCTTGGCCACATGAAGGTTGTGGTTCTTTATTGCTCGTGGACACAAAAAACTTTTTTAATGATCCAGCGTTTTTTGTCTTCCTCATATTCTAACTTTCTTTTTTGGTATTGTGAACCAGAAAGTCTCTTTCGACCATCAGACATCTAAATAATTAAACTATGATTAAAAATTTTGGCAAAAATTTAAAACATTATATTTTCCATTGAAAAATCCATAAGAATTGAGCAAATATAAAATAATTAAAACCTACCGTTCACAAATCACGAAATAAAAATAGATCAAATAGGCACTGATCTCGTTCCCTAATTCGTAATATCGTAATCTTTACTCTTTGCTCTTTGATTTTCAACTAATCAACTTAAATCAAAAAAGGCTACGCAAACGCAAACTTCGATAAACACGAAAACAGGGCATTAGGAAAATAAAAAAAATCCCACATTCTCTAAGTCGATAAAGAGTCTAAGAGTAATGCCAAAAGAAAAGCCGCGAGCCGCGATCCCTTTATTGATTATTACCTATTTATTATTTTTTTCACGCCGCCCGATTCGCCCGAACGCCCGATTCGCCCGAACGCTCAACGCACTATTTTGGTATTGTTGAGGTGGGTACAGACATAGAACAAAACTTCGTATCGTAACTCCGTCGCGCAACAATTGTTTGTTACGCATCGAAGATATGGCGTGTCAACAAATATAGCGTATCAATACATCGTCGCGTATCTTATAAACAGGACATTTAGCCGTTCCGTCGTTGCTAAAACAGAACAATTAAATTAGTCTTTTTCTTGTGTGCAATGGAGGTTGTTGTAGCAGCTTATACAGGGTGTCCTGGGACTAATGGGAAAAAAGTCAGGAGCGTATAATCTGAGCCAAAATAATGTTAGTACTTCATATAAACTTTTTCTATGGAGGCCCTCGTTTTCGAGTTATAGGCCTCCAAAGTATCAATTTTGAATTTGGTTTTTATTTTTTGTACTAGTTATTTGATCTTTATCAAATTTACGGCAAAGCTATAATGTACGTGTATGTTTATTTTGGAAAGGTAAACAGATTTACAGTACTGCCTTGAAGCCTGGGACGGACTACTCGCAATGGTTAGTGATCCAAAAAATTTGCAGGGATGGCACACCCTGTATGAAATCATCGAAATTCACTTCCCCACACATTAAGCTAACGAAAAGGTACTCTTGTTAGAATTCGATAAAATAAGCCGTTTGGATAATATTTACAGTTTTATTAATGCACTACGTACAAATCTACCTGACTAACTTATTAATACGATGTCCAGGATTTACTTTCTTTTAATCAAAATTACGAACATAACATTATTAAACCATTAAGAAAACCTCAAAAAACACAAGTTATAAAACATTAGACTAATACTAATTCCTAAACAACAACAAAAACTAACGTTATTCTAATAAATGTTCAATATGAGCTCCTCCCACTACCACGCACATTCTAAGTCTACGAAGGTTGTTTCTTTGCACTTGAATGAGCAATCCCACATTATTTCTAATAACATTGCAGTGTAACACAATTCTATCTATCAAATCTTATCTTGTTTGCACAGGTGTTGCGTATACCTTACTTTTGAGATAACCCTAGAGAAAGAAATCCATAGGATTAACGTCTCCTGATCGTGGTGGCCATTGAAAAGGGCCTCCACGACCAATCCATCTATTAGGAAACCTTGGGTGTAAATGCTGTCGTACATCTAAACTTAAATGAGAAGGGGCCCCATCATGCATGAACCATAAATTCCTACGAGTTTGTAGTAGCACATCATCAAACAGGTTCCATAACTAATTTTGCAAAAACTCCAAATATCTCTGACCAGTCAAAGTACCGTCAATAAAGTATATGGCTCTATCAAATGATTGCCAACTATTCCTGCCCAAATATTAACCATGAATCTATGCTGGCTCCTAGTTTGGATAATGCCATGTGGATTCACATCATCCCATAAATGCATATTATGAGAATTTATGATTCCATCTCTGGTGAAATTGGATTAGTTCGTAAAGAGAACGTTACTAATAAATGTATTGTCTGCTTGTTGTTGTCGCAGAAACCACTGGCTATACTCAAGCCGTGCAGGATAATCAGCCACTGTCATACTGTGTACTTTTTTCATGTGAAAAGGATATAACAGTTGTTCTTTTAGGACGCGATGAACAACTAATTTCGAGACGTTATGTTCTCTTGATACTTTTAGAAAACTCGTTGATGGTTCATTATCAACTGCATTTAACAAGTCTTGTTCAACTGCCACAGTACGTATGCTTCGTACTGGACCTTCTCCACTTTTTTTTGGCAAAAATATTCCTAAAATTAAAAATTTTGTTTTGTATACATAGAAAATTACATTTACTTATTCATACCTGTTTCTCGTAACCTGAGATCAATACACTCAAACATTCGTCTGTCTGGCAATGCTCTGTTTGCAAAATGTTCTTCATAAAGCCTTCTGGCCTCTAAACAGTTTCGAGAAGCCAGTCCATACATTAGATGCATATCTGCGTACTCGATAAAAGCGAATTTTGCCATTGTAACTGTTAAATTAAGGACTTATGAATTATTGACAAGTACTGACTACGAACTATTCTACAGAACGTTTGACAACTAATCCTATGGTAACTTGATAAACGGTAAAAACACTTATAAAAAGTTTTTACCAACTTTCGAATTAATAAGTCGTTAATGTTTTTCATCTTCTGCTATTATTTTTTTGTAGTACTGTAGGTAAATCTTGGACATCTATTAATAAGTTACGTTTTACCTCGTTGTGTACTTATAAAAATGGTGAATGCGTAAATTGGTACGTAGTGCATGAATAAAACTGTAAATATTAGCCAAACGGCTTATTTTATCGAATTCCAACAAGAGTATCTTTTCGTTAGCTTAATGTGTGGGGAAGTGAAATTCGATAATTTCATACAGGGTGTGCCGTCCAACCATTGCAAGTAGTTCGTCCCTGGCTTCAATGCACTACTGTAAATCTGTTTACCTTACCAAAATAAACATACACATACATTATATCTTTGCCGTAAATTTTATAAAGATCAAATAACTAGTACAAAATTTAAAAATAAAAACCAAATTCAAAATTAAAACTTTGGAGGCCTATAACTCGAAAACGAGGGCCTGCATAGAAAAAGTTTATATGAAGTACTAACATTATTTTAGCTCATATTATACGCTCCCGACTTTTTTCCCATTAGTCCCGGGACACCCTGTATATACATGCATTACTTAGTTAAAAAAATAAAAAAAAACGCACAGAAAGACGCTGGTGGCAGACCCGGTTGTATACTAATAGAAGTGTGTACAGCGGAAATCATTTACTGTTGGATTTAAAATTTCAGGTAACTAGTGGCCTTTACAAAAATTTTACTAGAATGTCTCCAACAGACTTCGATTACTTTATTAATTTAATTGGACCCAAAATAGCACGAAAATATACTAGATGGAGAACGGCAATTTCTGTTCAAGAAAGGTTGGCAGTAACAATTCGGTTTCTGGCGACTGGTGAGTCTTTCACCAGTCTACAATACCTTTTTAAAATTTCTAAACCATCGATAAGTGCTATAGTTCCTGAAGTGTGCGGAAGCCATTATAGAAGGATTAAAAGAAAATATACAGGTAAGAAACTGTTTTATTAAAAAAGTATAATAAACAAACATTAAACAAAACAAATGTTTATCTTAAATTCAATATCGGGCATATCTAATAGTTGGCGTGGTAAAGAATTGACTGGAGTACTGCGACTTGAATGATCCGAAATACTAGAATTAGCATAATTATATGCTGGAGATGGTACCTGTGAATGCTTCTGAGTAAAACTGGAAACTTGGCTATCCTGATACTGTTCAAATTGAGAATGTTGTGGCACAGAATTTGCAAAGAATGACTGAAGAGTATGAGTACGGTATGATTGCGAATGATAAAAATTGGTTGAACTTTGTTCGAGGTGGGTCTTGTCTGCTTTAAATAAAATTAACATAATATCTTGTTGTACAGTACTTTGTAATTCAAGAGAATATTTGGCCAGTTTATTAGTCACAAGATTTCCAAGTATTTGACATTCGTTTTGCTCCTGTGGGTTTCTAGCGTTTGCTGATGCTTCTGACAGTATTTTAAAAGCTTTATCTAATATCTCAGAATTTTCATCCCTCTTTTGGCGTTTCCTACTAGGTGTCGCTTCATCGCTTTTCTTTTCGGTACTAGGTGTTGCTTTTCTTTTCGGTCCATTTTCTATACTTTCCCGATTCTCTTGTACAGCAGAATTTTTATCGTTATCTGCTAATATTCCTTCATCACCCGATATTTACTTTTCATCATTATCTTCTTCTTCGGGTACAATCTAAATTAAAAATAATTTAAAATAAGTATTTGACAAACAAACTTATTTAGAAAATAAAAATATGTCCTATTTTTGGCGCACTGTATAATTTGTTTTAACGAAATTTGTTTTAATTTTTACAGATACCTCCAGCACCAGAAAGATGGTTGAAAACTGCTCGCTTTACAAAAAATTATAGCGAAATGACTTAAATTTACCTAAACCAGAAGCTTTACATGGCAGGCAACAGAAAATTCCCTATTTTTTATTGGAGACGAGGCATTTGCCTTAACTGAGTCGTTAATAAAACCGTTTTCGGGAATACATCCTGAAGGATCATTGCAAAGAGTGTTCAACTACAGATTATCTCACGCACGAAGAACTCTAGAAAATGTATTTGGCATCGCCTCAGCCGTCTTTAGAGTACTTCGTAAACCGATGTTACTTGAACCCAGAAAAGCTGAATTAGTTATAATGGCAGTAGCTCATCTACATAATTTTTGAAGAGAAAGTTCCACATATTGTGCTTTGTATACGCCACATGGAACCTCCGATACAGAAATTGATAGAAAGCTTGTAGAAGGAAAGTATAAAACTATAACTAATCAACCAATGTATTCTTTATTTCCAATTAGAAATATTCCCAGAAGACCAACCGAAAATGCAACACGAATTAGAGACGAATTGTCATCGTACTTTCAAAACGAAAATCGACTTTTGTGGCAAGATAATTATACGTAATTCGTAATTCGTTTTATACTTACGCTGCTTTGTGTTTCCCGATCCTAATTTTTATCCCAAAATAATAGCAAACTTTCAAAGGCAAACCAACTACTTTCATAGATATCTGAAAGCACTGTAATAAATAAAATTTGTAGTTGAAAAGTAAATAAACAAAATAGAAAAGAAAAAAATTTTCAATTATTCAAACTTACCTTTACCCGTACCGTGGCTCTTTTTAATTTTTGCTTTCTCTCGCCTAATTCCTGACAGAAGAACATTAATTTTTTTTGCACTCATCTACTGTTGTCCGAAACTCTACAACAAGTTCTTCCCAAGCATCATGCTTCTTTATTTTATTATAGTATTTGGGATGTTTTGCATCCCACAAAATTTCTTTATAACGATAACTATTTATGAAATCCAGGGTAGATTCTTCTGTCCACTCCATGTTTTCAACTGAATAAGCAAAACGAAAAATAAATCGCAACTGAGTACCGCAGACCTGTCCATACATGCTAACAAGTGGTGCAACATCAGTGCGTATCATTCCTTTGATGCGGCGTCAAAAAACCGACAACCGATGGAACGCCGAGATGTTAATATGTTCTGGTGTTACGGTGTTACGCAGTGCCGTCCACACTTGTTACGCGACGACGTTACGATACGAAGTTTTGTTATATGTCTGTACGCACCTTTGTTGTAATAATAAGAAAACAATATTTCGGAGAAATGCCACTATCAAAGAAAGGCACTAAATATTTTTTGCATGTTGGGGCGCTGTTTTTTTTTTAGAGATATTTTGCCTTTTGCCGCCCCGTGTTATGCCCCCCGGGTGCCATGCACCCCTTATACTCCCGGCACGGCTCGGACCTGCCCTCACCAACTGTTCACACACTGTACTGTACGATGGAAAATAATCTATAAACCGGCACTTCTCAGTGACTACCCACCAGATATCTAGGACCAAATGTCTGAATATGCCACCTAAATGTAGAAGGATCAAGCAAAGGTAAGAACCAATGCTTTTACAAAATTTTGCTAAGCTAAAACATGAAATAAAGAGGAATAATCCACGGTTATACCATTATTAGCGCCGTCTACCACCATGCTCACGGCATAACAACTTATGCTAAATCGCATAGATAACGTCTAGTTAATTTCCACCGATGTTGTCTATAACATGCACCAAATAATAATCGACATAGGGGGAATTAAGGTCATATACGTGTATAATACATCAAACACCCAGTGGCAAAACTATTCTATACCTACCCTGCCCCACTCAGCAGTATATACTGACTTTAACAATCATAACACATTTTGGGACTATGTTTCGAATGACACCAATGGGATAATACTTTCAGAATGGGCGAAAACTGCAAATACTCACCTAATATTTAATGACAATACAGAAAATCGTTTTGTTTTGCTAGATGGGGACGAGAATATAAGCCTTTACTAATACTTCGGTTCTTCCGTTGAATCTGATAGACTTGTCGACATTTTCAAAAAAGTTTTGGAGGATTTCCAGTATAGCCAATATCGCCCGATTACGCTGGAAGTGGGCCACCAAATACCAATCATAAGATCTTCTCCACATCATCGATGGAACTTTAGTAAAGCCGATTGGGCATCCTTTTCTAAGGAAGTAGACAAATATGTCAGATCCCACTTACCCCCGGGAACTATCGTCGGTTCGCTGGATATTGCAGTATCTCGTAAATTAGAAGAAAAGCAGTTAATATGTTATTACTTCCTTTTTGTTGAAGTAACGATAGCCTAATTAAATCTTTAGTAACTCCCTGCAGTTGAAAGATACAAGGCGATTATTAGAAACTATCGAAAATTACAAGGTACTATAACTTCTTAATTAAGAAAAATTTAAAAAAACGTTATGCAAACTTTTGATAGATATAATATTAAAGAGTTCAGTGGCGCACAGAATTTTTTTGTTAGGGGGTGCACTAAGGAAATATAATGCAAACTTATGTTGTCTTAAATGGTACACCCTGTATATTTTGACGTTTTTCGTTTCCTTTTTTAATTATCATTTACCCGATATGACATATTATATATCCATTTTCAATGGTTGGAGCTACAGTGCAAATAAACCATTTATGGATGTTATCAAGTGAAACACCTTTAAAAACACTCGGTAACGAAATTTAACATTTTATTATAAGGATACTGATAGGTGACAATTTTATCTATCAAAATTATGATTAATCAAAAATAAAACCAGAATAAAACAATAAAAACAATAAACTTATGAAACAACAAGAAATATTGTAACAACTAATCTACCTATAAGTAATTTTATTAGAATGTAAAAATTACATTAAATGTTCAAAATGTCCTCCGTTTTCATCGATTAAAAGTTTTTCGTTCAAATAATCTTCAACCAATACAGCGTTACCAAAAATAAAATCAGTGAACTAAAAACAAAGTAGGTAAATATAGCCGATTATTGATTTTAAGTACCTATATTATTATTATTTTGAAATTATTGAGTCCGTTTTTGGTCAATAACATCACGAAATAAGACTTCTATTTCTAATTATGTTTAACCCGATATGTTGTTATATTTTAGTTTGTAATACCACAATTCACATGATTGTTATATCAAGTAGGCTTTGGTCCTCTTACCATGGAAAATAAAACAAAACTTGTGTTACCTGCCAGAATTAATTTTACGACGTGCAGTCTTGTCAACAACATGAATTTTGAAAATTATGAAAAATATGACATGCATGTGGCATCTATTGAATGTCAAAGGAATGTTAGTGATGCGTCTGAATTATATTTTTAACGATAACCAGAAAGAAGGCAGCCTGACAGAAGAATTTTTAAAAAACTCGATTCAAATTTAATCGGGTATGGATGTTTTGTGAAACCACGGCGTAAGTACGAAGAAGAACTACTGCAGGAAGGATTTTAAAGAAATATAAATTTAGGCCTTATCGGACATCCGTCCGTCAAAAATTATACCCAAACGATTTTTTGAGAAGAACACAATTTGCACAGTGATATATAGGAAAATGTAATGAACAGCCAAATTTTTATTCAAAGGTAATATTTAACGATGAAGCTCGCATAAGCAGCGCAGGAATATTTAACAGACATAATGAACTATATTGGAATGACTCAAATCCACACTTAGTTCAGGGGATCAGGAGAGGCAGATTCGGCTTTAAAGTTAGTTGTTTTGTCAAACATAATAAATTAGTTTATCATATATTTGATGATAAACTAACTGCTGCTGGATATATAGATATAAATAAACTTACACCAACTTTTGGAGGAAGAAGTGTTGGCTGATAGGGACACATTTTTGTTCCAACAAGATGGAGCACCTGACCACAATGTTCTATTCATTGGAGATTAGTTGAACGAAAAATTTCCTAATCGGTAGATTGGTACTTTTGAACCGGTTAGGTGGCCCTCTCGTTCTCCGGAAGTAAATCCTACTGATTCTTACATTTGGGCATTTTTACAAAATAATATTTACAAGACTAACTTCGAGAGTAACGAAGATTTATCACAAAATATTCATGCCGCATTTAGAAAAATGAAGCCAGTGCAAATTCTCAATTAAGTAAGATCAGTAAGAAAAAGGTGTCAATTATTATTACAACAAAACAAAGAACGTTTTGAACATTTATTGTAAATTTTACATTCTAATAAAATTAATTATAGGAAAATTAGTTGTTACAATATTTCTTGTCGTTTCATAAGTTTATTGTTTTTATTTTTTTAATCTAGTTTTATTTTTTATTAATTATAATTTTGATAAATAAAATTGTCACCCATCAGTATCCTTATAATAAAATGTTAAATTTCGTTACTGAGTGTTCAATTTTTTAAGGGTGTTTCACCTGATAACATCCATAAATGGTTTATTTGCACTGTAGCTCCAACCATTGAAACTGGATATATAATATGTCATATCAGGTGAATGAGAATTAAAAAAGGAAACGAAAAACGTCAAAATATACGGGGTGTCCCATTTAAAACAACATAAGTTTGCATTATATTTCCTTAGTAAGCCCCCTAACAAACAAATTCTATACGCCACTGAACTCTTTAATATTATATCTATTAAAAGTTTTCATAACGTTTTTTTTATATTTTTCTTAATTAAGAAGTTATAGTACCTTGTAGTTTTCAACAGTTTTCAATAATCGCCCTGTATCTTCCAACTGCAGGGAGTTACTAAAGATTTAATTAGGCTATCGTTACTTTTACAAAGAAAGAAGTCATAACATATTAACTGATTTTCTTCTATCTTTACTAGTCTACAAGATACCCTGCAAAACACACCAATTTGGGACACCCTGTACAAGGAATTCGTGCGACACAGAAATAGCCGACAAAATAATCGAGAGCATAAACAAATGGAAGATTGCAGAAATGGCAGGATACCGTGGAAGAAATGGATTTTAAACATTCCAGCCTAAAGGCCTGGTCTCTCTGAAGGAAACTTGGTGACAACACCGCCGTCACTAAACCGAAACAAACAATTTCGCTTAACAAAATTGCCGAGCACATAGTACACACATCTAGAACACCATCAGTTAAGCAACACTCTCGCCGCGTGAAGCGCGAATACACAAACCTGAGGAAAACTGTCATTACCAACCCGTTTCTTAGGAATTTTCACTAACATTGCATTTCACACGTCTTCCACATAATTAATTTTGAGGTTACATAACTCTTTTCGCCGACAAACACCTATAAATTCCAGTTCCTAAAGCAACCTAGTAAAAAAAATTTAATGATTTTGTGTGTATGGCAACATCTGTTGTATTAGTTACCTTCATCAAGAAAAATTCGTTATGTAGGGCGTTAATTAAAAATTTATAAATCTCAGCAGACGTAAGAGTTTTGGACTTTTGGGGCTTATATCCTGATGATTCCTTTTGCAGTGAAGCATTTAACTTTGAATATTTAGATATGTCAACTGAATGCTTTACAGATATGGTGCTCCGTTATATTGAATAATTAGATCATAGTGTTGATGGTTTAAATTTGCTTTTCAACATTTTATAATAGGCCAACACCACATTTTCTGAAAAAGTTCAAGCGTTGTTCTGCATCTTCCGCTTGATAAAGACAGGTTCAAGGTAGCTTCATTAGCGTCTTTCATAACTGAGGAAGGTGTGTGTGTAATTTTCTTTATATTTTCATCGATTAATGCTTAATGTCAAACCAAACGAATGACTTCCCTTACTCAAAAATCATCAAAACCACTAGTTTGAATACACAAACTATGCAACAATGATTTGATATCAAGTCTTCGTGTGTCTGGAATAAGTTAAAATCATTTCATATAGTGGAAAATTATATCGCTGACATCATGCACGACATATTTGAAAGTGTAGGTGTTTTTGTTATTATGAATTTATTACATCAATTTATTATAAAAGATAAATATTTTACTTTAGAAAATTTAAATTTTAAATTGAAACATTTTAATTTCGGTTCCCAAATATCTAATAGACCTCCTTTAATAACAGAAGATAATTTAAGAAAGAAAAAAGTAAATATGAGTGCCTCAGATATTAAATGTTTTTTGCTTTATGTCGTGATACTGATTGGACTCTTTCTACCTACTGATAATCACTATTGGAAAATGTATGTGTGGTTAATAAAAATATCAAATATAGCACTTCTTCCGACTGTCTCTACTCAAAACTGCCAAAGGTCGAATTTTTATGTAGAACAACTTAATTCATTGTATACAAGTTTGTTTTGTGAACCTTTAAAACCAAAATTTCACCATTTATTACATTACAGTTATGTTATGTTAAAAACCGGACCCCAAATGAACTTTTCCGCTTTTAGATATGAAGCAAAGCATAGAAAATCCTAACTATCAGCTACTGTGGTAGCTTCCAGAGTTAGTATAACTAAAATTTTGGCTATCAAACATCAGTTAACAGATTTATTTTGCAAAAAGGTTTGTTAAATGAAATCCACATAAGTGTTACGGTATTTAGCCATGATGAAGAGTATTCAGATCTGAAAAACTTATTTTTGGTAGGTATCTAATGTAAATTTTGATACATACAAACCAGGGAATATAATACTGGTTGAACCTACACCAAAACTGTTTGGTAAAATATATAAAATTATTTTAAATAGTACCTCATCTGATGTTTATTTTATATGCTATAAAATATTTTGCACATTTGATAATCATTTAATGACTTATGAGTTAACAGATAGTACACAAAAAATATAGTCCTTCAATTGTTACGGTATTAAAATTCACTAAATCATTTTCTTATAATTAATTGAAATTCAAAATTCACATATCAAAATTCACTAAATAATTTTCTTGAATCTAACTTAATTGGATTTATATCACAAATAATTGTAAAATTCATGTATATTGGGTTGCTTACTTTAAGGATATTTATTTGCAAATCGCTTTATCAGTTGTTGGCGATTAGCTGGACAAACCTGATGGTTAAATTTTATAGTCAGCTCTGTACTTAACTTTTCGGCTATCAATATCATTATCATTCAGGGTTTTAACTGGATGCTGAATAGCACGATAGAGGATTTTAATTTTCTAAAATGGGGGGATGTGTTGGAGAGTCGGTGGGCATGTCTCTTTATCTTGGATACTTGCTGAGAAGTGTTTTCTGTGGAAGTTTGGCAGTGAAGATGGGTGAGTTCGTCCATGTAGTATTTCGTCTACATTGTTTATTGAGTTCTGAAATTATTTTGAATTTCTAAAGTGGCAATTTTGGTAATGATAATTTTCGGAAGGAGTGGGGCTTCCGCCCTGTAGAACCTCTTGAAGCAGTTGTTGAAAGAAGAGGTAGACGCCATTATTAGTGTTGTTGCTTTTGCTGTGCCCCTGTGGTAGCAAGTTGTCTCCATAGCCTGTGGATAGGTTTAAAGGAGGTTCCGTATTAAGCGGGATTTTAAGCACACCTGTTGTTTGGAGGATTGGAGTTGTTCAATCGTTCATCACGTCTAATTATTAGGATTTGAAATTTAGTGGTAGAGACGCCATTTTAAAAGAATCTCGATTTTTCGAGGTAAGTCTTTTCGATAATATTTCTCTTGCGAACCTACATCTTTCATGGTTTTATTTTAGATTTTTTCTTGGTACATTTTAATTGGAAATCTCCCATTTCCATTGGAAAACCAGATATTCAGATAGTTCTCCGTAATCAACTTTAAAACAAATTAGGAAGTCGGGGTAAGCTGTATAAAAATATCTTTGATGGTATACTGTTCGCGATCGGAGATCTAGAAATATTATTTAATGCAGTGGCTACTTTCTTAGTCTGATGTATTTGTCGCCACATGGTGATAGTTATTTTCCATAGTATACAGTTGATTGCTGCCAGCCTCGTGAAAACACGTTTTTGTACAGGTAGACCAAGATTTTTGGTCTTATCTAATTAGTGTTACTTTTATTTTTATATCTACATTTTTCTTCTTTTAAAATAATACTTTTAAATATAACAAAAATGAATTTGATAATTAGAACAATCCTCTATTGTTGATAAATAAAGTAAATTAATCTTGGAGTTTACCACAACAGAAAAAAAAATTTGCAATCCATTGAGGATGCTTTTTAAACTTTAAATTATAATAAGGTTAACTTAATACATTTGTGCGCTTTAAGCAATTGCTTCGAGTTCTTATTTAAAGTTGTTGATATGGAATTTATTAAGGTTAAATGAAATTCATTAAGGTTCAATGAAACCTATTGTTTGCTGACTATTCTTCCGGACAGCTGTACTCAGTTGTGCTCAATTGTAATTTTAAATGGAATCTGAAACTAAATATTTTTATCATAGAATAAACCTGAACTCTTTGTCTTCGATTTTTTGAAACTATCATTATTTACATCTAGGGTAAGAGAATATCAAATTATTTAGTAAACTTTGAGGTAAGTCATACGGTAGACCTGTGGGTACCAAACCCTAGAAGAGTTTTGTAAGACGAATCGGAGGTGTAGTCGTCCCGTCATCGAGTAGGCTCTGCTGCAGAGCGGATTGTGGTTAAGGTGAGATTATTGTAATTATTTTGTCGTTTCTGACTGGGTAAATAATTAAAAAAAAATAATAGAATGATGATAATAGAGTAAATAAATGGATAAGTAAAAGCATAGCTGAAACGTAATAAAAGTTATAGTTTTCTTGCTTAAAATTCCAGTTATCATTAATTAATTTGTTTCATTAGAAATTTATATTGCTACGGCCCTTGGTATGTAGCACAATTACGACTTTGTTATCACAAAACATTCTCACCTGTTGCGCAGTTCAACAAAAATTACATAGTGTGTGAATATTAATACAATTCTTACAATAAAGGGTATATATTCGCTCATTTGTTATTTGTTTGTAAATAATACATTTTTATTTATTCGTTTGTTTATGAAGAATATAGTTTTGTTTATTTGTGGAGAATAAAATAAGTATAACCGTAAAAAATATTTTCTTTTTTATCCTTATCCATTTGTTAACAGAGTGGTCATGCATACAGTTATATGGTGGTAAAGTTTCTATAATAATACTCTAATATTAAATAAAATGAAATTCCTTAGCATAAAATACTAAAGTTTCACTAATATTCTCAAAGGCTCATGAACTGATAAAATTGGAACTAGATTTGGTGCTTTTTAAGACCTGCTACTTTGGATGATACCGAAGAAAATACCTATTATTTGAAGTTGTGTAGACAATGTAATTGCCTGCTTCGGATTTCCTCTGTCTTGTGCTTGTTTTATTCTACATAACGTTTCAATCGATATGAATGATCTTCAGGTGAAATCTATTCTCACCTGAAGAAAATCGAAGATTCATTTCGATTGAAACGTGGTGTAGAATATATAAAACTATCAAGACAATGGAAGTCCGAAGCCAGCAATCATATAATGCCTACCTAAAAAATTATAATGCCTATTTTAAAATATTATAACGACAATATAAAAATAATATATTGGCCACACAAAAATAATATAATAGTCATACAAAAGTAATATAATATCTATACAAAAATAATATGATAGCTAGTCTTCAATCAAGTAAAGTCGACAAAATTGTATACAAAATTTTTATAATATTCAATTAACAATTGTATAAAGGTTATTTCTTGTTTACTAGAGTGAAACAATGTCAAATAACGATTATTTAGAAATTGTATAGCAGTCAAACAATATTTTTATTGGCCTGACAACGGGTGTTATAATGATTATGCAACATTGTTATTGGCTTAAAAATATGTATAATTATAGCTATTCAAAATGAGAATAATAGTTATTCAAGTGAATTTGAGTGCATATAAACTAGTTGTATAACCAATATACAAACATGTTTAATCGTTAAACAATCCAAACTTAGTTTCCAGAAAAACGCGTTTTATAACCACAAAATAATAGTTGATTTGTCACAAATAGTATATATCTTTTGTATAAAGATAATACAAGTTTTATATCATGGTTAATGATTTTTCTCTCAGTGTATCATTAATTTATGACACAGTGACATATAAAATGCACTAATGATTATTTGGCTACCTTTCGGCAATCTGCAACTTTATTCAAGACATAGGGGAGAGTGGTCGAATATCAACCGCTGTCCAATATCGATCACACACCCCTACCCAATTCTTGAAGCTTTTCAACTTCTTAATAGAGCGAGACCGCATGCGCTGGGATGGTATTTACTATGTATACAGTCACCTACGCACTTAGTCGATGTTTGACCGTAGTGAATGCTTGATGTTAAATTTTGCCTTATTCCTTATAATATTTGTGACACCGATACGAAAGTAAGTAATGATTTAATTTGATTGTAGCTTTGATTTTTGTGCAGTAAGGTAATTAGATATGTATGTGCTTATTATGTGTGATGAATTATCGTTACATTTTCACAGATTTTTTTTGTAATTCATCTTTTTTGTCTACCACGTGCAGTCGGCTAATGTCAACCGGGGTGATCGATATTTTCCTACTGTGATCGATATTGTACCAATGGTGTTTATTCTTTTACAGATGCCTCGTCAAAAGTATACACGCAAAACTTCTCGCGCTTCGTGGTCTGAAAAGGATATGGAACGTGCGCTTAAGACAATACATGACAAAGTTGCTTCCATACGAAAAACTGCACAAATGTTCAATATTCCATATGGAACATTACAAGACCGTTTAAAAGGTCGCTTCGCTACAAAAAAGTACAAAATGGGCAGAAAATCTGTTTTTACTGTTCAGCAAGAAGAAGATCTCGCAAAACATGTTATAAACCTCTCTCGCCTTTTTTATGGACTAACATCTTCGTCCATAAGAAAACTTGCATTTGAATTTGCACAAACCAATAAAATAAAAAACACTTTTAATAAAGAGAAAGCAATGTGTGGAAAAGATTGGTTCTATGCATTTATGCGGCGCAACCCGACATTGAGCTGCCGTAAACCGGATGCCACAAGTCTGAGCCGTGTGTTGGCATTCAATAAAGATGAAGTTACGATATTTTATGATAATTTAGATGAGCTCTACTCTGAACACACTTTTGAAGCTCATCGCATCTTCAATGTAGACGAAACAGGGATTAGTAACGTTCACGTGCCAAGCCGCATTATTGCCCAGAAAGGTCAAAAACAGGTAGGAGCTGTCACAAGTGGTGAGAGGGGCCAACTTGTAACTGTTGTTGTAGCGATGAGTGCTGCAGGTTCGTTTGTTCCACCGATGTTTATTTTCAAACGAAAGAGAATGAAAGAAGCTCTAGAAAGAAACGGGCCAACTGGTGCTGTATATAGGTGCTCTAAGTCTGGATGGATTACTGAGGAGATTTTTGAAGACTGGATTCAACATTTTGCAAAATTCACAAAAGCTAGTAAAGATGATCCGGTCCTGTTATTAATGGATAACCACTCCACTCATTCAACTTTAAGGTCATATCATTATTGCAGAGATAATGGCATTAAAGTTGTTTCAGTTCCGCCCCACACTTCACACCGGTTGCAACCGCTCGATGTTGGTTTTTTCGGATCATTAAAGAGTGCATACAATCAAGAATGCGATAGATATATCAAAGCAAGAAAACACGAGAAGATTCTGCAAACGGATATTGCGGAGTTATTTAAAACTGCTTTTAATAAAGTGGCAGCTGTAGAAAAAGGGGTCAAGGCTTTCGAAACTACTGGCATTTATCCATTTAACCGATCTGTATTCAGTGATGAAGAGTTCAGTACCTTACTAGTCGATCCAGCGCCAAATGCTGAGCAGAATCAAGAACCGATAATTGATGAAACAAATGCAATAACACGATTAGAAAAAACACTGCATCCTGTACCTGGACCATCTAAGATAAAACAACACGATCCACCTTCCATGAAAAGAGCACTTCCTATATCACCTACCTCCACAGTTCAACAACCATCTCCATTAAAAGCTCTGTCGCCTATCCCTGGACCATCTAAGACAAAACGTCACCGTACACCTTCCTTTGGTAGTGAATCTTCAGAATTAGAGCTTGATGAAATTGTAGACGATGAATTGACCGACGATGATGATCCGACACTTCAGCTACCCGTGGAAAATAGAAGCTTTGCAGAACTTCTACCCTTGCCAACAGTAACAACTAGAACCAAATCGCGAAAAACCAAGCATTCCCAGATACTGACTTCAACGCCATTAAAAGAGGAATTGGAAAATAAAGAAGAGAAAAAGCAACAAAAACTGAAGAAGTTAGAAAAACAAAAAGATATTAAACAGGAGAAGCTGAAAAAAGCTTCACGACGTATAGTTCCCGAAAAGAAAGATAATTCTACAAATGCCGACATATGTTCTGTTTGTCAAGAGTTTGGAAAATCAAATGAAGTATGGTGGAGATGCCGTTCATGTGCCGTGTGGACGCATGCAGATTGCACAATCATTGAAAATGCTAAAGATTATGTTTGTAGTAAATGTTAAAAAGTTTGTTGTAACCTTACTTTTTGAATAAACTAAATTTAAAAAATTTGGTTGATATTACCCGATATGGTTGACATTACCCGACTTTATGGTTGATTTTATCCGACTGGTCGATATTATCCAGAAAAGTACAGGTATGAGTTTTGTACATTAGAAAAGAACAAACATTATTTATTCCATTATCTTTTTTTGCCATAACGTTACTTATAGTTTTTGAGGTAATTTCATATACAAAGCGTCTTTATACATATATTACATATACAGTTATGAACAATTTTGCTTAAGTGGTCGATATTCGACCACTCTCCCCTAACCATCTGATACAACACGGTTATATCTCAAAAAATTGCCTTAATATTTGCGGCGCCCTCTGGTAACTATTTAATGAACTGCTTAGTCCATAGATGTTAGAGAAAGAAAGAACTATCGCTGTAGAAAAAAGTACAGTGACTATATACAAGACAGTGGAGACAATTATGGTCGTCCTAGTGATTGGATACCTATGCCACGTGGTATCGGCCGCCATTAGTTTGCTAACAGCCGGTTTTTCAATGCGAGGTTATATCCAAGGGTTTACTATCTCCGGATTAGAGGTAATTCTAGTGTTAACTTTTGGAAGCGTTTATCATTGCAATTTACCTCAGGAGCTAACTAACTAACGGCTACACTAAGACTAGTGTTGCCAAGTCTTGGTTCAATTCTGATTCGTGAAAATATAATCACGTGATTGATTGCTCTAATTTTAAAATTTTATGCTTAGATAGATCGTTTGTTCTACGTATAAAATTGTAATTCCTCTTATTTTAGTTTATATGGTAGTTTTGTTGTTTTGACATTATTTTTCAAATTCGAAATTTCAATATATATTATATTTATTGGCTGAAAAAAGGGGCCCCAATTTCAGTGTGACTGAACGGCAATTGCTTATAGAACTGACAAATAAATATAAGCACGTTCTGGAAAATAAGCAAACCAATGGTGTAATGTGGAGGGATAAGCAGATTGCTTGGGATAAAATAAGCAAGATATTCAACGGTTCTCAGACAGAATCCGGAAGGACGGTGATTTTAACTATTTATATGATATCAATTATATATGTTTCATTAAAAAAAGCGTTCCAGATATAAAATCTCTCGTCTCGATCCTTTTACATCGATTGTCATCGTGATCTATTAAAATTGGATTTCGAATAATTGCATCATTTTGGTCAGAGAAAATAGTGAATAGGTAATATTTCAAATGTCAATGAATGTAAAATATTTTTAATTTTCATTTTATTTTGTTTACAAAAAATCCGTTTATATATATCTCATTTTTGTTGTGACTACTTTTGTGGTGTTAGAGATGAGGCAACACTGTCCATCCCTTGACTTAACAGTTATGTTTACACCCGCCATTTAGTTAAATTATAGGTGGTTTTGCTGCTGTGCTCATTCAAAGATTGATAAAAGATTATGGATTAATCTTAAGTTGTAGTGACGTCTGGCGATTACTGTTCCGTTTCATTTTATAAAGACAGAGATATGAACTTCATTGGGACCTGTATGTGTAAGTAAAATTTCAGACTGGTTCATTTGCTTATTGGTACAGTATAATTTATAATATTCTTATCCCATTTGTGTTGATTCGTTCATTTACAAAGTATGATGCTCACAGATGAAGTTAATTATTTAAAATTGGAGATAGACGCTGTAAATGAATATTATTTCGGTCCTGATTATAAAACATACCCATAAGAATTGTAGCGGTTTCGAAACTAAACACATAATTTTCCTCAAAATATCTCATTTCACTCATTTTAAATATTCTCAAGAATTTCACAATTTTTTGCTGTTCACAATTTCCATTTATTTATTTTGTATTATACAGAAAATAACTTAACACATAATTAATTGTATTGTTTTGGTGTATGCAGTAAAGTATTTGCTCACTAATCACTAGTCATTTGTATTTTTCTAGATGTACCTACTGAAACAGACATGGAAAACCACTGACAAAGAATTTGAGGTATTTTCCCAAGATTGGTTGAAACACTGTTCGCAAAGAAAAAAGGGAGGAATTAAGAAATAATTGAAGTATATAATAATTAAATGGAGAATGGTAAGTTAATGTTTCCTTTGAAAAGGTATTACTAAAGCTCAGATTCAACCGTGATACCTGATATGAGCACAGTTTTACCACGCACAAACCGATGTTTTAATACCTTGCCACCATATTTTACTAGCAATGTTTCTGAGAAAGATTAAAACTATGTTGTTTTACGGTATTATCCTTATATATCCTTATATTCAAAACTTTTTGATTAAGCATGGCTACACAAGTAGGATTATACATAGGACAATTAAGTATTGGTCTTCTCCTAAATATAATGACATAGTTAACAAAACTCGTGTCACGGTAATGGAAAATTTGTTTTTGTGCTTGTTAAAACTGTGCTTATAATTATTATCGTGCCAAAGGTTCCGGTAGTCATGATTGAATTATGTTATCCGAGAAATCCAGTACGCCAAATCAAAATGTTTTTTTATAGAAAAAGCATAGCTATACAAAGTTGTTGTGATTTTTTATTATTATAAATATCCGTTGGTGTGTAAACTGTTTTATTGGACCAGAGATAATATTAATATTAAAGTGAATACAAGTGAGGAAAAACATTTCTTATTTCTAACCACACTCTGTGGAATATTCAAAGAGCAATGAAATATGTATTTTTTTATTAATATCCCAAATATTGTGCTTTACCATTTGCTTTCAGGTCTACACCGAAGGTGATAGCTAGCAGCTCATTTCTCTTTCTTTTCTCTTTCATGTATATCATATTTTTATAAAATAAACTTAAATTAGTTCATTGGTTGTTTCAATATTCATCCTCTCTTGTGGTCATAATAATATAGTAAGTATTCTGATCTTGATATTCAGTTTCTCTCATGAGTTCTCAAATCTGTGGGATGTATATGATGATTTTTTTACTTTTTCGAAGTTTGAATTATAAGAGCAGATGTGAATCATCGCTGTAATTAAAAGGTAAACTTTGGTCACTATCGTACCTCCTGTTGAAAAAGAAAGCATTCTCAATAAAATGGAAAAATATTTTTTTGACAATTAGAAAACAATCTGCAGGGAAATATTAAAGTTAGTTTTTATGATATCTTATAGAAAACATTTAATTCCTAATTCCTGGACACTGTGCATTGAGAATATTGTGAAATCTCGCTTTTAACCTGAACAAATCTGATGGAGTAAATTTGCATTCACATTCAGCTTTTTCTTGTCTTCATTGAGAAAGTTTTTCAATCGAATATCTGAAGTGAAATGCAGATTTTTCCAGGTGAAAAGTTAGAGATTTACAATATCAGATGTCGCTGTCCAGCATATGCCATAGTAACGGGGAAGTAGTTGTTTTCCATTAGATATTACAAATAGTAACTTTTTCTTTAATTCTGAAATTATTTTTTTCAATTTACGTAATAGTTTCCATTTTCAATACAGAATATCTTGCACTACTCTCATTGCGAACTCTTAAAGACCACGCCAGAAGCATTGCATGAGAATTTTCGCAAAGTGACCTCTCACGGATTTCACAAAGGGCTATATATGCGAATTTCCTACAGAACTCGCCGGAGGCACCGCCTGCGATGATCACACAACGAGCTCACAGAGACGTCGATATGAGCAATAAATGAGAATTTCCCAAATTAATAGTAAAAGATGTCACAGAGAACACGCCATGGTGTATTGTTCGGGAATTTCCACGTGAGATATCTCTAAGACTTCGCTGAGAATATCCCGGCGGCGGACATTTGGAGGAGATATATAGCTCTCAACAACCTCTCAGAGAGGTAACAAAAGTTGTTACAATTTCTTAAAAAGAGATCACGGGGATATCTTTAGGACCTCTTTGTGTTGCCTGGCTATTCACATTGGAAAATACCCCAAGTTAGTAGCTTTTTCGAAACAGAGATCTAATGGAAATGAACCATAAAATTGAAGGTTTTAACTTGAGAGTAAGTGATAAAGTTTATTCAGGCAGCACCAAGCGGAACGTTTCTGCCAATCAAAGTGACGCTGTTGTTTGAAGGTTGCAGGCAGGAAGAATTAGTGAATACGATAATTGATTACATTATAGAGCACAGGGGCCAAGTCATTGTTGTGAACATACCCGAAACTAAATCCAACATCGAACGTATTTTTACCATTATTGATGACGAAATAATGGGTCTTTGGAGTTGATAACAAAATATTAATCGTTGCGTCCACAAGGCTTACGGAGGTACTTTGTAAATTATAGAAACGGCCGCTGTTTTGCTCTTGCATCTTGCCAACGGACGTATGAGTACATTAAAGAGACATAGTGGCTAGAGCAGTTCAAGTATTGTGAAAGGCTATTTGAAAGACAGTATCGCATCCAAAAATAAAGTCGTGAACTTTATAGCTGGAGGGTCATCAATATCAAATACCGCAACCTTATAATTACATTGGAAACATATTTCTATTGCTGGTACTTATAATAACTATTGTTTAATTGTAAATTAAAGTAAATAAAATGACAAATGTCAACATCGTGTTTGTATTGTATAAAGCTAATTAAAACTATAGCAACCTTCAACACCTGGCACATAATCATCCTTTTTACGCCCGCGTATCGAAGTTATTGAGAGCTGAGGTACAGGTAAGACATAAGAATATAAAAAATCATCGGACTTCTAAAAACTCACTTTTGCAACGAAAAAAGCACCTACTTCATATACTATCGTAGATAAATAAAATTACTTATTCAGTTTATAACTCAACATATAGTTATAAATGTTAAAACTAACTGTGCTATATGTTTGCTAATATCTTCAAATATGAAGGGTGTATGGTCGTTTTATTATGAACATCTTGAAATTACTTCAATATACTGAAAGCTGCAGATATACTATAGTTTGTGCTCCGTATAATATTTGCCATTTTGGTACAATATTTCCGTTTTGTTCGCGCTATACTGCGACCATACAATACATGTGAAGCTCGTTCTTGAATAGCTGAGAATACGAAGTAAAGGACAACCGACCTTTTTATTAAAATACTCGAGCAAATTGAACAAAATTTGTCGATATTCTCAGAGGAATATTTGTCTTCTTTTTCCTAATAATCGTCGCCAAAGTGAATGTGGAAAATATTCCCGAATACGAATGCAAATGCAAATTGAGTATTAAGTTCACAAAAGCACAATCCATCCGTATCCAGTAAATTAGATTGTACCCTGCATGTTACGCAAGATTGATAGTAGTAACTAAATTTGGTAATTAGATATCTCTGTTTCCGCCACAATTACTCGAATAAAATAGAGGGTCATCCAAATGGTGTCTGAGATTTTGAACCAAAATAAGTATTAATATAGATGTAGAACAATAAATAAATTTTATTTGTACAAAAGACGCAACTAGACGCAGCGAATTTTAAATTTCTACTTTGCCATATAAAAAGTTTCGATGTGAGCTCCGCCCGTCGTACGGCAGACAACTACTTCCGCTAGGCGTTCTAAAGCATTTCAGCAGTCACATTTGAAATTGCTACGTTGATTCTTTCTCTCAGATGCTGTGGGTTACTATTTTTTTCAGAATAAACATGGTTCTTAACGTGATCCCAAAAGAAAAACCCAATGGCGTCAAATCAGGACTTTAGGTGGCCATAAAACCTTCCTCCCATCCAACGGTCAGGAAATTTGTTGTTGAGAGCTTCTTGGAGATTAGGATGTACTGACGTGAGGCTCCATCCTGCTGGAAAATTGCCCTTTTCTCTTCCAATTTCTACAACTTTAGGGAACACATACATTTCTAACATGTTCATATAAACAGTGCCCGTAACCGTGCTTTTTACAAACATACGCAAACACAATCTTGCATATGTCCACACCAAACGTTAACCAATGATGAATCACGGACGTATTCTAAAACTTTATTTGGTTGTTTTTCTCCCCATATTAAACAGTTATGGCTGGGTATCCCAATCATTAATGTGGAATGTTGCCTCATCGCTGAATAGAACGTTGTTTAGATAGTTTTCATAGTCATCAATGTTACTCAGCATCTCTATGGCAAAATCAAAGGGCCAAGGCTTATCTGCCAGTTTTACTTCATGGTTCAGTTAATTTTGGAAGCATGTAAATTAAGACACTAATGAAGAATATTATGAATTGTTGTTTTAGCCACAGCAAGTTCCAAACTGCGTTGGGCAATGGACTGCTTAGAGCTTCGGGCATATGACTGTCTTAAACTATCCACTTCGTCTTCAAATATGCATAGCCGTCCTGGAGATTTCTTAATGCCAAACACCTCAAGTCCATTTGAACTGATTAATCCGACGTACAATGGTTTTGTCTGTAAGAGGATTTTGTTTACAAGTTCACCGAAAATGGCGATGCACTAATACCACTGATCTGAACTCAGCGTACCACAAAGCACACTCCGCTCTCTACTGTACGGTAGTCATGATGGCTGTGAATTGGCTCACCAGGTTCAGCTGCACTGAAATGGCGCGCGGTAAGATGGCGCCTACACATGGAATTCAAGGACAACATAGAAGAATCTAGAAGTGTTACGACACAATCTCCCGTTAATTTCGTATTAATCCAATATTTTTCGAAACGTGGGAGATCAAAATTGGATGACGAAAAGAAATTTGATATGTTGTTAACTGTTGAGGAAAATCCGCAGAAACCTACAAGAGAAGTAGCTGATGATGCTGTAAGTAATACTTCTGTATTGAAAATTTCGACAGAAACAGAAGTAGGTACAATTCATATAAAAGTAAACTACAACAGGAACTAAATGACGATGATCCTGATCGTAGATTAGAATTATGTAAATTACTTACGAATAGATGCCAACGGAATCCGATGTTTCCTGAAAATTATCTTTTCTCCGATGAGGCAACGGTTACCCTACAAGGAACAGTCATCAAGCAAAATAATCGGTATTGGAGTATGCAAAATCCGCACTGGATGAAGGAAGGTCACACTCAGTATCCTATTAAAGTGAACGTCTGGGCAGGCATAATAAATAACAGAATAATTGAACCATATTTTGTGAGGGAACAGTAACTGGGGCGAGTTACTTGGATTTTTTACAAAATGTTTAATACCCGATTTACGACAACGTTTTCCTGATAATGTTAACCCCGCAAAGATTGATAGAAACATATGGTTTCAACCAGATGGAGCTACACCACATTATGCAGCAGCAGCAGTACGAGCTTATCTCAATCAAGTTTTTTCGCATCGATGGAGCTGAAGACATGGCGAAATTGAATGGCTACCCCGTTCTTGCGATCTGACTGCACTAGATTATTTTTTGTGGGGTTATTTAAAAACAAAAATCTACAAGAGACAGCCAACTAATATTGATTACTTAAAACGCCGAATAAGGCAAGACATTGTTCAAATCATGGTAGAGAGGTTGAAAAACGTTGTCGAACAATTTCAACTCCGTCTATTTTTTTTTTCACGAAATGGACGGTGCCCATTTTGAGTATAAGATTTGGATAATAATAATTATTGTAAATATTGTTAATTACGTCAAACTTCATTTCTTTCTATGGCATCATTGATTATTGTGCAAATTAAACAATTGCAGATTAATTTTTCTTGTTTACCATCGTTCAAAAATCAAAAAGTGCTATATTGCTGAATAGATAATTAGAACGAAGGATTACACCCTACACTTTTTCATTTGAAATTTTTATAGGGAAAGTTATTACCCCTAGGGTGTTGAAGGTTCGCAGATATTTTGATTTTACTGATGGAATGTCGCAGAGCTTGTATTTTGCAAATGAGAAGAGTTAAAAAAATTGTGATATATTTCTTTGTATGGATTCTTCTATGTAACCTTCTGCTACGTTGGAAGAAGGCCATCCCCCGTGTCTTTTCAGAGTGAGCAAATCAGGGCCGGTTTCCACCAACATGGTTGCCAAAGAACGCCTTAGCCCATGTCCGGTATATTCTTCGGGATTTTTCAATTTCAGGTATTTTGCAACAATTTTCAGGACAGCGCTGATGGTGTGGCGTCCAACATGTTGGGCGAACACTGCTGTTTATATCTTTAGGCCGTAGTTCTACATATTTACGGTAAAGTGCACAGGACTCGAATATACATCCCTCATTGGTAATGGTAAAACTTCTTGACATATGATTTTTTCCATCTCGCAAAAACGCAACAATAAAGGGCCCATTATCTTCCACATCGTCTAATCTCAAACGTATTAAATCATCTCTACGACATGCGCCAAAAATCCCGAAAACCGAAATCACTTGTGCCAGCAAATATTGTTCATCTGAAGCTTCGCATAAAAGTGTGGTTACTTGTTCTGCTGTCATTACTCTGCACTTTTTTTGTATATAGCACACAGCCTGACGCTTCAAAGAAGCAAAAGTTTTTGGATATTTTGTGTTGCCAGCATTTTCTACTCATTTTATAACTATGGAACTCTTTAGCATTGAGAACCAACTCCATAACGTGGAAAATTTCATCTAGGCTTTTTCGACAAAATAAACTAGAAGAATATCACCACTTACAGTTTCAACTTTTTTGCGATCTCACCATTCCATAAAAAGTTGATACTCGTGTTCATATCTCGACCTGGATTTTGCTGGTAACAAATCAGCACTGGCTTGTGCCGCTGCTCTAATATGTTTTTAGGAATACCTGGATTTTCTTCCGAGTACATTTTTTAAAACTAACATGAATTAAACTGACAGAAAATAAAACAATGCCGATAATCAATATATCGTTGCTATGGAAATGTTGATCATGTTTGGTACTATCACGATATATTATGATTACTTTGAAAATAAAATGTTCTAAATTTACTTCTTATTCTTTTTTGCGTTGTTTTCAGATAAGTATAATAAAAAGTATCGTTCGTTACACGTCTAAAAATGGATTTTTCCATGTTTGCATGACTTCCCGTGTTCGCTTCGCCTCACATGAGAATATGTCACGCGTGCACGGAAATAGTATATTGTTCAATTTTTCTCACGACTGTGGAAGTTTGTGGTACGAGCCAAGGGCGAGTGCCGCAAACACACGAGTGAGAAAAGTACTTTTCCCACATGTTGCATATTATACTTTTTCTACAACTGCACAAATTTAAAGAATACTAGCAAATATATTCGTAGAAAAAGTCTAAGCATCGAGGATCACCCACCGAAAACGGCAGGGCATCGAATATACCCTGCTGAAATCGGCTGGGCATCGAGTATCTCCTACTGGATTCTGCATATGAATGTATGTAGTGTGGGCAAAGTGCCGTGAGAAATAATATTTCTCACAGTGTGAGCAATATATGGTTTTGAAATTAAGTAAGTTACGAGAAATACGCTACTTTTCATTGCAGTTAAAGAAAAAATCCTTATTTCCAGACTCATAATGAAATACACTACTCCATACATTCACTGTGTTTTATAATGTGCTGTATAGACTACAACAAGGCTATCGAATTTGTCAACTGAGATAGGTCATGGGAAGTACTCAACGAAATGGACGTTTCAGATCACTTGATCAACTTAATAAAAAATCTTTACTTGGAAAGTACCGCTGTAGTCAAAATAGACTTCCACTCACAAAGAGGTGTGAGACAAGTTGCGTTTCATCACCTACACTGTTTGACATCTATGGTGAAGCTATAATGAGGATCTCCCTAGATGAGTGGGGAGGTGGAATTCTTGTTGTGGGAGATCGAATAAGCAACTTACGCTATGCTGATGATACCACCATATTTGCTGCAACAGAGGAGCAAATTGCGGCTCTCTTAAACAGAATAGAGCGTCAAAGTGGACAATTAACAGACCCAAAACAAAACAAATGATTGCGGATAAGCCTAACGTCGTAAACAGGACTCACCTGCTAGACGATCTTGAGAGGGTAAGCAGCTTTACATATCTGGGGTCAGTAATAAGCAACATGGGTGGATGCGTAGAGGAGGTTTGAAAAAGAATAGCCTTGGCCAAAAGTGCTATGCTGAGACTTACGAAAATATGGAAAAGCTTATATATAACCAAAAACACTAAAATTAATCTGGTCCGAACGTTGGCCTTTCCAATCTTCTCAGACGGCTCAAACGAGCAGAGAGAGAGAGAGAGAGGGATTCACTGTAAGCCAAATTCTTTCGTTCATTTTGAACATGCTTACATAAAAAATCTATAATTACGGAAATTTGTCATATATCTATTCCTGTCGTACGTCATTCGATAGAGGAAAGATGCATCTCAATTAATTACCATATTTCAATTATGCCATTTTTTATTTGTAGACAATATACGGGATAAAATTTGGAGTAGACATTTTTGTGAAAAATTACTTCAAAAATTTTCTAGTCTATGCAATGGAAAGACTGAAATTGATGAAAATCGAAATAGGAATATTCATATTATTAGAAAAGAAATACAGCAACTACCCCATCGATAATGCAAACCAAGGTATAAAACAACAAATTCCAATTTTTTTAGAAAAAATTTCGATTCCGAAGGGTCACCCTAATGAATTGAAAATCCAAAAAAAATGTTGATTCCAATTTCGATAAAATTTTGCATAGGGGGGTGTTTGATACGAGGATTCCAATACATTTGTCACTTATTCGTGACAAAAATACGAACTTATCCTCAGTTTTTACGTTCTGAACCTACATATAAAATTTAATTAAAAAATTCGGTCGTCTTTGTGAGTTATCCTGTTGACCGACCGACATTTTGTAAAAACATATTTTTTGGACTGAAACATGTAGATCCATTCGAATATCGAAACATCAAAATTACTCCATTACAATACTTCCTTTATATATATATATATATATATATATATATATATATATATATATATATATATATATATATATATATACATAAGATGAAGGAAAAATGGACCTGTTTCAGGATTTTACATTTGCATTCATAATTACGTAGAAAGTGATTTTTTCATCCGTTACTTTAGGACCTCACTGTATGTACAAGTATTTAATGAAAAAAGAAGTAGAGTTTTAAAAATATTTTATTCTAACTTTTAAAATTGAGATTGAATATCTTAAAAAAGTTTTTCCTGTTGAATTGGTACGATTTTATTTGTTTTATTAGAAATAAACGTAATTGTGAAAAAAATTGGCCCAAAAGAGCTCATTCCGATGATCAAAAAAGGCATGTTTTTTCGTTCCTTATTTCTCCATGAAAAATAAACTTATTTGGCATGGAAAGTGAAGTACTTTCCCAGAATTTCAAGTTCTCATGATTTTTTTCGAAGCATTTATACGTTTTTCTCGGCAAACTTGAGCTTATGTGCAAAAAGCTCATGGAGAATAGTATATTGTACAATGAGCATGAAATGACATACATTTACCTACGAGCTGGAAATGGGTCATTTCATGCAAATTGTACACTATACTTTTTATACGACCATCTGAGTCATAAATACATCTAAAATATTTTTCATAACGATTTTTATTATTAACTTTACTGCCGTCATTGTTGCATGATTTAGAGATTTTTTTCTCTGAAATTATTAAGTCGGGCTCTTAACGCTAAACGAACCATATGTTTTTTTCTTTTTGTATATGTACCTACCTACGTCGTGAAACAAATAACGTTCAAAATTTTCAAATTTTCATAACTCCGAAATAAAAATACTGTATGCAGTTATCGTTATAATTCACCTGCGGAAAAAGTTATCAACGATCGTGTCTCTTTAAAGAAGTAATATCACCTCCTGCATATACCAGAAGAGTGAGCGATGTCCTTCTAAACCAATGGCTAGTTTACATATCGGGATCAGCATGTCAATATCAAATCATCCTCACTATCGCTACCCATTTTCCATTATTATTTTTTTTGCTATTCCGAGACTAAAGTGGCCACTTTACTCTCACATATGTTAGAAACTAAATTGTCACTTTTAGACCCAAGGATATAAAGTGGCAGTTGAAATCCCAAGGGATTTTAAGTACAAATAAAACCGTACATCCGCGAAGCATTTTAGAAAGTCCGTCCTTGATGCTCAACAAAGTTAAGTAAAAGTCCATCCTAAGTAGTATTTATTTTTATTGAAAATGTATGTAGAATAACCAGAATTACAAAAAATATTATATACACCTCTCGACTAAAGTGACGGCTCTCAGGTACGCCTTTGATTGTAATATTTTTGGCTGGCACTATACGATCTACCGCCTCATTTGCGATGTTGTCAGTGAATTCAGTCGAATTAACTGCATTGAACTGACTCAGTTTATTATTTAATTGAGTTAATTTATCATCAAATTCGTTTATTTTATTGTGAATTTCTGTTTTAAAATCTAGCAGCAGAGCTTTTAATTCCGAGAAATTTGAAATATTTGAACTGCAATTGTTGCAGAGGATAGACAAGCCACGAACCCTCTGCCGCGTATGTATTATAGAAATAATTCTGTTCATGCAATAATTTTTGTTAAAAATTATTGCGGAAATAATGTATTTTTAGGAAATAAAATCGATCTTTACCTACACTGTAGAAGGGGGTTTCAAAATCAGCTATCATACCTATTGATTTGAGAAACTTTTCAAATGAGTTGTTACTTGTTATTTAAAAAATATCTGGGGAGGGAAAGACACTCACGAGTCTCAGAAATTGATGGGTGTCGGCTGTTTTGTTTATAACTATTGATTTTTGATATATTATAAACGGATCCTTTTGAACTGAGCACATTATCTGCATATTTGATTTGATTATATAACATTGAAACCGTAACATAAAATAACCTTTTCGGAATGATGGTTATCACGATTATATTAAACTGGTTAGAAATATGAATAGGATGAACGGATTGGAAGTAACCTGATGGACACTAAATCTTTAAACTTTGCGATTCGGGAGCAGAAAACAAAGATGTAAACTAACCGTAAAGAGATAATAATTAATTAAATTATTCGTTCTGTTCACAGCTGTTGAGAGTGAAAATAATAAATGATCCTGTCGGCTAGTTTGATCAAGTAAATAGCTCTTTTCTTTTGAATTTAGCTGTTCGTTATACGAGAAACGACAAAGAAAAAAAAACATAACAACATAACACTGAAATTGAAAAATGAACATAAGTCATCATGTAACGTTGAGTTGTTTGTTGAGATTTATGTCTTGTATTCATATTTAAATGTGACGAAAAAAACCAGTTGACTGCTTCCCGCGTGTTATTTGCAATAATTCATGTATTTTGGCACCGACCATACCCAAAAATATGTTCGAATGTCTGATGCGGCTGTTGAATTCCTTCATTAAAATTTACAAGTACGCGAGTAAGAAAAAAATAAAATCAACTCCTAATTGTTGGATTGTGAAGAATTCAAGTCGTTGTTAATCCATTAGTTCGTTACAGATAATTTATTGGTTGAACGGGTGCTACCCGATTTCATACGACAAAGTGTTTTTGGAATTGTTTACATGGAAATCCGGTAACATTCCTAATATAACTTCAAGGTCGTTTCTCAAATTCTCTGAAAGTCAAACGTTTTAGTAGTTTCTAAATGGAGTAAGAAGATATACAATATACAAAGAGTTCAATGTTTTAAATTGGTGAGTAGAAACATATTATGAATTGATGATGTAGTGTATAAATTCTCGAGTCTAGTGAGAATAAAACTTTTAAATGGATGAAATAATTACACTTATTTACTGTGTACTACGAAATTCACAATTGTTTCGTTATTGCTTTCATTGCCATAATTACAGAAGTTACATTTCATGTGATACCTACCGGAAGTTCAATAATTACTTTTGGCTAGACCAAGAAGTGACTCACCTTGAAATTGACTTAATATACATGAACAGAAAAAAGAAGAAGATATGATATTACAAACATAAAAGCTTAGATATTATTAGCCCTATGCACATATGCAGGTAATATTTCTAATATTATTTCAAAGATAATATCTTTAGCAACAAATACAACAATTTCTTCTAAAACAGAAAGTAATGTGAATATAAAATTATTAAATGTAAAAACAAAAATATCCCATTAAATAAGTCTGGTATATATAAACTTAAATGTCCAGAATATAATGCTGTCTATTTCGGTCAAACCCTTAGAAATTTTGAAATCAGTCTATATAAGAACTGTCTAGGAAATTGAAATTGATTGAAAGGTGTCTCTTAGGGTTTGTAATGAACTAGAATAGTGGAGTGGATTGTTGAGTTTGTCGTTCACTACTGCACCTAAATAGATGTGTAGTTTGTTTCTCCCAGTCGTAATTTTTAGTAACGTTTAATAAATCAATAAAATACGACAATTTTAAACACGTAAATCACTTTACAACAAAATAGTAACAAGATAGAGCAACAACCCACTAAACAAGAAACATAACAAGTCTTTTTTGTGATGTTCTTTTTAGAGACTTTTCGTGATATTTATTTAAAACTTTAATAAGATATCTCCTAGATGTCTTAATTTTATTACCAACTCTATTAACACCCATGTCATGTAAATTAAACATATTTTTGATGTACAGAGTAATATTTGAATTCGCAGTTACATACACATCCTACGAACTTCTTTTTAGTAACTTCCTATAGGAAACATTTATACGATGTTAATTTGTATACTTCTCACTAATGTCACATACAGAACGTTTCTAAGATGATCACATGTTGCAGTTACTTTTACATCTTTCGAAATAATTTTTAGTAACATCGTACTTATTACGTATGTACGACGTTAGTTCATAAAACTCTCAGTAATATCTCATATTAAACATCACAGTAACATAAAAAATAAGAAAACAGAAGAGGAACTGATAAACGAAACATGCAGTTATCTGTGCAATCAAATGACAAGCATGAAATGGCGGATGGTTTTCAGATATGTGTTATATTTTATTTGCAGGAAGCACATATTTTGCAAGTAGTAGTTGAATGAAGTGGTCTTCGTTTTCGTTAGTTCCTACTCAGCTACAGTTTCTATACTTAGTTATAATTCTTGTTATAATGGACGAACAACAATTGTTATCGGTAAGTACCTATTCCAAAATCATAATTATTAAAACTTAATACTCATTCAATACTTTAATAGACTATTATACATTGAAATTTCAGGTGGCGGCATTGTACACTAACAATATATATCAGAGTTTACAAAATAAGGGTTTTTTCAATTTTTAAAATATTTTAGTTAGTAAGTATATTTTAAAAACGATTCACAATATTTCAAATCCTAGATATGCATTATACCCTACAAAAAACTTAATATTGCAATAGGGTAGATATTATTATTGATACATGCTCATATGTTGGCAGGGATTTGAATCTATAAGAAAATATTTTCAGTGTTAAGATGTTTCAGAAGCTACTTACATAAATAAAATAAAAATCAAATAGTTGGTAATTATGTAATGAAAGGGGTGTAACTATTTCAGATAGTCTGAGACAAACATTGTATTAAACAGTACAAAAAATATTGAATCAAGTATCTCAAGTTCTAGTTTTTGTAGTAGTAGTCGTAGCCATCAATATGGTCTTGCGGGCTTAGAAAAACAATTAGAGACTGTTTAAGATTTTAAAAACAGAGATTTCTGTTAAAAAGCTCATTTCCATTTGAAAATTCACTGAATACAATAAATAAGCTGTAGGTGTCCCTTACAATGGTACCTATATTAATCTAGTTGAAGAATATGTAACTTATGATACTGAATGCTCCAGTCAACAAACAGCATTCAATTATTTATTAGTGTAGAAACACAGCTATTGGATACTCAATTGGATACAATTTATTATAAACTTATTTAACTTGGTAATGCATGTGTTCATATATCTTCTTCATAAATAGTTTTTCTTTTGTATACAGTGTATTAATAATGCTTAGTTTTCATTAAGTTACAATTCTACTATGTTAATATACAATTTGTTCCAGGATGAAAATAACAAGATGAAAATAGTAAATTATTTTATACAGAAAAGAAGTATGCATTTTCATAGCACACCTGAATTTACCTGCCAAATGGAGTGAGGCATGTAATAGAAGGTAAATCATGAAAAGTCACTTCTCGAAATATAATATGTCATTATTCCTTTGAAGAACCCCGCATGTATCTTATGGAAAATGGGTCCCAGTCAATTGGCTGAAAAAAAAGTTTGATGTAGTTTATGATGATCGATCAAAGGTCTCAATGGGCACAATTTGATCTAAAGTAATTGTTTTATTAGCTGCTGTTCAGAACACCTTTAAATGTTTCACATATGAGGATTTTGAAGTAAGGATTTTGAAGTATACGTTATGGAATGGTTGAGGCACTCGAAACAGCCACTCTTGCGTGAGAAAAAGTAACCGTAAGTAAACGATAGAATTTTCTTTAATCAGATTGGATTTCTGTTTATGTAACATAATGTTTCATTAAATCTTCATGGTGTAAAATTTTTATTAGTTTTATTATATTTAAAAAACAATTCTAATAATTTTTTTGTAAAATAGCTGTAATGTATGTGTATCCGTTAAACTTTATTAATTCAGTTTCAAAGTATGTTACGTTATGGTAACTACAAATTAATATACCCTTTTTATTTCTTGCTTTCACTGAATGCGTTCAATAGTTTCCACTTTCCAAACTTGTTATGTAATATGCTTACACAATTTCATTTTTTTTTAGGTTGGATTCCTGGACAAGATATTTTTTTTTTCTAATTTTGTTCCTGTTTTTTTCAAATTCACTGTACTGTTCATTACTAGTGAATACACGTTTTAAATCCTTTATTGTTTTTTTTGTTATTTTATTTTAAATGTACAGGATGGACAACTAAGAACGACTGTAGGCCACATCTCAGAAAAGAATCATGGTACAACTTTAGGTAAGTGATCCTGAAAAATTGCTGGAAAATATTTTGCAGTCTCTAAAATCGCTAGGGGTGGAATGAACACTCGAAAACATAATACTCCAAAATACAATTTTTGAAATCTTGATGAGATTATGAATAAATTTATTTAAGGAGATTTTTGCCATTATTCTTCAAATAATGGGTGGGGAAGGTTCAAACTTATGAAGAAATGTATAACTTTTTCGTTTTTTAACCGATATTAATGATTTTAGCTGCATTTAAAAGAGTTTTTCTATTTAATAAGATTGATAACAAAATTAGATAATTTTGTATCCACTCAGAAATTCCAAATGTAAATTGAAGCATTTTTAAATTTTTATATCTGATATTGTAAATCTTATATCTTGGAATAGATTCCTATTTTTTTAACCCCTTTTCATCAGAATTTAAAAAATGCCTCATTACATTTAAAATTTCCAAGAAAAATGGGAAAATTGTCGACTTTATCACATAGCGTTTAGAAAATTGTTCAATTTTGTTATTTTTGTTAAGCATATCTTATTAAAGAGGAAAAACTCTTTTAAATGATGCCAAAAACATGGATATCGATTAAAAAAAAAGTGTTATGACATTTGGTTTTGGGATGGACCTTCCCCCACCACTTACTTGAAGAATAAGGACAAAAAGTCCCTAACTACATTTTTTCATAATCTCATCAATACATCAAAAATTGTATTTCTAGGATACCTTTAGTATGTCTTTTTTGGAGATAATCATAGTATTATGTTTTTAAGTGTTCACTCCACCCCATAGCAGATATTTTAGGAACTCAAAAATATTTTCCAGCCATTTTTCAGGGTCATTTTCCTGAAGGTATTTTTTTAAAGTTGTACCATGACTATTTTTTGAAATATGGCCGACAGTCGGCGTTCTTAGTTGTTCACCCTGTATTTGCTGATTAAGCACAGAAACATCTATAGGATGCCATCTAGAATGTTTGAGGTATATTATTTAGAGGTTCAAGCAATGTCCATACAACATCTAACAGAATACACTGTATTGTTTTTGAAATGTCGCATTTAGATCATTGATAAGATGTTATATTTTAGACATTGCATTAACATCGACAAGATGTTAAAAGGCATTTCAGAATGTAACAGAAATGTTGTTTTTAGTTCGTTATAAAGACTTACTTTTGAGGATGTTCTAGTAACATGATAGTAATGTAAAAAGGCATCGCTGAGAAGTTAAGTTGAAACATCACAAAAGTTAATAGCCACAAGCTGGGCATAAGCGGTTGTATAGATGTGCATGTGATGAAAACAAGAGGAAAAAAAATGAAGAACATTATCACAAAGTGATGTTGAATTAACATAACTGTGATATTTATTTGCATAGTGGGAAGAACATCCACAGCGAATTGATAGTTGGTTACAGTTTTCTAATAGATAGTAAATGCTCGTGCGGTAGATATGTATATTTTTCCGCTAGTTCTCGAACGAAGTCACAGAAATTTTCACGTTTTTATATTGCGTCGTAACGCGAGAGATATTTTAACCCTTCAGGTTGATCTAGATATAGTTTACGCACACTGTATGTATCGAACGCGAGGAATTGTCACACTTTTTTATGTCGACCGATCCAGAGTGGATTTAGTTCTGTACTGCCTGATGTTGAGAAACTGACTTTTTAAATTGGTTAATTTCTGTAGATATTCGCAAAAGTTTTTTGGGGGTATAAGTTTCTCTTTCAGAATATAAATCTTTCAGTTGAATGGTGATATGTTTTGACATTAAGTTAATTACCCACTTTACCGTGAAGCGATAAATCTGTTAGTTCATTTCGAATACTTGAGATTTTCGTATTCATTTGTGAAAGGTTTTGAAATATTGTTCACAGTACTAATCGAAGTATCGTAGATCACTCAGTTATTTGTAGTAACATTCTAATGGTTTTGGAAAGTTCCATAATCTCTATTTTATAAAAAGATCATAAGGTTCATTTGAACCATTTTAAATTCAGTTCTTTGGTCTTTTGTTGAGCAGGCACTTACAAGCTAAACTTTCTGTTATTAATAGGCGTTTACGACCATTAAAGTGAATAATAAGGGTTTAACGTTACAATAGACATTCAAACTTGTCCGAGAATTCACAGTAATGTGAAAGTTCTTGCGATTGATTTGTCATCGTGATATATATATATATATATATATATATATATATATATATATATATATATAACTATATAGCTTGTCATCTCAGAACATTCTCCCTCTGAAATGAAGTCTGTGCTTCATTTAGGAGAGGGAGCGCGAGAAAGATAAATAAGTTTAAATATAGATAAGGATAAAGTGCAAGTTTTGTTATAGCTTAGACATAACTTAGAACTAAGAAAGTCGCGACTGCTAATTGAGGTTGATTAGGCAAGTCGCTGACCGATTAACATATTTCAATGGTTGATTATGTTCTTCACAAGACATGGTGTCTTGTTTGGGAAGTGGGCACAGTTTCGTTATAGCCCTAGTAGTTTCGCCTATTTTAGTTGAAAAGGACAGATTTTGAACTTGTTTGATAATGAAGTTTAATGATGAATTCAATTCACTGACTGACAGAGGTCGTTTGAATTGATTTTCGTTGTTTCTCGAATTCTGAGTAAATCTTAGAACGTACGCCACTGTGCGTTGTAGCTTGGAAAACGAAGAGAAATTTGAGAAAGTGTTTTGCCAAAAATTGTGTTGGTCCGAAATAATTGCTATCTTCCTTTCCTCAAGTAGGTTGACAAGATTTTTATCAATCTCATATTGGGGGAAATCCGAACTAAATTCACTGAGGAATTTGGGTGCGTTAAACCACATGGGGTGGATTTCAGGAGTAAATTTTTCGCGTGACAGCATGTCAGCTAGATTATCACTTGATTGCACGTGCTGCCACTGGAAATTTTTTGTTAGCGTTTGTATTATTGCTACTTTATTTACTACAAATACCGACCATCGACTTGGGTGATTTTGCACCAACAGAGTGCAATTTGAGAGTCTGTCCACAAGTAAACAGAATTTATGTTGATTTTGCCTTCCAAAACTTTTTGACTGTTTGAGTCAAATTCGAGGATAATAGCATACCACAAAGTTCAAGTCTGGGAATTGTGATAGTTTTCAGTGGTGCAACACGCGATATTGCTGATATCAGAATAAATGAAACTGTTTTATCGATGTAGATGGTTCTGATGTAGACACATGCGCCGTACGCCCCGGAAATCGCATCTGAAAAGGAGTGAAGTTTAATTTTGCTTATTTCTTTGTGATTGAAGATAAGACGAGGAATTTTTAAACGCTTGATTTGACAGATGGTGTTTAGGAATTCTTCCCATTTTTGTAATATTTCCTTATCAGTGATTTTATCACCCCAGTTACACTTTAATTTCCAGATTTTCTGCATTAGTATCTTTCCTTTAACGACCGTGGGGTTAACAAAACCCAGGGGGTCATCAAATTGTCAAATATGTGACAGAGAATATTTCTCTTGGTAATATTGTCCTCACTGACGAGTTCAGTGGGTACGGATATTTGGAACTCATCACTTATGGGATTCCATTTTAATCCTAAAACTTTAGACGGAGATTGATCTAGGTTTAAGTCTAATTCATTTATTTGTGTCTGCGATATCTTTTTTAGAAAAGTTTGAGAGTTAGAACCCCATTTATGCAAATGGAATCCAGCCGGTTCAAGCAATGATTTCAGTTCGAAATATAGTTTATCGAGGGATTCGATTGAATCGCACCCTGTTAAAATATCGTCTACGTACGTCTGTGTGAGAACAGCGTCCGAGGCTAGAGGAAGATTTTTATTGGTACTTTATTCAAAACTTTAGTTGAGAGGAATGGACTACAATTCATACCATAAGTTATGGTTTGAAATTCAATACATTTTAGCGGTTCTTTAGGTGAGTCTCTTCACAAAACGTTTTGAAGGAACACGTCTTTGGGGTTAATTCAAATTTGTCTAAAGATTTTCTCCAAATCAACAATTAACGTGTATTTGAAGGTATCGTATAGGTCAGGCTGAATTTGATGACCTCTAAGACAAATGTCGTTTAATGAAAAACCGGAGTTGGTTTTACAAAAAACATCGAATACGACTAGCAGCTTAGTCGTAATTCGATTTTGTCGATAAACTGGCAAATGAGGGATAAAATATTTGTTTTCTGAACGCGAATTTTGCGACGATAGCGGTACATATTTCGTATGTTCTAGATATATATATATATATATATATATATATATATATATATATATATATATATATATATATATATATATATTATAATGGATTGTTATAGTTGTATACTTTGCCGACAATACCACTATAATTGTTATATTATCAATTTAATATATTAAACTCTAGTATAGCTAGCTCAGTAATGAAATAAAGAAAAAATTTTATGTATTTATATATTTAGGTAGAGAGAATGAGAAACTCTTACTACTCTTTGGGTTCCGGAAGTGATTTTAACTCTTTATCTCCAACACTTTATATATGAATCATTCAAATAACTTTTACTATATTTTATTTTATATTATTTGGTGCGCCTATGGATAGAAAATTTCAATATAGCAATCGATTCCAAATCTCACAGTAAGAATAGATGATTAGAAGTATTCAGTAGAATAATCGATTCCAAATGTCACTCATATCAGTTGAAGTAATATATATATGAAAACAATGATTTCATGAATACATTTATTACTACACATATATTATATGAGTCAAGAAATATGTATTATCAATTTAAACAAAGTGATGAAATCTTATATGCTAATATAAAATTATTAAGTCGAAAAATGAAAATTGTTCAATAGAAATGGTAAGTACTTAAGTTTCTGTTATCAGTTTTATCAGAACCTTTTTTTTTTAAATTTTAATAGTTTCAGATTCTATTTCTTTTGACTTTTACCATAGATGTACATCTGTAACCTAAATGTTGGTACCAACAAAGACAAATTAAACACTAACCTGATTCACAATCCACTCATCTTCCTTTCTTGAAGAGTTATCTTCCCAAAAATAAGCTGTGGACAGGTCCGCCGACCTTATAATGCTTCTTTACAGGATTTCTTATTTCAGGAAACAAATATTTGTGATTTCTATTAGTTTCTAGCTTCTTAGATTTAATTGCTCTATAATGTTTATTTCAGTAACTTTCCATTAAGTATCATCTCCAATTGAATTGATTGAATTTTTTAAATATTCATTTTATTCTGACATCACCTCCAATAACTTGTATGTCTTGTTTCATCTATTGTATGTAGCTTCTTATATCTTCATTTGTTTGGACCTTTTTAGTACAAATTTCTTAGTTTTTATCTAAATTTCTTATAATTTTATCTCCAATACTCTATTTCATCTCCGCATCTCAAAATTCTTTTTCAACAACCACCCGCCCTTCTTTTTATTTTTCGTTGCTATCCGAAATCATAAATATCTTGATTTTAGATTCATTTTCTAATTCCTAATATATAATTACAAACCATAAAATTCACATCTTCCTTGACTCAATAAATATAGATTTCTATGGTTCTGCTTCTTTTTCAATTTATAACCTTATTCCAGTCAATTTATAAAATGATTTTTTTTTGACATTTCTGACATTATTTGATATATATAACCAAAACTCTCTAAATGTTGAATAATTAAGTTATTACATGTTTATTTATTGTATCTATTATTAATGTTCAATGAATATTTTTAGAATATGGATTACATGTTTCTTTTAATTAAGGAATTTTGATTTATAACTTGTTATTTATTACTTACAATGGATTGTCGATATGCTTCTTAAATGAACTACTGTGTTTAAAGGTAAGTTTTATCCTTTTTATTCAAATTTCTTATTACTATTGCTCATATATTGTATTCCATTATGAATAGATTACTTCATCAATAAATTCTTTTGGTATCATATTAAAGATATTGAATCAAATGTTCCAAACTTCAATATATTTGTGAGAGTGAGAATTTCAATTATACTTCCATCTAAGTAGTGAAGAACTATCTCTTCTAAATATATTTTTTTACTTTTATAAGGTAATAGATATTATATATCCTGGTCAAAATAGGTGCTAATAATTCTCTAACACTTATCAGATGATGTATATATGCTCCAGAATATTTTGTACATGTAAGACATATACAGTTTTTTTTAAATACTGCATTAAATCTTCTGTATATTGGAAATATTTTCATTAACCGATACTGGTTTATATAATTCTGTGTAGTATGCTGATATGAGTTATATTATTTTAGTTTCTGTGTTCTTGAATTATGTTCAATATATATATATATATATATATATATATATATATATATATATATATATATATATATTCATGAATAAATTTCTAATATTCAGTATAGAAGTCGTGATTATGTTGCAATCGTTTTTCCAAAGAGAAAAATCCATTTTTAGCAACTGTGAGGGAGTTACCTAACTTTTTGTGTTCTGGGACAGAGTTTAAGGGAATATCAATTTGGAAATGTCCGTTTTGAGGAATTTTAGTTGTGGTTTTGCCAGTTCATCGTCGGATGAGAAAATTTGAGTTTTGGGAGTTCTTCGATTTCCCAGAATGTAGAGAGAGTGTCCAGATTGGATTCTTCGGGTTCACTGGCTACATGATACGAGATAGCGGGTGTGTTTTTTTATTTTTGTGGGGAGTTCAGTTTTCCCGAGTGTTTTGGTGGTATTGAATAAAAACGAAGGACCAGAAATCATGCTTTTTTACATCTTTATTGCATAATTTCACGTTATTACAAAGAGACTTACTTTACTAAATAACTTTAAATCTTACATTTTATACAACCGATTTTATGTTACAACCCAGGTACCAGAGCGTAGGTCTGTTTCCTGGGACTACATATTTGCAACTCTCTGTCTATTTTACCATTTTTTCTAAAACTTGACCTGTACATCTCTCCACCACATAATATACATAATATATTATGCCGTGACACTAATATTTGACCAGACCTAATAAGTCACCTCATTTTATTAGACAAGACCCATTAACAAAGCATGTTTTTGTGAAAAAATAAAATATTCTCATGTCCAAATTATTACACGTGGTGTCTGGACAATTTCAAAGCTAGGAAAGTGGTTCGATCATTTAGTTACCCTCTTGACGCACATATTACTGACTCAATACAGGGTGTGTCATATTATTTTTGATCAATTTATTTTGCCAACGGGGTGTGGATGGTGATTTTATATATATTGGGTTTGGAATTATCTGATGGATATTAGGGAGTCGTTGATATAGCTTAGATCAAATTCGGAAAGGCTGTTGTCAGTAGATGCCTCTTGGGTTTTGAGGAGTGAATTCGTCTGTGAGATCAGAGAGCTGGAAGGATTGTTTGAAATGAAAAATTATGTTTTAATACGCAATTATATCCACTTACCTAATTTTTTTTTATAAATTGTCAAAATTTGATTAGTAAAAATAAAAAAAAAACATATTGAAACATAGTTTTTCCATTACTAACAATTTTTCATAATTAAAATTTACGGTCTTTTCCAAATGAAGATAACTTCTTGTACCAAATTCACAATTTTTTACACAACTCGTATAAGAATGAAAAAATTTGACATCTGATATTGGCGTTTCACGTTCTGGAATATGCAAGAATTTTATAATGACTAATTTTTTGGTACCATTAATAACAAAAAAAAATTCCATATGTTGTCAACTTTGTCAGACATATTGTATAGAATATAATTGAGGTATAACGGAAAAGAAAAAGTGGATGAACAGTTTCGTTCAGGGATTGGTTTAAAAATGTAATTCTTGTGCTACGAGCAATGAGCCTAATCGAAAATGGAATCATACCATAGGATGTTGCAAGCCAAATCAAAGGAATTGTCACATATATTGTGGGCATTTTTTTCAACGGCCACTAAGTGGGTAGAATTGCATGTCATCTCAAATAAAGAGACCGTAACACTGGCCTCTTGAAGTACGAGGAATAAACTATAAAAGCCAAATTCTCCAAGAAGAAAGCAACATATTTGGTGTGAAGAACACGCAATTTCATCCATGATCAGACTGGGTATTGACCGTATTTTCTTTCTTATGTCGTGTGATAGTTTCATGGTGATGAGTAAGTTGGTGTGTATATGCATGCTTAGTAATGGAATTCGAACCACTTTGTAATGGCTGTGAAAAACTAGGGAGAAAAAGGACACCTGTTGATTCATTTTAACAAAGAAGCATTCCAAATATTAAAAATGGAAGACACAGCAACAATGCGTCATAAAATACAAATGTGTGTGAAAATATGGAAGTCGGATGTGAAGAACAAATAATAATCAAGGCAAATAAGTAACAAGAAAACTTCTGGAACAGTATATTGTAAAACAAATATCACAATGACTCATTTTGTAGTACGAGTACTGCTAAAAGTCATTGTTATACGGATGTTACATACCATTTTTTATAATGAACGTCCAAAATGTTTTTAATAAAAACAAAATTGCAATTAGGGATTTTTGTGCTTATTGTTTATGTTGATAACCCTCACATAGACAAGTAGCACACATAGTTCAGAATTTATGAATATGGAACTAAACAGGGAATTATCATGCACTGAATCAGAATTTCGCAATATCGCTAATAATGAGAAATCTAAACAAAAATATGAGAAGGAAAATGAACGGTTTTTAAAATGGTGTGTGGAAAGAATGTGGAAAATTAAACAAACAATGTCAGCTATAAATGTTAATATGTTATCCATAAGTTAAACAAAGCATCCAACTGTATAAAAAGTTACCAAAAACGATGCTGAAAGTTATTTTATCTAATTCCGCTATCTAATGTGACACTTTAAGTCATTCCTGGACATTAAAAAACGTCACATTTTTTATAACCTTCATATATCAGTTATTAAAAATATTTATGTAAAAACTTTACGTAGGTAACTGTTTATGTTTCATAGAATAATTTATTAATTACTGTAAAAACTGACAATTATTTTATTATTTAAACTGACAATTATCTCATTATTTCAATTCAATAGTATTTTAAGATTTATAAATGTTGAAAGCAACATTATTTTTGCGCGATCGATTTTTTTTGTTTATTTACATCATCGGTTGTCAGGACGGTAGGTTGTCTTTACTGGTTTCTAAGTCCAACACGTCGGTAAGTGATTTACTTACCGTTCAGACGTCGGTAAATTACTTACCGACGTCTTAGTCCTACATACATTTAAGTGGTCCTAAATAATATATTATTTCATTCATTACACAAAAGGAACAATAAAAATAAGAAGATTTGTAATGAAATTGACTGTCTCGACCCTTACTTCGTGTAATATGCTCATATTAGTGTTTTTAAATGAAACTCAAGGTCTCTAGTTAATTCCACAATATAATACAAGTTATTGAAAATTCTAAAAAATTGACAATTGACGATGATATTGATTTATCTAAACAATTGTCAATTTTTTAGAATTTTCAATAACTTGTATTATATTGTGGAATTAACTAGAGACCTTGAGTTTTATTTAAAAACACTAAGAAGATTTGTATTTTTTAATGAACAGAGCCGAACAGTACAATATAAAAGGATTAGGGAGCTTCATTTAAAAAGCTTTGAATCTGCTTTTTGGTAAACACAGCAGCTTTCTTAGATCTATATCCAACATTTTTCCTTTCTAGATAGGCAATCAAAGTATGAAATGTTGAAATATCGATAGCATCTTAAAAAAAATAGTGCTTTTCAACATAGAATATTCTGCCCAAAGACTACCAGGCGATTTCAATGTCTCATTTCGCTAAACAAAATATGCCAACAACACTTTTTCATTAATACTGGCACCATTCTTCTTCTCACACCAATTATTAAACATTTTGTAGACTTTTTCAAAGCGATTCCGGGATTTTTCTGGGATTATTGCTTCACATCCTATTTGCCACGCTTTTGCTACTTCAGTATCACTCTCCCTCATTTTATATTGGTACATTAATCAAAATTCAAGTTCAAAGTATAGACTTTAAAATATAATCTAAAATTTCACAGTAAATGCATTTGTAAGTTGATAAATAATATCTTGGAAACACTTAGCAACTGCCCAACGATTATAAAATTATATCATTGGCAAGTTGGCAACCGCCTACATTATACCAAAATGCAAATATAGTTTAAACTGATCGAGAAGGATAAATGTCACTTTTCGTTCATTTCGAAGAAATTTGAATTATTTTATTTGAAATTTATTTAAATACGATCGCGCAAAAAATGGTATAAGCATCTCGAACGTTAAGGTTTTACCGGTCTCCAGCAAAATTGGAGGCTGAGCGTAGCGAAGCCTCCAAACATTGCTGTCGACCGATAAACAACCCTTACCGTTCTTAATACTTAATATACTATAAATACACGGTTATTTAAAGTAAGTCCATTTTCTGGGTGAATATTCTCTTGAACTACTTGTGTAATTTTAATTTCATTTGAAGCTGTGATATCTACATGCGTGCCAGGGGCTTGACCCAGAACGTTTTCTGACATTCTTGTTTCTCTTATTTTCTAATGAACACTCAACAGAGCATTCTGCTACACTGTTGGATTTCCATCCTCCGTGTTGCTTCATTTTCAGAATGTCTGCTCCTGAATCTGCTAGGAGAGACGTTGACGAGCGTCTGAAACAATGTCCTGTGTATCCTTTAACATTAGGTAGACCCAGGTACTGAGCAATCTTTGCTGATAATTTTCCAATGGTATTTATGCCTACGGGTTGTATGCCACATTTTGTATTATAATATCGCACAAATAGCTGTCGTGCTTTACAGCAGAAGGTCTAATATTTCTATACGTTTCGAGGAAGTCAACAAGATTGACACCAGCAATATTTCCAGCAGTGACCACAAATTCGCGAATAACGTGTGTTTTGCTTTCTGGAATTGTACTTTTGAAAAAGGTGCCTTCATCAAATACGTCTCCTTCTTGTAAGAACATCAGTTCAGTCTTCCTGAGTCTTTCTGTAGGCTCCCACAATCCCTATTATCATTGCGGAATAGATTTATTTAAGAATAAATTATGAACATATCGTAAATTATGTCGTACTTTTGCAAATATAAATATTTTGTCTTCAGCCTCTTTTATAAATCCTTCTACATTCTCCGATTTTTTTGCTTGATATCCTAAGACCGTCTCTTCAGCCAAGCCAAAAGCATAGCGTACTTCTTGATATCGAACTTTTTGTGCACGGTCAGTTCAGATCTCAACATTGAATATGTAGTCCACAAAGTCGAAGCCTTTAATGTTTTTACATTTTCAAAATGAGCAAGTAGTACCTTTTCGTTGATGTTCTTTACATTTTTCAAATCGCACCATTTTTCAAATTTTTGGTAGGCCAGGGCGAGTCTACTTCTTGATTTTTTGGGTATTAAACTAACCATTGCAGAATTTGCAGACTCTCTTACTCCAAAGGAGTGTTTCATTCGCTATCTGAAGACATTTCAAAGAATTACTTCTCACTTGTTTTGACTTATATTGAAAAATCGTTGTTTGCTTTCATAGTAACAATACTTCAAGACCTGCTTCCATAGTAATAATACCTTTAACACCAGTTGATTCCACATTAATATTTTCATTGTAATTGAAGATTCTATTACATACTATAAAAGCGCGGAATTAGATAATGCATCGTACGTAAACACGTTCTGAAAACGCGATATTGTTCAACTCGTGTAACTGGCAAAACTCGCTGGCGTTTTGGCAAATATTACGCTTGTTGAACAATATCGCTCTTTTCATAACTAGTTATGTAAATTACTATTGTGAAACTGTTTTCAATGCCACACTGTAAATTGTGTAGACGTGAATTATGAAATTTTTTTTTCCAATTTTACATATAAATAAACACTTTTTTAAAAATTATTAACGTTTGGAAACATTTTACTATCCGTAAATGTAAAATATTTCGCAACTGGTGATGGAATAGTTATTTGTGCAACCAGTTAGGAAAATCACTGTTGTAGATAAACAAAGCGGGTTCTGGGACACTCCTGCGTAAAATGCCCGATAGATGACGCGCTCGCCGTAGATAGCGTTCTCGCGGTGGTATGATGTCTTGTGCTCCGTGTCATCCATCTTGTGTTCTGCGATGTGCGTCTTCTCTCATGTGTTCCGTGTCGTTCATCTGTATTATCGTGTATTTTGTGTCATCTATCTCCTGTGTATTTGTTTGTATAATTGTATACGCTTCACATATGATTTCGATGGCGTAATGGATAGCGTACCGATCATTGAACGCTGACGGATCGAATGGACGACACGGAACATATGAGAGAAGACGCACATCATAGCACGCAAGATGGATGACATGGAGCACATGACGGATGATGTGGCCCAGAACCTGCTTTGTGTATCTACTCACTACTTTTTGTAACGAGCGTATGTCTGCGCAACGAGAGAAGAGAGTTGCCCAAAAGAACGCGAATTAGGCTCCACTCAATGCTTCGGCTTTAAGTGTTTACTTTCAAATACTGGTGAATGTAACCAGCCCTGTTTTACTAGGATTAACATTTAGCCCTTCCTTTGTACAGCAGGTTTCGATTATATTTAGAGCCACTTGCATACAATTGGAAATTACTTCGTTATGTCTGCCGCTGATGGTTACAACCAGGTCATCGGCATAACATTTTGTCATAAAGGCCAATTCGTGCAGTTTCACTATTAAGCTGTCGACAGTGACCACATCAGAGTCGATAGAACTCCCCCCTTGTTTTTGGTAACTTTTTATACAGATTGATTCATTGTTTAACTTGAGGCTGACGGACTGAGAATTATAACTGATTTTAACATTTTCTGTGTAATTTTTTTCTACACACCGTTGATATTCCATCTCATATTTTTGTTTAGATTTTTCTGCTGGTAAATCATTAACTACATTATCAGCAATATTGCGAAGTTCTGGTGGAGTGCATGATAATTCGCTGTTTAGTTGCATATTCATAAATTGCGAACTATGTAATTAATAACTTAAAGAACATTCAAATTTAAAAATTGTCACTTGTACATATCAGGGTTACCAACATAAATAAATAAGCTCAAAAATCCCGAATTGCAATTTTATTTTTATTAAAAACATATTTGCATTTTCATTATAAAAAATAATATGTGAAACTCGCATCACAATGACTTTTTGTAATACTCGTCCTTTGCGTAACTCACCGCTTCACGGTTCGTTACGCAAACCGCACTAGTACTACAAAATGAGTAATTGTAATACTTGTTTTACAATACACTATTGTCTATTCACACATACTTTTTTCCAAAATAGATAACACCAAAATCATCTAAAAAGCTTGAAATGGAAATTAGTACATATATTTGAATGATCTGATACCCTCAGTGACTGGCAAATGCTTGAACACTTGAGAAAAACCAAGAAAGAATCTTTTCAACAAGTTGCTGGAGCATGACCATGGTAAACTTTTTATTTTAATGTAGCATCATTTGATGAAATATTGTTGGATGCTGGAAATCCTGGAGGGAAAAGAGATTAAGATAACTAGGTTATAAATGAAACACTTTTTTATTGTGAAAACATGAAAATTCAATTTCAATATAAATCTGTTTTGTTTTTTATTTGCAGCAAAAAATTGGCAGTTCCGTTTTTCCGTAATTTGAAGACATTTTTTCTCAAAACATTCAGAAATATTTCACTCTATTCACAATGAAAGTTTTCCAAATAATACTTTTCCAATAATATGTGATTATATTTGACATTCGAGTGTGAGAGCTTTTAAACTTTTAAAAACCTGTCTTGTTCTTTCACTAGACTCTTCAATAGTTTTTATGGCATGGTATATACAATTTTTCACTAACTTTTGCAATATTTTTATTCATATTAATTGTGTGTTTGTTTTTGTGTTACACAATTTATTTTTGTTGGAGATTTTGACTGAAGTTTTACTTCTTTTTTACGACTTAAAATTTTCCGGTTGTTTTCGCTTGTCGTAAAATTATTCATTCATATTTTATTAGTCACAAAAAAACACATCATGGTTTAGATCTAAATTTATTTTATATATGATAACCAGCGAATGAGAATACTTTAAAATTTAAAAATAAATTCGACCTTGGGTGCGTCGTTAATGAACTTGAAATTGTTATTTTATGTATGAAGTCGAACGACTTTTTCGCATGATCAAACGCTGTACAGACATCTTATGAAACAAGGAGCGCCGAAAAGAAAATTTCAATTTTTTGCCTTTTTATCTTGTTGTGTGGTGAATGAGTCACGGGCGTTGCGTCAGTGGAAGCAGATTTATAATAATAGACATCATCATTTGAAAGATCCGCATACCACTTTGTTTATCGTAAACACTTTATTGCTATAGCGGATCGTGTTTTAGTCAATATTTTGACAACATATAATACCGTTCGGCATAAATATAATCATGCTATACCATAATTTGTTTTAAAAATTATGTATACTTCTTAAATATTCTGGCATTAGTTAAAACACCGCTATTTTTATAAACACAGGTTGTTCTTTGTTCAATATATTTGTATACTAGAGCATAGAGAAAGTTATATACGACGGGAAACCGCAGTACAATTGCGGCGCGTAAATTTTGTAAGGAAAATAAAGTACCTACGGGTGAACTTTTTTTTAGCTGAAACAAGTTTAAGGAAAAATTTTTATTTCAGTATATAGATGCCTCCCCAAACACAAAATCACAAACATTTTTTTCCGGAAATGCATCATTTTCCGACTTTAGAATAACTGAAACCAGTTACATGAAAACTTTTTTATGCTTTATATTTCAAACACTTTCTTAAACATAACTACGCAAAAGAACTCCTACGGAAATATGTGATTTTCCTACCAGGTATTATTTGTACAGTGGTTGTGCCTTGCAGATAAATGAAAAGTTATTTTTGTTAAATATATATATATATATATATATATACTCAGAAAAAATAGTTATTAAATAACATCTTCAATGTCAAATGGCATTTTTAAAACTAAATTTTGTAGAAATCATCGGAAATAAAACTGAAATTCAACTCTAAACTTTTAAGAAAAAAACTTAAAAACATATATATACCAGTATCAAATAATGGAACAAAATTTGCCTTGCGGAATAACTCTTTAAAGTCAAACTCTAAAGTCGCCGTACACAATTCTAATTAAATTTAATAGTTCAACCATTGGATCTAACTTATGCTTCTTACAATACCGCCTCCAAAGGTATTTACCAAGTTCATCAGGAAACTCATCTTCAGGAATATGCTGACCTCTCAAATACCTTTTCGCTGCATTCCATTGAGATTCTATCCTCTGAGTATGTGTCCCATCCTCCGCCACAAATTCCATGCTATGATTTACGTTGTGATGAATATAACCATAATTGGAAAGTCCACTGTAAGCTTTCCAATCATCCGTATGAATAATGTCACATGATTTTTAATAAATTCTATAAGGGTAGCAGCATCTCTTTTATTTTGCGGACAAACAACTAGCCTCAGATCTGAGTTTTGAGCGATCATTCCCAAAACCCAATTACCCTCCATAACTCGTCCACGATTGTACTTCCTTTTCCCAAATTTCGATTCGTCAATCTAAAAATTTCATTTATTCAATTTGTTGATGTATTATTAAAATATAAACCTTAAAATATTAAATTGAGTTTAATCCTTTCCCCGACCTTTAACACAGATCATGAATAATATCTATTCCTATCCGCTTAAAATCTCAAGACACAAACCTGCACTATGATTTCTGGCCCTCCAATTTTCGGCAGAGATGCCTGCATTGACGTAAAAGCATTGGTAACCATCTCCCGACAATACTTCATCCGAGCAGCTATTGTTGCCATTGATAAACTCCCTTCTGAACCACTTACACCAACACATATCAATATGATTCTCCTTGAGCGAAACAAAAAAGAATCCTGCATATAAATATTTAAGAAAAAAAAATTTAAAAAGTGTTACCTACCTAAACTTTTTTTCTGGTGAAAGATGACTATTTTCAAACCAGGTTTCCTTTGCAACAGAAAACGAAGGTTTGCATTGTTGTCGTTTAGAACACTTATACATTTCCAAATTTGTTTCTGAAAAATGATAATGCGAAAATATATCCATATTACTCATATGTCCTTTACGTTTTGTCCTACAGTAAAGTGGTCGAGGTATTAAGCCTTCATTTTTCGCAAATTCATAAGCTTCCTGCCTAGTTTTAGGTAGACTTTGCTCAGTTATAATAAAATAAGACATCATTTAACCACTAGGTATCCGTACTACTCCTATACCACTTATACTAACAATAATAAAGCTCATATAATAACGACATTCAGAAACCTATTCAACGTTTTTGTACATGACTTTTACAGAGTCGCCGACTAAAGTTCGAACCAATCTAAATCTACAATATTATATCAATAAATGAAAATGGTATGAAATTGACTGTCTCGACCCTTACTTCGTGGAATATGCTCATATTCACTGTTAGGTTATTATTCTCTACCTTCTAACAGTCACAAAATCTGATAAGGGGAATGCTACTGTCATTTTGACGACTGAAAATTACAATTCCAAAGTATATAACTTTATAAAATCCAGCGATGTAAAAGTTCTTAAAGCAGACCCAACAAAGAAGTTTTCTAATAATGTAAGGGATATTGTTAATAATTCAAATTATCTTTTAAATGATTACGAAAAGAGGTCTATCATACATAAGAATCCTCATTGTCCACAATAATATGGAACAGTTAAATTACATAAAATAACGAAACCAATTAGACCTGTAGTCTCTTATGTTAATGCTCCTAATAATATATTGGCAAAGAAGCTCAACAATATACTCAATACTTACGGATATGAATCTCAGTACTCAATTAGAAATTCAATAGAACTAATCAAAAAGTTGAAATCAATCCACTTGCAAGATAACTATAAACTCATATCGTTCGATGTAACTAATATGTTCACTGCAATTCCTCCTAAAGAATGTCTAATACTTGTAAGAAAATTACTAGAAGATAAAAATATTAATCCAGGAATAATATCAGATATACTTAATTTATTTGATGTATGCATTAATCAGAATTATTTCACTTTTGACAATAAGATATATATTCAAAATGAAGGTCTACCAATGGGAAGCCCTATATCACCTATTTTAGCAAACATTTTTATGGACAATTTAGAAAGAAAGATCTTTGAAAGTAATATTTCGAAAAATATTTTATTTTGGTATAGATATGTAGATGACATATTAGCTTGTTTTATGGGTAGTGAACGACAATTAGATGTATTTTTCAACCACATCAATAATTTACACCCTAAACTTAAATTTACATTAGAAATTGAAGAAAATAGCTCAATCAATTTTCTTGATTTAAAAATTCAAAGAGTTAATAATGTACTTGATTATTCAATTTACCGAAAACCAACACAGACTGATGTGACAATTCCATTCAATTCTAATCACCCTGTCTCACACAGACTAGCGGCATATAATTCAATGATACATAGAGCTTTTTCAGTTCCTATGAACAAATGTAATTTTGATAGAGAGATTAATACAATTAGACAAATAGCAACATCTAACGGTTATCCATTAGATATGATAAATAGGCTAATTAGTAAAAAAGAGACAAAAGTGGCATTACAACTAATATATCCTAAACAAGCTGATGAAATTAAAACTTATAAAACCATCACATATGCAGGAAATATTTCTAATAATATTTCAAAGATAATATCTTCAGCAACGAATACAACAATTTCTTTTAAAACAGAAAGTAACGTTAGTACAAAATTGGTAAATGTAAAAACAAAAATACCACTATTAAAGAAGTCAGGTATATATAAACTCAAATGTCCAGAATGTAATGCTGTCTATTTGGGTCAGACCCTTAGGAATTTTGAAGTACGATACAGTGAGCACTTACGAGCATACAGATTAAAACAACCAGATAAATCCCACTACGCAAAACATCTACTTGACACCAATCATTCATTGACACCTAACACAGAACTAGAAGTACTGCATATTTGTGAAAAGAAACAAGAACTGGATTTCCTTGAAGAACTGGAAATTAGAAGACATTTAAGAAACCCACAATATGAAGTTGTCAATGAACAGTTAAATCTAGGGAATTCTCCACTAATAAACTGTCTTCTTAACTGATAATTGTAAAGATCAGCAGATATAGTTTTCCTGGTTTTCTATATCATTGCACAGTTATACTGATCTTAATTGGAAAAATGATATCCAGGATATCACCATAGGGCTAATAATATCTAAGCTTCAATATTTGTAATATCACATCCTCTTCTTTTTTCTATAAACATATATTAAGCCAATCACAAATTAGGTTACTTCTTGGTCTAGCCAAAATTAACTACTAAACATCAGGTAGGCATAAAATGAAATGTAACTTCTGTCATTTTGACGATGATATTGATTTATCGAAACAATTGTCAATTTTTTAGAATTTTCAATAACTTGTATTATATTGTGGAATTAACTAGAGACCTTGAGTTTCATTTAAAAACACTGAAAATGGTATATTTCCGCAAGAAGTTTATTGCGTGTTAATGTTTAGAAAATTGCCTAAAATGTAAAACAGAAACGTATTTTCTTGTAACTAGTCGGAAAAATGAAAATTATGCATTTCCGCTAAACAAAAATCGAATCTTCCTGTTTGAAGAATATTCCTAATGGTAAATATTCGAATATTTGTTACATATCTGGTTTCAGCTTAATGAAAGTTCATCTGTACCTACTTCTTTGCTTACTACAAAATCTGTTCAGTTCGCAAAGTTCAGTGAGTTTTTTGCTCATTTCTTTTCCTAAAAATTGCATAGGCAAAAATTCCTTGGCATTTTAGCTGCCCCGAAATTGGAGAGGGGGGCAAGCCAATTAAAACTTCGCATTTAACTCACCATTGACGCTACTTTGACTACTGAGACCTTAAGCAGAAATATGAATTTTGTGATGTCAAGTCAAAACGCTGGTTTCTTTTTGGCTTGGATCGAGGTGAAATGTTACGTCGATTGAGTGAATTTAACTGTGAATACGGATTAATCGTTGAATATAAGTGAGATTTAATCGTTTATAGTAGATAGTGTGAGTTACTAACCACTTTTTGAGTCAAATCCTTTTCCTTTGACCTAAGTAAGTAAATTCCAACTTATTTCTATTAGATATATACAAAACCCATACTAAGAAAAAAAAGGAGAAAAAAAATGGAAAAAAGTAAGTCAAATGGCGGGAGATAAACCTACCGAACCTCCTGAACCTCCTGACAAAAATAATGACAAAGACCAAAATATATCACAAATTAATAGAACAAAAATCTTTTACACTTCACATAGCTCTCCCCCGTTTGAAGTATATATTCAGGTAAAGTCAGGTAATGTGGGTAATTTACATATTATGAGTATAGCCAAAACTATCTTTAACTTGAAACTACAAGATGTTATAAAATTCACCAGAAAGGGTTAAAACCGAATTGGAGTCACATTCAAGAATGCAGAAGCTGCTAACAACTTTATTAATGAGCAAGACTGGGAAAATTTGGGTTATGAAGTATATATACCAAGACACAATGTATCAAGCAAAGGTATTGTAAGATTTGTAGATATGACCCTTACAGAACAAGAAATAATTCAGTTTACAACAACAAACATCAATAATTGTAAGGTGCTACATGGCAAGAGAATGAATAAAGAGCGATCGTTGATGGAAATATAAAGTATATCCCCACAGGCACAGTGTGTTAAACTTTTGCAGGAAAAATCATCCCACGAGGAGTGGAAGTATATGGCCTTCCAACCCTGGTAACTCCATATATAAGCCCTGTAATTCAATGCTATAACTGCTTACTTTATGGACATAGCACAAATCAATGCAGAGGCAAAGCAAAATGCAAAACTTGCAGTAAAAGCCATGACAATGCCTCAAGCTGCAATTTATATTGTATCTACTGCAAAAATAATGATCACTCATCAGTGGATAAAATATGCAAAGAACAAAAATGTCAAAAATACATTAAACAACTAATGGCATTCTCAAACATCTCATATTACGAAGCTAGCCAACAAATACCATCCAATTCTCCCACCAGCCCACCAAAAAATGACCTAGAAAACTTTCCAACTCAATTCAAGTACATGAAAGGAGATTAGCAACAATATCCACAACTCCCGAAGTAGCATCTTATGTACAAGTAGCCACAACACCTCCAAACTGCAAAAGAAAAAGACAAACAGGCTACGACATAGCCGCACATACCAAATTCCTAAATAATCCAAATGGCAGATCAGAGATAGGAAACAAAACGACAACACATAGTGAACAGCCCCAACAATTAGCAAGAAAAGAGGAAGAAGAAAAACTCCAACTCGATGTAGTACAAGCAATATCATTCTTATCAGAATCTCACAGAGAGCTTGTGTTAACGTTTATAGGAAATTTGATTTCAAATAATTATCTTACACCCCAGCAAGAAGTGGGTCAGCTAACAGAAATAAACACAGCACAAACATGTACACCTCTATCACCATACACCAAAAAACAAAATACCTCAGGGGATTATATGGACCAGTCCGACACGGACATGCTCTGATCTCGTGTGTAATATTCAAATTCTATTCGCATTCACTCCACTAACTGTAATCCAGTGGAATATACGTTCATACAACTCCAACACAGATAATTTGAAAGTAATCATTAGAAACCATAATCCTGATATAATCCTACCAAATGAAACATGGTTAAAACAAAACTATTATATCTCATGCATAAACTTTCAATTTCTTAGAAACGATAGAGCCGATGGCTACGGTGGAACAGCTATTCTAATAAAAAATACCATCAAATTCATCCCAATAACCTACCAAAGTAACTTTGACAATATAAATATTCAAACACAGGCAATACACCTACCACAACATAACATTAATATTGGATCCATTTTATTCAGCAATTCAAGTAACCCCTACTTATTATGGGAGATCTAAATTGCAACCACCCCGCATGGGGGAGCAAGAAAATAAGTATTAATGGTCGAAACATTATTGACTCCTTAGAGTCACTCCAATTAGTATATCTAAATGATGGACAGGCTACCAGATTGTCTTCACCGAGTGAGGATAAATCTATGGTGGATGTTACCCTAATATCTTCTGAGTTAACTCCATATGCTACCTGGGAAGTCCTCCTAGACTCTGAAAGTAGTGATTACTACCCAACCATCTGCAAACTTTATTCCAATAATAAAGACAACCTCAATCAGAAGTAACCACAAAAAGAAACTATAAAAAAGCTAACTGGAACACCTTTTATGAACACCTCTGTACAACCCCCCAACCCCTAATCCACTTTCAATATGAAACATTCCAAGATAATATTATAAAAGCAGCAAATGCGGCAATACCATTTTACAAAATCAAACACAACCAAAAATACAATATCCCTTGGTGGGATAACTCCTGTCAAGTATCCATCAACTGCAGAATATCTGCAATTAAAACATTTACCAACTCCCCTACGATAGAAAACTTTATAGCAGTTGAAAGGACCATTGCTTCTACCAGAAAACTTCTCAAGTCCAAAAGAAAGAACAGTTTTCGCAACTTCTGTGCAAAAATAAACCGTAACTCTCCATTAAAAATTATTTGGAATAAAATCAATGAAGCTTCAAATCGTACACCTCACAACAACCTATCAAATCAACTTCCACCTGGCATTCTGGATCTAAAATTTCATCCTCCTTATGCTCACCTATCATTACCGAAAACATACAAACATCCATATCAACAGAAATTGAACCATTCTCCTATCAGGAATATAAATTCACAATAGAGTCAAAAAAAGACTCCGCACCAGGTATGGACCAAATTATATACTCTATGCTTAAGCACATGCCAACATCTTTGTCTAAGGATCTACTACAATTTTTTAATGATTGCATGCAAACTGCTACCATTCCACACACATGGAAGCAAACAATTATTCTTCCTCTCATAAAGCCCTACAAAGACAAATCAGTAGCAACGAACTATAGACCAATTGCTCTAACTTCAGGTGTGGGTAAACTTCTAGAATCACTAATAAAAAACAGGCTGGAATGGTATGTAGAAAACAAAATAATTACTCAATCCCCTACAGTTTGGATTTAGAAGGACTAAATTTTGTATGGACTGTTTAACGTTTCTAACCTCTCATATCCTTATAAATTATTCTGCCAATGAATATACCATAGGCGTTTTCTTAGACCTCTCAGCTACATATGACACAGTTAATATCCAACTTCTGTACAAAACTTTAATAAACCTAGCCCTACCTAAATATATAATAAACTTAATTTACGCTTTTATAAATAACAGAGTCATATTCGTCCAAGACAACTTAGGACAAACAATAGGACCTTTGCCAGCTAATCAAGGTCTAGCCCAAGGATCTCCCCTTAGTCCAATTCTGTTTAATCTCTATACCCTACCTATTTATAATATCCTCCCTAAAAATTTTAATCTTATTCAATATGCAGATGACCTGGTACTGATAGTTGGTGGATCAAATGTGAGCCAAATGGTGAATAATTTAAATACATTTTTAGAAAAACTCAACACATGGTTAGACACACATAATCTCAAACTATCAACCAATAAATCTCATGCAGTAATGTTTAGTAAAGGAATCATAAAAAGATCTATCCCCAAAATAAAAATAAACTCTGAAACTATTGAATGGGTGGATAAAGTTAAATACTTAGGTATGTACATTCATCAAAACCTTAAATGGAATGCACATATACAATACATAGAAACAAAAATATGTAAAGGGCTAAACGTTATGCGAGCTCTCTGCGGTACTTGGTGGGGCTGTGATCCCCTCACACTGAGAATACTTTACAAAGCAATAGTACTAAGTCACATGGACTATGGTAGCCAGATTTTCACCCTCACAAAAAAGAATAAAACAACGTTGGACAAACTTCAAAACCAGGGATTAAGAATAGTTACAGGCAACATGAATTCAACACCAATCCCAGCCTTATTAACAGAAAACGGTAAAATGCCCCTCACATATCGGAGGGAATGGCTGAGCTACAAATACTTGATAAAGAACCTGGCAATATCCTATAATCTTATAATCAATATTCTAAAGAAGTTTAATACCATAAGCAAAAACTCAAGATATTGGACTAACAAAGAAAAACCAACTCTAATACAAATCCTTGACCGGCTACAACCATCTACTAATATGATGTACACAAAAGAAATATTGCCTTGCTATGAATTTGACCTAGAAATTCAGCTAACTCCATTAAATGTGGCAAATCTCCAATCTAATAAAACTGATGAACTAGCACAAATTCAGTACCAAAAAATTATATCCAAATTTCCGGATCATACAAGAATATTTACAGATGGATCTCTCTATTCCAATGGCACTGTAGGGTTTGGAGTTTACAGTGAAGAACTCAACTATGCATTTTCATCTAGGCTACCAAAATTCACACAAATATGGTTAGGAGAAATTACTGCTATCAACCACCCACTTCAAATCATCTTAAAAATTAACACCACGATAGCCATAATCTTCTCAGACTCCAAAACTGCACTACAAAAAATATGTAAACCAACTTTCTCCAAAGAAACAGAGCATTCATCAATATTAACTAAACAAAGAATTATACTAGCAAATACTAACGGCTTTAATATCGTACTAGCATGGATCCCAGGTCACTCTGAAATCAAAGGAAACCATAAAGCTGATCAGCTAGCTAAAACAGGTTGTGCCCTTACAGTTCCAGCGAATATAAAACTGAATTATCAAAACTACCTCCCAGATATCAAGAACAGCATATGGGCTAAATGGAACAATGAATGGAACCTCATAAAACAGAATAAAAAATCGTTCTATTACAAAGTTGTCGAACAATTACCAAAATCTCCCTGGTTTAACCAATACCAATACAAAAACAGAAGACATTTAACAACAGTTATAAGAATGAGAACAGGATACTGTTTAACTCCTTTCCATATGTTTAGAATTGGAATTAAAGACGATCCACTATAGGAATGTGGGCAAATAGGATCACTTAACCACATTATTCTAAAATGTCCAATTAATATATCAAACCAATTCAACCTTTACATAGAGCTATGCAAAACTAAACTTAGCGCGCCATTTGATATATGTACAATTTTAGCCAATTTAAATGATGAACGATTATCAATAATACACCAATTTATAACTATGTTCGAAATATCCCTTTAACTTAATCTTCTCTTTTATAGACCTGGGTTTCTCCACCTATATCCGAGGTAGCATTTCTGGGTGTGTCCAAGCTTGGCCGCTACCCCCAAGCGAGAAAAGTTAATTTCCTGTGTTGTGAAGTATTACCTTACTAATACCCCAATACTCACCATAAGTAATATAAAAGTGCAAAAACTCATAGTACCTATGCTAAACAGTAGTGCAGTTTTGTTTAAGGAAGATATCCATTCTAGAGGGAGGGAAATATTGCCAAGAGCAAGACTTTTTCCCCCACATGTATAAAACTGGGTAAATTATCCCACAGGATATAGCCCAAAAAAGGAACGAGAAGAAGAAGAAGAAGAAGATACCTTAAGCACATACATTATTTTTTTGCTGGGCGCGTGGGCGTAGGTTAGGAACCACAGACGGTGCAGTAGGCAAGTGAAGCGCGCGCACATTTGCGAAAAGAATGAAGCTATATTTGGAAACTTCTTCGTCGATCTCCACGACCGTTTTTTTTGTTTCAAACATTCAATTTAGTTCTAATCGATCAACCGAACGTACAGTAAATACTGTGTTAGTGCCACATCAATAAATCTGTCACAGCTCATCGATTACCCTTACTAGATAAGTATTTTATCGTATCTCATGATAATGGGTCCAATATGACTGGCACCAATGAAGAAGTGCAAGCCAGGATTGCAAAAAGGAATGAACTGACTGAGTTTGTACCGTGCTTGGCTCACTCCTCGAATCTTGTAGGTGGCCATTCATGCCCGCCCAGATAGCACCAGATATCCATGGGATGTTCTGACAGTCTTCGATTTGGAAGATATATGTCCAAATATTATAGGGTTATTCTGGGGATATCTAGAATATCTGTGGGTACAGCTAAATCGAATATTCAATGTAAGTCCAGTTGGAATATCCTCAGATTATTCTTCTTAGAATATTCGAATCAAATAGTTCTAAGAATATTCTATGATTATTGATTTTTGTTCAAACGCTCTTTCTGTTCCATTAGCATGTGTCAGTAGTTGCAGTTGACAGTTGACGGTAACGACCAGTGACAAATGGCGGTTCGACCATCTTATATAGGTTATTGTTATTGGTGAAATAGTAGTAGTATGATTCATTATTTTTGATCGTTAATTAATTAGTCAATTTTTTGACTCTGTGAAGTTGTTTAAATATGTTTCTACGGTGTATTATATGCTACGGGTGGAACTAATACATACGACCTCACGCATCAATACAGGTACGTTTATTGTGTTTTTTTAATGCCTGTTGATTTATCAATGCATTTTTTAGAAAATTATCGATTGGCTGCTAAAACCTTCCAATAAATGATGAGGCAAAGTTTGAAGAAGTTGAGTCAGCCTTGCTGAAGAATCCTATGAATATTTTGTAAGTTGAACATTCAATATTATATCCAAATCAAAATGAAACTGCCTCGTAATATTGGAGTATTTATGTGTTACTTTTTATATCTTAGTGCATGAAAATATTGGAATAATTGTTGATTTCATAAATTTTTGCAACAAAATTATTGGATAAATGTTTTCAATTGTAAGTAGAGTAGAAATTCACCTCGTTGCTAAAGGTACAACAAAATTTTATTTTCTCAGCTAGTTTCACGTAATTATGTTACCGAGATGTATGCTATGAGTTCCTTAATCAAATTGCCTATAGTTACCTTTATTCATTTTATTAATTGGGATTGACTAGAGAGCTCTACACAACTGGTAATCTGATAATTAAAAGTTAAATTAGTTCTGACATTTGGTAAATAAAAGTTATTGTTGGTCAATTGTACAAGTGTCTAGTTTCAGGCATATGTATACTGTTCACATAGATGAAAGCGGTCTTATATTTTGTTCGTTTGTTGTAACTTTGCTTATAAACTGTAATTGATCAATTTTTAAAACTTTTGAGATTAACTTTCAAATTAATACAATTTTAGGTTGTACCTCTGGCAAGATTGGAAGGCTCTTATTTGTAACAATGTATTAAAAGATTCTTGCAAAAAATGCTGATAGAGTATTTGATGGAGGGCTACAGTATGCATGGATAAAAAGGGAAAAATGCATTGGAAAAACAAAGCTATTTTAAGCAGTAGTAGGTATAATCATGTTATTTTATTTTGGAATGTACATGTAAATTAATTTAATATATCATGTACAAGAAACAAATAACTTCTAATCACTATTTGCTTTTTACTTGTCTCCTACAAGACTTATTTTTTAAATGACATATTAGATGTTTACCTTAATCTTTTAAGTTTTAGTTTCTGGGATTATATTTTGATTGTTATACATACATACATACAAATCACAGTAGAATAGAAATTGCTTATTAACAAAAAATGTAATTATTTTATTGTTTCAGATGCCGTCCAAAAGTCGGACAAGAACATAATAAACAAAGAAGTTGAATTGAAAACAGGAATTTTCTTAGCCAAATGTAAGGAACGTCAGAAATCGGTTTCAAAAAGTTCGTTGAGTATGGAGGTAGTCAGTGAATTCTGTAATCTCGGATTTGAAAATTATGTTAGTTTCAGTTATGTTATGAGGTACATCTTATATTTATGTATAAATAAATTAAATGGAACTCAATGTTTCCCATGCTTTAATTTATTCAATTGAACATATTTTTTCCTATATATACAATTCGAAATTTTGAAAGATTCATTAGATATTTGTAAGATATATACGAGGGAACACTGGATCATTGTACTCCCCCTTTTCTCCTTTAGTTTCAAAGAATATTTATTTAAATTTGGGACATACCGTTTGCTTACTGAATAAGTGCGAGAGAGAAGCTTTCCCTGGTGGGTAATTCTATTCTCTCACACGAATGGAGCTTATGGATAAAATAATTGGCGATATTGAACGAAAGTTGCTATCATTCCAGGTGGAACAAGAAGTTGGAAAAGAATTGATATGTACATTATTGACGTTCATTAAGTATACAGGATCTTCCAAATTTCAATCAATTATCTTTGAAACTAAATATGAAAAGGGAGGAGTACTATGATTCAGTGTCACCCGCTCAACAGGTAACATCCATATTGGGATATTCTACAAATATTTGAAATTTTGCTATATCGTTCCACATATATCCTAATAATATTCCTAATATTACTTGGATATTTGTAGTGTCAATTGAGGGAACGTGATTGTCATTAGTGGAAAGGAGGTTATAGTTGTAATCTAAGGATAACAAAAAGGAATAAATCTCACTCAAGTGGTCTGTGTCAGTTTTTTTGTTAATCACATTGTTAAATTGTGAAATAAAAGCCATTTCCAGAAATGATCTCTTTATTTTGTTAGACTCTGTCGCCAACACCTTTACAGCTTCAAAATTCATACGATGGTCAAGAGAATGAACATGGTTTGCTAAAGCGCAACGCTCCGGATGTAATCTACAATCACTCTTATGTGAAACAATACGGTTAGAAAGTGATCTTAAAGTCTGACCAATATATTGCTTATCACAGTCCCCACATGGAACGCTGTACACAACATTGGTAGATACTTTCTTACCACAAACATTCTATGAAAGTGAATAACATATAAACTAAATTAACAATTCCATTAACACATAATATCATTGGCATCCAGTAATTTCGTCAAGAAGCAGTTTGGAACAAAGATTTGTCGTATATCTAAAAAGGTGATTAAATTTATCGTTGAGCCGCCATTACAACAGAGACAATTGTAAGTAATCAATTTTCAATTAGTTATAGGTTGTATATAGTTTTATTATTACTGATATTTTACAAAAAGGAAAGCTTACCTTTAATTCCAGTAACGATACAATAATTCATTTTAATCCCAATATTGATATAATATTTTATTTGTATAAAATAAACATCCAATGTAATCATTCTACGTGAATGTTTTCACTGTTTCTTCCCGACAAGCTAGAGGCGTTAACGAGGAGAAACGAACATCGTTTGGAGTTTGCGCACTGTTGTATTATATATGTGATATAGAGTATTAATGTTAACTAGTCGTTTGGTTCATGATAATATTAATTGAAATATTATAAAATTTTATTTGATGCATGGTTGTAGAGATATTAAATAAAGAACTGTTTTGAATGTATTTTGCTAAATAAAATAATTGAATATAATTTATTTCGATAGAACCCGACCCAAATGAGATTATGAATTTACGACTATATAATAATTACACTCACGTATACGTAGTAATATATATATATATATATATATATATATATATATATATAATAGAAAGCAAAAAGATGCTTCTGTTGTTTATAGACCGTACTTGATTCAATATAGAGGAGGAATTATCGGGTATGCGGTCAGTGAAATGAAATGAAACTATTATCCTATGCTCAATATTTCGCCACCGTTTGGTAGCTTCATCAGGAGATACTACAAAATTTATTTAATAAACAATTGCACACAATAACAAATGGTTAACTTACAGATTTTAGAGTCTGGAATTTAGTGACGTCTAGACATTAACAGGTTTAGGACAAGACTAATCAAAATAATTTTAAAAAACCAATAAGGTATAGATATAAAAATGTTTACAAGAAACTGACAAGAAACACACTAAAACAAATTACAGGGTGATAAGACAAATCAATTTCTAAAATGATTTTAAAAGTTGACAATAAATATTACTAAGTCCATTAGTGTCTGCTTTGAGGTTTATCGCGTTAGGGTTCCTAGCAATATGATACATCTCATAAAACAATCGATGTTTGTATCGGTCCGCATGCTGCAGTATCTTAGCACTATTGTAGTCGAACGTATGTCCTGTTTTTAAAAAATGGTCCACAACTGCACAATTATTTTTGCCAGTACGACAATCACTCTTGTGCTGGGTAATGCGCTGCTTAAGCCATTGTGAGGTTTGACCAACATAACATCCCTGACACTGTGAGCAATCCATTTTGTAAATAACATTTGTGTTGTATAAAGTAGGTGTTGGGTCTTTTACTTTAGAAAAAAGGTTAGAATTGGTTATTAAATTATATTTAACAATCTTAATATTGGTTAAATTTATAAACAGAGGTAAAATTAAATGAGTTAGATTAGTATTGTACGGAAGTTTATAATATTTTATGGTTTGCTCACTATGTTCGTCAATTTGACCGTCATAAAAGTCGGTGTTATATATTAATTTCTTTAAAATGCCTGTTGGATAACCATTGTTCTTAAATATATCAAACAATATTTTTAAGTTTTTTGATACCCTGTTGAATAATTTGCCAGTGGAAGCCTTGGAAGAAGTTGAGAAAATATCTCGTGCTCCGGAAGCTAATAACGAGACAGGTCATCTCTTAATTATTATATTGATATTTAAATTGATTCTGAATTTAACGATTGGGAAAATATAGATCGTTTGGAGTTAAGTAATTTCGACAGAGCGGCCGTTTTGTCGGTAGGACATACAAGGGTGGGTCTGCCATTAAGTTTTCATTGTTATCTGCAGTTTTGTGGTATTTATTTCAAGTTTCTAGTGCGTAGTTTGTATAGGTTATTAATATTGACTACAATATGGTTTGAAATGAGTACCACTCACCTCTCAAAGGAAACGTGAAATCGCATTACGCATAACGCATTACGACGAATTATAGAAACCATTGATCCCTATTCTCTTGGTGCAAGTGAACTGACTGGCAATTTAAGTTTTTTGCCAACTGTGAGCATTATGGACATGGTGAATTACCTCATGATTCCCAACATTTGTATATACTTACTAAACAAATAAAATTATAGCTTAAAAAAATGTGCTTTTTTACATCTGAGGTAGGTGAAAAATTAAGAATTAAATCCTATAAAAGTGCTTTGATAATTTTACTAAAAATATAACCCTTCTATAAACGTATATATTAATTAGAGGTATAGCACTCGCTTACAAGTTTCTACTCATCTGTACATCACTTATCTGACGCAAAGTCGTTTTAATAATTTTTTTAACAAACTGTTTCTACAAAATTCCGTTGATATGATGAATCCTTCGACATATCACTGTTGGACTTCTTGTTAGAAATCTGATGAAGCGGGTGATTTTTAATTTTGATCGTGTTACAATCCATTTTTTTTATTTAAAAGTTTTCGACACGAAGCATTTTACATTACTGTAAATGTCGCACATAATACATTCTCATTACAAAAATACAAAGTCTATCATTAAAAGTATCTAATTAGTACAAAGTTGCCATATTAGAATTACACTATATTAAAATAGTATATCAAGAAACAAGTTTCATAAAGCTAGTTTTTATGAAACGAGTCTATGTTTAGAAAACTAGAACCATAGCCAAATCCGTGTGAATATTAGCAGTCATTCGACTTCCGTGTTCATTGGACAGTTCAGGAAATTCTACGGCTTCTGTAGATTGACCTGCTGTGGGTTTTATAATTGATGCAGTATTCGCAGCTTCATCTATCTCATCCTAAAAAAATGAAGATTTTGATTGGCGATCACAACATTTTTAAATAACAATAATACTGACAATTTTAAGAAGTTTCGTTTGACGTTTAACAAATCTAGCATGCCGTTTTACACTTTGATCATCGTGTGTTTTGATGCTAATGTATCCAATATTTACAGAAGGGACCCAATCAGGGCTATCCCTTTACAGTTTGGCTTATTCTCCAAAAAAGTTAAACAAAAATGGTTCAGTTTAACACCATATTTAACTTTAAATTCAAACATTTTGAAAAATAATTCTTGTATACTTATTATTTACCTACCTAATACAAAATGATCTGTACAAATTCGTGCATGGTTAAGGAATGTATCGCTTAAATTTCCCCGTTTTAAAGTCTCAACCCAACATTCTCGAAGATCTTGTGATAAGTCGTTCAACATTTCTCCTCGGTTTTGGGGATTCTAAAATATTGAATTTGATCCCCTTCTGACCCTTTAGAACATCCCACAACAGCAAATAACTCCGGCATTTTGAATTATACACACTTTAAATATCGATCTATTCTATTTTTTAAAATGACGCGAACGTTTTGTATGTCCTACTGGCATTATGGCGGACATGTCGTGACGTCACCTCAAAAGGATCTATTGAGTATTTAGATGTATATCCGTAACTATTAATGACATTGCAGTTTTAAATGCAATAAAAAAGAAAGTATAAGATAATAACCTAACAATTACAAAATCTGATAAGGGGAACACAACTGTCATATTGACAACTGACAATTATAATTCAAAAATTTATAACTTTATGGAATCTAGCGATGTAAAAGTTCTTAGAGCAGACCCAAGAAAGAAGTTTTCTAATAATGTAAGGAATATTGTTAATAATTCAAATTATCTTTTAAGTGATTACGAAAAGAGGTCCATGATGAATAAGAATCCTCATTGTCCACAATTATATGGAACCGTTTAATTACATAAAATAACGAAACCAATTAGACCTGTAGTTTCTTATGTTAATACTCCTAATAATATATTGGCAAAGAAGCTTGACAATATACTTAATAGTTACGGATATACATCCAAACACTCAATTAGAAATTCAATAGAACTAATCAAGAAATTAAAAACATTCAAATTACAAGATAACGCTAAGCTTATTTCATTTGACGTTATTAATATGTTCACTAAAATTCCTCCCGAAGAATGTCTAATAGTCTAATACTTGTAAGAAAATTACTAGAAGATTAAAATACTAATCCAGGAATAATATCAGATATACTTAATTTATTTGATGTATGTATAAATCAGAATTATTTCACTTTTGACATTAACATATATATTCAAAATAAAGGTTTACCAATGGGAAGCACTATATCACCTATTTTGGCAAGCATTTTTATGGACAGTTTAGAAAAATTAAAAATAATATTTCAAAAAATGTTTTATTTTGGTATAGATGACATATTAGCTTGTTTTATAGGTAGTGAAAGACAATTAGATATATTTTTCAACCACAATAATAACTTACACCCAAAAATTAAATTTACGTTAGAAGTTGAACAAAATACTCAATCAATTTTCTTGATTTGAAAATTCAAAGAGGTAATAATGTACTTGACTATTCAATTTACAGAAAACCAACACACAGTTATGTGACAACTCCATATATTCTCAATCATCCCATGTCCCATAAACTATCGGCATACAATTCAATGATACATAGAGCATTTTCAGTTCTTATGAACTAATGTAATTTTAATAGAGAGATTAATACAATTAGACAAATAGCATCTTCCAACGGTTATCTAGAACATTATGATAAATAAGCTAATTAATAAAAAAGAAGAAAAAGTGGCATTGCAACAATTTTTTTTTAAAACAGAATGTAACGTAAGTTTCAAATTGTTAAATGTTAAAACAAAAATATCAACATTAAAGAAATCAGGTATATATGAAGTCAAATGTCCAGAATGTAATGCTGTCTATTTGGGTCAGACCCTTAGAAATTTTGAAATGCGATAGGGTGAACACTTACGAGCGCATACAGATTGAAACAACCAGATAAATCTCATTACGCAAAACATCTACTTGACACCAACCATTCATTGACATCTAACACAGAACTAGAAGTACTGCATATTTGTGATAGGAAACAAGAACTGGATTTCCTTGAAGAGTTGGAAATTAGAAGACACCTAAGAAACCCACTACATGAAGTCGTCAATGAACAGATAAATCTAGGGAGCTCTCCACTAATAAACTGTCTTCTTAAGTAATAATTGCAAAGATCAGCAGATATAGTTTTCCTGGTTTTCAATATCATTGCACAGTTATACTGATCTTAATTGGAGAAATGATATCCAGGATATAACCATAGGGCTAATAATATCTAAGATTCAATATTTGTAATATCACATCTTCTTCTTTTTTCTATTAACATATATTAAGTCAATCACAAGGTAGGTCACTTCTTGGTCTAGCCAAAAATAGCTACTAAACATCAGGTAGGCATCAAATTAAATGTAACTTCTGTCATTCTTACGATGATATTCAGTTATCGAAACAATTGTCAATTTTTTAGAATTTTCAACATTTTTCATTATATTGTGGAATTAGCTAGAAACATTGAGTTTCATTCAAAACACTAAGATGAACAGGGATCTCATGGAATTGTTCATTCGACAAGTTTCTAGTTTATAGTTCCTTGAACATATTTAAATTTACCACCAATTACTTCACAACTTAAAAAACTGCAACTAATCAGTCGAGCGTCAGTCGTCGTCGAGTTTTGCTAGCTGATCTGGTAAGTGTGCACCTTTAAAGGATCCCCCAAACCAACGCGATTGTGCCGCTACGGATTTGTGATGGAAAGTTGGCAACGAAATTCGCAGCCGAATCCGTATAGAACGTCACATCAAACCGAATATAACGGCATCATATGTGACATATTTTCAGTACCTAGACATTGTTAAAAAGGAAAATCAAACAATACTTATTACCTCATCATCGGATGAAGAAGAGGCACTTGTGTTGCTTGCATTGGAAGAAGAAGACAATGTAAGGTAAGAATATTATTGTCATACCTACAAATATTAGTGTGTTGACCTATTATGTACCCAATCATAGGAAGAAAAGAAAATGGGTTAACGAGAATAATCAAGAAAGACGACAATTTGGGGAGTTTCATATATTAATGTCACAATTACGCTATGACGAGAAACGATTTTATATTTATTTTAGAATGACTATAGACTGTTTCGATGACCTTTTACATGTTGTAGCAAATGCTATACGAAAATTAGATATAAATAATCGAGAAGTTATTGCGCCCGAAGAACGATTAGCCATAACGTTAAGGTAATAGCATCGAACATTTGTTATTTGAAAAATAGTCAAATGAATAGAAAAATAGAGCCTTTTATCAGTAAAACTTACAGTCATATGTATTTAGTAAATGTATTTATTAACTATATGGATTGAAAGCGTTAAGGTAATGATTCTTCTGAAGAGGGGTTCAATTCTAACATCGGTGCAATATCGTTGTTTTCTGAAGTTTTGTTGTAACACTCAGAGGTTTGTAGTTGTCTGGGGAATGCAGCAACGTTTGGAGAACCTAGGGATGCAACTCAAATACTCTCTACAGAAGAGATGTTGGGATAAGTATCTGTATTTCCTGGTCTAGAATGGCTATGTAAAGAACTTTTCTCCAAATGAAGAATCTCCTGCTCCATGCTGACTTGCGCAATTTTCATTCTGGCCCCAATTTGTCTTCTAGGAGAAAAAGTTTTTATCGCACTTGCGTGAGCCAAAAAAAGTTGGTCAGTTGGATCATACGCGGTTTTTTTGTGTTCAAAGGGTTGAATCTGACTGATTTCAGTATCCGACGTTTGAGGAGTAACTGCGATTCTTTCAAATTTTGGCTATTATTTGTTTGCTCTGGATCGGAAGTTTCTACGCTTTCGGGGGGATCCATATTTGTCATTGTGGTCAATACTTGTGAATAGACATCGTCGACATTAGATGTAGTTTTAGCAAAATTTAAAAATGGTTTGAAAGCTTTCATGTGATCTGCCCATATCCATTTTTTGGTATTATTTGCCGCTTGTCCCGTTTTAGTTTTGGTGCTCCTAATATACTTGCAGTAGTACCTCTCAGATTCCTCCACTTCTTTTCAATCTCGTTCCCTAAAAAAATTTTGTTTTTAGGTATTTTGATACCGGATATACATTTTATACAGTTGGCCATAGTTTTAGAGTTGGGTTTTCGACTGTTTTCGGCTGCAGTTACAGAGGTTTTTGCAGCTTTATGTAAATATTTGCAAGATACACATTCACCTGAACCCACTACAGAAATATGGAAAAAATCTGAAGAAGGCTTTAGAAATGGCGTATATTCTATTTACCAATGAAAACAAAAGTCAATATTACTATTTTTATTGTAAAAACTGCATGTATTTTACATATTTTCATACGAACAAAAAATGTGATCATGGACTCATCGAACTTTTAAACCCAGCAGAACCTGAGATTAGAGCTTTCCAGAATCTTGATGATCCAAGGAGAGCAGCAACATATTTTCTGTACGTGATAAATTTGCCATTTTTTTTTCAATTCAAGCATATGAAAAAGTATTTTTCGGTACATTAAAAACTTCATTTTGGTACGTAGAGCTATACACAACATTTAAATAGAAAAAATACTAATCAAATGGCTGAAGGGCCTGGGTCGATGGCCATTTGACTATTTGTAACTACTTTATCATTATTATTATTATTAATTAAATAGTAAGTACTTACCATTTTCGCCTATTTCTTCTCCAATTTTACTCCAAACCCTATCATTTTTTCGGTTATTCTTATAATCTTCACAAGAAAGGTCATATAGAATGGGATACTTTCGAACCAATTCAATAATTTGTTCCGTTTTTATTTATTTTTTGTTCATAAACAACGCGAAATTACTACGAATGCGATAAAAACGCAACCACTTGCGAATCAAGATTCCGTACGGACAAATACGCAGATAATCCGCAGTCCAAACGAAAAAAATCGTGCGAGTCTGAACTTGTATATTTACCGCAGTGGAAACAATATGATACGAATCGCAAGCGCTGCGAACTTTCGTAGGTACTTAGATTTTTCCGCGTTGGTTTGGGGGATCCTTCACTCATGTGTCCACAAATCCGCAGAATTTCAGTGAAGTATGATATTCCTAGGATAAACGTACTTCTATATGGTTAATTTTCTTTAGTTCAATGGAAAATGTATTATACATTTAATATTTTATGAGAAATTAGGGTGTTGATAATAGGAATATCTGAAACATGTTGTGTTCTAGATATCGACATACGTGTCGATAAATAAGCCATGCGAGATAATTTTTGACTTGCTATCAGAAACTAAAATCTAATGTTCTTTCGAACAATTGTTTCGTTGGTATGTTCAGAAGACCCACAATTTTCTACGTAGCAATTATCGACACACAGTTTTTTGTCAAATTGACAAATAGGAGTACAAAAAATTGTTATGTCGGTATTATGTGAAACTCTGTGTAACCTTCTGTCGATGACTGAAACTCAATACATAAGTTTTAATTACCAATTTTCTAGAAAACTAGTAATTATTATTAAAGTTCTATTATAACCATCACTTTAGAGAATATTGAAACTTTCCCTCAACATCAATCGACAGTCGATTATGATTCAGTTAGATGATTTTATTATCCATTCATTCACGAATGTCGATCATCAGTAATGAGATATTTCAATTTTCAGTTATATCAACATTTCAAAAATGTCCTAGAGGCTTCAGTACACCGAAGAAAATATGGAGAATGCTGTGTCCCGAGGACAACGCTTCTGGATAAAGTTGCTGGAGGGGTTCCAATAGATAGAAAAATATGACACGAAACAGTACTGATGTGATATGTCGTTAGATATTGTTTAAGTTTCAACAAAGAATACACCAACAACAAGAGGCGAAAGCCGGCGTAAATCCTTTGATGCCTTGGGGGCAAAATTTCGTGACCTTCAAACTGACGTTGACAGATAGGTGAGCATCGTTACTTGATTTTACACTAAGGAAAGTGTTCAAAAAATGTAAATTAAATCTTACCTACACGCAAAAAAGTGAAACCAAAGTCCTTTGATGTTTTGGGGGCAAAATTTCGTGACCTTCAAACTGATGTTAACAGATAACTGAGCATCGTTACTTGATTTTACACTAAGAAAAGTGTTCAAAAAATGAAAATTAATCTTACCTACACGCAAAAAGTGAAACCAAAGAATCTCAAATAATTATTGCTTATTTTTATGGCCTTTTTCGACAAATTTTTAATTGTCAAAGGAAGATTTAAACGTTCAACCGTGTAATATTTTGATAAGTGGTAAAAACTCATTGAAGATGGAGAAATACCAAAGTATTATTTTCACAATAGGTCTGTTAAACTTAATTTATGAATTGTTAAAGTTAATCTAACAGCTAAACAAACAATATGAAAAATATACTTTAGCATTTCTTCATACATAAAGTTTTAGCTTCTGTTTTTGGAGTTCCATCCATTATTAAAAATAATGAGCTATTGTTCAACCAAATGATTTTCATTTTCTATATTGTTATCGAAATTAGGTGTGTAAGTATGTATTTAAGTAGCGCTGTATGTAGGATAGGGTGAGTATAAAAACCAATACAATAATATAGATTATATATTTAGAATACCAGTTAACAAAAGAAATAATTTCAATAAATGATGATATAAAATTACAATAAGTATGGTACTTGAATACAAAATTTTTATAATTGATATATTTAAAAGTTACACTTCACCAGATTCTGAATTGAATATTTTACAAGAGAAAATCTACTGATATATGTGATAAAAAGTTATAAAAAAGTAGCGACAGTAAACTTTTCTGCATAGTTATGTTTTGTTGCGTTTTTCAATTATTATCATGGATGGATGGAGAAGCATCACCAATATGTCTTGTGGCGGCTTGAGACGAATGTCTCACTTGCTCAAATGGCATGGTATCTGTAATTATAAAAATAATTGTAATAAATAGCAATTCCAAATAATCGGTTAAAAAAATGTCAAGCATTCTTAGATTTGTCACTCTACTCTCTAAAGAATACATAACATTTACATTGCAATTCTATACAGATGTTTAAATACAAAGCATATGGCGATTCACAGATAGGTTAAATGCAATCTAATTATAAGAAAGCCATCTATTTTGATTAATATTATCCTACAGAAGTGAATCTAAATGATGATTATATTTACCAAGAGATGGAGAAGCATCACCAATATGTCTTGTGGCGGCTTGAGACGAATGACCCATTTGCTCAAACGGCATGGTATTTGTAATTATTAAAATAATTATAATAAACAAATAAACAAAATGCCAATAAGGTATTAATGAATCCTGTCGGAAAGTTATAATTAATTCTGCACTAAGGTGGCAAAAATAAATATCAATAACAACTGATTGTAATGTTTACTTAAATTTAATATTTACCAGACTGAATGGCTATTTTGTTGGTGGGTCGCTCAATATAACATGGCCTTTGCGTTTTAACCATGGGAATATTGTAGGCAAAGCTTGAAGACATAGGTACTTTTTACGTCCCCTTTTGGAAGTAAATTTATCCTCAAAGTGGAGTTGACATAACTTATAACTGTTAGGTAAAGAATCTAGGGTTTTTACAAACAAATCTCCACGGTTACATGCATCTAACCATAACTGTGCTCTAAAATGTGAATAAAGCTAAGTAAGTATATTTATATTTTTAATTATCATATGTGTATAAAAGAGATAAACTACTACCAATTTATATTGTATATTATTATTCAACATATTCAAGCTGAACTCATCAGCAGTGACGCTTACTGTAGTGTATTCATTGATTGTATTATTATTATTTATGTTATCAAAGACACAGAGACAGAGGAATGTTAACACTCAAAACATAGATTCACGCAACTTACAATGTATAGGTGCAATGGAAGAATAACATATTTAAAAAAAGAAATATATATCTATAATTTATTGCATATAGAAACAATTCCTCTTACCTTACAGCACCTTTAGAAAATCTAAAAATAGTTGTTCCCTCTCCATCTCTTGAATGACACCCACGAACTGCACAAGTTCTTGGCGCCATAATTAATATAATAGTTTGTTAAACAATTCAAAACACAAACAAAATATATATTATATTGTAAATGAGGGAAAACCGTACAGCAGAGAATATTCTTTGGTAAACATGTAAACAATAAAATCACATGACATTGACAGATAACTGACTCTGACTCAGACATGCGCATTTAGAAAATGAATTCTAAAATAGCACAAGCTTCGTTTCTTATTGAGCTAGTGTATTCTGTGGTTTCAATTCAAGTCCTGCCACTCCTCGTCAGACCAAGGTCAGTGTTTATCACGAAATAATTACACCGTTGCCAGATGTAGTAATCTAAAATAGATGACAGCACTTACCAATGAAGTAACGAAATCTAGACATTTTTATGAAAACATTGAACAACAAAAAATAGAGCATGTTTTAGCGTTGTAAATGAAACTCACTGTTTTGATAAATCAATATTGATTTATTGAAACAATTTTCAATTTTTTAGAATTTTCAACAATTTTCATTATATTGTGGAATTGGCTAGAAACATGTTTCGTTTTTTGCGCAGGAACATACAAATTATTTCATAATAATCCATTTTAAAAAAATATGTCATTATGACATACTAGTTAGCTACTTATGTTTGAAGTTCCTACACGTATAATTATAAATTAATCTATACACTGAAAAAACTAGAACTAATTGCATTTATTAAAGTCAGGAATCGTAATCACATATCTTCCAATATGGCGGTTGTATTCAGGCCTCTTAAAAACTACTTCCTTATTACACACTGTATGTGGGGTGTTTCAAACTTTCGAATATTATGAGGATTTCGTTGATTGAATACTTATTTTATGCAATTCTACATTAACAGCTACCATTGTAACGTTTATCCTCTTCTTATCACAATATGATGATGATATTACAGTGTTTTATTAATATCGAAACACATTTATTATATGAATTTTATTTTATTATCAAAAAAGCTTTAAGATTTCAGCGGGACATTCTGTATATACACACAAACTTATTTATTAAATATTCACTTGTTTCAGAGTCTTCTGTACTATCGTGACTTGCATAATCAATTTCGGCGATGATGAATACTCAAGAATCTTCGAACAATAAAATCTCGAAGTGCTTATTCTTGACGAACAATGCACTGAAGAAGCAGCATGCCGTTTTTGGTCACACACGGAGAATGAAACGCGAATATAGTTGATCTCTCAGTCTCATACAATATATACAACATTATGAAAAATATATCAAAGTCCATTCAGCGATCAGTATCAATAGTATATTATAGGAAACTTTTATTTTTTTGCTCTGTAAGTTTGTTTCTCTTTATCTGCCACAAGAATAATGTATCTAGTACTAACCAATTTTCTACAAACGTACTACTTATTATATTGATGTAAAATAAATACCTAATTGGAAAGAACCATTCATGCGAAGTCATTGATGTGAATATTACAAATCCAAATATCATGATTCAGACAGAACAAATATAAATGTCGATCATTAACTAGAGGTTAAATCAAAAGTTTTATGTATGTTAAGGTGAATACAGGTACCGTGGGATTACATCACACATAAATCGTTGTTCACATTGAGCCTAGTTCACAACAGTAGACATATTGCGCTATTTTGCTATATGAGATGTGTATCAGGTTGTCTACGTAGACATGTTTATAGACCAATCCCCGCATATAGGCCTGTTGCACAATGTGCTGTATCCCGCTTCCGAGTAACGTGGTTCGACTGTTTATAGTTATTTTCCAAAGTTTTACCATCCCTTATGAAAACATGTGTTCTAACGATAACGTTACGTCTTATTGTTTGTAGGATGTTACGAGTTCCGACTACTCATTGGAGCAGGTATAGCTCGGCTGGTCCCGCATAAGCTGCTGGATAGAAGAAGCATGCGATGCACGTACTAGGCTTCTTTTGACAGTCTCAATAAACATTCCAATGATGTCATATTTCATTATTGATATATTATTATATATAGAACACCTTAACTGTGAAACTATGCAATAAACTGTGAAAATTCAGAACAAACAACTACTACGATATTGATTATACTCTCAGCCCACAACTCACGTGGTACTGAAGTCGATTAATTCATACCAAAAACATTCAACTACATATAGACTACGTGAGATACAAATAGCTGCGATCAAAAATAAAGTAAACAGTTCATCGACGTTGCAAGATTGTCCTAAATAACAATAGTTTCTTGTGTAAAATAATCCATATGTGTTTATTTACACGGACAAAACAATCACAAAAGTCCCTAGTTATTGCATATTCAAAAGTTAAATTGCTCACGACGCAAGAAGACATATCAATTTTGAAGCCGCCTTCTATTAAATGCATATACAGTGCGCATATTAAGTCTTACCCCCCCTAGGAAACTCCGTTATTTTAGACAAAGATGAAAAATTCTCGAACCTGTCAATTTTTATTTTTATTCAGGTGTTTTCTGACACACACAAAATCGTCACCCCTTTTACCCCCTACACTTGACAGCTACCCTCTCACATTTTTTAAATAGTCAGGGGGGCGTGCGATACTTCGCTAGAAAGGGTTTGAAAAGCAGAACTTTCTAGTTGCTAGTACGTTTATTAAACACTTATAAATCTTTAATAAAATAATTTTATTGTATTTTTATAAACATTGTGTATCTGTTTTATAGTAGTTGCTCTTACACTTATAAAATATGTTATATAAACAAAATATTTTATAAATTGTGCCCCTTATGTGTTTATAGATATTTTATAAACATTTTGAAAAAGTTTCTGGGACTAACATTGTTTTATAATACTTATCGCCAAAATATTTCTACATCTATTATAAAATAGCAAATTGTTAGTTGGGCAGCTATTCTATGATCGACAGAACGCTATTCCCAGATAGCACCAGATATCCATGGGATGTTCTGACAGTCTTCGATTTGGAAGATATATGTCCAAATATTATAGGGTTATTCTGGGGATATCTAGAATATCTGTGGGTACAGCTAAATCGAATATTCAATGTAAGTCCAGTTGGAATATCCTCAGATTATTCTTCTTAGAATATTCGAATCAAATAGTTCTAAGAATATTCTATGATTATTGATTTTTGTTCAAACGCTCTTTCTGTTCCATTAGCATGTGTCAGTAGTTGCAGTTGACAGTTGACGGTAACGACCAGTGACAAATGGCGGTTCGACCATCTTATATAGGTTATTGTTATTGGTGAAATAGTAGTAGTATGATTAATTATTTTTGATCGTTAATTAATTAGTCAAGTTTATGCCACTGTGAAGTTGTTTGAATATGTTTCTACTGTGAACGCATCAACACAGGTACATTTTATTGTATTTTTTTGATGCCTGTGGATTTATCAATGCATTTTTTAGAAAATTATCGATTTGCTACTAAAACTTCCAATAAATGATGATGCAAAGTTTGAAGAAGTTGAGTCAGCTTTGCTGAAGAATCCTATGAATATTTTGTAAGCTGAACATTCAATATTATATCCAAATCAAAATGAAACTGCCTCGAAATATTGGAGTATTTATGTGTTACTTTTTATATTTCAGTGCATGAAAATATTGAAATACTTGTTAATTTCATAAATTTTTGCAACAAAATGAATGGATAAATGTTTTCAATTGTAAGTAGAGTAGAAATTCACATCGTTGCTAAAGCTATAACAAACTTTTATTTTCTCAGGTAGTTTCACGTAATCATGTTACCGAGATGTATGCTATGAGTTCCTTAATCATATTGCCTATAGTTACCTCTATTCCTTTTATTAATTGGGATTAACTAGGAAGCTCTACACAACTGGTGATCTGATAATTAAAAATTAAATTAGTTCTGACATTTTGTAAATAAAAGTTATTGCTGGTCAATTGTACAAGTGTCTAGTTTCAGGCATATGTATACCGTTCACACAGATGAAAGCGGTCTTATATTTTTGATCGTTGGTTATAACTTAGCTTATAAACTGTAATTGCTCTTTTTAAAACTTTTGAGATTTGCAACAATATATTATAAGATTTTTGCAAAAAATCCTGATAGAGTATTTAATGGAGGGCTACAGTATGCATGGATGAAAAGGGAAAAATACTTTGGAGAAACAAAGCTGTTTGAAGTAGTAATAGGTATAATCATGTTATTTTATTTTGGAATGTAGATGTAAATTAATTTAGCATATCATGTACAAGAAACAAATAACTTCTAATCAGTATTTTGTTTGGAATATTTTGCGTTTTACTTGTCTCCTACAAGACTTATTTTTTAAATTACATATTTGATGTTTAACTTAATCTTTTAAGTTTCGGTTTTTGGTATTATATTTTGATTGTTATACATAGATACATAAAAATCTTAGTAGAATAGAAATTGCTTATTAACAAAACATATAATTATTTTATTGTTTTAGATGCCGTCCAAAAGTTGGACAAGAACATAACAAACAGAGAAGTTGAATTGAAAACAGGAATTTTCTTAGCCAAATGTAAGGAACGGCAGAAATCGGTTTTCAAAAGTTCGTTGAATAAGGAGCAAGTCAGTGAATTTTGTAATCTCGGATTTGAGTTTTTTTTTTTAGTTTCAGTTATGGTATGAGGTACATCTTCTATTTATGTATAAATAAATTAAATTGAACTCAATGTTTCCCGTGCTTTAATTTTCCCATTTAAAAATATTTTTTTCTATATATACAATTCGAAATTTTGAAAGATTCCTTAAATATTTGTAAGATATATACCAGGGAACACTGGATCATTGTACTCCTCCTTGTCTCCTTTAGTTTCAAAAACTATTTATTTAAATTTGGAACATACCGTTTGCTTACTGAATAAGTGCGAGAGAGAAGCTTTCCCTGGCGGGTAATTCTAGTCTCTCTCACACGAATGGAGCTTATGGATAAAATAATTGGCGATATTGAACGAGAGTTGCTATCATTCCTGGTGGAACAAGAAGTTGGAAAATAATTGATATGTACATTATTGTCATTCATTAAGTATACAGGATCTTCCAAATTTCAATCAATTATCTTTGAAACTAAATATGAAAAGGGAGGAGTACTATGATTCAGTGTCACCCGCTCAACAGGTATCATCCATATTGGGATATTCTACAAATATTCGAAACTTTGCTATATACGTTCCACAGATATCCTTATAGTATTCCTAATATTACTTGGATATTTGTAGAATATGCCTATTGGAATGTTCTATGAATATTCTGGATTATCTTGCTATATATATTCAGCAGATATCCTCAGAATATTCTTGAATATTCCTTGGAAATATTTATAGAATATTCATGGAATATTCAAAAAATTTCCCATTTCATGGTTCATATAATAGTCGAGAAAGGATATATATATATATATATATATATATATATATATATATATATATATATATATATATATATATATATTTAAAGTGGGTCTATAGAATAATACAATATCTGAAAACGAATATTCTTAGTACCTCCATTGAATTTCTAGTGCTATCTGAGTTTTATTCATCATTTACTGACCGTGTTGCCAATACAATTTATAGGCGCTTGGAGCACAAAGCGGCGGGTTTTTGCTGTTTTTACGTGAAGTTTTAGTTTTTCTGATTTAGAGTTGTTTGTAAGGTAATTGGTGAAGAGAAGTGTAGTGGCAAAGTGCATTGTGCGCCGCAAAGTGGAAATTACCGGTGCAAACCGAACATTTTATAAGTTAGTGATAATGTATATTTGACGCCATTTTGCTGACTTGTGAAGAAAATAATTCACTTTGCTAAATTGTGATGCAATATGCTACTTTTCTCGCTATTTTCAGTCGAATAATAATTAATTTTGCTCACTAAGCGCAAGTTGCACTTTTCCGCGGAGCGAGCGTTTTCTTACTTTGTCGCTACCAAAAAACGACTAATAATCCCTAACAACCAAAGCCGTCAAGGTGTAATATCATGCAAAAAAATAGTGAGACAATCCATTTACTGGCTAGATATATCTATCGACATTGAAAACATGGTTCTTAGCTGCATTACTTGTCAACACTACTCCAGAAGCAATCCAAAAGAACCCCTTCAAACACACCAAATCTCTGATTTTCCATGGGAAAAATATGCATATACGGGATAACGGTCCTCCATTTAATTATATGGAATTTCCTACTTTTCTATCTAACTATCACATTAAACAATCCACATCCAGTCCCTTATATCTCCGTTATACCGGAATGGTAGAGCGGGCAATTCAGACTGTTAAAGGCCTGCTCGTTAAGTCTAGGCGTGAATGTACGGACCCCTTCTTGGCAATCCTTAGTTACAAATATACCCTAAAATAAGATCTACCCCTATATTATGCGATATACTTATGGGCATAAGATTGAGCAATATGCTACCAATACATAAATCATTGATGAAGCACAAATTTCCAACCGCCAACATCGAGTCTAAGTTCACAAAATGGCATCAAATTCAAACAAAATACCATAATAAATCGGCAAAGAAACTCTCTACAGTAAAACCGTCTCAGAATGTTTTAGTGCAGGAAGATATGCGAAGCTGGAGACCCGCCACTATAGTAGAAGAAACAGGTCCAAATGATTATTTAGTCAAAACTGATAATGAGGGTGAATACCGAATAAATCGTCACCACTTGCGATATTATAGAGAAAACAAACCAGAAAACCATCCTATAGCCAAGGAGCAGATCTGCTGACCTGTCAGCCTCCTGTAAACGACCCATTGGCAACTAAGACAACCAGAAGGGGACGAGAAGTGAAAGCACCAAAAAAACTGGACTTTTAATTTTATCTTAACTCATATTTTGTTCTTTATTTAAATTTTGTTACTTCGTTTCAATTTCATGTTACTTTTTTTTTGGTTATAATTTTTAATAAGAGAAGCGTGTGATATATATATGTCCCTAGAATAACGTTTGGCAACTCTGCTGAAACTACATATCCTATAACAGTTACATTCGGTGTGTGTAGGTGTCACTCAATAATATAGAAAAAGTAAAAATATTTAAAAAAAAAATCTGTGTTATGTTATTAAAGAAGACTTCCTAAAGAATAATATTTAACAGTGCTGATAATCTTAGTGGTATTGGAGTTGAGGATGGACGTCCGCTTCTGAAAATACTTGTAATTTTGTACTTTTCAATTATGAGTTCTATGACCTTGAGACGGAAATTAAGGGTATCCATCCGACCGCGACATTTTTGGTATAACAAAAAAGCGTTCCACATTGCCACTTCTAGGACGTGAAAAAATATTTTTTTGTGTTATTTCTTTCCTCTTTTCCTTGGTACAACATATGAAGAGAGATGTTGATCTACACGATCAACACTACACATTGTATTGTGGTAATAAAGAACAGCTTGCGGTGTTTTGATTTGGCCTTGACGAGTCTTTATTTCTACCATCGAGCTGTTATAAATTGTAGAAATAAGAGAGACATCCTTTATATCCTTCCATTTTATGACACATACTTTTCCTCTCTGAAAAGCAATTATTGAACTTTTTATATTTAACTTCTCCATGTACTTCTTTCCTCGAAAGACACAACGTTCCATAAACATCAGTCCTATTTTGAATTAGAAGATCTGCCATTTGTGGAGAATTATAGAAATTGTCCATTGTGAGACACCAACCCTTGATCAGTAATGGTTTCATCAACGTCATCACTATATTTGGGAGGATCCGGAGAGATCTTCAAACTCTCGATCTAAGACAGTAGCTATTCCTGTATGAAGTATACAACTATATACATAACCACTTCTTAATTCGCATAACAAATATATTTTTATCCCAAATCTCCCTCGCTTGAGAGGAAGGTACTGCCCTTTATAAAGTTGAAGACTCTCATCAATCGTCACTAATTGTTCCGGCGTAATTAGGTTTTTATATTCATAGTTTATATTTTCATAAACATCCCTGATTTTGTTTAGTTTTGGGCAAGGATGGTTATCTGGATCAAAGTCGCTGTTATTTTAAAAATGTAAGTATTGTTTTATATTTTCAAATCGTTTTCCAGTCATACTGTTTAGAAAAAAATGCGTATGCAGTAGTGGGTTTTTTGTCCAATGATGCCGGTATTCGGGTTTTCTAACAATGCTTTGCAACAGAATAACAACTAGGAGCACTCTAATCTCATTCGGATTTGTTTCATGCGACACAATATTTGCTCTCCCGTGTATCTTGCTGGCCGCATATCTGTTAGTCTCGCTTGTTATATGTTGAACAAAAAAATATTCAAAGAAGAGCTGAAATAAATCCAAACAATTACTATTTTGATCAATATTAGCAGCTATACCAGGAGTTTAGTCCAGGAGGAATCGGCGCATGAGTATCGAAAACTATTCCACCTCAATTTTTTTATGCGATCCTCTTTGAATTGCCCTACTGATGATATAAATGCATGTTGCCATGGGGCAACCTAGTGCCATATTGTTTAAACCGAAATTGTTTAAACAATTGGAAGAAATTGTTATTTTTCAACCGGACAAATTTTTTTATATTCTTTATTGAAATACAAATAAAAAAGGTCCCATGACTTTTCACGATAAAATTAATATTTTTAGAGATATGAATTTTTAAAGGTTCGAAAAATCTCAAATTTGGGTACTTTTGACCCATGAAAAATATATTAAAAAAATATAATAAAATATAAATAATAATTTTTTTAAATTCTTTATACAATAGTTGATAATATTCTCAATAGAGATTCAAGAAAATTTCATTGTTTATACCTGTTTTTTAATTGTTAATTTCGCGCGCTCACAAGTATGCGTCGCTACCTTTAAGTATCGCCATCTCACTCTGACTCATGCACTGCATACTGTCTCTCTGTGTCCTGAATCATTATCAATCATTTATCTAAAAAACCATTAACTTTATCAAGATTGGTAAATAGAGCAATGTTATTAATAATTAAATTGTCTACATTATCAATCATTTATCTAAAAAACCATTAACTTTATCAAGATTGGTAAAGAGAGCAATGTTATTAATAATTAAATTGTCTACAATTTGTTTTTAACAAAAGTAATTTAAGTATGAATCGGATCATGTAATTAAAATTACTTTTTTGTTATTATCATATTGATTAATGCATTTTTATCAACAATAATAAGATATAAAAGTATTTGAAAAATTTTTGGAATCACAATTATATATAAATAATAAGCTTTTGCTTAAACATATATTTGGAAAAATGCATTGAATCCGGAATATAAAACATTAGATTTTGATCAGTTTTGATCAGGAAATGGAGTTTTGTTTATAAATAAAGGTATTAGCAAAGTATCATTCTCTAGTTTGTATGCGAAATTCGTAAAATCTAATGTTTTATATTCCGGATTCAATGCATTTATCCAAATGTATATTTTGAGCAAAAGCTTATTATTTATATATAATTGTGATTCCAAAATTTTTTCAAATACCATTATATCTTATTATTGTTGATAAAAATGCATAAATTACTATGATAATAACAAAAAAATAATTTTAATTACATGTTCCGATTCATACTTAAATTACTTTTGTTAAAAACAAATTGTAGACAATTTAATTATTAATAACATTGCTCTCTTTACCAATCTTGATGAAGTTAATGGTTTCTTAGATAAATGATAAATAATGATTCAGGACACAGAAAGGTCGATGCAGCGCATGAGTCAGAGAGAGACGGCGATACTTAAAGCTAGCGACGCATACTTGTGAGCGCGCGAAATTAACAATTTAGAAACAGGTATAAACAATGAAATTTTCTTAAATCTCTATTAAGAATATTATTAACTATTGTATAAAGAATTTAAAAAAATTATTATTTATATTTTATTTTATTTTTTCAATATATTTTTCATGGGTCAAAAGTACTCAAATTTGAGATTTTTCAACCTTTAAAAATTCATATCTCTAAAAATATTAACTTTATCGTGAAAAGTCATAGAACCTTTTTTATTTGTATTTCAATAAAGAATATAAAAAAAACTTGTCCGGTTGAAAAATAACAATTCCTTCCAATTGTTTTAACAATTTCGGTTTAAACAATATGGCACTAGGTTGCCCCATGGCAACATGCATTTATATCATCAGTAGGGCAATTCAAATAGGATCGCATAAAAAAATTGAGGTGGAATAGTTTTCGGTACTCATGCGCCGATTCCTCCTTATCTAGTTCCCGTAAACGGATATTTAAGAAGGGCTGACAATTTCCAGGAAGCTGAAACCATTATCGTACAGCTGCAAGACTATTATCACCGTACATAAACAAACAAACGAAGTGTTTATGTACGGTGCTATTATCATCACTACTTTCGTCATCGGAAATAATTTTAGGTTCGGAATCGCTCTCACTCATTTCCAAGCTTTCATTCTCGGAACCTGCATCACAAGTATCGCTATCCATACGTCAATTCGTAGAAAATAACGATATCAAAATATAACACATAACGTCAAAATAAAACATACGTAAACATAAGGATAACTTACTTGCACACACGCTGCGAATATGCTAAACTAGAATTTTTACCATGTGCTGCTTTCATCAAAGCATGAAATAGCAGAAGAGAGGTGGGAAATCAATTGCAGCGACGCTCGGTTGAGCGAGAATGCGTTAAGGCTCAAGTACACGGGGCGAGTTTACAAGCTAACAAGCCGGCTTGTAAAAAGGCGGCAAGTCGGCCAGTGTGGCTAGTAGTCGAGTACACACAAAATTTCCCACTTGCTCAATACTACCTGGCGTGTCGAAAACACGTGTTGCCGTCTGCTGTTAGGTTAGGTTATTGTGAAAATTTGCTAAACTATTGGTGGTTTCCCTATAGTATCATACTTACATCCTGTTGTGAAAATGAAGTGAAACTCGAATAATATTTCATTGTTTTTACGAGTGTACCAACAATTTCCTACATTGTGGAACTTTAAATAGAAAGACTACTGCACCAAAACGTCGAGGGATGCGAGTTTTAAACGACTTGTGTCTGAGCTGAAAGAAAATCAGTTGTCAGGCGAAATGGATGCGAAGCTGCTTAAGTCTAAAATCAAGTCCATTAAAGATGTATATATTATTAATTACAAAAAATTGAAAAAATCAAAAAGAGTGGCTGTGGAACGGATGAAGTTTATGTACCAAAGTTAGCCTGGTTTAAGGATGCAACGTATTTAAGTGAGATTGTGACAACAAGAAGCAGTGCACAAAATTTCTCTCCAATCTTCAATAGATTTTGGTACCTGAAAGAAAAATACTGTTTTCAAGTACTTATTATGTGTTAATGAATAAAACATGAAATATACATAATTGTTAATTTTTGTTCTTTTTTCCGGATCTAAATTCCGAACAAGATGAAGAGGAAGGCGACACCATTGACCCTGCTATGCATGGCATCGCGAACAACTCCACTGTTGAAACAAACACGGCCCACTTGTCTAAATTTATTAAGCCACCTGAGCCGCCTAGAAAAAGGTTTAGAAAAAATGTAGAAACTAGTAAATCCGACAATGGGGAGATTTCCCGAACAATCAAGTAATTAGATGACTTTGCAAACAATGCTGGTGGGGATAAGTTATATGATCTGTTTGGCAAGTATGTAGCAAGTGAACTCCGTCAGCTACCAAAGCGCGCTGCCATCTTGCTGCAGCAGGATATTCAAAATAGTATAACTCGTGCTAAGTTGGACATAATGGACAATGGATCAGTTGAACAAGAATTCCACAACTTTCCTCTACTCGCGTCTCCTCAATCAATGGCTTCCCCAACTAGTTCCTCAAACGAGGAAGAGAACATCTTACAAACAGTGATGATTCATACATTTTCACAGATTATGTAAAAAGATTCCATGAAATAAATTCTGTGAAATAAATTACAATAAATTATTCACACTTACCGCAATGAATGGTCGAAGAACACGACAAATCGCCGTAAGTACATAAGATAGGAACCTCGATATTGTTGTTTCTGGAACTCGAAACAGGTACTCCAGAGACTTGAACGAATCAACAGTCGCTATCGCCAAAGCCATCCTCATTGTCGTATCCTGTTTTGACAACATTTCGTCTACCATTCCCAATGGTTCATCAAACTGTTTACCTGTAATTCTCAAAATAATTCTGTGAGCCGCAGGATCTTCCTTTTTCAGCTCTTTTAGTAAAGTATTTGATGCATAATAATCAGTACGTCTTCCTATCCACGGTTTCACCCACATGTTTCTCTTATGCACTTACCGTTTCACGTTTTGTCGTCTAATTAACTTATTTTCAATCACTTTAGCTACAACTGCAACTTCCGCTAGAACCATCTCCTCCGACATCTTCAGGACCAATGCTACTAGCCACTTGTTCACAAGCTACTGTGAGTTCACGTTGCTAGTTTACAAGCTAGCACTCTCAAAAGTCGGCGAGTGGTGTGTAAAGTCGCCGGCATTTCAGCTTTTTTCCGAGAACACTGGACTTGTTTAGGAGCTGCTTGTGAAAAAGCCTGCTTGTGGCTTGTAAACTCGCTCCGTGTACTTGAGCCTTTACGAACCTATATCCAGTATATACGGTTGAGATACTTCTGAATAAAAAACATACAATGATGCCCGAGTATACTGGGGCCCAAGGAAAAAAGTTAGACAATCCATCCTGAGTTAACTCGGCCACAGTATACAAATACAAACAGTAGTGCATCTTGGACAGACGACAAAAGTCGCGCAGATTGGACTGCGCAGACTAAACGCCATGTTCTAAGGATAAAATATTTAAACCAATCAAGAAGAAAAAGTGTTGTGCATTCTCCTATCACTGTTACTGTCTGAATCCAACCAATGGAATATCGACATTCGAGTTATTTGACAGTATATGCGTGTGACATTACTCGGCACGATGAACAGAAGAATAAGAAAACGTCACGAACGGCATTTTAATCTGTAATTTCCATTATTTCATTTTATGTTAATTGCATCTTGTGTGAACAGGTGTTTTGTAAATTGTTTTTATAAGTATAGACTTAAATAAGGTCACAATATATCAACATTTAACAAACGGAAATTAAGAAAATATCCTCACTTGTCGCTTTGTTATCATTGTTAGTGTGTCATGAAGTGATTTGGCTGAACATAATTGTATCGTTGTGAATTTAATTTCAGTTTCGTTCTGTTATGAACTTGTATTTACTATATCACAATGGTTCAACGTTATATGATATTTTTAGCCATGTTTTAATGGTTCTTAGCTTACTTCAATCTCAGTGAACAATATAAAAATCCGTTCTACTTCCTTGAGTCGACCTTTTTACCGCTTATTATATCCCTATCCACGGGTATCCATAACCAATTCTCTGTTCTAAGGATTGACCTTCCCCGTTTAGTTGTCCCTTCTTTCTTATTTAGATGTTGGATATTATACTTGCTAACCTCTTTTCGTTTCCTTAACACCTCCATATTCCATTCCTGTAATAAGAGTTGGTATTTATTAATTAAGAGAAAATATCCCCCTTCCCATTCTTATCCGGACACTAATTATATTGAATTGTAGTTCAAATTTGTTCCTCTACCCTACCTACAATGTTTTCGTAATTTTGGTTTTTCTACCACTTCACTTCCTTTCCATAATTTCTCGCCTCCCCCCTATTTAAAATATTTTTCTAAATACACCTTAATTACCCAAAAATGTTTAACCCCCATTTCTTACATCCTTCCCTTCATCGGCGCTATGTGTAGACGTTTGTTACCCCCCTAATAATTATTTTCATTTAGCCTGAAGATGGCCATCGTGGGGCGAAACTAGCTGCTCAGCTTATGGAGGCTTTGTGAAACTTCATTATAATAAAATAACTTTGTCACATTTTGACTTTGAGTTTTTCATTAGTTCTAATACTAGTAACATTTGAGCTATGGATGAGATATTACTTTTATTTTCAAAATAATTTAGAATGTTGATTTAAAACAATTCAAAAATCTGTCTGAAGTTCCGAACTTAATATATACTAGAATATACATTTCGCATGATACAATCTAATTTCATTCGTTTCTATGAGCAGATACATAAATTATCACTGGTAATCCCAGATAGTTATTAAAAATACTCTTTCGGAGTAACGAAAATTGGAAGTTTTAACGAGCTAGATAATTATTTGTGCTTGCGTGACTTGAAAAAGTTTACTGTCGTGATATTTTTGATGACAATACGTTGTTTCTCAGTTGTTCTACAATATCCCCATAATTAGTTTATATAATTTGTTTAACCATCAAAGTTTTGGACGCTTCTGTTCTATAAAGATAATGAACAATTTGCAGTATCATGAAACCGACTCGATGTGCGTTTTACGGCAAGCTTAACTTTTCTCATTATAACAATCCTCACATGTTTGTTAATGATCTTTTTTCATCCCTTTTTCTTCTACTTTTTCAGGTATTGGATACCGCATATCTTCAATTATTTTCTATTTCTTACTATTCTTCTTATTCTTTTGCATCTTATTTCCTTTTTGTTCGTCCTCTTCTTCATCCATATTACCTGCTACAATAATTTTTTTGTTATTCCTCATTCTGATTTTTGTTTGTTAATTTTCAATTTATTGGCTGATCTCCTGCTTCATTTCAATTATAGTTTCCTTGATTTATTTTCAATGTTAGTTGATTTTCATCTATTTTACCATCTTTCCTGCAGATTTTCGAGATATTTATACTGGGAAACTCTTTCCAATATCTCTGTTCCACATTTTATTCTATTAGGTATATTGGTTACAGTTCACGATAATTATACATTCCTTTTATTTGTATTACCTCTATTTCCATATATTCTACTTCCTGAATCCATGTGTACACTAGTTGTTGCATGAATTTCTCTCTATCCCTTTGCGTGGACTAGTGAACTCTCTTGCCAATATCATCAAATTTTCGTTCGATTGCCAAAAAAACATGGCTCTACCTCGAATTTCAGATCAAGCGGCTTATTATAGTAGGCAACTCTATTGTTACAACTTCACAGTTTGCCAAGGACATTCAGGTTCACCCCAAAATAAACATACTGTTCTTATTTACACCTGGTTGGAGACTGAATTAGCAAAAGGATCCAATCAAATTGCTTCGGCTGTTCATCATCGACTGAATAATACCAGCTTAGAAGATTATAATACAATAAAACTTTTTGCTGACGGATGTGGAGGTCAAAACAAAAACGTAACGATGATTGGAATGCTTTCTAAATGGCTGAAATTAGAATCGCCAAATAACATTAAAGATGTAATAGTAGTATTCCCAGTACCTGGACATTCCTATATTCCCCCTGATAGGGTTTTTGGCCGAATAGAAAAGTGGGTGAGAAAATTGGATACTATAATGAAACCAGAAGAATATGAACAGATTTTTGGTGAATTTGGGACAGTGTTAAATTTAGGAAGAATTGTTGAAGTTATGGAATGGAAAGAAGCAATAGCTGATGTCATAAAGCCACCTGGTCAATGGCATTTCAAATTTGCCCGTTCCAAACGTATTTCAATAAAAAAATCGCCACAGGGAAACATATTGGTAAGAGGTGAGGTCGCTTACAATAGCGACAGTGGCGCATCTAAATCCATACTGAAAAAAGGAAAAAGCTTGAACAGCATAAATCCTGAGGTAATTCCCATTGGTCACGCCGTAAATGTGAAAAGACTAAAAGACTGCGATAATCTTTTAAAAAACATTTTGAAAACTGGCGACAAATTCAAGACCTCGAATTTTATTTAAAAGCAATAGACACGCCTCTTAATGAAGAAGACGCAGAAGCAGAAGCAGAACAGAATGAAGAAGTTTTTGAAGAATATAATCTAATAAAAAGTTTGAAAAAAGAATACTATTTTAGTTCAGTTTTACATGATGATTGTTTTTACCAGAAAATAAATAAATAAATTCAATAACAGCAATAATGTTGAGTTTTGAAACCTCATTTACTTCCAAACCCAGTCTTATCCACAATGTTTTAACAAAACTAGTCTTTTCCAAAATAAAAAAAAAATGTTTGAAAAAAGTTTTAGACGAAATTATTTTTTATTATCATCGCAGCTTCCTGTGTGTAACCGATTGTAAATGATAACATTTGCAGTTTATTGTAGTGATTACGTTTGTAACAGACCTTTTTTCCGATTTCTGACGTATCAGACATTATGGATTAGTCGGACTATGGAACTACACTCCTCAGATAGGCTTCACATGAAATGTAACTTCTGTCATTCTGAGGATGATAGTAATAACGAAGCAATTCTTAATTTTTTGGAATTATTTTGAAACAGTTAGTTTCATTTAAAAAAGTAGTGTGAATTGATTTCACAAAGTGAATTTCATTATCCAGTTACAGTTTGTGATATTTCTAATTCGCGATTACATTTTGATTCAACTATTATGAAAAAGAGTATTTGAGACTTTCTCTTTTTTTTATCCAAATCCCATTCTTCTCATCATCTGATCTCTGTTCAGATTCTTGTCTATTTTTTTCCATTACTGCTGTAAAATTTCGTCCCTATTAAAGTCAGGGTGAGTTATTAGCATTCCTATATAGCCGAGTTTTCGTTGGGTAAACACTACCTGTTTCCATTATTTCAGCATGTATTATTACAGCTACCGATGATAGGTACATCATATAATCCCCAACGATTGGTATGATAAAGTAGTTTTCGTAATCTCTTAGTTTGGTGTCGGCATTTAATTTCAGATTTCTCAAAATTTATATAAACGCCTTTGTGGGTTAGGACTAGTCACAATTTAATATTTGAGGACAATCTAACTATTTAATTTGATTACATTTTATCAGACAATAAAAATAAACGGTTTCAAAGATTAAAACTAATTTTTCCGCATCTGTGGCCCCGAACAATATCCTATAAAAAAATAAGCAAAAATTTAGTATATCTCGATTTATAGGACCCGTTGTACTCACTCTAGTCAACTAAAAATTAATAGGATACATCTGTGGGACACCTTGAATAATATTCGATAATAAAATTGATCAATCGTATACTCTCTGGAGGCTGTATCGTCCTAACAAACTGAAAATTCTCCAAAAATTACAAAAATTCGGTACTTCAAGTACCATAGCACCCGTTGTACTGGCTTCAGTGAGCTGAATATCCATATGGTTCATCTTTGAGACGCTCCAAATAATATTAAATAATCAAATTGGTGACTTGTTGAACTCCGGAGGCTGTATCGTGGTAACAAACTGAAATCTCTAAAAAAATGACAAAATGTCGTACTTTAAGCACCATAGCACTCGTTGTACTGGCTCTGGTGAGCTGAAAATCAATAGGGTTCATCTGTGATATGTTCTTAACAATATTCCATCATAAAATTTGTGACCTATATCACTCCGGAGGCTGTATCGTGCTAACAAGACATGTTAGGAAAAGTGGCCGACGACAACGACGACGACGACGACATACACACAGGATTTTTTTTCTAAAAACCGTTCTTTCGTGTTGTTGTTGATGGAAAACGTAAGAATAATTAAAAAAAAATTCAAAATTTTTGGTGTAAACCAATACTTTTTTCGATAGGTTGGCGGAAAAGTAAAAATGATGGAAAATCAATTTACCAGTTAGCACCAAATTGTCTCTTCGTATTACATCTCACATTTCAATTTTCTGTCATATTACATTAGAATGAGTTGATCAACTATTCAAAGAATAAGTTTCTAGTTCGGTATAGCAAATTATTCGTGTGCTTTTTAATTTTCAAGTATTTTTGCGGTCAACTATAATCGATTTTATATAGTATGATGGTGAAGATTGTGGCGACATGCGGTATTTTTGCAATACCACCCACCTTGCTTTATTGTTTACCTGTTTTGTCATCTTTTATAACGCAGAAAAACACCTACTTCTGTTGGCCTAGATGTCATTTTTAAACATTCTTGGAAAATTAATAATATTTTGAAATAAGGTTGTCATGATCACTCATACCGCTATTTGGTGTGTTTGTTCATTTTTCCTTGTAACCATTTTAAATATAAATATAATTTTAGATTGCGTAGGAATATATCGAAATAAATAAGGGACTTTAAAAGATATCAATAGTATTACAATTATGAATGGGAATAATCGAATAAATTTGGTATGAATTGAGGGCCTTGGAATGAAAGGAGAATAAGTGCATTTGATTGCATTTTGAGAAAATTACATTTAAAATTAAACAAAATTTTAAATTGTTGAAAAATGTTTGGATATTTATAACAGTATTAATGATTTGATAAATGAGTAATTTTATTACGACACTAGTATAAATAAAATATTTATCTGCTCAAACTTTAAAAAAAGGCTTTCATCCTACTATACCAACTTTTTTTACTTATAACATTCAGAAAGAAATATTTAGTGAAATGAGCATTCATTTTAAAGGAAAACACAAACTTATAAACATTATTCGTAATCCGAATACAAAATCGAATCAACATTCTCATTTTCGTTATCTTCTTCGCCTGTCATCATCTTGTGGTTTAATTTCAGGTACAGCTGCTTCGTCATTTTGTCCTTGCTCATTGTTGACTTTAGTTTTTTGTTTCAATTTTTATCTCTTTTCTTGTGTAGTATGTTATTGTAGTATCCATGATATTTTAGGGGAATGCACTCCAAAAGAGATGTAAGGACACAGTCGCCTGAACATGAAATAACCCCGATAAATAATCAGAAAACAGAACACTACACGAGCCAAACTGGACAGAGTTGGGCACCCAGTACCGAGAGGGCAGCACCTTCGCATTTCCGCTAATAACTTGACCGGTACTACCAAAGCATAGGTTCTGCGATATACCAGGCAAGCTCTACCTTACGTAGAATAACGATAGGAAGCTTCAACAAAAAATAACCGAATTAATGAACCTGAAGAAGATATCAAGGAGTAACCAAGTGCCAAAATGAGAAAATGGAGGAAATGAATGGAAATTGTTCCTGAATTGAATGGGACAAAGTCTTAAGATTTGGAATAAAATAAATTGACGAATATGTAGAATGTTGAGTAAATATAACCAAGTGCCTTTACCAATAAGAATATACACGAGCAAAGCCTGAACAAAATGTGAACAGTAAAAATATGATTTTCAAGGACAACTGGGAACAAAACTGAGTGCAATAGTCAGAACTTGGAGGATAATGAAAGAAATATTTATCAGAAGATGGATTTTGTTCAGATGGTAGGTGTTGCATCTGGAAATTTTGATGGTTGCTACGGTAATTTCCTCTGCAAAAAGTTAGATGGGGGTATTTTATGCTCAAATCGTTACTTCTTTGTGGGTGAAATAATGTCAAAATAACTCTTGGTTGTTTGAATATATTGCAGAGAATGAGTAGTTTGGTATTAATGAATAAAATATTTACATTTGGAATTTGGGGAGTGTTCAGCTGAGACTGATGGGTTGGTCCCTAATATTGGCCTTTTGGATAGAAGATGGAAAACAGATAAGTGAAAATGTAACGAACAGTATAAGAATATTTACACTGTAATAATGCTATTTATAGACTGCAAATATCTACAAATTTTGTAGACGCCTGTAACAATTATTATCCTTCTGTGTCGCTTAATGTTCTGAAAGGCAGTAAAATTAAAATTCCAGCTTCAAATTAACTATACATTAATTCTCATCCACTAATTATCCGAATATAGATACGTTCTGTACAAATTTCGTCATAAAAATTTATTACATTAACTTATTAAACTTCTACACCTAAGATCTCCATATGGCGTACCTTCTTAATCTTTTCACTATAATTTGAACTGTTTCCTTGACGCCAAGGGGATTACGTATCTGACGTTCTCTTTATTTTTCTTTCTGCTTTACACAATTTCATTTAGACCAAACAATGTTGGAGAAAATTATTAGATCGTAAAAAAAGTCGACATAAGTTTCGGAACAGTTTATAAGGAATTGGCACGGAATTAAATTATACCTGAATATACTTGAACAAAGTGAACACGATAACTATTTCGAGAATTTATTATACCAATATTATAAAAATATCGAGAATTATATATCTGTATCTATATATGGATAATAATCTGATCTGATATTTTATTACGATGAATATAATACATGGAATTGTAACATTCTGAGGTTTAGGACGTTTCTTTAGGAATAAAATTGAATTTGTTGTTGAAATTTGCTCTGAAAGTAATTAAGTTAAAAATGGATGTCATTTCAAGTGGAATAAACTATGCTCATTTCATAGCTTCTTTTCTGTGGAAATTATCGGCTCTTCCACTACAGCAGAATCATAACAGTATCCTTCCATCTTGATCAATAGGGATGTTGACTAATTTTTGGAATTCCTTTTATTTTAAAGATAGACCCTGTATAAACACCAAAATAATAATTTAATAAAAAAATACGTCAAATTCCAATGAAAAAAGACCTAATTAACCCTTAACTACTACCCACTCAAAACAGATACATAACTACTACCCACGGGTCAAACTGACCCATTTTTAAAAGTACTAATAAAAATACAATTTAAGGAAGAAAACATATTTCATTCATAAAAAGTAAATGGTAACACATTAATTTATTGTGATAAATAGTAAAACAAATTTAAATACAATTTGGACAAATTTGAAAAGATGAGGCTTTTACTTGATGAAGATCCATACTGAACGATGAAATAAAACAATATAGTTTGTTTCAATCTTCATATATTTGAACTAATGTTCAATGTAAACTTGTTGACGCGTTTCACTAACACAGTAGCTTTGTCAAAACGAATGAAGGTAAAATAAAAATGTCTTAATATATACAGTGCTAAATCTATTTACTAAGGTTAGCAATGGTATTGAAAGAAATTACCTGGAAATTCATTCACTACAAACATTCCTAAGCTCTTTACCTAGAAGATAGATTTAGCACTGTATATATTAAGACATTTTTATTTTACCTTCATTCGTTTTGACAAAGCTACTGTGTTAGTGAAACGCGTCAACAAGTTTAAATTGAACATTAGTTCAAATATATGAAGATTTAAACCAACTATATTGTTTTATTTCATCGTTGGACAAATTTTTTTAAAACATTGCTGACACACCGGTAATTTGCAGGAATCGCAAAAGGTGTTAGTCTTGCAAAAAGTACATCTCTTCCGTTTGGATGCTGATTTGTGCTGCTGAGGGACCTCTTAAATTTCTATGATTACCCCAAGTATATCAGCTGTTAAATCTCTTAGCTTGCGTGGTATTTTATTGTTGTAAATACGCCTCTTCATATGAGGCTCACATAGGTTATGACCCAGTACTTTGAGGAAGTCCAGTCTTGAAATTGTTTTTCCATCAGTAGCAAATTGATATAATACTCTGCTGTTGATCCCCGATACATTTAAAATCATGTGAAAGATTGCTATTGGCCAGCGGCGGGTTCTACGAGACGTAGAATAGTTAGAGCATTTCTGGTCTAATGTTGTTTCATCCACAGAATTGTCGTTGTGCATTGTAGATATTAAAATAACAGCCTTGTTCAATTTTGGCACATGCGACACAATGGTATGATTTGAAGTAAACCTAAAAACAGAAGAACCAGGCTCACGCTGTTTGGATCGTAAAAAATTTGATGGAATAAATCTATTATTTTTTTTTCAGCGTACCGACATAGGTTAGCTTTTGTTTTAAAAGTTCATTAGTTAATTCCATCGATGAGTACCAATTATCACCTGTTATATTTCTACTTGAACGAGGCGACATACTGTTTCTGTTGGTACCGAAAACTTGGACTTCTCATTTCGTTTTCCACTGTATATCTCCGAATTGACCATGTAATGTGTTTTTGAATCTGCTAAGATCTGCACTTTCAAGCCGTATCTTGCCGGCTTACTTGTATGTACATTCTGAAGCCAGACCGTCCTCTTAACGGTACCAACATCTCGTCAACGGTTAAAAATTCTTCAGGCGAATAACATTGTTTGGAGTTGTCAACAAAATGATCCAAAATATCTGAAATTGCAGCCAACCTATTTTCTTTTACTCTTTCGCGGCGTGTAGCTTCATCATCAAATATAAAACAACATAACAGAGAAGAAAATCGCGCTGAAGACATAGTGCAGCGAAATATATCCCTACCAGTCCCATCGGTAGCCCAAAGAGACCGGAGTTCTTCATGACCAGATTTGAAACACCCTTGCAAATACAAAAGACTCAATAATGCTTCTAATTCTACTTTATCGGTTTCTTGGATAAAAACTGGTGAAAACAATAATCTACTATTTCTCTTTTTTTGAATTTACTATACTGACCTTGCATGTTTCTTATTTTTGAGTTTGTGTGTACAACCATTTTTTCAATCATAGAGTCTGTTATTAGGAGTCTCCATGCTTCCAAAGGCGAAGCTGGGGGATCTAGTTAAGCTGGGCCTTTCAAACCAGGAAGCACTTTTATAATATTTTGCTGTTTTGTTTTTCCCCTTGTTGGTGCCGTTTTCGACCACTTGGTTTTATCTTTTGCGTACCACGATGGAATTTCCCGTAATGTTTGGGCATTTTCATGTTCGTCCTCCGATGAACTTTCTGAAGAGTCAATTTCGTCATTATTTTTGTCCCATTCAACTTCACTCTCAGAGTCGTGTTCGCTTAACTCTTCAGCATCGCTCTCATCTGAATCGCTTTCGTTGCCTTTGTTCAAAATTTTATTGCAGGCAATACGTCTCTCTTCGCTGTCAGTTGCGGTACTTGATGATGCAATAAATCATAATCGCTTAGTGGCTTGTTTCCCATATTGTATAAAAATAAATACCGAGACTTAGTATACTACCCTGATTTTGGCTGTAAATCCCATAAAAAGCATGTAGGTTAACACACAAAAAACTTACCTTAAAACTATCCACGGGTCAATTTGACCCACTAGCGCTTAAAAATATACCAAAGCAACAATCTTTCCACTCTGCACTTATGAGACTAAAATCCTTCGTCGCTAGCTAGAGCATATCTCGCCGCATGCCGTCCCCACTCCTCGGATTCGCCTGAAATCACGTGTATCGACAGATCGTTGGGTCACATCGACCCGGGGATAGTAGTTAAGGGTTGAAAAGAGGTTTAATAATTCTCGGTGAAAGGCTCCATATCGTGTCATGACGTCTCTTAGGGTTTGTAATGAACTAGATTGGTGGAGTGGACTGTTGAGCTTGTCGTTCACTACTGCACCTAAGTAGATGTGTTGTTTTTTTGCTTCGATAAGGTTGCAAAAAGAAGGACCAGTCGTCATTGTAAGTAACGTTTAATAAACACTTAAATACGACAATGTAAACACGTAAATCACTTTACAACAAAATCGTAACAAGATGGAGCAACAAGAATATCCACAGAGAATTGATAGTTGGTTACTGTTTCCTAAAAGATACTAAATGCTCGTGAGGTAATTATGTATATTGTTCCGATAATTCTCGAACTACGTCACAGATAATATCACGTTTTTATATTGCGTCGAACGCGAGAGATATTTTAATACTTCCGGTAAACCGTAATTTTTCTCGTTTTTAAGTTTAAAATTGATATGATTTGATACTTGTAGAGAGAGATTCGTTGATCTAGATATAGTTTTCACGCGCGCTGTATGTTTTTGAATACTTTTTTATGTCGACCGTTCGAGAGTGGTTTTTAGTTCTGTACTGTTTGAGATTGAGAAACTGACTACTTTTAAATTGGTTATTTTTTGTAGATATATCGGACGTTTTTGGGGGTACAACTTTCTCTTCTATTTCCGTTGAATGGTGATATTTTTGACATGAAGTTAATTATCCACTTGACCATGAAGCGATAAATAGGGTCCTGTTAGATAATTTATGTCAATCCACAAAACATTCATTTCGAATAGCTGAGATTTCTCTTTTTACTTTGTGTAAGGGTTTGAAATATTTTCACGGTGCTAATTGAGGATTGTAATCAGTCAACGTTATTTGTAGTAACATTCAAATGGTTTTGGAAAGTTCTATAATCTTCATTTTATAAAGAAACAAGGTTCTTTTGAACCATTTAAAACTTTAATTGTTGAGTTTCGAGTTGAGCAGGCACTTACAAGGCAAACTATCTTTTATCAATAGGCGTTTACGACCATTGAAGTAAATAATAAGGATTCAAAGTTACGATAGGCATTCAGCCAGTCCGAGAATTCAATACAATGTGAAAGCTCTCGTGATTGACTCGTCATCGTGATATATATATACATCATGTCATATCACAAGAACGTCATTAAACTATAATCGAATCTCGCGTTCTGTCAAAGTTAACTAATCTTGATTGAGTTTATACGAATAACTTAAACAAAAGCCGTAAAAATTAATAGGTCGTCTTACAAATGCTGTGCAGTGCCGACGTGCAAAAGTACGTTAATCAGAGAACCACAAAAACTTTTCATAAACGTTCCAAAATGTGCATAAATAAGGAGAAAGACTTTCCAGCTTCATTGACAACCACAAGTACCAGTTATTTTTGTGAAGATCCCTCTAATCTAAGTTATAAGCTCTGATAAACTACAAATATAAATTTTAAACCATTTTAGATATTTACGGTTAAGTGGCACAAATAAAAGGTCAATTATTCATTAGTAGTTTGTTTACAGAGCTAATTACAAGTTTTATTTCGGTGGTATAGATGATAAGTTGTTCTAAATATGATAAAAGAGTATATGAAATGCGTAAGGTGTCTCTCTCATTTGTAATAAAGTATGTAAATGTAAAATTATAGGTACCCACAAAGACATTTTCAAGTTATATAGCTCCGCTGCACAGAAATCCTTTGTTCTAGTAAAAAAACTTGCATCATCAAAGAATCAATCTTCGGTAAATTACGGCTATTTCTTTTTATGGATCCAGTCTCCATTGTGATAAAAATCGTGGAATATTATCGTTGTTCTAACAAACTTTCAATGAAAATAGTTCACACTTTCAACTTGGATATGGCAGATAAGTCAGTTTGTTTCCCATTTAGTGACGTCATCCCGCTCTGATTGGTGTTCGCAGTCATGTGATAATGGGTAATAAATATGGCAATTTAAATTGATTTTATTTGATTTAAATCGAAATATTAGGTTTTTTAAAATGTTATTTTAGGTTTATAAAAACTGTTTTTAATATGTAAAACATAACTTCACATGAATGTTTAACAACTGTCAACATCCCTATTGGCTGTTTCAAGAAAGCTGCAATTCGAGTCAATAAGATGCAGACATTTCAAAGAACGAAATATCTAGTTTCGCAGCCAAGCAGCAAATCAGTGGGGCCATCACATATATTCAACTACCACAAAGTTTGATAGATGCGGGAGTTTATTTGCTTCAAACCTCAGCCGAACCGAACAAACAAGATATTTTCTTGAATCATTTTTCTTGATTTCAGGTATAATTTAATAAGTAAATATTGAACTATATCAAAATATTACTTGACTTTGACAATTTTGTTATGTAAATATATTACTTAATACATGAATATGGAATCATAATCTGCATCACTTAAATTTTTTGTTTGAAGATTTAATATTCGAAAAAGAAATTAACAATTTAAATCATTCGCAGATAAATACATGGAATTTATAATATAGAATTATATATTTTGCTCGAATTGCTTGGGTCTTATTTATAATTAATAGCTTCGTCATTTTCATTTATATATACAAACTGTAAGATTTCTTTCCTTTTAGTTGTAGATTTTATTTCAAGAATTTTTGTATCCTTATAATTAAATGCATGCTTCGGTGTTTTTTATCGTTGGTTAAAGCTGTATCATTTTTTTATAACTTGATGGTCTTTTTACCTTCTTTTCAAATATCCTATGTAAACAGTATAATAACTTTAACAATGTTCTTCATATATAACGTTACGTTTATATTGCAGTATTTAATTTTCCCTACGCTTGCGTCAATTGGTTTTTCTTTCTGTGTCATTAGGTATTTTTTCAATTTACCATATACATTTAAATACTTTTTTTATATGTTTACTACCAATTCTTTTGATACTGTTCCAACTCTTCAAGCAGCATAAATATCATTTTAAATCACAAATTCCTCTCAGCATGATACATTCTACAAATTTTTATGGAAAAAATCAACAAAATTATCACTCCATAAAACGATTTACCCACGACCCTGCTCATCTGAAAACATAATTCACGAAATTTATCGATGCACCCAACTTGAACGACGAAATAACAGAGAAAGCAAAAGTTGCAACTTTTATCTCCTGAGCCATAATTTTGTTGGAAACAATGTACCCACTACAAGCAGAAAAGTAAAAAATGAATGAAGTATCTCGAAGAAGAGACACGAAAGAACATTTCCTTATAAGTTGCTATCGTTTTATCGAAACATGCAGGAATATTTACGACTGGGCTTTTGTATTGTCAAATATATGACCGTTGTATTGAATTAACAATTAGCAAGGAAGTTAGGTTCAAATCTGATAAAAAAAATTCAGTTATCCATCACTTTGATTATCAGTTGAGAATATTGAAAATATGGCTGATATTGAAGCATAGTTATCTTAATTTTTGGTTCATCAATACTAAGTGTATACGTCATTTACCGAGTACAGAATATCGAATTTTCATCAGACCACTTTTCAAAGATTTAGGTTTAGAAAATTACTGAGTTGTACTGACGAATTTGAGCATTGCAGCATTGAATTTAATAAAACGTCTTGGATACAATCCAACATAAAAAAAGACAATTAATAACAATCTTAGGATACCTGTTACATAGTAGGTAACATTATTTCCAAATCATTGCGTTGGTTAAATATCTTTAATTTATTTTGTTTTTTCTGAATTTCGACAAAATAGAGATAATAGAATAAATTTGAGTGCTCTCTTGTCAAAAAATTAGAACTGAGTTTTTTCAATTTCTCTCCCGTTAAAACACTTATAAAATATAGTTCTCCTTTGTATTGTAGAGCAATAAACTCACAGTATTTGTGGTCGAATTATTTTGAAAAATAAATTTTTTGTTGTCATTGATCTGCCAGCTAATTTCTAGAAGGAGAAAAAAATATTTAGGCTTGGAGGTCTAGGTACAGTAATACATGCGAATATTAAATAGGAAAACTTAAATCAGTAACTTTCAGAACACACGGTAAAATATATATTCTATTTCAAATATAATAAAAGTAGAATTCGACATACTTTTTGTTTAACATAAATGAGACAGGACCATAACATTTTGCAACAATATACCAATTAACTAGGGCAAATTTAAATTATTGTTTGCATACAAACGGTTAGGAATAAAAATTGAAGCCACTCTAAAACAAAAAATGCAACCTTTGCAATTCAGCACAAAACCCCGAACAAAATTTGGGGTAATGATAAAAAGTAAGTAAGAGCAGACAGGAAATTGAGTCGGGCGAAAAACGCGAAGGGAAAAATCCCTCCCTATCACGGTAACGGGTTTCAGTTTTTTTAGTGTTCGCGGGTTCATAGGCAGAAGTTTCTCTCCGTTATCTTAGGGCGTCAAAGCGATACTCAAATATTCTTGACAGTGAACGCTGTCCCCCTGAGGAACACAAAAGTAGTGTAGCTACGCCGGTTCAACACCACTACTTCGAAAAAGGTCCGCTAGGCGACGGTGGCGCTGGTGTCGGTGGCGCTGCGTTGGCGCTGCGTTGGCGCTGTCGGCGGTGTCGTCCATTTTTTATCCAGTCGACCATTTTTTAGTCTGCCATTTTTTATCCAGTAGATTTCGCTAGATGGCGCAGTTTGCAGATTTCTTTTTTAGATGTGTGTCGTCCATTTTTTATCCTGTAAATTTGTTCATGACGTAAAAATTTTTGCCCCGAGTGAGATTCGAGCCCACGACCTCATCGTTCCCAGCCTACACCGTTACATGTCTGCCATGAGGGTTCCAATATATTTTAGTTTCGAAAGTGATCAGTATAAGTATTTTGAAATCTCACGAGGCGTGATTTCACGATGCGATGTAATTTTCTTCAATGCGCCGATTTTAAGGCATGAATATGTTCCACATTTTAAAAAAAATGTATTAAAATCGAAAAAAAAAATTTACCCCGAGTGAATTTCGAACCCACGACCTCATCGTTCCCAGCCTACAGCGCTACATGTCGGCCATGAGGGTTCCAATATATTTTAGTTTTGAAAGTGATCAGTATAAAAATATCGTTTTAGTTGTTAGAACATGTCAAATGCAGTTGAATCAGAATCCTTCGTAATCGTTGATTGTATTTATCAACAAAAAATACGCACGCGTACGCGATCTTAACGTATGAACTTAATAAAATTTTTTCATTATCATGTATAATATTGGCATCCATATTTGTTTTAATAATTAAAATTCTATTGAAAATTGTTGAACGTAAATTTAAATCGTTATGTATATCGATTGATGAGTAGGGGGCAGTTTTAATAAAAAATCCATTCAATGCTATTTATTTCATTTAAACATTACAAAGGTAGAAAAAAAAACCATCATTGTCGAAGGAGACGCTGTACATTTGAGTGCAGTGGCAGGAATCCCAGTTGACCATGATGCAACCATTCTTTGGGTCCACGATGAATCCTTGGGATGCTCGCGCTACTGGCAACAGCAGAACATTCTAGTTTAAATTATTGACAATTTCGGTGAGAGGACTTGTTCGGGTAGGGAACGCATTAAAAGATTTCAATGACAATATTCTGTATAGTGGTTGATTTGAGAAGCCGACAAGACGTTGAGCTTAGATCATAAAGATTATTAATGTTTCTATATTAAATAGTCCGCTGTATGATACATAAATTAAGTTCATTACATTATACGAATATTTTTTCAATACAGGGTGTTAAAAGACATTTGCATCCCTATTATTATTCTGCGGGGAATATCTACGTAAAATATACGAGGCATGTTATGATTAAAATTGATATATACATGGGGTGTTTGTAATTATTAAGACTGTAGAAATATGTAGATATAAAAGTTAATGACACACACAGTTTAGTGGTATTTTGAGCGGGATGTCTACGTAAATTATAACAAATATATGTCTGAATATGATACTGAGAAACCATCAACGTACATACAGATACCACATTTTTTATACAAGGTGTGGTCATAAAACATACCATTTTTCCTTATATACAGGTGTAGTCAAAAAGATGTGATGTTTATATATACAGAGTGTAGTCATAAAAAGATGCGATTTTATACAGGCTGTAGTCATAAAGATACCGTATTTTTTATATATACAGGTCGTAGTCATAAAAATACCGAATTTTTTCATAAAAGATGCCACAGGGTATATAAAGATAAGGACGTTACAATGAATCTCTGCTATTATTGCTCAAATTTTCATCGAACAAACCGCATTGGTAGATTATTTCCACATACAGGATGTTACTAGAACGACAACGACAATGACAGCAAATCCACTTTATTCGACAACAGAGGACACTCAAAGCGTTTGCATGCTTGAGATTTGTTGCTCGTACGACTACACTATAGTAAAATATGATGTGACTCATTATATTATTAAACGGATAACACACATCAGAAGTCTATCAGATAGATAGCAGAGGGGTAACAGAAGGGATAACAAACACACCCCAGACTCACATCAGAAGTCTGTTTGACAGTGCTAGTACTAACAAATTTACTGCGACACTCGGTTTATATGAATTATTTTCCGAGAAAACAACAAAATGAAGCAATGATTTCACAACTTTGTCATACACTGAATGTCATTTTTATTATAGTTGCGGTGAAACAAGAGCCAACTTCACAACTCAAGCAGAGGGACAGCAGACACACATCACAGAGGCACCAGACATGCACCACCGTTATACGTTTGACATTTTTGGTATCAAACAGTACTCTTTGAAACAAAATATCAGGAATCTTGTATTTCCGAATTTCATTATGAATCACCCAAAATATTTAGAGGGGCGTATGATACTGATGGCGATATTGGTAACCAACAAAAGAGCAACATATTTACAGATACTGGCATTAACGGATATCCATGGTGATAGAAGAGGACATCTAAGACATCAGGCTTGCACCCAACTAAATTGATATAATTAAGATGTTCTTCAAAAAAGAATGCTACGCTAATAGAAAAATCTTGAAGTAATGATTTCACAACTTTGTCATACACTGAATGTCATTTTTATCATAGATGTGGTGAAAGAAGAACCAACTTTACAACTCAAGCAGAGGGACAGCAGACACACATCACAGGGTTAGCACACATACACCACAGAGGCACCAGACATGCATCACCGGTATACGTTTGACATTTTTGGTATCAAACAGTACTCTTTGAAACAAAATATAAGGATTCTTGTATTTCCGAATTCCATTATGAATCACCCCAAATATTTAGAGGGACGTATGATACTGATGGCGATATTGATAATTTTCATAGACATTATAGCTATTTATAATTTAATCACGTTATTTGTATATTCATTTAATATAGTTATATGATTTTCTGTTCAGTCTTCCGTCCGACTGGGTGTTTACTTCTTACCATTGAGACACATCAGAGACACATCAGAGACACATCAGAGACACCCCAGAGACACCCCAGAGACACATTAGAACGTATATCGGTGGTGTATGTCTGCTAACCGTCTAATAATATATTGAATCGCGCACCCGCACACAAGTGGAGTGACCTAACATAGCAGACACACCAGAGACACATCAGAGATGCATCACAGGCGTACCAGAGACATATCCGAGACGCAACAGAGGCGCACTTATGAAAAAAATGATACCGTTCAGTCTTCCGTCCGACTGGGTGTTTACTTCTTACCATTGAGACACATCAGAGACATCCTAGAGACACATCAGAGACACCCCAGAGACACCCTAGAGACATATTAGAACGTATATCGGTGGTGTATGTCTGCTAACCGTCTAATAATATATTGAATCGCGCACCCACACATTTTAATTTACTATAATGTTGTCATACAAACAACAAGTCTCAAAGCATGCAAAAGCTTTACGTAAAAAATATAAGTCGCTTGATAGAATTAATAATAAATGTCATGTGGAATATGTCAAGTCTGCAACATATCCTCTCAAACAAATAGCAGAATCACTGGGCTGTCCGAATCAAGGTGGAGATTCACCGAAAGACACACCAATCCTGCCCGTAATAAGTGAAGATGAGGTAGAGCGGGAAGACTCTTCGCTCAAACAAGTACTTATGACAATAATCAGAATGTATCAAAAGAATTTGACTGTGCTTACACTCCAGAATTAGGAATTGAACAATGGATCCTCGACCATGCTTACGGACCGCAATTAAAGGGTGAACAATGGATGTTTGGAAACAAACAACTACAATTTAATGATGAACAACTAATTGTAGGTGACAGAGTATTTAAAAGTACACCCAGTTTGAAACAGTTAATATTCTATAAGAATCCCAAACATTTCACCCCAATTGATTTACAATTATACAAACAGATACTGGAATTAAGGGACATCCATCGTGATAGAAGAGGATATCTAAGACATCAGGCTTGTCCCACTAAATTCAGTGAAATAATTAAACCGCTCTTCAAAAAGCGTAAATACTCCGGAAATTCGGGTAATATTACAAAACAGTTCGATTACTCTCATAAAATTTGCATTAACAATAAGTTGAATAATAGCATGAAACAACTCAATAAACCAACTACAAGAGGGTTTCACACACCAAAAAGCTATGATATTCTTTCTAATTGGTCAGATCCGAACTTATTGGTAGACAGATTAAATCAACTACACCCGAATGATGATGAATTTCATAAAATAATTGAAGAGCTCATTCAAGCAAACATTATTGAATAGAAAAAACATAAAGAAGAAGATCTCTAACACTTGGATGAATGACTATTGTATAACTAAAGTTTCGTAATAAAGTGAATCAATACGTAGAAACAAAAAAATTTTGTTGGAATCTCTTTGGTATCAGGATTTGCTCAACAATATATTTAGGTAGTTTTATAATACAGATGTACTTACCTAAAAAATTTTCTCTGTAAATCATACATTGATAAACCAGCGAAAATCTTCTTCAGCACATACGAATGGGCTACGCTAACCAATATTTTGAATGAAAATTCATTTATAAGTGCATCACTTCCAGCATGTTACGAAGAATATGATCCCGAGACGATGCCATGTGAGGACTACTACACCATTCTACAAGTAATATTTGATTATGTTAAATAGTTGGAAGTGATAAAATACGACATCAGCTTCCTTTTATGTGGAGAAGATATTCATCAAATTCTACAAGTCAATCATTGTCTCATTTCACACCGACTCACCTATTTAAAATCTCAAAGTTTTTGTGAATATTTTAAAAAATTGTAGATTTAACCAGGAATTTTGTTGAAAATAATTGAAATTTAAGTTATTGTAGTAGTAGTGTTGTACTTAGAGAATTATTATAAGTCAAAAGTTGTGAACGGTTTGGATGAAAACAATGTAATAAATTGATTTGATTGAAATGTTTGCGTTTCATTTTTCTCTCTCTTCTCCCTATAGTCATGCGGGTTGTAAGGATGATTTTTTAATAAACAAACTTATTACAACATACATATTGTTTTATTAATTTAATTTACAAATAAAATACGGAAAAATAGAATAGAGAAGACGAAGAAAAGCATATAACGGTTAAATTTAAAGAATACACAAATACGAAAAGCATATAACTATATTAAATAAATATACAAATAACGAGATTAAATTGAAAATCTGTATAATGTTAATCAAAATTATCAATATCGATATCAACATCATACGTTCCTCTAAATCTTTTAGTTCTAGGTGATTCATAATGGAATTCGGAAATACAAGATTCCCGATATTTTGTTTCAAAAGTACTGTTTGATTGCATCTTTGACACCAGAAAAATGTCTATTGTGATAAAGATCATGATTCTGATTCGTAAACGTTATGAAGATGGTCATTGATTGCTAAAAATTATTTTTTAATTATTTTATAACATGTTTTAATGCTATCAAACACATATGTTATATCCATCAACTCTATAATAGTTAGATCCTACGCGATATTCAAGTTTATTTCCAAATACCTCTCTCCTCCAATAATATGTAGCAAGTACTGCATTTCTAAGATTGTATGGAATGACTTGTGAGCAAGTAATAAAGTTAATAAGATCTTTGTCAAAGCGTGATGGATCTTTTGAACTATTCTATTTAAAAAACCTCCTTTATATTTAGAAATTTTTTGTGACTTGCTTGGTAACACTCCAAGGTAGGGTAGATTCTACCAAAAAATTCTGCATGACATCCAATTGAAAGCCACAGACATTTTCTTTTTAAAAATTTAGAAGCGTCTGTGAAGAATGAATTAATATCTTTATGATTCAAGTTTATGATAATTCCCGTTTTTAATCTACTATCAAAGGCGGCATTCATGTTTTTCCCCAGTTGACTCTATTAATACTAGACTTTTTATGTTCTTTACTAACATCAATGACATGTTGTTTCTCCCCATTCCCGACTTTTATCAAACATCTCATGCGCTTCAAGTGTGTTGTTATTTTGAATGAATTTTATGCTTTTGTCCTACCGAAAATTTGAAAAATTTCTAAGATGCATATTATCATGAAAAGCTTTATATTATGTTTGAAAATGTTTGAATTTTGTTCAAGGAATTTATGATTCCATCAATTTGTTGCAAAGTTCTATCACTGTGAAGTTACACATTTTGAAATATTAATGGAAAATGTACCTGCTCTGATGTCACACATATTAAAATTGATTTTCTACATAAACAAGTAACATCTTTATAGCCATATCTTGTATATAAAAATGTCATCATCTGGTTATAAAACATTTCGTCCATGTTAAAATTATTGTAAGTACTGAAAGCCAAAATATGAAACTTTTCCTCCTCCTCCTGCACTGCAAACCGAGTTATGAAACATTAAAGTTGAAATAACAATTCAATGCCCTGTATCTCATTAACGATATGACATCAGCATTGACTTAGAATCAGATTTCTAATATGATGCTGGTGAAACTAATCACAAAATTTATAATCATCATCTGCTTCTTTCAATGATGAGCGATATTTTAATAATAAATTATGTGGTAAATGAACTTCAGTTATAAAAGTTAGTTTAGTCATTCCTAAAAATTATTCTATTCCCCACGGAAGTGTATCTAAAGAACTATGAAGTAATTTTCTTTTATCATTGTGAGGACTCAACGCGATTTTGGTTTGTTCAACACTATACACATTATGGACAAAGGAACGTATCGTATTTTGAGTAATTGTCATCTGTTTCCAATTTTTCATACAATCGACATAATCATCAAAAGTTATTTTTTACTACACATTTTTTAATACTCTTTAACGACTTTACTCCCACACTGAACTTTGTAACAGTACATTTTGGACCAACGAAATGTGTGATGATTTGTTCATTAGACTCATCTTTCATTACGCATAATACGTTTTATTAACTCTAGGTATATTGTATGGATTATTAGTGTAGTAGTCTTATGTATCAAATTTGTCAATTTTTGTGTCAATTAAATATTTATATGCATCGTTACAAGTAAGTTGGTGAGCAAAACTGTTAGTGTCTGTGTACAATAGCTCACAATTGACTACTCCCATTGTTGGAAGCATAAAATTATAGTGAAAGTCGTACATTCCAGTTTTGGAAATATCGAGAATTGCCATATCCATATACATTGGTTTATTGAAAATGGAGATTTTTTAATTTTCCTTAGATCCGAATCATCATTGAAAATTGTTCTATTGTGATAACGCGGACTAGAAATGAGATTTTTAGCACCATAACGACCATCATGGGAAGATACAAATTTTATGATTGCACATACATTCCTTGCATTTTATGTAACACACAGCGGGTGAAATCTTTTTGACCCTCGGAAAATGTCATTGTTATTTTTCAGATAAAATCTTACCTTCCCGTCGACCGTAATTTCTCTCTCCTATACAGACAAATCACAATATTTGAATAACATTTTGTGAGTTCCATTACTAAAATTGTTAGTTTTATAATCATGTTGTCGAAAGTGTTGTCACATTTCGGTATAATAATCCGTGCCTGAAGAGCATAGTCTTACTGAAACTTGGGTGAAGCATATAACAGTTTAATTTTAAGAATTTGCAAATACAGAAAATCATATAACTATATTAAATGAATATACAAATAACGTGATTAAATTATAAATAGCTATAATGTCTATGAAAATTATCAATATCGCCATCAGTATCATACGTCCCTCTAAATATTTGGGGTGATTCATAATGATATTCGGAAATACAAGAATCCTTATATTTTGTTTCAAAGAGTACTGTTTGATACCAAAAATGTCAAACGTATAACGGTGATGCATGTCTGGTGCCTCTGTGGTGTATGTGTGCTAACCCTGTGATGTGTGTCTGCTGTCCCTCTGCTTAAGTTGTAAAGATGGTTCTTCTTTCACCACATCTATGATAAAAATGACATTCAGTGTATGACAAAGTTGTGAAATCATTGCTTCAAGATTTTTCTATTAGCGTAGCATTCTTTTTTGAAGAACAGCTAATTATATTAATTTAGTTGGGTGCAAGCCTGATGTATTAGATGTCCTCTTCTATCACGATGGATATCCGTTAATGCCAGTATCTGTAAATATGTTGCTCTTTTGTTGGTTACCAATATCGTCATCAGTATCATATGCCCCTCTAAATATTTTGAGTGATTCATAATGAAATTCGGAAATACAAGATTCCTGATATTTTGTTTCAAAGAGTACTGTTTGATACCAAAAATGTTAAACGTATAACGGTGGTGCATGTCTGGTGCATCTGTGATGTGTGTCTGCTGTCCCTCTGCTTGAGTTGTAAAGTTGGCTCTTGTTTCACCGCAACTATAATAAAAATGACATTCAGTGTATGACAAAGTTGTGAAATCATTGCTTCATTTTGTTGTTTTCTTGGAAAATAATTCATATAAACCGAGTGTCGCAGTAAATTTGTTAGTACTAGCACTGTCAAACAGACTTCTGATGTGAGTCTGGGGTGTGTTTGTTATCCCTTCTGTTACCCCTCTGCTATCTATCTGATAGACTTCTGATGTGTGTTATCCGTTTAATAATATAACGAGTCACATCATATTTTACTATAGTGTAGTCGTACGAGCAACAAATCTCAAGCATGCAAACGCTTTGAGTGTCCTCTGTTGTCGAATAAAGTGGATTTGCTGTCATTGTCGTTGTCGTTCTAGTAACATCCTGTATGTGGAAATAATCTACCAATGCGGTTTGTTCGATGAAAATTTGAGCAATAATAGCAGAGATTCATTGTAACGTCATTATCTTTATATACCCTGTGGCATCTTTTATGAAAAAATTCGGTATTTTTATGACTACGACCTGTATATATAAAAAATACGGTATCTTTATGACTACACCCTGTATAAAATCGCATCTTTTTATGACTACACTCTGTATATATGAACATCACATCTTTTTGACTCCACCTGTATATAAGGAAAAATGGTATGTTTTATGACCACACCTTGTATAAAAAATGTGGTATCTGTATGTACGTTGATGGTTTCTCAGTATCATATTCAGACATATATTTGTTATAATTTACGTAGACATCCCGCTCAAAATACCACTAAACTGTGTGTGTCATTAACTTTTATATCTACATATTTCTACAGTCTTAATTATTACAAACACCCCATGTATATATCAATTTTAATCATAACATGCCTCGTATATTTTACGTAGATATTCCCCGCAGAATAATAATAGGGATGCAAATATCTTTTAACACCCTGTATTGAAAAAATATTCGTATACTGTAATGAACCTAATTTATGTATCATACAGCGGACTATTTAATATAGAAACATTAATAATCTTTATGATCTAAGCTCAACGTCTTGTCGGCTTCTCAAATCAACCACTATACAGAATATTGTCATTGAAATCTTTTAATGCGTTCCCTACCCGAACAAGTCCTCTCACCGAAATTGTCAAGAATTTAAACTAGAATGTTCTGCTGTTGCCAGTAGCGCGAGCATCCCAAGGATTCATCGTGGACCCAAAGAATGGTTGCATCATGGTCAACTGGGATTCCTGCCACTGCACTCAAATGTACAGCGTCTCCTTCGACAATGATGGTTCTTTTTTCTACCTTTGTAATGTTTAAATAAAATAAATAGCATTGAATGGATTCTCTATTAAAACTGCCCCCTACTCATCAATCGATATACATAACGATTTAAATTTACGTTCAACAATTTTCAATAGAATTTCAATTATTAAAACAAATATGGATGCTTATATTATACATGATAATGAAAAAATATTATTAAGCTCATACGTTAAGATCGCGTACGCGTGCGTATTTTTTGTTGATAAATACAATCAACGATTACGAAGGATTCTGATTCAACTGCATTTGACATGTTCTAACAACTAAAACGATATTTTTATACTGATCACTTTCAAAACTAAAATATATTGGAACCCTCATGGCAGACATGTAGCGCTGTAGGCTGGGAACGATGAGGTCGTGGGTTCGAAATTCACTCGGGGTAAATTTTTTTTTCGATTTTAATACATTTGTTTTAAAATGTGGAACATATTCATGCATTAAAATCGGCGCATTGAAGAAAATCACATCGCATCGTGAAATCACGCCTCGTGAGATTTCAAAATACTTATACTGATCACTTTCAAAACTAAAATATATTGGAACCCTCATGGCAGACATGTAACGGTGTAGGCTGGGAACGATGAGGTCGTGGGCTCGAATCTCACTCGGGGCAAAAATTTTTACGTCATGCACAAATTTACAGGATAAAAAATGGACGACACACATCTAAAAAAGAAATCTGCAAAATGCGCCATCTAGCGAAATCTACTGGATAAAAAATGGCAGACTAAAAAATGGTCGATTGGATAAAAAATGGACGACACCGCCGACAGCGTCAACGCAGCGCCACCGACACCAGCGCCACCGTTACCTAGCGGACCTTTTTCGAAGTAGTGGTGTTGAACCGGCATAGCTACACTACTCACAAAACGAAAAAAACTCTCTCTCCGACCGTGATCCAGCATATCTCGACACCGTGTACTAGAAATTTAGCGTCATCCGCAGTTTCTAGATAAATACTGAAATTAGTCAATGAGCAGAGACAGGAGAAGGGAAGTTTCCACACAGTAAGTTTTTGAAGAAGTCAAAGATTTTTTGGAAAATATTTTTTTTGTGCGCAGATTCTAAACGTGATATTGATAACATAAATATTTAATAGGTAGAATATATAACAGTGTATTCACTGTGTTATTGGACAAGTTCATAGGTTCAGTTGTGCAACGCTCGCTTTATAGATATAATTTTATTGTTTGAGATATTATAGTAAGATTTTACACAAGATTGTAGGAACGATTTTTCTTTAGTGTATATGTAACTTGACAGGATTTAGGTATTATTTTTTTGTCACATATTTCTCGCCCACCTCGTAGATAGGCGGTAGGTAAATTTTAGAACAAGGCTAATTGTAATTTATATCATTTGGCCGGAGCGTATGATTTTGTCTCCGTAAAATCAGGTTATCGTTGAATTTTCGCAACGATTAAATACTTTTATTTTTCAGACGCGGTTATATCATTTACTCATATCTAGTGAAATAAAGTAAAATTATATTTTATTCGCGCGGAAGCAAAACTGTAACTCTGAATTTTTGTTAATACATACTGAACTGTTGACCGATACGATTTATCAAACCAGCAGAATTATAATTCTTTACTTTACCATTCTATTTACATAAAGTACAATGACATTCGACAAATAGAAAATTAGCAGCGGTCGATTAGTACTTTTTTTTCAATAGATAATTATTCTCGCAGTGAGGCAGGTCAAATTACGAAGTAGAGGCGAAATCATACGGCCTATTTGTATATAAGTGTATAATCTTTTTTATTGGGAAAGATTTAATATTTTTTTTTGGTCATATTTATACAGTGAAATATATAATATATTTTTTTATACATTTGTGGTACCGAAACTTTATTCAGATCCCTACCACGACGTTCCCTCTAGAGTGAGCAGTGCATTTGGATACAAGGCTGAAAAAAGAGATCAACTCTGGCCTGCAAAGGTAAGTCTACCGCTTCAAGCCCAGAAGGTCCCCGCCTAAATCGGACTGTATTTATTTTTTTCACGCTCGGCTGCTTTATTTCATTCGGTGGACAGCAAGTTATTACACTGGTGACAGCGGACCCAGGTAGAAGGGTCTAATTTATTACATTTGGGGACAGCATTTATTAGAGTGGTGACAGTGAATTTTTTTTGTTCAAGGAATAACTCGGTAACGAAGGGTAGAGTTGTACAGTACCAGCGACCTACAACGATCTAATTTCCCTCTTTATGTTTTGGCCTATCTGGCCGAATTGTGGTGAACCAAGAACCTCGTTCGGAAAAAACATTTCAGGTTCATCTCGTTATAATTTAGTAAGGAGTCTTCTGTAGTATCCGCGTTACTCGTTCAAGTACCGAAATTGCACCCTTATTATCGGAAGAAGGTGACTTTGTTGTATTTCCCTACCCGACAAGTAAATAGACCGGTAAATAGAGGATTGTGGTAAGATTCTTCCAATTTATTTTTTGACGTTTAGTTTAAAGTTTGCAATTTATCAAATAAAGCACAAAAATTGTGTTTTTTTAGTAGAATGTTGATTCAATTAACTCGAAAATAGACTCATTTGTGCTTTTTGAAAATGTTTCAATTTTTCATCAAAAAATTGTATAATTTCTCGGATCTCCGCCTTTTAAAGTTGCCCTATTCATATTTATTGTTCCGTTCGCTATTTGCAAGTTTATTTTCAGATTAAATTTATGAAATTATTATTCTGTATTTTATATTTTCCAATTTGTAAAAACATGGTTGATGCAAATAAAGTGGAGGAATTGTTTAAAATTCGAAAAATCCAAAAAATCAAATATAATTCGAATTGACAGTTGGATAAATAAAAATAAAGTTTTAAAACTCGATTCTTCACAAAATATCACAAGAGACACATTTTGAATCAGTAGCTTTACCAAGTATTCTTATATTCAAGATAAGTTGAAAGTTTTAGATGATTCTTATTCTTCAGATAGAGACATTGTTTTAGAAAAATATTTTGAAAGTAGTAGTTATTTGTACAAAATGATTTGATTTTTTAAAAAGTCAAGCTTAACAAAATTTACAAATTCAAATCACTCAAAACACTACTCAGGTATCTATTCCAAAACCACCTCAGTCAATTAAATTACCTGAACGATTTATGGTGATGTTGCCAACTGGCATTCTTTTTATGCAATATTTAATAATTTACTATCAATTGATAATACTCTTTCTAATGTACAAAAATTAATCTATTCAGAATCATACTTTCAAAAAAACCTTAACAATTAATTGATAATTTGGAAGTTATTGGCTCAAACTTTAAAATTGCATTAGATACATTAATTAAAAAATATGAAAATAAGTTTGTCATTACATACATAAACAATTTAATTAATCTTAAAAATGTAACTAAAACAGGACATTCTCTCACATTAAAAGCGTTTTTAACAAACGTTGAAAAGAATGAAAGTGCTTTAGATAATTATAATATTCAGGAAAAGCTTTCCGATTTGATTTTTATTCATATATAATTACAAAAGTTAGATTTTGGTTTAAGAAAGTATTCTAATCTGAAAGAGACGCAACTAAATTACCCTCTCTTGACGATTTCGTCATTTTTAGAAAAAAAGTGTTCTATTTTGGAGAAGTTGGGTCAAGTTGAGAAATTCACGGACAGAACCAATTTTTCGAGAAAAAGTATCAATTTTAATGCAAATATTGGCCCTAAAATTAATTCTTGTTATGTTGATGATAATTTATACGGTGCTGAGGCCTTGAATACTTTGCTTGAAGCACGCAAACCAATTATTGACCTTTTGAATTCTGCTAGTATGTCTTCACATAAATGATGTTCTAGTTATTTAATTTTTTGAATAAAATTTCAGACAGCTCTCAAGAAACTCATCACATCAATAATCCGGAAAATAGTACAAATAAAGTTTTAGCTCTGATTTTTTTAAAAAAATTTCCAGAAGTGGAGCTCTAAAATAATTACACAAAAAGAGAAGTTTTGGCAAATATTAGTTCAATTTTCGATCCAATGGGACTTAAGAGCCCTACTTGAAGCAAAATTTTTGATCAAAAAATTTGGTTAGCTAAACTTGAGTGGGATGAAACTCTCACTCCAGAACTTTTCATTGATTGGAATTTTTTCTTAGAAAACCTTATCTCTCTCTTGGATATAAATATTTTAAGACATATTTTTAGATTTCCCGATTCACCACTTAACATTGAAATTCATGTTTTTTGTGATGCTAGTCTTAAGGCTTATGGCACTTGTGCATTTTTTAGAAAATTTACTCGTATACAACTATAATCTACAACTTAATTTCATTCAAAATTCGAGACACCACTCAAAGCAATCACTCTTCCATGGTTGTAACTGTCAGGAGCATTTCTGGCATCGAAATTAATTTAAAAGATAACTTCAAATAATTTTCTGCAGTTTGAATCGATAAATATGTGAACGGATTCAGAAATTGTTCCAGCTTGGCTACAGTCACATCCCTCAAAATGGTCAATTTTTGTTGCCAATAGAGTTACTCAAATTCAAGGTATCATAAAAAATTATAATTGGCGTCGGATCAGGTCTAAAAAATCCCATGGATATATTATCTCGAGGAATTTCTACTAGTTAACTTAAAGATTCAGATCTTTGGTGACACTAATTTAAATTTGAATAACTTTGCTACTAAATTTAATATAGAATATCTCCTGGTAGAGTGGAAAGTTGTACATATTAATACTAAAGTTAATGAAATAGATTTTTTGATAGAATTTTCCTCAAACACTTTTACACTAAACTTTAGAGTATTCTTGCATACACGTTATTAATAATTATCGCAAAGAAAAAGATGGATTAGTTGAATCATTGACAGTTAATGAGCTAAGATTAGTTGGAACCAAAATTATTCACATTTTATAATCTACGTTCTTCTCTGAAGAAATTGATTACTTAAAAACTCACAGAATTCTAAATAATAAGTCATTATTAAAGCTTAATCCTAGTTTAATTTAATCGGACAATGCTTTATATTCTTTTGAAGCAAAAAATCAGTTAGGGGAACTTTTTTATTTACCAAATAACCTCTGAAATTATACAGAATTATCTTTCTGCCTTGTAATTTAGTGTATTACTTAAAAAAAGTTCTACCTTGGAAATTGAATGGAGTTTCATTTCATCTTGGTCTCTACATTGTGAAATTTGGGAAGCCGCAATAAAAAGCGGTAAGTATCACTTGATAATATTTGTTGGAAACTCTCATTTAACTTTTGAGCAGTTTTCAACTGAATTAACTCAAATTGAAGTGATACTCAACTCACGGCCTCTATGTGCTTTATATTGACCCCAGATTCTAATTATCTTTCTTCTGGATATTTTATTATAGATTCCGCTATTATTTGTTACCCTAACAAATATGTTTCTAAGTGTCCAGATAATCGTTGATCTCTATGGCAAAAATGTATTAAAATGCAGCAAGATTTTTGAGAGGCGTAATCGGTTAATTAATTATCCTAATCTTCATCAACAAAGAGTCAAATGGAAAAATGTTTCTAAAAATGTGAAGTATTCATGTAAACTATTGGAATGAAAAATTTTGGGTGAAAACTAATTGCGTCTTTACATAAGGTGAAGTCACATGCTGAGTACATCAACTGGTTAATACTTATTTTGTACTAACTTGCACCGCAAAAAATAATGTTATACCTTTACCCATTGAAGAAAAAAACATGGCGCTGCCAACTTCATGTTAACCTAGAAAGCAAGCATTAAAAATAATTTAATTAGTAAATTAAATGGAAATTAATACAAGAATTTGTACTAATTTGTACCACGAAGAACATTCCAAAGAATAACCCACTTGAAAACAACCTTCATCAATAGATTGAATAGCAAGCGCACTATCATCCGATATTTTCAAAATTACATGAAAAACGAAATATGAAACTCTATTCTATTAAAACTGAATTTGTACCAAAAGAAATATTTCACGATCAAATAAAACAATTTCATTTGTTAAAAACTTCATTATATGTGAACTAATGTTCAATTTAAATTAGTTGACGCGTTTCGCTAACACAGTAACTTTCTCAAAACGAAACTACTGTGTTAGAGAAACGGAGCATAATGAGCTTGCTATTCCAATTATCGAAGCAGGGGTTGTTGAAGTGGGTTGTCTTTAATATTTTGGAATATTTTCGTGGTACAAATTAATACTAGCTTATTACTAGTAGAATCGACTTCTGTGTTTTGTTTTTCACAAAATGATGGGAAAATCGGAGAATAATGTGCTTGATATTCAATTTAACTAAACAGGAGTTGTTTAAGTGGGTTAACTTTAATATTTTGTAATCTTTTTTATGTTACAAATTAATACTAATTTAGGACTAATAGAATCGCCTTTGGTGTTTAATTTTGGGGTTGCAATTCAATTTATTGCAGTAGAGGTTGTTTAAGTGGGTTGTCTTTAAGGTTGTCTCCAATATTTGAAAAAAAATTGTGGTAGGGGAGGCCGGGGACACAATTAACAAAAATTGCATATTTATTTGTAATTCCGAAATTATTCAACATTAAGACGTAATTTTTGCGTCAATTGATACTTCAAATGTTTAGGTACATGCTAATAACAAATAATAGATTGGATTATTGATGTCTTAAACAGACATTTTTATATCGAGAAAAGCGTTTGTTAATTCTTAACCCGTCCTTGGGGCAAGTAATAACATGATGTTATACAAACTAATCCTATGAAAGAAAACGAACATGGGAATGACATAATACTTTAATATTGAAAAATATTGTATAAACTATAATTATAGACTAACTACGTATTATAGACCATATTAAGAATAAGAAAAACTTCGTACTCATCGTCATCTGATTCACAATTCAAGCAAATAAATGATGTGATATCACCCTCGATGCACCCAACTTGGGCCCATTCTTAACAAGAGATACATTCTATCCAATCACCACCTGATAAATCATCCGTATACAACATACCACAAACAATCAAAAAACATTCATCCTCTTCATCAGAATAATTGCTTTCGTTTAATATTCTTTTCTTTACCTTTTCTATTTTCTCGTCTTCCTTCCCCTTACCTTTACCTTTTTCTTTTTTTTGCTATTTGTTCTGTTTTCTTTCTTTCATTTTCTTCTTTTTCAGTTCTCTGATGTGTTGTTCTTCTTCCAACGCATTTTTTTCCGGTGTATCGGTGAGAATGGCAGATTTTTTAGCCCGTTAACTGTTGGATGGAGCTCGTGGTGGAGCTTTTGGCAGATGTCTTACAGTTTCAATTGAGAAATCACTAGAATCCCTCTGCAAACCTGATGGTCCAGCTTCTGGCCCATTAAACACGTGCGCAGTTACTACAGTCGAGCTGTACAAATTGGGCATATCGTTCAGTAGTTCAGAATTAACTGAATTTGAAAACAGATCTTGATTCGTCGGGTCCGGACGGTCCGTGACATATGATGGCGCAAAGTCCGAATCTTGGAAGACTTCGTCGTTAAATTGTCAGATACCAGATTTCCTGACTGCGCTTATCACATTCGTCAGATTCAATGCCAGAGGTAATGCATCTTTAACAATACCGGTGAGATCATATATGGTCATAGTTTTTCCGGGATTACTACTCATCCAAGAAGTTTGCGCTCTATTTAGATAATTTTTAAGTGGACCATGGACTCCAACATCAAGAGGATGTAGGTGATGGGAGCAATGAGGTGGGAATGACAATAAAATAATATCATTTTCCTTGGCTTTGTTAACCACTTCTTTATTCACATGTGAGCTGTAGTTGTCCAGTAAGAGTAAGACAGGATCTTCTTTCGACGGCTTCACATGATGAATAAAATGATCAATGAATTTTCCAAACTCTTTTTTAGTCATCCAGCCAGATTGATTTCCAACTCCTATGCATTCTGGTGGTCCATTCCTAACAAATATCTCATTGTAACGAGTACGAGGAAAGACAAACATACAGAGTATGGCATTGCCAATGGCATTTGTTGCTACTGCAAGTGTAACTAGTACACCTCGTTCAGCAGATGTTACTGCACCGACCTGTTTTATGCCTTTTCAAGCAACAATCTTCTCCGGCTTTTGCACGGTTGTGATACCAAGAAAATTGTGATATCTATAAAAGTGTAAAGTAAAAACTGACATAAGATCAGTAGGGTAGCCAAGAAGACTGATAGGTACCTGTTTCGTCCACATTCCAAATTCGAGATGGTGATAAGCTGTATCCTTCTAGCACCCTTCTGTATTTCTCAAAAAAGTTTTGAACGTTAGTTCTGTCAATGAAGTCACTCTGCTCAAAGTGGTGGCTTCAGGGCTTCGTATCGCCAACCTCGGATTAGTGAATTAGTGAACCAGTCATTACCGGCCATCTAGTTAACATGTCAGGACTCAGTACTTCAACAAATATTCTGCTATAATTTCTTCTTGTGCAGCATTGGAAACTAAGCGCGTTTTCTGGTAACCCACTGCTGCTTGTGCACCAGATTTCTTTTTTTTTCACGGAATTATAGAGTGAAACGTGACAGGGCTCAAACTCTGTCGCTACTTCTCTATACTTTCTATTTTTCTCCATTATTTCCATAGCAGCCAACTCGTAGACCTTTAAGGATTTAGTTCCTCTTGTAGTCTTTATTTTATACGTTCTCATTCTGTAATAAAATGGAACGATTTTTTTTATAATTATCATACCCAGTCTATAACCTTGTTAATATCAGCCCCCAAATTTGGGGTATGTATGAACACGTTAATTCTGACCCCGATGATTTGTCAAGTTTAGCCCCAAAGGAATATTTTTGATTGCAAATACCATAAGAAAATATTTCTTGAAAATACAGTCAATTGAGCTACACAGCCTTATTAAGTATGAAACAGGCTTCTAGAAAGATGAAAAGCATAATAACAACGCCGTATATTTTGAGCACAAATCAAAAAATGTTGAGGTTAAAAATGTTCGTTACCTGTTTAATACATTGATACGGTACACATGTGTCTTGTAGGACGCGTGGAGCACAACTGAGCAATACCGAGTCATGTGGCGTGATCTAGATGGCGTTTTGAACCGTGTGCTGTAGGTTTAACTTGTATACTCGTAGTTCTCAAGAAATTCCCTTGTTAATACTCACCCCTGTTATTTGTAGCCCCGGCCTCCCCTACAAATTAGCACAAATTTAGTCATAATAGAATCGAATTCCATATTTCGTTTTTCAAGAAATTTCGAAAGATCGGATGATAAGGAGCTTGTCATTCAACTTATCGAAGCAGGGGTTATTTTAATTGTTTAACTTGAATATTTTGAAATATTGTTTGTGGTACCTACGAATTAGTACAAATTCTGCTTTAATAGAATCAACTTTTATATTTAGTTTTTAAGAAATTTTGAAACGATCGAAAGATTATGAGCCTGCTATTTTTTAAGTTGGTTAAATTTAATATTCTGAAATATTTTTTGTGGTACAAATTTAGTACTAATAGAATCGACTTTAATATTTCGTTTTTCAAGAAATATTGAAAAGATCGGAGAAGAATGGGCTTGCTATTAAATTTATCAGAACAGGGTTTGTTTTAGGAGATTGACGTTAATATTTTTTATGGTACAAATTAGTAAAAGTTCAGTTTCTCAAATTTCTGTATTAATGTTAATATTTCTGATTATTTCTAATTTGGGCTTTCTAAGTTCACGTGAAGTTAGTAGCATAATGTTTTTCTATTTAATAGGTGAAGGTTCAAATTTTTTTTGTGGTACAAATTAGTACAAATAATCGTGATAGGCTTAACACGGGAAAGACGGCAATCCTTGGGATACCTATGAAGTCGGTAGTGGTCATTTTGACCGTAAGTACCAAAAGTGAAATACTAAATAATTTTTTTATTGATCAATAAGTATAACGCAATAGATTGTCTCAAGCATTTAGACAAAATATTACAAATAGAATTATTTATATTGCATGCAATTCACACGTGATATTTTCGATGAGTGGGCATCGTCCGCAAATAAACTTTTTGCAAATAGAACAAATGCCACTTGTTTTATTTTTACACATTGGTGATTGACATTGATGTCGTTTTCTACTCTTTATTATGTTTGTTGTTACTCCAGCCGTAGCTTGGTCATCTCGCTTATCTTCTGAACTCTTTGTCAATTCTTCGACTAGTTGTAAAATAAATTTTCGACGTGAAATTTTTTCTTTTGTTACTTCTTTATAAATAACTCAAGCATTTACTGCAGCTAAATATAAAATATTGTAAAATAATTGAAGAGGTCAACGTTTAGACGAAGCCTTTACGCTGTACATTCTTGCCATTAGATCAACAACATCAACTACGTATTTGGTTTTGTTATAATATTTTATTATGTCAGGCTTCTTCTTCTCTGTCTTGTCAGTTTCTACAGAGATTTGTACCGTCGACAATAGAATCACGTTTTTATTTTTTTTGTATTGATATCCCATGATTACACAATTTTCATTGAGAAAGGCATTGGTTGAATATAATTCATGTTTGGCATTTTTCAGTGATTTTGGTATTTCCCTTCAGTTTCTGTTTATTGTCTCAACAACTGTTGTATTCTTTGTGACCAATTTTTTCGCTAGAGAAAGAAATGGTAATATTTCCACCATGTTTCAGATAAGGTTCTACGAGTTTTTTCACCACATAATCAGAGAATTTTTGATTTTGCGCTCTAGTCTCACCTTCACCCAAATAAGGGAACCCATTCAAGAGATACTTCGACTTCACATCAACTGCTAACCAAAATGTTATTCCAAATTTATTGTGCTTGCTTGCCGTATACTGAGTAAAACGGCCTCTTGCTTTCGTTGGGAAAAGTTGTTCGTCAATTGTTGTAAATTCACCGAGTACATAACAGTATTGACAATTGGAGATGAATTTATTTCCAAACTTCTGATGCTAATGCGAATTTATCTGTTTGAAGTCTGACTCTTCTTGTAGACTTTAAGTCGAAGCGAAGATACTTAGTAATTTCCATGAAACGATCTCTCACCATAGATTTGGCAAATATAGGTGGTCCCCATTTTTTTCACCATATACTCTTCAGTTCGAAATTGTTCTTGCCCAAAATTCCCCATGCATATAATAATCCAATAAATGCATCTAATTCTGGAGAAACATTTTCCAAGTATTTGACGCCTATTGACGCCGCGCTTCTGTCACCGTACAATTTTAAATTTTGAATATGTTTCAAAATTGATTCATCAGTGAATAAGCAAAAAGCACTCAGAAATGAACCTGTGACTACAGATCTGAAAGAATAAAGTTCATAAATACGAGACTGAATATAAATAAAACAGAAAAATACCTTTGAGCATAGGGTGTGGGGCCAGGTTTATTTTTCATTATATTTCTACTGGCAATTCTTCCACTTGAAACAGATACCGACTGAGTTCTGGCACCAGGAATAAGGGTAAAATCTTGAATATCTGAATCATTTTCTGAGATTTGCTCTAGTTCCGCCAAATAATCAAATGCCTGTTGTGGAGTAAGACCCTGGTCTGACCACATTTATATTTTCAAGTATAATTGTACAATACGAAGCTATTCCGGCGACAAGCACAAGCAGACTGAGTATTGAGAATATGCTAATGTACCCAACGATATAATTCCAGGAAAAGTAGAGGGCACGTGTGAGTAAACAACTCGTAAATGAACCGTAAATTATGAGGGGTTAAAACGACCGCCGTCGTCTTTCTAGTAGTAAGTATATGGAGTTAGTTATGAAAGTGAAATTTGAAAAATAGTATATGATATAAAAAAGCGCAAGAACTTAGGAAAAGTCAAGAGAGTTGATCGATTTTCCATTTGAAAAATAATAGATATACTCAATACAAATGGGTAAACGGTCGAACTGACCGCCGCCGACTTTCTAGTGTTAATTTAATTCTGCCGAATTGGTTCTGCTAGTTTCACAGAGGTACTCGCCCCAAGTTCCTGGTAGACCATCCCGAAAATGATTCTTTTTTCGTTTATAGTCGTTTTATACTGAATTATATGTATGTATTGAATTATAGATATTAATTTCAAGTAAGGATGTAAATAAAAGGATGCTGACAATAGTTTGTTTACGCGAATTTTTATGGTACATTTTCTAGATGCAGTTTATTCATATTTTTTTAAATAGTGATTTTCTTGGTAAGCATTGGGACTCAGATGAAATGGTTGCTATTATTGGTAGGGAAAAGTTGTTCCTGTCTGTACAGGAGAAGTGTCGTTCATATAAAGTAGCTAATAGAAAAACTATAAATAAACAGGAGATAAAAACTACAATGCTCTCACGAAAAGGCTGATACACGTATCATGCTGCATATCAGCGAGTATCAGCCATATTAAACAAAACGCGTTCCGCAATATAGCGATACAGACGCGCTGCAGTAACGCGTATATAATAAAGAAGTTTCTGTAATGATACTTCCTATCCGAATGAAAATTTGTAAACGATTTCGCGTAAGGGGATAAAAAATAACTACTAATTTTACTCTTTTATTTTTATGGCCAACGTTTCGGTGGAATTCGTCACCTTCTTCAGGGCTAAGAAACTCGAATCAAACCCTTGTGACCTGGTTTGATTCGTATTTTTAGTCCTCAGGAAGGTGACGAATTGCACCGAAACGTTGGTAATAAAAATAAAAGAGTCAAACTAGTAATTATTTTTCATCCGCTTCAAAAAGAAAGTAGAAGATAATAACCTAACAGTTACAAAATCTGATAAGGGGAACACAACTGTCATATTGACAACTGAAAATTATAATTCGAAAATATATAACTTTATAAAATCTAGCGATGTAAAAGTTCTTAGAGCAGACTCAACAAAAAAGTTTTCTAATAATGTAAGGGATATTGTTAATAATTCAAATTATTTTTTAAGTGATAACGAAAAGAGGTCCATCATAAATAAGAATCCTCATTGTCCACAATTATATGGAACCGTTTAATTACATACAATAACGAAACCCATTAGACCTGTAGTTTCTAATGTTAATACTCCTAATAATATATTGGCAAAGAAGCTTAACAATATACTTAAAAGTTACGGATATGCATCTAAATACTCAATTAGAAATTCAATAGAACCAATCAAAAAATTAAAAACATTCAACTTACAAGATAACTCTAGGCTTATTTTATTTGACGTTACTAATATGTTCATTAAAATTCCTCCTAAAGAATGTCTAATACTTGTAAGAAAATTACTAGAAGATAAAAATATTAATCCAGGAATAATATCAGATGTACTTAATTCATTTGATGTATGTATTAATCAGAATTATTTCACTTTTGACAATAACATATATATTCAAAATGAAGGTTTACTAATGGGAAGCCCTATATCACCTATTTTGGCAAACATTTTTATGGGCAGCTTAGAAAGAATAATCTTTGAAAGTAATATTTCAAAAAATGTTTTATTTTGCTATAGATATGTAGATGGCATATTAGCTTGTTTTATAGGTAGTGAACGACAATTAGATATATTTTTCAACCACATTGATAATTTACACCCAAAAATTTAATTTACATTAGAAGTTGAAGAAAATAACTCAATCAATTTTCTTGATTTGAAAATCATAAGAGAATAATGTACTTGATTATTCAATTTAACGAAAACCAACACACACTGATGTGACAATTCCCTATAGTTCCAATCACCTCATGTCACACAAACTAGCGACATATAATTCAATGATACATAGAGCATTTTCAGTTCCTATTAACAAATGTAATTTTGATAGAGATATTAATACAATTAGACAAATAGCAACATCCAACGATTATCCATTACATATGATAAATAAGCTAATTAATAAAAAAGAGGAAAAAGTGGCATTACAACTAATATTTCCTAAACAAACTGAAGAAATAAAAACTTATAAAACCATCACATATGCAGGAAATATTTCTAATAAAATTTCAAAGATAATATCTTTAGCAACGAATACAACAATTTCTTTTAAAACAGAATGTAACGTAAGTTTCAAATTGTTAAATGTTAAAACAAAAATACCAACAATAAAGAAATCAGGTATATATGAAGTCAAATGTTCAGAATGCAATGCTGTCTATTTGGGTCAGACCCTTAGAAATTTTGAAATGCGATAGGGTGAACACTTACGAGCATACACATTGAAACAACCAGATAAATCTCATTACGCAAAACATCTACTTGACACCTAACACAGAACTAGAAGTACTACATATTTGTGATAAGAAACAAGAACTGGATTTCCTTGAAGAGTTGGAAATTAGAAGACACCTAAGAAACTGACAATATGAAGTCGTCAATGAACAGATAAATCTGGGGAGTTCTCCACTATTAAAATGTCTTCTTAAGTGATAATTGTAAAGATCAGCAGATATAGTTTTCCTGGTTTTCTATATCATTGCACAGTTATACTGATCTTAATTGGAAAAATTATAACCAGGATATCACCATAGGGCTAATAATATCTAAGCTTCAATATTTGTAATATCACATCTTCTTCTTTTAGGCTTATTTCAGAATGAAATAGGGCTATTGTAGAGAGTAGCATGACGCGACTTCGGAAAAATTTCAATGTAGTTTTTCGTTTTGGTGTTCCTAGATGCCAAAATCACCCTTCGTTCCAAAGGTTATATATATATATATATATATATATATATATATATATATATATATATATTATTAATATATATTGATTATTTCAATTTATAAGTTTAATTGTATATAGATATTTATTTATTTGTGTGGCTAGCTCAGTTGTTTATTATTATATGATATATTTTTTTATTTAGATGATATATTGGTTCGGGAGCATGAGACTTTCTCTACTCTTTGAGTCCTGGCATTGTTTGGATATATTTCGCTCATTCACAATAAAAAGAAAAACAAAACACAATATTTTCAATCATTTAATTATATAATGAAATTTTTTTTATTTAAATATCTTTTTCAATCAATATGGTTACGCCTATGGAATTTACCAACACAGTATCATAACGAATATACACTATCTGATGCGCATGCCCAACTAACAATGAACATATTCGAGATAGAACGAACGTTTCTTAACGACGCTCTGCACATGCGTGAATATTAAATACATAGCATCATTGTCGTTATAACAATGCTGATGGATTCTCATAAAAGAATTTACGTTGAAAATTATATACATACACTAAATAAAATATTCAGAAGAAATATGTTACAAAATTTATATATACAAATGGAAAATTATGTTAATGAAATAAAATGCATCTTTCTTATATGATTTGAAAATACGTAAGTACAAGCATTATTATATCATAGAATAGGCCTTTTTAAATAATATTTAGAATTTGTCTAGTGAATAAAATACATAAAGTCCTTTTTCTTTTTTTATAGATCGATCATAAAGACGCAAGAATTCTTATATATACATGAAAATAGTCACTGAATTATTACTCAAAAGTTATTATTCTTATTATTGGCCAATAATATCTAAAGAAGCACTGACCTGATGCCTGGATATATCCCATCTGGATCCAGTTCTCTCTGCTTGATTTGTTGAGAGATTTGTATATTCTCACGGGAAAAACTGGTTACAAATACATGTAAGTGTTCTAGGTTTTATATTTGTTAAGAATTTGTAGCTTTTATCATGAAAATTTGTAATATTTCCTCAAATTTCGGGAAAAGTTTCTTATCACCTCCTCACTATATCGACGCCAAGAACCAACTCCCAACGCTTCTATTTGATCGTCAATTTTTTAATCAACAACCAATATATTGTTTCTAAGCTCACTAATTATCGATAAGTTTTTTGTTAAATTTTAGTTGACCGAAATTTGTCATGTCACTTTCCACCAATCACATTGTTTCTGTAGCTGTCGAACTATTTTCACAATTGCTACACTTTAGGAAGTTTTTTTTTTTGGAAACATATATAAATGTAAATTCCACCCGAAAACTATCTGTTTTCTTTTACTGTTCAACTAAATTCAATAGAACAAATCTTTTACTGATAGTGAAATTCCTTTTATATGTCAACATGGCAATGTCTAATTTTGTTTTGACATAAATATATATATATATATATATATATATATATATATATATATATGATAATTTGAAAATAATATTTATATTCATGAACATAAATTCTTTTATAATATCTTTTGCTCTGATTATTTATACTATTTAAATTATCTAGTAGCAAATATTTCTTTGAATCCATCATCATTTAATATTCATTAATTTCATAAAATTTTATATACATTATGACATATAAATTATCTTTGTCTTGATATTTCTCTTTTATAAATAATAATATAAATAGGAAATTGATTTATATTATTACTGTTTCAACTAACTACTTATTAAATTAGATAACTAAACTTGTTTAATTTCAGATGAAACAGCTGATTTCTTCATGACAAGTAAACATCCATATTTGGGCAGATTTCATGTTGTCCATTATACTTGTTAAGCGTTAGACAATTATTGAGGTAACTTCTTTATTTTTATTGTTGTTCTTTCAATTATTATAAACAAATGATTTAATATATTCTGATTTTATATGCATTTTTACTTATGATTGTGTTTTTCTTAATATGTTTTAAACCACATGGTTTCAATTCATTTCAAATAATAAGCAAAATATTTTCAAACAGCTGATACTCTTTCGTATATAAGATATAGGGTTCAATATATATATATATATATTATATATATATATATATATATATATATATATTATAATGGATTGTTATTGTTGTATAATTTGCCGACAATACCACTATAATTGTTATATTATCAATTTAATATATTCAACTCTAGTATAGCTAGCTCAGTAATGAAGTAATGAAGTAATGAAAAATTTTTATGTATTTATATATTTATGTGGAGAGCATGAGAAACTCTTACTACTCTTTGGGATCTGGAAGTGATTTTAACTCTATATCTACAATATTTTACATATATATGAATCATTCAAATAACTGATATTATATTTTTTTTATTATTGGTGCGCCTATGTATAGAAACTTTCAATATAGCAATCGATTTTGTCTCACAATTAAAATAGATGGAAATTATCAGTAGAATAATCGATTCCAACTGTCACTCATATCAGCAGTTGAAGTAATATTTATCTGAACATAAACAATAGTTTCAAGAATACCTTTAATACAACAACTATATTATATTGATCAAGAATTATGTATTATAAATTTAAAGTAAGTGATGAACTATCTTAAATACTAATATAATATTGAAATGTCAAACAATAAAATATTTGTTAAATATAAATGGTACGTACTCAAGTCTATGTTATTACATTTCCTTTTTAATGCTTTTAATATGTTTAATAGTTTAAGATACTAATTCTTATTACTTTTATTATAAATGTACAATCTCTAACCCGAATGTTGGTACCAACAAAAACAAAAAGAAACACTAACCTCTCAACCACTAATATTCCTTTCTTGAAATTCTGTCTGTTAACAAACCATGTCATGCATACATATGTCGTCCAGATGGAGATGTTTTTTTTCTAGATTTCTTGTTACAGGTACCACGTGTTTGTAATTTCTATTATTCTCCAGCTTCGAATTCCCAATCAATGCTTAATATCTTATTCAGGTACTTTACATCACGATTCCGTACCACATCAACTAATTATTCAATTTGAAATGACTCTTTCATTTGTACCATAGCCTCCAATAACATGTATTTTTTTATATATTGTATATATCTTCGTAGAAATTATGATTTTAATATCCTTATACTAGCTATTTCGAATTAATATATGGAATAACTCACTTCTTTATACAATAACTTAATTCTCTCTTTTTAAATTCTTCAACCATTTAAGTTTTCTAATCTCCGACTTCTATCATTATTCAAAAATCAACAACCAACCCGCCTTTTTTTATTTTTCGTTGCTATCCGAAATCATAAATATCTTGATTTCAGATTCATTTTATAATTCCTAATATATAATTACAAACCATAAAATTCACATCTTTCTTGACTCAATAAATATAGATTTCTATGGTTCTGCTTCTTTTTCAATTTATAACCTTATTCCAGTCAATTGATAAAATTATTTTGACATTTCTGACATTATTTGATATATATAACCAAAACTCTCTAAATGTTAAATAATTAAGTTATTACATGTTTATTTATTGTAACTATTAATAATGTTCAATGAATATTTTTAGAATATGGATTACATGTTTCTTTTAATTAAGGAATTTTGATTTATAACTTGTTATTTATTACTTACAATGGATTGTCGATATGCTTCTTAAATGAACTACTGTGTTTAAAGGTAAGTTTTATCCTTTTTACTCAAATTTCTTATTACTATTGCTCATATATTGTATTCCATTATGAATAGATTACTTCATCAATAAATTCTTTTGGTATCATATTAAAGATATTGAATCAAATGTTCCAAACTTCAATATATTTGTGAGAGTGAGAATTTCAATTATACTTCCATCTAAGTAGTGAAGAACTATCTCTTCTATATATATTTTTTTACTTTTATAAGGTAATAGATATTATGTATCCTGATCAAAATAGGTGCTAATAATTCTCTAACACTTAACAGATGATGTATATATGCTCCAGAATATTTTGTACATGTAAGACATATACAGTTTTTTTAAATACTGCATTAAATCTTCTGTATATTGGAAATATTTTCATTAACCGATACTGGTTTATATAATTCTGTGTAGTATGCTGATATGAGTTATATTATTTTAGTTTCTGTGTTCTTGAATTATGTTCAAATCCCCTCAAATTTAAATTTTAAGAGTTCTCAATACCTTGAGATCTTCTTCATATTTAAATTTCCAATTTAAAATTAATTCTTTTTTTTCTGGAGGCAAATCTAAATTTGTGTATTATCCTTCTTTCATTATGTTCTTTGAATACGACGATTAATTTCCCAATCTATTATTATATCTCTAATACCTATCATATATCTACACTAAATCTAACTATTTATAAATTAGTAACATAATATTATCTATTGAATAATTATCAACATATCTCAAAATTATCTTGAATCAAATTAAACTATTATTCCTAATTCCCATAAAACTTCTTAAATCTACTATATCTATTGAAATTTCACGTAACGTACTGTTATTTGTTATTCTAAAATTCCCTATATACATGTTGATCAATTTCTTCTATGATCTGTAATATTTCAACTCTCTTTTATTCTACTCTGCCTAAACAACTTACATGGAATTGGATATGATTTTACTTTAACATTTCTCAGTATTCTTCTCCTTTATTACATCGATATTTTAGTTAAGCAACCCTTAGTTCCTTCGAAATTCTTTTGTTATACATCTTTAATAATTCATTTATAACTTCATAATATTCTTCATTACAATCTGTCCAATTACCATTACTTTTCACATCTTCTATTTATTCTATCTCACACTCATAATGGTTAGCCAGTCTAATTTCTTTTTCAATCAATCCTTCATATTTCATCTTAAAACTCTTCACTTTCTCTTCATATTCCTTGTTTCCACTCACTAACTCCAATTCTACCATAATTCCATTCCTCTTTATATTCCATAACTTCCTATTATCCTCTTCAATTGCCAATACTTCCATATTTACCTCCTCAAATTCAATTATTTTACCATTTAATTCTGTCTATCTATTCAAAATCAATTATTTCCTCATATTTCATCAATTCATCAATAACTATGTCTGTTTCTAACTTCTTCATCGACTATGCTTACATATCAACTTCTTTTTCATCCTTTAATTCAATCTTTTGAATCATATATTTGCCTAGTTCATATAACTTCCGTCCGTTTGTTCCTATAAATGTAATTATTTCATACTGTCCATCTATTTTGTTGCTTAATTTCATTTCTATTTTCATTATCATATCTTCTATCAAAGTTTCTAAAATTTCTTCTATTCTCACAATACTTGTTGTCATAAATTTTATCTCCATTTCCATATATTCGTTTTTTATTTCTGTAACTTCTATTTTCATTTCCATAATTCATATCAACATGTCTATCATTTCTTCTATTATCAATCCATGTTTATATAATTTCTATTTAAATATTACCTATTAATCATAAATATTTTATTTACATATTGTTTTTATATCCATTCTTTACCATGTACAATTCCTTTTCGTTTTCTAGATTTCATTCCTATAATCCTGTCATATAATTCAATTTTATTTTCTTTTCCTAAACTTCGTCTTATTCTCTTCTCTTATTGTTTGATTCCCTATTGGTTTCCGTAACTTCTTTCTGTTCACCACCATAATTTTTTTAATTTTGAAGTCCCATATCTCATCAATTTCTTCCCATAAATGCATTGAAACTTGCATCTCAAATTCTTCCATCTCATTGAAGTTGCTTTTTATTATTTTCATATCCACCATAATCTCAATTCGATTTCTTTCATTTTCAATTCTCTTAATAAATATTCTTGGATCAATTATTTTTATGTTTCTCTTAAGTTTCACTCTGATTTCGTCATTCTCTGTGTAAATTATTGGTTCTTCAATTAGTCTTATGGTTTCATCTATTTCTTCCTTAGTTTCTTGTAATCGTCTGTTCATTTCTTTTAATTCCCAATTAACTAATTTCTCTATACTTTCTCTCCTTTTTTTACACGTTTCCGTTTGTTCTTCTATCCTTCCATTTAAGTCATTAAATTTCTTATTTAAATTCTGTTCATACATTTGCATTATTTCCTCATTTGTTTGTTCTTGTACTTTTATAGACTGTATTTCTTCAATTGTATTCTCATTTTGTTTCTTCACTTCTACTTGAATTGCTCCTGATAAATTTTCTTCTAGACTTCTTCCTAGTTCCTGAACTTCTTCTTCTACCTGTTTTTCAATTGTTTCTCTTATTTTAATTCTATGTTCCTGAAGTTCTACTCTCAAATTCGTATTTTCTTCTTTTATATCAATTTTAATTTTATCTATCTGTTTTCTAAATTCTTCATTTTCCTCCCTAAGTTTCTTAATTTCCTTCAAACCTTCCATCTTCACCTCTTCTATTTTCTTTTCCATCCTGTTCATGTTTCCATTTAAATCATTCATGTTCCCATTCATCTTGTCCATCTTTCGATTCAAATCTCCCCTCATATTATCTATCTTCCCATTCAAATCTCCCCTCATATTATCTATCTTCCCATTCAAATCTCCCCTCATATTATCTCTCTTCCCATTCAAATTAATTAAAAATTCCATTATTTGATCTCCTCTGCTTACACTATCCTGCCTGTCTTGTCTACTATCCTGCTGTTCCCTTGATTCTTCACTTTCTTTATCTATTAAGGTTTGTTCCTCTACATCTGAATCTCCCATTCCACGTCTCCTTTCTTCTTGTTCCTCATCTGATCTGCCTTCCACACCTATTTGTTTTCCGTCCCTAAGCATCATTCTCTTTGCCATTTTAATTGTATCTAATTCTAATGTTTTTAAAACCTTCTTATCACGAAAAAATCTTAATTTGCCCCACGTTCGGCCGCCAAATTTATAATGGATTGTTATTGTTGTATAATTTGCCGACAATACCACTATAATTGTTATATTATCAATTTAATATATTCAACTCTAGTATAGCTAGCTCAGTAATGAAGTAAAGAAAATTTTTTATGTATTTATATATTTATGTGGAGAGCATGAGAAACTCTTACTACTCTTTGGGATCTGGAAGTGATTTTAACTCTATATCTACAATATTTTACATATATATGAATCATTCAAATAACTGATATTATATTTTTTCTATTATTGGTGCGCCTATGTATAGAAACTTTCAATATAGCAATCGATTTTGTCTCACAATTAAAATAGATGGAAATTATCAGTAGAATAATCGATTCCAACTGTCACTCATATCAGCAGTTGAAGTAATATTTATCTGAACATAAACAATAGTTTCAAGAATACCTTTAATACAACAACTATATTATATTGATCAAGAATTATGTATTATAAATTTAAAGTAAGTGATGAACTATCTTAAATACTAATATAATATTGAAATGTCAAACAATAAAATATTTGTTAAATATAAATGGTACGTACTCAAGTCTATGTTATTACATTTCCTTTTTAATGCTTTTAATATGTTTAATAGTTTAAGATACTAATTCTTATTACTTTTATTATAAATGTACATCTCTAACCCGAATGTTGGTACCAACAAAAACAAAAAGAAACACTAACCTCTCAACCACTAATATTCCTTTCTTGAAATTCTGTCTGTTAAAAAACCATGTCATGCATACATATGTCGTCCAGATGGAGATGTTTTTTTTCTAGATTTCTTGTTACAGGTACCACGTGTTTGTAATTTCTATTATTCTCCAGCTTCGAATTCCCAATCAATGCTTAATATCTTATTCAGGTACTTTACATCACGATTCCGTACCACATCAACTAATTATTCAATTTGAAATGACTCTTTCATTTGTACCATAGCCTCCAATAACATGTATTTTTTTATATATTGTATATATCTTCGTAGAAATTATGATTTTAATATCCTTATACTAGCTATTTCGAATTAATATATGGAATAACTCACTTCTTTATACAATAACTTAATTCTCTCTTTTTAAATTCTTCAACCATTTAAGTTTTCTAATCTCCGACTTCTATCATTATTCAAAAATCAACAACCAACCCGCCTTTTTTTATTTTTCGTTGCTATCCGAAATCATAAATATCTTGATTTCAGATTCATTTTATAATTCCTAATATATAATTACAAACCATAAAATTCACATCTTTCTTGACTCAATAAATATAGATTTCTATGGTTCTGCTTCTTTTTCAATTTATAACCTTATTCCAGTCAATTGATAAAATTATTTTGACATTTCTGACATTATTTGATATATATAACCAAAACTCTCTAAATGTTAAATAATTAAGTTATTACATGTTTATTTATTGTAACTATTAATAATGTTCAATGAATATTTTTAGAATATGGATTACATGTTTCTTTTAATTAAGGAATTTTGATTTATAACTTGTTATTTATTACTTACAATGGATTGTCGATATGCTTCTTAAATGAACTACTGTGTTTAAAGGTAAGTTTTATCCTTTTTACTCAAATTTCTTATTACTATTGCTCATATATTGTATTCCATTATGAATAGATTACTTCATCAATAAATTCTTTTGGTATCATATTAAAGATATTGAATCAAATGTTCCAAACTTCAATATATTTGTGAGAGTGAGAATTTCAATTTTACTTCCATCTAAGTAGTGAAGAACTATCTCTTCTATATATATTTTTTTACTTTTATAAGGTAATAGATATTATGTATCCTGATCAAAATAGGTGCTAATAATTCTCTAACACTTAACAGATGATGTATATATGCTCCAGAATATTTTGTACATGTAAGACATATACAGTTTTTTAAATACTGCATTAAATCTTCTGTATATTGGAAATATTTTCATTAACCGATACTGGTTTATATAATTCTGTGTAGTATGCTGATATGAGTTATATTATTTTAGTTTCTGTGTTCTTGAATTATGTTCAAATATATATATATATATATATATATATATATATATATATATATATATATATATATATATATATATATATACATGTATGTGTTATAACGGAATTTGTAAGCACGATAGAGGGCGTATTTTTTGACCGATCAAAACCAAACTCGCTACAAAAATTGGTTAGGCCAAAATCTTGGACGAGTTCGTTAATGAGCCAAATCGGCCTAGTAAAAACAAAATAGCGGCCTGTCAAAGTTGAAAAAAATCGTACTTCCTTTGTTTTTCATTTGACACAAAAAAGTTACGGAGCTTTTTCATAGACCTCAACACGTTCTACAACTTTGGTATATAACATTTTTCTCTAAATCGTACATTAAAACATTTATTCAAGAAAATTCACAAATTATAACGGAATTTGTAAGCACGATAGGGAGCGTATTTTTTGACGGATCAAAACCAAACTCGCTACAAAAATCGGTTAGGCCAAAATCTTGGACGAGTTCGTAAATGAGCCAAATCGGCCTAGTAAAAACAAAATGGCGGCCTGTCAAAGTTGAAAAAAATCGTATTCCCTTTGTTTTCCATTTGACACAAAAAAGTTACCAAGCTTTTTCATAGACCTTAATACGTTCTACAACTTTGGTATATAACATTTTTCTCTAAATCGTACATTAAAACGTTTATTTAAGAAAATTCACAAATTATAACGGAATTTGTAAGCACGATGGAGGGCGTATTTTTTGACGGATCGAACCCAAACTCGCTACAAAATCGGTTAGGCAAAAATCTTGGACGAGTTCGTTATTGAGCCAAATCGGCCCAGTAAAAACAAAATGGCGGCCTGTCAAAGTTGAAAAAAAGCTTTTTTATAGACCTTAACACGTTCTACAACTTTTGTATTTAACATTTTTCTCTAAATCGTACATTAAAATATTTCTTTAAGAAAATTGACAAATTTACCAGAAATTTTTTTTATTTGATGCCAGAATGTTATTTTGGTTGTTTGTACATCTCAAAACATTCTATTACTTTTGTATCTAATTTTTTATTTTCGGTTTTATGCAAACATGTTACTGAAATAAGTCTGTCCAATTGGTCCTGTGCCATTGGGATTTTTTTTTCTATTAACATATATTAAGTCAATCACAAGGTAGGTAACTTCTTGGTCTAGCCAAAAATAACTACTAAACATCAGGTAGGCGTCAAATGAAATGTAACTTCTGTCATTCTGACGATGATATTCAGTTATCGAAACATTTGTCAGTTTTTTAGAATTTTCAATATTTTTCATTATATTGTGGAATTAGCTAGAAACATTCAAACACTAATATGAGTAGATTCCTCGAAATGTACCTATTGAAAAAATAATAATCGGGATTTCATTTTATGTTATAGCTATTCCCTCCACCAGCTAGGGGATGGAAGGTATTGAGTCCTTGTCACCTTCACTAAATGTGTTGCGAAGCGAAAAAACCAATAATCGGCATAAAGTCCTTTCATTTTTGAAACATAGGTAGTTTTAAGGAATAAATTACTAAATACGTAAATGTTCATAATCGTATACATGTAAAATTGAGAATCTTGTTTATTATACTTTTTTCATTTATTTTAATTGATCAGTAAGTAGTAAAAATTGATAATTTTATTTAATGCCAAAGTTAATTCCAATACATTCAATTAAAGGCATTTACAAAGTAAAAATGAATGCTTTACAATTAGCAAAAGCACTATTTTTACTTTTATTTTGAGTTTACTCCCTAAGAAACGATTTTCATATATATCCCATGGTATAGCAATTTATGGGAAAGTCTATTAACTATTGTTAAGCCATTATGCCTAAGTATTTGATCTAGCGGTTACCAAAAATCCAAAATATCCAATAAAAACAAAAAATAAAAGAACCCATGAGTCAAGAATTAATTCAGAAGTCAAATCATTAATTAAAAAAAATTAAAAACTCCAAAATTTAAACATTCACATTTTTGATTATTATTTCAATAGTAATCACGTTTTGTTTTCTTTTGTTGACATAAATTTTCAAGCATATTTGTGTGTTTACTTATTCACTGTTGTTATTTTGTGCGTTTACTTATATAACTGTTGTTAATTGTACAAGTTCATCCAGAAACGAAAAGAATTTCCACAAGGCGATGGGATTCTTAAGAGCCATGAAGACCTATTTATTAGTTCAAAGAAATAAACATGTGTTTTTAGTGAAAATGAAGTGTTATATATTATTTTATATTTTGTGTTTAGCAACTCTTATATGTTATTACTTGATACCTTGTATTTACAGTGCTGGTCAGTAGTTAACTATGTTTTCTTTAAAAATATTTTAATTATACTCAAATATTTTCGTTCAGAGAAAGTTGCCAAACATAGTAGGTAACTGCTCATTGCTAACACTTTTCTTGATTAAATAGTTAGCAGTTGTACTCCACTGGTTTGTCCAGTTCTGTTTGTTTATAGGAGTATAATAATAAATAAATAAATTAATATAAACTTATCATAAATAATTTTCTACCTTTATCTTGATTCAACATCATTTAAAAATCCAATGGTACTCCAATCTAGAATGTTTGTTACTCAAATTATTATTAATTATTGCATTATGTTTACATTATATATTCTGTTTGTTAAGAAAAGTACTTTGTGAAAGAAATTATTTGTTGTGTATTTTTATACCAAAATAAACTGTTTATATGATTATTGTTTTATTGTTTCCATTTTGAGCATTTATGGTCCATTGAATTTAACTCAACATCTAATAATTATTGAGTTAATGGAGTTAAATTGAATGAAATGGCAAATGATGGACTATAAATTGCTATTTTGAAATAAAATATCAAAATACAGTAGATTTGAATATACCGCAAAAACCTAAAATTACAGAAATCTTTTCAACATCACTCAATTGTTTAGTCGACAGGCTGTTTAGATGGCGCCACAATCAGTGTCTCATTTATCTGTGGGTGATCTATATTCTACAACGCCGTCAGCCTAGACAAATAATATTAGAGACGGTTCGATGCATAGGTGGCAAGTGGCACAACGATTCTGCGCCGCCGCCCGCGCATGGGGTCTCTGCAGTCGCGCGAACTACAATACTGTTTTACATAAACAAAATAGAATAAAACGATTTAAATTATTATAAATGACAATAAATTTCAACATATTGCCTTAAATGTGGATAAATATTATAAAATATCCTAGTATATTATCATTTAAGTGATTAAAAATGAAAATATGCAAAATCAATCTTACATTGGTTTGTGTGAATACGGCTTGTGTTTGTCAAAGTAAAGTGTCAAAAATAAAAATTTCTAAAGATATGGTTATGGTTGCAAGTTCTAAGGATGAGTAAAATTAGTATAGTTTTTTTAATTCATTTAGGTTTTCCGTTCTAATAAAGTAAATAAAAGTAAGTGAACCTTTAAAAAGTCATTACCAGGTATAATTCATCATAGTTGTATTGCAAAAAATTGTGAATATTTTTTGCCACTCCGCAATTTGGGTTTAAGAACGAAACGTTTAACAAATTTTCATCTGACATTAATCAAAGAGAATAGCGGTACAAAATTTTAGAACTTCATTATACATCTAATGATCAAAGGATGTGTGGAGTTCAATTTGATGATGATCCACTTACAACTACATGTCGCAAAAGACTTAAATTTGCTTTACTTTTTCAATCCTTACAGCATACACCACTACATGGTAATGATATTCAAGCTTTTTAAAGTACAGTATTTTTTTTGTAAAAAGAAACCTTATTCTTTTGTGACATTGATAGTCGAGAACTACAACACAAATTGTGAAGCAGATGATGTAATTTATTAGATAACTTAAAGTCTTTTTAAAATTTTCATAATAAATTTAACCATTCACTTCTAAAACTATCAATGAATTGGAAAAAATTGAATTCTCGTTCTTAGATACATAAAATTATTAAAATGTTGACACTCAAACAATAAGCTGGCTATGTTTCTGGTTTAATACAACTTTTAATTGCGAACAATGAAAGGCTAATTTGCAGACAGATATTTTAGTTGTTCATCATAGTTTCATTTCCTTCAAAGAAGATGATGATAAAATACGTCTGATTTATGTACGGGAAATCGTTAAATTTCTTTCAATAGTGCATGACTTCGTTATCGTATTTACCACTTTTAGTTCATGTAGAAAATATTACTGAAAAAAGTTAACACTTTGCAAAAGGTCATATAAATTTTGATTGATTCACCTGTCTAGAACATAAATCATACGTATTTTCTCAACTCATAAAAGTTTGTTTTCCCTTATTAATTAAAAAATATAATGATGGTAAGAGGACACTAACAAACAAAAATAATTTTTTGTAACTCAAAATGTACTACTTTTAATTTTTTTTTTGTTTCAGACCTGTTCCTGTCTTCTGGATATGGAGAATCTAGTTTTTACCTTCATTTTATTAAAATGTTTGTTGGTTTTGTTGTGAATAATTTTAAAATAACTTATTGTGCAATTTGATGTGATATTGGATTAATTGTCTTAAATATAATGCAATATAATTTTAGTAGAAATATATTATTGTGATTATTATTTTTTTATATTATGTGCAGGTTAATAAAAAATTTAGATGTTTGCTGTTTTCTTATTTGTCTCAAACTTGTTTATTATCATTATTTTATTACAAAAAATTAAATATAATTTTATTTTTTTGGATGGAATGATTATATAATGAGCAATTTTAAGACAAACTGTAAAGTTTACGTACCCATAATCAAAACTACCAAATTTAAATATCCCGCCTGTAAGAATTAGTTCTGCACCCCGCAAGGGGTGCGCTCAGATCGACGCGATGCCAGCTGTTTGTACGGGAACGAACACTCTCTTATTACTTTCTCTATGGCCGTCAGTGCATTAATAATACGCCGTGTGCATAGGCCGTTAATATTCAGAATCGTTGACGCACGTTTGCACAATGAGATTTTTGGATTTTCTACGACAGATAGCATGAATTTGATGTATTCCATTCGTATTACCACACTGTATTTAGCTAGTTTATAAAATAATGAAAAATCGATTTTCCAAAAGTTATTTTATTATGAAAATAAAAAACAAAAGCTACTTTCTCCGTAAATTTTACGGAATTTTGTTTGAAACATACATTCCTTAGATAAGGAACAGCATATTACAATACCAGTAGCAACATCATTGGAGTGGAGTGAGGTCCTTTAGGAAACGATTAAATGTAGTCGATGTAACTTATAACTACGAACAATTACAGATGAAATTCCATGGTATATCGTAAATTCTCCTCTCGAGAGTTTCGCAGCGTGTTGTTTTCCTTTTGTGTTTGTGTTTTGCATGTACTCGTAGATTTCTCTCGAAATCGAGTGACAAAAGGCTATGGAATTCCAATTTAGTGCATTCAAAAAGTTAACAACATCTGACAAGCTATTAATTACATAAAATAATAGATTAAATGATTAGTCACAAGATTTGGAGTAAGAATATCGAAATGAGTTAAAAGAATCTCATTGATGAGCTACGATTATTTTATCCAAACTATTTTTAGTGTATTCGTTAAAATTATTCATTTAAATGTAAAGTAATAGTCATGTTTAGCTATGATTGCTTTTGAGTTGTTATAAATATTGGATAATTGAATAAAATGTTAGTGTTTATTCAATTCTTTTCAATTTTTGATTGGTAATAAAGAACCTTGCAAATTTCTTTAAAACGTAGACAAGCTGTGGAGATATTCGCATACAGGGGTGAATTAAAAATGTATTGAATATTTTAACATGTAAATAAAAATTTTATTCAGTCAGCTGCTCTCAGCAGAGTCAGTTTAGAAGAATATTGATTTAAGAGAAACATATCATACTTTTTTAAAATGCAGACAAAAGTCCGTTTGATCAGAAATATTTCAATTATAACATCAGTATAAGGTGAAAAATGCACATCGAATCTAAAGTATTTACAAATATGCTCAATCTAAATCAAAATACTTACACATCTCCCTTCCAAGTACCCACGTCTCAGGTATAGAATTCACTTCCACTAGTACCGTTGGAGTACACACCAACAACACCATCAAATCCGCCACACTTAAGTTCACTAAAAAAATATTAGTACTATTCCTCATATCTTTAGTTTTGAATATCACTATGGGCACCATAACGTTCCCAATAACACCCAGACACATTATGATAATACAAAACACCATAGAAGTAGTTCTGATATAACTAGGGAAGACTGGATATATGCCCTCTGTGAAATTGGTAACATTATTGGTTATATTGAAAACATCCAAAGAAGCCGAAGGGGAGTAAAGGTAGTTGGAGGTAGTAGCATTTATGTCACTAATAGAAAGAGAAGGAGTGGCATTTAAAACAGACGTCGTGGAAAGAGACGTAGTTGTTGAAATCATGACATCGTTTTAGTGATGGGGTCTAGAACTCATTGGATAGTATAAGGTTGTTGACTGGATAATCCTTGCATCTGAAACAAAATAAATATAGTTAAAAGTCATATTCTGCTTGTAAGCTGAATATAGAAGTAAAAATGGACGATGTAATAAGATCATACGTATTATAATAATAAATTCAGTGATTTCACTTGCAACGGTATAAAAAATTGTATATAGTATAATAATTTGACTATACTACAACAATTATTGTCAATTGCGTACAGCACAACTATCTTTTTTTCCATGAACTCAAAAGGATAGTTTCCAGAGGAAGTATGATTGTTGTTTTATATTTTGACAAATTTATGCAATGAAGTGTGTCTGTTGATGCTATTAATAAACTTTTCCCAGTTAAATGGTGTTTAATTGGGTATTTTCAAACCATATAATTTCAATATAGATAAGTTTTAGTAGTTTCTTAGGAAAGTTTAATTTGTAATTAGACAATAAACACATTTGTCATCTGACCTGATTGAAATGCTCTTTGTTTTTTTAAGACTTATCATGAAGCTACACTTTCAGTTAGTTGAAGAGGCAATTGGCATATTTTTCATATCATTGGGCTAACATAATCGATATTAATGGTAACGGGTGGAGCAATTCGATTAAACAAGAATTTTTTAGATGTACATCTAATTCCGTGGGTGTATTTATCACTTTTAAATTATCTTATTTATTATTGACAGATGACATTCGCATTAGCTATGCTGTCTTCTCATTTCTGCTTAATGTTGCTGTGTAGCAATTATTATTACAATGCGATGAAATACAAGATTTTAGCATAGAATAGGCAGACCACATTTTTAGTATTGTTCATAATGTCAAAATAGGCCAGCTGAGCATTTTATGTTTAATATTTCACCTTGTTTTCTTCTCGCCACATGAAAAACCGTTATTATTCTTTTTGATATTTTGGTTTAGATTTTTGTGACCAGGAATCATTAACTGCTTTATCAGCAATATTCTGAAGTTCTGGAGGTGTACATAATAATTCGCATTTTAGTTTTATAATCATATATTTCGAATGATGTATTAATGATCATTCAAATTTAAAATTCAATATTTCTGTCAATTGTCACGTGTATCTGTAAATGGTCCCCACAAAAATAAGTAAGAACCGTAAAACGGGGTGAATAGGGTCAATTTTCAACTTTATGCAGCTGTAACTTTTTTCTGGTAAGGGGTAAAAAAATGGTTTCAATGTCAAAATATGAGTCTTAACTTGTAGGTTGGAGTTCACCTATCAATTCACACTTCTTTTGAAATTTGTGATTGTTATATTTTTTATATGCTCTGACCCGATTCACCTCAAAGGTGGGGTCAAGTAGATCATAGGCTTGAAATGCGTCAAAAACCCTGTCCAGCGCCTTGTAGGTGGAACGAGTCAAGAAAGAAAGTTTTAAAAAAATAAAGAAGGCAATTGTAAAATAATAAACCTTATTTATACATAACAAGTATTATATAATTGTATAAAAATAGCTAACTGAAATTCGTATATTCTGTGGATAATGAATACATAAAAAAACTATTGTTCTAAATCTTTGGCATTTAGGGTAAATTTGAGAAGACCTCTGAGGTAATTTTCTGGCGGAGAAAGTTTCCCAACCACTTTCTTGAAGTGGAAAGTGTCCACATCTGGAACATCAGGAAAGGTGTAAATATAGCCGCAGAAATTTTTGATTTGTTTGGGTCTGACAAACTTTCCTTCGAAATAACCATTTCCCTTTTTGTTATATCACCAATAAAATGATGATGATCAGGACTTCGAGAAGTTCTTGAGATTTCGAAATTATAGGCTACTACCAACCAATCGCCTATAGCAACCTCAGATTCAGAGACTGGAGAAACATTGTCGAATGTTTTACCAAATTTTGTCACCTTTGAATAAATAGTAGGCGCAGTATTTTCATCACTAATGTCTTGACCTTCCCGTTTTTCGTCGACAGTACTGTCATCCGACTAGTCATCCAACTCGTCATCCAATTCAATATCTTTGTCCGAACCATCTGTACTACTAGCATCGGAAACCGCTACACTTCTACCAGCAACAATTTTGCATTTCTTTCTCGTCTGACGTGCTCTATGAGCATCCCCATATCTCATCTGACGTAAAAAATCTGTTACAGAATTTTCAATGGTTTCTGTGATATCCCGGTTATTTGGCGATTGTTCTTTAGGTAGCATGCTCAAAACTTGATTTCTGTCTACTGGGACGATTCCAGCTTTACGAAATCCAGATTTGATATTCTTCTCTAGGTAATTTCCTATTGCACAACATAGTTTGTTCAGAAGTCTAGGGAACTGATCTTTTGGTATGGATGGTTCCTTCATGCCAGGTCCTTGTTTCCAATCAGTCAGAATTTTTCGCCAGGCTCCTTTCAATGGTCGAAAAAAATCTATATTCAGTGGTTGGGTGAGATGAGTTGAATTGCTGGGAAGAAATACAAACCGAATATTATTTTCTTGGCAAAGGCTTATTACCTTCGGAGCAATGTGTGATGATAAATTATCACTTATCAAAATCTTCTGACCTTCCAGTTTTTTCAGATGAGGCACAGCTACAGTCTTAACCCAGTCAGTGAAGGTTATCATATCAAACCAACCACTAGCCGTAACATTGTATCTAGTGTTTTTTGGACCAAGTTGCATAGATATGTTTGGCTTTATAAACCACGTAGCTTGGTAATAATACACCATCTCCAGAGGCAGCAAACATTATTGAAACTGATGATTTTGTTTGATTCATGATCCTCTCAGGATACTTGCAGCCGCGTTTTGCAATTAATTATCTTCTTCCTTCCCGGATCATTGGTTAAATTGGTTTCATCATAATTAATTATATTGCAGGGTGGAACATCAGTCAGGGTTTCCCCCAAATTATCAAAATATTCATTAATAACTTGAGGAGAGACAGATGATCTAGACCGCTTGATATTCCGGCAAATTCGAACTCCAAGTGTATCTTTATGTCGAGACGAAAATCCCACTGCAAATTCCCTACCTGGTAAGTTATCCTTGAGCTTTTGTACAGTTCTACCCTTTCGGTCCAAATATGATTTTACAATTGTGCGTAAACCATACAGATCCAGTGGATAGCCCCATTCTGCACAAAGTCCTATTTTTGCAACCAGTATAGCAAATATTCTAGGCACATTTCTCTGTAGCTTGAAAGTTTCGACCCTATAAACCACACTGGTTCTATTCACCCCTTTTTACGGAACCCTAATTGTCATTTCATTTCTATTAAAAACACTTTTGCACGTTCATTATATAAAATAGTATGTGAAACTCGTATCACAAGGACTTGTTGTATCACTTGTGTTTTGCGTAACTAACCGCTCCGCGGTTCATCACGTAAACTGCACTCGTACTGCAAAATGAGTAATTGTGGTACTTGTTTTACAATATACTATTCCTTACCGTTGTTAGTGTTCTACATAAATGATTGAGAACACATTGTTTATAAGGAATTTATTTATATTTTGAAAACATCAATACACTGAAAAATATATTTTAAAATCAATTTGTTATATTTACAGTTATTTGACAGTTAGTACAATTATTGAACATTGGAGGAACATTATTAGACATATGAGAAACATTTTGGACAGCATGCGGGGTGGTAAGGTTATTTTGTTGAATATTTTGTAGGGTGAAAACTTTATTTGTCACCTCAACCTTATTGTTAAGAGATTCTTCGATATATCCTTCAGCAACATTTGATGACTTCCATCCGCCATGCCTCTTCAATTTAAACTAGTTATGTCTGCACTAGTGTCAACCAATATTGTTGCAGGAGGGCGACGAAAGCAGTGAACCAGTATATTCTGTCGGATTTCCCAAGTTCAAATAATTAGTAACAATTTCAGGCATTGTAATAGTAATTGAAGCTTTTGATATACACTGTAACTCTAATAAGAATATCTTACGTGCAAGATTCCTATTCTCTGAAAGAAAACAAAAAGAAGAGGAACCATTTGACTCATTTTTATTAGATGTAAAGACTCTAATAAAAGATGCAGAATTCACAAATCCAGATGGAATTCTGACAGATAAGGTAGTTTTACACTCAAATGATTCTGAGACATAAGACAGGCAAATTAGAAGAGGAAATGTACAATAGCAAGAAGCCATAGATACTTTCAGAGTAGCAGAACTAACAAGAAAACCCACAAAGGATAAGTATGGTCAAAAAATAGACAAAATCACACAGGAAAAAGAGAAATTTGAAAATAAAGTTACACCAACATCTAAGGAGCAAAAAGTATAGTGAAGAGAGAAGTGAAAAAACTTTAGAAAAAAAAGATGTTTTCGACATAACACAAGAAGTAATTGAAAGTGTAGTAGGTGTGATGGTGTGCAGGAAGTAAATAAGTGCCCAGCTATAGGTAAACAGTGTAATAAGTTGCACCATTATGCAACTGTATGTAAATCGCATGTAAATTATGTAAGTATTAAAGTAGTAGATGATGATTATCACTGTTTTTCAGTTAATGATAATAATTCTTGGCAAGAGAATGTTCATGTAGAAAATCTGCCATTTGTATTTAAACCAGACTCTGGATCTGATGTCAATATAATTTCAAAAAAAATCTTGAACAAATTGAACAACAAAACAACAAAAAATATACAGTTGAAACAAATATTGTAAATTTAGAAGCATATAGTGGTCTTAAAATAGACACTACCGGTAGAATAGAATTGGAAATAATCGTAAAGAATAAAAAATATAAGGAGAGGTTTATAATAATCAAAAATGATACAAATCCTATTTTAGGACTAGGTAAAATATAAAGGCAAAGACTAGGTTTAGTGATAAGAAACTGTAATATAGTTTCAATCAAATATAAAAATGAAATTATTAATAAATATGAAGATGTATTTTAAGGAATTGGATGTTTTGCAGATGCCTACAAAATAAAACAGAAAGAGAATACCTATCCAACCTACCACAAAACCACCTCATCGTGTACCACTCAAAGTAAGAGACAAATTAAAAGACGAATTGAATCGACTTGTAGAAAATGATATAATGAAAAAAAACACACCCAACAGAGTGGGTAACCCCTTGTGTAATAGTAGAAAAACCAAATGGATCAGTCAGAATTTGTTTAAATCCACAAGATCTAAATCAAGGTATTGTCAAGAAATATTATACAATCCCCACTCTCAGTGATTTAAATTGTAAATCAAAAAAATGCTAAGTATTATTCATTTCTCGATTTAAAAGACGTTTTTTTTAAAATCAAACTATTTCCTGATAGTGAGGAAATTTGTACATTTAGTACTATGTATGGATGTTATTCTTTCAAAAGGTTATCTTTTGGTTTAAATATTTCAGCTGAAATTTTGAAAACGTTTTCAAGAGTATTGATTATATTTTTATATAAACAGATGATATTCAAATATTTGCAGATACAATTGATAAACAATGAGATACTAAAGAAAGTCCTGCAAAGAGCTGGAGAATAATGTAAATTTCAATAAATCCAAATTTCAATTTTGTGTAGATAAAGTAGAATATTTCGGTGGTACTTTTAAAGAAGGTTCAATATCACCTGATATGGATAGGGTTAAAGCCATTGAAGAGTATGATATGCCAACTATTACGGTAGAACTTCAGAGATTCTTAGATCTTATAAATTATCTTAGACATTTTATACCAAATATGTCAGAAATAACAGCCAATAAGAGCGTTATTAAAAAAATATGTTATTTTTAATTGGACGCAGAAATACACTGATTGTATAAATAGTTTAAACGAAATTATTAGTAATCCTCCAAAATTTTAAAGAAATTATAATAGAAACTGATAGTAGTAAAAATGGTATTGGATGTGTTTTAATGCAGGATAATAAACATGTATATTTTGCATAAAAAAGTTTAACAAATATAGAACTAAGTTGCACGATATATATATATATATATATATATATATATATATATATATATATACATATATATATTTGTAGCTCCTCTCAAACCATTATATATATTTATCTTTTTTGGATTTTTCTTGGGTATAGGTTTCATGAAGAAAATACGAGAAACTTTTTATTTTTTAATTTTTAATGTCTAATGTTTAATTGTTATTGTCTTCATTGTAAACCATGCGGTTTCAATTTTTTAAATCCTTTTACTCGTAGGTACTTCTAAACATAATAAAACAATATTTGAAAAAGCCTACTATGATAGGCGAAACGTCATAAGTTTCTCGTACAGAAAAAACCAAAAAAAGATGAATATATATATATATCTATATATATATATATATATATATATATATATATATATATATATATATATATATATATATATATATATATATATATTGAACTGTATTTTGATTCGTTTTTATTTACTTATTATTTTTAAGTTTAGATAATTATTATTTTTATATGTAGAAAATTTTGTTTTGATGTGGCTAGCTCAGTTAATCATTTTTATATTATATTTGTGATGTATTGTTATTTTATGCGGGAGCATGAAACTCTCTCTACTCTTTGAGTCCTGGCATTTAAAAAATGTATTACCTTTATTTAAATAAAAAGAAACACCTTACTTTAAACAACATTTAATTTTAAAATAAAATTTTTCAATTTAATAATTATACGTTGAGACGCCAATGGTTACCTCTAAAGAAATTATCAATTTAATATTTTCTACTGTGCGCATGCTCAAAATCCAGTCATGCGGACTTCAAACGTAAAATGAACATAGTTTTTACAATGCGAGATAGAGCATCAGTGATCTTTAGATGCACATCATATTATCAAATAAGAAATACTTAAATGGTTCAACACAGAAAAGAATTTATGTGGAGAATATACATGAAAATATTACAAATAAGCTGTGGAAGAAATAGTATTAGAAGATTTATATATATACATGGAAATATAATAAGATTTATATACAGATGGACATATTACATGGAAATAAATTTAAGCATCATTCTTATGATGATAAAATGGCGAACGTACGTATTTTTATTTATTTATATTAGGCCTTTTTGATAAAGTTATTGATTTATTTTATTAACTAACTAAATAAAGTCCGTTTTCTTTTTATTTTAGATGGATTATTGCTATGAATGTTTATCAATTTAACGAAATTAAACACTTATTTGAGTTTTTTCTCTTATTATTGGCCAATAATATTTTAAAAGAACACTGACCTGATGCTCTGGAATTGGGATAACGCTTCTGGACCCCAGGAAGACTCCTCTGAAGTTACAACACCAATTTTGGAGACATTTGACTGATTTTTGCAGAAAAACTGGATCTGATTATCTGTGAGTATTATTAGGATTGTTTTTAATAGTATTTGATAAGTTTCATCAATTTATTTCGGGAATTTCATGAAATTTTCGGGAACACTATAACACACAGTCTACATATCTCGACGCCAGCTTCCAACCTCCTTACGCTTCCTTCCGATTCTCAATTTTTTTCAACAAACAAGTATATTGTTTTTTCCAGGTCACTATTTACAAAAGTTTGTTTCTTTACTTGTTGATTGAAAATTTGATCTGTCATTTTATTTCTAACCAATCAAATATTGTACTATGCAATTGAATTATTTAACTTAGTTTACTTAGTAGAAAAGTTCATACATTTACTATTTCACATTATTAATTCACTTGTAGAGAGTCTTTTGAGTTTTTGTCATACAAATCAATTAAATTGGTCATATGCATAGAAAGATACTTTTTATATATTTCAACATCTAATATTGTTATTAACAGTCTATTACTGTTACAATTATATTACCTAGAATCATAAATCCTTTTATGTAATCTCTATCTAATCTTTGTATTAAATTATCTATACTAACTCCTTTAATAAATTATTATTTATTGTTTCTATGTTTATTTTACTGACACTATATCATTTCTATTTATGTTTTTAATAGTTTATCTATGAGAAACTATACTCCCTATTCTACTAAATATTTTAATTTATTTTATAATGTAACTGCTTATATTTATAATTATCATGACTTGACTATTCTAATAATTGTTTCTTTTTAGATAAACAGCTGATTACGTTATAGAAGATATTCATCGTCTTAGGCAACTTTATTTACTCCATTACATTTGTTAGGCAATCTCTAAACTCTATGTTATTATTGAGGTAATTTCTTTATTTATTAAATTGTTATTGACTATCTATTTAATATATCTTTACTTGATATGCTTTTAATTAAGAAAAGTGTTTCCTTTTAATTATGTTTTCTCAAATTATATTATTTTCATATATTTTCATGTTAGCAACATATTCCTATAGAACTAATTCTCTTAATATCCATGATATCTGGTTCAATATATATATATATATATATATATATATATATATATATATTTATATATATATATATATATATATATATATATATATATATTATATATATATATATATATATATATATATATATATATATATACATATATATAACAAAGAGATTCATGGGTAATTCACGCAAAATAAAGGGCTACTGAAACAGAGTGGTAACCGCGGACATGCATGTTTCTAGCTCAATTGCCTTCGTCAGCACGGTATAACCAAAGGAGGATGTGGAATTTGGGAGCAAAGATGTTAATTGAAACATGGGAAAACACAAAACAACGGATTTCAGCAGGGAAACCAAACGCTCATTTGTGCCTTCAATTGGAAGATCCCGAGTTTTTAGGACAACAACCAAGATCGACACGGAGGCGCATATAGCCCCCCCGCCATGAACCTTCCGACCCATAGTAAATCTTCTTTATATATATATATATATATATATATATATATATATATAAATGGAAGAAAAACAACGGTTTACAGACATCATTTAACTCTAGTTTCTATTATGAAAAAAAGATAGAAACAAAATTCCATCAGCTGGGAAGCAACGAATATAGTTAAAATTGTATAAATTTGATATAGTAGTTAAATACACATCAGGTAAACATCTATTTATAGCTGATGCCATTAGTAGAACTTGCTCAACAGCTGATAAATCAGCCACTGATCAGTGTCTTTTTGATGTAGTACATTCCATCAACATGAGTAATGAAAAGGAAAAACAATTTCAAATTGAAACAGAAAATGACTATATACTAAATAAAATAAATTTTTACTTTCATAATGGGTGGTCAAAAATAGACGATTCAATTAAAAGTTCCAAAATTTGCATGTATCACATTTTGGAATAACAAAAACAATAGCTCGAGCTTAATTGATATTGGACAAATTATGAATGAATGTAAAATATTTGAGAAATTTCAAATGAGAAAAACAGAAGACTCTATGGTAATTCAAGAGCAACCAAATTTACGTTTTGAAAATGTAGATTGTGACATACTATATTTTGCCAATATTCCATATTTATTTTTAGTTGATTACTATTCAAAATGGATTGAACTAGTGGAACCAAAAGATGAATGCGCAACTATAATAATAAGTTTTTTGAAAGTAATTTTGTCCAATCACGGCATTCCAAAAATTTTTAGATCAGATAATCGGGTCGATTCTGATTAACATTGCTATAAATCTTGTTACAGTAACCATATTGTTACATCTTATAACGAATAGCAATATGGCAATCTAAGATCGTATTCTGCTTAGACTACAATAGCAATATTGGTTATCAATTATGTTCGTAACAATATTGTTATCGCTATACGATAAATTTCGAATTTCAAAATTAACAACAATGTAATTATGCACGTTCTGTGATTAAAAAGAAGATTGTGAGGTTAAATTTGACATTTTGAATAAACCGGCCGGTTGTGGGGTGGTATATTTTTATAATGGATAATAAAACAAGAAATTAAAAATCAACAAAATTCCAAATGGTGCTGTTAGTAAATTTTTTAGAAAAAAATAGCGTCATGACAACAGGTAAAATGCACCTCCAAAATATTTCAGAAATCGAAAACAAGTGGGATGAGGTTACAAATATATTAAATAATATTGATAATGGTACACGAAAGGATAAAAAACAATAGAAAACGATGAATATATCTATATATTTAAAATTCACTGGATATGAGGTAATAACTTAAATCAATTGTAGTTCTTATATGAATGGAAAGGCAAGACTAAAAAGAAAGCCAGCAAATATACTGATTCTATAAGGCAATCTGGAGGCGGGGAGTACATTTGTGACGAACTGAATAACATGGAAAATAGGTTATCAAAAGTTTATGGATGGGTAGATGTTATTGGGTGCCCAGGAGCGCCCGTTGAAGTAGATTCGACATAACCGAAAACATTAATGAAGTGCCATTTGTAATAGGAGCATATAATACAATAAGTAAAGAAAATATTGAAATTATAATAGATGAAGTGATTACTCCAAATGAAAATGTAACTCCCAGTACAAGTAACTCCACAGGTAAGTTTTTTAACATGTAATTTTTAAATAAGATATAAATTGTCATTTTTCATGTTTTTATTTTTGGAAAAAATTTTACTTACATTTTCTGATAATACTTAGCTTGTAGATTTTTTATGTGATCTTTTATTTTTTAATATAGTTTCAAGTTTTTTAACTGTGATTTTTTAAGAATGCTGTTTCATTTGTTTTTCAATAAAATCTTGTTTTGTTTGTAGATTTTTATTAAATAAAAAGTAAATAGTTATTTATTCAACTAGTGACTTTTCTACACATGAGTAAAAAATAGTACATTACACACGAGCAGCATACAATTTTCTTCTACTAATAATTTAGAAGACGTTAACAAAATTGTTTACATCAAACTGTTTAACAGTAATTTATTTTGTAAAATTATTTTCTTTGATAAATATATTGAACCATTTCTCTTCTATAATACCTTCCATCTTCCAGTTAATCTTGATCTACAAAGAAAAGATAAGAATAATATACAATTTAATTTCTTTTTAATGAAATTGACTGTCTCGACCCCTACTTCGTGGAATATGCTCATATTAGTGTTTTTAAATGAAACTGTCTCTAGTTAATTCCACAATATAATAAAAGTTATTGAAAATTTTAAACAATTGACAATTGTTTCGATACATCAATGTCATCGTCAGAATGACAGAAGTTACATTTCATTTTATGCCTACCTGATGTTTAGTAGTTATTTTTGGCTAGACCAAGAAGTAACCTAACTTGTGATTGGCTTAATATATATTTATAGAAAAAAGAAGAAGATGTGATATTACAAATATTGAAGCTTAGATATTATTAGCCCTATGGTGGTATCCTGGATATCATCTTTCCAATTAAGATCAGTATAACTGTGCAATGATATAGAAAACCAGGAAAACTATATCTGCTGATCTTTACAATTATCCCTTAAGAAGACAGTTTATCAGTGGAGAACTCCCTAGATTTAACTGTTCATTGACAACTTCATATTGTGGGTTTCTTAAATGTCTTCTAATTTCCAGTTCTTCAAGAAAATCCAGTTCTTGTTCCTTTTCACAAATATGCAGCACTTATAGTTCTGTGTTAGGTGTCAATGAATGATTGGAGTCAAGTAAATGTTTTGCGTAGTGGGATTTCTTTTAAAACAGAAAGTAACGTTAGTACAAAATTGTTAAATGTAAAAACAAAAATACCACTATTAGAGAAGTCAGGTATATATAAACTCAAATGTCCAGAATGTAATGCTGTCTATTTGGGTCAAACCCTCAGGAATTTTGAAATACGATACAGTGAGCACTTACGAGCATACAGATTAAAACAACCAGATAAATCCCACTACGCAAAACATCTACTTGACACCAATCATTCATTGACACCTAACACAGAATTAGAAGTGCTGCATATTTTTGAAAAGAAACAAGAACTAGATTTCCTTGAAGAACTGGAAATTAGAAGATATTTAAGAAACCCACAATATGAAGTTGTCAATGAACAGTTGAATCTAGGGAGTTCTCCACTAATAAACTGTCTTCTCAAGTGATCATTGCACAGTTATACTCATCTTAATTGGAAAAATGATATCCAGGATATCACCATAGGGCTAATAATATCTAAGCTTCAATATTTGTAATATCTCATCTTCTTCTTTTTTCTATAAACATATATTAAGCCAATCACAAGTTAGGTTACTTCTTGGTCTAGCCAAAAATAACTACTAAACATCAGGTAGGCATAAAATGAAATGTAACTGCTGTCATGCTGACGATGATATTGATTTATCGAAACAATTGTCAATTTTTTAAAATTTTCAATAACTTTTATTATACTGTGGAATTAACTAGAGACCGTTAGTTTCATTTAAAAACACTAATTTCTTTTTATATTTGCCATTAATTTCTACGTTCTGGTTAATATAATTATCCTGATTATGTGGATCGACATCATTACTATCCTCATCTTCATCAATTATATCTTCAACATTATAATTCTTGCATATATTATGTGAAACTGCGCAAGAAGAAATAATGTAATTTGCTACTGCATGTTTGTAGTGCAAATTTCTATCCTTTTTGAGACATATGAAACGTGATTTTAAGACTACAAAACCCCTTTCAATAATATTTCCAGTTCTCCTGTGTAATATATTATAATAGTCTTCTGGAGTATCAAAGAGAGCATCAGGAATAGGGGTTAACATCCATGGCTGAATAGGATAGACAGAGTCTCCAAGAAGGTAACAATTTCTTCTTCCTTCTCGATACTGTCTTCTTAAATGCCTCTGTATTGTTGAGCAATATAGTTATAATTAGATTTGCATTATTAATCTATAATAAAATGTTTATTATGAAGGTAGTTTGTATTGACAGCTTGAACATTTATGCTATGGAAGCCTTTTCTATTTATATATGCTGCCGCGGGCTAAACAGGATCCTCAATTTTAGGAGGCACTATTGCTACATGCGTACAATCAATCGTACCAATTATATTTGGAAAATTATAATTCATAAATATATACATATCAGATTAAAGCTTAATTAATGTAATTAGTTCAATATTCACCCTTGCTTAGTTTTTCTTGCATCTTCATCTGCAGTTGGAAATTTGACAAACTGGGGTAATAAATTATCAGTTATAATCCTGCTAATTTTATTGATTCTTCGACATACAGCTGGTTGACTAAGCCCAAGATTTATACCATATCCAATTGTTGCTTGGTAATTTCTTTGGCCAAAAATAAAAGAAAAGCAAAAACCTGAAAGGGAGTGAATTTATAAAACACACATGTCTTTTTTGCATTTTTACACTTACTTGTAAATGATAAGGAATTGTATCCCTCCTTCTTGTTTCTTCCACAAATGGAAATAACTCTTCTATTACGTCAAGAGAAGCTCTCTTATCTAAACGAAAGAGTAACAAATCTGTTCCGGGGCAGTTCAAAAGGATCACTTGTGTACCTGATGTGCCTAAATTCTCGTTTCATAATTTCTCTAAAAATAGCAGCTTTGATAATTAAGTATGTATTTAACTTAAAAAACTTACCTGTTTGCTATATTTTCGTACTCATTTAATAAATTCACATAAAAAAATAAGGGAAATGCCATTTTAATCATTTATCCACCTTGTTATAAGAAATAACAAGTACAAAAACTACCTTGCAATGATAGCGAGGTTTTTAGCAAGATTTATTAATAAATGACATCACATCGCTTAAAATCGACGATTAGAATGCGATTTTTTGCAAATCTTGCTATGATGGCCATATCTTTTGAATAACCATATTGGTAGTGCCTACAGAATTGACCCGATTGTACATTTCTAAACATTTTAATTTAAATAATTTGCGAATCAGTGGAATTTTCAATGATCCACATCCAGTCCTTATTACCCAAGATGTACCGGTCTCGCAGAAAAAGGAGTAGGTATATGTAAAAACATATTGACATATTGAAAAAAGCAAATAGTTCAAACACTGATATAAATATTATGCTTTTAGAGTATAGAAACACCCCAGTAGCTGGTACAAAGTACTCACCAGTTCAGTTACTTTTTAATGGGAGACAAAATTACCAGTTTTGGACGCACTTTTGAAGCATGAACTAATAACAGATTTCAAAATTATTTTGGAAAAAAATTGGAATACAAAACAAAAGGTATTATGACAAGTCATGTCGCTTTAGAATAAATAATTACCAACCAGGTCAAAATATAGTTTAAAGACAAAATAAAATAAAAATAATAAACGGTTTCAAAGATTAAAACTAACTTTTCTGCTTCTGTGGCCCTGAACAATATTCTATCATATAATTGTTAATTGTATACACTTCGGGGGATGTATCGTGCTAACAAACCGAAATTTCTCCAAAAATTACCAAAAATTTAGTATATCTGGATTTATAGGACCCGCTGTACTCGTTTTTCGAATTTGGAACGATTTGCGGAAAAATAGTATCTTTACCTCGTATGAAAAGCCACATTCCTGGACTCTGTGTTGCTAAGTCTCGGCTTTCGCCTCCACTTAACAAACTTCACAGTCGTCCAGGAAAGTTAGGCTTTTCCTACTCGGTAAACAATGTACTATTTTTCTCCAAATGAACGTTATTATTATTTATTTTGTTTTTTAAATTTCATAAACATGAGATCAAGATGGAATTTCGGAATTTGTAAAGAAATATCTGTAGTATAAACTCTAGAATTTCAAGGCATACACCAGTTTTATTTTAAAGAACAAAAATATATATTAGTAATGCAGTATTTTCAATCTACACGTTGGGTTTTCCAAAGTTTTCTTTAGACAAGTATATTTTTATCTTGTTAACTATAAGATAAAATAGCTAACAATACATTGTTTCACATATGAATGTCTAAATAATAATGACAGTTTGGTCAATGCACTATAATTTGTCAAAAGTCAACGGATTAAATAGCCGAAGTTCTTTGCTGAATAACTTATAACCATAATTGTGTAACTTTTTCCCTATTGAAGATAAATCACCTGTAAACGCCATTGGTAAATATTATGAAATGTTTTTTATGATGTTATTAACCTTCCATTACCTAATATTTCCTCCACTATCAATAATCATTAGCTGTATCTTGATATCCGAACACTTCAGGGAATAATTTAGTACGAGCAAACATAATAAGTAACTATTTCGTAGTATTTCAACATTTGTTTACAAAAACTACGAGCGACACTCGATATGTAGGTCAATAATATTTTGACAGAAAACCAAGTTGGAAAACTTGGGGATAAATTTCCGACATACTGACTATATTTTACAATCACCGTTATGGTCTGAGATACATAAACATAATTCAGGAAAATATAAAAATAAACTATGACTATTTGCATTGATTTAAAAGTTAATATGAAATTAGTTTAGCCGAAACTTACATTCAATCTAAATTTATTCTATCCAGCGCGCAATTAAAAAATGTGTATTGTCCCAACTGATATTGAACATTAACCTAAGCATCACTCGTATTAACAGTAATCGCATTAATTTTTTTCTGTAATAATAATTGTGAATATTTTCTCTAGTATAATTTTTCCTCTCTTATCATTATGTTGTTAGTGATATAATTTTCTCTATTTGAAATTTATTCTAAACTTCAAGGGGGGCGACATGCTACCGACTATTATGCGAGTGGGGGGTTGACACCCTCTCTCTATCCCTGCTTTCCTTATAAAAGGCCATGTACCAACTTAGATATAACGAGTAGCGTCAGTCCATCGCCTGAGGAAGGTGATACAGCAAGAATTGGTCAATGATTTAAACCGATTCACCGCGACTTCGCCGGCACCGTGGACGCCTCCACCGAAGAAACCCCGCCAAACCACATGTTCTGTCGAAATTCTCAGTTCGACAGTTCATTCAAATACACTTGGAAGTGTAAACTGTTTCTCTCGAAACAAACTCTATCTATGAAAATAATAAACAGTGTTTAATCTTGTTTTATTTTCAGCCAACATACAAGCAAGCCACATCATCCGAAGAGCGAAGGACATTTAGCATCCAGGTAATACAAAACTCCCTGAAAGTTATTAAGTTAGGAAACCTTTAACTGGGGAGGTAACTCCCTCCGGCAGTGAGTCCGCTGTCGGTATTAGCTTTCGACCCCAATCCTACCACACTCGATCCATAAATGTCCTCCAGGCAACGCCGCAGCAGCAGAGCTGCAAAAACATCCTCCAGCCAAACCGACCTCGAATCCAAACAATTCCTACGCGACAACCGACAATTCATACTCGAAACCAGAACGCTCTCAGGGAGTCCTTGATGTCCTCAATACAGTCGACCCTCAACACACACTGTCTCCCCGAGATATACACACCAGTTCCGACGCTACTACTCCCCCAAAACCAATAACATCAAACCTCTGTGAGAAATAATTCCTTCTTCTCTCACCCGTCACATCCGGCACAAACTCCACACACACTTCCAAAAAAAACCACCACTCCTCAACACCTTCCCAGATTTCATCAAAAGGGACCTCTCCTAAATACACACCTGAACGACAACACACACACAACTCATACACATCCCCAACTAGATCTTACGCTTCCTCTGTAAGATCTCTATCCCCTACACACTCAGTTATCCAAAAACTCCACGTTCCCGACGAGGATGGATTCACCCGCGTCGGAAAAACCAAACCTCGACCCACAACACCGACACCCATCAACATTCCTACAGCAACTCACACCAACAACAACACACCAATACAAACCCTCAACCTCCGAAACCTCCCAATCCAATACTCCACACAAAAATCCCTCTACACTCTCCTTAACACTTTCGAACTCCTACACGGCCATATCCTCTATTTGAAAGTAAATTTCAATCGCACCGCCCTACTTAAAACGACCTCCCCAAAGTCAGTTTCAACTATTCTGAGACAAATCCATAACTCCACCGGTGATAACAACACCATCATCAACGTTCTCAGCTCCACTGAACGACCACCCCGCCTGGCCAACAACCCTAATTCCCACCTACACTCTCGTTTGCAGAAACGTAGACGCCTCGGTCAGCCTCGAAGAATTTGAAGAAATTCTTCACGACCAAAACATCCCATTCCTCAAAACTTGGCGGATCATCGCCAAGGCCACCAACAAACCAACATCGATGTGTCGCATCGTCACCACATCCGAAAGCCACTATCACCAGGTCCTCACCTCCGACCTCACATTTCATGGCCTTCCACATCAGTGCGAACCATCCAACACCAATCCGCTGCCCCCAGTCCCCAAATATTGCAGTCGTTGCACGCATACCGGACACTCCGCTGACACTTGTCGGTCTAAACCGATATGCCCTTCCTGCGGCCAAACGGGCCACCGAACCGAAAATTGCCCCAAGTCCGAAACCCCTAAATGCACGAATTGCGGTGATCCTCACCCCGCCTTCCATCCTCGCTGCCCCCACAGGCTATCGACACCCAAAACCCCCCAAGAGACGGCACCAGTCACTCTCGAAAAGCCACCAACTCCGTACGATCTCTCAACCGACTCCAAAATCCTAATTGAAATACTCACTGTCGAGATGTCATAGCCGAAGCACTTCGCCATTTAACACCTTCCATTTATCGACACAACTGCTCTATAACAAATATAGGCAGGCGTGCTCACTTTGCTTTCACTCCCATCAGGAGCGAAAGCGATTCAATTTGATCCGCGAGCCCCATCAACCCCGTCGGTGCTGCAGGTTTTTCACGTTTTTTCCTGTAGCATAGTGAATTTATTCGCTAGCCAAATGGGCCGACGTACGACGAAATTTTTAGATTTAATATTGTGTTTTAAACTTCACATTCAAAAACACTCTATCCAACAAATTCCTCACCTCGAATTCGAGAAAAGCCAGTCGCCACCACCCGACATCATCCACACATCTTTCAATGTCTCCTAGTCACTTTTCCAACAAATTTCAAATTAAACTCAAAAATTTCAAAAACCATTCCCAACCCTTCTTATTAACTCTCATGACATAGGAGACACCCAATCCCCAAAAACATTTTCATTTTCCAACAATTTCAATCACCCACTTCGCGTCTATTAACTACCCGCAACGCAACGTGGTTCGTCTTATTCATTTTCTACCTTTACCAGACATTTCTAAATTTCCCATTCTATACACCTCTAAAACCACGTTCGCACAATTCATCTAATTCCGTTGCTGATTGTTCCTGCCTCTCTCTCCGGTTGATTTCTAGCAAAAAAAACACAAGTCACCCACAAAACCAGACAAATCTTCAATTTTCTATACACCTTTTTCCTCTACCTCCTATACACTTTTCTTAAAAAACTGAATTTTCAGCCCTACCCAAAACTCAAGCCAAGTCAATACGCGCACACAAACCACCCACAAAAACACCCCCAACCAGCCCTGAAGAGGAAATAAATCCTATAACAGGGCCAATCTCCAAACAAAAACAAACCCAATAAAACACTACAAGCCCCAACTTCAAAAAATCTTCTCCCCCCCCCCCTCTCTCTCTCTCTCTCTTAGATAGAACGATTACTAATAAACACTCACTGAAACCGGACACATAGTTTTATTCATTATTCGTTGATCTGTACGATCTGGTCCTTCAAGTTTATATCGCAACACAATAGACTGCTTGGTTTGCAGATGACGTTAATTTCGAATGAAAATCAAAATGTGAAAGTAAATGATCTAAGCAGTAGTTCTCACCGATTCGAAATATAGTTAACTGCAAAATGTACGAATTGGAAACTTCTATCACCTTACCTTTTTCACTGTGTAAGTTTGAATATTATCAGTTAGCAGTAAGTACTTGGTAGTTGATGCTTTTAAGAATATGGAGTATGCAAATATGCATTCTGTTATTTATATCAGAGAGTGCGGAAATTATTTTTAGCGTTATGGAGAGATAGCAAGAAAATTAAGTCATTTCGGAGACATTCCGTTTTTTAACTGTGGCGTTTTCTTACATTTCCAAACTTCACGACTATTTAATCAGGGAAAATTACTAAAAGATTTATTACTAAATATTACATAGCAATCAAGAATATATATTTTTTATGAAATTATTTATCCCTTTAATGCATGATATTTTAAAAAAGTGAAACAATTTGGGAATGGCTTTATTGAAGTTTTAAAATTAATCATTGATTATATATATTTTTGATGACCGTAATTTCTCAATTTCTTATATGTTCATGGGTTTCGGTCAGAAATAAAATAATTTGTTCATAGTGGTAAAGTTTCGGTTTATTTGATTTAAATCATTTACAAACCCATTAAAATATAAGAAATTAATAATTTATTGTTTTTTTCTTCAATAAGTACCTTTGTCACAGTTTTTTTTTCAGAATCCATATATGGGTCCGTATGCATCAAAGCTTTAAACAGCTTGGTCTTATATGGTTTCATATTCATATTAAACAAACATGTTATGTAATATCAATATTTTATTATATCTGAAGGAAATACAATTGAAAGTAATGTAATACAAAATTATTGATGGGACAATTTCTCTTATAATATGAACATACCTTACATTTGGGATACTTAGTATAGGTATTTATTGAGTGAACTTGACCAATTCCCGATGATTCATTTGCTACTCTGGCAAGTGCCCAATATTGTCTGTCCACACAGAGGCCAGTGGTATAATATTATGCTTTTCTGGAGATTTTCGGATCTTCTTCCTCCAGTGTTCCTTGGGCTTGAACAAATTGATGGACTGTCTTGGTGGGTGTTAGATGGTGAACCAGTGACTGAATTGATCAATGAACGACCCCGTATTTACTACGCTTGAATCTATCATGTGAAAAAAAGCCTTCCATACCACTTTTTGTTCTCAAGTGAAGACTGTAAAAGCCGTACATTGAATCGGGTAAGTAGACTTCAACAACTTGTGGACAGTCTACATCATTGTCTTGGCGTTCTTTGCGGAAATATCTTTACTTTTTTGTGACAGTTCGCTACCAACGTATGTTTAAAGCATATTCACAGGTTAGTTGTTAAACAAAGTTACCAAACCTAATTGATTTCGATCCATTTTAACAATTATTTCATTGATATGGCTTCTTTTTCTTTTTTTCAACTCTTTTTCAGAAGACATTTGACCATTCGGCACTCGGTTCAATTGCACGGTACCCAAATCCAGAAGATCAATGTCAGTTAGATATATCTGTAATTTGGGATTATTATACCAACTATCAAAAAATATCTTGTGATTCTTGTGTTTTGGTACCGCCTGCATTAAACGATTTACAACGTAGCCACTATCTCCAAGGTCAGGTGCGTCATCAGGAACTTTGATGCTTTATACTTTCCTGGCCTGAAAATAACCCAAAGCTGTAGCTAAATCCTGAGACTCCACTTAAAACTTGGTTCGTATATCCCCATTTTCCGGCTTTGCTGGGTTATATTGTTTGAATTCATGTCTGCCTTTAGTAGGTATCATCGGATCATATTCTTCCCTGGGAACTAGCAAAATGTGCTGTAGAATTATCTCTATCAGAGTGCCACCTACCGTTATTCACTCTGAGATCTATGAACCTGAAACTTGGTGCATACTGTGCGCTTCTAGGCGTTGCCTCTAACTCTTGCGGAGACGGGGGGGTCCGTTGTTCAGACTAAATAAATGTAAAAGGGCGCCAGGCAATCTTGCCTCCCGACAACTACCTACACAAGTTTTTCCCACCCTAAGACTACCAAATAGGTGGAGTAATGAAAGTCAGATGTCCCTTACCCAAGTCTAAGTTTAATGAATTGGCCTAGTATATCAAGCGATCTTACAATGTTCTACTATTACAACTAGTACATACAAGGGTACCACAAAATTACAATAAATTCCCCCAGGTGTCCAAAATGACTCATAAGTCATGAACACAAATTATTTTAGGTAAGTGAAATTCCCCCCTTGATTAAATGATGTACAAAAATTTATACAAATATATATATATATATATATATATATATATATATATATATATATATATATATATATATATATATATATATATATATACAAGTACAAGTATCCCAAGCCAAAAATATATATCCCGTACCTTTAAAACTAATGTATCCCTCCCCAGTAGTAACTCAATCTTACTACAATTTGTTCAAAAAAAGGTTGACAGGCTGTACCCACTAGTACCCAATGGTACTTTAAAATCCTATAAATCCCTGGGTTAAGACCCTATATATTCCCTAAGTAAAATCCTTTAATTCCCCCCAAGTAAAATCCTATAGACCCTCCTGGTAAAATCCTATGAAACCCCCCTGGTGAAATCCTATGAAACCCCACTGGTAAAATCCTATGAAACCCCCCTGGTAAAATCCTATGAAACCCCCCTGGTAAAATCCTATAATTCCCCCCGATTGAAATCCTATGTTACAGCCTGGATTGTTCGTTGGGTATAAATATGTACAAACCAGTACCTACATACAAATGAAATTTCTCAAACGAGTACTCGGTTAGCCGGTAGAATGAGAAAACTATATACTTAAGTTCCAAATACAATATAGGGTTAAATCAATACAATATATCATACGTATTTATGGCACAAAATAACGTTTATGCAATTAAATGTGAAATTTGAAAGTAAATATTAAAAATACAATATGGCGCAATATCATATGAGCTCATACGCGTACTACCACCAACTCAAATAACTCAGTATATTAAAATTGAATAGCCACAGTAACGTTTACAAATTTAACAACAGTGGGTGTAGTTATCACTAATCCACAATGTGAGTATAAATGGTAAAACAGGTTTAATTGAATAGTGTATGTTGATCAGAGTATTTGTAATACTTGATCAACACAAGTATCGTAAACTGCGTACCACAAGTGGCTTACGGTAATAAAAAGTTATCTACAACCTACACTGACGGATATAAACAAGTGTTATGCGCAAAAAGGTATTTTACATAAACCAAAGTTTAAAACTTGCGTGAAATCTACTGTGTCTTGATGGTTGCCAGTGGTGGCTACCAACTACTACTTCTATAGAATGCTATAATATCCAATATTGTACTCTTCAGCAACAATCCAAATTTTCCCCCATACATGTTTGTTGTTCTGACTCAACGTTGTCCCATAAAATGAAATCCAAAACCAAATCCAGAAGAGATTGTATATACAACGCTTTTTTAAATTTGAAAACAACGACTTAATTGAACTCATATGCATTTACAAAAACGCTTTCTAATCCCGTTATTTTAACGTAATATTTTCAACATTATTCACACTATTTTCTGTGATATACAATGTCATCCAGTAAATGATTATAACGTGTGGTTTTCACAATGCTTTTTCAAATTTGAAAACAACGACTCGATTGAACTCATATGCATTTACAAAAACGCTGTTTATGCCCGTTATTTCAACGTAGTATTTTAAACATTATTCATACTATTTCGCGTGATATAAATAGTTATACAGCAATGTTTTTACCACATTGTATATACAACGCTTTTTCAAATTTGAAAACAACGAATTAATTGAACTCATGTGCATTTACAAAAACGCTTTTAATGCCCGTTATTTCAACGTAGTTGTTTATGTCGTGGATTGACTTTTTGTATAACTGCTGTAAGCGAAGGACCAGCTCAAAGAGAGCAATAATTAAATGGCTGTGTGGATGAAGAAACTGTTATGTGAATTATTGTACATAAATTCGTCACGAAAATCCAATACTTTCTATAAAAACTTTATTTATTCGTTTACCGTGACATATATATTTTTCATGACGTTCTGTCTCTATTGACATTACATAACAACTCTCTTCTATTTTTTCACAACTCGCTTGCCAACACAATCGACAGTCGATAAAAAAGATTTCTTTAACAATAAGTACAGGTTGACAGCACTCGGCTGACACTGTTGCCTTTTCATAATATAACAAAAAATAGAGAAAAAATATAAACTTAACAGTAGTATTTTTAACATTATTTATACTATTTCGCGTAATATAAACGGTTATACAGTAATGTTTTTTAACATGTTGTATATACAACGTTTTTTTAAATTTGAAAAAAAGACTTAATTGAACTCATATGCATTTACTAAAACGCTTTTTATGTCCGTTATTTTAACGTAGTATTCTTGACATTATTGATACTATATATATATATATATATATATATATATATATATATATATATATATATATATATACGTTGTTTTGTAAAATATTAAAACTAGAAATCTTATATATTTTATATTATAGTTTTAAGAACAATTTTTATTTTATTATGTTATTTACAGCATTTTCTTTTTTTTATTGTATACTATTTTTGTGTGGATTTATCAAATAAAATAAATATAACGTGTAACAATCACCCGTAATTCTCGCAACCCCAAACCACAACGGCCAACACGAGACGCCTGAAGAGTTGGTAGTAATCCTATTAACGTCGCAGTGGAGTTCCGGTTCCCGCTCATCGATGTCGCTGTACGAATAGACTAGCTTCTTTTAATCGTAAGCGTAGCTCATCAGTATAAGGGATCCATCGAGGACCGAAGACGGTAACAAGTAAAGAATACATAAATGCTTTATTTCTTGTATAATAAATATTATTTGTTATTTTATTAATATGAATAAAGTTTTATTTATCAAATATTACTTGTTTACAAACGTTAATATACGATTCCAGTTTTTGTCAAATATGCCCCCTCTACTTTCAAATGTGAATAAAACGTTACGAAAATGATGGTTTAAACCGATTAAACGTAACGCTTAAATCACGTTAAAAGTAAGTGCTGAATATTATTATACAAAAACGTTTATGAATTGCATTATAAAAACGTTTCTATTACATCACAAAAACAATGGGTAAATCACATTGAAAAGGTAACGTTTAAGTGACGTTAGTAAGGTGGGTGCTAAATTTTGTTTCAAAAGACCGTCTGTAAGTAGCATAAGAACGTTCATATTACGTTACAAATGCAATGGGTACATCACATCAAATAAGTAACGTTTAAATTACGTTAAAAGTATGTGCTAAATATCATTATACAAAAATGTTTATAAACTGCATTATAAAAACATTTATATTACGTTATAAAAGTAGTGGGTAAATAACATTGAAAAGGTAACGTTTAAGTGAGTGAGTAAGTTGTGTGATAAATTTCGTTTCAGAAGACTGTTTTATAAACGTTTATATTGCGCTCAAAAGCAAGCGGTAAATCACATTAAAACGGTAACGTTTGAATGACGTTACGAAAATCACGTTGTATTTGACGTTGGAAAAATCGTTATATGTTACGTAGAAACGAGCGACATTACTCCGGTAATATAACCAGTGGCCTAAAAACCATTTATAAACGTTAGGTTACATGTTAAATATTTTACGTTTTTAAAAAATTTCTGTGTTTATTGGATTGAAGCTAACCCAACAAACACAGACTGGCTGGTCCGATAATGGGATGAAAGTGGTTTGCCGAACTGCCGCATACGGCCCGCTTACAGCTCCCGGCTCGGCGTGTAGGTAGGGCATGTCCGCCAGGCCGTAAGGTGGCTAAGAGTAGGCTAGCCAACCATTCAACCTCGGCAACGCCTTTGAATAACCGACGACGGGCCGATAGTAGATAGCCGGTAAGTGCACGGCAGTCCATCGGTGGCTCGCAAATGGGCAATCCTCTTGTAAGCCCCACTATTTATCGTCCAGACAAATATGCGCAGACGCCCAAAATATTTGTATTTGATTGAGAAATATTTTTCTTATGATAAACTTTCTATCGGCTGTTCAATAAAATATGGTTTGTAATCCATAGGCGACTGTGACCATGTGATAATTATTGAATACCCTTTATTAAGCGAAATAAATGATAATTGTATTTTATTATGTATAAAATTGATATTTCTAGCTTGAATATGTTAATATTGGAAATCAGCAAAATATCTCATCTGAAAAACAACACGTGAAAGATTATAATAATGGTTTTTGTATATAGATGCATCAAATAAAAATTGGAATTTTATATTAACAGAGAAATTATTTTAGCAATTGTGAAAAAAAACATTTAAAAATGCATGACAGAGATTCAGGGAAACATCCCCTGCTATGGTATTGATAAAAAAAGATGTCTAAAAGTTTTTCATAATAAAATCTGAACTTTGTATAATAAAACACTTTCTAAAAGAACATTAGACCATTTATTAGTTACACAACAAAAAAATTAATGTCAATATATCAACATTCTTTTACAACAAATGCAAAAAATAAGTTTTCCCAATATATAAGTAATAAGGAACGGAAAATGTGTACATATTATACATAAAATACGCAGTTACAAGAAACTTAACGAAAAAACCATCTTATTTATATTAAAATCAGCAACAAATTATTATAGAATAATCGGCTAGGAAATTATATACATTAAAATAACAACAAAAAATAGTTATACATATTTTTCATAGTTCCCATAACATATGACAGAATGTAGATATATAAAACAAACAAGATTTTAATAGTAAGAATTAAACGGCGCAGTTTTGAACAACTAAAACAAAATACCCTAATTTATAATTAAGTAAAGTAACAAATTAAAATAGACTAATCGCCTGAAATAAAAATCTATAAATACAATAAATCTCTTATTTTTTCCTTTTTTGATTGGCTCTTCCTCCCTATCTGGATCATTTTTGAGCCAATTGGGTCAGTTTTATTCTTATTATCTGTTTTGCCATGCTCATTGTTAGATTTCTCGATATCAGAGTTAGAATCTGAGCTAAATATATAATCAAACTCTGTCTCTGATAACACACTTTCTGTTGAAGGCCCTGCCTGTGTTCAATACAGTCATTGGATTTCGCTAATCGGTGACTATCAATGAAACTGGAGTTAGAAATGTTAGAAGTGATGCTGGAAGTTTGAGATTGTGTCTCCAAATTAGGATCATATTGAGAATTACTTGGGGAATTATAGATAACATCTTGTTCGAAATGAGATGCACAGATTGAAGATTCTGTCTAGGGCTCTGAACATTCACATCTCAAAGCCTCGTTTATAGAAATAAAATCACTTAATATTGATTGCACTTGCGTGGCAATCAAACGCCGCTCTTGTCTCTTACTTATTTTATGTACAGACGCCATAATTATATAGGTTAAAATATAATTCAGCAAACTAACATCTTTTAAAATTTAAGCTAAGTAACATTTGCTTGAGATTGTTACATTAATCACTTGTACCATAAGATCCTTCACACTTGTACTTAGAAATTATTTTGCCCATTATTTAAATGCGACTGAGACATTATTTATTTTTACACTTGTCTTCTGTCTACACTTTCTTGATATAACAATAAATTAACTGGCAGCGTAGAAACACAAAAATGATCAAATAATATAATTGATAATCTACGAGTATTATCACGGCAGCACGATTCACGATACTATATCCAAAATCCAAATCAGCACCAAATATAAAAACAACATAAAACAAGACACTTTTTTCCTAATTTAAGAGTAAGAGTTGAGTAACACAACACAACAATAAACAATAACGCAATAACCTCACAAAAATACAAAATATAAGCAAAATGGCCGTCAAATGATGCGGGGCGGAATTTAAACACGAATGATTTAGTACTACTTTACGGCTTGCTAACCGAACGCGGCCCGGAGTCGGATATAGCGAGCAAAACATCCTGCGGATCAGTTTTGGCACGAAATATGGTCTCCCAGTAGCGAGTGTCCGAGGAGTAGCCACTTCTGGCCCGAAAACATAACAGCCGCTCTTGGTTTGCCGTTAAGTTGCCGAGTAAAAGCCGATTATTTGTACATTAGGAGCGGTATATCCGAACTGGGCCGACGGGGGTCCAGATCATGGCTACTTCAGCCACCAGAGTAGCGTGCTTGCCGACTGGCGGCCGTATGTTTTCCGATGGCGTTTGGTTTGTTGGGAAACTTTATTTGATTAATGGGCGTTTAAGACCATTAAAGTGAATAATGTGGGTTTGACGTAACAATAGACATTCAAACTTGTCCAACTTACGATTGATTTGTCATCGTGATATATATACAGCATGTCATCTCACAACAAATACCATGTTTATTTATATATTCATATATACATTGTATCCGTTTAAATATAAATAATACCATGTCGTTTATTAAATTTATCTAACTTCTCTACTTTCAATGGTTACTTACAAAAAAACATTCTTCCCTAGTGATTAAATTATTGACTGCAATTTATTCAGATAAAATGTTTATATACAATATGTCCCCCTAAGCTGGAATCATATGGAAAACTTTTTTATTATTAATTTTAGGATAAATTGTTATTCTTAATAAAAAGTTCCGCATTATCTAAAACCTGAAATACAGTCATCAAATATCAAATTTTCAAGTTGTATACGAGGTTGGTCAAGAAATATGAGTTTTACTCAAGAGTAAAGTACCTTTAAATTTTACAATATCGAAAAATATTACTAAAAAAATTTGATCAGAATTAAAAATCACGTTTAAATATGGAACTACATTCATTTACATTAATAAAATATTTTTAAAACGTATGTCTACAATAATGCAAATTTAACTGTAGTTACATGTAATCTATGATGCATTGAGCACTGAAAAAAGTTGATCAGAATTAGAAATTATGTATAAATATGCAAGTAGATCCATTTAAATTAAAACCTCAGATTATTTTATTTTTTACTAATATTTCTATTTTGAATGAACATTTATCTCTTGTGATTACAAAACACATGATAACCTTTTTGTTTTTTGATGTTCTCTCATGATTTTGCAATTAAAATGCGTAATAAGTGCATATTCATTCGTTTTGCAAATACTAAAATACATTCAAATACTAAGTTATAAAACTAACATCATGTACGAATTTGAATTAATACTCAAATTCCTACTGTAAATTCTTACTTTGTCTTCGCCCTGTATATCATAATTTATATATTCCGTACATATCATAAATTAAAAATATCATTCTTCCCACATATTCAATATGTATTTAACCATACAAAACCCATTTCAAACTTCCTTCCATATAAAAATCACAGATAACTATATAACAGTTTCTTTTGTCCACAAAAATACATGCATTGGCTGAGTTTTCAACAGCCGTATGACGGTTTCATGTGAATTCCTATTCCCCATTGGCTACATCCTCACATAACTCCCTTGTTACCACCCACTTTGAACGACCTATAAAATATCCATAACAACCCAATTTTAACTTAATTTCATCATCATTCAGAAAAAATATCGTGAATCAAGTAATATACGGTTGGTCCTTCAGAACTCATCGAACTTACGAGTAAATACGACTTCCCGCATTTTGTTGTCCCATTATTAAAGATGAGAACGCAAAACACATCATATTAATATTAGAAACAAATAAATTTAATATTCACTCATACTAATGCTTCGACATATCCACCCTCTCGTTTAATACAAATTATATTTTCGGTTTCAAAAATCAACTTTTTAAAAACAAAAATTACAATTTATTCTACGTAAAGGTATAACAGAGTAAAAAATACAGAGATTAAAATATAACTAACAACAGTGAGGTCAGCACCAGAATGAATGTTTATCTCGAGAATTTATAATATAAAACTGCATATTCTGCACTATCAGCGTCTGGCTGGAACAACACACCATTCATTGCAACAATGTATCATAATGGTTTATTGTTACAATGTAACTTGTCCATCCCTCGGAGAAGTTTTATAAGGGACGAATAAAACAGAATGATCTTCTTGTTGTGGGGATGATGTTTCTTCATCTTCTTTCTTCTTTTTATTTTTTAGGCTTTGAAAGCGATGTCGATACCTATAGATTATAATACCGATGCAGATGGTGATTACAATGAATACAGGGGTTGTCCAGAAGTGTGTAGCGTCGGGAGGATTTTCTTCATAAGACATAGGTTGTAGGAGTTGTTGTTCTTCATGAATTCTCTGGAGTTCATCTAGATGCATTTTTTCTAAATTAATTGCTTTTGGTTTTGCTGGTAGATAATTCGCAACTATCTGGATATTCGGAAGGGTGAGTGGTTCTTCGTATGTAATTTCTTTGGCGTTGTAGTAACTTTCTTCAGGTGTGTGGAATTCACATCCCAACGGTACTTCGAACAGGTAGACACCATGTATTACTTGAATGTTGCTGGTTGAACAGTGAGTTGACACTTTGGTTGGCAACGGGAATATGCCAATGTAATGTGAGGAGGTAATTGCTTCAATTAACGTATTTTCACTTAAAACTGGAACGTAGAGGCAGCGATCTTCTTTGTCGGAGATTGGCTGTGAAACTGGAGATTAACTTTTTGACACAGATAAGTAGTGTCCAACTTTTTGCAGGCGGTTTTCGTATATTGGAAGAGTTCAGTACCTATTATCAGATATGGTGAAGTGGGTATAATTGTGGTTAAATTTTTGGTCGGGATTGAATACAAGTGATAATGAGTGAATGGTTCAGAATGAAGGATTGGGAAATGCAGAAAAAACACAACCATGTAATTTGAAAAATAGGCATCAGTTGAAATAATATCATAATATTTTAATAAATTCTCTTCGTCAATATACAATAATTGATTCTTTTTGTAGTGTTGAAGCATTGTATGGATAATGGATTTAATTTCTCCCACTTTTATAACGCTATTATGTAGGGTGTTAATGCGAGCAAAAGAGATTGCGTTTTCTAAATCAGTTAATAACTGTATAATTAATTGTAAGGACAGATTTAGTTGATTTAGGGTATTTTGTATTTGAATGAATTTATCAAATTCGAAAACTAAGTTGTCCAGGATCATATTTAATTTTTCTACTTCCTTAGCTATTAATTTTTAATTTTTAGTTAATGAAGTAATGGTTTTATTGAAATTGTCAATCAAATGAGTGGTTAATGAAATTTGTTGATTAAATTTCGAAATAATATTCTTTTCATTATTTTGAAGGGATTCTATGGCTCTATCATACCTGATTGATCAAGATTTCCGGAAATTGCTTTTATAATGTTACCAAGGCCGTTAATTAAACCTCGTTTGGTTCTATGTGAAGGATAAATTGTTTGAAATTTCCGTTGTGCTGATTGTAATTGATAGCGAACTCCATTATCGATATTTTCAAGACAGTTCCAATGTAAAGTTATGTTTTTTGACTTCAATATAGTATTAGTTATATTTTGATAATAAAATTCTAACGTATCTAATTCTAAGGCTATAGGGGCTAGATTATAATAATGAATAAAGTCATGTTGGCTGATTTGGACCTTTGCTGGGCCCAGATTAAGGGGAAGTATCACTGGATTGTCTTCTAGGTTCTGGATTTTTATTTCTTGACATGTTATCGTTGTCAATCTGTAATAAATTTTGTTTATTAGTTTTCGTTTTCGGTATGTGTTTAATGTTCTTTTTATGAACTGTAGTTACTGTTACTTTGTTATTAGATTTCACCGTTTTTGGGGCAAATCTAGGGAGAAGTTTGTTTCTTTTCTCAGTGGTTTTCGTGAAAATTTTGGTACTGGGTTCATAATTAGTTGGGGGATCTCTATTTTGGTTTCTACTTTGAATTATTTTTTCTTTTCTTTGAATGGCTTTCTGATTAAGTTATTCATATAATAATTTAGTTTTTTCGCGATGTTGTTCTGTATACTTATTCAGTAACATTTGATTTACATCTACATCAAAAGGGTCTTGAGTTTTTGTTTAGTAGTGCTATGAATTGAACTATTGTATGCTAAGATAGCGTAAGGCATGTGTTCTTGAATGTTGAAAGAATTTTTATATTTACCTCTTAACGTTCTTAAGTGTTCTATAAGGGTAGAATGAAAACGTTCGATCATACCATTTGAAGAGGGATTATCCGGAGTTGTGTAATGAATTAATATTTTATGTGTATCCACATATTCTTTAACAAGTCCATTTTTAAATTCCGTACCACTATCAGATACTATCATATGTGGTACTCCATGGTGAGTAATGAATTTAAGTAGATATTTGACTACATTTACTGCTGTAGCTCCGTCTATGGGGTATGCTTGTCCATATTTCGAAAAAGCATCAATTAAAGTCAAAAATTTTTGTCCGTTTGCTTGAAATGTGTCAACATGTATAATTTTGAGAGGTTTACCGGTGTTGATGTTAACATAAATTTGGGTTTAGTAGTATGTCTGTCATATTTATTTATTTGACAATTTTCACATGAATTTATATATTCTTCTAAGTCATTTTTTAAAGTGGGCCAATAAAATCTTTTTCGAATTTGTTGTTCGGTTTCGTTAACACTACGGTGGTTTGTTTTTCCTTCATGATAATTTTTTAGAATGTCATTTTTGTCATTATTGTCTGTAACGTCTGAGAGTATTGAGGAACATTCAACTAAATTATATGCACTATTTTTAAAAGTGCGTTGTAATAATGTACAAACAGATTCATAATATGTATCTGGTGAAAAATTCATAGCGTATTTTATTTTTGGTTTAACAAATTCTTTAAAGAATGTTATTATATTATCGTTTAAGTTGTCTACCCCAAATTGGAGCATGAATTCGTTTTTTACCTGGGAAAATTTCTTTTATTTTTGGTTTATTTGGTCGATAATAGACAAATTCTAATATTATTTGGTTTTTATAGTAATTTATGGGTTTTTCTGTTATTGGGATTTCCAATATAGGGTTTTTCTGTTATTGGGATTTCCAATATAGGGTTTTCTTGGCTGCTGTGGATTGTTTCGTCATCTGATATTTCTTCCTGAATATTTCGTCGTGGTTCCTCTTGGTTTTCTCGTGTTTCGATTGTTTGTGGACGGGGTTGATCCAAGTTTACTTGTTCTAATCTTTCTTCTATGGATTGGGGTATATCTGGTATGTTTTCGTTAACAAAATCCGAGAGTCTGTCTTCAGGTGGATTGTTGTATAGGGAGGCGTTTTCGTCATCAGGAGCTTCTAATCTTCTGTTAACTTCTTCGACATATTTCGCTAAGTCGTATAACTCTTTTGTATGTATTTCAACTCTTGAAAGGGCGTCGGCGTTTGTATTTGATTTTCCTTTTTTGTAAACAATCTCATAATCATATTCTTCTAACTTCAGTCTCCATCTTATAAGTTTAGAGTTTGGTTCTTTCAAGCTGAATAACCACTGTAGCGGTTTGTGATCTGATAAAATTTTGAATTTCCTTCCGAATAAATAAGGTCTAAAATATTTTACTGCCCATACTATAGCAAGCATTTCTTTTTCGATGGTTGAATAATTTTGTTCTGAATCGTTTAACGTTCTGGATGCAAACGCGATTGGTTTATCTTTGCCAATTGGTCCTTGCGAAAGTATTGCACCAATTGCAAAATTACTGGCATCAGTTGTTAAATTGAAGGGTTGTGTAAAATCGGGGTATTGAAGTAAGGGTTCATTTACAAGAAGATTTTTACAAGTTTCAAAACATTCGATAAATTTAGGAGTATGTTCAATTTTAGCATTCTTTTTCAAACAGGTGGTTAATGGTTTTGTAATTCGCGCAAAATCTTGGATAAATTTCCTGTAATAACCAAGAAGTCCTAGAAATGATTTAATTTGTTTAGTTGTTTTTGGTATCGGAAAATTTTTGATTGCTACGATTTTATCGGGGTTTGGTCTAATTCCATCAGGAGTTATTATATGTCCGAGAAAAGCGACTTCTTTTTTATGAAATTCTGATTTATCGAGTTGTAGTTTCAGATTAGAATTTCTAAGTCTTTGAAATACTTTCGATATGTTTACCAAATGTTGATGCAATGAGGTTGAAAAGATTATAATATCGTCCATATATACAAGGCATATAAATCCTTGTAGTCCTCTTAGAATATTATCCATCACTCTCTGGAACGTGGATGGACTATTTTTTAATCCAAACGGCATTCGAACATATTCATAGTGACCATGTTCTACTGTAAATGCCGTTTTTGGAATGTCCTCTTCGGCCATTTCTATTTGATGAAACCCACTGGCCAGGTCAAGTGTCGTAAAGTATTGGCATCTGCCTAATTTGTCAAGTAAATCAGAAATATTAGGTATGGGATATTTGTCGTCTATGGTTTTTTCGTTTAATTTTCAATAATCTACGACAATTCTCCATTTAGTTTTTCCTGAGGCGTCGGGCTTCTTTTGTACAATCCAGATTGGCGAACACACGGTGATTGACTGTGTCTTATTATACCTTGGTCTAACATTGATCCAATTTGGTTTTGTACTTCCTCTTTATGTATATGAGGATATCGGTATGATTTGGTATAAACTGGTATTTCATCGGTTGTCTTAATATTATGTTTTATTTGTAAACGTAAGTGGCTCATCAGGCCAATAAAATATATCTGAAAATTTTTTGCATAAACGTGTAATTTTTTCTTTTTCTTCAATGTTCATATGATCAGTTCGGATAAAGTTTTTTATATCTAATTTTTCGTCGGTATTTTGAAAATTTGTTGGTAAAACATCGGCTGTATATAAATGATATTTATTTTTATTTATAAGATCACTTTTAAGAGGATGTGTCAATGTCATAGAAATAGTTTCGTCTGTGTCATTAATTAATTCAGCCCATGCTAATCCGTCTTTTGCTTCGGTTAGTGTTTCTCTGAAATATGCGCCATAAATTTTTTGATTAGGTGAAAGTATTGTACCTTTATTTTCTTTAACAGGTATTCGAATGGGATTTATTGAATGTGGATCTAATTGAATGAAATAAAATAGATTTTTATCTGGTTAATATTATTTAATTGGTAATACAGAATTTTCAGTTATTAGTTTTGATTTGGAAAAATCAAAGGTTTTATGAAATTTGAAAAGTCCAAAGTTCAAATTGTGATTACTTTCAAACTCCATAAAGCTTGGAATATTAATAGAATATTCTTGAGAATGGGTTTGAAAAACTGAGCTTACGACGAATGGTTCATGTTTTACATTATTTTTAAAATACTGAAAGCCAATATCAGGATTTAAATATGATTTTGTTGAACCTGTATCTATAAGGAGTTTTAACGGTGGATTTCTAATAACTATATACGGTAATTCCGTTTTATCACAAATAGTATTTATTTCTATTATCTGCTTAGATTCCGATTCGGATCTAAGTGAAAATTTTCATCATCGTTTTCGCTATCATAATTAACGTTTTTATTTTCAATATATTCATTTATTTCGGGGTTTGAGATATAGTATTCTTGGTCATCGTCTTGTTCACAATTGAAAAGTTCTTCCGATGTCCAATTTCTCTGGGGTGTGTGTCTTTGAAAATTATTTGGAGAATTCCGGCGAGCAACTGGAAGGGTACTTGAGATACTCATAGGGGTAGGTTTAGGATGATTTAAATTCTTATTGACCGTAGTCATTTGTGTGGGTCTTGTTTGAGATGTATTTTTACTTGCCCAAACATTCTCTGGTCTTTGGGGTTTGCCAAAAACTTGTTGGTTTGTGAAATATCTTTGGGGTGGTCATTGTCTTGGATTTACACTTACTGGACCTTTGGGAAATGGTCTCTGTTGAGTTTGTTGCCATTGTGGCCTAAAAGAAGGTTGAAAAGATGTGGATGGTTGAGGAGAATGTGGCTGATTTCTTGCTGAAAATTGAGGTTTTTTATTAGACAAGTTTTGTTGAGGGTTGTTGCCTTTTTGTAAATAATGTATATTATTTTCTTCTTGGATATACTGCATAGCAGAAGCTAATGTGGTGGGTCGCATTGCTCTAATAGTAGAGCCTAAAGGTTCTTTAAGACCTGCGAGAAAGGTAGTTGAAGCCTGTTGTTGAAAGAATTGTTTCTTATTTTGAATAATAAGAGCGTCATTATTATGAATATCAATATAATTACAAATAATATTTAATATTTCAAGACATCTATGATAAAATTGTTGCGGTTGTTCATTATAGTTTTGCCTTAAATTAACTAAATCTCTCGTCAATGAATTTTCATTTCTTTGATCGCCAAAGTTTTCAATTAAAATTGTTTTTAATCCATTCCAGTCTTTATAACCATATATCGAAATAATCTCTTCAGCTTTACCTACGATTTTAGAGACGATACCCTGTAGTAACAGAATATTTTGAAAACAATTTTCGTTACCAGGTGTCCTATCATAATAGTAATTTAATAATGGTGTAGCTACATTAATAAAATCATATAATTCGCTAGGTTTCCCATCAAAAGTTGGTAGAATGCAAAGGGTCTTTACATCAAATTGTGGAAGAGCCATTGTATTTCTGTTAATATTTAAATTATTTAAATTAGAACTATTTTCGCTAATACTCGAATTTGAGCTATTTTTACTGATACTCAAGTTTGAAATTAAGGCTGATAAATAATCTGCAGATAAATCGCTCAAAGGATTAAAAGCAGAGGAATCTGACATAGGTACTTACAGAATAAGGGCGACGATTAAATTCATTCCCCAAAACTGCAGGTGGTCACTGTTGGATGATCTGGTTTTGGATGAAACTTCGAAAGTTTTTCCAAACTTACACTTTTGTTTTTACTTCCGCACTTTCCGAGTTAAAAGTTTTTTTTTTCAAAGTTCGTATCCCGAATAAACGTTTAAAAACGACGAGTTTCGGCAAAAGGACTCTTTCGAGATCCTACTGACTGCGCCAATTATATTTTCGGTTTCGAAAATCAACTTTTTAAAAACAAAAATTACAATTTATTTTACGTAAAGGTATAACAGTGAAAATACAGAGATCAAAATATAACTAACAACAGTGAGGTCAGCACCAGAATGAATGTTTATCTCGAGAATTTATAATATAAAACTGCATATTCTGCACTATCAGCGTCTGGCTGGAACAACACACCATTCATTGCAACAATGTATCATAATGGTTTATTGTTACAATGTAACTTACACTTAATCGTTCTATTGGAAAATTCACGTAATACATTCCTAATCAGTTGTGGAGAAATTTCTGAACATGTTTCTAAAATTATCTTCAAGAGGTCAACATCTTGACACGGCGCTTTCTAGTAAACTTTTTGTTTCAGGTAACCCCATGAAAAGTAATCAAGGGGGGGTTAGGACATGGGATCTAGCAGGCCAAAAGAGATCAGATAATCTGTAAATAATTTTTCCATGCAACAGCCTCGTATTTGATTGAGAATCTAATTTTTATAGGAGAATTTACACTTCAAATTTTCAAATTAATTTGAACTAGATTATCAATCAATCAGTAGCAACAGCCTCGTACTTGATTGAGAATCCAATTTTTTATAGGAGAATTTACACTTTAAATTTTCAAATTAATTTAAACTAGATTATCAATCAATCAGTGGCAACAGCCTCGTACTTGATTGAGAATCTAACTTTTTATAGGAGAATTGACACTTTAAAGTTTCAAATTAATTTAAACTAGATTATCAATCAATCAGTGACAACAGCCTCGTACTTGATTGGGAATCTAAATTTTTTTATGGGAGAATTGACACTTTCAATTTTCAAATTAATTTAAACTAGATTATCAATCAATCAGTGGCAACAGCCTCGTACTTGATTGAGAATGTAATTTTTTATAGGAGAATTGACACTTTAAATTTTCAAATTAATTTAAACTAGATTATCAATCAATCAGTGGCAACAGCCTCGTACTTGATTGAGAATCTAACTTTTTATAGGAGAATTGACACTTTAAATTTTTAAATTAATTTAAACTAGATTATCAATCAGTCAGTGGCAACAGCCTCGTACTTGATTGAAAATCCAATTTTTTATAGGAGAATTGACACTTCAAATTTTCAAATTAATTTAAACTAGGTTATCAATCAATCAGTGGCAACAGCCTCGTACTTGATTGGGAATTTAAATTTTTTTATAGGAGAATTGACACTTTAAATTTTCAAATTAATTTAAACTAGATTATCAATCAATCAATGTCAACAGCCTCGTACTTGATTGAGAATCTAATTTTTTATAGGAGAATTGACTCTTTAAATTTTCAAATTAATTCAAACTAGATTATCAATCAATCAGTGTCAACAGCCTCGTACTTGATTGAAAATCTAATTTTTTATAGGAGAATTGACACTTTAAATTTTCAAATTAATTTAAACTAGATTATCAATCAATCAGTGGCAACAGCCTCGTACTTGATTGAGAATCTAATTTTTTATAGGAGAATTGACACTTTAAATTTTCCAAATTATCGGTTAAAATTATTCTAAAATATTGGTTGGAGGATAGGACAGCGGTTACCCAAATACAAGCAAAATAAAACTGTGTCTTAGAATGCAAGTAAAAATCTAATATGTATTTGGGTAATCTGAAACAGGACACTAGGTATAACAATCTGTATCGCAAAATTATAATTAAAATGCTACTTCAATGTATTGAAGGCTCAGACTTGAATTCCAAAGAAACAATATACAAAACGCGGGGATAAAAACTATAAATAACTTTGGTTTTTTATAGTTTCAAAAAAATATATACCGTATTACCAGCCTTATCAAAATACGGAATTATATTCTTAAATAACGGAACTATTAAAACTATTCGTAAAATTAAAATCAAAATGATATTTCAATCAGACCCTAATTCCAGAGAAACAATATACAGAACGCGATAATAAAAACTGTAAATAAGGTTGTTTTTTATCGCCTCAGAAAAAAACTACCGGCTGCCGGCTTTATCAAAATACGGAATTATATTCTTAATAACCAAACTACTAAATTGTTTGTTGGACTTAAATATAAAACTTTGAAACTCCGGTGAACTATTTTATCCGGTTTACAAAATAAATTTCCACTTACTCGGAAAATACTGGACGGTCGGACACTTCACACTATCGATTTACGCCCAAATTCTAACTAACTCTAACTTAATATCAATAACTGAATAATAATAATTTAATATAAATCACTGAATGCCTTTTGAACGCTCGGTTTTCGAATTTATAATTTACTTCCTACCTAAATTTTGGCGATAACGGTGGTGAGGGAATTCGATTTAATTACAACAAGAAATATTTCTAATTGTACTGAACGGCTTCGGTTTTAATTAGAATAGTTTATATACCGGGCGTCCTTGCGTATTTAGATTTTGAAAAGCGGAATTTAATCCATTTTACATATTTCTTTAAATGGTAAATCCCGGCTTTTAAGTTACTTATGAACTAAATACTTAAATTGATATTAAGGGACTGAAACGGTACCAGAAATCCAAGTTGGAAAGTAGGTAACGAGTTATATTCACTTATTAAACTTAAAAATACCATCGGAAAAATCAGTCAAAATTGCTTCAAAAAAAATAACTCGTTACACTGTATTGTTTTCCCTCAATTATTCTCTCTAGCTTATTCTTCATTAATATATTTCGTTTCTTAGAGTTCATTAATTAGTTTAAATTAATTGATGCTATAAATATTATCTCTAATCTACTTACATCGCTCGTCCAAGTAACAATGAATAAAAAACAAAAAAGTAGAAGCTTCTCCTTACCAGGATTACACTCACAGACTTGATGTTGCTTTTTACTGTATAGTGCAGTCGTAAAACTTCCTTTATTCTCCTTTTAAAAGATAAGGGATAATCTGAAATCTGAGTATTTTGAAATCTATGACTTGAGAATAGCTTTAGAAACGCATACAAATTATATGCATCCTGAAAGTCCTGGAGTTTACGTTTGTTATTGGACCAATAATATTTATTAAATTATTGAGTTGAGGAATTTAAAATGTATTTGTTACGTACTTCGATGACATTAATAACAAACAAGAAATGAAAGTTTCAACAATATTTTTTGGGACAAAAACATTAAATGATGCCGAAAACAATTTTTTAAATGGAAAAAAATTGTAGGCGCTTTCTTTATATTCGATTACTTACAATCAACGTCATTTATCTGTCCCAAAAAATTTCGATTTGTAGGCAGTTAAATAGCTTGAATTGTGAATTTTGTCGGTCACGGTTCAAAATAATCTCAATAAATTTTCTACCGATTACGACAAATTATAAGAGGTGTTTATTTTTTTCTTATTATAATGGTCTCCGCAAAATCACGGTGGTTTTCCACTTAAATAATTATATACAGTATTCTTACCACTCTATTTTTAACCAATTCCTTTTATTTTATATCTATCAGTTGTTTACTCCTATTTTTACGTTGTTAACAGAAGGTTGATGAACAACACAGTTGTTTATTCATGACAGAAATACAAGATTCATATTTGTGTTCCAATTTATTTCCAAAATATCCAAAACTTTATGCTTTATTTAAAATATTATTTCTAACCAGCGATAGTAATCTGGTGTAAACGATATCGATAATTTTTTCTTATTTAAACTGGTTGGGAAAATAATTTATTACATTAAAATAGGTTCCACGATTCTTCAAATGATATTTACAGATAGAATTTGAATTAAGGTTCATTATAGTAAGAAGAAAAAATGTAAAAATCTCATGGATTCTGAAGGTTTTTTATTTTTATGTTAGACATTTTTTGAATTAAGTTGTTGTACAAAAATGAATAAAACGAAGCAACAGAAAACCGCAGTTTTTTTTCTTTCTTGGAATGTGAAATAACTTCTCTGAAAATAACTAGAAATTGTTCATATATCCAGATCAACAAGTGTTACAATATGAAGAACATACGGATTTGCTAAAAATATGTTCTCTGTTTATTAGAACTGACCAAGTATTAATTGAAGACTACAAGGAAGAAAGGAGGAAGGTCACAACGGCAAAACAATCAGATTTACCAAAAGAAAAGTGTATAGAACTAGTGGAAAAGTGTCTAGAACAAGATATTAAAAAGTGTATAGAATTTCCACTTGAAAAGTGTCCAGAAAACGACAAGAACAAAAAGTACACAGAATTTGCGTCAAATAACTCTACGCTATCAATTCCCTAGTGTAGAGGGAAAAAGAACAATAACAATTCTACGCCAAACAATACAAACAGCAATAATCATAATATTCATAGAATGGAAGAAGACACAATCGGTCCACAGTTGAACAATAACAAGTCAGATGAAGAAGCATCCTCCAACACCCCCCAAAGGATAGAAGTTGAGTTTCACAAACCTTCCACCCCCTCTTGGGCACAAGAAGTGGAAGAGACAAGGCTAATTCCAATCCAAATGACAAATTTATTTCACAATATGAAAAACTCCTGAGATATAAAAAACAAATATTAGCAGAAGCAGAAGATTTAAATGCGATAATTACTATTCCTCAAACTCAACAATCTATCCAAATGGAGATCATCCCTCCTGGTTTCGAGAAACCCAAAAAAGTTACTTCTTTCAACAAAATTATTCAACAAATCCCGCTTAGTCAAAAAATAGCAACGACCAATAGATATGAGTCTTTAACCGACCAATCAGACGACGAAATCACTCAAACACATACTCAAAGGAAAAGAAAGAAAAAGACCTTTAGAAACTTCATTCTCCGAAGAAGAAGAAGTTGCCGGTCAAGCGAAACGGTCCAAAGAAATCGCTAGAAAAATCTCAAAGAATCCTTCATCCTGCCCTCCAATCGTTATAGAGGGTAACGTAGCAGCGCATAGAGCTATGATTTCGAAATTAAAAGAGAACGTTAAAAAAGATTTTGAAATAAAACAAACGAATAAATCTTCGATTGTATTCACAAAGGTGACAGAAGACTTTGAGAAGTTGAAACAAACTTTAAGAACCCAGAAAGTACAATTCCATTCATATACAAATTGAGAAAATAAATCCCATGCTTTCGTTCTACGTGGCCTCGCTGAGGGTTCACAAATTAGTGACATTAAAGAAGAACTGGAGAAGATTTACAAGATCACAAAGACGTCTATAGAATGAGTACCAAAGGGCGTCCCCTGTACCTCGTCGTAACTGATTCCAAAGTTACCTTATATTCTCTTAATAAAAATGTAAGAATTATAGAACATACGAGAGTACAGTGGGAACACAGACGTCAAGGGAAACCTATTATACAATGTCACATCTGCCAACTGCGGGGCCACGCCACGTCGAACTGCGGTAGGACACCGAGGTGCCTGAAGTGCGCCGGCATCCACTTGACGCCAGAATGCCTCAAACAGAGGTGCACCCCAGCCCGATGCCCGAATTGCCGCTGATATCATCCTGCCAACGCCGAGGTATGCCCCGAGTATGTGAAAAGACGAACATGGCTAGAAGAAAAACGTGCAATTAACCACACACCAACGCCGAATGCAAATAAGTTCATCCCAGCCCCCCTCCCCACTACAAATCCATGGACTCGCCCCAACAACAATCTAACCGATTTCCCAGCCTCCCCTACAAATCTCTCCCTAACAACGCCCCTAGCAATAGCACAAACAAAAATACTATTGCAAATAACGCAATAAATTTGAACAACTTCACGGAATTAAACAATAAATTCAAAGAATCGCAACAGATGATCAATCTAGATGAACTTACGAGAGCAGTCACAGATCTAACCGTACAGATGAGAGCAGCGAAGACGAAATTTGAAAAATTCACCATCTACAATAACTTTGTTGCCGGTATAAACAGCTATGACTTCTAGGCTGGTAGGTGGTAAAACAGGCTCTTAAAAACGATAAAATTTCAAAATCATTTTCTGTAATATACAAGGAGTTCTTTCCAAACTCCACTTATCAGACATTTTCTCGATATTCGCAAACCTGATATTCTCATGCTAATCGAGACGCTCCTAAAACCAAATAAATCTTCTAATCTAAAAATACTAGATTATCGTCTACTTAGACAAGACCTCACCCCTGATGCCAGAGGGGGTGGTATCAAAAAGGGCATACATTTCAAAACCCTATAACACAATAATTAATCCATTGAGCATATCTCGATTCTTCTTGAAAACAAAATCAAAATAGTCGGAGTTTATAATACGCCATTTAACAAATTAAAAGAATCTGACTTTTTTAACATTATGAAAACTCACAATAAGGTTTTGTTAATGGGCGATTTAAACTATAAACATCCCCTATGGGACAAATACGCTTCGCATCCAAATAAAAACGGGAGTACTCTCCAAAGATTCTGCGATTGCAATACCTTTGCAACCGATGACCCAACCCACTATCCTTTCACAAACCACGCCCCCAGTACAATCGACATAGCCATTGGCAGAAATATCAACAATATTTCAAACATCGAAACCATTATCCTGTGCTAATTAACCCCATCAAATACACAGTCCTTCCATTAAGACTTATGATTATAACTCCACCAACTGGTCTAGTTTCAGAAACTACATTAACAAAAACACAGTTATTACGAATAACATTGAAAACACAGAACAGTTAACACAAATAATAAAAACATTTCAAGAAACTATCATATCAGCCAGGAACCTTTCCACTTCCCTAAAACCTAAATTATCCACCCCCAACTCACTCCCGGATTATACCATAAAAATAATAAATAACCAGAATAAAATTAGAAAAAGATGGTATCATACCAGAGGAGAGAAACAGTCAACATCTAATTAACTCACTAATAAAGTAGTACAAAAACTATCAATGAAACTCCTTTCTTAAAACGCTGAAGCCTGAGGATAATTCCTTATGGAGAAACTCCATATACTTCAGAAGAAAGCGTATGGAGATAAACAAAATCGAACACAATGGACATACGTACACCGACATGAACAATTTCGCAGAATTATTTGGAGAGTACTTTCAAAATAATTTTATTAATAATTGTCAACACAAGACTATTGAGAACGTAGTCAATCAATATTTTCAAAATACAAATAGAATAAATTCAAATAATCTTGGGTCTTATATCGAAGTACAATCAATAATCAGTCAATTAAAAAATAAAACGGCGCCAGGACACGATTGCATACACAACATTTTAATTAAAAACCTGCCAAGAAAAGCAATAGTCCAACTATTATACATTGCAAATTTTATCATTAAATCCGGCCACTATCCAGGTATGCTCAAAATAGCCAACATTATTCCAATACCAAAAGCTAACAAACAACCTTGTTATGTTGATAGCTACAGACCCATATCCTTATTGAACAATATCGCAAAGGTGATAGATAAAATTATTTTAAAACGATTGCAAACTTTTGTTAATAATAACAACATTATTCCTTCAGAGCAGTACGGTTTTAGAAGCGGACATAGCACCATAGCACAAACAATTCGCGTACTCAATTACATCAGAGAAGGCTTTAGAGATCAGAACAAAGCCCTTATGGTAGCTATGGATATCCAAAAAGCTTTCGATGCCGTATGGTAACAAGGCTTAATGTACAAACTTATTAAAACAAAAACCCCTGATTACTTAATCAACATATTACAATCATACTTTTCGAATAGAAAATTTTATTCAAAAATAGAAGGAAACCTGGCAGGGCCCTACCGCATACAGACAGGAGTCCCGCAGGGGTCAGTACTATCTCCTTTGCTTTATTCAATATTCATCCACGACATCTCAACCACTCCAAACATTTTAACAGCAATGTATACCGATGACACTTGCTTTGTAGCATCGGCAGAGAACCCAGATCAAGCACTTAATACACTACAAACACACTTAAGCACTAAAATATTACCGTATTTTACCAATCAAAAACTGACTATAAATGCCTCCAAAACAGAGTATTTATTACACAGGAGGAGAACAACCAAAAACAGTCGACTGCAATCTCAGCTTTGTATAAACGGACATAATATTACCCCCAGCACAACATTAAAATATTTAGGTTATACAATTCAAGGGAACACCAATGCAAATGCGCATATTAGCACACAAGTCCGAAAAGCTAAGATTGCAATGGGCCAGTTATACCCACTTATATGCAAACAAAGTAAACTCTCAACCAAAAACAAAATAACCATCTACAAACAAATAATACGCTCCATACTCACTTATTCAGCACCAGTTTACCTCACAGGGACAAAACACAATTTTTACTCCCTGCAAGTGGTACAAAACAAGTGTCTGAGAATGGCTATTAAACACCAAGTACCTTATCCAAATTTACCAAAAACCTCTTGGTTACATGATAAAGCTGAACTACCCACTATCAAAGACTTCGTAACTACAGTTTCTACAAACTTTTACGATAAGTGTCTGCCAGAAAATCTTCGATTAGCACTCAAAGCCGTAAATATGGCAGAAGCAACTCATGACAGTGGGTGTAGGCTTCTACATGGTACGCTAACAATATAACTTGATTGTTATTTCACAAACCCAACAATCAAAAGCGGGAAGTTATTTCAGCCCAGCCCTTTACACTGGACTGAAGGATACCCCAGCTTTCAATACTTATAAATAAACCATAAATAACATCTGCCATGTTGCTTTCCTCAAAATCTAAGAACCCGATCCATTCTTGAGACCCTGTTTTTCACCTGCTTTTCAGGGAAAACCCAGCCGAAATACCGTAGGAGCGAGAAATATATACCGGGGACAAAGTTATTTTAAAATCACAACTTATGGATAATGCGGTGAACGCATGGAGCCACATATACTTCACGGACGATGCACTCAACAAATTCAAGAATCTCCAGACCATCGGCATTTTCTTTTGTGCTTGAATAAGTTGTAAAATGGGAAAGATAGTCTATTGTAAATAGAGAGATTTCAAATTTTAAATGTCACTTTTTTATATTTTCGAGAAATCCTAATTTTATTTTGTTTATTCAATTTATCATTAGTTATTTAGGAGCGTTACTTATTCTTCAACTACTCCCACCTCCAATTCAAAATTATCGATTGAGAACGCGTCGAATGACCGTTTTTGCATTCGTAATGTTCCTATTTAAACGACAATTCCAGTGGAGTCAGTCTCTTTATCGTTAAATATCCTTCAATTGAAGCAAACCTATTAATTTAGTCGTCAAATATATATTTTGTGCGTGGTGGGTCTTGCTGGTAAGATTTTCTGTTTCTTTTCAAATTGTAGTCGTATGCTTATCAACCAATCTATTCCGATTTTTCTATTTTGTTAAGATATTTCGATTATTTGATGTTCTTTTTCTGGTGCTTTAGAAAAAAAAAAGAAAAAAAGAAAAACTAAGAAATTTTTGAGCAAGCTCCCACTTTTATGTGTGTATATTTGTAGTAATAAAATAAGGTTGAATGTTTAAGTTTTTAAGCTCCAGAATATGCAGTTAACTGTATTAGTATATACCGAATTTGGTGATTTATTCAGGAGTAATGATTGATCCCTATCAAATTATTATTATTTTGGGATAACTGTACAAATCTCGACCGGAACTTTACAATTGCTGATTTTATATCATCCTCTGAGCTGAAACTTTGTTTATTCTCATTCGCCTTGAAGGCAGTTCATATGAAAACGTAAGTGTTTACAGTATGTCAACTTGTAGTCATTGAACAAATAATTTTGCGGTTGAAATTGCTAGAGTAGCATATGTTTATTCAAGCAGATGGATTGCAATTTCCAAGACACACAGAATAAACGACGTAAAGAGAAAATGCATGTTTACGTTAAACTGTTCTTTTGTAAGACATTCGCGTTGCTCTGTTACAGGAAGATTTCCAGACTCGATGAATATTAAAATGTTTGTTCCAGCCATTATATCTGTGCTTAATAGAACATAATTTGAGAAAAGATCCCAACGTATTTAATTCAATTCACATCTACATTTTAAGCCAATGATATTTAGTGTTTGGTTTTTCCAATGCTTGTGAATGTATTCAATGAGATGAGATTTGCCCGATTCATCTAAAATATTCAGAGCCCCTACCATTTCCCATTATACTTGAAATATACTGGAACTTTCTTATTTTGAATAGAGGACTCTATATATTGTTACATATTTTGATAGAGATATTCTCATTAGATTCTGCTGATTTGTCACCCTACAGCTTTATAAATAATAAACATTGCAAACATTTTGCTTGGTATCAATTTATTTTAGTATTGTCAATATCAAAGAAAACTTCAACCTTGGAGACCATTCAATACACAGCTTTACGAATTAAAAGTTCAGAATGTCTAACAGGTGTACTACCTCAAAGATTTCTACACAAATATCTATCTTTTTCATGTGCTGCAATAATCGCTAGCAATTGAGAATACCCAACTTTACAAATACGTTCACATATCGCTTTCAAGAGATATACACTACAAAAAGATTAGATCCATTATTTTACGAAAGAGTCAGGAGAAGTATTAATGACCCAACTTTTATCTTAACAAATATACTATTGCCCGACTAGTTTGATTCGCTTATCCATTAGCACCAGAGAACATGATGGAATGTGTGGGTAACCAGGTATTTATTGATGGCTTACGTGACCCCGATATGCAGAGGATGCTTAGTTTAGCCCATCGAAAAAAATTTGTCGATGCATTAACTACTGCTCTCGAATACCTATGAAAAAGCCACGAAAGCTTCGGGATATAACAAAGTCAGGACCATCCCAGAAGAAGGTGACGAGGACAGGCTTGATCAGATCATCAGTATAGTAGACAATTAGCCGAAGACAACGTACGCAGTCCGTCTAAGCTCCACAGGACTCCTGCAACCCAAGGACTCCAGTCACAGGGGGAAGTAGACAGGGAACTGATGTGAATCACCGAAACGTCGACCCTCAGCCTAGATTCCTTGTAGATTATTCTAACTGCAAGAAGTCGGAATCTGAAGAAGTTGCAGTTTCAAGAATTACGGTAGTCGACGAAGAATGGTAACCAACAAGGATCAAAGAAGATCAGGAGAATGTGTTTCACCTAAAGAAGATTCGGCAATGTAAGGAATATACAAGAAATATTTCTAATAATATTTCAAAGATAATATCTTTAGCAACGAATACAACAATTTCTTTTAAAAACAGAAAGTAGCGTAAGTACAAAATTGTTAAATGTTAAAACAAAAAACCAACATTAAAGAAATCAGGTATATATAAACTCAAATGTCCAGAATGTAATGCTGCCTATTTGGGTCAGACCCTTAGAAATTTTGAAATCTGATACAGTGAACACTTACGAGCATTCAGATTAAAACCACCAGATAAATCCCATTACGCAAACATCTACTTGACACCAACCATTCATTGACACCTAACACAGAACTAGAAGTACTACATATTTGTGATAAGAAACAAGAACTGGATTTCCTTGAAGAGTTGGGAATTAGAAGACACTTAAGAAACCCACAATACGGAGTCGTCAATGAACAGATAAATCTAGGGAGTTCTCCACTATTAAACTGTCTTCTCAAGTGATAATTGTAAAGATCAGCAGATATGGTTTTCCTGGTTCTCTATATCATTGCACAGTTATACTGATCTTAATTGGAAAAATGATATCCAGGATATCACCATATGGCTAATAATATCTAAGCTTCAATATTTGTAATATCCCATCTTCTTCTTTCTTCTAATAACATATATTAAGTCAATCCACAAGGTAGGTCACTTCTTGGTCTAGCCAAAAATAACTACTAATCATCAGGTAGGCATCAAATAAAATGTAAGGTCTGTCATTCTGACGATGATATTCAGTTATCGAAATAATGGTCAATTTTTTAGAATTTTCAACATTTTTCATTATATTGTGGAATTATCTAGAAACGTCGAGTTTCATTTAAAACACTAATATTTGTTGCATTTTCCGGATCCTTCTCTAAAGCCTGACCTGCGTCAAAGCATGGCTGAGCTCTTCGAAAAATGTTTTCATGTTTTGCTAGCAATCTAATTTTATTTCGTTTTGATTTTTAGGCATACTAACGAAGGATAAACTCATAAATTCTTCCCTAACTTGTTCAATGGTGAATAAAGAAATCGAACAAATTAAAAAATAAGTAAAGAATGGCACTACAAATATATATCCACCAAATTACTATACTATAATAATTTTCGCAAACTATTCAGAACAAACTCATACGTGAGTAAGAGAGAGAGACAGGTGTGCGCACATAAAACAGACAAAATGTATTTCCGTAATGGAATTAAAGTTACAGCTTTTTACGCGACAAAAAAGGAGAGAACAATGTTCTGGTTAGGTTATCTACTACTCATAACTAATTTTCAGATTATGAATATAATACCGGTTGCAAATTACTCTAAACTAATTAATCAACAAACTAAATACTTTATTGAATTTGAATCGGAAAACCAACATCTGAATAATTTGATTCAAGTTACCTAATGGCGATTCGAAGTCTGAAATTTAAATCTGTATACTAACTACTAAAATCTGATTCAAAATGTAATCCCGCTCGAAGGACCAAGTTTATGATATAGCACAAAAGAATATTTTCTATTTGTTTGTTTATAAATGAATCGTGTTAGTGGACTGCATAATAACTGAATCTTACCGTATGCACCGGCAGGTTGTAAATCCTTAAATCTTCGCTATAGGGTAAGATAGAGGAGAGAAAACGGGAACCAATTTAACTTTTCGCCGTAATCAATTATAATAAATCAAATGATAACCAGTTGGTCGATAATTGCAAGCGACGGAATTGTAAACAATGTTCTCTTGGCTATGAACGAATTACTACTGTTCAACGTCAAAAACAATACTACATACTGAAGATCGATATACCCCAAAACAGCAGTCTTGATACACAATGCTTAACTTTTATAATATGATTCATAAACAATACACATTTAGTAAGGTATAATTTAATTAATTGTAGATCGTATTAAAACAATACACAAATAATATTTACTATAAATTGGAAGTAATAGAAACTCCTAGACAATTCTATTATTTTTATCGTAACGGAATCAATCATAATGTATATTATTTGTACGATTGCACTTAACTGTTCAGAGTAATTTACAGGGCATTTATTTAGTATATTTTAAGTGTTGTCTAGTATGTAAATCAAACCCAGTGATCTTTAATGAGACGGTTTATTTCTACCCTCTGGTCCAGATTAGGATGAGTCCGCATTTACATTAATTTATGGAATCATTGTGCAACGTATGAAAGAAATCAATCAGTAAATCCTTGGCCCCAACCAACATCGATCAGACCACACCAAGTAAGAATATCGCGTTTGCGGCTGAGTCATGCAATTTAACCCATGAATATCTCATAACACGAACTGAGTTACCAGTATATAAAACCTGTCAAATAAGTAATAGAAAGGTGAAAACATGAACGTTGAAAACTATAGGTTATTGAAAGGACACAGGCTTATATATATTATCGTAATTTTTTTTATACTCTGTGTCTTATGTCGCGAATAACCCCTACCTATAGTAGAAACGGTGAAGTTTTTCCATCACGTGACTTAATTGACCGATATTATTCAACACATACTATGTTAGTACTGTTTTCTTCTAATAACAGAAAAAGAGCGAAACTCAATATAAGCGTTTGTTGTATTGTTTTGATTAAGATGCATATGGTATGTATCAGTCACGTGATGGAGAAGACTCTGCTTTTCAACTTTATTTAGTTTTTAAAATAAGGAATGATTGATTTTGATTATTATTGTAGGTTTAGTGTGCCGTGGAAATTTACATGAGAGACTAAAGCTAACTATAAGCTAACATGAATCACTCGTCCTTGACAAAAAATATTTGAACCTAATAAACTCAGTGGAAATTTTTGCAAATATATCCTATAAAATTCTCCCCTAGTTGTCGGATATGAATTGATTGACAAGCACTTGAAATACTCCAATATTTCAGTGATGAAAATTTTTATCTTTTGCTTTTCTCCATGATAAAGTTTATGAGTAGCAAATATGATATTTAAAATTTGATAATATCTATTAGTATAGAAAAGTACAGAGAAAGTTTTATAACGAAAGAATTGATTTTAGATATAAAATATTTATGAGAAAACAGCGAAGACGATTAAAATGATGTATCACCATCCCCATCAAAAGGCTATCCTAGTCGTTATTAACGGATACACATAAAAAATCACATTGGCAAGAGCCAGTTAGACAGGTTTATTCAAGTAAATTTTTTGCATCAAAAACAAAAAAATGTGTTTGGTAATTTGTGAATTTTCTAACATAAATGTTTTCATGTACGTTCTAGAAAAAAGGGTTAAGTACAAAAGTTGTGCAACGTGTTGAGGTCTATAAAAGATGTCAGTAACATTTTTGCGTTGGATGAAAAACAAAGGAAATAGGTTTTTTTTAAACAAGCCGCCATTTTGAGAGTACACTGTTTTGTTTCTACTGGTCCGATTTGGCCCATAAACGAAATTATTTTGGCCCTACCGATCTTTTTAGCGAGTTTGGTTCCGATCCGTCAAAAAATGAGCCCTCTATCGAGCTTACAAATTCTGTTATAACACAAACAAATATATACATAACCTTTAAAACAGGAGGTTGGTTTGGCATCAGGGAACACCAAAATTAAAAACCGCATTGACATTTTTCCGAAGTCACGCCACGCAACTCTCTACAATAGCTCTAGTTCATTCTGAATTGAACCTAATAGAATATATATCAAATACAATATTGATACACAGATAATAATAGTATATGATACACCAAGGTGGTGAAGACTATAAGGTTTATAAATGTCTTCAACACCGTGGTGTATATACATTTTTTCCACTACTAGCCAAATTTAAGACAAAAATCAAAAATAAAGAAAAAATCCTATAATTATTTGTCTATGTACTTCACACTCTACACCACAGCGTTCACAAAGGAACCACGAGAATCGACGAGAGTGCACTCTTAGTTCCCGCTTGCTATCGGGGAAACTATAACCCTGATATGCGCAATTCGTATAATATGTATCCCTGAATTCTCAAAACATTTGAATTTGTCCATTATTGACCTAGGTTAACAATAGAAAATATTATGAACCACTAATAGAGAAATTTTACTTCTCAGTTGGCTAGAAGACGCAATAACTGTCAACTTCACAGCTAGTAGTGGAAAAAAGATAGTTTAAGATCGTCCGATAAAGTTTATTTTTGAATGAGTTTTTTCGAAGGTGTAGAAACAATATCAACATCCGATTTACACCAAGTGTCACATATTATATTTGACAAAAATAATATGAGAATCATAACAAATAAAGAATATTTGACTCAATTACAAAATACATATTATACTGTATTATGAAAGTATGAAGAAGCAATTGAACAAACATAAAAAAGTATGATTTTCTTATTAGTGATAAATAGGAACCGTGACAAACCAAAAACAAATGAAAATATTTTATTGACATAAAGTAAGAGTCAAAATTTGCAGATGTGGAAGCCTTTTCAAAGGGAATCGGAACGCTTTGTCATAATGTGATTTAACCTCACTTACCTGCAGCAAACATATAGAATAAAGTGCTTCAACAGAAATGCATTATCTTTATGGATATGTGACATTTTTCTTGTCCACAACAGTTCTTTGAAAATACTCTTATAAAATATTCCAACTTCCGAAAAAATCAATGATTATAAAAACAATAATGCTAATGACTTACAGTGTACTTGAACATTTTTGGAATATGGATATTAATATATTATAGTATATAAATGTCATAAAAAACGTATATATCATATGACTTAAATATTTAGTTGTACTAGGGCCGGGTCCGGTGCACTTCGCGACCCTCCGAATTTTGCGACGATATTTTTTTATTAGAAAGCCCTATTATTATAGAACATTTTAAGAGAAAAAAATTCTTGGATCATGCAGTTTTGAAAGAGAAAATCGCAATTAAAAGTACTAAAAATCCGCCATTTTTCAAAAAAATTTGACAATTATATCTAGATATCAGATGATCACAAATTTTAGAAGGAGGAGTGTTGTCAGTTCTCATTTCCGTGACTCGTGTCTGCTTGGAAATACTTTATACAAGATTTATACTATCTTCATGATTTTCCACTGGTACTAACTTAGTACGTATATTTTATGTAGTTAGGGTAAATATAAAAAATTATGTATTTATTTGTGACTTTTAGTTAAAAGTTAACGTCAAATGTCCCGATAAGTATAAATATTCTTCTTATAAAGAACGTATTGTTGATAATTAAAGGAGAAGTATTTTTAAAATAATCGCGAGATCGCAGTTCTAGTGGATTGTTTTATTCAATTTTAGTCATATTTTATATTTATATTGCTATTATTTTACAGGCGAGAAAAGAAGAAGCGATTCACCATAACACATTACGTAATATTTTGAATCTTTAAAAACAACGAAGTAATATGATCAGTGTTCTAATTTAATGTCCTTTTTGTTTTCTCCGCGTTAAATTGAGTGAAAATGTAAATGTGATGAATTTTCGCAAGTTTTGAGCCTTGTTTGCGCTAGCTTTGTGCAATTTTTCCGCTAAGCTCTGGTATACTATTATAATTGAGATTACCTATATACTATTCTGGAACATTTGTCGTCCCTAGCAAACTTGTATGGCACATAATGACATCCCAAATACGAGTTTAAAGATTATTGTTAATGTGCTAGTATGATCTATAGAGAATAGAATGTACATAAAAAGTATGTATACACTTATTGGACCACCAGAAGCATTAAAGATAATCTTGAGTACATACAAATGTTTATCTGATGGCATGTCATAATGACAACGTTATGTCACTCAATTTTGATGACATAAGGAAGCTCATTATGGGACTAAGTACCAAAATGAATTCATTATGGGACTAAGTACCATAATGAATTCATTATGGTACTAAGTACCATAATGAAATTCTATAAGGAAAACATGTAATGGTTTGATCAAAAAAGTTTATTCTAAATGCATAACTATGTACAAAACTATTTATTATAAATGGTAAAAGAACAATTACTACAATTTGTAATATTAATTCCAATGGATTCTACAGTTTTTACATCACTAGTTGATGATTGTTGGCAAACTTGTAATCCTGTTTGGTTGTTGGCACCAAAAATTGCTTCTGATATTTTTTTCTTTTGCTCTCTCGAATTTTCGATGTAACCTTCAGCGACAGTATTGCTTTTCCATCCGCCATGGCGTTTCACGGTACACAGATCAGCTCCAGAATCAGCCAAAAATGAAGCAGACGATCGCCGAAAACAATGTCCGGTATATTCTTCAGGGCGAGGTAAATTCAAGAAAGTGGCAATAACTTTTGGCTTTTTACCAAAGGTATGTATTCCAACGGGTTGTTTTGTGCATTTCTTATTTCTATAAGTGACAATAAAACGTAGATGGTTTGTGTTGCAAGGTCGTATTTTCACATAAATGGCAAAGCACAGCTCACTCACCTACTAATATTTGAAACTACACAATACTTACTCCTTTAAAAATAGTTGTCATTGTGACATGTCGAAAATGCAGTTTTTAATTTTTCGAAAATGTATTGATATAAATGCCATCAGATAAAATTTTGTATGTAATACGAATCATAAACAATCATTATGGCACGCGTGTTATCAACATTCACGACTTGTACCATAATGATCGTCTTTATGATCCTTATTACATAAATAACTATTATTTTAAATATGTCTTTAAAACGTACATTATCATTTTAATTAGATCCATTATAGGTTGTAGCAAACTTCATGTGGAATACAAATTATTTGATATTTTTTCGAGAAGGGGTAGGGAATATACCAAGATTATATTTCGTTCCACTCCTCGAACCAATTATAATCCGACCCACAGTCACAAATATTTGTAGTAAAACTTTAATGGAATTTTTTATTGCCGAATTAGCATAATTTACAATACTTTACCTAATTCAAGTCAATATCGCTTCCTGACCAACTGACAGATTAAAATGTAACTAGAATATCATTAAATATGAAACAAGAAATATAAAAAAAATAACTCACCTAACTTAAGTATATAGACCAAATAGAACTCAACAATGTAGTGAAATAGAGAGGATAACGCGCCGATGTTTGATTAACAACCTATTTTTTTGTTGTGGGGGAAATATTCTATAGACCTTGGAAATGAATACCAAGTTGCTGGATTCCACCAAACATGTTTTCATCCTCAACCCTTAATGGGACAAGGAAACGTCATTCTGAAGAGCCATGGTTGATCGCCTACCTGCTAAAACCTACCACCAATCTGTCCGAACTCTGTATCTGATATGTTTTTAAAAATGCGAATTCGGTCAACCCATCTACTTATGAATATTCAAACTAACCTAATCTAACCTAACTAACTCTCAACTATAAACTACACAGGATAACGCGCCGAAATTTGTTCGATATTATTATTGAATCTCGCACTAGGAGTGGGACCAAACACTTGCCACCACATAAAGTGATCCACTTATTCCGATAAAAATCTTGAGAACATCACGCCGGACGCCTTAAATATTGTTTAATGGACGACCAGTGGCCTTCAATATGATTCGTGCACACTCCCGTTATCGGATCCACAAAGTTTCTGAAATTGTTAACTTCCTTATGTATCTAAGGGGATGCACCTCCCAGATTTTTCAGGCCACTATATCCCCTCCAGCAGTCAGTCCATATTTCAGTGCCCGGCAATACGTGATGAGAAATTATTGATTCCAGAGTAGTGGCTGTTCGGTTCGGACTAAATACTACATAGACACGTTTATCCGTGACATCATAGATACCAAGCACCAACTGCTCTTGAATCATGCGCCCCCGATTAAATTCTCGTTTGGTCAGCAAGGATTCATCGATTTGCAAGATGTGACCGTCCCCACTTAAAAAATGTGAGCAATTAAAGTAACCCTACATGGAATCGATATTGGTCAACTTTCGATTAACTGAAATCAGTTTTGCGCGAATTACACAATCCGTTGAATTTTTCCATTTGCGCGCATTTTTCACAATCTATCGATAGCTGTTCACTCAATTTTTTCATTTGCACATTGTGTATGTATTCCTGATAGTATACCCATTTGAGCACGTATCATTACATAATAATGTGTATAAGCATTTGAATTATTGAAGATTGGATTTCCGTTTGAGATACTGAAGCAGATTGATATCGCGAGCGAACCGGCGCGCATTTTTCACAATATGTCCATAGCTGTTCACCCAATTTTTTCATTGGCAAATTGTGTATGTATTTCTAATAGTATACCTATTTGAGAATATATCATTTCATAATAATGTGAAGAATCAATTGAATTATTTAGAATTGGATTTCCGTTTCATACACTAAAGCAGATTGATATCGCGAGCAAAGCGAGCGCGCATTTTTCACAAAATGTCCATAGCTGTTCACTCAATTTTTTCATTTGCAAATTGTGTATGTATTCCTGATAGTATATCTATTTGAGCACGTATCATTACATAATAATGTGGATAATCATTTGAATTATTGAAGATTGGATTTCCGCTTGAAATACTAAAGCAGATTGATATCGCTAGCGAAGCGAGTGCGCCGGATCAACGTTTCGCAGTTCGGGCACATCTTATATTCCGCGGTAACAAGTTCACATTTTGGAGCCTAATTAACAATTCCTTATCGTTTTAATTAATAATCGAATTCACTCGGAAAACGTTTTTGACTTCCATTTTGACCACCGTCAAAATATTATCGTGATACTCTCATTATTTTTTTCAGTTGCGATTACTAACAACCAATCCTATCCCAATAATAAACTCAACAATATAATAACACTTTTGCCATGACCATAAACAAAGGAAAGTGAATTTAGAAATAACGTAGGTATTGTTCTGCTTATTGCGTTAAAGGGAAAGGAATAACTTATTGAATATTTAAAAAGTTCGCGGAATGTCGACGTTACTTAAGCGCAGGCGTAGATTACTATAGCTGCAACCCACGATACAAACATACTATATCGATTGTGGCTGCAATCGTGCACAAGAATAGATTATCGATGAATTTGCCTATAAACTTTTCAAAACAAATCGATAATGTATGAAAATTGCCATGAGAGATTTATGTTCTGTTGTTTATTGTTGATTCTGTGGTCCAGCAAAAAAGTTTGTTTTTATCTGTTTCATTTATTGTAACGTATGAATCAAATCTAAGATGAACAGTATATTCTAAGGATATTTAGTATTTCAAATTTCATTATTAAGTATACATGCAAATACCTTTATATTTTTATAATATATTCATATATCTATTAGAACACAAAATAATTCAACTGAAAGAAAATAAAGACCATTTGACAACGCAGCTAAAACTCATATGATGACAGAAAAGTATCCTAATTTGTGACCCTGGCTGCCTAGACATAAGATGTCAGTGTCTAATTTATAACCTATAAGTGTTAAGTAAAAAAAGGATGCCTAAGAATATATTTAAAAATTGGCAAAATTTGAGGAATTTTTTTCCGGTTTTTTTTGTGAAACAGACTTATATTTAATTCAAGATAATAACCTTTACAATTTGAAGTGAAAATATTTATCGTAAAATAGCACTAACTAGTATTGAAAAAGTATCATTTTTCGGACTAAATTCGTGATTTTTAAAATAATTACTGAATGATCCAGCGAAATTTTTGTTCTAATCTGCTTTATTTAAGGTAAGCTACCAAACAAAATTAAAATTAACATAAAATTCGGAGGGTCGCGAAGTGCACCGGAACCCTAGGGCCATTTATTTTACATTTGTCTTCTAATTATTTGGTCGACACAATTAATCGTAACATAATTGAGATGCTCTGTAACAAAGTTTATTATGTTAGTTGAAATTTACGTGTCTAATTTACAGGTAAATAAAAACGCTTATTACTAAAAATTTACCTGTATCAAGAGAAACGACATTTAATGTTAATAATAGAAACGTCGATATCTTAAATCATTAATTTTCAAATTCGTTTTTATGTCTCTTCCGTTTTTAATATCTTATGGTCTTGTCACTTATGACAGCTAATAGACAAATTGTGAAATAAGTGCCATAAACAATAATTTGTCTTTACGTACATCATCAATTTTATAATTGGATATTGTTCAGGGCGTCTCACAAATGAACCTTATTAATTTTGAGCTCACCGGAGCCAATACAATGGATCCCATAAATCCAGATCCATTTTTGGATAAATTTCAGTTTATTTGAACGATACGGCCTCTGGAGTGTATAAGTTAGTTTAAATCTTTAAAACCGTTTATTTCAATTGAATTTCATAGCTTTGAATTATTTAATTATAAGTAAAGTAACGGCTCAGAAGATATTCCTGAAGTAATGACATTCGAAATTAAAGACGCTCTCAAACAAATGGAAAACAAGAAAATTCCAAGTTGGAACTTGGAAGAACCGCTCTGGAGGAAATGATTATTGCTAAAGAAATGCCAACTGGAATGACAATAACAACATAGACATGGGAGAACGCTGAAGTCATTCTGCTCTATAAAAAGGAAACGGTACAAATATAGAAAATTACAGATCCATCAACCTGCTGTCACTCGTTTAGAAGTTATTTAATAGAAAAATAACGAATCTATGGACAGAGAAGCTTGATGTGCACCAGCCGGAAAAGATTCAGCACTGTTGAGCACTTACAAACAATCCGCATAGTAGTTGAAACAGCAACAGAATATAATACACCTACTGTTGTCCCTTGCTTACGTCGATTATCATAAAGCATTTGACAATATATAGATATGGGTTTTCTATGCAGCTCTTGCCGATGCTAGAATTGACTCTATACTATCTTCTCTTATTAAGAATATATATGACGGAGCTTCTTTCCACGTAAAAATAGACGAATACCTAATAACCGAAAATATAAGTCAGGTTAAAGTGGTTTGTCAGGGTAAGAACATTGCGCGTAAGCTCTGACCGTGATAAATGTGTTAAAAAACTAGCTTGGGACGGAAATGGACTAAAAATCGACGCAGCTCACTCCGACCATTTAAGACTTAAGGACGATATAGTCCTGATAAACACAGGAAACAATGAATTAAAATCAATAATGCAAGACGTAAATGAAAAATCAAAAGAAATAGGGTTAAATATGAATTTTGACGAAACAATAATGAAGAGCTGAGAAGATATAACTATAGATAACACGACTATTTAAAAGGTAGAAAAATAGAAATCTTGGAACATATAATTGAAAATGAGAAGGAAACTAAAACTTTATAAATTGAGAGAAGAATATGCATAACGTGGACAGCATTTGGCAAACTCAATTTCATCTTTACGGATAACAATAAAAAAGAACAACTGAAAGTAATTCAAAGAGCCATGGAAAGGACAATGCAGGGTATAAGCTGAACACCTAAATACGTGGAAGAGCCAAATTATCTGACATTGTGGACAGAATAGCGAGTCTTAAGTAGCAATGCAAAATACAGAGACATGGTCATGCAGGGTAACATTTTGGAGACCTCAAGAAACAAAAAGAAGCATACGAAGACCAAGAAAGAGATAGATAGACGGTATTGTCCCTATAGCTGAAAAATAATAGGACAGCTTAAACAGAGAAGCATAGAGGAAGAAGCCTATATCCGATACTAGATGATAAAAGGCTGGAGAATAAGGACAGCTCATATCATATACAACACGTACAAGACATATAATATATTCATCTATTCTATTTTTTTATCCGTATACTGCGACATACTTTATGGCGATTTTGAGCTGTTGAACTTCTATCTTTTCAAGTGGCAAAGAGCGAAAACATAAAAAATCTTACTATAGCCCGTTTGGTTATTCTGTATCCACAATGTTACAATTTTTTATTTATCTTTTTTGTTAAGTGCTACAGAACATAAATATCCCGTTTCTCTGCAAAACATTTTTCTCATTTCGAGAGTTATGATGGCAAGAATATTCAATTCAATATTGTAATGATTAAAATATGATTGTATCGAATTCGTAGTCGAATATCGAATCTATTTAAGGGCATATACTTATAATATTGTCACATTTACGATCCAATACTTCAACAAATCTACCAATTCCGTCGAATTTAACTAGAATTATTGATGTTTCCATATTGTAATGTTTTTCTTGTTTATTTAAATATACAACGGCAGGGATAAATTTATACACACGGTACCTATATCTACTCACGTAATTTATTTATACACTTTACTATTCACTTATACTTAATTTATGTTCACACGTAATTTCTAATTAATATATTAAATATACTAATACACTGTTCACTTTTATATTCACTTGTTCACTGGTCTTCTCACCAGATCAAATTGTAGACTCACTCTCGCCGTTAGTAGGTAGTCTTTATATAGTAAACGTTTTTCCAGTGCCTTCTATTCCAGAAACTTCTCAACTGCGGCTCCCAACAAACAATTGACCTTCCTGAAAATCTCTATAAAAACAATCTCAAAAAATGATAATTATTATTATTATTATATATTTACCAATGTTGAAAACTAGCATGTCTTTATATATCTTTATTTTACGAAGCAAAACAAAGAAGGCTTTTGAAATTTTAGGAAAAAGTAGAAAGTAGTGAAGAAGTAGAAGATCAAACTGATGATGAAGTTGATTTGTTAGAAGCGAGCGATCACGATTCCAGATCTGAACAATCTGAAGATACGGTGTCCGTTGAAACAACTATTGGCAGTAAAGCAAACCTAAATGCTCGATTGACCTTTACAGTGTAGCATGATAAAAATACAATGCTTTTGTATTATACTATAACTCACTGGGTTAGAATAATTCGGTTAATATACCTACTGAGTATGCAACTTTATACACACTTCTGTATGATTGGTTGCATAAGGGAATTAACTTCGGGTTTTGAAATTATTCAAGCATATCCTTGAATAATGGGATTTAAATAACGAAATGAGTGTCAAGAGTAATATTTTTATTAATCTTTTTCATGTAATTTAACTAATCTATGAGTATTTTATCATTTTATGTTTGGGATTTTATTTGATTGTCTGTGGTAACACTGATCTGAAGTGTCAAAAGGAACGTTAAGGTCAAACTTTGGCATTCGAATTTCGAATCACTTGTCTTATACTTTTTGAGCTATGAAGCCGAGTGTCAATAGTAACAAGTCGTAAGTATAGAAAATGGCCGATGGCCCGTGGTTCATAGCATTTATTTTTGGATATATCATGGTGAAAAACCCTTGGAACAAGGGTTTTTTTCACTGCGTAGTTTTAACACACACTTTTTCTTGCCACATGGATATGGTTTAGAAGAGTTTTATGGGTCTTGGTAATCGATGGTAGATATGATGATCATGTTGAGATTTTAAGAATCCTCATGTTTTGGATGTTTCCAGTATGAGATATCTTTTCGAAAAGATAGTTGATAAACTATAGTACTCCATTCATGGTAGTGGAGACGTGTCGTATCTCGGATGGCGTTAGCGTTACAGAGCAACAAGAGCTCGTGATGGCGTTTTGCTTTATGCGATGATGTTGGACTCATGGTTTGTCGGTGACACTTGCGGGATGATTCCGTTATGGACAATGGTTCTTAACAGTATGGCTTAATGGCTAAAATTCCCAATCTTCAACACATGTTTAGCTTTAAGTAGTAGATGGGGAGTGTTGTAGAAGCAGTTCCACATGAATTTGAGGCAGTTGAAGTTTTCCAAGTGAATATGGTGATACCTGCAAACGGTGAATTAATGTTCTGAATTGCTTGACAGCGTCCATTTTGGTTAACTAGAAGTTATTGAAATGTTTAGACAATAGTAAATTGAATCGTTGATGGTGCAATGCAAAACAGGTGAATGCTTTCCAATTTTTATGTAATTACGATTTATCCTCAAATTTAGACTATAAACATTCGAAATTAAAATAAAAGGCTTATAAATCAGTCTTAAACAACAAGTCTTTTACTTTTCAATCAACAAATACAGTAACTGTGTTAATAAAAAAGTGGATTTATAACCGAAGTAATAAACTTTTACATATGTATCATATAGATGGTCCTTCGAATTAATTAGTTATAAGTTAAACTAGAAATTGTCCATTTTTTTACATTTGTTTATATTTGAATAAATATAGTTCGTTAAGTTAGCTCATTAGTATCATTTACAAATTCTATAGTTTTACTACCTACATTTTAAATCCAACTACCTATGGAGCTCCCTAACTAGAGCTATTACAGTTTTATCGAGCTAGTACACTAATCAGGTTTATCAGTTGAACCTACTGAAAGTGGTATGAAAAGAAAAAGCGAACCCCTTTCGATCCAATATACATAAACGTCATTTCCTAAGATATACGATTGACGAAATGGCAAAAAACCGAAACATTATAATACTTCGACACCCTACTTACCATTGCGAGGCAAACCCTATAGAGTTAATATGGGCTTAAGTGAAAGGATTCATGGCAAGGAAAAATACCACAAATAAAATGAAAGATGTCCGTGCACATTTTGAATAAGCTCTGGAACAAGTTAATAGAGAGAGATAGCGAAAATACATAGAACAATCAAAGAAAAGTAGGAAATGTGGGAATTAGACAATATAATGGAACAAACCTTAGAGTTATAAAGTGAAAATACATCAGATTTTTCATTTCTCGATAACTAATATGTCGTGTTCGAATAATATTAATAACCCCATGTCGTGAATAAGTTCTAGTAAATCATAATAAAAAATTCATTGATTATCAAGAATATTATTATAACTCAGTAATGAACGTATTATTATTAATTGATATTGTATTATATTAGAAATTTTTTTCATTATACCTTCATTCGTTTTGAGAAAGCTACTGCATTAGTGAAACGCGTGAACCATTCTAAGTTGAGCATTTGTTCAAATAAATGGAGTTTTAAACAAAAATAAATTGTTTTATTTTCATCGTTCTATATGTCTAGTCTTTGTCATGTTTGTCATGTTTTTTTATTTAATATCATACCTACCGACAGCCCTACCTAAAAGTACGACTATGCCTGCAATTACAAGCGTCCCGATGATGGGTTTTCTATTGTATACCAGTATTGTACAGGATTCGGTGGGCAAATAAAAGAATAATAATAAGATCGGTTTTAAAACGTCCGGCGACGTTGTCCGATACCTAAATTCCACTCGTTTCTATTGTTCCATTGGCCCTCTCTTAGGTATCTAGCACTCATAGCTTTAGTTACTCCTTCTTTCTATGATTTCCTAGGTCTTTCTCTCTTCCTACTGTTTGATGGCACCTACTGCATTGTCAGCTTTGGCAGTCTGTTTTCGTTCATTCGCTGTACATATCCATGCCATATAAATGCTTTTTCTCAATATCTGTTGTTACTGAGCCGTCCACTTCCTTACGTTGTCTGTCGTCATCGTTTCGGGTTCTGTCTCTTCTGGATATTCTAAGAGGTCGTCGAACACATCCATCTCGGTCACCTCAAGTTTTCTTCTATTGTTTTCTGTAATTCTCCATGTCTCTGCGCCATAGGTTAGATTACTTTTGACAAAGGTTTCGTAGATATTGTATTTCCGTTGTTTTCCAATATCAGAACTCCACCATATCACGTGTAAGCAGCCTATTGTTTGTCTGGCTTGTGCTATTCATTTTTTGATTTCTCTGTCGTCTTTTTCTGTTGTATCAAATTCAACTCCTAAGTATGTGTATTCGCTACATGTTCCTTTTTCTTCCATTTCTAGTTTGATATTTCCTGGTTCAGCTCCAGGTATTTTGTTTTCTGAGTATTTATTTCCAGACCCTATTTCATATACTCTTCATTTATTTTCTCGTCATATATTCAAGATCTTTGTCATTCACAATGAAGACCTAGTCATCGGCAAACTGTAGAGTGTATAAACACTTTTCTCCAAGATCGATACCCATTCCGCTGCATTTTTTCTTCTATTGATTTAACGCTCTTGCTATATAGATTTTAAAAAGTATGGGCGAGATACATCATCCTTGACGCAGACCATTATTTACTGGAAATTTCTTTGATAAATTATTACCAATTTTAGTGTTTTTAAATTAAACTCAAGGTCTCTAGTTAATTCCACAATATAATACAAGTTATTGAAAATTCTAAAAAATTGACAATTGTTTCGATAAATCAATATCATCGTCAGAATGACAGAAGTTACATTTCATTTTATGCCTACCTGATGTTTAGTAGTTATATTTTTGGCTAGACCAAGAAGTAACCTAACTTGTAATTGGCTTAATATATGTTTATAGAAAAAAGAAGAAGATGTGATATTACAAATATTGAAGCTTAGATATTATTAGCTACTAAACATCAGGTAGGCATAAAATGAAATGTAACTTCTGTCATTCTGACGATGATATTGATTTATCGAAACAATTGTCAATTTTTTAGAATTTTCAATAACTTGTATTATATTGTGGAATTAACTAGAGACCTTGAGTTTCATTTAAAAACACTAATATGATCATATTCCACGAAGTAAGGGTCGAGACAGTCAATTTCATTACCAATTTTGATTCATCATATAGATTCTTAAGTGCTTTTATACGGGTGTGACTGATGTTGGTTTCTTGTAGCGTCTTCGAAAGCATGTTTACGGGAACTATATCATACGCCTTCCGCAGATCCGCGTACAAAAGGTGAGTTTTCATATTAGTGAAATTGACTGTCTCGACCCTTACTTCGTGGAATATGCTCATATTAGTGTTTTTTAAATGAAACTCACGGTCTCTAGTTATATTGTGGAATTAACTAGAGACCGTGAGTTTCATTTAAAAATCACTTTCATATTAGTACTTGATATTTTTTCAAAAATTTGTTTCAAGCAAAAGACGTTATCTGTACAAGATCTTCCCACTCGAAAGCCTGATTGCTCTTCTTCTTCCTGTTCTCTATATTCAAAATCAATTAAGTCTCGCAGAACTCTTCCATGAAGCCGACTAAGAGTACTTGTCTCTGATATGCCTCTATAGTTCGAGCAGTCTAGTCTGTAACATTTTTTATGGATTGAAGTTATATGGGCCACCTTCCATTCATCCGGCACTGGAGTGCCGTTTATTTACTGGTTTATACACCAGGTAAGTATATCGAAAAGTTTATCTAACCCGTTCCTTATCAAATCTGCGGGAATGCCCTCCGGGTCCGCAGCACGTCCATTCTTGAGTTGTTCTACTGTTTCTCTAATTGTGTATCCTGTAACGTTGATTATTTCACCCTCAATTAATATTTCTGCTGGTGAGGTTGCAAGGTATTCATCTCTATCTTCTGTCAGCAGTTGTTCATAGTGATCAATCCACTATTTTGTTGTTATAAGTTGATGTTTCGCACAGTTCTTTTCATTCGATCTAATATTTTTTATGAACTTCCATAATTCAGAGCATTTTCTACCTCCGAGATGATTAATGATTTCCTGACATTTTTTGTCCCACATATCTCTCTTTGCATTAGCTACAGTTCGTCTTGTAATTGTTTTTATTTCTAGATATCGATCTCTATCTTCTTGTGAGTGAGTCCATTTTTGAAACCATTGTTTTTTCTGGGTAGTCAGCTCTTCTATATCTTTGTTCCACAATATTTTTCTACTAAGGGTAATAGTTTTAATACCAATTTCTTCTTCCGCGGCCTCATTGATACTATTCACAACGTTTTGATAGACTTCTTCCACATATTTCTGGTTTAACTCTGACACATCAAAGAGTTTCTCATTCAACCTATTGCGATACAGTTGTTGTGTGTTTTCATGAATAAGGCTATTCAAATTGTACTGCTTGTTCTTTACCTCTTCCGATTCCTCAGCTGATTAGTCTGTTATGTTGCTTTTCAGTGCAGGTCCATAGGGGAACCTTATTTTTCCTTTGACCATGTAATGATCCGATCCACAAGTTATCCCTCTAAATGCTCTTACATCGTTTATTTGCATTGTACTCTTTTGTTTTACAATTACATAATCAATAATAGATCTGAAGTTTCTCGTGTATTGTACCCATGTGTATGGATGAATATCCTTGTGTTTATAGAATCCGTTAGTTATTTTTAGTTCATTGTTTTGACATAATTCAGTTAGTCTTTCCCCGTTGTCATTTACTTTTATTTCTCCGTATGGACCCACCACATTATCCTTGATTTTCCGGCCAACTCTACTATTTAAATCTCCCAATATTATCACTTCTCTTGTATTCCCTATTTTTGTAATTTCCTCTTGGATTCGTTCGAAAAACTCATCTTTCGCTGAAACAGGTTCGTCGTCAGATATTGCATATAGTCCCAGAATGGTTACAGGCCTCTGATGTATATTTATGACAATCCGAATTATATTCTCATTTATACTTTCAAAGCTGGTTATCCTACTTTTATATTTTTTGTGTATCATAACAGACACTCCTCCTCCTGCTCTTTGATCTTTCGGGACTCCACTATATATATATATATATATATATATATTGTCACATACAGGTTGTCCCACCATTGTAGTGACATGTGTTGATCACATATTTAATATTTAATTATTTGAAAGAAAGTGGTATTTTGAGAAACATAATTTTGAGTGTACCGAGAAATTTATTAGTGTAGGAATTATAAAAAGCTGTGAAACGGGTGTTAACGTCTGGAAAGGTATACGGAAGTAGGAAATAAGAAGTGTCTTAATTGAGAATTGTTATGATTAGAAGGAAAATGATATGTTCAATGCGGTTGTATTGATGGTAATTGATCTATTAATTTCCATCGAATAAAATCTGAGTTTGAAAATACATGACATCGATTAAAATAAAAATTTATCTGAACAAGCCTTCATGTAAACTAAGGAAGGAAGTGAGGGGAGAGGTTGTTGAAACGGGAGACTATTTACTTGACATATTTTGGTGACGGAAGTTTTTTATCCCGAAGACATTTGATTTAAGCTCATTGAAGAATTAAGAAGTTTTTTTTAATTTATTACATATTTATATTTACATTTAATTTATATATATTACTATTATTTAAAAATTCTAGGCACTTTCATTAGAATTCGAATTTGTTTTTATATTCGTTTTTTATAATTTGTACTGTGTGTGTGTTTACACAGAGAATTCGTTCTCATTTGCATACAAACGATAAAGATACCAAATTTTTTTTACAAACACATTCGAAAAACAGCAGATGTTTCGAGACCAATTTCACGTTACCAAATCTGGAAAAAAGTAAAGGTCTTAACCGCTTTCAAACTGAAAACTAGAACAATTTCCAGCATTACAATAAAGTATTCAACGAATAGATGGAATTAATTATATCTTGATCTGCTACAACCTCTTGAATTATCATAATTAAAATCTTCTTATAACTTGTTCTCGTGTTAGAACAATGCATTTTACACTTAATATAAATATAAAAATGAAAATTGGCAATACTGTTAGAAGCTACAATGAGTAAGAGGCCGGCGTTGTGGGTTTTCCACATATGAGATCCTGTTAGCGAAAAATGAGAGTTGAGATATTTGGAAAGACATATTATTATTAATACAAATTTTATTTCGCATGTTATGTTATTTATTCCAATACTAACCGAACTAATATAGTGAATTAGATTATTACTACTGAATTATTTGTTTGTAAATGAATCATGAAGGGATAAACGAAAGTAATGTTGATTTTTTTTATTGTTCATTGCATGAAGCTATCAGTTTAGTACAATATTATTATTTCTCAATTAATAAACTAAACTGTCCACATTACACGTCTGTATTTGCACGTCTCTCGAAAGCGGTGCCTACCAGACATGCCTTTACACGTGGTGGAAGTATATTTCTACCGTTTTCCACTTTATGATATCCTGTTAACGGAAAAGAATCATACACTGAATTTATATGTATTTTGTCTCTTTCTAGCACATTGATGATAAAACGTATGTGCCCTCATAATTTTCCTAACACTGTATATATATATATATATATATATATATATATATATATAATTATTTATCATTTCTGTGCCAGCTCTTTTTTTCTTTGTCTCTGTCAGCACCACCAAATCCATACTTAATACTTCTATTTTCGTTCGTGTACCCTGTACATACCAAGTGCCAATGTCCATAGTCCTTCGTAGCTTGTGTCGTTTGCCATGTGATCCGTTCGAATTTCCGAGGCATTTGTTAGGTTCATAGCAAGTTAGGTTTTTCCGTATAGCAGGGAGCTAGCCTGCTGCTACAAATAAAACAAATACAAGAATAAAGAGATTATTTATAATGTAAATCGTTTTAAAATTCTGGAGTTTCAGTTGTTGAATTAAGTTTAATTATTCTCTGTCTATTTCAAACAGACTTATCGAGTACATAATTCACTCTGTTATCGTACCTGGACTATTAAGTTGTTACTTAATTGACTAGATCTCTGAATACAATTCTAATTGTACCAATACCTGAAAGTGACTCTATTCTATTCCCTATATGTGTGTTTAAGCTGACAAAGTCTCTTCAGTTTATAAATCGCTTGGTATCAGATTGAACATAAATGTGCGTATGTAGATTATGCGATAACCATAAGTCCATCAGTAAGGTAATTCTCAGGTAACATAAATAGCGTTAACCAAAGTGTTACTAATTATTAGGCACAAATCAGTCATTATTATGATTTATTACAAGTTTTAATCTATCGAGACTACATAAACGCTAGCTAAATAATCGATAATTACACTTGACAGCTGTGGAATTGAATTTGTTTAGTAGTATTTAAACCGATATTTGTACAGTACCTAAATGAGTGATTTCACTTTTGTTCAATATATTTTATATTGTACCGAAACTAAACGGTGTCAATTAGAATTATGTACAATTAAGTTTTAGATGTATATGTTATGTCCTATTTGGTTCAGTACAATGTAATTGATAATAAAGCTTGCTGTTTTGATTCAGTATAATGAAAGATTAAATGTTTATTTGTTTACAGAGATAATTTGAAGATCGAGTGAGTAGTTAGACAAGAATATTAACATTGCTCATATTGACAATTTTTATTCATGAGCAACTCCTATTGACTAATTTTTGGGGGCAGCGCTCTTTTAACATTCAAATTCAATGTATCTGGAATGGTTCCTAGGACACCACATTTTACCGTGCCAGTAGATAACACGATAATAGAGAGTAAGAAACAACAAAAATTCAACTACCTGAATAATACACATTTCCATCCGGTGGATAAGAGTGTTTTCACATCTACCGACACGACACCGGCACGGCAACACTAACGATATCGACGGAGAATCAATCCTATGTGAGTAAATCGGCATATATATATATATATATATATATATATATATATATATATAGGCATAGGACAGGCCCTAGCGCCTATAGCCGTGTAAGAATTTTCCATCTGTATCTATCGCTTGCTACGCTTTTCCAGTTCCGTATTCCCTTTTCCGCGACGTCCTGCATTACGGCTTCTTTCCACTTTCTTCTGGGCCTACCTCTCTTCTTCTTTCCCTCTGGTCTTTTCCATGCTACTTCTTTTACATCTATTGACTGTTCCATCCGTTCTAAGTGACCTAACCACTGCAGTCTTTTTGATTGGATTACTTCAATTATTGTTGAGTCATTGTATAGATCATACAACTCCTTATTTGTGCGCCTCTCCCATCCTTCTTCTGTTTTTTTTCCGCCATAAATTTTTCTTAATATCTACCTCTCCCAGATTTCGAGTTTGGATTTCTGCTTCTTATTCATAACCCATGTTTCACATCCGTATAGCACTGTCGGTCTTAATATTGTTTTATAAATTCTTTTCTTTGTTGCTCGTGTGACTTGTTTTGATCTCAAGATTTTGAGTAATCCTCCAGCACATCTATTGCCCTTGGCCAGTCTAAGATCGATTTCTGCTTCTTCCTCACATTTATCATTTATTGAGACACCTGGATACATATAGTTCTTGGTTTCCTTTATTTGTATTATTTTATCGTTCTGTAGCTCTAGCCGTAATGTCTCAGGCTCTTCCGTTACTGTTTTATTTCTTAGTTTCATGTACTGGCTTTTTGCTTCATTTATCTCCAACCCCACTTCTTGTGCTGCTGTCACTAGATCTTTTGCTATTTTCATCAGTTCTTTTTTTTTCCTTGATAATAAAACCACGTCATCTGCATATGCCAAACATTGGTGGCTTTTGTTCAGTAATGTACCCCGACGGTTGATTTTGCTTTTCCTTATAACATCTTTTATTGCTATGTTGAATAGCATGGTAGATAGGGGATCTCCTTGCCTCAGTCCTTATGTTGTATCAAATTCTTCTGATTCTTCCCCTTCTACTCTTACTGCATTTCTTGTCTGCTTGAGTGTCATTTCCACCAGTTTGCATAGCTTCTCTGGAATTTTGTATTTTCTTAAGACTCTCAATAGCTTAGTCCTGTTTATCGTGTCATATGCTGCCTTAAAGTCGATAAACAGCATATATGTAGGAATCTCGTATTCAGAACAGTGTGTTAATACTTGTTTTAGTAAGAAAATTGGGTCTGTTGTTCCTCTAGCCTTACGAAATCCACACTGGTACTCGCCGGTTATCTTTTCTGTATAAGTTTCTAATAGTATTTTTATTAGTGTGGCTAGTACTTTATACATGCAATCAAGTAGTGCTATTCCTCCGTAATTGTTGCAATGTGAAATGTCACCTTTCTTGTATATCGGTAGAATTACTGCTTTTTTCCACCCTTCTGGCATATGTTCAGTCCTCCAAACCTCTTGTATTAACTTAGTAATTTCTCTTTTTAATACAATACCTCCATATTTCAAGTTTTCTACTGTAATACTATTGGATGCTGGGGCTTTATTATTTTTCATATTGTGGATAATTTCTTTTTTTTTTTTTGTGAAGATGTGCTTCGACCGCTAAGGGTCATTACCACTTACAATATCATTTAACTACATAGTAAATTACAGCATTACATTCACTAAATATTCACTAAAACATTCACTAAGTATTCACTAGATATAACTATAGAGTTTTATATCTTTTAGGTACTGTATTGTTTTTTGTATTTGTTCCAGAGTTTTTAGATTTTCACTAACATCTGTGGAGATTTTGTTCTCTTGTCTTTCCTCTTCGAATTCTGTACAATCAACAAGGATGTGTTTAATAGACAGTCTTACGTTGCACTTGTTACATTTGGGGGGTTCTTCTTTAGATATTCTATAGCCGTGTGTTAAACGAGTGTGGCCAAGTCTTAGTCTTGATATTTTAATTTGTTCTAACCGGCTGGGTGTTAATGTTAGTCGGTCTGCAAATTGCGATTTAATGCTCTTGAGGCTATTTTGATCATTATGCCATTCTGTTTGCATCTTTTTCTTAATTAACTTCTTGAGGTAGTTGTCGATATCACTGTGAGTATAAATTTGAGACATTGCGGTTTCTAACGATGTTGCTTCTTGGGCAGCTGTATCAGCTGACTCGTTGCCGTCGATTCCTACGTGTGAGGGGACGTAGATAAGTGTGACCTTTACTTCTAGCGTAAATAATTGGTGGAGGAGTTGTTGGATTTGTTGCACTAAAGGGTTGCTTGCCCACATTTGTCGAATCGCTTCTATGGCACTTAGTGAGTCAGAGCGGATTGCATATTTTGTTTTTGGGTTACTCATTACGTAAACTAAAGCTTGATGGATAGCGAAGACTTCTCCTGTATAGACACTACACTCCTCTGGTAGCCTGAATTTTTGTGTATTAGTTGCTGTAACTACTGATGAGCCTACTGATCGATTTGATTCATTTTTTGAAGCATCAGTGAATAAAACTTCTGACGGTTTGTAAATTCCACATATTCTATTGAATTCATTTTTCAGTAGAGAAGGATGTGTTTCTTTTTTATTGAATTTGGAAAGTTCTGTGTTCATGGAGATAGGTGAGAGAATCCAGGGGGCAAAATTATAGCTGTTTATAGGAATTATTTCAGGAAAACTGTAGTTGATTTCTGCCATATACGTTTTAACTGTGTTGTAAAAAGGTGGTGTAATATTGATATTTGCGGGAAAAGCTGTTTGCACTGATCCAGTGTAAATTTTTTTGTGGTAAGGGTGGTTAGGAAGAGCCAACATTTTTGTCGAGTAGGATAAAGATAAATGTTGAACTCTATATGTAAATGGCATCTCTCCAAGAAGTTTATAGAGAGTGTCTGTGGGGGTTGTTGGGAACGCACCAATTATTATTCTAAGTGCTTTATTTGAAATTATTTCCACAGTTTTTATATAACTTTTTTTAGCGGTTTGGAAAGCCATGGCTCCATATTCTATTTTAGATCTAATGGTACTTTTGTAAATGTTAAGTAAACTGTTTGTATCTGCTCCCCATTTTTGATGTGATAGGATTTTTAATATGTGTAGGCTTTGCGTACTGTTTCGTTTAAGATAGTCAAAGTGTTTTTTCCAGTTAAGTTTATCATCAAAAATTATTCCCAAAAATTTGATATCTTTCGTGAAACTGAGTTTGGTGGTTCCTATGGTCAGTTCCGGGTATTCTTTCTGGACTCTTCGTGCAAATAAGACACATTTCGTTTTCTCGTGAGATATTTTGAAGCCAGACTTGTTTTCCATTCATAAATTTTGTTTAATCCATTTTGAATTAGGGATTGCAATGTTTTAATATTTTTACCTTTTCCGTATATTACAATATCGTCAGCATATAAGCTTACACGTAGTGGAGATGTGATACAAGAGGTGAAGTCATTTATGGCGACAAGAAATAATGTTGTGCTTAAGGAAGATCCTTAGGGAATTCCATTCTCTATTTTTCTTTTGGTAGATAATTCTCCATTTGTTTTGACTACAAAATTACGTTGTGTCAAGAATTTTTCGATAAATGCTGTTATATTTCCATTAATGTTCCAATCTACCAGTGTTTCAAGAATTTTATGTTGCCATGTTAAGTTGTAAGCTTTTTCAAGATCCATAAATACCGCTAGCAGTTTCTGACCGTTAGCAAATGCATTGTGTATCTCGGATTCCAGGTTTATAATGCTATCGTTTGCTGACCTGTTTTTTCGAAATCCGTTTTGGTGTATCTATATAAGGTTATGTTTTTCCAGATGCCACATTAACCTGCGGTTTAATATCTTCTCTAAGACTTTGCACATTGTACATGTTAGGGATATTGGTCTGTAAGACGTTACCAAATTCTTTGGTTTGTGTGGCTTGGGTATTGGCACTATGATAGCTTCTGACCATGATTTTGGAAATTTGTGTTCTAAATAAATTTTATTGTATGTCTGTAGCAAATACCTTTTTCCCGTTATTGGGAGGTTTTTTAAAAAAGTGTAGTGGATTTTGTCAGGTCCCGGGCTGGATTTATCGCTGCATTGTTTCAGCACCTCTTCTAATTCTTCACTGTCGATTTGTACATTTAATGGGTGGTTTTGACCTGTAGCATGATTTAATTTTATTCTTTGTTCTGTATCGCGTTTATATTCCCTAAATTCTGGTTCGTAGTTTTCATCGCTTGATATTCTAGAGAATTCTTCTGCAAATGTTTGTGTTATAAGTGCGTTATTAGAGATAATTTCAGTATTGTGGGATAAACTTGTTATTTTATGTTTTGATGAAATTCCTTTTAATTTCTTTATTTTTGACCATATCTCGGAGTTTGAAGTATTTGGAGTGATTGTTGAGACAAATGATTTCCAGGAGTCCTTTTTAGCTTGCTTAGTGACGTATCTTGCTCTTGCTCTGAGTCTTTTAAACTCAACTAAGTTAGTTTGGTTTTTGTTCTTTTTTAACCTATATAACGCTCTTTTGCTCGCTTTAATAGCTTCTTCGCATTGTGGTGTCCACCAAGGTACTGGAATTTTTGTTTTTAATGGTTTTACATACCCAATATGTATTTCTGCAGCTTGTATAATGGTATCGGTAAGTACATTCGTTATTTCGTCAATGTTATCTTCAATCTGATCAAATTCTGGAATATTTCTTTCTATGTACTCAGTAAACTTAAACCAATTTGCTCGTCTCAAATTCCATTTTTCCATTGAGTTAAGATGATCGTTCTTGTCTTTTCTGGAATGAAATTCTATGCTTATAGGTAGGTGGTCGCTTCCATATAAGTATGAGTTTGGCTGCCAACTCAGGTTTGGTGCAATTTGTGCGTCACAAATAGTTAGGTCAATAGGAGATAATTCTCCTGTTAGTGGATTTAATCTTGTACCCGCTCCAGAGTTTATTATTATAAGACTGTTTGTGTTTGTAAATTTTTCTATTTCTCTCCCTCTTTTGTCTGTAGTCTTGGATCCCCACGCTGTATTGTGTGAATTGAAATCCCCTACTATTATTTTTGTGCCATTTACTTGGTTGGTTATTTCTTGTAAGCTTTGTGAAGTGAATTTTTTGTTGGATGGAATATAAATATTAATAATGTTCAAATTCTTCTCATAGTATTGTATGTTAATTGCAACTACCTCTAGTTCTGATGTAATTTGTATATTTTTCCATGTAAAATTATTTTTTATATAAATAGCCACTCCTCCACTAGCTCTGTCAGACTCTCTATTTTTGTGGACGCATTCGTAACCTCTTAGTGAGTAGTATTTGTTATCTTTGAAGTTAGTTTCTTGTATGCAGATCACATCTTCTGTAGTTTTTGATATTAAGAGTTTTAATTTTTCCAGATGGGCTATTAGCCCATTTATGTTCCATTGGAGTAAGAAAGTATTAGTGTTGACTTAGTTGAGAAGTGGATGAATCGTAACTATCTTCATCTTCTTCATTTGTTGATATCGAGACTAAATTCAGTTGCTTACGTATCTTGGATTGGATTCTTGTGCATCGGGATTTCATCGCCCTGTGTTGTATAAATGGGTAAATGTTGTGGAGAAGGGCGAGTAGTTCAGGAATATTATCTGTGTATTGTTGGGCTATACTTAAGGGGTCAGTTGTGCCAAATGCGTTATCCATAAAGTCGGAGAGTTCTTCAAATGTAAGGAGTTGTTGAGGTGATTCATTGTAGAATTTTTTTACAGGTTCCAGATCTTCGGCATTTGGATTTTGTTTGGTTGCGGAGGGGCATTGTTTGGATTTTTACCTTTTGGTCTTTTGATCTGTTGTATTACTTGCCACTTCCACAGGATCTTTTTCGGATGTAAGGTCGCTGGAACTAGCTGTTAGATATTGCCGTGGTCGTTTAAAGGTATTTGATGGAGGAGTATCATTCGTCTCGTCAATTCGGCTAAGATCTTCTACGGAGGTTTCTACTGATATTGGTTCAACTGGCATTGTAATATTTTCTTGGTAGTTGGATGAGTTTGGTGCTTGATTTGGACAAAGCTTGGCAACATGTCCTGGGGTTTTGCAAAGGAAACATGTTATTCCGTCGAATGATAGAAACACTCTATATGTTGTATCTTCAAATGTAATGACCAATGAGGGAGGTAGACTTATGTCATCGTTTGGTACTACATAGATTTGACGTCGAAAACTTAGGATGTGTGCGTATTCGTTTCCTGACAGACTTGCCCGGAGGAATGCCATTGGTGATACTTTTGAAAAACCTATTTTTAGGATTTCTGCTTCTAGTATGTCATGTGGTATTGATGGACAGACGTTTGATAGGATGATTCGCTTTGCTGGAGTAATGAGTCGTCGAACTCCTACTTGGTGCTGTTTTATATTTAAAGTTTGATACTTTTCAGTTATATCTTGGGCAGCTTCGACAGTCGACAAGTACATACATATTCTATTATTTGACATTCTAGAGGCAAACAGTATATTTTTGGAGCCAACAATACTTGCGACGGCTTCCACATAGTCTCCGAGAGTGAGATTGTCATTAACATTTAATACGATCGCTTGTTCTTTTTTTAGAAACATATCAGAGTTAACAACTTGAGAATATTGACGTTGACTAGTTGTTGTAGAATTTGATGCGCCCCCGTAGTCGGAAGCCATCACTGTGTGGGTTTTTTCAGAAATTTTTAATTTGGGTATGGCAACGGTACTTTTATGTGGGAAGAATATATCGATATTCTATCATATTATTTTAATAAATTCCCAGATACTTTAATATTGGAATCGATTCTCTCACCTGTTTTTACACTAATTACTTTGATTAGTGTAAAATGCTGCAACTAATATGCCACTTTATCAAAATCATTTATACTTTTATAACAATAATGTTAAAGAGGTTTTTTTGCATTTGTGTAAGTTTGAGGCTGTCCAGGATAATCTAGTCTATAAGTTATTGTTGGAGATAAAATCTAAATCTGCAGGCTCCGACTCACTCACTATTGATATGATACTTATGTGTTGTCCTTTCATTGTTCGCTATATAACTGACATAATCAAGTTTGATAAATAATATTTTCCCCAATGCTTGGAAAACTGCTAGTTTTGCCAATACCCAAATTAAAAAAAGTGAAAGAGCTTGGTGAATTACGTTCTATTAGTATATAAACAGTATTATCCAAGGTTTTAGAACAGACTATGTATCTCCAAATCGAAAGTCATTTAGATGAATATAATATACTTCCTTCTTTTCAATCTGGCTTTCGCAGTGGCTATAGCCTCCCCCTTCCCACCTCTAAACGTACTATGGCGTCAGGTGTGCTAATAGAAACAAGGAGAACTCTTTTGATAAACTGTACGTGGACTCTCTCTAGTACATCCAAATACATGAGACCCCAAACAGTTACCGAGTTGAACATAACACTCAAAGCCAATGCCTCAAACAACTTAATTTTTGGATACCAGTAGTCCGTTTTCGCTTTAACCATAATTGGCAATATAGTTCCATCGGCTTGCCTTCCTCTGTTTGCAGTAACTACTGATATTTCATGAAATACACCAGAAGATGACATTGTTACACCTAGGTAAATATATTTATTCACAACTTTAATGGGTTTATTGTTATAGTGAAAATTAAATTTAGATTTTTGCAATCCCCCTTTTGAAATTTGCATAACTTTGGTCTTTTGTATTTTAATTGTTAGGTTATTTTCTGCCGCATACTTCCCTAATATTTTCAATTTTCTAACATCAATTTCAGAATGTGCAAGAATAACAATATCATCCGCATATAGTAATGCCAGAACTTCGTTCACATGATCAATATTTACACCCCGAGCTCCACTTTCGTAGAAAAATGATTCAGTATCAGCAATGAATAAAGTAAATAAAAGTGGACTTAGCGGTTGACCCTGTAGAACATCCATTGTTACATTATATTTTCTAGTAAATCCATCGGAGGCTTTTGTTTGAATTGTTGCTTGAGAGTATAATGTTATTATAACGCGAAGTATTTTTGCTGATATTCCAAGCTTAAATAATTTAGTCCATAATAACTTATGGTCTGTTGAGTCGAATGCTCTCTTAAAATCAACAAAAATAGCAAATAGCTTGCGTTTTTGATGTCTGCTATGTAGCTGAATCACAGAACTCAAAGTGTAAACACTATCAATACATCCACGACCTTCCCGAAAACCGGATTGGAATCCAGGCAATAGTCTACAATCATAAACCCAGGAGGACAACCTATTTAGAATATTGCTGGTGAATAATTTGAGTCCACAGATCGCCAAAGCTAAGCCTCTGTAGTTTTCGGGGTTATTAACTGGCCCGCCTTTATGCAGCATAGTGAGTAAAATATTAGGCCAGCTTTTAGGAATAACAGAAGTGTCAAATATGGTATTAAATAATGACGTCAAGTATATAACCCAATTATGTGGTAGATTCTTGTAAAACTCGTAGCAAATGCCATTTGATCCTGAAGACTTATTATTCCTAGTTTTACTAATTACAGCATATACTTCCTCTTGAGAAATAGTTGAGTCAAGATATGGATGATTAAGATCTTGAAAACTATTCAAGAGAACTAATTTAGGCGGATATAAATTTTCATAAAAATTCTCCCAGCTTCTAATCTGCCTAACCGTTGCCCAGAATTCCCATGTATTACTTATATTTGAGAATTTTTCAATAATATCATTCTCATATCCTCTTTTCTTCAACTTAATTAGATTTATATAACTACATTTTAGTTTTATGTATATATCTTTTAATTCACCGTAAAAATTATTTTGATTGCAGTTTTTAAGTTTTGTCTCTAAACCCTATATTATGAGCAGTTTCAGTAATAGCTGCACATAGGGTATTATAAGACTTGTCTGGGTCGGGGATAAAAAATACTCGACTAGAGTGTTGCATATTTTGCTTATAATTTAAAGAAATGTTATAATTCCAAATCAATTACGAATACATTCGTGAAGAATTTAAGTTAACAGAACCTTCCACGAAGTTATGATGTTCTAAAACCAAATTTATAGGGAAATGATTCGACAGAAAATCATTATCAGTGACGAAAAAATCATTCACTTTTGTAAGGAATACGTTGTTTACCCACACCACATCCACAATACCCATTTGTACCCATGTAAATAAATTGTCGGTCCAAAGAAGTTCTGCCGTTTAATACAGAAAATGAATTGTTTTCCATAAAATCAATAAGTTGCCTACCCCTTGTATTCAAATTACTATCCAAACTCAACCTTTCATCAAATAAATTAGTACCATCAAAACATTACCACATAATCCGATTCTACAGTTAAAGTCGCCAGCAATTACAATCATTATATTTCTCCTCTGTTTCTGTCAACAGAATCTGGAAAGTATTTGACTTAATTCTAGAGACTAATGAAATTAACTGTCCCAACCCTTACATTGACACCTAACATAGAACCAGAAGTACTACATATTTGTGATAAGATTCAAGAACTGGATTTCCTTGGAGAATTGGAAATTAGATGACACTTAAGAAGCCCACAATATGAAGTCGTCAATGTACAGATAAATCTAGGGAGCTCTCCACTTTTAAACTGTCTTCTTAAGTGATAATTGTAAAGATCAGCAGATATAGTTTTCCTGGTTTTCTATACCATTGCACAGTGATACTGATCTTAATTGGGAAAATGATATCCAGGATATCCCCATAGGGCTAATAATACCTAAGCTTCAATATTTGTAATATCATATCTTCTTTTTTCTATTGTTACGAAACAGCTTACTGATATAGTCCATAAATCCGACTCTGTCTAAGCCAGGTATAGAAGTTAAAATGATGGCGGATACGCAGGTTTTTTTTATAACTGTTTACGACTGTCTTATCTAAACATTGTTTTTGTGACCAGTCTTATCTAACAAATGCCAGAAAACCAATTGTTTTGGAGTAAGCCGCAATCCGGAATTTTCTAATAAAAAGGACATTAATATAAATAAAGGACCGATCAGCGGATGAGTTTAGTTGATAATTTGACATCTTGAGATACACAAATAAATAAGTGAATATAAATCAGTGAACTGTTTATATAAATTAGTTTAAGTGAATATATTGTGTATATAATTAAGTGATTAGTTGAGTACATATAAATTAAGTGTTAGTGATTAGTTTAGTGTTCAAATAAATTAAGTAAGTGAACCCACCGAGTGTTCAAAATTTATCCCACCCGTTTATTGTTTAAATACATAGCAAAAACATTACACTATTAACATATATTAAGTCAATCACAAGATAGGTCACTTCTTGGACTAGCCAAAAATAATTTTGAACATCAGGTAGGCATCAAATGAAATGTAACTTCTGTCATTCTGACGATATTTAGGTAATAACGAAACAATTGTCAATATTTTAGAATTTTTAACATTTTTCAATAAACTGTGAAGTTAACTAGAAACAGTAAGTTTCAATTAAAACACTAATTCTAGAGACGGTTTAAAGTGAACACCACAAACAATAAACATAAAATAATGAACAGAAAGCAAACAAATAAGAATCGAGTTAGATTTATGATGTACAGTAACATTTAAATAATCTCTATAGTAAATACATAAACCACCGCTTGGCATACCAAATGACTTTTCTTTAGTTGCAGATGAAGTTATATACTTATAATCACATAAACAATTAAGTATGGGTATGGTAAATTTATCGCTAGTCAACCAAGTTTCACTAACAAACAATATATCAAATGTTACGAATTCATCACATAAATTGATGATATTTTGGTGGCCATGACAATTCCAGGACATTCGGTGAAGTTTTTTGAAGAAGCTGGTTGGACATTACTAATCTTAGCGTAGTTCTTATTGGGTAATTTATCTTCCTCACATTGTATTTTGTGTGTTTCAGGAACAATCTTAGGTTTTCCCATAATAAACTTCACAACTCGTTTTTCTCCTTTAGCTTTCCTACTATTAATTTCATGATAGAATTTAGACAGTTCGTCCCGTTGTTTTGCCGTATAGTCATTTTTAATTTTTATATATGAATATTTTCAAATTGATAGCTTATACTTATTATTCTTCAAGATAGTAATTGCTTCCTGACGGCAAGAAAACTCAACCTTCCAAGGTCGAGGTCTCACGTTGTTTATTTTACCTATTCCAGTGATATTAACAGGCTTCGGAGTATTTGCTGTAAAAAGGTCAGTTTAAATCTGGGACGTTATGTTTGGAATATCAACTGATTCATGGACACCGTGCATAATAATGTTTCGCTCTCTTATAATCCTGGAAGTAAGTTCTGCATAAATTGAGCTTTCAGATGTTGTATCTAGTCTTTTCTCCAGATCCACTATTTTTATTTTCAACAGTTCTTTCTCTCTAGTTAGATGAGTCTTCTTGTTCTGCCCAGCAAGGAGTGACCTAATTTCATTCATTCCAACTGTTAATGATGACAGCTGCTCCATTAACAACTGAAACTGTAATTCTTGCATCGGAGTTGCACTACCAGACGGACCGTCCATACTTATAAGTAAATAGTGTGTGGCTTCCTTTACGTTGATTTACTTTTAAATGTTTCTGATTTTTATCGGTTAATTATCAGAAAAAACTTGCTAGAATTCACTGATCTCCGTTGTTTGACTATTGTTAGCTATTTTATAAAATTTTCTTCTAAATACTACAAACATTTGTTTATCCCATTGGAATTTGTGCACTATTACCTTTACTCGTGTAAAAGTATTTCCTTAAACTTTTTGATTATACACGAGAAATCGTATATTTTCGTGGAACGATCTTTTATGTAGTTACTTTACTTACAGGTACCACACACACGCATAATACAGTGACATGTTCGCTATGTAACGCAAGTCACAACTTGCAAACGTGCTCTTTATTTTCAAATAAATCTCCTTATGACCGCTATAACTTTTGGAAAAAAATGCGTCTTTGTTTTAAATATTTAGTAATGCATGATTCGCGTACTTGCACTGTCACAGTTTGTTTTAGCCATTGTAATTTGCCTTATCATAATCTTTTAGATTTTCAGGGCACTGATGGTGGTACTCAGGCTGGTAATAGTGGGGCGCCAGCCAATAATTCGGCGCCTCCTGCTTCTTTTAATCCCGAGGCCGTTGATAGAGCTTTGAGGTCACATGTTGCATCATTAGGTAGTGGCTAAAAGCTCGAACGATTTGTTAGCTACTGCTGTGGTAGAAATTATGGATGGTTGTGGACTGTATCAGCCTGTTCGAGATTTAATAGATGGATGTAGCATGGCATCTTTTGTATCCCAGTCTTGTATGCGTCGTCTAGGTATTAAACACTCTTCTACAACGTTGTCGGTACAAGGTAATCGTGCCGCTTGGAGTACGGTGGTTGGTCGAGTTGTTATGATGATAAGGCCCGTTTTGCCATAATTTGTGAGGACTTACCTGTTGCTAGTTTGTATGTTGAGCAGTGGTCTCACCTAGCTAATTTGAAGTTGGCCCATCCTCGTTTTCTTCTTTCTGGTAAGATTGGGGTGCTGCTTGGACATGTTATCTCAGATTTTATTGGATGGCAAAGTTGAGGGTCCTGCTGGGATTCCGGACACTGTTAATACCGTTTTTGGGTATGTGCTTATGGTAGTTGCAAATCCACTCCTATGACGTCTGTCACATCATTGTTTTTTCACATGGATCAAACGGTTTCGTTGGAGGAGCCTGTTCAGCAGTTCTGTAGTTTAGAATATGTTCCTCAAGTATAATGTTTTTCCACTGATGATGTTCTTTGTGGAAAAAAATTGTTGATAATGTTTCTCGAGAGGACAGTTGTGTTTAACGCTTCTACGCGCAGGTTTCCAATCAGAATTCTCTGAATCAGTGTTTATTTACTGGGAAAAAGCTACAGCAGGATATTTTAAATTTTTTGTTAGATTTTTACTCCCTAGATATGTCTTATCAATTGATATCAAACATATGTATAGGCAAATACGAGGTGATAAAACGCATTGTGATTACCATATGATAATATTTATGTTTTCTCCTGATGAAGTTTTGCAGGAGTTTCGGTTATCGACAGTAACTCATGGTGTTCCGTCAGCTGCTTTTCTGGCTTTAAGGGCCTTGTTGCACCTGAGTGAAGATGAAGGAAGAGAGTTTCTTCTTGAAGCTGAGGTAGTACGTAACAGCACATATGTTGATGATTGACTGCTCTGGACAAGTCTTGTCAGAATTTGTTACAGTATTTGTTCCGGTAGGTTTTCTAGGTATCATGACTTTGTTTACTAAGCATCATATTCAACATTTGTGGTTATTTGGAATAATTTGGAACGACCCTCCTCCAAAAGTAATTTGTAACTATTGGAACCAATATAAGGAACATCTTTCATCACTTGTGAATCTTCAAGTACCTCGTTTTATGTTCGTGTCCAGTTATGTTAGTTGTGAGCTGCATGGATTTTGTGACCTTAGTGAAAAGGGTTATGCTGCAGTAATTTATTTGCGTTTTGTGTTACCAGATGTTCAAATTCGTGTCTTTTTTGTATGCGCGAAATCGAAAGTGGCTCTCATTCGGACTGTTAGTATTCTCTGTTTGGAATTGCCTGTCGCTGTGGTACTATCTGACCTCTTGCTTTTTGTAGTCAGAGTTCTAGAAGTTTAGCTTACAATCGGGAAGTTGGTGGCTTGGTCCGACTCTGTGATTGCCCTCAGTTGGATCATATACTCTCATCATCGATGGAAGACTTTCGTTTCCAATCGAGTAGCATATATAGAGAGGAACACGTGACTCTTGATATTTGGTTTCATGTTCCTTCTTCCCAGAATCCCGTTGATTTGATTTCCAGAGGTGCGTTACCGGCGTTGATGTTGGAGCAGTCGCATTGACTCTGACTCTGAGATTGCCTTCAGTTGGATCAAATACTCTCCTCATCGATGGAAGACTTTCGTTTCCAATCGAGTAGCATATATAGAGGGACGCGTGACTCATGATAGTTGGTTTCATGTTCCTTCTTCCCAGAAGTCCGTTGATTTGATTTCCAGAGGTACGTTACCGGCGTTGATCTTGGAGCAGTCGCATTGACTCTGACTCTGAGATTGCCTTCAGTTGGATCAAATACTCTCCTCATCGATGGAAGACTTTCGTTTCCAATCGAGAAGCATCTATAGAGGGACGCGTGACTCATGATAGTTGGTTTCATGTTCCTTCTTCCCAGAAGTCCGTTGATTTGATTCCCAGAGGTGCTTTCCCGGTGTTGATGTTGGAGCAGTCGCATTGGTTCGCTAGTCCCAAGTTCCTTTATAACCCCCCTTCTTTTCCAGACGCATCCCTTTTTGTTCTGACTTTATCGGAATGTTTGATGAGGCGCGAATGGTAACCTTGGTTTGTTTTGCCTATGATAATTTTCATGGAACGTTGTTAAGCAATCATTCTCATGTTGTGTTTATTCAATGTCTTTCAGCTTGGATTTTGAGGTATGTTCACACAAGTTTACCCTGGAGAAACTAGCAGGTAATTTATGTTCCAATGAATTTTATGAGTCGCTGGTGATTCTAGTTGAATGCTCTCAATATAGACGTTAAGAGAAAGATGGAAAGAGGAAAACGGATTTTCTAAACCCTTTCCAAATCTGTGTTGTGTTATCGATGATTAAAAGGTATCACGGGTTGACAGTTGTCTTCGATCTTTGCCTGTTTGTCAATATATTACCTCGCGAAAGTCAATTAAGTTATTTGGTTATCGACTACTATCATAAAAGATATGTTCACGCCGGGTTACGTACCTTGAATTTTTTACTTGTTCAATATTTTTGGATGTTGTCTCCTAAGCGAGCTATACGCTCGGTTTAGTCTAAATTTATTCCATGTTGGAAGCAAAATCCTAGGCAATACCAACCGGTCATGGGTAATTTACCGTTAGTTAGAATTTCCCAGATTAAACCCTTCATTAATTCTGGTTTTGATTTTGGCGGTCCGTTTTATGTTGTGATGAATCGCTATCGAGGAACTGAGTCTTGTAAGGTGTATTTGTGCCTCTTTGTTTGTATGGCCACCAAAACTCTGCACTGAGTGATTTGTCCAGCAAAACTTTTCTCTTAGCTTTGCAACGTTTCATAACTCGTCGTGGTAAAGTTGAGAACTTATACTCAGATTGCGGAAGTAATTTTACTGGTGCGGCTAACTACCTTGAATGTATGAAAAATGTTACCTGGAACGAAATGATTTCATTTCATTTTAATGCTGCCTCTGCCACTCACTTTGGAGGATTGTGGGAAGCTGGCATTAAATTTGTGAAGACGCATTTAGCTAGGGTTATAGGTGATCAGGTTTTATCATATGAGTATCTTTATACCCTTATGATTCAGATTAAATCCTATCTTATTTCTAGGTCGCTGACTCCTACCCTAACGATTTGTCAAGGCAAGCGAAGATGCTTCTAGGAAACTGTGACCAGAAGAGATGGGACGAATGAAGTAACCAGAGCAAGCTTGCACTAAGAGTTTTAACAGGGGATCTAGCAGGACACTGATCCCTGAATGGGTACCTCAAAAACTAGTGGAAAGAGACGACTTCACATATTTTCTGAATACAAGGCACTGGAGAATATCAAGGCTCGACACCTGGGAGCACACTGGATAGAACAGGAAGATTAACCCAGACTAGAACCGGCGGACGTCCTAACAGTTATCAAAAGATCAGGAATAAAGGAACTACTAGTTTCAGAGGGACAGTTCTCGAAAACTGAGTAGAAGATGGCCACAGTAGATATTTTAGGTCCATCAATCCACATATTTCAACACTTTTCCAAATTAATTTAAACTTGCTAGAGCAATTGTGAACAGAAGTTCAATATAATTTAATAATATTTTTAGCCTAGTTCGTCGTGGCTCAACATCGAATTTATACTTTCTCATTAATATTTTTAGAAAATTGGAGCTCGTCTATCAATTCGAATGAATTTTCAGAAAAATTGTATCTTTAAGAATATGATTCAATCTCTATAAAAAATCATTTCAAGTGTATCTGTCATCTGATCTTCCGTTTATCACACAAAAACTATTAATTAAAATACTTCAATGATACTAAAATTTTATGTAACCATCAATAGCATTGAGCTGACAAACGGTTTGATAACATTCTTCAGGCAACGAAATTAAACTGAATTCATAAAAAGTAAATTAATTTGAACGCGAGTCTAGCTTGAACATTTTGAGAATTATCTGTCACTTTCACTTGAACTCAAACAGCTTTATCATATATTTATATAAATATTTCTATTTTCTCAGTCTTTCGCTGGAATTTTCAGTTTATTTGATCAAAAAAAGGTTCAGGTGAAAAAACTGAACAGATACTATTTATATAACAATTTCAGTCGACAAAAATAATTACTCTCGATACATAGTGGCAACCCGGAAACAATGTTGACAAATGTCAGTTGTCGAGCATGTTTATATTTCAAGTATGCGTTGATCTAAGTAGGCTGAAGATGTTTTGAAGTTGATATTTTAATGTGGGCCTATCCAAATTGAAGTTTAATCACCTGATCCGACTTTATTTGAAGTTGTTAACGAATCTATTCGTTCTATAACGACGGCAGTAACTCAAGAGGATTATTAAAGCTCCGATTCATCTTTTTGGCGCACATAAACACGGAAATATTATAAATATCACAAGAATGACTATACTCTCAACTCATTTTTATGCCCAGAGGGATTCGTAGTGAATTAAATATAAGTACAGGGATTTTTGGAAATTGTTGTGGGAGAGAATAAAGTTGTATCTACAGTTAAAAGAGGCAATAGAAAAAGGTTGTAGATTTGTATGAACGGAGATGGCATCGAAGAGTCCTCCACGACTGCAACCTTATCGGATTTATTGTGATTTTACAGACAATGGTTATGAAACTGGTATTAACTGTAATAAGCTAATTGTAAATAGGGGTGTATACGCAGCAAGAGATATGGATACAAAACTAAAGGAGGAACAAGATAATTTAAATGATAGAAAAGGGAAGGATAATGAAAGGTCCCATGAACAAGCAGTTTAAATGAACAACTAAGAAAAATAAAGAAGCATGCACCAAAAAACGAATATCGTCTGATGAGAGCAAAAATAGAAACGGGCATTGTTCTGGTGTTATTGTTTCTAGGTAATTATAATTTAATAATTTGGAGTTCGGTTCGATCATTTATTATAAATCATTACACGAAGTGCGTACATGTCGTCAAGTCAAAATCTAGATTCTCACTTCTGTCATGTCGATCTCTAAAGAATAGTTAACACAAACACTACACATGAGGGTTGTCTAACTCAACATCCCCCTTTTCTACATTATTTTGCAAATTTAATTTATCTGGTTTTTTAATAGTTCTTCCTTTTGATGAAACTTGAACAGTTAAATTATTTGCAATGTCCTGAGAAATGTCTAACGGGTCTTCTAGAGAATCTTCCTAATTTTTACTATTATCACTGTCCAAACGTTGATTTTTATTTTCCATATTATTTCTATTTTCTACATCACTAACATTATTACTAATACTAGTGTATAACTCACTCATTTCCATTATTAACCTCTTCAGTACTCTCTATTTTTGTATAACACTTTTTCCTTACTTCCTCGTCCTTCCTTTCTAAAGTATTATTATTATTTGAAGTTTCCTAGTTATTACTTACAGTACAAGGTATAATAAATTTTCTATTTCTATATAATATTGTGCCGTTATTCATTTTCAACCTGTATGTTCTATCCCTAACTCTATTTAATACAATACCTGAATACCATATACCCTTGGGTTTTAATTTAACCACAACTTTAGTACCTGGATTAAGAGGTGTTAGAATTTTAACACCCTTACTATTATAATAATTTGCACTTTGTTTCTGTCTGTTATCTAGAAAATTATTGAACTTTTTATCTTTCATTAATTTTGGTTCGAACATATCGTTTTTAAGAGGTAAAATTCTTCTTGACATTAGTACTTCTGCTGGAGTAGTAGTATCGATTTCCATGTATGAGTAGCGCTAAGTATAGATCGTTTTAGTCATCCAAAACCTTTTTATAATTTTTTTTGCCGTTTCTTTATTTCGTTCTGACATGCCATTAGATTGTACATATGTCAGTGAACTCTTTATGTGATTAAACTCTCAACTTTTTCAAAATTCATTGAATTCCCTGGAGTCAAACTTATGACTTCAGATATCAAAGTCAGTGGAATACCATTGAAAGCAAAAATGAACTTCATTACTTGAATTATTTTGTAACTAGTTGCACTTTATTCCAGTTTTTCAACTTCTAAATATTTAGAATAATAATCTATTACTATGAGATATTTTTTTCACTGTAGTCCAAAAATATCACACCCCACCATATTCCAAGACATTTTTGAACTTTCATGTCAGTTCAACGGTTCATTTGATTGTGAAATTGAGTACTTATAACAAATTTGACATTCTAGAATTTTTTGTTCAATTTCATTTTGCATAGTTGGCCAAAAAAGAGATTCTTTTGCCAATTTCAAACGTTTTGTTATTCCCATATGATTATAATGTATCTTACCGAGCATTTCTTTTCGTAAAACTTTTGGAACTACAATAGCATTATTTTTAAAAATTAAACCATCCGTTACTGTTAAATCACTTTCATATGTACAATACTTCCTAACATTGACAAAATTTTTGTTATTACTAGGCTATCCGTCTAATATAACCTTTTTTAAAGCTTGTAACTAACTGTCTCTTTCGATTTTCTCTTTAAATTCACTGAACTTAGTGGTAATATTCATTTCTGGAACAAAAAGACAAACTTGCGATGAAATGTCTTTAGCTAGAAATTCAAACTCACTTTCATTTAATGTAGCCCTAGAAAGAGCATCTGCTATGATTAGTTCTGCCTTATACCTAACTTCAAAATGGAATTTCTGGATTTAATAGTATTCGTTGCAAACGCGCAGGACACTTGTTCAACGGTTTTTTAAATATAGAATTAAAAGGTAAGTGATTCGATTCAAAGATAACTCATGAAATTTATTTAATCCGAATGTAATTGCTAGAAGCTCCTTCTCTATTTGCGAATATCTATACTGCTTTTCCGTGATTGCTTTAGACGCATGTGCACATGGTAATATATTTTGTAATAAAACTGCCCCTAATCACTTTTTGATGCCTGAACTGACACAACTGTCCCATCATTAACATTGTAAAACTACCGGAATTAACAGTTTCTGAAAGTTTGGAAAAGCTTTTTCATGTTCGGGTTGCCATATAAATTCTGTATCTTTTCTAAGCAATGTTCTTAATGAATAAGTTTCATCTGAGAGTTTTCATGAATTTACCGACATAAGTTAACAATCCTCATGCTTTCTGCACATCTTGTACATTGTCAGGATGTGGCATATTTCCGATTGCCTGAATTTTTGAATTATCTGGACTCAAACCATTTTCCAAAATTGTATGGCCCATGTACTTAAAATTTAATTTCTCATGAATTTTTATTTATTTAAATTAAACTTTACATTATTTTCTCTTGCTAAATTGAGAATTTGTTTAAGCCTGGCATTATGTTCAGCTTATTAAAACCCCAAACATGTATATCATCAATATACATCTGCTCCTTCTATGTTGAAAATTTTTCTTGAATCTAGTTTGAAATACCTCCGGGGCTGACTTAATCACGTAAGGTGTTTTTTTTAATATATATTTCCCAAATGGAGTACCAAATGTGCATAAGTTTGAACCAGCCTCGTCTAATGGAATTTGGTAATATCCTGGTGTAGCATCTAATCAGAGGAAAGTTTTGTATTTGATAGCTTGCTAGTAATTTGATCTCAAGTAGGTACTTGACAATGTTCTCGCTTCATTGCTTTATTTAAATCAATAGCGTCAAGACAAATACGTAATTTATTATCTGGTTTTCTAACCAAAACTAATTGATTTACACATTGTGAACTCCCGTGAATGTTCTCAATTACGAGTATTTTATCTTTTTCTGAACCTTCAAGAATATCTAACAAAAGAATAGCAACTTTTCTAGTGGAATGAACCGCTAGATTTATTTTATCATCTACCTCTATATAGTAAGTATATTTAATGCAACCGACCAACTCAAAAAGATCTTTGTATTTTTTAACGACTTCAGTGTAATCTGAGACATTTGAATCAACAGATTCTACTTTTACAATTAGTCACTTGACTACAAACCTTGAATGGATTGTGAATTTGAATTTACAATATAAAACTCTACATTATGCATTTGGTCATTTCTTACACATGGTAAACAAACCTTACCTGTCACTTTAAAATTATTTCCAGTATAGGATTGCAATTATTATCTATTCGTTTTAGCGATTTTATCATTAGGTAATATTACGAATTTAAAAACATTCCAAGATAAAACATTTACCATGGCTCCAGTATTCATTTTTAGTTTAATTATTTTTTTATTTATATCTTAATCAGTTAACCACTCATTTTTATTGATGGCACTACACACCTGCGAAATTGTACTTACAAACATGAAGTTATCACAATTTACTTCTTCACAACTTTGTTCAATTTTATTTATAACTTGACTATTTTTCTTTTCATAACAGACGGAAGCAAAACTTTTGACAGTTTTTAAGTAATCTGTTACTTGTATTTAAATCTAGCACACTCTTAGGTTTGTAATTTTTTCCTTCCTGAAATTTTTTATTTAATACATCTACTGTTGTTTCAAAAGTACTACAATTGCTACTTTTTGTAATTTGTAATAGTCTCTCTCTTACATAATTATGTCTTATTCCGCAAATAATTATCGTATGTACTAGACTATCTTCTAAATGATCGAGTTTACACCTACATGCCTTCTTTTTAAGCTCCATAATGAAATTCTCAGTTGACTGTTAAGCCTCTTGACCGTAGCGAAAAAATTTGTATTTTTCGTATGAAGCGTTTTCTTTGCCATGAAAATGTTCGTCGAATTTCTTGAACAACACTTGTAGTTTGTCTTTTTCGTCTTCTTGATATTTAAAAGTAGAATATATTTTGAATGCTTCTTCCCCAATATATTGAAGTAGCTGTGCACATTAAGTTTTCTGATCATTTTTATTTACTTAGGAAGTAATTAAGTAATTTTGGAATCTTGCTTTCCACATCTTCCAATTTTCTCAAGTATTGTCGGTCAATGACATAGACGTCATTCCTCCATTGTCAACCATTTTAATTTAGTAATTTGTAACTCTAAATTAGTAATTATTAGGTGATTTCATTTCGCGTCTACTGATTGCGCCATGTTTGGTTGTTATAATTTCTAGGTAATTATAATTTAATAATTTGGAGTTCGGTTCAATCATGTATTATAAATCATTACACGAAGTGCATAGATGTTGTCAAGTCAAAGTCTAGATTGTCACTGCTGTCATGTCGATCTTTTAAAGAATAGTTAACACGAATATTACACATGAGGGTTGTCTACCCCAACAGACATGGCAATAAAAGAGGACTTAAGGAAATGATAAGCGAATACAAACAAACAAATGAAAACAATGAGCAAAAACGGACAAACAAAAAGAGTACAAAATGAAATTGAAGGAGAAAAATTTCAAAATGGGAACATGGAATATAAAAACAATGCTTAAATCTGGAAAAATAGAACTTATAGCAAATGAAATGAAGAAATACAAATAAGAAATCCTCGCACTACAAGAAACAAGGCAGAAAGAAGCCGGTAGGATCGACATGAAAGAGTATTCATTATCCTATGGAGGAGAACAAAATCAATGACATAGAGGAACGGGATTTATGATAGACAAGATAATCAGAAATGAGTTGATAGAATTTAGAAGGCTTAGATGAAGAATATCTTATACTAGAATGCAAGGAGATGAGGCAAGTATTTCTCTAGTAAATATATATGCCCCAACTGAAGAAGCAGGACAAAGAGTGAAACAGGAATTTCATGATAAACTAGAGGAAGCATGTGAAAAAATCCATAGGCACGACACAATTCTTACACTTGAAGACTTAAATGCTCAAACAAGGAAGGAAAAACCCGTAAGTAATGTGGCAGGAAGCCACACAATTCATGAAATCCTTTAGTTTAAATTTATTAGAGGCCCTTGAGATTAACAAAAATAAATATTCAGGTAATCTTCTAAACGACCAAATATATATCAGTCACTCTACTTTATTAAACCTTTTTACCTAGAAGATAGCTTAGGAATGTTCGTAGTGAGTGAATTTACAGGAAATTTATTTCAATACCTTTGTTAACATTAGTAAATAGAATTCTGTCTGCACTGTATGTATTAAAACATTTTTATATTACACCTTCATTCGTTTTGACAAATCTACTGTGTTAGTGAAACGCGTCAACTAGTTTAAATTGAACATTAGTCCAAATAAATGAAGTTTGAACAAATTATATTGTTTTATTCCATCGTTCAATTTTGTATCAATTTATTAAAACCGTAACACATCATCGTAGATGAAATCGCTCACCATTCATTTTTTAATTTGTAATTGGTTTTCCGTTTGACATAAATTTTTTAATTTTTTTTTATTAGTGTTTTTAAATGAAACTCAAGGTCTCTAGTTAATTCCACAATATAATACAAGTTATTGAAAATTCTAAGAAATTGACAATTGTTTCGATAAATCAATATCATCGCATATTCCACGAAGTAAGGGTCGAGACAATCAATTTCATTTTTTTTATTAGTTATTTCAAATAACCCGTCCTACATAGAATTACGTATTGAGTGACAGTGTCTTACCTCAAAAGACCTCCTAATCGGTATCTAGAAGTGATTGCTTTTCTAAAATAAGAGTCTTGTTGAGACAATTTTTCTCTACGTTTCATTTCAAACAGATTGTCGACAACAAAATTTTGAAACACTGGAAAAAATTTCTCTCGTCGTCCAGCATATGAGGTAAGAGTGTGGAATACTCTCCTTCTGTAGGTCTTGTTTTCCAAGCATTATGTATCCAAAATCTGCTATCATCCACTGAAGTTCTCCGATTTCCTTCATCTTCTTTTTCTAAACGCAGTGCGATCATTGCTACATCGCAATTATTAAAATTTTCAAACATTTTCCCACAAGATCGTTCGCAATATTTCTTGAATCAAGACTGGCGATAGTTGCGGCGAGTGTAACCGAAAATCGGATATGAGCCAGAAGCTTGTATAATATGGGTGCTCAATCATACCAATCCCGCATCGATCCGCTTTCAGAAGGCACAATCGAATCGGAGTCGTATCGGAAATGTGTATGATATATGTGTCCCAGCCTTAAACGATGCGAGCTTGGTATAATACATACCATCACGAACCTTACGCAGGGACTCGACAACCAAGCGGAAAATTGGTGTAGACTTTCCTATACACTTGTTTGTATTGTCTCCTGGACACTTTTTATCGTTCGGTTGTAGTCACGTGTAAATGTCGTATCCTATACACTTTTCTTCATTCATTTGTAGACACTCGTTTAATTAAATTAACTGTCTCGACCCTTACTTCGTGGAATCTACTCATATTAGTCTTTTAAATGAAACTCACGGTTTCTAGTTAATACCACAATATAATAAATATTGTTGAAAATTCTAAAAATTGACAATTGTTTCGATAAATCAATATCATCGTCAGAATAACAGAAGTAACATTTCATTTGATGCCTACCTGATGTTTAATAGTTATTTTTGGCTAGACCAAGGAGTGACCTAACTTGTAAATGACTTAATATATGTTAATAGAAAAAGAAGAATATGTGACATTACAAATATTGAAGCTTAGATATTATTAGCCCTATGGTGATATCCTGGATATCATTTTTCCAATTAAGATCAGTATAACTGTGCAATGATATAGAAAACCAGCAAAACTATATCTGCTGATCTTTACAATTATCACTTAAGAAGACAGTTTATTAGTAGAGAACTCCCTAGATTTAACTGTTCATTGACAACTTCATATTGTGGGTTTCTTAAATGTCTTCTAATTTCCAATTCTTCAAGGAAATCCAGTTCTTGTTTCTTTTCACAAATATGCAGCACTTCTAGTTTTGTGTTAGGTGTCAATGAACGATTGGTGTCAAGTAGATGTTTTGCGTAGTGGGATTTATCTGGTTGTTTTAATCTGTATGCTCGTAAGTGTTCACTGTATTGGATTTCAAAATTCCTAAGGGTCTGACCCAAATAGACAGCATTACATTCTGGACATTTGAGTTTATATATACCTGACTTCTTTAATGGTGGTATTTTTGTTTTTACATTTAACAACTAATATTTCCTAAACAAACTGATGAAATAAAAACTTATAAAACCATCACATATGCAGGAAATATTTCTAATAATATTTCAAAGATAATATCTTCAGCAACGAATACAACAATTTCTTTTAAAACAGTACCGTTAGTACACAATTGTTAAATGTAAAAACAAAAATACCACCATTGAAGAAGTCAGGTATATATAAACTCAAATGTTCAGAATGTAATGCTGTCTATTTGGGTCAGACCCTTAGGAATTTTGAAATCCGATACAGTGAACACTTACGAGCATATAGATTAAAACAACCAGATAAATCCCACTACGCAAAACATCTACTTGACACCAATCAATCATTGACACCTAACACAAAACTAGAAGTGCTTCATATTTGTGAAAAGAAACAAGAACTGGATTTCCTTGAAGAATTGGAAAATTAGAAGACATTTAAGAAACCCACAATATGAAGTTGTCAATGAACAGTTAAATCAAGGGAGTTCTCCACTTTTAAACTGTCTTCTTAAGTGATAATTGTAAAGATCAGCAGATATAGTTTTCCTGGTTTTCTATATCATTGCACAGTTATACTGATCTTAATTGGAAAAATGCGTGACCCGTCAGAATAGCCCAGATCAAAATAGTCCCGACAAAACAGCCCCGACAAAACAGCTCCGGACAAAATAGCCTCGGAGAAAACAGCCCCGGACAAAACAGCCCTGAACAAAACAGCCCCGGACAAAATAGCCCCGAACAAAATAGCAATCAGGTAAATACCTGATTTACCTGAGTATTTATTTGAGGAATGTCTATGACAGTCGCTCGTCTATTCATATATATTATACTTATTTTTTATTCACAAACTATTTCTTATATTTGTCAGAAAGTTTTTCAAAGCAAAAAATAGTAAATATTGTAGGTATAAGAAACAAAATTAATGGAAATAACAACTTAAAATTATTAGTTTAATTCTTAGCTGTAAAAATAATTCGTGTAAAAGTAAATAATCCGATCCTTGCCGTCTGTTATCGTTGCCAAGTTACCGATTTACAATTCACCCAAAGGGATAATAGGCATTTAGGTAAAGGGATTTATGGAGTAATTTTCTTTCAAGTTGAAATGCACAATACTTAAATACTTGCCAATAGTTAAGCAGATAATTATAATAATAAGGGATTAGGGGGTATACCGGATTAGGATGATGAGCTTTTACAAGAAGCGACCGTTCGTCACCTCGTTAACCGTAACCACTTTGATGGCTTTCTTGGAAGATACTAGTCATAAACAGGTAGTTAAAAATTCAATAGAAATTAGATTGGCTCGTGATTGGTTAATAATCAGGGATTTAGAGGACCAACGATCACTGAATACCACCCATCGATTGTAACGCGAAAATTTGCCGAGCCGTCGGAGACTTAATTTGGCTAACCTGTCGACTGAGAGAAGTCACAGCGCTGTCGGTACGAAGTTAAAAGTCAGTCCTCCATTTGCCGTCAAGGTGTAAACACACATCGTTCAATTTAAAATTTTCGCATGTGCTCTGGGAACCATAAACGTTTTATTGGAAATCCGTCAATTCCGACATAGGGGAAGAGAAATACGGTTGAAACCAACAACTGGCGGCTCCGACCCGATAGGTTTCTGGTCCAAAATCGGTCGATGACTGTGGGTACCATAAAAATTTAGAGGAATTGCGTTTTTGAGGTAAATTTCCGTAGACGGCATTAGTTAGAAGGATTCGTTAACAAGGGAGGTTTTTGTACGTGGACATTAAAAAAAAATCACTGATTGGAATTTGATGGGTCAGTGAGACCAGTTCCAGGAGAGCTGGAATATTCTGGAGCAACTTCAGTTCCTGTTCTGGTGCTGGAAAAGGATAAGTGAACAGTTTTCCTTTTCTTTATTCTTCAACTTCATTAGTAAACTCACATTTATGCTTCACATAATACTGTTTTTCATATAAAGTTTTATTTCTTTTTTTTTTGCGGCAATTACTATAATTTCGCTTACACTTGTACTTGATATTTAAAAAAAAAATTGAAATCTTTGCTCATAGTTTAAGATACGCTAAGACACTACGGTTCGTACCTGGTATTGCGTTATTTAGTGGTTTTTTTTGCCTATTTCTGATGCTTTTATGTATATAACTTGCACCGTACATAATTTTGAGTTGTATTTTCTCTAGCAACGCTAAACTCGTTGCTATTTAAATTTTTGGCTTATGCAATTATTTATATTTATATTGATACTGGTATAAATTGCGGAAGTGTGAACCCCCTTGTAACTGTACATTGTTGATTTTGATATATATATTATCGTTGTATTTTTGAGGTATTGTACATGAACAATTTGGTCGATTCTCTAGAATTTTAGAATTGATACATCGGTGTAGTTTGGGGCTCTCAGCTCTTCCGTACCCTGAGTTTGAAGCCTTCAGCTCTGCTCAGAGTTTATATAATCTGCTTGACAGTTATTTACTTGAGTTGTAACTGATAAATTAGTTCGAAATTTTTGGATTTATGTAGTTTTCGGCCTTCAGCCCATCTACGTTCTGGGATTACAGCCTTCAGCTGAGCTCAGACGTTACTTGTAACATTTTTGGTAGTGACATTGTAATACATATTTTGAAAAGAGACCTTTGGTCCACAAAGACTAATTAAATCTTCAATCAGGGGATATTTGCTGACTTTTATTTACTTATGATAATTTACCTATCAGTTTAACCTTTGGAGTGTGTAGTGAGTGTTGTTAACCCACTGAGGTGTTGTGGGCTAACTTAGGAAGTCTTGGGTGCTTGCCAAAACTTCTCTGGCGCCCTTTTGTGAACTTAATAATTTTTTTGAAGAATCCACCCCTTCTTCCACTCGAAGCTAGTCGACTGGCGAGCACGGGTTGTACCACGTGAGACAACCCGCATACCTATAACGAGCAATGAGAGGGTTAGTAGGTTTTTCTCGTTATACGATGTATAAAGACAGTGAAAAAGCCAGTTTTCAAGTTATTCGGTAAGTAGCTGTTTGGCGGTAACGCTGTATTATTGAGTTAATCCAGTGCTGAAAAGTAGAAATGGAGAATATTCTGACGCAAAAAGGCAAAGGTATGCTTTTGAAAGATGGACATCGGTATCGGAAAGCCAGAGACAATCGCGACGGAAGCACATCTTGGAGGTGTGCATTGCCTGGGCGTAGGGGACATCTGAAAATATTCAATGTGGACTGCCAAGTCGTAACAGACCAGAACCATGCTCCAAATCCAGCGAAAAGTTTGGCTTTGAAGTGCACGTCCCAGATGAAACACCGAGCCCAAAGTACTATGGAGAAGCCCAGGCAAATTTATCAAGTCTGCTTTAGTGGAGTATCCCTGGAAGCAGTAGTGCAACTTCCAACCTATACTGCTATCCAGAGAACAGTCGAACGTATCCGAAGAGAACAAGTTATCCATATCCAAATCCAAGAACTGTTGCGGAGATTATAATTCCAATCCATCTCCAGACAACGACGATAAACGCAAACTTCGTTCTATGGAACTCAGGAGAAAATGATCTGGATCGAATATATATATATATATATATATATATATATATATATATATATATATATTTGGCACCGAGGAAAATCTGACCATTTTGGAGAATAATCAACACTGTTTCGTTGATGGTACATTTAAAGTATCACCGGAACTATTCTTTTAGTTATTCACCGTGCATGCACTTATAGACAAGTCCTGCGTGCCTTTAATCTATGTGCTGCTGAAAAACAAATCTGAAGCGACATATATTCGTGTATTCCAAAAGCTGTTGGAACTAAAACCAACTTCAAATTCGAGAAGCATTTTGAGTGACTACGAGAAGGCCATTCAGAATGCTGTGGCACAAGTTTCTAACAACACAGAAATTTTCGGCTGCTTGTTTCACTTAGGACAATCTTTATGGCGAAAAGTGCAAGAGTTGAACTTGAGCGAACGTTATGTGCATGATGACAATGTACGTATGCACATCAAAATGCTGCTTGCGCTGAGTTTTGCACGTGCTGGTGATGTTGTCAGACTTTTCGAAGAGATTGTTGAGGACTACCCCGACGAAATAAACCCGATCATCGATTACTGGGAAGATACTTACATAGGACGAATTAGGCGTAATAGACGGCTGCAACCACGTTTTCTCATCAATATCTGGAATGTTCATTAACGTGTGCTCGATGGGCTCCCAAGAACAAATAATGCAGAGGAAGGATTGCATAGAGCATTTCAGCAAACTGTTGATTGCCATCATCCATCTGTATTTAAGCTCATCGAGCATTTTCGCAAGGAGCAAGATATGATCGAGATCCGACTAGCTCGCATTGCTGCTGGAATTGTCCAACCGGAGGCAAGTGAGTCTAAATATGTGCAACTAAATCACCGATTACAAGTGTTAGTTGGAAATTATGCGAATATGGAGAGTCTAGACTTTCTTCGGAGCGTTTCCCATAATCTGGAAATGTAATTTTTTGGCAACAATAATCTAGAGATGCGTTGATTTTGATTTATCGAAACAATTGTCAATTTTTAAGAATTTTCAACAATTTTTATTATATAGTGGTATTAACTAGAAACCGTGAGTTTCATTTGAAACACTTGTTTAATTCTTCTCCTATACATTTCTTCAACTCGTTTCCTATACACTTTTTATTGACTTTTCTTGATGTCTGGATCAATTCTAGACACTTGACTAGAGTGTCAGGATCAATTAATTCTATACACTTTTTTTGGAATATTTTATATACCTTGGTTATTTTGAGAAGCATTCGTTTCGCTGGAGATCTCCTCGTTAATGTATACTAATTTCAGAAAGTTAGAATTTTTGTATTTTAATTCGAGCGTCTTATATTTAATTCTGTTTAATTCATTACTGCATTTTGAAGTAATGTGTGAATCTATATTGACGGCTGGATGGCGTGGTTCATCGGCTACATTGGACGAGTCCACTCCCCAGACACTTCTCTTAAAATTTTGCTTTTGTGTTACAGCGCTTTTTTGTGAATTTTTTGTTATGTTTAGTTTAATTAATTTGAGTTTAAACGTACCTTTTTGATCGTTTCTCTTGGGGAGGTTTTCACTGTCACTATGTGTTTATTGTCTATGTTTTTACTGAATTGTTTTTAACGGTAATGTTTTCGTCACATGATAAATTTTCACTTACAAAGGTTTCGGGTTTAGCGGTATTCAATTTTTGTATTTTTTCCTCTATTCTACGGGTATTTTTCGTAGAGTAGGGAGTACCCGTAGTTGGGAGTGCAAATGAAACTTCTTGTGGAAGTACAACTCCATTCCCGGTTAAGGATAATTATAAAATGAAGCAATAATAAGATCTTATAAAACAGATAGATAATTTATTTGATGTATGCATTAATAAAAATACAATGTGTATATAAATATATAAATAAATTGTGCAGGAAAAACCAAATAAGACATTAGTTCACAATGAAAATATACAATATAAAAACTAATAAAAAATATTAAACTTAGAGGTGGTACTTTGTCTCATCTTGTTCATAGAAGAGAACATATGCTTCTCCACTGACTAAAGATCTCCACGATATTAATAGTAAACTTGAATCGTTATATTCGTGCCACTGTCCGGTGTAGGGATGTCAGCAATATACTGTGTAGTGGTCATTGTAAGTGGTTCCACTGTGATTTGATATAGCGTAGAGGTTGTACATACAAGGTGCCACATTATCAGCCGCGTCATGGCTCATATCAAGCCTTTCTATTGGAAGATCTATTGCAACATTAAGTTTTCCACTAAATCTTTTGTTTGCGAAAAGTGCTTCAGGTGAATAACCAATATTTACGGAAATTTATGAATTGAGAATGATTTAGTGCATCGTCTTCGTTCCTTACATTTCGAACATGTTGTTTTCTCATCACCGTCGATTGTTTCTTCTCTTGTAAACGAATCTAAACATTCTGAAAGTCGTAATTGACCTGTTTTTTTGGGTATCGAAAGGGATAAATCCCAAAAGGGATCGTATGTAACTGAACAGTGACCACAGTGTGTGTACTTGATTGTTGATTTTAATTGACCGACAAAGTTATCCACAATCTTGGAGTTGTCCATTCTCGGATATCTCAACCAAGATTATTTTGCTTTCTCAATGTCACTAAGTTTGTCATCAATTTATGTTAATATGGGCTTTGGTTTTTCATATACCTTGTTGACATCTTCGTGAAGTCCTGCTAATAGGTAACGAAGAAACTCCTGTGCATCATGTTGAGTGTATCCCATGAACCTTGAAGTAAATCGCTGAAGCTGACATTTCAGTGATACTGTATTAATCACTCTCTGAACTATCTTCAGACCAAAGCTCTTGAATAACTTCAGCAAATGTTTTAATTAGTGCTCCTTTCATGCTAGATATGTTTATGTTAATATCTCTTATGTATGCGTCTTTCTTTAGATATTCTAATAGACACCTTGTGTTTGATAGGCATTGGATAATACTATTCATGAAACATGTGTTACTAATATTTTTGAGGCCTTTGAGACTCAAAGATTTGTGTGGAATACCCTTTATGAATCTGATTGTGGAGATATTGTTGAGAGCTCTTTCGCGACTACTATCATTGTCCGAATAATATCGGATTCTATTATTGTCTTTCTCACTTGATCGGTGTGATAAGGAATTTGAATTGATGTTGTTTGCTATTGAATTGGATGGAGATATTGCAGTTTTGGAAAGTTTGGTTGATGTCGATAGATCATTGGTCTGGTTCACTTTGTTAATATATTCCTTGTTATCTACATCATTTTTAGACGTGTCCTTTTGTTCTTGTTGAGTTTCATCCCCTTCCTGAAAATCTTCAATTGAAAATGAAACTTATTTAGAGAATTTGTTAACTCTAGGATTATTTTTAGGAAGGGAATTGATTTTTATTGATTCCTCAGTTACTACGACCCTATCGACTCCTAACCCATTATTTTATATTTTGTCTTCATTTTCTTCCAATTTTGAATTTGACTGCAAAACAACGGGGTTATTTTGACACTTGTTGGAAGCAATGTCATTTTTTTTGTCACCGAAACATTATTACTAGATTTTTCAACTCTGGTTGATATTGCTTTTATAATTAGTGGTTTCACTCCATTGGTGACATCAGATATTTTGGATCTAACCTCAGTTCTCTTATTGGCGAGGTTAGTACCATTTTTCACTGTTCTGGAGGGTTTTTTATTAAAATTTTTACTTAAATCGGCTACTGATGCGTGATTTCCGTTATCATCTTCATCAGACAAGTTGTCTGTATTAGTATTATTAGAGTATGCCACACTGTTAGTATACATACCTTCCATTTTGTCGTTTACCTTTTTATTTGATGTCTTCAACTGCATTGGGGGTAAACCAGTTTTTATATTTTGTTCTGGTCAAAGATAATTTATTGCGCATAAGAATTGCATCATTCTCTAGCATAGTCATCTTCTTCAGTATTCCTATGAATGGGACATCATCTGGCTGGCGGATCTATATTTTTTAGTACATTGAGGCCTAAAATCTTGTTGGAGGCATAATTTATAAAATTGTCAACGCATGTATTATCAGAAGGCACACATTCTGAAGAAGAGAATGAAGATGTTGAATAAGAATTTCAGAAAAAGGAAAGATCACATGTTTTAGGGTCGGTAAAGTGTGAAAGTTTGAAAGTGGTAGAATAATTAGGTTTCTTATGATTAGGTTTCATAAAAAGTTCTGATAGAGGCTTAGAACTGGCAAACGTACAGAGAAAAGATGAAGCTCTTCCTCTCTGAATTGCAATACTTATTTGTTGTATAAAGAACAAAGTTGCTCTTGAATCATTGGTTTCTACTGATATTTTTTTTCCGATTTCTTCAATGAATTTTAAAGCTTCATGACCGAAAACGCCAGACGTTTAAATTGCTACAGGAATAAAAATGTAAATGTTCTCCAAATTTTTGTATTTATTGATTTTAAAAGTTTCGCCTTGTACAGCTGCAGCGCCTGCGGAAGTAGATGTGGATCAGACATGGGACGGAGCCCAAGTGTCAGTTCAAGTGAAATCTCATATAACTGGTCTGCCGCGTTGCCATGGAATGAGGGTCATAGCATCTGGACGTTTACCGTCGTCGCGACAAGTACCTAACGGTTCCAACGAACAGAGAATCTTTGCAGATGATAGGTCTCGTTTGATTACTGCAGAATGACGTGAAAAACGACCGGCACTTAATTTGCAGCTTAGGCCGTGTCTACCATATTCATCAACATCAGCTCCGCAACGACAGCGATGTTTTACACAAATTTGACAACCTAAACGGAGACCAATAGAAATAAGGAAAAATTTCGTCATCTAAAAGCGTGCCTAATGGGGCCGATGCTATAGCGTTCAACCATGCTCCTGATTCCGTTGAAAATGCTACATTCAAACGAGCCTTGCCTGGTAAATTGATAGCTTTCTGAAAGGTATATCCCAGGATTTTAGAAAGGATTTATATTCATCGTGTACAACTTTGTTAGACTTTAATAACTAAATATGTCCCTCCAATAATAAAGGGTCTTGTGTGTGGAAAAATATAAGCAGAATGTAATTAATGATATTTTTTGAACTATTTAATGATGACAAAAGAGAAGGAAGAGCTAATGAAATGATTTAGCGTATTCCTAAACCACCATATGAAACAAGTAGTGAAGCTTGTTTCCAAGAAAGGTCCTCTAATTTAATGTTAATTAATGACTCTAATGAACGACGAATGGTATTATCAAAATTGATTAAGATATCATTATGTAACCAGGTCGGACTACATCTTAAGATATATTTTAATTTTGGAATTAATAGGCAATTCTTGAGAAGGTAATAAGCAATATGTGTCGGTAACCAGGATAAACGAGATAACATTTTTTTGAAAAAGGTTAGTTTTTCATTGATAGCTGATAGAAAGGATTCGTTTAATAAAGGAGCACCTAATAGAAATGGATTTTGTCTGTCGGTAATTGTTATGCCTTGTGCTACAGAATTAAATTTATCAATGGCTAGATTATTTGGTGATTCTAAGAAAAAGAACTCGCATTTGTTGAAATTGAGTTCAAGACCAATATCCTTGGAATTGTTTATAATATAGACAAAAGACTTGAACACGGAACTAGTATTACCACCTAAAGAACCAACATCAAGGTACCAAGCATTGAATTCTGTGTCAATGTTGCTTATAAGTTTGTGTATCGATATGCAAAAAAGGAGAGGTTTCGCCAAATAAAAGATATGAAGGGAATCGATAACATTGATTGATGAAAGGAAAAATCTCAGGTAGTATATCTGCTACAAGTTTTAATAAATGATCGCGATGAATTGCATTGAAAGCATTTTTAAAACCAATTTTCAGAAAAACTTTATTATTAACGTCTGGATGATTAGAGACGAAACGTCTTGCTGCATGCGTATCTGGTTCACAACCACCCTTCGACCCGAAACCAAATTGTAATGGACGAAGTAAATATCCTAATTCGTCTCTTCTATAATTAAAAGATTAACTTATAAGTGAGAAATGGAGGTGAATTGTTTCAAACATATATTGAAATGGATATTGCACATAAAAATTTTTTTTTTGAAATATGCTTCGCAACCGTTTTTCTACATACATCCAGTAGCAGCACTTTGTCAAAGCCAGTGTTTTCAATACAAACAGGAAAAACAGGAAAGCATAACCACAGAGATAATAGAATCCGTCTATAAAATTTATATATAGCCCCAAATTGCTCATTTTCTGTGAAAAAGAAATAACAAAAAGAATGGAAACTTTTTTAGACAATTGAAGTAAACATGTGAGATGAAATATATCAATAAATAACCCAAAAAAATAAACAGGAAATAAAGGAAGAGGCAATGTGTCAAATGTTTTTTTCTCGATTTTATTTAGGAGAAGAAATTCAGAGGACATAATATATACGTATACAATGGAAATAGTCTTAAAAGTTCGCTTTTGAATTTATTTCTGATTTACCGAATATTATTCAAATAAAAAAAGCACGAGACCCGGTCTTTATTTATAGAATTGAAATTCTACTATTGAAAACGAAACGCGAAACAGCATTCTTATAACAGATGAAACCATAGAAAAAAGCACAAGAAGAAAGCCGTGTCCTCGACCCTTTGTTATATTTGTTATGATTATTAAAATCAATATACAAAGTAGTTATCGAAATAGCACACATATAATAACCAGCACAACCAGTTTTCCTTGTATAATATTGCTCATTATTCGCATATTTGCATAAGAATATCGCGAAATCGTTATGAATACCCACCATTAATTAACATATTTTGAATACGTTATTTCAGTAAAATTCACTCGTTTACAAATTTGCATATTTTCATAGAAAAGAAAGTTGTATTCAATCTAACGGATGCATATGACACGTATAAATAGGAATAAATCAATTATTTGCATTAGGTAATTTGTCATTGATCATTAAAATAGACATTTCATGTCAAATGATTAAGTTCATGCCATAAATGTTCTGATCAATGGACTTTGGATTAGATATACGCCGGTTTAAAAGGACACTGTGATAATTTATTATTGTTGAGGATAACTATTATGTAAGAAATTTAATACCTTCATTAATTTTATCAGATGTCGCAATATGTGTCTGAAGTCACCGAAACGTTAATTGTTTGTCGCTTAATATATTATTTTTCAACAAGAAATAAATCTTACAAATAAATGAACAATCAGCTCTCTGCCTAACAATGAAACCTCGTGTTGTTTCCTTTATACTAGGCAGCGGAAACCACCTCGATTGATGCGATAACCTCATGTGCCTAGTGTAACATACTCGTAAATCATTAGTATTAATTATTATCTATGTTACCAGGTGAATTGGGTTAGGTTATTGATTCATACTCCACTCCTTCAGTATTCTTTGTTCTGGGGGAGATGTCAAGTTGTCATTTACCAGGGGCGAGTTCAGTAATTACACACGGTATGAGTACGATTATGACTGGTGCGACTGTCCATTACCTAGGTTGTGTGACGCACCTAAAGTCCAAATTCTGAACGGGTTAGACTTGTCAACATTTTTTGTAAGTTGTAACATGGGCACTGGCATTTTGTTTAGTTTCTTGATTAACGGTGTATATTAGTATATTCTTTGTTTTTTGATACTAGATACTAAGCAATACGATATACATAATATTATGTCTGCAAATCTGCAAGGGGAAGGAACAGAAGAATTTATATGCAGTTCCACCCATGAATTATTGAGTGATGCGAATGGGTGTATAATTGAAAACAATCAGGATATAGTTAGAAACAAAATTAGTACGTATTTTGTTAATATATTTTTTTCATACTATATTATTATCAATAGTATGTGTTGCTGTATGGCAAATCTATAAAATAATAAAATAGAATGTTTTGTTTTAGGAAATGAACTATTTTATATGCGAATTGATGATACAATAACAGAAATATTTGGATTTGGTGTTACTGAAACCATTATTGGTCAAAATAATCTAACTAAATCAGTAACCATAGCCACAAATAACAGTAATTCTGAGAAATTTTCAAAGTGGGGCCGAAATGATATATTAAATTTAATTTCATTATATGAAGAGCATCAAAAAGAGTTTCAAAGTAGTTGCATTAAAAATGAAAAGGTTTGGCAGCAAGTTGCAATAAAAATGACAAAATTTATTGCTAAGCAATATAGTGATAAATTAAAATATTTGAAACAGCGTTACATAAGGAATAAATATAATATGAGAACAATGGAAAGTGGTGCTGAATATTACAAATTTGAATATTGTGACTAATTTGATAAAATATTTGGCAAAAAACCAAGCATTAAACCCATAACCCATAACAACATCAAGTCGCGGAGATACTGTAACGTTTTTATTTTTCTTATATTTCGCCCTACGAAATCGAATAATTTATATCCCAGTGCCACCCTGGCGTAACAATATTTTCTTCGGACTGTGTAGAAGATCGTTTCATACGACCAATAAACATAAAATTACAGGAGTATAATACATCTTTGAACGCCGAAAAAGGTTTATTACGGCTCAATAGGGATTTACAATTTAACGGAGTGACAATTTAATGTACTTAAAAAATGTGCGATGGGGACACAATAGTTTTAGTATCACCTTCGGAGAAGAAAGGTACCTTTTATTAAATTCTGGGTAGACAGCGTAATTTGTGCATTCACTGCCCGATTCTTTTTATATGGCTTTTTAGAACTAATATTACAGTTATTTTTCGGAAAGAATTTCAAAAGAAGGATATCGACCCCCAATAATCTCGTCACGAGTTTCAGTCAGCGACCGATTCTCAACGCAAGTGGTTAAAAAAATTCTTGTAGTATCAGCGTGAATTATTGTATCATTATTTAGTGCCGCTATGGAGATTGAGGCTACGAAGATTACTTGACCGAAGTATTCGGGGATTGAAATGAAACAGATGGTGTTTTACTTTGAAATTAAGCATCTACCAAACACTCTCTAAACTTCGGTAAATAAACTTGCATGAAGATAATTTTAGTATTCTTCAAATTAAGGTGTTTCCAAACTTTTTGAATATATGTATGTTCATGTTTTTCCTTATTAAGTGTTACCAATTTAAAGCGATTTAGAGTTAGTGTAGGTACAAGATCACTTTAAACCTACTTGTAGTTTCACTTGATTAAATATTTCATGAACTTTTAGTACCCTTCGAAACAACCGTAGAAAATATTTTGAACTGTGACAATGAAGCAGAAGCCTCGATTAAATCCAAAGATATAAAAGCAATTTCTGTTGATAAATTAATTAGATACATTCAAACAAAAACTGAAAATGCAGAAAAAAACAAGGAAAGGCGACATCAAGATTGTCTTGCAGTTTTTAATGAAAAAATGGACAAATTATTGGAAAAACTTTAGCTTTTCTTGTAACTAAAATCTGTGTTTGTTTTCTAATTATAAGAGTTGATTTGCTGTTAAGTATTCAGAGTTAATTATGTGTTAAGTCTTATATCAAGATTTTTGCTGATATCAAACAGACGATCGCTAGAGAAGGTGCGCTTTTTTACCATGGATCATTTTCAGTATCCACTTTTGTAAAATATTATTTTTTTCTAGATGGTTATCATACACACCTCCCCAACCCAGGATGCCATAGGATAACTGTGACTGAACGAGTGCAAAATACACTGTTTTTAGATGAGGTACGCTTAAATACCCTTTTAGAAATTTAAACCTACTAATGAGACCTCTTAATTTCTTTGCAATATTATTTATTTGCAGATCCCAACGAAGATTCTTATCGATAATTATCCCAAGATATTTAGCATATTGCGCCTCTGGTATTTCCGTCATATCGTCGATTTTGAGATTTCCCATGTCAGTCAGGGTACTCGAGTAGGATCCAAATGGCAAATAGTAGGTTTTGTCGATGTTGAGTGTAAGTTTATTACAGGCAAACCATTTTTTAATCAAAGAGAAATCGGTTCCAGCCATTCGTTTTAGATTTGCCCAAGAGTCTGATTTGTAGAATATCACAGTGTCATCAGCGAAACTCGTTATTGTACCCTTCAAGTCCATATTCAATAAACTATTTATATAAATTGTGAACAAAAGCGGTCCGAGTACAGAACCTTGTGGTACCCCATAGGTTACTGTCCTCGGTTCACTGATGACATCGCCGATTTTTACCTGTTGCTGTCGGTCTTTCAGGTCACTGCTTAATAAGTGGAAGATTTTGCCTTTAAGTCCATATTTCTGCAACTTATACAATAGTATGTCGTGCGATACAGTATCGAAGGCTTTAGATAGGTCAACGAATATAGCTAAAGCGGGTGTTTTTGAGTCAGCAGCCTCATAAACTTTTTTTGTAAGAGAGCAAATAGCATCTTCTGTTGATTTGCCTTCTCTAAAGCCGAACTGATTGTCTGAGATTACGTGATATTTATTTAGGAATTTTACGATTCGGCTTTTTAGTATTTTTTCGATGATTTTTGACACCGAAGAGATCAAAGATATTGGACGCTAATTTCCTACTTCTAATTTAGATCCTGACTTAAATGAAGGTTTTATCATACCAGTTTTCAGGCACTTAGGATAATAACCTTTGTAAAAGCATATATTTATTATAGTAGATAGAGGTTTACATATTAAGTCTGATAATTCTTTCAAAGTCTCCGCTCGCAAACCATCACCTGGAGATTTTTTTATTTTTTAGTGATTTTATCATATTTTGTACTTCAATTTCATTTGTATTATATAGAAACATAGCATTATCTAGTTGAGAAATATGTTCGTTAAAATCATCAGGTGCTTCTATTCTGCCAGCGTAAACTTCTCCTACTGAACTAAAAAATTTATTGAATTCATTAACTATATCAGACTTTTCAGTTACAATTTCATTGTGTCTATTGACTGCTGTTATTTTTGTTTCAAATTTAACCTTACCGCACAATTTATTAACACACGTCCACATATTTTGGGACGTATTTTGATTTTGTTCTATCATTCGTTGTCTATACTCCTTTTTGGATTTTTGAATTAACTTCATAAGTTTGTTTTTAAATGTTTGTAATAATCTTTTAGGGCATCATCTGTGGGATTTTTCTTTAACTTTTTGTACAGTTGATTTTTTTGTGTAATTTCATTTAATAAATGTTTAGTTATCCAAGGTTTTTTAATTTTTCTACTTGCAGCCATTTTCACAACAAGGGTATTTTTTTCAATACATGTATTTAGAGTAGATATAAAAGATTCAGTCATTTCATCTATATCATTATTTATATTGATCATATTCCAATCTTGTGCTTTCACCTCATTTCTCAAACTTTAGAAATTTATAAATTTTTTATATATAGGTAAACTTTTTACAGGTTGCTGAGAATTCGAAAACTTGATTGTTAAAACTATTGGATCATGATCTGTTGGATCATGCATAAGAATAAATGATTATATTTTAGTGAATGTGGAAATCCTGTTTTTTACATAAAAGTGGTCTATGCAGGACCCACTCCGTCGCCTAGTTGTTTGGTTAATATATGAAACATAATCAAACGTATTTAATATTGTTTTATATTCATCTACATAATTGGCATTTTCGAGTAATAGATTAATATTAATATCACCAGTAATAATGTGAGTTTTGAATTTACAATTCAATACAATTACAAAGGTCATTGAGAATTTCAAATTTGACGTTAGTATAAGCAGAATCAGACTGCAGTGCCGCAGAAGCCAGTACACTACAGATGAAAAGAATTAGAAATAACACTGATCAAGTGGACTCAGAACCTTATACTTATTATTGCTTTAAATATGGGTTGAAACAGGGGCCCAGAAGCTGTCCTGCATTTGCTAAACGTTGTTCCAGGTGTGGCAAATTGACCATTATGCAGTAGGATGTAGAAATTTGAGGATAAAAGGATATGCTTCAAGGAAAGAAAATAAGAACAGAGTCGTTCATGAAATGGAGAGCGATTGAGAGAGGGGTGTCAAATTCAAACAGCGACAAAAACCACCACACCGAAAAAACTCAATACAAACTCAAATGTCACAACATGAAAAGTCACTCTACAGGGTGTCCCAAGATTTTTTTACAGGCTGTAGCTCAGGAATTAACGAATATGTTTATCTGAAAATTGGGTAATTTTTTAGGACCCACAGTAATTTCATCGGAAGTATACTGGGTATCTGTGACGTCATCATAGAAGCAGGGACGTGATCGCAATGAAAAAAATTCAATGGAAGGGAGGGATCAAACTTAGCTCAAATAAAAGAGCTTTTTATTCCAAATTCAGTGTATCATAGTGAGGGTAAAGTGGATAAATATACCAAATTTTCAGTTTAATGTTTATTTGCAATGGGAGGTATGAAACGGTTTTTTTTCTCATCAACTGGTTGATGTCAGGTTTGATAGAAGACAGTTGAAGTCTCATATCAGGTTCGGCGTCCATTCTATTGCGGTATTTTGTTTTCGTGCTGCATAGGGTGAGAATCTTGTTTCGCACAAATATGCTGCTGGGAACGGGAGAAGAATATTCAGAACCATTTTGGCAAGCATTGGATATTCATCACGAATTCTGCACCAAAAATCGTTGAGAAGCGTCGTTTTGAACAGTGACTCTATACTTGTATCTGACGACATTTCTAAAAGAAATTCATATATCTCGTTTAACGGGCTTTTGCAGGTTGGGTAAAAGAAGGATTAGAAATCCATGAACTCAGATTCGTTTTTGTTTTCTGTTCTTCGCGAAAATATTTCTCAAAAGATGCGCGCATCGAAGTGAGATATTGGACCACTTCTTCAAATACACATATTGAAACATTATCGCTAACAAACTCACTGAGTGACGTAAAGCTTTCTATTTTTCTCTTACCAACGCAAATAATCCAAAGATCGAATTTTCTTTTGAAGGCAGTTATTTTGTTACAGACCTGGAACACTGTTGTATGTTTACCTCGCAATGATAAATTTGATTCGTTCAGTTTTTGAACGATATCCATCCTAAGAGACAGTCGGAACAACCTAGTTTTATCATACAAACGATCTAAAATTAAAAGAAGTATCTGAAAGAAACAGTTGTAACTCGGCTCTAAGTACAAATAACCTTGTTAGAGTTTTGCCCCGAGATAGCCAACGCACTTCTGTATGGAGCAGCAGTGTTTTATGTTTGCTGCCATAATCTTCACATAATAATGAGAACAATCGTGATTGTAGTGGTCGTGATTTGATAAAATTAATTATTTTAACCGCTTCATCCATAACCAACTTTAAATTTGATGGCATTTGCGACATCGTAAGTGTTTGTCTATGCAGGATACAATGGCTGGAACTACAATTAGGCGCTTTATCTCAAAATCAAAACTGCTATCAAAATTCTGCTTGCGCCATTTTTAATTTCATAAAAAATTAGCAAACTGCTGCGAAATCCGCAATACTCTATATTTAAAGATAAGGGAGATACCCCGAAAAGAGCCCAAAATGGGATACACTGCACATAACATTCCATGGGGTTCGGCCAATTTCGGACCCTTGTGGGATAGTTTGGTTAGTTTATGCTTTCTTAGGTTAGTTTAGGCTAAGTTATGTTAGTTCAGGCTATATGCTAAGTTAGCTTAGGTTAGGTCAGTTTAGGCTAGGAGAGCATTGTTTAGGCTAAGATAGATTAGAAAATGAAGGGGCATGCATAGTTAAGATGAAATAATCTCACCGCTATCGAAAACTAAGAAAGTTCGGTTAGGTGGAGATTGTTTAGGCTAGACTCAGTTAATTTAGGTTATTTCAGACTATGTTGAGATTGTTTAGGCTAGGTTAAGCTGGTTTAGGCTAGGTAAGGCTTGGTTAGTTTAGGGCAGGTTTGATTAGTTTAGGCTAGGTTAGTTTAGGCTAGGTTAGACAAAGGGAAACACAGACACAGAGAAAGTAGCAAACCAAGACACACAGTATTCTCCTGAATTAGGTTTAGCGAAACAAGAAGTCCAATGATTACGACAAAGCACGCGGAACTTAGTGCGGAAAACTTTTAGGGAGTAGCGCTTAGCAGCAAGGAAATATTTGACCTTATATACAAAGCCGTAACGGACATCATGAAGCTCAATAAAAAAGAAAAAAGAAAGGCAAAGTCCGCTAAGTAGAAAAAAAAGGACAACAATTACGGACATAAGAAAACGAAAGGGACAGAGCAGCACTAGCGTAGCCGATGTAGCATCGTAAAGACAGTTCCAATTGTGTAAGTTATGAGGATATTTTTGTGCGTTCTGTACTGGTTCCCTACCAGGGAAATGGAGAACAAACACCCAGTGTCTGTTGCAGGTTTCCACCCGAGAAAAAAACGTTAGCTTAGGCTAGGATAGATACAGACAGAACAGGAGAAAAGAGGAAATAAAGGTTTACTTAGCAAGGCAGAGGAGGTGATTTTTAGTGGGCATGGAAATATAGTCCCCCACTACTCTCATAACAACTTTGGGGGTGAACGTGAAAAAGCTTTTTTCAACTCCCTTTTAGTAGGCTCTTCCTAGGAAGCTCCGGGCGTCATTGCGCTGACTCCATCAGGACCTCACACCTTGGGTTCTCTTTCCAGGTATATTTATGAAGAGGAGTAAACCTTGATAAAAGACCATCCAGCACAAGAACACCAAGTGTGAAAGAAGGCGGCACTGGCCTCTCGTTCGCCAATGCAGATGACCGAGCGAGCCATGGTAAGAATGGGTCGCACCATGTATAGAATAGAGAATACCAAAAGGGGGGTTTCGTCGCCGACGGAAATGTTGGGATGTGGGTCCGCGAAACTGGTGAGTGTGAGGAAAGTAACTGAAGCGAGAGAATGGCGAGGATGAAAGAAAAGCAGAGAGTGGAGGAACTGATGGAGATAATGAGTGGTGTGAGTGAAAGTAGTATGGAGTTGCTGCAGCTAGAGGACGAGAAATGGACGGAATCCTTCAGGACCCCACATTCCAAGTGCCTCTATGAAGATTTCCTCACCAGAAAAAGAGGTTAGGTTAGAAAAGAATGGCAAACATACAGTAGGTACAGTCTCACTGCTATCGAAAAACTTGGAGATTAGTATGTGTATGCATAAAAACAAGGAAAATCTGTACAAGGATATACATCTTGACCATCATATACAAGGTGTCGTTATTAAATAACCTGTAATAACACTTTTTATTCGTCCCCGATTACAGTTTTATCGCCTTCAATGTACTCCCCTTCCTCTACGACGGTTCTATTGTTGAAAGCAGTCGCTTTCGCTTTAACCGCTTCCACGCTTGCAAATACCGCCCCCTTCGAATCTTCTGACCTTGGGATATAGAGAAAAAAACGCAGGGGATAAGGTCGAGCGATTACGGTGGATGTTGTAGATCCTATCAACCAATATCGAAAAATACAATCATCATTTCTTTGAATTTGCTCATATTGTCTTTTGGGCGCCATTTAAACCGCACAAAAACGAAAACAGCAGCATCAGTCAAGTTATTTAATACTCATGCCTCGTACATGTAACAAATGTGATAATATACAGTAAGATAAAATAAATAAAGGTCACAGATGGTATTCTAAGTTCCCTTCCCTGTACATAGTTCTCGATCAGTCGAATGTAGTCACTGACCCCAATTTCCTAAAGTCGAAAAATAATTATTCTTCAAGAGGTTGTGTAGAAAGCATTTTATACATCGATGGCAATAAATGTGGTCCACTTATTGCTATATAACTTATTCACTACGTATTCTGCCGCCTATATGGTTGATGTCCTTTTACTGAATCGAAACTGTCTATCAGAAAGACCATGTTTTTACTCAATTTCTTCTTTCATTTTGTCCCTGAGAATTATCTTCAAGATTTTACTGAAGGTATGTATTAGGCAAATTTGACGTAATGTTGGGAAACCTCCTTAATCTACTTTTTCCGTTGGTATTAAACTCACCTAGTCGTTTTCTACGCTTAAGGCAGACTTTCTTCCATTAAAATAGTGTTCACGATGTTCTTCACCGTATTATCATTCCACTTGATTAGTTCTTTAACAGATTCTGGGGTTATGCCGTCTGACCCTGTTGTTTTCTTTGGTTTAAGTTTCTCTCCCGCAGAACCAATTTCCATATCGGTGATTGGCAGACAGGTCTGGACTGGAGTTCGAATAATGAATACTTCATTACTTTCCCGAAATGATTTTTTGGTTATTCTTTCTTAGTAAAGCAAAGGAGTAATACTGACTTATAAGTCGATGTTTTGCGGTGTCCGTAATAGTTACTGTTCATGGAAGTCCAGGTTTCTTCGTTTTCATATCACTAGTTCCCTGGGTACCTTTAAGCTCATTTTAATATTTATAATAATTGAGACAATAAGGAATATCATATTCATCACAGAAATACTGATTATTCACAAAATACATCAATATCACAATTATAAATATTAGTTTCTTCAGATTATTACAAACATTGATTTAGGATTTCCCCACTTTTCGAACAAAATTCAGAATAAGCGCAACACTGCTTGGGGATATTGTTAGAAACCATTTGTATGCCACAGTAAACAGTCATAATGTTCATTCTTGTGATAACTTTCAAAAAAATACAGCCTGTAAACATTTTTATTTCAGACGCAACGTAAGTGGACTAATAATAAATAAATTATATCAAGACAACTGTCAAAATTAAGCTTATTTCGGTTGAACAACTCTTGTGTTTTCACTCAAGAGAACGTAAATGATTTACAATAACAATAAGTATTATAAAAACACTTAGCGATCCGACAAACAGCAATAAAAGTCACATGAAATAGTAAATATCTACGAATTAATATAAGAAACAGGAATATAAATATAAATTAATGTCTCAGATGTGTAACAGAATTTATGAATTCACAATTTTGACATACTAGCATTATATTATAGTCACCTAATGGATTCGGCGATAAAATTAAAATTTTTGAGATTATAAATAGGGTAAGCATTTAATTTAACAATGCCGTAGCTCAGTTTGATTTAGAATCGCCAACGTAATATAGATCCATCATATTTACCGCAACATATCATATTTTATTAGTCGACGTTAAATTATTCATATAGAAATAATATGCGTGTGAGTGTGTGAGAAGGAGAATTATTTGAAGAGTTTAAATATTGTTATTGATCCCGATATGGTAAAGGCACAGTTTAAAGTTTACAGAAAATAAACTGTGGTATAGGGAGGTTAGATGGACCAGGAGGATAGACGGAGTTTCGCTAATATTTCTTAAGCCATGGCAACAGTGCAAAGTTTGGCATGTGTATGTTTTGCGTATTGATCAGTTCATCTTGAGACAATCACAATCACATGGATTTAAGCTCAGAATAACACATAGGGCCGATTGTACAATGCGAGTTTAACCTCGGTTCAAGATAAACCTGGCCCTAAACTACGTTTATCTACGGGTTCAAGAAAGTGGTCAATCTTATGTATAATATGCTGGCAAAGACATTTTACACGGCAACCTTCGGATCAGGCTAATAATTTGTGGCTAATTTGTAACGCTGAGCTTGATTTTGTTGCTAATGCCGTTTCCAAGAAAAAGCAAACTATGCTAGCGTAATATTAAGTTAGCGTAGCCGCATGCTATAACTACAAGTATAAGTAATATTAATAAAAACTGAATGCACAGGAATTTGTTGCTAATTTTTTGCTAAAAGATGACACTAACCGATACTGCAAAAAAATCATCCCTTACCCAGACTTCCCCACTCCTCACTATTATTTGATATTAAGCTAGAGTAGTCACACGCTATAACCATAAAAATAAGTAATTTAAAAAAAAACTAAACGCACAGAAATTTGTTGCCAATTTGTTGCTAAAATATGGCACTAAACGGTACTGCAAAATAAGCATACCTTTTCTCATATTAATTGCAATTCATCGTGCTTTAGTAGCCATAGCCTAGCAACAAATTGCCCTACTGATTTTAAAGCGATATAGTTCATATTTGAACAATAATACACCCCCAACAAATTCCTCGGGTATTTTTTTATCGAAATTAATCGTGTTTTAGTAACCACAGCCTAGCAACAAATTGACCGACTGATTTTAAAGCAATATAGTCCATATTTGGATAGTATTAGCCCAGCAACAAACTCCTCGCGTAGTTTTGGATCGAAATTCATCATGTTTTAGTAGCCATAGCCTAGCAACAAACTGCCCTACTGATTTTAAAGCGATAAAGTCCATATTTGGATACGGTAGTCCAGCAACAAATTCCCCGACTGATATTTAATTGATATTCGTTGTATTTTAGCCGACATTGCCTAGCAATAAATTGCCCTACATATATAGTCCACATATGGACAGTGATACACCAGCAGCAAATTCCTCGAGTATTTTTTGATCGAAATTCATTGTGTTCTAATACCTATAGCCTGTTTCTGGGCTGCTACTGGCCAAATAAGGACTATATCGCTTTAAAATCAGTAGGACAATTTGTTGCTAGGCAATGGCGGCTAAAACACAACGAATTTCAGTTAAAAATCAGTCGGGAAATTTGTTGCTGGGCTACTACTATCCAAATATGAACTATATCGCTTTAAAATCAGTAGGGCAATTTGTTGCTAGGCTATGGCTACTAAAAGACGATGAACTCCGATCAAAAAATACGCTAAGAATTTGTTGCTGGTGTATTACTGACCAAGTATGGACTATATTACTTTAAAATCAGTAGGGCAATTTGATGCTAGTCTATGGCTACTAAAACACGATGAATTTCTATCTAAAAATACTCGAAGAATTTGTTGCTGGTGTATTACTGTACAAATATGGACTATATCGCTTTAAAATCAGTAGGTCAATTTGTTGCTAGGCTATGGCAACTAAAACACGTCGAATTTCAATTGAAAAACACTCGGGGAATTTGTTGCTGGTGTATCACTGTCCATATATGGACTATATCGCTACTAAAATACTATGAATTTCAATCAAAAAATACTCGAAGAATTTGTTGCTGGTGTATTACTGTACAAATATGGACTATATCGCTTTAAAATCAGTAGGTCAATTTGTTGCTAGGCTATGGCGGCTAAAACACTACGAATTTCAATTAAAAATCACTCGGGGAATTTGTTGCTGGGCTAATACTATCCAAATTTGGAATATATTGCTTTAAAATCAGTCGGTTAATTTGTTGCTAGGCTGTGGCTACTAAAACACGATGAATTTTTATCAAAAAATATTCGAGAAATTTGTTGCTGGTGTATTACTGTACACATATGGTGTATATTGCTTTAAAATCAGTAGGGAAATTTGTTGCTAGGGTATGGCTACTAAAACACGATAAATTTCGATCAAAACATTCTAGAGGAATTTGTTGCTGGTGTATTACCGAACAAATATGGACTATATTGCTTCAAAATCAGCAAGGCAATTTCTTGCTAGGCTGTGGCTACTAAAACACGATGAATTCCAATTAATATGAGATAAGGGATAATTTTTTTGCAGTATTGGTTAGTGTCATCCTTTAGCAACAAATTAGTAACAAATTCCTGGGCATTTAGTTTTTCCAATATTACTTATTTTTTATAGTTATAGCGTGTAGCTACGCTAGCTTAATATCAAATAATAGTGGGCGGTGGGAAAATCGGGGTAAGGCATGGTTTTTTTGCAGTATCGCTTAGTGTCATCCTTTGGCAACCAATTCCTGTGTATTTAGTTTTTTTCAATTTTACTCATTTTTATAGTTATAGCGTGTGGCTACGCTAGCTTAATATCAAATAATAGTGAGAGGTGGAGTAATCGGGGCAAGAGATGATTTTCTGCAGTATCGGTTAGTGTAATCTTTTAGCAACAAATTAGCAACAAATTTCTGTGAATTTCGTTTTTTCTAATATTACTTATTTTAATAGTTATAGCGTGTGGCTACGCTAGCTTAATATTACGCTAGCATAGTTAGCGTTTTCCTGGAAACGGCATTAGCAACAAAATCAAGCTCAGCGTTACAAATTAGCAACAAATTATTAGCTTCAATTAAGTATGTTGGTACGCCAGCATACATTGTTGATGACGTTGATACTGACACAGAGACAGATAAAAATTAACAGGTTTTGATTTTAAGTTTAAAACAGTTTTGTTTTTCTACTGGTTATCTCGTGGACAAATAACAGTTATATTAATTTTTCAAAATGGAACAAATGTCCGGAAATGAATATTTCAAGTAATTAGTAAATATTTTGCAACAGCCAGAAAGGTAACCACAAATATATAGACAAAGGGACAATCATTTTGTGAAGTGGAATGACACTAATTTTTCACAAAGATTCGGATTCACAAAAGATGGGGCTCGATTCATCACAAATCAAACATCCTATTTGATAACTTCTCAAACAGAAAGGTATAAATTGATAGTATGTAAATATAAATTTGAATAAATAAATATTTCATAAATCATGCCTTGACTGCAGAAGAAAAGGTTTTAATGACTTTACGGTTTTATGCAACCGGAAGTTTTTTACAAGTAGCTGGAGACTTTATTGATGTTGACAAAGCCACTGCATGCATGCTCATATGAAGAGTTTCACAGACGATAGCAAGATTGTATGATAATTTTATTAAAATGCCAACTACTCATGAATAAATGCAGCCTGTATTTCAGGGTTTCTATAATATTGCAAGGTTCCCGAAATGCATAGGTGCCATATATTGCTCACATATCCGAGTATTATCCCCAGGAGACAATGTTGCAAAAATATTCAGGAACAGTAAGGCCTTTTTTCATGTAACGTTCAAAGAATGTGCGATTCAAATCATCTATTTCAAGGTATGGTATGTCATTGATCGGGATCAATACATGATTCAACAATTTTTTTAAACAGTTAACTAAGGTCAAGATTTGTACATAGCGATTTAAGTTATAATTTATTGGTAGGGGATAGTGGTTATGCTGTAAAGACATATTTGATGCCTCCATTAGGAAATGTAGCAGCTCCTGCAGAAAACTTATATAACGAAACAATCGAAAAAGATACTAAAGGTTTAGAGGTTATAGAATTATAACCTGTCAATCCAGATGTTTTCAATGCAGAAGACTTTGCTCCCGATGAAAATTCACAACATTCAATCTTATACGAGCCGATTCCTATAAATTAACAAATAGACTATAATATATGAGATAAAAGGAGAGAAAAACAAAGAATAGAGGCAGACACCAAAAAGAAATTAGACAGAATATATAATGCGAAGAAATAATTCTTGGATGTTCTGGAACAAACAGCTGAAAAATACATAAAGGTGGGAAAAAGCAACACTCCCAAATATTTACGTCTATTCCAATGAAAGAAATTTTAGAAGAAAATGTAAATGCTAAACAGAAAAACCTGCAGAAGATAAAAGGTAGCCAAGTCAAAGTGAAAATAGTAAAAACACAGGTTTCTGCTAACTTTGATGACTCCAGCGTTTTAGAGAACAGAACCTCCAACATTTCTATAAAACAGAAACCAGAGCTTAGGAAGAAATCTAAAGTCACCAACCATGATTGAGAAGAGGAAGTAGAAATATTCACATATGACGACGTTACCGAAGAAACCTGAATTATTTGCAAAGAGTTTGGAAAGAACCGTGAACTCTGGCTAAGATGTGTGAGCTGTTATGGTTGGACCCACAAGGATTGCTCCAACGAAAAGAAAAAAAGAAGCTCTATGTGTGTGATTTCTGCCAGTAAATGGAAAGCTGGGTAACAGCAGCCCCCGGCAGCTATTAACCCCACGCTGCGGCGCAATGCTGTCCACATATATTTATATTGAAAAATTCTGAATTTTTCAATACTTTTTAGTATGTTTCAATTTAACATGCATTTTCTGCCCAAACATTTTATCGTTCATTTACATCTACCAATTCTTGTTTAAGTCATAGAATCCTCAGGATATTCAAGACTTTCCTTAAAGTCCGGTATTCCCCCCTATATTCTTCAACCAAACTTCTAGCGTATATAATTTATAATGATTTTGCTAAATATTTTTTGCTATTAAAAATTCCTATGAATAAAAAACGAACTTCGGTTAAAATTTATTTCATTATCTCGTTTGTCAAGCTTAAGAAAAATTATTGTTTTACGTTAGAGCTCAAAACAGCTCTCTCTATTCGACGTTGAGCGATTAACACTTCAACGTTATCACACTTTAAAACTGAGCTCACCCCATCCAACAAGACACTTGTATACAAAACGAATGCAAACAACTGGAAACAGATTCATAATGTCGTGTAATAGAGTTCACCCGAAGGAGATTACATTTCAGTATTAAAGAAGTTGAAGAATAATTTCACATAGATATATATAGCAGTTTCCGCTAAAATAATTTCCAGTAAAAATAATGAAAAACTATCAACTTTTATCCAGAATAACGAAGCCGGTATTTTATCTGCAATTAATAAAATTCTAAGTGGTCGTTTCGTCTTCGATGGGAAATAGTTGAGTGTTTATCTTGTTTTAGACGGAAAAGAATCCGGCTTTTATGAAAAACAGAAGGCGTTATTATTTGAAGAGACAGAATAGTAGTTACTCATAGCGTCATAGGCGTAGGTATTCGACATAAATAAGATCGCATATTTTTTTAAATCTTGTGGCTCAATCATACCCGAAGTTCTTCAAAGTTTTCGTGTATCAAACTGTTTACGTAATGTATAAAACAAACAGTTAGAAATACAGATAGTATCTTGTTTACCGAGAAGGAAAAGCCTAAAATTCCTGAACGATTGTGAAGATTGCAAACCTCATGGGTGGTGGTGGAGCAGTTTTACGTCTTAGTGAGACCTGCCTACCAGGAACAAGTGCTTTGACAGATATTTTTCAAGTGTTGTCAGGAACTACAATGCAGAACAAGTTTCCAAGCGTTTGTTTCTCAAATGATTATCAAACGAACCAGGTGATATACCCAGCACCTTATTTTTTATTCTAATGAAAATTTCATAAAACTGCTCAAAAAAAATGGATTGCTCGAATTAAAATACATGGTATAGCATAATTTACCATACATTTACTGTAAGTCAAAATTTACAATTTTTTGGCCAGGACCGCAAAATTTTTGAAATATTTTTAATATCGATGGTTTATTCGCAATTAGACGTTACCCACAATTTTGTGGAAATTTGATTTTTTGTTTTAATAGATGCCTATTCTTATACTTCACATGCTCACAATATCACGTAAGCTTACAAAAATTATATATATACAAAAAGTAGCGTTCTTAAATTATTTTAACTGCCGTCAGACGTAACCCACACTGTTTACATGGTAGAATGCAACACAACAAGTCGCAGGGTGTATTAGAATTGGTGTTCTTGAAGTTTATTTCGGAAAGGCAATGCCATACGTATTCTATTTTAAAGTTGTTTGTTGTAATGATCATTATAAACAATATTGAAATTGTTTTGTACTTACTTTATTAAACATTATGATACGTCTTATTGCCTAAGTTTTACTACTAAAATGTGTGAAGACATATTGCAATTAAGTTTATTTTTTGTTCCTGTTCAGATTTTAAAATGTTAATTTAGTAACAACAATTGTCTGATGCTTCATTTGATATACATCCCTACCTACTACAATGTTGAAATGTTAAATACTTCTTATTTTTCACAGAATATGATTGCTGGAGGACGTGGCGAACATCTGGTCCAATTAGCTCTTACTGCAGTTGTATCAGACGCTTATGAAAAACATCCTTCATCTTATGTAGATAATATAGAATAAATTCTTGATGCAGGGTTGATTTTTGAAGATGGAAGTTATTATGCTGAGTTGCAAACAATACAAAATGGAGATACCACCTATAACAATGAAGCTGAATCTCTTTCTACCGATAAAAATGTAGCATATACAAACGTAAATACTTTAGATTACTACGACCAGACAATATTGCCTTCAAGTGACTTTGAAATTGCCAGTGACCCCAGAATCTGAAAGTGGAAATGAAGAAAGTTTGTGATATGATTCTGATCAAGAAAATGTACAATATGTAGAAGAACGGGGTGTTGAAGAAGTTACGCAATTAAGAGACGAAATTGATGTCAATGCTACGCCAGCTGGTGTGAAGAAAAGACGTAGAAAAGCAACGCCGGATAGCTGGAAACGAAACGCAAGTAGAATAAAAACAATGGAAGGTAAGACTTACCTTGGATATACCAAAACTAGAGATGGGGAAGTAAGTCAGAACCATCAGCGTCCAGCCAGATATCAGTGGTTGGGTTGTACGTCAGAAGCATCTTCAAAATCGAAAAAGAGACACTGCAATTTTTTTAATAAAGAACTAATGGAAACACTTTTCACCAAATTTTGGAAACTCGTTTTATCTACAACTCAATTTGTCCAGGAAAAAGGACCAACGAGTCCACAGTATTCAACTTAAGAACTATAAAGTATATCCCTGAGGAAAAAATTTTCAAGCTAAGTTCTGATGATGATTATAAAGAACTAGACCAAAGAGCCAAAGAAGAAGAAAGAACGATTAAAAATAAAATTTTCAAAATGGCAACACCTTCAACAGTTTAAACCATTTCTCCCACAAGATACTCGTATCTTTACCTCATTACGACAATTAATTATTATTATTTTGAGCATTCATTATTTCGTTTGTCAAGGTTTGATGTTAAATTAAGCTTTCTGATTCAATGAAAAGTAATAAAAACAAACTGGTGCTATTATGACATAAGCCCCCAAAAAATACTAATCTAAGGAGAGAAAAGGTCGTATCCCACAAAAACAATAAAAACAATTTAAAAATTGTTTCGTTTTGTTACAAATGACATTCAAGGTAATTAAATAGAAAAGGAAAAAAATTAACAAAGATTATTTGAAATTTCGTATAGATATGTAGTTTTTTGTTCCTACTGTAAAATTTGATATGTCGGGGTTACGTCCTGTTGCAAAAAAGCCATCGATATGCTTCCATAACAATCTATGATCACGAAATTATGTATTATATCGATTCCTTCCTCACGCCATTCGATAAAAGAAAGATGCATCTCAATTAATTACCATATTTGAATTCTTCCATTTTATATTTGTACACAATATAAGAGATTAAAACTGGAGTAGAAATTTTTGTAAAAAATTACCTTAAAAAAATTTTAAGTAACTACGTCAATGCAATGTGAAGACCGAAATTGGTGAAAATCGAAATGTGAGTCTTCATACTATTATAAAAAAAAATATACCATCTTCCCATCCACAATGCACACAGAGTTATAAAACATCAAAATAGAACTTTTTAAAAAAAATCCGATTCCATAGCATTGAAAATCCCGACCAACAGACCTACAGACCGACATTTTATTAAAATAGGTTTTTTGAATTCTGAAACATGTTTAACGTGTAGATCCATTCGAATCTCGAAACGTCAAAATCACTCCATTACAATGCTTCCCATATATGTATATGTTATGGACGAAGTGATTAATAGGACATTGTAAAAAGTGCCCGCGCAGTTTGAAAAATGCCCAATATGAAAGGACAGAGAGATAAATTTTTTTGAAATAATCAAGTAGTCCGGGCATTATGTATAATGTGTGTCACCTATGGGGCAGAGTAATTAAAACGTGGTTTCAATACTGTTATTTTTATTTCATACAGAATCAGTATTTAAAAACAAATAAAATCTTTCCTTTCATAGGAACTCTGCTAACCTATGATAATGAAATTGAAAATCAGGCTAATCCGACTTATAGTTTATATTTATTAGATAGAGATTGTAAATCTTCTAGTTTTTAGTAGTCTTATAACACATACTTAGTTGATATGTAGGGTTTGTAAATCCTCTAGTTCTTACACATCTTAATCATAGTTACTTATTTGTATTTGAAAGTTACACTGTTGATAAAACTGGTTGCAAGTTAATAAAGTTATAATTTAATAACTCCAAAAATAACAAAAACAAAACTATCCATATAATCACAAAAATTATTAAACTTTTTTATAGATGCTATGACTCAAAGAAGTATTGCATAATTTAACTGAAAAGGAACTGTACCTTGAACAATGTTTTATAATCAGGCTTATAATTTCAAGGAAAACTTAAATAATTGAATATTGAAACATAATATATGTCATAATTATTTGTTAGAACAATTGCCGCTTGGATGGCACTTTGAGTTGCAAAGTTTATTGTTTTTGCAACAGCTGCATTTGTCAGACTTACAGCCACGTTTGCAAGATAGTCTTCGGAACATCTGCAGGCGAAATAAACATTTCCTTGCACACTGTAAACTGGTTTCTAGAATGAAGTTGATTCAAAACACCATGTTTCGTTCCCAATTTATAAATATTAGCGGGTGTTATTTCAATTACAGTAGCACGTATACTTCTTCCATCACTACGAGCTCAATCGACATCTAGAGCCCGGACCCTCACTGTATCGCCAACATTAGCTACGGGATATTTAGCATTAAATGCATCCAACATCGGCTTGTTTCTGCAAATTAATTAAAGCTGATTTTCTAAGAAGCATAACATTTTCTGTCTTGCGCTCCACGTTTTGTTCTGGTGAAAGCATTTCGTCTTCAAATATTAAATTTAAATTCAAAGTTTCTTCATCCTGAGCATCGAAACTAATAGGAAATGAACATAAATGTATTGCATTGTCGGTGGATTCCACATATTTTGTTTTATTGGACTCTACTTTATCATTTGCAATAGATTCTCTTCGGCCTGTTTCATTTTCAGTGGATTCTACTTTATCATTCTTAATGGTCTCTCTTTGGAATGTTTCTTTTTCGATGGACTCAATTTGATCATCTTCAGTAGTCTCTACTTGATTATTTTCGTTGGACGCAACTTGCTTATTTTCGATAGCAGTACACTCCGTAGATAAGAGCTGTTCTAATTCTTCTTCTGAAGTAATATCAACCAAGGCCTCATTTAGTATAGAAGAACTGTTGAGTCCTACTTTTAACTTCGTCCCAAACATGGCTTCATATGGAGTACAGGTAATGCCTGCGTGATGCGCTCTGTTTTTCATTAATTGAACAAACCTTAATCCTTCGGACCATTTATTGGTGTGGTTTTCTTCCAACCACATACTGAGGATATTCTCTATATCTTGGTTGGCTGTTTCTACCGACCCTTGGCTTTGAGAATGCCTCGGTTTACCATGTACAATTTTTAATTCGAGCCACATGCTACAAGCTTCCTGGACAATTTTACTCGCAAACTTTCTGCCATTATCGCTTTGAAGAATGCTAGGTGCACTGAATATTGTAAAAATGTTATGGAGTACATATGCTACTTCTTCGGCCTTTTTGGTCTTGAGCGGAGGCAGCTGAACGAATTTTGTAAGATTGTCTTGGTATACCAATATAAATTTATATGGACCATCTTCTTGGGTCTGCATGTCAATTAAGTCGACTTGACATATTGAATTCATTTCGCTGCAAAGAATGGGTTTGACTACTAATCTTTTCTTCGGAACGTTGCTTTTTTTTCACAATTGTCACATTAGTTCAAATAAATGACAATCATTTCTCTCGTAATATTTTTATAGCGCAAATTCAACTCTTTCTCCATCCGGTTCCTTCCACCATGTCCAATTTTTTGGTGGGTCTCGTGTCTGAAATATTTCGTTTTCATGCAAGTAATATTTGATTATGTTGTCTTCTTTGACCGGGACAATTAATTTTTCCGCCTCTCCAATAGTCATAAAATCGAATCTTCGCAAACGCTGATAATCTGGCTTTTTATTTGACACTTTTGATTTTGAAGATTTCACCTTGTTAATAAATTCTGTGTGTGTAAGTTTCGTAAGTGACAAACTGAATATTTTTCCCCTTGAGTGAAATCAATTCTTTTAATCTTTCGTCAAATCGACGATTCATGTCAACTAATTTCGATTTATCCATTGCAAACTAACAAAATAATTGCGAAGTAACAAGTGCCTTTCACTATAATTCAACACATAATCACGAAAATATAACCTTCCAGGTTTGTCTGTATTCGCTTTGAATGCAAAACTGAACTAAACATCATAGAGAAAGTAATAGGAGAGTGTTCGTTCCCGTGCAAACGTGGCATCGCGTCGATATGAGCGCACTGTTGCGGGGGGCAGAACTAATTCTTACAGGCGGGATATTCAAATTTGGTAGTTTGGATTATTGGTAGGTAAATTTTATAGTTTGTCTTAAAATTGTTTATTATATAATTATTTCATTTCAAAAAATTATATTTCCTTTTTTTTAATGAAATAATTATAATAAACAAGTTTGAGACAAATAATTTAGATAAATAAGAAAACAGCAAACATTTAAATTTTTTATTAACCTGCACATAATATAAACAAAATATTAATCCCAATTACATATTTCTACTAAAATTACATTACATTATATTTAAGAAAATTAATCCAATATCACATCAAATTGCACATTGTTATTTTAAAATTATTGACAACAAAACCAACAAACATTTTAATAAAAAGAAGTTAAAAACTAGATTCTCCATATCCATGAAGACAGAAACAGGTCTGAAACAAAAAGTAAATTAAAAGTAGTACGTTTTAAGTTACCAAAAAAATATTTTTGTTTGTTAGTCCTCTTACCATCATTATATGTTTTAATTAATTGTGGGAAATACGTATGACTTATGTTTTAGACAAGTGAATCAATCAAAATTTATATGACCTTTTGCAAAGTGTTACTTTTTTCCAGTAATATTTTCTACATGAACGAAAAGTGGTAAAATATGATAACAGAGTCATGCAGTATTGAAATAAATTTAACAACTTTCGCAAAACCGCAAATCAGGAAAATTAGTCTCTAGCAATTTGGCAAAATTTATTACCACAGATTCCCCAAGTCCAAGATTTTCGTCAGTCGGTAGAGTCTTTCGTCCTTGTTATACGTCGAAATTGACGCAGTAACCTGATGGAGGTGCCAAAACCCATGCTTTATAGCCGAAAGGGATTGGTTTTCCCCTGATAAACTGTTTACACCCGTTTCGGCCAAAATATGAGATAATGGATTCGTCAATAGACATACAAGCACTAACGGGGGTATATTTAACAAAATTTTGGTTAATTTTTTCGATCAAAGGGCGTAACTTGGCCAGTTTATCATTCTGGGCTAAGTTGTTGTTATCGACTGCATGAAGAAATCTAAAAATCTCGTCAAATCGATTTCTTCTGATATAATTATATACCAAAACATTTCTGGTGTCAACTCGTGCTTCCCAAAACATGCGACGCCTGGGGACGGGAACGTAACCACTTACATATAGAACTGCAATGAAAACGAACATCTCGTCGTTGCCCGTTTCCAATCTTCAATTTTTGCTGCCTGCATAAAGTACGCTATATTTTACGAGTAGCTCCAATGTTTCCGGATTCAAAAACAGCTCCATAAATTCCAGAGGCTCACATTCATTGCCTAATGTCAACACAGGTAAAAATTCGGTATTTGGTTGTTTTGTTTTACTTCCATCCAAATCGCCTTTGACTCATTGTTGTTTTTTTGTACTTCTTTCTGCCTTCCTTGCGGCTCTGTTACGTTGCTGTCTTCATTGTTACTACTGTCTTCCTATACATTGATTTCCGCTTGCGCTTGAAGCTGCATCGAGTTTAGCCTGTCAGGGTCATCGCAGTCTTCATCCCCTGAGTCTTCATTACTTTCAAATCCATTATCATATGGAGTAGTTATATAGATTGCATCTGGAACAGAATCACCTTCGAAGAGTTTTTCAATTTCGTCCAATAAATGAGCCGTCGTTAGTGGTTTCTTCCTAAGTTGGAAAATATATACCACATATCTGCCCAACGGGTCGATAGCGACCCAAGCTATTTTTTATGCACATATTATTCGAAGGAACAGACCAAAATCCAAAACAGATATTACTTCGTACAACTTGAAACCAGTGCAATACAATGAGTACTCAAACAAAGTACTTACCAGTATGGGTATAAATGGGTTAAAGATGAAATCTTCAACATTATGGGCCAATTATTCAATGTTGAAGTCAACCCTTGCAATTAAACAAAATGCAAATATATCTACATATTCAAAATTTCGTTCTTTATTGAAACGGCAAGCTCAAGATTATAGGGCAAAGAAATCTTGGATTTTAACGAAGGAAGATAATGAAAATTTATCCAGGGATCTCCAGATAAAGAAAATTTTATGATTGCGGTGATTTACAAGGTTTTAATTTCTATGTAGACTACACATTCATTTATTTTTTAAGTGGCTTTAATATTTTGTATTTCTGGGGCCTATAGAATGGACGATTAGACCGAATATTTCTACACGATGTAGAAGACCTAGAATCTAAGCTTTTAATTAGCATACCAGATTCGAAGACCAACAAACCAAGATCATTTCTAATTTATCAGATTTACTTTAATGTTTATCGAAAGTATGTCTTGTTAAGTCCAGAAAATATGAGCAGTGACCGATTTTTCTTTAAATATCGAAGCGGAAAGGGTTGTAGACAAGTGGTAGGAATTCATCAATTAAGAAAAATGCCTAAAATAGTTCCTACTTATTTGAACTTGGTAAATCTGACAGAATATACTGGTCAGTACTTAGGACGATCTTCTGAAAAGATATTGGTTGACTTTGGTGCCGAGGTAAATAGTTTAAGGAGGCATGGCGGATGGAAGTCATCAAACGTTGCAGAAGGATATATCGAAGAATCCCTTAACAATAAGGTTGAAGTGGCAAATAAAATTTGCACAGTACAAAATATTTTACAAAATAATCCTATCATCCCACATGTTGTCCAAAATGTTACTCATAGTTCTAATAATGATCCTCCAATGTTCAATAATTGTACTAACTGTCAAATAATTATAAATATAACAAATTAATTTTAAAATGTAATCTGCAATGTATTGATGTTTTCAAAATATATATTAATTCCTTATAACAATGTATTTTCAATCATTTATATAGAACACTAACAACTGTAATGAGAAATCATTTCCTTACAGTGAAGAAGTGAATAGGAAATTATGACTTTTTCTTCAAGAAATTGTGTCTGGAATGTCAAAATTTCCTATCAATTTGCGGACAAGTTATTTTTCTTTATTTCTTTCTTCATTTATGTATCAATATCTCTTTTTTTGCCCTCCAATGTAATCCCCCTTGGATATACATTTGTAACAGGGCTTTTTCAGATAGACGAAGCACTTCTGTTATGCTCTTTTTGGTATAACCTTTAGTTCTTCCAGGAAAGAGGTTTTTATCTCCTTCCATTATGGTAGAATGCTGTTCTATTATATATATTTCAGTTTTGGTGACAGGAAAAATTCCCATAGGAATAATACCGTGGCTACGGTATGATTACTGAGTTGCTTTAGCAACGAGATCATGAATAAGCAAATATGTGAGAGATGCTGCATTATCATCACGCAAAAGCCATGATTTGTTTTGATACAGTGTATCAATTGTAACTAAGAATAAGATCCATGCTGTTAATCTTCTGTTGAGATTAGAGACACTGAACGAAGATGCATTATACTGACCAGATCCAAGAAAGCTGAAGCTGGTCTATTCGTTATGCAATCCACGTTTTTACTGAAAGCCTAAAGACGGGGTTGGGCAAAATCTGATTTTTACTAAAAAAATCAAAAACCATTGATGTTTTTAAAAAAATCACGATTTATTAGATTTTTTTCGATTTTTTAAATTTGAATATATAATTTTGATTCTTTGAAATGATTGTTAATTATTTTAATGTATAAGTCTAAAGACTATAATACAATTTTCGGCTCAAAAACTTGTGACGACGCATTTGTCGCGCTTCTTGCAAGAAAATTCTTGTCGCGGTTTGTTTTCCTCTCCTATACACTCACTATACAGTGCCGAGTACTGCCGAGTGAAGCACGAACGCGTTTGTTGTGCTTTTTGCATGAATATTCCTGTCAAGGTTTGTTTTCCTATAAATTGACGTTTCCCAACAATTTCACGCATTTCGCTAGTTAGGTTAGTTAAGTGAAGTGAAAACATATGAATAAAGTAAAATGAGTAGAAGAAAAGAGGACTCAATATAGCAGTTCTATATTAAGACAACAAATCCAAATAAATTGGGGTGTAGGGCTACTTGTAGAAAGTGCAAGAAATATATTCAAGGGTTAGTCCAAAGACTTAAAGCACACCAGGATGTTTGTAATTATCAAGAAAGGAATACAGGTGATTGAATTATTAATTTAATTTTATTTATATTTAATAAAGATTTTCATTATTAACCCGGGAATGATCGCGTGGTTAGATTTTGCCTAACATTCTTTGTTTTTTGTTGATTCTCCAAGCACTTGATATTTTACTTTTGAGATAATTTTGTGAAAGTTTTGAGACATAAATAATAATTATAAGTTAAGTAACATAGTGGAATTTTTAATTATATATTCTGAGATATTTTGAAATATTTTTTAAATATATACGTATTATATTATAAGTAGATACATTTTTAATGAATAACAGAATACAACAGGGTAACAAATGTTTTTATGCATTAAAAGACACATTTAAATCAAAGATATTGTCTACAAACACAAAAATTAAAATAGACAAGACAGTAATTAGACCAGTCGTACTTTACGCCGCAGAAACCGGGAATTTAACAAAAAAAGAGGAAAACGCATTAGAAATCTGGGAAAGGAAAATACTACGAAGAATATACGGCCCAATTAAAGAAAATGGAGTAGGGAGAATATTCAGAAACTACGAAGTTAACCAAAAATTCAATGGCCCAATAATAATAAATGAAATAAGGAGTAAACGATTAAGGTGGGCAGGACATGTACAACGTCTAGGTAATGAAAGGTGTGTCAAGAAAATCAATATCAATATATCATCAATTAATCAATTTCAATTATGTTTTTTATCTTTCCAGAGAGTCGAATGTCGCTTGACAGTTTTGCTTGCACATCATCTGCCTCAAGTTGTAGTTCACTCATGACGGATAGTTCATATGTTAGAAAAACTCCATCGAAAATACCAACAAGTCCAACAACTTTTGAACCAGTCCAAAAAAAGAAAGCAATCGAAACTCAGCCTACCATGAGTGGTTTTGTAATGCGGACTTCAACTGCTGAAAAACATAAAATTGACAAACAAATAGCAAGGGCTTTCCTACTAATTCAAGCTTCAGATGTATTGAGAATTTAGAGGTGGAAAAAGCCATTCAATTATTAAGGCCTGGTTATACACCGCCCTCGAGAAAAGCGGTAGCAACAAGTCTTTTGGACGAAATCTATGAAGAGGAAAAATAAAAATGTTTCCCCTCCCTGTCAGGCAATTGATGAGTGGTCAAACGTGCACAACGAGCCAGTGACAGACAATGCCGCAAATATGACACTGAGAAAAACATAAGAAGAAAAAACGAACGCAAAAGTTATAACTTATGGCAGCTCTGCACATATTTTTAATTTACTGTGCAAGGACTTTCAAGTTAAAGAGGAGATTGATTCCACTATTTACCAAAAAGTTTCAAATATTGCGATTAAACATGCAGCGCAAGATTATTTAAACATTTTAAAACCTATATCAGTTGCTCTTGATACTGTGCAGATGGAAAATGCTACTATCGCAGATGCTGTAGAGCAGTGGAAACATTCACAATATATCTTCAATGAATTTGTGGAATTACCATTACAAAAAACACAACAATTTAATAATCGATATAAGCAAGCACTAAAGCCATATCATTTTATAGCGTATATATTGAATCCACAAAAAACAAAATACCAGTTAACACCAGAAGAAAAGAATATAGCTTTAGAAATAACGAGTTATATGAAAACACTGGACTGTTACCTTTAGTAATAAAGTTAAATGCCCGCAGTGCTCCATTTAAGCAAGTTATGTTTTCGGACGAAGTAATAAAAAATGTAAACGGACTACAATGGTGGTTATCTCAAAATGATGAGCCGGAAATCTTGAAACAGTTGCCAATAATAAAACAGTTCCCGTGTGCAACTGCTTCTTCAGCTTCAGTAGAACGCGTATTTAGCTCTTTTGGTCTTGTACACTCGGATATTAGAAACAGATTACGCATAGGGAAAGGAGGAAAACTCGTGTTTTTGTTTAAATTGTATAACGAAAATGGATAGACTGAAAATATACAGTAATAAAATTTAGGTGTTACGTTTATTTTAAGAATTTGAAATTATGTACTTATTTTTTGTTGTTTTTGCTAAAAGCAGATACTTCTTTTGATTTTTGAGAAATTTTTCATATTATGTTGTTATCTGGTTCTGAATAAAAAAGAAAAAATTGATTTTAAATTATGATTTTAATTTTAAAAATAGACCGATTTAGATCGTGATTTTAATCACTTGATTTTAATCAGCCCAACCCTGCCCAAAGATATAGTGCAAATCGACAATTGGAGTCGATCACTGTAGCATTTTTAGGGGAAATGTCATTTAATATTTGTTACTTATAGCCAGGAAAACGGTTAAAATCTTGTATGAAAATAGATACTTTCAAACATATGTAGAAAGTACTTAACTCTTTAGATGAATTATTACATAATATGTTATTTAAATAACTTTATTTTGTCGGCACATAAACTGATGCTAAATATCAAAAAAGTTGATTATCGAAAGGTTGGATTGATTCCATAATTTCTCGGAAAACAATTGCTTATGCAAGGAAATTTTAAGGATTCTTGAAAATAGGTGACCCTGATAAGCAATTATTTATTAAATAGTAAGTAGCTAACAGATACATTTTAATTGCGTTCGTTTTAATTTGAATTCAAGCTTTCCACATTGCTTTGTACTACAGTTAATTCAAATCAGAGTGCGTAAGTGTCAAAAACAAATTTGAATTTGATAAAGTAGGAAATGCACAGATGCAGAAACATTACGAAATTTTTTTGTTTATCAACCAAAATGAGGAACCAGTTATATTGTGATTATGTTTTGAATAAGCGCTGGTGAAATCAACAAAAATATTTTGAAAGTTTAATTAAGTCTTATGAAATATATAAACGCCATGAAAACAAATATATAAGTTGACAAAACATGTCTTCCTTAACATTCTCACACAGGAAATTGGGAAAATATTTAATTTCTATCTAGATAACAGGAAGTGTCCTAGCTACACCAGATTTTCTAATGACAATCAAAATACGAGATATCTCGAAATTATCTCAGTAAACTGATGACAAAGATTGTTAGGAGAAAAATTGTGATAGGTGGAGTAAAAGTAATTAATAAAGACGAAGATGATCTTAAGACACAAACATGAATGGAAGTATTGTAAATATCCAAAATATTTGAATGTGTAGGTTGTATTATAATATATAATTTTGAAGCTTAGTTTTATTATTTACGTCAAATAATTGTTTACATTTTTCTTCAATAAATGCCATGGAATTTATCCGATGAGCTTTTCGCCGCGTACCTATATCATATACTAATTTCAAAATTATACAAAAACACAAATATTAACAGCGTGACAGTGTCTATTACATGAAATATCAAACATATGCAGACAAGTTTTTTCTAAAATATATACTCAATCATCTTTCCAATAAGCCTACATCAAATACACCAGTCAAATCTGAATATGTTTCAAAATTCTTCCTGAAGGACAACTTCACTGATAGAATTTTAGTCCCTAAATTCTAATATCGGTTACGTTATATAGATGTTAGTTTAATGAAAAGATTCGTTTGACAACTATGTTTACATTTTATATGTGTTTTAACGTATTTATCAGGAAAGTATTCCATTTTTGCACACATTTTTCATAGCTGAATACTACAAGCTTTTATTACATTGAGAAAAGAAGATCATTAGTTATCTTTTAAATGTCTATCAAACTTTTTTAATAAGCGGAATTTTTAAAAGTTTCTTAATACTCTCGAAAGATGACAGTGGAGATATCCACTTTACAAAGAACTCCAGAAAGTAACTTCATATTCCTTATCAGGGCGAATTTCACCGGAAATTGAGATTTTTTAATATGAATCAAACTTACATTACAAATAAAATAATTGCTGTTGTGATAATGTGAAGTTATGAGTAAAAATTATCAAATAATTCAAGAGAAAGAAAAAGGAATCAGTGGATGTAGGATAGTACCTGGGAAGCTATACTTATTATAATTATTATTAAGATGCCGTCTACATCAGTGTAGGTTGGCAACTCAGATTAACAAATAAAATAGATATGTTTGTTTTGATTTTTTCTTGCCTGAAACATATAGTCACATTGTAAGCTCACTTGCGGACACTTCCACTGCTTTGCCATATTAACAAAGTCTCTTTAGTTGCAGGAAAAATGAAATTAGAAGTTTAATTGAAAATTTGTTAAAAAGGTATGCAAATAAAAAAGGCATACTAATTTATGCATCTGAGTCGATGCTTTTAAAATGAATTTAAAATCCTTGAATTGTATTTAATAAAGGCATATTTCTATATAAATTTTAAATAAGTATTTGTTGCAATCTTGATACCTTTATGGTTATAACTAAAAGTGGCAGCATTGCTCAAAATTTCAGTACCTGTTTTATGTGTCAAGGGTAACCTATTTAGTAGTTTTGTCCTTTAATTACCATATAAAGAGAGGTGCAAGTATCGTCAGAGTGTGATCGACGATAATTTCGAATACTCTGTAGTATTGTAGTAAATATCGTCAAATATGGTTTGTTTATACGAGCGCCATTACGACTAGAGAGTGAACATTCAGTTCTTTCGTTTTGATGTATTTTCCAAGATTTTTAGTGACAAAATAAGCTTTCAAGTTAATTAATTTAATGTTTTTAGAGTATTATGGTTCGTCGGTGCCAAGTTTGTCAGAAAAACAACCGAAATTACCAAGGCCATGTGTCTACAATACCATATCCGCTTTCTGTAGTTCATTCATTATTGACTACTGCCGTTGAGGATTGTTGGTCGCAAAAATAAATCTGTTTATGAATGAATAGCTCTCTCTATTGTATATTGGCAGCAAGCCAAGCAAAGTTCCGACGATTTTGTACAGCCCGGAATAGTGAGTGGGCCTCAAGATCTGTCCAGTCTCTAATATTCAGTCAGAAACGTTTTCATCTTCGCTTTCAGCCCATCTCGGTACTTTTTTGCTTGGTAATTAAAGCAGTCCGCGCTCTTGAGGAGCATTCGGAAAACCTACATCTCAAAAGCTTGTATTTTATTCATGGTATTTGCCTTGAGTGTTCATGCGTCGCTAATGTATAACAATAATGAGTATATGTGTTATAGTCGACATGCAGTCTCTTCCCGGAATGACTGGTTTATTCTAGGTTTGACCAATTAATTCCAATTTCGGTCTTTGATAGAAGTATTTTTACTCAAACCTAGAAGTTCCCAACTTTTCAATCAATCGTCGAAGCCAAATAATCTCTTTCGGAAAAAATCGGTAAAACGTCGTTCTGTACTGCACTTGTTCAAACAAGTCTCTTGCGGACTTACGGTGTTCTGATAAATTATTTTGTCATTTCGTTTTTAGACATTGAGCGTGCGGGTGCGTAAGATTGAAGATGAGTGAATCAAACAGTGTTGTTACTGAAAACGTGGATAAAGAAATTTTAAAACTGAAGTTTAAAGAGAAAATTACCAGTTCAAATGAAGATGTGTGTTCATTTCATATAAGAAATAAACAGATGTGAAAGCAGATTATTTGTGAGGTATAAGTAGAAGTAGTTATAAAGGAAACGTCTTTACAGTATCGCTGTCTCAAACGCTACGACGTTGTTTGTTTTGGTGACGAAAAAAATATACAATACTACTTTTCAGACGACCAGTTATTCGATGTGATTGGACGTGCGTTTCAGGAATTTGGTCATGATGGTAGATATCTTACAATGAAAGCCTTAAATAAAAAGTAGGTATGCAAATGTCACTAAAAAGTGTGTATAAACTATCACTTGAATTTATGTGTAACGTATCACAAAAAAAGAGTCAACAGTGACTTCAGATGTGGTTTATTACATTTGCCAAAAAGAAAGCCCCCAAGCGCACATACGTGAATAATTTGTAATCAGGTCGTGCATGTTGTGTGCGCTGACAACACACTGTGCAGACTATGAAGGCTTAGGAAGAAAAGTTATGCTCAGGCAGAAGATATAACAATAAAAAAATGCAATTGAAGGTCTTCAACCTCAGACTAGTGTTACGAAACAATTAAATGAAGAAAAATTTACGCCAATCGCGTTTGGAAAAACTGTACAATATCCAGCTTCGATATAACGAAAGGAGATGCTAAACATGTTTTGGGTATGATACAAGATGGAACAGATGATGGTTTATGCAGAATAGGGATGAAACATGGAACACACTTTATTGCAGGAATCAAATAAAATAATGCGAAGAAATTTTTCCTAATTTCGAAAACGTGCTCAGCGTTCAGCTGTCTCCAAGAGAAATCAATGTAAATAATTCTAAATTTGGGGACCGAGGCTTTATAAAACTAATGGTTTCTAAATAATTTCACAATATTATCAAAAAGTGTTCGAAATTCTAAGAAATTCACAATTGTTTCGATATTACCTAAATATCATCGTCATAATGACAGAAGTTACATTTTCTGTGATGCCTACCTAAGGTTTAATAATAATTTTTCTAGTCCAAGAAGTGATTGACAATATATGTGAATAGATAAAAAAAGATGATATGATATTACAAATATCAAAGCTTAGACATTATTAGCCCTATTGGGATACCCTGGATATTATTTTCCCATTTAACATCAGTATAACTATGCAATGATATGAGAAACCAGGAAAACTATACCTGCTGATCGGAGACTGGAGAACTGCCAATTACAAAGACTTATTATATTCACTAATCAGCAGGTCAACTGGATTTGTATCATACATGTACAGTTTTCGTGTGGGTTGGAACAGACCTTATAATAACAACACCAAGTGAAGTTTTTTCAATAATAATGTGTACCATCCTAACCTCCAAACGCAGTTACAAAACAGAAAAGAGTAGAAAAAGAACTTTGGCTAATGAGAACTTTCCTGTCAGATTCTAATAAACATAGAGAAGAGGAAGCTCTTTATTACAGTTAGACGGAAACACACACAGGAACTTAACAAAAATCAAAAAGAGCAACTAACAAACATAAAAAAAACATTAAAAGCAATTAAAACGATGTTATATCCAAAAACTTAATTTCAACAAACATCGGTGCTCGACAAAGCTCGTCCATTTATCTGTAGTTTACAAATGACCACAATAGAATAACCAAATTTTAAGAAAAAGGTTCAACCAACACAAATGTGATAAAACAATAGTCCAATTATCACTCAACATGCGTTATGCTCAGGCAGAAGATATAACAATAAAAAAATGCAATTGAAGGTCTTCAACCTCAGACTAGTGTTACGAAACAATTAAATTAACAAAAATGTACGCCAATCGCGTTTGGAAAAACTGTACAATATCCAGCTTCGATATAACGAAAGGAGATGCTAAACATGTTTTGGGTATGATACAAGATGAAACAGATGATGGTTTATGCAGAATAGGGATGAAACATGGAACACACTTTATTGCAGGAATCAAATAAAATAATGCGAAGAAATTTTTCCTAATTTCGAAAATGTGCTCAGCGTTCAGCTGTCTCCAAGAGAAATCAATGTAAATAATTCTAAATTTGGGGACCGAGGCTTTATAAAACTAATGGTTTCTAAATAATTTCACAATATTATCAAAAAGTGTTCGAAATTCTAAGAAATTCACAATTGTTTCGATATTACCTAAATATCATCGTCATAATGACAGAAGTTACATTTTCTGTGATGCCTACCTAAGGTTTAATAATAATTTTTCTAGCCCAAGAAGTGATTGACAATATATGTGAATAGTTAAAAAAAGATGATATGATATTACAAATATCAAAGCTTAGACATTATTAGCCCTATTGGGATACCCTGGATATTATTTTCCCATTTAACATCAGTATAACTATGCAATGATATGAGAAACCAGGAAAACTATACCTGCTGATCGGAGACTGGAGAACTGCCAATTACAAAGACTTATTATATTCACTAATCAGCAGGTCAACTGGATTTGTATCATACATGTACAGTTTTCGTGTGGGTTGGAACAGACCTTATAATAACAACACCAAGTGAAGTTTTTTCAATAATAATGTGTACCATCCTAACCTCCAAACGCAGTTACAAAACAGAAAAGAGTAGAAAAAGAACTTTGGCTAATGAGAACTTTCCTGTCAGATTCTAATAAACATAGAGAAGAGGAAGCTCTTTATTACAGTTAGACGGAAACACACACAGAAACTTAACAAAAATCAAAAAGAGCAACTAACAAACATAAAAAAAACATTAAAAGCAATTAAAAACGATGTTATATCCAAAAACTTAATTTCAACAAACATCGGTGCTCGACAAAGCTCGTCCATTTATCTGTAGTTTACAAATGACCACAATAGAATAACCAAATTTTGAGAAAAAGGTTCAACCAACACAAATGTGATAAAACAATAGTCCAATTATCACTCAACATGTGTTTGAAATGTCTTTTCTGTCTCTATCAAGCAACAATAAGAAAGAGGAAATATCACTTAAATTTCTTACATCGGAGTGTTTTCAATGAAACTTACTGTTTATAGACAATAACACATTATATTTTAAAAATGTTTAAAACTCTAAGAAATTGACAATTGTTTCGATATTAAATATCATCGTCAGAATGAAGTAAGGGGTCGAGACAGTTAATTTCTTACATCGGTTCTTTTATCATAATATCTGACATATACATATGTAGAAATTGTCTTTTTTTAATATCTCTTTCCACATCTATTATTTTGAATTATCACAAATATGTAGTACTTCTAGTTCTGTGTTAGGTGTCAATGAATGTTTGATGTGAAGTAGATGTTTTGCGTAGTCGAATTTCTCTGGTTATTTTAATACGTTTGCTCGTAAGTGTTCACTGTGTCTAATCTCAGAGTTACTAAAGGTTTGACACAAATAGTCAATATTATATTCTGGATATTCAAGTTTATATGTACCAGACTTCTTTAATGGGTATATTTTTGTTTTTCATTTAACAATTTTGTACTCACATTAGTTTTTGTTTCTAAAGAAATTGTTGTATTTGTTGCTAAAGATACTATATTTAAAATATTATTAGAAATATTACCATCATATGTAATGGTTCTGTAATTTTTTATTTCTTTAGATTGTTAAGGATTATTACTTATAATACCACTAGTTTCTCTTATTTGCTAAGTAATGTATTTATTATATCTAATGGGTAACCGTTGGATGCTGCTATTTGTTTAATTGTAATAATATAACTATCCAATTTATATTGCTGTCAATTTATGTGACACGGGAAGATTGGAATTATATATGAATAGGCACATCAATGTGTGTTGCTTCTCTGTAAATTGAATAATCAAGTACAATTATTAACTCTACGAATTTTTAAATCAAGAAAATTGATTGAATTATTCTCTTCAACTTCTAATATTAATTTAATATTTGGGAGTAAATTATTAATATGATTGGAAAAACACATCTAATTGTCGATCACTACCTATAGAACAAGCTTAATCTATTATCTACATATCTATACCAAAATAAGATATTTTTTGAAATGTTGCATTCAAAGATTTTCTTTCAAATCTGTCCATAAAAATGTTTGTCATAGGGCTTCCTATTGGTAAACCTTCATTTTGAATATATACCTTATTGTCAAAAGTGAAATAATTAGGTTTAATCCATACATGAAATAAGTTAATTATATCTGATATTATTCCTGGATTAATATTTTTATCTTCTAGTAATTTTCATACAAGTGTTGGACATTCTTCAGGAGGAATGCGGTATGCTGTACTATAAACCCTTATTTCAAAATTATTTTTCACTATTTGTAAAATTAGTGTCCGACAAGTTTTTAAATCCTGGTACAAAGTGTGTTGGTATGTAAATACTCACAGTTTCCTGATGTTTAGAGTATTGAATTCTATGTTGTGTGTATTCAAGGTTTTGTAGTTTTTACTCTTGCTTCTTAAATTTCTTGGGCTTCATCGTGCTGACACTTTTCTCTGATTTTGTCATCTATACAGTGAAATTCTATTCGATGTAGTTGGAACGTGAGTTCAGAATGTACAACTTTTATGTAGTTGTCTATTTTAAATCATTTTCTACTTTATTCTTCAAGCCAGATTCGTTGAACACATTTTGTCGCTTTTTGGACTTGAGGTGGTTTATTATGCCATTTTATGTTTACATAGTTTGGTATTACTTCTTTTCTAAGGCATTCTTGGTTAAACTAGATGTTATGGGATGCTTTACAACGTTTTTTAGTAGTTTTTCTTGTATAGTTGTGTCAAATCTTCTCTCGAACATGTTTTGTGGAAATTTGTTTTCAGACCCTTACTGTGTGGAATCTACTCATTTTACTTTACATTAGTTTACATTGTTTTTACAATTGATGCCTATTCCTGATCCGAGCGTCGGATTTGGAGACAGAACCATCTACCTCTTGACTATTATTGACATCTACATACATTTTTCTAATAGAGGTTTGGATGTATCACTATAGGCCATAATTCTTGTGAAGAATTCTTGAATGGCGGTAAAAGGTCGATATTAATAATCAATGAGATATATGTGTCTTCTACAATGTTACAAAATATTTTTAGAAACTAATTTTTTATTCCCGAATATCACATTTCACCATTTTCTAACTGATTAATTACAGGACTCTTCCGAGTTTTCAGCATAGTTCGACAATCTTTTCGCAAGCTTAATCATTTTTCTTTTAATAAACTCAACAGTTCATTTACTACTTTATGTATAATTTCATATTTAAGACACCACTTTTGTAACTTTTCACGAAATTCAATTTTTTGAGATAATTTTCTTTCAAAATTCTTTCCACCTCTTAAGTCTTCTACATCACTTTCTTCCCTGAAATAATCAGTGTATACGTAGTTATTGTCACCTTCATCCAATTCTCTCACAGTGGAACCTTTAGAAGCCTTCATTCCTTGTCACATACAGCAATTTCCCCTCCAGTGTTTACACAGTCCTTTTCATCATTCACTATTTTATTAAGTTTTCTATTAAAAGTTGAAGTATGACGAAATTATGTCGATCATGTCGATCAAATATTAAAAGAAAAGTAATCAATTAACATTAACATAACAATGCCTTTAAAGTAATTTCAAAGGGTTTTGTTAACTTGCTAATAACTAAATGTGTGTAACCATGACTACAAAAAAAAATTCAGAGATATATATTCTACTAAGATACGTACAATTTAACTGCAAATATGTAAACTTTGAAGTCATAAATACTAGTAAGGTACACGTAAAATTTACCATAATACCCACTTTAAAATCCGGAGATAAAATGTGATGTAAATAGTTATTTATCTTACTTTATAAAAAATAAGTAACAATTATTCATGTGTTACAATTTCTAATAACGTTTTTGTTGCTTGTTGTTTCGTTATCGTTACCAATTTGCAGTAATTATATACTTGAACTGTTTAATCGTAACCATAAATGCTAGTTAGGATTTTTATGGACAGTTTAGAAAGAAAAATCTTTGAATGTAACGTTTCAAAAAATATCTTATTTTGGTATAGATATGTAGATGACATATTCGCTCATTTTATAAGTAGTGAACGACAATTAGATGTTTTTTTCAATCATATTAAAATTTTACAGCCAAACATTAAACTTACATTAGAAGTTGGAGAAAATAACTCAATCAATTTTCTTGATTTAAAAATTCGATGAGTTAACAATGTACTTGATTATTCAATTTACAGAAAACCAAAACACAATAATGTGACAATTTCATGTAATTCCTTAATTCCCACCATCCCATGTCACATAAATTAGCATTTTCAGTTCCTATGAACAAATATAATTTTTAAAGATAAATCAAAACAATTAAACAAATCGCAGCATCCAACGGTTATCCGTTAGATATAATAAATAAATTACTTGATAAAAAATTGTTATTACAACTAATATTTCCTAAACAAACTAAAGAAATGAAAAATTACAAGACCACCTCATATTCTGGTAATATTTCTAATAATATTTTAAAGATAGTATCTTTAGCAGCAAATACAACAATTTCTATTAAAACAGAAAGTAATGTGAGTACAAAATTGTTAAATGAAAAAACGATAATAACCCCATTAAAAAAGTCTATATATAAACTCAAATACTCAGAATGTACTGCAGTCTATTTGGGTCAAACCCTTAGAAATTTTGAAATTAGATACAGTGAACACTCACGAGTATACAAATTGAAGCAAACAGAGAAATCCCACTACGCAAATCATCTACTTGACACCGAACCTTCATTGACATCTAACAAAGGAGTAGAAGTACTACATGTTTGTGATAAGACACAAGATCCGGATTTCTTTGAAGAAATTGAAACTCGAAGACACTGAAGAGTCCCACAATATGAACTCGTCAATGAACAGATACATCTAGGGAGTTCTCCATTTTTTGACTGTCCTCTTAAGTAATAATTGTAAAGATCAGTTGATATAGTTTTCCTAGTTTCCTATACAGTGTGCGGCAGATAAACGGTCAATTAAAAATATCTCGAGAACTGAAGGTATCTGAATTATGAAAATTGGCATGAAGGGGTTTTGAAGAATGAGGTATTTAATGAAAATATTGCCGTCACCATTCTACTCCCGGTTATACCGGAAGTTGAACATAACTTTGTATTTTTAATGAAAAACCCTATATATTTTTCAATTTTAGAAATATTTACGTTATTCTGAACATTTATTGTTGATACTTCCCTATACCTATTTTGAACGGTTTTTGAGCTGTAATGTTTTTTATATGAAAATAACACTTTTTTACCATGTACAGGGTTATTGGTTATAATTTGACCACCCCTTTATTTCTCTTATTCGTACAGATACAAAAAAAAGTTTCATATAAAAGTTGTAGTAGTATGAATGAATTTTAATAAAATGTACTTTGCACACCAATAGCGTTTCTGAATTACGCGGTATAATATAAAAAAATTTTTTTTCAAATAGAACGCCCTGTATATTATGACATATTCGGATAGGGCCTTTTTTCTCATAACAAAAATATACACTTTTATAGTTCTAGCTTTCATACTTTCCAAAATAATGGACAGTAAACTCCTAAAGTATTTAAGTTAGTATCTAGCTAAAAAAAGAAGTTGGCTATGCATGGCTTACTGCACTTGTTACTAATATCTGTCAAAACTAAGTAACTTCTAAAGTAATAGACAGTAAATGTTTAAAAAATAGGCGACTGGGTGGGACATTAACAAAGAATATAAAAAATAATACAGTGTTTATTACGAAATACAATACAATAGCAAACAACATAAACATAAATACAGTGTTTATTACAAGATAGAAACCGATTTGATATTTTCATAAATTTTAAACAAACTATAGTCAGTGCTCAAAATGACCGCCGTTAGTTTCAATACAAAGTTCATACCTTCTCATTATCTTTTCTGTACAGTTTAAAATTTTATTACTATTTCGATGGTTAAAAAGTTCAATTTCAGCTTCAATGTTCTCTCTAATTATTGCAATACTGTTACTGGTATCAGAATGAACTTTTTCTTTTAAACAGCCCCATAACAAGCCATCTAAAGGCGTTAAATCAGGACTATTTGGCAGCCATTGAATCGTGCCATCATTACGTATCCAAGCTGCGAACTCATTATTTAAGTGTTCTCGCACTTCTCTTACATTATGCGGAGGTGCTCCGTCTTGTTGCCATATTATGACATGAAGCGCATCTTCTGGAAATTCTGGAAATTCCCCAGAATGTTATCGAAATATAATTGACCCGTTAAAGTGAAATTATAGAATATTGGCCCAACTACTTTACCCCGAAAAATTCCACACCAGACATGAATATATTTTCGACCTGATTTTCAAATTTGTTAAATTTTGTATTTCCTAAAACTTTATCGTTCCCACGAACATCTATTTTTGTTAAACAGACCTGATGTAGAGAAACTTGATTCATCCGTCCAAATAATTTGTTTAAAGTAATTTTTGTTGTCGTCTAAATTTCTTATCGTTTGTTGACAGAATTCCAATCGTTTTCGCTTATTTCTTCACATAGTTCCTGTACTGGTAAAATTTTGTGAGGACGATAGTTATTATTTTTTAGTGTTTTTTGAACTTCATAGTAACTTGTCTGTAATTCGCCAGAAGCTTTTTTTATACTACTCTCTGCATTCTCTAAAATAAAAATAATTGATATTTTGGTCTTATTCTAAGAATAAATTATTTGGTATTTTAATATCAATTAAATAAAAGTATTATTTTACCTTTAAAGTGTAACAGTATATTCAACTGTGACGTGATGATAAATATTTACAAATGTGTTTAGACTAGGACATTGTCGATTTGGATACAACTGTAGATATTCTCGTCTTGTTATTTTTGACATATACAGAAAATATTTCTACTTTTTCAGAAGCCGTATCATCCATTTTTGAAAAATATAGCTAGCAATTAGTTGTATTTGTTACGTTAGTTTAAAATTTTGACAGATAACATTAACAATATTGCAGTAAGACATGCATAGCCAACTACGTTTTTTAGCTAGATACTAACTTAAATACTTTAGGAATTTACTGTCCATTATTTTGGAAAGTATAAAAGCTAGACCTATGAAAGTATATATTTTTGTTATGAGAGAAAAATCCCTCTCCGAATATGTCATAATATACAGGGTGTTCTATTTAAAAATATATATTCTTATTTTATACCCCGTTATGCAAAAACGCTACTGGTGTACAAAGTATATTTTATTAAAATTCGTTTATACTCCTACAACTTTTATTTGAAACTTTTGGTCAAATTATAACCAATAACCCTGTACATAAAATTCAATATCCCCTAATGTATTTTGAATAAAAGTTTAAATTTCTTAGGAACTATTCACCACATACCGCTTTATCGTTTACACTGTGAAGTTACCTTTTTTATTATACAGGGTGCTGTCAAAATTGGAATAAAAACGGAATCCACAATCTTCGCGTAATTTCTTTTTTTTAAATGGGACACCCTGTATGTGATTATTTATTATAGAAGAATACGTTGCCCACTATCGATATGTATTACAATTCCCTATACCTATCTCCTGAAGTTTTCAAATAAATCAGCTTTCTACATTTTGGTCACAAAAAATTAATTTTTTTATAGGCTATGTGGTAAAAATTTATTAAGTTAAACCTTGAACAATTATACAGATACTATCGAAGATAATAAGGCACTAGTTTGTTAATGCAACAAATGTTCAAAATGTTGCCCACCAACTTCCAAACATTTTTGGACTCTTAATCAGATTTTCATCAGTAGCTCTTGATAGTGATTCTCCATCTACTTCATTAAAAACGTGAAGGACTTTGTTTATCATATTTTCCTCAGTAGTAACAGGTTAAGAGAATGTCTTATTTTTAACATACCCCCAAATATAGTATTCTAATGGTGACAATTGTGGGTATCTTGGTGGCCAGAGAAACGGGCCTTTATTAGCTATCCATCAAGCAATGTGCCTACTCCTCGAAGATTGTGAGCCGGTGCACCATCTTGTTGAAACCAAGCTTCGTTAGCCTCATCATTAGGTAAAGCGTGCATTGCTGGTACAATTACTTGCCGTAAGATGTTGCAGTAACGCTCTCCATTTAAATTTTCGTCATAAATCATGAGAGCGAATATCTTATTATTTTTCACAGCACAATAAACATTAAACGAAAAAGACATTTGAAATTTACTATCCCATGTGACTTAAGGATTTTCGTCACCACAGAAGTGACTGTTATGGCGGTTAAACAAACCATTTTTAGTAAACTTCGATTCATCACACAAAATAATTTTTTTTGTAAAATCTTCATCTTCTTGGCATTTAATTAAACTCCATTCACAAAATTCTACACGTCTTACAGAATCTCCAGGATGTAAATGCTGAGCTAGTGTATACGAATAAGTGGTTCGATGATGTTTTTTTAAAATTCTGTAAATTGTTCTAGTCGACACCTATAACAGTTTCTCACATTCCCTTAAGAATGAATTTGGATGAGCTGTAAAATAACCCAGGATGTCTATTTGTAAATCCTCATTATCGACATGGGTCTTGGGCTTATTTCTTCTACTTTCAAACTGACCAAACTGGGAACAGTTGTGCAGAAAACGTTTTACAGTTTTATGATTTGGTCGAGGCTGTTCAGGTTATCTCTCAGCAAACACACGGCAAGTTCTGGATACTATTCTGTTATACTCACCGTGAATAATAATTAAATTTAAAAAATCATTATTTGTATATCCTAAATGTGCCATTATTATTTTGTCAATAAAATAAAGGTAAACTATTATTATACCTTTCACACAACGGCATACAACAAGGTGACATTAACAATAACTGATATTTGTCAGAATATTCCATAGGCGACTTGATCAGTTAATTTTTTGTGACAAAAATGTATAAAGCTGATTTATTTGAAAACAGCAAGAGATAGGTATATGGAATAGTAATACATACCGATAGTGGGCAACGTATTCTTCTAAAATAAATGATCACATACAGGGTGTCCCATTTGAAAAAAAGGAATTACGCGATACCGTTTTTATTCCAATTTTGACAGCACCCTGTATAATAAAAAAGGTAACATCACAGTGTAAACGATAAAGCGGTATGTGGTAAATAGTTCCTAAGAAATTTAAACTTTTATTCAAATTACATTAGACGATATTGAATTTTATGTACATAGTAAAAAAAGCGTAATTTTCATATAAAAAACATTACAACTCAAAAACGGTTCAAAATAGGTATAGGGAAGTATTAACAAAAAATGTTCAGAATAACGTATATATTTCTAAAATTGAAAAATATACAAGGTCTTTCATTAAAAATTACAAAGTTATGTGCAACTTCCGGTATAACCGGAAGTAGAATGGTGACGGAAATATTTTCATTAAATAGCTCATTATTCAAAACCCCTTCATGCCAATTTTCATAATTCAGATACCTTTAGTTCTCGAGATATTTCTAATTGACCGCACGCTGTATAATTGCACAGTTAAACTGATCTTAAATAGGATTCACATATATTAAGTCAATCACAAGGTATGTCACTTTTTGGTCTAGCCAAAAATATTAAACATCAGGTAGGCATAAAATGAAAAGCAACTTTGGATGATAGTAATATCGAAAAATTTTTTTATAAATTTTACTATTTTTTATATTATTGTGGAATTATTTAGAAACAGTTAATTTCATTTAAAAACGTAGGAAAACAGATAAATTGGTATAAACATATTTTCAGAATGATAACAGAGAGAATTACAAGAAAGGGGATGGAAGTACTATCCACTAATGAAGAGGTACACCAAGACGAAAGTAGATAGACCATATAAGCAAGAAAGGAAAAACTTTGGATGAAATGAAAAGATTAGCAAAAAAGGTATAAGAAGATGAATGTGTATACAACAAATCTTGGATGGTTGTTAAATGATAAGGATAATGTAACCCCAGAATATGTGGTTCCATTCATAACATACTTTTCTGTACTGTTACTAATCTTTTAAATTGTCAAACTCTGTGAATTTATTTATGAAACCTGCTTATGTTTCAGTCACACATTTGTTCGACAAAAATATCATACACATTTATTAGTTTAGCTCCACACAAAAATTGAACTATATCAACTGTTTTCAATTGAAAATAGAAAGGAATTAATGATATAATAATGAATAAATTCAATTCTACGAACATTACTATATAAGTTGTTTTATAATAAATAAGTGAATATATGCCAGCCGTAAGGTCTATGGTCAAATTACCAGGACCCTCAAGCTCTTCGAATAACTTCTTATATATAAAATTTGTAATAATACTATACAAATAATCTTCTTACAACTTGACCTCTAGTTTAATTTTTTTTAAATTTTACTATTGAATACATAATAATTCGCTAAAACTCGTGTTATTGGCCGTAGGTGCTTAAGCATTTAATTAAAGAATATTGATGTAATTATTTTCTATATAAATTACTTTTATTTCTTTACTAATATATCAACCAAATTATATTTCTTGCATAATCGACTCATTTGCCAAGAAAATTTAAACATTAATAAATGTAACAGTTAGACTAGAGAAATGTCATGTAATTAAAATTAAATTTAATCTGGTTAGAATCAAAAATTAAAAAAAAAACTTTTTCAAGGATGATATTTATAAAATTATAATCAAAAACTTGACTTACTGAAACTCCTTTCTTTCTAAAATGTCACCGTCATCATCAAAATTTAACTCAAAAACTATTCTCATTGTCAGTCTCACAACAATTAAAATGTTTACAAATATTCAACAATTGTCTATAAAAGTCAATCACAACAGTCCCTTACACAATTATTCCACGATTAAAAATAATTTTGATCCAAGAAATTCGAAACATTCAATTAATAACGATATCAGACAGGCTTTTAAAATTTATTGGCATATTTGTGACATAATAAGGAAGTCAGCACGACGTAAATTCAGTGGGACCGCTTTCATGAAAGTTTGTGCGAACATTACGGGCAGTGTAAACTGACTGGCATCCTCATGGTAAAGGCGGTAAGATGCGCTGTTGCCGGCACCAGATAGCGGAAGCCGGCTACATTTTCCGAAAAAAATAGACTCACTTAATGTATCCTACAAATAACAACTTTATGTGAAATCATTTTTCGCATCATGATACAATAATAACTTAAACTCATGTCGAATAATTATAATATTAAAAACGGAAATATTAAGCAAATTAATCTTTTGAAATTTAATAATTCATAAATTTGTATCACGGATTCCAAATGCGAAAAACAAGTCGACTAGTTGAATTACGTCAAAAATAGAGAAAAAGGTCCTAAAAATATGTGTGATAGCTCATTGGATTCGAAATTTTTCCTATAAAAATGTATCGAAAGCATTTATTAGCACATAAAAAATTGCGGAAGCTATAAACAAATTAAGATGAAAAAACGGCGTTTTGTTTTTCGTCTATATCTCATGAACAATTAACATTTCAGAAATTAAAAAAAATATTCTTAAAGAGGAGGAAATGTTCTATAAAAAACTAGTACGCCACATTAAATCATTTTTTTAGGTATTAAATGTTACGTAGAAAATTCGAAAGTATTTTGTTGTATTCAGAAAACTTCGGAAAATATATTCTAATTGAAAACTTGTCTTCAAGTTAATTTTCCACCAAGTTGAGCGATTGTTAATTAACAAAATTTTCTACAACTTCGTCTTCATTGTAAATAAAAAAAAATGTTTCAATAATTGGCGTAAAAATATTTCGCATGGTGGAGCCCTCTTTATATACATACTTAATAATATCACGTCATAAATATTTTTATTATTTGTTAATTATAAATTTTTTTACTTACCAAGAAACGGAAAATGTAGTGTTTTTCAAATTTTCTGTCATATTACCGTTAAAGACATTAATTAACTTGAGAGAATAATTTTTTCCGTCATTTGTTTATAAACAATTAGACTAATTTGATATTTAAAAAAAATCTTTTTACAATTTTGCCTTAAGAATTTTATGATTTAAAAAAAATCTTTACTTAGTGACAATTTTTAAATGTAGGTGGTTTAAAAAATACGTTATCCAGATGTTACAGCAGCTGATTGATTTTTCAACTAAGAGACCAAAGTATCTTAGAAACCATTTGAGATACGAAAGTAAACACTTAGGTCATTTTATAGAGGACTAAACGATTTTTTAAATGAGTTTTTGAACAATTTTGCTATGCGCATTTGTTTATAAACAATAATGCTGTTTCCCATGCTTCTCCATTTTTTTTTAACTTTTAAAATAAATCATATTCGGTTATATACGTTAAGGGCAATTTCGTTAAGTAATAAAATATGCGATAGTTGCAATTGTTTATTTATAAATAAAGTGATTTTTTATGAATATATATACATATATATATACTTTTTACTTTCCTGTTTTAAATGAAACTTACTGTTTCCAGTTAATACCACAATACATTGAAAAGATTTCAAAAATTCTAAGATAATTGACAATTATTTCGATAACTGAATATCATCGTCAGAATGACAGAAGTTACATTTCATTTTATGCCTACCTGATGTATAGTAGTTATTTTTGGCTAGACCAAGAAGTGACCTACCTTGTGATTGACTTAATATATGTTAATAGAAAAAAGAAGAATATGTGATATTACAAATATTAAAGCTCAGATATTACTAGACCTATGGAGATATCCTGCACATCTTTTTACCAATTAAGATCAGTATAACAGTGCAATGATAAAGAAAACCAGGAATACTATATCTGCTGAACTTTACAATTATCACTTAAGACGACCGTTTAAAAGTGGAGAACTCCCTAGATTTTTTTTCTTTTTCTTATCACAAATATGTAGTACTTCTAGTTCTGTGTTAGGTGTCAATGAATGTTTGGTATCAAGTAGATGTTTTGCGTAGTGGGACTGGTTGATTTAATCTATATGCTCGTAAATGTTCACTGTATCTGATCTTAAAATTTGTAAGGTTTTGACCCAAATAGACAGCATTACATTCTGGACATTTAAGTTTATATATACCAGACTTCTTTAATGGGGATATTTTTGTTTTTACATTTAACAATTTTGTACTCACATTACTTTCTGTTCTAAAAGAAATTGTTGTATATGTAGCTGAAGATAATATATTTGTAATATTATTAGTAATATTGCCTGCATATATGATGGTTTTATAATTTTGTATTTCGTTAGTTTGTTAAGGAAGTATTAGTTTTAATGCCTATTCTTCCTATTTTTATTAGTTAATTTATTTATGATATGTAATGGATAACCGTTGGATGTTGCTAATTGTTTAATTGTGTTGATTTCCCTGATAAAATTACATTTGTTCATAGGAACTGAAAAAGTTCTATGTATCATTGAATTATATGCTGCCAATTTATGGGGGTGATTTGAGTTATATGGAATAGTTACATCAGCGAGTGTTGGTTTTCTGTAAATTGAATAATCAAGTACATTATTAATTGAACGATGAAATAAAACAATATAGTTTGTTTAAATCTTGTCGTTTTGACAAAGCTACTGTGTTAGTGAAACGCGTCAACAAGTTTAAATTGAACATTAGTTCAAATAAATGAAGATTTAAACAAACTATATCGTTTTATTTCATCGTTCAGTATGGATCTTCATCAAGTAAAAGCCTCATCTATTCAACATTATTAATTCTTTGAATTCTCAAATCAAGAAAATGGATTGAGTTATTTTCTTCAACTTCTAATGTAAATTTAATTTTTAGGTGTAAATTATTAATTTGGTTAAAAAATGCATCTGATTGTCGTTCACTACCCATAAAACAAGCTAATATGTCATCTACAAATCTATACCAAAATAAGACATTTTTTGAAATATTACTGTCAAAGATTTTTCTTTCTAAATTGTCCATAAAAATGTTTGTCAAAATTGGTGATATAGGTCTTCCCATTGGTATATCTTATTGTCAAAAGTGAAATGATTCTTTTTAGTAGCTTTGAGAGTGCAAGCAGAGAAGTAAACTATACAAGCGAAGCAGAGTTTTGAGGAGAACTATCAGACCGGGGTTGATTTTTAATCAACCGATCCGGCGAAAAGCTTACCCAAAGAGACAAAAACAGCGCTAATAACGCAAATAGTGTTTGTTTAACACTGTTACCGATTTATGAAAATTTTGAAAAAAAATTAAAGTTTTTTAAAATTGTAATTTATCGGATGTTTCAGAAGTTTAATTTTTTCACAGAGATGCTGAAAAAGAAGGACGAGTGGCCGCCACTTGCGAAGCCAAAACCATCCAGCCAAAAGGAAGAGGATGACGACGACAGCTCCGATGACAGCGACGAAAGCGACGAAAGCGACGAAAGCGACGAAAGCGACGAAAGCGACGAAAGCGACGAAGTAATCAACAAGCTGGAACAATACGCGAAGAATATGAAGGAAAGAGGCGACAAGCTCCTGAAAAAACTAGAAGAGGAGAGAGAAAAAGTCAATCGCAGGGAAGAAGAAATCCATCGCAGGGAAGACGAAATAACCGGACTACACATCGCCATGAGGAACTTGGAAACCAAAATCAAGGCACTTGAAGAAAAGGAAAATGTGAGAAGCCAAAGCCCAACAGAAAGCGTCCGAAAGAAGGCGCTGAGAACAGAACTCCCACCCGAAGTCAACACAAACGAAGACGAACAGATGGACTTCACGGAAGTGGTGTCCATCAAGAAAATCCAAGAGGAACAGAAGAAGGAAGCAGTCGCAAGGAAGGAGCAAAAGGACGACGAAGCGATGAACGAAGCCATCGGCGAGAACCAAACGAGGACGACCAGGCCACTACCGGTCATACCACGGAGCACTCAGCACTGGGGGTCCGTACGAAAAGAATCAAGACGAGGTCCATCACCATCCGAAAGAAGCTCGGAGTGAAGATCTCCTGCGAAGGATCAGAGGACTTCAAGAAACTGACTGCAAGAAGAGAGGGCAGAAGTGGAATGGTACACCCACATAACACAAGACGAGAAGAAGGGAAAGATCATCAACAAGGAACTGACGAACCAAGAGGACCTCGACGAACTCAAGGAGGAGATCCAAAAAGAGGGAGTCAAAATCGGAAGAATCAGCCAAATCCACTCCAGATTCGGCAGAACAAGACCACTGCCCATCTACGTAGTAGAACTAGACGTGGAGGAGAAGACGAAGATACGAAAAATCCAGCACATCCAGCAAGTGAGGATGAGATGAGAAGATCTCAAGAGAGGAAACGGACCAACGCAGTGCTACAACTGCCAGGGTTTCTACCATGGACAGACGACATGCCGAGTCAGCACCAGATGCGTCAAATGCGGAGGACCACACAGATCCAACGACTTCGCAAGACCGAGGAACAAACTAGTTACCTGCGCCAACTGCCAGTGAGAACGTCCGGCGAACTACAAGGGATGCCCACAAGCCCCGAAGAACAGGAAGACGAAGCAACCACAATCCCCAGCAACAAAGAAGCCAGGAATCAGCTACGCCCAAGCGACTACCAAGAAAACGACGACGACGGCGACCCCGAAGAAACAAGAGATCCTCGAACAGGTGACTATGCTATTAGCCCAGCTAATAAACTAATCATTTTTTGTTTCAGAATCTCGAGAAGACCTGCCTAGGAGAAGGCTCGGCACATCCATAAAAAGAGGAGCCGAGGTTTCAAATAGGTCATCAAAAACAAGTGGATCCACTCTATAAGATCGTCTTTAGTCGTAATAAATCAGCTAAGGATTCGCCCCTTATAGAGGCAGCGAAAATATATACAACAGAAGACACACAAAGCGTGAAGACTGCCGAAGATATAACCACACCACAAGAGGTTACATGGCAAACAGACGACGGCACAACCCTAGCTACCAACCATTTTGGCTAGGGTAGGGCAGCAACGCGATAAACTCAAATAAATTGAGTATGTGAAATAGTTTTTTGACCAAGTCATTATGTGAGTAAAATAAGTAAATCCGATATTATTCCTGAATGAATATTTTTATCTCCTAGTAATTTTCGTACAAGTACTAGGAGGAATTTTAGTGAACATATTGGCAACATGAAATGAAATCAGGTTGAAGTCATCTTGCAATTTGCATGCTTTTAATTTTTTGATTAGTTCTATTGAATTTTTAGATGAGTATTTAGATGTGTATCCGTAACTATTAAGTATATTCTTAAGTTTTTTTGCTAATACATTATTAGGAGTATTAACATAACAAACTACAGATCTGATTGGTTTCATATGAACGATGGACTTCTTTTGGTAATCACTTAAAAGATAATTTAAATTATTCACAATATCTCTTACATTATTAGAGAATTTTTTTGTTGGGTCTGCTCTAAGAACTTGTACATCGCTAGATTCTATAAAGTTATATATTTTTGAATTATAATCATTAGTTGTCAATATGACAGTGGCGTTTCCCTTGTCAGATTTTGGCAATTTTTAATTTCTCATGAAAAAAATTATTTGAATAAGATTTTAAAGCTATTTCAGATTCTGTAGCTATTATTTGTTTAATATTATTCGTGAATTTTGGTGGTATGCTATATTTTAAACCTTTATTTAAAGATTCTATTTCACTATCTGTATCCGAGAGGTTTTCAAATCTTGGTGCAAAGTATGTTGTTGGTATGTAAGTACTCACAGTTTCATGATGTTCAGAGTATTGAACTCTGTTTTGTTTGTTCAAGTTACTGCAGTTTTTGTTTTTGATTCTTGAATTTCTTGTGCTTCATCGTGCTGACACTTTCTCTGATTTTGTCATCTAAACAGTCAAAATTTACTAGATGTAGTTGGAACGTGAGTTTAGAATGTACCACTTTTATATAGTTGTCTAAGGAGTCTCTTATGTTAAACCATTTTTTACATTCTTCTTTGAGCCATACTCGTTGAGCACATTTTATAGCTTTTTGTGCTTGAGGTGTTTTAGAATGGCATTTTATATTCATATAATTTGGTAGTACCTTTTTTCTAAGGCATTCTTGGTCACGCCAAATGTTTTGTGATGCTTTGTAATATTTTTGTAGTAACTTCTGGTAAAGTCGAGTCAAATCTTCTCACGAATATTTTTTAATGAAATTAACTCCCTCGACCCTTACCTCGTGGAATATACTAATTTTCCTGTTCTATATGAAACTTACTGTTACTAGTTAATTCCACAATATTTTAAAAATTCTAAGATAATAGACAATTGTTTCGATATTAAATATCATCGTCAGAATGACAGAAGTTACATTTCATTTGAAGCCTATCTGATGTTTAAGGATATCTCCATAGGGCTAATAATATCTAAGCTTTAATATTTGTAACATCACATCCTCCTCTTCTTTTTTTATATGAACATATATCAAGTCAATCACTAGGTAGGTCACTTCTTGGTCTAGAAAAATAATTATTAAACATCAGATAGGCATCAAATGAAATGCAACTTCTGTCATTCTGACGATGATATTTAATAACGAAACAATTGTCAATTATCTTAGAATTTTTAAAATCTTTTCAATATATTGTGGAATTAACTAGAAACAGTAAGTTCCATTTAAAACAGTAAAATGAGTAGATTCCACGGAGTAAGGGTCGGACAGTTAATTTCAACAAAGTTTTCCAATTGTCTTTCATTTATCTGTGAAAATTTTCCGCTTGGACTACATTTTTAATTTTTTAATAAATAATCTATCAAAAGTACAGTTATTTGTCTTGCTAACCTTGGGTATTTATCGATTCCGAGTTTTTTACGTTATATAATGAGCAGCTGCGTCTTTTGGGACCCATAGTTAATATATTTGTCACAAACGCTTCGGTGTATATAAATGGATATTTCTATTATTATTCAAATAAAACCATTATATTAATTAGAATTACATGAGTACTTAACAATACAGCTTTATTCTCACATTATATTTCAAAATTCTAAAATGTTAGCTGAAAAAATTTCAATTGAAATTAATTTTTGATCAAAAATATACAGTTGAATTATTGGATCTTTACCCGTGCGTCATTAATATCTGATAACATAACCAAGAAATGTCAAATTATTTAGTCTCTTCTTTACTATTAATAGAAAGAGATGCCACTCAATAATTATGTCGATTATGTTATCAGATATTAATAACGCACGGGTAAAGATCCAATAATTCAACTGTAGAAGAATACGAAACAAGGTATCTAGATAGCAGAAACAATCAAAATGTATACAAATTTGTCGAAAAAGTATGTAAATTAATAAAAAATCACTTTATTCATAAATAACCAACTGCAACTGTTCCATATTTTATAAATTAATAAAATTCTCCTTCTTTAACCGAATATGCATTATTTCAAATAAGATCGAAAAACGTGACAAGCGGCATTAATATTTAGTTAACAAATACGCATAGCAACTGATTCATAATAACTACAAAATTGTTTAAGGGTTCATCTGAAAGATCGTTCAATCCTCTATAAAATGACCTGATTGTTTATTTTCGTATATGTGATATATTAACAAGATATTAGAAAATAGCTATTGAGTCCCGCCTCTACTTGATAGATATTTCTTAAAAAAAAGAAGATGAACTAGGTTATATTCATGTATCCATGTACCCGATTTTGTAATTAGTAATAAAATTAGTTTAATCATTATATGGTATACATTATTTGATATAACTTCTGTTATCTCGGAGGATACACTACAGTATATCAAATAGTTTCTAAAATATTTTAGTTTCTTATTTGCTACTTTGTCATATATGATTGTTTTCGTAATTTTTAGTAGTTTGAGGAAAAAAGGAAGCAAAGTTGTGAATTTGTTTGTAACAAATTGTTAAGTTAACAAAAAATAAAATTTGCAAGAGAAAGTCTTTTCTTTGTTACTATATAAAAGACTAAATTATGAATAAAAAATTTCTCAACTAACTAACATTCCAAATATGAAAAAGCGATTATAAACAATTGTACATTGTTATTAAGAAATAATTCTTTTTAAATATCTAATTAGTCTATTTGTTTATAAAAAAAGTATAAGCAAATGTCAGAAAAAATTATTTTCTCAAGTTTATTGATGTCTCTTATTAATACAAAAACGGTGATATGACAGTAAATTTAAAAAAAAAATTCACAATACTTCGTTTTTCATTTTTTGTTAACCAAAAACAATTATTAACCAATTATTAAAATTTTAAAAAAATGTATATAAGAAGGTCTTCACGAAACGAAATTTTTAGACCATTTATTTAAAAAAAAATATTTACAATGAAGATGTTAGATGTAGAAAATTTTGTTAATTAACACTCGGCTAACTTGGTGGAAAATTAATTTCAAGACATTTCCAACGGGAATAAAATTTAACGGATTTTCTGAAAATGAAATAATTTTTTCGAAATTTCAAATAAATATTTAATATCTTTAAATAATTATTTAATGTGACGTATGTACTAGCTTTTGACTCTGCGCGCACGGCACGAAAATGACGCGCGAGTACCTACTTTCAACATTAAATTATTATTAACAATAAAGATAGAAACCGGGAGTTTTTTATCGGAAATTTACTCCGCTTTTAAATATGTATAGTTCATGAGATATAGACAGAAAACACAATGCCTTTTTTTATTTTAATTTGTTTGTAACTCTTACATTTTCTTGTTTGCTAATAAATGCTTTCGACACATTTTTCTAGACAACATTCCGAATCCAATGAACTATCACACAAATTTTTGGAATATTTATCTCTATTTTCCAAGAATTTCAACTTGTCGACTAGACTAACAAGGCAAGTTTACTTAATTCGTAGTTTTTAAGATACCTAGTTTCTCCAAATTTTTTCAAATTAGTGTCATGAAAGTAAATAACTTTTGTGAAAACCTCCGTTAGATGTATAAGTTTGTTCACAAAAATTCTGACGGCAATAATGGATCAAAACTAACATTATTTACCATATATTGATTCGGATAATCATGAACATGAGTTGAATATTCCATGCTCATTATTTCGAACTCATTCAATCAACTTTAAAATTATGAACCTATTAGAATCGATATGTACCTGAATGCCAAAATTGTGATAAATGAGAATCTTCCATTGGTATTCAAGAGATGCACATTTTTCAAATTATTTACAAAAGGTAATTTCTACTTACATTATAGAAAACGTAACAAAAATCAGTGAATGAAATAAACAATGTGTATTATCACTCCAAAATGAGCTCCCTTTCAAATAATAAACTTACGCCAACTAATAATTCATTCATATTCACATTTTTCAAACGCGTTTTGGGGAATAATCTGAACTCTCTTATATATTCTATGAACTGGAAACAGTAGACTCGAAGTAACAATTTAAGTTATGAAAAGAAAAAAGTAGGCAAAAACCAAATAAGTGGGATGTAGTGGCTCTTCAATTACGTTTATAGATTTTTTTATAGTAATTCAATTCAGTTCATAATATGAATCGTACAAATCGATTATGGTGTGAACTTCGACGGTAATAAGATCGGAAGGTAAACACGAACTTAATGATTTCGGAAAAACTTTATCTTTCGGCTTGATCAGGTAACCAATAGTAGCGACCGTATATCTTTACTTTGGTATTACAAGAAAACTGACTAAGAAACGGTATGTTTGACTTAGAGATTTGAATTACACTTAGAGATGACTGGTTTCGACATTGATTACGCACTTGACTCAAATACTATCAGAAAAACGGTTTGGGTTCAGAGAAGTCAAATCTACCCAAGATGCTATAATAAGCTTAACATCTCAAATTTATAGAGCGATAGATAACGGAAAACCTAGTCTGTGTGTATTTTTAGACCTATCCAAGGCTTTCGATACTGTAAGCCATACACAGCTTCTCGAAACCTTGGAAGATATTGGAGTTCAGGGAACAACTTATAATCTTCTAGAAAGCTATCTGTACCAGAGAAAACAATTTGTACAAATTGAAAATAAAGTTAGTTCAGAAGAGTTAGTTTAGTTTGGTGTGCCATAAGGCACTGTCCTTGGGCCACTATTATTCTCAATATATCTCAACAACTTACTCACCTTGAATAGTACAGAAACTATAATCAGCTTCGTAGATGATACAGTGATTTTGTATGAGGATAAAAATTGGCATGACCTGAAAGAAAAAGTGGAAGCTGATATGCCACAAATTATCAGTTGGTTTAATTATCAACTATTGACAATAAACTATGAAAAAACTAAATTTATGACTTTCACGGCTCACAGGAATCATTTACCACATTTCAACACTCTCGATATACGGAACGGTGAGTTGATTGTTGATGTTTCCAGAACAGATACCATTAAATATTTGGGTGTAACAATAGATAGTCATATGAGATGGGACATTCACACTGATAATGTGACAAAAACCTCAAGAAGTATGGTGTTCAAATTCAAATATTTGAGCAAATTACTTGACACTTATCACTTGAGGATAATTTACTCCGCTCTGATGGAATCTCGTATTCAATATGTTGTAATGAGCTGGGGAGGAGTTGCTGCTACTCACTTTAAAAAGTTGGAAACGGTGCAGAAACGAATTTTGAAAATTATGTATCGAAAAGAACCAACGTTCTCAAGCAATTTGCTTTTTTTACAAGCAAGAATCTTCGATGTGAGACAAATATTTCTTAATAACATTTTTGCTCATATACACAAAAACAAAAATCTATTATATAATATCGACCATGAACATTTCACTAGGAAAAAAAAAGAATATCACGTTAAAACATCTCTGAGTAGTACAAAAATTGGACAACGAAATATATTTTATCTCATTCCAAAAATTTTTAATTTTCTACCCCCTGAACATAAAATGAATATAATAAATATAAATTCTCGTCACATGCTGATAAAAAATTATAAGAAAATATGTTCTTAAAGCGAGATCTGGTTCGATCTCTTTTTGACTGACACAATTTTCAAATCATGATGTTACTATTAATTGTATTATATGATTCAATTTCGTTTGTCAATTGGAATACTCTATAAAGTGTTTGTTTTCTATATTTTATTGTTAATGTTTTCTATTTTTATTGTTAATTTTCTCGAATTTATGAACGAAATAAACGTGAAAGTGAACCTGTTTTACATTCTGAATATCTGATATGCTTGGGAAATATTGTATTTTATTGTGAATGTTTCATATTTTTTATTGTTAATTTTCTCTTATTTATATATGAAATGTGTTGAATGTCCAAATGTTAGAAATCAATATATGAATATAAAAATGGTGAATTCAAACCTACTTTACATTATCAATATCTCTATGCAGAAAGACTATTGGAAATTTAAATGTGTAAAACCCACGCGCAACTTTAGTTTTAGTGGGAACTCCATGTTTATTTACATGTAAGCAACAATTTTTATGTAAATCATGTAATAACATTTTGATAAATAAACTTATTATTATTATTAGATAAACGGATTTCAAGATTAAAACTATCATAAAATTGTCACTTGCATACCCTTCGGGGGATGTGTCGTGTTAACAAAACGATATGTCTCCAAAAGTAACAGAAAATGCAGTATATCTGGATTTATAGGACCAGCTGTACTCGCTATAGTCAGCTAAAATTAAATAGGGTACATCTGTGAAACACCTTGAATGAGACCCTTTAAAAAATATCCAATTATAAAATTGGCCACATATATACACTCCAGAGGCTGTATCGTACTAACAAAAAATGTGGCACTTCAGGTACCATAGCACCCGTTGTACTAGCTCTGGTGAGCTAAAAATCAATAAGTTTCATCTATGAGACACCCTGAACAATATTCAATCATAAAATGGGTCACTTGTATACACGCTGGAGGCTGTATCGTGCTAACAAATTGAAATTTCTCCAAAAATGAAAAAAATGTCGTACTTCAAGTACCATAGCACCCGTTGTACTGGCTATTGTCAGCTGAAAATCAATGGGGTTCATTGGTGAGATGTCTTGAACAATGATTAATCATAAAATTGCTAATTTGTTGCACTCCGGAGGCTGTATCGTGCTAACAAGACATGTAACGAAAAGTGGCCGACGCAGGATTTTTCTCTCAAAACCATTTTTTCGTGTTGTTCTTGATGAAAAACGTAAAAATAACTCGAAAGTTATTTTTCAAAATTTCAACTTTTTGTGGGTAAACCAATACTTTTCTCGCATTCTATCAATCGATAGGTTGGGCGGAAAATAAAACGATATGTTTGACATAGGTGAGATATGACTCTCGGAGGGACGATATGATAGATAGATAGATAGATAGATAGATAGATAGATAGATAGATAGATAGATAGATAGATAGATATATAGATAGATAGATAGATAGATAGATAGATAGATAGATAGATAGATAGATAGATAGATCTCTCTCTAGGGGAATCAACACCTTGTCGTTGGTGAGAGAGCTCAGTAACCTCTATACCCAGGGAGCGATGCCGGCGGTAGCGTAGCTACTGGTAGGGTCACCCATGCCGGTAAGGTCTCGAAGTGGTTGGGGTGAAGCTAAGAAGATTCCCACACCGCAGCGTCTGACCCAGAGCGGGCTGCTTTTGAGGAGTTAACCTCGAGAAAAAATCCGGTAATCCTAAGGTGTAAACCATCGTGCCCAGAGGATGGATGGCTCTTCCGTGAAGGAGTCTCGAACGATGTCCTCCGATCACATGGTCTAAATCGGTTGTAGCACAGACCTTACCGTAGTAAGGGAGCACTGCTACGGTGGACTGTTTTTTTCTGCCCGACTCGTGGGAATTCTATGGAAATTGAAGAGAAAGAATATGATGGCGAAGGCCAGGAAAATTTAGGAAATAAAGAAGCTGTCTTGAATGAAGATAACAACTTCCCAACTAGACATTTACTGATGAGGTCCCCCACGAGAGCAAGGACACAATCACTGTCAAACTCGGAACAGAAGAGCAAGCGTGAAAGAATGGACGGTACAGAAAACTTCAAGGAGGCTGCCCTTAAAAATGAGGCCAAGAGCAGTAGCCGATTCAAAGAGATCATGGAAAAAATGAGCTCACAAATCAAGCATTTTGAGAAAGTGCTCAGTGAGATGTATAAGCCAAAGAAGGAATTAACTGAAATTTCAGGACAACTAGTCTTCCTGCTAGAGAAGCTTCAGACTACAGAGATGAAGAGTTGGCTAGAAAAGTCAGTATATGAGGAAAAACAACAAGAGGGGGAAGAAAATGAAATTACTAGACTCCGCAATCAAATGAGAAGCATGGAAACATTGCACAGAAAATAATTGGAAAGAGCTCCTACTTACCAAGTACAATGTGAGAACTGCAGAGAAGAACAAAGGAAATTGACCAGAAGAGAAGGCTTAACCCTAGATGATAGTTATGAAAGCTTCAAGAAGATAACGGATGAGGACTGGCAAGACGAGATCCTTTCAAAAATTCAAACGCGCTGCGGAGACATTTGGGAAACTCCAAGTGAGCATGTACTTATTCTCCCTAGTGATACAAATATTAACAATCCGCAGAAGACAATTGGAAGTGTGATAGAGAGACTTGGAGGGAAGGAAGGTCTTAAAAACCAGAAGAAGAAGGAGGGAGAGGTCGCAATGATGGTGCACTCATTGGCCTTCCCCGATGATGAAGGTAACCTCAAGCATAAGTCAAGAATGATATTTTCTCCAATATTCTTGAAAGAAGGAGCTAACGAAGGGACTGAGGACGAGACCATCCTGCGTTCACTCACTGCCGTCAAATCTTTGATGACGATCCATGGATAAAGGAATCTGGCAATACCCGAAATGGAGGGAATAACTGGGAAAATGGTCTGTAGAATCCTCGAATTCCTATTCGCCCAATCAGACATAGAAATAACACTGGTGAAGAAGAGAGTAGAGTTGGCCCCAAAAACTAGACAAAAAGAAACGGGGACCAAAGCACCTATGAAGAGAAAAATTGCAAAGCAGGATGCACTACTTGTTAGAATGCCTAACGTCAGTTATGCAGATCTTCTCAAGTCAGTGAAACAGACAGTTGATCCAGGCGAGATTGGGGTTGAAATAAAAGATCTGAAAAAAACTCGAAGTGGTGAACTCCTGCTCACCGTGCAGCATGGTCCAGGAAAATTAGAAGCCCTAAGAGAAAAGATCCAAGAGAAAATGCCGGATGTATCTGCATCCATTCGTGTGAGCAGAAGGGTCCTCCATATCAAAGACATGGATGAGGTAACGACCACGGAAGACATAAAAGACGCTATCTCCAATTGCAAGTTATCGAGACCAGAAGATGTGGAAGTCAAATCACTTCGCCCCGCCTTTGATAATAAGCAGAATGTTACTGTGGTACTGTCGGAAGCAGATGCTATCAAACTCATAAACCTGGGTAAAATAAAGATTGGTTGGAAGCAGTGTAGGGTACTAGAGAGGAAAACAGCGACAAAGTGCTTCAAATGCTGGAGATATGGACACAGAAAAGCAGAGTGCAGAGGACCAGACAGAGAAAACCGATGTTTGAAGTGTGCTCAGGAGGGGCATAAGGCAGTGGACTGTACTAACAATCCCTTCTGCATACATTGTCAGAAAGAGGGGCATCAATCTGGAAACTCAAGGTGTCCGAAAAATAGGGGAGGGAAAAATCAGGAGGTATCCCAGTTAATAGAGCAGAATAGTGAGCACAAAAATGAAGCTCAAGTTTCTGCAAATTAATGCCTTCAGGAGACGCCCGTGCCATGACCTAGCATTAGCCATGGCCAGAGAAATAGGAGCCAGCATGATTCTTATGAGTGAACCAAACCGCAACGCTATTAGAGATAGAATAGACTGGTGGTCTGATGCAGACGTGAATACAGCTATCAAGATTATTGACAGTAGGATCACCGTAAGTAAATATGGTAAGGGGCACAGTTTTTCGTACATCGTAACACCTGAATTCACAGTGTACAACTGTTATGCTTCTCCAAATAATGAGTTAGATGACCTCGAGCAAATTTTGTGCGAAATTGAGAGATTGATAAGGCTGAATAAGGAGAAAGCAATCATAGTCGGCAATTTCAACGCGAAATCCCCTCAGTGGGGCATGAATATATCAGATACAAGGGGACAAATGGTTACAGAATGGATAGCACAGAATGACATAGTAGTGGTGAATGAGGGAAATAAGCCAACATTTCTAAGACGGGACTACTCCTCAATTCTAGACCTGACATTAGCTACAACTGACATCATGAATAGAATAACAAACTGGGAAGTAAGTGATACCGAGTCTCTAAGCGACCACAACTACATAGTATTCGAGGTATCCGACCGAAAACTTGGAGCACTAGAGAGATCGAGCAGAAATGGAGGATGGCAGGTTAAGAAGTTGGAAAAACAGAAACTCCAACAACTTACGACAGCCCCACAACAGAACATGGCCCCCTCAGCAGAAGCTCTCACTCGTACACTGAAGCAGATCTGCAATAAAACGATGCCCAAGAGAGGTGATAAAAGGAAGCGAGTACCCATGTATTGGTGGAACGAGGAAATCGCTGAGAACCGTAAATATTGTACTCGGAAGAGACGAAACTATACGAGAAGCGTAAGAAGGAATACACCAGAAGAAACATTGCGCCGGTGGGAGGAGTATAAACAGAGTAAGAAAACACTACAATATAGTATTAAAAAATCCAAGAGAGAATGCTGGAAAACAATATGTGATGAAGTAGACTGTGATATCTGGGGAAATGGCTACAAAATAGTCATGAAGAGCCTAGTTGGCTATCCACCCAGACAAGACTTGCCCATGCTAACAATGGAAAAGGTTGTTGACCACCTATTCCCAGTGCATAAGGAAGTAAACTTTGACTCCAATAGAGATGAGACATTTCTAAATTTTAACGTAGAAGAATTACGCAGGGCATGCTCCAAATTGAAGGTGAATAAGGCTCCCGGACCTGGACATATTCCAGCGGAAATAATTAAAGCTATGTCCTTGAACAAGCCGGAATTAATGCTTACTGTATTTAATGGATTAGCTGGCCGAGCAGAATTCCCTAGGGAATGGAAACGAGCCAAATTGTTGCTCTTGAAGAAAGCGGACAAACCCATCGAGAATCCCTCAGCGCACAGGCCAATATGTCTGCTCGACATAGAGGGAAAATTATACGAACAACTGATCCTGATCAGGCTGAAGAAAGAAATAAGACGAACAGGCGGCTTATCAGAGCGACAGTTTGGATTCGTTGAAGGTAAACAAGCGGTGGGCGCTATAGAAGAAGTTTTAAAAATTGCCAGGGCAGCGGTAGAAGAATACTCTTGGGAACACCGAAGACTATGTGCAATAATAACGTTGGATGTCAGAAATGCGTTCAATACTGCAAGCTGGCAGAACATTCTTGAAGAGTTGAGAAGCAGACGCATTGATGAAAGCCTCATCAGTTTAATAAGGGCCTACTTATCCGACCGAGAAATAATCCTGGAAACAGAGGAACAAATAAAAATAAGGGAAATAAATAGTGGGGTGCCACAGGGGTCGGTCTTGTGACCAACTCTATGGAATATCCTTTACGATGGAATATTGAGAGTAGCGCAACCTGTGGGTGTTACGTTAATAGCCTTCGCTGATGATGTTGCAATGGTTGTAGTTGCAAAATCCGAAGAAACTCTGATGAACACAGCCAATATCGCACTACAACGGGTATCAAACTGGCTCGAGCATAAAGGGCTAGAATTAGCCCCTGAAAAGACAGAAGCTGCTCTACTTACGAGGAAGAGAAAGATGAATGCAATTCAATTCGAAGTACAGGGCGTAGTAATAATCCCCAAAAAAGCAGTTAAATACCTAGGAGTTTGGATAGATATGAAACTGACTTTCGCCGAGCATATTGCAAAAGTTTCAGAAAAAGTAGAGAAAACAGTGACAGCCCTGTCCAGACTTATGCCCAATATTGGTGGAGCTAGATCTTCCAAGAGAAGAGCACTAATGAGTGTTGTACACTCGCAAATCCTTTATGCTGCACCTGCCTGGCACTTAGTGACATGCAATAAGAAACTGGTTTCCAAACTTGCCAGCGTCCAACGCAAACTCTGTATTAGAGTATGCTCGGCGTATAGGACGATATCAACAGAGGCAGTAGGGGTAATAGCTGGGGTACCTCCAATAGACCTGCTCGTACAGGAAAGACGGGAAAAATACCTAGGAATCAGCAGTGCCATCGCAAGGACAAACCTCATGATGCAATGGCAAAACCGTTGGATAACCGGTAAATGGGGAAGATGGACCCATCACCTCATAACTAACATTGAAAAATGGATCGGCAGACCGTTTGGCGAGGTAGATTATTATATCACGCAGGCAATCTCTGGTCATGGCTGTTTCAGGAAATACCTCCATAGCCGAATGAGATCGGTTACTGGGGACTGTCCGTATTGCGGAGAACAAGACGATGCGGAGCATACGATGTTTGCATGCGCCAGGTGGGAAAGAATCCGGGCAGGATTCCTAACAGAAACTGGAACAAAGTTCGATGCGAGAAGTATGATGACATCATTGGTCTCAGGCGAGAAGGGGTGGAATATAGCGTATAAGATGATAAGACATATAAATGATACGAAAGAAATGGAAGACAGAGCACGACCATAGATGGAAGTAATATATCACTATGAGGATAGTATGACAGCCCTCTCACTGAAGTAATGCGAAAGCCGTTCCAGTGCGAGGAGCGAGACGATAGGGGGAGGGGCTTTTTATAGTCAGTAAGAATCTGACACTACACACCTTCAGTGAGTGTCTTTGGAAGATAAAAAAAAGATAGATAGATAGAGATAGATAGATAGATAGATAGATAGATAGATAGATAGATAGATAGATAGATAGATAGATAGATAGATAGATAGATAGATAGATAGATAGATAGATAGATAGATAGATAGATAGATAGATAGATAGATAGATAGATAGATAGATAGATAGATAGATAGATGGCAGCCTAATCAAAGTAATAAGAGCCTACCTGTCAGAAAGGGAGATCATTCTGGAAGCAGAAGATACAGTAAAACCTAGAAACGTCAACAGCGGGGTACCACAGGGTTCAGTCTTAGGACCAACGTTGTGGAATATATTCTACGATGGGCTACTGAGAATAAAGCAGCCAGCAGGAGTGACCCTTATAGGCTTTGCTGACGATATTGCCGTGATGGTGGTATCTAAAGGAGAAGAAGGATTGATGTGCGCAGCAAATACAGCACTGCATCGCATATCCATCTGGCTGGAGGATAATGGTCTTCAACTGGCACCCGAAAAAACAGAAGCTGCTCTGCTTACGACCAAAAGGAAAATTGGCACGATTGAATTAGATCTGCAGGGTGTTACTGTAAAACCCAAGACAGCAATCAAGTACCTGGGAGTTTGGTTGGATACAAAGCTAACATTCGCGGAACATGTACAGAAAGTTGCCCATAAAGTGGATAAGACAGTGACGGCTCTATCTGGACTTATTCCTGATGTAAGAGGACCGAAGGCATCAAAAAGAAGGTTACTCTTGAGTGTGGCCCATTCCCAAATGCTTTATGCTGCTCCTGCCTGGCATACAGTTACAAGCAACCAGAAACTTATATCCAAACTCATCAGTATCCAACGCAAAATGTGCATCAGGATATGCTCTGCGTATCGTACTATCTCAACAGAGGCAGTTGGAGCAATAGCTGAGGTTCCTCCTATCGAGCTTCTTATACAAGAAAGAAACGAAAAGTACAGAGGAGTAGACGGATCTATCGCCAGATCGAACCTCATGGCACGTTGGCAAAGAAAATGGTCAGATGGGAAATATGGTAGATGGACTCACCGGTTGATACCAAATATACAAAATTGGATTAACAGGCCATATGGAGAAGTCGATTACTTCACAACACAGGCGCTGAGTGGACATGGTTGCTTCAGAAAATACCTATTTGACCGCATGAGAGCGGAATCTGAAGATTGCCTATACTGTGGAGAACAAGATGACGTGCAACACACCCTGTTTGCATGTGTACGATGGGAAGTAACACGTCAAAGCTACGAAAATGATACGGGTATGCCATTTGGAATGGGTAGTATGATGGTATCCCTAACATCGGGGCAGGAAGGATGGAGGAGTGCATATAAAATCATAAGGCTCATTATAGAGAATAAAGAAAGGGAGGATAGAGAGAGACAAAGAGAGTAGTTAGAAATCAGACAGATGCACTCCCACCGAAGTAATGCGTGAACGGTTCCAGTGGGAGATGCGAGAGAGGAGAGGTTTTAGCCGGTAGGAATCCGGTACTCCGGAAAGACCGGGGTCTAATGTAAGATTTCCTCTCCTCGGAGAAAAATAAAAGATAGATAGATAGATACATAGATAGATAGATAGATAGATAGATAGATAGATAGATAGATAGATAGATAGATAGATAGATAGATAGATAGATAGATAGATAGATAGATAGATAGATAGATAGATAGATAGATAGATAGATAGATAGATAGATCGATCGATCGATAGATAGATAGATAGATAGATAGATAGATAGATAGATAGATAGATAGATAGATAGATAGATAGATAGATAGATAGATAGATAGATAGATAGATAGATAGATAGATAGATAGATAGATAGATAGATATATAGATAGATATTTATTAACTACTTTACAATAAAAAGGAAATACATACAAAAGAGGTATACAAAATATATCTTAAGATAAAAACAGAGTAAAATGTCACAACAGAGATACGGTGTTGAGATTGCTTCGACAATGCACAGTGTAATCATCAACAGAGTAGAAACAATATATAAGGAAAAACTTTTGAAAATATTTTTCGAAAGCATTGGAGCCCAAGGTTTCTACAATTGATGGCAAAATATTGAAAAGCCTATAGTTTGGTGAACTTGATTGCGTCTTATTTAGCCGAAAGTAGCTGCATGTGATATGATGAGCATTACGAGTGTTGTAGTCGTGGATATCTGAATTTCTAGACAACATTGACTGTTTCCCATGAATTTCAATTAGAGTATGAAATAAAAACAAAGACGGCCTAATTTTATACTTTATGAAAAACTGTTGATAATGATCCCTGAAACCAAGATCAGCAAGCACCCTTATCCCCTTTTTTGCATTCTAAATACCGTTAAAGCATGGGAGGAATTACCCCAGAGGGTGATGCCATAGCTAATATGCGAATGAAAGAGTGAGAAATACGTAGTTTTTAGTATACTTGGATTAGTGATATTTTTCAACTGTCGTAAAATGAATAAGGAACTTGAAAGTTTTTTTAACTAAATGCTCAATATGTGCCTGCATTTGTCAAAATACCTGGTATTTCAGAGGCACAGAAAAAAGGGTTACTGGAGTTAATTTAGAGAAAAAATGCGTCCCTTATTATTATTTAGATTTTTTTAAAACCTTTAAACGTTTTTTTCTTTTGTTTTGAGTTTTACTTAGCTTGTGAACTATTTTTCACAATATTATATTCTACTGATTGACTGCCAAAGGATAATTTTTGTTATAAAAATTGATGATTTTTGTTGATAACCGTTAAAAATACAATGTTTCGATTAATCATTCTTTATTATTTCTGTATAAGATAGTTACATGCTGTAGTTTCAAAACTGTTTGCAAGTATGAGAGTACATAAAATGAATGCTCTTAAATTATTGACTTTTATTAATATAAGATCAAGACAATATTTAAGATATTGAGCAATTTTTGTAGATATCTAAGCATTACAAATATTCTGTTACAACTCTTAACCCAATAAAAAATATGATCAATATAGTTACAACTATTACTTTTCCGCTCAACCTATCTATATGCGAGAAAAGAGTTGGTTTACCCCAAAAACAGTTGGAATTTTGAAAATGTTTGAGTTATTTTTACGTTTTCCATCAACAACAACACGAAAAAACGGTTTTTAGAAAAAAATCCTGTGTGTATGTCGTCGTCGTCGTCGTCGTTGTCGTCGGCCACTTTTCCTTACATGTCTTGTTAGCACGATACAGCTTCCGGAGTGCAATAAGTCACCAATTTTGTGATTGAATGTTGTTAAGAACATGTCACAGATGAACCCCATCGATTTTCAGCTCACCAGAGCCAGTGCAACGGGTGCTATGGTACTTGAAGTACGACATTTTGTCATTTTTTGAGAAATTTCAGTTTGTTAGCACCAATCTTATGATTGAATATTATTCAGGACATCTCACTGATGTACCGTATTGATTTTCAGCTCACCAGAGCCAATACAACATGTGTACTTTAAGTACGATATTTTTGTCATTTTTGGAGAAGTTTCAGTTTGTTAGCACGATACAGCCTCCGGTGTATATACAAGTGACCAATTTTATGATTGAATATTATTCAGAGCGTCTCAAAGATAAACCCTATTTATATTCAGCTCACTAAAGCCAGTACAACGGGCGCTATGGTACTTGAAGTACCATATTTTTGTAATTTTCGGAGAATTTTTAGTTTGTTAGCACGATTCAGCCTCCAGAGAGTATACTATTGATTTTATGATTGGATATTGTTCAACGTGTCTCACAAATGTATCCTATTGATTTTCAGTTGACAGCGGGACCTACAAATCCAGATATACTGAATTTTTGTTTATTTTTGGAGAAATTTCGGTTTGTTAGCACGATACATCCCCCGAAGTGTATACAAGCAATAATTTTATGATAGAATATTGTTCAGGGCCACAGATGCGGAAAAGTAAGTTTTAATGCTTAAAACCGGTTATTTTTTATTTTTTCCTCAAACTACGATTTTCAAAAGTTTTGTACCACCAGCAGTTTAAAGTTAGTGATAAACTTCATTATACTTAAATTTAAATAAAGCTTAAATATTTACAGGTGTCAAAGATATGACCTATTTTGTTACAAAAAAAATTATAAAGAGCTCTCCTGTAAAATTACGTTTCTGAAGTTGTAACCCTCTTCTTCCGCATGGTCGATGTGTTTGGTTGGTAGTAAACGACAGCTAGATGCAGTTTTCTATCATTTTAATAATATACACCCAACAAATGAATTTACATTAGAAATTGAAGAAAAAAATTCAATCAATTTTCTTGATTTAAAAATAGAAATAATTAATAATGTACTTAGTGTTTTTAAATGAAACTCACGGTCTCTAGTTAATTCCACAATATAATAAAAGTTATTGAAAATTCTAAAAAATTGACAATTGTTTCGATAAATCAATATCATCGTCAGAATGACAGAAGTTACATTTCATTTTATGCCTACCTGATGTTTAGTAGTTATTTTTGGGTAGACCAAGAAGTAACCTAACTTGTGATTGGCTTAATATATGTTTATAGAAGAAAGAAGAAGATGTGATATTACAAATATTGAAGCTTAGATATTATTAGCCCCATGTTGATATCCTGGATATCATTTTTCCAATTAAGATCAGTATGATTGTGCAATGATATAGAAAACCAGGAAAACTATATCTGCTGATCTTTACAATTATCACTTGAGAAGACAGTTTATTAGTGGAGAACTCCCTAGATTTAACTGTTCTTTGACGACTTCATATTGTGGGTTTCTTAAATGTCTTCTAATTTCCAACTCTTCAAGGAAATCCAGTTCTTGTTTCTTGTCACAAATATGTAGTACTTCTAGTTCCGTGTTAGGTGTCAATGAATGGTTGGTGTCAAGTAGATGTTTTGCGTAATGGGATTTATCTGGTTGTTTTAATCTGTATGCTCGTAAGTGTTCACTGTATCGGATTTCAAAATTTCTAAGGGTCTGGCCCAAATAGACAGCATTACATTCAGGACATTTCAGTTTATATATACCTGATTTCTTTAATGTTAGTATTTTTGTTTTAACATTTAACAATTTTGTACTTTCGTTACTTTCTGTTCTAAAAGAAATTGTTGTATTCGTTGCTGAAGATATTATCTTTGAAATATTATTAGAAATATTTCCTGCATATGTGATGGTTTCATAAGTTTTAATTCCATGAGCTTGTTTAGGATATATTAGTTGTAATGCCACTTTTTCTTCTCTTCTACTAATTAGCTTATTTATCATATCTAATGGATAACCGTTAGATGTTGCTATTTAATAATTGTATTAATCTCTCTATCAAAATTACATTTGTTCATAGGAACTGAAAAAGCTCTATGTATCATTGAATTATATGCTGCTAGTCTGTGTGACATAGGGTGGTTAGAATTAAATGGAGTTGTTACATCAGTCTGTGTTGGTTTTCGGTAAATTGAATAATCAAGTACATTATTAACTATTTGAATTTTTAAATCAAGAAAATTGATTGAGCTATTTTCTTCAATTTCTAATGTAAATTTTATTTTCGGGTGTAAATTATTGATGTGGTTGAAAAATACATCTAATTGTCGTTCACTACCCATAAAACAAGCTAATATGTCATCTACATATCTATACCAAAATAAAATATTTTTCGAAAAATTACTTTCAAAGGTCTTTCTTTCTAAATTGTCCATAAAAATGTTTGCTAAAATAGGTGATATAGGGCTTCCCATTGGTAAACCTTCATTTTGAATATATATCTTATTGTCAAAAGTGAAATAATTCTGATTAATGCATACATCAAATAAATTAAGTATATCTGATATTATTCCTGGATTAATATTTTTATCTTCTAGTAATTTTCTTACAAGTATTAGACATTCTTTAGGAGGAATTTTAGTAAACATATTAGTTACATCGAACTAAATGAGTATATAGTTATCTTGCAAGTGGATTGCTTTGAACTTTTTGATTAGTTCTATTGAATTTCTACTGAGTACTGAGATTCATATCCGTGAGTATTGAGTATATTGTTGAGCTTCTTTGCCAATATATTATTAGGAGCATTAACATAAGAAACTACAGGTCTAATTGGTTTCGTTATTTTATGTAATTCAACTGTTCCATATAATTGTGGACAATGAGGATTCTTATGTATGATAGACCTCTTTTCGTAATCATTTAAAAGGTAATTTGAATTATTAACAATATCCCTCACATTATTAGAAAACTTTTTTGTTGGGTCTGCTTCAAGAACTTTTACATCGCTGGATTCTATAAAGTTATATACTTTGGAATTGTAATTTTCAGTCGTAAAAATGACAGTTGTGTTACCCTTATCAGATTTTGTAACTGTTAGGTTATTATCCTCTATCTTCTTTTTTATTGCATTTGAAACTGTAATGTCATTTTTTGTTTGACGTTTAACTTTTGTACTTTATTATTCAATTTTGAATATCTGCTATGGGGTGGAATGAACACTTGAAAACATAATACCTACTGTGATTATCTCCAAAAAAGACATACTAAAGGTATCCTAGAAATACAATTTTTGATATGTTGATGAGCTTATGAAGAAATGTACTTAGGGACTTTTTTTCCTTATTCTTCGAATAAGGGGGGGGGGAAGGTTCAAACTAAAAAAAAAGTCCTAACACTTTTTTGTTTTTTAATCAATATCAATATTTTTGGCGTCATTTAAAAGAGTTTTTCCTCTTTAACAAGATTTGCTTAACAAAAATAACAAAACTGAACAATTTTGTCAACGCTATGTGGAAAACTCGACAATTTTCCCATTTTTCTTGGAAATTTCAAATGTAATGAGGCATTTTTCGAATTATGATGACAAGGAATTTACGTTATCAGTTATAAAAATTGAAAAAACGCTTCAATTTAGGTTTGAAATTTCCGAGTGTTATCCATCTTATTAAACTGAAAAATTCTTTTAAATGCAGCTTAAATCATTAATATCAGTTAAAAAACGAAAAAGTTGTACATTTGTTCATAAGTTTGAACCTTCCCCACCCATTATGTGAAGAATATTGGCAAAAAATGTCCTTGATTAAATTTATTCATAATCTCATCAAGATTTCAAAAATTGTATTTTTAGGACACCTTTAGTATGTTTTTTTGAAGTATTATGTTTTCGAGTGTTCATTCCACCTCTAGCGGATATTTTAGAGATAGCAAAATATTTTCCAGCAATTTTTCAGGATCACAAACCTAAAGGTAATTTTTTTGAAAGTTGTACCATGATTCATTTCTGAGATGTGGCCTACAGTCGTTCTTAGTTGTTCACCCTGTACATTTAAAATAGAATACCAAAAAAAGCAATAAAGGATTTAAAACGTTTATTCACTATTGATGAACAGTACAGTAAATTTGAAAAACAGATAAAAAATTAGATAAAAATATCTTGTCCATAAGCATATTACATAACACGTGTGGAAAGTGAAAACTATTGAACGCATTCAGTGAAAGCAAGAAATAAAAAGATTATATCAATCTGTAGTTGCCATAATGTAACATACTTTGAAACTGAATTAATAAAGTTTAACGGATACACATACATTACAGCTAGTTCACAGAAAATTTATTAGAATAGTTTTTTAATAATATTAAATCTAATAAAAAGTTTACACTATAAAGATTTTTTGAAACATTACGTTAAATCAACAGAAATCGAATCTGATTAAAGAAAATTCTATCGTTTACTTACTGTTACTTTTTCTCACGCAAGAGTCACTGTTTCGAGTGCCTCAACCATCCCATAACGTATACTTCAAAATCCTTATCTGTGAAACATTTAAAGGTGTTCTGAACAGCAGCTAATAAAACAATTACTTCAGATCAAATTGTGCCAATGGAGACCTTTGATCGATCATCATAAACTACATCAAACTTGATTTTCAGCCAATTGACTGGGACCCATTTTCCACAAGATACATGCGGGGTTCTTCAAATAATTTACCACCATATTTTATTTCGAGAAGTGAGTTTTCATGATTTACCTTCTATTACATGCCTCACTCTGTTTGCAGGTAAATTCAGGTGTGCCATAAAAATTCATACTTCTTTTCTGTATAAAATAATATACTATTCACATCTTGTTATTTTCATCCTGGAACATATTGAATATTAACATCATAGAATTATAATTAAGTATAGAAACTGAAGATAAGTAGGAACAAACGAAAACGAAGACTACTTCATTCAAGTACTTCTTGCAAAAAATTTGCTTCCTGCAAATAAAATATAACACAAAACTGAAAACCATCCGCCATTTCATGCTTGTCATTTGTTTCCACAGATAAAACTACTGTTTGTTTCGTTCGTCAGTTCCTCTTTTGTTTTCTTCTTTTTTTTATGTTACTGTGATGTTTCATATGAGATATTACTGAGAGTTTTATGAACTAACATTGTACAGACGTAATCGAAGGAAGTTACTAAAAATTATTTCGAAAGATGTAAAAGTAACTGCAACATGTGATCATCTTAGAAACATGTTAATTTGTAATATTACAGTAACGTTCTGTATGTGACATTGGTGAGAAGTGTACAAATTAACATCGTATGAATGTTTTCTATAGCAATTTGCTAAAAACAAGTTCATGGGATGTGTATGTAACTGCGAATTCAAGTATTATTGTGTACATCAAAAATATGTTTTATTTACATGACATGGATGTTAATAGAGTTGGTAATTAAATTAAGACTTCTAGGAGATATCTTATTACCGTTTTAAATAAACATCACGATAAGTCTCTAAAAAGAACATCACAAAAAAGACTTGTTATGTTTCTTGTTTAGTGGTTATAACATAATATACAAATAAAAACATCCACTGTATGTTATAGATGTCTAATGCGGTAATGTTGTAAAAAGATTCCACTTATTGGTAGCTAGATAACTATTATATCAAAAATGAAGAATATTTTGATCAACAATATGATTACATCCTTGAAATATAGAAAATTCAGATTATTAAATGCATAAAATTAAGATTAAAACTTAAATGTATTTATTGATACTAATTCATTGACTTTAAATATGTTTTGGTGACTTGGCAACACGGCAAGGCGCCAGTTTCATTCACTGCAAGTTACTATGAATGTAGCCACCCAATAGTTTCCTGATTTCCTCGAGCGCAAACGCCAATACCACGCGGTTTTCATATCTACGCCGGCCGATCTCTTTCTCCTGTTGATGTTTAGATTTTCGCGAAATTGAGATGACTGATACTTTCAATTCTTCTTCATCTTCTAATATCAACCTTGATGGATAATTTTAATAATCGATCAATCTTCATTTGATCAGTTATGAATTATGAACGCTCTCTCGAGCGTCGTTAGCTGATATGAAGATTTTTAACTGACGTAGCGGCATATTTGTTTTATTTTGAAGACTTTTTTGAGAGCAAAAAAATGAGATTGGAATGCTTTAAGAGATTATTATTGATTATAATTTATGGGGAATATGAAATATTATTTGATTCATGGAATTTAACCTTCGGAAAAATTATGTAAGTTACAGCGGGTTCAACATGTACTGGGTGACCCAATACACAATTTTAGAAAGCTTTTTATGATAGTGTTTTAAATGAAACTCACGGTTTCTAGTTAATTCCACAATATAATAAAAGGTATTGAAAATTATATTGTGGAATTAATTAGAAACCGTGAGTTTCATTTAAAACACTAATATGAACAGATTCCACGAAGTAAGGGTCGAGACAGTTAATAGCTTTTTATGAGCTTGAATAAAGAAGAAAACTTTATTTTTGAGATTTGTAGAAAATTGTCAGGTTTTATATGAACATTTGTTTATTGCAAAAACGTTTATAACGTTCTAACGATAATCCAAAATTATGCAAATACTAACAATTTTTTATGAATCTTGAAATAAACATTCAACCACACTTTAAATTTGCTTCCAATAGGTCGATTTTAATTCATCGCCAAATATAATCTCGGGTACGTCGCTAGGGGGTATAAGAAATTAGGAAATAAATATTCTGGGCAGGGGACTGGGGGATGTAAGGGGAGCAGCAACCTTGCAATTCTAACTCCCAAGACAGACCCCCAATTAGCTCCGTCCAGCTTCCCGGGATGAAGAGGAGATCTCCGCATCCTGTTCCCCAGCGGAATCAGAGGAAATTTTAGACAGGCCCAAGGTCGAACCATCGCCTTTTACACCTTTTTTTGGAATTTCCAGATGTGGAGGGCCTCTCCACGTCCTTTGGATCCTCCGTAGAGTTCTCTTTCTTTCCCAGCCCGGAGACAGGTATACGCCTAAAACGAAAGTTTAGCGCATAACCTCCTGCCTTCAAAGCCTCCTCAGATAGGTGATCAATGCCAATCACACGTATTGTTCCCTTTCCCTCCTTTTCGAAGTTCAGGACCATCCAATCCCTAGAAGTGAGGTTGGAATTCTGAACATCGACAAGTTGGAGGATTTTCTCCGTTTTCATGACGATCCTTCTTGGGAAGAATACCATAATAGTGATCGGTTTCGAAATGTCTCCGCAACCGAGCCACCAGTTCGTGTCCATCCCAGAAGTATAATTTCGGCACTGACATTCTGCCGACTCCTGAAATCCACACTCCACCAGTTTAATTCCACAAAGGAAATGAATGCATTGCTCTGGTAAAACTATTCCAGCAGAGTGTCTTCCAGGGAGGATAGCATCAATACTAAATTAAATGTTGTCCATTTAATATCAGCGGATTCCTATGCTGGTAGCCGACGAGTAATAATCGCTTATCGGTAATTATACCTCAATAAATTCAAATCAAAATACGAGTTCTTTTCTATGTATTGTTAAAAGTACTAAATAATTAACAATCATCATGTGATTTTTTCAATACTTGTGATCGATGCTATGAATAATTGAACATAATTTTTTCCAAAAGTTTTAACAAGTGACGACATTTTATTTTCATCAGTGGCGTAACATCAAGTCAAGTAACTATTATTTCCTACAAAATATTTTCAGGGATCCATTAGGGACCCTTGTCTTTCCTTTTCATATGTATTGGCTTTGGTATCCAGGGCCACTTACAAAATGAATAATTATCAATCCCAATCAACTTCAAACTCTCCTCCCCATAATTATGGCGGATACGCAGTTATAAAAAACTGTTTACGAGTTTACGACTATCTTATGTAAACATTGTTTTTGTGAGCAGAGTTATTTAGAAAAGGCCAGAAAAATTATTTGTGACTGTGTAAGCCGCTGCCCAGAATTCACTAGTAAAAACGGCTTTAATATATAAGGAACTGATCAGGAAGAGTTAGTTTAGTTGATAAAGTGATCTCGTGAAATAAATACACCGAAATAGCAAACAGTAAATATAAATTAGTTAAGTGTTCATATAAATTAGTTTAAGTGAATATACTGAGTGTTAGTGATTAGTTTAGGGTTTAAATAAATTAGTGTGTTTAAAATTTATCCCACCCGTTTATTGTTTAAATAAATTAGAAAAACCTTACATTGGTGTCAGAAGTGGTATAATATAAATAAATATCTACGTAAAGATGGCCAAGAGATTAAGGGATCTGAAAATGGCGGAATTAAGGGCAGAATTGGAGGATCGTGAGTTGGAAACGACCGGTAAGAAAAGTGAATTAGTAGAAAGACTTCAAGTGGCACTAGAAAATGACGGCTTTGATCCAGAAACAGTTTTATTTAATGACGAGGCTTCCACCTTAATCTCGTCAATTTCTGCTAACATGGACGAGAATATTTCTGCCATGGAAGAGAACATGGACGAGAAGATTTCTATTATGAAGAATGATATTTCGGCTAACATGGACGAGAAGATTTCTGCCATGGAAAATAAGATTTCTGCTAATATTTCTGCTAACATGGACGAGAAGATTTCTGTCATGGAAGAGAACATGGACGAGAAGATTTCTACTTTGAAGAACGATATATCTGCCGATATCTTATTAATGAAAAACGACATTGCCGCTGACGTTGGAAATGAAATTTCGTCTCTAAAATCTGAAATTGAGAATAAGATTACAACGATAGACGAGAAAAGCAAGGAGTTAGAGGAAAAGATTGCCGATTCAAGAACGCGAGGCACGCCAGAGGAAGAAAAGAAGACCGAGCAAACGAAACCTTGCAAGCCAGAAACAGTATCTATGTTTGAAGACATTGGCAGTTTCACCCAAGTCAAGGCCCCAACGTTCGATGGAAAAATGTCGTGGACCAATTATGTGAAGCAGTTTGAAGCAGCCGCTGGAGTGAATAATTGGTCCGATAAGGAGAAAGCAGTGAACTTAACCATCGCACTTCGCGGAGATGCCTTAGATGTACTCCAGACGATACCTTTGGAAGAAATGGATGACTTCGAGCTGCTGAAGAAGAGGTTGGACATGCGATATGGTCACGAACATTTGGAACAGTTGTACAGATTCCAGCTGAAGAACCGAAGGCGGAAACGTGACGAACGCCTTCAAGAGTATGAAATGGATATTGCCCAACTAGTTCGATTTGCTTATCCATCAGCACCAGAGAACATGATGGAATATTTAGACATCCAGGCCTTTATTGACGGCTTATGTGACCACGATATGGAGAAGGCGCCTTGATTAGCCCATCCTAAAACATTGGTCGATGCATTAACTGCTGCTCTTGAATATGAAGCTGCCACGATGGCTTCGGGATACAGCAAAGTTAGGACCATACAGGAAAAAGGTGACGATGACAGACTTGACCAGATCGTCAACCTGTTGAAGGGTATGGTAGACGTGAAGCCGAAGAAGATCAGGCGCTGTAATTGTGGCGAGCTAGAGCATGCAAGCAGTTCGTGTAAGCGCCCCAAGACTCCTGCAAACCAAGAACCCCAGTCACAGGAAAACTAGAACGGGTCGGCTAAAAGGGGGCAGCACCGACCAGTGATCTTTCCAAAGACCCTCTCATATTGATAGCTTTTCTCAGATGTCGCAACGACAGTGTATATGTGAATGGCGAAGTAAATGGCAAGAAATATGCTCTGCTGGTCGACACTGGAGCAACTAGGACCATTATACGACCAGAAATAATAAACTCCAAGAAGAAGCTTTTACCAACGAGACTACGACTGCGGACCGCCACAGGTGAGAGCGCCAACGTTCACGGTGAGACACAAATCTAATTAGGAATTGGCGCAGAAAAGTTCACGCATACGGTATTCGTAGCTGACATTGAAGAAGACGTGATTCTGGGAATGGACGTAATGAATGTACATGGTTTCCAATTAGACTTTAGAAACAGAACCATTAACGTGGGTTCAGAGGAGGTATTCCTGCATCCATATGAAAGCAGCGCGGTGTTGGCAGCTGTACAGGAAGATACCGTTCTACCTGCACGAAGCGAAACCATGATAGTAGCAGGGCTACAGGGAATCATGGAGGAAGGTACACCGGTTATGATGGAGCCAAGGAACCACGACGAAGAAGTTGGCAAAGGAGTACTAATTGGAAAAGGATTGGTCACGTCGGCGGAAGAGATCCCAGTACATGAGATAAACGTGAACGATTATCCTATTACAATCAAGAAGGAAACCAAGATTGGATCCTGCGTATCAGTGACGTCTATAGTTCGTCAAACAACGACCACTGACAATTCTAATGCCAGATTCGAACAAATGTTATCAGTAGCTGGTCAATCTTTGGATCGAGCTAAAAAAAAGAGAATGAGAGAATTTCTCTTGCAGTATCGAGACTTATTCGTACCAAAAGGAGGAAAGACTGGCAGAACATCAGCCGTCGAACACAAAATCGATACTGGTAATGCCAAGCCAATTATATAATCAGCTCGAAGACTTCCACGAGCGAAGAGAGAAGAAGCTGAAAGAATAATTCGAGAGATGGCAGAAGAAAAAGTAATAGAACCATCTACTAGTCCATGGGTGTCTCCAGTAGTGCTCGTCAAGAAAAAGGATGGAACTACGAGATTCTGCGTGGATTATCGCCAGCTTAACAACGTGACGAAGAAAGACAGCTATCCCCTGCCTCGAATTGACGATACGCTAGACAGTTTGGCCGGCAGCAAACTGTTTTCGACATTGGACCTGAAGTCTGGTTATTGGCAAGTGGAAATGAACCCAGAAGATAAAGAGAAGACTGCTTTTACCACCGGATCTGGATTTTGGCAATTCAACGTCATGCCATGCGGGCTCTGTAATGCGCCTGCGACATTTGAAAGACTTATGGAAAATGTTTTGAGAGGGTTGTCTTGGAAGACATGCCTGGTCTATTTGGACGACATCGTAGTACTGGGGAAGACATTTGACGAACATCTGAAGAATTTGGAAGACGTATTCAAACGACTCCAAGCTGCCCAGCTTATGTTAAACCGGAAGGAATGTCAGCTGTTCCAAAACCGAGTCAACTATCTAGGTCATATAGTGAGCAATGAAGGAGTGGCGGTGGATCCAGAGAAAATTGCTTCCATTCAGCAATGGCCGCAACCAACCGACAAACATCAAATCAGGAGTTTCCTTGGAATTTGCACATATTATAGAAGATTTATCAGGAAGTTTGGAGATATTGCTAAGCCTCTAACTCGACTTACAGAAGAAGCAAGAGCTTTCCAATGAGACGAAGATTGTCAAACGGCTTTTGATACCTTGAAGAGGCATTTAACCACGGCGCCGATATTAGGATACCCTTTACCGGAGGGAGACTTTATTCTGGACGCAAGCAACGTAGGAATTGGTGGAGTACTCTCACAGATCCAAGGAGGGCAAGAAAGAGTGCTGTGATATTTTAGTAAAGTCCTCTCCAAACCAGAACGAAACTACTGCGTCACAAGAAGGGAACTCTTGGCGGTAGTGAAGTTCGTGGAACACTTTTACCAGTATCTCTATGGTAGGAAGTTTTTAATCCGGACTGATCATGCAGCACTCAAGTGGTTGATGCAGTTCAAGAATCCCGAGGGCCAGATCGCTAGATGGATTGAACGACTTCAAGAGTATGATTTCAACATCGAACATCGAGATGGTGTGAGTCACCGGAATGCCGACTCCCTGTCCAGACGGCCGTGCCCAACAGACTGCTCCCACTGCAACTAGGTGGAATCTAGGGAAGCTGCAGTTTCAAGAACTACTGTGGTCAAGGAGGAATGGTTACCCACCGGGATCAGAGAAGATCAGGAGAATGATCCTCACCTGAAGATGATCCGGCAATGGAAGAAAGAAAACCGGCGACCTACCTGGCAAGAAGTGTCAAGATTTTCACCGAAACTCAAGGCGTATTGGGCTCAGTAGGACTCCCTTGTCCTGGAAGAAGGGCTGTTGAAAAGAGTCCTTGAAAACGATGATGGTTCTGAGATGAGGAGACAGCTAGTTATCCCGAGAACAAGAGTAGCTGAGGTACTAAAGAAGTTACACGACAGTCCATCGGGAGGTCATCTGGGAGTGAAGAAAACCCTTCAGCGAGTTCGTGAAAGGTTTTATTGGATGAACAGCTCCGACGATGTGAAGGACTGGTGTAAGAAATGTACGACTTGTGCTACGAGTAATGGACCACATCGCAAGAGAAAGGCACCCATGAAACAGTACAATGTTGGAAGCCCCAGTATAGCTGACGCTCTGTTTCAAATTACAAACTTTCTCATTTATACGTAAAACAGTTGGGATTTTTCTTCATATAAATGAAAAAATATATTAGTTCAGACAATTTCCGCTAGATGGCATAACTTCTGAATTTTTCATATATGCTTGGTACCAAGTTACTTAAGTAAGTGTCTAGATAACGGAAGAGTGGTGGGGCGGGGCTAGTAAAGCTGACGCTCTGTTTCAAATTACAAACTTTCTCATTTCTACGTAAAACAGTTGGGATTTTTCTTCATATAAGTGAAAAAATATATTAGTTCAGATAATTTCCGCTAGATGGCATCACTTTTAAATTTTTCACATATGCTTGAAACCAAGTTACTTAAGTAAATGTCTAGATAATGGGAGAGCGGTGGGGTGGGGATTATTTCACAAAGTGGGTGGAAATTTACGCTATCCCGAATCAAGAGGCCACAACTGTCGCAGATGTATTGGTGAAAGAATTTATCAGCCGATATGGAGTGCCCTTGGAAGTCCACAGCGACCAGGGAAGAAATTTCGAAAGTCATCTATTCCAGGAGATTTGCGAGAAGCTGGGAATGAAGAAGACCACGACAACAGCATTACATCCACAGTCAGATGGAATGGTCGAGAGAATGAACAGAACTATTGGAAAATACCTGTCCAAGGTAATATCCAGCCATCAGAGAGATTGGGACCAGTATCTTTCCCTATTCGCATTGGCTTATCGATCTGCCGCCAATGAGTCCACGGCTGAAACACCGGCGAAAATCCTGTTTGGACGTGAAATGAGGCTTCCTTGTGACCTGGAATTTGGCTGCCGGCCTGGAGAAGATCTAGCAGGCGAAGACTACGCAATCCAATTGAGAAGAAGGCTGGACGATGCTCATGAATTAGTTCGAACAAATCTTCAAGATGCCAGCGACAGAATGAAAAGTCGGTACGACACGCAGGCCACAGAAAGCGGTTTTAAAGAAGGGGACAAAGTATGGCTACACAACCCGGCGAGGAGAAAAGGATTTTCTCCAAAATTACAAAAATCCTGGGAAGGTCCATACTTAATCAAGGAAAGGATCAATGATGTTATATATCGCATAAGCAAGATCCCCAACGGAAAACCAAAAGTAGTTCACCAAAACCGACTAGCGCCATTCGAAGGAGACCATGACCTAGAGGAAGGAGTAAACCTTATTCGAGATGTGTCTGACCCTACCTTCGAGGAATTTATGGGCACGTATGGAGGTACCGGGAAAGCTAGATATGGAGTCACTTCGGAACAACAACAAGATCTGTTCACTCTCCCGGAAGATTATTCACAGGCATACAACATCCCCGCCCGTATCAAGAACGCACGAGGGTTGGCAACCGTCTTTCGAAAGAAGTTCGGGCAATTAGAAAAACTTCCAGATTCCAGCCCCTGGCCAGACACTGAAACTGAAACATAATTCGCGGTACGTCTTCTACGTGGTAACTAGAAATAAATTCCAAGATCGATCTACCTACCGCGATGTGTGGGAAGCACTTCGAAACCTCCGAGACCATGTGTTGGAATCCAACGTGAAGAAACTATGCCTAAGATAGCGAGTTGGACTGGCGAATCATCAGGAACATGGTAGAGATTATCTTCCAAGATACCGGTGTCCAGATATTAATTTGCAGCTACAACCCCCGTTATCAGTATCCGATGAAGACGGTGCCCTGCTATTTCCATAAGATCGGAAAGTGTAGTAATGTGGCCAGTTGCCGATTTAAACATCCAGTCTCGGCTACACAAAAGTTCCGGGAGCAACTTCCATTTGAGGAGGGGGTAATGTTACGAAACAGCACCCTGGTATAGTCCCTAAAACCGACTCTGTCTAAGCCAGGTATAAAAGTTAAAATTATGGCGAATACGCAGTTATAAAAAACTGTTTACGATTTTACGACTATCTTATGTAAACATTGTTTTTGTGACCAGAGTTATCTAGAAAATGCCAGAAAAATTATTTGTGACTGTGTAAGCCGCAGCCCAGAATTTACTAGTAAAAACGGCTTTAATATATAAGGGACTGATCAGGAAGAGTTAGTTTAGTTGATAAAGTGATCTCGTGAAATAAATACACCGAAATAGCAAACAGTAAATATAAATTAGCTTAGTGTTCATATAAATTAGTTTAAGTGAATATACTGAGTGTTAGTGATTAGTTTAGTGTTTAAATAAATTAGTAAGTAGCCATACCGTGTGTTTAAGATTTATCCCACCCGTTTATTGTTTAAATAAATTAGAAAAACATTACAATATATATATTATTATTAATTATTATTAATGTATGTTCTATGTTTCAATGTATAATTTTAAATTTTACTTCCTTCCTTTTTTCTACAAATCTCCTCGTATATTTATTTATTATGTTTTATATTTTTCTTATCCGGCTAGCTATAATTATGGTTGAGATTCTTGTTCTTAGGTAGCGGTTCCCTCAATGTAACATTTATCATTGGAATAGAAAATTTTGTGAGAATGATTTTAATATATCAAATGCAAATTGTCATAATATAAATTAAACTTTATAAACCTCACCTTCAAATTATCAGTATTCCTCTGCAACTCAATATTAATTACCATTTAGATGTTATTTTTAAATATCCAATAAATACTATTTTTATTATTCTCAAATTGATTTGTGTATAGTGAATTACTTATCGTACTGACCCTGTATTTCAAGTAAACATTTCTACAGCTCCATTCGACAACGATCGCCATCGTTGGTAGCTTCTCTCTCTCTTACTACTGATTGGAATATCAACATGTGATTCTAAATGTGAATTATCTATTTTTCTAAACGGATTAATATTGTGCTGTTTTTGGAATAATAAATGAGGTAAGCTTCCTTTTTTATACTAATTCCAACAATCCTATCTAATTATATAAAAACCCTTAAAACAAATAATATGACTAACAAATAAATGAGGAATCAATTGATTTATGAGAGTTCATTTGTAGGTTATCTTGATTCATAATATAAATAAAATTAACGAAGTCTTTGTATTGGACAAAATAACATCAGAGCTGCACACATATGTTATATACACTTCGGTAGAAAATGAAATGTTTTTTTTAGTAGGAATAAGTAATATAGCAGTTGATATAATTTCCAGTCAATAAAAATGGTAAATTTCTTACCACTTTCTGGTTTAAAATTACATAGGATGTTTCACAGGTTAGTTTTCTTCACTATATCAATGTTCTGGTCTTGTTTTTAACTTTTCATTTTTAATTTACAATTTTTTTTAAAGAGAATCCAATTTCATGACTTCTCCTGCCTGTCTTTTCATCTCATCCTCCTCCCAACAACGCCGTTTTTCAATATTTTTGTCGACAAACATTTGTGTTTTATTTCTGTCACTGTAAAGATAATGTCACATGTTTATTCGCGGCTACTATCTATCACTTTAGTACAAGAAATTAAATCCAACAGATTAAGATGGCTGGGACATGTCCAGAGGAGTAATGGCTCAAGGCTAATTAAAATGGCCTGGGAAGAAGCCCCTAACAACAAAAGACCACTGGGGCGCCCAAAACTTCGATGGCGTGATAATATACACAAGGACCTGCAAACTTTGGGAGTCCTTAATTGGGAAGAAAGTACTCAGGATCGACATGAATGGAGGAGAATTGTTGAGGCGGCCAAGACCCACCCCGGGTTGTAGAGCCATGGATGGATGGACTATCTATCACTTCACCAATTAATATTAAAGATTTATTTGTTTAGATACAAAGATTATTTATACTATATGCAAACAGTGTATTAAAATTTAAACTATTTGTATAGGTTTATAAAGATAATTCTGATATATCAAATTTGCTATTGCTTCTAAATCTTTGCCTTTTCCATTTTTAAATATTGTTAGACTTACTCTATACTATATAGTGTGTCCCAAAATCAATAATTATTATGATCTCTAACGAAAACATAATAATAAACTTATTACCTATATCCTTTTTTTAGTTATGTAACCTTCAATTGGACTTACCAACTCAAGATGGTTTCAATATCTATATATATATATATATATATATATATATATATATATATATATATATATATATATATACATATATTAAATCAACAATATACCTATTCGAAGGCTTATCACACCTGCCAAACGAATTCTGATTTTCAACGATTCTTCCACTGTCCCTCACTCTCTTATAGAAAACGCTCTAAAAGACATCGGCCTACAGCTAGCCTCTCCTGTTTCATTCGTGAAATGTGGCGTACCGGATGATAAATATTCTCATATCATACCAGAAAACGACAACTTCACTCTCTAAACATCCCTTCTAATTACTTTCGAAAATACTCCTTACAGAATATTTGTGTCCACGGATAAACTGGAATGTTTCTTTATGTAAACTCCCTGGACACACTGCCGATTCTTGCACCAATCCACCTAACACTGAAATTCAAAATCCTTCACCCCCATCTCCAATAGTTCAAACAACTACTACACACTCTGACAATCTTCCTGTATCTAACACACAGAGTATACCTGTCGAAGATGATCAACCCAATCTGACACTTATCGAGCAAGTAAATTTACCTGTAACTCAAGGACAAATGAGAGGTCTATCTACGGATAGCAACCTCGAAACTTCCTCTCAGCTCTCACCGATAGATACTCCGACCGACAACCAGATGTTCCCCCCTTTATACACAATACCCCAAAACTCAAGCAAACAGCATAAGAAAAAACCTAAAACGACCGGAAAAGAGGATTTTAAACTCACACCCACTACTTACTCTACTATACAAGAGCTATGCAATAACAATTCTACTCACCTAACACGGACTGAAACACAACTCACCGCCTTCCTAGAAAATTAATTTGGCTTGTCAGACCCATTGAACGAAGCTCTCTCTTTCACAGCAAATATACAAAGTCTATTAAATGACTTGACTCTTATGTACAACATAACCAAACAACGGTCTCTCAAAAATTGGTTGACTAGATTACAGAAGAAAATAAAGCATCAACTAAACCCTGAAGATTCGTCTGACGATAAGAGCTACACATCAGAAACCCAAACTGACGAAAAGTCAAATAATCCCACCTCTTAATTAGCACAGAACTCGTTAGAACCATCAGTCCATATTAACAATATCATTATATACAATAATAATCTTCAAGCTAATCCAATGAAATTGTGTTGGATTTTTCCCCGCCTGGAAAGAATCCAACAGCTCATATCCAATGAAAACACTCAAATCTTGTATCTCCAAGAAACAAATGCAAGAATTTTGAAACTTCCCCATCTAAAAAACTTTGAAGGCTACCATTACACACGCAATAGTTGCAATAGAGCCAGTGGCAGTACTTCGATTTTTGTTTCGAATGACATATTTTCATCCCTTCTTCTCCTTAATACCGACCTTGAAGCTGTTGCTGTAACTATATTGCTCCCGAATAAATTAAATGTGTGTAGTATATATATTCCCCCAAACCATTGTCTAAAAGAAGAAAAACTAGCAAACCTCATTTCTCAACTACCTCATCCCTACATTCTAGTAGGAGATTTTAATGCGCATAATAACTTATGGAGATCCAACTCAACATATGGTAAGGGTAAAACAGTGGAAAATTTTATTAACTGTACAAATGCCTGCCTACTAAATACAGGATCCAATACACATCTTAACTTCTCTTCTGGTTCTTTCTCCGCCATATATCTCAGTCTATGCGATCTTAAATTAGCTCCCACATTAACTTGGCGTACTATTGATGATTTACATGATAGTAATAATTTCCCTATCGTTATATCTTCTATTGCCTCTCGAAACCCAAAAATCTCAACCAGGACTTTCTGGCGACTAAACAATGCTGACTGGAAAAGTTTTACATCACAAACAGAAGATGTCCTACATTCTCTTATGTTTTCCGAAAGCGTTGATGATAATATCGCAACATTCTCAAATTCTGTTTTGTCAGCTGCTGAATTACATGTAGGTAAAACTAATATATCACATCCTAAGAAAAGTGTCCCTTGGTGGAGTTCCTCTTGCAAAGACGCTGTACAACAACAAGACATAGCATTAAAACTGTTCCGACAAAACAATACCCCTGAAAACCTCATTAATCTCAAAAAAGCCAGAGGAAAATCTAAAGTCATTATCAAACAAAGCAAAAAATCCTCCTGGAAAAACTATGTTTCGTCAATAAGCGTAAACACAAATCGCAGTCAAGTATGGAAAAAGATCAGAGGTATACAGGGACACAAAACCAATAATGGAATTACCCATCTTGTTTCAAATGATTCGGATAATGACCATGAAATAGCGAAGATCATTGCTGAAAATTTCGAAGCAAAATTCCAAAGTGGGCTACACTCAAACATTACAAATACTTATACTTATATCTCTTTATCATGCCCAATTTCATCAAATCAAGATATAGACTCACTCAACCTACCTTTCTCTCACCAGGAACTTATTACTGCGTTAAAATCGTCCAATAATTCCGCTGCTGGTCCTGATGATCTGCCATATATTTTCCTTAAAAAACTTGATTTCTTAGGTCAACTCAAACTGTTCAACTTAATTTGGTCCTCTAACATGTTTCCAAGCCAAAAAACCTAATCAGCCGACAACCTCCCCCAAGTCCTATAGGAACATTTCATTAACTTGTACAATGTGCAAACTCATTAGAAAAATGATCAATAAAAGATTGATATGGTATTTAAATAAATACAACATTTTATCAGAAAACAAATCTGGATTTCGGCGGCACAGGTCAACAAAGGACAATTTGATAACGTTGCAAACTCATATTTCCACCGCTCTATTCAAAAAACAACAAACTATACTTACTACATTTGATATGGAAGGTGCACTCAATTCAATATACAGAAATGTCATACTTGAGAAATTATCACAACACAATATCAATGAAAATATATTCTTTTTTATTAAAAACTTTTTATCGCTCAGATCCTTCGAAGTATCAGTTAATGGTATCCTTTCCTCAACATTCAATCAAACCGACGGATTACCCCAAGGCTCTGTACTCAGTCCCACACTCGTCAACCTCGTAACAAATGATCTATGTTCTAATTTCTCTGCTCCTATTAGATGCACGATGTATGCCGATGACTTAGTATTATATTGCCACGGTCAGTCAGTGTCCACTAACTCCTCTATAATTCAATTCCGTATCCAACAAGATAAAATTATTGGGACTCTCTCTATCCCCAACAACATCCAAAGTCATCAATTTTATAAGTCTTCAATAAATTCTACCCCTAATATTTTAATCAACAACGTCCCCCTTCAGGTTGTAAATCATTGCAAAATATTGGGTATGATATTTGACTCCCGTCTCAATTCGAAAAAACATATTTTAGATACAAAGAGCGAAGGATACAGACGACTAAACATCATAAAAACCCTTTCTCACTTCCGTTGGGAAGCTGACGAAACTTCACTCTGAAAAATATACAGATCCCTTATTCGATCTAAATTAGACTATGGCTGCTTCGTATATATATATATATATATATATATATATATATATATATATCTGCATCTAAATCACATATTAATGTCTTGAACTCGGTACAAGTTACATCTCTTCGCCTGTGTCTGGGGGCGTTTAGGTCTAGTCTGGTAGAAAGTCTCTACTGCGAAGCAAATGAACCTCCTCTATGGATAAGACATCAACATTTATTACTGAACTATATTATCTCGGTATCTTCCAATCCCCTTAACCCAGTATACAGCTTGTTTACCAATGATAGCTTACAGAATATCTCAACATCCTCAACAATAAGATCCTTCCCTTCACTACTAAAAACAATGCCAATCAAAATTGATATTTCTCAAACATTTCCTCTACCTCTTCCCTTAATGCCCTCATGGACGAAATACTTTCCTCATATCAACACATCTCTCACAACTCTGAATAAAAATGAAACACCAAACAATCTAATTGAAAAAGCTTTTCTGGATATAATATACCGAAATGAATACGATTTAGTACTATATACTGATGCCTCGAAAAATGGAACAGGAGTCGGTTGTGCCGTAACAACATTAGATTCTCCAATCTTCTCTTCCACAATATCATCAACTTGTACTGTACATACCGGCGAACTCTATAGTATACTTCAGGTCTTCAAACATATTTCCGCTCCTAATAAAAATGTCTGCATATGTACAGATTCACTTGCCTCTATACACTCCATTAAAGATATATACAGTGACCATCCTCTTGTACAGAATATCCATGATTCCTACCAACTCTGCTTTACCCATATAACAGTTACCATTCTATGGACACCATCTCACATTGGTATAATGGGAAACGAACTAGCTGATCAACTAGCTAAAAGGGCCACAACTTTGAACTATTATGCAGATAACATCCAAATTGCATCCGATCTCAAGCAAGTCATCAAGCATAAGGTCAAATCTCTATGGCAAAATCATTGGAACTCCATCCCGACAAAATTGCAAAAAATTCAACTCTAATTAAGCCACCCTTACTATATTGGAGCTTCAAATCTCTCAAGACAAGACCTAGCGGTGCTGAGAAGACTAAGAATCGGTCACACTAGATTCACTCATGGCTACCTTATGTCATCCAACAATCGGCCATTCTGTTCAACCTGTAACTGTATCTACACCGTTGAACACATTATTCTAGAATGCCAACAGTACACAGCTAGAAGACAACAGCTCAACCTCAAAGGAAGTCTCCAAGAGATCCAGAGAATGTCCCCTCCGTTCTCCAGTTCCTGAAAGATGTATAGCTATACCACAAAATATAATATATTTATTGTATACTTTTACTGTACCTGTGCGAATGGCCTTTGTAGCCGAGCACGTTAATTGTAATAAAAAAAATATATTAGCGTTCAGATACAACAATATTAGGAGGGTATTTGAAAAGGGTATAAAAACATAATAGATAAAAAAAATAAAATTAAATCGAAAAATTAGTATATACATGTCACACACTACTGATAGAATGACTAAATAATGTACCTTATAATCTCTATGGCACTCCACTATAACTTTTATCAAACTAACATTAACTTATGCAAAAATCTCTATTTTTACCAACATATAATTTGATACAACGTATAATATTATTCAGAATAGTACAAAAATTATTAGATAATACAATAAACAATAAAATTAATGAGGCGGTCTGCCAGAATGATATAATACTAGTTACATATTATGAACATCAACTTCATTGACATTTATGCTTTTGTGTTTCTTATATTATGAACAAGTTAAGTATTTACATATTAGTTTTTGAGTGAGAAGTAATAAATTTCAGTAATCAGATTTGGTTTTTGAATTAATTTTTACAGTAAATTTGGGAACGATAACATTTTCAAATGAAGAATGCTATATCACAAGCCCTTACTTCCATTTCATGAAATTGGGGGTTGTCACTGTCCCTCGAACGGGGTTGAAGGTAGGTTTCACATATTCACGTTGAAGAATGCGAATTTATCATTTTTCCGAAATAATGAATTTATTCCAGACAACAAACACGTATTAAAATACGCTATCTTTCAAATAACTGATATTCTGCAACAAATATTAGGTTGCTTAACAACATAAATAGTTTCAGCTTATTTCAAATATTTGAAACACAAACGTGTATGTCTACAATGCATCTGCGACCAAGAACTGCCATTATAAAGGAGATTATTAATGTTGTGTACACGCCTCGAATACGAGAAAGGAGCAATATCCTGTACAGCAAAAAATATGGAATAAAAAATATGAAGATTGTTATAAAAAGTGGCGACAATGTCTATCTATGCATTTGAGAGGCAGGTTTCTGATGTAGACATTATTTTACGTCTCTTCACAGGGGTCAAAAATGGTTGTGTCATATATTAATCATGTTTAATAGGGAGTGTAAACGAGTTGCTTTTAAAATTAAAAGAGCGACACGTACTTCGCTTTGAACGGAATTTCAAAAATAAGATCCTTGCTTTTAACTTTAAATGGGTCAGTAGCTCAATAAATGAATCAGTCTTTTTAAAACGTTCTTGCAGATGAATTCGTTATGAAATTTATTCACGATAGGGTTTCATACGAGCGAGTTATGTAAAGTCAATTTGCATATCTAATAATAATATCATGTCATTTATCATATCATATATCTAATCATATCAGTAACATAAATGCCTATTAGTACTAAAGAAATATTCCGCAGAAAATACGACCAAATTGCTTTGCGCTTTGGTAACGCTTACTAGAAATTTAACCGGTTTGCTACAACATACAATTAGAATAAGCAATCCAGCTTCAAACGAAGCAGCTATTACATTTATCATAGAAGAAAACAATTTTAATTACTCTCAACATAATTTTAAATTTAATAGTAATACGAAAACTACCATCATTCGAGTTACACTGTAAAGCAAAATCAATTGCTCGGACAATAATTCCAACAAACACCTCAAACTAATTTTAAGTACCGAAATCAAAATTCAATATAAAACTCAAATGATCATAATCAAATAAATAATCACAAAAACCCTAACTAATTGTCTAGTAAACCAATTCCAATTCAACCTCGACAAATGACTAGAAATTACCCAACCAATAGACAAGTACTTGGACAACCAGGCAACGTTTTTGCACCCACTGGTAAAGCTCCAGAAAATAGACCAGAACCAATGTCAATAAACTCGAGAGATACGTTTAAGCCTAATTACTCAAATAACTATGTTAGATCCACTAATCCCAGAAATTTCATTTCGCAAGAATTGCATCCAATTCAAACGGAATCACACTCACTTGACTCGAAAATTAATTACCCAGACTTTCGGTTAAATCCTTACGACGCCAAAAACCAAACTCATAACAATGATTCTGATTACAAAGATCCCGTCACGTATAATGAACGCTCTGTGAATAATAATAATCAAAATTTTCGGATAACGAGCCAGGAAGCCAATTTAAAGTAAGCGAAATATTTTCTCATTGCAAGAGCACTGAATTACCGTATATAAAAATCAATAATCCTCCAAATAAACTCCTAGTAGATACTGGTAGTATGCAATAGATATTAGATCTTATCATCGCAGAAAAATTCTTTCCTAACGCTATTTTTCAAGAAACAACAAGAATTTCAACAGCAGTAGGCCATAAAAACGCAAAATTCATAGCAGAAATTCCAGCTTTCTCTGAATTTAAATCACCCTGTACAATTCAATTTATTTTATTTAAGTTTCACAATTATTTTGACGTCGACGGCGACAATAAATGACGTTAATGTCACTGTTGTAAAAATTATGTATTTTAACTTTCAAATTTATATTATAAACTTAAAAACTTTCCCAAGAAAGGTACATCATATATATATATATATATATATATATATATATATATATATATATATATATATATATATATATATATATATATATATGTATATATATATATATATATATATATATATATATATATATATGTATATATATATATAAAAGAACGGATTAGACATGCATGTCTGCGGTTACCTCTCTTCCCAGTAGCCCCTTCTTCTATTCGCGTGCAATACCCACTAATCTGTTCTTTGTTATTGTTCATATGTCACGCACTATTCATACATCTTATATATATATATATATATATATATATATATATAGATGAACGATTTTAATTAAATGTGAATAAACGAAATATCAGTTCTTTGTTAATCAACAAATTCAATAATACATATCTGATAAATTCAATTGAAATATTAGCGCAAATCTTCGCATAAAATGATTCATACCAGTTATAAATTTATTTACATCAAACCAACCAAGTAAATTGCGCTCAAGCTATCTATGGTGTGCGTTGAATGTACATTCACAGCGCTTTCAATCCCAGCTGTTGTTATTTTAAATATAATCGTCGTGTGACGTGTGTATTCTGTGGAGGGTAATATGAATTTGGTAAGTAATTATTTTAAATAAGAAATTAGTGTTTTATATCCGACATATTAGTGAGAATTGAAATGTTTAAAACTAATATTTATCTGAGAAATTGATATGAATGATGACTTAACCTAAACATGTAAATATACTTGAAAATGTTTTTTATAGGAGAAGATTCATATATACACGAGAAATAGTGTTCATAGTTGGTTTTTCTTAACCCTGGATATGATACATGTGAAGCAAACGATCGTGACTACGATCGAATAAATCGCAACTCAGGATGTGAAAAATGATGAAATGTGAATTATTTCACCAGTTGAATACCACAATCAGTGGCAAGATATATGAATAATCATCGAAACTATGTTAATAAGGTAATTGTTCAATCTTACCAAGTCTAGACGATAGCACAATTATTTTCACTCATTTCTTTAAACACGAATTATGTTTTTAGTTAGTTTACTTTTAAAGCTTTGTTGAACATTTTGGTCAACGTTTCAATATGATTTTGTTAAATTATGTTAACTTTTAAATAATTTTGGAGAAGAAAAAATTTACGCGTTCCCCATCTATAAATTCACGAGGCTTCTCCCCAAGCTTAGAATCAACAACTTGCAACTGTTTTCCTTTTTTGTTTCTCATTGTCCATTGTTGTTAAGTAAATAATTGTTTTTATTAAATCAAAACATTTATTTCTGTGTTATTGTAGATAAATTCACTGTGTTTATTTACACTTATGTAATCACTCCGAATCACTCTACCCGAACTATTGAAAGAACGTTGATTTCCGCGGTATTATTTTGGTTTGACATTTCATATAAAATAATTGGGAAGTTTATGCAATATACAGGGTTTCTTAAAGTGTTTACAAATTATAATAATATAATAGTTGAATTTTGTTTCAAAATTCAAGTGATTTTATTATTATAATTATATACAAAATATGTTTGACGTAATTTACTTGTCGTTGTTATTTTTATATACTTTGAAATATACTTTGAAAAATGATTACTAAATTGAATAGTAATCTCTCAAATCATTTTATTAATTGTATATTATTCGTAAATATTTCTTAACGTGTTTAAGCTATGTCTTTATGAATTATCTCCTTTTATTCAATATTTACCAAGATTCACATTATTCAAATGATGCTAATTGGTTTAATTTAACCTGGTAGATATGTTTCACTTCAACATTCCCTAAAGTTCTATGAAATTATTCTTGACTTGACAAGAATATTTTATAGAAGTTTACCGTGATTTTCTTCTCACAATTTCATAATCATATGTTACTCATTGAATTAATTCCCTAGTTTAATCCTATCTTATTTTCATGAAGATGTTTTTAATTGTCATAATTAACTTATACTTAGTTTATCAAATAAATTTCTAATTCTACTATTTCTAATTCTTAGTTAAGATTGATTAGATTAATTGATTTATACTTAACTACTTAAATAACATTTCTAATTCTATTATTTAATTTTTTTTGTTACGACTGGTTGGTGTTAAACTGATGCAGCTGGTTTATGTGAAAAATTCCACCTTCTCGATGAGTGTCAGGATGTATCAACTTGTAACTATTCATTCCATGACTGGTTTCTATCAAGTAAGGACCTTCATAAGGTAATTGTAATTTAGAACATATTCCTTTCCTATGGTTAGGTACTCTTAATGCTTTTATTATTACCGAATCACCTTTTTTAAATGTTTTCCTATTTCTAAGTCTAGCTAGTTTCAGTTTGATATATCTGTCAGCTTGTCTTGCTTGTCTTTCTCTGGCTACTTCGATCAGTTTGCTGTAGTTAATTTCACTTGACCATGGTCTATCTGGTTCTGTTCCTGTGAATAAATTAATGGGTGCTATTTCCGTGACGATATTTGGTATATTATTTATAAAATCTGTGGTCTCCTTTAGACGTTCTTCCCACATACGGTTTTCGTGGTATGTAAGTATCCTCAGATGCTTGATCACTTCCTTAATTCCTCGTTCTGCAGGATTACTACTTGGATGTCTGATACTTGTGAAGACTTGTTGGATTCCCAGATCTTTCAACCATTTTACAATCTTTTTGTTCCTGAAGTATGTTGCATTGTCCATTATGCATTTCTTTGGTTTCCCATTTTTCTCGAAATAGTTTCCTAGCGATTCTTTAATAAAGTTTTTATTTGTTTTATTACATGGATATGTGCTAATAAATTTAGAAAAAATATCTACGATTACTAAAATGTGTTTGTTACCATTATAACTTGGTATAAGATTCGATATCAAATCTATTGCTATTATATCTAATGGATTTTCTGCTATAATGGATTTCGGTACGTTTTCATAGTGTATGTTCTTCTTCTTAGATAGTTGACATAGTTCACACTCTTTGATAATATCCTTTATGATAGTAATATCATTTTTCGATATATAATTCTCCCGAAATATCATAAGAGTTCTCCTAATTCCTAAATGATTAAAATCTAAACGTATTCTTTGTACAATCAATTTTGTTAAATTTTCGGAAATTACATATAATTCCTTGTCATTTATCAATTTATACAGTACTCCATCCTTTTCAAAACATCTTTTTTTGTTTTTCTCATCTAATGGTAGTTGTTCCTGCTTTATTTGTTCTAGCGAAAACATGCCACTACTTCGTTTCATGATATTAATTCCCACTCTAGCTTCGTTCGTATCTCTTCTTTTCTCACTGTCCATTCTACTGATAGAGTCTGGTACTACGTTTTGAATTCCTGGAATATGTTTTATCACGAAGTCATATTCCTGTAGGAGTAATGCCCATCGATGGATTCTGGCATTGTTCATCTTGTTGGTTAGTATCGTCAGCAAAACCTGATAATCAGTCTCAATTATGAATTTTCTTCCCAGTAAAAAGTATCTGAGTTTTTTCACACAGAATATGATGCTAGCAAGTTCTAATTCACTTACTCCATAATTCTTCTCTGCTCTTTTTGTGATTCTAGAAACAAATGATATGGATACATATATGCCATCATATTCTTGCATTAAAACTCCAGCTAGTCTGTTTTTAGATGCATCCGTCTTTAAAATGAAAGTTTTCTCATAGTTCGGATGATATAATTTGATGTTTCAAATGAACTGATCCTTGATTTTATTGATAGCATCTTCCTGTATACTGATCCAATTCCATTTCACTCCCTTTCTCAATAGCTCCATTAAAGGTAATTCTAAATCGGTTAAATTTCCCAGCATCCTTTTGAAATAGTTCAGCATGCCAAGGAAACCGCGACGAGTTTTCAAATTTTTCGGTCTTATGTATTCTCTAATGGTTCTTACCCTCTCCGGATCCATCTCGATTCCTGTTTCTGTAATCTTATAACCCAAATATATCACTTCTCTACTCAAAAATTGGCATTTCTGTATGTTAAGTTTTAGTCCGTTTTCATCAAGTTCTGTTAGAATTGTTCTGAGATGTTCTAGATGTTCTTCTATACTATTTGAAAAAATAAGTATATCATCCACATAGTGTATTGTAAATTGGTCGTATTTGTTTAAAATTTTATTTAGCGTTTTTATCAGTGCTGATGTAGCGCTTTGTATACCAAGTGGTGTTACTCGGAATTGATATACTTCCCCATTAATCTTAAATCCTACATACTTCCTGCTTTACGGATGTAGTGGTATCAGCCAGAAGCTGTGCTTCAAAGCTAGCTTAGAAAAAACTTTAACTAATCTTTCCTAGTAGCGATTCGATAGTTAAAGTCGATTCATACTCGGGCATTGTACATTTATTTAAATTTCTTGCATCAAGGCATATCCTTATATCTCCGTCTTTCTTCTTTACTATTACAACTGGATTGATATACGAGGTGGTACTATGTTCTATTATTCTATCTTCTAATAATTTATTTACAGTTTTCTTTACATCTTCTTGATGTTTGTAGGGTATCGGATAACTTCTTTGTTGGAATTGTTGATCTTTATTCATTTCAATCTTATGTACATAATTCCTTGCAATTCGGGATTCATCATTAATTAAGCTCCTATGTCCTCTCAATATTTCCATTACTTCATTTTTCCACTCTATTTTTCCATCTATTTCCAAATTTCATTCTGGCATATCATTATTCTTTAAATTTATTTCTCCATTGCGATCGAACATCATATCTCCACTCATTTTTCCTTCCTGCCTATAATCATATCTCTGCTCCATATCATCTTCAATTTTCTTATTAAAATTAATACATTTATTTTCTTCTTCTACTAATTCTTCATTTTTCCTCGAATTATCATTTTTCTCTTCATAATTGAAACTAACTTTTTCTTTATTAAAGATTACGTACATTCTTTCATAATTAATAATTGCTTTGTTTCCATATAAAATATCCGATCCTAATAATGGTTCGCATTCAACATCTTCCACTACCAATAGTTGTACCATAGTTTCGCATTCCTTAAATTTTAATGCTACGGTTATCGTAGTACTCGAAATAGTTAGTTTCTTTTGATTTATTCCGATCAAACTTATTTTCGGTACCTTGATGAAATTTGCTTTCGATGTAGTTAATTTATTTACAAGTTTATTATTTATTAAAGATATTTCTGACCCGGTATCGAATAATATTTTTATGCTAATGCCTTCTATCGTTCCGTATATATAAATTAATGTTTCATTATTTTGTTCTAGCTGGTCCTGAACCTTAAGAAATTCGCGTGGGTGAACATAGCTGCACCAACTTAACCTATCATATTCACCCTCTAGTAGAAAAACTGTTGTTCCGCACCAGAAGTTGACACGGGAACCACAACATTATCCCTATTGTAATTGTTGCTATATGTATTAGTTTGATTAAAATTTGTATGACGAGTAGTTGTGTTTCTTTCTAGACTGTTTGTTCTGTTAGTTCTAGTGTCACGTCTTATGTTATTTGTCCTTCTTATGTCTCCGTCAGAGTTTCTTCTTTCTCTTCTATTGTGATTATTGTTTTGTTGATGTCTCCTTTCCGGATAATTCGTGTATCTATTGTTGTTAGTAGTCCTTTCGTTATTTCTGTCATATCGTCTGTTGTAGACAAAGCATAGTTACTCATGTTTTTGTTTCTTCTGCTGTCAAATTTTCCAAAATACAACTTTTCCCTAACATAGCCCTGTTCTGTTTCCCCCCAGTATTGTTTCAAAAAATTGGTTTCAAAATCCCCAAAATTATTGATGTTCACATCATTACTTGTGAACCAAAGTAATGTTTGACCATGTAAATGAGACCTTATTGTCTCTTTCAAGTCCTCTATTTCTCCGATATCCCTCAATTTATTTTTGAGATATCTCAAGAAGATTTTGGGATGCATTTTTCTCGTATCCCCATCAAATTTAAGGTTGCTTTCTCCATGGTTATAAATATAATTCACGCCTTGAGTATTATTGTTTTGATTAGTTTTGTTCTTCATAGTTTCAATTTCCTTCTCCAATTCTATCATTTTCTTCTTGAAATCTTCTTTTATTTCCCTCTCCAATCTTGTAAAATCCTGTGTGTTCCTATCTTCCTCAATTTGTTTTAACTTCTTATCCATTTCCCATATTAGTTCTTTTTGTGTTTTTAAATTCATCTCCTCCGCAATCGATAGATTCAATTGGATGCCTTGTTCTACGTTATCTATTCTAGCATTAGTTTTAATAATGTTTCTTTCCATTCTGCCTATTTGTTCTTTTCCTTCTTCTCGTAGTTTATTTCCCATATCTTCTATTTCTTGTTTTTTGATGATACTTTCTTGTATTAAATTTCCATATAATTTATTCATTTTCTCTTCTTGTCCTTTCTTGTGTTCTTCGAATTGTTTTTTCAATTCCACCAAATGTTCTGCGAACTTTTCTTCTTGTTTGTCTAACCTTCTGTTAATTTCTTCCTTCGTACCTTTTATTTCTTCATGTGTGTTTTTAATATCCTCTTTTATATCTTCTTTAGCGTTTCTGATATCTTCTTTGGTGCTTTTGATGTCGGCCATTATTATTTTCATCATGTTCATTAATTCTTCATTTTCGTTGGATTTCGGTTTTTTATAGTGGTGAACTTCTTCCACCATATTGTCTCCTTTTTCCAGTTCTGCTGCTTCTTCAGCTTGTATGGCCGTCGCCAGTCGTTCCTTTAGTGCTTGTTTATTTCCCTTCGTATCCATATTTCTTAATTTCAGATGTTCTTTCAACTCTTCCACTGTTAGTTCATCGATGTTTATTTTTTAGTCATCCAATATAGTTTTACAAAATTTTCCTTAGAGATCTCAAAAATTATGACCTGTTCCTGTCACTGGTTTGTTGTACGAGCGTTATTAAAATCGTTTCACAAGCCCTATACGTTGGGCTCGCCAATTTATTATATAATTTAATTTAAGGTCAATGTACTTATTTTTTATCTATTTAATAATGCACCTGCATTGGGAGCCAATTTATAATAAATTTAATGTTGACGATTATTTATTTATTGCTCAACATTTATATTAAAGTTATGGGCGCCAGAATTGGTTCGCTTACCACGAATTCCAATTCAAAATAATATATAAGTTTTGAAAAATTGTAAATTTATTTTATATTGATGGTACCGTATCTCAGGAATGTATTAGGCACTTGCCAGCAACAGGAAGCTATAGGTAAGATATCGAAGAAAATACGAGACGAACATAGACAAACGATTTTAATTAAATGTGAATAAACGAAATACCAGTTCTTTGTTAATCAACAAATTAAATAATACATATCTGAACTGAAATATTAGCGCAAACCTTCGCATAAAATGATTTATACCAGTTATAAATTTATTTACATCAAACCAACCAAGTAAATTGCGCTCAAGCTATCTATGGTGTGCGTTGAATGTACATTCACAGCGCTTTCAATCCCAGATGTTGGTATTTTAAATATAATCGTCATGTGGTGTGTGTATTCTGTGGTGGGTATAATTTAGTTTGCAAAGATAAAGGAAAAGTGTGGTGTATTAAAATTTTATTATTGTTGTTAATATGAATTTGTTAAGTAATTATTTTAAATAAGAAATTAGTGTTTTATATCCGACATATTAGTGGAGATTGAAATGTTTAAAACTAATATTTATCTAAAAAATTGATATGAATGATGACTTAACCTAAACATGTAAATATACTTCAAAATGTTTTTTATAGGAGAAGATTCATATATACACGAGAAATAGTGTTCATAGTTGGTTCTTCTTAACCCTGGATATGATACATGTGAAGCAAACGATCGTGACTACGATCGAATAAATCGCAACTCAGGATGTGAAAAATGATGAAATGTGAATTATTTCACCAGTTGAATACCACAATCAATGGCAATATATATGAATAGTCATCGAAACTATGTTAATAAGGTAATTGTTCAATCTTACCAAGACTAGACGATAGCACAAATATTTTCACTTATTTGTTTAAACACGAATTATGTTTTTAGTTAGTTTACTTTTAAAGCTTTGTCGAGCACTTTGGTCAACGTTTCAATATGATTTTGTTAAATTAACTTTTAAATAATTTTGGAGAAGAAAAAATTTACGCGTCCTCCATCTATAAATTCACGAGGCTTCTCCCCAAGCTTAGAATCAACAACTTGCAACTGTTTTCCTTTTTTGTTTCTCATTGTCCATTGTTGTTAAGTAAATAATTGTTCTTAATAAATCAAAACATCCATTTCTGTGTTATTGTAGATAAATTTACTGTGTTTATTTACACTTCTGTAATCACTCCGAATCACTCTACCCGAACTATTGAAAGAACGTTGATTTCCGCGTTAATATTTTTGGTTTGACATTTCATATAAAATAATTGGTAAGTTTATGCAATATATAGGGTTTCTGAAAGTGTTTACAAATTATAATAATATAATAGTTGAATTTTGTTTAAAAATTCAAGTGATTTTATATACAGGTATTATTATAATTATATACAAAATATGTTTGACGTAATTTACTTGTCGTTGTTATTTTTATATACCTTGAAATATACATTGAAAAATAATTACTAAATTGAATAGTAATCTCTTAAATCATTTTATTAATTGTATATTATTCGTAAATATTTCTTAACGTGTTTAAGCTATGTCTTTATGAATTATCTCCTTTTATTGAATATTTACTAAGCTTCACATTATTCAAATGATGCTAATTGGTTTAATTTAACCTGGTAGATATGTTTCACTTCAATATATATTTATGTATATATATATATATACATATATATATATATATATATATATATATATATATATATATATATTGTTATATATTCAATGTTATAATTGTAATTGCCCCGCGTTGGGTGACAATTGTTATATTTTCAAACCTTTGAATATAATTTCCCACGAATATTTCAATTCTTTAAATATAATTGTCCTACGATATGTGAATAAATTATACTATCTTGTCGCAGCGACAATTATTGTGCATACCACTTAAGTACGTATTGAATTTCAAATTTGACAGTAATTGTCAAATTAAATATGCCCGGCGCCAATAAATATTAATATAAAGATGAATTTATCTACAATCAACTTATTACTCCTATCTCAGGGTGAGATCATAATTGTTCAAAATTAATTCTTCAAATTTATTTGTTTTTTCAAGATATTTCCAAATTAAATGTTTCACTATTATCAAACTCTCAAATAACTGTTAATTCAATATAATACAAGGCCATTTTATTATTTTATGACATTTACTAATTTACTGTCACTAAAAATGTCAACCAAATGTCACTGATTTAATTGAAAATTTTATGAATGTAAAAAAAAATTATAAGTTCAATGAGATTGGATACTGAATGAATAATACAGGTAGTTAGAATCAAAATTATATATTATACTATCAGATACGCAAAATTAACAAAATTGTTATTCCCAGAAATTATGATAAGAGAACAACAGTCGTAACCTCTACAAAACTTAAAATTAGAATACAACTATGCTAAAATTTAACCTAATGAATTATTATCAAACGTTCAAATAATAATTTACACTTGACGTGTATCAATGTCAAATACCGAAACTTCTGCTCAAAATGGTATAATCACTTGATGTTGTAAATGATAGGTATCAATAAATTTGGTATATTTCAAATTTTCTTATCTATAGATGCATCTTTAAACTGTATTGAATTTAAGGCCTGATATTTCTCGAGAAATAAATTTAAAACTGGAGAGGACTCACCCAATGGATCAGGAAATCTCGTACTTATTCTAGCGTATTTAGAATACTGCAACTTTCTAAATATATACGATTTAGAAAAAAAACTGGAACCACATACACTTTTACGATACAATTCTTTTCCAAATTATGTACGCACTGAATTTATCATATAGGTTATTTATCTGATTGTATCATATGCAATTTATGCAATCTACCACAAACATTCGAGAACAACTCTTATTTTGATGTTGTCTCTTCAAAGGATAAAAAGCTACCGACTAAATTTTTACAAAATAAATAATTCTCCTTTCTGTTGGTTACCGATTTTTCTTGTTTTTGAAAAAATTTCTAATCTATAATTTTCAATAACCAAGTGAGATTTTGAAATTCTTTTATTACATTTGCAATCTTGCTAGCAGAGACCTCTATATTATACAATTTCAAATATTTTCTCCAAATCCTATTATGTTCTATCTATCATTAGATATATTCTACTCAAATGTCATCGAAATTATGAAATGTCATGTTTGATATTTCTACAGAATCTTTCAAAATTTAGGAATTTACGTAGAGTACAGTGTGTATCGAGAGTATGACAACTAAATTAAATAAATTTCCTTATGTTTTACTTGTTCTTTAAATTTCAAATAGAGGATGTGTATTAATATATATATATATATATATATATATATATATATATAGAGCTGAAAAGCGAAAAACGCCGTGATCGTTGCTGATCAATTAGAACACAAATTGAAAAATATCTTTTTGGGGATTGCAGCAAAAGAGGAAAAAATACACACTATTCAATTCTCCAAGCTTTCGTAAATATTTATTTACATCATCAGGGAAATTGATCGAGATTGCATCATAGATCTTGAATACAGGAAAAGTGTACAACAGCAAGTCATTAAAGAAATAGGTCCAGACGGCAATACATTTGCCTACTACTGGTTCAAATTTAAAACATTATTAAAAAGTAAAAAGTTAAAACATTGAAAATCGAGAATCCACACACCCACGCGGACTTGTGAGAATAATGGCGGAAAACTCATTAGTTAGTTGCCGAAACTAGTTAGGGTAACTTTTTTATTGGGGAATGCGGCAATGTGAGGAAGAAAACTCTGTTTAGATAATTCTAAGCTTTCGATAATTTATTATTATCATTATCAAAGAATCTACAAAATAAATATTATAAAAATTCAAAATATGTTTTAAAGTAAAAATATTTTTATCTCACTCTAATTGAGGTTGTTCACAATAATATAATATCTATTTATATGAAGAAGCATCATTGTACAATTTTAGAGTAAAAATAATTAAATTGGCATATTATCAAATTGATGACAATATAATTTCATAAAAAACGAAGTGTCTATATGAAATATAAATTTCGATTTTCTACTACACCTGTTTTAGTCGAAATTTCAATAATTTTGACGTATTTGCCCGACCGTTCTTCGATGGGAAAAACAAATACATTCCTGGCTAATACCACGCAGAATATTGAATTACATTCCATTCCAAAACCGTGACGTCGATCGGCCATTTTGCCGATACGGACATCTGTGGTGATTTGCAACTGATAGCGGAAGAGCATAGTACACTGACGCGTTTCGACCTTCTTGGGTCTCTTCAAGAGTGCCGTAATGCCTATCAGTTCAGAGTCTCTAATCTGAACTGAAGATTACGTCTTCCGACAACTTCTCCTTGGCTCGTGTAGTTACAAAAGCGAGAAATAGTCAGTTGGCGCCATCTTCACCTCAGATAAATGCGATCGTATTAGTCGTATGAAATAAAATGAATATAATTTCTTAAAATACGAGGTGTCTATATAAAATATAAATTTCGATTTCTTACTACACCTGTTTTAGTCGAAATTTCAATAATTTCGACGTATTGGCCTGACCGTTCTTTGAAGGGAAAAACAACTACACTCCTGGCTATTACCACGGAGAATATTGAATTGAATTGAACTGCTGTTTTTTGTTGTTTTTATCATGTTCGACTTTTAGTAATTATAGTAAACAGAGAGGTTAAATTTGTATTAATAAATAAATATTTATTAAATTGTTGTAACTTCTCCATATTGAAAGTTTGTATTTTTTATCTATGATAATCAGAAATATGTGTTTAAGAATTACTCAATTATAGTACTAACGATAGTTGACGAAAGGAGACGAGAAAACTAAAAACTAAAACGAGCTCTATTTTCTTAATTTAACAAAACCGAAACGAGATTGTTTATATTCTCTCCGTATCTCGTTTCGTGTGAAGCCCTACTGAAGGGATAATATTCTTTATAATACTTTCATGAACTTGCTCATTATTAGAAACGATTTCGAAAACTGAAGTCTACAGTATGTAATGACCATGTTCTTCACTGTCATGTTTTGTCCCCTTGATCCTTGATATAGTAAACTCATTTTTCCCACTTCTCCGCTCCTTTGCAACGATTCATTGAAAATAATTTTGAGATATGTTAATTAGAAGGTGGTGTTGCGTTGAACAACAGAAGCTTAGCCTGTGTTAAGTTTTCCTGTAAAAAAAAAGTATATCTTGAGAGTAAATTTGTCTACTAATTTTTCGAATAAAATAGTTGTTATTTAGATTTTGGTAAATTAAGTATGGCCACACCCTACATCCTTTGAATCGATAAATAATGTGAAACTATGAAAAGAAGTGTTCGACGACAAAGGAACGAAAATGGCTAAATAAAAGTTTGCAGTCTCCTACCGAGAGAAAATTCTCTCATGCTGACCATTTTCTGCTATACATAATGACATGCTGCGTCTCGAAAAATGTGTTACATTTTCTTTCGAAATAAAAGCTTGCATTGTTTCAATAGCCGTGAAAGTATACAGGGATCTTTATGGTTCGCATATATGTGTATGCATATCATAATGATGTTTAAGTGAAGGAAAATTTTCCCCCCTATTTTTTAACCGAGGATAATTATTTCCTCTTCTTACCATCCATCTTTGTAATTACTTTCTCAGATGAAGCTGCAGGCGATCAAAACCATAGCTAGAAACGAAATGATCTGAACAGAAACGGATACGAACCGATCAATAACTGAGTAAATTGAAAAGAGACAACTGACATGGTTTGGGCACGTAAGGAGAATGTAGAACGGCAGATGAAACTCGGAATATACTAGAGTCAATACCACCGGAACCAAGAAAAATGAGATGATTAAGGATAAGTTGGAGAGACGATATAACGGAGACGATGACAATCAGAGATTTGAAATTAAATACATATTGTAATGTTTTTCAAATTTATTTAAACAGTAAACGGGTGGGATAAACTTTGAACACACGGTATGGCTACTTACTTGATTTATTTATTCACTACACTATTTACTACTTATATACACAGTATATTCATTTAAACTAATTTATATAAGCAGTTCACTAATTTATATTCACTTATTTACTGTTTATCTCACGATGTCAAATTATCAACTCCCCTAACTCTTCCTGGTCGGTCCCTTATATATTAATGCCTTTTTCACCAGATAATTCTAGATTGCGGCTTACACACACAAAAACAATTGGCTCTCGCATTTTCTAGATAAGACTGGTTACAAAAACAATGTTTTGATAAGATAGTCACAATTGTAAACAGTTAATTAAAAAAAACTGCGTATCCGCCATAATTTTAACTTTCATACCTGGCTTAGACAGAGTCGGATTTAGGGACTATACCAGTGTGCTGTTTCGTAACATTACCCCCTCCTTAAATGGATGTTCCTCCTGGAACTTTTGTGTAGCCGAGACTGGATGTTTGAATCGGCAACTGGCCCCATTTCTACACTTTCCGATCTTATGGAAATAGCAGGGCACCGTCTTCATCGGATACTGATAACGGGGGTTGTAGCTGCAAATTAATATCTGGACACCAGTATCTTGGAAGATAATCTCGACCATGTTACTAATGATTCTCCAATCCAACTGGTTACTTGCTATCTGAGGCATAGCCAGTTTCTTTAAGCTGGATTCCAACACATGATCTCGTAGGTTTCGAAGTGCTTCCCACACATCGCGGTAGGTAGATCGATCTTGAAAATAATTTTTAGTTACCACGTAGAAGACGTACCGCGAATTATATTTCACTTTCAGTGTCTTGCCAAGGGCTGGAATCTGGTCTTCAAGATTTTCTAATTGCCGAACTTCTTTCGAAAGACGGATGCCAGCCCTCGTGCGTTCTTGAGACGGGTGAGGATGTTGTATGCCAGTGAATAATCTTCCGGGAGAGTGAACAAATCTTGTCGTTGTTCTGAAGTAACTCCATATCTAGCTTTGCCGGTACCTCAATACACGCCCATAAATTCATCGAAGGTAGGGTCAGATACATCTCGAATATGGTTTACTCCTTTTTATAGGTCATTGTCTCCTTCAAATGGCGCTAATCGGTTTTGGTGAACTACTTCTGGCTTTCCGTTAGGGATCTTACTCATACGATATATAACATCATTGATCCTTTTCTTGATTAAGTATGGACCTTCCCAGGATTTTTGTAATTCTGGAGAAAATCTTTTTCTCCTCGTCGGGTTGTGTAACCATACTTTGTCCCCTTCTTTAAAACCGCCCTCTGTGGCCTGCGTGTCGTACCGACTTTTCATACTGTCGCTGGCAACTTGAAGATTTGTTCGAATTAATTCATGAATATCGTCTAGCCTTCTTCTAAATTGGACCATGTAGTCTTCTCCTGCTAGATTTTCCCCAGGCCGACAGCCAAATTTCAGGTCACAATGCAGCCTCATTTCACGCCCAAACAGGATTTTCGCAGGTGTTTCACCCGTGGACTCATTGACGGCAGATCGATAAGCCAATGCGAATAGGGAAAGATATTGGTTCCAATCTCTCTGATGGCTGGAAACTACCTACTTTGGGCAGGTATTTTCCAATAATCCTGTTCATTCTCTGGAGCATTCCATCTGACTGTGTATGTAATGCTGTTGTCCTGGCCTTCTTCATTCCCAGCTTCTCGCAAACCTCCTGGAATAGATGGCTTTCGAAATTTCTTCCCTGGTCACTGTGTACTTCCAATGGCACTCCACATCGGCTGATAAATTCTTTCACCAACACATCCGCGACAGTTGTGGCCTCTTGGTACGGGATAGCGTAAATCTCCACCCACTTTGTGAAATAAGCCATTACAACCAGTATGGATTTGCTACCATTTTCTGTCGTCGGAAATGGTCCAGCGATATCTAAAGCAATCATTTCGAAAGGGCTTCCGACATTATACTGTTTCATAGGTGCCTTTCTCTTGCGATGTGGTTCATTGCTCGTAGCACAAGTCGTACATTTCTTACACCAGTCCTTCACATCGTCGGAGCTGTTCATCCAATAAAACCTTTCACAGACTCGCTGAAGAGTTTTCTTCACTCCCAGATGACCTCCCGATAGACTGTCGTGTAACTTCTTCAGTACCTCAGCTACTCTCGTTCTAGGGATAACTAGCTGTCTCCTCATCTCGGAACCATCATCGTTTTCAAGGACTCTTTTAAACAGCCCTTCTTCCAGGACAAGGGAGTCCCACTGAGCCCAATACGCCTTGAGTTTTGGTGAAAATCTTGACACTTTTTGCCATTTAGGTCGCCGATTTTCTTCCTTCCATTGCTGGATCATATTTAGGCAAGAAGCATTGTCCTGATCTTCTCTCCTCCTGGTGGGTGACCATTTTTCATTGACTACTGTAATTCTTGGAACTGCTACTTCCTTAGATTTCGACTTGTTGCATTGTGAATAGTCTACAGGGCATGACCGTCTAGGTAAAGAGTTGGCTTTTCAGTGATTCACATTAGCAGAAATCTTCTCGTCCATGTTCTCTTCCATGACAGAAATCTTAGCAGAAATTGACGATATTAAGGTGGAAGCCTCGTCATTAAATAAAACTGTTTCTGGATCAAAGCCGTCATTTTCCAGTGCCATTTAAAGTCTTTCTACTAATTCACTTTTCTTACCGGATGTTTCCAACTCACGATCTTCCAATTCTGCTCTTAACTCAGTTACTTTCAAGTCCCTTATTCTCTTGGCCATTTTTACGTACATATTTATTTATATTACCCCACACCTGACACCAATGTAATGTTTTTCTAATTTACTTAAACGGTAAACGGGTGGGATAAACTTTAAACACACGGTATGGCTACTTACTTATTTTATTTATTCACTACACTATTCACTACTTATATACACAGTATATTCACACACTAACAGTTCACTTATTTACTGTTTATCTGACGGTCCCTTATATATTAATGCCTTTTTCACTAGATAAGTCTAGATTGCGGCATACACACACAAAAACAATTGGCTCTCGCATTCTCTAGAAGTGACTGGTCACAAAAAAAATGTTTAGATAAGGTAGTCACAATCGTAAACAGTTAATTAAAAAAACCTGCGTATCCGCCATAATTTTAACTTTCATACCTGGCTTAGACAGAGTCGGATTTAGGGACTATACCAGTGTGCTGTCAGGTAACAATATTGTGTTAAAAAAATGATTAGGTGTAAAAAAGCGGCGACAGCTTTGCAAAAATACGTTAAATGAAGAAAATGGAATTCGATATCTTCGAAAAAATGATTCTTTACCAAATGAACAATGCAATACAGAAATTACTGTAGTGAAATTTGCTCGATCATAGATAGATAGAATATCCAATTATAAAATTGGTATCTTGTATACACTCCGGAGGCTGTATCGTACTAACAAACTGAAATTTCTTAAAAAATTACAAAAATGTGATACTTCAACTACCATAGCACCCGTTGTTCTAGTGAGCTTAAAATCAATTGTGGTCATCTGTGAGACGCCCTGAACAATATCCAATCATAAAATTTTTCACTAGTATACACTCCCGAGGCTGTATCGTGATAACAAACTGAAATTTCTCCAAAAATTACAAAAATATACGCCTTATATAAAAAGCGATGTTAACAAGCTTAATCTGGCACCGTCTTGATCTGTTATCAATTTAACTACCTCGGCATGTATTTGGTCGGGTTTCCTATTTGGATCTTTTGAAAGATTTCCAATATTTTTTTCAAGTTAGTTCAAGAATAGATTATTAAAAAATTTGTCGTCCAAGGTCTCAGGTGGTGTTATGACATTTTGTATTGCAGTTAATCGACGTAAAGGAACCTAAAAGGAACTGGGTAATTATTTGGAATTAGTACAGATCAAAATTGCTCCAAAATATTTTTCATCCACCTGAGACGTTACTAAGAAATTAAATTAGATATTACGAGGGGAAAAGGAATTTTCAAGAGTTTGAGGATACTTTATCAATTTAATACTTAATTAGAATTCTTTTGCTGACTAGAAATTAATACAGTATAATAAATGCACTTACTGTTCATTTATAGATCAAGTAATCCAAGCGTCAACTATCAATTTCATTTTAACTTTCTTATTCAAGTTGAACTGTGAAATCAATCAAATAATGTCGGAGTCTTACATTTTGAAGCCTACCTGTATAATTGCTACAATTGTAATTCAGCCTCTGGTTAACTCAATCGTAATGGTATTTGGTAAGTTTGCCAAGAAGCTTTTTAGGCTCTTTGTTTAATAAGAAAAGTTCTGAAAGTTTAAAATGTTTATACCGAAATGGATTGACGCCATTTGGTTTAATTGAGTTATGTTAGTTTTATGCTTCTATGGTTAAAATTGAGGTCTGCAAAAAAAGTAGTAGTTTTTTGTTAATTTTTTTCCAAAACTTTGATTTATGGGTGCGCCTCTGTCGACAATTTTACACCAAAATTTTCTAACCAATAAGAAGCTTTCGTTTCTGCTCGTTATTATAGAAACAACAGAATTATTTTTTCCTCCTGGTACCCTGGGCGTGATTACAGCGATATTTTTTCTTTAGAATGCACAGCCCTCTATACGCTTTCCAAATAATTATTGTTACTTTTATCTCTTTGTGAAAAGAAACAAGAACTGGATTTCCTTGAAGAACTGGAAATTAGAAGACATTTAAGAAACCCACAATATGAAGTTGTCAATGAACAGTTAAATCTAGGGAATTCTCCACTAATAAACTGTCTTATTAAGTGATAATTGTAAAGATCAGCAGATATAGTTTTCCTGGTTTTCTATATCATTGCACAGTTATACTGATCTTAATTGGAAAAATGATATCCAGGATATCACCATAGGGCTAATAATATCTAAGCTTCAATATTTGTAATATCACATCTTCTTCTTTTTTCTATAAACATATATTAAGCCAATCACAAGTTAGGTTACTTCTTGGTCTAGCCAAAAATATAACTACTAAACATCAGGTAGGCATAAAATGAAATGTAACTTCTGTCATTCTGACGATGATATTGATTTATCGAAACAATTGTCAATTTTTTAGAGTTTTCAATAACTTGTATTATATTGTGGAATTAACTAGAGACCTTGAGTTTCATTTAAAAACACTTACTTTTATCTGTCTATCTTTACAAAGGAAAAATGCTACTAATACATTTTTTATGTCTTTCGTCACTTAGTTTAATAGATAAGTACTATAGAAAAGACGATTTTTTTTCTTAAGAATATATTTCCATTTTAAATAATTTGAAAAATATGAGCCAACTGTTCTATAGAAGGATTTTCAATTTTATAAGATTTTTTGTTACAAAGTTCTGTCAACTGTTTCTATGCACTTGCCTTATTCCTTTTAGTATTATATCCATAGTGCTAAATTTTGAACTTCTTGTCTTATAACTTTCACACTTTCTTTCCCTAAGTAAGAAATTCTGCCTTAAATGTGACAAAACTAAATCGCGAACTGTGATATTTCACTGATTCAACGACACATAATTCACCTATTGAGAGGCACAGAGCTTACGTTGTAATTTTAGTTTCCTACTAGATTTTCTGAAGGAAAATGTCTCGTTATAATTTTTATATATATTTGGTGTGAAATTCTCTGGAATTATTACCTGAAAATATACCCACGAGCATGATTTTTTTAATAATTGATGCTCTCGAAAACATTTCCTATAGTAATTCAACCACTAGTGAGATTACGAGTGTGAATATTTTTGATGGGAACGTTCATTGGCGACTTTCTTCTTATAGTTCCTATCCGTTTAGGATGTTGGCTATCATACCAAAACATGGGGGCTATCCTTCACCCTTTGCACCCTCACGAATACTCGTTAATATCGTTGTTCCCAAAGTAACTGTACTGGAAAAGAGCAAATGCCCCAAGGAACGAGAAATAGTGAAATACATAGATGAAACAAAACTTAAAAATACAATCAGACAAAAATCTTGGGATTTCTTAAACTTGAATCCAAATCCTAACTGTGCAAAAAATACTTTCATTGAAACACTTAAAAAATGTATAGACGACTGTACATATACAAAAAAAATTAAAAGGAAAACACGAAGATCACCCCTTGGATGAAAAATGCTTTACTTACCTCAACTACCACAAAAAAAACAATGGCTCAACTTTTGAGAAGAAACCCAAATGACAACGAACTAAAACCCCAATACAAAAAATATAAAAACAAATTGTCGACTCTAATTAAAAAAAACTAAGTTCGAATACTATAAAAACAATATCGAGCTCAAAAAATGAAACACAAAAGCTTTATGGAATGTGATTCAAGAAGTAAGTAACACCAAAAAAATCGAAGATCTCTATTGATAATATTGAAAATGAACTAGGAGAGGTATTAACAAATCCTAAGGACATCGGAAACGAATTCAATACATCATTCATTGGTACAGGGAAAAGACTTGCTCAAAATATAAACCCACATCCTAACTACAAAATCAATAGACCCTACCTTCCAAACTCAATTACACTCCTACCCACAAACACACTTGAAGTAAACAGCATTATTCAAGAGTTGAAAAACCACAAAGCCGTGTGATCAGACGAAATCAAAACAGAAACGCTCAAAGTTATCGCGTCATTAATAACTGAGCCATTAAATTACACGTTCAACAAATGCATAGGAACTGGTATCTGGCCTAGAGCATTCAAACATTCAGTTATCAATCCAGTATATAAAAAAGGTAACAATAAACTGACAGAAAATTATAGACCCATTTCATTAATCATTCACTCATCAAAAATATTTGAGAAACTTCTAAAAAACAGACTACAAAATTTAATAAATACATACTTTCCGAAATACAATATGGTTTTCGAGAAAAAAGTTCACTCAAGATGCTAATATGACCCTTACTAAAAAAATATATAACTCGTTAAACAATAACAAACCCTGTCTATGTGTTTTCATAGATTTATCGAAAGCATTTGATACTGTTAGCCATTGTCGATTAGAACCTATTAGAACATTATCGGTTTCGCAGACGATAACGCGATTTTCTACGAGGCGGATACCTGGACAGAAGTAAAAGAAATAGTAGAAACAGACTTTATTCTCAGTGTTTTAAATGAGACTCACTATTTCTAGCTAATTCCACAATATAATAAAAATTGTTGAAAATTATAAAAAATTGACAATTGTTTCGATAAATCAATATCATCGTCAGAATAACAGAACTTACATTTCATTTGATGCCTACCTGATGTTAAGTATTTATTTTTGGCTAGACCAAGAAGTGACCTAACTGGTGATTGACTTAATATATGTTGATAGAAAAAAGAAGAAGATGTGATATTACAAATATTGAATCTTAGATATTATTAGCCCTATGGTGATATCCTGGATATCATTTTTCCAATTAAGATCAGTATAACTGTGCAATGATATAGAAAACCAGGAAAACTATATCTGCTGATCTTTACAATTATCACTTATGAAGACAGTTTATTAGTGGAGAACTCCCTAGATTTATCTGTTCATTGACAACTTCATATTGTGGGTTTCTTAAATGTCTTCCAATTTCCAATTCTTCAAGCAAATCCAGTTCTTGTTTCTTTTCACAAATATGCAGCACTTCTAGTTCTGTGTTAGGTGTCAATGAATGATTGGTGTCAAGTAGATTTTTTGCGTAGTGGGATTTATCTGGTTGTTTTAATCTGTATGCTCGTTAGTGTTCACTGTATCGGATTTCAAAATTTTTACGGGTTGGACCCAAATAGACAGCATTACATTCTGGACATTTGAGTTTATATATACCTGATTTCTTTAATTTTGGTATTTTAGTTTTTACATTCAACAATTTTATACTAACGTTACTTTCTGTTTCAAAAGAAATTGTTGTATTCGTTGCTAAAGATATTATCTTTGAAATATTATTAGAAATATTTCCTGCATAAGTGATGGTTTTATAAGTTTTCATTTCTTCAGTTTGTTTAGGAAATATTGGTTGTAATGCCACTTTTTCCTCTTTTTTATTAATTAGCTTATTTATCATAGGTAATGGATGACCGTTGGATGTTGCTATTTGTCTAATTATATTAATCTCTATATCAAAATTACATTTGTTCATAGGAACTGAAAAAGCTCTATGTATCATTGAATTATATACCACTAGTTTATGTGACATAGGGTGATTGGAACAATATGGAATTGTCACATCAGTGTTTGTTGGTTTTCGGTAAATTGAGTAATCAAGTACATTATGAACTCTTTGAATTTTTAAATCAAGAAAATTGATTGAGCTATTTTCTTCAATTTATAATGTAAATTTAATTTTTGGGTGTAAATTATTAATGTGGTTGAAAAATACATCTAATTGTCGTTCACTACCCATAAAACAGGCTAATATGTCATCTTCATATCCATACCAAAATAAAACATTTTTCGAAATATTACTTTCAAAGATCTTTCTTTCTAAACTGTCCATAGAAATGTTTGCCAAAATAGGTGATATAGGGCTTCCCATTAGTAAACCTTGATTTTGAATATATATCTTATTGTCAAAAGTGAAATAATTCTTATTAATACATACCTCAAATAAATTAATTATATCTGATATTATTCCTGGATTGATATTTTTATCTTCTAGTAATTTTCTTACAAGTATTAGACATTCTTTAGGAGGAATTTTAGTGAACATATTAGTCACATCGAACGAAATAAGTTTATAGTTATCTTGCAAGTTGATTGCTTTCAACTTTCTGATTAGTTCTATTGAATTTCTAATTGAGTATCGAGATGCATATCCGTAACTATTAAGTATATTTTAAGCCTCTTTGCCAATATATTATTAGAAGCATTAACATAAAAAACTACAGGTCTAATTGGTTTCGTTATTTTATGTAATTTAACGGTTCCATATAATTGTGGACAATGAGGATTCTTATGTATGATAAACCTCTTTTCGTAATCATTTAAAAGATAATTTGAACTATTAACAATATCTCTTACATTATTAGAAAACTTTTTTTTGTTTTTATTATTATTATTATTAAAAAATGGCTTGCAAGTAGGTTGCTAAGTATAAACTTTCAAAAAACCAACTTCTTACTTTTCAGTTGTAAACAAATCCTCCTCACTTTACTTAGCTCAACATCGTCGATGGTAAAAACAATCTTACAGTTATAGCCGAAAGTAACATAAAGTACTTAGGAGTCGTAATAGACTGGAACATGAAATGAGACATACACATCAACTACGTAACCAAAAAACTACAATGTATCCTTTATAAATTAAGATACGAAATTCACTTTCGATACGGTTTATTAGCATGGGGAGGTGCACTAAAATCCCACATCCGACCCCTTGAAGATCTACAATGACAATTCCTGAAAATTATTCTAAGTAAGAACTCAAGATATCCAAGTGATCTACTATTTCAAGAATCAGAGGTACTCGACCTTAAACAACTCTATTACTACAATGTCAACATAAAGTACTATACAAAAAAAACACTCGTCAAACTTACCAAAACATAACTATAACACTAGACAAAGAAATAACTACGTAATACCACAAATAACAAAATCACTGCTGAAAACTGGTTTTCATCTGAAACAATTTGCACTCAGCGGAAAATGTTCATGAACAGATCTAAAGTTCGAGTCTTTTGAAAATAATTATTTCAATCAATCAATATTGACCAAGAAACTTCCTCGTTATATTTCGTATATATTTTTTATCTCTATCCCATTTCCGTGGGTGTTAAATAACACAAGAACTATTGTTATTTTATTACATTTTATATATATTTTATCTTTCACACTTTTACTCATATCAAAATTGTTGTAACCGACTAACATTCCAATTTATCTGTAGTATTTTTATGTCCTAAAATGGTAAACAAATATTATTTTTATAACATTTTATTTTATGATACTTAGTACTGTAGTTCGTTCATGTTGTTTGTACTGTATAACATTATTGTATTGACTTCACTCCAATGGATTATATGCTTAGTTTCTACTGTATTTAGGCATAATTATAATTTAAAATTCCCTGTGTCGTTGATTCAATTTTGTATTTTTGTTTATGTTGATTTCAAATAGTTTATACATGTGACCATTGTATATAATTCAATTGTATTTTTTGGGAAACCAGTGCAATAACACTTATCGCCAACCTACTTTATTTACTTCATATAGTGTTCTTGTAAAACCATATTTTTTAATAAAGTTATTATTATCATTATAATACATAGAATACTGTATGAAGATCAGTTAATTATGATAATAGAGAGTACTCGTTAAGTTGTGTCAAAAATTAGCATCCAGCTTCTAAGATTTTTCAACCATGTAATTTGCTTTCTACCCGCACCTTGTTTCCATAGTACTTTTCCTTGCGAGATAGATCGCAATATATAATATCTATTTTCATCCCTCATTATGTGTACCAAATATTGGAGCTTCCGAGTCTTTACAGTACTCACCTCATCCTTTCCTTTGCCCATTCTTATCTTTCTTCAATATTTGTTATGTCTGTCCATGGTATTTCCAATATTTCACGATATAACCATAACTAGAATTTTATCATGGTAGCTTCCCTAAGCGTCCGCACTTCCACCCCGTAGAACATAACAGAGAACACGTAGGACCGCAGGAGTCTAATCTTGGCGTTCAATGTTATGTGATGACTTGTGAACAGATGTCTTACTTTACTGAATATAGTCCTGACCTTTCCAATTCTGCTTCATATTTCTTGCGAGTAGTCCCATTGTTCGTTCACCAGAGTTCCGAGAAAAGTATTACTGCTCACTTGTTCTATAGGTTTTTGATTGATTATAAGTTGATAATTATTAAGGTTGCCTTTGCTTATATTCATTAGTTTTTACTTTTTGAGGTTAATGTCCATGCCGTACAGTAAGCTGCACTCTGCTATTCTGTTCACAAGTTTTTGTAGCCTTCTATGCTATCGGCGAAAACGACCGTGTCGTCTCCATATCGAATATTGCTCACTCTTCCACCATTTATGATAATTCCTCAATCTGTGTGTTCTTCTCTGAATATAAATTCTAAATAAATATTAAATAAGCATGGATAAATAACGAAACATCAGTCAAAGGTGAAAAGGTGAACAGTAAATTGATATTTTATTCTGTCCACTCTGTCCGCTCTAAACGTCAATACAACATTGCAGGCTATCTTCAAAATATCGACTTACATTTCTCAACGTTTCTACATTAATAGTCTGAAATGCTTCTCTTATTATTTCCTTCAAATCGTTCTGTGTGGTTAGCGGTATTTGCTAAACACGGTTTTATACATAACTCCGCATGAAAGGTCAATTGTAGTCAAGTCTGGTGATTGAGGTGACCAAGCAATGGGTCTTCCTCTTCCTACCCTTCTAACAGGAAAATGTGAATTCAGATGATTGTGAACTGAAACAGTTTGATGTACCGAAGCTCCATAGTGTAAAATCCACATTACTTGCAACAATTTCCAACAATAATGATAAATGATTTTCTAGAAAGTCTAAATGAACTAGACCATTCATTCTTCCATCAAAAAAATGTGGTCCAATTACGCGGTCTCCAATTATACCACCCCAAACATTCAGAGACCACCTAGTTTCACTTCGAGTTGATATAACGTAGGTATTATTCGTGGAGTAGTAATGGAAATTATTGACTGTCTCGACCCTTACTTCGTGGAATATGCTCATATTAGTGTTTTTAAATGAAACTCAAGGTCTCTAGTTACTGAAATTGACTGTCTCGACCCTTACTTCGTGGAATATGCTCATATTAGTGTTTTTATATGAAACTCAAGGTCTCTAGTTAATTCCACAAGTTATTGAAAATTCTAAGAAATTGTCAATTTCTTAGAATTTTCAATAACTTGTATTATATTGTGGAATTAACTAGAGACCTTGAGTTTCATATAAAAACACTCTCTAGTTACTTCCACAATATAATACAAGTTATTGAAAATTCTAAAAAATTGACAATTGTTTCGATAAATCAATATCATCGTCGATGATATTGATTTATCGAAACAATTGTCATTTTTTTAGAATGGAAATTATGTCTATTCATGGTGCCTTCTTATGAAACGTTGCTCCATCTCGTTTGTTCCATAAAAATCCGACCAATAATAACAGAGTGCCCTTATGGCATCGTCGACACACTGTATATTGATCGAACGCCGTAGTGACATATTTATGCCGACACCCTGTATATTGATCATTATGTTGATAACCCGTATCGTCACCCTCCCCAGCGCCCCACCAATGACATCTCTTTGTCGACACCCTGTATATCGAACGTCGTAGTGACGTCACCCTACTACACGACACCACCACCCACCCCACCAAGTCGTAGTGACATGATAGGGGGGCGGGGCCATGACGTCAGAGGGAGAGTGGTGGGGGTCAGCACAAGTGGCGGGACTTACTTTCCATTTGTTTATCAATACATGAAGTAAACTGCTTTTTATTTTGAAATATTTACTTTTTAGTTTTAATTTTTTAGGTATCCTTATATTTTTTTTATTTTGCTTACAAGAAATTGTAATTTTTTACATCTATCTCGCGAGTAACGACGCCACAAAACAGAACTCGAGTAATCGCCGGTTAAACACTTTTGTTAACCACATTACGCTATCTTTCAAAAAGTTTTAAGAACAATTTATTTATATTATCAGGTCCCCGGGATTTTCCTTCCTTCGTGGATTTTATTGCAATTCTAACCTATTCCATGAGGATATTTGGACCTGTATCATCCTTTACTTCGGGAGATTCGGGTCCTGTGTCAAAAAACAGTATGTATTTTTTTCATGTGTCTTCCAAGGCAGCTAAATTAGTTTTCCTTCGTTGTTGATTAGGGTGGTTACATGATTTACGTTCATATATCCCAGTTAACTCTTTAACTTTTCGTAGTACATTAAAGGTATCATGTTTTGCTTGTAGTCTTTCTGTTTCAGTACAATTTCCTTCAATGTGTCTTCCCTTGGCTTCATGGACCTTCCTTTTATTGATTTTGTTTATACTATTGTATGCATTATCGGTTATACAGGATTTCTTATTCTTTTTATTAGGTTTTAAGAAGTCGTCTTTGATATTCCTAATTGTCGTGTTGAGCTTACTTAATTTTCATGTCTGAGATCTGCCATTGATTTAATTTCGTTATCAAGGCAGGTTTTTACTTGTTTGTTTATTAATGGCTGTTTTAGTATCTGCAGGTCATACTTATGAACATTACTTTTCTTCAATTTTTTCATCGTTATCTTGAATACTCCGATGAGTGGGTTATGATTTGAGTGTATGTCAGCTCCCAGCCCCGTCCATATGGTCCTATGATATCCCCTCTCCGTCATTTTCCAATTTTCGTGATAAAATCACCAATAATTATTGTCAATTCTTGAATATGCTACTAATTTGAGGAGTAGAATACTTGTACTTCCTCTTCATAGTGTTGGTTTGTTAGTGCATATATTTAGGTTGGTCGGTATTGATTTTAACTATAAAAGCATTCTTTCTGATACTGGGGCGAAATTTGTGACAGATCTAGCAAATGACTTGCCTACACTATGCTCATATTTTCCATTTGAGCTTCCCGTGTAATATATTCGATGATGATTAAAGTCACAGAAACTGGAGCCTGGCCATCACATTTCACTAATTCCTATGACTTCTATTTTTAAATGTCCATTCCTTTGATGGCATTATGAACTTTCCCAACCTGGGCCCAAGTCCGAACATTCCAAGTGCCTATTTTTATTTTTGGTCTGACAGTGGTTTCCTTTGTATCATCATTATTCAAAACTGTTCCTCCGGAGATCCGATCGGGGAACTTGAAACTCCGGATTCTGATTAAGTCTTGAACATAGTCATGCTGATACTACTAGAGACACCAATTGGAGGTATTTATTGGAGTGGTTTCTCCTTGCCCTCTGCATTCCCATGCTGTTGACTTTTTGTTAGTTAATCCGCCTTTAGGATCCAAGGACAAGAGAGTGCCCTTTCCTCTTAATAACTACTCCACCCTAAGGTGTTGGTCAATAAGAGGGAGACTGCTTATTTCAGTAGTAACTCGGTAGTCATTGGCAATAATGCTTGCAGACTTTGAGTGGTATTTGGTTAGACCTAAAAACATTTATATGTTTATATTATCGCAGATGAACAGAAGAAACAAACAGCATGGTGGACCAGTCCGATTAAATAAGAAATTGAAACTAACAAAGAGAATGGAAAAAATATCTGATACACGAATATAATATGAAACATACAAATATCAGAGAATAAGAAAAAAACATTTAGTAGTCGAAACAAAAGAAGACATGGATGGAATTTAAAAACAAAATGGAATATGTCCGCCGAAGCAATCAAAAATTATTCTATAAAATATAAACAACATCCAGAAAAGAGAAACCAGTAGATAGATTTTATGTTAAAAACAAAGGACAAGAAATATTAACATCGAAGATAATACAACAAAATCTGAAAACCAAAATAATGACCAATAACCCGAAAGAAAAGTTTCAAAAGTGAAGAACTGAAGAATGTTACAGAAACACTAAACAATGGAAAGGCAACAAATGACAAAATCACTGCTGAAATGATGAAAAACTTAGAAGAAACAGGTATACAGCTAAACCTTATATGTTTAATAAATCTTGGGATAACGAAGTGTTAGAACTGTTTGGTTCATTAACGGTTAGGGATAAAAACGGATTGGCCAAATTGAAAATCTAGTGATAGTGCATTTTATTTGATTTTTTTCTTTTTTAAGGATTTTTATTCTTGAATTAATGTAATTCATCAAATTAACATGAGTCGGCATCTGTAGCCTGCATTGTAGTGATTTTACTTCGAAATAGCTAATATTACTTTCTTCTAAGACAAACTGTAATGCTTCCTTAAAGCTATTGAGTTTTATGTAACGAATTGTACTAAGAGATTCGTTTAAAATGGAGAGTATATATTTTAAAGCAGTATTATATGGATCATTTTTCAATCAATGATTAGCGTAAAATAGCGTTCGCGTAATTCAATTACTGATAGTCCTGTGGTTGTATAGAAATTTTAAACGGTATGTCCATAAAAGCCTTTTTCATTCGAGCTTTATAAAGTGACTGTTACATAATTTTACTGTTCTATAATGTATTGGTAATGCCCGACATTGGTTGATTGGAAATTTATTGTTCGAAGGCGTGATTTAGGGAGTTGTAACAGCAGTTTTTGATGATCTTAAAGCTCGTAAAATTACATTGATGTTGAAATAATAACGCATTAGCTTACAATATTTTGCTGACATTAATTTAATAGATGGATCGGATGGTTAACATTTATCATTATTCTAAAAATAAGTCATAGCACATAAAGAAGTTATTGCCAATATAAATTTGGAATCACAGTTAGAGTTGTAAGTCAATAAAACTCTGTCACCAATACTACGTGAATCGTAATTTAAAAAATACCAGGACCCTTTCTATTTGAGAAATACACCTCTACTTGTCATATAACTTTGTTCACTTGAATTAGTTACATAATAATCTAATTAGTCGTTGATACTCTTATTTCGGGACAGAGTTATATAAATTCTAAAATCTTGAATACAAAATATAGAATATGAATGGGTAAGTACAAAAATATTTGATTTCCCAATTTAAAAACAATAAGTAATTTTTCGAACTTATCTATTATGATTTGCCTATGGATTTTAAATAGATATATTTTTTATAGCAATTTTTTTAATTTATTGGGTTAGTGATATCTTTTAATTGTTGTGGAACACTAATTGTGGTGCTAAAAATAGGAAAGTATGTTTTGTTAGAGACTTAAACATTGAAGTGATTGTAAAAAGATTTTGACGGGTGTTATACTTGTGGGACGGAAGTTGGGCTGTTTGTTTTTAATACGATACCTAATGTTGAAATTGTAGAAATAAAGTTTTCTTAGATTCATCACTTTTGTTCCGGAATGAAGATAATCGAGGCAATAAAGAGCTTTTTTGAAGTAAATAAGTTTTAAAAATCGCCGTTGTAAAACTTCCAGTGGAAAAGGTAAGTTTTAAATGCACTACCCCAACTCAAGATTCCCCAGAAACGCAATTTGAGATTTTTATTTCAAAAGGACTTTATTCACAATAATTTATATCCCTAATTGAAGGTAGCTCAAGAAATATATAATTAATAAGTAATGTCGATGTTCTGGCCATTTCCGAACCACTTGTGTACGTCTAAGGGTATGTGTGATGATCCCAAAAGACACTATTAGATTTAATTAGATAGTAATTTCAAATATTGCTTGAAGGTTACTGACAAGGTGTAGTAAGGTTACTAGCATATTAAAAAATCACGAGTGTTTTGTAAATAAAAAATGTGTCAACAAGGTCGGCGGAAAGATCATCGAATTTGTTGGTGTAATAATACATTTATAGAAGTTCCTATCTAAAGAGAGAGTTCATTTCTCTATTATTATTAATAGTACAAATGTTTATAGTGTATATTATACATGGTCAGTAAATTGTATACGTAGTTTTAAATATATTGTCCCAGTGAGTTTTGATAAACGATGGTATTTATTTAACACCAATGAATAATGGTAAGTGATTCCCAGGTGGGAAGTTACTTTGACCCTGGTATAGAATTATGACTCACTAGTTTTTTTCGATTGGTATGTTCCCGCCAAAGCCTGTCCTAAGCCAGGTTGAAAAAGTGTGAAGGGGAGGAGAAAAAACCTCGTGCAAAAACCAGGGCCCCCACTAGGGTACGGCGAAGCTACTGTCTTTTAGGCTAGGGAAAGATAACACGGAAGACAAATTCCTGTCCCTCCAGGCTGGGGGTTATGGCAATGGGCCAGCTCCTCGTTACTTGTAAAAAAACATAAAATGCTAGAAATTCTCGCAGACAGCCTCGGATGATAGGTGGACCTTCTCGATAACGACCACGGCAATGGAATAAGAAACTGAGAATTGGATTCTGGAATAAATAATTTGTTAGTACAAATAATAAGCTTTCAAACGATGTAGTACATTTAGGGTATGAGTTAATGGAAAACCATAAATCTTTTATGATTATGGTCAAAAACACAAATTAAATGGTATCAAATTCTTACATTCTAAGTCTTGTAAATTTTAACATTTCTAAGGCATAAATTTTAATCGTAATTTTGGATGCATCTACAATATCTTATCAATGATATAAAATGTTTGTTAATACCGTAGGTATTTGGAATTATCAAATTTTTTATATTTATGCATTTTCACTTTCAATAATTGTTATTATAGGCTTGTTTGAGAAAGAGCGAAACATAATCAAGCCATATTTTTGATTATATCAAGTGGGCTGCTGTCAAAATAGTATCTAGTAATAAATGTCAAAGAAATATTGCTGTATTCTTCGTTTGTGTTGTTAGGTTTAAATAATAAATAACTATAATGAGTTTTCCGCTGGAAGACATGATCAATATGATTTACGTGTTAGGATAATGTTCAAAAAATTATTTACACGCTTCAAGAGTATATCGTGAAAGATATCCCAACAGAATACATCCAACCGAAAGAGCTTTCTTAAGACTAAAGGAAAGATTCGACACATCAGGTAATGTTTCCTATCAACCTCATGCTCTTCCAAAACGTGTTTTCAATGAGGACAACGAATTTTTAGTAATGACAAATTTGGTTGAGAATCCTAATACAAGTACTACATAACTTAGTACTGAATTAGATATTAGTAGACGAACAATAGGAAGAATAATAAAAAAGAATAAATTTCACCCGTACAAGATACAGATGCACCAAGAGCTTTTGGAGAGAGATTTTCCAATAACAATAAATATTTGCGAGTGGTTCAGTGGATTGATTAATGGATATCCAGATTTTTAAAAAAATGTTTTATTTAGTGACGAGACCACGTTTCACAGAAATGGTTTCGTCAACCGCCGAAATTTTCATTTTTATTCGGATAGTAATCCACATGTGTTTCGTACAACGACCCAAACTAAATGGTCCATAAATGCATGGGGAGGAATCGTAGGAGATACAGTTATAGGACCATACTTTTTTGAAGGTAGCCTCACTGGAAGAAGGTATTACAATTTTCTAAAAATCCATTTGGGAGAATTATTGGAGGAAGTTGATTTAAACACAAGAGTTAACTTGCGGTTCCAACAAGATGGAGCATCTGTACATTTCGTTTGTTGTGTACGTCAGTGGTTAAACAGACATTTTACCGACAGGTGGATAGGACGTGGTGGACCAATTTCGTGGCCCTCTCGATCTCCAGATCTCACACCGATGGATTTCTTTTTATGGGGATACATCAAGCAACTTGTGTATCAAACAGAATCTACTACCAGAGAAGACATGAAAGAAAGGTTTCGTAACGCATTTTCCACAATAACTCCAGCTATGTTAGAAAAGGTAAGATCCTCGTTTTTGAAGAGAATTGAGAAGTGTATGGAAGAACATGGTCGCCGTTTTGAACACTTAGCATAAACTATGCTTTTTGTAAAATGTCAATGTTTATTTATGTAAATGTGAGTGTTTTTATAATGTTGGTTTCCATAATTGTTAGTTTTTTAAAAATAGAAAAAGTTGGAAAATAAAATACAAGCTTGCATTTTACATAACTATGATATACTGTTTGTGATGACTTAATTATTTCGTAAAGACTGCAAACTGCTTTTATATTTATTAGTACTATAATGACATTAGCCTACTTACAGTAAACAGAAATATTGCTTCCCACATAATTCCGATTAAGTCTTTCCTTCCTCTAATGGTAAGAGTAAAAGTAAAAGATATTTTAGATGCATCCAAAATTACGATTAAAATGTATGCCTTAGAAATGTTAAAATTTACAAGACGTTGCATGTAAAAATTGAATACCATTTAATTTATGTACGTAAAATACTTGTTTTTGACCATTATCATAAAATATTTACGGTTTTCCATTAACTCATACCCTAAATGTACTACATCGTTTGAAAGCTTATTAATTGTACTAACAAATTGTAAAAAGACTTATAGGGTGATTCATTTAAAAATTTTGAGATATGCTTGATTTGCGTTTTGTGTCACCCTGTATTAAAGAAGCCACAGATAAAAAAGTAATTAATACTGAGCACAGCCAATGATATGTGAATGATAACTGAATACAAAGACCTGTTAATTTATTTTGATTTACTGTTGTGAAGAGTGTTAAAGAGGAGGTCTTTTTTGCCAATAATTGGCCATATCTTTTTAAAACACCCATATAAATATTAGAATGCTATATTTTTGTAACGCTCTCGCTGAGATCTTTTCGATTCTAAAACAAAATATAGTACGTTTCATTTAAAAAAATGTCAGTTTGTGTTGCTACGTGGTTTTGGAATACCCTGTGCCCTCAGTAACTGTATTATCTCACACAAGACTTTTAAGTTTTATCTCATACCACAACGATGTAATCCTCCGACGTCAGAAGATTGCCCCACCCTGTATATATAGCGGAGTTAACAAAAACACAAAAGCATGTAGGGATGAATATATATTGATAAACAAGAAATATAATAGGAATCTTAATAACTGGGATACCAATAATGAAATAATCGTAACAGCAAATCTATATATCCATGGACAAAAGGTAACCATATTGGTGATACATGGCCCCAATTAAGATGCCTCATGTCTGGAAAAAGATGAGGTCTACAACCAGTTGGATGACACATTTATCAACTTGGATATATTGTACTTGGAGACATAAACGCATGCGTTGGGAATATAACAGATAGTAACGTTATTGGAAAGTTTAGCGAACAAGTCTTACATAACAACGGCCAAAGACTAATTGAAATATGCCAACAACATGAACAAAAAATATTAAACGGTTCCAACCAGCATCGGAACATATATAAATATACTCAGCACCAAGACACCAGTGGACAAATATAATTTATTGACTACATAATAATCAAACAAAACACAAAATGGCAGGTAATAGATACTAGGGTGCATAGAGGGATGGAATTTGGTACAGATCATTATATTTTGTCTTCTAAAATATATATTCCGTTTAACACATTAAATATCGTACAAAACTTGGACTGTTCAACTCATAATCAACTAATTGAGAATAAATATAACATTGAAGGCCTTAACGAAACTAGTAACAGAGGGTTATACCAAAATCAAATCAACTGAAAGCTAGATGATGAATATCTATAAAGCCAAGCTGAGGACCTCTATGCACATGTTATATAAACTTTAAGGGCAGCAGCATACATTTTGTTTGCATATCAAAGATACCTTGATAGAAAGGACTGATAAAACCACGTACAAACGTGAGCAATCAAGATTTAAGCACATGGTGAAGATAAACAAAAATTATGCATGGGAAAGAAAATGTAAAGAGGTCGACAGTGACTCAAGGGGGACAAGATTATCAGAAGCATAGAAGTTAATCTAAACATTAAACATAAACACCATAAACAGAGCGAACTTTTAGCCTATACAGATGAATAAATGGTGTTAACACTACTCCCAGCAGCTTAAAGAAGATAGAGCACAATACCTGGCAACATCTCCAAAATTATTCCTAGTACCATGTACAGGGCCCACTTGCCGAATTGAACGCAGACAGGATATGGAAAGTAGTTAGATTAATGAAGAATAACAAAGCCAGTGGACCAGGAGGCATACCTGCGGAACTAATTACATACGGTATAAAAATGGAGAAAAAATACCCTTAATGAGGAAAGGAGCCTGGACCACTCCCATCCACAAAAAGGGACGTAGAGATTACTGCTCCAAATATAGGTGTATATCAGTTATCAGCATCACGAGCCGTCCGTATGGGAAAATGCTCCAAAATCCCCTAGAAGAAGAATGCGCCTAACATTTCGCTATTTTATAATAGTCGTGGGAATGTTTTGGCGATAAATATTATGAAACAATGTTCTCAAAAATTTATTGACCATTTTATTTATACGAATATAATATATTTTATAAGTGCTATAGCAACTACTATAAAACAGATATACAATATTTATAAAAATACGATAAAATTGTTTTATAAAAGATTAATAAGTGTTTAATAAATGTGCTAGAAATTTTTTTATTCATTAATAGTTAAAAAATTATTATTCAAAGATATTTTATAATTGAATTATATGCCACATTATTGCTATTGTAACCATATTAATAAATCAACTATCTTTTATTGATATTTCTGTAAAAAAGTAAATTGTTTTCAAATAATTATATTGCAGAGCTGCTGGTGATAATAAATAAATTCATACATGAACGGCACCAAATTTAGATAAAAAATAAAAATGTACGACTGTTGTAACTTAAATTTCATTTTTGTGCAAGTATTAGTTTCAGACAGAAGGAAAGTTTTGTTGCGAAACAAATTTTACCGTGATTTATATGTTATAAAGGCAGTGATTTTTCCATGCGCTCCAAGTTAAAACATTGAAAATATAAGTTTTAGTAGTAATATTTGAAATGACTAGTTGTTTTCTTCTAAATTTGTTCAAACTCGATGTTACTTTCACATAAAACTATTTGAAATAATGAAATATATTTTTGTCTTTAGAGATATTATTAAACTTTTATCTATATCTGATTATTAATATGGCTGCCAGTGATATAACAGTTTAGTGGACAAAGCGGGTTTTAGAAAATAATTTTCCAACGTTAGTGATAATTTTAAAATTCTTAATCAATATAATTCTTTTCAAAAGAACCCTACAAAACAGGACCGTATTCTAAAAATATGATGAATAAAGGAATTGATAATCAAATTTCACAGTATATATTTCTATAACATTTTAAAGTGTTAATACGACTAAACGAAGGGATGCAAGCCGCTGGAAACAGCATCTGCCCTAAAATATTCACCTCCAAAATGTATTCATACAGATGTGCGCTTATCTCATCTGAAAAGTTACATTTAAGAGGATGAAGGAGTTACTATCAACTTCGTGATCTGTCTTAGCTATGTACATACTTAGTCTCATCAAGACATACGCTATTAGATTTGTAGATGAGATGATAGTTTGAATTAAGCCGATATAGAAATATGGCCAATATTACGCGTTCAAATCAGCGAATGAGACCATGCTTCGGCGTCAAATGAACAGCACTCCTGGACCTCCTTTAATCAATGCAATCAAATTTTCTAGCGTCCATACGACGTGGCGCGCGTTCTACGTCTCGTATGGAACGGGATTGGAATTGATTGATAAGTTCTCTAGGACTTTTCTAACAATTAACAGAACTGACATTATTAAATTCTGTGAATTTATCGACGTTTAAAGAAAACAGACATTTTCTCTATACATTTTCATACCCGCATGCCGAAAAACCTGAAAATAGAGAAATTTTACATTCAATCAAAGTTGTAGCTTCATTGGGCGACTATTTTAAAGCTCATATTTTCCATGTGTGCATACATGTTCTCCTATAAATAGATAGGTTTTGTAAATTGGTGACAATTCTATTCCAAGATTCCGATCTATGGCCACTTTAATGTTGTCCCTGAATATTATCAGACAATTTTTATTAAAACAGTTTTATTATAAGAAATACTCAGGTTTACAATTTTGAATTAATTGGGATTTTTTATCCTAATTATTATTACTTGAAATGCCAACCCTGTTCAAGAATTTTACGATATTTCATGTACAGATTACAAATCAATACTATTGTGAATATTTTAATTAAATAGTATTGAAAATTTCCATTACGGTACTGTTCGTTCTGTTGTTTGGTGTATCCACATAATTTATCGATGTTTATAAAAAAAATCACCTTCTTTCGCGTCAAAGTAATTATATAAAAATATCAACCAACTCAATTTCAAGCAGACATTGTGCCCATTCTTGCACTTATAAAACGTTAATATTTCTTTCAACTTCTAACCTATAAATTTGTTGTTTATTATTTGGTGGATGGCGCCATAAGAATTATGAAAGTACATATTACGTTATTCCGTCAGTTGAGTGCTTTTATTGGTACAATTGGGTATCATTTTAAATATATGCATTCAAGACTGTAATATGGAGTGAATTATTTACTTTTCTGTAGTTTACTACAGTTTAGTTTGTATTCGTTAAGGTCAGGTTACTTTTAATAACTCTTGTTCTCTTTGTTTTAGACTGTTTAAAATCGTTCCAACTACCAAAAAAGGTTTAGATATTTTATGTATTGTTCCTGCTGCATGAGAACAAAAAGTATAATTGGTATGGCCAAAAAATTTTGCTGATAAATTGGTTTTAAACGTCAATTATTTTCATGGGGTTTGATGGATTACAACGCAATGTAAATTGAAATGAAATTACCCAATTAATGACGAGATGGCCGAGGAAGAATTATCAAGAATGTTGGATGAAGCGGAAACAGACCTGGCCGAAACAGAAGTTGAGTCAAATCAAGACAGTTTTGTCACAAAAAGACTCGCAAATGGATAATTTCAATAATACGGCAGCTGACTGTTTGGTAAGAATTCTTGTTAAAGAATATTTAGTTATGATGTTACAATATGGAAAGTGAAACTAGAGTGTATGAGTCACTTACATATGAGTGATATATACCTACATTCATTTTATTTGTTTCTTCTAATTTACTTTGTGAAATAACTCTTTAAAACTTTAAAGTGAAGTAAAATATATTGTAATATGGTGCTCTAAAAGAAATATATAATGTTTTCAAAGTTTTTCTTTATTCTTCTCCGAAACTCTTCACTTCTTTTTGATTTTCTTCCACTCCCTTAATTCCGACATTTTCATAGAGTTTCTACGCGGTTTGTTTTCCTAAAACTGCCAAACCAAATCTAATATATTTATTAGTTATTTTATAAAAGCTATCTAAAAGCTTCCATTCTAATAATTATATAATTATTTGATAGCCGTGTCTGTGACTACAATTTTCAATGGGAATAATATTGCGGCATCTGCTGCTTCAATAAAATTCTTTTATAAGCTACTAAAAGTGTTTATAACAATAGTTTTATAATGTTTTTATACCTGATTCATAAATGCTACCAAATTCTCCCAAAAAAGTGTTATAAGACAACTAAATTTTATAAACAATAAATGTTTCATGAAACTCTTACATAACACATATTTATTTCTTTAGTGTATGGCATAACGCATGGTAAAATTTATTTATAATACATGTTGAAATTTTAAAATTTACGAGTGATCAAGACATTACAATATACGGGTTACAAACATATATATGAGCAGATACAAAACGGTTACATCAAAATATCTAGTTCAGCTATCCATTCAAGGCTTGATTGTTTGGTGTGGTGCAGCGTTACTTGCGTCCGTAGAAGAACTCTACACGTGCAAACTGGGTAATGCTAAATGAGCTAGGACGTTAGTTGGCGGCTTTTCTAAAATATCTCGTAGCCAAATGCACATGGAAATAAAAACATGACACATAAAATTGCTTTATTAATGTTCAAGATTAGAAAATCTTTATATTGTTAACGATGCTTTTAAAAATATCTAAGATATTTGTATGTTAGTTCTTTTCGTCATTGTATACATTTAATGCGTAAATTCATTTCAGTTGCTAGCGCGGTAAAGCGCGGTAAAAATGTGTTAAAGAATTGATAGATATTTTGTATTGTTGTAAATTCAAAGGGTAGTTACACTTTATTCGCAGCTTTTGTTAAATACTTCTAAAATATCACGTTTCGCAATAATAATTGTAAATAGTTTTGTTGGAACATTGAAATAACACATTTTGAAAGTCGTGAGAGACATATTGTCGGATTGTGTTTGAAATCTTATAGTTAAAAATTTAGGATAATGTCCCATTTCACACTATTATCTATTGTGTTGTAAAAACCCTAAAGCAAAACTTATTGTCCCTTCTTTTTGGTAGCTGATCGGAAGCCTGTAATAAACATTTGAATAACCGTTCAGAGTAAAAAGGTTACAATAGGACGGTCTTGCTATTGGAGTATTCAATAGGAATTGAAATATCTATTGAAGGCGTCCATTGTTGATTCTTGTTAATGATCCCGGCGAGTCAAATGATACTGGCCAATAGGAAATGTTCATTTCCTTTTAGTCAACCTAATCCACGTGTAAACCAGCAGATTTCTATTTAACACGTCTCACAACGTGAAGAAATCAGTTCACTACTCATCGAAGCGAGTTCAACACTCAATAACGAAGTCAGCTCACTACTAATCAAGGCGAGTTCAACACTCAATAACGAAATCAGTTCACTTCTTATCGAAGCGAGTTCAACACTCAATAACGACATCAGTTCACTACTCAACGAAGCGAGTTCAAACACTCAATAACGAAATCAGTTCACTACTCATCGAAGCGAGTTCAACACTCAATAACGAAATTAGTTCACTACTCATCGAATCGAGTTCAACAGTCAATAACGGAATCAGTTTGATACTCAAGTTATTTCACAACGAAATCAGTTCAATACTCAAGTTAGTTCATAACTCAGTTCAATACTCGATCAAGTTCATCGAGTCGTCGTTACATATCGAAGTAACTTCACTCAAAGTCAAACAGTCAGAGATACTAAGTCTAACACTTCGTTACTTAGTTTATGTAAGAGCCAATTGAGTATCCATCAAATCGAAACATAAAGTGCCTTCCGATCTGAAACCACCGAAGTCCAAACATTCATAACTTTGTACGATTCTTGTAAATTTGTACATAATAAATTATTAATTTTGACATTAATTTTGTCAAATTACGATTATTTATCTAGTTGACTGTCTATGCCAGTCGGCGAAGTTCAACTTGAAATATAATCAAAAACAATTGATATTATATAATTTTGTTGCCAAAATGTTTTTGTGATAAATTTATTAAACAATTTTGTCACAAAAAGCTTAATTTGCTCTCACGGAACCTTCATATAATAAGTTGCATTCTTGAAAGCAACAATAAATCAATATTAAAATAAAATTGTTATATAAGCCAAAAGTTATAAAACAACTTTGCTAGTTGAACGGCCATTAAAAAATCGAAGAACAGGCAGTTTTCTGAGCGGGCCGCTCTTCCATTGACCATATTTTAACCTTACCCAACTAATTGAAAAGAAGGGCGCAAAAAATGGAGAAGTGTTTCTTCCATTTGTAGACCTTACGAAAGCGTATGGTACAGTCCCGGTGCAAAACATGATCAATCAACCTCCAAGGTCAAGCTTTCCAGTCACAAAAGCCTTGCGGCAAGGCTTCTGCCGGTCTCCCACCTTATTTAAGATATACCCCCATGAGGTCTTGGGAAAATGGAGGAGAGCGTGCATCGGAATGGGAATACAGATAAATGAAAATACAGCTATATACACCCCACACTTATATATAGTGAATGAGTGAATGATATATCATAAATGTTCAGTTTAGGCACTTCACTGTGGTTATTCTAATTTCGAATTAATTTGATAGTTCTTTACATTTTAAGAATGTTTTAACAGCTTTCCGTGTTCACTTTACTGTAATTTCTAATATGACTTGTATCCTTTTCCAAATATTCGACTTTCATCGTTTCCGTTATATCGTCACTTCGACTTCTTCGCGATCGTTCCCTTTTCTTCGTTTCAGGAGTTTCCAGTCTAGTATCCATTAGTCCTCCTCTATTCTCTTTACGTTGGTACCGAAACCAAGTCAGTTTGTATCACTTCGTTTCTAACTCTAGTTACTAGTCTTGATCCTCTTCAGCTTCCTTTATTTTGTACTTATTCGCCTTCACTACATCCCAAATCTCTATGCTCTAAAAAACTTTTCACCATACCTTTGTATACATATATGCCTTTTCGGATTTTTCGTTATGTTGTTATCTCACATCAGAGCTTAGTTTGCGTATAAAGCAAATGTTACTGTCTTCAACCTATTAACAAATTACATTTTATAGAACTAGGTTAAAGAATACCGAATGAAGAGAGAAAAATTTCTTTGAGTTCATCACACAATTTCACCAATGTTTTGAAAGTTCCACTGAAATCTAAAACCCTAATCAAATACCGCAATTAGGTCAAAAAACGTTTCTAAATCCCATATAAAATATCCGGATCATCAAATAATACAAATAAAAATAAATCCCAAACTTTATAAGTGTACCAAATTACTGCCAATTTCCTCGATATCTATTGCAATATTTATTGGAGCATAACAATCGACTCCGTTATTTGTGTTTTGACAGTTTCCATGTTGTATAAAAAAGGTGGCGATTCCATCTTCAACAAGAAAACGTTAGATAGTTGGTTGATATAGACAGTTTACGATAAATATTACAGTAAAAAATATTTAGATATGGAGCAAAAAATAGAGAAACTGAGTTTATTACTTTAACATATAATTAACAACATGTAACCAGTTAACAGATATGGCCTTAGATTCCTCAATTAATTGGATTTCACGTAACTTTGATTGGACTAGTTAGAAGGTGAATATATCAAAAGTCCCCGCCCGTAGCCTTTGAGCTGGGAGGGGGAAGAGATTTCAAGGTTCCATTTTTCGGTTTAACAGTTAAATTTCGAAAACTATGCGTCCTAGGAAAATGACCACTATACACGAAATGAGCTGATCAAATTTGCTACAAGCTTGGTTCAGTAAAGCTTTTCGATATCTTGTATAGTTTTCACGTTATCGGCTCTTGAAAGTCTGTCATTTTGTAAAAAATTATTTTTGTCTCACATCCTTTTCTATTTTTGACCGGCTGTAGAACAAATAATAATATATATCACTTCACTATTTTATCCATTTTCCTTCAAATATTAAAGCAATTTCAATGTTAGGCGTGAAACCTGAAGTACTGCGACAACTGTCGACTAATGAATCTTTGAATTGTTTCATGTGCATATAGGGAGTACTGCAATGTAATTGTGTCAAAATTATTCCTATCTTTCACCAGTGTAATATGATCGGTTCAAGTATTCTCTTTCCGGTTTCCTTTCCCTCTGATGGTAGTGACCGGAAGGGCCCTACTGTATACTCCTATCCTAGAAATCGTTGCAGCGTGCTGTCACCAGTGCCTTACGGCACAAAATTTAGAACCAGGAATCTCCCAGTGGGATTACCTCGAGGGAGGGGTTGTTCCTGGCACGAGCGATCGAGGTCTTCGTGGGGCCTCTTAGGCTTATACAATGTGCCAAGCCCGAGTTCGCAATGCAGGTCGAGTCAGCCCGTCCTATTTGCTGGTACGAGGGTAAGGGCTGAGGTTGAAGGAAATAAACTGGAAGGTTAAGTATGTACAAGTATATATTACAAAATAAAAAAATATATAGTAGTGAGCCATACAAAGTTTTTCGGAATCTAATAACATCTAATAACCCGGCTATCTCATGATTTTTGGATTGCCTATGCGAAGAATAACAAAGTATCGAACAGGACTTTTGGAATTTAATCGAAATAATTACGGTACCCTATATAATACAGTAAATCATATAACAGTAGAATGTTGAAGTGCCAAAAAAAAATAATTATGATATCCCGTGAGATTGGATACCCTGTACAATATAGTAACTAATACAACTTTGGCAATAATCATGATCTCTCGGGTATGGTGGATATCCTGTACAAAAAATAAGGCAATAAAATATCAGACGAAACTTTATGAATCAGAATAAATACGATATCCTGTACACCTCAAGTAAATCATATATATATATATATATATATATATATATATATATATATATATATATATATATATATATATATATATATATCACCAAAATTCTGGGATCGCATAAAATAATTATGAATCTCGTGAAATTAGGGTAACCTGTACAATATAGTACAAAAAAAATCTATATCCACCACTTTGAATTCGAATTACAATTCTCGTGAAATTGGATAACCTATACGATATACAGGGTGTCCCGGGACTAATGGGAAAACAGTCAGGAGAGTATAATATGAGCCAAAATAATGTTAGTACTTCATATAAACTTTTACTATGCAGGCCCTCGTTTTCGAGTTATAGGCCTCCAAAGTTTTAATTTTGAATATGGTTTTTATTTTTATTTTTTGTACTAGTTATTTGATCTTCATAAAATTTACGGCAAAGCTATAATGTAAGTGTATGTTTATTTTGGTAAGGTAAACAGATTTACAGTAGTGCATTGAAGCCAGGGACGGACTACTCGCAATGGTTAGTGATCCAAAAATTTTGCAGGTATGGCACACCCTGTATGAAATTATCGAAATTCACTTCCCCACACATTAAGCTAACGAAAAGGTACTCTTGTTGGAATTCGATAAAATAAGCCGTTTGGCTAATATTCACAGTTTTATTAATGCACTACGTACAAATGTACCTAACTAACTTATTAATACGATGTCCAGAATTTACTTGCTTTTAATCAAAATTACGAACATAACATTATTTAACCAATACGAAAACCTCAAAAAACACAAGTTATAAAACATTAGACTAAAACTAATTCCTAAACAACAACAAAAACTAACGTTATTCTAATAAATGTTCAATATGAGCTCCTCCCACTTCCACGCACATTCTAAGTCTACGAAGGTTGTTTCTTTGCACTTGAAAGAGCAATTTCACACTATTTCTAATAACATTGCAGTGTAACACAATTCTGTCTATTAAATCTTGCCTTGTTTGCACAGGTGTTGCGTATACCTTACTTTTGAGATAACCCTAGAGAAAGAAATCCATAGGATTAACGTCTCCTGATCGCGGTGGCCATTAAAAAGGGCCTCCACGACCAATCCATCTATTCGGAAGCCTTGTGTGTAAATGTTGTCGTACATCTAAACTGAAATGAGGAGGGGCCCCATCATGCATGAACCATAAATTCCTACGAGTTTGTAGTAGCACATCATCAAACAGGTTCCATAACTCATTTTGCAAAAAACTCCAAATATCTCTGACCGGTCAAAGTACCGTCAATAAAGTATGGCTGTATCAAATTATTGCCAACTATTCCTGCCAAACATTAACCATGAATCTATGCTGGATCCTAGTTTGGATAATGCCATGTGGATTCACATCATCCCATAAATGCATATTATGAGAATTTATGATTCCATCTCTGGTGAAACCCGGTTCGTTCGTAAAGAGAACGTTACTAATAAATGTGTTGTCTGCTTGTTGTTGTCGCAGAAACCACTGGCTATACTCAAGTCGAGCAGGATAATCAGCCACTATCATACGGTGTACTTTTTTCATGTGAAAAGGATATAACAGCTGTTCTTTTAGGACGCGATGAACAACTGATTTCGAGACGTTATATTCTCTTGATAATTTTCTAAAACTCGATGGTTCATTATCAACTGTATTTAACAAGTCTTGTTCAGATGCCACAGTACGTATGCTTCGTACTGGACCTTCTCCAGCTTTTTCTGGCGAAAATTTTCCTAAAATTTAAAATTTTGTTTTGTATACATGGAAAATTACATTTACTTATTCATACCTGTTTCTCGTAACCTGAGATCAATACGCCCAAACATTCGTCTGTCTGGCAATGCTCTGTTTGCAAAATGTTCTTCATAAAGCCTTTTGGCCTCTAAACAGTTTCGAGAAGCCAGTCCATACATTAGATGTTTATCTGCGTACTCAATAAAAGCGAATTCTGCTATTGTAACTGTTAAATTAAGGACTTATGAATTATTGACAAGTACTGACTACGAACTATTCTACACAACGTTTGACAACTAATCCTATGGTAACTTGATAAACGGTAAAAACACTTATAAAAAGTTTTTACCAACTTTCCAATTAATAAGTCGTTAATGTTTTTCATCTTCTGCTATCGTTAAATTATTTTTTTGTGGTACTCTAGGTAAATTTTGGACATCTATTAAAAGTTAGTTTTACCTCGTTGTGTACTTATAAAAATGATGAATGCGTGAACTGGTACGTAGTGCATTAATAAAACTGTAAATATTAGCCAAACGGCTTATTTTATCGAATTCCAACAAGAGTACCTTTTCGTTAGCTTAATGTGTGGGGAAGTGAATTTCGATAATTTCATACAGGGTGTGCCATACCTGCAAAATTTTTGGATCACTAACCATAGCGAGTAGTCCGTCCCTGGCTTCAATGCACTACTGTAAATCTGTTTACCTTACCAAAATAAACATACACATACATTATAGCTTTGCCGTAGATTTCATAAAGATCAAATAACTAGTACAAAAAATACAAATAAAAACCAAATTCAAAATTAAAACTTTGGAGGCCTATAACTCGAAAACGAGGGCCTGCATAGTAAAAGTTTATATGAAGTACTAACATTATTTTAGCTCAGATTATACGCTCCTGACTTTTTTCCCATAAGTCTCGGGACACCCTGTATAAAAAAATCTATATCTACAAAATTTTGACAATTCAGTAGATTAATTATGATATCTCGGGTATGTGGATATCCTGTAAAAATACGGTAATAAAATATCGGTTGAAAATTTAAATCGGAATAAATATGATCCCCTATACAATATAATATTCTTGCACAAATACAGAAAACCAATATAAAGGGAGATGGTCCTCGAAAATTCGATATCTCCATAAATACCTATAAATTTTAGACTCTAATAGTAGATGAAGGGTGCAGATGTAAATGGTACACTCGATATGACCGCAAATATGGGTTCCCTTACCTTTTTGGGACACCCAGTTGAGTCAATGAAAATATAATAAAACAGATCAATACAATATATAAAAATTAATTATACGTTAAAAACTTACGTTTTGGAATATCACTAGTCACTACACAATATTACTGTTGAGGGTAAAGGGGCCGTCCGTTCTTAGACTGGCTACTTCTGGGAGAGTTACTGTCTCTCTCTCTTTAGGTTCAAAAATTCTTGTTATTTATGCTAAAAATTACCTCGTCTATACCATTGTGTGAAGGTTAGTTTTCTATATCATTATTTCAATTTGTAACGTATTTATAAACAAAGCATGACACAACCGTCAGCTGTGATGTTCATTAACCTTGCTATAACACAAGTTGTTTGTATCAATTTCGTTCTTGGAGGTCAACATTTATTAATTATTTCGACTTAAGAAAAATGTGTCTATATAGGGCGTTCTTAAAATTTCCTATGTCATATCTCGTGTTTATTACAGTACTGTACATCTAAACAACAAAGATACTCATTTTAAAATATATTGTCTCTCTCGTATTGTATAACCTTTCTATGTTACTGTGATTTCCTGCATATTTTGCAATACCCATTTTTAATTTATATTGTACTAAGGTAGAGGGTTTAACTAATTGACGAGTACACAACAGAAATTGAAGCAAAATAAACTTTCACTCACAACATTTCTTCTTCCTCTTTTTACTTATTTATTTGACAAATCTCAGTGGGGTAAGCGTAAATAGGGCTGCCTATCTTCTGTAGATTTTAACGTCTACAGCAAATTAAACATCTGGGGCACTTAAAATGGTAATATTCCCTTTTTACTTTAAATGAGCATGCCTTATCTAAATATGAATACTCTGTAGGGGAGACTAGGGATGGTTGAGTACAGGGGTTGGTTGGCACACTGTCATTATTTCTGTAACATGCCGCTAGAGTACGACTTTACACCGTATGTTAGTCGACTGAAGTGCTCTTCAGTCAGCCGTGAAACGCTGGTGAACGTGATTGTGATATTATAAGTTTGGTAAGTAATTTTATGATATGTCGGTGCATTAGTAAATAAAATTGAAGTGAATAAAATTATTTTTGTGTGAGAACTAATGATTTTTCCAAATGTTTTATATATGGTTGTAAGCTTAGGATATAAGCTTTCATGTCATTTTATGGTTTTTATCAAAGTTAGCTCAAGTATCAAATGATGACATATTAAATATTGTGAAACACTGTGGGGATGGTTGGCACATGTGCCTTGGGAATGGTTGGCACTGCGAGCCAACTAACCCCATTTATACATCAAACTTTAGATCTCCTGTCTTTTTTAGAAAAATGGTGAGAAATCCGAAACGAAATACTACGGGAGCTAGTAAACCCCCTGATATTGTGTTAAGGGCAATTAAGGAGGCTAAAGACGAGAAAAGAAGCATTAGGGCTACTGCTACTAAATATGATATTCCGTTCAGTTCTCTTGCAAGGTAAAATTCCTGATGAAAAACTGAACGTTGCAGAATTTGATCAGTTATTGGCTACAAACCAAATAGAAAGGTATAATTAACAACCTTTATTTTTTAAGGTTTTTAATTTGTGTTGTTTTAGATTCTTTCAACCGCTGATGAGAAAGAATTAAGTAAATACTTAAAAATAGCATCGGATATTATTTTGGACTTTTTCCTAAAGAAATGAGTAAGTTTGCCTACCCTTATGCTGTATTTTTAAATAAAGAAATACCTTATTCCTGAAAAGAAGTTAAAATGGCTGGTCCAGATTGATTCACCTCTTTTTTAAAAAGGAGCTCTACTTTATCTATTCGAACTCCTGAAGCCACTAGTTTGGCCCGAGCTTCGGCATTCAACGTCCATAAGTTTAATGCTGGCAACCATGCGATATTTGGAGCATGGACGGAACTTGTATCACCACAGTTCAAAAACCGGACCGTGTTGTTGCTCCTCGGAAAGGCTTTAAACAAATTGGCAGAATCACCTCTGCTGAAAGGGGGACACTGGCAACTATGGCAATATCTGTTTCAGCAATAGGTAACTCGACTCCTCCGTTTATTGTTTTTCCACGAGTCCATTTTAAAGACCATTTTTTGAACGGAGCACCTGCTGGAAGTGCCCGTTCCGCCAATCCTCCTGGATGGATGCACGAAGATCAATTTTTTAAGTTTGTTCAGCATTTTGTTGGAAATGTCAGATGCTCAAAAGATCATCCAGTTTTGTTGTTGCTGGATAACCATGACTCACACTTATCCATAGATGCTTTAAATTTTTTAAAAGATAACAGAGTCTGCATTTTGTCATTGCCACCTCATTGCAGCCACAAAGTGTGTGGCTACCGTTAACGTATGGTGTTTAGATAGTGAATCCCTCAAAAAAGTCAGCGTGGTATGTGGAATACTATGTTTAAAATTTGGTATTTAGTCATACATTGAATATAATAACACTGCATTCATTCTGCAATAATATTTAAGAAGATTCAGTCTGTATTTACTCCAAAAAACATCATTTATTCTCATAATAACCCCAAATCATTTAACTAGGTTCTTACAAAAAGACAAAAACAGATATTAAAGCAGACCATACACGCTAAAACTATTACTTCAAATTTCATAGTATGGAATTTGAGATACAAAAATTACGTGGAGCGGTCGAGAAGAATAGAGTAGAATTAAAGTCTGTTATTTAAGCATGTGAAGTTAGATTAACTTTAAGAGTGGAGGACTTTAAACAAACAGATAAGAATTTAGAAATAGAAAATACCATTTTATCGAATAAAGTAGAAGTGCTAGAAAGAGACCTAAAGAAGAATAGTATTATTATATTTGGGTTGACTGAAAGTGATTTCTCTCCGGAATATGTTTGTCAAGAGTTAAAGAGGTTGCTAGAGGTTAATATCGGTTTTTCTAATTTAAATAATGCGTACCAGTTAAAAATAGCATCAACCCCAGCAGTCAAGGTTGAATTTGTTACGTTCCTCAAAAAACTTGAAGTCCTTAAAAACTGCATGAAATTGAAGGGTACCAGAGTATCAATTTCAAGTGATCTTACTTACAATCAACGGATAGAAAATAAGAAACTTGGACTATTTCTGGAGAAGGCTCGACAAAACCGCAGCTCATATTGCTACATAAGGGGGAATAGATTGTTTATCGATGGTGAGAGATATTCTGCCAATGAATTGCAAGAAGAAGAAATAATTTCGAAAAAAAAACAAAAACGAATAGTGCACCACATACGCCGTCAATTATTAGAGAAGTAAAAGAAGGGGAAACCATTGCTGTAACAACTGCCACTGAAGTCGAATCTGTAGCTAAAGCTGAAGAAGAGGTATCTAATCAACAAAAACAAGTGAATAAAACTGAAAATTCTAAAAGTGAACACAAAAAATAATCCTGCGAACGTTTACAAGGGAAAAAACATTACGCCTGTACTCGCCAAAACGATTAACCTAAGAGAAGGGCTACGAGCTACATCCACTAGTAGTAATACCAATAATAACTTAAAGTTCAATTTATCCCTATTAGTTGAATATATCTATGAAATGGACCCACATATTGCTCACTACGATGTTGAACCAATCAACGCGAAAATAATAAATAGTGTCGCAGATTTTGGTGATGCACATTATGTAAAAAACTCGCAATTTAAAGTATTCCAAAAAAATTTAAGAAATATTCAAAAAAACTATGATGAAATGTTATTGCTGTTAACTGAATTAAATTTTGAATTTGATGTAATCGTATTCACAGAAACTTATGTAGTATATGATTTAGAATTATATAACATTCCAGAATACGATATTATATACAACAATGGAAATTTCAACCAAAACGATGGGGTAATTGTGTATGTTAAAAGTCACTATAACTATGATTACAAACTAATACCATTAGGACCCTCAAATGCTATCGAGCTTACAATTTCAAATGTACAAGAAAAAATAACAGTAACTTCAATCTACAGATCTCCCAGCTCTTCCTCTGAAAATTTCAATTTCGCTTATCATGGATATTTGGGGAATTGTGAATTCAAAACCCACATTATTACTGGTGATATTAATATTAATTTAATACTTGAAAATGCCGATTATGTAGATGAATATAAAACAATATTAAATACGTTCGATTATGTTTCATATATTAACCAAACAACTAGGCGACGGAGTGGGTCCTGCATAGACCAATTTTATGTAAAAAACGGGATTTCCACATTCACAAAAATACAATCATTCATTCTTATGTATGATCCAACAGATCATGATCCAATAGTTTCAACATTCAAGTTTTCGAATTCTCAGCAACCTGTAAAAAGTTTACCTATATATAAAAAATTTATAAATTTCAAAAGTTTGAGAAATGAGGTGAAAGCACAAGATTGGAACATGATCAATATAAATAATGATATAGATGAAATGACTGAATCTTTTATATCTGCTCTAAATACATATATTGAAAAAAATACCCTTGTTGTGAAAATGGCTGCAAGTAAAAAAATTAAAGAACCTTGGATACCTAAACATTTATTAAATGAAATTACACAAAAAAATCAACTATACAAAAAGTTAAAGAAAAATCCCACAGATGATGCCCTAAAAGATTATTACAAAACATTTAAAAACAAACTCATGAAGTTAATTCAAAAATCCAAAAAGGGGTATACACAACTTTAGCAGCAACGCAGATGAATATTATAAGTGGTTTCAGAGTATCAGGCATTTTTCCCTTCAACAGAATAATTTTCGATAATTCTGAATTCTTACCTAGCGATGTAAGAGATCGAAGAGATCCAAAAGAAGGCACTTACGATCGGCCAGATTCAAAAGAAAGCACATCTGACCAGATAAATACAAATGAAGGCACATCTAACCAGTCAGATCCTAAAAAAAATTATTCTGACCAGCCAAAACCAGAAGAACGGACACCTGAACGACCGTTCCCAATTAATCAGTTTGGGGAAAAAATACTTTCAAAGCCTAACAGCCTGTTATGTCACCTTTAGAGAACCTCAGACCTTTTCCTAAAGCTGCACCAAGGAAAAATGCAAAAAGGTAGAAAGAGAAGATCAACTGCACTGGAACAAGAGAAAGCTGAAGCAAAAAGAAGCCGAGCATTGCGAGAAAATAAAAAAAGCACATAAAACAAAACAAAAATAAAGAAAACATGAAAACTGAAGAAGCAACTGATGACGACTGGGATTCTGGAACTAACAGCGATGACGAAGACGTAGACTGGGCGAATATTAACCCCGATGATTTTGTAGAGTTGCAGAGAAATCCTTAAAAAGATGATTTTGTGTTGGTGAAATTGCTAGACAGTGAAAATACACGCTCAAAGGGAAAATATTTTATTGGAAAAATTATTGGCCAAGGGAACGTTGGCAAGGAATGGGAGGTCTTATTTTTGAGTAAAAGTGAAAAAGTTAGTTTATCCTTCATATTTTCTGTCATAGAGGACATATCTATCGTACATTACAATGACATTAAAATGATCCTACCACTACCTTCCTTTTCACGGGGAACTAAAAGACTTCAGTCAATGTTTAAGATCGAAGTAAACTTTTCTCTAAATATGGGTTAATAAAATAGTTTCTGTATAGTTTTTTTATTATTGTTTATCCTGTGCCAACCTACCCCTTAGTCTGAGCCAACCAACCCCAAAAGAGGGGTAGATTGGTTCACTAAACAATGGATTCAAACAATACTTAGGAAGTGTCCAATTTTGGACACTTATTTTTCATATCCTTATACAATAAAGGTAAGACTTCAATAAATTATTTAAAAAAAAATTCTCTAAAATGTGTACCAACCATCCCCGGTCTCCCCTACCATAATCTGAAATTGTTCTTGACGGATAGTAATTATTTAGTGAGGTTAGTTTACTGAACATTTTTAAAAGATACTATTTATTAATGTAATTAAAAATAATATGGGAAGTTTAGAATTCAATCAGATTATAGAAAAAATTGTTTATATGAGCTCATATTATCCGTCGGTAAGTTTATTAAATTATTTCTTATTATTCACAATTCTACATTACATAAAAAATGAACTTTTCTTTTTACTAATAACGTTTATTTCATTTCTTTATAGCAATGTACCTTAATATTTCATTAAAATGAATGTTTGTAAGAACGGGAAATGTTCCAGGGATTTTCACTTTCAAAAAAACAATGTTTTAATAGGAAAATAATTAACTCACAGTTCAGTCCATATTTCTAGAGGTAAGCTCTGAATGTTTGATATATTTTCTATGTTTTATTTATTTATAATTGCATGTTTTCTTCTTCAAATTTAGCGTTTCTTCCTCCTGTTTCCAGTCTTTTTCAATATGGCTACCTTTTTTCTTTCTTTGTTCCATTACATTGCACAGCCTTCTTCCCAAAAATAATTATCACACAAAATTTTGTACATCTCTCCTTGACGACTCAAATACATTAGCCCACCTGCCATATTCTACACAGGCTTATAAAGACTTTGAAAAACAGCTCACTTGATCATATAAAATTAATTGAATTCTCTGTCAATTGCGATATACCAGGATGATTAAAAGTTATACTTGAACTTATTGAATTTAATAAAAGTTTCTCTATCATGAATAAATTCACTGCATGGATTCACCAGCATGGATTACTAACATACTCAAAATTTCTTGAAATCTATTACACTACAACTATATTAAAATTTCTTTTGAAGGTACTTCCGCTTGTTCATTCGTTCTTAGGTTTCTTTTGAACATGTTCACTACTTATAACCAATTATTTACATAAACAAATCAAAGTTTGCCGTTAGTGTTTGAAACATTTATTTGTGAATTCAGCCCATTAGCGTGTTCTGACAATATCCTGTCTTATCCCATTATTTTTCTTATTAATCTTAGTTCTTGCTACTTCAAACGTATAATTTCAATTATCTCATTCATTTATCTACATTGTTTATTATTTATTTGTATCTAAATACAGTTGCTTTCTGCTATTTCCTGGCTACAATCTATTTACAATGTCATATCTTGTGTATACTTATATATCATATTCTATATCGTTGTTTACTATGTATTGTTAAAATATCATGTTCGTCGATAAAGCAAATAATTTTCCAATATTTCTTAGGTTTCCTTTAACTTTATCCTAGTATTGTATGGTAAATATTACCTCACTTGGATTATATCTTAATTAAGTTATGACAACTACTCAGTTTGAGTTTATTTTTATTCTTTCTGTATTAGACTGTTATTTGAGGCTCTATCATATTCTCATTATTTCAATATATACTTGTGGGCCCGCAAACCAATTTTCGCACACTCAATTAAAGATGCGCTAGACCATTTTAATGAGAAAATACGAGTATATTGCTGTGACCATGTTTGTGTATACATGAGTGTCTGTAAAGCATTGGAATAGTTTTATCAATCACAACCATTAAATTAAAACGAAGTTTACTCATATAAAAAAGTGAATTAACATAAACCATTACATCGGTAGGTACCATTGATTCATTTTCCAGCTATCTTGGGATGGGAAGGACCTTTATCCTCATCTTCATTTTCAGTCTCCTTTAGGGAGAAGGTCAGAGGATCCTCTTGCTTTTATTTATCTTCAGAGTCAATTTAAGGAACCTCATTCAGGTAATTTCTCTGACAATTTTGGCATGCTGGTAAACATTGCAGGCTTGCGTTTTTGCAGCTAGCACAGTATTTCGTGCATCGGCAGAAATTCATTTACAGAAAATCCTCCGGTGCAGCTTCTAACTCACTGTACACTAGGACCAGGCACTGTTCTTAGTCTCCCACCCATACATCTGAGAAGACAGGTCATTTTTCAGCCATAGCTGTACTTGATGGAATGTTAGGAAGAAATATCCTTCCATAGCTCCCTCGGTGGGAGGAAGAAAATAGATATCATGTTTGATTTCAAGAATGACTTGAACCTGTAAGCATTAAGGGATACCTCTTTCTCTGGAGCCCCATACACCTCAGGATGCAGGTTCCACCTGCCTATTGTACTTGGGAGGTGGTGGAGGAGGGCTCTGAAAAGACCTCTGCTGCCTTCCGGACCTCTGGTGACTTCATATACAACTTTGCAAATGCTACCTTGATTTTTTGAAATGCAGAAGATGTTGTATTGCATCCTGTAAATGCGTGCAGAAGCAGTACGTCCTTGAAACTATTGCTGAAGCTCTTGGAATGAGATGAAGGAATCCCTTATCTTTCCACGTGTAGGCTTATTCAAAATAATGTCCTTATGTATATCAACTTTAGCCAATATGAGGTCGACATATTCACCCACAATGCTGACAGCTGTTGTTTCGGACATCTCCAGAACTGTATTTATGTGATCAGAGCGTCTGCATCACTTTCTGCTTGGGGCCTGATCCCATTGTCCTTAAGCTTCACCTTAACCCATCCATCCCTAACGGGTCGAAAACGACCCACTGCCTTTTATATATGCACCTGTTCATATCGCTGTGTTGAGTGTGTTGCCTATAGTGGCATTCGCATGATAAAACTGCATATTCTGTTGTAGTGTCAGTGAAAAAGCACGTTCGACAGTGAGTTGTTCGTATTTGTAACAAATCAAAGTGTAATATTTCTTTGGGTGACATGGCTGAAAGTTATTACTGGTAAGTTTTTCAGTTTTTCAAAGAATATAATCAATTGATGATATATTGTTGTTTATTCTTCAAAGTTCATGGTACGTTCCCATTTATGAGGGCAGGATTGGACACTTCGACTAAAATTGAAGTATAATTTGGTTGGGTCGCTAACGACCCGTTGGGCAGATATGTGATATATTTTTTTTATATTCAGGAAAACAGCACTAACAACAGCCGAGCTGTTAGATGAAACAGAAAGACTTGACGAAGACGATCCTAATATTCCTGATGCTATATATATTACTCCGCCGGATGACAACGATTTTGATAGTGGTGAGGATTCTGGGGACGAGGACTGCAATGATCCGAACAGGCTAAATCCCAGGCAGCTTCAAGCAGAAGCAGAAAGCAACAGGCTAGAAGAAGACAATAGCGACAATGAGGAGGAAACTCAAATACAAGAGAAAAGTGGCCCATCTAGGAAAAATAAGTTTCCAAAAAAGCGTAACTGGTCAAAGGGTGATTTGGATAAGACAACGTCTCAATCATCTACTGCAAAATTTCCTATGGTTGATATATTACCTGTACTTACGCTAAGCGATAAAAGTGAACCTTCAGAATTTTTAGAACTATTTTTAAACGCAGATGTACTCGAAGATCTTGTAAAATATACTGTTTTGTATGCAAATAGCAAAAACTGTCGATTAGAACTAGGCAACGATGAACTACTCGTTCTCATAGCAATATTATACTTGAGCGGTTATGTTCCACTTCCACGTCGAAGAATGTTTTGGGAAGGGCGAGACGACACTCGAAATTTTCTGGTGTATAACTCCATGCGTAGAAATAGATTTGAGGAAATATTCAGATTCCTACATGCAGCAAACAACAATAACTTGGCAGAAAATGATAAAATGGCTAAGTTACGTCCTCAGATAGAAAAAATTATTGAAAATTTTGTAAAATATGTACCTTGCAACTCGGAATTGTCAATCGATGTGTCTATGATCCCGTACTTTGGCCGAAACGGGTGTAAGCAATTCATAAGAGGAAAGCCAATTCGTTTTGGCTACAAAGCATGGGTTCTTGCTCTATCGTCTGGGTACTGTGTGAATTTTGATATATACCAAGGGAGGAGAATGAACACAGAAGAGAAGAAGATGGGCCTTGGAGAGTCTGTGGTTACAACGTTTGCCAACTTGCTCCAAAATCAATTTCCCGATAATAAATTTTCTCTGTACTTTGACAATTTTTTTACAAGTGCTTCACTTGTAAGTAAACTCGGGAAAATGGGTTTTGGTGCAACTGGTACCGTTCGAGAAAATCGAACAGATAAATGTCCTCTTGAAAATTCGGCTGTAATGAAAAAGAAAGATCGAGGGGTTTACGATAGTGCAGTTGACAAAGATGAAAACGATTGTTTGTGTAAGACGGAAAGACAACAGTGTTGTTACTTTGTTGTCAAATGAATATGGTTTATGCCCAATCCAAAAAGCAATAAGATATTCATCAACAAATAAAAAAAAAGTAGATATACAGCAACCATACGTCGTGCAATATTATAATAGATATATGGGAGGGGTAGATCAGATGGATAATAATATTGCAAATTATCGTATAGGTCTGCGAGGAAAAAAATGGTATATTCCTATTTTATTTTGGATGTTCGACATATGTATGAGTAATTCCTGGGTTTTGTCACGCAAATTTGGTTTGAAGTTGGACAGTTTGGAATTTCGCAGAAGAGCTGTAATCACTATATTACAAAAATATGGAAAACCTCCTTTGGCCACAGGTCCAACATTCCATTCTGTAAGTCCAGCGGCACGTCGACAGGGTCAGCATCTGGTTGTAATCAGCCAAACACGGCGAAGATGTGCTTTTTGTAAAAATAAAACAACCAAGGCCTGCAATCAATGTAAAGTTGCCGTTCATGATAAATGTTTTCTAGATTATCATAAATAATGAAATTTTCAAGTTTCTGTTGTAAAATATAGAGTTCAATAACAGTTAGCTTTTATTTTCATATATTACCATAACTCAACATCCAGAAAATGCACTCTAAATGTAAATTATCAAACAAACAAAAAAGTAGGGGAGGTCGGGTACAATTGTAACGCGGTACGAATGTAACAACAGATAGAAAAACGTCTAGTGTAATTTTTTAAATTTGGCAACGTGGCCAACAAATAGGTTGTAGTGTGAAGTAGTTTGCATGTTGATTAGAGCGGTCCATGTAATACGAGTCAAAAGTTATGTTAAATAGGTTGTTTTGAAGACAGGTAAGTAAAATTTTAGTGTTTTGCCTTTTTATGTATAACCTATACCATGTTTACATTTATCGCAAATAATTTATAGTTGACGTTTAGAGCAAACATGACTTTAAAAAGTCCTAATGCTAATTTGAGGTTATGACTTGTCTTGTTCTGGTAACTAAGCCAAACATTTCAAAATGTCGTTCGGGTACAAATGTAACAACACTAGTCGGTACAATTGTAACGTGTTACATTTGTACCCCTTATGTTGAGTTTATGAATTCCATGTTTCAGGGAACAATGCCACGCCAAAGAATTGGAAAAACCAACAGAAGTCCTTCAAATGAACTAATGGTAAGGGCAGCTAATCTAATAATGGAGGGAAATCTTTCACAACGACAGGTAGCAAGAGATTTAGATATTTGCCACGTAACACTTAACCGTTATATGAAAAAACGAAATAATGGTGAAATGCCAAAAATGGGTTACAATGCACACACGAGAACTTTATCAGAAGAACAAGAAGAAGCGTTTTTGAGATATATACGGATGTCTTCAGTTATATATTTTGGGCTAACGCCAAAAGAAATTCGTAAATTGGTTAGTAGTTCAAATAAAAGCCTAAAAAATCAATGTTTATTAAATTTTGTTCCCAGGTGTATCAATTCGGCGGTCCCTCCCAAATGGTCAGAAAATGGACAAGCTGGTAAGGACTGGTTTACAAATTTCATGCATAGACACCCTAATTTATCTATAAGAACTCCAGAGGCAACCAGCTATGCACGTGCGATTAACTTTAACAAAGTAAATGTCGGCAAATTCTACGATATTCTCTCAAATCTTCTTGAAAAATATAAATTTGAGGCCGCTGACATTTACAACGTCGACGAAACTGGGGTCACCACCGTACAAAAGCCAAACAAAATCGTTGCCATAAAAGGCACAAAACAAGTAGGTGCAGTTACTTCTGGAGAACGGGCCACTTTGGTAACTGTTTGCACAGCTGTTAGTGCTGTCGGAAACACTGTCCCCCCTCTCTTCATCTTCCCTCGCAAAAAATTTCAAGCACATTTTATAAGCAATGGTCCCCCAGGATGTATCGGTGAGGCGAATGGCTCCGGCTGGACGAACGAAGATACGTTTTTAATTTTCATGAAACACTTCGTAAAGCATGTGAGACCCACACCTGAAAAAAAAGTTCTACTTTTGTTGGACAATCATGATTCCCACCTATATGTGCCAACTATAGAGTTATGTAGAGCTAATGGAGTTGTTTTATTGTCGTTCCCCCCACATACATCGCATAAGTTACAGCCGTTGGACCGTGGTGTCTACGGTCCTTTCAAACATTACGTCAATGGTGCAATGGACAATTGGATGAAATCGCATCCCGGTCAGACAATGGCTATATACGATATCCCCGGTGTAGTTGCTGAGGCATTTCCAAAAGCAACAACACCCACAAATATTATGGGAGGATTCAGGGTGTCAGGAATTTGGCCCTTTAACAGGAATATTTTTGGAGACGACGAATTTTCGCCTTCATCTGTAACTGACAGGGATTTACTAGAAAATAACTTAGTAGAAACTACGGCTACAAGCAATGAAAATGACGGAAGTGTCGCAAATGTAGCTATACCAGGTCCCAGCAGAAGACCAGATAACCCAGAAGATCTGAATCAATCCTTTCGGGTTCTTGAACAAATGCGCCCTCTTCCAAAGGCAGCAGGTGGCATAAAAAAGCAAATTACGAAGAGAAGAAAGAAGCATAGTGCTATTTTAACAGATATGCCAGAAAAGCTGATTCTCGAAGAAGAACAGAGTAAGAGGAAACAGAAAGCAAACACCATAAAAAGAAATGTAGTGGAAAATGAAGATGAAGCAAAAACCAAAAAACTTAAAGGCGCAAATAATAAAAGTTTATCTAGGAAGTCTAAAAAGATCGATGGTAGACTAGGTTCCTCTCGTGTGACAGATGAAGAAACGGAAGATTCTGAAACAGAAGATTCATTTTGCCTATATTGCTTTAAACCCTACACCGGGAAACTCAAAGCGACATGGATTTAGTGTAATAAGTGCAAACAATGGGCACACGAATCATGTGTTCATAAGCTACGATCCGACTTTTTCTATTGTTTGAACTGCGATGATGATGATGATGAGAGTGACTAGTGTTTATTTTTTATTTAATTTAAATGAAAATAATATTATCTTGTTTTATATTCTTTTTTTAATTAAGAATATGGCTTTAATGTGAAATGATTCCAATTGGTTTAGTTTTAGAATCATAATGTTTCACTAAATATGTATTCTTAATTTTTTTCACTAATAAATATTATTTTCAATAGTTTCAGACTTTGTTACATTTGACCCCCGTGCATGTTACAATTGTCACACCTGCGGGTACGATTGTAACATTCTGTCCCACCACATTATATATATTTTTTCTTGTTAATGAAGTGACCAACATCATTAATATTAATTATTTCTATAGCTATATCTTTGGCACACATGGAGGCATTTATGTTTCTTTTTAATTTTATAGACAGTAACAGAAAAAAAATCATAAGTAAAAATTGTTACAACTGTACCCGACCTCCCCTACATTAATTTGCCCAAGTGGGTCGAAAATGACCCACATCATATTTCTAAAACTGACCTTTACATTTTTATTTTTAGTATCAACCCATCATAAAAATTTCATTTTTCACAACATGTACAAGTTTCATAAGGAAAATGCAATAAAAAAATTCTGGGCATAAATGGGTTAAGCATGTTGATGAGTATACTTTTGACGTTTATCTATGTGTCTTTGGTGAAATGGATTTCAGCAGACTTGCTGAGTCGATAGCGCCTTTGCCGCTCGGCTATTTGAAGGAAAATAGATAACACAATGAAGTGATTTTATAATTAATTCTTTCATTTTTATGATAAGGGTAAATGTAATATTTAGTTTCTATTTAATTTATATACAAATGTTGGTTAGGCTAGCTCAAATATATATAGTCGGGCATGAGACTCTTAACTCCCTTCGAGTTCTGGATTTTAAATACGTTGGTACGCCTAAGTTATGGAACCTATTTTTGTTTTTTTATCAGAAAGAAACGACAATGACATACACTCTAATTATATATTTTATAAGAACTATGAAATGGAAATACGAAAAGAAGTATATATATCAATACAAACAAAATTTAAATCTAATACGATGAAATAAAAAATTAACTATAACCTAATAAATTTTGAACTAAAATACCCTTATGCTAGGAAATTGAATTTGAATGGCCAAATCAAAATTATTTTAGTTATTTAATTGGTTAACCAATAAAGTACTCAACACTGACCTGGCACTACCGATGTCTTCTTCTGGAACCAACAATCAATCTTCTACACCAACACTTCTATTAATGTGTCTACCATATACACATACTCTGGAACTTTACACGTGAGTTTAAAATTATATTTCAGGTATAATTTAAGATGTCATATTTTTCTTTTTCCTTTTCCAATTCAGACTTCAATTAATTTAGAAATATGATCTAATGGTACTCTCTGTTTGTCTTATCAACCCAATACCTTTCTTTTCTATGTCTTTTAATCCTATATCTTCTGTACCTTCAATTCACTTTTAAATCTTTCCAATTAACTTCTTCAACTTCATTCACACTTTCTATATACTTTTCTTTACTTATATGAGGACTTTACTTCTATTTCAATATAATTTTAACATTTTATTTAACTACGTCCTCTCTCCAAAATATCATAAAAATATCCTACAATTTTTTTAAAATCAACAACTCCTATTTTTCCCATCCGTTGCTATGGACAAAACTCATCATCTCACTAGATTTTTTTTAACAATAATTTACAAATCAGAGGTTTTCATTTAATTTCATATTTTTCTTAACTATTTGATGATATTTAATGTTTTGTTTATTTCCAAAATAATTTAATTTATCTATTTAAAACTCTACTTCTCCAAAAATATCCCTATTTATAAAAAAAACCTCTCATTGTGAATTACTTTTCCATTCTAGATTAGACAAATCTACAAACTGATATTTTTCAAAATATATATAATTCTTTTCAATTTCTATTAAAATTTGGTAACGATTATTATTGCTCATAAACTTGGCCTAAAATTATATTAACAAAAATTCTTTATGTGTTATATTTCATTGTCGCTTTATACGCTTGTCAGAATTATATATAGTTCTATGACAACGAATTCCTGTCGCTGACATTGAACTCTGTGGCGGCGTCAAGCTTCTGTCGCGGAAATTTCATGCTATGAAAGTAAATTTGACATTCCAATCAGTTGACAGTTATCTGTGTCAGAATAATAATAAACCTGTAAAATAATGATTCTGCTACTAATTCTTATTAAACATGATGTATTATAACAATCTAAATGCATTTATTTATTCTTTTAAGGTTTTAGATACTTTTAATGACGTATATGACACATTTACAAGTTATTATATTGTTTAAAGATGGTTTTTGGTATACAGGTATGAATTGAATTATTTTATGAAGCCCTGACAATGGTAAATGTTTTGAGTATTATTTTAGCATCTCAATATTTACATTAAACAAATGATATCATAGGTACACATTCAATATATAACCCATTTTAATATATATATATATATATATATATATATATATATGTGTAAAGGAATTTATGTTGTTTATACCATATTTATATCTCCAAAGATGACGCCGTTGGACGTATTACTGTCAAAAATAATCTTTATGTTAAGCAACGATACGTTTTTTTTAAGTGACATTTCAGTGACTTTTATATTTCAATAAATATTTATTATGTCTTTATGAGGAAATCGACAAATTGATTATTGACTTTGAATGTCGTTTCTTTGATTTTTCAGGTATAGTAGTATGTTTATTGTAATTTGTAATAATATAGATAATAGTGTAAAATGATAAATAAAAAAATGATTTTTCAGAGCAACACATAATTTCATTTGCCGATTCCATAAATATCAGAATAGACCGATTGTCTGAATGATTCTATTCATTTGATTTTCTGGACATTGATAATCTTTCAGAGCATTTTTCAGTTTTTTCATTACTTCAGGGCGATATTCAGGTGGAGTTAATTTTATAGCTCTATCCGTTACTCCTATAATAAAACTGTTTTTTGTGATTTGGGATGGCAAATGATGTATACTCAATATAAAATACTCGTACATACAATTACACGAATGTATTGGAGAATTAATAGTTAATTCTCATTACGCACTTCAATTTCAAGATGTCACTTGGCATCATTGCAGGATTGAATTTCGTGAGCTATCTGAAATTTCCAACAGTAAACCCTTATAAATCAACGAGTGGTATATTCTGTCACTTTCTTTTCGACTTAATGAACCACGATATATAAACTGAATGAAATCCCAGCTTGGGATAAAATTTTGACTGAAATAAAGATTAATTAAACTAAAAGATGTTCAGGAGCTTCTAATGCAAGTGTTAGAAAATGTTGCAACATTCACTCACAAAATTGTATTGCACATGTTGTAAAAGAAAATAAAATGTTCAAGTTAGATAGGATTATGAGTGATCTTATAGAATCTATAATCGTTTTTCCTCTAATTACGACAGTGAAGCAGATTCTGAGTAAATAATTATATTTTATATAACATTTTTCAGTGTTTCTTCAGTTAATAAATAATAGACAATGTATTTCATAGTATAGATATATTGTAAAAGGTTACAAATAGTGTTTAATAAAACATGCAAATACTTCAATGACTAAATTATTTTTATACCAAATCTGATTTCATTGTGACGATTAACCATAATAGGTTGATTTTCCAGCCTATTGAAAACAAGCCATACTATTTGAAAATTTCCTGTTCGGTATGGGTACGTGATCTTGCTATGAAATATTCCAACTAAGCAATATATGGAGGAAGTGAGGACAAATACATTATTCAGCTAAAGTGTATCATACAGATATTTCTGATGATTTATTTCTAGAATAAAAAAAATTGTTATATTTTCAAATTAAACAAGTTATTATACTGGAACAACTTCTGATATCTACTTCATAATTAAAATTGATAATTTAAAACAATTTTTTTATTTAAGTGATCTTCATTTCTCATACCTTAATTTTTGTTTCTCTATTGAGTATCTTTCAATAGAGATAAGAGACAATTAATAACTTGTAATGGAATTCATTGTGATTTGATGTAGAGAGAGAGAGAGACCGGCTTCTTGGGCAAAGTACACGGCAATATAAACGTGTTTGAGCAAGAAAGAACTACCGGCTTTCTTACGAAAGACCACGGCGGTTAGAACGAGTTAGAGATAGAGCGAACTGCCGGCTTTCGTACGAAAGACCACGGCGAATAACTCCGTTAGGTTACGTAACTAAACCACACTGTAATGCGTATTGCCCAGGTAAGCCCAAAGGAGACAGGGTTCAATTAAATTAACTGATTTATTTCTAGAAAAAATATTATTTACAACGACAAAAATAAACTAAAATTCAATATTCTATATATTTCTCCGGAGCGTAAACATTTTGAAGGTCACGCTTCGACGGTCCGTATCCTTTCGTCGATTGATAGGTACTGATGGTCCGAATAGTATGTAGGTGAAACTTTAGCGGTGTGTATTTCGATTCCGGCGATACACTCGACGGTGTACGGGACTCTCTACGCCCTGTGGAATGTTCAGTCAGCCAGGGATATGAGCAACCGGCGGATCAATACTCTTTCGGTTTTAGTCTCAAGATTTGAGAGTATCGTTTGTAGCTAGTCAGTACCCAGCTTAACGAATACTTCTGCTTGCAGGGACTGTAGTTATTACGGCGTGTCAATACCACACCGAAATTACACTAACAGTTCAAGCGATCGTTTATAGCCAGTCAGTACCCGGCTTAACGGTGCTTCCCTACGGAGATACTGTAGAGCTTTCAGTGTGTCAGTACCACACCGAAATTCTTCTAACAGTTTGAACAATCGTTCTCGTTTCCGTCAATACCAGAAACCAACGTCCGTTCTAATGAATGATGTATAAAGTAAGATCAATACTCCGACTTAGTACAACACTCGGCGATAGATAGTGTAAAGCGTTTAAGGTTGAAGTCAATACCCTCGACCTAAGCTTCGCACTGGAGGCGGCTAAACATGGAGGAGCACGAGTCCGTAAACCAATTCGTCTCATCGTCTGTTGGTTTGCATTTTTATATCCATCGTAGTGGTGGAAGTCTCTTTCCCTTCTACCGTCGATTCTTCGTGCGCATCCTGGCGTGGGGGCTCTGCTGTTCTGGTGGGGTATCTCGTCATCGCGGCGCTAACTGGTTTCTTGAATCGAGTTTCATAGTAATGAATTTATGTCAGTACAACACATAACTCAAACAACAACGCAGTAACTTCACAATAAAGATGTAACTTTTTACATAGGGTTAGTTCGTGTCTACAGTGTGTAGACACACAAACACACACACACACACACACACACACACACACACACACACACACACACACACACACACACACACACACACACACAGTAGGTGTGCTTAGGGTGAAAGCTACTTCAGTGCTCTTCGAAGGCTGCTTAAATACTCTCTGAGAAATGAGTTAACGCGCGCCAAAGATTCGTTACTGTTATGTACCCGGTACGCTGGCTTCAAGAACAGTTGGAATTACTTCGCGTTAATTTCAACATCGCCTTTTTTGTACAGTATTATAACGTTTGCGTTTTTCCATGAGTCTGGTATTTCACCGTTGTTAAGACATTGATTGAAGAGTCGCTCCAGGCACCCTAGAAGTTTTTGGCCTCCCATTTTTATACATTCAATTACTATATCATCCGGACCAGCTGCTTTATTATTTTTCATTTTCTTCATGGCGCATTTGATCTCATATTTACTTATAGGCAGTAGGTCCTCAGTGTTATGTCTAATCAATTCAGCTCTTTTGTCCGTTACTTCACGTGGCCTTTCTTGAACTTTTTTGGAGTATAAGTTTTCATAGAAAGATCTCAGTTCGGGTCTCAATTTTGTCTCCATTTTCATCCCGTAATATTACTATTTCTGATTTTCCCTGCGATAGTTTTTTCCTGAATACTCTAGGACGTTTATTCTCCTCTATCACATCTCGTATTAGCCTTTCATTGTACTTGGCCACATCCTCTCTTACTTGTCGTCTGATCTGTTTGTTTTCTTCTTTTAACTGCTCGGACGTCATGAATCTTTTATTTTCATTTCTGTCCCTAATTATATCTGTAGTATCGTCTGAAATTTTGCAGTTCTTCACTACTGTTCTGTTTCCTGGAATGGTTTTGTTTGTACTTTCTTTTATGCTGTCTGTCAAATACGTATACGTATATTGGGGGAGCTTTCTATTTCTCTGGTTAGCGTAGTTTCTACAATTTTTTCATATTTGTCTCCGTTGTGTCGAATGTACTGTATCTCCTTTTCTTTTCTTTTTGAAGACAGTAATTTCCGTCTTTCCTGTTCTGTATCGATTGTGAAATTTGCCATGACCATCCTGTGATCACTTATAAGAATATTTTTCAGCACAGTAACGTCTTTGACCATGTGTCTTGTGTTTGTTATAATGAAGTCGATCTCGTTTTTGGTATGAGCATCCGGTCTTTCCCATGTCCATTTGCGCTGTAGTTTTTTTCTGGTAGAAAGTGCTCATCATTCTGTGTTGTTTTCCTTCCAGGAAGTTTATGAGCATTTGGCTTCTGTCGTCACTGATTCCTGTACCATATGGACCCATACAGGATTCCCCTTCTTGACGGTATCTAACCTTCGCGTTGAAGTCGCCGATGATAATGTGTGAATTTGATTTGATTCCATCCAATGTTGTAGTAATATTGTCGTACAATTCCTCTACTTCTTCGTCCATATGTTGGAGCATATATCTGAATTATTTTGAGTTGATAATGCTTGGAGATGTGCAGTATGATATATGCGACTCTTGTTGATATTGATATTGTAGCTGTAATATGCTCTGCCCACCTCTTATGCACAAGGAAACCCACTCCCTCGGAGGTATTATCTTAGCTTACGTGATAACGTATATTTCTAGATGTCAGGTGAACAAGGTCCTCGCCAGTTCTTCTAATTTCGCATAGTCCTATGACATCCCATTTCGTATCTCTCAGCTCTTCTTCAAGTTGTAGAATTCTATCTTCTGTTCTTAAAGTTCTTACGTTGAGTGTGCGTCGCTATATTTAGTATTGTTCTTCCCTTCGAGTATTTCCCTCCCCCAGAATCCTTGAGGCTGCTCTTTTTTAAGGGGTGGGATTTTGGACATCTTGTCGTACCCACCTGGGGTATATTCAAATTTGTTTTGTTACTCGACATTTGCTTGGAAGTCTATTGGCAATTATTCGCCACGCTGGCCAGACGTGTTGGCGAATGTTTTTTTGTATCAGCCGCTCCTAACATGGAGAGCAGAGAGCAGTTTGTAGCCGCCCACTCTGGGTCAGACGCTGCAGGGGAATCTTTTTAGCTTCACCTTCATCACTTCGGGACCTTATCGGCATGGGTGGCCCTACCAGTAGCTACACTACCGCCGGCATCGCTTCCTGAATGTAAGGCTACTGAGCCCTCTCACCAACTACAAGGTTAGAGCAATTGAAATGTGTCAGAATATATATAACTGGTCACCTGGCCAAGAACTTGAAGGAACCACTGATGAGTGACTGTTAATAAAGATTCTATGAATGCCATTCGAAAAAAGTTTTATGTTTCAAAAGTAGCTGTGGGGTTCAATGGGGTAGTGAAGCGCAACATATGACGCCGTATCCAGCTAGCGTCAAGTAGCTTCTCCTACTCAATTCCGACTCTCACCTCCGCGGGGTGAACCCTGGTAGCCTGAGTAACCTTGTGGAAGCTGTGGTAACCAATTCCAGTGAGAAACAGGGTCAGGGCTAACGAGAGCGGGAGAAATGGTCCACCGAAAAGGGGTTTGTGCTATCGACCAGCAATCGATACGTATAAAAACCTGAAGCTACGAAACAGAAACTATTGCCTCGGAATCGGACGGATACACGGAATAAACGACGTAAGCAACGAAAAGAAGATATTCTTTTGGGAACATGGAATGTGATGGTATAAGAACAAGAGCGGTTGAAGAGCTTCAAAAATATATGGATAATGGATATAACTACAATACAGGAAGTGAGATGGACAGCAACGGGAAACGATATAGTGTTCTGGTCAGATAGTGAGGATAGACATAAATACGGATGCGGCTTTGTCATAGCAAAGAGAGCAGTAAAAAACTTTAAGCCAGTCAGTGAGAGAATTTGTTATATCAGACTTAAGGGTAAATGGTTCAATCTCACGATATTTTCGATTTGTGCCCCGATAGAGGACGCAGAGGAGGGGAAGAAAGATGCATTTTATGAGCCACTGGATCAACAGTATAGGGCGGCTTGAAGGCATGATATCAGGGCAGTGATGGGAGATTGTAACACTAAACTGGGAAAAGAGGAGTATCTCAGAGAGGTGGTAGGAAGACATAGCCTACACGGCATAACGAATGATAATGGACACCGATTAGCAGAGTTTGCAATATCTAATAATATGGTAGTAAAATCCACACAATTTGAAAGAAAAAACATATATAAAGCCACGTGTGTTTCAAATGACGGAACAACGCGAAACCAAATAGACCAGATTCTCATAGATGCAAGGCACTCTAGTGGCATCATCAGTGCACGTAGTATGAGAGGAGCAGACAGCAATACTGATCACTTCCTAGTCAAATCCAGGCTGAGAAAGAGAATAACAACACAGAAACTTGAACAAAAAGAGTCAAGAGAAGGATGGGACGTAGAAGCTTTTCAAGAACCCAAAAAGGAAGGTGAGTACCAAATAGCCTTGAGCAACAATTTCAAATGCCTAAGACACGAGAAAGATAATAAAGAACTCGAGGAAACATGGCAGCAAGTCGCAACAGTCATAGAAGAAGCAGCGACAGAAACAGAATTTCACAGAACAAGAGCACATACAAGAAAATTACTCAGAAATAAAAGAAGAACTACCTAGAACACCGAATACGGGAAATAGTCAGGGATAGAGGCATGAATCAGACAAGGAAGTTATTTAGGGAAGTAAAGAGAGTGAGGAGGAATGGGAGTGTAGGAGGAACGAAAGGCATGAGAAATGAAACTGGAGAACTTATAATGACGGATACGGAAATTGTTGAACAATGGAAGGAGTACTTTAAACAATTACTGAATATTGAAAGGAAGACAGAGGAAGAAGAAGACATTACCTTCCACTCAGCGGATATAATAATACCATCACCAACACTACAAGAAGTGAAAAATGCGATAACTTATCTCAAAGATCATAAAGCACCAGGTAATGATGGTATAAATGCAGAGTTGTGAAAAAAGGGAGGAAATGTTTTACACCGAAAAATATATGAAATGATCCTGAATGTACGGGTACAACAGAAAATGCCTAAATATTGGAGCGGAAGTGTCATAATACCTATACATAAGAAAGGAAACAAAGAAGAATTTAGAAATTATAGATATAGATATATCACTTATCAACACAACATACAAAGTATTGGCAACCATACTACTGATAAGGTTGACCCCTTATGCGGAAGACGTTATCGGCAACTATCAATGCGGGTTTCGTGCTGGAAGGTCAACGATAGATCAAATATTCGCGATCAGACAAATATTAGAAAAGAACTGGGATGTTCAGTAAATCTTTGTTGATTTCCAGCAAGCATATGACTCTATAAAAAGAAGCAGGTTATGGATGGCAATGCTAGAAATGGGCACCCCAAGGAAATTGGTGGAGCTAACACAAATGTGTGTGGTGAACTCATATGCACAGGTGAGGATAGGAAGCAGAACATCAACTCCATTTAGGGTAACATCAGGACTCAGACAAGGAGATCCCCTCTCACCGTTGCTATTCAGTTTGGCCTTGGAGTATGCGGTTGGTAAAACAGCATTGGAACAAACTGAAGGTTTTGCTAAGCAGGGTTCAAAACTATTGTTGGCTTTTACTGATGATATAAATACGGTAGCTCATTCAACGGGAGATATGAGAGAAGTGTTCTCCCAACTCAAGGAGGAAGCAGGTAACCTGGGTCTACCAGTAAATGAAGAAAAAACGAAATACATGGTAGTAACCAAGAACCCATGACCTAGAATTAGACAGGACACTGGAGAAGACGCCACAATGCTGAGTTGTCAGAGCTGTATGGCAGTGAGAACATAGTAAAACACATAAAGGCTAATCTAATAAGATGGTCAGGGCATGTATTGAGATGAGAGGACCACAGATTGTTAAAAACAGTATTCCTTGAGAGACCAGATGGTAGAAGATCAATAGGCCGACCTAGGAAAATATGGAAAGATGCCGTCGCAGCAGATGTGTCTAGAATGGGAGTCCAACAGTGGGAAATGGAAGCACAAGATCGAGGAAGATGGAGCGCGATAGTGGATGCGGCCAAAACTCACCCAGAGTTGTAGGGCCAGGAAAAGAAGAAGAAGAAAAGTAGCTGTCCATTGGCCAAAAAGTTGTGGATACTGTTTTGGATCATGAACTTGTTCCAGAGATGAGTGAAGGAATTTTACAGGACATGAAATTTATGTATGCAAAAGTCGATAAGAGAAGCATCTTCCTTAGACGTCCATAAGTGATAGTGTGTAGAATAAATTACTTAAGAATAATTGATAAATTTAGAGAGCTTAACAAAAAAATTCATTTTAAGGATGAGTGGTGACTTAATCAGGAGAGTCGGGCAAAATTTAAATAATAAACATGCATGTATTGAAGGCTTATTATCTTCCTTAAGACTGGAAAAGTAGTCGTCTAAATATAGCGAATTCTGGAGGGATTTTCAACAAAACGGATTGAATAGTTTTTTTGCATTCATTTTTATCTATGAGTGAGTTTATTTTATCCTTTTAGATATTGAAATGGAGAGGCCTAATGTTTTTTTTTCATCATAACGGAATTTCCTTCTTCTTCATAGTAGATTAATAAAAAAATGTATCAGAAAATATAAGGAGCTCCCTTTATAACAAAAGTTCCAATTACTATCTACATAAATTATTATATCATACAATAGTGTAAACAAAGGAAGATAAATATATATTAAATTCCTTCAAAAGGTCGATGCTCGTCACCGCAATAAATTTTTTAATAAGAGTAGACTATCCATCGCAAACCCTGCTTCAGTAGGCTGGACATAATATATTTGTTGGGTTGTTACATTTTGAGATGAAAAAGTACCTCAATATATCCCTTCTAGCCACATATCGGAGCGACAAAGAATTTCGATCGGCACAAATTCCCATAGAAGTAGCAATTTATTGTATTTCCATGTCATTTACAGTCCTGAAAACTATTTTCCACTCAATTTTCAGCTACTCCAATCCAATATTGATGTACAAGAACGAGTCTAAGATTCCTATCTGTTTTTCACATAGAAAATGGATGGTGTTCACGAATGTGGAAAATCAATGTTTATAGAAACCAGTTTGTTAGCAACAATTCTGAAAAATACATTTTCTAAACTTGAGCTTCAGTATAGCTGAAATATCTAGGAAAAGCATGAAGTGAAGGATGGTATCAGTTCATTTTCACAAAATTAATAATAATTTTTACAAAATTGATAATAATCTGGTCGATTTAAACTACGTTTGAAAGATGAGAAATTTGCTTTCGTCTCTTATTATGATGTAGTAAAATCGTGAGAAAATAATATCTCTAATACACAATAATTGGTTAGTTGTAGTGTACTGTGAAACTATATATACAGAGTTGGGAACATTACGAGGGAACATAGGGTTTACCTTCAATGTGTTAGAAAGAGACAAAATACATATAAATTCAGTGCATCATTTTTTTTCGCTAACAGGATATCATAAAGTGGAAAACGTCCAATACAAGAAGTTAAAAATACAGATGTGTAATGTGAACAGTTTAGTTTATTATTTGAGAAGATTGTATGTACTATACTGATAGCTTAATGCAATGAACAATAAAAAAATCAACACTACTTTCGTTTATCCCTTCATGATTAATTTACAAAAAAATAATTCAGTAGTAATAAAATTCACTATATTAGTTCGCTTAGTATTGGAATAAATAACCTAAATAACCGTAACATGCGAAATAAAATTTGTATATAATATGTGTTTCCAAATATCTCAATTCTCATTTTTCGCTAACAGGATCTCATAAGTGGAAAACCCACAACGCCGGCCTTTTACTATTTGTAGCTTCTGACAGTATTGCCAATTTTCATTGTATATTTATATTAATTGTAAAATGCATTGTTCTAACACGAGAACAAGTTATAAGAAGATTTTAATTATGATAATTCAAGAGGTTGTAACAGATCAAGATATAATTAATTCCATCTATTCGTTAAATATTTTATTGTAATGCTGGAAATTGTTCTAGTTTTCAGTTTGAAAGCGGTTAAAACCTTTACTTTTTTCAGATTTGGCAACGTGAAATTGGTCTCCAAACATCTGCTGTGTTTCGAATGTTAGTAAAAAAAATTGGTATCTTTATCGTTTGTTATCGTTTGTATGCAAATGAGAACAAATTCTCTGTGTAAACACACGCACACAGTGCAAATTAAAAAAAAAACTAAAATAAAACGAAAATCGAATTCTAATGCCTACAATTTTTAAATAAAAGTAATATTATGATATGTAATAAATTAACAAATAAAACTTAATTCTTCAATGAGCTTAAATCAAATGTTCGAATAAATCCCCGTTTTGCGCTAAGCAGTATCCAAGACGGTTATAAAATTCTTGACGAACACGTATGAGCATTTCAGGTGTTATTTGCATACAAATTTGTAAAATTTGTTCCCTTAGTTCATTTAGAGAAAAGGCTCTGTTTTCTTGAAACCCATAAATTCTCGATTTTATATAACCCCACAAAAAAAATCGTTGGGAGCCAGATCTGGAGATCTCGCAGGACATCTTATGTTACCATTCGTGGAGATTATCCGATTGGGAAATTGTGTATTACTTTTCCGCCAACCTATCTAATATGCGAGAAAAGTATTGGTTTACCCACAAAAAAGTTGGAGAGTTGAAATTTTTTTTTGAGTTATTTTTACGTTATCCATCAACAACAACACGAAAAAACGGTTTTTAGAAAAAAAATCCTGTGTGTATGTCGTCGTCGTTGTCGTCGGCCACTTTTCCTTGCAAGTCTTGTTAGCACGATACAGCCTCCGGAGTGCAATAAGTCACAAATTTTATGATGGAATATTGTTAAGAACATTTCACAGATGAACCCTATTGATTTTCAGGTCACCAGAGCCAGTACAACGGGTATTATGGTACTTGAAGTACGACATTTTGTCGTTTTTCGAGAAATTTCCGTTTGTTAGCACGATACAGCCTCCGGAGTTCAACAAGTCACTAATTTTATGATTGAATATTATTCAGGGCATCTGACTGATGAACCCTATTGATTTTCAGCTCACCAGAGCCAATAAAACCGGTGCTACAGTACTTTAGGTACGATATTTTTGTCATTTTTGGAGAAGTTTCAGTTTGTTAGCACGATACAGCCTCCGGAGTATATACAAGTGATGAATTTTATGATTGGATATTATTCATAGCGTCTGAAAGATGGACCCTATTGATATTGAGCTCACTAAAGCCAGTACAACGGGTGCTGTGGTACTTGAAGTACCAAATTTTTGTCATTTCTGGAGAATTTTCAGTTTGTTAGCACGATACAGCCTCCAGAGAGTATACGATTTATCAACTTTATGAATAAGTATTGTTCAAGGTGTCTCACAGATGTACTCTATTGATTTTCAGTTGACTAGAGCGAGTACAGCGGGTCCTATAAAACTAGATATACTAAATTTTTGGTTATTTTTGGAGAAATTTCGGTTTTTTAGCACGATACATCCCCCGAAGTGAATACAAGTAACAATGTTATGACAGAATATTGTTCAGGGCCACAGATGCGGAAAAGTTAGTTCTAATCTTTAAAACCGTTTATTTAGAAAGTTTATTGCTAGTCGATAATTATGTGATGCACAACGGTCATGTTGGTACCAGATATCATTGAAGTTGACACCTAATTGTATAAGGGCAGGAGTAATTTGATTTTCCAGCATGTCCAAATGGTTCTGTCCGGTTAAATTGCCGTCAATAAAAAATGGTCCAATTAGATGGTCACCAAATATTCCAGCCCAAACATTTAACTTTTGGGGATATTGAGTGTTATTATTATAATGTTTGTGTAGATTTGTCCTTGACCAATATCGAATAACGGATAAATTATGTGCACCGTGTATGGGAAAAGTCGATTCATCTGTGAACAAAATATTTTTCGAAAAGTTTGCGTCCAATTGTATTCTTTCCATAATTTTTTCACAAAATTCCATTCTACGAAATTGATCGTCTGGAAAAATTTCATGGCTCATTTTCAGTTTGAAACTACGATAACCATTTTTTTTAATAAAGTCCGAATCGTTTTCGGATCAACTATATGAGTGGACGATTGTAGGGGATTATTTTCCACACTGGCACAAATTAAAATATCTCTTTCTTCTTTTTCGGGTTTTGTTTGACGTTTTTGTGTACGGGGTCCATGTTTTGTAGGATTGACACATCCATGCTCTTCAAACTTTTTTATAACCGTTCTCACTTGTTTTTTGCTAATTGGTTGGGCATTTTCGAATGCCACAATAAACAAATTTTCTGCTATTTCTCGATATGAATGACCCTGGTAGTACCATTTCACAATTTGCACTTTATGGTGTACTTGCATACTCATTTTAATAAGATTTGCTAAAGATCGTTACTCATTCGCAAACAAACGTTTAGTGAAGTACCCAGATTGTACAGTTGAACATCTTCAAGAGGCGCACGCGCGATTCGTATTCGTCTGGTGTAATAATCTACGCTGGCTTTTAATTCTTTGTCTCATGATTGTCCTTCTCCAACACACGGGTAACTCCATGTGACCATGATAATTTTTTTTTGGACGTGAGAGGATATCGTTTTACGTTGAAATTAAATGTGACTGATTTCTCTCACAAATAAAAAGGAATTTTTGAAAGGCACTCTAGAATCTTACGCGTGGATTGAAAATGATGAGAGGGGACAGATAAAAGTAGAATTTGAGCTGTAAGCGAAATCGTTTTATCAGGAGCGTAGGAAACAGAGGCGGTTTACATTGAGATCTTTAAAACTATTCCTTATGATGTTAATGGAAATTATTATGCTTACATTCAATAATTGTACCCTCAATATCGACGAATGTAATTTTTTTAGCTATTTTCCAGTGATTTTTAAGTAGTACTTATTCCAAATACCTATTAGGTAGATTTTAATTTATTGTTCAAATCATATTAGCGTGTACTACCCGAACTGATATAGTGAATTAGTTTCTTACCACTGAATTATTTCTTTGTAAATTCATCATGAAGGTTTTTAAATGAAACTCACAGTCTCTAGTTAATGCCACAATATAATAAAAGTTATTGAAAATTCTAAAAAAATGACAATTGTTTCGATAAATCAATTGTATGCCAGGCACCGCCTTAGGAAAGATACCGCCTAGTGAGTTGTAGGGTCACGGATGATCCTAACCAATGGAAATTAACAAGAATAACATTGTTAACGATTGAAGCAGCATTGCCAAATCGAAATCATTATCTGATGGAAGATTATTTTAAGGTGATAGAAAATCATTCTGACAATAATAAGAAAGTTATTGGCAATTTTAAAACTTTTCTAACTATACTCGATTCTCTAATTTATTCATTTTATACTTTTTCGAAAACTAGAACAATTTCCAGCATTACAATAAAATATTTAATAGATGGAATTAATTATATCTTGATCTGTTACAACCTCTTGAATTATCATAATTAAAATCTTCCTATAACTTGTTCTCGTGTTAGAACAATGCATTTTACAATTAATATAAATATACAATGAAAATTGGCAATACTGTCAGAAGCTACAAATAGTAAGAGGCCGGCGTTGTGGGTTTTCCACTTATGAGATCCTGTTAGCGAAAAATGAGAATTGAGATATTTGGAAACACATATTATCATTAATACAAATTTTATTTCGCATGTTACGGTTATTTAAGTTTTTTATTCCAATACTAACCGAACTAATATAGTGAATTTTATTACTACTGAATCATTTCTTTGTAAATTAATCATGAAGAGATAAACGAAAGTAGTGTTGATTTTTTTATTGTTCATTGCATTAAGCTATCAGTATAGTACATACAATCTTGTTATTTCTCAAATAATAAACTAAACTGTTCACATTACACATCTGTATTTTTAACTTCTTGTATTGGACGTTTTCCACTTTATGATATCCTGTTAGCGAAAAAGAATGATGCACTGAATTTATATGTATTTTGTCTCTTCCTAACACATTGAAGGTAAACCCTATGTTCCCTCGTAATGTTCCCAACACTGTACATATATTTGTTTTCCAAATATTTGAGTACTTTTGTTTCGAAAAGTAGTTTATTTTGTTAATGTGTGATGGACCTACATAAAATGTTTTCTTTGACAAATATAAAGTAGAAAACAATCGTCATTCATTTCAAACATAATCTTTATTTCTTCTCTAATCATTTGCAACAAATACAAATTTTTGATAAAAAGGAAGGCATATTTCAATTGCTATATAAAATTTTACTTTGACAATCACGGTTGACCCACGACCTATACGACTTCTTTTTCTTTCTCTTTTTATTTGTTTTCCCCAATAGAAGAATACTGCGATTATTAATCATATCGTGATCTTCACTAAATCGTTTGATTTGGCTCATTGTGGCCTTTCTCTTTTTGCTTAATTCTGCTACTTATTCATCTTATGTCTTCCCTACTAGTTTTGTTAGTCCACTCTTCATCTCATGTCTTCATTTCAGCAGTTGAACGTAGGAGTGACTTATGTCTAAAAATGCAGCTAAACAGTACTTTTTCTATAGTGCTTTGTTTATTCCCTGGGTTAATCGATGGTATTACTGTAGAGTAGCGTGGGTTTGGCGAAAACCAAATTGGTGATATAGGATCCATTCTGCAGGAGGTAGATCTTCATTCAGTCTTTCATGTATCAGTTTTTCGAGTATTTTGGATATTACTAAGAACAAGCTTATGGGACGGTATGAGGTTACTTCTGTTGTATCTTTTTCATGATTGCCAGTCATTATAATTTGTACTAAATTCAAACGTTCTTGCCAATTTCCAAGTCTGAGTATGAAGTTGGGGTTATTGTTAATATTAGTTTTACTATTCCTTTTCTGGGTAGTTCTGTTAGTATTTTTGCTTTTGGAGTTACAACTTTGAGTGGCTGCTGCATATCTACAGGTGTGGATAGATATCGTTCTATATTTTCGTCTATTTCTCCCTTTACCGGGTCAAAGATTAATCCAATATAACTTATTAATCAATATGGCAATCGACCCATTTTGTCCTGATCAAAATGGCAATTTTTTGTCATGATATATTTAATACTCTTATATTGCTCTTGTCCGTAAATGGAAGTGCATTCTTCTATCTCAATTATTCATACCTGATCCTTTTTTAGCGCAATAATTACGTCTGTAGTGGGGAAGTGGGCAAATGCACGCTCACAGCATTTCAGGTCTAAATAACAGGATATGTACGTATGTTTGCATCGTTGGGTCCTCATCCTTTTCCAGACCCTACTAGCAGTATAGGAGTATTGAATATTTGGTTGTCACTGTGTTTTCACATGGAATTCTTGGAACTATACATATTTGGCAGGCCATGGAAACTTACTTTCAATTTAGGTTGGTTGTAGTGTCAATATACAGTGTTACTAAAATGATAGCAGGTTGAGCTTGATTCCATCTATGCATCTTTATATAATTAACCAAGTTGCAGCTTTGTCAAAATTTCGATCTTTTTTCTAACAATTGCTGAAATTATCTATATTTCCTCTCACCACCCCTCATATATAGGTATTCAGGATCAATTTTAAGCAAAAATAATTTGATTTGATTGGAACTTATTGGAAAAACAAACATTTTCAAGACTGAAATTTAGTAATCTTCTCTTTATTGAATGTAGCACTTTTTTATTTCCAAAACTAATATGAAATAGTTTATTTATCGTTTATAACTAATGCTTGAAACTCCATATTCAAGCTTATGAAATTAATCGCTTGGAGACATCTTAATAAACAGCTAGATGATTATGAAGCATTTCATAGTTCTCTGCTATACGGCAGAATACTTGAGCATTCCGTTTGAAGTTGATAAATGGAGATGGCGTGGTAAGCGAATTTCTAGTCCTATCATAGTAATAGCCTTGTTTATATATGTTATATGTTTGTTTATATATATTATATATAAACAAGGGTAATAGGTATCAATATACTTGTTCTAACCAGGTCGTCTTTGTTGAGAATTAGAGACTAAGAACGTATTAGATTTTTCAAGAAAATTCTAATTGAATGTTTGTGGCGTAGCCTAAAAAGTACTATTTTGGAAAACTGTCAAAATTGCTTATGGAAAGTATTTCATTCCATAGTTGCCTTTCTACAAATTTCAACATTGCATGTTACTAACTCTCATTTCAAAGTGCGAGTTCCTCATATTTGTATTCATACTGACATGTTGCATCGGCATGTATTCAAATTATTAGGTTTTATTTTCAAATAGATTGGTAATTAAAACAATCATTAGGAGTTGTATATTGTTCGTTAGATATGCGAAGAATGTTAAAGACATTGTAATAATAATACCATGCGATTCATACTCAACAAAATACGAATGATATAAGCGGAACAACAAATCACGTTGATAACTTCTATTCTTTTGTGACGTCATAAAACCAAACGATTTTCATTCTCATCTCAAGTATGTTTATAGGCCCAAGTCCAGACGTGACTGAGAACCAAAAACATTCAGTTTCTCTGGACAACTGATTATAACATGGAATGTATCTAGTGTTTTTAAGTAATCAGTGTCATTCTTAAGTAATTCTCGCAATTACAATATAATAATAATCTTACATTACAGCCTTTTTCGAGCAACTATATTGCAGGCAATATACCTAAATTGCATGCAAAATTAAAAACTAGTCTTCTTACATTTGAGCCTATTTGTTGTAAATTTCCAAGATTTTTTTGACAATTGACATTATTATCACAATAATGTAAGTTTGGAATTTAAGAACATTTTAAACGAACAAAAAAAGTTGGGAATTCACTTTGAAAATGAATACAGAAAAAACAAAAATTTTACTTCTGGCAATTACTACTACTGCTGTTCTTGCCACTTATATAAAAAGGCGCATTGAAAACAGGAGGAATAGATCTTGTTGGAATAAACCATGGCTAAATAAAACAATGGGAAATTCAAAAATTACAACCGAATTCAAAGATTGTAATGTCTTGAAAGCCTTTAAAAACTACTTGGGAATGGATGAACCAACATTCGATAAGTTATCACAAAAAATTGAGCATCGAATAAAGATAACTGATACTTTCTTTCGAAACAGTATTTCACCAAAAGAAAAGTTAATTATAACATTGAGATATCTTGCTACTGAAGAAAGTTTCATGTCATCACAATATAATTTCAGAATATCCAATAGTGCTATTTCGCTTTTCATTCCTATTGTTTGTAAAGCAATTTATAATGAATTGAGGAAAGATTATTCAAAAGTAAGTATTTTCTTTTATATAAAGTATGAGTGGATTATTGCGATTATTTATGTTATGTTCAGGTCCCTTCAAGTGCAGCAGAATGGCTGGAAATTGCCAAACAATATGATGAGTTATGGAATATGCCAAACTGCTTGGGGTCACTAGATGGAAAGCACATAGAAATTCATGCTCAAAGAAAAGAAGGATCTGCTTTCTTTAACTACAAAAAGAAACATAGTATTATATTATTGGCTTTAGTTGATGCACAGTATAAATTCACATATATACATGTTGGAATGAATGGAAGGGTTTCAGATGGAGGAGTTTACAGGGAGAGTGATTTGAGTAAATCAATATTAAATAATTCCCTGAACTTTCCTGAGGATAGACCACTTCCATTGAGAACTCAACCTGTTCCCTTTGTAATTGCAGCAGATGCAGCATTCCCACTGAGTACTCATATTTCGAAGCCCTACCCATTCCATAAAATGAGCAAACAACAAAGAATTTTCAAATATAGATTGAGTAGAGCTCGCCGTGTGGTAGAGAATGCTTTTGGAATTCTTGCGAATCGTTTTAGAGTTCTTTTAAATGTAAACCCTGTAATTCCAGAAAAAGTAAAGATTGTTATACAAGCATGTTGTGCATTGTATAATTATCTTATTTCTGAAATGAAGATCAAATATACTGGTGCAGATCCTGAAGAAGAAATCAACAGACAATTTTCATTTGTTTATGGTTTGAGTAGTCAAGCTGGAAACAGACCAAAACTAGCAGCAATTCAGACAAGAGAGGAATACAATATATTTTTTAATGGAGTCATTGTCATTGTTTAAAAAATTCGTTTAATTTTGATTACCTAGAACTATTATCCTACAAACATCAATTTTAATGATCATTTTTTGAAGAGCCAAATATTTATTTTGAAAAAAAAATCGATATCGGTATTATTGCCAAGAAGAAAATAATTTTAATATACAGAGGAAAGTATGGCAGAGATACCCTGATATTGAAACGCCCTGTACTTATAATTTCTGAAAACTTTATTAAATTTATACATTTCTCGATAAACACTAGTCGTTGGTACAAATATTTTCACTATATGCTCTTTTTGCAGCCATCAATTGTTGCATCACTTTCTCTTTGAAATTATCTATCTCTTTTTCTGTATAGTGGAGTTTCTTCTGAATTACTTGAGCATAACCGTTTTTAAGTTTTTGTAATTAAAGATGATACAGATGATGGCCTATTTTCATTTTGCTCTTCATCATGAGATTCTAAAGGAGAAAATGAGTTTGAAATGTTCTCTATTGCCCATCAAAGATAATTTCAGATTCAACTTCTGACTCCTAAAAATACAATTATTCACTAATTGAACCTTAATAAGCAAGAATGTATTAGCTGTAAGTTATACTTTCCAAAATTCATACGGAAAATATTCACTTACTGTGACTGTTTCATATGATTCAATATCCAAATCGGACTCTCCTTGTATGGTAACTTCTGAATCCTCTAAAAATCTTAGCAAGTCAAAACACCATAATGTGGGTTTGTGTACATCATCAGGAGACACTCCACTAGCTTCTGATTTTTTTAGTTCGTTAATTTTGTTGATATATTGGGTTCTCAATGTGTGAATTTTATTTTTCACCATGGCTTCATTGAATGCTATATCTGGATGAAAATTATTTAAATTGTTTACTATATCAGAATATGCTTTATTTCTCGATTTCCTGTTATAATACTCCTTTGATTTGACTCTGTACAGACATGGATGGTTTTCATATAACAAAATCAGATTTGTAGTTGCATCCACATTCCACTGTTGTTTTTTACTACAAATAAAAAAAGTTATTGGGTTTCTCAAGAAAACATAATATATTAACTGAATACTGTGAATAAAACTCAAAGTCAGTGTCACAGAATTATTTAATAGTTAGACAATAAAAGCTACTAGTTTCGGCCTACAAACGGCCATCTTCAGGCTACAAAAACAGATTGTTAAAAAAAGGGGAAAAATACAAAAACAAACATCTCCAACATTACCTGACACATAAGAAACAAATTAGTGAATTAACTGAAAAAGAAAAAAGAGAACAGTACAATTTAATAAAATAGTACTGTTCAAGTTATAGAACCATAAGACATAATTAAAATTGACTAGTTACACAAAATTATAAAACATTAAACGTGTACAAATTCATAGATAAAAAATACATAGATAAAAAAGGTAGCTGTAAAAGTCAACCTTAGTCCAATTCACTTAAAAAAGAAGAAGAGATCTTAAACTAAATGTCTAAGATTAAAACAACAAAATATATACATACCAAAAACTGATACTAAGTAGCAATCAAATAAAGAATAAACAACAAGTTGATGAATGCATAAAAAAGGAGTTGAAAAGGTACAATACAAAATAAACAAAACAATAGTCTGAGAAAAATATTGAATTCAAAAACCCTGAAACGGAAGATTGAGGAACATGTACGGCTCAGAAGGCAACAATTGTTCATTGAGACAAACAACAGTAGTATCAGAACTAGTCTGGTTAATCTCAAACATTTCAAGTAAATTCATCCTAGGTCCTTTAAAACATTTATGAAGTATACGAGCATCAGACAATGAAAATTGATGTTTTGTGTTATGGATGATATTCTCCTTTTAACTGAATACGTTACCTAGAAAGTTTTTTCGACATTTCCAACACTACACAAATCCTTGAGAGATAATTTTAGAAGTTAGGTAGTTTACAACCAAAACAAAACATTAAGTATGGTTATGATTCTTCTTCTACTTTTTATATTCGGCCATTATACAGAACGGCCAATACAAGAATTATGTTGTCAAAATCTATAATCACTAAAAATACGTAAAGTTGCGTGTGAATAACCTTGAAAATTAGAAACATTTCTATATTTTTCAAGCCTGCAAGTTGCAGTGAAAATGCGCCGAAACGCATGCGCAATTATTATTCAACAAAAGCTAGCAATTAAATTGCCAGCAATTTCTTTAAAAAGGCTGTAATGTAAGATTAGTATGAGACTTAAGGGTTGGTCTGAGCAGCTTTCCTAAATTTTGGCATCTGGACTTCCCAAAATATGATTACATGTATGGATTGATAATCCTTATTTGAAGAACAAAATGGGGATTACAATTCTTTTTATTTATTCGTCCTGAAAAAGATCGAAAATCTTTGTTTGGTATAGAGGAAATACTTCTGCTTTGATACCGGTTAAGATGGCAAAATACTAGAAAAATCTGGCAATACTGCTTGAGAAAATCCAACCACTTTACTTTAATTCTATGTTTTTCTATACAATAGAACTAATGTATGAATTAGTATTAGTAATCTCTGTCTTCTCATTGCATCGATGGCTACCTTAACCTACAACTATAAGACTGCCGGCGACTGAGGGCCGAAAGTCTAATAATCATAGAGGATAAATAGTCTCTGAACCATCACGCTGACCAAGCGGGTTGATGAGTAGACTGTAGTCTAAACTTATTTAGACTACCCACATAGCACAGGAAGTCCATCGGACGTCCATTTCATATCCAAATGAAGTCCAAATGTCCATGGACTTTCAATGGACGTACACTGGAATTCGACATCTGAACATTTCCTATATGTTACATGATTGAACGTCATATGGATGCCCATCGGATCGGACTTATGCTATTGGATGTTCACCATAACGTCCATATTGGATCGTTATTGTAAGTCCTTGGTATGTCCAAAACTGGAGTTAATTTTTAAATCCAAAATTGTACGTTTATGTATGTTCACTGGATGCACAATGTTGGAATAACTTGGAACATCCATAATTGTACATTTACGAACGACAATGAAACGTACAGAGCTGGACCAAACTTATACGGTCTTAACTTGTACATCTTAGAGATGTACAAACTTGGATCTATTTCTCATATCCAAAATTGTTCGTTTATGTATGTTCACTGGATGTACAATGTTGGAATAACTTGAAACATCCATACTTGTACATTTACGAACGGCCATGAGATGTACAGAGCTGGACTGAACTTGTACGTCTTTGAGATGTACAGGAATGTGTATAATGTACATCCAGAATTGTACGTTTATGAGTGTCCATTGAATGCACAATGTTGAAATAACTTGTAATGTCCATAATTGTACATTTACGAATGGCCATGAGTTGTACAAAACTTAACTGAATTTGTATATACATAAATTCTACATTCATGTTTGTTTTCGGAATGTACACAAGTACCTGTAATTTGTAATTCTCACATCAAGAATAGTACGTTTACATATGTCCATTGGATATACATTGTTGTAATAAATTGTACCTTCATGAATGGCCATGAGGCGTACATAACTGAACCGAATTTGTACATACAGTGCTATTCAAAAGTCCCCTCCGCCCCTCGCATCTTTTGAACGGCTACACTTACATTAATAAAATTTGGAGGGTGAAAATAAAGCGTTGTAAACTTCTCTACGAAGGGTAACAGGTGACGTAATAGTAATAGATAACGTCACAGTGCCACTCTGGCCAATAATTTTAAATAGGACCTTATGGCATTGGCTACATAGCCATATTAATTTTGTTTGGGTTTAAATTAATTTTGACGGGTAAATTAAATAAATACCAAAATTATTGAAATTATTTTTTTAAGTTTAATTAATCAAATATCAACAATGGATTCTTATAGCAAGTGTTCGAAATGTGCTCCGTCTACTTCCTGACAGTAATACATCGGCCGGCGAGGTCCTATAGAATGGCCACCTCGGTCACCAGATCTGACACCATTAGATTTTTTTATATGGGGGTACTTGAAATCCAAGGTTTATACTACGGCACCAGATAGCATTGGCGTTTTGAAAGAAAGAATTACTGAAGAATGCAATGATATTTCAGCTGACACATTCGAACGAGTACGACAAGAGTTTACTAATAAGATGTATTACTGTCAGGAAGTAGACGGAGCACATTTCGAACACTTGCTATAAGAATCCATTGTTGATATTTGATTAATTAAATTTAAAAAAATAATTTCAATAATTTTGGTATTTATTTTTTTATCCGTCAAAATTAACTTAAACCCAAACAAAATTAATATGGCTATGTAGCTAATGTCAATGCCTTTCAAACGAGATATCACTTGCCATAAGGTCCTATATAAAATTATTGGCCAGAGTGGCACTGTGACGTCATCTATTACTATTACGTCACCTGATACCATTCGTAGAGAAGTTTACAACACTTTATTTTCACCCTCCAAATTTTATTAATGTAAGTGTAGCCGTTCAAAAGATACGAGGGGGGGAGGGTACTTTTGAATAGCACTGTATACAAATTGTACATACATCAGTGAATGAAAAATGAACATCTAGAACTATATTAGGATGATAATATACTATCTATGCAATAAACTAACTAGACTTTAGGCCTAAGTTTATCGATGACGTATACGCCATAAGATTTCAATTTTGTTGTACCTATATTATGGAAGCAAAAGATTTGTTCCAGCATATCCTGCATTCTGAATATGCGTAGTTTTATAAAACCGTGTATCGGCAGATACAAATTCTCATATATCACAGAAATCTTGCGTTCCAGCCTCTTACAGAATTTGTAAAAAACTTACAGCAACATGAGGATAAAAAATTTTTCAGTACATATGTTCCATATATACTCTCTGCTGTAGCAAACGTGTTGGTAGCACTGCGCATTGTTCGCGTTTTGCATTTGAGGCTAGGTAACGTTTAGGAAACGTTTAATTTAGTGCTGTTATAAGTGATCTTAATTAAGTTATTATTAAATTGTGATTAAATCGTGACTGTGGTTGTAGCAAGTAGAAAAGAGGTGAGTAGAAATTTGAGATTCATGCTTTTATAACTACTTACTTATAATTTTGCATAGCATATTTCGCATATTATATTTACTAAAAGTGGTTCACCTAATATATCGCTCTAAAAACGCAACAAGCCGACGTGTGATCACAACAATAGGTATATTTTTACATAGCCATGTCAATTATTTATATAATGGGATAGTCTTAAAAATGTTTTAGACGTGCCACTTCAATGCTCAGTCGCTTGTACCCATAATTGGTTGTTTTATTGTAGGTATCCCTTTACATCTGATTGCTTGGAAGTAGGTCCTGAATGAAAAGGCAATAGCAAAAAACAACTCGGAATGCTATGTTCAACAAATATTATAAAAGAACTGCTTTTGAGACATCAGCATGAGAACTGTGACATAAATGTCATAAAATGATGGGGTGTATTTTTTAAAGTAGCTTCCTAAAAATTATATCACCTTTGCATGCTTGCGATTTTGTGAATTCTCATATAAGAAAATTGAGACACTTTGTATGTACATTGATAATGGTCTCCAATTTTCAGATACCTATTTAGAAGAAAGGAGAAAAATAAATGTGGCGGAATATATGAGTGATTTGAATCAAGAAGATGAACCCCAAACACGAAAAGTACGACATAGAAGACATGTTGATTCTTCTTCAGATGACGAGAGTACTTCTCAAAAAGAAAAATCATTGCCCAAGCCTCCCAGTCAGCCTCATAATTCATCATTTGTAGAGGACAATAATTGTGTAGCAGTGTACAGTATGTATAAAATATTCAGTGTGATACATTAGGGAATATATGATTTCTGGTCAAATAGAATGCTCAGAGTCGGTGAAAATATTCAGAACAAATAGATAATTCACTTTTTTCCATAAAATACAATTCAATACATACGCAGTTCCATATATGTTCCCTACATTCTCACTGATTTTACATGAATGAATTTACTTTTTCATAAGAAATGCTGCTGCTACTACTGTGACTGTTAACTAATGTGTTTACTAAAATTCCTCCTAAAGAATGTCTAATACTTGTGAGAAAATTACTAGAAGATAAAAATATTAATCCAGGAATAATATCAGATATACTTAATTTATTTGATGTATGCATTAATCAGAATTATTTCACTTTTGACAATAAGATATATATTCAAAATGAAGGTTTACCAATGGGAAGCCCTATATCACCTATTTTAGCAAACATTTTTATGGACAATTTAGAAAGAAAGATCTTTGAAAGTAATATTTCGAAAAATATTTTATTTTGGTATAGATATGTAGATGACATATTAGCTTGTTTTATGGGTAGTGAGCGACAATTAGATGTGTTTTTCAACCACATCAATAATTTACACCCGAAAATTAAATTTACATTAGAAATTGAAGAAAATAGCTCAATCAATTTTCTTGATTTAAAAATTCAAAGAGTTAATGATGTACTTGATTATTCAATTTACCGAAAACCAACACAGACTGATGTGACAATTCCATTCAATTCTAACCACCCTGTCTCACACAGACTAGCAGCATATAATTCAATGATACATAGAGCTTTTTCAGTTCCTATGAACAAATGTAATTTTGATAGAGAGATTAATACAATTAGACAAATAGCAATATCTAACGGTTATCCATTAGATATGATAAATAAACTAATTAGTAAAAAAGAGAAAAAAGTGGCATTACAACTAATATATCCTAAACAAGCTGATGAAATTAAAACTTATAAAACCATCACATATGCAGGAAATATTTCTAATAATATTTCAAAGATAATATCTTCAGCAACGAATGCAACAATTTCTTTTAAAACAGAAAGTAACGTTAGTACAAAATTGTTAAATGTAAAAACAAAAATACCACTATTAAAGAAGTCCGGTATATATAAACTCAAATGTCCAGAATGTAATGCTGTCTATTTGGGTCAGACCCTTATGAATTTTGAAATACGATACAGTGAGCACTTAGGAGCTTACAGATTAAAACAACCAGATAAATCTCACTACGCAAAACATTTACTTGACACCAATCATTCATTGACACCTAACACAGAACTAGAAGTGCTGCATATCTGTGAAAAGAAACAAGAACTGGATTTCCTTGAAGAACTGGAAATTAGAAGACATTTAAGAAACCCACAATATGAAGTTGTCAATGAACAGTTAAATCTAGGGAATTCTCCACTAATAAACTGTCTTCTTAAGTGATAATTGTAAAGATCAGCAGATATAGTTTTCCTGGTTTTCTATATCATTGCACAGTTATACTGATCTTAATTGGAAAAATGATATCCAGGATATCACCATAGGGCTAATAATATCTAAGCTTCAATATTTGTAATATCACATCTTCTTCTTTTTTCTATAAACATATATTAAGCCAATCACAAGTTAGGTTACTTCTTGGTCTAGCCAAAAAAATATAACTACTAAACATCAGGTAGGCATAAAATGAAATGTAACTTCTGTCATTCTGACGATGATATTGATTTATCGAAACAATTGTCAATTTCTTAGAATTTTCAATAACTTGTATTATATTGTGGAATTAACTAGAGACCTTGAGTTTCATTTAAAAACACTAATATGAGCATATTCCACGAAGTAAGGGTCGAGACAGTCAATTTCATTAAAATTCATGTTATCGATACATTTCAATTTTTGCCAAAGTTTTAGTTGATAAAATAAAAAACATAAAAAAACAATATGTGTTTTTGACCAATATTTTAGCTGATATGAAAACTGAAATCTCTGACATAAAATCAAAGTTATCGGCTAAAGATTAACCTACAAAGAACGAATCTTTTTTTTCAAAGTTCCCATCAACGACGAAATCATACTTGAGGCAGTGGAAAATTATTTAAGCACAAGCGATAATTTTGAAAAAACGGTGAGTAATATTTTTCATTTATGGAACAATATTTCAAAAATTGATTTTTTTGTAGGTACCTGAACTTGCAAATCTAGGCGGCAATTCACTTTATGACTTTGTTAAACTTGTAATGACAGTATTATTGACTAACAAATTTGCTGCCAAATACAGTTTTTGGGAAGAAAACAGAAAAGCTGTTTCAATGTCCTAAAGTTATCTGGTTTCGTTCTAAGTAAGTATTCAAAGTAGAGTATTATTATTGTTTTTGAAAACTTAATATTTCATATTTTTTTACTTTAATCTTCACAAAATCATGTCTTTATGAATGTGATTAAAACTGAATTTTGAACAAATGAAGAGTGTCAATATTTGAATTTATTCGACCTAAAAAAGGAGAGAAGAGTTTTTCGTACAAAACATGTTATTTAGTATGGTTATTTTGTTTGTTTGTGGAAGAACTATATATTGTATTGACTTTTCAGCAGCTGTTGAATATTCCAAAAAAGGAGATCAAAAGGAAGGCGAAGATGCAATTTCAAAATGGCTGCGAAGAGCCAATGAACTGAAATAAGTGCAGTGAGATAGATTATAGAGACTTCATTTTTTCAATTTAGTATGGGAATATGAATATGTTGAGTTTTTTTCTTCGTAGTGTTAATATTTTGATTCATTATATAATGAATTTTTGTTCTAGATTTTTCTTAAGAATTTCTTTTATATTTTGTCCGTATAACTTATTTTGTGTTTTGTGAGTATGTTGTATTCTAGAATATATATTTTCTTCAAGCTTTGTGTTGTAAAAATCCATTCCTAAGTTGAAAACCCACCTTATGTTATATTATATTAGTGAGTATCAATTATATACTCGATGTTTCATATTTAGATTTCGCTTGCAGTGTATCTCCTGTTTTCATGTTCAATGGATATCCTAATTATACATCCAGTGGATATCCTGATTGTACGTCAGTGGATATCCTGGTTGTACGCCCAGTGGGTATCCAGATTGTTCATCCAGTGGATATCCTGATTGTACGTTCAATAGATACCCTGGTTGTACACCCAGTGGATATCCTGATTGTTCGTCCATAAGACATTCTCAATGTATGTCCATAGGATGTTCCAGTGTACATGACTGGACGTTCAATGAACGTCTATAATATCCATCACGTACATCCAATATTCTTTAAATGCACATTCATCAAATCTTCAGACGTCCATCATACATTCTTCATGTATATCTATTGAATGTCTTTAATGTACGTCCACTGGATATCTTGATTGTATATTCATAAGATACCCTTATTTTACATCCATAGGATGTTAAATCCAGTGAGATCTGGATGTTTTTTGAACGTTTCAATGTACATGACTGGACGTCCATTGTACCATCAAAATATCCAGTCCGTACATCCATTGGATATTCATTGGACGTGCATGTGTTATGTGGGTATGACTCCAGCAGAAAAGCATCCAATTCCCGTTTGTTTGTTGTCCCTATCTACCGCTGGAATTGAAACATCATCCTTCAATAGAGTTGCTCAACCTAACAGATGCCTCACGTGAAGGTGAGAATGGAGAATCAATTTTGGATCTAAATAGATGAACTTCGCAAATGATAGATAATAAGCATAAATTAGATAAAAACTCTTGTATTCATTCTGTCACATACAATAATACGTCCAATACAAAATCTTCTATGAAAACAGCGTAAAATGTATCTTCAAAATAATAAACATTTCTTCGTACAATTATGTTGTGGTCATTGCCCAGGGAAAGCAGCGTGTATACTGCGGAGCTATACGCCATTATGCAAGCCCTACGATATGTTGAATTTGGAAACAAATTGCATCACATAATCTGTACTGACTCCAAGAGTTCGATTGAGTAATCCATTCAGCAAAGATGCGCTGGTCCAAATTATTTTGGTGATACTGACTCTGCTTCAAACTAACGGTAAACCCACAACGTTCATTTGGATCTCAAGTCACCACGGAATTGAACGGAATGAACAAGCAGATCGAGCAGCTAGAGCAGCTGCGCAAGCAGATATAATAGATAATATACCTGTGAGACCAGACGACATAAAACTACATTTGAAACATAAGTTCTTGAAGGTATGGCAAAATGAGTGGAATAGAACAGATGCCAAACTTCGACACATCAAAACAAAGGTCACCCCTTGGACGCTAATACCTTACCAATGTAGACGAGATCAGGCTGTGATAACTAGACTACGAATCGGGCATACCCGCCTCACAAACGTATTCATGCCAGCGGGAGACAGACAACCTAGATGCGACTACTGTCGATCCAGGTTGACAGTAAAACATATTATTATAGACTGCCCTCAATATGATGTAATGAGACAAAGACTTGCCCTACCGAATGATATTCAAACGTGCCTGAAAGACGAATGGAATTCATTGAAAAAGGTTTTGAAGTTCTTAAAAGAAACAGGAATATACTCCAAACTGTGGTGACATGCATTCTTACATGTGATTACATATGCGTATAAGGCTAACGACCTCAGAAGTCGATGCCTTAAAAAAATCATGTTTATTTACATGTTAATGGCTCTTCGTATTCCTATTTGTAAGTGAATGGAAATATTTCAAAAAAGTTTCTACTTGTGTACTTCTCAAACTTTTTATGGTATGCGAGCTTCTATTATTTCCCTGATATCTTCAATTTCAAATGCATTCTCAAAGTGCAATTCGGCATAAATACACTAGCATGAACCTAAACACACAAAAACAAGAAATAAATTTGTATTTCAAGTTTTCTTCGTACGTACACATTGTCCTAACTTGCTTCATTAATTTTCATTGAGAAGGCAACCGTTTTAAAGAAAAGAAAAAATCAACGACTTGTGAAACAATTTGCGACTGACCTTCATCTATCCGATGTTTATGGTTTTTCTGAACTTTTCGGGGTTTCGGACAAGGCATTATTTCCAGTAAAGTGATAGCTATTTTAGGCCGGTTAAAATAATTTTTATTCCACGTACAGCATACGATGTCATATATACTTTGAAAGTGAAATTTATTGAATATATTATAACAAAAAATTTTTAAATGTGAATTACTTGTGTATTTCATGGATGAGACGTAGGGGTTCGACAAAGTGTGGCATGATGAACTTTTATAAATAATAAGTCAGTATTGTGTATACAATAGGTACAATGGGTATAGTTATACATCACATATAGAGTGTTTAGCATGAAACAAGAAGACTCTAATTCTAAGTGGCGAGAAAAAGTGCGACAGTGAAGTGTTGGACTAGTTCTTTAAGGAAAATTTCCTGGGTCGACTTTCGTTGATAGATTCACGTTGAATAATTGTGAACGTATTGTGAAATAATTTGATGAAGTTTTCAGTTGTTCAATAAAAGTTTGCTTGAATTAAATTATCACGATACTTTCGTAGAAGATTTTGCTTTAGACACATTATTTTGTGAGACAGAATTGATAGAAGAGTTTTTATATAACTTAATGTTACTTATAATGTATGTGCCAAAACTCTTTAGATATAAGACAAGCGATGTTACTTTTAAATAGTCTGTCAAATATAAGAGAAGCTCCGTACACGGGGTGTGAAATAAATCTCCTATATGTAGATATCTCTGACTAATTTACAACTCCATTTTTGGTGATAATACTTGACGCATTACTGTATCTTGCTCCATTAAACGGTCATGAATTTTCATTATGAGTGTAGGGTACTTGTGTGTGCTGTTCCTGTTATTAAATTTTCTTCTTCTTCTTCTCTCAGTTTTTAGGCTCCACGGTGCTTGGCCAGAACTAATTTTTGCTTTGCATTTTACGTTACAAAGGTGTTCTATATCTTGCGTCCATCCTATCTTCACCATGGTTTCCTTACGTATTCACTGGACTAGACGTGTTAGGAAAAAGGCAGAACCACAAAGATGAAAAAACTTTTCTCGCTCAGGGGCACATTCAAGCATTTCACATTCCCGAAAACTTGGCTCGGATTTAAAATAGCACCCAGGAAATATAAAGGATATATCCTCTGTTATTTTCGCTTGAATTTCAGTTTTAAAAACTTTTATAAATTTCATGAGTAGCTTTATATTTTTATAAATTCGTACAATATAGAGGGCATTAATATAGGTGTCAGTATTTTTAGTTTAGTGAGTTCTATATACAAATCTTCTCTTCATCCCCTAATGCTAGTAACTTTAACAAGCCTTCTGATTCCTCAAACTGATTTCTCTTAATAAACCATTGCCTTTTCCAAATAAAACAAATACTGCTTGCGAGTTCGCGCATTTGCCTATTATATACCAAATTATAACGTAACAAACATAGCGAAGAACATAATTTCAACAGAAGATAAATATTGTGAAGGGGTGGCAAGTTAAATGCAAATATCTGTTAACAAATAAACAAAATATTGGCGAATAAAACAGGCGGAATCTTCAGAAATAACATAAATCAATATATTCATTCATTTTGTGAAATGCCAAGATATCGTTTGAGAACAATTGATTCTGTTTGACTTTGTACATAAACTTAGTGGCCACAAAGCTCAGCATCAGAATTCATGGAGTGTACAAAGTAAGCACAAATGCCTAATTTGAACCGCTGCCTAAATTGAACCACGTGAATAAATTCTTATTGAGAGGCTGGTTACGCCATCTGATGCTCAAATACTGAAGTTTGTGATCTAAAACTTCTAGTTGTTCCATTATTGTATGAGTTTTCATCTGTATTTGTTACTTGAAAGGTGATTTTTATTTTGGTAGTGTTGACTGTGATACTTTAGTACATGTACTTAAGGCACTAATGGAAACTGGTGAATCCTTTTTGTGATCCTAGTTATATTTGTAAGAGTATATTTGATGCATATTGTAAATATAAAATGAAAACAATTACATTTTCAGGATAACTCAAAATTTCCTAACTTAAACCTAGAATGGGATTCTTAAAATGAACCTGCTCAATTTGCGAAGTTTGTTTAATTTATCTTCAATGTCTGTATTGTTGTATTAAAAAGTTTATATATTATTTTTTCTTGAAATAAATATAGAGAATAAATTTTTGTTAGGATTATGCCACCGAAAAAGAGAGGCAGTTATGGTAAATGGTCCGAAAAGGATATGGAAATTGCCAATAAGACTTACAAATATGGAGTTGGATTAAATGAATGCCAACGAAGATTTAGTATCAATGAATCACCTCTATTAAGACATGTTCGACAAATAAATTAAATCGCAAATAATGGCATAAAACAAATGGGAATAAAAAATATTTTTAATGTTAAAATGGAAACATTATTAGTCACACATATTCTAAAGTTTGCAGAAGTACTTTTTGATTTATCAATGAAAGATGTCCCAAAAATTGCATTCCAACTTGCAGAAAGCACAAACTACCTCATAAATTCAATAAAGAAAAATGCATGGCTGGGAAAAAATAGTTTTGTGAGTTCATAGAACGTCATAAGGAATTATTACTCAGACATCCAGAATCTACTTCTCTTGCACAAGCAAGAGGATTTAGCAAGAGAAGAGTAACAGAGTTTTACGAACTTCTGGAAAAGTAGGTCGACAAATAAAATATTGATGCGAACACAATATTTAATGTTAACGAATCCGGGTATTCCACAGTTCAAAAAAGAATAAAAGACAGTTGGGTAGAATTACTAGTGGTGAAAGGGGATTTTTATCCCCCCTTGATCATTTTTAAGAGAATTAGTAAACGGTGCTCCCAATGGAAGTATTTTACAGATACTTTTCTCTGGTTATATTAACTCCGACTCATTCCTAGTTTGGCTAGAACATTTTCACAAAATTGTAAAAAGTAGCCCTAACAAGGATGTTCTATTGCTATCAGATGGACATACAACACATGGTAATAATTTAGACGTTTTAGAATTTTGTCCCGAGAATCATATACATCTTCTTCAGCTATCTGCATATACAAATAAATAGACTCAAGCCCTCAGATGTAGCATTCTTTGAACCACTTCAAAGTTATTTCGTGCAGGCACAAGATTCTTGGTTGACGGCTTATGTTGGACATGTGATTTCAGTTTACGATATTTCAGAACTTATTAGTGAAACAGCTACTGTTGCAAAAGCTGAAAATGCTTTTAAAGCACCAGGTATTTGAAATATTTTCACAGGCTTCCTTTTCTTACCTTCCCTTGCAGTCCAGAGACAAATAGAAAAAGAAAATCTCGAAATACCTGACAAAACAACACCAAAATTAAATAGTTAAGCTGGTCCATCTTAATCTACTAGTTTCAATGAAACACAGAAAACACATGAAGACAAAACACCTGAAGACAAAAGGCCTGAAGACAAAATAACTGAAGACAAAAGCTCGAAGACAAAACACCATAAAAATTAAATAGCCAGGCTGGTCCATCTATATCTGCTATTTTGACCGAAATCATTCCTAACATATTTAATGAAAGTTTAGAAGAGATATGTACCCTTCCAAAGAATTTCCAAGTTAGTGGTACTAGATAGAAAACGTCAACACACCACGTCATCAGCTGTAGAAAGAAATGGGGAAGAGCCAGAAACGGCAAAAATAAATAAGAAGGGCAATAAAACTGAAGAAGCTATTCAAAAAATAAAATCTGATTTGTTCAATAAAACAAAAGGACTGATTAAAAACAAACAACCGAAACAAAAATCAAAAATACGACAGAGAAAGGGAAATACTATAAAAAACAAGTTCAACTGATTCAAGCGAAGGAGAAGGCGAAGATACACTGTGTTTGTATTGTCACGATTCTTATTCCAACTCTGTAGCGGATGAAGGATGGAAAGTGTACAGGAATCGAAGAGGACTGTATTTTGATATGCCCTATATCACCAATTTTGGCAAACATTTTTATGGACAGTTTAGAAAGAAAAATCTTTGAAAATGATATTTATAATATTTCAAAATTGTTTTATTTTGGTAAAGATATGTAGATGACATATTAGCTCGTTTTATAGGTAGTGAATGACAATTAGTTATATTTTTCAACTATATTAATAATTTAAACTCAAAAATCAAATTTACATTAGAAGTTGAAGAAAATAACTCAATCAATTTTCTTGATTTAAGAGAAGAGTCAATAATGTACTTGATTATTCAATTTACAGAAAACCAACACACACAGATATAACTATTCCATATAATTCCAATTTCACATAAATTAGCTGCATATAATTCAATGGTACTTAGAGCATGTAATTTTAATAAAAAAATTAATACAATTAAAAAAATATAAACATCCAACGGTTATCCATTACATATGATTAATAAATTAATTAATAAAAAAGATGGAAAAGTGGCATTACAACTAATATTTCCTGAACAAACTAACGAAATATTTCTAATAACATTTCAAAGATAATGTCTTTAGCTACGAATACAACAATTTCTTTCAATACAGAAAGTAATGTGAGTACGAAACTGTTAAATGTGAAAACAAAAATATCTACATCAAAGAAGTCTGGTATAGATAAACTTAAATGTCTAGAATGTATATTGCTGTCTATTTGGGTCAAACCATTAGAAATTTCAAATTCAGATACAGTGCACACTTACGAGCATACAGATTGAAACACCAAACATTAATTGACACCTGACACAGAACTAGAAGTACCGCATGTTTGTGATAAAAAACAAGTACTGCGTTTCCTTGAACACAATATCAAGTTGTCAAAGAACAGATGAATGTAGGGAGTTCTCCACATTTAAACTGTCCTCTTAAGTGATAATTGTAAAGATCGGCAGTTATAGTTTGCCTGGTTTTCTATATCATTGCACAGTTATACTGATCTTAATTCGGAAGAAGATATCCAGGATATCCCCATAGGGCTAATAATATCTAAACTTTAATGTTTGTAATATCTACTTCTTCTTTTTCTATATATATTGAGTCAATCACAAGGTAGGTCACTTTTTGGTCTAACCAAAAATAATAATTAAACATCAGGTAGGTATCAAACGAAATGTAACTTCTGACATTTTGACGATGATATTTAATATCGAAACAATTGTCCAATTTGTGTAATTATCTAGAAACAATAAGTTTCATTTAAAACAGTAATATATTTATTATAATTATTTTTTACCTGCTGGCACCTCCACCAAAAACCATTCACCATATTTTGAAGTAATTGTAATCATTGGCGGGTGCGCAGGAATGTTGAATCTAATCTATATGCGATACAGTTAGATGTTTGCCATTGTGAATTATATCTTTTTTGAAATATATAAAGATTGAAGTGTTTGTCAAAGAACTCAATTGAGCTTAACTCATTAATTTCACCTTACCATCTCCTCACACAACGTGACAATCCCGTACCCTACAGAATATACGCGTTTACTTAAAAAGATAATACATATAATGTCAATGTAAAAAGACTCGAAATCTTTTTAAGTGAAAACTAATCTAATAACAATATTAGAGTGCGTTGAAAAACCGCTGTGACAGTCAAAACCTCCCCTGAATCAACTAAAATTAAAGGTGCGTCAATTTACAAAATACATATTAAATCAAAAATACTTTAAAAATCTTCCATTAATAAAAAACCCATCACAACAATAAAAAAATCCCAATGGCACAGGACCAATTGGACAGTCTTATTTAAGTAACATGTTTGCATAAAACCGAAAATAAAAAATTAGATACAAAAGTAATAGAGATGTACAAAAAACCAAAGTAACATTCTGGCATCAAATCAAAAACAAAAAAATTAAAAAAAAATCTGGTAAGTTTGTGAATTTTCTTAAATATATGTTTTAATGTACGATTTAGAGAAAAATGTTAAATACAAAAGTTGTAGAACGTGTTAAGGTCTATAAAAAAGCTCAGTAACTTTTTTGCGTCAAATGAAAAACAAAGGAAATACGATTTTTTTTTCAACTTTGACAGGCCGCCATTTTGTTTTTACTGGGCCGATTTGGCTCATTAACGAACTCGTCGAAGATTTTTGCCTAACCGATTTTGTAGCGAGTTTGGTTTCGATCCGTCAAAAAATACGCCCTCTATCGTGTTTACAAATTCAGTTATAATTTGTGAATTTTCTTAAATAAATGTTTTAATGTACGATTTTGAGAAAAATGTTAAATACAAAAGTTGTAGAACGTGTTAAGGTCTATAAAAAAGCTAAGCAACTTTTTTGCGTCAAATGAAAAACAAAGGAAATACGATTTTTTTTCCAACTTTGACAGGCCGCCATTTTGTTTTTACTGTGCCGATTTGGCTCATTAACGAAATCGTCCAAGATTTTGGCCTAACCGATTTTTGTAGTGAGTTTGGTTTCGATCCGTCAAAAAATACGCCCTCTATCGTGCTTGCAAATTCCGTTATAACACATACATATATATATATATATATATATATATATTACATTTACAAATTTTTTAATGATTATTTATATTGAATTTACTTAAAATATTTTACATTGCCCTGAAGAAGTGTCAAAAGGACACGAAAGCTTGGCGGCATTTTAATAAAAGATCTTGGCGTTGATTCTTTGGACTGAAATCCCCGTTATCCCCACCTATATAGCATTTTTCAGTCGTTATATAAAAAAAAAAATTTATATATATATATATATATATATATATATATAACCTTTGGAACGGAGGGTGATTTTGGCATCTAGGAACACCAAAACGAAAAACTGCATTGAAATTTTTCCGAAGTCGCGTCATGCTACTCTCTACAATAGCCCTATTTCATTCTGAAATAAGACTAAAAGTGACTGGGGAACTCCTCAAACTATTGTAGATGACGCCCCACGTTGTCCTGCAATCAGTGTAGGGCCTACTAGACACTCTAAGTATATCAAAGAGATAAATAGAATTACAAATAAAACTCAGGAATTGAAATAAGAAAAAAATTACCTAAAATTCGTTTATTTAAACGAGGACACGGGATCCTCCGACGACAAAACAATTACATTCGAACAAAAGAGAAAGTTTATATAAAAATGTCATCATTATTTTGAAGTCTTGTAAAAATGCGTCATCTAAAATAATAGTATATTAAGTACCAAGTGTCAAAAAGGTAACTTTAGTCGTTTTACTTGGCACGAGTGGAGCGAAGTGGAACGAGTGCGTTGTGAAACGAGTGACTAAAGACGTTTTTAACACGAGGTGCTTACTATATTTTTTTTTCGCCCGCAGGAAGGAAAAATATTATAATTCAATTATATTTATAACATGACGGACGATGACGGCTGACTGACAAATCAAATGACACAGAACAACAGAATTATCACGGAACATGAAATTTAACATTCAAAAGGAACATTTGATTTGACGTTTAAAAAACGAAAGATAAACGAGATGTGATTTATCGCATTTTAAACACTAGTGTTTAAACAGTCGTTTCGTGAATATCAAACCCGTGTTCAAAATGCGGTTTTAGTAACGGAAGTAGAAAAATATATTTAACTACGTAAAGATCTTATTTTACATGACGGATTTTTACAAAACTTCAAAATTATAATGACACTTTAATATAACCTTCAAATAAATAGTAATGTGACATTTTATGGTAACAACTGACTAGATTGAAATGTGAAATTAAATTTGACATACTGGCCCCCGTTGATTCCACAAAGAATCAAAACAAATCAAGTTATAATATAACAATCTGTTCTGAAGGGGCTCAGATAATTCGCACTATATTAATATGATGACTATTCTTAAGCTAAACGAAAATATGCAGTAGAAATGAGATGTATAGGAGAAACGAGTACTGTGTAGTTTATTTAAAAATATAGGTATTTACAAATAAATATTTACATTCCGAAACTAGAAGACACAATTTTGTGGTGTAAATTCCAGATTGAGTTCTAATTTTAACCAATCTCATTTTGGTATCTTTGCCTGGATATAGTTCTATGACCCTAGCTAATGGTCATTGTAAAGGTTTTGTATTTTCGTCTTTTACTAATCAATGTCATTGAGTTTAATATGCTCTTGGTGTGTCTACCTGTTGGGTAGGTCTATTTTGTAACTGATTTATATAATCCACTGATCAAAGCTTCCAAAATAATTGTTGGATTTGAGTGCATCGTTGCCAACGTGAAATAATATGTACTTGAATTTCTTCTCCTTTTCTGGAAATTAGGTTAAACTGTAATCTTCGAAAAAATGACCTAGCCGTTAATACCTGTAAATCTGATGAATCATTTGAGATTGGAATGAGTGGTCTAGAAGTAAGAATGGCTTCAACTTGGCCAAGAATAGTAGATAATTCTTCGAAAGTAATTTTTGAGTCACTAATTAGTCTATGAAGATGGTAATTTTTAGATTTAATTGCACTTTCCTAAATACGTCCCCAATGTGGACTTTGAGGTGGAATAAATTTCCAAGTGATTTCTTTAGGGGTTGAAAATTGTTGATTTTGTTCTGTAGTTTCTTGTTTTTTGAAAAATAAATAAAGTTCAAGTAATTGATTATTACTGCCTAAAAAATCGATGCCGTTATCACTATAATAATATGTGGAGAGCCTCTTCGTGCTATGAAACGTTTTAAACAGAGTGAAAAAGATTCAGTGAATGAATCTGATACTAATTCTATGTGGACTGCTTAAATGACCATGCAAATAAATATAGAAATGTAACATTTATTGACTGATACGTTTAGATGATTTTATAAGAAATGATCCTTCAAAATCTACTCCTGTGCTAGAAAAAGGTTTCGAAAGTTTTGTTCTCGCTAATAGAAAATCAGACATATTTTTAATTGAGAAAATAGTTGTGCTTGAATCTACGATAAACCTTATAAGAAAACTCCCCTTAAGCCGCCAAGAGGCAAGAATCGCAGGCGAAAATGGGATAGAACTGTTTGTTGACATACGAGTACACGTTCGAGGTATTGATGTTCTTTATGTAATATAAGACTAACAAGTCTATTGGTAGAGGGCAATAACATTGGATGTCTTCAGTAATATGGTGACATTGCAAAAGACAGTCTTCCACCAACACGTAGAATACCAACATGATCAATAAAGGGATAAGTGGATAAAGAAAGTGAATAGTTTTGACGATAAACAATAGAATATTTAAGTTCATCCAAGGTTACCAGAAATTTTTGACAATTTGAGTTACAATTATTTTTAAATCGAAAACAAAATGCCAAGATATAGTGAAGTTTAGTGATTGAAGAATATTTTACAAACAACTCATCTATGTAAGAATCTGGTATGATATGTAAAATAGGTTTACTTTTCCTTTGTTCATGTATTTCTGCTGTTTATGTCATACCTAACTGTCAGCAATTCAATGCATTGTAGGGATTATTTAGATGAGTTTCTCCATAGAATATTTTGCAAGAATGTATGTGAGGTGTTCATTCCAATTTGCGTATAAATTTTTTCAATGTCACATGTTAAAGCATATTGAAAACATCTAAATCTACAGAAAATATCAACAGTTCTGGCTGTACTGTATATCCTTCATGCATAGTGTCATTTAAATAAATACCACTAGATGTCTTTTCACTATCATTAAATACTGATCTCAATTTAGTTGTGTAGTGATCATTTCTAGTTACAGGATGATGACATAAGAAGTATTTATTCTCTGACCTTCCATTTTTTAAGTTAACGGGAATTATCTTAGCATGTCCTAGCGATATGTATCTATCAATGAATGCCTTATTTAGTGTAACCTATGAATAGTTCTTTTTCAACCCATCTGTATATTCTTGAAGTGAACCGGCGACATATCGAAGAGATATTTTCCATTAACATTATTTTGTTATAGTTGCACCATTTTAATAAGAATCAACTCTTATTCAGGTGTAAATATTTTAAGCAAATGTCAAGAAGATACGTCTAATATATAAAAAGAATTGATGATACATAATATTTTTATTTTCGAAAAGTTAGTTTTCTTAAACAAAAATCACAAAGAATATATTACGTGAAGTGAAAATAACAGAAGTGAAATTACAGAATGAAATGTATATGTGATTTTGTCAGACTCTGTAAGAAATGTTTTTCTCAGGAATTTACAACATTAAAATGCAAAATCCGCATTAACAGCTTATTTTCTGAAACAATACACAACTCATTGCAATAATGTATCAATTCTATACGATACACTCATTTATTGTTATAATGTAATTTGTTCATCCCTCGGAGAAGTTTTATAAGGAACGAATAAAACAGTAGCATCTTCTTGTTGTGGGGATGAAGTATCATACAGGGGTTGTCCAGAAGGGTGTACGTCAGGAACATTTTCTTCATAAGAGATAGGTTGTAGGAGTTACTACTCTTCGTGTATTCGCTGAAGTTCATTTAGATGAATTTTTTCTAATTTAATTGCTTCAGGTTTCGCCGGAGGATAATGCATAACTATGTGGACGTTTGGAAGGGTGAGTAGTTCTTCGGATGCAATTTGGTTGGCGTTGAAGTAACTTTCTTCAGGCGGGTGGAATTCACATCCTAACGGTACTTCGAACAGGAAAAAACACCATGTATAACTTGAATTTTGCTGGTCGAACAGCGAGTTGATATTTTGGTTGCCAACGGAAAGATGCCAATGTAGTATTAGAAGGTAATTGCTTCAATTAACGTGTGTTGAATTGAAACTGTAACGTAGAGGCAGCGAGCTTTCACTTCGGAAATTCTGAGAATTTGGCTGATACAGTCAGCAATTTGATGTGAAATTGACTTCTTGACACAAATAAGTAGTGTCCAAATTTTTCCAAGCTTTCTTCACATATTGAAAAAGTTCAGTACCCATTGTCAGATAGGATGAAGAGGGTATAATTGAGGAGTTTTTTGTCGGGATTGAATACAAGTGATAATGAGTGAATGGCTCAGAATGAATGATAGGGAAATACAGAATAAACTCCACCATATAATTTGAAAAATAGTATCGATTGAAATGATATCATAGTATTTCAATAAATTCTCTTCGTCAATATATAATAATTGCCTTCTATCCTATCAAAATAATAGTTTGATAAAGTTGTGGCTACTTTGATAAGAGCATATAATTCACTAGGTTTTCCATCGAAAGTTGGTGTAATGAAAAGGTTCTTTACACCAAATTGTGGAAGAGCCGTTGTATTTTTGATATTATTTAAATTATTTATATTTAAAGTATTTTCACTTATATTCAAATTTTATGATAAAGTTGTTAATAAATGCAAATAAATCACTCAAATGATTAGAAGCAGAGGAATCTGACATAGGTTTTTACGGAATAACGGTGACGATTAAATTCATTCCCCAAAACTGCAGGTAGTCACTGTTTGATAATCTGGCTGGACGAAAACTTCAAATGTTATCATTCCAGGAAGATTTCACGTTCTAGAACAATCTGGATAATGAGCTTCAAACGCAGTTGATCCAAAATTGCAGTTTGTTTTTCACTTTTACATTTCGGAAAGTTATTTTTTTAATGTTCTCTTTATACATTATTTCTAAAAGTTCGAATCGCGAACAAACGTTTAAAAACGAAGAGTTTCAGCCACAAGGACACTTCCAGTGATCCTACTGACTGCGCCAGTTATATTTTCGTTTTCGAAAAGTTAGTTTTAAAAAATAAAAATTACAAAACATTATTTACGTGAACTAAAAATAACAGAAATGAAATAACAAAATGAAATGTGTATAACATTAAAATGCAAAGTCTGCATTATGAGCTTATTTTCTGAAACAATACACAACTCATTGCAACAATGTGTAATTGTTTTGCTCAAGCTCGAGCGTCAATTTGTAATTCTTGGAAACGTGCAGAAGAAGGAATGAAAATACATTGAAGAATGGCAATACACCTCTAAAAATTGGTAAATGGAATGCCAAATCACTTTATGCAGTAGGAAAAACACACAACATAATTGCAGAGATGAGAAGAATGAGTGTAAACGTCGTCGGAGTTAGCGAAGCTCAGGTGGCCCGGAACAGGAAAGATGAATATAGAAGATCATACAATGTATTACAGTGGGAATGATGATCCGCAACATTACAACGGAGTTGCAATTATAATAGATAACAAAAATAATAAGTCTGTCAAATCATTTGTACCACTATCAGATAGAGTCGCACTATTACAACTGAAAGCCCATCCCAGAGATATCAATATTGTCCAGGCATACGCCCCCACAACAGAAAGCCATGAAAATGAGATACTCAGGTTCTATTCAGAAATCGAACAGTTGTTGAAGTAGACAAAAAAGAATGAAGTCAATATCATTATGGGAGACCTTAATGCCAAAGTAGGAGAAGGGAGAGTAGATGGCATAATTGGAAATTGGGGTTTGGGTGAAAGAAACGAACGAGGCGATCTATTGGTAGAATTCTGCCAAGAAGAAAATATTGTTGTGACAAATACGTGGTTTAAATTGCCAAAGCGAAGGCTATACACATGGAAGTCCCCCGGAGACACTAAGACTAACATAATTAGAAATGAAATTGATTACATATTAATTGATAAACGTTACCGAAATGGGATAGGTGATGTGAAAACGTACCCTGGAGCCGATGTCGGATCCGATCATAACCCTGTCGTGGGAACAATATTCATAAGACTAAAGAAGATCAAGCATCATATTCAACGAAGACCTGATTTTGAAAAAGTTAAGTATCCAGGAATCTGTAGAGAAATCACTGAAAAACTAAACGTAGCAATTAGAGGAACAATAACGCAATGAGAACAACCGATAGAAGAATCATGGAGTTCTCTAGAACACGCAATTAACCAAATACAAGCAGAAAAACTTAGTAAAGATCCAACAGCAGCATAGAAACCATGGATGAGCAATGAAATTCTAGATCTAATGGAAACTCGCAGGAAATATAAGAACATAAACATCGACAAATATAAAGAAACCCAAACCAACATTCAAAGATTAATCAAACACGCAAAGGAGAAATGGATGGATGATCGATGCCAAGAATTAGAAGAACTACAAAAGAAACACGACCAGTTTAATATATACAAAAAGTTAAAGAAATCACAGGAACAAGAAAGAAAGCCCTACAGACCAACTTCCTTAAAACAGAAAATAGTGAAATAATTACAGACCAGGAAGAAATAAAAGAAGAGTGGTCAAGATATATTCGAGAAATGTTCGATGATGGAAGGACAGAGCCAGAGCTAGAACGCGACAATGAATTGATATTAAATATCTTACCATCAGAAGTAAACGCAGCAATAAAAACAGCTACAACTGGAAAAGCTGCGGGACCAGACAATTTAAACACAGAAATGCTAAAATTGCTGGATCAAGAAAATCTCCAACGACTCACCGACCTCTTCAATAAAATCTACAGCTCAGGAATGTACCCCCGTGATTGGCTCAAGTCAGTGTTCATACCGATTCCCAAGAAAAACACATCAAGAAAGTGCTCCGATTTCAGATTAATTAGCTTAATGAGCAATACTTTGAAAATCATGTTAAAAATATTACATCGACGTATCTACTTGAAATGCGAACAAAATATAAGCCCCGAACAATTTGGGTTTAGATTAGGGCTGGGAACTCGGGAAGCACTTTTCGGATTATTGGTTTTACTCGAAAAATGTAGGGACCAAAGAAAAGACGTGTATCTGTGTTTCATTGATTACGAAAAGGCGTTCGATTGCATCAAGCATCCAACACTGTTACAACTGTTCCAAAAACAGGGTCTAGACTACGAAGACATAAGGCTTATAAAAAATTTATATTGGGAACAGAGAGGATATGTTCGGTTTGGTGACACCGTATCGTCAGAAATACCAATAGGAAGGGGAGTACGACAGGGCTGTGTTCTCTCGCCTCTTTTATTTAACATTTACTCCGTGTACATATTTCAGCAAGCGTTAGAGGACTGTGAAATTGGCATAAAGGTGAACGGTAAAATACTTAACATTATACGCTACGCAGATGACACTGTCATCTTCGCAGACACTCCAGAAGGCTTACAGGAACTAGTAGACAAGATTGTGAAATCAAGTGACCAACACGACCTGAAAATAAATACAGCAAAAACCAAAACGATGGTCGTCAGCAGAAATCAAAATCCACAAGCCAATATACGAATATATGGTACTCCAATAGAAGAGGTGAGAAAATTCAAGTATCTCGGGTGCTGGGTTACCCAAAACCTGGAACCAGAGATCGAAATTCGAGCTCGAATTGAGAACACAAGAGCCACGTTCGTGAGAATGAAGACATTTCTAACGAATGCCACCCTGTCACTCGATACTCGATACCGTTTCGTGAAGTCATACATTTATTCTGTCCTCTTATATGGCTCGGAATCCTGGACAATGGGAAAGAGGATAATGCAGCGACTGGAAGCATTTGAAATGTGAATCTTCCGCAGACTTTTGAAGATATCATGAACCCGAAGAATGACAAATGAAAATTAGTGTTTTTAAATGAAATTGAAGGTCTCTAGTTAATTCCACAATATAATACAAGTTATTGAAAATTCTAAAAAATTGACAATTGTTTCGATAAATCAATATCATCGTCAGAATGACAGAAGTTACATTTCATTTTATGCCTACCTGATGTTTAGTAGTTATATTTGGCTAGACCAAGAGGAAACCTAACTTGTGATTGGCTTAATATATGTTTATAGAAAAAAGAAGAAGATGTGATATTACAAATATTGAAGCTTAGATATTATTAGCCCTATGGTGATATCCTGGATATCATTTTTCCAATTAAGATCAGTATAACTGTGCAATGATATAGAAAACCAGGAAAACTATATCTGCTGATCTTTACAATTACCACTTAAGAAGACAGTTTATTAGTGGAGAATTCCCTAGATTTAACTGTTCATTGACAACTTCATATTGTGGGTTTCTTAAATGTCTTCTAATTTCCAGTTCTTCAAGGAAATCCAGTTTTTGTTTCTTTTCACAAATATGCAGTACTTCTAGTTTTGTGTTAGGTGTCAATGAATGATTGGTGTCAAGTAGATGTTTTGCGTAGTGGGATTCATCTGGTGTTTTAATCTGTATGCTCGTAAGTGCTCACTGTATCGTATTTCAAAATTCCTAAGGGTCTGACCCAAATAGACAGCATTACATTCTGGACATTTGAGTTTATATATACCTGACTTCTTTAATAGTGGTATTTTTGTTTTTACATTTAACAATTTTGTACTAACGTTACTTTCTGTTTTAAAAGAAATTGTTGTATTCGTTGCTGAAGATATTATCTTTGAAATATCATTAGAAATATTTCCTGCATATGTGATGGTTTTATAAGTTTTAATTTCAGCAGCTTGTTTAGGATATATTAGTTGTAATGCCACTTTTTCCTCTTTTTTACTAATTAGCTTATTTATCATATCTAATGGATAACCATTAGATGTTGCTAATTGTATTAATCTCTCTATCAAAATTACATTTGTTCATAGGAACTGAAAAAGCTCTATGTATCATTGAATTATATGCTGCTAGTCTGTGTGACACAGGGTGGTTAGAATTGAATGGAATTGTTACATCAGTTTGTGTTGGTTTTCGGTAAATTGAATAATCAAGTACATTATTAACTCTTTGAATTTTTAAATCAAGAAAATCGATTGAGCTATTTTCTTCAATTTCTAATGTAAATTTAATTTTCGGGTGTAAATGAAAATGTTATAAGAATGATGGGAACAGACAGGGAACATGTGAAACAGCGCAAAACTGGTTATCTGGGACATGTATACAGAGGAGAAAAATATCAACTTTTGAGACTGCTTATGGAAGGAAAGATAGAGGGCCAAAGAGGACCCGGAAGACGAAAATGCTCATGGCTCAAGAATATAAGAGTGTGGACAGGATTAGACACATGCACCCTATTGAGAGCAGCAAGAAATAGAGAGGAGTTTGCTGGTATTGTCGCCAACCTTCAGTAGTGCAGAAGAAGTCAGTGGGTAGAACATAAAAAAGGGCTTGATGGTTAGATATGTTTATTTAATAGTAACACGTATGTTACCTGTTAAACTAAAAATTAATATAAAATCTTAACAACTCAAAACTAATTCTATATACAATTATCATATGTACAATTGTTGTTCCTTGATTCTGTGGGGCTTCCCTGGGTGTGGTCGCCTGATCGGGTTGTCTACAGATCTCCTCTTATTATAAGGCTTCTCGTAGTAAATGGCCTGGATCGGTCGTACCTCGTCCTTTTCGACAAGCTAAAATTGCAATGAGCCAGTTATATGCATTAATATGCAAGCACAGTAAACTGACAACTAAAAACAAACTAATTATTTACAAACAAATAATACGACCCATTTTAACATACTCAGCACCAGTATACCTCACAGGAACAAAATATAACTTCCACTATCTGCAGATGGTACAAAACAAGTGTCTAAGAAACAGTGCTACTAAAGCAAATATGAAATTAAACATCAAGACTCATTTACAAATGTTGACTGACGAATTCAATCGGTACTTCCCAGAATATACCGAAGAAGCTAAAATTGATCAAAAACTGATTCGTAACCCTTTTATCACGGAACCTGGTGAGGTGAATGAAGGAATCCAGGAAAAACTCATTGAATTCGAAAATGATAGAAACTGCAAGGATGCTTTTGACTCGAATTGACATGAGTCGTTTTGGTGAGAAAAAGCAATTTCTTATACTAAACTTCGAGAAATCGCCTTGCGTTATTTTATGGCTTTCTTAACAACTTCTTGATATGAAGAAGGATTTTCTGCTTTGTTGGTAGGGTAAATGTACTTAAATCTTACCTGGAAACGAATTTTTCAATTATTGATAATCTAAAAACGCCAAAAAAATGTAAAGAGTTCAAATAACCCTTAAATGATTGATTTCTTGTTTCATCTGAAAAATATGTTTTCTATTTCTAAATGAGCAAAGGAAGTTTTCTGTTGTTGCAGAAACGCAACATTGTGCATAAATACATATATTTTCCTCAATGGTGGAACGTTCTTAAATATTTATTTTTTTGTTCAGACATAGAACTACACCACATTTCTGACGAATTATGTCAGTATATACCTCGCAACTTGCATATTTACATCTGGTCCTCTTCTCTGCATAGAGTGGTCAGTGTCCAACTTGATATGTTCGTGTACATTTTTTGGGGGAGTATGCTGTAAATTACCTCTGTGCCTTTTAGCTTCAGTAGCTTCTTCCAGACTATTGCTTAGTCTACATCGTTTGACATGTCTTGTACATTCAACATTACACAAACATTCTGCTACTTGACTTTGACTGAGGTAAAATTTCATTAGGTTTTCCTTGTAAAGTCAAGACTCTTTTGTATAGTAGCCAAGCGTTGATCATACCCAAATCAAGTAAATGATAAAAACTTCTTAAATACCATTTTCTACTTTTCAATTTGATTCTATAATGCCCTAATAAACTATGCATGAAATCTACCCCACCCATATGTCGATTATATTCTTGTATGATGTAGGGGCATTCCACATTCACATTACCCCAATGTTTCTTATCATAGCGTCGAACACTAGTTACAGATTCTTTACCAGCATATGTTGAGAGAAGAGTTACACATTTATTTTCTCTCCATATCAAGGATGATACGTCTTTTTCAATGGCAAGTTTGCAGTCTGGAATACGACTACATCTGATTGTTCCAAAAGAATATATACCCCTCTTGGCAAAGTAAAGCATGAGTTCAACGGACGTGCAATAGTTATTGCAATACAATCTGTAATGTTTTACACAAGGAATGACTCGAGACAACCGAACAACAATATTAGCGGATGCACCAATGTCTGGTTCATCAGCAGGTCCATTTTTTAAATTGTCTTGTTCAGAATAATTTTCGAAACGATAAGCAAATCCAGAAATCCCAGCAAGTACTAATAATTTGAAACTAGAGACCGTGAGTTTCATTTAAAAACACCCATTTATGGGGTTTCATAGGCATATATTGGTTCATATAGTGCTTTACTTTAGTAGCACACATTTGTTCATCTACAGAAAGAGTAGATTCTAGTGGAATACTGATGAACTTTTCATTCAGATGATCAACTACTGGTCGAAGCTCATGTTATCCGTCATGACCTGGATCATCACGTGGTATATGTTTGGAGTTATCATTGAAATGGATAAAGCACATGATCTTTCCAAATTTGGCCAGAGACATTACATTCCTGACAAGATCATAGCCTATATTAGTGCTCCAATATGATCTTACACTGGGCAAATGAACTATTGAGGTATACTAGCAAATACCTATAAACTGTTCTATATCTGTTATAGTAAAACGATGTGAATTATTGGGATTTGTTTGAGTAGCGAATAAGCTGGTCTCATTCACAATATTTTCAATAAAATCGTCATTGAATAAATATGAGAAGAAACTGAATGGGATTTCCAAAGCCATCACTGCAAGTTGAAGTTCAGTATCCCCATGGACAGCCAATCGCAGGTCATTCAAATGGATTCCTTGATGCTTCCACTCGACTTTTCTCTTTTTAAAATTCTTCTTATTAGCCGAGGATTCATTCAATGAGGACTGCGGGATAGGTTCGTTTCCATCTTCTGGTTCAACCTCTTCCTCATCCTCATTGGAAGAAAGTACATTCTCGTCTTGATACGCAAGTGTATCCCTCAAATCTGGTGTATAATTTGGGTCGGCAACACTATCTGTATCTGAAGAGTCCGATCCATCTTCCCTATCTTACAAATTTTCCTAAATGTTGGCTAATTTTTCATCAGTAAGCGGCTGATGTCTATCCATGATACTTGTTTCGCAATCTTACTTTTTGTAGTAATCGTTTGAAATGCGGTACGAATAGTTATATACACATAAATCTCGAAGAACCAGCCACTTTGATGAGGCAGAAGTTGCGTTCTCTACGTTGAGTTTATATATGTCGAATAAATTAAATACGTTTGCACTTTCACTGGTCTTTTTATTCATGTTTTTGATATAAATGTTCGTTTGCGGAACAATTAAGAATGTACACTGATTACTAGTTATGAAGCTCAATATTATTACATTATTTGATTGTATTTAATGATAATTGGAGTTTCAATTATACCGGTCAATGTGGCTGGCCGAAGATGAAATGTAACTACCTTTTGGTACGATGAGAGACTTGTAAGTGTGGAATTGTTGGGTTGGATCCGTATTTATGTGATGCTCAGAGTGGATATAAACAGTGGAAATCGCGTGGGGAATTGGCCAATGAATTGTATGATGTTAAACTCTAACCGTCATAAACGACGGTTGAATTATGCGTAGGCTAGGGTCGTTTTTTGTCATAAAAAGGTTGTTTTTGTTATAGATAAGGAAGGTTTTTAAGATAATTTTTTCTATGTGAAGATATGGTGGAAATTGATGTTTGTGGATTTTGGAGTATTAAATAGATATTCTGAAAGAATTTTAAGCAGAAATTATGTGTGTAGGTATAGAAATGTGTAATGATTATTAAACAGGGGTGGAATATAAATGTAATTAATGTATGATTTACATGAAGAATTTAAGCTTGTCTTGAATTCGTACATATTGGGGGCGCGGGAAGAATGGAATAGAGGTGAGAGATGGATGTAATAAGAAATCAAATAATGATGTTAGTGAATGGATTCATGTAAATTGAGAGTGTATAGTGCTCTGATACATAAGTGTAAAATAAAAAGTAGATAAGTGTATAAGTAGGTGAATAAGATATGTAGATGTATATTGATTCTAATGTTGATGTCAGAGGGCTCTAATATCAAATCAGTGAAGTAAACGAGTGAGTACTCTATAAATATGCTAGAGTCTAGGTTTTGAAGTTAATGGGTAAGTGAGTACTCTAGAAATATGCTAGAGTCTCGGTTTTAAGAGTAAGAGAATAAGTGAGTACTCTAGAAATATACTAGAGTCTCGGTTTTGAGAGTAAGCGAATAAGTGAGTACTCTAGAAATATGCTAGAGTCTCGGTTTTAAGAGTAAGAGAATAAGTGAGTACTCTAGAAATATGCTAGAGTCTCGGTTTTAAGAGTAAATGAATAAGTGAGTACTCTAGAAATATGCTACAGTCTCGGTTTTAAGAGTAAGAAAATAAGTGAGTACTCTTAGAAATATGCTAGAGTCTCGTTTGTAAATAAATGGATTAGTGAGAGAGAAAGATTATTTAATGTTAAGAGAGTAAGTGACAGTAAGAATGAATAATTATTTTGTAGAGTAGTAAGGTTTAAAGTTTAAGTGTTGTAAATGAGTAAGAGATGGGTTTTATTTTTATGAGAGAAAGAGATTAAAGAGTGAGAGAAGGGAGTTGAATGAAGAAAGAGAATGGAACCTCGGAGTGTGGTACCAGTTTGTTTAACGAGTAACGGCCCAGGAACCTCGGAGTGTGGTACCAGTTTGTTCAACGAGTAACGGCCCAGAAACCTCGGAGTGTGGTACCAGTTTGTTTAACGAGTAACGACCCAAGAACCTCGGACATATATAAACAAAAAGGGGGACCAAGTGTTGAAGAGATGTAAAATTCTATGAGAGAGCATGGAAGGCTCATGTGGGCATTTTCCGGTAATTTGCTTTAACAGAATGAATTGTGCTGGGTAAGAAAGGGAACGTTTTTCCTCGGAGAACGTGGAAAAACTCCAGTGTAGCTTGTTAGGGGCGAAATTTAGGGGATGAGAGCAGTGATTGTGCACTAGTGTTCCTCGCCTCTAACTGTCCCAGTAGCTCAGTCGGGCGTAGGTTTGACAATAAAAATTGATTTCGATTTTTAATGAAACGTGTCGGGTTAAATTTTTTTGTTAGAGCGCCACAGATTTCCAGCTAGTCAAAATCTGAAACCACCCAGATAGGATGGGACAACCCACTGCACTAATACTTAATAATAAAGATGGGCTGTAAGGTTATGTAAATCTCATTGAAGAAAAAGTGTTCTTGCTCACTTCTGATTACTGGGGTAACTGGTATTATTAACTTGGATCGGAACAAAGAAATAGTCATTAACCTTACTACACAAAATGTATTGAACCTGTTATAATGTACCGGCACAAATGAAGCACACAACAATATCCTGTAGTTGTAAATAAGTACCCCACCAAATGTGTGGGTAAACTAAGATTGAGAGGAGTTTATCAGCTTGACTAACAAATGTCACACATGAATTGAGACTATCGGTGACGTCACTATGATAGCTAACATCTATGTACAAAGAAAATATATGCCTTAAGGGCGGTATCAACTTAAAATCTAAGACTTAGCTGCGGTTATTGTATGGTAGTGGCCTCTCAGCTTCTCAATATTTCTACCAAAAAAAAAATCCAGCGCCTTGGTGAGTGTGTGGACTCTAGGAGGTGTACAACACACGTAGACAAGCACGTAGTTACGAAGTAGAAGGTAGGCGGTGTGAGGACAAACACTATGGACAACGGAGACAATACACGTTGACAGTGATGGGCGGACGTTGAAGATGGAGCTGGCACCAAGCTGGGAGTTGAAATTCGAGTGCGGTGGCTTCAAACTCGATATTCGAGTATTAATCTCCAAACTGATGTGAAGGTTGTACGTTGAATTTATGGTAAAAAGTAGATTGATGACGACTAGATGGTCAAATAAACCCTAAAATAAACATTACTAGTCTGACTTCCGATTTGAATTGAGTACGAGGCTCTTATTAGTCATAATACTAACCTCAATGTGACAGAGGGTTCTTGGACGGCCCTGTTGGTCTATTTGCCGTCTGACATCCAGCTCCTTTTCCGTGATTAAATCAGATTAAATCAATTGACGAATGGATTTCCTAAAATACACAACGCAAGGTCTTAGAGCCATGCTCTAGAAGTTCTACGAGGAACTTACCTTGACCCCCAAAATCCCGTGAACCGGAAAGATTTTCCTTAAAATATCCAGCGTCTATAATCGCCAACAATATAAAGAAATCTCTCAGCCAGAAATTTCTCAGAACCATACAACGATGAACCATATATAATTGAAAGTTTCCAGCAAAGGGTTAGGAAATTCGACTCAATCAATCTTCTTCCACTCAACACGGAGATTTAAGAATAAAAATGACAGAAATTGGCAGATGTGTACTTTTAGTCATCTGTCACCCGCCAAGGTGCGTTAGTAATATACTCGGAATTTGGAACATAGACGTCAACATTGAGTAGAGTAGAAATGTCATGACTTTATCAAATTTTTACTGCAGAGCCTAATACATTTGTATTCGATGTAAGAGACAATTGATAATCAGCCATCTGTCATTGAAATATAATGGTTATATCAATACCAGGACAATTCTAAAGTGGCCATGAGTCAAATCACATAGACAATTAGGTATTGTGGAAAAACTAGAGTAGTTGAGATTAATTCAAGGACACAATAACATTTGGGAAACTAAGCTGGCTTGCACAATAAACAAGAGTGGTTAGGTTCATTCATATGTATCGAAGTGTAGCTATTTCCCACACGTGGTGTAATTTACACTCAATACCGTACACTCGATACCCAATATTTACTCATTCCTAACTGCACTGAACTACACTCTACTCAAAGTGTGGTGGAAATTACGTTACACCACGCTACACCTTCAAGGAATCGTAATGACCCATGACCATGGTCTGTGGATTCTAATCATAGAACAATTATAGTCAGCAGAAGTGCAGTAAACAGGAGTGCGTTCGGTTATGACGAAGGGTGAAGAGTTTGCCTCTATCGAATTATAACATATCGATCAAGAAAGACATTCTTCTCTATAACAAAAGGAAGGGTTTCATTATGCAAAATGAACCCGTAACAAATCCCCCCTCTACTCGGAGAGGCATTAAAGTTCCTTGAACTTTAATGACGATTAAGCCATCAAGCTTTCCATGACATTATTTACTCAACATTAAAAAAAAAATCGATGTAATGTAAATCAGACTGATAGATGAATGCGTTATTCCGTATTAAAACTTAATTCATTGTACAATACCATCATGCAACAACGCAAACGAAACAACTGCAAAAACAAAATCACCGTCATCACTAACAACGCATATAACAAGTAACAGGTCATACAAGACAAAAATTTAACATAGCGAAGTCAATGAAATGAAGATAGAAAGTGTATCCATCTGATACTAACTGAAAAAGAGCAAAAAAAAAATACTCAACATCTACACAATTAGACAATTGAAATTATAAAAATTAACTAAAGTATTTACAAAAGCTTCAGTGATTGTAAATATATTGCGCCAGTAGATTGATGTCAAGTAGTCAAAAGTTTATATTATAATCCATCTGGGTTCTATAATGTTCATTAACATAAGCCAGTACCCGTCGTACCAACAATAACAGAAAAATCCAGCATCTCCAAATACCCAATGGAATAAAATAAAAATATGTCTCTAGAGAACGAGGATAATTTAATCAAACAAATCCCTCCATGGAGGATATCAGTACGAGTGCCACAAAAACAGCTCAAATATGCATCCAAGGCAAAGCTTCTTACCAAAATGCACGAGTACTGAAACTAGCTGCAAGAGAACAAATCCCGAAATTACAAATACTAACACGGATGAACGAAGTTTTCTCTTGACGAGCATAATTAAATTATAACTAGTTCCCAATAAAAAAAAACAATGAGATATTAGTGGTATTAAGAAAGTGTCGGTGTCACATGACACTGCCAAACAGAGGTTTATCTGTTGCGGATTTTATATAAGTACTTCTGCAAGAAAAAAAAAAAACATTAGTTGGGAACATGCCTAGTTCAAATAGCTGTAAGCCGAAGCTAGGGATAGCCAAAGTCTACCCCGAACCAACGAGACAAAATGAACAAGGCTATATCAAACAACGCAGATATATTCCAGTCACCAAAAGCACGTAGCATTAAGTAATACTTAAAATGCTTACTGGAACATACATCCAGTGGACTTCGGACAAAATTTTTGAAGGGAGTCAAAATTATTGAAATCCATTCCAAACAAAAACAAAAATGCAGCAGCGTTACTGTCGTGAGATTTTATAATCGCAACCCTTTTTCGAAGTTATTATGGGTGCAAAATCTCACTAGTTGGGAACTGCGTCCAAGTTCTAGTTGCTTTAGGCATACGCCAGGGACAGCCAACTTCGGCCCCAAATGAGGAAATGAATTTTAATCTGGGTGATTGAATAAAGGCGGTTCATCGTCATCTGGCGGATGAGCCTTCAAGTCCTTTCCATGCCAGATAGATTTCTTACCCTTATCGTCCTTCAATTCGTAAGTCCATGGTGATACTATTTTAGTGATGGAGAATGGGCCGAGATATTTTGCAGCCAATTTGGCGGTGAAGTCTTTAGATGCATTTGAAATAGCATAATTCCTTCTCCATACCTTCTGTCCCACTGAGAATTTTACAGGGCGTCGCCGGAGGTCATAATGTTGTTTACTCTGACTATGGGCTTTCAATATTCGAGCTTGCACATCCTTATAAATGCGAGAGAATGCATTTTTCTTGTCTTCTGCAGAACAAATAGGATAAGGTGACTCGCTAGGAACATATATTTCATTTTTTCCATCAAGAGAGACCTCACGTCCAAAATTCACAAAATTGGGAGTTAGGGCAGTCGTTTCATGTTTAGAAGACCGAATTGCATACGCAATTTTTGGCAGATAAAAATCCCATAATTTTTGATTTTTAGAAACATATGCCGTGAGCATTGTCTTAATGACGCGATTTACCCGTTCAGTTGGATTAGACTGAGGGTGATAGTTGGCAGTATATGCAATATCAAAATTGTAGGTCTTCGCAAGATCCTTAAAAAGCTTACTTCTAAACTGAACACCGTTATCCACGACAATTTTCTTCGGAGCACCAAACATAAGAACAACTTGTTCCTCCATAATTTTCACTATGCTACTTGCAGTGGCAGACCTCAACGGAAAGAGTAAGACAAATTTACTAAAAGCGTCACAAACCGCTAAAATATATGCAAAACCCTTCGAGCTCCTGGGCAGAGGTCCCATAAGGTCTGCACTGAGGAGATGCCATGGTTTATCGACAGTAGGGGTTTTACTCAACATGTATCCAGATAGAGGTTTCTGCTCTGGCTTGATGGAATTGCAAATTTGACAACGTCGAATGTACTTCGTTACGTCAGCTTTTAATTTTGGCCAATAATACCTATTGGAAATACGAGCTACTGTCTTATATATACCTGCGTGACCTGATACTGGATCATCGTGGTATTTGTTAAGAATTCCGAAACGTCTTTCTTTGGGGACAACTAACCTCCACTGCTCAGATGGACTTGATAATTCAGGGTATTGAGGGCGAACAAACTTGAAAATTTGACATTCATCATTCATGCGGAAACAAGGATAGCGTGCAGGATTTTGTTTTATGTCAGCTGACAACTTTTGATACCATCGATCAGAGGTTTTAGTATAGTCAAAATCCTCGAAATCCTGAAGAATCAACCTATCGACATCAACAGATTCCACGGTAACTGGAACAGACCTAGAAAGAAAATCTGGAACAACATTCTGTGCTCCTTTTCTGTGGATAATTTCATAGTCAAAAGGTTGTAAACGTAGACTCCATCTACCTAGTCTACCCTGAGGATCTTTCAAGTTGTGAAGCCATTGCAATGAATGGCAGTCTGTGATGATCACAAAATGATATCCTTCGAGATAATGCCGAAGTTTTTCCACCGCCCATATGACAGCAATACATTCTCGTTCGGTGGCACTATACTTCCTCTCCTGAGATGTCAGCGATCGAGATAAGTATGCGATTACCTTTTCGCCATCTTCGAAGTACTGAATCAACACCGCTCCAACACCATAGGCTGACGCGTCAGTCTGTACGTAGAATGTTTTACTGAAATCAGGGCACGTTAGAATCGGCGCGCTTACCAGACACTCCTTCAAGTGACGAAATGAGGATTCACACTCATTCGTCCAGGAAAATTTTACATTTTTCTTGGTGAGGTTACATAGCGGTGCAACAATTGACGAAAATTGAGGTACAAACCTCCTATACCAAGATGCTGTGCCAATGAACTGTCTCACCTGCTTGGCTGTAGTTGGAGCACGAATATTCAAAATAGCTTCTACCTTTGAAGCATCCGGACGCAAGCCATAACGATCCACAATATAGCCTAAATATTTCAGTTCAGGTCGGCAGAAATGACATTTATCAAAACTAACTGTCAATTTTGCAGAATATAACCTGTCAAATACTTTACCTAAAGTTTCCAAATGAGAGTCAAAATCTTGAGAAATAATGATTATGTCATCTAAATATACAAGAACTGAAGGAGACAAGTCTGGGCCTAGTACATTCTCAATTAAACGTTCCCAAGTAGCTGGAGCGTTCGTCAAGCCGAAGGGCATAACCTTGAAACGATATAGTCCCCCAGGGACAGTAAAAGCTGTATAGTCTCTCGAAGCTTCATCAATTGGAACTTGCCAGTACGCACTTTTAATATCCAAAGAACTCATATATTTCGCGTCACGGAGTTTATCTAAAATTGCAGAAATATATGGCAAAGGATAAGCGTCTTTAATTGTTACTGCGTTTAGTTGTCGGTAATCCACGCAAAATCGATATGATCCATCTTTCTTCTTCACCATACAGACAGGTGAAGCCCATGGACTTCTACAAGGTTCGATGATGTCTTTTGACAACATGTCTCGAATTTCTTCATCAATAACTTGTTGTTTGATAGGAGAAACTTGATAATACCGCTGCTTGATTGGTTTTGTGTTGGGAAGTAGCTCAATACTGTGTTGAACGAAATTAGTTCTACCTAAGGAAGTTCCCATCAAATCCTTCTTTTCCTCTACCAAGTGTCTGAGTTGTTCTCGCTGCGAAAGAGTAAGCATTTCATCACATTCTATACCACACATCTCAACTGATTTTGGAAAATCTTTGGAGAAATGCCAAACCTTGTGTCTCAAATCTGGAATAATATTCATAGATCTCCAGAAATCAATGCCAAGAATTAGAGTATGAGGCAACTCGGGGATAACCAAAATGTCTATAACACAAATCTTGCCAACTAAGCACAGGGGGGTGGTCACATAACCAATACTTTTACAAATTTGACCATTTGCCACTCTACATTCATTGGTAGAACTATATAACCTTAAACCCAGTTGTCTCAGAAATTCATAACCAATCTGGCCAACAATTGTTCTAGATGCTCCAGAATCCAATAATCCAGTTATTGGACGTCCTAAAATAGAAACATTAAGGTATGGACGTTCATCGCCAGAAACACTTGATAGTACATAATCAAGAATGATTTGCTTTTTAGAATCTAATACAGAAACGGTCAAATCATTTGACTCGGGAGAACCCTCCTGACCACTTAAGGTCTCCCTGTAGAGTTTTCCTGTTGCGACGAAGGAGAGTTGTTAGCATGTCTGCCTCTATTATTCCCGCTGCTAGTTCTCTGAGAACATTTTTGACAGGTACGAATGGTAACGTTGGGCGCTCCACACTTAAAACAGAATTGTTTCTTTTTGGCTAAGCAACCTCTGAAGGTATGGCTATCACTGCCACAATTGAAACAAATATTTGGAGACGAAACCTCTGCTAAATCTGGTACAGAGTCACTCCTCGAAGAAGTGGAAGCATACGCCAGCTCAGGAATCAAAGATTTGCTTCTTGACGGTGGGGGTACGTAAGATTTCGCCAACTCCCGTTTCTCGTCGAGAGTACGACAAACATCAATAAGCTCAGTTATAGATTTAACTTCTCTGAATGCCAAAAATGGATGGTAGTATGGATCTATCCGTTCAATCATCAATGATAGTTGAACTTCATCTGACACAGGAGTTTGCATTTTATTAAATAAACTCTTCATGCTAGCAACATATAAACCAATGGACTCAGTTGGGCCTTGTGTTCTGCGCTTGATATCCTCGAACAAGTCTTTGTCAAAATTGGCAGGTAAAAATTGTTGTCGCATCAATCGAACTAAAGAGTCCCAATCAGAAGCCCACGTTTTTACTAAGTTATACCAAGTAGCAGCATCTCCCTCAAATAAGTCTGCAGCATCTCTAAATAATATTGATTTAGATATACCTCGAGATTTCCTCATTGTTCCCACTTTCTCAACAAAAGTCGAGAACGACATCATTCCAGGTTTTCCAGTGAATTTCATTCCCCAATCACGGACTGGAACTGGTCTAATTTTTAAAGGTTCTTCTTCATCACTAGAAGAATCACTAGAACAAACAGCAGAGCTGTGTGCATTTGGTGCAGTCAAGGATTGCTTCAAAACTGAAATATCAAATACTGAAGGGTCTTTATGGCCTTTACGAGCCTTCCCTTGCAACTTATCTAGCAACAATAATAATTGTACTCGATAATCAGCTTTAAGTTTCTTCTCAGCATCATTTTGAGGACTACACCTGTTTACACGTCCTAACACATGAGCAATTTTAGAAGATATACCTACATAACTGGTATCTTTTTCTGTACCCGAAAAGTCATCAACAAGAGTTTTCAATGAATCAATATTATCAGAAATGGCCTCAGAGTCATCAACAAATTTATATGGATATGCTGGATTCTTTATTTCAAGTGAAGTTTTTTCCAACGATAAAGCCTTCCGTAAAGCTACTCTAATATCGGCTACGGTTAGGTCTGTACCATCACCAAGACCTCGAACCTTTATTTCATATACTAATTCATCTCTTGTAAGACGATTTACATCTAATTTCAACTTTGTTGAACTCATTTTCAGTACTATAATATCAATAAAAATAATTCAAATCACCCAGAGAATAAAACTAATTTGGATTCTATCAAACCGACTGCAAGTAACAATAAAACGAATTTATAACAAAATTTGTCACTTCTACAGAAGCTACGCCAGGCGTATGTACGTTGAAATTATATAAAAATGTCCCAAGAACCAAATTATACCAGAAGTAGACACTTTTAGAAAAACGACGCTGGGCATCCGTAAGCGTGGCGACGTCAGAAATAAAAATTAAATAATCAACACACCACCACTTGACAACAAACGTTAAAAGAATACCGAAAAAATATAAAATAATCTCAGTTATCCAATTATGAGACAGGATATCTCTTAAAATGACTAATCTCTGTCCCGATCCAAGATACCGATTAGGATAAACCACCCTTATAAGTACACTTCACTGCTATGATTCAACTCTAGTTTAAATTTGACAAATTACTGAAAAGCACTCAATTTATATAGTAAGCAGTGTGCACTCATAGGTGAACTTATGTAATTGACTGTTCGATATCCAAGAACTGGAAAAAAAAAATACCAATAAAAATAATTTCCAAAATCCATGAACCTTGAAAACAATTATTTATCAACGTTTTGAGCAATTTGTCAATATTTCCAAACTACAGCAAAAGAAAAGTATATTGTATGGTAAAAATTAACTAATGAATGTTTTCACCTGCTTGTTAGGCAATCAAACGTACTGAAGAGGGCAAGAAACCTATGAAACGTTTGTAAAGACTGTTTATACTCAAAAAACGACAAAAAAAAAAAGAAACTCAATTGATCTCTAATTTATTAATCACTTCAAATGATAGACACCATACTAGTAATGTACATAACCTATAAAATTTGGAAAATTATTTAATTTTAATCTATCAATTTACCCACGTTGGGCGCCAGTTTGTTAGGGGCGAAATTTAGGGGATGAGAGCAGTGATTGTGCACTAGTGTTCCTCGCCTCTAACTGTCCCAGTAGCTCAGTCGGGCGTAGGTTTGACAATAAAAATTGATTTCGATTTTTAATGAAACGTGTCGGGTTAAATTTTTTTGTTAGAGCGCCACAGATTTCCAGCTAGTCAAAATCTGAAACCACCCAGATAGGATGGGACAACCCACTGCACTAATACTTAATAATAAAGATGGGCTGTAAGGTTATGTAAATCTCATTGAAGAAAAAGTGTTCTTGCTCACTTCTGATTACTGGGGTAACTGGTATTATTAACTTGGATCGGAACAAAGAAATAGTCATTAACCTTACTACACAAAATGTATTGAACCTGTTATAATGTACCGGCACAAATGAAGCACACAACAATATCCTGTAGTTGTAAATAAGTACCCCACCAAATGTGTGGGTAAACTAAGATTGAGAGGAGTTTATCAGCTTGACTAACAAATGTCACACATGAATTGAGACTATCGGTGACGTCACTATGATAGCTAACATCTATGTACAAAGAAAATATATGCCTTAAGGGCGGTATCAACTTAAAATCTAAGACTTAGCTGCGGTTATTGTATGGTAGTGGCCTCTCAGCTTCTCAATATTTCTACCAAAAAAAAAATCCAGCGCCTTGGTGAGTGTGTGGACTCTAGGAGGTGTACAACACACGTAGACAAGCACGTAGTTACGAAGTAGAAGGTAGGCGGTGTGAGGACAAACACTATGGACAACGGAGACAATACACGTTGACAGTGATGGGCGGACGTTGAAGATGGAGCTGGCACCAAGCTGGGAGTTGAAATTCGAGTGCGGTGGCTTCAAACTCGATATTCGAGTATTAATCTCCAAACTGATGTGAAGGTTGTACGTTGAATTTATGGTAAAAAGTAGATTGATGACGACTAGATGGTCAAATAAACCCTAAAATAAACATTACTAGTCTGACTTCCGATTTGAATTGAGTACGAGGCTCTTATTAGTCATAATACTAACCTCAATGTGACAGAGGGTTCTTGGACGGCCCTGTTGGTCTATTTGCCGTCTGACATCCAGCTCCTTTTCCGTGATTAAATCAGATTAAATCAATTGACGAATGGATTTCCTAAAATACACAACGCAAGGTCTTAGAGCCATGCTCTAGAAGTTCTACGAGGAACTTACCTTGACCCCCAAAATCCCGTGAACCGGAAAGATTTTCCTTAAAATATCCAGCGTCTATAATCGCCAACAATATAAAGAAATCTCTCAGCCAGAAATTTCTCAGAACCATACAACGATGAACCATATATAATTGAAAGTTTCCAGCAAAGGGTTAGGAAATTCGACTCAATCAATCTTCTTCCACTCAACACGGAGATTTAAGAATAAAAATGACAGAAATTGGCAGATGTGTACTTTTAGTCATCTGTCACCCGCCAAGGTGCGTTAGTAATATACTCGGAATTTGGAACATAGACGTCAACATTGAGTAGAGTAGAAATGTCATGACTTTATCAAATTTTTACTGCAGAGCCTAATACATTTGTATTCGATGTAAGAGACAATTGATAATCAGCCATCTGTCATTGAAATATAATGGTTATATCAATACCAGGACAATTCTAAAGTGGCCATGAGTCAAATCACATAGACAATTAGGTATTGTGGAAAAACTAGAGTAGTTGAGATTAATTCAAGGACACAATAACATTTGGGAAACTAAGCTGGCTTGCACAATAAACAAGAGTGGTTAGGTTCATTCATATGTATCGAAGTGTAGCTATTTCCCACACGTGGTGTAATTTACACTCAATACCGTACACTCGATACCCAATATTTACTCATTCCTAACTGCACTGAACTACACTCTACTCAAAGTGTGGTGGAAATTACGTTACACCACGCTACACCTTCAAGGAATCGTAATGACCCATGACCATGGTCTGTGGATTCTAATCATAGAACAATTATAGTCAGCAGAAGTGCAGTAAACAGGAGTGCGTTCGGTTATGACGAAGGGTGAAGAGTTTGCCTCTATCGAATTATAACATATCGATCAAGAAAGACATTCTTCTCTATAACAAAAGGAAGGGTTTCATTATGCAAAATGAACCCGTAACAAGCTTGCGCTACTCACCTTCTACGCGGAGGAATGAGTTGTATAGTGAGTAAGTGAAAGTGTAAGATGTTTAATGTTTGGATAAGTGATGTGTGATTAATTAATGTGTAAGCATGATCGTATAAGTACAAGTAATGTGACCACTAATGTAAGAGTAAATGTGCGATAGACTTTCTGACTAATGAGGTTGTTTGCATATAAGGTGATTAAGTTATTTTATGAGAGAGAACACTTGTTTGAAATGGGGGGGAGCCGGCTCTGTCGCGGCGAGAATGTATTTAATGTTAATTTCTTTTTTGTGGTTTTCATTTTTTGAGTGAGGAATTAATATAGTTATGAGAAAATGAGAGGAGAGAGAGAGGTTTAAGTCGATTCAAATTCGACAAGTGTGGTACCAGTTTGTTTTACGAGTAACGGTCCAGGAACCTCGGACTTTTCATCGTTATGAGTAAAGGTACGAGTACGATTGAGATTGTAATGCATGTATAATGCAAGAGAGGGTGTCAGTAAGTTTCCAAGTGCAAGCAAGAGTATGGGTATAAGAGTGAGTTCAAGTTTAATAATTCACAAGTTTGAGTGAGATTATAATTACATGTGGAAGTGAGTGCTACTACGAGTGCGAGTAGAATTGGAGTGAGGTTGTGAATTCAAGTGAGAGTGTTAGTAAGAATGTGAATTCATTGTGAATGTATTTAATACAATTTATATTAAGAATGTATATGTGAGTAATAGAGTGTGATCATGAGACTAGAGCAAGTGAAAGTGTGAAGTGAATTGTAAGTGCCACCACAAGTTAGTGAGAGTGAGTACGAATAAATGTGAATGCAAATGTGAGTATGAGTATAAGTGTGAGTATGGTTCAACTGTATGCGAGTGCAAGTGAGAGTTCATTTGTAAGTGTGAGTTAGCATGAGAGTGATAATTGTGTATGGTAGTGACCACGAGTGTATAAGTATGATGAGAGAGTCTTATCTGACTCTTTTGAGATTGTTTTTGTATGAGTTTTATGATGAGAGGTGTTTGTCTTAAGGGGGCCCGGCTATTTTGCACGCGAGAATGAGTTTTACATTTTAATTTAGTTTTTGGTGTATAAGGGGTAAAGTTATTTCTGTTCTCGTCAAAAAAAAAGAGGTTTTAGTGTGTTTGTATTTGTCAAGTCTTTTCATGTTCAAAGTGTAGTCAATGTAGTCTTCAAGTAACAAATGAGAAGGGGGCTGACGTTTTCATCTAAACATCACCCACGTGTTTCCATCATCCAAGTATCTTCCACGTTCCTTCCAAGTATCTTCTTCATCCAAGTATCTTCTTCGTCCAAGTATTCGAAGCTTCATCCAAGTATTTTCTTCTTCATCCAAGTATCTTCTTTATCCAAGTATCTTCTTCATCCAGGTATATTCTTCTTCATCCAAGTATCATCTTCTTCATCAAAGTATCATGTTCTTCATCAAAGTTTCATCTTCTTCATCCAAGTATTATCTCTTCCAAGTCTTCCAAGTGTCAAAGTGTCTAAGTTTTTTAGTTTTTTAAACGTCCAGTGTTCTAAATGCTCAAGTATTGGTTTTTCAGTGTCTAAGTCTACATGTCTGCTTTTTTTCTCAATGTTTTTTAAGTTTTTCTCAAGTGTCTAAGGGTATAAGTTATTGGGTTAACCACTGTCCTCTTCCAAAGGACGAAAGGTTTGGTTTTCTTGACTAGAAAAGAGTTTAAGTAGTAATTAATGAGTGCTAATCTGCACTGAAAGAGAGTTGAGCAAGAAAGTGAATTGTTTATTTGAGTGTAAGTTTTGGTATGAGAATGAGTTGAGAGAGTATTTTAATTTGAGAGTGAGTTTTGATTTAAGAGTGTTTTAATTTGAGAGTGTTTTCATTTGAGAGTGAGTTTTGATTTAAAAGTGTTTTGTGATTTAGGAGTATTTATTTGAGAGTAAGTTTTGATTAAGTGGCGTGGTCACACCAGAAGGATGACTATGATGAACATGAGAGGAGTTATCTGTATGGTATTGTGAGAATAAGTTTTAGCCAGAAGAGTACGTTTCTTGACGATAATCTTCTGGAGATTGTTGTGTTGATGGTGAATGGTTAGGGTTCATGTTGAAAGGTATCAGTGCTGTATTTTGTTTATGGATGTAAGGGGTTAAGTGCAGTAGAGTGTGATGCTTGTGTCTGCAAATAGTACATACACCGGTAGATGAGCAATGTGTGAGTGTGTCTGGAGCCCAGACATGCTACGCACATTTTGTTATTTCTTATATATTTGTTCCGAAGTGTGAGCAAGAATAAATGTTATGGCCTGTTCTATTACAGAAGGAGCATGTTGAAATAATAATGGTGTTAGAGCTATGAGTTGTACTAAAAGAGAGTTGATTAAGGGTGTCCCTTTCAAGTGAGTTGGGTAACAAATGATCAGAGTGAATGTTGAGTTGAAGGTTGGGTTGCGAGAGAGTGTAGGTTGCATAGTTAATTTAATATGGAATGGAAAGAATGGGTCATAGCGACGATCGGAGTGTCATTTCTGATGACAGATCTCGTGTCAGAGTTTTGTCTAGGGGGAGAATTGTTTAAATGAAGTAAAGTGTGATGTCTTTTTTGACATATGGAACATGATTTAACTGATATACAGTTAGTGATTGTGTGTGTGGAACGTAGAGAATTTTGTAAACGCGACAAACTTTATTAAACCCCATTATTTTGGTATGATATTTTTCCAAAGCCTCCTCCATATCGGCCTCTGACGAACAGTTGTATTTTCTTCTTGAAGTCCTTATCTGAAAGTATTGAAAGTAAATGCATCATAATAGTTTAACTTTCTTTGGTAGAGAGACTATAGAAAAGTAATTATGAAATTAATTTTATCCTAAATCGTACCGGTACGATTTATGCTCATGATCATCTACTATATTTTGCATACGCGATAAGAAAAAAATACCGCATAACCTAAGTTTTTACTCACTACGTTACTTTAAAATGTCTGTCTTTAAAAAGAAATAATTCCATGTGGACCAATAACAATAATTAGTTGCTTGACACCTTGTAAATAGGGGCAGAATATTTTTAGAAGAAAATAATAACTTTTTAGTTGTTTTCAGCTGCAATACCGGTAAACGATACACACTTTGACTGTGATTCATGTGCAACTAAAAATCCCGAAATCGCGAAATGAACAGGGTACGATTTAGGAGCACGTACTATTTAGGCGTATTTACCCTAATTGAAAACAAGTCGAGGAGCAATATTAGTCCTAGGCTAGCTAAACTCATGAAGAATATGCAAGCTCAAAAATCACAATAATACAAAATTACAGAAGTTAATCCTAAAAATATTATTATTTCATTGTATATAATTTCCTATTGTATTTTTAATTGACATTCCCAGTTTGATTATTACAGTTTATTTTTATTATACCTACTTAGTGGTTTCTGGTAACAAGAATAATGGGAAAGTGGTTTCTGACCAAGAAAAGGTTGGGAACCCCTGATCTATATCAATGCTTTCACATTTTTCAATAAAAAAGCCGCACCACATTTTTCAAACAAAATGACGCAATTGTTTTACAATAATGATAAATGTTTGATTGTTCTTCTAACTGGTTCCATTCTCAACGCCTAATCACTCTTGATCTTGAAGAATAATACCAGAAGGTTAAATCTAAGTAAAAAAAGGTACAAATCTCGGTGCATAATTTTTTGGGTCAAGATCATGTTGTGCTGAACTAGGTAAACGTTCACTAAAAATTATTATCTTTTGTCAAATAAATAATACATTTCTTTCTATTATTCAGCGGTAAGTTTATTACTGTTATAACACAACCAAAAATATTAGTTTTGTACTTTTATTTCATTGTACATATACATAAAGTATGCTAAACAAAATCCTGCATCAAATAAGTATTAATAATTAATAATCCTATTTTAATTGTATTCCGCTTCCTGTATTACAATGCTGAGAATAAAAACTTGAAATATAAAGATAGTCTGTAGGTCGTACTTGTAATCCGCTGGATTAATTGATAATAGTTTCAATCAGTACAGGACTTCTTATACTGGCTGTTTCACGCCGATCTTACACAATTTAATTCATTTCAATTTTATTATCATTATTATAATTAACAGGTTGCACTCTCTTAACTTTGCTTGAAAACAACCAAACGGTGTTAAATTGTTTAATATTCTTTTCACTGTGTCGTGGTATATCTGCATATCTTGTAGCAAATAAGGCACATGTTCTAGATACAACTATGTCACAATCACCAAGTATTTTTTTTATTTGGTACAAACATGCCCGCATCAACTACTAAGAGTTATTAGCAGGAAGACTTACACAAGTAGTATGTGATGTATTTGTGTTATAGAATAATTTTTAAATTTTGTTATACAAATTAATGTCTTTGAGATATTTAATTAAAGCACTTGTGTTTTTGGTGAGCACATCCTTGAATACCGCACTTAATTTATTCTGACTTCTATATCTAGAATATTCAGGACACTCTGAGATGAAATGTTTTACAGTAAGAGAAACATGGCAATGTATACATTCTGGTGCTGGTTCTTTGTTGAGGAGATGTTGATGTGTATGACCTATTCGCAGTCGGGTTAAGACAACTTGGTCTCTTCGTTTTTCTGGTATTGATAGAACTAAATCGACTTGTGGCTTAACTTCTTTCAGTTTGGATGTCGTGTGATTCCATATTACTTGCCAAGAATTAGGTATATGATTTTTGATTGGATTTGTATGGTCAGTGTAGGAAATATTTTGAATATAAGGTGTTTCTTGTTTAGATGTTGTAGCTACTGCTAATTGATCGACTTCTTCGTTTCCTTTTATACCAGAGTGAGATAGAACCCACAGAAATGAGACGTTCTTTTGGCTAAGACGTATGATCTCCATTTCACTTTTGATTCGTATGAGAATAGGATGTGAAGGGTATGGTTGTTTTAAGCCTAGTAACGCACTCAGTGAATCTATTATGATGAGAAACCTCACCAAGTATTAAAAGTAAATTTAGATAATCTTCATTGTTCAATGCCAAACGAGCCATTTCCATCACTGTATGATGCGATTGATATCAAATAATGACAACTAATACTATTTAATTATGACAGGTAAATACAAATCCTGCTGAAATAAAAGAATAAATAACGCGGCCAATGCCTACGCAATAATAAGGCTGAAATTATTAATATTTTCAAATACATGTTAATATTTCAAAAACGCTTAAGATTGGGTATAGGGAAGTGAACATAAATTGTCCTTATTTTCGGCCTTAAAATTAAGTGAAAGAATAAAAATATAGTTATTTCATTTAAAAAATGAAGATATTTGACATTTTGAACTTTTCGTAATAATTTTAACAATCCTGAATACAAAAAATAAGTCTCCGACATGTTACCAATTACCGTGATCGTCTACCAATCAAACCCACAAGATTATTTTTCATTTGGTAGATCCCAAATAGCACGAACGTTTGCTGCAAACTTGCTTGATTTTTTATATTGAGTTGCTTAAGCGAATTTGTCATATTAAGGGTTAAACAAGTTTGCAACAAAATTGCCATGTCATAGGTAATGTAATGTAATGTTTCTTGTTAAATGTTTGTGAGATTGAGTCCAAACTCATTTGTTGTGCATAATAACCTTTTTATTTATTTTTTACGCTGGTTAAAATATTACGGTGTTACAAATATATGACATGTATGTTGACAGTTTTTCATAAACTTCTCGAAAAATGAGTTTTCTACAAAAAAAGTGCCATGTTGCGCGAGTCATATGGAGACATCCTGTTAAACTCATATAATATTATTGTTAAATTGCTGACAGGACGTTTCCCACATTACTGGATTTATAATTTTAACCTTAATCAGCAAACACGTGGAGACATCCTGTTTACACAATTGTTATAACTTTCTTATCATATATTTTTCTTCTTTATTCATCATTATACTACATTTTCCTTATTTTTGTAAACTAAAAAAGAAATCAGTCATAATTGTAACATCAACTGTAACTAATCACTAAGTTTAATTAAATCTTTTTAAAAAGTATATTTTTTACTTATTAAATTTAACTGGCGCTGCGAACAGGATACTGTAGAAAATACCCTTTCTGTGTGGTAAAACGTCTACGTTTACTATCAAGAAATTAAGATAGTATCCGAACCAATAAACTGTGTGAAACAAGTTACGGTGTGTGAAAAGGCTGACTCCAACCCGACAACTCCTCCAGTGAAGAAGACGGTGTTCAAGAAGACGGCTCAAGTTCCTTCAGAGAATAAGAGACAAGGAACAAGCTAGCAGATGATCCTTCAGTGCATCCTCCTGTAAGTTTTTCCTTTAATTTTATTATTTATCGGCTAATAATTGTTTTGAATATTATACTATTTTTTTTACTACAATATAAGTATTATTTGAATTGCAATTTGAACATTCCAATTTTAATGGTTGTATAAAATTAATATATTATTAAAGTCAATCTCTTAATGTCACAAAATCGTGATCGATCCAGATCTCCATTACCTCTAAATCGTTACTTAAATACTAATACCGAGATGTCTACTGCAATTTCACAAATCGAATTATCTTTGGCAAGAAATATTGTCCCAACATATAACGGTGGTTCTAAAGATTTAGCATATTATTTAAGACAATCTGAAAAATATTTAACTCTTTTAGAAACCGTAAATAATGATTTATTCAACAATCTTCTGTTAGAGCAAGTCAAATCTAAATTATTAGGTCCAGCTAGAGACGTAATCATAAATAGATCTTTTGATAAATGGTCCGATTTAAAAACAGCTCTTATCACTCGTTTTGGCGATCCTAGATCTGAAGAAATATTAGCACACGATTTAAATACTTCTATTCAAACTCATTCTCAATCATTCTCCGACTTTCATGACGAAATTTCTAAAAAATTACAAGTCCTTAAAGAACACCTAGCTATAAATTCTGATAACAGAGGAGTTAGAATTTCTAAGGAAACTATGTATACTGATCAAGCCCTTATGGTATTTAAAGCAGGTCTCTCAAATCCCTGCAGAGATCATTTACTTTATATATCAATTCCATCTCTAGAACAAGCATTGTACGAATGTAGAAGATTAGACAACGAAAGATCCCAAATTGAATTTGCTAACTTTCTTAGATCTCAAAAAGGTCAAAGAAATCGCCCACCTCCAAAACCTAATACTTCATATAATCAATCACCAAGAAACCAACCTTCATTTAATAATTATAATTCGTCTCAAAGACCACAAGTTACTCAAAACCCTAATTATAGACCATTTAATAGATATAATGATGACAATCAAAGATTCCATTACCAAAATAACTATCAAAGATCAAATAATCAATCAAATTATAGACAAACACAATATCCTAATAATCAAAATTTTAATCGTCCCTCTCAACCTTCCACAAATAATTACAAACCAACCCCAATGAGTATATCTACAACAAATACTTATAGACCTCCTCAACAAAATTCTTTTAGACAAACAGGACCTCCGAACGTAGTTGTCGAAGAATTGTTCAATATTGAAGATACTGACGAAAATTCTGATGAATCATCATACGCTAACCCTCAAAACGAACAATACGATGAAACTCAAAATTTTTAATTACGAGCCTCGGAATTGATATAAATAATATAAATTCAACCCCTAAACTTCCATTTATATACCTCTCACATCTAGACTTATATATATATTGCTTGACCCTGGTGCAAGCAATTCCATTATAAACCCCGAAACAGCCTATAGATTATTTTCAGATTCCATTTATGAATCAACATTTTCCGTTAAATCAATTAAAACAACTTACAATGGCAATTTTAGCTGCAAATATCCTCTTTTGAAAGAATTCGGCATTGAATACATGTTCCATATGTTTATCGTACCTTGGTACGATAGATTCGATGCATTAATAGGTAGTCAGGACTTTGATAAATTAAAAGCACTTATTAATTTCGAAAATCATTTATTACAAATTAATTCTATTAAAATGCCATTCTATTTGGAAGTCAATCCCAACTTATTTACCCCTTATTCTGAATCTTTATATAAAAGAATTTTAAATATTCCTGTGAATATTGATAATGGACAAGTAGTTCTTCCAGAATTGAAATTAAACAACATAATAATACCTGAATGTATAGCTCTAGCGAAAGATGGTTACTGTAAAATACCTATAGAACAAGAAATCTCTTTAAATAATATTTCTATAAATTTTCATGAACCTCTCCAAGTCCAACCCTTATCGAAACAATTCCTTTATCATCTTATAATAATAATATTGATATTACCAAACTTCTTCGAAGAGATCATCTGAATCCCGAAGAAAAAGATGCAATAATTTCTATTTGTAAAAAATTTAAAAATATATTACGAAAACTCCGACTTAACTTTTACTCATGTAGTTAAACATCACATTAGAACGGTCGACGATGCACCGATTTATCAAAAATCATATAGATACCCTTACCATTTAAAACAAGAAATCAAATACAAAAGCTCCTAGACAATAAAATAATTAAACCTAGTATATCTCCAAACAGTTTCCCTACCTTTCTCGTCCCCAAACGAATGGACGCCAGTGGAAAGAAAAAATTCCGATTAGTTATCGATTACCGAAAACTAGATGAAAAAACTATCGAAGATAAATATCCCCTTCCTCGTATCGATGAAATTCTCGACAATCTTGGTCGAAGTACTTACTTTTCCACTTTAGATTTGGCACAAGGTTTTCACCAAATTGAAATACACCCAGATTCGGCAGAAAAAACTGCATTTACCATAGATAATGGCCACTACGAATATACTCGTATGAAATTTGGCCTAAAAAACGCTCCTGCCACTTTTCAACGTGTCATGGACACAATTCTCCGTCCTTTTCTCTATAAACAATGTTTCGTATACATGGATGACATAGTCATATTTTCAAAGTCTCTCCAAGACCATATTCTTCATATAAAACAAATATTCAGTGAAGTAGAAAAATATAATTTGAAAGTCCAAATAGACAAATCAGAATTCCTCAGAAAAGAAGTTGCCTTCTTAGGCCATGTCATAACCCCTGAGGGTATTAAACCAAATCCAGATAAAATCAAGTCCATCCAAAACTTTCCTTTGCCGAAAAATGAAAAACAAATAGAATCATTTCTCGGCATGCTCTCCTATTATCGTAAATTCATCCAAAATTTCTCCAAAATAACCTACCCAATAAATAAATATCTTAAAAAAGGAACTAAATTAGATTTAAACGACCCAGAATACCTCAATGCTTTCCAAAAATGCAAACAACTTCTTTGTAATTCTCCTATTTTAGCATACCCCGATTTCACAAAAACATTTACTTTAACGACCGATGCTTCAAACATCGCTATATGAAGCGTAGTTTCTCAAGATTCCCTTCCAATAGCTTTTTACTCTCGAACACTTAATTCAGCTGGAAGAAATTATGGCACTATCGAAAAAGAACTCTTAGCTATAATCGATAGCTGTAAACATTTCCGACCATATTTATATTCCAAAAAATTTATTATTGAAACTGATCATAAGCCACTCGTCTGGCTACATTCTCTTAAAGAACCCAATCAACGTCTAATAAGATGGAAACTAAAGTTGGAAGAATTCGATTTTGAAATTCATTATAAAAAAGGCAAAGAAAATTACGTCGCTGATGCATTATCAAGAATTGAACTCAATGCAATCGATAAAAAACTTCCTAAACGTGATCTAAAAATTAATATAATTAGTGATATAGTTATTACTCCCCCAAACTCAAAAATAAATACTAAAGAATTCAAACAAAACCCTGATGAAATCGATGCCATTTCAACTATGGCAAGAGCAAATTCCGATCCAAATCTAACATGAAGTGATGCTAACGAAATCTTAAGTAAAATATCCGAAGATAACAAAAGTACCGCTTCAGGCGACACTAGACACTCCGCACAACAAAATTCAATTTTTGATTTCCCAATTTCAGAAAAAACCTTAAATTCCGCCCATTTTCAAATAATCCTAAAATACGGAGACAAAAACGACATAGATTACTCTAAGCCATTTGGCAAAAATCGCTATATTCTTACTTTTAGAAAAGGATCCGACCATAATGTAATAAGTAATATGTTTTTAGAAATAGTTGATCCAACAAAAACATACTATATATACTGCCCCAATGATTCATTACTTGATATTGCTTCTACAGAATGTTCAAAAATCTTGGAACCAAACGTAAAAATCATGAAAACAAATACTTTTCTGAAACACATAATTAATTAGGAAGAACAAGTCCGATTAATTTCAGACTATCATTCAGAAACTCATAACGGTATCACAGAAACTACGAAACATATAAGTCCCTGTATTATTTTCCGAAAATACAAGAATTAGTAACGAATCACGTTAATAATTGCGAATTATGTCTCACCTCAAAATATGATACAAACCCTCGAAAAATTCCATTCACCGAAGTTCACCATTCACAACTTACCATTTACCATTTTGTAAATTTGTATATAATAAATTATTAATTTCGACATTAATTCCGTCATATAAAGATCATTTATCTAGTTGAATGTCTACGCCAGTTGACGAAGTTCAGCTAGAAATATAATCAAAAACATTGGTCCTTCGATAGCCCGATATAACAAGTATTGTTATATAACATTGTAAAGTGCCAGTATCAAGATAGCAGTTCAAATCAAAGTATAGCAGTTCAAATCGAAGTATAGCAGTTCAAATCATAGTGCAAGTATAGCAGTTCAAATCGTAGTGCAAGTATAGCAATTCAATTGGCAGTCCAATCAGCAGTTCGATCAGCAGTTCAATTGGTAGTCCAATCAGCAGTTCAATTAGCAGTTCAATTAACAGTTCAATTGGCAGTCCAATTAGCAGTTCAATTAGCAGTTCAATTAGCAGTTCAAATCGCAGTTCTAAGGATTCATCACAGCAACAGCCAGGATAAAGGTAAGTTGGTCAGTTATCTATTTAAATGTGCCAATTATCCGTCCTGTTTCCATATTAGTATCGTATAAACCTTGTTAAAATTCCTTACCATACTCACGCATAGACTGAATTTAGAATGGCTGAACTAAGCAAATTAAAACGACAACGCGGTTATATACAAACGACTATTACGACCTTAAGAAAACTCATCGACCAAGCAAACGATGAACCCGCGAGCATCAATGGACATTTTAATCAATCAACATTAGAAAGGACAACCAAAGTATTTGCAAAATTTGATTTAATTCAAGAGATGATAGAGGAGTTAGATGAAGAGGAAATGGATCTGCGTAGCTCTTACGGAGATAGCTTTGATTGGGAAACAGCGCGTGCTAAGAAGCTTCTCGATGAAATAAAACTATCACCCAATGGTATACATCCAGTAAATACCTTACACATTGGTAACATCAAATCAGCAGTCAATTTGCCTCTTATAACACTCAAACCTTTCGATGGAATCCCTGAAAAGTGGACCGAGTTCTTTAGCCTATTCTCAGCCGTGGTGGGCGATAAAGAGATTCAAGACGTTGAAAAACTAAATTATCTGGAATAATCATTAACCGGAAAGGGGGCCAGGGCAATTGAGTCATTTGAAATCACCAACTGTAATTATAGTGTTGCTATTTCAATTTTAAAGGACAAATTTGAAAATCCACGTCGTATGGTACGTCGTCATATGGCAATAAACGATCTCGTTGACGTGTTCTATCAACACACGAGGGCGTTGGAGAACCTGAAGGCTCCAGTTGACTCATGGGACATCCCACTAGTCGATTTGATTTTATACAAGGTCAGCTCGAATACGGCTGAGCATTGGGAATTAACTTTGCAAGATGATCAGTTCCCATCTTTTAAAACATTACTAAAATTTTTGGGAAGAAGAGCTAATTGTGCAGATCCGTCTCAACACGAAGTACTCCACAACAAAACACCAAGATATGAAAAATATTACCAACGCAGAGAAAGCCGTTCGCAAGCTCTTGTCACACACACAAACAACCATTGTAATACATCGCATCAGCAAAGATCGATTATCTGTCCTGCATGCAATAGTTCTCATACATTGTACGTTTGTGAAAAATTCCGTGGATTATCCGACGAAAATTTATATCAGATGATCGTTTGTGTTTTAATTCCCTTGGGAAAAGGCATGAAGTTAAAGCATTTAAAACACAGGCCTCGTGTAAAAAGTGCAACAAACGGCATCATACCTTGTTGCACATACCAGTTGAATGGAGTACATCCGAGCCTTCTCAAAACAACGAAGTACCAGAACAGAGACAGGTATCACTCGTGGTAAATGCGCTGTCTAACGACATAATGGTCACCTCGGTGCTTGATATTCTAGACAAGGATGAAAGACCTATTCAATGCCGAGGCTTGCTTGATACCTGCTCCACCACCAATTTCATCACTCAGCGGCTTTCTGATATTTTAAGATTGAAGAAAACAACATGTAATGTACCCGTTGGAGCTTTAAATGCTATGACCACGTACTGCATCGCATTAACAACGGCTACCATCAAATCACGGATAAACGCGTATAAAAAGACGTTAATATTTTTAATCGTACCAGCTATCTCTCACGTTATACCAGATCAACCGATCCAGCGTGAGTTGATAAAGATACCTGCTAATCTCAAATTAGCAGATCCATATTTCCATCGACCTGCACCAGTCGATATACTGTTAGGAGCTGGCACCACTCTTTCGTTATTGTCTGTAGGACAAATCAAGTTATCCGCTCCTAATCAACAAGAATTATACCTTCAAAAAACAATGGTCGGTTGAATAATAGGCGGAGCCGCCCCTTCCAATGTGCCAGCAAAGTCAAATTGTTATGTTGCTACTACTCCTATAGACTTCGATCTTCAGAAATTTTGGGAGATAGAAGAATGTCCTGGAATCAAAAAATTCTCCAAAGAAGAAGAAAAATGTGAACAACATTTCCGGAAGCTCGTAACTAGAGAATCGAGTGGGCGCTATGTAGTTGCCCTACCCTTCAACTCGCAGGCACATAACCTAAGTAAATCTTACTATTTCGCAAGAAAAATATTTGATAGTATTGAACGTAAGTTAAACCAAACGCCTGCCCTTAAATTGTTATATGAAGAGGTTTTAGATGACTATTTAAACTAACGTCACATGTCCCCCGTTGTGGACAGTCCGTCGACATCAGGTGGTTATTATTCGCCTCATCACGCCGTTATTAAGAATACGAGTCTGACTAGTACAGTACGTGTGGTATATGATGGATGGTTCACTAAAGACTTACACGGGCGCATCATTAAATGACGTCCTGTACACCGGTCCCAATATTCAACCGGATTTATTCACATTGATTCGGTTTCGTGAACATCCTATCGTGATTACAGGCGACTTAGAACAAATGTATCGACAATTCCTAGTGAGAAGCGAAGATCAAAAATTTCAACGTACCATTTGGAGAAGTCAACAGAAAAGGCTGCAAATTTTCGAATTAGGTAAATACCGTCACGTTCGGTATCACTTGGGCGTCGTACTTAGCCATCCGATGTCTGCATCAATTAAGTGAAGATGAGAGTGAAAGGTATCCCGTAGCCGCCCCATTGTTATTAACCGAATTTTATGTGGATGATTTCCTCAGTGGCGCTAAAACTCAAGAGCAAACAAAAATCATAATAAAAGAAATGAATGGAATTCCTTTCCGCCGCCGGTCTAACAATGAGACAATGGGCGTCTAACGATCCTTCGGTGTTAGAAAATGTACCTGTCGAAGATGTAAACCCGAGATTGCAACTGGGTGACACTACCTTGAAAACATTAGGCATTCACTGGGATTCGCAAAACGACACGATTATGTATACCGTTAATCCTATTCAGACAATTAGGATCACTAAAAGGTTTATATTATCTAAAGTTGCAAAAATATTCGACCCTTTAGGGTTATTAGCACCAGTTATACTCGCGAAAATAATTTCACAAAGCTTGTGGAATTGTAAGCTTGATTGGGACGAATCGTTGCCTATCGAATTACACAGTGAATGGCAAATATATTGCCAACAATTACCGTCAGTTAATTTATTGTCATTTCCACGTACCGTGATTACTGCCGATGTTAAAGAAGTTCAATTGCATAGATTTTCTGACTCCAGTGAAAGAGCATACGGTGCATGCGTTTATTTACGTACTATCGATCGCTTAGGAAACATTAAAGTGCAGATACTATGTGCTAAGTCCCGTGTTGCGCCTATTAAGACCATAACAATACCGAGATTAGAGCTGTGCGGGGCACACCTCTTGTCTACCTTAATGGAAACTGTAAATGCAGCCCTCCGAAAAGAAGTTAAAATTTACTACTGGTCCGATTCTTCAATTGTATTACGCTGGCTTCAAACTTGTCCTCAATAGTTGAAAACCTTTGTATCACATCGTGTAGCTGACATACAAAGAATGACACAAGTGAAGCAATGGCGACATGTATCCACACACGATAACCCGGCCGATCTCGTATCCAGAGGAGTATTAACTGCAGATTTTCCCTGTGCGACATTGTGGCGAGATGGTCCCTCATGGTTAGGCTAATCTATGTCGGCGTGGCCGAATCTCGATTTACGGAAAGAGGGAGAAATACCTGAACTTCCTGAGCAACTCAAACGAGTATGCTTGATTACAGCTGCCCGACCCATTGTGACATTAAACAGATTTTCTACGCTAGAAAGAATGACCCGTTCGTTGGCCTACTGTTTTCGTTTCGTAAGACGAACACCATCCACCAACCCCTTAACAGTTGAGGAAGTGATCCAAGTAGAAACGAGAATAATCCGATGCGCGCAGAGGCAAACCTTTCCTAATGACATAAAGATTTTACTCTCAACCGACTATCATAAATCCATTTATTCTAGCTTGCTCAAGTTAAATCCTTTTCTGGACAAAGAAGGGATAATGAGGGTAGGCGGTTGTTTGATTTTGTTTAACTTACCATTCGACGCTAAACATCCGATTATATTACCTAAAAATAACAACGTAACCAATTTAGTTATAGTATATTTTCATAAAAAACATTTGCATGCTGAAGTTCAGCAAAATTTATACTCAATTCGTCGTAAATTTTGGATTATTGACGGACGTAGTCAAGTGTATAAAAATATCAAACAATGTTGTGCCTGCTTCAAAGCTAATCCTCCACCTACCAATTACATTATGGGTAAATTGCCGAAAGCTCGTATCAATATCTCGAACCTATTTAATCAAGTTGGGATTGATAATTGTGGATCATTTCTCTTAAAGGAGAAGAAATGCCGTAACCAAGCATCTGAAAAGGCTTACGTTGCTGTATTAGTTTGTCTAGCTTCAAAGGCTATACACTTGGAAGTAGTTACAGACCTCACGCCTGTAAGATTCTTGGCAGCGTTGAGAGGTTTCGTTTCCCGCCGCGGCTTATGTCACGACATATACAGTGATAATGACACGAATTTCGTTGGAGCTGACCAGATGCTAAGGGAATTAATTGAAGACGTCCATACACGCGAAGCTTAATATCGAATTCAAGGATACTTGAGCGACAAGAGTATTCAGTGGCAATTTAGTCCTCCTCAAGCACCACATGTTGGGGGCTTATGGCAAGCGGCAGTGAAAAGCTTTAAAAAACATTTATACCGAGTTGCCAGACGCGATATGCTATTTACGTATGAACAATTTAACACATTAATTATCGAAATCGAAGCTATATTAAATTCCAGACCATTAACAAGTATTTCCTCTGACCCTAACGATCCTATCGCACTTATTCCTGGCCATTTTTTAATAGGGGACTCACTGACTAACTTGCGAAGTCGTGATTATTCCACGACTCCTAGCAACCGTCTGTCACACTGGCAGCACATACAGAAGGTAAAGCAGCATTTCTGGATGCGATGGAGTAAGGAGTACCTAAATAAGTTGACGGTTCGCACCAAATGGGAAAAGGCCAGTCCTGAAATCCACGAAGGGGCTGTGGCCTTACTACGAGAAGACAACATTCCACCCTCACAATGGGCCCTGGGAAGAATCATGAAGTGCTATCCCGGTAGTGACGTGTGGTACGTACTGTTTTAGTGAAAACCGCGAAATCTTTAGTTGTCCGAAATGTGAAGAAGGTAGCGTTACTTCCGATTCTACCGACTAATGCTGAAGATGAACATTCATAGACTTTATAATTGGTCGTATTCTCTCAACGGGAGGAGTATGTTCAAGATTGTAAAATCTTGAATTTTATTGTTTACGATACTTTTAAAATATGTAACATATTTGTATGCTTCCTTTCTTCATTGTATATATTTAAGGCGTAAATTAATTTTAGTTAATAGCGTTGTAAAAATATGTTTCAGAATTGATAAGATCTTTTATATTGTAGTAAGTTCAAAGGATAGTTTCATTTTATTGTCAACATTTGTTAAATACCTTTAAAATATCACGTTTTGCAACAATAATTGTAAATAGTTTTGTTTAGGCATTGAAATAGCACATTTTTGAAAGTCGACATCTTGTCGCATTGTCCTATAGTTAAGAAGTTAGGAAAAGGTCACGTTTCACCCTATTACATATTGTATTGTAAAAACCCTAAATTTAGTGTCACTCCTGCATGAATTTTATGGTCGACGGTCGGAAGATATGAAAGACATTTTTAAATAACCTTTCTGAGTGAAAAGGTTACAATTGCTATTGGAGTATTCAATAGAAATTTAATAATCTATTGGCTGCACCCATAGTTGATTCTTGCCTAGGAACCCGACAAGTCAAATGACCCAATCTACGAGTAAACACGCCCCTCACAGTTTTCTATTTAACACATCTCACAACGTGAAGAAATCAGTTTCTCACTCATCAGTTCTACACTTATCGACGCGAGTTTTACACTCATCGAATCGAGCTCAACGCTCAACAACAAAGTTAGTTTTTTACACTCACCGAAGCGAGTTCATAACTCTCGATAACAAAGTTTTACACTCATCGACGCGAGTTTTACACACTCATCGAATCGAGCTCAACTCTCAATAACAAAATTAGTTTAATATTCATCAGATCGAAACATAAAGTGTCTTCCGATCTGAAACCACCGAAGTTCGCCATTCACAACTTTGTACCATTTTGTAAATTTATATATAATAAATTATTAATTTCAACATTAATTTTGTCAAATTAAGATTATTTATCTAGTTGAATGTCTACGCCAGTTGACGAAGTTCAGCTAGAAATATAATCAAAAACAATAAGTGATTATTCGAAATTATGGAGTGCGGTTCATACTGAAGGTCAGTTTAGTTAAATTTGGTACTCAATGATAATTTTCAGAAATCGTTTAAACAAGTACCGTCTTGCTAATTCATAACTTCATATTCTAGTGCCAGTCGGTGCCCATTTTTAAGGTCTGATAAAAGATTTATACAATTTCTTGTGGGAAATCTCTTCGTAGTTTTCAGAATAATTTACGGCGTGGCGTACGGATTTGTAACTAGTCAAAAACGATTCATACAAGTGAATGCGATGTCCACCATTCTAAATCACCTCTTGAAATTATTGGATTTAGTAAAAACTCTTTAACTGCCGCTAGTATTGAGATTAGGTCAAAAATAAGACTCGATATTTATGTAATTAACATTTTGCATACACTTTATTGGACAATCGAGAAGTCGGTCGGTGAGGAAGAAAATTTTTTGGGAAACCTGACGTTATTTTCAGATTATTTAAACGATATACTTGAGACACATTTCGCAAGACTTGGACATGCCAAGATCCGTAGTAATTGATTACTTACGATGTCTTGAAGTCTACAGACAGATGATAAATAGTTTCTTCAAAATATCCGTACATTCATATCGTTCTTTCAATTACTAACGTGCTTGTATGGACCACCAATGAGCAGGTCGGTAACGATGAAATATTTTGCATTTTCAGATTATTTGATGAAGTGAAAAAATCTTCTCGAACGAGAGAAAAGCAAACTAGTGTCTGCTTCAGTGTGTTTTGGGGAAATTCACCATGTTTACAAATAACGTTTTGAGGGATGCGATTTATTTGTACTTAAAGGAGTGCAGTTTCTAGAAAGGTCAGTTATGTAACATTTCGTACGTCGATCATATTTTTTAGAAATCTGTTTTAAAGTATGGTCTTGCAGATCCATATATTCTTAATTTAATGCCAAGCAGTGTATAAGATTTTTTTTTTGTAAAATCTTATCGTTTTTTTCAGAACAACATATTGAGGCCTTAGTGTCACAAAGGAGTAACTACAACATTAGTGATTTTGAGTTAGGTTGACCAACATATGTCAAAAAGTGGTATCTATTTCGTGACACAACAGCGGAACTCATAGATATTGATATACTAAAATGAATGTTATTTTATACAAGTTCCAACAAGTCTGTTTTCGATTATTTACGTTCATTTGTGAAGTGATTTCGATGGAAAGAGGTTGTAAAATGTCCAGAGGAAAGTTAATAGCAGCTATGGCTTTGAAACAAATTGATTTGTTGAAGAGAACATATTTAAACATTTTGATATTCAATTATTTATTTCTTATACAGAGTCGACATCTTAGTATATCAAGAAAGAAATAATTCAAACTCGCGTGCCAAGGATGAGGATAATAGTATATTATACAGTGGACATAACCTGGTCGTACCATCTACTTCACGTACGATGTGTATTTCATCGAGTATTTCGTGAAGAATCGATTCAAAATGAAAATGATTTCAAACACTTTGTTGCAGGTTTAGTTTTGAAAAGTCGAAATGTTGATCAACCACAAATTATGACAGATGATGAAGAATACAATTTACCAGAGTCTGATGACTTGGATGATGGAAGATCCAACGTTCTCACCATCTGATAATGAAGCAATGGATAATGATAGGAACATTTCCATTGACTTGGGTGAGTTAAAAATTGTTTGATTATACAATCACAGCATGTCTAATTTTTAATTAATATTCCGGTCAAAATGATGGTGATCTGTCTCCAAGAGATGGTAATGCCAGTGTTGAGAACATCTTTAGTGGAAGAACGACAAGAAATAAAATCGCCCAACCCAGGAAGTGGAAAAAGAATGAGAGAAAAATAAAACGGCAGAAGGTTGATGCGTATATTTCCATGCGAGGAAAAAATGTCAATGCACGTGTACTGAAAGAAATGTGAAAATTTCACCGAAGAGGAAAGAAGAGTTATATTTGAAGCGTATTGGAACATAGCTGATTTGGAAAAACAACGTATCTATCTGAGTTCCCTGATGGATAACGGAAACAAACATTCCAAGAGAACCCGTTCTGTTGAATCAAGAAGAAGTAAAACCAATCGCTACTACCCAATAAAGAATCAAGAAAAACTGGAAGTTTGTCAAAAACAATTTCTACTGACGTTTGGTGTTTCTGAAGGCTTTGTTAGAGGAATCATCAAAAAAAGGAATGGACAAAATATCATAGGACCAGATAAAAGGGGTCATCATCCACCTGGTTTGAAAAGGTCAGACGAAACGAGAATTTTCGTTGAAGATCATATAAACTCATTTCCGAGGGTGCCACTACTGTCGTAAAGATACAAATAAGGAGTATCTCCCTGGTGATATGAACCTTCAGATGATGTACAATTTATATGTTGATCAATGCCGAGAGTTGAATATTCAACCTGAAAAGCTTTGGTTTTATCGACATATCTTCAATACGGAACTCCATATTTCTTTCCATATTCCTAGGAAAGATATGTGCGATAGATGTTTTAGTTTCAACCAGTTGACGCCAGAACAGAAAAATTATAAACAAGATGAATTAGATATGCGTTTGAACAAAACATCTAGCTAGAAACATGAAAAACTCGATCAAAGAAAAAGCCGAAAAGGGTGAATGCCATTTGGCAGAGTTTGACCTGGAAGCTGTTAGATATTTTCCCCACATAAATGCGAAGAAAATGTTCTACAAGAGAAGATTAGCCGTTTATAATCCCACAGTATTCAATGTTTCAACCAAACATGCGTTTTGCTACATGTGGCACGAAGGAGTTGCTAAAAGAGGTTCAATTGAAATTGCTTCTTGCCTCTGGGACTATTTAGTCAAACTAGAAAATTCGAATGAGGTGAACCTTTTCTCTGACACCTGCGGTGGGTAGAACAGGAACATAAACATGGTTTACAGGTTTTTATATGCAACGGATCAATTGAGAATTGGAACACTAAATCATTTTTCCTTCGAACCTGGACACTCTCAGATGGAATGTGACTCTGTACATGCCCACATTGAGAAGAAGAGTAAAAATATTGACATATTCCATCCTACAGGCTGGTACACAGTGGTCAGGTTAGCTTCCAAGAATTCAAAGTATGAAGTTATTGAAATGGATCAAAGCAAGTTTCTTAATTTCAATTCTTTGAGGGTTAATTCTATTCAAAATAGGAAAACGGATACTGATGGACATAAAATAAACTGGCTGAAAATGGTTTGGATACAGTTCCGAAAGTCACACCCTGATGCCATCTTTTTCAAATATGAAATGGACGCAGAAAACTTTTTTTCTTCCAATGTTCGGTCAATATCATCCAGAAAAAGTTTGATACAACAACAGAGGGCGGAGGAAAATACTTTTGCATTGAGACCAGCATATAATGGACCTATTCCTATAGATGCGAAAAAACTCAAGGATCTCATAGATCTCTGTGACTCATATAACATAGGATAGAATAACCACCCTTTCTACAAGGCTTTACAATTATCTGATTCCGTGGATGAAAACAACTCGTCTGAAGAATCAGATAAGTTCATCTAGTTTGAAATAAGCATTACTCCAGCATTGATTTATAACCACTGTGCAATAGTAAGTCAATAAATGAATCTAAGTTATATAAATAATAGTAATTTCTAATTATTCACTTACTCCTAATCATAATCGATAACAAGATACGCACCTGCATTTAATAAAAAAAATATTAGTCACAAAAACGTATCTACACTTTTGTGTCAAAATTTCGATAATTTTCGGATACTTTTCATCATTTTCAAGTTTGTCGAAGATTTGGCATGGTCCCAGGAATACCAAGTAGTTATATTTATTCTAAAAAATAGATGTACTACTACGAACATTATGGTCGTTATAGATGAATTAGTAAATAAAATTTAGTTATTCCGGTTTTTCTCATAATGAATGATCTGTAGATACGCTTCTGTGACACTAATTCCTCGATATTAACATTACCAGAACATAAAGTTAAGCTGTTGGAATCTATCCACCATACCATATTATTTGATGGCAAATCTTCAGTGAATACCATTTGGGAATTCTATATTACGTTCTGATAGAATGGTTTTTAGAGGAGACCATTAAAAACTGCAAGTCCTGTTATTTAATCAAGTATAAGACGAGTTTACGTGATTTCGTGATTGACATGCTTCTAATACTTTATCGGATAACCAATTAGCAGGTCGGTAATGACGAGCTATTTTTGAAACAACAAACAGCTCATTCAGATCATTTGATTGATTTCCTATAGACATATTGCATATCGATCATTTGGGTCCATTTATTACGAGTGTAAAAAACGCCTACTTAATAGTTGTGGTCGACGGTTTTACGAAATTTTTATGAATGAAAGCAGTACCCAACACCAAAACTCAGCCTGTTATAAGATATCCGGAAGAAATTATGGAGATGTTTGGTGTACCTCGTCGACTAATGAGCGATCGAGGAACGCCTTTCACCGACAAGGCTTTCGCAGACTTTTGTCAAAGTCAAAACATTAAACGGGTACTCTGCGCCAGCGCTACTCCTCGAGCAAACGGACAAGTAGAGCAAATGAACCGTGTACAATATTGATTAATAACTGTTAATCAATATCCACATAATTGTGATAGTTGGTTCTCCTTCTCCACATGAAACTAGTGTGAAAACTTAACACTTATATTAATTATTAACAGGAAGTAATATTTCACATTACTTACTACAAAATTATATTTATTTAGTGACACTTTGTTAGGATATATAAAAACCGTTAACTTTATTTAAAAATGATATTGAACTGTTTATAGAGAACCGTATTATCAGTAACCCGATGCTTACTAAGAGAATATCGCAATTACTTAAACTTATTGAACGTAGGTGGAGGAAAGGTAAAATCGAGTATCTAGTCCTCAAAATTATATAGAGAAGTCAACGGTACTTCGTCTCACGAGGTTCTCGCTCTACTGCCCCCTTTTAGACAAGCGGGGAGGCTAGTGGAGAAAAAATTGCTTTTCCTTCCCTATGGACTAATGACAAATATCATATGTTCTTTCTTTTTGAAATTCTGTATGTTACTCAAGGTTAAGGGAATTAAATATCCTTTCAAAGCGCCACTTGAAAAATACCTAACATATGCTGATGCAGCCATCATAAGCGGCGCAGGTATTTTTTAAAAGAGGATGCAATCTGTAAAATAAACATTGTTCATTGAACAAACCGTTCCATCCTATCATCTATAACAGCGTCAAGGGAAGATGAGAGTCGGTGCGCCCGCAATTGACCCAAGTCATTGTACCGTTCCCAATAGTATCTACTTCCACCCCAAAAGTTTTGTCTCTTCGATATAGGCCACTATCTTATTTAGGGGGATTTTGAGTAGTTCTGATGGTTGTATCGTTTTCTTTCCAAAATGCTTCTGTCTGAATCCTTGTAAGTTCTTACATAAGCAGAGTATATGAATAGGTGTTTCATCCCTTAGTTCGCACCTCATACAAAACGGTTCACTGACTTTTCCCGTTTTCCTTAGGGTACAGTGTCCAGTAACCAAATCGGTTACTATCTTCAGGTGTCTCTTGCTCAGTTTCAATAAACTGATTGAGAGTTATTTGTTTACATTTCCCAGTAAGCTTTTTGTGGGTCCTTGTCTAGCCAGATCCGGATTTCCCCTCTTATGTAATCCTTTGTGATTCCACAGAATGGTTCCGGACCTATGAAGTCTCCTTTAGAGCATTGTATAACTAGCTAGTCCGGCAATTCATTACCTTCAATCCCTTCATGTCCCGGCACCCATAATAGAGACACTGTGTTGTCTCTTGCCAGCATGTTAAGGGACTCTGCAGTTTTTAACTAGTTTAGATTTCGTGGTTGGATTACTAATAGCTATCAGCAGTGCCTGTCTGTCAGTATATATCTTTATTCTTTGTCCGGGTTAACCTCTCTTGATGTTTTCATAACTACAGGCTATATCAGCATTTGTTTCTGCCTAAAATACCGACGTATATCTACCAAGGATGAAGAACATTTTCTTCCTAGGTCTATTTATACCAGCCCTAGTGCCGTGGTTCGTTTTAGATCCATCAGTGGACCAGATGATGTCTCCAGGATTTCCCGAGTGCTTCACCTGTTGCCTAGATGGAATAATGATAGTCACTCGCTTAGTGAATATATTCTCTGGCATCATACTATCTAGACTCATTTGAAAGTTCGGTTGATCTAGTATTGTCCCAGTTGTATCGATATGTCCCCTACATACATTGTTCGGGCTCCACATGCCTTCCGATTTCAGTCTGAGGATCGCTATCATTGTCTCTGTCCTAAAAGAAAGTTCCAGAGGGGGAAGCTCTACAAGAGCTTTTATTGATGACGTCCCCGTGCTATTCATTGCCCCGGTAATACCAAGGAGAGCTTGTCTTTATTCCCTTTTGAGGACACTTCTGTCCTTCTCCACCAGACTATCGTTCCATAGGTGATCATTGGCCTAATCACTGTAGTGTAAAGCCAGTGTACCACCTCTGGTCGTATTCCCAAGGTTTTTCCCATAACTTTTCTGCATTGTCAAAACTGCCTGGTTGTCCTGGTAGTAGTTTTTCACAGGTGTGTCCTCCAATTCAATTTAGAATTAAGTGTCACTCCCAGATATTTCACTTCTTTGGATATTTCTAGTTTTTCTCCGAACAGTTGTACTCTGCACTGCGGAAGAGCCCTTCTATTCGTAGAAGCAACTAGTTTGGTTTTCTTTGGGTTGACTGTAAGGTTCTCTTTAAGGCACCAGTCTTCCACAATTCGAATTGTAAGACATTTGCAACTATCTCCGGGAATTTCCCCTTGGTAACAATCACTAGGTCGTCCGCGAAGCTCTACGTCCATATACCTTGATAGTTTAATCTGCAGATTTGCCCCAGATGTGTGAACGATGCATTTATTACGTCCGAGATTGTAGGCACTGAACCTCTAGTCATTAAGAGATAAAGTCTCTAAAGTCACGGAAAAATAACAACGTCGGCAAAAGCAATAGTACGATAAACAACATGCTCCTTTATAGCAGTTTATGGTTGGCCAACGCGTACTGGTACAAGCAAATAAAGGCTCTAATTACAGACAGACCAGGAAATTCGAACCAAAATATAAAGGACCCTGCGTAGTTGCTGATGTGTTAGATAAGGACCGTTACGTGGTTACGGAACTACAAGGATCAAAACGAAGTAGGACTGCTTATACGGGCATATGTCTTTCAGATAAGCTGAAAACTTTTGTTACGGGGTTTTCGGATAGTGAAACTAGTAACGATGAGAACAAATGGAAAAAAATCGTTCTTATATAATGTTTAGTATGTTATAGTATAATGTGGATGTTTTCTGTTTTGTTTCAGCTAAACTTGCCTTCACGGGGGCGTGAAAAGAAATCAGGTTAGCAGACTGTAACACGGTCAACATTGAGGGACACTCTATATATAAATATATCTAATGAAGGAATATGTACAACTATAATATACCGCATCGTGGATTCATAGCATTTTATCACAACAGAGGAATGCTGAAATACTTTTTTGATACGAAACTGTATAGGCAGATAAGTTTAAACTGTCGAATACATTTGATAAAATTTAATTAATAAACTCTTTTGTTGGTAATCATCGTTTCAATTGCTATTGATGAATTACAGGCAGGAGGCCCTCAATATCATGGAACAATGGTGCAGAGACCATTCGCTGTCAATAAATCCAAAAAAGACTGAGATGGTCCTCTTCACGAAAAAAAGGAAGCTTACAAAACATCAAGCCCCAAAGCTCCTAGATACTAAACTTAATTTCTCTTCAGAGGAGAAATATTTAGGGGTCACCTTTGACAGTAAGTTAACGTGGAACTCTCACACAGAGTTAAAAAAGCTTATATTTCTTATGAGCAGTGTCGTGCTAACGTACGGCGCGATTGCCTGGGGAGCTAAGGCAAACCAGCTGACAGTCGTCCGTAAACTGGACCAAATCCAAAGAACAGCATGCCTCAACACAACAGGAGGCATGAGAACCCCACCAACAAGAGCTATGGAGGTAATCCTCGGTCTCACTCCCCTTGACATATACATCAAGGAGGTTGTTTTGATGACCATGGCACGTCTGCGCTCTACTGGTATACAACCTGATGTAGGATCCGGTAAACTGAGACGTAACTTGTGGCATGAGGCCCTCAGGGAGATCCCACTGCTGCAGGCCAATACGGACTCGATTCCACCGCGATGTGCCTTCAACAGGCCCTATAAGGTAATCTTTAAAAACAACTCACAAGACCTTGCGCAATCCGCATCTTCACAGGCGGGTCTAAATCCAATGTGGGCTCAGGATGTGGTATTTTTTCCAGATCCCTGAATCTAAACATAAAATGGGCAATGGGCTGCAATGCAAGTGTTGCTCAAATAGAGCTCACTGCTATCTGCATCGCTGCTAAAGAGATTACCAAAAGGAAAACCACAGGTAATAATATATACATCCTTACGGACAGTAGACAAACACTACTAGCCCTGAACAGACAACGTATTACATCAGGCCTAATACTAGAATGTCACATGGCCTTAATCGAAGCCTGTAACAACAACACGGTCACTTTAGGCTGGATCAAGGGCCATGAGAAATCGAAAAGAAACCGTATTGCAGACTCGCTAGCCAGGAAGGCAGCCTCCCAAAAACTCTTGGGACCTGGCACTTTCATTGGTCTATCGGCGTCAGCAACGGCCGACCTATTAAAGGAACACTCCCTTAATAAGTTTAAGGGTAGACGTAGAAGGCTGCAGGCTTGCCAAGGAACTGCTACAGTATCCGGATATCAAAGTAGCCAAAAAATACGTGACTATGAACAGGCGGAACCTACGAACAACCACGGAAATTCTGACTGGTCACTGCCACCTACGAAAACACCTTCACAGACTGGGTCTATCTCACACCCCACTTTGTAGAGGATGTGAACAAGAAGATGAGACTGTCAAACACATTCTTTGCGAATGTCAGACACTCTCACATTTTAGGCTTCAAGTATGTGGCGAGCACAGGCTAGCATACGCCAATATGAGGGAACTTAATTCAGGCGACGTTATCGCCTACCTCAAGGAAGTAGGCTGGAAGACGAGCTAGAAGGAAGTTTTGAACCACAGAAGGATGCACAATGGGCCAATTGCGGCCCAAGTGCTGTGGGGTCACCCACCCTTCAAACCTTTACAGATACAAGTACAGATAGATTACAATAGTATACGCCAATCTCACGTTCACAACTTCTGGATCAAATTTATTTGACTTGAATTTTCTCCAATAAAACAATTTTCATCGTTTGACATTTCAATAATTATAACTGAAATGTCACTCATCCTCAACCTTTCTATCGTGAAGTGTAAAGCATTCTTGGAGTTGAGGTTTGTTATGCCAATGTCGGCATCATCGCCCGTTAATCACAACTAATATCGTGGGTTTATTAAAATGACTAAGTTGGAGTTTTTTTTTGTTTAGATTGATTGGAATGTGTAATTCTAAAAATGGGTTGAATAAAATTATATTTCGTCAGGGAAATATCGTTTAAATTATTTCATCTTTACAATATCAATATAATTATAATATTAGTGTTTTAAATGAAACTCACTGTTTCTAGCTAATTCCACAATATAATGAAAATTGTTGAAAATTCTAAAAAAATGACAATTGTTTCGATAAATCAGTATCATCGTCAGAATGACAGAAGTTACATTTCATTTGATGCCTACCTGATGGTTAGTAGCAATTTTTTGGCTAGACCAAGATGTGACCTAACTTGTGATTGACTCAATATATGTTAATAGAAAAAAGAAGATGTGATATTACGAATATTGCTTAGATATTATTAGCCCTATGGTGAAACCCTGGATATCATTTTTCCAATTAAGATCAGTATAACACTTCAATGATATAGAAAACCAGGAAAACTATATCTGCTGATCTATACAATTATCACTTAAGACAGTTTATTAGTGGAGAACTCCCTAGATTTATCTGTTCATTGACAACTTCATATTGTGGGTTTCTTAAATGTCTTCTAATTTCCAATTCTTCAAGGGAATCTTGTTCTTGTTTCTTTTCACAAATATGCAGCACTTCTAGTTCTGTGTTAGGTGTCAATGAATGATTGGTGTCAAGTAGATGTTTTGCGTAGCGGGATTTATCTGGTTGTTTTAATCTGTATGCTCGTTAGTGTTAACTGTATCGGATTTCAAAATTTCTAAGGGTCTGACCCAAATAGACAGCATTACATTCTGGGCATTTGAGTTTATATATATCTGATTTATTTAATAGTGGTATTTTTGTTTTTACATTTAACAATATGGAACTAACGCCACTTTCTGTTTTAAAAGAAATTGTTGTATTCGTTGCTAAAGATATTATCTTTAAAATATTATTGGAAATATTTCCTGCATATGTGATGGTTTTATAAGTTTTTATTTATTCAGTTTGTTTAGGAAATATTAGTTGTAATGCCACTGTTTCCTCTTTTTTATTAATTAGCTTATTTATCATATGTAATGGATAACCGTTGGATGTTGCTATTTGTCTAATTGTATTAATCTCTCTATCAAAATTACATTTGTTCATAGAAACTGAAAAAGCTCTAAGTATCATTGAATTATATGCCGCTTGTTTATGTGACATGGGGTGATTGGAACCATATGGAATTGTAACATCAGTTTGTGTTGGTTTTCGGTAAATTGAATAATCAAGTACATTATTTACCCATTGAATTTTTAAATCCAGAAAATTGATTGAGCTATTTTCTTCAATTTCTAATGTAAATTTAATTTTTGGGTGTAAATTATTAATGTGGTTCAAAAATATATCTAATTGTCGTTCACAAACTAAATGTAAAAACAAAAATACCACCATTAAAGAAACCAGGTATATATAAACTCAAATGTCCAGAATGTAATGCTGTCTATTTGGGTCAGACCCTTAGACATTTTGAAATCCGATACAGTGAACACTTACGAGCATACAAATTAAAACAACCAGATAAATTCCACTTCGCATAACATCTACTTGACACCAATCATTCATTGACACCTAACACAGAACCACCGTACATATAAAAGCCTAGTAGCGACACTCTGTGCGGAAGCTGATATGCGAACCCGTTTTACCCCGCCTATAGAGTAGCAGGTTTCTAGCAGGTGACGTCGGCTTGCTTAGTATACAGGGGTTCGCGTTAGAGCATACGACATGAAGCTCTGCAGTATACATTATATATTTCCATAGAAGTAGCACGACGCGGTCCCTCGTAAATCCGCCGGCTAGTGAACAACTGCCCGACTTTTTAGAACATTGTCGGCGAAATTATCTACAAAAACTTCAAAGGGACAAGTCGAGAGTGTCGCTACTATGCTTTTATATGTACGGTGACAGAACTAGAAGTGCTGCATATTTGTGAAAAGAAACAAAAACTAGATTTCCTTGAATAATTGGAAATTAGAAGACATTCAAGAAACCCACAATATGAAGTTGTCAATGAACAGATAAATCTAGGGAGTTCTCCACTAATAAACTGTCTTCTTAAGTGATAATTGTATAGATCAGCAGATATAGTTTTCCTGGTTTTCTATACCATTGTACAGTTATACTGATCTTAATTGAAAAAATGATATCCAGGGTATCACTATAGGGCTGATAGTATCTAAGCTTCAATATTTGTGATATCACATCTTCTTCTTTTTTCTAGTAACATATATTAAGTCAATCACAAGTTAGGTCACTTCTTGGTCTATCCAAAAAATTACTACTATCAGGTAGGCATCAAATGGAATGTAACTTCTGTCATTCTGACGATGATATTGATTTATCGATACAATTGTCAATTCTTTAGAATTTTCAACAATTTTCATTATATTGTGGAATTAGCTAGAAACAGTGAGTTCCATTTAAAACACTAATATGAGTAGATTCCACGAAGTTAGGGCCGAGATAATTATAATAGGTTATTATTTCATTTCGACAAGTTCCCTCCATTTGATTCTGTCGTTCATCAGATATCAAACACCAATTTATTCCACTTATCTCTAAGCTTCTCCTGTTTTTGAATGATATGCTCTTCTTGTCAGTCTCTCCTTAAGCCTAACAATTACATATTTGTTGATTTTCTTTTATTGTCTCATTCCTGATTCTGTCTCTTATAATTTTGTACTTTATTTTTATTCAGATTTTATTTCTATTTGTTAGTCTCCATTATTCGGATCAATATATCATTGATCCGACTACCCTTTTCATGACTTAATCGCATTATTTGTTTCTCCGGATTTTCTCGCCCTTATATTTATCCTATTCTTCCATGAACTTCTAAATATTTAGAATTTCGAACTAGTTCAATTATTTTTCCATTTATCTTAATGTTGTGCCTATTCTCATTGTTCACATTGTAAGTTTTATCCGTTTCTGTCAACAAAGCCATATGCGAACATATAAGCTCTATTAGTTCAACTTGTTTCATTCCCTAACTTTAGTTATTCAATTTTTCGCTTTGTCTCCTTCATAGCGTTATCCATTACAGATTAAAACAATGCTGGGCACATAATATATCATTTTTTTTCTTACCGCATATTTATATTATTCATTATTTTTCCTTACTTTACTTCTGATATCGCAATTGAATAAAACCGTTTTTACACAATAATGCGTTTTTGTAAATAAACTTAATTCAATCACTATTAATGATGACTTTCATGTAATTCCTTCAACATTAATCTCATTACTAATGACCTTAATATTTACCACTTCCCTAAGAATTTGTATTGAGCAGCTTGGCATAAACATTTTTTCCAGAAAATTCTTCAGACCCATTCACATGTCGATATTAAGATTGAAGAATTTATTTATTTATGTAGTTTTCCATTGCAAAAATGTCTTCACCTTCAAAGTATTCGGAACTGGATTACATAAATAAACATTTATTATCTCATTTGCATATGTAAAATCGCGTTACAATGTTGTTCGACGTCTAGATGATACTGATATATCATAAACATATGGTTATATCCGTAATCACGTCAACGCACACACACATATTGTATATACATCAATATTTTAAAAGATGAAAACATAAAAATAATAAAAAGAAATATTTCCCCTGTTAAATCATTAAGATATAAGATAATTAATAAAGAACAAAAAAGTCTTTAAGTGTTTTTGTCGTATCCTTAATAGTTTATAAGTTATTTTAATAACAATAGGTAAAAACAGAAGGAAAACTACAAGTCCAAAAGTACAATATATTTAAAAATTATAAATTTTTTTTTCCAATATTTCATTTTTGTTAAATGTAGAGCATAGTGTTCTCAAAACACATACTTTTAGTTTAAAATGCTTGGAAACCCAAGAGTTTATACAAAATGTAGACATTCATGTTAATTCTTAAAATGCTTATAACTCAAAACCGTGTTTTTTTACTTAGTGCCTTTTGGTTGTAATCCCACGATATTATAACAACTACTTACGGGTACGCTAACACGCCGATACAATAATGGTGGAACTTCACGCTTTCAACGGACCATAGCGCGACTGTCGGTGTCAAAGTACCCCCATTAAATCAATTTCACTCCATTTGACGGTACAAAAATTCCAATGAGAGTTTATTGTAAAAAATATATTGAAGAAAATAATATTCGAAAACACAGACATACCTCAAGACGAATTTATAATAGTTGTAGAACTAATATCCACTTCAACATAAAATATATGATAAACTAATGGCATTCATAACACGAGTTATAGTAGAATTAATAATGGAAGGTCTTGAGGAAACTATCATAAGTAAACTTAACATAAGTATTTCAATCTTTTTTGTTATTTTGATGATTGTATTACCGAAAAATTATATCTTCAATTCACAATTGAGGAATTAATTTTTTTGATGTCACACTTTATAACATCAACAATAGTATAAAAACAGAAAGTTATACAAAACCAACTTGGTCCTCAAGATATTTAAATTCAAATTCATGTCATCCTATCTCCAAAAAAAATCAGTGATTTTTAATTTAGCTGTTCGAGTTATCCAACTATCAGATCATGAATTTAAATACACAGCTATTGAAAGAGCAAAACCTGCACTAAAATAAAATAATTATCCTGAAAAAATTATGCGTAACATATTCAAAAACTAACAATTGAAAAAACAGAGAGTGAACATCAAAATGTAGAACATATAACTTTACCATAATTTGTACAGCAATTATCATATTATTCTAGTAAATATCAAATTAGAGTAAGTCACGAAGGATATAACATCAAAATATTTCAGTGGTCTAAAATCATAAGCATAAAAAAATATGGAATTGTTTATAATAAGTGTAATGCTGTTCACATAAGACAAACATTCCAATATTTGGAAAATACATTAAAAAGTTATCAATACGATAAAAGAAATGAAACAGCACATTGACAAACCATGATATAGCGAAAAAAATACGTAGAATCAAGAACGACTGAAAGATAGTTCTTAGAAATGAGAAAAAAATTGATGATAAAAACGACGTAAGCAATTTAAGCAACATTTATTCTTCTATTCTATGTATGTATTTTATGAATAATTTAAATTGATCCTTCTTCATAAATTTAAACTTAAACGTCTTTCTGCTTATATGTACTTATTAGATCTTACACCCCACACCCCCTCTTCAGCCTATGGTCACCTCTCCCATTTTTTTAATGGAACACTTTGAACATGTTCGCCTGATGATGTTTTTGATTTTAGTCTACTAAAATATTTTGATAATGTGTTATGTTGAGTCCGAAATACTTTTCCCCCTAATGCTTTCTCGAAATGTCAGTTGTTATTGAGCTTCTTTCTAAATATTCTGCAAAAACTTTATAATAGGTTTGGAGAAGATTAAAGATTATTCTCATGATTTTTTGAATAATGAAAATAAATCTAACTGTGATATATGTGTAATTGCAACAGTAATTAATTCATAAATAAAGTAATTAATTATATTTATATCCCGGAACAAAATATGTTTTCAATGAGATATTGATCGTGTTTTTAAATATATCGAATTCAAGGTAGGAAACCTTCAATACAATTTTGGAATTCCTTCTATTGCTGGAATACAGCAATTACGATCCGTTTTTATGATGAAATCTACAACTATCCATTCTAGGTAATGGTATTTCAAAGCAAGATTCACTATAAAAATGGTCGCCATAGAAGTAACATGTAGAACAGATTCGGAATCACCAACAATTCAATTCTAGTCTCTCGAAAATGGAAAATGTTTTGCTATATTCGCAATATAAACGGTTTAAACATGTTAATGAAGAATTTATAGATACAATGCTGAAGATATCAAGTATAATGATAGTGATAATTAGACATGAGATGGCCCTAAATAAATTCAAATTTCATGCATAATGTTGAAAAACTCATAGTCGAAACTTTATGTTCTTGGGTTTAGGTTATAAATTTAGAAAAAAATAAATATGAAAAACAATTCAACATAATTAAAGAGAAGAATACAAAAAAATTGATAAATTGATTACAAAATCACCACAAAATGAAATAAATATAAACACATCTCAATAGCTAAAAAGTATATCAAACACTGATATACCTAATGATATAGCTGAAGTTTTAGCGTTGGGAAAAAATTTTGCTCCTCCAATCAACAACGAACATAATTAACCTTATTCCGAATACATAGCCTATATAGAAACAGCAATTTTTGATAAATCCGAACACAGGAAAAACGAAATTAGAGCAGATTCAGTCAATATTATAACTAATCATAAAATGAAACTCCACCATAAACAAATTGAGAAAAATAAATTTAAAAAAAATATACAAAAAGGATTAAATAAGACTAAACAATTTATCAAACATAATCCACAAATAACTAATGGTTTTTAAATGGGAGAACAGCCTAATTTTACTAATGAAATATTATTCGGAAATGTAAACTGCAAAATTAATTTTATTGTCATAACTTGACAGACTACAACAGCTTATAAACAAAAATATCACACAGAGAGATCACATCTACAAATCTGGCGATCTTGAATATTTCTTTCTAACACCCCCACTCGACAGATTATTTTTCGATGAGTCCCATTGATGTTTTGAGACGTTGAAACTTTTCTTTGGGGAGAGGCTTTGTGAAAGCATCAGCAATCATATTTGAAGTTTGACAATACATAAATTGAATTATATCACTGTCAACTAGATCACGTAGATGATGGAATCTGACATCGATATGTTTTGTTCTGCAACTAGACTTTTCATTGGGTGCTAGCTTGATACAACCTTGTTTGTCTTCATAAAGAACAGTTGCATTTTCACAAGGTATTCCGAAATCTTCTAAAAGTCTTCTTGACCAAACTATTTCCTGGCTTGCCAAGGCCGCAGATATATTCAGCCTCTGTAGATGATAGGACTACTGAAGATTGCTACTTGCTAGCCTATAATGTAGGATTATTCCCAAGAAATAATATAAAACCGGCTGTAGATTTCCTATCAGAGACATCGCCTGCCCAATCCCAACATATTCGTTCAGAGTCAATTCAGTATTCGAAGTAAATTTCATTTTATCTTTACTTGTAACCTTCAGGTATTTGAGCACTCTCTTGACTGCATCCCAATCCTTCTGACTTGGCTGACTTACTTGCCTGCACAAATATCCCACAGCAAGAGATACATCCGGACGGGTTGTAGTTGAAAGATATAACAGTGCCCCCACTTTTTTTCTATATTTTTCATTATTGGGTAATGAAGGGGAATTTGTATCGAATTTGGGGTACTCCGTGTCAATTGGAGTAGCTACACATGAGGCATTTTCTAATCCATTCTCTTTGAGAAGGATATCAATTTTTGAATTTTGATCAAGTAGAAAGGTTCCATCTTTAGTTCTTTGAACCCTGATCCCCAAAAATGATGAAAGTTTTGAAATTCTCATTGAGTTTATCTCCAATCCATTGTATCACTTCATCATTTTCATGACATATACACAAATCATCAACTATAACAATTCATATAGTATAGTCCCTTTCTTCATTTTCATATAGAGGCACTAATCATTCTTACTCTGTTCAAATCCTCATTCCAAAAGTTTTCCGCTTATAGTATCATTCCATGCTTTCGCGGATTGCTTCAAACCGTATACCGTATGTGGAGTTTATATACAAGATGGGAATAATTTTCATTTATATAACCTTCTGGTTGAGACATATAAATCTCTTCATTCAACAGACTATTCAAATATGCGGTTTTTGTGACATAATGCCTGATTTTTGATATACGAACACCTGCTATTGACAACAGTATTCGAAGAGTCGTTTGTCTCATGACCGGAGCAAAAATACTATTATAGGACTCGCCATATTTTATTTGAATTGATTTTTGTCTTTAAAATCCACTTACATGACTCTTTTGTTTGGAGGTAGCTCGGTCAGCGTCCATACGCCTTTCTTACTGAATGATTCCATTTCATCTTCTATACCATTTATCCATTTCAGTTTATCATTTTCTGGTAATTTCATTATTTCGTACCAATTCTCAGGATCATCATTTGTTTCACTTGAAGTAAAGTAGGACAGTTTCTCAGGAGGTTTCCCCTTATTATTTCTTGAAGATCGTCTTAAGTACTCCAACCCTTCATCATCCAAACGTGTCTCTTCACTTTAAATATTAATATTATTTTCGGTAATAACATTTTCCTAGATATTTTCTTCCTTTTCGTTTACAAAAACTATTTCACTGTTTTCATCCAAGATTTTGATAGATTCAGATTTCATATCAGTGTAGTTTTTATCTTCGAAGGATTCAATAGTTCTGCTTATTATTATTTTATTGGTTTCTGGATTCAAAACTCTATAACTATGGGAAGTTTCATTATATCCTACCAAAATCCCTGCCTGTGCTCGAGCATCCCATGTTGTTCTTGTTTCGTTAGGAACATAGGTATAGGCCTTAGACTCAGGATCATCATTTGTTTCACTTGAAGTAAAGTAGGACAGTTTCTCAGGAGGTTTCCCCTTATTATTTCTTGAAGATCGTCTTAAATACTCCAACCCTTCATCATCCAAACGTGTCTCTTCACTTTAAATATTAATATTATTTTCGGTAATAACATTTTCCTCGATATTTTCTTCCTCTACGTTTACAAAAACTATTTCACTGTTTTCATCCAAGATTTTGATAGATTCAGATTTCATATCAGTGTAGTTTTTATCTTCGAAGAATTCAATAGTTCTGCTTATTATTATTTTATTGGTTTCAGGATTCAAAACTCTATAACTATGGGAAGTTTCATTATATCCTACCAAAATCCCTGCCTGTGCTCGAGCATCCCATGTTCTTGTTTCGTTAGGAACATAGGTATAGGCCTTAGACTGATAATAAACATAGAGAGGGCTATCCATTCATAAACATGTTTATTTTTGCGGCCAGCAATTCTAAACACCAGTAGTGAAATATTGAATGAATTACAAAAAGAGGGGATGTTATTGTAGTTACATGGCATTGGTAATTTCGGCTGTTTTTCTGACAAACTTGGCACCGACGGACCATGATAATCCAAAAACATTAAATTAATTAACTTAAAAGTTTATTTTCACAATAAAAAGTCTTGAAAAACACATCAAAACGAAAGAACTAAATGTTTACTCTCTAGTCGTAATGGCGCTCGTATAAACAAACCACATTTGACATTATTTACTACAATACTACGATGATATTTGCATCTCTCTTTATATGGTAATTAAACAAGGACAAAACTACTATTGACACATTAAGAGGGGCCTCACGTTTTAGGAACCTGAAAACAGTTGGCATCCGTGATTTGCAACAAAATTTAGGTCATTTTGTACACAACAAATCTAAAGAACGCAGGAAAATTAAGTGCAGGAATTTTAACACAATATAACTTGGACCTTTGTCTTGGGAATCAGGTATTTTGGTTGAGTTTTATATTGTTATAACAAAGATATAAGCCATTAAGTGATGGTGTGATTTTGACAGTTTTTGACAATTTGTGGTCACCAATCTGGACAACAAAACCTGATCCCCAAAAGGAAGCCTAGAGAATTCGATTCTGAAAATATGAAATCTCAAATCATTGTATTTTTTGAGATTTGTTGTGCGCAAATTTTTGCAAACGAATATCTTTTTACTTTAGTTCAACCGCTCCACCGTCTTGATGCAGGCCGCTATATAGAACAATATAGAACAATGACAGAAGACGACGGTCAACTCATAGACAAATAATATTATAACTTTCTCTATGGATCAAATGCTGTTGTCATATGTTTTGTGTTCATGAAAATATCCCAAATTTATAGTTTAGTGTGTATTGTATTTGTAAGTGATTATAATTGAGTAATTTTCATGCTAAATAAGTAAATTTGTGCTTCGTAAATGCTATTTATATTTACTCCACAAGATTGTGTTTAGTGCTTCATGCTTCCTTGCAACAAAAATGCACTTTTTGCACCTATTACACAAATAACTACTTTTTAATGTTATTCACATTTATTGTTGGTAAATACATCAAAGTGATTAAATATATTATGTGAGAATGATTTTGAGTTTTTGTTCTTTGGAATAAATATATCATGTTTATACCTGTTAATAGTAATTGTGATTCGGCTTAAGTTGAATTTTATTGTTGTGTTTTTCTAGACAAATTTTGTTCTTCATGAGGTCAATTATTTCGCTTATTGTATTTGTTTGTAAATTCAGTTTTGATGCAGAGTGGAGGCATTTTATTTCAAGTAGCTAACCTAACCTAACCTAACCTACAAGCCCTGAAATATTTTATCAATAAATGTATGTCATTTAATATGCAAAAAGAATTTATAACACATGGTAATTATTTGTTATGTTGAATATATTTACCATCAGGAGAAGCACCTAGAAAACCGTGTTGAAAATCTACCCACAATCCTGTATCAACCACCACAACATTTTGTACTTGTTCAAAAATGCCCTTAGCCACTTTTTCCTTGAGAGTTCCATACTCCATTACCTCCGTCATACAATAAGTCTTTTTGAGAACAGTTCGAACAAGAGAATGACAAGGTGTATTTGTTTTTCTCTTAACAACCTGTCCAAAGATTTTATAAGAAATTAGGATGGTTATCCACTTTTTAGCTTGCCTTAGCCTATGCACCATAGGTAATAGTAATTGTTGAATAAAATTAATGAATGAAGTTGGTAACATTATATTTTAAAAATCTTTGAACCATAAATATTTTAAAACTTTGTCTAGCCAATAATCAAAATTTCCTTGCAAATTGTTTGATTATATAAGCATTTCAAAAAATCAAAGGAAATAAGAAACCAAATTATTATTAAAGGATGACTTAGTAATAGTCTTAGTTGTTAATATTAAAAAAAAATTGTAAAACAAAGGACGACTAAAAAGTTAATTTTGTCTACTTGTTGTACTTCGGGGGCTGTATCAAGTTATACAGATAGGTTTTCTTTTCTACAAACCATTTTTTGTGTTGTTCTTGCTGAAAAACGTAAAAACAACTCAAAAAAATCCAAAATTCCAACTTTTTTTAGGTAAACCTATACTTTTCTCGCATATTAGATGGGTTGGATGGAAAAGTAATAAAACCAATGATGTATTATACAAAAACAAAAAAAATATTTATCATTCAGGTGATCACACATATGTGTATCTGTCATGGAAAAAAGAGAATAAACCAACTATTTTTTTGTATAATGAGGGAAAAATGTTCCAGTTCCAATCTCCACAACACATATGATCAATCTTTGCAAACAAGGTAGAAGCAAATTTGTGCATGTTGATTGGATGTTTGATTTTCTACGGTATATATCGATCTCCCCACAATATATACATTATTATTTGTCATTACAGATCTTTCGCTTTAACTTTTTTATTAGTTGTTATAGTTGCTTCGTAAGTTTTTTAAACGTTTGCTATTTTAAATTGAAATTCCTCACTGTACTACCTTACTTTCCTCTTTCTATTAAATATAAAGCATTGTATTACAAGTAAATATTTCTTTGTATAATAAATTTGGAAACTCTTTGTTTATATTATTTGTTTCTAGATAAAATTGAATATATTTACACATGTAGTTGAAAAAAGAGCCTATAAGTCAAATAAAATTTGAAAGCTACCAACAGAAACTCTGAAACTGATACAAATATGATTAGATTGAGGCAAAGTTGTGACACGACATTCTGTGTTTTCAGACTAAATGGCCTATTTTAAATCATGTACATTGGCAACTTTTCCGCAGTTTAATTTTCTTAGCATGAAACAAACAATAATTTATAATCATGAAAACATTTTATTATGTTAATATAAACGGTACAAATTTGGAAAGGTAGAATGTTTTTAAAGTATGTATATTTTTCTTCCATTCTCAATTTCTTGGTATCCATATTATTAAATAGCACATGTCCTTTCATGCAATATGTAATGCACCTTGTATCAGGTGATAATAGTTATATTTTCCAATTATCACTATTATATATTCATCAAAATGAATTGTGCAATTCTTATCTTTCGAGAGCCGTTTGAATTTTTCTTCATTCATATTCTTCAAAGGTCACTTCACTTCAATTGAGCATTTTTCGCTTTTCGCTAACAAACCCATATTATCATTGAAACAGGGATTCAAGAGAATGTTCTAGAACTAACCATCAGTATTATTTATCTCATATTTTCACATTAATCAAATAATCCAGTGAACATAACCTCAAACATAGCTTTTAAAATTAAAAAATATGGATTGCAGGATAATTTACATTATCATAACTATAATTTTTAATATCGGGTCAATACGATTACCTACTTTTTAATAATTTATTCCTTTCACAAACATTTATGAAACTCTTAAATAATCAAAAATCTACAATCAAATGGAAATTATGAATTATTTCAACAAATTTTGTTTGGATCCGTGTATATAATATTCTTTTATCTATAAACAGGTGTGCTGTGGTTTGGATGCAACATAAAAAACAGAGATAAGGTTTCTGTGCTTACAATATAAGTGGAAATATTTGAAATCAAACATTCGAACAGAGATGCGTTTCTTTGAACCGTCAAGAGTGGAAAGAGAGAGAGAGAGAAAATATGTTGAATAAATAAAAGTCAGTACTACTATCGACATCTATCGTAAAGATTTTGAACCAAATAATTACTAAATTAGTAACTAGTATTGTGTAGGTTTTTAGGTTTATATACCTGTGAGGAGGCCCCTCTTAACAGGTACTGAAATTTTGAGCAATGTTGCCACTTTTAGTTTAGATTATGCCTCTATTAAATAAAATTCGAGTATTATTAATTAATTTTAAAAGCTGTGACAATGTAGAAATTAGTATGACTTTTTCTATATTTGCATAACTTATTAACAAATTTTCAATGAAACGTCTAATTTCTTTTTTTCCCGCAACTAAAGAGGATTTGTAAATATAGCAAAGCAGTGGAAGTGTCCCGCAAGTGAGCTTAGAATGTGACTCAATGGTTGGGCAGGAAAAAGTCAAAACAAACATATCTATTTTATTTGTTAATCTGAGGTATAGGCCACAATGCCGAAAGCTCTGAGATGATCCGATCTTGGTTTTTCTGAATTCCACAGATCATATGGAGTACATTCGATAGCTTTTGTAGGAAGGAGATTTTGAAGATAATTTGCTGTGGCAATTGCTTCACCCCAATATTTATTAGGCAATCCTGCATCAAACAACATACACCTTGCTGCTTCGCATAAGGTTCGATTTTTACGTTCTGCTATGCCATTTTGTTCGGGCGAATACTAAACTGTAGTTCGAAAGGAAATACCTTTCTTCTTCAGAAAACTTTGAACTGCTGATCCACAATACTCTCCTACATTATCAAATCTGAACATTCTGAGTAACACTCCGAATTCATTTTCAACAAGAGCGACGAATTCTTCAAATTTCTGAAATACTTTACCTTTGGAATGTAGGAGGTATATTATGGTATAACGGGAGTGGTCATCAATAAATGTGAAAAAACAGCGTTTCTTTCCTGGGGTTTCTGTTTTCATCGGACCGCAAACATCAGAATGTATCAAATGTAGACATTTATTTGATCATTTGTCACAATTCTTCAAATATGGTTTCTTTGTTAGTTTTCCTTTCATGCAACTCACATAATTCATAATTTCAATGCAATTTTCGATTTTTATTCCTGAGGCCAGTTCATGTGACACAAGTCTTTTGATCGAACGGATTTTTATCACCTAGTCGTTTATGCCATGCGTGAATACAATTTTCATGCCGACTTTGTGTTGTTATATTTGCTCGCTCATCTAACTTCAAACATTATCTGTAAATATCATTCTCAATTATTCCCATAGCAATATTTATCTCGCCCATTTCTGCTGAACCATGTTGTTGATCAAAAACAACGTTGAATCCATTTTCTTTTAGTCTCTTCACTGATTATAGATTACTTCGTAATTGAGGTACATATGAAACGTCTGTGACATGAACATTTTTGACATTTTTCATCGACTTGACATTTAAGGTATCCATCTCCAATTCCTGAACATACCATTTCTTGACCATTTACAACAAAAATTTTATTTCCATCGGCACATCGGAATCGATGTATCATTCGCTCGAATTCCGGTTACCTTCACAAAAACAGAATTCTTCTACTGCACTCTTTGCAATTTTATCGTTTTTCTGAATCTTCTCATTGCTTCTTTGAATATTGTTTTTACGGAAATAAAAATCTTTCTGAATATGACCCTTCTTTTCAGAGATGAAACATTCTTGATCAAATCTACTTGCTGTCTCTGTCTTCTGCTTGTTATATGTCTTCAATGCAGTTTCTATACCTTTTTCACTGTCGTTTTCTTGCTTTCTATCGAACTCATCCAATCATTTTCCTTTTACGTATTCTAGAGTGAGTTCATCGTCGGGCATAGCATCTAGTGCTGTAACTAAAGTTTCGAATTTTTCTGGGAAACCACCCAATTAAAGTGCTGCTACGTGAAAGTCTTTTATCTCTTCACCGATACCTCTTAACATTTCGACCATTTCCAAAGTTGTTCTTATGTATTCCGTCATATTTTGTCCAGGTTCAAGTTTGGCTTAGTATCATTTTCTCAGTAAATAAAGCTTATTGGATAAATTCGCTCTTTCGTGACCTTTTGTAGAATATCTCACATATCCTTCGCTGATGTACAATTACAGATGTGGATTATTTGGTTATTTTCTACTGACAAGGATGTAGAACTCGGTGCTTTCTCATCCAAACTTGACCAATTTTTATCTGAAGTCTCTAGTTATGGTTTGTCGACAACCTTCCATGCTCCCTCTCTAATCAACATCATCTTCATTTTGAATTTCCATGGTTGATAATTACTGTTATTCAATTTGGCAATCCCCCTTTTACAGTTTATCTAAATACCTTTCAGATTGTCTATCAAATATAACCGGAAAAAGTAAGTATGATTCATTATATTGTAAACATTTTATAGATACCACAAATATACCACATAATTATAAAGTTATATCACTAAATGTTATTTCGATGTACACTAATATCCCAAATGAATTAATAATCACTGCTTTAAAAACAAAATGGAACTTACTAAAAGAACACACAACTCTGTCATGTGACGAATTCATAGAAGGAATTCAAAATAATAATTACTATCAATACAGAGACAATTTTTATCAACAATTGGATGGTTGTACAATGAGTTTTCCTATCTCCTCAACCTTAGCACAGTTAATAATGGAACATCTTGAAGAAAACGTACTAAGAAATTTAGATTTCAATGTACTGTTTTTTAAACGATTGGTTGACGATTGCATAGCTGCTATCCCGTCAAATAAAATAGATAATATGTTAAATTCTTTTAATAGTTTTCATCCAAAACTTTAATTTACAATCGAAACAGAGAAATGTACAAGAAATGTTCTAGACATGTAATTAATTCGAACTGATTACAACAAAATAAAAACCAAACTATATCAAAAAGAGACATGGTCCGGCCGATATCTAAATTACGATTCTAATCATCCCAATGCACAGAAAAACAGTGTAATTATTGAATTGATGAACCGAGCTATAAAACTTACTTCTCCAGAATACCGTCCAGAAGTCCTAAAATATGTCAAAAACACACTAAAAAACAATCACTACCCAATAAAAAACAGAACGAATTTTTAAACAACGCAGGTACAAATTTTACAATAATAACAACAATAACCAAACACAAACTCAAATAAATCAAAACATATACATATCAATACCATATACAAACCAACTCTCGGAAAAACTGAAATACATTTATCCAAACACAATATTAAAGTGTGTCACAGAGGTCAGAATACTTTATCGCCATTGTTCACTAAACTTAAAAGCCAAATTGAAACCAAAAAAAAATCTAACGGAGTGTCTTCTGTGCCATGTTTGAACCGTCCAAAGAAATGTGTAGGTATGACAACGCAACATCTAGGAAATCGTCTTAATGGTCACCATTACACAAAAAATGCGTCCACCGTCCTACATAAACACGAAACGAATGAAGAACATGAGTTCGACTCTAATAATACAAAAATACTAACACAGGACTCTAATTACCATAAATTGGCAATCAAAGAAATTGTACATATGAAAACAGAAAAGAATGTGGTGAATGATAAACAAGACGTGAAGAATCTAAGTCAAACCTACCATAATTTGATTATGTTATGAATTTGATAACCAAAATACATACATCCAAAAACAAAATAAAAATGCTAAACACATTTGATTTCACCCTTATGTCGTGAATTTGCTTCAAAGGTAAATACCTTTATCATTTTATCAACAAACTTGTTTTTATATATGTTAATTGTCGTTTTTGTACATACTCCAAAATGTTATATTCAATAATTGTAAATATTTTATTCCATCCAGATATGAAATAAAATATAAAGCTCCCTAGAAGGAGCGAAACGTCAAGTTATATAGACGATATTTAGTTTGTATTATTTATAACCTAAACCCAAGAACATAAAATTAAAAATATTATGAATGGTTTATGGAAACTAAGAATAATTATATATATGTATATATATATATTGAACCATATATCTTATATACGAAAGAGTATCAGCTGTTTGAAAATATTTTGCTTATTATTTGAAATGAATTGAAACCATGTAGTTAAAAACGTATTAAGAAAAACACAATCATAAGTAAAAATGCATATAAAATCAGAATATATCAAATCATTTGTTTATAATAATTGAAAAAACAACAATAAAAATCAAGAAAATACCTTAATAATTGTCTAACGTTAGAAAATGCTTAATAAGTATAATGGAGAACATGAAATCTGCCCAAATATGGATGTTTAGTTGTCATGAAGAAATCAGCTGTTTCATCTGAAATTAAACAAGTTTAGTTATCTAATTTAATAAGTAGTTAGTTGAAACAGTAATAATATAAATCAATTTCCTATTTAGTGTTAAGAAATAGATAAATTTATAATAGAAAAATATCAAGACATAAAGATAATTTATGTCATAATGTATATGAAATTAATGAATAATAAATGATGATGGATTCAAAGAAATATTTGCTACTAGAGAACTTAAATAGTATAAATAATCAGAGCAAAAGATATTATAAAAGAATTTATGTTCATAAATATAATTATCATTTTCAAATTATCATATATATATATATATATATATATATATGTCAAAACAAAATTAGACATTGCCATGTTGACATATAAAACGAATTTCACTATCAGTAAAAGATTTGTTCTATTGAATTTAGTTGGACTGTAAAAGAAAACAGATACTTTTCGGGTGGAATTTGCATTTATATATGTTTCCAAAAAACTTCCTAAAGTGTAGCAATTGTGAAAATAGTTCGACAGCTCCAGAAACAATGTGATTGGTGGAAAGTGACATGACAAATTTCGATCAACTAAAATTTAACAGAAAACTTATTGATAATTAGTGAGCTTACAAACAATATATTGGTTGTTGATTAAAAAATTGACGATCAGATAGAAGCGTTAGAAGTTGGTTCTTGGCGTCGAAATAGTGAGGATGTGATGAGGAACTTTCCCGAAAATTTGAGTAAAATTACAAATTACAAATTACAGTATCCAGGCATCAGGTCAGTGCTTCTTTAGATATTATTGGCCAATAATAAAAATAATAACTTTTGAGTATTAATTCAGTGACTATTTTCATGTATATATAAGAATTCTTGCGTCTTTATGATCGATCTATAAAAAAAGAAAAAGGACTTTATGTATTTTATTCATTAGACAAATTCTAAATATTATTTAAAAAGGCCTATTCTATGATATAATATTGCTTGTACTTACGTATTTTCAAATCATATAAGAAAGATGCATCTTACTTCATTCACATAATTTTCCATTTGTATATATAAATTTTGTAACATATTTCTTCTGAATAATTTATTTAGTGTATGTATATAATTTTCAACGTAAATTCTTTTATGAGAATCCATCAGCATTGTTATAACGACAATGATGGTATGTATTTAATATTCACGCATGTGCAGAGCGTCGTTAAGAAGCGTTCGTTCTATCTCGAATATGTTCGTTGTTATTTTAGCATGCGCATAAGATAGTGTATATTCGTTATGATACTGTGTTGGTAAATTCCATAGGCGTAACCATATTGATTGAAAAATATATTTAAATACAAAATTTCATTATAAAATTAAATGATTGAAAATATTGTGTTTTGTGTTTATTTTTATTCTGAATGAGCGAAATATATCCATACAAAGCCAGGACTCGAAGAGTAGAGAAAGTCTCATGCTCCCAAACAATATCATATAATATAAATAATAAAATATGTCAAATAATAATAAACAACTGAGCTAGCCACACAAATTCAATAAATAATTAAATATCTATCTAAAATTGAAATTAAAATTATAAAATTATTAATATATATATATATATATATATATATATATATATATATATATATATATTTTTGATTTCTTGTTCTTGGGTTTAGGTCATAAATAAATAAAAAGCTTTATATCGTCTACATACTTTGACGTTTCGCTCCTTGTTGGGAGCTTTCTCAAAAAGATGTTTCTGTCTTATTTGGACATAATAAAATATTTACAATTAATCGATATACATACAATTTTGGAACGTGTACAAAAAGGACAGTGAACATATAAAAACATATAAAAACAAGTTTGTTGATAAAATAATAATAAAGGTGTTTACCTCAGAAATAAATTCACGACATACGAGTGATTATTATGTCCAAATAAGACAGAAACATCTTTTTGAGAAAGCTCCCAACAAGGAGCGAAACGTCAAAGTATGTAGACGATATAAAGCTTTTTATTTATTTATGACCTAAACCCAAGAACAAGAAATCAAAAATATTTTGAATGGTCAAAGAAAATTAAGAATTATTATATATATATATATATATATATATATATATATATATATATATATATATATATTGAACTCATCACAACATCTATAAGGGTTTGAAGGTGTTGGTGTGTGAGGTTTTCAAGCTGAATTTGGTTGTAAGTTGCCAAAACATAGGGAATTAATTGTTGTTCATGATATGAATGGAATTAAAATGAAATATAACACATAAAGAATTTTTGTAAATATAATTTTAGGCCAAGTTTATGAAAAATCTTAATTGTGACCTAATTTTAAAAGGAATTGAAAAGAATTATATATATTTTGAAAATAAATAGATTGTAGATTTGTCTAATTTAGAATGGAAAAGTATTACACAATGAGAGGTTTTTTTTTATAAATAGGGATATTTTTGGAGAAGTAGAGTTTTAAATAGATAAATTAAATTATTTTGGAAACAAACAAAGCATTAAATATCATCAAATAGTTAAGAAAAATATGAAATTAAATGAAAACCTCTGATTTGTAAGTTATAGTTAAAAAAATCTAGTTAGATGATCAATTTTGTCCAAAACAACGGGAAGAAAAAACAGGGTTGTTGATTTGAAGGCGATGAAAAGGATGTGGTGTGATATTGTTGAGGGAGGATATATGCAAAGAAAAATTTAAGAAAATATGAAGATAGTCCTCATATAATTAGAAGAAAAGCATAAAAATAAGTTAAATAAAGTTAAAGAAGTAGTTTGAGAGGATTTGAAAGATAAGTAAAGAAACAGAAGATAACTAATTAAAATAGATAAAAAATCAAAGGCTATAGAATAATAAAATATACCTGAAACCATTATTTAAAAAGATATTTAAACGAAAGAAACCAAATTGTGGAAGAGAATAATATAAATAAAATAGTATAAAGTATATCAAGAAAGAGAAATTCAAAACTTACCTGGAGGAGTTGTGTCTAGTTGGAGTCCAGCAAGAGCAAAAATAAAGGCAGTAGACACAATAATACAAACGTTGTGTTATAGGAGATTGTTGGTGCCAAGCAGAAAACATTGTTCAGTGAAGGTTAGTGTAGCGTAATTTTATTGATTAACCAATTTAAAAATTTTCTGATTTGGCCATTTTAAACAATATAAATTTGCGCAAAGGTACCTATTTTTTTGACATATTAGATTTTAGTTGTTTGTTCCACTATTTCGAATTTGTTTGTATTGATGTATGTAGTTCTTTCCCAATTTCCATTGCATTTTTGATAATATATAATTACAGTGTTCTTCATTGTCGTTTCAATACCCAATATCAGAAATAGTAAATAGTTATTCAGTTCATTTCAAGTGTCAATTCTAAATACATGAATAGGTTTGATAACATAGGCGTCTCAACATAAATTTAGACAAGGTATATTTTTTTCATTTCAAATAAAAGACCAAAACAAATTATTCTTTATGAAAATATATAAAACAAAATAATAAATTACATAAAAATTTTTAGGCCTGAACTCAAGAGATTAAGAAGTACTCATGCTCTACTTGATATAATTACCCTAATCATAAAAAACAAAATATTTATTAATTGACTGATATATAATAATTTGGCGCCCGAAACGTGGGGCTCTTGTCGAAATAAATATATTATAATTTGACACCGCAACGTGGGGCGTGATATAAAAAATTTTTGCATCTAATTATGAATATTATTGAAATATTTTTTTTGATTGTATTAAATAAAAATAAGTGAATACGATGGAGAGAAAAATGACATTAAGGGACGAAAAACAGTTAGGTACAGAAGGAACTTCAGATGAAGAAAGAGGACATGGTATGGGTGATTTCCAAGTGCAGTATATGGAACAGGGAAGAGAACATTTAGAGGGAGATTTCTCAGGAGATAAACAAGAACAAACTCTTAGAGATAATCAGGGAGATATTGCAGGAGAAGAACAAGAGGATAGGAGACAAGAGAGACATGAAAGAATAAGTAGAGAAGATCAAACAATGGAATTTTTAATTAGTATGAATGGGAAGATGGACACGATGAGGTGAGATATGAATAGTATGAGGGGAGATATGAATGGGAAGATGGACACGATGAGAGGAGATATGAATAGTATGAGGGGAGAAATGAATGAGAATATGAATGATATAAAGGGGAACATGAATAACTTGGAAAAGAAAATTGATGAGGTGAAAATGGAATGTTTGAATGAGATTAAGAAAGTTAGGGAGGAGAACGAGCAATGTAGAAAGCAGATTGAAAAGGTAAAAGAAGATATGAAGGGCCAGAATGAAAATTTGCGGATGGAAATTCAAGAAAATGGCATTAAAATCAGGGAAGATATGAAGAAGCGTGTAGTAGAAAAAGTACAAGAATTGGGGAAAACGTCTTGAGGAAAATATACCAAATGTGATTCAAATAGAAGTCACAAAACAAAATGAAAAATTAACCAAAGAAGTGGGTTCTATTAAATTACAGGGACAAGTAAGTGAGGAAGTGATGCAGAATTGTAAAGAAAATGTTGGCAGGGAAATTAAGGACTTAGAAGTTAGAGTAGAAAAACAAAAAGGGATGTGTGCTGAAAAGAGTGAGATATGGGACCAATTTTAAAAAGGAGATGGACGAAATGAATAGGAAGCTGAGAGATACAAATGAACAAATGAGGAGAATAGGGGAAAGTTTAGAACAGAATTCAAGGGCAGTTGTAGTACCTTCAGCAGATTTTGTGGATGGAGCAATTAGGTATGATGGAAATATTAATCATATCCATCCCAAAGTATTTATTACAATTGTGAGAAGTAGGGTTAAAAATATTAGGGATTTGGCGGAAATGAAATTAGTAATCAGGGGTATGTTAAGTGGGATGCCATTACTATGGCTCTGTAATGAGGAAAATAAAATAGAAAATTTAAGGGATTTTGAAAACAGATTTTTAAACTACTTTTAGGGAGAAATTCAATAGGCAAGTTTCCGGGAAAGATTATATTTCGGAAAGTTTGACTATGGTCGTAACAGAAACATGAATATGTACGCTATGACATTGTACAACACAGCACAATATTTAGAACCGGAAATGAGAGAGGAAGAAATAGTCTTATACATATCTAGACATTTCAATCAAGAAATGGAAGAGACCATAGCCCTGCATAACCTCAAAAGAATGGAACATTTGTCAAGTTATCTGCAAAGATTAGAGAGAAGTGTAGCAAATCAGAGTGGATACAATCGGACAAATCAATATCAAGGAAATCATTATACTGATAATGATAGACAGGGTAATAGAAATTTTAGGGAGAACAATGGAGATGCTAGGAACTTTAGTAGGTATAGTGGTAATCGGGGAAATTACTATGGAAATGGAGCTAGAAATAATGGATATAGACAGTATGAAGATCAAGGAAACCAAGGAGGATACGAACGAAGAAACTATAATGGTAACAGGAATGGAAGTTGGCAACAGAATAGAGGGGAAGGAAGAAACAATTATAATGAAAGAAGAAATGATTATGAAAGAAGGAATAATAATCAACAAAATCAAGAGAGAAATTATAATAGACAAAATACAGGTTGTAGCCAGAATATAAGAAAAAGTGAAGATAATCAAAATAGGGAAGATGATAGACCTGGGGAAATTGTCACAGGACAGGACCATAGGGATTTTGCCTAAATCGCTTCCATGTCCATAATATCATTTATTCTTCTAAATATGAGTATCCAAGGGAATTTATTGATGAAAATGGGGATAGTATTGTCAATGAAAATCTAAATTTAATCTTTGTTAAAGGAAAAATACAAAATATTTCATGTAATATTCTTCTGGATACAGGTTCTGAGGTTACATTGATAAATAAAAATATTATTGAAAATTTAGAAGGAAACGATATTATGATGATAAAAACGATTAAAATATCATTAGTGGGAGCGAACAATAAAAAACTTTATGAGACAAGGAGTACTTTTATTGCTGAATTACAAATTGAAATTAACAAATATAAATCACAAATGTTAGTAGTAGAAAATCTTAATTTTGACATCGTATTAGGGACTGACGAAATGAATAATCATGAAATGATTATTAATTATAAAAATCAATGTCTAGAATGTAAAGAGGACAGTATTCCGTTTATTAATAGCAATAAGAAAAATATAGAATCAAAAAAATTCGTTGGTTAAATCAAATTAAATGTTTACAATGGGAAGAATATAAGCATTTGGGGACAACAGAACAAAAACAACAAATTAAAACTTTACTTGGAAAGCATAAGCGGTTATTTAATGAAGAAGTATGTGTAGCTAAGGAGTATGTGCATAAATTAGAGATGAGTAGTGAAATGAAGAATTTTAAAGTGAAAACATAACCTATACCATATAAAATTAAAAATGAGGTGTATGAAGAACTGGACAAAATGCTAGTATAAGGAATTATTGAACGATGTGACTCACCATACATAAGTGCAGTTACATGCGTAAGGAAGAAAAATGGAGAGATACGGATATGTTTGGATGCTAGAAATATTAATACCTACACAAAAAAACAATATGAAAGCCCTATGAATATAGAGGGAATATTTGGCAGGATAACTAAGGCAAAAGTATTCTCAAAATTAGATCTAAAGCATAGTTTTTGGCTTATTCCTTTAGATAAAAAAAGTAGAGCTTATACTGCATTTATGATTGATGGAGTAGTTTATCAATTTTGCGTGGTTCCTTTTGGTTTGCAAAGTTCGTGTGCAGCTCTGGTTAGGACACTGCACTCAATTTTAAATAAATATGAAGGATTCACTCTCCACTATATTGACGACATTTTAGTATATTCGGAAAATGAAATTTTACACCAACAACATTTAGAAATAATATTGAGGGAATTGGAATTAGCTGGTTTGAAATTGAATTTAGTGAAATGTAAATTTTATCAACAGGAAGTAAAATATTTGGGATATGTGTTAACTACAAGTGGCATTAGAATGGATCCAGACCGACTCAAGGTAATTTTAGAATTTCAAACACCAAAGAATCTTAAAATATTAAGAGGGGTTTTTGGGAATAATAAATTATTACAAGAGGCTCATTCCAGATTTGAGTAAATATGAAATTCCACTAATAGAATTGCTTAAAAAAATGTTAGATGGGAATGGACAAGAGAAAGGGATATGGCTTTTAAACAATTGAAGAAAATTTTAACTCAGAAATTGGAAATTTATCATCCACAATATGACAAACCTTTCATTGTACGTACCGATGCATCAGGTGAGAGACTAGGTGGAGTTCTGATACAGGTACAACAAGGAGTTGAAGTTCCAATTAGTTTCATATCCAGAGTAACCAAAAATTTTGAAAAAAAAATATTCAGTCACAGAACTAGAAATGGCTAGTGTAGTTTTTTGTGTAACTAAATTTAGATTTTTCTTGTTGATAGCAAAATTCATTCTAGAAAGCGATCATTCAGCACTTACCGCTATGATGAAGAATCGATATGCAACCAACAGAGTGCATAGATGGATATTGCTACTCCAAGAATATGACTTCGAAATAAAACATATACCAGGTAAAACGAATATAGTAGCGGATATTTTGAGCAGAGAGACACAAGTAGGATGTGAAAGTACAAAATTTAAAATCGGAATTAATAGATTAAAACAAGAAGAAGGATTGTACTCAATAAAAAAAATAAGAGAGAATGAAACAAATTTAGAACAAAATATGAAAAATAAAGGAACAGAAATTGATAGAATTTGGTACAAAAAATTGGAAGATAGGGAAGTTTTTCTAATTACCAAAGATTTAGCAAGAGAAATTTTGCTTACATGAAGAGTATGGGCATATTGGAACACGAAAATTATGGATGTAATATAGAGAAAATTATTTTACAAAGAAGGATATTGTTGTAGCAAAGGAGATTTGTAAACGGTGTAAACTATATCAATTAATGAAGGAACAGAACTATCATAATCAGAATATAGCGAAACCTATATTGTCAAATAAACCTTTAGAAATAGTAGCGATAGATTTTATTAGCAATTAAGTTGAAAGTATTCAAAGAAATAAACACATATTGATCATGATTGATATTTATTCTAAATATGGGAAAGTATATCCATGCAAGCAAACCAATACGAAAATAGCAATAGAATGTGTACAAAATTTTATAACTACACTAGGAAAACCAGAAAATATAATATTAGACCATGCTACCTACTTTGAAAGCAAAAAATTTAACAGAATGTGTAAAAACAGTGGTATAAATCTAAACTTCATTAGTATTAGGAAGCCTTCCTCTAATCCAGCAGAAAGATATGTTAAAGAAGTGATTAAATATTTAAGAATATTATGTACTAGACATCAGGAACAATGGGAGAATTATTTACCACAAGTTGAGAAATATTTAAATCAAATACCTCACGGAGTAACACAAGAATGTCCAGAGTATATCATGACAGGAAAAGCACCAGAACGAAATTGGGAAGTAGATAGACACATGGAAATGAATGAAGTACTAGAAAAGGTGAATAGAAATTTGAAGAAAAATGCAGAACGATACATTGAAAGAACAAATAAAAATAAAAAGGATAGGGTGACTTTTAAGAAAGGAGAGATGGTGATAGGTAAAGCGTTAAGAGTACCAAACAGAAAAGAGAATGTATGTGCCAAGCTACTCCCATATTTTGAAGGTCCATATGTAGTGGATAATGAAAATGCCCAGAACAGCTATAGATTAGTAGATCCACATACAGGAAAATTAGGAGTATTTAATATTGAAAATTTTTTCAAGTACTATAAATAATATGAATAAGAAGGGGGAATAAGTGATATTATGAGACTGAAGTGTGTAAAGAATATAGGATAATTTTATGTTGTTTAATATTTGTTTTTAATATTTATAAGGAAAGGAAACTGGAAAAATATATTCTCACGTCCTTCAATTATACAATGAATTAGATAATGAATTAGATAATGAATAGAAAGAATTGTAAGAAGTGAAACGTTTGATCAAATAGATAGAAATTAGGATGTGTGAATATATAATTAGAATAGATAGGTATTCGGCTAATAACTACAACAATTTAAATGACAATAATGATTAACAAATTTAAAAAATGAATATAAATTTAATAAATGGTAAACATTTTTATTTAAATTAATATAATTAGGTGCAGAAATAATAAAAAAATAAAGAGGCGAATGAAAAATATATGGAAATTATATATGTATATCTTACTAATGGTAATTATGAACACAGATAGAATTTAATTATTGGAACAAATGTACTGGAAAGATATAAAGATAAATCAATAATAAATATGAAGAGAAATTGAGATTTAATGGATGATAAATAGACTTTGAAAATCAGGATATGGTTGAATAAGATTGAAAATAAATAAAATAATGATTATTATAAAGAAGGGGAATTGAGTGGAATTATAGATTGTGAGGATAAATAGTATATAATTGTGAATAATTTATTGAATAGGAATGAGAAAATAGTGTCGATGGAATTGCTAGTGGCTAAATGATTTGCATGGACTGAAATGTTAGAAGTATGAAAATGATAAGAAGGAATTATAAAAATAACATGTACACTGTATATAAATCCATTAGTTTGAACAAAGATATAGATATTAGATAATAAGTATGCCAGAATAGAAACTTTACTATACCTCTATATAAAGCACCCATATGACAAACGAAAATGATAGATACGACTAATAATTCAAAATCATTTATTAAAAAGAAAAACAATAACATTCAAAGGATGGTATTCATAAATAATACTATCTAATTATAAATAAAACATTAGAATTAAATCTGAAATAAAAAATAAATTATAATTTTATAAGCAATTCTAGAGATAAATAAATGAATTGTAAGAAATGTAGAATGTTGTATATAGGATAATAATTACTACTTTTGAATGAATAATAAATAATATTGCAAGTACTTAATACATAATAGTTGTAAATAGTTGGTTAAGTAGATTTATAAAATAGACAGGTCAAGTCAAGATTATACATTACAAGGAATGAACAGAAACAGTTTTTCATAGAAGAAATTAATGAATAGAAAGATTTAATGTGAAATTGAAATTTAAGCAGCTATTAACATGGCTAATATCTGTTAAATTTGAATTTGAGGGGATTTGAACTCATCACAAGATCTATAAGGATTTGAAGGTGTTTGTGTGTGAGATTTTCAAGCTGAATTTGGTTGTAAGTTGCCAAAACATAGGGAATTATTTTTTTTTCATGATATGAATGAAATTAAAATGGATTATATATTGAATGTGTACTTATGATATCGTTTGTTTAATGTAAATATTGAGATGCTAAAATAATATTCAAAACATTAACCATTGTCAGGGCTTCATAAAATAATTCAACTTATACCTGTAGACCAGAAATCAACTTTAAACAATATAATAATTTATAAATTTGGCATATACCTCATTAAAAGTATCTAAAACCCTAAAAGAATAAATAAATGTATTTAGATTGTTATAATGCATCATGTTCAATAAGAATTAGTAGCAGAATCCTTATTTTAGATGTTTATTATTATTATTATGACACGGAGAACTGTCAACAAGATTGGAATGTCAAAATACTTTCAAAGCATGAAACATCAGCGACAGAGTTTGATGTGCGCGACAGGAATTCGTTGTCATAGAACTATGTAATTCTGATGGATATCTGAAGGGACAATGAAATATAACACATAAAGAATTTTTGTAAATATAATTTTAGGCCAAGTTTATGAGAAATCATAATTGTGACCAAATTTTAATAGGAATTGAAAAGAATTATATATATTTTGAAAATAAATAGATTGTAGATTTGTCTAATTTAGAATGGAAAAGTATTACACAATGAGAGGTTTTTTTTATAAATAGGAATATTTTTGGAGAAGTGTTTTTAATAGATAAATTAAATTATTTTGGAAACAAACAAAGCATTAAATATCATCAAATAGTTAAGAAAAATATGAAATTAAATGAAAACCTCTGATTTGTAAGTTATAGTTAAAAAAATCTAGTTAGATGATCAATTTTGTCCAAAACAACGGGAAGAAAAAACAGGGTTGTTGATTTGAAGGCGATGAAAAGGATGTGGTGTGATATTGTTGAGGGAGGATATATGCAAAGAAAAATTTAAGAAAATATGAAGATAGTCCTCATATAATTAGAAGAAAAGCATAAAAATAAGTTAAATAAAGTTAAAGAAGTAGTTTGAGAGGATTTGAAAGATAAGTAAAGAAACAGAAGATAACTAATTAAAATAGATAAAAAATCAAAGGCTATAGAATAATAAGATATACCTGAAACCATTATTTAAAAAGATATTTAAACGAAAGAAACCAAATTGTGGAAGAGAATAATATAAATAAAATAGTATAAAGTATATCAAGAAAGAGAAATTCAAAACTTACCTGGAGGAGTTGTGTCTAGTTGGAGTCCAGCAAGAGCAAAAATAAAGGCAGTAGACACAATAATACAAACTTTGTGTTATAGGAGATTGTTGGTGCCAAGCAGAAAACATTGTTCAGTGAAGGTTAGTGTAGCGTAATTTTATTGATTAACCAATTTAAAATTTTTCTGATTTGGCCATTTTAAACAATATAAATTTGCGCAAAGGTACCTATTTTTTTTGACATATTAGATTTTAGTTGTTTGTTCCACTATTTCGAATTTGTTTGTATTGATGTATGTAGTTCTTTCCCAATTTCCATTGCATTTTTGATAATATATAATTACAGTGTTCTTCATTGTCGTTTCAATACCCAATATCAGAAATAGTAAATAGTTATTCAGTTCATTTCAAGTGTCAATTCTAAATACAGGAATAGGTTTGATAACATAGGCGTCTCAACATAAATTTAGACAAGGTATAATTTTTTTATTTCAAATAAAAGACCAAAACAAATAATTCTTTATGAAAATATATAGAACAAAATAATAAATTACATAAAAATCTTTAGACCTGAACTCAAGAGATTAAGGAGTACTCATGCTCTACTTGATATAATTACCCTAATCATAAAAAACAAAATATTTATTAATTGACTGATATATAATAATTTGGCGCCCAAAACGTGGGGCTCTTGTCGAAATAAGTATATTATAATTTGACACCGCAACGTGGGGCGTGATAAAAAAAAATTGCATCTAATTATAAATATTATTGAAATATTTTTTTTGATTGTATTAAATAAAAATAAGTGGATACGATGGAGAGAAAAATGTCATTATGGGACCATGTAATACATTGTTATGATCTCTTAAGAAAATTTTTCTATTTTTGAAAAGTTCTACAATGTTAGCGCATACCTTAGAATTGATACCAATTTTTCCCATTTTAGAAGCTAGTGTGTTCAAATTCACCACATCATATGCCCCTTTCATATCAATGAATAAACCAAGCAGATATTCATTTTTTGAGAATGTAATTTGGACCTCGGAAACAAGTTGAGTCAGAGCGTCAATTGTACCACGTCCTCTGCGAAATCCATACTGCGAATTTGGGGCCAATGCATTGCTTTCTACGTAATGTTCTAGTCTTAATTTGACCATTCTTTCGAATGTGCTTGTTACGCAGGACATCAATGTAATAGGGCGGAATGATGAATACGAATCGGGTCTCTTAAATGGTTTTAGGATAAGACATATTATTATTTCTTTTAATTTTTCTGAGTACTCTTGTTTAACCCACCAAGCATTAAATATATCTTCTTCTTCGAATGCCGTCCCCGTTTAACGGAGGTTGGCGACCACTCTCTTAAAAGCATCTCTGTCCGTAGCAATATGAAAAAGATCCTCAACGCCCATGTCTGTCCATTCTCGGATATTCCTCAGCCATGATTTCTTCTTTCTCCCAATTCCCTTCTTTCCTTCAACTCTGCCCTGCATAATCACTTGTAACAGAGAATATTTATCATGTCGTAATACGTGACCGAGATATGCTGTCTTACGTATTTTTATTATTTTTAGTAGTTTTCGTTCACGACCAATTCTATGTAGTATTTCCTCGTTAGTAATTCGGGCTGTCCATGGTACTTTCAGCATACGTCTGTAAATCCACATTTCGAAGGCTTCGATTCTATTAGTTATTTGTGCCTTTAACCCTTTCAGTGGCGATTTATTTTTGCAGCTGTAAAAAATTGTTTGCTTGCTGTAATGTATTATTTCAGTGTACATAAACATGATTTTGAGGTTTTTAATTTTTTTTTCATTTCATTAAAGAAAAAATTTTATGGGTTCATTTGTACCCATCAGCACTCAAAGGAAAATTAATTCAAAAAATTAAAAAACTTCAAACGTTTATTTTTATTCAAATATATGAAACAAACTCTTGAATCCAACAGTTAAAACTATATAAAAATGGGTACTATTATTTTTGATGAAATTTCATGAAACAATTTTTATCTTTTTGAAGACATAGATGAATTTTACATTTTGTGCATTTCCATCTTGATTTCCCACCACAATTTTGATTATTGCACCTTAGCGGAAGACCTTGGCCGGAATGTTCAGGAAAGTGACCAACATTATCATAACGGACTTCATCTTGTGGCCTAACTTCAACATTTTGACGTTTGACTGCTAAAGGACTGGATTCATTTGCCGACGACGGTCGCCCTCTTTTTCTGTAATGATCTTGTTCAACCTTCACAAGAGATTCACCTACATGCATTCTGAAATGCAACAAATCCAAAATATCTTTCTTTGCAATTCCTAGAACAGCTGCATCTTTTTTGTACTCTAACGAAGAGTTGATAAGCGCCATATCAATAGCATGGAAAATCATTCTCACTGTCCATTTCTTGCAACGACTTTTGGATCTGTAATAAGCAATAAGCGCATCGGCCTTATCAGTTCCCCCCATTGAACAGTTGTACTTTTGTATTATTTCAGGTCGCTTTACATCAACATACGTTTTTGTTACCTTATCCCATCTCTTTGCAGTATCTTCTTCTCCAATACCAACAAAGTTGGAAGCTAAAGTTACTGGTTTATTATCTAACCAGTTCACAATTACGATTCCATCAGTAGATAGTATGAGTTCAGATGTTCCTCTCTTTTTTTTAACAAAATCTTTTTTTTTTGTAATTGGTGGTTTACAAAATCTATCTGATCTAATTGTACCGGCAGCAAGAATACCCTTCTCGTTTAGTATTTGTAGGAGATGGTATGTTGTGAAGTAATTGTCACAAAATAACCTATGTGCGCCGGGTTTCAGATGTTCACTAAGTTGTAAGACGGCTGTTGCTCCTTGCCCATATTTTTTTAACAAATTCGGTTGGAATTCAGTCGTACTGCCTTGGTAGAATATGAAGTTATACGTCAATCCACTTTCTCCGCTCAACAGATAAAGTTTTATACCCCAGGGATGGGGTTTATTTTTTATGTATTGTTTGAGAGAAAGTTTACCTTTAAAAGGTATCATCTGCTCATCTACACAAACGTTTGTTTCAATATCTAACTCTCTACATCTTTTCAAAACAGAGTCAAAAATTGGGCGCACTTTCCATAACTTATCTTCACTGTTTCTAGGTGCCAAATTGTCCACACAATGTACGTGCGTGCGTAACCTGAAAAAGCGCTTCAGAGTCATCGTTTCAGTGAATACATTTACTTTCAGCTTCCTGTCCCAATACATACTAAGTCTAGGAAACCTTAAATTCCCTGCTATTATCGTCAATCCAAAAAAGGCTCTCATTTCTAATAAATTTGTTGGCTGAAAGCTAGTGGTCCCATTCTGAATAGCGTACATATTCGTGTATTGGACTATATTTTCAAAAAAAGTATTGGGAACGTATTTTAGAAAGTAAGTAATTGGATAATTTTCAGTTATGTTGTTATTAGATGAGCAAGAAGTTTGGCAATACAAATCTTTTGTTTTATATTCAACATTCTCTAACCATTTCACAAGTTTCTTCGGAGTGACCCATTCATAACTATTTTCTATCTCACCTCCCTGGTTATTATTTATATTTTCATTCTCATCATCTGAGCTGTTTTCATTCTCATCATCCGAGCTGTCCTCGTCTTCTCGTCCTTCTTCGTCCCGTATCCTTTCTCTGATTTCCACATCCTCATCACCATCATCTGCGTCGTCACTCAAACATTCAATATCAGATATGCCAGTTTCCAATTCCTGCAGGAGTTCCTCTTCAGTTAAAAATTGCCTTCTGTATCGCTTTGAAGCCATAGTGATCTGAATAACAATAAAAAATAATAATTACCAACTAAAAATGAAACCCTACTCTAGTGTTTTTGGGTACAGATGAAGACAAGAAATAATGTCCTCCAGTGCTTATGGGTACAAATGTACCCATCAATTTTTATGACCACGTAGTCAATCACATAAATAAAATATGAACAAAATATATCTCCCATCCGTAAAATACAACCTTTTTCTTTATATTCTAACAATAAAAAATAAATGATGACTATTAAAACAAACAGTAATGAAAGATTACAAATAACCTTACTTACTTAGACAGTCACTCACATGAATATACTGACACTTTAACGGTTTGAACGTCAAAACGATTACACTTTTGTTGCCATCTATGTACAGGAAGTAAAATTAGATGTACAATAATTACAGTTTCCGTTAATACGACTACATAAATTGAATGTTTGAAGCTTTCATAGGTTCCTAATTTCAACGGGTACAATTGTACCCATGGCCACTGAAAGGGTTAACGTCCATGTTTCTACACCATATAATAGCTGGGACCAAACATAGCACTCCATAAATCTCAACCGGAGTATTAAATTCAAATTTCTATTGCAAAAAATGGATTTAAATTTTAGAAATGCCGATCTTGCCATTTCAATCCTTACACGGATTTCCTGGTCCTGATTTAGGTCTGACTTAATGAAAGCACCCAAGTATTTAAACTTTTCTACCCTTTCTATTGCTTGATCGTTTATTATTAATTGATCATTATGTGCGGGTGTCTTAGAGATTATCATGAGTTTTGTTTTTTTTTGTGTTAATATCTATTCCCATTTGCTGACATTCCATATTAACAGCATTTACAAGTATCTGCAGGTCCTCCAGACTCTCTGCCAAGATCACCGTGTCGTCAGCGTATCTTATCGTGCTTATTACTTTGCCGCCGATTTTAACCCCTTCGCTTCTTTCCCATAAGGCTTTCTCAAAGATAACCTGAGAGTACACGTTAAACAATGTTGGTGAGAGAATACATCCCTGTCTAACACCTCGTTCAATCGAAATATCATTAGTTTCTGTATTATTGATTCTCACTGTAGCTGATTGATTCCAGTACAGGCTCTTTATTATTTCGATGTCTTTTTTGTCTAAATTGATGTTTTTAAGTTCTTCTATTAGTTTTGTGTGTTGTACTCGGTCAAAGGCCTTTTGGAAATCTATAAAGCATGCGTATACGGTTTTGTTGTATTCTCTGCACTTCTGTAAAAGGACTGTTAAGGCAAACAATGCCTCTCTTGTTCCCATGCCCCTACGAAAGCCAAACTGAGTTTTATCTAATTTTTCTTCACATTTCTTATGTATTCTGTTTTGTATAATTTTTAAAAGTATTTTTAGTGAGTGGCTCATAAGGCTTATTAACCGATAGTCATCGCATGATTTGGGGTTGTTCTTCTTTGGCAGGGGAATAAACGTGGACTTGAGCCATTCCGTAGGTATTTTACTTTGCCTGTATATCTGATTTAGAATAACTGTAAACTTTTTCACTATATCGGTATCTAATGCTTTTAGTAGTTCTGTAGGGATTTCGTCTGGACCAGGAGTTTTCTTACTCTTAGCCGTTTGTATGGCCTGCTCGGCCTCTGACTCCAAAATTTCAAGGTACTGGTCCTCGTCTAGCGTCTCTTGTCCATATTCCCTTGTATCGCTGAAAAGAGCTTGAATGTATTGTTCCCATACCTTCATTATCTGTCCATCCTCCGTTTCTAATTGACCCTGGTTATTCCTAGTGACGCAGGGTGTTCTGTGTTTAGTGTTGCCCGTTATATCTTTTAGTTTTTTATGAAGGTTTGCTGTATCGTGTTTATTATTTAGCTGTTCCAATTCTTTACAGTTTTCTTCCATCCAGTTCTCTTTGGCTCTGTCGATTTCGTATTTTATTTTGTTCTTTAGTTCTTTATATTTTTGCCTGTTTTTATTTTTAAATTTCCTTTTTTCGTCAACAAGCTGAATTATTTCAGGTGTCATCCATTCCTTTTTACTAGCTTTTGTATATATCTAATAACAAAATTTTGCCAGAGGTACGCATATTATATAACATTCTGTACGTGAAGTGATCAGTGCCCGGAGCAGTGCTCTTAGTACTTTTTAAAGCTAGTTCTAACTCTACCATTTGAAAAGGCGTAGACAAGTTATCGGATTTTGACTGAAAATTGAAATATGGGAAACTAAAGATGTTCGGAACGAAGGGTGGCGCTAGATGATCCAAACATTCATCAATTATTTCTGGAGTGATGACATTTTTCTTTCTAGTAAATTTTTTATTACTAATAGATTTCACTTTGTTCCATATTTCAGTCAAAGATGTTCTTTTATTCAAACTACTTAAGTACTCAATCCAACACTGTTTTTGTTTGCATTTAAAAAGCTTTGTAGCTTTGGCGGCTGCGTTTTTATAAGTTAAATAATTGTCGAAATTACCTAGGTAGGGATTGATTCATTAGCAGCATAGGAAACCGTTTCAAAGAATCTATGTACTTTATCATCATTTGAAATTGAATTTGTGTCCAAATGGTTCAGGTTCTGCTCTTAAACACGTTGAAACAATTTCCAATCTGCCCGAAGATCGTTCCATCTCGTGGATGGAGGAATTGCGCAAGGTACAGAGTTTGTTTGAATTTCCATAATAATTGGGTAGTGGTCGGACCCCATAGCATCTTGTGTAACTTCCCAGTTGATTTTATTGCACATTTGTGGTGATGTTACAGATATATCTACTGCAGATGGATGTTGGTGTGGGAGAGTACCTCTAGTTGGAGATCCATCATTTAATAAAACCATGTCTAGGTCATCTATTGCCTCGGATAATATTACACCCTGACGATCGTCAGGGTGAGGACTCCATAAACTAAAGTGAGCGTTTGCGTCGCCGCAAATTATTGTTGTGTACGAAAACTGCGAGAATAGATTCACCCAATCTCGTTGGTTAGTAATTACGTTAGGTGGCTTGTGAAATGAAACAAAATTTAAGTTTGCATCGCATATTTCTATAGCACAAACCTCTAAATTGCTATTGAAATTTTGATTGACAACAATTTCCTTGAAATTCAAATATTTTGCTACAAAAATACCAACACCTCCATAACCATCGTCACGGCATCTTAATACAGAGCTAAATCCTTTTAAAGCAAAATTATTTGTTGGCTTTAACCATAATAGGGATAAAATAATAATATCAATTTTATTTACACTCAAAAAATTTTGAAGACTACCTTTTTTATTTTGTATCGATTTCGCATTCCATTGAAATACTTTTAAGTTGCCCTTAGTATAGTTCATCTTCACTAAAATCAATGAATTCCATTCTATTACTTTCGTCTTTATTACTAAAAATTGAGTTAAGATGATCTTTAATTTTATTTTCATCAACTGGATCTTGTTGTTTTATTAAAATACAAATAAAAGTAGAAATTTGAGAAATTATTTTATGTTGCTAGACTATGAAATCATCTCTAGAGGAGTGGGGAGGATAGGGAACTGGATTTGGTGGTTTTTTCACTAACGGATATTGTGGTTGAGATTGAATCTTTAAGGACAATTGTGAAGTCGACGGAATAATTTTGGAATAATCTGATGATTTTGGTGTTTCAGGTGGAGAAATATGTTTTCTTTTTCTTATTTGTCTATGATTACTTTGTTGTTGATTTTGAATGCTTTTAGGTTTACTTAATAGGAAGGTACTATTTGAATTGTGTGATGGCAGTTCAGAAAAATTATCTGTATTTTTGAATATGTCGAATCTATTATTTGTCGCAACTTTCGCATAAGATGGATTATCTACTAAAAATTCTGCCTCTTTAAACGATGCGTCATGAAAAGCCATAGTTTTTTTTATATTGCGTTGCTTGGTATATATCGGACAATCTTTTGAAACAGAAATGTGTTCGAGACTATTGCAGTGGATACACATTTTTGGCTCTATACAATTAACATCGGGTTCATGTTCTTTAGTACAATTTTTACACCGACGCTTACCTTTGCATTGAGCAGCGGTATGACCATATCTCAAACAATTAAAGCATTGCACCACAGGTGATATATATGGTTCTACGATAAAGTTACAAAGATTTAATTTTACCGTATCTGGAATTCTATTTCCTAAAAATGTAATAATTACCATTTGCCTGTTTACATATGAAATCTCTTTTGTTTCTGAATTAACTACCCGACGTTTCATACGTTTTACTTCTACCACCGGTGTGCTTGAATCAATTTCACTTATTATAAATTTTTCGTCAGAAAAAGTATCAACTGCTCTAATAATGCCCTTTTTGTGTATAAAATTTGGGAATAAATGCAATAAGATTGTTTTTCTTTATTATTTCATGTTCTATAAGAGAATTCGCTAACGTGTATGACTGAAATTCAACTTTTACTCTTTTAAGACCTATTGATTTTATATCTAAAATATATTTTTTGAATTGTGGTGATTCCTGCAAAAAATATCCTATCTTGATCGGAAAAAGCCTACCTAAGCTCTTATCAAGATGTTCTAAATAAACAAAGTATGGCCCTTTATCGGATGATCTATAGCGATTTGTTATGTCATATGTTGGAGCTTGACCCTCATGTTGGTCTACCTTGGGCGACCCCGCTGAGTCGCCCTTTCCTTCTAACATTTATAAAGATTTTAATAAGGTTAATAACAAAATATGACTATTAACTAGAAAAGTAATTAACAAAATGTACTTATCATTCAGGTAAAAAACAGCACAAGTATTTAATCGCACCAACACTTAATCGAACCTACTCGTACCAATGTCAGAGAAATACTGAATAGAGGTACTAATATGTTAATTTTCTGCAAATAGGGTAGTGTAAATTGGGGTAACATGACTGTCATTTGTGAAAGGTAGGTTTTCGTTGAAATCTAAGGACAGCAAAAAGGAGTTAATCTCACTCAAGTGGTCTGTGTCAGTTTTTTTTGTTAATGACATTGTTAAATTGTGAAATGAACGCCATTTCTAAAAATGATCTCTTAGTTTTGTTTGACTCTGTCGCCAACACCCTTACAGCTTCAAAGTTCATATGATGGTCAAGAGAATGAACGTGATTTGCTAAAGCGCACCGTTCAGGGTGTAATCTACAATCACCCTTATGTGAGACAACACTGCTAGACAGTGATCTTAAAGTATGACCAATATATTGCTTATCACAGTCCTCACATGGAATGCTATACACAACGTTAGTAAGTGAGGTTAACGGACATTTATCTTTAAGGAAGGAAGGAAGGAAGATAGTCTTTGCTGACTTACTTTCCTTTTACTTACAGGCATGGGGTTTTATCGCGACATCTTTACTCACTACGGAGAAGCAGCCGTTAACAGATACAAATCATGGTCTAGAAATAAAATGAAACTGGCCCGGGAGTATAATAGAAAGGGTTTTTTACTAAAATGTAAGAAGTCAGGTATTTTACCGAAACATATTACTGCGGTAATTAAGCCAATTGATGATCTTCTGATGAGGCAGGATGTACATCGAAACACGGTGGATTACAGGTTAGGGATAAAACTTCTTAATATTGAAATTTCTAATAACCATTCTTTAATTAGTAAATTAGAATCAACTTTGACGACGTTGAGAAGGGCAATTATCTCAGAAACAAGTGAGTTCATTTTTAACAATTTTTCAAGTAAACAGCAGGTTACATATATTAAATTATTTCATAAAATTAAAATCAAAAATATTTCTGAGGTCAATCAACTGATTGACAATCAATTTAAATTATTATTAAAATCAAATTCTACATGGCTACGAAATATTTCCAACACCATAATACCAGATCATATTTCACAAGTTTAGTGTAGAACCTGTCATCTTGAAAGATATTTCTATGGAATCAATTTTATCAGATGCTGACTACCCCACCTCCACCATTACAGATTCTAAAGTTAGAAACATCACTGTGGCAAGAGCTACTAATATAGTTACAAATTACATTCATAAACCTCATTCGAATTGTTTATTTCATAATCTGTTACTTAAATCTAAAGCTTTTTTGAAATAAAACCCACATCTGATTTTAACAAAATCAGACAAAGGGAATGCCGCAGTTGTCATGGACAAACAACAATATATTGAGTTATCCTATGACATCATTTTAAATAAAATTCTTATGTAGAGTTAACATCCTTCCCTACCTCTTCTATATAGAGAAAGGGTAACAACTTAGTAAAATATCTATACAATAAACATCAAAGAGACTTATCATGTAGAAAAAAAGTTCACATGCTACAATGGTGTTCCCCCTAAGATTCACGCGCTGCCAAAGGTTCATAATCCGGTTCTTTCTGTGAGACCGATAGTGGCTTCGATAGGAGCCCCCACTGAACGCATTGCACAGTTTTGTACAGCAATCCTGACTAACGCTTATGATTATGAAAACGTTTATTACATTAAAGATTCATTTGAAGTCTCGGACAAGGTTGATAACTTTACAATCCCAGATAATTATGTTCTGGCCAGTTTGGATGTGGTCTCGTTGTCTAGTAAAGTTTATCTTGATGCTTGCTTGAGAGCAATCGATGAGTTGGGAACGTATTAGTGTCCATTGCTCCATCCAGAAGGATGCCTTTTTGTTTTTCTCTTTGATAATACTTATTTCACTTCTAACAACAAACTTTATAAACAAACGTTTGGTACTCCTATGGGTGCCTCCTTTCTCCTATCTTAGCAGAATATGTCATGGACGATTTGCTGAATACTGTCATTCCAGTACTTTCTTTCACTCCTTTCTTCATTAAGAAATATGTAGATGATATTATTGTGGCACGTGGCACTTCCTAGAGAAGGCCTAGATGAGATTCTTGAGACCTTTAATATTTACGACCCATACATACAGTTCACAATAGAAAAAGAAGACAATGACAATTCCGTACCATTCTTAGACACTTAGTTCATTCGTAACAATAATACTATTATTATAGATTGGTACAGAAAACCGTGCAGTAGTGGTAGGTATTTAAATTACCATTCATATCACACAAACATTCTATGAAGGTGAACTTGATTGAACAAATGAAACAGAGAGTCCTTAGAATTTCAAATAGTATCTTCAATAATAAAAATCTTACCGTTTTATTCAACCGTTTCTTGGATAACTCTTATCCAAGAACTTTACTCAATAAATTATTATTCAGCACATCTAATACCGTGGACCTGCTGATTGATGATAGCCATCCTAACGTGGCCCAAAGGGATGTTAGCTCTAGTACGACCCCTGCTCGTCCAGTTTTTGCTTCCCTTTCATACATAAAGGACATTACTCCGACAATTGCCAGATTGTTCCGGACATATGGTAATTTTAAAATTGCTAACAGGACAGCTCTAACAATTAGATCGATTTTCACCAGAGTTAAAGATAAATGTCCGTTGACTTCACTTACTAACGTTGTGTATAGCATTCCATGTGGGGACTGTGATAAGCAATATATTGGTCAGACATTAAAGTCACTGTCGAGCCGTATTGTCTCACATAAGAGTGACTGTAGATTACACCCTGAACAGTGCGCTTTAGCAAATCACGTTCATTCTCTTGACCATGATATGAACTTTGAAGCTGTGATGGTGTTGGCGACAGAGTCAAACAAAACTAAGATATCATTTTTAGAAATGGCTTTTATTTCACAATTTAATAATGTCATTAACAAAAAGACTGACAAAGACCACTTGAGTGAGATTTACTCCTTTTTGCTGTCCTTAGATTTCAACGGAAACTTACCTTTCACAAATGGAAGTCATGTTACCCCAATTGACACTACCCTATTTGCAGAAAATTAACATATTACTACTTCTTTGAGCTGGGTGCATTGGTGTTGGTAGATGCACCCATGATTATTATATATATTCTACATAATTGTTATCTTACGTTAATAATTACTATATTACAATATTATTATTTTATATTCTTTATTTGCCTTTGTTGTTTTGGCTGGTGGCTGAGTCTCAATATCCTCCACTGTATACGTCTTATGTGTACAAACATGGAGATAAATTGATTCCTCCTTTCTCATGAAAGTAATATTCAACACCTCTGCATTCTTCTTTCCAATCTCAAATAATAACCATTACATCGGAGGCCATTTTCTAATGGGTACTTGATCTAATATTAATCTACTCAACTATTAGTTGGCATCATTGGTTGTCAACTAATCCTTCCGTTCTAGAGGGAAAACGATTTCATTTCCTGGCCGGCTTTCCACAAAAAAGCACTCGTGTTCGTTAGGTCTGCAAAATGGTGTTAGATGTTGACTTTTTAGTCATTTTAATATGATTGTACGATGTGAACCATTGTTGAGTTAACTAGTTCATATTTAATTATCCGTAGTTTAATTTCATATAACATAATGGAATCTAACCTCAACTCGGAGGTAAGTGCACACCTGTTGTGAATTCGTTCTTTTTGTATCTTTTTTGTTGACTATAGTATATAAATGCTGTTTTTCCATTTTAGTCTCCCTGATGATGAGGACAATCATCCTCGAAGGCTTGGAAATTTTCCGTTAAGAGTACACTTTATTCCGTTTCCCTTGTTGCAATTCCCCAATATTCACCAGTTTCATTTCTGACAGCCAGCAAAGACTATCTTCTTTATATATATTTATATATATATATATATATATATATATATATATATATATATATATATAATATATAAATGTAACACAGAGATCATGGGTAATTCACGCAAAAAACGGCTACTGAAACAGAGAGGTAACCGCAGACATGCACGTTTCTAGCTCATTCGCCGTCATCAGTACGGTATAACCAAATAAGGATGAGAAACCTGGGAGCAAAGATGTTGATCGAAACATCGGAAAACACAAAACAACGGATTTCAACAGGGAAAGCAAACGCTCATTTGTTGTGTATTTTCTCATGTCTCGATCAACATCTGCCCAGGTTTCATATCCCTATTTGGTTATACCGTACTGAGGACGGCAAATGAGCCAGAAACATGCGTGTCTGCGGTTACCACTCTGTTTCAGTAGCCTTTTTTGCGTGAATTACCCATGAATCTTTTTGTTGTTGTTGTTTGCATATCACGCGATATTCCTACTTCGTATATATATATATATATATATATATATATATATATATATATATAATGAATTAAAAATTAAAATTTCCAAAAATACGAGGTGTGTCTATATGAAAAATAAATTTTGGTTTTCTACTGCACGTCAGTTTTAGTCAAAATTTCAATAATTTCGACGTATTAGTCTGACCGTTGTTCGATGAGAAAAACAACTACTTTCCTGGCTAATACAACGCAGAATATTGAATTACATCCCCTTCGAAGAACTACCTGATGAATTAAACAAAAATTAATTATATGTGTAATGTATGGAAGAAATAGAGGACAACATTATTTAAGAGAGAGAATCTTTGTTGATTGATAAAGTAATTTTTTTATATTTCATTATCGATTAAAATAATTATGTGATTAATAATCACTGAGTGGGTGTTCTCGTAATCAACTTAAGTAGATAATTAATCAGTAGTTCGCTTATAAATTTAATTACAGGTGAAAGGTGTTATTTGAAAGGAATATTTTGCCGTTAGTTCAATTTACAATTTCAAACATGAGAAAAAAAAATGAATAATCGTATAACAAATGCTCTAAGCCACCTATACCAAATTAACGAGTAGTAATTTTTATGCTTCATCAATTTATTTGAATAAATTGTAATATTAGTACGATCTTATCTTTTCAAATGAAGGTTGGTGTCAAGAACTGTTCATAATTAAAAAGTGGAATCAAAATTTTGTAGTACAATATTAAAACTAGTTAACATGAACAAAATAATTACCGAATTAATGAGAAAAATCAGTTTTTAAATTGGAAAAAGGATACACGAAAGTATAGAATAACAATAATAATAAAATCTAATAGAACACATTGAAATTCAAGACCAGTATTCTGCTCAAGGTACCCTTAATGCATATAATATTTTGAAAGGTACCAGAAAATGCAGCTGAAGGTGCATATAAGATTCATTAACCTTGAGCTAGTAAGCTTCCTACACTTAACAACATTAGTTTCGTTGAATTAACATCTAATGTTTTTCCAATTACATTTCTCATTTTTCAGTTTTCATAGAAAGTCATTGTCAATGGACATTAACAAAAAAAGATAGGTACGAACAAACTGCAATAATCTTTAAATAGTAGTTTACCAGAAATTTGTATGAAGATACTTCTGAAAAGATCTACAGGGTCCTCTGAGCCAGACGTGAGTAAAGTGAAAAGAAGTGATAAATTCCTCCAATAGTCAGTAGCTTATTTTGTTTAATTAGAAATTTGGTGGAGATGTACTCATTATAAATAACAATTTCAATAAAAGAATAGTTTGGCAAGGATCCAGTACCACAACACCGTATCAATGCAGAAACTTTTGTCTTTGTCGTCGTTATCGTCGGTCACTTTTTTATTGTTAGCACGATACAGCCTCCGGAGTGCAAGAAGTCACCAATTTTATGAGTCAGTGTTATTCAGGACATCTCACAGATAAAGCCCATCCATTTTCAGCTCACCATAGCCAGTACAACGGGTGCTATGTTACTTGGAGCACCACATTTTTTGTCAATTATGAAGAAATTTCGGTTTGTTATCACCATACAGCCTCCGGCGTGTATACAAGTGACCAATTTTATGATTGGGGACAACCCCCACTTTTGTCACGAGAGCAAGAGAAGAGGTCCTGGACGTAACAATTATTAATGTTGCTGCTGGGAAAAATGTAAAAGATTAGAGGGATTAGATTAGAGAGCCATCATTTTCCGACCATAGGATCATCGAATTTAGGGTAGAGGGAGATACTACCTCGATTCCAACAATCCGAAATCCTAGAAATACTGTTTGGTCTCTTTACAAGACCAATCTGAAGGACAATTTGGAACACGTCGAAGTGAGTGGGTAAATCACCCGCACTACGACCTGGAACAAAGAGTCTAACATATCAGTGAGACAATAATGGAAGGTTTTCATTCCAGTTGCCCACTGTCAAAAGCTAGTTCAGAAAAGGCTGCTCCTTGGTGGAATGAGAACCTGTCAAACCTCAGAAAAGGGGTTCGTTGGCTCTTTAATAGAGCCAAACGTGACGGTAATTGGTAGGGGTACATTGAGAATCTTACTCAAAACAATAAAGAGATTAGGAAGGTCAAAAGGCTTAATTTTCAAGCTTTTTGCGAAAAGATCACTTCCACTCACACAGCGGACAGACTACAAAAGGTCATAGCAAATAACGGAACTTACCCCACAATGTAACTGAAAAAGCCAGACGGATCATACACGGAAGGTGAAGGGGAACGATCGATTCTTCTTCTTAGAACCCACTTTCGAGGTATTGAACCAGCAACGAGCACTGGAATAGTAATGAATTACACCAAAAAATCCCGGAATGAAGATTGGGGCATTGCTAAGAAAATATTTACCAGACAACGGTTGGAATGGGCAAGAAGGGATAGAGAAGATTCTTCCACACCTGCTGAAGATTACAAAAAGCAGTCTAGCAGTGGGTCTAATACCTAGAAAATGGAGAAGGGCAAGGGTAATCTTCATATCAAAATTAGGGAAAAAAGATGGGACTGATCCCCGATCTTTTAGACCCATCTGTCTAACATCGTTTCTATTCAAAACGATGGAGAAAGTAGTGGATAACTACATAAGAACAGAGAACCTGGAGAATATACCACTTCATAAATGTCAGCATGCCTACAGAGCAGGTCGATCAACTGAGACGGCTCTGTATCAGCTGACCCAAGTCATCCAGAGAACTCTGAACAACAAGGAAATCGCAATGCGCGCGTTCCTCTGTATATCTGGGGCCTTTGACAACACAACTCATGTGCCTGTCAAATAAGCACTAAAAAGGCGAGAAATAAATGAAACCATTTTAAAATGGATGTGTGAGTTGTTGACGACGAGGATAGCTGAGACACAGGTGGGGTATCAACCCACCTCAGTTAAAGCCACTCGGAGGACACCTCAAGGGGGAGTCATATCTCACCTTCTATGGCACCTCGTAGTAGATGAGTTGCTCTACAGGCTAACGGAGCTTGGCTTCGAATGTATGGGCTATGCTGATGACATAGTTCTAATAGTCAGAGGCAAGTTCGAGAGCACCTTGTGTGATTTATTACAAAAGGACCTCAGAATCATTGAGCAATGGTGCTTGTCAGTGGGGCTAAACATCAACCTAAACAAGAACATAGTAATTCCATTTACCCGGAAAAGAACAATTCCAGCCATGAAACCCATATCCTTAAATGGGGAAATCATAGAATGGAAATCAGAAATTGAATATCTAGGGATAACCCTAGACAGTAAGCTTCTGTGGAATAAGCATGTTAAAATAACTGCTAGTAAAGCAATAAGAGCTTTGATGGCGTGCAGAAATCTAGCTGGTAAGAGGTGGGACTGTAACCTAAAAATACTGCGATGGATGGACGCCATGATTGTGAGACCAGCAATTACGTATGAGGCAATAGTTTGGCATACAAGAGCAAGTCAGTACAGCACGAGGAAGATCCTCGACAAAGTTCAAAGGCTTGCCTGTGTGTACGTCACTGGAGCTATGAGAACGTGTCCAACTAGGGCACTTGAGATCATTACAGATCTCACACCTCTACATCTGGTGATAGAAAGATCTGCCCAAGAGGGCAGAGAATATCTAAGGAAGCTTCAGGCAATGAGAGTATTAAAAATCAGGGAGCCTGGTCCTCCCTAACAAAATACATCTCATCAGCGAATCTTCTCAGTGACGAAATGATCAAGAAAGTAAGTATCGAAAAGAATTTCACTACGATGCTAAATTCGAGGAGAGACTGGAATGTGAATAGACCACCCAAACTCTCAAAGAAAACACCATTAGATGGTATACAGATGGTTCAAAAACCACCACTGGAGCAGGCGCTGGAGTATTTGGGCCTGGCACCAGACACTTATTATCGTTAGGCTCCTTCCCGAGCGTCTTTCACTCAGAAATACTTGCGATAGAAAGATGCGTGGAAATGAACCTAGAAAGAAACTATCAGAAATGTGACATATCGATCTATTCTGATAGTCAAGCAGCTATCAATGCATTGAGCTCCCATGTCATTGACTCAAAGTTGGCATGTGACTGCCGAAGGAAACTTGATGAATTAGACAAGAATAACAGGATCTCTTTAGTCTGGGTTCCTGGCCACTCGGGAATTACGGGAAATGAAGAGGCCAATACACTTGCCAGGAAAGGAGCACGAACGCCCTTTATTGACCCGGAACCTTTCTGCGGTGTAGGAAAATTCTACTATAGGAAAGAGTTTTGGAAGAAAGAAGAAACCGAAAGATAAGCATTCTGGCGGTGCCTTCCCGGGCTGGAACATTTCAAAAAGTTCCTGCGAAGCTTTGACACTGCTAGGTCCAAAAAATATGTGGACCTCAGTAAAAATTAGCAACATCTCCTCACGGGCTTTCTCATAGAACACTGCCGCCTTAGAAAGCACCTAATGAGAATAGGTCTAGCAGAAATTGACGAGTGTAGATTCTGTTGGGAGGAGGATGAAACTCCGGATCACCTAGTTCTAGAATGCCTCGCCATTGCCAGCCAACGCAAGAAATGCTTCGGACAAGAAACTTGTAAGAGTGAGGGTCTAACTTCGTTGAAGCCGTTCCAAATACTAGAATTCATTAGAACCCTGGTACTGGAAGGCGAGCTGTAGTAGTAGCAAGAACAGCTCTGATAGGGAGGGTACAATAAACCTCAGGTTTCAGTGCATTGTGACCCCGTTAAAATCGAATCGAATTTGTGATTGGATATTGTTCAGAGCGTCTTACAAATGGAACCTAGTGATTTTCATCTCACTGAAGCCAGTAATAAATAAAAATAGAAGATTCAAATTTATTCCTAAAGAGCCTGAGAAATTCAGAGAAGCATTATCACAAAGCAATACACCACAAAATACTGGAGATCGTAATAAAACATGGGAAAACACTAAGAAATGGAGTAAAGACGCAATAAATACTAGAAACCCAGAAAAAAAAATAGATAAACAGAAAAATTGGATTACTGACGAGACACTGAACCAGGTAGGTGAACGGAGAAAGCTTTAAGCCATGGCATCAAAACCAACAGAGACTGAACAACAGATAACTAACGTAATCAGACGAATAAAATCCCTGAGCAGAAGATACAAAAATAATTATATCAAAGAAATCTGCATTGAGCTAGAAGGTCACGCTGACCGTCAACAATCCAGGGAACTTTTCGACAAGATGAAGTACTTAACCAAGAAATTCAAACCACATACGCAGATTATTAAGGATAGCCGGGAGAAAACGATCACCAACCTTGAGGGAATAGCGGCGATATGGAAAAAATATTGTGAAATGTTGTTTTATAGTGATGACGAAGAACCAGTTGTAGAAAAAATGAGTGAGGAACAAGAACGACATATCCTGAAATACGAAATAGAAATTGCAATAAAGAAATTAAAAACTAGAAAATATCAAGGTAACGACGGAATAACAGCGGAAGCACTGAAAGAAATGGGGATTGAAATAATGAATTTGGAATACAGGAAAATGGCCATATGTCTGGTGCAAGCTTACTTTTATCCCTATTTACAAAAAAAGATCAACAACTGCTTACTATAACAACTACCGTCCGATAGCTCGAATTTCCTACCCAAGCAAAGTTCTCCTTACCATCATTAACAAAGGATTAAAATCAGTTCTCTTACCACTTCTCTTACCACACATCCCTCAAGAACTATGCTAATTTGTCTCTGGAAGGGGCACACGAGAGCATATCTCTATCATTAGACAGATAATAGGGAAATCTAGAGAATTTACTGTAGAAATGTTTTTATGCTACGTGGACTACTTCAAGGCTTTCCACAACGTTAAATGGCATAAAATGTGGCGCATGCTGAGAGAAATGGGTACTCCAGATCATCTAATATACATATTAAAACCTCTATATAACAACAACACAGCAAACGAGAGGGTCAACAACACATACTACGAGAATTTCAAACTTAAGGCCGGTGTTCGTCCTCCATACTGTTCGATATATGTATAGCGAACACATCAAGTGTGCTGTCTTTGATGAATGGCATAGAGGAATAACAATTGGAGGACAAAAATCAGAAATCTTCGCTATGCTGACAATACCTTAGTTCCAGCTTCCTCAGCAAAGGAACTTGAACATATTATGAATAGATTAGACACTGTTAGTAGAGAGTATGGGCTCAAAATTAATAGACGAAAAACCAAAGTGATGATCATCGATAGATCCATAAATAACCAACCAGAGATACGAAATGTGGCAGGATATGAAGCAGAGAGTTGTTGCAACTACTTAGGCTCTGTGGTCACAAACAGTGAGGGTGCGAAGAAGAAATACGTTGAGCCTTATAATGGCCAGATCAGCAACGATCAAGCTTACTTAAATATGACAAGACGGCGACGTAAGTATGAATACCAAATTACGTCTGACACGGGCGCTTGTCTTTTCCATCGCCATTTACGCAGCAGAAACATGGATCATCATAAATTCAGACTACCAACGTATATTGGCCTTTGAACTGTGGGTCTATGGTCTATATGTTTAAAATAACTAATAGTTAATTAACATCCAATGGTATCTACAATATCTAATTATGTTATTACTCAAACCAAATCACTATACCAAGCAAATAATATTTCACATTTGCAAAAGCTAGCATGCAAAGCTCTACTAGTCTGTCTAGATGCAGGTGAAAATTAGTGAAACTTAAATAGCGGTAAAAGATGAAAAATACACAGAGAAAGCGTTATCAAGGCGCTAGCGGTGTTTTAAGGGAGCATTTCTAAGTATTTGTGCATAGGTTGAAATAAAATAACAGTAACTAATAAACTACCCTCGGTTACCGATTCTATACTTAATGAATACTCGAGGAAACGGAATTTGTATCAATCAGCCTAACCTCCCGAACTTTGTACCTGCTATGGCAGCGTACATGTACGAGACTATTCCAGGTTATCACGGTTGTCGTACCCTAATTTTTATATTGGTGTTACCACGGCCGTTGGTGCAAAATCAACCACTTAAATAACAAATAGCTGGCAGAACCCGAAAACCTCTCCCTTGTGATCCTGCTATAACAGCGAACACGCGTGAGATTATTTCGTTTCACGCCTTGGAAAAGCCTCGCAGCGTGCACCTGCTATGGCAGCGTGCACATACGAGACTACTCCAAGCTGCCTTTGATCAAATATCCTAGCTTTATATTTATACTACCAATGCCTATAGTACTAGATTAAACGTCCCGAAATACTTTGAGAATCACTCAAGAATCTACCTGCTATGGCAGCGATAATGCTTGAAAATTGCCCAAATATATTTCTTCGGTCGGGTTTCTTTCAGTTAAACGGCTGCAGACGGATTTGCACGACATATTTCGAGAATTTCTCAAGAATCTACCTAATATGGCGGCGACGATGCTTGAAAATTTCCCAAAAATATTTATTTTCCCTTTCTATAGATACTTGACTCGGGGTTCCCGAAATATTTTGAAAAATCTCTCAAGAATCTACCTGCTATGGCAGCGACTATGCTTCAAAATTTCCCAAATATATTTCTTTTCTCTTTTTATCTATACCTAATCGGTGTTCCCGAAATATTTTGAAAATCTCTCAAGAATCTACCTGCTATGGCAGCGACGATGTTTGAAAATTTCTCAAATATATTTCTTTTCCCTTTTTATCTATACTTGAATCGGAGTTCCCTAAATATTTTGAAAATCTCTCAAGAATCTACCTGCTATGGCAGCGACGATGCTTGAAAATTTTCCAAATATATTTCTTTTTCCTTTTTAAATAAAACTAACAGATAAAATTTCATTTCGGAATTGTACACAAATACGCAGAAAATCACTGGAATCAAACAAGTAATAAGCAAAAATAAATTCTATTAATGTAACTACAAAAGACGCTAGGAGTAAATGGATTTATCACAGGTAAAATTTTTGAATTCGCTTACCTCGTTGGCGAAAATCAGTCACAAAATGGTCGTTCGGTTACGACGATAGGTAGCGGAAGAGCAGAGAAGAGAGCGGAGAAGAGAGCTATTCAGTGCCGTTTACCGGTTTAATCCATCTTTCTATCGACCCCACTTAACAATCTTAAGAAATGCGCCAACTGATTTGCGCGAACCACACAGTAAATAATACATATACAATATACCAGATGTTTCGAAGGTAATATACATATTCTGAAATAATTATTAATACTCAAATTTACAGCTCGCTAGGAAAGAGGGGTGATTAACTTAATAATGCTAAAGAAAAAAAACCAAAATATATACTGTGGGATGTCGGGAACAAAAAATAGTAACATCGTTACAATATATATATATATATATATATATATATATATATATATATATATATATATATTGAACCAGATATCTTAGATAATAAGAGAAGTAGTATTATAAAATTAAGTTTGCTACTATGAAATATATATGAAAATAACATAATTTAAGAAAACAAGTAAAAAGGAAACACTTTTCTTAATTTAAACAACATATCAAATAAAGATATATTAAATAACAGCCAATAACAATATAATAATAAAAAAGGAATTACCTAAATGATAACATAAAATATAGATATTGCCTAACCAATGTAATGGTGTAAATAAAGTTGCCTAAGACGAAGAATAATTTCCATATCATAACAGCTGTTCATCTGAAATGAAAACAAATATTACTATAGTTAATTCATTATAATCATTAATTTAAGAATAAGAACAAATATAAATATTGAATAGAATATAATCCAATAGATTTCATAGATAAACAAATAATGACATATAGACAAATAACATAAGAGAATTTATATTTATAATTGATATGAATGTAACAAGAATATACTATCAATAATAATATTGAATGTTGTACTATGTAAGTGTATCTAAGTATAACCAATTTTAATGTATTTGTATGTATGAAATTGTTTTGATAAGTGATTGAAGTTTCAATTATCTGATTACAAAAGACAATATCTTATTGGTTGTAAAAGATGACATAACAAACTGTGAATCAATAAATAAACTTTTGAATAGTGATCTGGAAAAGAACAAAAGACTGTGTTGTTTAAAAAAGTTGAAAATCGAGGGGACGCTTAAGGAGAAGAGAAGCTGGTGTTAAGAAGCGAGGTGTGTGTGGGATAGTGTTCCTAAAAATTTAAAGATATTCCCGGTATAAGACATTTAAACTCCTAAAGTACTGTTAAATATAATATTAGAAATACTTACAGTTAATTGTAACAAGTTTTCCGACAAGAATCTGTGAAATTTTCAACAACTTTGGTTTTTTGGAGATTCAGTGGGTGTTCCTGGGATCCAGAGACTTTCTTCCAAATTCAAGAACAACAGGTCAGTGTATTTAAATCATTTATTGGCCAATAAATAGTGTAAAAACTCAAAATCCCAATTAAATACTTAATTTCATAAATTGACAAACTTTTGCAAATATATGATCGATCTAAAAAAGAAAGAAACAGACTTTATATATATTCATTGCATAAATCGTTAAATTTAATAAAAGGCCGAACTTTATATAAATTAAAATATGTACTTACGCTAATCACGCCATCTTGTAATCGCATAAATATGGTGATTGAAATTTCATAATGTAATAACTATGTCTTTCTGTATATAATTTCTATTTCTCTATCCATGTATATAACTAATTTCTTCCCACAGCTATGTGTATCATATATAACTATGATATATATAAATTCTTTTATGTTTATTGTTGAACCATTCAATTGTTTGCATCGTCAACAAACTGTGTTGTATAATATAGATGCTTCTTACGTATCATCATTGTTTGTTTCATGCTAAAGCGCATGACTAATTTTTTTACGCATGCGCATTTATGATATTATTAAAATCAATAAATAGGTACAATATATCCATTGGCGTCGCATATTATTTTATCAAATAAATATTGCATTGATAATTAAATTGATTTCAAATAATGTGTTTTCTTTTTATTTCAACTATTACAACAGTATAAATTGCCAGGACTCAAAGGGAAAAAGGATTTCATGCTCCCGAATAATCTAATTAAAATAAATTATTAAACAAATATTAAAAACAAACTGAGCTAGCCAAAATAAAACTAAAATTCTAAATTATAAACATCTATCTTTAAATAATCAAAAACATTTAAATAAATATTCTAAATAAAAGTAAGTATAATATTATTAGTTTAATATATATATATATATATATATATATATATATATATATATATATATACTAGCACTACAGACCATGTAGGTCCATGGCTGATGTTTCAACACTAGCGGTGAGTTCTCGGAGTTCCATACGAAAGTCTTCTGTGATAATCTACTAAGTTCAACTATCCGAATGACCACTACTTCGGTTCGTTCAAAAATTTCTTGTGTTCTGCACCTATTTCCAATTTGCACGTTAATAACTTACCCTTCCAAGGCTTGGTTGACGACTTGCCTCCATCCCACCTTGTCATTTGTCTTACTTTTCCAATTTCTGATATTGTCTTCGTAGATCCTCCTCAACCTCCGTTTTCCATCTTGTTCTGGGTCTACCTCTGCTTTGCCTTCCTCCTATGGAGCTATATATCAATATTTTCGGTAACCTTCCTGTTCCCATTCTTTCTATATAATAATAATAATAATAATAACGTTTATTCATAAATTTACAAATACAGTGATAAAATACAAATAAAATTGAATAAACATCTAGACATCCACAGAAGTATTGTACATACTTGTATGTGGTGAATATAGGCAAGTGTGTCAAAATTTAAAAAAATTCTAAAAACAAAAAATGCAGTTAAAAACAATATAAATCCATTTTTACATGATTGTATTTCAGACATACATTTCGTATATGAGTTTACTCTTCTCTGTTTTTTTTTATTCAGCATTCTATCATTTTGTGTATTTTTGTTTTGTCTGTTTCTTTAACAAATGTTATTAGTTGGGTTTTGAAGCGTTTAAAAGAAGTTTCATCGATAATTCTCTGTGGTAGTTGCCCGAATAATTTAGGTGCCAAGTAGGAGTAACCTTTTTGACCTATTGTTGTAAGAGCTGTTGGTATACAGTATTGATTATTCGATCTTGTCGCGTATCTATGATTTTGAGTGGTAAGTTTGTATTTATTTTTATATTGATGGCATCCTATCTGAATAATGTATAATTGTCTAACATCTAATATTTGTGTTTCAGTATAGAGTAGTGAGCTTGAATATCTTTTAGGTTTGTTGAGAATCATTCGGAGGAATCGCCTTTGAGACACTTCGAGGGCATTTAGATAGTTCCTTGAAACTCCTCCCCAGCCAATAATGCCATAATTGAGGTGTGACTCAACCAAACTGTGGTACAGTATTGTTTTACATTCAAAGCTCAAAAATTGGCTTACTTGCTTAAATCGAAATAGGATACTCCGAAGCTTTTTAGTTAAATATTCCATATGATGGTTCCATCGTAAGTGATACCCAAGTATTTAATTCTTTTTGCAGGTTTAATTGAAAAATCTTGTTGGATATTAAGATTGTATTTTGGCAGAGACTTTTCATGACTACTGAAGGGTAAGTATACAGTTTTGTCAAAGTTTATTGAGAGTAATCTGCTGTCGAACCAGTCTTTGAGTTTTCCAAGATCATTTTCAATATTTATTTTGAGATTATACCAGTCATCATGTTTGTAATAAATCACAGTATCGTCCGCGAAGCTGATTATTTTTCCGATTGTTTCCTGTTCAAATAGATTATTTAAGTAAACTACGAATAGCACCGGCCCCAATACTGTTCCTTGAGGTACACCACATTTGATGTTGATCTCTTCACTCACATGATTTTTGAATTTAGTTTTTTGTGTTCTGCTTGTTAGATAACTTTTGAATAAATTATGAGCTAAACCCCTTACACCCATATCTTCTAGTGTATCTAAAAGTATGGAGTGGTCGACAGTATCGAAGGCCTTTTTTAGATCCAAAAAAACCCCAATAGATGGAGTGCTTGAATCCAAGGATTCGTAGATGGTTTTTGTCAAGGAATGGATTGCGTCATTGGTAGATTTTTTTTCTCTAAAGCCATACTGTGATGTCGACAGCAGATTATAATTTGATAGGTATGTCGTAAGTCTCGTTTTTATAATTTTTTCAAAGACTTTGCTTATTGAAGATAGAAGTGAAATAGGCCTATAATTTGAAATATTTTCTGTATTCCCATTTTTGAAAATTGGAGTTATAAGAGATTTCTTTAGAATCGAAGGAAATATGCCTGATTCGAAGGATTTATTTATGATGTCCGTCAAAGGTTCACATATGAATTTTGCAATAATCTTTAGAGTTTCAGCTTTCATTCCATCAAGCCCGGGAGCCTTTTTATTTTTTAAGCTAATTATTGTATTTTCAACCTCAGTAGTATTCGTTGGTGTAAGAAAAAGTGAATTTTTATTTACATATTTTTTACTTTTGTAATTGGGATTTTGCCGTATGTTCTTTGCCAAAGTTTCCCCCACATTCGCGAAGAAGTTGTTAAATATATCAGCAGCATCTTTTGGATCTGTGACGATCTCATTTTTTTCATTCCTAATATTGTTTATTATTCTTCCTGTCTTGATATTCAAAATTTCATTAACAGTGTTCCAAAGTTTTTTACTTGCATTTTGTTCTTTTTCAACTAATTTTTTATAATAATTTTCTTTGGCAGTCTTTATTTTCTTTCCCGTTTCTTTTTTTTTCGTTAAATAGTCATTTTTCAAGTTTACATTATTTGGATTTTCTTTCCATAATAAAAATGAATGATTTTTTTGGTTGATGTGTTTTATCAATGATTTTGTTATCCAATTTTTCCTTTTACGTTGACTATTTTTTAATCTGAAGTATTGAGTTGATTTTTGTACACATGTGTTTATGATGTTGATGAATTTTTCTGTTGTCGATTCGATATCATGCATTGGGTACAATTCATTTTTCCAACTTAAACTATTAATTGCTTTTTGTAATAATTGTTCGTCTACTTTTTGAAAGTATTTTTTGTTTATTGAATTGTTTTTAGTTTCATTCAGTACAATTTGTAACAACGTTATGTAGTGGTCCGTAATTGATGTTGATATAGTGAGAGGTAATATGTTATTGAAGTTTTGTTGTTTTGTTTTAATGAATATATGATCAAGACATGATTCAGATCCATTTCTCGCTCTTGTTGTAGTATTAATAGTTGATTGAAAGCCATGCTCACTCATCATATCGAGATAATTTCTTGAATCTTCAGTTATTTTCATCAAGTCGATATTTATGTCACCTACAAATAAGCTATAATAATGTTGATTACTTTCTTTATTAAGAATATCCCCAAGCTGGTCAAGAAAGTCGTCAATTCGACTTGCTGGAGATCTATAGAATGCTAAAATGCAAAAACTCAGCTTATCCATAACCATTACAATTTTCAATAATATACCTCCGTTTATCTGAATATGTTCATGCGAATGGTATGAGTTTGTTTTTGCAAAGACGATAACACCATCATTTTGGTTATAGCTACCTCCATTGTATAGGGTTGTGTAGTTGGCCATGTTGAGGAAGGACGTATCCGGGACCCGCCAAGTTTCTGTTAAAACTATGCACTCGAAGCATGTCTCAAGTTCCTCAAGATATATTTTTAATTCATCTATATTTTTTGAAACACTACAAATATTAGTATTAAGAACCTTGAAGTTATTCAATTTGTTATTTACAGACAAAACTTCTTTTGCTTCATTTGTATCATTTAGGGGATATGTTGTTATTTTTTCTAGCATAAAATTTCTTATATATTCATCCATGTGAATGCATAAACCAGTAAACAGTTTTAAATTATTTGACAGTAATTACAATATTTATTTGGTTTTTATATAATAACAAAGTATGATGACATTAATAAAATTTTTGAAGAAGTTTTTTAAGGAAGTAAAAATAGTCAATTAACATACATAAATTATTTGATGCTTTGCGTAGAACCTGTGCGTGCTCTAGTATTTATTTTTTTTCCTCCCACAAATGATTGTTCTTCTTTTTTTCCGGAACCGGTTGCTAATTCTTTGGCAATAAATGATGTTTGCCCAGCTGTTATTTTGGGAATGTTTGCCCCTGCTTTATCTCGCTTCGGGGTCGCAGGTTCGCTATTTGATTTCGGTCTGTTTATTTCAGTAGTTTCTATTACTTCTAATTCTTCAGGAGAATATATTTTTCCGTCCACAAATAGTTTGTTTCTTCGTATGTAGCAGTTTATATGATTATTTGCTTTCGCCAGAATTAGGTGTTTTCTTAAAATCTTGTGCTCCTCTCGCTGGATGAGTGTTAGGTCATTGGCTACGCATATGTTGGTAGCTTTGAGATTCTTTGCGTTTTTAAGTACTTCTGATTTTTTCAAGTATGAAACAAATTCCACTTTGACAGGAGCTCGTTCTTTCCTACCCAAAGAGTAAATATTATTCAGGTCGTTCTCATTTATTGTGACGTTTACTAGTCGCCCTAGCTCGTTACAAATATATTCAGGCGTTATTTCCTCGGGTTTGGTATCGAGTCCAAAAATCACTATATTATTTTCTTTCGCTTTCCTTTCAATGTTCTCAATCTTATTCAAAAGATGAAGGTTTTCTGCTTCTACTTTATTCAGTTTTCTGTACAGATCTTCGATTTTTAGGGATAATCTAACCTCTACTGCTTCTATGAGTGATTTCAATTCCTGTTTACTTGATATTATTTCTTCTAGTATTATTTCTCCAGTTATCGACATTATCAGTTTTATCACAAAGGATTTGTTTAGACTAGGTACTATCAAAATTAAAGTATATTTTTGTTTTATAATTCCGGTTTACATTGTTAATTGATCGGCCACTGGAGTCCTAACCATTTTAGTCTTTCCCATATTCCTTGTTCTTTTTGGTTTAATGTCCATGTTTCTGAGTCATATGCAACTATAAGCCTAATCACAGTCTTGTAAATACTGATTTTCGCGCTTCTTGATATGTTTTTGCTTTTTATTAATCTATCGAGGCATAAATGGAATTATTGCCACGCATTATTCTGTTTTGGATTTACTCCCTTATATTGGGTTTTCGTGTAATTATTATTCCAAGGTACTCGAATCTATCTATTTCTTCAAATTTATATATCTCTCCGTTGGCTGTTTCTACTCTTAGATAATTCCCTTTTATAAAGTGTCGATCTATCCATTCCATGTATTTTATTTTCAGTTCATTGATATAAAGCCCTTTTTTCTGAAATATTTTTTAGTACCTGTCTTATTTCTTCTTCACTTCTCACCAATATTAGTACGTCATCTGCAAATACTAAACATTGATTTCTCCTATGATATATGTCGAGACCTATTTATGCCTGCTTCCTGAATTACTCTTTTCAATAATAGACTAAAGAGAATGGATTACAGTGAATCGTCTTGTCTGACGCCTTCAGTTACGATGAATTTCTCGAACATACCGTTATTTATTCTTACTTCATTTTCAGTATTTTGTAGTGTTAGTCGAATCATTCTAATCAGTCTTCCGCTTATTCCTAGGTCTTCCAAAGCGTTGTACAATTCATTTCTTTTAACTTTATCGAATTCTTGTTTGAAGTCGACTAATAGCACCATCGTCTGTTTTCTAAATTGAATAACTCTAATCCTGTATTTCTCGTAGCATGAAGATTTGCTGCACTGTGCTCCTACATCGTCTAAATCCACATTGGTATTCTTCGATTATATATTCCTTCAAAATATCCTTGATATAGGTGGCAAGTATCTTGTAAGCCACATTTAATAGTGATATTCCTCTATAGTTTTGGCATTCATTTTTATTCCCTTTTTTACGTATAGGAAATATTATAGCGTTTGTCCACTTTGTCGGTATCCGTTCTTCTTCTCATATCTTTTGCAGTAATTTTTCCATTTCATTACCTAATCGCGTTCTTCCATATTTGAACATTTTTGCTGTTATGTGGTCACTTCCCGGACGTTTATTGTTTTTTAGGTTAGCTATAATATAATTTATTTTATTTCTACTCGGAGAAGGTTCATTCGAGTGCAGCTCGAAATTTGTTCCTACATTCTCTTCATTATCCAGTTTTCCATCCTCATTTCGTCGTCCATTTAAAAAATGTATGTTTTCCATCGCTCTAAAATTTCTCCATCTTTACTTCTAATGAATACGGGATTTGAATTGTTTCATCTTTCTTCTCTTTTGACTCTTGGATGCAGGTTTCTCAAATCTTTATTTCTGTAATTATCTTCTACATTTTGCGGTAGTCGCTCATTGTACTCCCTTCCTTCTTAATAATCTCTTTGTGCTTTTCTTTTGTTCGCTGTATTTTTCTTCACCATCGTATACATCTGTTGTTATAGTCTTTAATCTTAGTTTATTTCTTTTATCAATTTTGTGCAAGTATTCATCATCAAATCATGGTTTCAGTTTCTTTCTTTACTTGTTTCTTTGGCTGCAGTATTCATTATTGTTTTTATTGTTTCCCAATGATGCTCTATATATCTTTCCGTTAGGTTATCCATTTTCTCGCTGATTACTTTTTCATATCCTTCTTTCTCCTCATTTGTTAATAACCCTGCAACTATTCTGTCTGCCAATTGTTTCCTCTTTTCATTTTGTTTATTCGTATGAGTGGCTTTAATGTGACTCCCACCATGAAATGATCAGAGTCCAGATCAGGCTAGGGACACTGCAGACCGTGCCATCTATAGAGCCTGTCTAGTAACTAAATCGGTAGATAATTCCAAAAAATTAACGAAAACTGTAACGTCGCTAGTAATCAAATTTTATTGATTTCCATTACTGCGTATGCGCGATATCATATTGCTCGTCCCCACATGTTATATGTTATATTGTTATCATTTCTTAGTTCAAGTGTAGAGGTTATTATAAGGTTTCGGTATTTTGGTGTATTTTTTAATTGCTATAGTGTAATATTTATCTGTTCTTTCGTTGCTTTATTGTTATTAATTGAAAAGACAATGTCAAAGTGTATTCTGGAGGAATCTAGTAAGTGGTGTACTCGGTAAGTTCTATTAAAAGAAATTGAGCATTTTTCTTTCACAATTAACAACCATTATCTTTATTTTTATAAAACACAGAATTTTTACTAATTTAATCGACAACTTTAGAGATCATGGTTGTTTTTTACATTGGTAAAACTGAAAATTGCTGCATTAATAAAGTTAATCTTTCTTTTCACAATTTTGTTCCTCCAACCCAGAAAGATAAAACTGATATGGCTGAAAACCAGTGGTAATAAATCATTAAATCTGTCGACGAGGAAACGATGTAGGATATGACACCTTCATTTTCAATAACACTGTTTCTATAGATTTGAGAAAGACGAAGAGAGGTTATTAAAACAGTTTGATTTGCCTTCCCATATGAGTGGAAATTAACAAAAATTGATGGTAAGTTTTATTGTATTCAATATAGCATGCTATAATTTTGGACATTTTAAAATGTTAATTGAGTGAATGGAAAGACGAGTACTGAGTGTGTAATTTCATTAAAATTCCAGCTAAGCGCTTTCAGCTAATAGGCCATTCTGAAAGCTCTCGTCAAGAAAAAACATAGAGAAGGTGTCAAAAACATCAAACCCTGTAACTGCTACATACAATGAAATAAAATGTTTGATGTTAAATCATTATTTAAGTTAAAATTTGTTAAAATTTCTCTATAAAAAGCGTGTACAATTTTGATTCACATAACGAAATTTGAAAATATTAACTAAATTACTTACTTAAATAATGATGTAACATCAAAAATTTTATTTCATTGTATGTACATTGTACCTGTTGTATGTTTTGCTCTTGTCGACAGCTTTGAGAATGGCGTAATGGCTGCTTAGCTGAAATTTTAATAAAATGACACACTCAGTACTCGTCTTTTCATACACTCAATTCATATCTAGTGTGTACACCATACACAGACAATTCCATTTTAAAATGCACCCATTGAAGAAATAATAATCTGGGTTTCATTTTATGTTATAGCTATTCCCTCCACAAGCTATGGGATGGAAGGTATTGACCCCTTGCCGATTTTTTATATAGCCCATGGTATGACAATTTATGGGAAATGAAAGTGAGTATTAACTTTTGTTGAGGCATTACGTCTATGTATTTGGTCTAACGGTAACCAAAAATCCAAAATATCCAATAAAGATGAAAAATAAAAAAATAAAAAAATAGTTAAAAACCAAAAAAAATCAAGAAGTAGTAAAAAAAGGAATTCAAAAAACCAAAGAAAAATTAAACATTCAAATATTTTTTGATATTTTTTTTGGCTTAATACAAAAACATGTGTAAACTTATTATTTCAATAGTAAGCGCATTTTGTTTTCATTTGTTGACATAAATTTTCAAACATATTTGTGTGTTTACTTATTTATTGTTGTTATTTTGTGTGTTTACTTGTAGAACCTCAACCAGAAACGAGAAAGGACTTCCACGAGACGGTGGGATGTATAAGAGCCCTTATGAAACATTTTAACAATCATAGACTGCTGGGAGCTGCAGAGTAACTTAAACTGCCTTATGCGATGGTTTCATAAGAACGGAATGCTTTTAAATGTAGAAATATACAAATATACAATATACTAGGTTTAAGCTTGTGATAAACCTATTTAATACTTCCAGTAAAGAAATAAAGATGTGTTTTAAGTGGAAATGAAATGTTAGATATATTATTTTAAATGTTGTACAGTCACAAGTGCTGTTTAGCACTCTTATATCTAATTACTTGGCACTTTGTATTTACAGAGCTGGGCAGTATTTAACAACTTTTCCTTAAAAAATATTTTAATTACTTTTGTTCTAACATTCACACTAATTGTACTCAAATGTCTTCTTTCACAGAAAGTTGCCAAAAATAGTAGTTAACTACTCATTGCTAACACTTTTATTGATTAAGTAAGTAACAGTTATACTCCAGCAGTTTGTCCAGCTCTGTGTGTTTATACGAGTGTAATTATAAATAATGAAATAATTATAAACTTATCAAAAATAATTTTCTACTTCTATCTTGATTTAACATCATTTAAGAATCTAATGATACTCAAATCTAGAATGTATGTTACTCAAATTATTTTTTAATCATTGCATTGTTTTTACATTATAGTTCATTTATTGTCATTCTGTTTAATTAGAGAAGTACTTTGTGAAAGTAATCATTTGTTGTGTATTTTTATACCAAAATAAATAATCTGTTTTATTTTTTCCAATGTAATTAACCATTTATGGTCCATCATTTGATATTTCATTTAATTTAACTCAACATCTAATCATTATTGAGTAAAATTGAATGAAATGTCAAATGATGGACTATAAAGGGTTCTTTTGAAATAAAATCATTAAAATACAGTAAATTTGAATATACCGCCAAAACCTAAAATTACAAAAATCTTTTCAAAATCATTCAATTGTTTAGTCGACAGCCTCTTTAGATGGCGCCGCAATCAGTGTCTCATCTATCTGTGTGTTATCTGTGGTCCAGATCGGGTCCTCTATACGTTCGTATATTGGTGATGCATTGATCTTCGTCGAGGTTGGTTAAAACGTGGTCGATTTGATTCGTTGCTTCTCCGTCTGTAGCCATAGCTCACCTTTACAGCGTTAATTGTGTTACCTATTTTTACCTCGTCGAGAGATGACATTTATTACAGAACCTCATTTATCAATACATGTATTTAAAATGCATTAGAATTGTATCTATTAAATAACCCAAAGGTAGGCGAAATTGAAGGGAACTCTCGTTTGAAATAATAAAATTAGAAGTCGTAAAATAAGTATAAAGCAGATTCATTTTATTAAATTTTGGTTTGACAAACGAGATTTATATTCATTTGTTCTGCAATTGTCCAATTAAATGCTCAATTAAAAAATTGCTTAATTATATTCTTCCCTATTATATGCATGTACGTTAATAAACTGATTAAGCCCACTAAATGCAATGAAAGGATTTATTAACTATTCAATTGAATATTTGAATTTAGTAGAATTATCATAAATGGAAGAAAATGATGATAAAAAAATTCCAAATACAAAATATTGGTTATTGTCTTTTGCGTTTTGTCCAAATTATACTGTTTCATAACTAATAAACTTTTTGAAGAAACATTTTTATGTGATAAGTATAAGGAAAATAAAAATTGGAGCTTTTTTGGTTGAAATGATTGCCCTAATAATTTAATGAAAAAGTGTAAATTCTTCTTTCAAAAACTTCAACGTAACCCAAGTTCCATACCTGTATACGTAGGGTAGCGTAGGTAAAGATTGCACCCTTTTTTCATCTCCTGAGTTCAATGTCTAAATTAGCCATAACACCGTGTCGTCGTGGTTTAGGTTGGTAGCTTCTACGATTGGAGTTGATACACAACAAATCAAAATTACGAATCACTCTAGAATGGCAGAATGCAACAAATCTTTTGACTTCACTAGCATTTTTGGGTACTGGATAATGCTGAATGACTGAATATTTTGCTTCGTCTGGTGAAACACCATCCCTTGATAAATTGTGACATGGATATGTGACTTCTCGCTTGAAGAACAAGCATTTTTGTGGATTTAGCTTTAAATGGAATTTACGATATGCGTCAAACTCCTTGCTAAGATTGGTTAAGTAATGATTTTCTGAAATTCCTATGACAACTATGTCATCCATATAGAGAAATGCTTTTTCTGGAGTTAGGCCTGAAAATGCTATTGACATTATCCTCGAAAAACTATTAGGACTTATATTTAGTCCAAAGGGTAATTGTCTAAATTAAAATGAACCTTTTTCTGTACTAAACGAAGTGTATTTCCTTGAAGATGTTCTAGAGGTATTTGATGAAAACCTGACATACGATATAAGATTGAAAGCAATTTTGCTCTGCCTAATTGATCTAAAATCGCGTCTATACAGGGTAAAGGGAATTTGTCTGTGACTATTTTCTTATTCAACTGCCTAAAATATATACAGAGTGGAAAGTCTAACTGGAACAAATTCTGTAATTTGATAAATAAATGTTTATTGCAAAATTCCTGAAACACGTCAATTTTTATTTTCAATGGGGCATATTACAAAGAGATTTGTTTATCTTTTTAATTATCTGGAGGGTTGCAGACAACCCCAACTTTTTTTTTAAATGGTAGGGTAGGTTGATTATTTTTTTATTTGAAACCTTTTTCAATGGTAAATACAATTCCAGTTTTTTGTTACTTTTTTTATAAGTAATGTGTCGGAAAAAAATGAAATAAGGAAATATTTACTCAAATTACTTTAATGTATAGGTAAATTTTTTCTTACTTGATAAGCCCATTAAAAAACCTGCTCGATAGTTTTTTGGTCAATTTGAACTGAAATTGATTGATTTGTTAGTACTTGTTTGCATTTCAACGTGTAAATAACAAACGTAAAATAAGAAAATGCCCTATTTAACCAAGACGCATAGTATCGGAATTTTAATGATGATCGGATATAGGGACAGAAGTCGAACACAAGCTGAAGTCGCTCGTTTGTTTACTGAAGTTCATCCAGAATTACCTTCAATTAATCGAAGTACGATTAGCAAAATAGAAACTCGATATCGGGAGTTGGGCCACGTAAGGGATGCTCCTCGACAAAGGTTTTAAATGTTGACGAAGGAGCCCAGTTGAACATATTGTTGGAAGTTGAAGAAAATCATGTTGCTCCAGTTAGGCAAATAGCTCGCGTTCATGGTGTCGTCACACAAGCGTTAGAAAAAGTTTGAAAAAAGCCAAAAAGCATCCTTATAAGATGCAAAACCTGCAGGAGCTTAACGAAGATGATCCTGATCGTAGACTCGAATTTTGCGAGCGAATTATGGCTTCTATCGATGGTGGACAAATTGCTTTGGAATTGGTGCTGTTTTCTGATGAGGCTACGTTCACATTACATGGGCACGTCAATCGACAGAACTGCCGTTATTGGGCTGACGAAAATTCCAGTTGGATGTGTGAATCCCATACCCAAAGGCCTCAAAAAACAAATGTCTGGACTGAAATTATTGGGGATCGCATAGTAGGTCTTTTTTTCAGTGGAAACGTAACCGGAGAAACATACCTTAATATGCTCCAAGAAGAACTGATTCCTACTTTAGTAAATTTATTCCCCAATAATTAGGATCTCAACTTATTTGACCAACGGATGTGGTTTCAACAAGATGGGGCACCACCACATTTCGCTCAAAATGTACGGACCTATTTTAACGAAGAGTTTCCAAATAGGTGGATTGGAAGAAGGGGCCGAATTGAGTGGCCAGCAAGATCACCCGACCTTACTCCATTAGATTTTTTATGGGGTATCTAAAGAGCAAAATTTGTGCCACTAAACATAACTACATCGTCGAGCTTCAACAAAGAGTCAGGGGCGAAATTAGGCAAGTAACGCCGGAAGTGTTACAAAATATTCGGAATGCTATTTATAATCGATTAGGATATTGTCAGCAACAAGGTGGAGAGCACTTTGAACATTTATTGCATTAAAGTAATTTGAGTAAATATTTCCTTATTTCATTTTTTTTCGACACATTGCATATAAAAAGTAACAAAAAAAAGTGGAATTGTATTTACAATTGAAAAAGCTTTCAAATAAAATATAAATAACCTACCCTTCCATTTAATAAAAAAAGTTGGGGTTGTCGGCAACCCCCCCAGATAAATAAATTTCTTTGTAATATGCCCCATTTAGAATTAAAATTCACGTGTTTCAGGAATTTGCGATAAACCTTTATTAATCAAGTTACAGAATTTGTTCCAGTTAGACTTTCCACTCTCTACAAAGTCTCCATGCCTTTTCCTGACTCACCGATTTCTTCGGGACTAGTAACACTGGACTGTTATAATCTGATACTGAGGGGCTCAGTTATTCCTTACGTTATGAGTTTCTCTACTTGATTGTTTAATTCCGTTGTTTGCGAATGTGGTGTGCGATAATTTTTTATGTATATTGGCGTATTGTCCTTTAATAATATCTTTTGCTCATACAAAGTATTGTGCGTTAGAATATTATTCTTTAAAGCGAATATGTCTGCATAATTCTCACACAGTTTCGTTAAAGCATTCCTTAAATACTCTGCTACTTCTAAATTTAATGTCTTTCTCAATTCTTTCATTCTATCGTTACTATCACTCGTAATCGTATATACCTCGGACAAATCTAAATCCAAGATGTCAATATTCTTAGTTTTTATTGAACCACTCTCGTAGTTTGTATTCAAAATTCTTACATATGGATTTTCCCCCGATATTATGAATCTAGCTATAAATACTTCCGGCGCTAGTTCCTGTTGTTCCACTACTGTATCCTTCCTCAAATTTCTAAAGTTATCTATTGGCCTGTACACCTCGCATCTAGGCGGTTTTGCTAATGTATCGTATTCTGGATTACCAAAAATCTGTATGGTTACTGGATTCCTAGACTTGCAATTTATGTTTCATTCTGATTGTGAATAATCTAATACGCAATTATTTTTAGTCACGAAATATGTGCCTATTAACCCACTCGTTGGTTTCGGAAAATTTTCTTCCACGGCGTGAAAGCAATGATTCAAGGTTATGATATTGATATAGAGGTTAATGCTTATTTGACCCAAAGTTTTAGCTGAGCCTTCAGTTATCCCCTTAATGCTTATTTTATTGTCAGTTTAAATTATGTGATGCGGAAATTTTTTAGAAATTATTATCAGCGAAATGTCTGCTCCGGTATCTAATATGAAATTGTAAATATTATCGGTTATGTTTGTCTGAATCTCTATAAAGTTAGAAAGCGGTATATCTAAATAATATGCTGAATAAGTTTCTGATATCTTGCATTCGACATTTGTTTTATTATTCAAACCCCTAATTGTTTCTGATTCACTCTTGCTTCCTCATTTTCCATCTCACATATTCTCACATTATTGTTAATCTGATTATTGTAATTGCCATTCCTGTTAAATTTCCTCTCCTTATTGAAATCTGCGTATCTGCCGTAACCATTTCCTTGGTTGTATTGTCTGAATGTCCTTCCTGGGGGGTTGCCGTTGTACAATCCGCTGTTGCTTCCTCACCTATGATTGTTCCTGAAGTTAAAATCTGATTTCCTGAAGAAATTCCTATTGTCCTTCATGTGCAACACTTGTTGTTGATTTAGTATGCCTTCTACTGATACCAGCTTAGAAAGTTTTTCTTGCGTGTTTTCAAAGCTTCCCGCTGCAATGATCGTTTTCGTTGCGTCCACTGTGGCATTCATCGTTACTGCTTTAATCGTTGCTTCTTTGGTGTATTTTTCAGCTAGACGTTCGGGCATCCCTTCTGACATTAATACTGCCTGTAGCTTATCTGCCAATTTCTCTATTTCTGTCGGGTATTGCGTTATGTCCTTCCCATTTTGCCTTACTTTATTAAGTTTCGCTAAGAGAGGGCTTGGGTTATCTCCTCTTATTCCTGTTTTTAGTTTGTTCCTAATTTCTGTGATAGAATTTTCTGTCGTGATCAGGTTTCTAGCTTTCCTAGTCAGTCTTGTTTTAATTAGCAGAATCGCACCCGTTGCGTTTATTTGTAACAAATCTAATGAGTCTAAAAACGATTGTAACTTGCTTCTTCTACGTTGAATTCAGTAGGTAAGACCTACCTCGCGTAGTTAAAAAAATCACTCATACTTGTCGTCATTTTCAACTGTTTGTTTATTGCTTGTAATACACCCGTATCTATCTCCTCAAATATAGAGGTAGGTATTATAACAGTACAATTCAGCGCTTGAAATGGCCTAACAGTTTTATCCCTAATCTTATTTGAGTAATTTTTACAACTTCTTGTTGTACTAAACTTAAGTTTTTTCCAATTTTTACCTATCAATTTATCAAAATTATTATAAAGAATTATTATACCATTTATTACTTCAATGTGTATATCTGGATTTTCAGGAGTTTCCTTTTTCAAAACCGTTTTTCCCTGTTTATTTATTTCTTCTACAATTGCCCTTTGCTTATCTTTGAAATCTTCCCACGTTATTGACATTTAAAAGATGTATCATTCGTTCATAAAAATAGAGTACATAAGTCCTTACAATTTTATACAGTCAAAGTTCCTGACATCTGCTTGGCTGCAATGCCTCGGTTGATGTCTCTTTTTAATGCTCTTCGATGCGTTTTCCATAGGGACCACACGAATTTCAGAATGAAAGCTACCGTTATTTTGTACAATAAAACCATTATCTGTGTTGTAAAATTATCTTGCTGTACCATGAAATCATTGTTTACTGTACCAGTTTCCTGTACCTCTTGCTTAGTAGGTGCACCACCCATAGTTTTGCTCCTCCAAGGTCCAAAATTTAAATAAAAGACCATATACCTTCACTCGTTTGGATTACCCTCAGTTCGCAGGATTATTCATCATTTACCATTTAGTTCGTAGGACCATTTACCATTTAGTTCGTAGGACTATTTACCATTTACCATTTAGTTTGCATGATCGCCATGTGGTGGTTACTTAGCAAGTGCCCCTCCTATGTACTTCTTGGACCCTCGAACCATTCATCTTCGGGAAACACTTACCACTTGAACCATTCTTTAGGGTTAAATAAATAACATCGTTTATCAAAACTCACTGGGACAACATATATTTAAAACTACGTATACAAAATTACTGACCATGTGTAACACAGAATATAACGTTTGTACTATTAATAATTATCAATAGAAATGAACTCTCTCTATATATTAGGAAATTCTACTGTTATACTAACACAGTCAACGATCTGTTCCTCGACCTTGTCGACGCATTATTTATTAAATATTCGTGATTCTTTAATACGCTATTGACTTTACTACACCTTGCCAAAGACCTTCAAGTTCACTGGCCGCTAGCAATAGTTGAATTTAATATCTAATTGAATCTAATAATGTCTTTTGGGATCATCACAAACAGCAGTGTTGATTATATAAATATTATAATATAAATATTATAGCTACCAACTACACCACGACGATACGGTGCTATATCCAGCTGGACAATTTTTGCATCAACCCTGATTCCACGTTGGATTTGCAGTTAAGAACAGACGATTTATTTTTATATGTTCTGTCCTTTTTTCTATACATTTTTTGAAGATCCTATCAGGACATATATTCGTATTGTTCAAATTTGGTATCAGTCATTCAATGTCTGTTAATTTTTTTGAACTCCCTTGACAAGTTTTTGAAAAACTGGGTTATATTCAATGCATCCAGTGAAATGTCCTTGATTATTATCAATACTATTTACAGGCTGAAGCTTCCTCTCAATCCCTCCAAGCTAATTCATAGGATGCAATTTAAAAGATTTTTTTCTGTAGGCCCCCCGGAGTATTTTCACGACAAAGCTCTGTTAAGTTCAAATATATATTATACGGAGTCTTTTAGATAAAAGTTGTTTATTGAAATAAAAGTAGTCACTAATTTTGTATGAAAATAATGAGAACAAACTTTTACATTCTAGACTACATCTTACTGACGCAACAACAACCCTCTTCTTCTTTTTTGTATTAGCTAGCATGAAACACATTTTTCTGGTTTGCATATAGACAACTATTGAACAAATTTAACATCCTCCCTCAAACCTGTAGAATGTGGGAAGATAAATTTAAAGATTCTAATAATTTTTCATTGCAAGAAATTTAATTTTCTCACAAATTTAGTGATCTTTTCATTGGTTGAAGCTTTAGTGAACACATCTGCTAGTTGTTCATTGGTACATAAGTATTCAATCTTAACAATATTTTCATTTATCAAATCTAATACAAAATGTAACTTAACATCTATGTGTTTACATCTATTGTTATTTTTTCAAAATTTTACAGTAGTTTGATTGTACTTTGGTTATCTTCAAATAAACAAACTGGTAATTCTAAAGTTACATTTAAATCTTCTTACATATTTTTAATATAAACTAGTTGACATGATGCAACACAAACTGCCACAAATTCTGATTCTGTACTTGAAAGGGTTACAAATTACAAACGGTTATTTCTTGGAGCACAAAGAAATAGTATTATTGAATAGTAAAAAACAATAACCACTTATCGATTTTCTGCCTAAATCATCATTGGCCCAATCTGTGTCACTGTCCCCAACTGGCTTATTATTACCTTTGCCAAAATGCAGTTTATAATCCATGGTAAACTTTAAATATTTGAGCACTCTTAAAAGATATTTGAAATGTTCGTCACTTGCACAATCTTGAAACTGACCAAAGAAACTGATACTGAAACAAATATCGGGTCTTGTGCCCATCATTATGTACATTAAACTCCCCAAAAGCTCTTTAAAAGGTAATGTTGTTTTTTGACTTTCTTCACACATTTTTAAGCTTAAATTCTTTCCGATAGGAGTTACAAACTTCTACATTAAATTTTTTGACTAAGACTTTGATTGTAGAAATCTGATATAGAGTCATGGTTACACTTTTCTGATCCCTCTGTATTTGGATACCTAAAAAATCGAATTCAACATTTGTAATTTTTTATCATTTTATATGTTTGACATAGGTTCAACTTTAGTTGGTCAAGAAAAGCAGGATCATCGCAAACAATCACAATATCATCAACATACACAAGTAGTAGCATCTTATGTTTTGGTCTAGAAAACTATATAAACAGTAATCAGATTTTGATCTTATGGAATTAAAATTTACCATCAAATCATTGAATGTTTTATTCCAGACTTTGGGTGCTTGTTTTAGTCCATATATTGCATTTTTATTTAAAACATTATTAAAAAGTATAAAGTTTAAAAAACATTTAAAATCGAGAATCCACACACCCCCACGCGGACTTGTGAGAATAATGGCGGAAACTAAAAATGTCAGGTTAAGTACACCAATCATCATTACTATCCGCCATTATTCTCACAAGTCCGCGTGGGTGTGTGGATTCTCGATTTTAAATGTTTTTTAAACTTTTTACTTTTTAATAATGTTTTAAATAAAAATGTTTACCAGTAATAGGCAAATGTATTGCCGACTGGACCTATTTCTTTAATGACTTTCTGTTGTGCACTTTTCCTGTGTTCAAGATCAATGATGCAATCTCGATCAATGTAAGTTGTAGAAATGTTTTTATGAACACTTTTTATAATTTATGTTTTTCTTTCCTTATTGTAGTTCCCTGATGATGTAAATAAAGATTTACGAAAGCTTGGAGAATTGAATAGAGTGTAATTTTCCTCTTATGCTGCAATCCCCAATAAGATATTTTTCAATTTGTGTTCTAATTGATCAGCAACGATCACGGCGTTTTTCGCTTTTCAGCTTTATGCAAGATGGGGTTTTTCAATGATATTCAGTCCACCTATGGGATTTATGCAGTTGGTTTGTTGAAGAAGTGGTCTAAAACTAAGATGAAGTTGGCAAAGGAACGTAATAGAAGGATTTTCCTGCTAAAATGTAGAAAAGCAGGCGTTTTACCTGGTCATATCATACATTCAACCATCCCTATTGAAAATTTAATTTATAGACAAGATACACACACACACGTGACTAGGAGTTTACTTACCAGGTTAGGATACAAATTGTTAAATATTGAAATTAATGTTAATCAAAAGTTGATTGTTACTCTTGAAAACAATCTCTCGAATTTGAAAATTGATATAATTAATAACACAAATGAATTCATTTGCAATAATTTCATTCATAAACAGTTGAGACATTATAATAGATCTTTTCATGATAATAAAAGAAAAAACATAAATAAATTTAATAATTTGAGAGACGAGGGGTATGGTACTTTTCTTAAGACAAAGCCATCTTGGATTAAGAACCTTTCTAATGTGAATATCCCCCCTAATGTGGAGAAGTTTCTTTCGTTGGGCCCTAAATTCAGTGTGGAACCTCAATTAGGTATAGATATACCAATTAAATCCATCCTCTCAGATATCGATTACATTTCTTCTCTAATTCCTGATGTTGACAATAGAAGTCTTGCTATTGCTAGGTACATTAATGTTATCACTAATCATGCTCATAAAGATGATTGCCATCCTTCTCTTTTTCGAAATTTGTTGTTTGAGGCAAGATGTTTCCTGAAAATGCACCCTGAGTTAATTGTTACCAAATTAGATAAGGGTAATGTGACTGTTGTTATGTTAAAGGAGGATTACCTCAAGTTATCTCAGGATATAATCGATAACGATTCTTCCTATGTTCCCCTCTCGAGAGATCCCAGTAGGACGATTCAATCCAAATCTAACACTCTTGTTAAGAGACTGTATAATAAGAGACAGCTTGATGAGATCACAAGGAAAAAATTAACTTCTTATAACTCTGTCATAGCAAAATTTTACACTCTTCCTAAAATTCATAAACCTACCTTGACAATGAGACCTATTGTCGCTTCTATTAACTCTCCTACTGAGTTTATTGCTTCTTTCCTCACAGATATCTTGACCAAGGCATACAGTAATGACAATGAGTATTTCATTAAGGACTCCTTCCAGGTTTTTGAATTATTTAACAGAAGAACTCTTCCACAAAACTATGTTTTGGTCAGTCTGGATGTGGTTTCACTTTTTAGCAATGTTAATTTACAAGCAGTTATACGTTCAGTTCACAAACACTGGCCATCCATTAGTACAGTGTGTAATATTGATATTGACATGTTCACTGAGTTGATTGAATTCCTGTTCAGTTCTACCTGCTTTTCTTTTAATAATAAATTTTACAAACAGACTTTTGGTACTCCTATGGGTGCTAGTATTTCTCCGATATTAGCGTGCTATGTAATGGATGATCTGTTGGACGTGGTCCTTCCGGTACTTCCTTTCAATGTACCTTTTATCAAGAAATATGTAGATGATATAATCCTAGCTTGCCCTGTGGACTCCACCGATGATCTCCTTTCCACCTTTAATAGCTATGATCCTTACATTCAGTTTACTATCGAAACAGAAAACTCTAACATGGCTGTCCCTTTTTTAGATACTTCATGGACTAGGTCTCCTGATAATGTGATTATAATTGATTGGTATAGAAAACAAAGTAGCTCTGGGAGATATCTCAACCACAATTCTTACCATAAATTTAGCATAAAGGTTAATTTGGTTAAACAAATGACAGCTAGAGTTATGAACCTCTCTGACCCTGTATTTAGAAATAAGAATCGTAATATTCTCTTTAATTTGTTCCTTGACAATTCCTATCCAAAACAGTTACTGAGAAAGATCATCTTCAACACGTCTTCTGTTTTGTCACAAACCTCAATACATTCAATTGACGCAGCAGGTGCAACTGAGTTGGATCCTCTCTCATCCTCCAGAACGATTCCTTCCGTTTTAACGGTTTCTCTGCCTTATATAAAGGAAATTACGCCCAGACTTGCTAGAATTTTTTCACAATACTTACAGAATGTTAGGTTTGCCTCCAGGAGTTCCTTGATTGTTAAGTCAATTTATAGTCCTTTGAAGGACAAGATACCTGTTGTGGATTGTAGTAATGTTGTTTATAAGCTTTGTTGTAACAGTTGTGGTCTATCATATATTGGTCAAACTTCCCAAAAAATTTCAAGCCGTGTATCCCTCCATAAAAGTGATATAAGGTTACATCCTGAAAGATGTTCTCTGGCTAATCATGTCTCCTCGTTGGATCATGTCATTGATTTTGAGGGAGTTAAAATCCTTTCTCGTGAGAGAAGTTATAATAAAAGACTGTTTTTGGAAATGGCTTTCATCTTTCAGGAAGAAGGTTGTATGAATAGGAAGACTGACATTCAGAATTTGAGTAGTCTCTACTCCCTCCTCCTAACGCTTGATAAGCAAATTGTCTCCATATTAATAACAATAATAATAATAATGATAATATGAATAATTCTCACTAGTTTCCTACTTGTGGCATCATTGTAGGTGTTCCCCCTTTTTAGTAGGTGTTCCCCCATTATTATTAGTTCCACAATAATATTTATAATAATAATTAATAATCACATATTAATTCTCGTGATTAAAATAATTTTTTCATTGGAATGATAACTCAAATACATTTCCATAATTTTGGTACCACCCTTGTATTCTCTTGAAAGTTTCAATTCGATTGTTTCATTGTCTCGCGTCATTGCAAAGATCGATTCTTTTCATTCATTTAGTAATGATGATTGGTGTACTTAACCTGACATTTTTAGTTTCCGCCATTATTCTCACAAGTCCGCGTGGGTGTGTGGATTCTCGATTTTAAATGTTTTTTAAACTTTTTACTTTTTAATAATGTTTTAAATAATGTTTAAAATAAAAATGTTTACCAGTAATAGGCAAATGTATTGCCGACTGGACCTATTTCTTTAATGACTTTCTGTTGTGCACTTTTCCTGTGTTCAAGATCAATGATGCAATCTCGATCAATGTAAGTTGTAGAAATGTTTTTATGAACACTTTTTATAATTTATGTTTTTCTTTCCTTATTGTAGTTCCCTGATGATGTAAATAAAGATTTACGAAAGCTTGGAGAATTGAATAGAGTGTAATTTTCCTCTTATGCTGCAATCCCCAATAAGATATTTTTCAATTTGTGTTCTAACTGATCAGCAACGATCACGGCGTTTTTCGCTTTTCAGCTATATATATATATATATATATATATATATATATATATATATATATATATATATATATATATATATATATATATGTGTTATAACGGAATTTGTAAGCACGATAGAGGGCGTATTTTTTGACGGATCGAAACCAAACTCGCTACAAAAATCGGTTAGGCCAAAATCTTGGACGAGTTCGTTAATGAGCCAAATCGGCCCAGTAAAAACAAAGTTGAAAAAAAATCGTATTTCTTCTGTTTGACGCAAAAAAGTTATTGAGCTTTTTCATAGACCTTAACACGTTCTACAAGTTTTGTACTAAACATTTTTCTCTAAATCGTATATTAAAACATTTATTTAAGAAAATTCACAAATTTGCCACACATTTTTTTTTAATTTTTTGTTTTTGATTTGATGCCAAAATGTTACTTTGGTCTTCTGTACATCTCAAACATTCTATTACTTTTGTATCTAATTCTCTATTTTGGGTTTTATGCAAAAATGTTACTGAAATAAGCCTGTCCAATTGGTCCTGTGCCATTGGGATTTTTTATTTTTATTTTGCCAATTGTCATTCCTACTACTTTGTGGTACTTCTTTTAGGATATCACTTAAATCCATTGCTTTCAATGCTGAGTTTAGCTTGAATTTCCAGTTATCGATGCTATCTCCATTAGAAGGAATAATTCCATGTTACTTTCAATTTTCCACTTTTAACACACTCCTTCTGGGCCCATAACCAATGTTAGGTTCAAATAAATATTGTACGGAATGTGTGAAAGTAAAAGTTGTTTATTGAGAAAACAATGGTTTCACTACTTTTGTATAAAAATAACGGACACAAACTTTTACAGTCTAGACTCTATCTTACCGAGGCAACAAAAACCCTCTTCTTCTCTTGTATTTTAGCTAGCATAAAACACATTTTTCAGGTTTGCGTACAGACAACTATTGAACAATATTAACAAGCTCAATCATTTTTGGTAATTCATCTGATGCCAAAGCTGATGCACTAACCTTTATTTTAAACGGGTCTTTGGAGTTGCCAACGTTTAGCGTTCCTAACAGCTCTGGCGTTCAACATCAGAAAAAGGATCACATTTACGATGGTACTTATTATAAAAATTTTCCTGTAAGTGTGTTAGAGAGTTCCACAACACTTTCCTTATAATTTGGTCCATCTTGCCTGCGCATACTGAATCCAAAATCATCTAAAATTAAACCAAGTTCCCAACAGATATATTTTACCTATCTAAATTGTATGACTTCTCTAGAAAAAAGTCAGTAAACTGTCTCCAAGCACTTGTTTTACATTTTTTTGGTATTAGCGGGAGTAAACTATATACTTCCATATTTCCTTGAGTAAAGCATCATTTTGTGAACTTGATCTACACTTCAACAACACTAAATATTTCCTATAACTACGGTCGCGAAGTAAGTTTGTACAACAACAACAAACATGTTATTTTTCCCAAAATTTGACATTTAAATTAGCTCAAAGCCTTCTATATTTAATCACGTATTGTTTGGATCGGTCTTGACATTGGTAAAAATGTCACCCTTACCATCTGACTTCTCTTATTGTAAACCAATTATGTTGTAAAATTTTCTTACCAAATACCATTCGAAATAAAACTATACCACGAAATTGTTTTCCGCTTACGAATATTTTTGAAAAAATTTCAAAATATTCGTAAGCTAAAAAAAATGTCCGGGAATAATTTCACTTCTAGTGGAATCACTAACGAAAATAAAAAAAATTATGGACAGCTGGCAACATGAGAATCATTGGGAAGTTAATTGTGTAGTGGTGAGCCTGGAGGTTTTTACCTCGGATTTTTGTTCGGTTGATTGAATTTATGATGTTTGTGTGGGATTTTATTTTTCATACTATAATTTGCTAAGTCTATCAACTTTTTGATTGATTGATTTTTTTATTATTTAAACAATCAACTAAGAAAAATTAATAATGGAACATATATTTTATTTTAAACAATTTTTCTACATACCTTGAATTTCACCCAAATATAGATAGCAATACTTCTAATATACAGTGCTATTCAAAAGTCTCCCCCCCCTCGTATCTTTTGAACGGCAACACTTACATTGATAAAATTTGGAGGGTGAAAATGAAGTGTTGTAAACTTCTCTACGAACGGTAACAGGTGACGTAATAGTAATAGATGACGTCACAGTGCCACTCTGGCCAATAATTTTAAATAGGACCTTATGGCAAGTGATATTTCGTTTGAAAGGCATAGACATTGGCTACATACCCATATTAATTTTGTTTGGGTTTAAATTCATTTTGACGGATGATTTAAATAAATACCAAAATTATTGAAATTATTTTTTAAATTTAATTATTCAAATATCAACAATGGATTCTTATAGCAAGTGTTCGAAATGTGCTCCGTCTACGTCCTGACAGTAATACCAGCCTATTAGTAAACTCTTCTCGTACTCGTTCGAATGTGTCAGCTGAAAAAGTATTGCATTCTTCAGTAATTCTTTCTTTTAAAACGCCAATGATATCTGGTGTCGTAGTATAAACCTTGGATTTCAAGTAGCCCCATAGAAAAAAATCTAATGGTGTCAGATCTGGTGACCGAGGTGACCATTCTATAGGACCTCGCCGGCCGATCCATCTAACTCGATATTCTTCATCCAGGTAACGTCTTACTGCACCATAATAATGTGCAGGAGCACCATCTTGTTGAAATGTTATTTCCAGATGTCCGAATTCATCTTGATTATCTTCCAGAATTTCAAGAATTAACAGCTCAATTGCATTTTGTAACATCTCCAGATACACTTCACCGCTTAAATTTGAATTTAGGAAAACAGGACCAACTATGTGGTTTCCCAAAATACCTGCCCAAACATTGACTTTTTCTGGAAATTGAGTATGTTGTTCACGAAAGGTGTGTATTCACATTTCCATTGAGACAAAAAGTACTTTCATCACTAAAACAAATTGTTTTTGTGTAATGTGGGTTTTGACTAATTTTATTTGTCATACATTCACAGAATTCGAGTCTTCTGTCGGGGTCGTCATCCGAAAGGTGGTGCACCATTTTTAACTTGTATGGATGAAATTTATTTTTAGCCAACACTCTCTGTACTGTACTTTCACTTACTTAACAGATAGACGCAACTTTAGTTGAAGAATAAGTAGGGTTTACTACCATTTCAGCAACTATTTCAATTTTTTTATCATCACTAAATGTTGGTCGACCAGTTCTCGAGATATGGCGATCTGGGTATCTCTCATTAAATAAACGTTCCGCTTCATGCAGGTTCTTTCTAGATTCACCAATTATCAAGATGGCTGCTACTTTGTCGGCTTAAGTACGTACCATTTTGCCTATGTAATTTCTTAAACGTCTCGTTAAACAATAATAAAATTAAATATTTAAGCTAGTTAGAAAAATTTTGCAAAGCAACAAATACTATTAAATTCAAAACGTCAATTTTTTGACAACTAACCAGAGGCAGACTGAAAAATCTTCAATATTTAAATGTGAAATAATAATTTTGGTATTTATTTAATTTATCCGTCAAAATTAATTTAAATCCAAACAAAATTAATATGGCTATGTAGCCAATGTCAATGCCTTTCAAACGAGATATCACTTGCCATAAGGTCCTATTTAAAATTATTGGCCAGAGTGGCACTGTGACGTCATCTATTACTATTACGTCACCTGTTACCATTCGTAGAGTAGTTTATACAACACTTTATTGTCACCCTCCAAATTTTATCAATGTAAGTGTAGCCGTTTAAGAGAAACGAGGGGGGGGACTTTTGAATAGCACTGTATATCAGTATACGTGATAGCCAGTATTAGCCTGAAGTTATTATATTAAAACACACAGTATTTCACGAACTTTCAATGAACAAAGTAGAAAAGTTCCATAATTATGTAAATTGGCACATAAACTTACACATATATTAGGGATCAGACAATGGTCTGCGTGGAAAATGTACTCCATATATCCTTCAGCTTCTGAAGCATTTTTTTGGCAATCCTAATAAATTTACAATCATATTTAATTTTTATCTTGATTTGTGTGAAAAATCATTGTCGATAATAAAATCTTGTATATTTTTCGAGAAACGGACAGAACTTCATTGCTTGAGAAACGTTAACAAATTTTGTTTCACAGCTACATGCGATTTTATTTTTATTTAAAATACTGTTGAAAAGATTTTCGTATTTCTAAGTGTTTTTTATTTCAAATTTGGAAAAAATACAGGTTGTCATAAGAGTCGAGGTAGCTATCATTCTAAAGGCAATATTGTTTCCAATAAAGTACAAAAATCTCTGTTATTAGTACGATCATATAGTGTATATGTTATGGATAGCTGAAGAGCTCATGATAAATTCAAAAATGTGACTGAAGCACTTCGGCGTGATTCAAGGAATCAAACAGAATTGTAAACACTTTTTCATGTAAATAAGTGTTCAGTTAGCAATTTTCGCTAGATTCTTCCTGTATAATGTCCCGCAGGTAGCGAGGACAATAGAACCCTGATACCATTATCATTCAAATATATTTAGAAGTGATAAATTTGCCGTGATAGTGCAGTATAGTTGGGTAAGAGTAAGGTCCTATTAGGTATTTTATTATAGATGTATTTTATTACAATATTTATTTGCCACATCTGCTGTTATTTTTTATGCGTATGACTCACAGCTTTTTCCCAGTTCTCTGCAGAGACTTTTGGCAAAGGGTTTTGCAGTAATTGATGTAGATCTTCCAATTTATAAGTTTTATTGTTTCGTGCTACGTCACCCTTTACTTGCGCCCATATAAGTTCAATAGCATTGAGTTCGAAGTGGTATGGTGGTAATCGTAGCACGGTTATTTTACATTCTAACGCCATTTCGTTAATAACATATTTTTTTAATTTCGATTTGTGCAGTCTTACAATTCGTAATAATTCTTGTTTTACGGAATGCTCCTTGTATATGATGTTGTGGTTATCCAACCAAACGATTATCTCAGCTTTTTTCCAAGCCAATTTTTCTACAAGTCTTGAATGATAGCTAGCATTATCTAGAACAATTACAGAATGTTCCGGAATTAAATCCAACATTTTGTTTAAATAATAAATAATGGTACTTCTCTTTTAAAACTTTTCCATGTTTTATTGATAACTTGTACATTTGATCTAAGATAACGATTTGCGGATACATTGTGCCGAAAATGGCGAGATTTTCCGAATTAGTTCATAGATCAAAATTTGTTTGAAAATGCATTTTCTATAAGGTGTGCTACTTAAATTCCTCTTCCATCAAAAAAAATTATTGAACACAGCGCCATCTACATATTGATTTATTCAAAGTCAATTTATATTCAAACCTGAAGAGCTCTCTTAGCGCTCTACAAATTAGCTTTTACATATTTAAATATCCCCATTACTTCTCTAAATATCCGCCTTGAGAGTTTTTATTGAAACACTCTGTATACGATAATCTTTATTATAAAAGATTGCGTTTTGGAAACGCATTTACACACGAGAGTTGTCGCTAATAATATTCCAATCAACAAACTATTTTAAAAACGATATTCTACAGTGAGAATTGATACGATCTCACCAATTGAACGAATTACCAATAAGTAAATGTTCTAACTTCTGACTATAATTACATTGTTTAACATAAACATTTAATTGGTAACTCAAATAATGGTTCAAAGACTTCAGTCAGTATAATATTAAAAATAATACTTATGTGGTAAGCTTTGTCAACACTCCAGTTTCAAAATTAACTACGTTTATCTACATTTTAATCCATTCATTTACGAACTTCAAACCTACAAACTGATTAAGTTACACACTTGAATTGATTAACAAAATAAAAGATTTTCGTATACCTAATGGTTGTTTAATGGTTTCATTCGATGTGAGTAGCCTGTATACTTCGGCGCCGGTCTCGGATTCGATTCCTTTAGTGTGCGAGATCCTGGAATCCGCAGATGTCCTTCCACATGACATTAATTCAATAATTACTTTTTTAAAACTTTACCTCTCACAGAACTTTTTCACGTTTAATAATGTTATTTACGAACAACCCGATGGCTTAGCCATGGGAAGGGTTTTATCTCCACTAATTGCAGATATCTTCATGAATAACTTTTATAATAAAGACATTTATAATTAGTGTGTTTAAATGAAACTCACGGTCTCTAGTTAATTCCACAATATAATACAAATTATTGAAAATTCTAAAAAATTGTCAATTTTTTAGAATTTTCAATAATTTGTATTATATTGTGGAATTAACTAGAGACCGTGAGTTTCATTTAAAAACACTAATATGAGCATATTCCACGAAGTAAGGGTCGAGACAGTCAATTACATTTATAATTCCTAAAAATAAAGATAATATCTTGTATTTTAGGTATGTCGACGACATCTTTTGCTTAATCGACAGCTCAGCAAATTTTAAATAATATCAATAACATTCACCCTAATATTAAATTCACTTTAGAAACTGAAATAGATGGATGCCTTAATTTCCTTTACCTTAGCATACGTCGGTGCGGATCCGGGTTCGGCTTTGGGGTTTACAGGAAGCCCACTGAAACTGACCACGCCATACATGTTGATTCCAACCACCCTCCTCAGCACAAAATCGCAGCCTTCAACTGCTATGTCCACATACTACTGAACATACCTTTTAATACAGCTCAGTATAATAAAGAAGTTAACATAATCAAACAAATTGCAGTTAACAATGGATATCACCATTCTCATACAAAAAATAATCAGGAAAAGAAATCAACCATTAGCTTATCCTTCTATCACAGACAATAGTGCTATTCAACGTGACAATCGATTACAATCATTTCCTGTCATTTGAAAAACAACATGTTCAACAATACATTTTCGATATCAATCGATTACTCTAATTATAATCGGTCTAAAATTGTGATACTACTGAAAACAATCGTAAATCGGAAGCATGTGATTGGTCGAAAAATTAAATAAACTACCGTTTCTCTATGGGTTATGTGATGTGAGTGATATTTTGCAATTGTATATCACATTTTTGGTTAACAGAACAGCTTCTATAAAATTAAACGTGATTAAACTAAATGAACTTGTGAAAAGTGTGAAATACACGTGAAATTAACTAAAATAATGATGATGTAATATCACTATTGATTTATTTTATTTGTAAAATGACATGACAAATGACAATTTTTTTTGTTCATTCAACAAACATCAATCCGTTTTCGATTTCGATTTTTTCGATTTTTAACAAAATCGGAATCAAGATCGAAGTGTTGAATAGCACTAATAATATTTCATATAATTCGATACCTTTCATAAATTCTCACCTTTCTCATCAATTAACAAACATTTTCAGAAATATTTCCAACAACATTAAAATTTCATACAAAAATTCTTAATATAATGACTTAATTCTAAAGATAAGTTAAACAAATTGTCTAAAAGTGGCATTTATGCGCTGATGTGTGGTGATTGCGAAGCTTCATATGTGGGAAGAACTTGTAGAGCTTTGGAGGTACGTATAAGCATGTATATAAAATATCCAGATAAATCAGCGTTTGGTTTTCATATTAAATACAATAACCAAAAGTTCGAATCAGAAACCAATTCAACATTAATCAAAAGTATTAACACCAGAAATTTCAACCTATTAGATTTTTATGGGGACATCGAAATAACAGCTGAGATAAACAAGAACAATAAATGCCTTAACACACAAGTCAATTTAAATAGAAAATTTACACCTTTGTATAGACTCCTACAAGGCCTTCAATGATGACTACAGGTTGACATAAGTTTTATTCCATTATTTCACCAGATCGCAATTGTTAGAGGTTGGAGCCCTCATCGGTGAGCTATCAAAGCTGTCTCCAAATTTGTTATTTTTGATAGACAGCTGATGCTCTACTGGGTTTTCATTACATTTCACATTTCAAAATGCAGTGGGGTGTACTAGACGCATGTTTGAACGTATAAAATCCTTCGCATTGGAAGTTTTTCACATCTGTAAACTCCTTAGCGTTTTGTTTCCACAAATATTTCGACTAAATAAGTTAATATAGTCTTTTTCTTTGCTTACTTTTTCTCTGAATTTTATATCTCCCTGTAAATTAACACGCTTCAGTATCACCTTAACTATTCCATCTCTATATCTGTCGCACCTCGCCCAAAGCTACAACATCAGCAATCACATCGTAATTGTCCATTTTTTATTATCTTCCACATAAGTTCTTACTTATTCGTTTGTTTTAATTCTTACCATTCTTCATCCTTCCATTCATTCGCTTCATCTATCATTTATTCGAATTCTTACCAATTATATTTCCTCCTAGAGCCCTGTTTTTTGGCGTTCAATTTATTTTCATTTCATTCACGTGTCTGGCGCATCCCAATGTTTTCATAGATTTCGCCGCCCTCACCAGATGGACATCAAGTCTGTCTCCAAATTTATTATTTTTGGTAGATGGTAGTTGCCCGTCTGTTGAGGGTCACGAAATCTCTTCACTTAACAATACCACAACGATGTTTGTCTATGCTGCGACCATTCGGAACCCACTTGATGGAATGGAATGCCAATTATGGTTTTTGCAGTTTCTTATGAATAAGTTTTTCTAATGACAACTTGGCAAAATGGTCGATCATAAAGATATAGTACAGATTTTAGTAATTTTATTGAATTTTAATCTTTTAAACATATTTTTAACACTGTTCTAAAACCCACAATGTGAACCACGAAATAATCAAACGTACAGACGTACAAATTTGGAAGCCCTTGTCTTGGGATTTTGACAAGTATGTATGAATTTTATCAAATTTTACGAATTGTAATTAACAAATTTATAGTGACTGCACTAATGATGGCATAATGCGGAAAGCGCTCTGCGAAATTTTAATAAAAGAAAATTGCACTACTGTATTTTGTTTCTTTTGAAGAAATCTTGGGATAATATTTATTTATTATCTATAAGGTTACTTTTTCATTTTTTTATGAAAGGTTTTATAACTGTCGGAAAAAAAATTATCGTCTAGATAATAAATTCGCCTTTCAAGGTCATTATTTGTAAATTTTATTAGACATAATCTCATCTTCGTCTACGCAATCCTATAACGTTTATCTTTCTTGATTCGCGCGAAACGTATTTATAGTAAAATTGGAATTGATTTTATGAATGGGCACCTTAAAACCCCCTCTGTGAACCAACTCCCTGAATAACTAGAGCGTAGCGTTATATATAAACAAGGGGGATATATCTATTTGTGTGGACTACTCTTCTTATAATCATTTAACAAACATTCTCAACGGATACTTACAATATGCTCTGGTGGAATGCATATATTATTAAACGAAGAATACCTTCATGATTATATTATTAGATAGTTCATTATATCACGCTTCGGTGATAACCCTGTCTTCGCATTATAGGGCAGCAAGAATTATATGCAAATTTCTTTATTTCAATTCAATTATTTTTATTTTCATTTATTCAAATAGAGACTTTATCACATATTCTATCAAACCGTTGGTTACTTGTTAAGGTTAACTATTAACAATTAAGCATTAATATGTGTGGGAAAATCAAAGAATAAGTAGATATAATAATGTCAATAAGAAGTTAGTTGAGGAACTAAGAGAGAAGCGGATACTTTATGCAATAAAATATTTGTTAAGGTACTATCATGAGAGAAGGTGAGAAAATTGATGTGCATCATCATTCTTTTAGGGAGTGATTAATCAATAATATAAGCCTGTGCTCACATTTTGAGCATTGTTTCTCTTTGGAAATAAGAAAAGTTGATTCATTCTTACTATTCAGTTGATAATGTTCACCATTACTTTATGCGCGTCCTACTGACTTCTAATCAAGTTCTACAGAATTTCTTTGTATTTTTATAGAACATTCTAATCCACTTTCAAAAATTTCGAGTTCTGTTCCCTCTGTGACATTTTCCTTCTGTTCACCTATCATCTTGAAATAGTAAGTACTCTCGCAGAGTTGCTTATATGTTAGATCTTTTGAGATTACAACACTGGTACCTTTTAACTTTTTGCAGTTTTTAATAAGTTCAAGCTTCTTCAAATATGATATGGACTCAACTTTGATAGGGTTTTTATTCTTATTTCCTAATCTGTACAAATTATTTAAATCGGATACTTGGACATCAACGTCCAATAATTTTTTGAGTTCTCTGCGCAGACGGCTGGTGCAGATACTTCCTGAGAGTCTCCTAGCCCAAATATAACAATATTATTTTTCTTACAAGTTACTTCCAATGCTTCGATTTTATTATGTAGAATTTCATTTTCAATTTCTATGTTATTTATTCGATAGTTTAGTTCTTCTATTTTCAATAATAGTGTGGCTTCAGACGCCTCAATAGCAGATTTAAGTTCCTTTCGATTTTTTATAATTTCCTCTTTCAATACTTTTATTACTTTTTCCCAATCACTTGACATTCTTTGAAATTCTAGATCTAATTCTAGCGTATATGGTCGCTTTTACTTAGAACAATATTAAAGTATTTTTATCAAGCAATCCGAGATAAGGGAAATTCTCAAGGTGTTATTTGTTGTGTTGTATATTGTCTTGTATTGTCAGAAACAGTTTATTGTTTCAGATTTCACTATTTTCTTCAATATCGCGTGCTCAGTTGATGGCTTATATAGGTGTATTAGGAGTGCATTACGACCATATATGTTTTTGTTGAAATTATCGATGGGGGGGCCAACTTCACTGAGCCATTTTTTTGGAGTTGTGTAAATTTCACTGAACGTGTATTCAACGGTTTCTAAAAGGTGCAAATAATACCTTAATTTTGCCAAAAAGTGGACTTATGTGATTTGCATATTAGGAAGTTTGATGTATTTTTACATCTACGATATTGAGTTCGAAGAAACGAAGAAATGTTTGAGATTTCATAAAAAATATAAAAGGAATTTTCAGGAGCTTTCTATTGCCTTACAAATTATTATTAGCCCAAAAGTAACTGATGGATTTTTAAGATAGCGAACAGGAGCTATAATAACCATTTAGAGTAAGTTTCAAGCAAGACAAGAATTTTACCCACTAAAAAAGTTTTTTACTAACATTGGATTTACAAGAAATGTTCGCTAAACCGACTCGATAATAATAGTGAAAAGTAAATCATTGAAACTAATTTAATCACTATTATAATTCTTTATTATAGGTTATTGCTTAATTTAATATAATTAAATGTTATTAATTACATATCTCAAGCAATAATGAAGGTTACCATAAAAACGGTATTTATTCAGTTTCTTAACTCATTAGTTGTGAAACTTGGTATATTTATATTAATTATTATCCGGACAAAATAGACATTTCTAATTATGCACATTAATTCGGATAAAGCTGAGAATTGGTTCAGATCAAAACAATCTATTGAGTTTTTTTTAAAATGGAACTAACTATTTCCAAATAATTCCACAGTATATTGAAAAAATGGTAAAAATTCTAAAAAATTTGACTATTGAATGACAGGATTTAATAGTTATTTATGTAATAAGGATCATAAAGACGATCATTATGGTACAAGTCGTGAATGTTATCGGGCGAGGCGTAGCCGAGTCCGATAACACGGCGTGTGCCATAATGATTGTTTATGATTCGTATTACATACAAAATTTTATCTGATGGCATTTATATCAATACATTTTCGAAAAATTAAAAACTGCATTTTCGACATGTCACAATGACAACTATTTTTAAAGGAGTAAGTATTGTGTAGTTTCAAATATTAGTAGGTGAGTGAGCTGTGCTTTGCCATTTCCTTGACAACGTCATCAGGTTGTAACGGCAATATTTATTTATCGCTGTCAAACTCAATAATTATTGTCAGGTAGAATTTAATATAATTTAAAAAATGAGTGATTCTGAAGCTGATAGTTTACCTTCTGATTTGGAAGAAATGTCGAGAAATATCGTGGACTCCCTTTTGCCGGAAAAATCACGGAGTGTATATGAAATGGTGTTTAATCGGCACGAAGAATGGTGTTCTGCTAAAAAAATCAAGAATATCACTCATGAAAAAGTATTGTTGGCTTACTTTGAATGCTTATCTAAGGAAAGAAAACCATCTCCTCTTTGGTCGTATTATTCGATGATAAGAAGTATTTTATCAACAAGAAAAAACGTCGATATTAGTAAGTACCTACAGCTGGTTGCATTACTAAAACGTAAATCAGAAGGTTACAGAGCTAAAAAATCCAAAATTTTTACTAAACAAGATGTTACAAAGTTTTTAACGGAAGCATCAGATGATACATACTTATTTAATAAAGTTGCCATGATAATTGGACTAAGTGGAGCATGCAGAAGAGAGGATTACAAGTTTGCCAACAATCATCAACTACTGATGTAAAAACTGTAGAATCCATTGGAATTAATATTACAAATTGTAGTAATTGTTCTTTTACCATTTATAATAAATAGTTTTGTACATAGTTATGCATTTTGAATAAACTTTTTTGATCAAACCATTACATGTTTTCCTTATAGAATTTCATTATGGTACTTAGTACCATAATGAATTCATTATGGCACTTAATCCCATAATGAATTCATTATGGTACTTACTCGTAGTCCCATAATGAGCTTCCTTATGACATCAAAATTGAGTGACATAACGTTGTCATTATGACATGCCATCAGATAAAAATATTAATAGCCCTATGGGGATATCCTGGATATAGGAAACCAGGAAAACTATATCTGCTGATCTTTACAATTATCACTTAGAAGACAGTTTAAAAGTAGAGAACTCCCTAGATGTATCTGTTCATTGACGACTTTATATTGTGGGTCTCTTAAGTGTCTTCTAGTTCCTAACACTTCAAGGAAATCCAGTTTTTGTTTCTTATCACAAATATGTAGTACCTCTAGTTCTGTGTTAGGTGTCAATGAATGTTTGGTGTTAAAAATATATATAGAATACAATGTATATATAAATATATAAAAAAAATTTGCAGAAAAAACCTAATAAGATATTGGTTAACAACGAAAATATACAATTTAAAAACTAATAATAAAAAAAATTATTAATCTTAAAGGTTGGATTTTGTGTAATCTTGTTCATAGAAGAGAACATATGCTTCTCCACTTACTCAAGATTTCCACGATATTAATAGCACCCTTGAATCGTTATATTCGTGCCACTGTCCCGTGTATGGATGTCGGCAATATGCTGTGTAGTGACCATTGTAAGCGGTTCCACTGTGATTTGATATAAAGTAGAGGTTGTACATACAAGGTGCCACATTATCACATTATCAACCGCGTAATGGCTCATATCAAGCCCTTCTATTGGAAAATCTATTGCAACATTAAGTATTCCACTATATCTTTCTATTTGCGAAAAGCGCTTCAGGTGAATAACCAATATTTTCGGAAATTTATGAAGTGAGAATGAATGATTTATTGCATCGTCTTCGTTCCTTACATTTCGAACATGTTGGTTTCTCATAATCGTCGAGTGTTTCTTCTCTTGTAAACGAATCTAAACATTGTGAAAGTCGCAATTGACCTGTTCTTTGGGGTATGGAAAGGGATAGATCCCAAAAGGGATCGTAGGTAACTGAACAGTGACCACAGTGTGTGCACTTGTTTGTTGATTTTAATTGACCGACAAAGTTATCCATAATCTTGGAGTTGTCTATTATCGAATATCTTAACCAAGATTCTTGTGCTTTCTCAATGTCACTAAGTTTGTCATCAATTTCAGTTAATATGGGCTTTGGTTTTTCATATACCTTGTTGACATAGGTAACGAAGAAACTCCTGTGCATCATTTTGAGTGTATCCCATGAAGTAAATCGCTGAATCTGACTTTTCAATGATACTGTATTAACCACTCTGTCTGAACTGTTTTCAGACTAAAGCTCTCGAATAACTTCAGCAAATGCTTTAATTAGTGCTCCTTTCATGCTAGATATGTTTATGTAAATATCTCTTATGTATACGTCTTTCTTTAGATATTCTAATAGCCACCTTGTGTTTGATAGGCATTGGATAATACTATTCATGAAACATGTGTTACCAACATTTTTGAAGCCTTTGAGACCCAAAGATTTTTGGGGAATAACCTTTATGGATCTGATTGTGGAAATATTGTTAAGAGCTCTTTCGCAACTACTACCATTGTACGAATAATCTCGGATTCTATTATTGTCTATCTCACTTGATCAGCGTGATAAGGAATTTGAATTGATGTTGTTTGCTATTGAATTGGATGGCGATATTACGGTTTTGGAAAGTTTGGTTGATGTCGATATATCATTGCTCTGCTTCACTGTGTTATATATATACCTTGTTATATACATCATTTTTAGACGCGTCCTTTTGTTCATGTTGAGTTTCATCCCCTTTCTGAAAATCTTTAATCGAAAATGAAATGTATGAAGAGAAGATATTAACTCTAGGATTATTTTTAGAAAGGGAATTGATGTTTATTGATTCCTCAGTTACTACGACCCTATCGACTTCTGACCCATCATTTTTTTCTACGTCATCATTCTCTTCAAATTTTGAATTTGACTGCAAAACCTCGGGGCTATTTTGACACTTGTTGGAGGCAATGTCATTTTTTTTGGTCACCGAAACATTATTGCTAGATTTTTAGCTCTGGTTGATATTGCTTTTGTACTTAGTGATTTCACTCGATTGGTCACATCAGAAAATTTGGATCTAATCTCAGTTGTCTAACTGGCGAGGTTAGTACCATTTTTTACTGTTCTGGGGAGTTTGTCATTAAAGTTTTTACTCAAATCGGCTACTGATGCGTGATTTCCGTTATCATCTTCGTCAGACAAATTGTCTGTATTAGTATTGTTAGAGTATGCCACACTGTTAGTATAAATACCTTCCATTTCGTTGTTTACCTTTTTAATTTGATGTCTTCAACTCTATTGATTGTCAACCAGTTTTATATTTTGTTTTGGTCAAAGATAATTTATTGCATATAGGAATCGCATCATTCTCTAGCATAGTCATCTTCTTCAGTATTCCTAAGAACGGGACATAATCTGGCTGGTGGTTATCTATATTTTTTAGTACACTGTGGCCCAAAAGCTTGTTGGAGGCATGATTTATATAATTGTCAACGCATATATTATCAGGAGGCATACATTCTGAAGAAGAGAATGAAGATGTTAAATAAGAATTTCGTAAAAAGGAAAGATCGCATGTTTTAGGGTCGGTAATGTGAGAAAATTTGAAAGTGGTAGAAGAATTAGGTTTCTTATGATTAGGTTTCATAAAAACTTCTTCTAGAGGCCTAGAACGGGGAAACGTACCGAGAAAAGATGAAGCGTTTCCTCTTTGAATTGCAATACTTATTTGCTGTATAAAGAACAAAGTTGCTCTTGAAACATTGGTTTCTACTGATATTTTTGAACCAATTTCTATAATGAATTTTAAAACTTCATGACCGAAAACACCAGAGGTTTCAATTGCTACAGGAATAAAAATGTAAATGTGCTCCAAGTTTTGGAATTATTGATTTTAAAAGTGTCGCCTTGTAAAGATGCAGCGCCTGCGGAAGTAGATGTGGATCGGACATGGGACGGAGCCCAAGTGTCAATGCAAGTGGAATCCCATATAACTGGTCTGCCACGTTGCCATGGAATGAGGGTGATACCATCTGGACGTTTACCGTCGTCGCGGCAAGTACCTAACGGTTCCAACGAACAGGGAATCTTGGCAAATGACAGGCCTCGTTTGATTAGGTCATTTACTGCACAATGATGTGAAAAACGGCCGGCACTTAGTTTGCAGCTTAGGCCGTGTCTACCATATTCATAAACATCAGATCCGCAACGACAGCGATGTTTTACACAAATTTGACAACCTAAACGGAGACCAATAGAAAGACGGAAACTTTCGTCATCTAAAAGTGTACCTAATGGGGCCGACGGTATAGCGTTCAGCCATGCTCCTGATTCCTTTGAAAATGCTGCATTCAAACGAGCCCTGTCTGTTAAATTGATAGCTTTCTGAAGCAGATTTTCTTTTTCAATGTTCAATAAAGGTATATCCAAGAATTTTTGAAAGGATTTATATTCATCGGGTACAACTTTGTTAGACTTTAATGACCAAATATTTTCTGCCTCCAATAATAAAGGGTCTTGTGTGTGGAAAAATATAGGCAGAATGTAATTAATCAAATTTTTCGAACTATTTAATGATGACAAAAAAGAAGGAAGAGCTACTGAAACGATTGAGCGAATTCCTAAACCACCATATGAAACAGGTAGTGAAGCTTGTTTCCAAGAAAGGTCCTCTAATTTAATGTTAATTAATGATTCTAATGATTGACGAATGGTATTATCAAAATTGATTAAGATATCATTATGTAACCAGGTCGGACTACATCTTAAGATATATGTTAATTTTGGAATTAATAGGCAATTCTTGAGAAGGTAATAAGCAATATGTGTCGGTAACCAGGATAAACGAGATGACATTTTTTTGAAAAAGATTAGTTTTTCATTGAAAGCTGATAGAAAGGATCTGTTTAATAGAGGAGGACCTAATAGAAATAAATTTTGTCTGTTGGTAATTGTTATGCCTGGTGCTACAGAATTAAATTCATCGATGGTTAGATTATTTGGTGATTCTAAGAAAAATAACTCGCATTTGCTGAAATTGAGTTCAAGACCAATATCCTTGAAATTGTTCATAATATAGACAAGAGACTTGAACACGGAATTAGTATTACCACCTAAAGAACCATCATCAAGGTACCAAGCATTGAATTCTGTGTCAATGTTGCTTATAAGTTTGTGTATCGATATGCAAAAAAGTAGAGGTGCCAAAGGCTCCCCTTGTTGGACGCCTCTTTCCGAATAAATAATTTTTTTGCCAAATAAAAGATATGAAGGGAATCGATAACATTGATTGATGAAAGGAAAAATTTCAGGTAGAATATCTGCTACAAGTTTCAATAAATTATCGCGATTAATTGTATTGAAAGCATTTTTGAAATCAATTTTCAGAGAAACTTTATTATTAACATCTGGATGATTACAGACAAAACGTCTTGCTGCATGTGCAACTGCTTCACAACCACCTTTCGACCCGAAACCAAATTGTAATGGACGAAGTAAATATCCTAATTTGTCTCTGATATTTGAACAAATTATTTTCGCTACTAAACAACGGTAAACTGTACCAATAGCAATTATTGATCTGATACCTCCTGCTTTTTAGTTAAAGCTAATAGTGACGCTCCGAAAAAAATATGACGAATATTGATGTTGACTGTGTCATTTAAAATGAAATTACATAATTTACCCAAAGATGATAATAGATTTTTTCCTGAAGGGACAGCACTGTAACTTATTAAATCTTGTAGATGTGAAGGTCTTAAAGAGTCTTGTTAAGTACTTGGACTTTCTCGGATAATGTGCCCAATCGCGCAACATGACACTTTTTTTGTAGAAAACTCATTTTCGAGAAGTTTATGAAAAACTGTCAAGATACATGTCATATTTTTTGTAACACCGTATATTGTAATAAGCGTAAACCTAAATAAAATTTATTATTCACAACAAGTGAGTTTGTATTCACATCTCACAAACATTTTACAAGAAACATTACATTACATTTTGGCCCTATCGAGCTGCGGATGTTACAATAAACGAGAATTAAAAGTGTATCAAGCATTGACGTATAAAATTGGTATATGGTAATTCGTTTCCCATAAACAGAACAGAAGAGCAGGTGATAGCATCGATTCCAACGCGAAAATAAGGTCAGACTTTTCCATGTTTTCAAACTATTTCCTTTAAATAATTGGAGATTTATGCATGATTTGCTTCACATGCCAAAGTGTGACATTTTTCATTTCATTAGCAAATATCGAGCCAAAATAGCACAAAAATCATAAGAATCTGTTAACATACTAACATAAAATAAAAATAACTAAAGAACTTTTACATATTTCAGCATACATTCAACAGTTTCATCATACTTTAAAATAGTACATTTCATACAATTATTTCAAACAAGAAATCAATATTTGCATACTGTAAAAAAGCATCGACTTAATTTCATTATTCAAATAAACTTTTAAAAATACACAATGCCAGATATATTAACAGATTCACAGCAAAAGGAGCTAAATGATTTAAAGATAGATTTAAAAAATTTAGTCGCAAAGAGAGGTCTAGTTAGAGGGAAACTAACTAGATTTGAAACGCCAATCCAAGCTTATAATGACAACAAAATATCATTAGATCTATTAAAATTAGCGTAGATAAATATTATTTCAGCTTTAAGAGAATTTGAGGAGCTACAAGATCGAATTGAAATACTAGCGTCAATCAGAGCTGTCAGAAGTACACTACGAAAGTACTTGAAGTACAAGTATCAAGTAAACATATCTTATAAATATACTTGAAGTACAAGTACAAGTTTTCCAAATATATACTCCAAATATCAAGTAAAATTGAAATTTACTTCATTTTCTTCAAGTATTTCACTTCAAGTTAAAAACAAATACTTCAAGTAAAGAGATAATACTTTAAGTACACTAGTACTTCAGATATGTGAAAATATACTGGAAGTAAAATTACTGCAAGTAATATTTAAAGTAATTTCGATGGTTTAAGTATCTACGTAAAATTCTAACAACTTTTATACCTTTATAACTTTTATCCTTTTCTTATTTGGTAATAATAATAATCTACAATATGTGAGGGCATGGAAGTGAGATTTGCAAAAATATGTTTGCTGTTATAAAACGTCATGTTGTAGTATGAAATCTCAACTCAGAATGTTTTATACCACACTATTTTAACATAAACATGAACCTGAATAGCAATTAGCAAAATAGTTATTTATGTAACAAGTGAATAAAGTACATCTGTTTTTCACGCGTAGGAAAGTTTGACCGAACGAGCCGAAGGCGAGTGCGGCATTTCCTACAAGTGAAAAAAAGGTGCTTTATTTACGAGATTCATACAAAAATTTTTCTACGTCCGCAGATTCAAATAAGTTCGACAAATCTATTAATTTTTATTTTGTAATAGTACCCAGTTGCTGACTCGATAACATCTTCCGGGGTGCAATTGAGGCTTTCTCTTTTGTCACTCTCCATGATTAATAACTAATAATTACCTAGTAACATGTTTTTTCGAATAGAAACGACAGTTTGACAATTTATCGAGGAACATTTTGACATAAGAGCCAAGCGTTCATAGCACACTAATCAGCGAATGTATTCCTGATTTGCGTTAAAAAATGACACGTTACAGCACTTTTTTTAACGCAAAAGCGTGAAAAAATGAACCGCTACGGCACTTTTTTTAACGCTTTTTTATCCACTCAGGAATTACGTAGGTATTTTATGAACAGCTATTAATTACAAAAACTGTTAGTTTTATAACGGACGCAGAAAAACATATTTTGAGTGTTTCTTCTACGTTTCCATACAATCTGTAATTAAAAAAAAATTCATAGTGATTTTCATAGTATCCATATTCTATATATAGGAAAAAAATCTCAAAATATTGAGTGCAGTCAACTATAATAAACTTTAACTAACCCAAATTAAAGTATATTTATAAAAAAAAAGTATTTAACATAAATAAAAAACAAAGTATTTAACATAAATATTGAAAAATGAAGCAATTTAAACAAAACATACATATTCATCTTAATAATAGATTAAGTAAAAAAGGCGTGCTAGTTGATGTTCATGTTCCTTATGACAATGAATACCTTTTCGAGTTTGACTTCAGAATCACAAGGTATTCGAAATTTTGGTCAGATAATGCATTCCTTCGGGGAGCATCTATTATTTCCGCAAATGAAAAGAGACGCTCCACGGGAGCAGAAGATGGAAGGCATGTATTATACTTTAAAAATAGTTCCTGTATTACAGGATATTTTTCTAGCGAACTTATATCTGTATCAGAGTCATTTAGATATTGTAAAGTATCTAATTCTACTTTTTTTTTATATGTACTTGACCTAGAACTAGATTCAGCGTTGTCGCCTTCTAGTTCAAAAAACTCATCCTCCGTTTTAGCTTCTTTTACATCTCTATCACATATCTCTGATACTGACACTTTTTGGGAAAAAGTCATTCTTTCTGCAACTTCAAGTACTATTTTTGGCACAATTTCGTTCAGCTCTGCCACTGAATAAAACCTGCCAAAATTTTTCACCCACCTTAATTTAAATTTGGGTATACAAAAAGTTGCCACAATAGCATATTTTGCTACGGCACATGAAAAATCAAAAAACTTTGCAAAACGTTTAAGAAGTCTATTTTGGCAAGCCTCTAGTAACGTTTTCATATGACTGGTGGTAAATTCACTCGAATTTGACTGCTGTCTCTCAAATTTGATTAACAGAGAACCTAAAGTTGGTAACAGATACCCAAAATAAGTCGATGTTTCTCCTTGCAACAGATCTGAAGCATTAGCAATAGGTTTTAGAATTTTGCAGTAATCGGTGAGGTAGAGAATTTCACTTTCTTTGAGCATTTGATTTTCTATATTAAGTTGTCGGAAAAGCTCGCCAAGTTTATCTTTCTCCCTTAAAATTTGCGAAATAGCGTCATAAAACGAGTCCCACCTAGTAGCACCGGGATAACTTAACGTATGTCCTAGTACATTCAGAATAGTCTCGGACATTTTTGGACGACCTGCCATTTTCCATAGGACATCACACTTAGCTATAACATTTGTGTGTTTAGTTCTCAAATTAGTATTTTTTTGAATGACATTGGCAACATCAGTGGTGGCAATTAGATTAGATTAAAGAATATTTGAAGTACTCTCCAAAATACTTCGAGTAAAATACTTGGCAAAATCAAGTAAAAATTCAAGTATTTGGGAGCATCTATTCTAAGTACAAGTACAAGTATCTAACATAAAAAAGTAATTGAAGTAAAATAATTGAAGTATTTAAGCATACTTGGAGTACATTTTCAAGTGATTTACTTCAAGTATTGACAGGATGACGCTGCGTCATGTTATCCAGAAATGTTAAAACTTGAGGAACATCATGATGTGAGAATTCAATTTGAAAACGCATATTTTAGTCAGAATTACTAAGTTTTTACGGAAATTATGATAAATTGGTTTCTTTTCGAGATATGTTCGATGCGCTAATAGACAAAAGTGATTTACCTGACATTGAGAAACACTATTATTTGTGCAGATCTGTTAAAGACGAAGCCGCTGAGGTAATTGCATCCCTAGAGGTAACAAACGAAAACTACAAAATTGCTTGGGATTTATTATAGCAACGATTTGAAAATAAAAAGGCAATTATACATAAACATCTTAAATCTATTGTCGATTTTGAAATTATCAATAAAGAATCGTGTAATCGTCTAAAGGGGATTCTCGACACCTTGAACAAAAATTTACGAGCTCTAGAAGCACTTCAAGTCTCGACCCAAGATTGGGGTCTATTACATAATTTCATTATTTTGAAAAAACTACCAGAATATACTCAAAAGGAGTGGAAAAAATTGACAAAAAAATTAGATATGCCATCTGTTGGAGATTTAAAAACATTTTAAAATGAACGAATTCAATTCTTGGATGATTACGAAACTATAAATAAGTCATCATACCAATTGAAAAGCCCGTCTAAACATTCATACGAACGGAGTGATACACAAACATACAAAAAAAAATCATTCATTCCTAAACACAGACACAAATTAATATCCATCTTATACATGCCTATTTGCAAAAATGTTCATTACATATATCAATGTGAATCACTTCAAGCTATGTCTACAAAAACTAAATTTGAAACTTAACAAAACCTGAATATTTGTACTAACTGTCTAAGGTTTGGTGACAAGAATAATTCATGCAATTCTTCAGGTTGCAGAAAATGCAACAAAAAACAATACTTGTCTACATGACAGCAATTTCAAAGGTTTCCATAATCAAGGGTCAAATGAAAAGGTTGCCTTGACTGCTAGCGTTGACACATCTTCGGAATTTCACCAAATATCGAATATTCCAGAGAATACATAAAATAGTTCCTTTTCTGCAGTACTTGAAAATGTAGTCGTAAATATTGATCAAGTACTTTTGTCAACTGCTGTTTATATATATATATATATATATATATATATATATATATATATATATATATGTTAAAGTGAAATATATCTACTAGGTTATGTTGAATCATTAACATCACTCAGAAATGTGAATCTAAGTAATAGTAGTAGTGAATATTCGATAAAAGGAAATAATCCATAAAAAACATAGCTTAAATATGACAAGAAATATTTACAAATAGAATACAATTGATAAAATTATATAGAAGATTACTATTTAATTTTGTAACTATTTTTCTTTAAAAGTATAATTCAAGATATTGAAAATACAATAGTAACAAGTAAATTACGTCAAACATAAATTTTATACATAACTATGATCATCACTGTATATGGTATCACATGAATTTTGAAATAAAATTCAATTATTATAATTTAATATTTTGTAGACACTTTTAGAAACCCTGTATATTGCATAAACTATTCAATTATTTGTATAAAACTTCAAGGTCAAATATCAACGCGAAATAACGTTCTGTTATTAGTTCGAATAGAGTATTTCGGAGTGACAGTGGAAGTGCATAAAAACAAAGTGAATTTGTCTACTATAACGCAGAAACAGATATTTTGATTCAATAACAACGATGTTTATTTATCAACAAATGAACGATGAAAAACAAAAGTAAAAAACATTGGAAGGTTGTTGATTTTGAGCTCGAGAGACGCGGTGTAAATTTGATAAATGGAGGACGTGTTGAATTTATTTCCTCCAAATTTTTATAAAAAACTATAATAATTTAAAATATATTAAGTAAAAAATTAACCAAAGTGTTTAGTGAAGTTTTGAACAATAAACTAACAAAAATTTATCACTCGTATATAAATAAATAAGTGTAAAAATGGTGATAGCATCTAGATATGGTAAGATGAACAATTACCTTTATTAATATAATCTTCGATAACTTTTCACATATCTTGTTGTGGATAAGATATTTCTACTGATGAAATAATTCACATCACATCACTTTCCACATCTGAATTTCGCTTATTCGATCATAGGCGATCGTTTTTCTCCGATGCACCACATTCAGGGTCAAGAAGAACCAACCATAAACTCTATTACTCATGTATATAGTGTATTTCTCCTATAAAACATTTTTGATATATTTATATGTTAGGTTATTTTGTTTGGTATCTATTAATTAGTAAAAATATTAGTATTAGATATTCAATCTCTACTAAATATCGGACACAGAACACTAAACACATATTAAAAAAAATTAATACTCACCAAATTCTTACATTAAATTATCATGATACATCCCAAACACTTTGCTTTCTTTCATTTTGTAAACTAAATAATAATCATCACAGAGTACCACAACACACGACGCCAAGGTTAACAATAGCGAGAGTAGAGGTTGAGTCGTTGTGAATGCATTCAGAACTTTTAGTAAAATAAGTAATCAAGCGAAACTTACTTGATACGTTGGAATTCAATAATATTAATAATTTATTAAAAACGTTTCTGTGCGATGATTTCGTCAATAATTTTCTATTGAGTTTGATATGAATTATAAACTTTTAACTCACAATAATTTCGTTATTTACATAAATATGTTCAATTAAAATCATTTGTCTATGTTCGTCTTGCGTTTCTTTGATATCTTACCTACAGTTTCCTGTTGCTGACAATCGCCAAGTGCCGAATCTCATCCCTGAGATACAGTGTTAAAAGTTAAACAAATTTATAATATTTTCTAATTTGTGTAGTATCTTTGAATTGGGAATTCGCAGAAAGCGAACCAATTCTGGCGCCCATACAATCATTATTAATAAACATATAATAAAATTAATTAAAAATATATAATAAAATAGCTCCCAACGTAGAGGTATTATTTATAATACACAATAATATATATATATATATATATATATATATATATATATATATATATATATATATATTGGATAAAGAAGGCAAACCTCATGAAGCTCGCGCGCTCCTTGATTCAGGTTCAAAAATGAATTTTATCTCTCAGAAGCTGAGCGATAAGCTGCAGCTACCAATTGAAGTTTCTGAACATTCCATATCTGGCATAAATCAAGTTAAAACCAATACTTTATCTAAAACAAATGCAGGTATTCAGTCCAAACACTTCTTATCGGTCAGCCCAATCTTTTTTTCATTTTGCCCAAAATTGCTGACACTTTTCCGTTGAACTTCATTAACATATCTCATTTAAAATTTCCTAACAATATCCAGCTGGCTGATCAGACATTTCACAAACCAGGCCCTGTTGATTTGCTTCTTGGTGCTTCTATCTTTTGTAATCTTTTATGCCCTAATCAAATAAAACTTAACGCTCGATCTCTCATTTTACAAGAAACCCAACTTGGATGGATTTTATCTGGCGCAATTACTCAACGTAAATCAAATCAATCACAATGTTATTTTTCAAACATTGAACTACATAATCAGATGGAAGCTTTCTGGACTATAGAAGAATGCCTACCAAGCACACTTACTCCCGTATATTCTAAAGAAGAAATAACAAGCGAAGAGCATTTCATATCTATTCATACAAGAGAGCCCAGTGGAAGGTTTCAAGTATCATTACCATTCAAGGAAAACCCAAATGTACTTGGTAAATCACGAGACTCTGCACTTCACCGATTGACATCAATGGAAAGAAAATTCTTTAAACTACCATACTTAAAAACTGAATACTGTAATTTTATGCAGGAATACATTGACCTGGATCACATGGAGATGGTGCCTGAAAAAGACGACAAAAAACTAACGCATTACTTACCTCATCACGCCGTTTTTAAAGAAGAAAGTACTACTACAAAAATAAGATGTGTCTTTGACGGTAGCCACAAAACATCTACTAACTTATCTCTAAATGACATATTAATGGTTGGTCCGGTTATTCAAAGAGATCTTTTTGCCATATTGTTAGAGTTTCGGCAGCATCAGTATGTTTTGATGTATCCGAACCTATAAAAGAGTACAGACTTAAAACCGTCACATATGGTTTAGCTCCATCATCTTTTTTAGCAACACGTTGTCTTAAACAATTATCTTTGGAAAATCAGGAAAAGATGCCCGATGCTACAAATGCCGTGCTAAATTGTTTCTACGTAGACGATCTGCTATGCGGAGCATCCACTTTAGAAAAAAACATAAAACCAAAAAATGACATAATTTCAATTTGTGACCAGGGAAAACTTCCGTTGAGAAAATGGGGGTCAAATCATAATTCAATATTTACTTCTAACGCAGATGATCCATCTTTAAAAATTTTGGACACCAATGTTGATTCCAAAACTTTGGGAATATCTTGGCATTCTACAGAGGATGTTTTCTTTCACTTTTATAAAGATAAATATATCAATTCTACTTCGTTCACGAAACGTATGATACTTGCAACGATCTCCCAGATCTTTGATCCTATTGGCATGTTGGCTCCCATAACAATCAGGGCCAAGATATTTATGCAAACTTTGTGGAAAATTGGAGTTGGCTGGGACGAACACATACCGGATAATATTTCTCAAAAGTGGAAACACTTTCAATCACAATTCAAAGGCATAAACAAGCTGAAATTTCCAAGGTTTATTATTTGTCCCAACACTGTCAATATACAGCTTCATGGTTTTGCAGATGTCAGTGAATTGGCATATGGTGCTGTTATATACCTCCGAACCACAAACTCAGACAATAATCAGTCTATAAGGTTAGTTTGTGCTAAAACCAAGGTCAGCCCGATAAAAGCTCAAACAATTCCTCGATTAGAGCTTTGTGCAGCCCTTTTGTTAGCCAAACTCTACCACTCTCCAATAAATTCCCTTAGTTTACACATTAACCAAGTATTCTTTTATACTGACTCCAGCGTAGCACTCTGTTGGATAAATGGTGAACCTAGCCAATGGAAAACATATGTCAGTCACAGAGTATCTAAAATCCATGAAATCATGGATACAGACTCATGGCGTCACATTTCGACACACAATAATCCTGCAGATGTATTGTCTAGAGGATCTACCCCGGACCAATTATTACAACCACCCATTTGAAAAAATGGTCCCTCATAGCTCTCTTACAACGAACCACAGAATACATATTTCGATTCAAAACATTTCGAAGATCCAACCCAGTATTACCCTCTTTCGAGCTGTCCGAATTACAACATTCTTCTAACATGCTTGTCAAGCTAGCTCAATCGCAATGTTTCTTCGATGAAAGCAAGGCTATCAATTTGTCGAGAACCATCTCTCTTAAAAGCAAAATTCGTTCCTTGAACCCGTTTCTTGATGAATTCCAATTGCTCAAGGTGGGCTGAAGAATCCAGAATGCAGCGGTTCCTTTTTCACAAAAGCATCCCCTTATTCTACCAAATAAACATCCACTCACTGATTTAATAATTTCCCATTTTCATGAAAAAATGCTACATGCAGGCCCTCAAGCTTTACTTGCCGCTATTAGAACAGAGTTTTGGCCCATACATGGCAAAAACAATGTAAAGAGAGTGTTACGAAAATGTACAATTTGTTTTAGGTGTAGCCCTCGTAGTATCGAAACCTTAATGGGAAAATTACCCCGCGAGAGAATTACCCCCTCTAGACTATTTTTAAACAGTGGAGTTGAATATGCTGGTCAACTCACTATTAAAATGCATAACACGCGCACAAAATCATTTTTAAAATCATATCTTTGTGTTTTCGGTTGTCTCGCCACAAAGGCAATACATATAGAAGTGGTAAGCGATCTCACGACTCAAGCATTTTTGAATGCCTTTAAGCGATTTGTTTCAAGAAGAGGCTTGGTCGCGAACATCTATTCTGACAACGCCACAAATTTTGTAGGAGCAAATAATGAGATCGGTAGTATTTACGATTTTTTGAAATCGACAAATAAAAAAATCTCCAACGAATTGTTGAAATTAAAAATAACGTGGCATTTCATACCACCCCGTTCTCCCCACATGGGTGGAATTTGGGAAGCAGCAATAAAAAATGTGAAGTATCACTTAAGACGCGTCATCGGAAATCCAATCCTTACTCTTGAGGAATTGCACACTTTGGTATGTCAGGTCGAATCTTGTGTAAATTCGCGTTCTATTTCTCCAATATCCGATAATCACGATGACCTACCATTAACCCCTGCTCATTTCCTCATTGGAGGCCCTTTTCATACTCTGCCAGAGCTTCACCTAACTAATCAAAACATTGGCAAACTAACAAGGCTCCATATGCTGTCAAAGATGTTTCAAGTTTTTGGACCACAGAATATCTTCATGGGCTGCAGTCCCGAAACAAATGGTGGAGGAAGTCATCTGACATCGAAGTTAATCAACTCGTCATCATTAAGGAAGACAACCTACATCCTCTTCAGTGGACCATGGGGCGCATAATTGACATTCATCCCGGTAGTGATGGTGTTGTGAGAGTTTTTACATTGAAAACCTCGAACGGCACATTCAAACGCTCCATAGCTAAAATCAGTCCACTTCCCATTGAAAAGTGAAATATGGACATTGGTATTATTGCAGAACTCTCTTTAAATTACTATTGTTCATTTTTAATTTTTGAATACCGGTTAATTTACTTATTTGTTCATTTTTTTTTAATGGCTTTGGATAGCCTGATCCATTCAACCACGAATTTATTGTATATTTGTTCATTTGTTTATTGAAACTATTTAACAGTTTCAAGGTGGGCGGTATGTTAAGTATTTGGACTTTCTCGGATAATGTGCCCAATCGCGCAACATGGCACTTTTTTTGTAGAAAACTCATTTTCGAGAAGTTTATGAAAAACTGTCAAGATACATGTCATATTTTTTTGTAACACCGTATATTGTAATCAGCGTAAACCTAAATAAAACTTATTATTCACAACAAGTGAGTTTGTATTCACATCTCACAAACATTTTACAAGAAACATCACATTACATTTTGTCCTATCGAGCTGCGGATGCTACAATAAACGAGAATTAAAAGTGTATCAAGCATTGACGTATAAAATTGGTATATGGTAATTCGTTTCCCATAATCAGAACAGAAGAGCAGGTGATAGCAACGATTCCAACGCGAAAATAAGGTCAGACTTTTCCATGTTTCTCTGAACGATGTTTTAATTTTAATTCTGCTAAAGTGGCTGCACTGACATCAGCAAAACTATCATCTGAAGCTAAGATTTTGATTGCAGATGTCAAATCGCCGTCAGAAACTTTATTAATGACATTTTCAATTTTACTATTTTCAGATAAATTTATTTTTTTCCGTACTGATAAATTTTTGTTTTGCTGATCAGAGAAATTTAAATGATGATCTATATTTTGAAATGTTTTTAAATTATTCTTGATTATAGTAGAGAGAGATACTTTTTTATTAGAATTTTTAGAAGGAAGACTTAAAACATTGTATGGAAAAAGCAATAGATTTTCCCAAGTAGGAAAAGAATTTTGTCTTACGCATTCATCAATCAGATTTAGATAGCGCTGAGGCACAAAGAGCCCTTGAAGCTTTTGGGACTCTTCTGATTACTGATCGTTGGCTCTTCAATTTTGCCAACTTAAGATGTAAATTGTCTGTTTGTTTTATTCTGTATAATAATAATAATTTCTAAGGGTTTGACCCAAATAGACAGCATTTTATTATGGACATTTAAGTTTATATACCAGACTTCTTTAATCGGGATATTTCTGTTTTTACATTTAACAATTTTCGGGATATTTCTGTTTTTACATTTAACAATTTTGTACTCAGATTACTTTCTGTTTTAAAAGAAATTGTTTTATTTGTTGCTAAAAATATTATCTTCGAAATATTACCTGCGTATGTGATGGTTCTGTAATTTTTTATTTCTTTAGATTATTTAGGAAATACTAGTTGTAATGCCACTTTTCCCTCTTTTTTATTAAGTAATTTATTCATTATATATAATGGATAATCGTTGAATGTTGCTATTTGTTTAATTTCTCCATCAAAATTATATTTGTTCATAGGAAATGAAAATGTTCTATGTATCATTGAATTATATGCAGCTAATTTATTTGACATGGGTTGATTGCAATTATATGGAATTGTTACATCTGTGTATGTTAGTTTTCTGTAAATTGAATAATCATGTACATGATTATTCAATTTTCCAGAATGGCAGATGCATAATTTAAAAAAATATAGACTCAAAATTGCTGCACCAATTTCAGTGATTGGGGTGTCAATCAAGTCGTATTGAATTATCTACTCAAAAGAAAGAAAAACCATTTAATAATTTGAAGATGGCGGTCGCATTGTGAGAAAATTGTGTAAATTTCCAATTATTTTTTTCGCTCTAGTAAAAAAAGCATCTAAATATCTCATATATTTTTTATTTTAAATAAAATCTGAAAATATCATGTACGATATAAAAAATGCTTGACACTCAATCGAATAGTTTTTAAACTATACTCATTACAAAAAGCGCGGCGACAGTGAAGCGATTCGCGCAAGAGGGAGCACGAGTGGATCGAATGTAGAAGACGATACATCTTGGGCTGCGTTTTAAGCAAAAAAGGAGAAGATAAACGGTTTTAAAAATTAAAACTAACTTTTCCGCATTTGTCGCCCTGAACAATATTCTACGATAAAATTGTTACTTGTATACACTTCGGGGAATGTATCGTGCTAACAAACCGAAATTTCTCCAAAAATAACCAAAAATGTAGTATATCTGGATTTATAGGACCCGCTGTACTCGCTCTAGTCAACTGGAAATCAATAGAGTACATCTGTGGGATACCGTGAACAATATTCAATCATAAAATTGAACAATCGTATACTCTCTGGAGGTTGTATCGTGTTAACAAACTGAAAATTCTCCTAACATGACAAAAATTTGGTACTTCAAGTACCATAGCACCCGTTATACTGGCTTTAGTGAGCTGAATATAAATAGGATTGATCTTTGAGACGATCTAAATAATATCCAATCATAAAATGGTCACTTGTATATACTCCGGAGGCTGTATCGTGCTAACAAACTGAAAGTTCTCCAAAAATGATAAAAATATCGTACTTAAAGTACTGTAGCACCTGTTGTATTGGCTCTGGTCAGCTGAAAATCAATAGGGTTTATTTGTGAGATATCCTGAATAATATTCAATCATAAAATTGGTGACTTGTTGGAGTCCGGAATCTCTATCGTGTTAAGAAACTGAATTTTCTCAAAAAATTACTAAATGTCGTACTTCAAGTACCATAGCACTCGTTATACTGACCCTGGTTAGCTGAAAATCAATAGGGATCATCTGTGACATGTCCTTAACAATATTCAATCATAAAATTGTTGACTTATTGCACTACGGAGGCTGTATCGTGCTAACAAGACATGTAAGAAAAAGTGGCCGACGACAACGACGACGACATACACACAGGATTTTTTTTCTAAAAACCGTTTTTTCGTGTTGTTGATGCAAAACGTGAAAATAAATCAAAAAATTCTTCCAAATTCCAACTTTTTTTGGGGTAAACCAATACTTTTCTCGCATATTAGATAGGTTGGGCGGAAAAGTAACACTGAACTTTTCCCTAGCACAAACGCACTATTACAGCTATTTCAAGAACATGCCGCCACGATCCAGCATGGAATGGACGCTGTGAAAAAATAACAGCTCATTTACACGCAGATCAGGTTCTAGTTTTGTGTGTTGATCAACCTTTATGCATATTGGGAACATTTATCAAATGGAATTGTCCAGAATATTTTGGATAGGACAAGTTTGTATTGCTTTTTGGTTTATTTCATATTGAGCAAATTTTCTTCGAGTTCTTGGACAATTTTGGGCAGGCAACGGATGGGTGGGTTGTGTTACAAGCTGCGGTATTGAAAAATACTCGGCAGAAGCAATCTTAAAGTTAATAGTATATTAAAGTATAAGTGGATAAAGAGGTCTTTCAAACACTCGCGATTTTTCGAGCACGACGGCGCAGCCGAGTGCTCGAAATAGAGCAAGTGTTTGAAAGACCAGTTATCCACGAATACTTTACGCTATTTTTTTATTGGTGCACTTTGGAATCATAAAATATTATTATTATATTATTACTACAAAAAAATGGAAGTCCATCCTCGATGCCCAGCCAAGTTTCGTGAACGTCAAATAGTATTTATTTTTAGTTGACGTTACGGGCTGTCAGATCAATAATCAAAAAGTTTCTTTATTTATATTTAAAGGGAAACAATGTATATATGAATATATAAATACATTTTGCAGAAAAAACCAAATAAGACATTGGTTCCCAATGATAATATACAATTTAAAAACTAATAAAAAAAGTTGTCATTGATACTTACGTTTCTCAAGTTGTTGTTGTTACCATGGGGACTTTAAAAAACGCGCGTGTTTGAAAGTTCGATTCAAACACGCTGACGCGTGCTTTAAAAAGGTAATATGCGGCATCAATAAAAAAAAATTAATTAAATTGAGTACCCACTTTTCAAGCAATAGTGCTCTTGTCTTGATACTGATTATAATATTTCAACATTCAACAGGTTACGCACGTCACCAAAGCACGAGTCATGCATCAAGTGACCGCAGCTATGCTTCAAAGTCTCATGCAAGAGGTTTATGAGACGGAAACCAGGTTAGCAGAAACCTCTTCAAAATCTCCTACCATCATGTTCTGGCTGAATTTTGTGAAATCTGTTAGGGAAGTGGAGTTTATACTTTACAATGGAAGCTTGAAACAAATTATGTCTCTTTTTTATCAAACCAACTATGCACGCTGGATTGCAGTTTATTTAAAATATCTCGAAGTATAGTCAGAAAAAGTTCCATCTGTTCTTCAAGAATTTTGCAATTGTATACTTATCCATAATAATAACATCTCTATCATTGGAAACATACTAACATTACTATAACATTTATTTCTTGTTTTAGGTATCACGAACAATACAATGCCGAAATCAAAGCTGTTGGTGGAGCGAATAGACTGACGCAAGATCCTTAATCACTCCGTTGATTCACGATTGCTGAACCCGAAATCGCTCGGCTCCTAAACCAATTTGAAAGAGTGCAATTCAATGCTGCGGATAATAATATTCAGATGCTCCATGAATAGTATACCCTGCTTATGAAAAAACATTCCTTGACCGGTGTGTGGCATTAAAAATCAGCTTAATTGAAAGCGGTAACCTTTTATGGAGATTGGCACAGTACTCTTGGCTCTGGATAATCGAGTGGTAGCCCCTTCGGTAGCTGTTACAGCTTTGTACGCGGCTAAGGAATCAGAAAATGACGCATACCAAACATTCATAAATGAGAGATTTGTAGAAGGCTCAAAATCGATACACCATCTCATTAAGAAAATTAATACCAACATTTTTGCTCAGAAAATAAATAAAGTTGAAGAAGTGACCACGTTCAAAATTTCAGCTTTTTTCCAGACTTTATAATCGCAAGGGAGCGTGAGCTTGATCTGGATAGCTTTTTCAATAAGGGAATCAAATATGCTCACCATCTTTGTTAGCAAATGGACAGCTTCGCTCAGGTATTAAGGTTGATCTAACTGAAAAACAATAATCTCTAATACAAACAGAAAACGTACCCAGGCAGTATGACGGAATAGCCTTTTACGGTGCTGCACTTATACAAATGATTCGGCCAATGAACTCCAAAACTTTTCAAGAGTATTACTCAGCAGATCCCAGGCCTCCAATTAGTGCAAAAAGATTATGCAAAGAGAATAGACCTTGTATGGGAACTTCACACAAAAGATATGGCGGAACAGGGAATCACGCGTATTCTGATCAGATCTTCAGGTACAGATGTTTTGGTGTTATTAATATTATACTTTCATCATCATTCAATTGAAAGTGGCCTGCAAAAAGTATGGCTGTTGATCGGAACTGCGCATAAATGCCGTTATGTCAAATATTATAAAATAGCTGATACTTTGGATTTTTCTTCGTTGTTTTCACGCCTTCATAAGATGTGATACTACTTCTTATTTCCATACAAAAGGAAAGAAGTCATGCTTCAAAACGTGGTTGTCATACCCTGAAATTACAGCAGCTTTTAAAGAAATATCTCAGTCATTATAAAGTATTCCTGAAGGAATAAAGGCTATGCTGGAAAAGTTTACCTGCTACCTTTATGATCCACAAACAGCACATTCGTCGGTGAACTTGGTAAGCAAGGAACTATTTGCTACCAAAAATAACTACCACCAACAACGGCAGCATTATAAAAGCAATTTGTGCCCCGTGTCGTATATCAAGCGGGCTACTCTTGGAGTTGGAAGACGTTTAATGATAGCTGAGTATCGCAGTGGTCTGAAGACACTGAGATGCAGAATATGCAAAGGCAGCTGCAAAAACGAAAGGTATACTTTTTACTTACTGTTTATTAATTATAATAGGTATATTTTGTTCTGATTTCATATGAATTTTCTCTTCTTTCAGTTTAATCACATCGTACTAAAAAGATCAATACGAATAAGCGGAAAAACAAGTTTATATATACAGGGTGTAGCGCGAAAAGTTTTGATTGGAAGTAATGGCGGATACAGGTAAAAATCTGAAATTACGAAGCCGTAGGTTTTGGATGACGCAGAGTTAAAATATAATGTTGTTATTTTAAATGGAACCTGATATTTTTTATTTCCAAATTCTAAATGAAATTTCAAATAAAATTTGTGCACAATGTCCTATACCAAAAATGAAGTATCAAAGAGATATTTCGATTTCTTTGAAAATTTTGAAAAAATCCTCTAGTCTACATTGAATAACGATATCTCCATTAATATCGATGCCAGTATCGTGAAATTGTAGCCAATAAACAACAAGTGCTTGCCCGTTTACTCCATATGTCCAACAGGGTGTTATAAACTTAGCCGCCAGCATGCACACTTTAAATGATAAAATCTTGAAAGAGTTCGGTAACGGGCCATATCAACCCAATAGAAACAACATAAAATATCGTATTTCCTATGTTTTTGATATGACGCAACAAAGTTACCGAGCCTTTTAAAGACCTTAACACGTTCTACAACTTTTGTACTCAACACTTTTTTCTAAAATAACAAATTTTCCAAAAAAAATTTATATTTTTTTGTTTTTGATTTGATGAAAAAATGTTACTTGGAATAAGCCTGTACCATTAGTCTCGTGTCGTTGGGATTTTCTTCATTGTTTTTTATGCTTGGCGCTTTTCTTTTTCGCGGTTTCCCCAGTAGAATGTCCCACAAAATCTATTGTGATTCAGGTTTATCCATGAATTTAAGGAATACTATCTTGATCTCGGAAAAATTCTAGTATTCAAATGCTACTTCAACAGTTATATCTCCGCTTTATTTTTCTCCTTCGTAATACTGATAATAATAAAAAGGTTCTTTTTTGATATGTTTCATATTCCAATTTACAATATTCATAAAAACTACAAATATAGTGTGTGCCGGTAGTCTGGCGATTTTTTTTACTATCGTGTTGTGTGATTTTTAGTATAACTTTGTCTCTGGTATGCGTTTGTTGCTCCTAGCATCTCTCGGTTGTGTTTTCCTTGAAAATCAGCAGGATCTATGTAAGCTGTTTTAGGATAGATAGATCAGTTGCCTCTTCATTATCACCAGAAAAATCAACATCTGTTGTATTCGATACAATATTGAAGCGCAACTGGTCTTGACGATTATTCCGATATTAATCCGATTTTTCCGATATTAACCCGATTATTATATAGCCACAGCATGTAGCTGAAACCTTTTTGCAACGGGAAAATTGTAGTTCAACCGTTTTTGCAATTGCACTATTGTAGTACAATCTTTTTTGCAATTGAAAAAGATAGTATTCAGTAGTTTTTCTAAAGCAGGAGGCAGTAAAGTCTCGTTCTAAAGTATTATAACTAATCTCCAGCCCCCTTTTTTACTACTCACTATTCATAAATTGAGACGTTACTGGGTTATTCACTTTCCAATTTTTTAGTGCAATAGAAATAGGTAAAAAAACATCTTGAGGTCGAACTAATTGCAACGTAAATTATTCTTATTGCAAATGGTAGGTTGTTCCTAATCAACATACTAAAAATATACATCCATACTCTTGTGCAAAATGTGTTTTTTTGGCCGCCGAAGCAATAATTATTTTTAATATCTTGTGGAGTACTAAATTACAGGAAACATTATGATGATAAAGCAGTATACTATTAGTTTTCAAATATAAATATTTATTAAAATTTAAATGTAAATATTTATAAACATGAACTGGGTTTAGGGGGGCATCTTGAAAAAAAATCACAATTTCAAAGTAAAATCATTAAAAATCGTGTGGGGTATCAAATTTAAGAAAATTTCGTACTGAAGAAATATTTTATTCATAGTAATAAATAATAAGACATAACACAATAGACATAAAAAAGGCCAAAAAAATATTTTTATTAATCTAAGAAGGTTAAAAGGTTTAATATAACAAACATTTTGTTTGCTTGAAATTGAAACCCCACTTTTAAATAATTCTAAAGCTATTAGACAACTATTTACAATAAATTCAACATGTGAACTAACGAGTTTTCACACTATCTGTAATCTATGCCCGATCCAACCATCAATCCACCTATAGCTCTAAGAAAGGATATAAGTGTATGGAGCCCACCAAGTCTGATTATCACATTATCAAATTTCCCTTTGCGGTTAGCACATTTCATTTCCATTGCCAATATCTAAAAGAACTGGTGAAAGGTAACAATAGGATTTTTGATATTTAGTCTTTTTGCTTCATTACTTACGAAAATAAGTGTGGTGTATACACATATGTAAGAAGTTGGGTTCAAATCAATCATTGGCATGTAGGCTAACTATTCAATTTGAGGTGTCTTAAATAACTTACTGGTACTCTAAAGAACACCAATAAGGTTAGTTCGAATTGGTTCATAAAATAAGTTTAGAAATTTCAGTTTGTTCATGGCTAATGGTGAAAGGTGTTATGGCCATTTATTGTCACTTTATTATAGTCGACATTGTCGGCAACCCATTGAGGAAAGTGGTCTGGTAACACAACGTTTTGGTGACTTCATCCATTACGGAATAGTCTACATACTTCTGCTCTCCATCATAAGACACACCGAATCCAAGGCTGGTTGTGCATAAAATCAAAAACAAAAAAATATTAATTTTTTTTGGAAAATTTGTGAGTTTAAAAAAAAGTGTTGAGTACAAAAGTTGTAGAACGTGTTAAGGTCTATAAATATTCTCAGTAACTTTGTTGCGTCATATCAAAAACATAGGAAATACGATTTTTTTTCAACTTTGACAGGCCCCCATGTTGTATCTACTAGGAAAACCAACATATCTGGGAATGTGTTTAGCACAAATAACAGTTTGACTAAAATAAGTCTTCATTGAAATGCGTATGTCAATAAATATGTGGAAAACCAGACGGAATATAATATATATATATATATATATATATATATATATATATATATATATATATATATATATATATATATATATATATATATATATATATATATTGAACCAGATATCTTAGATAATAAGAGAAGTAGTATTATAAAATTAAGTAGCTAGTATGAAATATATATGAAAATAACATAATTTAAGAAAACAAGTAAAAAGGAAACACTTTTCTTAATTTAAACAACATATCAAATAAAGATATATTAAATAACAGCCTATAACAATATAATAAAAAAGGAATTACCTCAATGATAACATAAAATATAGATATTGCCTAACCAATGTAATGATGTAAATAAAGTTGCCTAAGACGAAGATTATTTTCATAACATAATCAGCTGTTCATCTGAAATGAAAACAAATATTACTATAGTTAATTCATTATAATCATTAATTTAAGAATAAGAACAAATACAAATTTTGAATAGAATATAATTCAATAGATTTCATAGATAAACAAATAATGACATATAGACAAATAACATAAGAGAATTTATATTTATAATTAATATGAATGTAACAAGGATATACTATCAATAACAATATTGAATGTTGTACCATGTAAATGTAACTATGTATAACCAATTTTAATTTATTTGTATGAAGAAAAAAAACTCATAGGAACTCTATAAATGAACTGATTATGTAAAAGAGTGTATGTGTGAAATTTTTAATAAGTGATAGAAGTTTCAAGTATCTGATTACAAAAGACAATATCTTATTGGTTATAAAATATGACAGAACAAATTGTGAATCAATAAATAAACTTTGGAATAGTGACCTGGAAAAGAACAAAAGACTGTTTGTTGAAAAAAGTAGAGGATCGAGGGGACGCTAAAAAAAGAACGGAAGCTGGTGTTAAGAAGCGAGGAGTGTGTGGGATAGTGTTCCTAAAATTTAAAGATATTCCCGGTTTAAGACATTTAAACTTCTAAAGTATTATGAAATACAATATTAGTAATACTCACAGTGAATTGTAACAAGTTTTTTCGGCAAGAATCTGCGAAATTTTCAATAATTTCGGTTTTTTGGAGCTTCAGAGGAGTGTTCCTGGGATCCAGAGACTTTCATCGCAATGCAAGAGCAACAGGTCAGTGTATTTAAATCATTTATTGGCCAATAAACAGTGTAAAAACTTTAAATACCCAATTAAGTACTTAATTTCATAAATTGATAAACTTTTGCAAATATGATCGATCTAAAGAAGAAAGAAACAGACTTTGTATAGTGAATTCATTGCATAAATCGTTAAATTTAATAAAAGGCCGAATTTTCAATAAATTAAAATATGTACTTACGCCACATACGCCATCTTGTAATTGCATAAATCTGGTGATTGAAATTTTATAATGAAATAACTATGCCCATCTGTATATAATTCCTATTTTTCTATCCATGTACATAACTAATTTCTTTCCACAGCTATTTGTATCATATATAACTATGATATATATATAAATTCTTTTATGTTTTTTAAGAACCATTTACTTATCTGCATCGTCAAACAAACTATGTTTGTATAAATATAGATGCTTCTTTAATGTAAGAATTGTTCGTTTCATGTTAAAGCGCATGACTAGTTTTTCACGCATGCGCATTGATGATATTATTAAAATCAATAAGTAGGTACAATATAACCATTGGCGTCGCATATTATTTTTATCAAATATAAATATTGCATTGAAAATTAAATCTATTTCAAATTAATGTGTTTTCTTTTTATTTAAACAATTATAACAATACAATAAGCCAGGACTCAAAGGGAAAAAGGATTTCATGCTCCCGAATAAACAAATTAAAATAAACTACTAAACAAATATTAAAAACAAACTGAGCTAGCCAAACTAAAACAAAAAATTATAATTTATAAACATATACATTAAATCAGCTACAATAAAAGTAAGTATTTATCATTATTGTTTATAATTGTCACCCAAAACGTGGGGCCCTAAAAATTTTGGTTATATTTGTAAAATTTAATACTTAATTAAAATGGCAAAACGAATGATGTTGAGAGATGGAAGGCAGGTAGGAGCAGACAGTGGATCAGAAGAGGAAAGGGAAGAACGAAGTCATGGTATGGGAGACTACCAAGCGGTCTATTTGGAACAAGGACAACAATTAGAAGGAGATGCACAGGAAGAAGGTTTGACAGGAGATGGGGAAGCTGTAGCACAAGAAGATAGGATACAGGAAGCGCCAACAAGAACAGGTAGAGATGATCAGATGGTGAACATGATGCAACAATTAATTGCTGAAATGAAAAATATTAGGGGAGATATGAACAATATGAGGAAGAAAATGGAGGATATGAACAAAAAGTGGAATGATGATAGAAGAAAGGATAGGAAAACTATGGTAAAAGATTTTAACAAAGTAGAGGGGAACATAGATAATAAAATGGATAAGTTGTCAGATGATAAGACTACTATGAAGGAAGAAACGAATGGTAAGGAGGACAAGATTAATGAAAATATGAACAATATGAGGGGAGATTTGAAAGCGACTATAAATAAAAATACTGATATGATGGAACCGAAAACAAGTAATAATTTGGAAAATAAAATTGATGATATGAAACCAGAAAATATTAAGGAACTCAAGGAGAACCAGGAAGAATTTGAGAATGAACAATTTAGAAGGCAAATAGATGAAGTTAACTTAGATATGGAGGATCAAAATAAAAACTTGGAAATAAAACCAAAAGAAAGCGGAATCAAAATGGAAGAAAATTTACCAGGAACTATACAAACGGAAATATCAAAACAAACTAGTAATATAACAGATAACTATGAACGGAATGAAATTAGAAATGATGGAAATGGGAATTTTGAAAAAGAAGAAATTTCAATGGAAATTAAGAATATTGAGAAGAATAATCAGGAATTAACAAATATAACTGAGGGTACAGAAGAAAAGGAAACTGGAGAAATGGAATACATAAGATTACAGGAACAAGCGATTGACGAGGAAAATCAACATTTCCAAGAAAAATAAATAAAGAAATCACAAATTTAGATGACATAATAAAAAAATCAACAGACATATGTACTAGAAGAAGTGGAATAATGGATAAACAATTTAATAAAGAAATAGAAGAAATCAACCGGAGATTAAAGGACACAGTAGAAGAAATAGAAGATAGTATAAGAAGAAATAAAGGAGGTATAGGATGCTCAGGAAATTTTTATAATAATAAAGTAGTAACTGGAATAATATATAACAACAACATGATAATAATTTACACACAAGCTTTCTCTAAAATAATAATAAGTGAAATGAATAATATGGAAGAATTGGAAACGCAAATTTTAATGGATTCATGGGAAGAAATTTATGAGATATGGGGCAACAAAGTTAAAAAGGATACAGTAGAGAATAGACAGACGCTTCAGCAAATTATCGAGCATCAAACAACAAGAGAAGAAAGCAAGAAAAAGGTTAGAAAAAGAAAAGCAAATTAAATAATAGAACAAGAGAATAGGAATGAAATATGGAGACGAAAATGCAATTCAATGAAAAAGGGAAAGGATACAGAAATGAAGTCGAAATAAATAATGTACATGAAATTTAGCAATAACGAGTAATCCAATTATAAGTCATGTATATAAATTATTTATATATGATGTTATGTTACGAATAATATTTAAAAAAAGGAAATGATAGTCATAAGGATAGATTTAAAATTTAATATTAAGTAGTGTACAAAGATAAAGTAGATATTAGACAGAGTTTTGTTTTCCATTTGGCAGCTGGTGATCCAATTAAATTCATCTCGTTTGTTTCTTCAGAACCTAAAAAAATAAATATAATATAATATAAAGAAAAATTTATTAGGTAAACTTATAATTAAAACATTTTAAAAATTTGTGAGTATGGCAAATCAATATATATAGCAAATAAAGGAAACAATTTATAAGAGATACTGGTTTACATAGAATGAAACTATTAAAGAATATATGATAGAGGGGATAAAATAAGAATTACTCAAGTATCAAATAGAAGTTCACATTTTTAAATAGGGAAATAAGATGTAAGTAATAAAGGATAGGAAAGGATAATAATGAATGATATTGATTAAAAATATAGGAGGTAATGTTTAATGTCAATTAGAATCTTATAGATTACTTGAAAATACAGGAAGGAATAAGGAAGTTGATATTGATATATATGAATTTAAGAAATAATTAATTATATTGAATAATGAATATTGAAAAGAAATATGATATGAGGAGTATATAGAAGTATAATGTAATTACAAAGAAATAAGTTGATATATAAGTGGATGTTAGGAAGAAATGATAATAGAGAAGTATTATATGAAGTAATATCAAAAATTAAAATTGACATTGATCTTAATCAAGTGTATTTCAAGGAAAGAATTAGGAGACAGTTATTGAAAGAAATAGATTTTGTAGTAGGGAAAATGTGAACAAATATTTGAGAAACAAAGTTAAAGAAAGTAAGATTATGCCATAAAATTGTTAAATTTTTTGAATAAAATAAAATCAATCATTTATAATAAGAAAATTGAAATTTAAATAAATATCCAGGGTATGGATATCATTTAAATTTAAATTTGAGGGGAATTGAACCAGATATCTTAGATAATAAGAGAAGTAGTATTATAAAATTAAGTAGCTAGTATGAAATATATATGAAAATAACATAATTTAAGAAAACAAGTAAAAAGGAAACACTTTTCTTAATTTAAACAACATATCAAATAAAGATATATTAAATAACAGCCTATAACAATATAATAAAAAAGGAATTACCTCAATGATAACATAAAATATAGATATTGCCTAACCAATGTAATGATGTAAATAAAGTTGCCTAAGACGAAGATTATTTTCATAACATAATCAGCTGTTCATCTGAAATGAAAACAAATATTACTATAGTTAATTCATTATAATCATTAATTTAAGAATAAGAACAAATACAAATTTTGAATAGAATATAATTCAATAGATTTCATAGATAAACAAATAATGACATATAGACAAATAACATAAGAGAATTTATATTTATAATTAATATGAATGTAACAAGGATATACTATCAATAACAATATTGAATGTTGTACCATGTAAATGTAACTATGTATAACCAATTTTAATTTATTTGTATGAAGAAAAAAAACTCATAGGAACTCTATAAATGAACTGATTATGTAAAAGAGTGTATGTGTGAAATTTTTAATAAGTGATAGAAGTTTCAAGTATCTGATTACAAAAGACAATATCTTATTGGTTATAAAATATGACAGAACAAATTGTGAATCAATAAATAAACTTTGGAATAGTGACCTGGAAAAGAACAAAAGACTGTTTGTTGAAAAAAGTAGAGGATCGAGGGGACGCTAAAAAAAGAACGGAAGCTGGTGTTAAGAAGCGAGGAGTGTGTGGGATAGTGTTCCTAAAATTTAAAGATATTCCCGGTTTAAGACATTTAAACTTCTAAAGTATTATGAAATACAATATTAGTAATACACACAGTGAATTGTAACAAGTTTTTTCGGCAAGAATCTGCGAAATTTTCAATAATTTCGGTTTTTTGGAGCTTCAGAGGAGTGTTCCTGGGATCCAGAGACTTTCATCCCAATGCAAGAGCAACAGGTCAGTGTATTTAAATCATTTATTGGCCAATAAACAGTGTAAAAACTTTAAATACCCAATTAAGTACTTAATTTCATAAATTGATAAACTTTTGCAAATATGATCGATCTAAAAAAGAAAGAAACAGACTTTGTATAGTGAATTCATTGCATAAATCGTTAAATTTAATAAAAGGCCAAATTTTCAATAAATTAAAATATGTACTTACGCCACATACGCCATCTTGTAATTGCATAAATCTGGTGATTGAAATTTTATAATGAAATAACTATGCCCATCTGTATATAATTCCTATTTTTCTATCCATGTACATAACTAATTTCTTTCCACAGCTATTTGTATCATATATAACTATGATATATATATATATTCTTTTATGTTTTTTAAGAACCATTTACTTATCTGCATCGTCAAACAAACTATGTTTGTATAAATATAGATGCTTCTTTAATGTAAGAATTGTTCGTTTCATGTTAAAGCGCATGACTAGTTTTTCACGCATGCGCATTGATGATATTATTAAAATCAATAAGTAGGTACAATATAACCATTGGCGTCGCATATTATTTTTATCAAATATAAATATTGCATTGAAAATCAAATCTATTCCAAATTAATGTGTTTTCTTTTTATTTAAACAATTATAACAATACAATAAGCCAGGACTCAAAGGGAAAAAGGATTTCATGCTCCCGAATAAACAAATTAAAATAAATTACTAAACAAATATCAAAAACAAACTGAGCTAGCCAAACTAAAACAAAAAATTATAATTTATAAACATATACATTAAATCAGCTACAATAAAAGTAAGTATTTATCATTATTGTTTATAATATATATTTATTCATTATAAAGAAACTTTTTTTTATAATATACATTAATAAGGGGAGCACCCTGTGTGTAAAAATTCATAAATATTGAACTGTCATCTAAAGTTTCACTATATTGAATCATAGAATTCTATCTGTCAGAATCAAAGAAAATTTTATGACAGTTCAGGAATTTGTTGATATTGTTACGAATAAATAGAAAAAATTTTATTTATTAGTTATGTATAATGATCTCTAAATGTAGTAACAATGTTTTGAATTATTTTTTATATTATGCATAGTTATTTTTGTTATTGTAACATATGTACACATTTTTATGAAAGTCAACCAATGAGATGTCACATTAATTGGAGACATCGAAATGAACTGTATTAGGAGATCCAGCTTAAAATTTCAACCAATCTGAGGAAAAGAAAACTCTGGTATTTAGCAAGGAAATTATAGTTGCTAAGAGGGAGAGAAATGAATAAATCTCGTGTCGAGGCAAGAAAAGATATTATTATCAGATTTTTAACAACAAGTTGAATAATAATTATAAAGTTACACAGCTGAATGAAGAAGCAAAATAAGATATTATAAACGATGGCTGATGAAATAAATGTGCAGAATTAACAATTGGTGAATTCCTTAAAAATTTGATGAACAACTTCTTAAAATAAAGATTGAAAGCAGCTATCCAGTGAGAAATAATTACTGTGCAGTGCGTCTACATGGTGATATACAGCAGCTGACGGCACATCAGGAGAGGTTGAAAGCAGCTATCCAGTGAGAAATAATTACTGTGCAGTCCGTCTACATGCTGATATACAGCAGCTAACGGTACATCAGGAGAAGAAAGAAGTTGTTGTGCGGTTTTTTTTCGAAGGTTAGTAATACTTTTTTCTGATTGGTACCAATTATAATCGTTATACTTTCAATTAAATTGAAAATGTGAGATGAACATCTAAAAAAGTATAACAGGAAAATATCTGAACTCATTTCTAAATCAAAACAATAATATTATAAACTTAAAACTCGTAATATTTAATACTTATTGAATTATATCTAGGTTAAGACTCGTTCCATTTCAATATCATTAAAAAAAATTTCACTTACCATCTGTCAATTCATCCATTTTATGTCTTTGCGTTATATTTTATGTCTTCAAAGTTATTAAACTGTTTCCCAATTTGAGTTCCATGTTTTGTTCTTAAAATATTCTGTGGAAAAATAAAGGCCTTACTCAGAACCCTGTCTGTTTCCAAATTAATAATTATAATAAAATATTGAGCGCTAGCCGAGGAAAATGAGAAGAAATCCAGAGGAATACTATACGAGGTAAAACAAATTATATAATAAAAAAAACTTATTGAATATATTTATTAGACACAGATTAAAATTGTAATACAATTGACAGGCCCAAACGTGGTGCGTTTATTTTAAGAACAATCAGAGGCACAGTAAGAGTTAAAAATACAGTAATTTAAAATAAAAATAACCACAAAACTAAAAATGGAATTTAAAAAGCTAAATAATTTAAAAATGCGTGAATTTAAAGAACAGCTTGAAAAGAGAAAACTTTCTACGGTAGGTATAAAACTAACCTTACAGGACCGTCTTAGAGAAGCCTTGATACAGGGAAATCAAAACCCAGAAATCTAAGAGTTTGAAATACACACAGAAGATGAAGAAAAAGCTACAGAAAAACTAGAAGAAGCAAAACCAAATGAAAATAAACCAATAACTATGGAGGCAATAACACAATTATTGTTAACAATCAGTGCAGAACAAAAACAACAGAGCACAGAACAATTTAATAAAATGGAACAACGGTTAATAAACATGAAGACAGAACAGAAGGAAGAATTTACCAAAATAGAAAATCAAAACAAAGATTTAGACAAGAAAATGGAACAGCAAAAGCAAGAATTTAAACAACAATTCAGAAAAATAGACAACAAAATGGAGAAGATTGAAGAGAAATTGGAATTACAAGAAGAACAGTGGGAAGAAATGGAAAATAAAGTTAATACACAAATTCAGGAGCAAATCAACAGAATGGAACAGGTCAAAGAAGAAATTACTAAAACAGCTAAAAGAAGATGGAATGAATTCGCGAGAAGGGTCATAACAAATGAAAAGAATTTAGAAGAACTGGAAAAGAATATCGAATTAGGATTCAAAGAAAACATGGGAATAACAGAACAGAATCAATTTCAATTAAAAAGGGAACTAGAGAAAAAAATAAAAGTAAACCAACAAAGAATGAATGAAATTTTTGAGAAAAATATAAAAGATCAAAATTGGAACTATCAAGGAAACAATAATCAAGAAAAGAAACAATGGGAAGAAAAAATAAAAGAACAAGAATTATATCTACAAGAATTACAAAATAACATGGAAAAGAAAGTACAGAAACAAATGGAAGAATTAAAGCAGAAAGCGTCTCTTTCCAATAATTCTAATTGTATACCTGCTTTAAACCAATTATATTCCATTCTTGGTAATTCTAGTGGTAACACTAATAAATTCTCTGGCTCAATTGAACAATTACATCCTAGGGTATTTCTGAGAACTGAAAAACAGAGGTAAACATTTTAATAATTTTGACGATTTAAAGGAGTTTATTCGCAGCAATTTAACAGATCAGGCTTTGACTTGGTTTAATGGCTATGAAAATCACATAAACAGTTTTAATGAATTTGAAGCACTTTTTCTCCGAACATATTGGGGAGAAAGTAATCAGTCCTTGTTTCGCGAAAGATTATGCTCTGGTAAGTTTGATCACGGCAAAAACTGTAGTATGTATAATTATGCTTTACGCCTATTTTCGCAAGCACAATTTTTAGAGCCACATATAGGAGAAGCAGAGCTTATCATTTTAATATCTAGGTATTTTAAACCTACAATAGCCGAAACTATAGCCATTCAAAATATTAAATCTTTTGAGCAACTAACCAACTACTTGAATCGTATTGAAAGAAATGTAATTAAAACAAATATACCAAACAGAGAAACTCAAAATTTCAATTCATTCAATCACCAAAACCAAAATACAAATTGCAATAACAATAAATATAATAACAACAATAGAAATAATAGCAATAACTACAATTCTAACTACAGACAAAACAATTATAATAATAATTAACAATAAACACTTCTCTAATTATCCTAGTAACAATAATAGGTACAATAATAATCGTAATTATGATCCTAATTCTAATAATACCTACAATCACCGTATTAATCAACAAAATCAGAGATATTATAACTCTAATTCAAATCAAAACGAAAATGTTCATAGAGAAAGAAGAAATTCTGATGGAAACGTCAGAAGAAATCAAAACTTTCAAAATCACGAAAATACCAGAAGGGTAAATTACATGCAACGATCACGGAGTCATGACCGCGAGAAAAATCATGAGAATAATGAACAACTTGAAAGTTTAGAACGAACTAGATCTTCAGAGTCCATAAATCGTTCATGTGAGTCTCCACAAACCAATCAAAATTTTCAGTAAGCCATGTTGTACACGAAATAGGATATGTCTACTCTCATCCCAGAGAATTTCTACTGGAGGACATATCAGACCTTAAAACAAATTAATTTTAATAAAAGGTCAAATAAACAATAAAACAATTTTATCGGTAGTGGACACCGGGTCAGCTGCATCACTTATTCATAAGAGAATAGTGGAACAATTGCCAATTTTACAGAAAAATATTATTTTAATTCCTAAGGTAAATTTAGTAGGCATATATTCCAAAAAATTAATGGATGTAAATAAAACAGTAGTAGTACAGTTTAATATTTTAGATAGTAGCATTAGCATGCAATTATTAATTATTAATCATATAGAATTTGATGTATTAATAGGCTCTGATGAACTTGATAAAAATGAGGCAATTATCGATTATGAAAAAGAAACGGTTAGTTTTAAAGGAATACAAATACAATTTTCTAAAGATGGGGAAGAAAAAGAAGTACAGAAGAAGAATGTAGTATGGAGCTTACAAAAGAAACAGAAAATATAAAATTAAAGAATTATAAAGATAAGAAACAGGGTTATGTAAATGGATTTTATGAAGATAAGAAGTATGGTTATGGATATGGAAATAATGGTAGTAGGAAAAATGAAGTAATAATAAATTATATCCATGGGATGGAAATTAATTGTGATGATGGTTATCGAGATGATATTATGAAGTTATTGGTAAAGTATAAATGTTTAGTCAAGGAAGAAGCAAGAGTAGCAGAAGAATACGTTCATAAAATAAAAATAAACAAAAATATTGAGAATTTTAGAAGCAAAACTTATCCTATGCCTTATAAACTTAGACCTCAAGTCAATAAAGCTATTGAAAAATTATTATTTGACAACATTATAGAGTACAGTAATACATCTTTTATTAATCCTATAGTAATTGTTCAAAACAAAAATCCAAAAGATAACATTAGAATTTGTTTACATGCGCGCAATTTAAATCAATGTACTACTCCTGAGTATGAAAGTCCTCAAAGAATTGAAGCCATTTTAGGTAAAATAACAAATGCAAAGGTTTATAGTCAGCTAGATATTTTACACTCATTTTGGCTTATTCCTCTTCATCCAGACAGTAGAAAATATACTGGTTTTATTATAAATGGTGTTGTATAACAATTTAAAGTCACTCCAATTGATCTTAATTCTAGTACTAGTGCACTATTGAAAGCTCTTAATAAAATCTTACACCCATATGAAGACTTTACGTTGCATTATGTTGATGATATTGTAATTTTCTCCAACAGCTATGAACAGCACCTAAAACATATCAATATAATATTAAAAACACTTGATCAACCAGGTCTTAAAATAAACATTGACAAATGTCATTTCTTTAAAACAAAAATAAATATTTAGGATACATTTTAGACACTACAGGTATCACAATTAACCCTGAAAGAACTCAAATTATTCAAAATTTTCCTAGGCGAACAAATTTAAAAACACTACGTAGTTTCATGAGAACCATTCAATATTTTAAAAGATTAGTTCCAGATTTAACAACTTTAGAATTACCCTTACTGGAACTACTATGTAAAAATTTAAAATGGAAGTGGAATGAAAGACGAGAATTGGCATTCAATAAAATAAAACAAACATTTTTGCAGAATATACAACTCTATCATCCTCAATATAATATACCTTTCACATTAAAAACTGACGCATCTATTGATAGATTTGCAGGAATTCTCACTCAAATACAAAATAATATAGAGGTACCTATTTCTTTTGTTTCCAGGAAAACTATAAAGGCAGAAAGAAATTATTCTGTATGCGAATTAGAACTCTCTAGCATACTTTATTGTGTACAAAAACTTCGTTTCTTCTTATTAGGAAATTCATTTATTATCGAGACAGACAATCAAGCATTAACAACCATTTTACAGAACAGATACAATAACACTCGATTACACAGACTTATACTCACATTACAAGAATATACATTTACCATAAAATACGTTCCTGGAGTAACAAACATTGTTTCAGACGCCATTACACGAATGGACAACAAAAGACATAGAAATTACATTAAAATAGGCACTCACACACATACTACAAGATCAACAAAACTTCATCACACAAGACAAACGAAAATTACAAAACAAACAGAACATTTTACTATAAAACCATTAATGACAATGAACTATACGTTATAACGAACACACTAGCACGACAAATCATAAAAGACTTACACCTTAAATACTGTCATATAGGTACTAGGAAACTTCATCTTTTATTTAGGGAAAATTACTATAGTAAGAACGATATTACAATTTGTGAAATAATCAACAAACAATGTAAAATATGTCAATTCACTAAAGAGAAAAACTTCCATAACGAAAATCTTCCAAGAGCCTTACTTACAAAAGAACCTTTAGAAACTATTGCCATAGATTTTTTGTCTAATCTAGTTCCAAGTACAAATAATAACAAACATTTGCTAGTAATTACAGATATTTTTACAAAATACATGTAAATGTATCCTTGTCAGAAAACTAACTCAAAAGAAGTAAAGTCAGCATTAACAAAATATTTTACTACAATAGGTGTCCCAAAGAACATTATAATGGATAATACTACCTATTTTAACAATATGAAATTTAAAAACTGGTTAATGAAATCTAACATAAATCCTGTATTCATTAGTATAAGAAACCCCTCTGCCAATTCATGTGACAGAGCTATCAAAGAAATTTTAATTTTTTTAAGAATACTAGTGCATAGCGAACACATGCTTTGGGAAGAGTGTATCGTAGACATTGAACATTTCATTAATGATATCCCTAATACAGTAACAAACATGAGTCCAACGATATTAATGACTGGACAAAGTCCTAATAGACCATTGCACATCATAAATATAGAAAACTATCAGACATTAATACAAAGACCAAACGAAAAATTAATAAAACGAGCAAATAAAACTCAGAAATTACAAAATCAAAAAGCAAATTACCTTTCAAAAAGGTGAATTAGTTATAATTAAAGCTCTTCGAACACCTAATCGATACAAGAATCAATGCTTGAAACTGCAACTTCTATACGAAGGTCCATATGTGGTTGTAACAGAATTTGGTGTAAATAGCCTACCAGTTAGCACATCCCGTCACAGGTATAATACGGGGAATCTTCAAAACAAGTAAAAACATTATTAACGGATCTATTTAAAACACCTACACTAATAAAAAGACCTTATGAAAAATTTCAAACTTTTTCTAGAATTTTTAAAATTTGTAAATTATAATCGTTATACTTTCAATTAAATTGAAAATGTGAGATGAACATCTAAAAAAGTATAACAGGAAAATATCTGAACTCATTTCTAAATCAAAACAATAATATTATAAACTTAAAACTCGTAATATTTAATACCTATTGAATTATATCTAGGTTAAGACTCGTTCCATTTCAATATCATTAAAAAAAAATTCACTTACCATCTGTCAATTCATCCATTTTATGTCTTTGCGTTATATTTTATGTCTTCAAAGTTATTAAACTGTTTCCCAATTTGAGTTCCATGTTTTGTTCTTAAAATATTCTGCGGAAAAACAAAGGCCTTACTCAGAACACTGTCTGTTTCCAAATTAATAATTATAATAAAATATTGAGCGCTAGCCGAGGAAAATGAGAAGAAATCCAGAGGAATAATATACGAGGTAAAACAAATTATATAATAAAAAAAAACTTATTGAATATATTTATTAGACACAGATTAAAATTTTAATACAATATATTAATCGAAACATGGGAAAACACAAAACAACGGATTTCAGCAGGGAAACCACACGCTGATTTGTGCCTTCAACTGGAAGATCCGGGGGTTTATATGCGCCTCCGTGTCGATCTTTGTTGTTGTCCTGAAAACTCGGGATCTTCCAATTGAAGGCACAAATGAGCGTTTGGTTTCCCTGCTGAAATCCGTTGTTTTGTGTTTTCCCATGTTTCGATTAACATCTTTGCTCCCAAATGTCACATCCTTATTTGGTTATACCGTGCTGAAGAGGCAAATGAGCCAGAGACATGCATGTCCGCGGTGACCACTCTGTTTCAGTAGCCCTTTTTTTGCGTGAATTACCCATGAATCTCTTTGTTGTTGTTGTTAACATATCACGCGATATTCCTACATCTTCTATATATATATATATATATATATATATATATATATATATATATATATATATATATATATACATATATATATATATATATATATATATATTTAAAAAAGATGTATACGAATATCGCGTGATAGGTAAACAACAACGCAACAACAAAGAGACTCACGGGTAATTCAGGCAAAAAGAGGAAGGGCTACTGTAACCGCAGATATACATGTTTCTGGCTCATTAGCCGTCCTCAGTACGGTAACCAAGTAAGGGTGTAAAATCTGGGATCAAAGCTGTTGACTGAAACATGGGAAAATATACACAACAGATTGCAAGAGGACAGCCAAATTTTATTTTATTTCATACGACTTCCACGATCTAAGGTGGATCTTTTCAAAACTGGTGCTTGGGCGCTTTTGTGGTCGGGGATTATGAATTTTTTGTCAAAATTCTAAATTCAATACGGCGGCTCCGAGATGGCGGACGAGATTTGTAATTATGGTCCGATTCGATTCAAAATTAATATGTTGGAGTTTTTGGGGTCAGAGTTTCTGAATTTTTTAATGACATTCTTGACTCCGAGATGGCAGCTGCAAGATGGAGGATGAGCTTTGTGATTATGGTACGATTCGATGCAAAAATTGGTATATGGGGTTATTCGGGGTAGAAGAATATACATTTTATGTCAAAATTCATAAAAGATGGCAGCTTCAAAATGGCGGACGAGATTAGAGGTCTAATTCTGTTCAACATTTGTACGTGTGGATTGAGGTTTCAAATTTAGCCGGAGATTGTCGATACTCAATATTGCGGCTCCACGATGGCAGACCCATTAATCCTAATAATAGCACAAAACTCACATAAAATGACCTTATAACAACGATGCTGTATCAGAAATGCATAGATTAATGAGTAGACTAAAGAACGCAAACTTAAATAATAAGAAGACTTTTATTGTCAAGCTTTTATTCAAATGCGCTAAAAAGTAAAAATATTTTCTTTGGATGTATAACGTGAATTATTTTATAGGTTACAGATTAAAAAGCCTGCCGCTTTTGTATTCGAACTTAAAATTGTTTGTGACAATCGTTTAAATTGTGCTACCGTCAACTTATCTTTTTCAAATACGGATCATAATATTTAATTGCACTGTTTCAAACTGCAAGAGTCATGTTTCATATCGGCGTAGTATTTTCATCTGAACTACAGAGTGTTTTGGAAATATGGAACTATTACCGGTAAAATTTCAATTCTTCAAAAATTAAACAAGTTCTTGTTATGTGATCAGCTTGGCATTGATTGGCTTCTTACTCACTGATATTTTTCAATTACAGTTGTTATGGAATTTTAAAAAATGTTAAAATTGTACTGGAAGTGATTCAATATTTCCAAAACACTCTGTAGTTCAGATGAAAACACTACGCCAATATGTTATATCACTCTTGGCATTTAAAAGAATGCAATGAAAAGTACAGGTCCGTATTTGGAAATAAATTGTTGAGGGTGGCCCAATTTGTACGATACTTTTTATATCATTTTTATTCAAATGTTTGGATATATATTGTTATTAATTATTATTTAGGTATGTCCTATTTTTTTATGTATAATTATTATTTAAATTTCTATAATTCCAATCATTTTGTCTTACCCAGTCTGTTGAGCTTCATTCAGGTTTCTTTCTCCTCTTCTTCTCTCAATTCTTTGCGAATATTGACATAAAATGTCTATTGTTTTAATATTTTGAATGGCAATGGTCTCTCTTATTTGTTCCTTGAAGTGTCTGGACATATACAACACAATCTCTTCTTCCTGAAGTCGCAGATTCAAATGGATTACCATAGCATACATTTGCAAAATATAGGTATTCAATGAATTACCTCTTTTTTATTCATATCTCCCAAAATATAATATTTCTCTTATTTTGGATTGTACATTATTTCCCCAAAAATAGTCAAAACATTTTCTTTCAAATTGGTCTAAGTCTTGTATATCCTCTTCTTTGGTTGTAAACCAAACCAATGCATGATCTTCTAAACGTTCTCGTATAATTTCTCTCAATTCCTCTACTTCATATTCATTTCTCATTTTATTCCTCATCATTTTGATATAGGTTACGCGGTGTATTTTCTTGAAATCTCCATCAAATTTTATGTTGCTATTACTTCCACAATTAATTATTCTTGTTTCCCCCGTTATTCTTGTCAATTCTCTTCTTATTCTCCTTTCTTTCTCTTCTTGGTCATCTTTCAGGTTTTTCAGATTATCCTACATTCCTTCTAGTTTCCGTTTATATTCATTTCTCTCGTTTCTTTTGTTACCTTCTAATTGTATTTCTTGAATTATCCTATTTTCCATTTGCTTAACTTTTTCTTTATTTTTGTCAATTCTTCCACCAAAATCTTGAAAGTTCAGATCAGGGTTCCTTTCCAATATGTCAAATTTTCCTTTTATTTCATCTTCTATATCTCCCATTATTCTACATTTGTCTTCTATATCCATCTCTATCTTGTACCAATTCTTTTTTCAATTGCTCAAATTTTTCTTCTAGGTTTATTCTTACGTTTTTTTCTAATTCTGCCATTCCATGTTGTATTTCTTATATATTTTTGTGCAAATCTGCCTTACCAGCTTCTAATTTTCTATTTAATTCTGCATTTCCTTCGTTTACACTACTCATTAGGCTTCTTATCAAATTATGTAGACTTTCCCTCTCCTTTTCTTTTTCTTGTCATGGTTGTTGTTGTGCTGGTATCTCCATTCCAATGTCTTCTGTGGTTGATGTAGATTGTTCTTCGTTTCCCTTCTTTATATTGTTTTTCTTATTCCTTGTGTTTGGCATTATTGTATATTTTGTACTTGTCAAATTCTCTTCATTCTTTTATTTTAATTTTATTTTATATTTTTCACGTTTATGTTTTAATGAATAGAATTATTTTAATAATTTATAGATTATCTGATTTGGTGAGTCCAATTGAATCTTCAGAGCTAAATTTGTTAGGAGCCAAATTATTTTTAGAGCCTTGTATAATTTCAAATTTTACCTCCTTCCCCTTTTTCAAGCTCCTACGAATCTCCTTGTATATTTATTTATTATGTTTTATAATTTTGTTATCCGGCTAACTATAATTATTATTGAGATTCTTGTTCTCAGGTTGCGGTTCCCTCAATATAACCTTTATCATTAAAATAAAAAAACACTTGAATGAATGATTTTAATATATCAAATGCAAATATGGGCTCATTGTCAATACATAAATTAAACTTTATAAACCTCACCTCAATATATTATCAGTATTCCTCTGCAACTAAATATTAATTACCATTTAGATCTTTTATAATATATAATTTATTCAGACAAAAGTACACTACAGAAATACAATATAATAACAATTAAACACATGCAGTATTCAATACAGTATTAGAAAATTAACTCTCTGAATATGTTCCCATGAAGGCAAAGCCTGTCATGGGGTAGTGTATGGTGTATAATAATAAAAATGTTTAATGTTATGTGTAATGTAGTGACAATATAAAATGTAATCATTACAGTTTTACAATGGAAAATACAAAAATGTATTTACATTAAAATACATAAATTTAATAGCTTATCAGAATTTCAAAATTTAACACAATTTAAAATGAAAAAGTTTGATCACAAATGAGTGAGAACTTACGGCACAACCAAATTACGTATTTTAACACTTTTTTCAAATTTGTGAATTTGTTTTATCTGTCTTATTTCTAATGGCAAGAAATTATATAATCTGTTAGAGAGATAATTATACCCCCTTTGTCCAATTGTTTTATTGGCTTAAGTGGTCTTTAACAATAGATTGCATTTTCGTCGTGTGTTTTTATACTACTGACTGGTAAACATATATCTGTATGATATCTAGCTTGTTAAATTCGCGATATAAAATATCGGTTGGGTACAGTCTGGGTCTATATAGAATAATTTTTAAAAAACGCTTCTGTAAATTTTCAAGCTTCCTCAAATAAGTGTCTGCAAGCAAACCCCCCCCCTCAACCTATAATTCCATATGACAGGCGGGATTCCACTAATGCAGAATAAATGATTTTTAATTGGTGGAGGTCTATTATTTTTTGTAAGTATTTAAACCTATTGAGTAAACTCCTTAGTGTTGTTGCAACATTGTCGATATGTTTATTCCACCTTAGATGCCTATCTATTGTTATTCCCAAATATTTGATAGAGTCTTTTAAGAGTATCGTAATCTTTTCCTGATTATTTATGATTTGCAAGGAATCGTAGGAAGGAAGAGTATCTGAGTAACTGCTGAAGGTGATAAAATATTTTTTCTCATAATTCATAGTCAAATATCTTTCATGAAATTAGTCTATTATCTCCTTCATGTCTCCTTCTGCTTTTTCTTTTAATTCATTCCAATCGCAGCCTATATACAAGATGACTGTGTCATCTGCAAAACTGCTTATAATCCCCGCACTTGTACGATTAGGAATTGCGTTCATGTACATTATAAACAAAATCGGTCCCAGTACTGTTCCTTGAGGTACTCCATATGCAATTTTCTTTTCAGAACAAATAATATCATTTATTGAAACATTAATGTATACGAAGTACCTCTGAAGCCTATGTTCTCCAAGACCCTCATAAGCTGTGGTGATTCACAGTGTGGAAGGCCTTAGCAAGATCGAGAAACACACACATTGAATGCAGTCCCTTATCGAGGTTCTGATCTAGTCTGGATGTTAAAATGTAAACAGCATCCTGCGTCGATAGTTTCTCCCGAAAAACAAATTGATTATCGGATAAGACACCGTGTTTATTCAGGTAACTCAATATTCTTGCTTTTAAGAGTTTTTCAAAAACGTTTGCGAAATTTGTTATTAATGAAATAAACCGATAGTTGGTTATTATTTGTCTATCGCCATTTTTAAACAACGGTTTAATTATACCAACCTTCAGTGCAGAGGGCCACTGTCCCTCTTCAATAATTTTATTGAATAAGAACGCTATCGGCGATGCTATTTCCTCATTGACACTTTTCACCAACTCTACCCTTATCATATCAAAGCCAGATGATTTGCTTGATTTTGTTTTTATGGTTTCAATAACTTCGATTTTATTTGTGGGTGATAGAAATATGGAGGAGCACAAATGTTGAGAAGGTAAGGGAGGATTTTTTGGAACAGTAATTTTCTCGGCCAAATTACTTCCAACTGTTGCCTAATGTTCACTGAAGATTTCTACGATTTCTTCCGTTTCTTTTATTAGTTCCCCATTTACGTCCAAAACTTTATTGATGCAATGATGTTTGTTTGCTTTAAATATCGCACCAACAGTGTTCCATAAATGTTTAGTATCTTTATCTTTGTTTATTTTTTCTTTATAGTATTCATTTTTTGTAGTTTTAAGTAACTTATTAAGATGATTCCTGTAAGTAATAAATGCCTGCTTTAAATTTTCATTTTGTATGTTTATCTCTAGTCCCTATAGACTTAATTAGACCTTTTGTAATCCATGGAGTTCGTATTGTTTTTTTATGATTTAATTTGATTGTGAGAGTATTTTTATTTACAATTTCATTGAACTTGCTGAGGAAATACTGAAAAACATTCATCAGCACTGTTTCTGGATTGAAGTTCTGACCAATCATAATTTTTTAGTTGGTTTTTTATGTTTGTATAATTATGAACTTTCTTGAGGGTTATTTTATTTGGGGTGTTGTTATTTGTTTTACCTATTTCCACAGCGATAACTGTCATGTAGTGATCTGTGATTCTTGTTTTAATTACGGCTGCAATCGTATCGTTTTTTCCCACTTTTTTCCGAAGCAAAATATGATCCAAACATGTACCACTGTCAGGTCTCGTATCCGTGTTTATATACGGATGGAAACCGTTCTCATACACGTCATTTGAGTAGTCAATTGCATCGTCACTATCTTCCATAATAATAATATTAAAATCACCAGCGAGTATATTAAAATCACAATTCTCAGCAGAAAGTTGGGCCAAATATTGTGTAAAATATTTTATTAATGTTTTGGTTTCGATATCATGCGACCTGTATAAGCCAGAAATAATTATTTTACCGTTTTGGATTGAAACAGATAATTTTAGAACATTACAGAGTCCTACTTTTACAATTTCATAGTTATAATCTAGACAATTTTTAATGTAAACCAGGACTCCATCACAAGTATTAACGTCTCCACTGTTATATAATATATCGTAACCTGGAAGACTGGAATCACTTATATTTACAATTTTTCTGGTTTTCGTCAGAATAACACAATCTATTTCACTGCCAAATTCAGACAGATATATTTTCAACTCATCTAGATTTTTTCTAACGCTTCTTATTTTCTGTTGTAAAACGGTGAATTTATTATTGTTTATATTTTTTAACATGTTATATTGACTAACAGAATCTAATTCTATGGTTCTAAAGGCAGTATAATCATAATCTCGAATGTAGGGATTCATAGATGTTTTATTTTTTGACTGAGAACCAGAGCGGGTGTGATGTTTATTTTTCACAATCTCTTTTTTATTGCTTGCAGTAGGAGAAGTTGGTCAACTAGTTGCTGTTGTAGGAGTGGGAAGTTCACTATTTGTTTTATTTTCTTCCACCAGAGAGTCTTCTTTCAATTGCTCAAGAGTATGGGAATTTCCGTCCAATATTAATTTACTTCCCCGTATGTTAGTAAAAATGCCCTATTTGTACAACCAATTTATTTCAGTTTTGATCAGTTTTGCCGTAGACTCTATTGATCTAATTTTTTTACTTAAATATCAATAATTCTCTTGTGTACGTTATGTTTATCACTGTTTTTCCAAATGTAACATGTCCCATCTTTTTCAGATATTACATATAATGTTGTCCCCAAACCAGTTTTGCAATTTTTTTTCAGATATCTTTATGTATTAGGCTCACTGCCCTCTGATAAAAAACTACGCATTTTCTGCACTAAGTCGCTGACAGATATTGGCTTTTCGCAGTTTTCTTGTAACCACTTATATGTCTTCAAAAAAATGTATCAGAACTCTCAGTGTCATATGTGCTGCTACCAGTGTTGGCTTTAGAGGGGTGGGGGCGGAGGGGTGTACGCCTTCTTTCATTACGAAACTGTCGTATCTGCTTTAAATAGTTTCTACGCCATTGAACAATTTCATTTCGTTCGACTAAAGCACTTTTTCTGCTTCTTTTCCGGTAACGAAAGTTCAATAGTCTTAAAGTCCTCCTTAAAACTGTATTGCTGATGTTTGGTAACGTTGCATCTGCTTCTATAGCTTTACTAATTTTTGTTAATGTAGAGATTTCATTTTTAAAATAAAAAGAATGAATCAGTTTACGTACAGCGTTACGTGTTTGGTCGTCTAAAACAATTTTCTTTCTTTCCTCTCGTTTCTTGCTTACAATTTTGATTTACTTCTCTTGTCAACGTCTCTTTTTGTACATTTCTCAAAACTTTATACATGGTACTCTCCGAAAATTCTGTTGAATAACTGCACAGAGCCCCAGCATCGCTAAAGCCTAATTGTTTATCCCTAGTACGTAACCCTTCATAAACATTTAAAATAATAATTTTCTCTTCTCTTAATAAATTTGGACGACGCTAACACCACTACATTCGGCCATTATTGTTAACAAAAAATAAAAAGTAACCCTTATTTAGTAAAACTTATCTGATAATAGTGAAATCGGTTATTTGGAAAAGGACACAAGTGATTAAAAAAAATTACACCAGACATGAAACAGATTTAATGCGATAAGTTGATATAAAAGATAGCGAGATTTTTTGCATAATATTTTGATATGTACATCTATGTATGATGATTTGAATGTCAACTATGTTGTCTCGCCGATGGACAAACTACCCGTTATTCAAGGGCGGATCCACGGGGGGGGCTTTGGGGGCTCAAGCCCCCCCCCCCCTTTAAGAAGACTTGTTATGTCATAAAAAGTCAAACATCGCTATAAATACTAATAATAAATACAGTAATTATATATTATGTTTACCAAAAGCTTTATTTGAGAATATAAATAATAAAATAAATATCATTTTATTAAAATAATCATTCAATTTCATTTATTTTACGTCCACAAAACCAGCCGCGCCGAGTGCGTCTGAATTTAGGTAGTCGGAAAAATGCTCAAACGCGGCGCTTCCCGATTGAAGATAAAGACAATTGCAGGCCGCGTCTTTGGTTTGCAGAACATTGAAATAAAAACGTGTTTTTATGCAATTTTTCTCTGTGAAATGGCTTTAAGAGGGGCCTCACGTTTTAGGAACCTGAAAACAGTTGCCTCCGTGATTTGCAACAAAATTTAGGTCATTTTGTACACAACAAATCTAAAGAACGCAGGGAAATTAAGTGTTGAAATTTTAACACAATATAACTTGGACCTTTGTCTTGGGGATCAGGTATTTTGGTTGAGTTTTATATTGTTATAAAAAAGATATAAGCCATTAAGTGATGGTGTGATTTTGACAGTTTTGACAATTTGTGGTCACCAATCTGGACACCACAACCTGATCCACACAAGGAAGCCTAGAGAATTCGATTCTGAAAATATGAAATCTCAAATCATTGTATTTTTTTAGATTTGTTGTGCGCAAATTTTTGCAAACGAACATCTTTTTACTTCAGTTCAACCGCTCCACCGTCTTGATGCATGGCGCTGTATAGAACAATATAGAACATTGACAGAAGACGACGGTCAATTCATAGACAAATAATATTATAACTTTCTCTATGGGTCAAATGCTGTTGTCATATGTTTTGTGTTCATAAAAATATCCCAAATTTATAGTTTAGTGTGTATTGTATTTGTAAGTGATTATAATTAAGTAATTTTCATGCTAAATAAGTAAATTTGTGCTCCGTAAATGCTATTTATATTTACTCCACAAGATTGTGTTTAGTGCTTCATGCTTCGTTGCAACAAGAATGCACTTTTTGCACGTATTACACAAATAACTACTTTTTAATGTTATTCTTATTTATTGTTGGTAAATACATCAAAGTGATTAAATATATTATGTGAGAATGATTTTGAGTTATAGTTCTTTGGAATAATTATATCATGTTTATACCTAATAATAGTAATTGTGATTCCGCTTAAACTGAATTTTATTGTTGTGTTTTTCTAGACAAATTTTGTTCTGCATATGGTCAATTATTTCGCTTATTGTATTTGTTTGTAAATTCAGTTTTGATGCAGAGTGGAGGCATTTTATTTCAAGTAGTGCATCATCACCTACAAGCCCTAAAATATTTTATCAATAAATGTATGTCATTTAATATGCAAAAAGAATTTATAACACATGGTGATTATTTGTTATGTTAAATATATTTACCATCAAGAGAAGCACCTAGTAACCCGTGCTGAAAATATACCCACAATCCTGAATCAACCACCACAACATTTTGTACATGTTCAAAAATGCTCTTAGCCACTTTTTTCTTAAGAGTTCCATACTCCATTACCTTCGTCATACAATAAGTCTTTTTAAGAACAGTTTTAACAAGAGAATGACAAGGTGTATTTGTTTTTCTCTTAATAACCTGTCCAAAGATTTTATAAGAAATTAGGATGGTTATCCACTTTTTAGCTTGCCTTAGCCTATGCACCATAGGTAATAGTAATTGTTGAATAAAATTAATAAATGAAGTTGGTAACATTATATTTTAAAAATCTTTGAACCATAAATATTTAAAAACTTTGTCTAGCCAATAGTCAAAATTTCCTTGCAAATTGTTTGATTATATAAGCATTTTAAAAAATCAAAGAAAATAAGAAACCAAATTATTATTAAAGGATGACTTAGTAATAGTCTTAGTTGTTGATATTAAAAAAAATTGTAAAACAAAGGACGACTAAAAAGTTAATTTTGTATACTTGTTGCACTTCGGGGGCTGTATCGAGTTATACAGATAGGTTTTCTCTTCTAAAACCCATTTTTTTTGTGTTGTTCTTGCTGAAAAACGTGAAAACAACTCAAAAAAATACAAAATTCCAACTTTTTTTTGGGTAAACCTATACTTTTCTCGCATATTAGATGGGTTGGATGGAAAAGTAATAATACCAATAATTTATTATACAAAAACCAAAAATAAAATTTACCATTCAGGTGATCACACCTATGTGTATCTGTCATGGAAAAAAAGAGAATGAACCAACTATTTTTTTGTATAATGAATATGTTTCAGTTCCAATCTCCACAACACATATGATCAATACTTGCAAACAAGGTAGAAGCAAACTTGTATATGTTGATTGTATGTTTGATTTTGTACTGTATACATCGATCTTCCCACAAAATATCTATCGCTTCAAATTTTTTATTAGTTGTTATAGTTGCTTTGTAAGTTTTTTAAACGTTTGCTATTTTAAATTTAAATTCTTAACTGAACCTTACCTTCCTCTTACTATTAAATGTAAAGCATTGTATTACAAGTAAATATTTTTTGTATAATAAATTTGGAAACTCTTTGTTTATATTATTTGTTTCTAGATAAAATTGAATATATTTACACATTTAGTTGAAAAAGAGCCTACATGGCAAATAAAATTTGAAAGCAACCAACAGGAACTCTGAAACTGATACAAATATAATTAGATTGAGGCAAAGTTGTGACATGACGTTCTGTGTTTTCCGACTAAATGGCTTATTTTAAATCATGTAAATTTGCAACTTTTCCGCATTTTCTTAGCATGAAACAAACAAAAATTTATAATCATGAAAACATTTTATTATGTTAATATAAATGGTACAAATTTTGAAAGGTAGAATGTTTTTAAAGTATGTATATTTTTCTTCCATTCTCAATTTCTAGCAATTTCCGCAGTGCTGTCACTTGGTATCCATATTATTAAATAGCACATGTCCTTTCATGCAATATGTAATGCACCTTGTATCAGGTTATAATAGTTATATTTTTCAATTATCTTTATTATATATTCATCAAAATGAATTATGCAATTCTTGTCTTTTGAGAGCGGTTTTAATTTTTCTTCATTCAGATACTTCAAAGGTCACTTCACTTCAATTAAGCATTTTTCGCTAACAAACCCATATTATCATTAAAACAGGGTTTCAAGAGAATGTTGAAAAATGGTTTTATGATACTAGAAGAAACCATCAGAATTATTTATCTCACATTTTCACATTATTCAAATAATCCAGTAAACATGACCTCAAACATAGCTTTTTAAAATTAAAAAATACGGATTGCAGGATAATTTACATTCTCATAACTATAATTTTTGATATCGGGTCGATACGATTACGTACTTTTTAACAATTTATACCTTTTAAAAACATTTATGAAACTCTTAAATAATCAAAAATCTACACTCAAATGCAAATTATGTCAACAAATTTTATTTGGAACCGTGTATATAATATTCTTTTATCTATGCACAGGTGTGTTGTGGTTTGGATGCAACATAAAAAACAGAGATAAGGTTTCTGTGCTCACAAGAAGTTGAATTATTTGAAATCAAAAATTCGAACAGAGATGCGTTACTTTGAACCGTCAAGAGTCGAAAGACAGAGAGAGAAAATATGTTGAATATGTAAAAGCCCATTCAGTACTACTATCGACATATATCGTAAATATTTTGAACCAAATAATTACTAAATTAGTAACTAGTATTGTGTAGGTTTTTAGGTTTATATACCTGTGAGGAGGCCCCTCTTAAATAATAAATCTATATTCCTGGAAGATAAGAAGAAGTTTATTTTATTATTCAGATTGTGTTTGACGTTCATAGCGAATACAAGTTATTTTTTGTATCATTTGGACCTGCGTAAAATGAAGCGATCACAAACGACATTAACATCTTTTTTTACAAAAAAGTCAAAAAACAATACGGTTGTGGAGGTAGGACATTGTGGTAGTAGTGTTATAGAAGAAAACATTGTTATAGTAGCATTAACAAGTAGTGGCAGTACTGGCAGTGGCTCGCAAGAATTTAAGGCAAGTAGTAGTAGTCAACCTAGCCGTTTTCCTGAGGAGCCCTCACAGCGAAGCAAAGCAAAGTATATAGTTATAATATACCTTTTCATATTTCGTAATAAATGATAAAAAGGAAAAAGGGATAAAAATAAACAATATTTTTTTGTATGTTCAAAGAATTACAGGATGTGACGTACAGTTAGATCTAAAAAAAATATTTTAACATTTTGTATTTTAGTTTTACTTTACCGTTATTTTCAAATATGTGAAAACTGTTGAGTGTTGATTTGGGTTAGAAGCTTCTTAGAGCGAAAAAAAGGAATTTATATTGATTTTGGTTTATTTAAGCATTTTATAGGATGGTAATGGTAATGGTATTTAGTCTTTGCGTTTGAGTTTAAAATCTTAATTACATAGGCAAAAAAGATTTTTTATTGAATTCGTACTATTCCTTCTATTTTTTTTCTGTCATATTTGTAAAGTTCAAATTTGGTATATAATTCTAACTTAAGTTAAATAAAATTATAAATAATATACTTTTTTGAATTTAATACCTATGACCTGCTTTATTTGTTAAATAATGTATAGGTCAACCAAAAGTCAAAGAAATTTGCTTTTGAATATTGTAACGTCAATACAATAAGTCAGAAATATCGTATAAAAATAAAAAAACTTTACAATACAACTAAGAAATTAAATTTGTTCATTTTTATTTAAGAATGGCAGCCAGCTATATTATATTGGGAATGCAGTCGGACAATCTTTAAGTGTCCATGAAAAAATAAATTTTCTAAGCAATACTTGGATCCCTGACTCAAAATATGTTTTTCCATTGCAACAAGAAGGGAAACAGCAAATGCGTAAATTCGGTGTTCATAGGCTACAACAGTATAACTGGCTTGCGTATAGCGAAAGTAAAACTGGAGGATTTTGTAAATTTTGTGTGCCATTTGCACCAGATGGCGGAGGAATGGGTAGCCAAGTAAGAATGAAATAGTTATATAATAGGCTCATTTAGTCATATTTCCAAAGTTACTCTTTTTATACGATTATTGTAGTTTACCTTTTATTTTATGCTTTAAAAATAGAATTAGCCCAATTGGACGAAAATTACCAAAAATTTTAGAGCTAGAATAATATAAGGCTATTTTAAAATGTGACGTCATACAATATTTTTTACATACAAATTGCGATCTTGCACACCTGCGCTACCTTCTTCGAAAAATATTGTCGTTACCTTTTTCTGACATTTGTCACAAAAATATTTTTCCGTCAAGCTGACAGACGCAAAGCAGAGGTAATTCGTTGCATACTTACTAAATTTATTATGTTATTTCAGAATTTACAATAAAAAAAAATTGGTAAATGAGCCTATTGTTTGAATGAAATAAGGTTTTAAAAAAACTAACTGAAACTAGCTAAACTATATCGTAACCTAAGCTTATTATTTTTCAGATTCTTAAAATGCTTATAAGGGAACCGCTAACTATGTTTAAAAAAGCCCGGGAAATGCTTACGCGGCATGAAAACACCAACTACCATAAATTTTCAGTTAAAAAAGCAAATGATTTTTTAAACATACAAATGTCTGAAAATTCTCTCAGTATTTCTGTGCAATTAGATAAACAAAAAGCAGAAATAATTGAAGCTAATCGACAGCGGTTAGTGCCGATTATTAAAACAATTCTATTTTGTGCCCATAACAAATTACCACTTAGAGCGCATAGAGATGATAGTAATATAGATATTAAAGGTAGCTCAAACCAAAATCTTTCAGAAAGTAATGATGACATTTTTAGGAACTTATTAACTTTTCGTATAGATTCTGGAGATTTAAACCTTAAAAATCATATACTAACAGCACCAAAGAACTGTACAATGATTAGTAAAACAATCCAAAATGAAATAATATTTTGCATTGGAAAGGTTATAACTACTGAAATTGTTAATGCTATAAAACAATCAAAACTTTTTACAATAATTTGCGACGAAACAACCGATATAAGTACCAAAGAACAAATGACATTCTGTGTGAGGTATTTGGATAGTACGTATGATAAAAAGGAAGTTTTTTTTGGGTTTCATTGAGCTGCACTCTACAACTGGCCAATGCATCAAAGAGGCCATAAAAAATCAAATTAAGCAACTTGGACTTTCTATCGATAATCTTCGTGGACAAGGATATGATGGAGGCAGAAATATGGCGTCCAAGCCTTAATAAGACAAGAACAGCCCTTGGCTATGTACTTACACTGTTTAAATCATTGCCTTAACTTAGCTATTTCCAAAAGATGTGAAGTTTCTGAAATTAGGAACATGATGGATATTTTGGGTAGGGTATGTTCTTTTTTTAGTTGCTCTGCAAAAAGAGTTTTAGTTTTTCAACAAGCCGTTGAAATAACCGAAACTAAAAAAAGAAGTTAAAACCTCTGTGTGCTACGCGCTGGGTTGAGCGTAATAATAGCGTAATAACTTTTAAAGAACTATATGAAGCCATTTGCAATGCTCTTGCTAGTTTGGAACAGGACAACGATACAGAGACTTCAAGTAAGGCAATGGCTTTTAATGCCGCCATTAGCAGAAGTGATTTTGTTATAGCTTTAGAAGTCGTCTCGTTTTTAATGTCGTACACTGTACATTTAAGCAAGTATTTACAGAGTGTTGAAATTGATCTTTCCACTGCCTTTTCATACATAAACGATATTACAAGCAAACTAGAAAATATAAGGCAAAATGAAGAACTCCAATTTAAACCAATTTTCTTGGAGGCCCATCACGCTCTTCAGAGAATTGGTACGACTATTACTATGCCTAGACTTTGCAACAAACAAACAAACAAACAGGAGCAATATAATGACAAATAACGAAGAAGAATATTACAGAAGGGTGATATTCATACTTTTCCTGGATCATATTATAATCCAAATGAAAAACCGATTTAATCAACTTTCTACTGTAATACCCATAGAAGGTATTATTCCAATATACCTTAAAAAATATGCTGATGCCAAAATTGTTGAGGCTGCAAGAATATATGAAAATGATATGCCAGGATCCATGCTGGAATTACAGGCGGAATTAGCGATATGGAGACATAAGTGGAGTGACACTGTCAGTATTGATCTACCAAAATCATCAACAGAAACCTTAAAACGTATGTCCAAAGAATGCTTTCCCAATATAGAGATACTACTAAAAATTTTTACCACAATCCCTGTAACAAGTGCTACGGGTGAGAGAAGTTTTTCATCGCTAAAACTACTAAAATCCTATTTGACATCAACGATGGGACAGGAGAGACTCAATGGGCTAGCTTTGGCATACATTAATGAATCTATAGAACTTAATATGAATGATATAGTTAAAACTTTTTGTCAAATGAAGGCCATAAGAATTGAAACTTGTAATTGGTCTACCTAGATTATCGTTAATATAAGTTGTTGTATTTATGTATATACTAAATTATAATACATTTTATTGTCAAATTAACAAACTTAAAAAAAATTATTCAAGCCCCCCCCCTTCGTTAAATCCTAGATCCGCCCCTGCCGTTATTCCCGGCCTAGGCGGTTCAAATAATACACCTACGGCACTTTTCTTGACCTTTTAATCAAAAACATATCAGAACCAATATCGAAAAAAACTCTTACTTTTTTCTATAGGGATAGAAAAGAGAGGAGACGACATCCAGTGTTAGGTTCCATATGTACACGTGGAATCAGTAGGTGTGGTACACAACGTATTTCTGCACAGAACCGGATTTGATATTTTTCGAAATATGAATTTTTAGTATCGATAATCTGTGTAATGCAGTAAATCCTTTTTAATATTGATTGGTTCAGTTATAACGTAAGTTTTTAATAGCGATGTGATTTTATCATATACCAAAGGCAACGTTTTAATTAGCACCAAAATATCAATGTTTGCCTACTTCATTCTCTTTTTGTGACTGGACTACAGGTAGGAACGTATAAAAAAACCAATGAAGAAATAAATTATTCAATTTAAAAAAACACATATTCTTAACTTTAGCTGCTAGTAAATTATAGGTACAGTGCACGAAATATTTACTGCCCCCTAAATAACACAAGTTTGTTTTGCTGATGTCTAATACTATCTGTCTGACCTTTTTTACTAAAATAAAACATTCTAACATCAATATATTTTATGCTTTATCAGCAAAGCTCTATGGTTTTCGAAATTTTTTGAGGTTGAAACATAGTTCTATTCATGATAATTTATAATTATTTGCAATCAATCTATTTTTCAACATTTTTTCACTAAGTCCTCCTATATTTTTTTATTTATAAATGAATACAAATAATCGTTTTTTTTTGTCATTGTTAGGTACATCAACACAATTTTGGCAATTAATTGCTTTCCTTAAAGCTTGTATTACATACCCAGCAATGTATGTTATGATATGCTTAGAGAACTCGGAGGGAGTATTAGGATCATGATCCGATTTATTATCAAGGGTAATCTCTCTCTCCGTCTGATTGTCATCACCAAATGATCTATAAAATGTAGATGATTTATTAATTTGGTTGATGATAGCATCTGATTTTAAAATATTCAATTCTTCAAGCGGTAAGCAATTACCTCGAAAAGTGTCCTGTTAATATAAGTTTCATATAAAACTTTAAAACTGGATATACAAACTTTCAGTCCTAGAAAACCTGTATGTCTGGCAGTGTCCAAAACTAACGAATTATTCTATTTTAATCCATCTATATACTTATCAGCATTATTCAAAAACGCCTCTATTATGTTAAAATTCTTTAGTGACACTGGTTTCTTAAAACTATGTTGACATAAATTTCTTGAATTACGAATATAAAAAAGATTGTTTATAATTAAAATGAATTCTATGGTAGCATGAGCTTTAGCAAACTGTTTGAGTTTTAAATCATTTTCACAAAAATCAATTGCATTTGCAACACTTTCGCTAAACAACTGGGTTGCCAATTTTACAATCATTTTGTTTTTGTGAAAAGCTATATGTCGATTTCGCAATTTATAGGGCAAGTGGAAACATTCAGTTTGCTGAATGTTATTAAGTTCTTTAAAGTAACGCCATGAAATTGTCTCGTTTTCGTTGTTCATTAAATCACCCATATCAGCGAATGTATTTCGCACCAATTTAATAATATGTGGTGGATCTAAAAACACTACTATATCTGTATTTATTGTTGGATGTTTGAAGGTTGTCTTTAATTTTTTGTGATCTAATGAACAACCCGAATGATTTGCCATTGCTAAATTGCTTGGTGGACCATCAAATGTCAAACTGATCACATCAATACCTACTTTATGGCATTTTTGAAGGCACTGTAATATTAAACCCTTTTTTGGTCACCTGTCAAGCTATCAATTAAAAAATAGGCTACTAGCATCTTCCAGTGGCCATTAACACAATTGAGTAATAATACTAAGGCATTTTTTGCCAAAGTATTGTCAACAGTTCCTATTCCCATATCCACATAGCCATAACATATATCTTTGGAAGGAACCCATTCCGCTTGATGACGAATTAACATTCCATCAATAATGAGGGCACACATTACTTTTTCTTTTTCCCCTGCAGCCTTTAATCGTAAAACATTAAATGCTTCAGTAGTGAAACCTGGCTCCCCATCTGTATTTCCGTACCAGCGACATAAGGTTCTTGTGTGTGGCAGACATGTATTAAATGTTTTCCTTACATAATGATATGCAGAAGGAGAGTAGTAGTGAAGAGTCAATGCAAATCTTCTCAATTCACTGGAGTATTCTCTTGGCAGTGCTCCATTATTACATTTTTTTATTTGAGGAATTAATAACTCTTCAGGTCCCTTCAACTTATCAAAGAGCTGTAATGATTCTTCATTCATTAAACGTTTTGTTTGTAAATCATTTATAATATCTTCCATCTTAGCAATTCTTTTACCTCTGCGATTAAGTCTTCTACGTACAGCCAATAATTTGCGTTTTCTGTTACCACTAACACGTACAGCATTATGAAGCTGTATGAATAATTTTCGTTTTCTTGGAGTTGTTGTTATAATTTCCCGTGAACTAGCTGGTTTAACAGCTGTAGAAGTACTAGGTAGAGAAACTTCTGTTTCCTTTTGCGCCAATTTTGTTGGAGTGATTCAAATATCTGATACTATTCGGATTTTTGAAGGTGGTCCTATAATTTCCTGAGTAGAATCCTAAAAGAGAAAACAGTGTGTTAGCCACCTACATTTCCAATTAATACATTAGTAGTAAGTAAGTGATTTCAAAAGTAGGATTACGTTATTTGTAATGAAGGCAGTTTCTAAAGTTGACACAACATCATTTTTTAATCTCGCAAAAAATTGGGAAGTTAGATCTATGTAGCAATCATCAAAATGTTCACAACAAAGAACACTGTATTTTGTGGGTGTCCACTTTGCTCCTCTATTGACAAATTGAATCCATTGTTTTCAAAGTAATATAAAGATCAATTTTGCATTCTTCCTAAAATTTACGAATCTGTACCTTACAAATATTTTGTAAGTACAAATGTTTTGTAAATGAAATTTTCCAGAATCTAACTTTCCAATTCTGAGATGCTGTCTATAACTAACTGGAATACAGATGCACATCTGAACTACTGTTTAATTAGTGGTTTGAAAAGCAGACATTCACAAATTATTTAACATTATATACATAGCGTCCATAAAGTAACGAATACATAAATACATTTTTGGAATCAGCTCAGAAAGGAAAATCCGTAAATTGGAAAAAAGGGCGGATTTCATTTAAAAAAATTGGCGCTGACGTCTTCACTCAATGTCATCCACCCCGTATGATAAATAATTCGGGATTTTTTCATTACTGTTCATGTAGCTAATAAAGAATTTATGCGTCACTTTTTGGACACACTGTATAAGTATATGTAAATTAAACTACAATAGTCTTCAACTATTACTGTCTAACAGACTAATGTTTGAAATATTTGTAATACACCCCTGCATATTATCTATCTTACCTGTGGTACGTTATTCCCGAAGATTTCTTAGTATCCACGCCGTCTCGACTGGTACAACTTCTAACAGCACAAGAACCCATTTTAGTCAATTAATTAAAACAAAAGTATCTTCAAAAATTTAATTTACAACACCAATAACACTTAAAAATCGTCACCCCACACAATACAAACAACTTTGACATTAGTGTGACACGAAAATGGCTGACTGAGTACGCTTTAGAACACGTGACTTCGTCTCCTCTCTTTTCTATCTCTATGCTTTTAATTAATATTCTGACAACTACTGTCATTTTTTCAATACTAATACCGACTACGATCATTTGTGGAAAAACCAACCTCTTTGTCTAAAATTTCTAACACAAAGTATCTAAAAGTAACATTGTCTCAAGATAAGGATATGAAGAAAAGGTGGTATTTCCGACATTCTCCCACCTGAGGAATTATTTGGTAAACAAAATTATTTCTCAAAACAAAGGAAATACGAAACTATAATCGATATCACAGATATCTTTTAGGAATTGTACTCAAGCGACCCCTACGCGCGAGTTTAACTGTATCGGTTACTCTGCTTTTAAACACTCCCGCACTTTTTGTGACCTTCACTATATCGGGTACTCTGCTATTAGACACTCCCGCATTTATTTTCGCACACTCTGTTGGATGATGGATTCGAAGTTTGTCTTGATGCTCATCAGGTTGCTCTTGGTTAACTCCAGCTTCTTCGGATATACATTCCAGTGGAAATAACCGTTGAACAGGACGTAATAGTTCGCCTCGGGACATTTTAATTCGCACAAGCCTAACCAGACCGTCTTTTTCAGCTATAAGTTCGGATATACGACCAATGGGTCAGTCTATGCGTTTTGTATTGTCATTGCCTACTATTACATCACCAACTCTCAGATTATTGGTCGGTTTTTGTTTGTCCGACAATTTTAATTGTTCCAAATATTCGAATTGAAATCTTTTTTGTGAATCTTCCCTTAACCTCTGTTGATTACAGCTTCACAATCACGAAGAAAATTCAGGATTTCTTCATAACACATACTGACACGACCTAATATTCGTCTTAACAGATTCTTCACAATGACAATCAGTCTATCAAAAAATCGACTCCACCACGACCCAGTTGGAGGATTAAAACGCCAAATGATTCGTTGGGTAGAAGTGTCCTGCGAAATTTTAGACCAGTCCAAAACATTAAATGCATTTTCCGTACCTTTATACATCATGGCATTATCACTATAAATTATTTTGGGCCTGCCTCTTCTGGCTATGAATCGGCGTAAAATTTGTAGAAAACTGTGAGTGAACAAAGACAGTGTCAACGTTAACGGTAGTCAAACCTATCTTTTTTGCGTTAGGGTGACGCATATTGTGTATAAATCTAAAAACTAAAGCAATCATCTTAACTGTTTTCGAGAATTTACTAAATTTTCAAGTTCACAAAAATTGTTCAACAATAGTCATTGTTGTTATTAGTCTTTTTCTTCGTTCAGTGGCAATTTTCATCTCATTAGAATGAATCTCTTCAATAGGCCAATTTTCTTACTTCTGGTACAACCACTTAGAACCCTTCCACCATTTGGAATCTCACAACTGTTTTGCAGAACATCCTCTTGAAGGCAAATCTGCGGAGTTCAAAATTCCAGGAAGGTGGTGCCATTGTGAGGAAGAAGTTAATTGTCGGATTTCACGAACTCTATTAAAAACAAATGTTGCCCATTGCTCTTCGCGTTAAATCCAAGAAATTACAGTTGATGAATCGCTCCAAAAAAATGCTTCACAGTTAAACTCCAAGCTTCCTGCAACCTGATTAAAAAGTTTAGCAGCAATATTGACCCCCAACAACTCTAGTCTGGGAATTGATAAGTTTTTAATTGGGGCGACTCTAGACTTTGCAGTAAGTAAATGAATTGAAACTTCTTTAGCCGTTTCCACTCGACAAAAAACTACAGCTGCATAAGCTTTCTGATTAGCATCGCTGAAAGTATGTAGATTAAGTCTACGACATTTTTGGAAATTGAAATCCATCGAGGTATTCTTATTTTGAATATATCAGATAAATCAGACAACAATGCCCTAAAAATATCGGTAACATCTTTATCCAGCGTTCAGGAAATTTGATATTTAAATATGTTTTGACTGCTCTCGTATAATGAGGCGGTGCACCATCTTGTATGAACCACATATTTTGTTTTATATTCATTGGCAATTCTTCCAATAGATTATTGAAATCATTTTGCAAAAAATGTAAGTAGTTCTCACTATTCCAATTACGAGGTAACTCATATGGTCCTAAGAAAATGTTACCAATGATACCACACCATACGTTTATTTTGAATTCATATGGGAAATGGTTACTCGTTTATCATGGGGATTTTCAATAGCCCAAAGATGCTTGTTCCTCAAATTGAAAATACCACGGCGGTTGAAGGTAGCTTCGTCGGTAAATAATATTTTGTCGACGAAGGTGTGATCAAGATTTTTCCTGTTTCGGATAGCACTTGCAAATTGGTATCTTAACGGTATATCTGCTGGCAATAAATTTTGTACCAGAGTACAATGGTATGGGTGATACTTCTCGAGGTGTATTCTTTTCAAAATAGAAGTTTTACTGATTTCTAAAGCAGCAGATGAACGGATCATCTTCAATGCGAACCATTATTTCGTCATATTTATCAGGCGTAATTATTCTTGGTCGTCCTAAGATATCACGCTTAGGACGAAACGAACCACTTTAGCCTAAATTCCTAAATATATTTTTGAATGTTTGATGATTAGGTTGCTACCTGTTTGGATATCTTTGCAAATATTCTCGTTTCCCAGCACGCCCATTAAAATTTTGCTGACAGTAAATAGCAACCATGACTCTCATATCTAAATTTGAATAATTATTATGCCTCATCATTTTCCGCTTTTTCAAATTAACCAATAAAATGCAAGCTAAATATTACAAGGCTGACATAATATTGAAACAAATCGAATGCTTTGCTGTCAAAATCATTCGTGACGTCAGCCTACTACGTTGATAGTTTCCGAAATGAATAATTATTACTTTGGGAAGAAATAACTAGAGCAGCGGTTTTTTTTATCCAATGATGTTGTTTAGTATGAGACGATCTTTTATGGAACGTGTAGATAAATGTATCGACGAGAATGGAGGACATATCGAACATTTAATGTGACACAATTGTAGTTATAATGTTATTTAGATGAGTTTTTTTTAATTTGTTTTCTAAATGTTTTCAATAATAATCATGCAGCTGATCTCTAAAATGCGATTATATCGTAAACCGTTAAGTTATAAGGTTAATAACAAGTATACTTTTTTTCTATTAAAATAACGTGGCTTCAATATTCTTTTACAAGAATACCGCTTACTTAAACGGCAAAATTTTTTACGGCATATTCATGCCAGAAATGTGGCCTATGTAGCGCCATCTACAAATGACATCGAAGTAGGTACCAGATTATCATTTTTCTTGCCCAAAAACTTCTATTTCTAAGTTTTTATGAATACATATCCAAAAACGTTGAAGTTATTGCAAAAAATAAATTTTTAAATTTAACCTTTAACATCCTGTATATTCCTTATAGCAACATTTTATAAAAGTAAGTTGGTTTAAATCGTAATATTTTAAAGTCAGAAATATATCATACTTCTATGTACAATTACTCAAGGACCACCCTGTATAGACTTAAGAGAAGTTAGTAAACAAATAGATACTGTAAGTCAATATTTTTATAGTTTAAGGAATGGTTTAATAGAAAGTAATGCTACGAATCCTATTTCATACCATAATTTAGCTGAACAAATAATGGGAAGAACCCAAATTTTTATTGATATATTAGATAGAAAACTGGAAACCAAATTGTTCTCTCAATGGTGCTTCTGGCTTTTTTCATTTCTTCCAAAAGATCGGATACGGCTAGTTCGTGTAAGTTTACTATTGAGTGGAGTTCTTTAAACATACTGTTCAACTCAGCGAATTTGTTGATAGTGTTGTTTGTTATATTATTAGTTTCGTTTTGATGTGAACAAGTAGGGATATTTTGAGGGTTTATATGTTCTGTAGTTTTGCAGGAAAGGCTGAAAAATTCAGTCTGATTATTATTTTTCTGTGTCCATATGTTCGTCGTGAGAATTGGGGCTGGAAGGTATTTGACCCAGGTGAATTTAGATTTTTGATTAAGGGATCGTTTTTCTTCTTTTGACGTATTCTGTACATATTTCCGCGTTAGCGGGATGGACTCTGTCGCAGTCGATTTCATATACTTCGTCTTCTCTTCGTTTATTTCCAGCCGCATTGTTTGTGCACTCTGTTCAAGTCGTAGCACTACTTCTCTTAACTCTTTTTTGTATAGTATTCTAAATAAATTTATAATTTTTGATAAGGAAACTACTGATAGAAATCGAACCATGGCCTTTATAAAGGCAGCTACGGTACGGTCCCCCTTATTTCATAGAACTTTTACTCCGAATATACTCACATTGAATAATCGTATGCATATTTTTTGGACACAGCTCGTTAACAAATGTGTCAAGAGCATAATTAACACTAGTGTGTTTCTCAATTTCAAATACCAAATGCGCGTAGTTCGGTTGCAACGATTTTATTTATAATTCCGTACTTATTTGCCTTATTTCATTTATGAATATAAGCAAAGGACCCCGCACACCTTATATGGGATAATGTCTCTCAGTCAAATTTCTTGAATGTTTGATATGTTGTAGAATTGATCATTCTGGTGAAATGTTTCAATGGGCACAACACGATCCTATGACTAGTTTTCGAGATACAGGGTGTTGAATATGAGAAATATTTACTTTTCATCCCTCCATATCTCCCAAGTTATGATTTAGTACTGATTTATCTTTGGTGGTATTATCATCAAATCCTTGTATGACAAATTCATGAGAATCATTTCCAATTCTTTCCGTATTACAGGGCGATTTCACTTGATAATAATGATATTTTGAGACTCTCATAATTTTGTTGTTTTATAAAGAAAAAATGTGAAAAAAGGTTGAATTATCACATAATACCATAAATTCATTTATCTTTCATCACAGTTCATACAATTCATACAAAGTGATTCACGAATATAGAAAAATAATGAATTTTGGTTTTTCGGACACCTTGTAGTAATAAACCCTCCGAAAATGACAAAATTCTCGTGAAGGATGTTAAATGATGTGTTTCGTCGTATACAGAGTCGAATGATATCAATTTGAAAAATTACGTATACTTTATTAAATAAAAACCTTGAGTTTTTTCATCACCCTATATCTCATAAGAGAGTCCGAAAAGGTAGCGATATTTTTTCATAGGAAAACTCGAAATACTTTCATTCATATCATACCAAATTTACAACGAAATCCTAAGACGTGATTATTATATACAAGGCGAACACTTTGTAAAAAAAAGCTAAGATCTGTACATTTCCCCATTGCTATAATTTCACTCCAGTTTTCGGTGGCCTTGTATAGATCAGGAATAATACTGTACCATAGCGTACCGCATCCTTCCAAAGAAACCCACACTTTGTGAAAAAGTCCATATATTTTCAGTAATTTGCGCTAATAAATTACCACTTGACTTCACTGACTTGTAGGTGTGGATCTTAGATGAGTAGACTAAACAATCCATTTGAAGTCTCCTGATGGGGCTGAGAAGATACTTATGTTAGATATTTATTCAGAACGTAAAAGAAAGGAATTCAGTGGAGTGAAATCAACAGTTTTTCAAATCATTTCCACGCCAGAGGTTTTTTCTATAGTGGTGTCCCCATGAGGCCTACTGCACTAGAAATAGCGATAATTAACCAACCACAACTTGAACGGCCTTGACATATGACACACGTATATCCAATGACTATAATAAAGGTGCCCGTCATGAATAATGAGGGAGTCTCAAGGTATCTACTAGGTAGGGGATGTAATATGAACCATAAATGTCCGTTGAACGTTACGATATAAGGAACATTCCAAGTGGATAAATCCTAGGCACATGTCAGTATGGCTGTATGTCGTAGGAAAGGTAATACGCATGAATCATATGTACTATAGATATCCAGCAACTGCTGTCTCTTGTTGACATAACAATTAGTAGATATGCAGCACTGATTCTAAATAATTCCTTATGTAAAATAACATGGGAAATCGCTAAGGTTCATTCTGCAATTTTTTGACCAAACCACGCTCAAAGGTCAACAAGGTCATCACGGCTGAGACGTCAGCAATCTCTCATTCATATTGTCGTTTACCCTACTTTAATACGATCAGTAATAACAAAGATACATGTTAGTGCCATTTTGCCATCGTGACTCATTATTGCTGACGTGACCGATGACACATGTGATAGTACACCTCCATTCGACGCATGCGGGGTTGCTGACGTCTCAGCCGTTATGACCTTGTTGACCTTTGAGCTTTGTATGGTCAAAAAATTGCAGAATGAACCTTAGCGATTTCCCATGTTATTTTACGTAAGGAATTATCTAAAATCATCGTTGCATATCTACTACAACTATTACTATAAATACTCAAGACAAATCAAATCGAAAATCTATAATTCCGTATATGTGAGAATCGCAATCGGAAATTCCACGATTGAAGGAGTTTCAGCAAATCCTCTACATTTTTCATTATTAGTTTTCATTCCCGTAGAGAGGAAAATACTATTGCAATGTCAATAAACCGAATCCGCTCAAGTTTGATACCATTCAAAACATCTCATGTCTAATTTATCTAGATGGGGAAATTGAAATTATCAAACTTCTCCACTTCATTACATACTTTCTATGGATGGCAAAATGAGAACACTTGTTTCATATCAGTCTTTAGCACATTCGAATAATTATACAAACAGTGGAAATCCATTTTTATTTTTTGCTCGCACCAAGCTACGTATATGACTAGTTTTCTTCATTAATCTCTGTATATTGTTCATTTTGATATCAACATTCTAATTTGGATATTGTTGCCTACAAGAAGGATTCTTACTCAGATATACAGAATATGAGTGGGAACTCCCAGCCCATATTAGAAGTTTAAAGAATCTTATATATTTGATAAGTACCAAAGATATTGTGAGATGAGCCCGGGAATATAATTAGATATGAGACTTAAAGAGATGTCTAATGAATTAAACTATTTCTAGACCGATATCCATGTCCTCTGGAAGCATTCTATTTGCAGCATTTCCGATAAAATCTAAAAGACGATTTGATGGAAATTGGATGTTTTCTTGATATCTAGCGTACTCCGAATACCATATTACGCTAGCAACATGCGCACAAGTCCCCAATACTCGAACTGTTTTATTTCTATTTTATTGTAGGTACAATATACTAATGGGAAAAAAGTCTGGAGCGTATAATCTGAGCCAAAATAATGGTAGTACTTAATATAAAGTTTTCCTATGCAGACCCTCGTTTTCGAGTTATAGGCCTCCAAATTTTGAATTTTGAATTTGGTTTTAATTTTTATTTTTTGTACTAGTTATTTGATCCTCATAAAATGTACGGCAAAGCTAGAATGTACATGTATGTTTATTTTGGAGAGGTAAATAGATTCACCTTGAAGTCAGGGACGGACTACCCGCAATGGTAAGTGATCCAAAAATTTTGTAAGGATGGCACACCCTGTATGAAATTATCGAAATTGACTTCCCCACATATTGAGCTAACGAAATGGTACTCTTAATGGAATTCGATAAAATAAGCCGTTTGGCTAATATTTACAGTTTTATTAATGCACTACGTACCAATTTACCTAACTAACTTATTAATACGATGTCCAAGATTTACACCTACAGTACTACAACAAAATAATTTAACGATAGCAGAAGATAAAAAACATTAACGACTTATTAATTCGAAAGTTGGTAAAAACTTTCTAAAAGTGTTTTTACCGTTTATCAAGTAACCATAGGATTAGTTGTCAAACGTTGTGTAGAATAGTTCGTAGTCAATAAGTCATAAGTCCTTAATTTAACAGTTACAATGGCAGAATTCACTTTTATTGAGTGCGCAGATATTCATTTAATATATGGACTGGCTTCTCGAAACTGTGTAGAGGCCAGAAGGCTTTATGCAGAGCATTTTGCAAACAGAGCATTGCCAGACAGACGAATGTTTGAGCGTATTGATCTCAGCTTACGAGAAACTGATATGAATAAGTAAATGATTTTCCATGTATACAAAACAAAATTTAAAATTTTAGGAAGTTTTTCGCCAAAAAAAGTGGAAAAGGTCCAGTACGAAGCGTACATACTGTGGCAGTTGAACAAGACTTGTTAAATGCAGTTGATAATGAACCATCAACGAGTTTACGAAAATTATCAAGAGAACATAACGTCTCGAAATCAATTGTTCATCGCGTCTTAAAAGAACAGTTTTTCACATGAAAAAAGTTCACAGTATAACAGTGGCTGATTATTCTGCACGACTTGAGTATAGCCAGTGGTTTCTGCGACAACAACAAGCAGAAAATACATTTATTAGTAACGTTCTCTTTACGGACGAATCTGGTTTCACCAGAGATGGAGTCAATAATTCTCATAATATGCATTTATGGTATGATGTGAATCCACATGGCATTATCCAAACTAGGAACCAGCATAGATTCATGGTTAATGTTTGGGTAGAAATAGTTGGCAATCATTTGATAGGGCCATACTTTATTGACGGTACTTTGACCGGTCAGAGATATTTGGAGTTTTTGCAAAATGACGTATGGAACATGTTTGATGATGTGCCTCTACAAACTCGTAGGAATTTATGGTTCATGCATGATGGGGCCACTCCTCATTTCAGTTTAGATGTACGACAGCATTCACACACAAGGTTTCCTAATAGATGGATTGGTCGTGGAGGCCCTTTTCAATGGCCACCGCGATCAGGAGACGTTAATCCTATGCATTTCTTTCTCTGGGGTTATCTCAAAAGTAAGGTATACGCAACACCTGTGCAAACATGGCAAGATTTAATAGACAGAATTATGTTACACTCCAATGATATTAGAAATAATATGGGATTGCTCATTCAAGTGCAAAGAAACAACCTTAGTAGACTTAGAATGTGCGTGGAAGTGGGAGGGGCTCATATTGAACATTTATTAGAATAATGTTAGTTTTTGTTGTTGTTTAAGAATTATTTTATGTCAAATGTTCTATAACTTGTGTTTTTTGATGTTTTGTTAATGGTTTAATAATGTTGTGTTCGTAATTTTGATTAAAAGTAACTAATTACGTTGTTTCCGTACCTAATTAACTTCCATTAAATAAGTTCTCAATATTTTTATCATTTGCTATCATCAAATTATTTTTTTGTAGTACTGTAGGTAAATCTTGGACATCGTATTAATAAGTTAGTTAGGTAAATTGGTAGTTAGTGCATTATTAAAACTGTAAATATTAGCCAAACGGCTTATTTTATCGAATTCCAACAAGAGTAACTGTAAATCTGTTTACCTTTCCAAAATAAACGTACACGTACATTATAGCTTTGCCGTAAATTTTATGAAGATCAAATAACTAGTACAAAAAATAAAAATTAAAACCAAATTCAAAATTCAAACTTTGGAGGCCTATAACTCGAAAACGAGGGTCTGCATAGAAAAACTTTATATTAAGTACTACCATTATTTTGGCTCAGTTCGAGTATTGGGGACTTGTGCGCATGTTGCTAGCGTAATATGATTTTCGGGGTACGCTAGATATCAAGAAAACATACAATTTCCATCAAATCGTCTTTTAGATTTTATCGGAAATGCTGCAAATAGAATGCTTCCAGAGGACATGGATATCGGTCCAGAAATAATTTAATTCATTAGACATCTCTTTAAGTCTCACATCTATTATATTTATAAGGATCAAATAACTAGTACAAAAAATAAAAATTAAAACCGAATTCAAAATTAGAACTTTGGAAGCCTATAACTCGAAAACGAGGGAATGCATAGAAAAAGTTTATATGAAGTAATAACGTTATTTTGGCTCAGATTATACGCTCCTGACTTTTTTCCCATTAGTCCTGGGACACCCTTTATATATAAACTATTGCTTTGGGAATGTCTGGTATGAAATTGTACAGTTCATTCGTATAAGGGGATACATTACTGTTTATATAATGTTCTCTTGTTATCGAATTAAACCCAATATTATTCGGTACGAACCTTTGTTAAAGAGATAATATTACATTAGAAATAATGAGGCTTGCTGCTTGTCGGGAAGAATAACTAAATAATATTTCCAAAAACTCATCTGAAACTCCATGTATCATTTTGATCAAAAAAGTGAGCAAATGTTTTTTTTCGACATTTCCTCTCTTGACACATTGTTCAATAATATCGCAAGATTTTAGTGATTGTCGAAAATTTTTTGAAATTGATGTGAGCTCCTTAAATTCGTCTTCAGAGAAACAATTGATATCCTCCCAGTTACGGAGTGGCATGTTTCTATTATCAATCGTCCTCATTCTTTGAAGAAAATGTTGAAAGTTGGAAATTATGTATAGTTTATTCACCAAAATTCAAACCTCCACGCAAGTAATTTGGAAGGAAACCTTGATCATCAAGATAGTGACCACAAATTCTCAAGAAATCTGAGACATAGATATCAGAAGCAACAAAAATTTCCACTCTACATTCTAAGGAAATTCTTTGAATATTTTGACAAGCATTACAAATAATGCACGCACGACTTGATACGCGGTACAACACATTGAGACGAAGACAATTCGGGTTATTTTCCACAGCAATAATGTCATTCGTCACTGGTTATTACAATTGAAACACCCTGAATATCAATAGGTGAATTTCCGGCAGCTTGTCTTCGATATGTCGCAATTTCCACAACATCAATATTATCTCCTCTATTCAAACGCATTGGGAGTCTAGAAATAACATTTTGGTGACGAACATAACAACTCACTCTATTTGCAAAGGCCATATTGTTTAGCAAAGTTCAACAAACACTGATAATCACATAAACTTGAACAGTACAAATAAAACTTCAATTGGTTTAATAATTCAGAAATCGTTCTTGAGCTTTATGACATCAACAAGAAAACGCCTAATGACATTAGAATTTTCTTCATTTTACCCTCTTTGAATTGTTCTTCATGTCTATTATGAGATAACAGGAATATATATATATATATATATATATATATATATATATATATATATATTAATAAGTGGTGCTATGTAAGTATTCGAAGATGATTCCGACAACGTTTCCAATGCAAGAAAAATAAAGAGAAACGTTCTCGAAAAGGTGGGAATATACAAACATATATACGATTCCAAGATACAAAAACATAATTGAAAAATGAAACGTTCCTTTGGTGAAGAAATATGCCGTGAATTTGAACTAATATTATATATACTCTATATAAACCGATAGAAATACGTACAATTTATTATTTTATGTTGATTTATCCTATGTGGTATTTTTCTTGTGTGACAAATTCATGAAAAATTCATTTTCACCTAACCTAACCAAAGATAAATCAGAACTGAATCTTGGGAGATACGGAGATACGGAGTGAATATTTCTCATATTCAATACCCTGTATCGCGAAAACTAGTCATAGAATCGTATTTCGCCCATTGACACATTATACCAGAATGATCAATTCTACAACATATCAAAAATTCAAGAAATTTGATGGAGAGCCATTTTACCATATAAGGTGTGCGAGGTCCTTTACAATCTGCTTGATAAAACTAAGTAAAAAGTAAATGATTTGGCTCCAGGAATTGAATGCTGATGGATCCACAAAAATTACTAAGAGGCTTCGCGATCCGTTTATTCTTAATCTTTTTCTACGTATAATTTAGAAATAAATTGATTTGCATGGTTTTTATTGTGGTTTTTGTTTTGGTACATGAACTGTTGTTCACGTCGCTCACAAATGCAATACCAAGACATTATATATTTTGCTGTTTCTCTCAAACCAAGGTATCTTGGCTATTGTAGGGTGTGTCTTGGACTGATATGTTTGCAGTATTTTAGTAGAGGAAAAGAGGGTAATATGGAACCCTACAGGTAATATGGGACCTCGCAATAAATAATAAAAGATTCAGTAACGCCATCTAGTATTTATTACTGTTTTGAATGAAATTTGCTATTTCTAGACAATTCCACAATATATTGAAAAAAAAATGTTAAAAATGTTAATAAATTTGACAAAAGTTTCGATATTAAATAACATCGTCAGAATGATAGAAACTGCATTTCATTTGATGCCTACCTGATGTACCTGTAACTGTGCAATGATATACAAAACCAGGAAAACTATATCTGCTGATCTTTATAATCGGGACCGTGAATTGCCAAGGTCTAGCCAGGAAGCGACATCTTCTTAAACACCTTTTGCACTCCCAAAACATTCAAATTCTTTCAATCACTGACACTCTGTTAAAAAAAACCTCGCTTCACTGGCTATACCACTTTCCACTTATACAGGAACTTCTACTGTCACGGCAACGGACTTCTCGTCCGCAACGGACTCCCCGCGTCACCACACCCTCTCCCCGCACTTCTGTCTCAACAGAACCTGGATTGCATAGCCATCGACATATCGTGGGATAATACTACGACGACTTTCTCTTCTTATTACAAACACCCCAACCAACCATTATCAATCGACCTCCTCGAATATGCATCGTCTCTACCACGAGCCAAAATAATGGGTGACTTAAACTCACGAAACACCCTTTTCGGTGACACACACACCAACTTCAACGGCAGAATACTCGCCGACCAACTTGTCTCACTTCCCATCTCGCGGATTAGAAACAATAATCCAACCGTAATAAGTCACCTCGGCTCCTCCATAGTCGATCATATAATCTGCACTGACAGATTATACACACGCATGGACGACGAGTGCTTTATAGGCGACCCTATCACATCAGACCACGTTCCACTACTGTTCAAAACCACATTAAATAATCCAATACCACCACCGTCAACGAATTTGACATTTCGCGATTTCAAAAAAGCCGATTTGAATTTCTTCGTAAACCACGTCTCAACCAATTTACCACAACCCGTCATTCATCAGAAGACTGATGACATAGATAATTACGCAGAAGAATTCCAATCCCTCTTAATCAATGCACAAGACATCGCCGTTCCTCTCACCACCATACATACCAACTTTCACGCCCTTCCGCAAATAATTCTTCAAAAAATTCGTCAGAAAAGACAGTTATACAGGTTATACGTCCGCACTCGGGACCCCGCCGTCAAGACACAATGGAACGCCCAGGTTCGGTACGAAATCAATGCTGAAAAGCAGAGAAAATGGAAGGCCGAAACAGCCGGACTGGACTTCAGACAAGGGCGCGTGCTTTGGCAAAAATTCCACCGCCTCGTCGGCCTCAAGAGAAAGGTGGAATCACATCTTGAAGTGCAAGAACAGAAGATCTACACCTCCGAAGACAAAGCCACCGCCTTCAAAGATAACCTACTGTCTTTCCACCCCCTGACAATCCAAGATTTCTTCGGGGCTTTGCCATTGAAACAGACCACCTTACCCGCAATATAACACCAAGCCCACATGCCCATATTCCGCTAAATGAGAACTCTCCACTTCTAACACCCTTCACAATCGAAGGAGTTCAGCTGGCGTGCCGAGCGGGAAAAAACAGTGCCCCAGGGCACGACGGAATCTCAAGACAGGCACTTAAAAACCTGCCAGAAGAGATTTTTCTACCGCTCTGCGCCCTGCTGAACGCCTGCCTGGCATTTTCTTACTTTCCTCGTTTTTGGAAATCAGCCAACGTAGTTCTCTTCCCCAAACCCGGCAAAGACCCCACAAAGCCTGAATCATATCGGCCCATCTCATTAATCAGCGTCCTAGGTAAAGTCCTTGAACGATTATTAAAGGAAAGAATCTGGGACTTCTGTACCGAAAATAATATAATTCCGGCTTTTCAATACGGATTCAGGCCGGGCCACTCTTGTCAGAAAGCCACCACCAACCTTCAAACAATCGTCACCCGAGCTCTAAATCAACGACGCTGTTCTGTCGCCATCCTCATGGACGTTCAGAAGGCTTTCGATCAAGTCTAGCACGCCGGACTAGTGAGAAAACTACTGAGCATCCGATTGCCAAACCAAATCGTCAAATTATTATACTCCTATCTCACCGACCGATCGATCAGCGTCAAAGTTGGTTATAGCATATCCGACTCCTTTACACCCCAAACTAGCGTTCCACAGGGCTCGATACTCGCTCCTCTATTATACATAAGTTATACGTATGATACACCAGTTCCACGACATCCTCGTGATAACATCCAACTATACGCGGATGACACCCCACTAATTGTCTCTGCCACAGACATTCGCTCTCTCAACATTCGAGCCCAAAATCTACTGACCCAATTTTCTAATTGGTGCAGGAAATGGCGGGTGACTCTCAACTCTCAAAAAACACAAGCCATCGTCTTCCAACACCCTGATACCATGAGCGAACGACTTCTTCCTACAAGCTTCCGCCTCGTGCTCTGGGGTAATCGACTCAAAATCCGTAGGGAAGTCGTCTATTTGGGAGTGAAATTCACTTACACTCTCAACTGGATGCCTGATCTAATGGACACTTTAAACAAAGTCCGACGGAGAGTTAATCTTCTCAAGGCGCTCGGCGACACATTCGGACGCACACACCCTACCACCTTACTTCATACGTATAAAACATATATCCGTCCAATAATCGACTATAGAGCAAACGTCTACTGCACCCTTCCCAACCATCTTGTAAAAAGATTACGAACTTGCGAGAAGTCAATCTTGAAATACTGCCAATACAAGCACCATACTCTCCCAGCGCCACCATCTATGTCAATACAGACATCGAGCCAATTCCTCAACGTCTCAATAATTTACAAGTCCGATACGTTAGTCGTACAATCGAATCGGGCAATGAAATCTTGACAAACACTCTACGCACTCCGTGGGTCGCCAATAGACGACCCCTCGGTAGAAAACCCAAGAGGAATCTCCCCTTTCCTCCTCTACGCTTGTTAGCCACTGCCTACGACGACCTACCAGACGAATATATTAACTACCTAGACGAATCCCCAATTTCAATTCGGTAATTTGAATACAAACCTGACTATAATCTCACATCATCTTTCTGACCACAACAAATTCTGCCCTACATTTTCACCCAGCACCTAAAACACTATTTCTTAGATAATCAGCCTATACTCAATAACCATCATTTCAAAACTCTCATTAATTTGTTCAACACTTTGGACAAACCCTGTACTTTTCACCCGCCCCACACCACCCACGTCGGTGTTGCAGGTTTTTGCGGTTTTCCTGCATACTCTGTGAATTTATTCACTAGCCAAATGGACCGACGATCGACGCACCCGCATTTTTAGATTTGAAAATTAATATTATTATACCGCCGACCACCGTAAACAGTCCCAAACCACCGAAGGCACGTCACCGCAACTTTCCATCAAATTCCAACAAAATACCAAATTCCATACACTTTTGAAAAATGTCTCCTATACACGTTTTCACATAACTCTAAAAACCAAAAATTATAAATCTTCAGTATTCCTAATACATCGCTCTTAAAATATCGGAGACATTTCAAAACCAGTAAATAACACTAAATTTTCATAATTTCTGACACCTAGCCAGCCCAACGCATATATCTATGTATCGGCAACGATACATGGTTCGTCTTACACACTTACAATCCCATCCTAGACACTTTTTGTCACACCATCTCCGCACACTTCTGAGCTTCGCTGCTTCCAGATCCAGACATCAACCCCCGATACCCCCCAATACAGCACAACCCTCCAGTTACTTTCTGGCGAAAATCAATCACTCTCAGTCCTATACACTTCTAAGCAAATTTTTCCTAGTCACATTTTAAATAATTTTTTACTAGACACTTTTAAACCCCAACTTAATTTCTCGGTCAGCGCACATCAAACCACCCAACACACCCCCAACTCAGCCCTGAAGAGGAAACCTATCCTACACCAGGGCACCAACAAGAAAAGAACACACAACCAAGAAAACTCCAATCCATCTCAAATTCATTTACGAACTTCTCTCTCTCTCTCTCCCTCCCTCTCTCTCTCTCTCTCTCTTTCTCTCTCTCTCTCTCTCTCTCTCTCTCTCTCTCTCTCTCTTGAACATCACCTAGACAATCTAAAATTAAAATTAAAATTGCATTGTTGAGTTTGGTTGATACTCTAATAATCGTGATAATTTACACAATTTTATAAAGCAACTAAACAACTATGTAAGTGAATAAATAAATAAACCCCAAGGTATCCGAGAGGTGTGGATACACCTGTTTCGGCAAAACAAAATTAAAAATACAAGTCAAAACAACACTAAATTTAACATTACTGCATATTATTGAACAGTTTTGAATAAAATAAACAAAATAAAATTAGGACCAAAGTAAGTATATGTATATATGGACAATATTAGATTTAAGCGAACGCAGAAATTTGAGTGAACGTAACTTCCATATTTTTAAAGTAGGTAAAGTAATATGTGTTTACCCTCTGGTTTAAATATAAGTGCTAACAGAATGATGTCAATAGCTTCCTCATGGTTAACTCCAGAAAAAGAATTTCTTTATATGGATAATATAGTCGTTATAGGAATCTCAGGAAGTCAACATCTAAACAATCTCACAAAAGTTTTCGAAACATGTCGTAAATTCAATCTCAAATTGAATCTACAGAAATACCACTTATCAGGCGAGAAGTCACTCATTTAGGACATAATCTGTCGAGTGATAAAGCAAAATATTCAGTAATTGAACAGTATCCAGTTCCGAAAAATGCTAATGAGGGTGAAAGATTTGTTACATTTTGTAACTATTGCAGACAATTTATTCCGATTTTCGCTGAAATATGCTTACCGGTAAATAGGCTATCGAGAAAAAATGTGAAACTCGATCGGTAGAAAGAATGTGAAAATTCATTTCAAATGCGTAACCCTTTAGCTACCTACCTACGTACACATTTGTGTACTGCGCTTTCAATGCTTTTGTAGCAGTAAACTACAATAATTTTGTACATTTGCTCCCAACGTCCACATAAGTGTAGGAGTTAGGGATCACTCAAGGACGTACAGTGCCATCTGAACCGGCAAACGATAAATGTGAATTGGAATGAAGTGGAGTAGTAACTGGTTGCTAGTGAAGACGTATGCAGAGGTCGCTAGATATATTTCATTTGACTTATCAGAGTGGTCTTTTTAGTTGTCAATTTTATATTTCGTTTATGAGAGCTGGTTTTTCACGTTCAGAGTGAGATAAAGACAATTTGATTGATAGACTTTGATATTGGTTACTTTGAAGTTGTGTACACAATTGTGCACTGCAGTAGTAAAGTACTGTAAGGTATGTCTAACCTCAAAAGATTCTTTTGGTTGATTTATTTATTTTTTTATCAGCTTTAGCCTCTAGTATGGCAGGAAATAAACCTCTTATGGAAGCGCAACTGCTGGAGTATATAGATGCATTGTCAGATATCGAAGATTTTGACAACGCAGGTGATTTTGAGGACGATGAATGGCAAAATAATGAAAATGATAGTGAACGGTGTAATAGGGGAAGAGTTTTGCACTGCAAATAATTTGACAAGAAAAGCAGATATAAAATGGATGAAAAATGTCACATATCAAACACCACCAATTACATGGTTTTCGCATACCATTCCAGAAGTTGTAGATTTGGAAAGCCCTACACAATTTTTTTATCAGTATTTTACAAGTGAACTAATTGATTGCATGGTTGAAAATACAAACCTGTATGCAGTTCAGCAAGGATCCCGATTTCAGACGACAAATGCAGCTGAGATGAAGGTATTCATAGGTATACACATATTGATGGATAATATCCGCTACCCGAGGGTACAGAATTATTGGGAGGCTAGGTTACAGGTTCCCATCATAGCCAATAGTATGTCCCGTAATAATTTCTATAAATTGAGGCAACATCTCCATTTTGTAAATACGATGGAAAAGCCTAATAATAACGACCGTTTTTGGAAAGTCCGGCCCCTTTTCAATTCTATTCGGAAGAAATGTTTGAAACTTCCTTTGGAAAAGTGTCTGTGTGTAGATGAACAGATGGTGCCTTTCAAAGGTAAGATTGATGTGAAACAATACGTAAAAGGGAAGCCGTATCCTTGGGGCATCAAGATCTTTGCACTTTGTGGCGCCAGCGGCCTGCTGTACGACTTTTTATTATATTAAGGGTCTACAACCGAGTTAGACGAAACTTTCAAGAAATATTTGGGATTAAGTGCTGCAGTGGTGTGGAAGTTGGCAGAAAGAAAGTTGGCAGAAAGAATTTCAAAACAAAATGTGCAACTACTCGTATATTATGACAAGTATTTCTCAAATTATCAACTTCTTCAATTTTTCAGACAGAAACAAATTTGGGCTTCCGAAACAGCACGGTTAGACCGTTTCAAAGCACCTCCGTTTTCATCAGATGAAGTGTTGCAAACAAAAGGTCGTGGTATATCCGAAGAACTCATTAGTAATGACGGAGAAGTTATTCTCACCAAATGGTTCGACCACAATGCTGTAACTATGGCTTCCAATTATATGGGAATCGGCGAATCAGATAGGTGCAAAAGGTCGGACAAGAAACAAAAAAAGTATGTGCATGTATCACGACCACAAGTAATTCAGCAGTATGATTTGAATATGGGAGGTCTTGATAAGCTCGATTTCCTGGTAACTATTTATAGGTCATTTATACGATCTAAGAAGTGGACTCTGAGGATGTTCACGCATGGAATTGATTTATACTGTGTGAACGCATGGTTAGAATATAGGTCCCAGGCTATTGCATTAGAAGTGCCCAAAAAACAAATTTTAGACCTACTACACTCCAGAGATTATGTGGGAGAAGCATTGATTTTATCATCAACATCAGGACCTAAGAAACGGGGACGACCATCTGCTGTATCTGATGAGGGACCACAAACGCCTAAATCTTCACCCAGACCTAGATCTGAAATAAGGCCTATTGACAACATTCGTTTTGACGGAATAAATCACCTACCTGAGCTAGACAACAAGAACTTCGCATCGAGGTGTGAAAATGAAAATTGTTCTGGGAGATCACGAACCATATGTTCGAATGTAAGGTACATTTATGCCTCATCAAGAAATCAAACTGCTATATAAAATATCATACCAAATAAAAAATATGTTTATTTTGATTGTTCAATACACTATAAATAAATAAATGAAATACATTTCCATATTCTTTTGCAGCCTCTCACTACCACCGTACACTTTCGTGTACCTTTCAAAAACTCAAAAAAATATAATTTTTTTCAAATTGGTACCCATTCTAAAAAAATTGAAAAGTCTATGTACCAAATAGCAAAATTTTAACTTGCAAATTAAAAATTCGGTAGCGAAAGGGTTAAAACAGCAATGATTTCCCCACCAATTCTCAAATATCCAGACTTCAACAAACAATTCATCTTGACCACAGAAGCTTCAAATTATGCGTGTTTAACGATACTTAGTCAGAACTAGGATGATATTGATCTACCCGTAGCATTTGCCTCACGAGGATTTAAGAAAAGTGAAATTAACAAACCTACAATACTAAACGAATCATCTCAAATATTACTTATATGACACTTCACAATTCATAGTGAAAACAGACCATAAAACGTTAACGCATTAATTTTCAATCAATGATCCCACTTCCAAACTCACTAAAATAAGACTTGATTTCGAAGAATAAAATTTCGAAATACAGTACGTGACAGGAAATTGAAATTATACAGACAGTATTTCAAGAATATCGATAGAACATCTCAAAGACTTATACATCACACATCTTAGCAATCACTAGAGCTCAGACTCGTAAGGAGAGCACTTAAATAATAGAAGAATGTATACAGGCACAGTAATTCCCAATAAAGAAGCCTTCCGTCATAAAAGTTTTAAATAATTTAGAGGTTCATAAATTACCAATCTTACATTTTGAAGAAAACCGTGTCTCGCTAAGAATGAGCGTACGGATCGAAAACAGGTTGAAATTTACCGAAGTTTTAAATACCGAATTATACAACTTCGACTAAGGAGGTACGTTGTAGAATATTGATAACCTATCGGTGGAAAACAAGGTAAAAAGAATGAAGAAATATGAAAATGATTACATTTTCACGAGATACGCAGTATAAGAATTTGTAAACGAAGGTAATAAAGTTTTAAGAAATATACAAATATGCGTTTGCGAAGTACCAAGAGTGGTAGAGCAAAAAGAAGAAATACAGAAGATTCTAGGAACATATCATAATGATCCTATGTTTGGAGGTAATGTAGGAAATAACAGATCGCTGAATATTAAGAGCGAATTTTGGATGGAGAAACGTCGAAAAAGATGTGAGAAATTATGTAAAAAAGAGTCACGATTGTCAAATTAACAAAGCGAAATCAGGCCACAAAGAAAAATGTGTCATAACGGACACAGTTATAAAACCGTTCGACATTGTGCATATATACACAATTGGTCCATTTGTCAAGAGTAGTAGAGGTAATCGCTACTGTATAACGATGTTATATTAACTTGCAGTTATGATACTTGTCCAAGACAAAGAGGCTCAGACAATTGCAATAGGAATATTTGACAATGTCATACCAACTTACAGTTTAATGAAACAATTAAGAACAGATCAAGGAACAGAGTATAAATATGAGATCATAACGACATTAACAGAACTATTTGAATTAATGTATGAGAGAAAATCTAACATACCAGAACATTTAAATACGGGAATAGAGCCACGATATGACTTTGAGTCGTATCACAACGAGATCAGGTACAAACTTCAATACGCACACGAGCGAGCTAGGGAGTTGATATTAAAAACACAAAGTAGCTAGGAAAAATAACAGTGAGCAAGATTCATCTCCTGTAGAGTTTAAGGTAATAGAATTGGTATTATTGATAAGACAAGAAAGAATAAAATTTGATTCTCAATATTTAAACCCATTTGAAATTACTAAAATAGAAGGCGTCAATTGCGAAATCAATTTAAACCAAAATAAAAGTCAGATCGTTCATAAAAACAGAATGTCCAAATATAACAGTAATTGTAAAAGGTGAAGGTCACGAACGCTAAAAAAATGTAACAAATAAGCATAAACATTCACGAATAATAGACGATATAAACTAATAGCGTTTTCCATTGGTATGGACTAAGTTTGTACCCAGCTCGACCGTACTCTATACCAGTGAACCGAAATTTTGCACTGAGTGCAGGTTCAATGGAACACAGAAAAGTTGTCATTTGTCAAAACAATTTGGTTGCTGTACACAATATAATATATAACCCTTTCGTTGTGTTTCTGATTTTATGTATGTTTTATAGTTAAAATGGAAGAAGAAACAATAACTTTTAAAATAAATAATGAAAATGTTACTTTCATACTTCCCAATGATGATCAAAAAGTCATTTGTAGACTAAGACGTAGGTAGGCAAAAAAAATATCTCTAAATGGAATACAAAATGCTATGTTATTTAGGGGAAGATGAGTTAGCTGTTAAATATGTAGTTAATCTTCTCAACAATGGTTATTTGACATTAGCAGAGCCGCTGCAGGAGGTTTACAGATTGAATGATGACAGGTATTCAGAATTTAATTTTTGAATATCACAAAGACTAGAAATACTGTATTTTTTATAGAGAAACTCTCTTGTATTCATCAGATGCTGTTGTATATGCTGAAAATCAAGAGGAAAATATAGAAGAAAATCAAGAAAATATCCAAAAAGCAGGTATGTGCAGTTTATGCATCCAGTATCTTAACAAACTATCTAGTTATTTTATTATTTAACATTAAAAATAATGAGAAATTTTTAATTTAAAGCACATTGAAAGATTATTCATTGCCTAAAATAATTGGATACTTCCATTCACTGGTTCAGTTTTTGCAAAAAAATTATTTTGACCTAAATACTTGTGTAGAAGTGGTGGTAATAGTATTAAAAACCCAATATTCATCAATTTTCAATTTCAATAAAAATGCAACTTATAATTAATCTCTTTTTAGAATGGACAGAGGCTGAAACAAAACTCTTATTGGATTTATATCATGAAAACATAGGGCCTATGAAAAGATACAAAACTAAAAAACATATGTGGCAGGATATTAGTAATAAGATAAATAATCAATTTGAAATCAATAGGAGTGCAACTCAGGTAGAAAACCGATACAAGGCTGTATTAAAAAGAAAAAAGGCAACCGTTGAAAACAATACACAGTCAGGCTCTTTGCGTCAAACTGTACCATATGAATTTGAATTAAACAAAATCAGTGCACTGGATGACCGCATTGAACCAGAGGTACTGGGTAGTGCTTAAGGAGTTCGGATTTTAAAGGGAAATCATAATAGTATACATTTTGATACAGATATGCCTAAGACATCAAAGCAAGGATCATCAAGTTCATTTAGTACAAAACAACCTATTGATGTAGATAGTCCGCCCAGTACGTCAAAGCAAGAACCATCGGGTTCATCTAGTACCAGAAGATCTGTACTGAAACCCAGAAAAAGGGAATCAATATCTCAAGTTTTAAAACTTATTCAGAAAGAAAAACAAGAATCTAGAAAGAGGCACCACATGGAGAAGCTTGAGCTGATAAGGGAGCTGTTTAAAAAATAGAATAATTGGCAACCAAAAATTAGAGGCTGTTATGAATTTTCTAATACAAACTTACTTTGTTTATTCAGAATGCAACGTTTTTTTTTTATTTTAAGAATGGCTTCTAATTTTATTTATTGTTTTATAGTACAAACTTTTTTGAGTATGTTTATATTTAGAGTGGAATGTTTTTTTATTGTAAGAATGACTTCTAATTTTATTTATTGTTTTATAGTACCAACTTTAGTACTTTATTATCTATCTTCGTTTATTTACAATGTTTTTTAATTTTAAGAATAACTCCTTAGTTTTTAACTTTTATTTTTCATTATATTGTAAGAATACAAGAAAATGTTTTATTTTGAGATAGTATTTTGTAATAAAATAAACCTTTACAAAAACTATTCAGACGATCCAAATTATAAATTTAAAAAAAGGAATTTTTATTAACAAAATCTTCAAAACAATAGTTCGAAACCATGAAACTAAATAAGTTCGAAATTTCATTTTCCTTTGACCAGTACTTCCAGTTTCAATCCACGTAATGTAGATATTCGGTTAGCCTATTACGTTTTTCTACTCCCATATGTTTCAACCGCAACTCAGAATTAGTGTCTGTGGGAGCACCATTGTCAATATCATCATTCACTACTTCCTCTTCATCCAAAATGTCATTATGATCTATGCATATATTATGTAGAATACAACAACAACAGGAAATTATAAATTGAGGCATCTTCGGGACAGTATGCATGTCTAACTGGAGCAATTGCCTAAATCGACCCTTCAAAATTACAAAAGTATTTTTAATCAACACCCTTGTTGAGATCAATTTCCTGTTGAATTAATGCTGCCTTTGCCCTATGTTACCATAATCTCTGTATGGAACAAGTAACCATTTCCGAATTGGGTAACCATTATCTCCTAACAGGTGGTAATGATTGCCACATAATTCAGGAAGTCCCTTGGTTATATAAGACAATTTTAAAACCCGCGAATCATGATTTTTTCCTAGAATTCCAGCAAACATATCTATGAATCTTCTCTTGAAATCACATATGCCCTGTAAATTGATTGATGGAATGTCATGTGTATTGACATAAGTTGACTTCACCTTGTGAGCTGGTGTTCTGATTCTCACGGAAGTTCCATCAATACATCCTATAACTCCAGGAAATCCAGATACCTGCAAAAAATAAAATGAATCTGATAACTACAATGAATATTTGGCACTCATAATGTTTAGTTTCTCTTTATTAACAATGTACTCACATTTTGGAATTCAGCAGCCATTTGTTGTTTTTCCTCACCACTGTTTGGCATTTTTATTACCGAGGTACCTATGCTTAGAAGAAAATCCATTACCCATTGGCTGACCCTAACAAGGGAAGAAATGGGCATTCCAAAACGCTCAGTAGTAGCACGTAGTGAGCACTTGTTACCTGCAAATCTAAGTATAATAATTAAATATAAAATAGTTTGAGTTATATTATAATATGAATCATTACATACCATAAAGAATAAAGTATGTGATTTGAGGCAGTGATTTGTTGTCTTCCTCCATGTTTTTCATTTTCAGGATAAAATGTTGAGTTTTCAAATTATGTAATAAGCATATTTGCAGTTTGCGGGAGAAGTCTGAAATGGTCTTTAAACTGAAAAGAAATTAACCATAGAAGATGTAATTTTAAGAAAATCACACTTTCTCCTTTCTCAGCTGTTTTTCGTTCATTAAGTTTACATCATTAATAAAGTTCTGAATTTTTGAAACAGATGTTCATGTCTTAGTTATTTCTTCTATAATTTCTATGTCGTTATCATCCGAAGATAATAATAATATTGATAATGTTTATTCAGTAATAATGTAAAATTTACAATTCACAATGTGTACAATATTTTATGAATAAACAGAGACAATCACAGAAGCTGATGTAGGTACAGCTTGTGCGTGATAAGCAAATTAATTCTATATAAGGTTCATGCCATATAATATAAGATACAGACATCTACAGTAATATAACAAACACTACAAAATAAGCCATATAGTAGAAAAGTAATATGTGTATGAGTATGAGAGATGAGTAATATAATATAATGAGTAGGAATAATATAATATGTATAGTTGTAGGGTTAACCAAGGCATATACAAAAAAATATGTAATTAAAAAAATATAAATTACAAAATATAGAGAGTTACATCAGAGTACATAACTGTATAACTATAATGATGTTTATTCAGTAATAATGGAAAATTTACAATTTACAATGTGTACAATAATTTATGAATAAACAGAGACAATCACAGAAGCTGATGTAGGTACAGCTTGTGCGTGATAAGCAAATCAATTCTATATAAGGTCCATGGGAACAGACAGGGAACTTTCACAACATGTGAAACAGCGCAAAACTGGTTATCTCGGACATGTATACAGAGGAGAAAAATATCAACTTTTGAGACTGCTTATGGTGGGAAAGATAGAGGGCCGAAGAGGACCCGGAAGACGAAAATGCTCATGGCTTAAGAATATAAGAGAGTGGACAGGATTAGACACATGCACCCTATTTAGAGCAGCAAGAAATTAACCAAGGTATACAATAAAATATGTAAGTATGAAAAATATTGAATACTTCAAATTATATGATGTAGAACATAACAAGATATAGACAATTACATCAGAGTATATAACTGTCACAGGACAATACTCAAGATTCAAGAGAATCTGGAAAAGCGGAAAAGTTATGTAGTTTGAAATGCTTACGACTAGACGTGAGATATATGATAATCGCAAGTATAGTTGTTCTATTTAATTTCCAATTTTATCGTGTATTTCTGCACGGGAAGTATGCTGAACATAAAGTTTCAGTTTATTTTTAAATTTTCTAGGGTTTGGCACACATTTTAGTGCTTCTGGCAGATCGCTGAATAGCTTTGGGCCTAGAAAATGGTAGCTCCTTTGACCGACTGACTTGTTCATGACTGCTATTTGAATACTTCTTCTGTGGCGGGTCTTGTAGTTTTGGCTATTGGGGATTAATTCATTTTTGTGTTTATATTGAACTGCAGTTATATTTATGAAAAATAGTTGCCTTGGGTCGAATATTGCAGTTTAGAGTAGAGGAGGTTGCTGGGATAGGCGTATGATTTTTGCATAATACATCTTAAAAAGCGTCTTTGGATGACTTCAAGGAAATGCAGATGTGTTTTAGAGACTCCTCCCCAACCAATTATACCGTAGTTCAAGTGTGGTTCTACCAAACTTTTGTACAAAATTATTTTCTGTTTATGGTTAAGTATGCTTATTATCTTTTTGAATTTCTACAGAATGCATCGTAGTTTTTTCACGAGATGTAGTACATGTTGGTCCCATCTTAGATGCTTATCCAGAATTATGCCGAGGTATTTTATCTTTTTGACAGGTCTGATGATAGTTATGTCGGATACCGCTATGCCATATTCTGGAAGGTAAACATCATAGCTACTGAAAGGTAAGTAGTGCGTTTTTTCCAAAATGATTGATAGTGATCCATAGTCGAACCATTCCTTTATTTTAGTCAGGTCGTATTCTAGCGTCATCGTCCTCGCAGAACACGACCGTGTCATCCGCAAAACTGATAATTTTTGAGTATGTATTCAATAAGAAGAGATTATTAAGGTAAATATTGAATAGTATTGGTTCAAGGACCGTTCCTTGGGGTACGCCACATAAGATAATTTATTCATCGCTCACACTGTCGTCAATTTTCACTCTTTGCCGCCTATTTAGTAGATGGCTACTGAAAAGTTTATATGGTATGCCTCTTATCCCCATATCCTCCATCCCGAGTAATATAGAGTGGTCCACGGTGTCAAAGGCTTTTCTCAAGTCTATGAAGACGCCAATTGAAGGTTTAGACTCATCTAGGCACTGGCATATATTTTGTAACAGAAGTTACATTTCATTTTATGCATACCTGATGTTTAGTAGTTATTTTTCGCTAGACCAAGAAGTAACCTAACTTGTGATTGGCTTGATATATGTTTATAAAAAAAAGAAGAAGATGTGATATTAAATATATTGAAGCTTAGATATTATTAGCCCGATGGTGATATCGTGGATATCATTTTTCCAATTAAGATCAGTATAACTGTGCAATGATATAGAAAACCAGCAAAACATCTACTTGACACCAATCATTCATTGACACCTAACACAGAACTAGAAGTGCTGCATATTTGTGAAAAGAAACAAGAACTGGATTTCCTTGAAGAACTGGAAATTAGAAGACATTTAAGAAACCCACAATATGAAGTTGTCAATGAACAGTTGAATCTAGGGAATTCTCCACTAATAAACTGTCTTCTTAAGTGATAATTGTAAAGATCAGCAGATATAGTTTTCCTGGTTTTCTATATCATTGCACAGTTATACTGAATTTAATTGGGAAAATGATATCCAGGATATCACCATAGGGCTAATAATATCTAAGCTTCAATATTTGTAATATCACATCTTCTTCTTTTTTCTATAAACATATATTAAGCCAATCACAAGTTAGGTTACTTCTTGGTCTAGCCAAAAATAACTACTAAACATCAGGTATGCATAAAATGAAATGTAACTTCTGTCATTCTGACGATGATATTGATTTATCGAAACAATTGTCAATTTTTTAGAATTTTCAATAACTTGTATTATATTGTGGAATTAACTAGAGACCGTGAGTTTCATTTAAAAACACTGTCAATTATTTATTTATTTCAGTTTGTTAGCACGATACAGCCTCCGGAGATCATCAAGTCACCAATTTTATGATTGAATATTATTCAGGACACTTTACAGATGAACCCCTTTTGATTTTCAGCTCACCAGAGCCAGTACAACAAGTGCTATAGTACTTTAAGTACGATATTTTTGTCATTATTGAAGAAATTTAAGTTTGTTAGCACGATACAGCCTCCGGAGTATATACAAGTGACCAATTTTATGATTGGATATTCTTCAGAGTGTCTCAAAGATGAATTCTATTGATATTCAGCTCACTAAAGCCAGTACAACGGGTGCTATCATAGTTTAGGTACCAAATTTTTGTAATTTTTGGAGAATTTTCAGTTTGTTAGCAAGTGACCAATTTTATGATTGAATATTACTCAAGGTGTCTCACACATGTACCCTATTGACTTTCAGCTGACTAGAGCGAGTACAGCGGGTCCTATAAATCCAGATATATTACATTTTTGGTTATTTTTGGACAAATTTCGGTTTGTTAGCACGATACATCCCCCGAAGTGTATACAAATGACAATTTTATGATAGAATATTATTCAAGGCCACAGATGCGGAAAAGTTAGTTTTTATCTTTAAAACCGTTTATTTATTTTTGATTAACTAAAAAAAAATATAATAAGCAAATTACAAAATTTTTATGACGTGATCTTGAACCCATTAACGCCCACTGTACCCATGTGAGTACAATTAATTTAGTAACCTGCTATCAGAAAACAGCTCAAAACTCAGTGCTTTATTCATTTTTACAGAGAAGTTGAAACAGTTTTCTTTCGGAGAACTACACTTCTTATCAGAAATGTAATGTATCTGTATGCTAATATTTGTTATTTGTGAGGTGAGCATACTTTAAAATATTTTTTCTTGCATCGACTTCAATTATTTATGGTAAGTGTTGTTTATTCAATCATTTTGATAATTAGGTTTATTGGTAGAAAATTAGCTTGTTAATATAAATATGTACATAATTGTGTCAAAATGAGATGTTTATCGAGTTTCTTTTTTAAAAAAGTATGATATTTGAGTACACTGGGTATATGAAAGAAAATTTGTCATTTTATTTCAGATATGGATAGTAATGAGAATTTTTCATTCTATTAGTGTGACACTTTCATGGAAGGATATATACAGACTTACCATCGACTCTCGAGGATATTGAAGCTTCTACTTCACAACAACAGTGGATATAGTTTTAATTCCACCAGAACTTGATGTTGTTACCGACGAGGAGGATATTCAAGAAGAATATTTTGTGCCAGACACTTTTGCACTACCAACTGATGGTACAGGAGAAGTAGAACTGCATTATACATATGACGAAATGACGGAGATGAAGATGCTGCACCTTTGACTGCAAAATTTGCAAAAGAAAAAAAATACTGACAATCCCAAATGGACCAAAACATTTACCGTCATTTGTTTGTCTTGCAAATGGATATAATGAACGAGTTGAAATCTTAAGGCATATCTAGATTTGAGTGAAATTGAGATATTTGAGAAACTGTTTACCGACGATGTTTTTGATTACATACTCACACATCCTAACTTGTACTCATCCCAACAAAACAACCACAGCTTCTTTGTTTCTAAAGCGGATATAAAAATGTTTATTGGCATGTTATTAACTGGATATCGCCAATTGCTGAGTGAAAGGTCACACTGGAATCTCGACGAAGACTTAAGAGTACCATTTGTATCAGGTGCTATGTCAAGAAATCGTTTTTTTTTCTAAATAAAAAAATATATCCACCTGCAGATAACACAACGCTAGACAGACTTGATAAAATGGCAAAGCTTAGACCCTTGTAAATAGTTTAAACCGAAACTTTCAACAATGGTAATATTTCTATGGTGAAATTTTTTGGATGGCATACAGCCAAGCAAGTTATAAAAGGGAAGTCTGTTTGTTTTGACTACAAAAATTGGTTACTATGCAGTGCTACCGGCTAAATGAAAACAATACCGCTGGGATCCAGAGTAGTCTTCAACATGGTAGAAGCAGTCGCTTCGCCATCAGATTACGATTGTTTTTCGATAACTTTTTTACGAGTTACGATCTGTTAGTAGCGTTAAAAGAAAAAGGTATTCGAGCTACTGCAACTGTAAGAAACAATAATACAAAAGAGTGCCCTGTTAAGGTTCGTAATATGAGATTAAACGTTACTGCTTAATAGGGAAAAAGCTTTATTCCCAATAACAACAAAAATAACATTATGGCATGACATGCCTACTCCTCTTATCTATCATCAACTGTGTCTCTGAGGGAGTCCACATAGATAAATAAACATATTAAGAGAGTGTTCGTTCCCATATAAACAGCTGGCATCGCGTCGATCTCAGCGCACCCCTTGCAGTTGTCGAAACTAATTCTTACAGGCGGGATATTTAAATTTGGTAGTTTGGATTATTGGTAGGTAAATTTTACAGTTTGTCTCAAAATTGTTTATATATAATTATTTCATTACAAAAAATAAAATTATATTCAATTTTTTGTAATCAAATAATTATAATAAACAATTGTGAGACAAATAATTTTGGTAATAAATAATAAAACGGCATACATTTAAATTTTTTATTAACCGGCACATAATATAAAAACAAATGATTAAAATATTTAGATAAGTAAGAAAATAGCAAACATTTAATTTTTTTATTAACCTGCACATAATAAAAAATTTATTTATCACAAAACTACATATTTTTACTAAAATTACATTACATTATATTTAAGAGAGTTAACTCAATAGAATTCAGATCAAATTGCTCAAGTTATTTTAAAATTATTGACAACAACTATTGTAATAAAAAGGAGTTAAAAACTGAATTCCCCATTTCCATGAAGACAGGAACAGGTCTGAAACAAAAAAAGAAATTAAACGCAGTAAAATAAGTTACCGAAAATATATTTTTGTTTGTTAGTCCTTTCACCATCATCATATTACTTTTCCGCCCAACTCTAATATGCCAGAAAAGTATTGGTTTACCCCAAAAAAATTGAAATTCATAACAAAATTTTTGAGTTATTTTCACGTTTTCCAGCAACAACAACACGCAAAAACGGTTTTTAGAAAAAAATCCTGTGTGTATGTCGTCATCTTCGTTGTCGTCGGCCACTTTTCCTTACATGTCTTGTTAGCACGATACAGCCTCCGGAGTGCAATAAGTCACCAACTTTATGCTTTAATATTGTTGACATGTCACAGATGAACCCTATTGATATATACGGATAATACAATATTTTGATTAATGTCAGACGGAAGTTTGAAAAATGTTTTTTTTCTTTAACTCCAAATTGCCAAGTGGCCAAAAATATTTAATATTCTATTCTTTGCAATGCAACTATGACGAATCATACCTGGTGATGACATTTTAAAGGTTCACATACTTTTATTATAACCATAATCCTAAATAAATTAAGAAACAAACTAAAAGTTATCTTAAAATACTCACCATTGTTTGTCACACCATAACCATATTTTCAACAATTTTTTGACTTTGACAAACAAGCCATATTCACACCAACCAACGTAAGATTGATTTTGTATATTTTCATTTTGATTGACGTAAAAGTTAATATACTAGGATATTTTATAATATTTATCCACATTAAAGGCGATATGTTAAAATGTATTGTAATTTATGATATTTTAGTTCTTGTAGTTCGCGACAGTAGAGACTCCATGCGCGGGTCAGTTGCGCAGAAACGGTGCCCACATACCGCCTATGCATCAAACTGTGCCACATACCGCCTACGCATCAAACTGTCTCTTATATTATTATTTGTCTATGGGAGTCCAGTTTTAATCTACATATGGACGCACATGCGCACTGTCTACATGGGCGTACATGCGCACTGTCTACATGGGCACACATGCGCACTGTCTGCATGATATATACAATGGCACACAATATAAATGTATTACTACTCAACATGCCCCTACGCCAACAAAAAGTTACTGCAAAAAAGAGAAAGAGAATACTTGGAGCACCACTACGAACAAACACGTGGCCTTTTATATCGCCTAATAATCGACCTATAATGCTTTCATTTCTGTATTTTATTTAGATAGGCGATATTTTTACGAGCTCTTTCCGAGACTGTCTCGCGAGACATGAGGCGTGATGAAACTTTTAATGCGAGACGCGACGAGACTTTCCACATTTTTTGCGAGACAAAACGAGATTTTTCAAAATCTCGTCTCAACTCAACACTAGTCAGAGATTACTTGACCTGTTGTGCTAAAGCTAGCGTTGCCACAAACAAACCAGCCGGCACAATTTTACCAAGTGTTAGAAGACATGAAGGAGGACACTGACTAAACAACTGAGATGTGTCAAATGTCACCAAGAATTCGCTGGTGCTGTGAGAAATGTAATTTCACTCTTTGTATTGAGAGGGATTATTTTAAATTGTTTCATTTAGAATAATTATTGTTTATTACGAAGTTACGCTGTAATGTCCACAGTTATATGTTACTAATTTGAATTATATGTTACTGATTTGACATATGCCAAATACAATTACATCTGAAAGTTTGTTTAAAAGACCATTTTTAATAAAGATCTGCATAAAACGCATTTTTTCTTGAAAATAATCGTGGGTTTCAATGAGTTAAAAAGGACTCCAAGAAGCGAAATATTTTTAGGTCAATTATTTAAAAAAAAAATTCCACGGTCGGGAGTAGAAATCAGTTTCTATGACATCAAAATTAAAACAGAAGTAGTCGATTATTCCCAAGGGAGTACAATGCTCCCAAGGGAGTTTACATTGTGGAGAACGTTTTTCATGCAAAAAAAAGATAACATTGAAATTATTTATTGACATTTAGATTAAATGTTACATTTGTAAAATTTTCCAAATTAATATTAGAAGGAATATTACTTTCGCTTACATTTACAGTTTTTGTGATTGCACTAGAAGTGGTACCTACTAAAACCTGATTAGCTATTTGGTCTTATTTTCAATGGAGTTCTCGACATGACGCTTTATTGTCGTGATATCCACACCAGCATCTGCCAGTAATGTCGCTGAAGATCTTCGTAAGCAGTGACCAGTATAACATGCAGCATCAGGTAATTTTAAATACGAAGCTACTACACTCGGAATTTTTCCCATAGTATTCTTGCCAACTGGCTGCGAACTACATTTTCCTGCTTTGTAGTACAAAAAAAGACGCTTATGCTTGACGTGGGGAGGACGAAGGGACATGTATTTTCGAAACAATTCAAGCATATTTCCCACATCGGTAACCACGAAGGTTCGTGGAATCTTTGTCTTAGTGTTTGGAATTTTTACAATCAAGGAAGAGCCTACATTCTCAATATCATTTACAATTAAATTGACTAGTTCATCAGTTCGACAAGCTCCGGCAATCCCCAGAATTAAGCCAACTTATAAAAAATCAAAATACTTAATAATTGAAATACCTAACAACAAAAGTAATCTTACCTTAATCATTAAGAATTCTTTGTCATCTGCACTTGATAGAAAACGGTCGATTTCCCATTTGTCAATATTTTCGATTTTATTGCTTGATAACCGTCACCGGTTCTTTTCAAAAATGCGATCAGCTTGGGGAATTCGCTCATATCTATGTTGTCGTAAATTATCAAGCATGACTTAACCGTAGAATATTGCGCCCATAATGTGGAGGAAGACTTGTAAATCTTTGCATTTTCACTGAAGTATGCCAACAAAACATTATCGCTGTATACTTGAACATTTTTCTCGGCGCAGCACTTTTTGAACCGATTGTAGGCTATATCGTATGAAGATCATTACTTCGTAGGCAGCAAATTGCTTATTGCAATATTTGCAGCATTCACAATCTCTTCCGACTCACAATTATTCATTGTGCACTAAACAAACTTTAAACTAAACCAAACTAGCACCTTAATTTGACAATTCTTTTTGTTTGTTTATTTTGTAGTTACGACAATAACTCAACGACTACTAAATAAACGCTCAAATCTGAATATAATAATTCTGGTGTTACTTACTTCATAATGACAAAATATGTGTTTTTAAGTTAATGAGACCGTGGAAAAAACAGTATATTATATTATAAGGATTAAAAGTGCATATTTTTTTTACGAGCAATATTTGCAGTTGCGAGGCGGAGCTCAGCGCAGCCTAGCGAATCCAAATATTGCGAGTAAAAATAGGCACTTTCAGTCCGTATGATAAATACTATTTTTTCATCAACCAAGTCAAAATTAAAATAAATTTAGTTTTATTCAAAAATCGTTAATAATTTGGTAAGAAATTTGAACACCTATTAACTATAACAGCGTTAGCAAGTCGGTAGTCATGGATATATGGTATTGTTGGTAAATATTGATTGTCAAGTAGACGCCATATAATTTTTGTAGTAGTTTTTACGCTGCTTTCAAAATGAATCCCGAACACGATGAAAATATACCTGCTGATATATTGGAAAGTGCCGAAGCAGTATATCTAAATCTTTTGCCACCTAATTCTCGCCAAGTTTATGAATTTGCATATCAGCGATTCATGGATTGGTGTAAAGAAAAAAATGTGCAAAACTATGCGGAGAGTGTTCTTATGGTGTATTCCTCAAATTTAACGAAGGCATCAAGCCATCCACTCTTTGGTCACAGTATTCAATGTTGCGATCCACACTGGATATCAAAAATTTTGTGGATATTAGTAAATATTCAAAATTACGAGCATTGTTAAAAAGGCAAAGTGATGGATATATACCTAAAAAGTCTAGGGTTTTTACAAAAAAGGAAGTGGATCGGTTCCTGGATATGGCACCTGATAATGTATATTTGATGATAAAGGTTGTTCTAGTATTAGGAATTGGATGTGCTATGCGTTGTGACGAACTAGTTCATTTGAAAATTGATGACATTGAAGATATGGACTTGGTCCTGGTCGTAAAAATTTTGCAGACAAAAAACAAGAAACCTCGTTTGTTTACCATTATAGGCGATAATTATTTGCGTTTATTTCGAAAATATGTTGCACTACGACCATCAAATATACAGGAACGTCGTTTATTTTTGAAGTACGTTAATGGGAACTATCAAAGAATGGTTGTTGGTATTCACAAAATTAGTGCCGTGCCGCAAGAAATTGCAAACTTTTTGAAGTTAGAAAATTGGAAGGAGTATACTGGACATTCGCTAAGAAGAACATATGCTGCACTTCTTATTGATGGTGACGGTGACCTCACTTGTCTTAAAAGACATGGAGGCTGGAAATCGAGTACGGTAGCAGAAGGATATATTGAAGAATCACGTATCAACAAAGAAAATACTGCCAGAAAATAATTGCAACCAGACAAAGAAGGTACAAGTACCTGTTCAGATATTTCCTCGAATGTTTCATCAACAGTTACGGAGAATATTTTGAGTTGTTCTAACAATAATGAAAATCTTTTGAATTGTTCGAATATTGTTAGTGATAATTTCAGTGGTGCTTTGAATTTTGGAAATAATTGTTCCAATTGTACATTCAATATCACTATAAATAACAAATAAATACCTATAAATAGTTGCCCAATTAGTTTGTTTTTCTAAGTTTGTAAGAGACAATATTTTTTTCTTCAAATTTCAATTAGAGAGCTAAAATGCAATTACTTTTAGTCCTAGGATTAGAAGTAGCGTTTTTAATCCTAGGATTAAAAGCGTTGCTAAGCAACGAACAAATTTTTGTACGGTAAGGGAATTGATGGCTTTTGCACCTGAAAATAGTACAAAAATGTCAACATTTTTTGATGGTTGGAGAAAATAGTATATACCATTCGGGAGAGATGCTATTTTGTCCTCGGTGCAATGTAGGTATAAATTGCACCTCTGCCAAAATAACGCATTTCTCTCCCTTATAGTATAATGTACTATTTTACAATTTACAATGAGGACGTAAGTTGTAGAAAATTTTCTTAATTAACAATCGCCTAAAATGGTGGTAAATTAACTTTAAGACAAATATCCAATGGGAATAAATTCTTCGAAGTTTTCAGAATACAACATAGTTTTTCATAATTTTGTAATTAATATTTAAGACCTTAAAAAAACTATTTCATATGACGTACTAGCTTTTGACTCCGCGCACTCATCCCAAAAATTATGCGCCGTTACCTACTTTCAACGTTAAATTAAAATTATTAATAATGAAGTTAGAGATCCAGTAGTTACGAGTTTTTTACCGGAAATTCCCTCCTCTTTTTATTTCCTTCAATGTCAACAGTTTATAAGATATAGACGAAAAACAAAATTCCTTTTTTTTATCTTAATTTGTTTATGTGCTAATAAATACTTTAGACACATTTTTCTAGACAAAATTCCGAATCTAATGAGCTATCACACACGTTTCTAGGAGCTTTATCTCTATTTTTCACTAATTTCAACTTGTCGACTAGACTAAATGGTTTTCTAGAAAATGTTCTTGAAGAAAAATATATTAAGGGCTACCAAAATAGAAATACTGACATTTTAAGGATAACAATTGAATTAGTAAAAGACTTTGTAAGAGACAGTATGATCGTTCCGCCGGAAAAAACTTTCATATAAATAAAGGAGTTGTAAACGTGCATAAGCAATACCAACTTGGTATAATAATATAATATGATATAATTATAACTGATTTCGTGAAAAACTCTGATGAGGATTTATTAAAGAATACCCAAATTATCGATAATTTATTTCTATTTTCTCAGTTTTTTTTAATTTATGTAATTAAATGAGCCTACTATTTTATTGGACTGGAATTTTAGCACACACTTTTACACCGTATCCCAATTAAATAATTTATATACTTTTCCTCGAAAATTCGTTCAACGAAATCCACCGTGACCGGTATGTGAATGACTTTTACTCAAAAAAATATGCATTCAATCATCAATCCTCATATCTGTCTATTAATCTGTTATGTTCTTGAAAAATATAATTGACAATTTCGAATGCAATCAACTGGACGTTAGTAACCTTAAACTTTTTTCCCATTCCATTAGAGGAGCGCAGAGGAGGGGCGAATATAGGGGAGATTCTGAGGACACAAACGTTAATTATCTAACCCCTACTTACATCCAAAATGCATCCATCTGTCTCTGTTTCTTTAATAATTTTCCATCCTTGTTTGATTGTTTAATCCTTTTAAGATTGATTATATATTTTCCTGCAATACTATTTTGTTGTTAATGACAGCAGGAGTGCTTGGTGTTTAGTGAGACAAAAAAATTTGGACACCGTTGGGAGTTTCTTTCACCAAAAAGACTCAGTGAGTGATTTTTTCTGTTTATATTCATTAGAAAAATAAAATTAATATTTTCCGCCACATTTTGATCTACATTCGACTAATTATTTCAATCTATATTCATAATTTTTTCATTTTCAATGTTAGTTGAATCTTATAAACACAAATTTTTGCAACTAATCTCGGGATATCAACGCTCGCTTACGTAAATTAGAATAATAACTATAGAACATTTGAAAGAATTTATTGAATTTCTACTGAATAAAATCTTGAAATAGGTAAATATTTATGAACGGTTCAAATTTCTTCTGCTTTCAATAATTTATTAAAGTAATTATCGCCGCTGAAGAAGTCAAAAACTTCATCATAGCTAGTAAAACTGTATCCATTATTTTTGATTTTGAATGTAAGTTGATTCTATAAACACGGATTTCCGCGCCTAATCTTTGGATTTCAATACAAAATTTTAGAGAATTAATTGAACTTCTTCTGGATAAAGCCTAGAAATAGGTAAATTATTGATAAAGGATTTAAATTTATCCTACTTTCCATATTCTGTTTATAATTGATTAAAATCAAGTCAAGTCAATAACTTCATCTTGGCTAGCAATTATTAGAATAGATTCAATTATGAAAAACATCAAATTTTTATCTAGATTTGAATTTTAAATTGGATTCATTATTTTATTGTTTTCAATGTAAGTTGAATCTTCTTATATACTCAAATTTTTACAACTAATCTCTGGATTTGAATGCTCGCTTAGTTAAAGTAGAATGGACTTCTGTTCATTTTATAATTGATTATAATAATAATAGTCGATCAAGAAGTCAAAACTTAATCTTGGCTGTCAATTATTAGAATACTAATCAGAATAGATTTTGTTATGAGGAACATCATAATTAATATATACTTAGGCATTTGGTCAGTATCAATTAGAACTTGTAGAAAAATTATCAGGAACGATAATTAAATATACCACTTCAAATTCCAATATTTAAATGAATTTTTTTCCATAAAATAGACAATAGGTAAATTGAGAATTTGTCCCACGAAATATTATTCCATCAAGTTTTTATTTAAATATGATTGTAGATTGGTATACATGAAATTGAAGAGCTGGAGGAACGTTTATAATATATAAATCAAATATTCTTTTTGGTGTTAATTTTATTTGAAGTTATTTGATAACTAATTGAAATTATGTTAATCGGATATAAACTGTGTAGTTAATTGATCTTGATGAATATATATTGTTTAAATTGGTCAATTCATACCCAAAACATTATAAGAATGGCAGCAAATATTCAGAAAAAAAAGTATTCTATTTGTTGATTCAATATTAAAAATAAAAAAAGGAAACCGAAAAATCGAATTTGATAAACTATTAAATAGATATGTATGATCTATCTCTGGAAATTTATCAATAACGGAGGTTGAAATAATGATAGATTTACAAAATAAATTATTCATATTGTATATAAATAAAATAAACGTCAGCTTTTGTCAGATCATTTCATTTTATTGATTTTTGAAGTTACACCTTAGAACCAAAGATTACTTATTCTCCAAAGCCATCGAACAACGAGTACTTATTTGGGTATAAACAAAATAAACGACAGTCCATTTAATATTGTAGATTTTTGAAGTTATACCTTTGAACCCCAATTTAATTATTTTCAAAAATTACTAAAACTCGAAAGCCGTTGAAAAATGAGGAGACATATTGAAATATAAACAGTCCTTGAGAAAAACTCATTATTAAAAAGATACAATTCGTAGATTGAATTTACTGTGTGTAACCGTACTTTATGGAATATACTTATGTTACTATTATAAATGAAACTAACTGTTTTTAAATAAGTCCACTATATACTGAGAAAATCCTAAAAATTCTAAAAAATTTGACATTTGTTTCAATATAAAAATATCATCGTCAGGATATCAGTAGTTACATTTGATGTGATCCCTATCTGATATTTAATAATTATTTTTGGCTAGACCAAGAAGTAACCTATCTTATGACTCTCTTGATGTAAGTATATGAATAGAAAAAAAACAAAAGATATGACATTACAAATATTAGAGGGGGAATATCCTAGATAACTTTTTCCCCATTTAATTTCTACTGTTTACGCCTGGCCCCATTAGCTAAATTGAAACCATCATATAGGTATTTGTCATTAAATATTTTGGGTTATAATGACAAAATGATATCCTCGAGTTGTTGAATCAGCACAAATTGGGATTTTTGTCAGTAAAAAAATTAATTGTAAGGGGTGTCTAAATAAGAGAGGTAATCCGCTGAATCTCAGAAACTATTTATCGTACAGCTTAGAGAAAAAAATAAAGGGTGTAGTTCACAATAATAACACAAAAAATCATTTTTCTATAATAAATATACCGTTATAGGAGCACAAAATCTGAATATTCGTAATTTTAGATCATGTTACATACGTTTGATCCACTATTTCTTCCCCTATCATTGAAAATAACTGGTAGGGGTGAGTGGGAAAGATGACTCGATAAAACTGTTTTAACTTTTGTTCCGCTTTATGGATTTTGACAAACTTAGCATCATTTGAAACGAAATTCAATACCTAATAGAATATTGTACAATCGTTCCATTACAGTGGTTTTAACTGTCATTGAACACTTGTTTTGTTTTCAACTTTTTTTGGGAATCTTCAAATGCGATACTATATTTTTTAAACATTGACTTCAAAGGGGATGGAAGCGAAGATACGATAAAAAATAAGCATACCAGGACATAGAGTTTGATACTAAAGTAAATTGAAAATTTTACATAATGTAGTAGGCGTTCAGATGTCATATATTGTTGACAACTTAAATATAAAATAATCAGTTTTAAGGAATAAAACTAACTTTTCCTCATCTGTGAGGTGCCCTGAACAATATTCTATCATGAAATTGTCACTTGTATACACTTCGGGGGATGTATCGCGCTAACAAGCCGAAATTGCTCCAAAAATAACCGAAAATGTAGTATATTTGGATTTACAGGACCCGCTGTACTCGCTCTAGCTGAATTGCAATATGGTACATCTGTGAGACGCTCTGAATAATATTCAATCATTAAATTGGTCACTTGTATATACTCCGGAGGCTGTATCGTGTTAACAAACTGAAATTTCTCCAAAAATGTCGTACTTAAAGTACTATTGCATCTGTTGTACTGACTCTGGTGATTTTAAAATCAATAGGGTTCATCTGTGGGATGTCCTGAATAATACTCAATCATAAAATTGGTGATTTGTTGCACTCCGGAAGGTGTATCGTGCTAACAAACTGAAATTTTTGGAAAAATTACAAAAACTTCGTACTTCAAGTACCAAGCACCCGGTGTACTGTATGTGGTGAGCTGAAAATCAATAGGGTTCATCTGTAAGATGTCCTGAACCATATTCAATCATAAAATTGGTGACTTGTTGGACTCCGCAGGCTGTATCGTGCTATCAAGACATGTAACGAAAAGTGGCCGACGACGACGACATACTACACAGAATTTTTTTCTAAAAACCGATTTTTCGTGTTGGTCCTGATGAAAAACGTTAAAATAACTCAAAAAAATTTCAAAACTACATTTTTTTGGGAGTAAACTCTTTTCTCGCATATTAGATAGGTGGGCCGGAAAGTAATACATCATGCCTTAAACAAATAACGAAGCTTCTGATATGTTAAAAGTGTATTTTGAATATTTTAAGAATTCTCCAATTGTAGCAAGAGAATATGCATTAAAATATCCCTTGCGACGACATTTTTGCAGACAAGCATTTAAAAATTTGGTTAAACGATTAAAACAAACCTAATCTGTTCAACCTAAGAGAAATTATACACGATAGCGAAAAAGAAATACAGAAATAGATGGAATCAATCTTTTAGAATACATTGCTGCAGATCCAAAAGTAAGTGTAAGAAAAGTTGCTTGCCAGTTAGGAATTTCTAGGTATTGTGTTCACTCTATTTTAAAACGAAATCGTTTTCATCCTTATCGTGTATCTGTTCATCAAGGATTGAAAGCTACAGATTACGATAAAAGATAGGATCATTGTAATTGGCTTAAGGATATACTGAATAAAAATCCAAAATTTGTATCAAATATAATGTGGTTCGTTGATACTACATTTTACAGTAATGGATCTGTAAATTGATATAACACTGTAACCGTCTGAACTATTCTGTACAAGGTTTTCTAGAATGAAACTGAGATGGCCTAGTGAAATACTATTATTCGGAACGATAGTGGGCGATAAACAGCTAAGACGTATGCGAACGGCGATCTTGGGTTTGGCTGAAGAGCTAAGGGTCGTAGGTATATAAGCTGGAAGTTAATCAGACTCAATTGCTCTGGCTGCCTTTCCAGTTAATGATGATTTTAGATCATTTAGCTTTTCAACGTCTTGAATCTCTTTATCGCCCACCACGGCTGAGAATAGGCTAAAGAACTCGGTCCACTTTTCAGGGGTTCCATCGAAAGGTTTGAGTGTTATAGGAGGCAAATTGACTGCTGATTTCATGTTACCAATGTGTATGGTATCTACTGGATGTATGCCATTGGACGATGGTGTTATTTTATCGAGAAGATCTAAAGCACGCGCTTTTCCCACCTAAAGCTGTCGCTAAAGGAGCTACGATGATCCATTTCCTCTTGATCTAACTCCTCTATACTATCTTGGATTGAATCAAATTTTTCATATGCTTTAGTTGCGTTATCTAACGTCGTTTGAATCAAATGTTTACTGACTGTCGTAGGCTCATCGTTTGCTTGGTCGATGAGTTTTCTTAATGTCGTAATAGTTGTTTGTATATAACCACGCTGCCGTTTTAGTTTAGTAAGTTCAGCCATTTCAAATTTAATTTATGCGTGAGTATGATAAGGAATTTCAACAATATTTATACGATACTAATACGGAAACAGGATGGATAATTGGTACATTTAAATAGCTAACTGACCAACTTACCTTGATTATCCTGGTCGCTGCTGTGATGAATCCTTGGAACTGCGATTTGAACTGCTAATTGAACTGCTAATTGAACTGCTAATTGGACTGCTAATTGGACTGCTAATTGAACCGCGACTTCGACTACTAATTGAACTGCTAATTGGACTGCTAATTGAACTGCTAATTGGACTGCTAATTGAACTGCTAATGGGACTGCTAATTGAACTGCTATACTTGCACTACGATTTTAACTGCTCTCTTGGTACTGGCACTTTACAATATTATATAACAGTACTTGTTATATCCGACTCGAAGGACCAATGTTTTTTATTATATTTCTAGCCGAACTTCGTCGATTGGCGTAGACATTCAACTACATAAATAATCTTAATTTGACAAAATTAATGTCGAAATTAATGATTTATTATGTACAAATTTACAAGAATGGTACAAAGTTATGAATGTTGAACTTCGGTGGTTTCAGATCGGAAGACACTTTATGTTTCGATTTGATGAATATTCACTTAACTCGTATAGAAACTATGTGTTAGACTTAGTATCTCTGATTGTTTGACTTTGAGTGAAGTTACTTCGATATGTAACGACGACTCGATGAACTCGATTGAGTGTTGAACTGAGTTATGAACTAACTTGAGTATTGAACTGATTTCGTTTTAGAGTTGTAATCTCGCTTCGATGAGTATTAAAAAACCGATTTCTTCACGTTGTATGACGTGTTAAATAGAAATCTGCGAGGGGCGTGTTTACACGTGGATTGGGTTGACCAAATGGAAACATTTACTATTGGCCAGTATCATTTGACTTGTCGGATTCATCGACAAGAAGCAACAATGGACGCTTTTAATATATATTTCAATTTCTATTGAATAATCCAATAGCAATTGTGACCTTTTTACTCAGAGAGGTTATTTAAACATTTCTTACAACCTTCCGAACATTGAACATAAAAATTCACGCACAAAGTGACAATAAGTTACAATTATAGTCTTACTTTAGGGTTATTACAATACAATAGATAATAGTGCGAAACGTGACATTTTCCTAAATTTTTAACTATACGATTTCAAACACAATGCGACAATATGTCGACTTTCAAAATGTGTTCTTTCAATGCTCAAACAAAACTATTTACAATTATTATTGCAAAACGTGACATTTTAAAGGTGTTTAACAAAAGCTGCGAATAAAGTGTAACTACCCTTTGAATTCAAACCAATACAAAAGGTCTATCAATTAGTTAACACATTTTTACAGCGCTAGGAACTGAAATGAATTTACGCTTTAAATATATACAATGGCGAAAAGAAGTAACATACAAATATCTTACATATTTTTAGGTAGGTAACAATAATATATAATGATAGTGTGAATCCATTCAGCTTTTGGTCAGTAATGAAACTACAACTCGCTGTTACTTATGGATTATCATAGGGACTAAATCACGTACCTTACAATAAGCAGGATGTATGTGCAGTAATTACAAAAATTCCAGAAATCTACATGCTTAAAAGAGAATTCAACCATAATTATAAGAAAACAAGTTAGTTAACAATGATTGAACAATAACATTCCTGAGAAGCGCTCAACGATATTTTAGAGTTAGGATAAACAGCGTAATAATGCAACAATGTATAGCTTATTTTCGGGAAAATACGGTAGTAGGTACCAACCTTCGTTCACATGTAAGGTGATTTACTTTTCGACAAGATTATTGTAGTCGTTCTGCAGATTCATAATGGAGATTAATAGTGAAATTGTGTCAAAACGCGGAAAGTAAAAAATTGTGTTTTAAAGGTTTTATTTACATCTTTGACAAATTTTATCGGTGCGAAGAAAGAGGAAGATGCAAGGTAAGTTTTTCTGGAATGTGAATAATGTAATGTTTCGGGTAGTGTAAAAATTGTGCTCGTTATTTTAGACATTAGTAGATATGTTAATATTCACATATTTTTATTGTGCATTAGCCAATCTTGGTGCGGCTCACTTTATTAATTAATCTCAATTAAGCACACTCTTAATTTCACTTATTTTATGCTTATTAGTGAATCGCGTCCTTTAATGCAATTTACGCTGATTTAGTCGCAATTGAAATTAACAACGTGACTATCAAGCAAACAAGGTAATAATGAAATTAAAATAGTCACTAACTGAAATGAGATAGTTTAAATCGGAACTAAGGACGTGACTAAGTGAATGAATCCAGTCTCAACTGGATTTAAGAACATGACTGACTTGAGCAAACATGTCATGAATGAAAAGTGATTCGTTGGCAGATGTGAGCGAGCAAAGCACCACCGGGAGCGGTTAATTGTCTAATATTTTCCACAACTAGTAACCCTCAACGCTTTTTCCTTCTCAAAAAATGAAAATAATCATTCACTATTTCTTTGCAGACCCGAATTTATGTACAAATGAAGTTGTCAAACAAATTAATAATCACAGCCAAGGTTGAAATTGATCGTTTCCGTACAAAATTGAAGCGGCATGCTGAGGATACAACTGAACCTACTGCCCAAGTTATCAACCATTGCATCGAAAGATTGTCCGACGCATCTGAGGGAGTCGGTCCTAGTACCGACTCTCTCAGGAAACTCGTAATAAGACAAAGAAATGAAATTCATGTCGCTCCACCCAGAGCAGTATACTGTAATAACCTAGACGAATGGAACGGAGGAAGAATTTTTTACTTGGAGACAGAGGACAAGAAGAAGAGAACATTCTAATTATCGGAAAACAGCAGAATATAGAGCACTTGTGTGGTTCGCCGACGGTACTTTCAAACCTGCGCCAAATATATTTTCACAAATACATATTCACAAATATATATATATATATATATATATATATATATATATATAACCAAGAAGATGTAGGAATATCGCGTGATATGTTAACAACAACAACAAAGAGATTCATAGGTAATTCACGCAAAAAGAAAAAGGGCTACTGAAACAGTGTGGTAACCGCGGACATGCATGTTTCTGGCTCATTTGCTGTCATCAGCACGGTATAACCAAATAAGGATGTGAAATTATTTACTATGGGTCGGGAGGTTCAGGCGGGGGGGGTCTATATGCGCCACCGTGTCGATCCTGGTTGTTGTCCTGAAAACCCGGGATCTTCCAATTGAAGGCACAAATGAGCGTTTGGTTTCCCTGCTGAAATCCGTTGTTTTGTGTTTTCCCATGTTTCGATTATCTTTTCTCCCAAATTTCACATCCTTATTTGGTTATACCGTGCTGATGACGGCAAATTAGCCAGAAACATGCATGTCCGCGGTCACCACTATGTTTCAGTAGTCCTATTTCTTTTTGCGTGAATTACACATGAATCTCTTTATTGTTATATATATATATATATATATATATATATATATATATATATATATATAATTTAATTTTATATATTATTATTTATTTTATTTAGTTATAAAAGTTATACAAGTCGTAGTCTTGTTTAAAATAGACTTGACTTACCTTCGGCTAGCTCCTAATGATGATATGTTAATATTAATTTAATTTTTAACATAGAGTCGGTAGCATCTAGACTCCTCCCTTTGAGTTCAGGACGCACCAAAATATATATAATTTAATTTTGATTATCTAGTTTTTAATTTTTCATATTTCACTTTATTCAGAAACAAAATCTTTCCTGAATATATACCTCTAATTTTAATGATTTAAAATATTCTTACATAGATTGAATGAAGTGAGCAAATTTTTAATAAACTGATTATGGATATGAATAAAAATACCAACACTTTCCAGAAAATAATTTAATAAATTGTTACGATCAAATTTTGTATTATTTTTTAACATTAAATTTCCTCATTCTATTCTGTCATGCACACTGAATACTTTGGATGATTGCGTCGGCGCATAAGAGAAACGTATGCGCTTATAGAGTTCCACGCGACACTAAACGTGAAATTCACAGTCAATGTTATATGTATGAAATGTTCATACACTTCTAACGTTCATATATTTGTTGAAATTATCTATACGTTATTTAAACTTGAACTATACAATTACATATATATAAAAGCAATACGAGTGAAGTTAAATGAGGATAGTGATGGATAGAAAAAGTCAAACATGCATCAGAAGGAAAGAAGACATTTAGTTACAACGTGAACAATGATAAAATGAATCAATGTAACAAGTAAGTACTATACTATCTATTACTAAAATGCATAGATGTCCATGGATATTATATGATATTCATCATATTATAATGTTTTTTGGCATTTTTTTGTGAAATTAATATTTAAACGTTCAAATTTTATTTTATTGTTCACTATATTCCTTTTTTGGAATTCCAAAATTAATACTCAAAAAGCACAGACCTTATTTCGAAGCTTCGGTACCTGGACTGCTGCTAGCGTCTCCCAAATTCTTGATGATTTCTCAGCGGAGAAATGCTCCTTTCTGTTCACTTCTCGTTTATAAACACAGTTTAATCAACACTAATATGACTATTTCTTTACTTTTTTTAGCTTTGAACTTTACTTTTACATTATTTTATAAAAAAATTTGTAGAGGAGATTTATACAGAAGCCATTGATCCTCTCACCCAAGAGCGATTGTCTCTTTTTTTTAAAATCAACAAACTTTCGACTTATCAAATGCAATGCTTTTCATTGTTTTTGTCACAATAATTGTTGATTTGAATGTTTTTTAGATAAAATGTAAAATTATTTATTTCAACAGTTCTGGAGGATATCAACACTTATTTATATAAGTTTATATTGTCTTAGGGATTCCATAAAATGTCTTTTTCATGTATTATAATAACAAATTGTGTTATAATTCCCTTTTTAAAGTATATCTATTTACATTAAATTATACAAAATCTACAACCCAAACTAATTATTAATACATATGTAATTGTGTAGTTTTAAATCTTCGAATTTTTACTCATTTTGTCTTACATTAACTATTAGTTATTTCCAAAGTTGTCTTTATTGTTCTACATTCAATTAATAACCAACAAATTTAAGTTGGCAAGAAAATCACTAAATTTGATTACTTCCTGTTTATAAAGATTATTGAATTATCATATTTCCTTGACAGATAACTTGGCTCTGTTCCGTATGTCACCTATTATAAAGTTTTGTTCAATTCTTTTTTTTAATTTAAACCTTTACTATCATCATCTGTAAATATAGATAACCAATTAGTGAGTTGAATAATAATTTTTGTTATTTCAGGTTTCAAGTGATACTACATTCTATTTATCCAGATATTCACGTGGTAGTGTTCAGAGTATTTTGAAACATATTGACATTGACTTGACCTGGGATTAATTGTTAAGGTAAAATTTTATACTTATTTATACAAGGTTGTTGTTATAATTTTTATTCATTATCCTTTAAGTCCATTTGGTAACTGTTTTTCTCAATATCTGACAATATAGTTGCTCGTTTCATTCTATTCATTTATATGAGATCGTAGTTTTTAACTTGGTTGTATCTACTGGTACACCATACGTATTAACCTAACATTTTAATGTTTGTTCAAATTTGTGAATTGTTTTAACATAATAGAGGACTAGTTCAATATATATATATATATATATATATATATATATATTTATATATATATATATATATATATATATATATTATACAATCTACTACCAAACTAACGAAAACCACATACATAAAACTATTCCAAATGATCATTCACTTAAATCCAGACATTGTGTGTGACTATGAAATTGTTGCATTTTCAGTAATGGAAGAATGCTTTTCAGGTATCCAGATATTAAGCTATTTTTTCCACTTGTCACAGACCCTACAAAGAATCTCATACATGGGATTACGCAGCAGGTATAAGAATGATGCTGACTTTGCTTATGAAGTGAGAATGATTTTAATTTTGTCATTTGTCCAATTAAATCATCACTTAGATGCCATTGACTGCCTATCAGAAAACATTAGAGGAGATATACAGCCGTTATTAGAGTAGTTTGAAGATAATTACCTTAGAAGACCGAATAGAAGAGTCAACGGAAGAAGAGCCCCACTTTTTAAGCCCAACATTTCGATTATTCATGATAGGACGTTCAACGGTCTGGATAGGACAAATAACCATGCTGTGACAGCTAATCGAAGACTGCAGGCAATGGCAATAGATCATCCAACCATATGGAAGCTGATCGGAGGTCTTATAAAGGTTCAAAATGGAGAGACCTATACATACAACAGTTAATAGCAGGCAACCCACCACAGCGAAAATTCAAAAAGTACAGAGATGCGGACGACCGGATACAACACATTATTCTAAATTTTAATAATAGACCAATGTTAGATTATATAAATGGATTAGCAATTTTGATATGGCGAATTTAAAGAAATGGTGTACAATCTTTTTCAATTTTATTAGTTTAACAAATGCGAATCACGGATTTATGTCTTCGTTATTCTAATTTTAAATTTTTGAAGTTTAGGCACAGAAGCGGCGGGAATCGAAATGTCCTGGAGCCAAAACGACGACGCCGAAATGGCCGCTCCGAACTGTCCTAGACCCATTTTCCAAAGTTGGCCAAATAATAACCGAACGCAAAAACGATTAAAATCAAAAATGTGGAAAAGCTAAACAGTTTACCTTAAGTTACTTTTTAATTTCCAGTTTAGTTTTCTGTTTTGTCGATCATATTTTCTTGTTTTCTGTTTTGTGAAAATATAGAAGTTTTGTTTATATTTACTAAAATCCCAGTATCCAGTGTTTCCTGAGTATGTTTATTAATAATAATAAATACCGAAAAATACTAGCATCACCTTTTTTTCATTCAAAGAAAAAACCGCATCAACCGCGAAGGTTATTAGCGGTGGTGGTACAGTATGACTTATATTAGATTTATAATATTAACTAATTCTAAAAACTTTAGTAGCAACTCGATGTTATCCGCGTTCAAAGCCTCACTAAGTTTTTCGGGCAGTCCTGAAGTTAGTCTCTCCTCACTATAGTCGGGACACTCCATGATTATGTGTTTAACGTTCAGTTCTTCGTAACAGGAGGCACATCATTTGGGGTTTTCTTTTTTCAGTAGAAACTGGTGCGTTTATCTAGTGTGGCCAATCCTAAGGCGGGTTAGAATTGTTTGGTGTCTACGGGAGAATGTTGTACCTTCGATTTTCGGTGAAGTTGGTCTCCTGTAGACATATAATTGAGTTTTTTTCATAATTTACCAACATCTGCAGATTTTCTAGATGGGGGGTCTACCGCATTTATATTCCATTGCAAGATTAATAATTCTGATTATATATGGAGTTCGGAGGTCTTAGAATGTTTCTGGAGATATATCAGTTTCGCTTCCGGACACTGAGATGTTAGAGCCGGTTTCTAGTTCTCTGTTGAGCTGTTTCATTATATTCTTGTTCAATTTTGTGATTCTGGTCTTAATGCTACGTTCGATGAGTGCTGGATATATCTTAGTAAGTATAGGTAGGAGCGCGTGAACTTTTCCAGTATACCTGCAGGCCATACTGAGGGGTCCGGGGAACCGAACGAGTCCTCCAGAAAACTAATAATCTGACTATAGTCCAGTGTTAAATTAGACGAATTGTCCTCAAAGAGTTGTTTGTCTGAAGAAACCAGGGAAATGGAAATGATGAAAGGGGGCTCCAACTCTTCCGATGGATTCTGAATCGGTGGACTGATCTCTGAATGAGGCCGCTTATGCAAGGAGGTGTTCATTAAGGTGGAGATTTCTTAGCCTTGAGGGGCTAAATCTTCGATCGTGTTATCTTGGATAAGGCTGATTATAGGTTCTGTAACAAGCATCACCTTTCAAACACTAATTCCTTTTACCCTATGATTTTTACGTGATTAAGAAATGATAAAATAGTAACCAACTGTACTGTTTATGGAGACTAAAAGTACCAAAAGTAACGAGTATAAGGGACGGGTATTGTATATTAATAGTAACAATCGGTACAAGTATTCAAAAGTAACGAAAGTTTACATCACTATATATTACAGTGTGTTGGTTTTCTGTAAATTGAATAATCAAGCTGATTATTATCTGTGAATTTTTAAACCAAGAAAGTTAATTGAGTTATCTTCTGTAACTTCTAATGCAATTTCAATTTTAGGATGCTCACGTTAAAACTTTACCCCCCTTTTTTTAACTTTAGATAACATAAATGAAATAACAAATTTTGCTGTCTTACTGTTTAATTTAACATAAAAAAATTTAGATATTCAATTTACTGCGTTCATGAACTTTTAGTCCTTACACGTGAATTTTGCAATTTTGGCTGTATCATTACAGTTACGTAGACCACCTTAATGTTAAAAAATGTCAAATTACAAATCGTTCACCGATCACCAATTTATGTGATAAAGTGCTCTAGTTCTATCTTCATTTAACGGAAGAATTAGCGTATCTATTCATCTTTCAATTTTAATTGTATATTTATGTTTATGTTTTTATGTTTATCTAACATTCATATAGCGACTTACTCCATATGTAAAATCTGTCAACTGCTGTTGGATGTCTTTATTGTATAGGAATGTCTATTTTTAGTAAGTTAGTAGTGAATATCTTGATCTTAATTTCATGGAGGATATTAAGTTAAGTAACGTCACGACCACAATGGCGGAATATTCGAATAATCATAAAGTTCTCTTTTTATTTTGATATATATTTAAATACAACACAAATTATCGTAAACTATATAATGAATGCTATTGTTTCTATTCGATTGAATTGAACTGTTAATTAAGACAAAACATGAGCTTATATTTTATTTGATCACCGGATTGTCGTCGACTACCTACAAAACAAGCTATTATGCCATCGATTCCACAATAAGATATTTTATTAAATATTACAATGAAATATTTTTCTTTCTAACCTGTCTATAAAAATTACTTTTCTAAATGAAACTAACTGTATCTAAATAACTAGACAATGTATTGAAAAAATGGTAAAAATTCTAAAAAATTTGACATACTGCTATCATCGTCAAAATGACAGAAGTTACATTTCATGTGATGCCAACCTGATGTTTAATAATCATTTTTGACTAGAACAAGAAGCGATTGACTTAATATATATATGAATAGAAAAAAGAAGAAGGTATGATATTACAAATAATAAAGCTTAGATATGTTTAGCACTATGGGTACATCCTGAATATCTTTTTCCCATTTCAGATCAGTATAACTGTGCAACGGCATAGAAAATCAGAAAAACTTTATTGCTGATATTTACAATTATTACTTAAGATATTGACAACTTGTTATTGTGGGTTTCGTAAGTGCGTTCTAATTTTTAATTCTTTAAGAAAATCCATCTCTTTTTCTTATCACATATCACAAATATGTAGTACTTCTAGTTCTTTGTTAAGTGTCAATGAATGTTTGGTGTCAAGTAGATGTTTTGCGTAGTGGGATTTATGTGGTTATTTTAATCTGTATGCTCGTAAGTATTCACTATATCTGATTACAAAAATTTCTAAGGGTTTGACCCACATAGACAGCATTACATTCTGGACATTAAGACTTTTTAATTGGGATATTTAACAATTTTGTACTAACATTACTTTCTGTTTTAAAAGAAGTTGTTGTATTTGTTGCTAAAGATATTATCTATGAAATATTATTAGAAATATTACCTGCATATGTGGTGTTTTTTTAATTTTTTATTTCGTTAGTTTGTTCAGGAAATATTAGTTGTAATACCACTTTAACCTCTTTTTTAGGCTTATTTCAAACAATCTAGTAGGGATGCGGTCAATATAGGGCTGATCAAAAGAAAACTATTTTTTGACTAGTTGAGCTTTCGGAAATTGTTTATTTCCTTCATCAGAACATCTACAATGGACAAAAAAAAATTTTCAAATTAATAAAGCTGAACAAATATTTGGAAAAAAACACAATTGCCTCACCAAAATAAGTTTTGAAAATTATCCATCAAGAACATCACAAGAGTTTTAACAGGAGCATGACATTAATTAACAAAAATCGAAATAAAAACAATTTTCTGACAGTCTAAACATTTAAAATGATCATATCTACAATATCATGTAGAAATGTAAAAACTTTGAACTAACACAACAATTAAAATACAGTGTTGTGAATTGTTGTGTTAGTTAAAAGTTTTTACATGCTCCTGTTAAAACTCTTGTGATGTTCTTGATGGATAATTTTCAAAACTTATTTTGGTGAGGCAATTGTGTTTTTTTCCAAATATTTGTTCAGCTTTATTAATTTGAAAATTTTTTTTTGTCCATTGTAGATGTTCTGATGAAGGAAATAAACAATTTCCGAAAGCTCAACTAGTCAAAAAATAGTTTTCTTTTCATCAGCCCTATATTGACCGCATCCCTACTAGATTGTTTGCAGTTTTGTGTTCAACGGTCACTACCCTTCAGATTTCGTTTATATATATATATATATATATATATATATATATATATATATATATATATATATATATATATGTATATATATGTATATATATATATATATATATATATATATATATATATATGTATGTGTTATAACGGAATTTCTAAGCACGATAGAGGGCGTATTTTTCTACGGATCGAAACCAAACTGGATACAAAAATCGGTTAGGACAAAATCTTAGACGAGTTCGTTAATGAGCCAAATCGGCCCAGTAAAAAAAAATGACGGCATGTCAAAGTTGAAAAAAAATCGTATTTCCTTTGTTTTTCATTTGGCGCAAAAAAGCTACTGAGCTTTTTCATAGACCTTAACACCTTAACACGTTCTACAAATTTTGTATTTAACATTTTTCTCTAAATCGTACATTAAAACATGTATTTAAGAAAATTCACAAATTTATCAGAATTTTTTTTTATTTTTTTGTTTTTCATTTGATGCCAGAATGTTACAATGGTTTTTTGTACATCTCAGAACATTCTATTATTTTTGTATCTAATTTTTTATTTTGGGTTTTATGCAAACATGTTACTGAAATAAGCCTGTCCAACTGGTCCTGTGCCATTAGGATTTTTATTAATTCATTTATTTATCATATGTAATGGATAACCGTTGGATGTTGCTATTTGCTTAATTGTATTAATTTCATTTATTCATAGGAACCGATAAAGCTCTATTTATCATTGAATTATATGCTGATAATTTATGTGACATGGGATGATTGGAATTATATGGAATAGTTACATCAGTTTGTGTTGGTTTTCTGTAAATTGAATAATCAAGTACATTAGTAACTCTTTGAATTCTTAAATCAAGAAAATTGATTCAGTTATTTTCTTCAACTTCTAATTTAAATTTAATTTTTGGGTGTAAATTATTAATATGGTTGACAAATACATCCAATTGCCGTTCACTACCTATAAAGCAAGCTAATGTGTTATCTACATATCTATATCAAAATAAGAAATTTTTTGAAATATTACTATGGAAGATTTTTCTTCCTAAACTGCCCATAAAACTGTTTGCCAACATTGGAGATAAAGGGCTTCCCATTGGTAAACCTTCATTTGGAATATATATCTTATTGTGAAAAGTGACATAATTCTGATTAATACATTAATCAAATTAATTAAGTAAGTACCTATATCTGATATTATGAAATTAACTGCCTCGAACCTAACGTTGTGAAATCCACTCATATTAGTGTTTTAAATGAAACTTACTGTTTCTAGCTAACTCCACAGTATATTAAAATGATGTTAAAAATTCTAAAAAACTGACAATTGTTTCGATATTACCTAAATATCATCGTTGAAAGATATGTCATTGTCCATTGTGTATTATGTGCGCCAATTAAGAAGATTACTATTCCAGTTATTGTAATAATCTGTTATTTGTTGATTAAAAATCGACTGGTCCTTCGAAAAAGATTTTAGAATACAGTTGTCTTTAGAAGTCACGTTGGATTTTATTTAAATAAGCAAATATAGCTCTCTGAATGTTGAAAATCAATCAATCATTCTGACGATAATATTTAGGTAATATCGAAAGAATTGTACATTTTTTAGAATTCTTAACATTTTTTCAATATATTGTGGAGTTAGCTAGAAACAGTAAATTTCATTTGAAACACTAATCTGATATTATTCCTGGATTAATATTTTTATCTTCCAGTAATTTTCTTACAATTGTTAGACATCCCTTAGGAGCAATTTTAGTGAACATATTGGTAACATCAAATGAAATAAGTTTAGAGTTATCTTACAATTTGAATGCTTTTAATTTTTTGATTGGTTCTATTGAATTTTTAATTGAGTATTTAGATGTATATCCTTAACTATTAAGTATATTGTTACATTTTTTGCTAATATATTATTAGGAGTATTAACATATGAAACTGCAGATCTAATTGGTTTCGTTATTTTATGTTCCATATAATTCTGGATAATGAGGATTTTTATTTACGATTGACTTCTTTTCGTAATCACTTAAAAGATAATTTGAATTATTCACAATATTTCTTACATTATTAGAAAACTTTTTTGTTGGATCTGCTCTAAGAACTTGTAGATCGCTAGATTCTATAAAGTTATATATTTTTGAATTATAATCTTTAGTTGTCAAGATGACAGTGGCGTTCCCCTTGTCAGATTTTGTTATTGTTAGGTTATTGTTTTCTACTTTTTTTATTGAATTTGAAACTGTAATGTTATTTTTTATTTGACGTTTAACCTTCGACGGTTCAATATTTTTGAATAAATTGGGAATTTCTAATTTCTCATAAAGAAAATTATTTGAATTAGATTTTAAAACTATTTCTGATTCTGTAGCTATTATTTGTTTAATATTATTCGCAAATTTTGGTGGTGTGCTGTACTTTAAACTTTTATTTAAAAATTCTATTTCACTATCTGTAAAATAAGGTTTTCAAATCAAGAGGTGCAAAGTGTGTTGGTATATAAGAACTTATAGTTTCATGACGTTTAGAGTATTGAATTCTATGTTGTGTGTGTTCAAGTTTCTGTAGTTTTTGTTCTTGTTTCTTAAATTTCTTGTGCTTCAACGTGCTGACACTTTCTCTGATTTTGTCATCAGACGTTCCAGCTACATCCAGTTGAATTTAACTATTTAGATGACAAAATCAGAGAAAGTGTCAGCACGATGAAGTACAAGAAATTTAGGAAACAAAAACAAAATCTACAGAAACTTGAACACACACAACGTATAATTCAATACTCTAAACATCATGAAACTCTAAGTACTTACATACCAACACATTTTGCACCATGATTTGAAACCCTTTCAGACACTAATTTTACAGATAGTGAAATAGAATTTCTAAATAAAGGTTTGGAGTACAACACACCTCCAAAATTTACGAATAATATTAAACAAGTAATAGATACAGAATCAGAAATAGCTTCAAAATCTAATTCAAATAATTTTCCTTATGTGAAATAAGTAATAGATACAGAATCAGAAATAGCTTTAAAATCTAATTCAAATAATTTTCCTTATGTGAAATTAAAAATTGCCAATTTAATAAAAAATATTGAACCGGCAAAGGTTAAACGTCAAACAAAAAATTACATTACAGTTTCAAATTCAATCAAAAAGAAAGTAGTAAATAATAACCTAACAGTCACAAAATCTGACAAGTGTAACGCCACTGTCATCTTGACAACTAAAATTATAATTCAAAAATATATAACTGTATAGAATCTAGCGATGTACAAATTCTTAGAGCATACCCAACAAAAAAGTTTTCTAATAATGTAAGAAGTATTGTTAATAATTCAAATTATCTTCTAAGTGATTACGAAAAGAAGTTCATCGTAAATAAAAAAGCCTCATTCTCTACAATTATATTGAACCGTTAAATTACATAAAATAACGAAACCAATTACACCTGTAGTTTATTATGTTGATACTCCTAATAATATATTAACGAAAATACTTAACAGTCTACTTAATAGCTACGGATATACATCTGAATACTTAATTAAAAATTCAATAGAACTAATCAGAAAATTGAAAGCATTCAAATTGCAAGATAACTCTAAACTCCATTCAATTGATGTTACCTATATGTTCACTCTAATTCCTCCTAAAGAATGTCTAGCACTTGTAAAAAAATTACTAGAATATAAAAATACTAATCCAGGAATAATATCAGATATAGATACTTAATTTATTTGATGTATGTATTAATCAGAATTATTTCTCTTTTGACAATAAGATATATATTAAAAATTAAGGTTTACCAATGGGAAGCCCTTTATCTCCAATGTTGGCAAACAGTTTTATGGGCAGTTTAGGAAGAAAAATCTTTGATAGTAATATTTAAAAAAATGTCTTATTTTGGTAGATATATGTAGATGACATATTAGCTTATATTATAGGTAGTGAACGACAATTAGATGTATATTTCAACCATAATAATAATTTACAACCAAAAATTAAATTTACATTAGAAGTTGAAGAAAGTAACTCAATCAATTTTCTGGATTTGAGAATTCAAAGAGTTAATAATGTATTTGATTATTCAATTTACAGAAAACCAACACACACTGATGTAACTATTCCATATAATTCCAATTATCACATGTCAGATAAATTAGCAGCATATAATTTAACGATACATAGAGCTTTTTCAGTTCCTATGAACAAATGTAATTTTCATAGAGAAATTAATACACTTAAACAAATAACAACATCCAACGGTTATCCATTACCTATGATAAATTAATTAATTAATAAAAAAGAGGAAAAACTGGCATTTCAACTAATATTTCCTGAACAAACTAACGAAATAAAAAATTATAAAACCATCACATTTGCAGGTAATATTTCTAATAATATTTCAAAGATAATATCCTTAGCTACGAATACAACAATTTCTCCTAAAACAATAAGTTATGTGAGTACAAAATTGTTAAATGTAAAAACAAAAATATCCCCATTAAAGAAGTCTGGTATATAAAATCTTAAATGTCCAGAATGTAATGCTGTCTAGTTGGGACAAACCTATAGAAATTTTGAAATCAGATAAAGTAAACACTTACGAGCATACAGATTAAAACAAGCAGATAAATCCCACTACGCACAACATCTACTTGACACCGAACATTCATTGACACTTGGCACATAACTAGAAGTACTACATATTTGTAATAAGGAACGTGTACTGGATTTCCTTGAAGAATTAGAAATTAGATGACACTTAAGAAACCCACAATATCAAGTTGTCAATGAACAGATAAATCTAGGGAGCTCTCCATTTTTAAACAGTCTTCTTTAGTTATAATTGTAAATATCAACGGATATAGTTTTCATGGTTTTCTATATCATTGCACAGTAATACTGATCTTAATTGGGAAAAAGATATCCAGATTATCCCCATAGGGCTAGTAATATCTAAGCTTTAATATTTGTAATATCATATCTCATTCTTTTTTTCTATTAACATATATTAAGTCAATCACAAGGTACGTCACTTCTTGGTCTAGCCAAAAATAATCATTAAACATAAGGTAGGCATCCAATGAAATGCAACTTCTGTCCCATAATATGAAGTCGTCAATTAACAGATATATCTAGAGAGTCATCCTCTTTTAAACTGTCTTCTTTAGTAGTAAATGTGAAAAAGATATCCAGGATATTCCCATAGGGCTAATACTATCTAAGCTTTAATATTTGTAATATCAAATCTTCTTTCTATTCATGAATATTAAGTCAATCACGGCTCGGTACCTGTTTTAAGTACACCGATCAGTTGGACCACGAACGCTATTCGAGCGGATTAAGGTTGTGTTCTAAGAATTAAAACAATCACTATTTACTTAACTTATTTATTATTGAGGTGAATTAAATTAAGACATAATTTTTACAAAATCTTTTTGTGATAAAAGGCCATTTCTATATTCTGCTATCTTATAGCTTTAATAAAATCATGTTTTTACTGTGCTGCACTTTTTAGTTTTTTGGTGGAACATTTTGCAGAATTTATTTTAATATATGTTTCTGCTTGAAAATTTCTTAAAATATTCACAAAATTAAACAAACTTTGGCGAGAACTATAGAAATTAGAATTAAAATGAGATTGAAATGATGCACACGCGTTTGTGGCCCTGTACGTACTAAAAAGAATGTTTTTAAAACCACGCTTTATTTAAGTGTACTCAAAAGTAAAAAATAATTTTTCGGTCAAAAATAAATTCGCAAAAATAAAAACAGATAAATAAGTAAACAGACACAAGAAGTTAAATAAAGCCTGGTAATAATAATAAAAAGAGCAAACCTTTAATTCCTTATGAATTAGCTTGGAGGGTCTTTCTGTTAGATCTTCTAACGCCTTCCTTTTCAAAGCATTGCTAACCTGTTGCCTCTTAAGAGTACTATCTTCTATGTGATTATGCTCTAGATGTGTTTCTAAGATAGTTATTTCGTCGTCCTCGGTATAAATTGTAAAAGAACTCTTTCCGCATTTTGCTACATGAGCTTTAGAAAATTTAAAATTATTTAGTAACATTAATTTGTGTCTTTTTTCACTAATCATACACTTCAAATCCATTTTTGGTGCAGTTACACTTCTTAAACAAACTAAATTGACTAGATACTTATGAAGGATAATGATGCTCACTAGAAAGTTGCTGGATATAAACTAATATTTTAAAATTTGATAGAAATTTGCGAGTGTCGAAATCTACCCACTATTACTACGCTAATGATATTGTAATTCCATTACATCGATTAGAAAATAAAATTTTATCCTGGTCGAACTGAAGGGTAGGCTTAACTTGACCTTTTTCAAAAAAGTATTAATGCAGGTACTCGTAGTCCAACTGACCGGTCTCCTCTGGGTCTAACCCAAAATAATTATTAAACATCAAGTACGCATCACATGAAAAGTAACTTCCGTCAATCTGACGATGACAGTAATGTTTGTTTGTGTGATAGAAATGGATGACTGCGGATAATGATAGTAATATGGAAACAATTTTCAACTTTTTAGAAACAGTTAGATTCATTTAAAAAAGTAAATTTTCTTATGGAACAAGATCGCGTGGATTGAGCTACTGCTTTCAGATAAGTTGTATGGATGAGATTCCATCTCTTCATGGAGGATCCACTCCAAATAATAAGAAGTAGCATATTTTTGAGAACAGCGCCTAGGGGATCGCAATACTGCCTTACCAAGTAGATGTTTTAGGGCCCCTTACTGTTCGTGGAAGTTCAGATTTATTCTTTTTCACATCGCCAGTCTTCCTTGAGTCGTTTACTCATCGACGACCTACTATTTCAACTTCGTTACTCTCCTCCGAGAAAATGCTGCTCCAGGGCGCCAAATTCAAATCAAGAGGTTGCTCTGTCCTTCCTTCTAAATAGTTCAGAAATACAATAGTATATTTAATCATAATTAAAATTATTGAATAGTTGGTTGACGGCACACTTATATGTACCTAATATGTATTTGTTGATTTGTCGTTGAATTCTCGAGTTTGTTTTCATGCATGATTATTCCCTACATCGCAGAATTGAATCCATGTGATTGGTTTTGAGGTTAAATTAATATTTAGTTCATCGTTAATACGTTGAAATAGTAACAAATGCAAATAAACTTTATATAGTTTACAATGCAATAAAAAGTTTCTTTACTGGGAAGAATCGTTTGCGAGCTCGTCTATGAAATGGTCCAGATTAATTACCGTGTTTCAAACAAAAAGTTACTAATTTTGTAGTGAATTAATGGAATAATAGTTTATTAGACGTCCATTTATACATGTACGACGTTAGAACGTGAACGAATTCATGATTTGCCAATTTATTATAAAATAGTAGCTACTCCATGTTCAAAGGCCACATAAAATCCAGGCCGTAATTGCAGCAAACCACTACTTGAAGGTGAATATCATCGATCAAGAAATATCGACAAACTTATTCAACCGGCTGCAATATGTATGTGTATTGAAATATTTCGATTAACAGTATCTTGTGTGATATTTGAATTAGTTAGTTACAAGATCTTGGAATATATCGGGCGGACAATCAATGTTGATATTTTTACATCATTATTTATTATTTTGAATTGCTCTATTTTTTTGTGAATACAATGTGAGCGTTTCTTTCGTTGTTGGTACATATCTTGCGGAACGGTTAACTTTTGGTTGTCAGTATATAAAAATCGACATGACTCTTTGAAAATGATCGAAATGAACGAATTTTGATATATCTTTGAGCTCAAAAAATGACTTTTTGGGCTACTTCCGACACTATGTATAGGCTAGAAAACTTTTGAAGGGTTTCTTTTCAATTTAAGAATCACAGAGTTAAATTGCGGTTGTTCTTCTTCAAGTTAAGCTAATTTAATAATGAGAAATATGTACCAATAATGCCATGAACATTTGCGTCAAAGCATTTGTGACAAGTATTTTTTACTGACTATTTCGTCTTTAAAAGTTGTACTCAGAGGTTTGTAGGGTTGCTATGAACAAATATAAAGCTGGGAAACTGAAATGTTCGTGGATACTTGAGAGTATTTCTTAATCAAAATTGGCTTAATGCGATACTGGAGCTTGTTTTGGACGTTTTTTATAGACAACTAATGTAACCGTAATGAAATCAACTGTCAGTTCAGAAAGGCCTAGTAGAATAGTTATTTACATTACAAGCTGCGACAGCCTAAAAGGGGTTTGCAGCGTGTAATGTATTGAACTTTTCATTCTTCCCGCGATTTTATTATTAAAACACACAATTTAAAGATGCAAAAAAGTCTCTGTAGACTGCAATAAAATGGGTAGAAGGCGTGTGTTAACGTTACTTTGGTAACATTCGTGTCAACAAAAACTAATATTTTGACAGTTGTCAAATTATTATTCCTTCATAAAGTCTACATCTTTTAAGTTTAATATTTGGCTAGAATCTAGTTAAAAATAAATTCCATTGAAGAAGCAGCAATTATTGCGTGCAGAAGTTTGTGACCGGAAAAATCTAAAGTCCGTTACAATCAAGCCTACGAAAATTTCATCAAATGGTGTACAACGAAAGATGTGTCCACAATAACGGAAGATGTATTATTGGTATTTTTCTTAGACAAATCAAAGACATTGTCCCCTGCTACAATATAGTCAGAATACTCAATGTTGAAATTGACTATTTCATTAAATAAGAACCAGGATATTTCGAAATTTGGCCGCTTGAGGGCATTCATAAAAAGGAAGATATCAACCTCGAAAATCTCAGGTATTTACAAAACGTGATATATCAAAGTTTTTGTTAGAAGCTCCTGATGAAACATATTTAATGAAAAAAGTGGTAGCGATTTTTGGAGTAGCTGGGGCATGCCGAACTGACGAATTATATAATTTAAAAGTGATGAACGTGGAGTATAAAAATTGTGTTATTTTAGTGCAGATTTTTACTACAAAAAATAATGTGCAAAGAAGATTTGTAGTAACAGAAGATTGGGTAACATTTGTTAATCATATGCAACTTCGACCAAAAAAGGCGTAAGATGAACGCTTTTTTTATCGTTATGAGCGAGGCAGATGTGTAAATCAGGTGGTTGGAAAGCATACAATTTCAAAAATTCCGTACGACATAGCTAAATTTCTTAAAATTACAAACCCAAATCAGTACACCGGCCACTCGTTTCGAAGAACGTCCTCTGCATTACTAGCAAATGCCCCAGGTGAGGACATTTTAGATATTAAAAGGCACGGGGGGTGGAGGTCGTCAGTGGTAGCAGAAGGTTATATAGCAGATTCAGTGACTCATAAAATAGAAGTTGCTAATAAAATCATGCCCACAAAATCTATATCTATTCAGGAAAGCCAAAATTCAGAAATAGAATTTAATGATAATGGTGCGCAAATTGACAAGCAAGTCAAAATTTCCAGTGACGTTGCTTTCAAACCAGATTTCAATCAACATTTGCCGTTAAATCTTTCATGAACTTAAAACAATTATAATTTTACATTTAATTTCCAATCTAAATAAATATTTGACAAGTAATTTGACATTTTATTTGTTCGTTGTCCAGGGCACGAAAGGTTTTCATACTTAGCTACCGATAACCTAGCATGTTTTACTTTCGCTTGCCTATTTAAAATAAGAAAATATATTTTCGTAGGGAGGAGAATGAAAAATACATTTTATTTTCATACTAAAGAGAACACAACAGTAATTTTCTAGCGAATTTTAGAGCTGTTTATAAAGTTCTGAATAATTTCCATCCGTCAAAAACTCTAGTTTCATGATGAACATTTTTTAGTTATTTACTTTGAATAGTCAATAACCGAAATGTTATTTGAGAAAAACTGTCCTTGAATGTGAATTCAAAAAAACTAAATACGTGCGCTTCACGAAAATTGTATTGGTACTACTGTGATTCTTTATGCCACTTGATGGTGTGCGTTACAATTAAGTAATTATTGTAAAACTGTAGATGAGTAGTAGTTTTTAGCAAAATCAGTTTTTATCATCTGTTGAATATGTAGGGTATAGAATGTTAAAGTATATAATTTATTTTACTGGCCTATTTACAAATGTGTAGGGGAGAGTAGGGATACTTGATCCACCTTTTATACTTTTATATATATTTTTTACAATTCTTCAGATTTTGATATTTTAAATGGCGGAATGTGTCGAGGAAACTTAGCTGCATGTAATTTTATACATTTCAAAATCAATTTTTTTAAAATTAAGGGTAACTGGCTTTTTTGGGAACCTTGCTTTGGGATCAAGTCTCCAAACCAGTTGGGTGACTTGATCCTTCCTATTTTACATTATTGGAAGATTATTAGAGAAGGTTTTTCAGAATAAAATAGCTTGTCAATAGAAAAAAATATGTAACATTAATAACATGATTGTAGGTTGGATCAAAACTAAAAGTATTTGGAATAAAGTAGAGGGAAGTTTAGGACCCCTGCAGGTTGAAGTGTTCCAGTGGTAATTGACGGCTAGGGTAACTTCACAATACACTCCTCTCTGGGAACACGACTTGTATCGGGGATTTCAGGATAAAAGAATTGAAAAACTTCTTCTTTTTTCTTCAAGAAATTAATCTGAATTTCATCTCCACTGATCCTCTCAATTTTTCCCACGAAATTCTTAATAGTCTCCTTTGATTTGAACTGCACATTGACGAACTCATTAACTACTAGGGTTGAATTGTCAATAACTTCTTCAGCTTCAGACTCGGGTGGAGATCCAATGAAGTTTTAGTCATCGCTGCTATCGTGCAGGCTAAAATTATCACCATCCTCATCACTGGAAACCATCAATGTTCGTATCACAGCTTCTACTTTCTTTTTATGCTTCTGGTTGGAACTTTTCTTTGCTTTTTTCTTCTCTTTTCATAAACTCTCCTTCAATTTGGGTCTTCTCCGGTGTATCTGTGAGTATTCGACTTTTCGCACGCTTTCGACCACGCACTGATGAGTTGCTACTTCTCGGTGGTGCTTTCGGGATGGAAATATTTCAACAGGCGAGAACTGACGAGGAACAACTGGCAGTCCAGATGATGTTGACGGTAGCGGCTCAGAATTTTCCACCACTGTGGTATCTGATTGTTCTGTTGTTTCTGGATTTGTGCGATCTGTAACTAAACTCGTGAGAAACTCTACATCTGTGAATATCATGGAAATCAAGGGCCAAATTTCGGTTACTTGGAATCCGCTCATGATATTTGTAGGTGTCATAGCGTTAGGATAGGCTTTCCCAAGCAACCCTGCAAGATCGTAAATTGTTAAGGGACTGCCATGGTGAACTCTCATCCATTCTGCAGCTGCCACATTATAATACGTTTTCAGTGGACCAAATACAGTTTTGCCTAAAGGCTGAAGCTTATGGGACGTCTGAGGAGGTATGGTTAGGAAGACAATACCATTCTGTTTTGCATACGTCAAACTTTCAACAGATATGTGGCTGTCATGGTTGTCCATAATCATCAATGTTTGGTTTCTTGGAGAGCTGTTTGTATGTTGAGAAAAGTGATGTAGTTCGGAGCTGTCATCCAGCCGCTCGTGTGGGTGGATATTTTAGTACCGGGAGGGGCGCCATCGATCATTCGTTCCTACCAATTAATCCGTCGAAATATCATAAACGGTGCAATTTGGTCACCAGATGCACTGATAGTAGAACATACAGTTGCCAATTGACCTCTTTCAGCACAGGTAACTTTTCCGATTTGTTTGGTCCCTTTTCCAGCAATAATTTTTCCGGGCTTATGTACGGTAGTCACTCCGGTTTCGTCTACATTCCATATTGTTGAGGGTACAAGCTGGTGTGTCTCGTAAACTTTTATTAAATTTTAGAAGAACTCTCTAACAGTGTGCCGGTTGGATGCAGTACTTCTACTTAGGCTAGTAGGCTCCGGCGTTCTCAAGGATACAGTTCTATTTATTTCCAGAAATCCACGGGCCCATTCTTTTCCTGCTGACTGGTTTGTTTCCCAACAAGCTGGAAACTTCTTGTTATTTTATTAGCCATTTGGAACGCTAACTTTCGTAGACTTGTAATAGTTAGTCCATAATACAACTGAGAAGCAGTTAAAAGATAGGCGGAAAGTTCATCTTCCTCTTCAGAAGTAAATACTTGGGCCTTCTTGTAGCCCGGTGTCTTGGTTGTTTCTCTCCTTATAAATCTTTTGAGGGTCATCAGAGGCACATTGAAAGAGTTTGCAGTTCCTTGGAAAGAACCAGCCGCTTTGACAGCATTTACAGCTGCTTCAATTGTTCTAGGTCAGGGGGAACCCTTGGCTTTGCCCCTTCCTTTCTTTTATATTTTCTCGGCATCTGTAACAAAAATAAATAACCAATGATTGACCAAAACTGTTATAGCCTTAATAAGTACTTAAAATCTTTATTGTAAATTCATTTACAATTATTTCACAAAATGATCTTATTTTTTTGTTTAGTATAGAATTGTATAGAAGTATGCTTATAACCTAGTAATCTGTAGGCCCTAATATCAGTTTATACCTCTAAAGGGTCATAAGCAAATATATAAATAAAATTTTTTAAAAAAACTGGCCCGCCTATCACAGCATGGGATCAAGTCTCCCAACACACACTTAAAAGGTAAAAAAAAATATATCTGAAAAATAATTTGAAAACAGACTTCAAATTCCTTGAAATATTGTGCCAAATATAGCCAAAGTCACAAGAAAAAATACAAACAAGCTATTTTTCATATATTTGCGGTTAAAAAAATAAATACTTACCGAAAAAGAAGTCTGGAACGTATAAAATAAAATTGCGACGATAACTGGAGCAGTAGAGCACTGTTGCCAACCAAAACAAGCGCCACTCATGAAATGATGCACTAACGGCTGAACATGGCGCGAATTTCGAATTGGGATCAAGTCTCCTAAGGGATCAAGTTTCTACTCTCTCCTACTTCATATTTTGAATATTTGATCTGAACTGCATTTTCTTGAACATACATTCCGAAGCCTTTCAACAAGGAAATCCGAATATTTTTAGAAATACCTTACGACGAAGACGAATTGGGTACTATTCGAAAAGATACTTCCTAGCTTTGTTAGAGGATACGGTTTGTAAAAACTACTGATAATTTTTACTATTTAAATTGCTGAGAAGATAATATGATGCCTATTTAAGTAAATATTCACAACTCAAACATCGACTTTCAAAATTATTTAGTGATTGATAACTCTCTGTTTCTTGTGCCTTTGGGTTCTTCGTAGGAAAACCAGATATAAATATTGAAATTTCGAATGTTCTCAATGATAAAATCACATTTTTTCGAGGTCAATCTCTATCCAAGGACTCCTTAACGGTTTTTAATTGATCTAATTTCATATGAATTCACTTCATAGCTCGCATCTTTTTTTGGACTACCTACCAGAAAGGTGTAGTCTCAAAACGATTTATTAGATAAAAATTTCTGTTCAACGCCGGTTATTACAATATTAGCGATAATCATCTTAAGTTCCACTGAATCAATTACCTTTCATTAATTGCAATATTGTTTATAGTATGTGTAGCAACAAGTGTATAGTAACTAGATATTCGAATATCTACTAAGAAATTCATGGGGCATGTTGGAAAAGGACTCCTACTTGATAAAAAAGGGCTATTCGAAAAAGAATTTAGGTCAAGAACAATGTGTTGATTACTAGTGACATCAAAATTTAATTATAACGTACAACCTTGAAATTTTTATGACATTTACAGATTTCGTTCTTCTCTTCTTAAAATAAGTTCTAACTACAAGAAAGTCTCTTGTACAGTTGTACTGGAGTACACGATATATTGAGAAAAATTGATGTTCAATTGTAAGCCACAGAATATGTGATTTTATTTTTGACATACCTTTTTCAATCTGAAAATCCACACTGACGTAATTAAATAATTTTTTTGAATATTAATGTTTGTTTTTTGGAGAAACCATAACGAAAAATATAGTTCAATAACGTATGGTCCTAAAGTTTTTGGAAAATTTTTAAACGCTATTAAATTTTTTTAATTGTAAAAGCACATGTGGCAACAATTAACAACACTAATAACGAAAAATAATTACAAATTACATTATGGATAGTGGCCCGTTATCCTCAATAAGTCGTAATTTTCTTCGGACTTGTCCCATCTTCCTTTGGACAAGAGCAGGTTCTATTTCTCTAATCTTTTGGAAGATGCGACGCCGCAATTAATCTTCATTTGTAGCTTCCCATCCTTTATCGTACACTTTCCTCGATAGTATTGACCAAAATTCCTCTATTGGCCTAGCCTGAGGTACATTAGGAGGATTGCCCAACTTAGGTACAAAGTCAATGTTATTTTCACTTAACCACTGTCTGGTGATTCTAGCATAATGGCATGAAGCTAGATCAGGCCAAAACATTATATTATCGTTGAGATAATGTGTATTTGAAAAATTAAGTAATTTAGTAAGACAACTTTGAATATAAAGTTCTGCATTTAAGGCTTCTCCCCGAACACGACCAACATACGGCTGTGAGATAAATCCTGCTTCAGAAATGACACACCACACTAAAACTGTATCCTCAAATTTCGGTTTACTTTTAAATTTAACAATGTCTGGTGTATTTTCTATGTTATCGGTATAAAACCCATCGTTTACTTTAATCTCTGAATGGGATAAGGTAAAATATTTTTCATCATCCATTACAATCAATTTATTGGCAAAGTGGATACGCCTTAATGCGCGGCAACAACGCGGAATTCTTTCTAGCTGGTCTGCGGTGTATTTTGGTGCCTTTCTTCATTTCCTAAACACTAAGTTTGTGCGATCAATTGTTCTTAATACAGTGGTTTTCAAAATACCAAATCTCCGGGCTAATTTTCTCTGAGAAACTCCAACTTTGTCTTTAGCAGTTTCCATCAGTCTTCTTTCTCTTCTTACACTCAAAATTCTTGGTCTACCGCTTTTGGGTAAATTAATGCATGGTATACCCTCTTCACAATTCCTTATAGTGTTGTAAATGGTTGGCTTACTTATATTTTGCTCTTGGTAGATTGCAACAATATCATGCTTAGGTATTCGTCCAACCAGATTGTAAATGCCCTGACGAATATCTAATTTAGAAGACATTTCGCTACAATCGATTTGCAAAACTAAACTGTCATAATCAAACTTGATTACGTGTGACGTTTTAGTTTCAATGTCAACTTGATTAAACGACATTGGGTACAAAAATAAATAATTTAAAAAAAATTCCAAAATCTTTAGGACCATACGTTACGATATTGGATCTTAAGTAAAAGCGCAGTTTTTTTCATGAAAAAACCTAGTACTTTTGACAATCCTTGTTCCTAATTGTATGGATATCCGCCTCGTATGTATCTAACAATCGACAACCTTGGTTTCACTTTCATCAGAATGCATCTGCTACCTGTAATCAATGACTGACCGGCTTAATGTTAATGATGTTTACTATTTGGTAATATATTGAACAATAAAAAATTATTTAAAGATTTCTGGGATATTTCCATTTGACGTTACATCTATCTATATGGAATCAAATTTGTCCGAAAGGAGAATATGGAATAGATTCTGTAAAATGAATTTTTGAGCCAATACCAATGAAAAATTGTTGAATTTAGAGTATAAAGCGTGTCCCAAAAACTTGTATACAAATGGACAACTTTTTTATTATCAATTTTAGGGAAGAAAGTGAAAGTCATATCTTATACAAATCTCTGCATGGCCTAAAACCCAAATTGCAAATTGCAAATATCAGATATTATTTTCCCCAAGAGTAAAGTATCCTAATTATTGATTTTTTGGAAAAAAGTTATTGGGGAAAGGACGGATGTAAATTGGTTGACTTTACCTGCATTTCGAAAAGGGTCGCTACTAATGACATGTAAATTCGTCGCCGGCGTTTTCTTGAGTACCTACTTGCATCGGTAGGTACGGAACAATACCTTAATGTTTATTGGGCATTATACACTTCGAATCTGGAATATATATATTTTTTTAGTTTCTTGTCAATCTGCTTTCATTCATTGCTATTTGTACTTTCGAGCGAAGTGAATTATAGAGAAATAAACGATTTTAAAGATTAAAACTGTGGCCGTGAACAATTTTCTATCATAAAATTGTCACTTGTATACAGTTCGGGGGATGTATCGTACTGTATCTGTTACTCGTGAAATAGTCTTGTCAAATACCATTCGGGCATCTAATTTTTCTTTTGAAAAAAATCGAAAAAACACAATGCAAAGTAATATTTTTTTTAACAAGAAGAATTCGTGCAGGTGCAAAAATCCTCGTCTTCGACTCGGATTTTTATTGCCACCAGCACTCATACTTCTTGTTAAAATATTACTTAGCAACGTGTTTTTTTTTATTTTTTTCGGAAAAATTAGATGCCCTCATGATATTACTTACGACAATTTAATTCTTCTGTCAAAAACGAGAGGCCAATTCTTACAGTAACGCTCAAATAAACGCCAGACAAAAGTTTTTATTACATAATATTGGTTTTCATTACTTTTTATAACCTTCTCTTCAACGATGAATCGTTTTGGCAATGCTACTGAAGAAAATATAAAAGCAGCGGTATCGAATACTGTACCTAGGAATACACTAAAAACGAAAGCCTCAATATAGAACCAATGATTGCAATTTAGCTCCGAGAGAAAGTATAATTTGGAAGCCAAAAGAATGTTGTGTTTTGGCGTGGTTCGAGTAAAAATATAGTTGTTTTTCAATTTTAATAAAGTGATTTATTAAATTGTCTTACCAAATACCATTCGAGCTTGTGTTTATTTCCGGAACAAACTTTCATTTTGACTAAATTCAAACTTTGTTGCTATGAGGTAATACGGCTCAAGCAAATAACAAAAGGTAAAATTTTAGCATGTTATTTGCTCTCGTCAATTACAAAGCAACAAAACTTTCGTTCAAAATAAAAGTTTATCCGGATAAACACTGTCTCTTATGTTATTACCCCCGTAAATTAGTATAAAAGTGTGGAAGTTTGCAAAAAATGTTATTATCTTTTCAAGAAATCAATATGAAACGTGGATTTTTTCCTCATCAAACAAATATAATTCGTTACTATTTTATAAATTGTTATTTATTAAGCAACAAGAATAAGCCTTAAAATATGTACCTAGTAAATTTCATGAAAACCATTAGACAGGCAGCTATTGTATCTTTAAAACGACATGAAGGTTGCAGTTAAAATTAATTGAAATGCTCTTACAATAACTACAAAAACTATAATTGTATAATGAAATGAGTTGCATATAATTAAGTCAAGGATTGTTATTTAGAGGAACGGCTACCTAAAATTATGAAGTATATTAAGGAAAGAATCTTGTAGTTAATCAAAATACTGACAGTAATTGTACAAATGAATAATTAAACATATGGATGTTAAATATACATAGTGTGATATTTTGAGCACTGTATTTATGCTGAGAATCACTTTTATTAGTACTGTTTTGTCTACCCATCACTAAGGAAAATGAGCTTCATGTTAGAAACGCGCGCTGGAGGATGACTACATATGAGCGAACTCTTCTTCCAAAGTCAGTTTAAAGAAGGTTATTTTACCAGGGTACTTCAATATTTCATTAGTAAGCGCTTCAAGTATATATAAAGTAATAACGATAAATTTAGCAATACATATCGGTGGCCCCTTTTTAATAGCTACGGGTAGCAGATCTCACTTTTGAATTTCAACGTCGCTAATAAGAATGCTTGGTACATTTTCACACTTCTTGTACAAAAATACAATTTCACAATTTTTGGTAAATTTTTTGACCAGTTACATATTCAGATATTTCAGATGATAAAATACTTACCCGAAATATTTTTTGTAATAACAGGAATTATATCCTTAAATAAATGAAAAACAGTAAATCATTATCAAAGCTCCAGCGGTTATTTGCTTGCCTATGCTTGACTATTTGATTCGCGTGTGTCCATGTGTTGGCTGGGAATCACCGGTCTTCGGAAAAGTTCCTAGAACTTTTAGACAACAGGTGCGCTCTTTTTGACTGAGATATCAGATAATCTCAGCTCACATCAGTAATGTGAGCGTTCTTGATGTTTTACTCACTTCTTAGTGAGTTGAGATTTTTCCTCCCTCTTCACTGATGCTGAATGGGTTGTTAGGGGGTATCAGCTGGACTTCAGTCGGAAATAAAATGGAGGGGATGAAGAAATATTTGATTTGCTTGGGTTATTTGTAATTTTCACTGAAGTTTCAACCATTGACATATAAACACACATAATCTATTTTTCTTTTGTTACAAATTATGGATACAATAACATTATTAGATGCTGATACGAATCTGTCGTATAGTTTAAATCTATCCCTTGAAGATAAACAGAGGGCGAAGGAAGGTAACAACTAATAATGTTGGAATATTAGTTATAATACAAATCTTAACTCAAAGAACTATTTGAAATTAGAAATAACAAAATCAAGCGTGGTTATTAGAGATATCGAGATAGGTGATGTTTATATGTTTTGTTTCTTATTCACGTATGCGTCGACAGATCGCGCGCTTCAATTGAGATGTCGGTCTTTTTGGTGCTTACTCACATTACTTTATCTCAGATCACCTTAACTGAAGTGATCTGAGAACGCACCTATTGTTCGGCAGTCAGGTGCCATGTTTCCGCGCAACGAATATTTATGTTGGATATATTTTCTGGCAATAAACGGTTTGCTGCATCTTTGACATAATTTAGTAGACGTGTTGGTGGAAATGTGATATTATTGTGTCTAGCAAATCCAAAAAAACCATTAAATTTTGGCAACTTGTGCGCATGTGCCTAAAGTTCTCGTACCAGATGAACATGTGCAGTAGTGGTAGAAAACTAGAAGGTTGTTTTGATTAAGTCCGTCCTCGTATGCCAACCATAATATATATTTAGTAGAGTTTCTAAATCTAGAGTAGATTCTAAAACGTAATAAATTGGATTCATCTCTTAACTCATCTATTTCTCAAACATTAAGTTCTTCTCTTTGTAATTTATTTTGTATAAATGATAGAGTTAAATGAAGACGGTGAGGACCTACTAGGCCTTTTAGATAATTGATATCTACCCGAGGAAATTCAGTAACGTGCATATGGTTAAGCTTCTGCCAGCGACCATCTCTGACAGCTAGATTTTGAGTTCCAACACGTGCTTGGACAGTATTTGCATAATTCAGTTTATTTAGCATTTCAGTTGCTATATCGACTCTTTCTGGTAAATGTATCAAAGGATGAAACATATTTTTTAACGCACCAGCAATCTGGTAGAACTCACGCAAGTTGGCAGCATGGGTTGTGAAAATGCGTCCTTTAAAAACTTGAAAATAGACTTAAAATGTCCATTTCTAGCTTCTATAACATAACGCGTTGTAGTTATTAGTCTTGCTCTATTAGCGACACTAGTAGACAGTTGACGTTGCTTACGACGACGTGAAGGTGGCATATAAGAAATGAGGCCAAATTCTTCAAATGTAGGATTCGCGTCTCTGTAGACTCTATCTGCTAATACAATATCTCTTTCTTCAAACCAGTTTCTCATTCCATCAACGTCGTTCTCTAAGTTCCGCCGTAAAATCGTTGCGTCCTTGTTCCGTGCATCAGAAAAATAAGGACCGATGACTATTAAAATGTATCTATGAGAAGCTTCCATAATTTCTGGCTTAACCAAATGTTCCTTTATAAAGGAACAATAGGATTGATGTAATATTCTGAAATTACTACTCTTTTCAATCGAGTTATCGTTCAATTTACATAAACAATGACTTTAGGATCATCTGGTATAGGATTATAAAGCTTGTTGACAAATTCCGGCGCATGATCTCTTATAAAATTGTCTCTCGTTAGTGGTATGAATCCAATATTGCCTGGTACAAATATTTGCATTAGAGATAGGCGGACATTAGATATTATTTAACTAATAACTTGTCTAGAAGGATAATTGAAAAGTAATTTCAAAAACTCAGCCGATATTCCATGTCTTAACTTAACAAGTAAAGCAAGTAAATCATTCTGCCCAATATTTCTTCTATTACCATACTGTTCAATTGGCGCACACAAATCATAAAGTTATTCGAAATTTTCTTTAGAAATTGATGTTAAAAACTTAAAATCCTCTACACTAAAACTATTTATATCTTCCCAGTATCTGACATGAACCTTTCAATTGGCAACAGTTCTTAAACTGGACAAAAATCTTAGATTACTAGTTAAAAGATACGGTCTATTAACATAACGCAAACCACCATGTAAATCAAATAAATAAATACCAAAATTATCCAAATGAATGTCACAAATATTTAATAAATGTTCAGGCACATAAATATTAGATATTATAAAAATATTGGCACTAGTACATTTTTCTTAGGTTACCTTGTCTGGAGCAATTTGGATTGTTTTACATTTGTCGAATGTCCTCTGCAATTGCATGATAATAATTTAAACACAATCTTATTTCTATTACTTCTAAATTCTCGATATCAGGATGTCCAGCAACTTGCCCTCTACAAGTAGCTAGGTTTAAAAGATCTATATTATTGTCTTCGTTTAAACGCGTCATTAGTCAAACTTGAAAGTTTCTATTACACACATAACAATGTACTCTATTTGCAAATGCCATATTAGCAAAATAAATGAGTCAAAACACTGTAATTTTAACTTAAATACCTGAATAATACTAAAAGGTACTATTAACAACTATTATAGTGACACATATTGTAAAACTCAATGATAGATAGATTTTTGATTGTAAAAATATTTTATCATAGCACGCTAGATGTACACCAAGATTAAGATCAGGGGATGATCTGAATAAATTAATTGTATACCTTGTAACGAGCTTAACGAATCTGTAAGAATTAAAGTATTGTGGATATCTTCATGAGCGGCGTATTTGATTGCTTGAAGGATTGCGAAAAGTTCACCACTATAAATGCTGCATTGTGGAGGTAGTTTGAATCCACTAGATGTATTCGGGCTTAAAAAAGTTGATGCTACTCCTTGATTTGACTTGGAAGTGTCTGTATAGATGTGAGTATAATCACAATATTCATTTATTGATGAGAGGAAATGATTGTGAAGCAGATTAGGAATAATTTCAGATTTGTTGAATTTGGTGGAGTGTCTGAGTTGTTGTTGGGAAGGGTAACTGGGAAAGTCACATTCAGTTCGGAACTAAACTTGTTGATTCTCTGACAGCAAGGGTATGTTAGTCTTCTTCGGTTTTCATACAGATTGCGAAAACGGTTTGAAAAGGTGTTATGATACACTGGATGCTGACTATCAGTAGAGACTAAATATGCATACGCTAAGCTCAGCTGCAATGATAACTCGCCAGCTTCACTGTAGAGACTCTCAGCGGGCGTTGTCCTGTATGCTCCAAGGGCCAGCCGTATTGCTGTATTGTGTACCGTGTTAACAATTTACAGAACTTATTTACTTGCTGAGGCATATATTATAGAGCCATAATCGATTTTGGATCTTACTAGAGCTCGATAGAGACGTAAGAGCGTTTGTCTGTCGGAACCCCAATTTTGGTTTGACAGAATTCTCAGTAGATTGATGCCGCTCTGACATGATGTTCTGAGATTGTTAAGATGGGTATTCCAGTTTAACTTTCTGTCGAAAATCATTCCTAGGTAACCCATCTGTTCCACCACTTGGATATTCCGGTTTCAGACTAGACAGTGCTAGTTCTCTTTTTTTAGTAAGAAACATGCACTTAGTTTTTTCTGGGCACATTTTGAAACCAGTGCATTTCAGCCAACTCTCAATCGAAATCACTGCCTCCTGCAAGTTATTTTGGATTGTGGTAAGATTTTTTCCTCGCGAGTATACCACAAGATCGTCAGCATAAAGGCTAACTTCTACAGGTTGTTTGATATTCTTCACAGCTTCATTTATCGCAATTAGAAAGAGGGTGACGCTCAAAACTGAACCTTGAGGGGTACCAATCTGTTGCACTCTCTTTCCGGAGAGTGTTCCATTAACTTTAACTCTGAAGAATCTTTCTCTCACGAAGTTTTCAGCAAATTTTAGAATATTGTCATTTATACCCCAGGAGCTCAGCTTTCTAAGAAGGTTATATCTCCAGGTCATGTCATAAGCTTTACTTATATCGAAGAAGATTGCTATGGTGTTTTGTTTGTTAGCATACCCTTCGTGAATATATGATTCCAAGTTAATTAGATTGTCTGATGTTGATCTACCCTTCCTAAAACCACTTTGTTTTGGTGTGAGAAGGTTTTTTTCTCCAGGAACCAAGTGAGTCGATTATTAACAGTTTTTTCCATCAGCATACACGTTGTACAGGTTGAGGATATTGGTCTGTATGATTGAGGATCTGTCTTTGGTTTACCATGTTTTATTAACGGAACTATGGTTGCCTCTGACCAGTTCTCAGGAAAGACCCCTTCTGTCCATATCTTATTAAAAATTTTCAGAAGAATATGCTTAGCTGTATCTGGCATGTTTTGGAGGAAAATGAACGGGATATCATCAGGTCCTGGGCTGGAGTTTTTGAAAGAAACCAGAGCTTCGAGGAATTCTTCATAGGATATAGGTACATTCATAGGGTTCATTCCGTCTTGGGAAACATCAATCCCTTCAGCGTCTTCATTATTTTTGTAGTTCATAAATTCGGGTGTGTAGTTTGCACTATTAGAATTCTTTACATAGATGTCTGAGAAGATTTGAGAAATTTCGGTACAACTGGAAGTTGATTTTCACTGATATTCAATCCGTGAGATTCCATGGTCTGTTTTATTACATTTAATACGTTTCACTTTGTCCCAGATCATACTTAGTGGTGTTGAACTGCTAATGGATGATACATATCTTGCCCATGATTCTTTTTCACGATCCATCGAGCTTTTGCCCTCAGACTTTTAAAAGTTATCAGGTTTTTTGGTGTGTGGTGCCTTTTTAGTCTGTTGAAAGCGTGTTTAGAGGCTTTTATTGCCTGGTGGCATTCTTGATTCCACCAAGGAACTGGAGTGTGGTTGTTCAGTTGCTTCGTCTTTCCTATTGCTAGTTGAGCTGCATCCGTTATGATTTTGATAATATCATCAACACATTCATCGATACTATCTCGCATGTGGAAGTGACTAACCTTGGTTTCTATGATATTTGCAAAAAGATTCCAGTCAGCTCTTTTTAGTTTCCATTTTTTTTGTCACAATAGGCTCTTCTACAACATGCTGAGAACTTGTGAGTAAGATGGGAAAGTGGTCACTGCCATATAGAGAGAGAAAGATGGTAAAATTGAATTCAGTGTGGAGTGAGAGGTCGCTAATGATGAGATCTATAACACTGGAGTTTCCTGAAAACGAGTTGAAACGAGTTTTTTGTTATCATCGATAACATGTTTTAATATACGACCTCTTGTATGTGTGGAGTCGCATCCCCATAGGGTGTTATGGCAATTGAAGTCTCCTAAGAATAATCTTGGTTTGGGTATTTGCTGAAAGAGATCATTCAGCTCCTCGTATGTCACGTCACGATTTGGTGGAAGGTAGATATTACAAATATTTATCTCTTTAGAGTCCAAAATTTTAATGGCAACTGCTTCAAGGTGGGTTGTTATAGGGATTTCGATTGCACCGTGAGTTTGGTGTATATAATTAGCGACGCCACCGCTTGCTATGTTTTGATCAGGTCTGTTTTTATGGAAACAAAGATAGTTCCTCAGATTTTGTGTTTAAAATGGGTCTCCTGCAAACATATTGTTACGAACTCGCACACCGGAGCAGATACTAAGTACGGCCCTGTAACCTTATGTTAACGGAGTTAAGAAAAAGGCGAGCGCGCCGAATTCTGAGGTCTATTGGGATCTATTGTGACCGTCCTTTTTAAACATGTTCTCGAAAGGCATTTTAAGAAATATCGCGAAAGGCATGTCCCATCCCGAATGTTCTAGTAAAGAAAGTTTTTGATATAAATACAGGACCGATCAGCGGATGAGTTTCAGTTTATAATTTGCCATAGTGAGTTAAACAGTAATTAAGTGAATATAAAAGTGTTATAAATTAATGAGTTAGTGTGCATGTAAATTAAATTTAAGTGACTAGTTAAGTACATATAAATTAGTGTTAGTGAGTTAGTGTTTAAATAAATTAGTAAGTAGCAATATCGAGTGTTTAAAATTTATCCTACCCGTTTACGTTTTAAATAAATTAGAAAAACATTACATTGGTGTCAGGTGTGGGGTAATATAAATAAATAGCTACATCAAAATGGCCAAGAGACTGATTGATCTCAAAGTGACGGAATTAAGAGCAGAATTGGAAGATCGTGAGTTGGAAACGTCCGGTAGGAAAAGTGAATTAGTAGAAAGACTTAAAGTGGCTCTGGAAAATGACGGCTTTGATCCAGAATTATTTTTATTCAATGACGAGGCTTCCACCGTAATCTCGTCAATTTCTACTAATATGGACGAGAAGATTTCAACCATGAAGAACGATATTTCTGCTAACATAGACAAGATTTCTACTAATATGGACGAGAAGATTTCTACTATGAAGAATGATATTTCTACCAAAATGGACGAGAAGATTACCACAATGAAAAGCGAGATTTCTGATATGAAGAATGATATTTCTGCAGATATTTTATCATTGAAAAATAACATTGCTGCTGAAGTCGAGAATAAAATTTCGTCTCTAAAATCAGACATGGAGAATAAGATGGCAACGATGGAAAATCAGATGGATGAGAAAATTAGGAAGTTAGAGACAAAGATTGCCGATTTAAGAACACAGGACACTTCAGCAGAAGAAAAGAAGATCGAGATCTGCAAGCCAGAAACACAACCCAAGACAGATGATATTGGCAGTTTTACCCGAGTCAAGGCCCCAACGTTCGATGGAAAGATGTCGTGGACCAATTACGTAAAACAGTTCGAAGCAGCCGCTAGAGTGAATAATTGGTCCGATAAGGAGAAAGCAGTGAACCTAACTATCGCGCTTCGGGGAGATGCCTCAGATATACTTTAGACGATACCTCTGGAAGAAACGGATGATTTCGAGCTGCTGAAGAAGAGGTTGGACATGCGGTACGGTCACGAACATCTAGAACATTTGTACCAGTCCCAACTGAAGAACCGAAGGCAGAAACGCGATGAAGCCCTTCAAGAGTATGAAGTGGATATTGCCCGACTCGTTCGATTTGCTTATCCGTCAGCACCAGAGAACATGATGGAATGTCTGGGCATCCAGGCCTTTATTGATGGCTTACGTGACCCCGATATGCAGAGGACGCTTCGTTTAGCCCATCCCAAAACATTAGTGGACGCATTGACAGCTGCTCTTGAATATGAAGCAGCAACGAAGGCTTCAGGATATAACAAAATCAGGACCATCCAAGAAGAAGGTGATGAAGACAGATCTGACCAGTTCGTCAGTTTAATAAAAAGTATGATGGACAAGAAGCCAAGAAAGATCAGATGCTGGAATTGTGGCAAGCTAGGGCATGTACGTAGTTCGTGTAAGCGCCCCAAGACTCCTGCAAACCAAGAACCCCAGTCACAGGAAAACTAGAACGGGTCGGCTACGAGGGGGCAGCACCGACCCATGATCAATCCAAAGACCCTCTCATACTGATAGCTTCTCTCAGATGTCGCAACGACAGTGTATATGTGGATGGCGAAGTAAATGGCAAGAAATATGCTCTGCTGGTTGACACTGGAGCAACTAGAACCATTATACGACCAGAGATAATAAATCCCAAGAAGAAACTTCTACCAACGAGACTGCGACTGCGGACCGCCACAGGCGAGAGTGCCAACGTTCACGGGGAAACACAAATCCAATTGGGAATTGGCGCAGAAAAGTTCACGCATACGGTAATCGTAGCTGACATTGAGGAAGACGTGATTCTGGGAATGGACGTAATGAATGTACATGGATTCCAATTAGACTTTAGAAACAGAACCATTAAAGTGGGCTCCGAGGAGGTATTCCTTCATCCACCTGAAGGCAGCGCGGTGTTGGCTGCTGTACAGGGAGATACCGTTCTACCTGCACGAAGCGAAACCATGATAGTAGCACGGCTACAGGGAATCATGGAGGAAGGTACACCGGTTATGATGGAACCAAGGAACCACGACGAGGAGGTTGGCAAAGGAGTACTAATTGGGAAAGGATTGGTTACGTCGGCGAAGGAGATCCCTGTACGATTGATAAACGTGAACGATTACCCAATTACCATCAAGAAGGAAACCAAGATTGGATCCTGCGTACCAGTGACGTCTATAGTTCGTCAGACAACGACCACTGACAATTCCAATGCCAGATTCGAACAAATGTTATCAGTAGCTGGTCAATCTTTGGATCGAACTGAAAAAAAGAGAATGAGAGAATTTCTCTTGCAGTATCGAGACTTATTCGTACCAAAAGGAGGAAAGACTGACAGAACATCAGCCGTCAAACACAAAATCGATACTGGTAATGCTACGCCAATTAGACAATCAGCTCGAAGACTCCCACGAGCGAAGAGAGAGGAAGCTGAGAGAATAATTCGAGAGATGGCAGAAGAAAAAGTGATAGAACCATCTACTAGTCTATGGGTGCCTCCAGTAGTGCTCGTCAAGAAAAAGGATGGAACTACGAGATTCTGCGTGGATTATCGCCAGCTTAACGTGACGAAGAAAGACAGCTATCCTCTGCCCCGAATTGACGATACACTAGACACGTTGGCCGGCAGCAAACTGTTTTCCACCTTGGATCTGAAGTCTGGTTATTGGCAAGTAGAAATGGACCCAGAAGATAAAGAGAAGACTGCTTTTCCCATCGGATCTGGATTATGGCAATTCAACGTCATGCCATTCGGGCTCTGTAATGCGCCTGCGACATTTGAAAGACTTATGGAAAATGTCTTGAGAGGGTTGTCTTGGAAGACATGCCTGGTCTATTTGGACGACATCGTAGTACTGGGGGCGACATTTGACGAGCATCTGAAAAATTTGGAAGACGTATTCAAACGACTCCAAGCTGCCCAGCTCATGTTAAACCCGAAGAAATGTCAGCTGTTCCAAAACCGAGTCAACTATCTAGGTCATATAGTGAGCAATGAAGGAGTGGCGGTGGATCCAGAGAAAGTTGCTTCCATTCAGCAATGGCCGCAACCAGCCGACCAACATCAAATTAGGAGTTTCCTTGGATTTTGCACGTATTACAGAAGATTTATCAGGAAGTTTGGGGATATTGCCAAGCCTCTAACGCGACTTACAGAAGAAGCAAGAGCTTTCCAATGGGACGAAGACTGTCAAACGGCTTTTGAAACTTTGAAGAGGCATTTAACCTCGGCGCCGATATTAGGATATCCATTACCAGAGGGAGACTTTATTCTTGACACTGACGCAAGCAACGTAGGAATTGGTAGAGTGCTCTCACAGATCCAAGGAGGGCAAGAAAGAGTGCTGGGATATTTCAGTAAAGGCCTCTCCAAACCAGAACGAAACTACTGCGTCACAAGGAGAGAACTTTTGGCAGTAGTGAAGTCCGTGGAACACTTTTACCAGTATCTCTATGGTAGGAAGTTTTTAATCCGGACTGATCATGCAGCACTTAAGTGGTTGATGCAGTTCAAGAATCCCGAGGGCCAGATCGCTAGATGGATTGAACGACTTCAAGAATACGATTTCAACATCGAACATCGAGCTGGTGTGAGTCACCGAAATGCCGACTCCCTGTCCAGACGGCCGTGCCCAACAGATTGCTCCCACTGCAACAAGGTGGAATCTAGGGAAGCTGCAGTTTCAAGAACTACTGTAGTCAACGAGGAATGGTCACCCACCAGGGTCAGAGAAGATCAGGAGAATGATCCTCACCTGAAGATGATCCGGCAATGGAAGGAAGAAAATCGGCGACCTACCTGGCAAGAAGTGTCAAGATTTTCACCGAAACTCAAGGCGTATTGGGCTCAGTGGGACTCCCTTGTCCTGGAAGAAGGGCTGTTGAAAAGAGTCCTTGAAAACGATGATGGTTCTGAGATGAGGAGACAGCTGGTTATCCCGAGAACAAGAGTAGCTGAGGTACTGAAGAAGTTACACGACAGTCCATCGGGAGGTCATCTGGGAGTGAAGAAAACCCTTCAGCGAGTTCGTGAAAGGTTTTATTGGATGAACAGCTCCGACGATGTGAAGGACTGGTGTAAGAAATGTACGACTTGTGCTACGAGTAATGGACCACATCGCAAGAGAAAGGCACCCATGAAACAGTACAATCTTGGAAGCCCTTTCGAAAGGAATGCTTTAGATATCGCTGGACCATTTCCGACGGCAGAAAATGGTAGCAAGTACATACTGGTTGTAATGGATTATTTCACAAAATGGGTGGAAATTTACGCTATCCCGAACCAAGAGGCCACAACTGTCGCGGATGTATTGGTGGAAGAATCCATCAGCCGATATGGAGTGCCCATGGAAGTCCACAGTGACCAGGGAAGAAATTTCGAAAGCCATCTATTCCAGGAGATTTGCGACAAGCTGGGAATGAAGAAGACCAGAACAACAGCATTACATCCACAGTCAGATGGAATGGTCGAGAGAATGAACAGGACTATTGGAAAATACCTGTCCAAAGTAGTATCCAGCCATCAGAGAGATTGGGACCAGTATCTCTCCCTATTTGCATTGGCTTATCGATCTGCCGTCAATGAGTCCACGGGTGAAACACCTGCGAAAATCCTGTTTGGACGTGAAATGAGGCTTCCTTGTGACCTGGAATTTGGCTGTCGGCCTGGAGAAGATATAGCAGGCGAAGACTACGTCATCCAATTGAGAAGAAGGCTGGACGATATTCATGAACTAGTTCGAACAAATCTTCAAGTTGCCAGCGACAGAATGAAAAGGCGGTACGACACGCAGGCCACAGAGGGCGGTTTTAAAGAAGGGGACAAAGTATGGTTACACAACCCGGCGAGGAGAAAAGGATTTTCTCCAAAATTACAAAAATCCTGGGAAGGTCCATACTTGATCAAGAAAAGGATCAATGATGTTTTATATCGCATAAGGAAGATCCCCAACGGAAAACCAAAAGTAGTTCACCGAAACCGACTAGCGCCATTCGAAGGAGACCATGACATAGAGGAAGGAGTAAACCTTATTCGAGATGTGTCTGACCCCACCTTCGATGAATTTATGGGCGCGTATGGAGGTACCGGGAAAGCTAGATATAGAGTCACTTCGGAACAACAACAAGATTTGTTCACTCTCCCAGAAGATTATTCACTGGCATACAACATCCCCGCCCGTATCAAGAACGCACGAGGATTGGCAACCATCTTTCGAAAGAAGTTCGGGCAATTAGAAAAACTTGAAGACCAGATTCCAGCCCCTGGCAAGACACTGAAACTGAAACATAATTCGCGGTACGTTTTCTACGTGGTAACTAAAAATGAATTCCAAGATCTATCTACCTACCGCGATGTGTGGGAAGCACTCCGAAACCTCCGAGACCATGTGTTGGAATCCAACGTGGAGAAACTGGCTATGCCTAAGATAGCGAGTAACCAGTTGGATTGGCGAATCATCAGGAACATGGTAGAGATTATCTTTCAAGATACCGGTGTCCAGATATTGATTCGCTGCTACAACCCCCGTTATCAGTATCCGATGAAGACGGTGTCCTGCTATTTTCATAAGATCGGAAAGTGTAGAAATGGGGCTAGTTGCCGATTCAAACATCCAGTCTCGGCTACACAAAAGTTCCAGGAGGAACTTTCATTTAAGGAGGGGGTAATGTTACGAACTCGCACACCGAAGCAGATACTAAGTACGGCCCTGTAACCTTATGTTAACGGAGTTAAGAAAAAGGCGAGCGCGCCGAATTCTGAGAAGGTCTATTGGGATCTATTGTGACCGTCCTTTTTAAACATGTTCTCGAAAGGCATTTCAAGAAATATCGCGAAAGGCATGTCCCATCCCGAATGTTCTAGTAAAGAAAGTTTTTGATATAAATACAGGACCGATCAGCGGATGAGTTTCAGTTTATAATTTGCCATAGTGAGTTAAACAGTAATTAAGTGAATATAAAAGTGTTATAAATTAATGAGTTAGTGTGCATATAAATTAAATTTAAGTGACTAGTTAAGTACATATAAATTAGTGTTAGTGAGTTAGTGTTTAAATAAATTAGTAAGTAGCAATATCGAGTGTTTAAAATTTATCCCACCCGTTTACGTTTTAAATAAATTAGAAAAACATTACAATATATGATCGAGGGTTTGTTTTCGGAAATAATCAGTTTTAGCATTTCTTGTTGTGTGTGAACCCATTAAGGTTCCATTGAATGATGGATAGTTCATATAATTTCCATTAAACGATTTAACCTAAATAGCAAATATATACAGGGTCGTTCCGTTTTTTTGAAAATTATATCAGCATTTTTTCAACCAATAAAATATAATCTTATAAACTGCTTTAACTAGGATAAATGAATCTTAATCAGGATTTATAAAAATTTAGTGGCGAAATATATTAAATATACAGGGTGGTGTATTGGTATGGCAGAGTTCGATGGATTTATTGACCTATGCTTCTCGATTACAACCCTACACCATATGATTCAGAAACTATCATTGATATTGAGAATGTACATACAGTGTGATGAAAATACTAAAACATGCTGATTTTTATTTTTAAATTCCTTGATAAACCTGCTAAAAAATATTATGTCGTTAAGTCATAAGTTACGGGAGATATTAGTGAACATGATATATTTTGACCTATTTCACAGATTTTGACTTTTAAAACCCTCCTAAACAGTCTATTAAATTGCCCTTTTTTACTGTCAAAAGCTGCAGCTGAAATGGGGAAAAATTGTTTTCGATTAAAGTCATTGCTGAAATAACAAATGCTACTGGAATTGACAACAGAAGGTGGAAAAATGGGATTGAAAATATATAGCAGCAAAACAAAAATAATAAGTTCCAAAAACAGTGTGAAAATAGAATGATGAAAATATGGGAAGTAGGGGAAAATTAAAAAGATCAAATATCTGGGAGGCACGATCAGCAGTAATGGAGAACGAAGATCAGAAATAGACGAAACAATAATGGCAGCTAATAGGGCGTACCATACCAATAAGAAACTAGTAAAAAGCAAACTATTAACAAGAGCCTCTAAGTTTAACATTCGTAACACAATGATAAGACCTGTGATAATGTATGGAGCAGAGACGATAGCAATGACAAAAAGAGATGAAGAGGAATTGAGGAGAGTGAAACAAAAAATAATAAGAACAATTCTAGGGCCAATAAAAGTTGACGACAATGAATACAGGCAACGTATGAACCATGAAATGCTAAGAGAAATAAATTGGGAAGAAATAGTACACAGAATAGAGGCAAAGAATGAAATGGCTTTCCCAAGTATGGAGAGCAGGAGAGCCCGTGATCGTTTGCTCAATGCTACAGTGGGAACCAGGTGGTAGGAGAAGGTAAGGAAGACCCAGATTTAAGTGGATGTAAGATGTAGAGGAGGATAATAATGACGTGTGTACGTCTTCACTATTCGGTCCTCGCACTTTTTCAGACCCCTGCTAGCAATATTGGAGTATGGGGAAAAATTGTTTTCGATTAAAGTCATTGCTGAATTAAATGTGATATAAAGTTGCATATTGTACATTAAAAGACACTGACAACTAAGTGTATGGTATTACGCCCCCCCTATTCAAATATAATATGTCCTTCAAAAAACTTATTTATTTCATAATAAGGAACTTTCAAATTTGAATTCGAACAGTGAACATCATGTGATATTTTGATATACCTACTGCATCTGCATTATTTTAATCTCGTTTCATCAGTAAACAATACTATAGTGAAACATTCGGTGCTGCGATCCACGAGAACATAATATGAATCTTTTGAAAATAAAACAAATATAAAAGTTGGTCTTTGAAATTATTTGTATACGATTCTGCCGGAAGCTCCCGCATATAGTTAGTTCATTATCAATTTGTTTTTGTCGCTATTCTTGCTGTGGTTTTGACCTTCAGGAATGCAAATGATATCAAACAATATTTTTCACTAAATTTGAAGTTTCCTCATCACAATCTTCAATTCAGTTTCCCGTAATTCAACAAGTATTTCTGGATGTTAACCTAGTTATTTTTATGAATAAAAACCTTTTGAAATTCGTGTTGAAAAATGAATATTTCGTGTTCGGTTGATGGTAGGAACATTCGTTTCAAAGTGCTCTTGCTTCGTCGCATATCATACCATATTTTTAATGACTGATTTTCCGTTAACGAATTTATTGTGTGGGAAATAAAAAAACCGGTGGACACAAAACATGGAATCAGAAAAATGAACGTTGTTGTTGCTCCTATCTCCGGGCCTATACGGTACTTCTCTTTACCTACGACTTTGCTTATCGTCGCATTTATGGTATGTCCTATTCCTCGTATTTTAAATTCTTGTTACCTAGGTTTCTTGGTTTTCCCTATAAGGCGGCAATTAGTGACCTTTCATAAACTCATTCATTATATTGATAGCTGTATTTAAAGATTAAAAAAAAATGCCTTCAAATTAAAAACTATCGTTATAATTACAAACATTCACAAATAATCAAAAGTATGAAATTGTCTATACAGAAGTTCATGACCGTTTTGAAAACTTTAAATAGAAGTTATGTTACATCCTTTAAATGTTGTTTAATGAGCTATCCTTGTAGGTAAGTGAAACGAATTACTGTGACCCTGTGGTTTCTAATATAAAATATATTTCTCCATTACTGTTATGATTGGTTAATTTTTTTCTGGTAAGTAACGAGAATAATAATGTGAGAATCTCATGGAAAATTCACCTTGAAAATAAATAGTAATTAACAAAAATAAAACAGTTTGATTTCGGAATCAATGACCATGCACTATTTTCTAACTTATAACTGTTTGTTGCAAGTTCCTTCCGGTTCAGTTTTTCCTTTTTGTTGTTGCGTACGTCGAGGTCGTTTTGATAATTATAAATTTGATCTCTTGATCACTTTTACTATTTCAAACGAGATATTATTTCCTACTCAAACGTAGATTGTTCAACGTGCAATTATTCTAAAATGACAAAATGCAAAGCGGATTCAAAATATCTGATTCAGTGATCCATAATATTGTTTCATATTTTGGGTATGGTGTAGAGGGGGGTCCCGTCAAAAGAGCCCCGACGTAACCCCCTCGACATTAGCGCCCCGACAACTGCGGTTCCCGACAAAAGCGCTCCAGTTAATAAACAATTAAAATCTTATGTTTATGTTTATTTGCAATAAAAAGACGATGACGTTGCAAAACAAAATATTGTGATGTTGCCTAGCTGTAGTTTTTTCCTTTACTTAACGAAAACTAGAAAAGTCAATCTGATGTTAGATTGGCAGTTCTTCTTTTTCATTGTTCCGTATCTCGTAGGGCGTAGGTCAAAAATATTTATTTTAAAATAAAAGGCTTGTATGATAGGCTTGATTAATTCAATATAAATATTTATTCATGAAAAACTATGGATAGGATACAAGAAACAGTAACCAATCATTCTATATTCGAATTAACATTTAATTATTTTACATAGAAGAGGGTTAAATGACGAACTGTAGGTCCTTATACCTTATTCTATCATCTATAGAACCATCTTCAAGAGCACTGCAAGGGTATCAATACAAGCTGTAATGATATTCATGCAAATTTGAATATTGTTTCTTTATACAATATCTATTCTATTTATTATAATAAAAATAGAATGGAAAAGAAAAATATAGATACAGAAAATAAAATTTTGTTACAAGATATAAAAATAAAAAATCTCCCATCTTATCAGTATTATTTATGTAGAGATACTGTGGTCGTTGTTTTAATTTGTGTATTCTAAAATAACTGTACCGTCTTTAAATATCCAGGTCTCATCCAAAAACACAAATTGATATTAACCCTTCCCTTTTTATCTTGATATATTCATGTAGAAAATATACACGTTTTAATGCAATATGTAGCAACTCCATTAAACCACGACGAGAATCATCTTTTTGGTATTTGAATCCAATATTTTTCACTATCTTCCAGAGTGATGTTAAACAACCATTAAAGAGTTCACGCTCCTGGAGTTTGTCTCTTAAAGTTTTCAAGGTTATGTGTTCCTCTGAAAAAATATTTTGTTAGTTAATTGTGAATAAAATAAAACAGTAAATTCAATATACTCACTGTTGCCATACATTTCGTATATAACATTTCGGAAAGCATTTTGATCAAAGTTATAAATTTCAACAGTAAGTTTTATGCGTTGTCTCTTTTTAGGCGGGCTTTTAGGTTGTTCACCTCTATTATTCTTGGCGGCAATACGGTTAACAGTGGTAATGCTAAGTTGTAAAGCTTCTGCAACTCTCTACAATATAATTACTTCAATTTATGAAAGAATAATATATTATCAAGTTTAATTAACTTAACCTAACATTAAAAACATTCAATCATTTACATTTAAATATGTAACAATAATATTAAAAATGATGAATACAACTAGCGAATACTATTACTTACGTCTCTTACAGCAGTAAGCGGGAGAAGCGGGCCCCCATTCGGCATTCTCGTTCAAAATAGCTCAACAAACATGTTACCATCTCATGACATTTTCTGTTCAGCTGCTTCGGCATTTTATTAACCACGCACTGCAGATTTGCCTAAATAATTAGTTATGAAAATAACTGTTTTTTTTTTAATCTTAAAGAAGCAATGAATATAAAAGTACCAAAAAAACTTGTAAATATTAGACGATGATCGAATGTTAATAAACGTCAAAACAAACTAGGGAATTTCACCACTTGATTTGACAACGTCTTCAAGTTTTTCCAACCCGTTAGCTGTAAATTGCCCTGGCTGTTGAGGATAAATTGTATTCACGGTTGGTAAATTAATATTTATTGTGATAAGCAGGAAAGTAACTAAAAATGACATCATCATCTTTTTATCGTAAATAAACTATATATGACTATATAAATTATTATTATAAACTTAGCCTGACTGGTCGTTCGCCTACTGGTTATTTTATTGAAATAAATAAACAAAGTTGAAAATCATTTATATGTACTTTTATTAATCTTCAGAATATTTATTAGTACATATCATTCATATGTACCAATACATATACAACATTGGCCACATGTTAGAAGGTCACTGAAAAGATGTATGTACTTATTCTTAAGAATAGTTTGTTTAAATGTCTTCTTCCTGTTTTCAAAGATATTTATTAAAAGTAAGTTATCGCGAGGGGTTGTTATTTTTACTTTTTTATAGGGAGGTGAATCACGTTTATAATAATAATATACACATAAATATACGTAAAATATACTAATGCTTTAATTATGGATGATTATGAAGTCTACCTGCTCCCCTTTATATATCTAAAATATAAACATTCTCCGAATTGCGTTCTGACGAGTACTGAGATTTTTTTATTTGTAAACCAGCTAAATTCTAATCCTTAATCTGGAAACAATTTAATATGATTTACAATCTTTTAATTTCTGTTATTAATATTATTTGTAAACATTTTAAATTCCTAATCTTACATGCTTTTTAGGGTATTAAGCTATAAAGAGATTACCTCTCAGACAATATAATAAGAATTTTCAACGTATAATAAAGATCAAAACCAGCAAATTTATATTATATGATATTATCCTAATGTGCTTTCAACAATAAGAGTATATTTAGACTCAGCAAATGATCTTAATGAAATTTTTGTAATTTTAATAATCCGCTAAGTATTAACAATAGGTACCGTAATTTGTGTCCCTTCTAAAGAATTCTAAACAATTTTTAATTGAAATAAAGCCTCACATCCCTTCTACTTTTATGTATTCTTCACTATATAGATATGGCAATTTCAGTATTACTGTAGTAAGTTTTATTTTTGAACCATTTTTAGTAAGAATGGAAAAAATAACGTCCCAGAAAAAAAGAGGTATTGTTTAATAGTGGCTACAGTTATGGAAATATGCGTGTAAATAAAGACAGTTCGGTTTCATGGAGATGTACTCTAAAATACTGTCGTGGTCGAATAAGATTGCTAAATGGCGAAATCGTTCAAATTGTCAGTAATAATTGCCATGCACCAAATCCGTAAGTTATATTCGACAATCAGCAGAAAATACCATTGGAAAACTGAGACAAATTATAAATCAAGTAGATACTAATATTTCTGAAGAAGCTGCTGTTTATTTACAGTAGAAACGGCGAATCTTTTCCATCCCGTGACTTAGTTGACAATATTATCCATCACATACTATGTTGGTAATGTCTTCTTGTAATAACAGAAAAAGAACGAAACTCAATACAAGCGTTTGTCGTATTGTTCTGATTAAGATGCATATGGTTGATGTCTTATCAGTCACGTGATGGACAGGACTTGGCGTTTCCACTGTACCTAAATATTGTTCGTCGCAGAGGAATATTGAACGTATTCGCCTACAAAAACATCTACCGTACGGTAATCCAAGTACTGTTGCGGCAAAATCCTTTTCCCGAAATGTTAATTACTGATAAAAAAAAAATTTTCTTTTATGGGATTCTGGCAACAATGATCCTTACCGAATGTTTATATTTGGAACAGAAAGCACTTTGTTAAATCGTCGTCAAAGGTTTGTTGATGGAATATTCAAAGTTTCCACAATAACATTTTACCAAGTGTTCATTGCTCATGCATTAGTGGACAATCTTGCTTTATCATTAGGGGAGACTGGGGCACTTTCGACACTTTTTTTTCAGGTGATTGTCAGATGAATATTTCAAAAGGCGGGTATTTGTCTTACATTACCTGCATACGTATATTACACTGAATTTATATGTATTTTGTCTCTCTTTCTAACACATTGACGGTTAAACGTATGATCCCTCGTAATGTACACTGTACATATAAAATTAGCTGCCGCGTCTGCAATATCAACTCCATTCTATTTTCTTCATAATTTATTAATAATATTGTTAATTTTTCTTTTTGCAGGCTATGGGATCCATTCCAAAATTATCGATCTTAAAAGGGCCCACGAGACATTTTCATATCAACACACTTGATATAATATTTGATAGCGTTGCCAGATCTCAACATGAAAATGATACTGCTCTAATTTTTGAAGGTAAACAAATTATTTCTACAAATTTGAAATATTTGATACATTGACCTTGCATTACATTCAACATTTAGTACAATTAGTATCTAATTCGCTTAGTATGGATGAAAATATAAACATTCAGTATTTGGGATTTGTCCATGCAGGTGAAGTTTGGGTTTTCAAGAACATAATTTTAAAAAATCGAAAATTATTACAGCGACTATTTTATTCTACAAATATTACATAAACATTCGTATTTAAAACTTTGGTTGTCAAGTTCCAGTAAATAACTTCCTTGAACAGGAATATTTTTTATAATATTACCGCACTTTTGCGCCGCATCTTTCTTCACGTTCTAAACTTTTGAATATTTCAGTAACTGGATCTCGCTAGGAGAATTATTGTTGTTCTGTATCAGCTGAACGCTATTAAGTCTTCTATCAAACAATATATGCGTATCAGATCTCCAAAACTTAGGTTACACGGCTTTTACTAATTGCCAAGTAATTAATTCATTGGTATTTGTACTCTAACTGTCAATTTGCCTAAAATCACTCTTTACAAAAAATTATTCAATGCATTATCAGTTTGACTTGCAAAAGTATTAACTAAGGTTTCACAATTACTTAAAAACCTAGTGAGAGTATGTGGATAAACATTGTAAGGTGGAACTGAATCCAAGTATAACTTTAATAATTGGTAATTAGGTTGATCCATTTTCAATTCCACTGAATTTATTACTTCGTAAAGACTACTTAAATTTAGATCTCTATAATCTTCTATCATAAAATAATACAACTTTGTTAATTTCTATTTCTTATGTCTGTATAAATTATTTATTTTATTTTCCTCGATTACAAATACTATTGTTTAAAAAGGTAGGAAAAGTGATGGGGTATTATGTTCGTCTAATTATGAAACTTCCGAAATGTTGTCCATTAGTTTTGCTGAGGCTTTTACTTCTGAACCAATTGATGACACTTTGCCTCCAATATTTGGTGCTCGTGTCTTAGAATCCCTTAGTAATATTGAATTTTCACCCCAGCAAATTAAAGAAAAACTATTGAATAGCAAGACGAACACTTCTCCTGGTCTTGATGCTTTGCAAACAATGTTTCTTAAAAAATGTGCAGACTCAATTTCCTATCCACTTTCAATCATCATGAATGCCTCTTTCACGCAATGTTCTATTCCACCAATCTGGAAATCTACGTCAGTTACTCCTATATTCAAGAAGGGCAATAAACTGGATCCAAGCAATTACCGACCAGTAAGCCTGGTACCTATTGTTTGTAAAATTATGGAATCTATTATTAATGGGGCCATGTCTAAGTTCCTTCTTCAACAAAATGTCATACCTCCTCACCAACATGGTTTTGTTCGAGGTCGCTCTACCATGTCCAATCTTATTCACTGTGTCAATGATTGGACAAAAGCTTTAGATAACAGATATCCGATTGACGTCATTTATTTGGACATCTGCAAGGCCTTCGACAAAGTCCCAAAAAGAAGACTTTTATATAAATTAGATCACTTTGGCATACGGGGTAGCTTGAATTTATGGATCTCCAATTTTTTAGCGGACAGGATTTTCAAACTCAGAGTCGGCCGAGAGTTCTCCAATGTCAGGCCAGTTTCTAGGGGTGTTCCACAGGGTTCCGTTCTTGGCCCATTGCTGTTTGTTGTTCACGCAAGCGATCTCCAAATACTGGTCTTAAACTTAGTTTCTTTTTATGCCGATGACACAAAAATATTTGCTAACCCTTTAAGAGACCATCTCACCACCCAAAATGACCTACGCACTATACAGCGGTGATGTTTGGACTGGTTGCTTCCCCTGAACATTAATAATTGTAATGTACTTCACATTGGCAGGACCAATCCCAATTTATCATACAACTTAAATGGGCAGATATTAAATACGGTTACCAGCCATGATGACCTAGGCATCTTAGTGAACTCAAATTTATAGTGGAGTGAACATGTTGTGTCCGTATGCAACCGCGCGAAATCTAGACTCTATCTGATACAAAAATCGTTCTCTAGAGTGTCACTTGAAACTTATTGTAAACTGTTCAAATGTTACGTGCGTCCTATTTTAGAATATGCGGGTCCTGTGTGGTATCCTGATCTTATTCGCGACCAAGTTTTATTAGAAAACGTGCAAAGGAGGGCTACTAGACTTGCATTCGGTCGCGTAAGGCCTTCATATGAGGAGCGACTGACTGGGGCGAATCTCATCTCGTTTCAAGACCGTCGACTTCGGGGAGACTTGATATTATGTTATAAAATCATTAAGCACAACTTTGGGGATCTTCAATCTATGTTTCTATTCAACACTGATCTTAGACTGAGAGGTCACCCATTTAAACTTAAGAAGGAGTCCTTTAGATCCCGAATAAGACAGCACTTTTTACCAAACAGAGTGTTTGATGTTTGGAACAATCTTCCTGATGATTTTGTTCACGCACCATCAGTTAACGCATTTAAGAACAGAATTGATACAGAATTTAATAGTTAATAGTGCGCATTGTTGCATTTATTATTTATCTGAATTTGATTTATTTATATCCTTTTTCGCTGTATAGTTGTTGCGGTTACTGTTGAAAACTACGATTTTGTTATTTAATGTTAGTTTGTCATTGATTATATGTATAGGCGTTTAAGCACTTATTTATGTTTTCAGCTCATGGGCTTCATAGGCTCTTACCTAAGTCCTTATTTCTATTGTAATAATAATAATAATAATCTCAAATTGTTCCTTTCGGTTTGTGCGTTTCCTTTTTCCACAGCGTAATTCAAATGACTAGAAGGACCATTTGTTGTGTATTACCTAGAATATCCGTATAAATATACTGTTCGATGTACCATGTGTTGTGTCTTACCTAAAATATCTTTATAAATATTCGGTTCGATGTACGAAAATTACAAGTTTTTCTTTTTTGGGTTTTTGATTGTGTCAAACTTGATAACTAAGAACTGTTATTTGTTTTTTTACTTGGCATATCAAATACCGACATAAAAGCAACAATTACAATTTACAAATAGGTATACACTCTATAATATATAATATCTAAAATAAATTCTCAATACTCGTGTAATTTTTCGGACTTACTGCGCCAGTGAAGTTTGGGTTGTTAAGAAGATAGTTTGAAGAATAAAAGTATTACAGTGACTACTTTATTCTACAATTACGAGTAAATAAAGAGCCCAACAATTAGATAAACACTCGTATGTATAACTTCGGTTATCAAGGGCAACGTCAGCGAGTTCTGTTACGCTAGGTCAGGGCCTTAACTGGCAAGAAAACAACAAAATCAAAATATTGTAACGTTTATTTATTTTATACAAGTTTATTTCTAATTAATACAACAGTATTTATATCAAACATAAATTATAATAATTACATTCATCCATTTTGATGACGTTGTGCTATTTAAATTGGCAATGTGACGTTCCAGACCTGACTCGAACATTCAAGATTCCTCCAGACCAAGCATTAACATCGCGTCTGCGACATTTCTGGATAAAGTCACATTTCTAGAAAAAGTCACTCGCTCGGCAACATATGCAAAGAGCAGACAGACTGGTTATTTTTTGCCACCAGGTATGTGTGTGTCAATTTATGACATTTTTTTCTACTTCTTTTGCTATAAATAACAATTTTGGAGAAAATCATGTTACTCGTATTTATTGATTCCATACAAAATTGATTAAAACGGTAAAAGCGGGAGGTACAAAAAGAAAGTGAAGAATTCAGTTCACAATCAACGAGTGAGAAAATTTGTGATAAAGACAGAAGAATAAAATTGTTGGTTTTTGCTCGATAATATAACTTTTGATTTTGTTGTGGTGGTGATTGTACTCGTAATATATCTTGAATGAAGCTATAGATCTATGTAATCTACGCACAAAAATTAGTATTTTTTCGTTAAAGTTTAAATGAATTGGCTTGTTACTCAACAAACTATGTAAATAATGATTGCAATCTCGACCTTCGGTTCTAATAATTGAAATTATCTTCGGATGTTCTAGTTATGTACAAATAATTCAAAACGGTATTAATAGCCGTGATTAATAGAATTTTATTACCTATTCAATTAAGAATAACGGAACTATAAGAGTAGTTCCAGCGAATGATTTCCATTCACTTGAACTTCATGTATTAATTACAAGCCATTTGCTAATATACTGTACTGTATATAGAATGAAGGAAATGGAAAAATAAACAGTGTCTAATTTTAATTTATTCACAATATTTTGAGCATAACTTCAGGATAAGTTTGCCTGATAAAATGTGCAGTTATTTTTACTCTTATTCATATGAATGAGAAGGAGGGATCTAAAACGCTGGAAACAAAAGTTTAATAGTTGACTAAATTGCAGCAAATAGTCGCAAAAAATTATAACAAATAAAGAAACAAATTCAATATTAGTAACAATCAATACATTTATTTATAATGATTTGCATTGATCAAGAAGAAGCAGAATATTAGGGGAAGGTTGCGTATATTGGACCGATTTTTAGATTTCTTATTATAGTTCCTAATAATAACATAAAATTATTCTTTTAACTATTTCGTAGGACCCTTTGGGATGTTGGCTACTTGCAGGAATTTTTTTAGAATTTTGTTTTGAAATCTTTTATTTTTTTCAACCGTTTTAAAAACCTGGTTCAATAAGGGAAATCGGTTTCCTGAATTGGACCTGCGGGTTCCAAAATTGGACCACGTGATTTATTGCAATAAAAAATTTGTTTAACATATAAAATTGTCCTAATTTAAAAAAAATAAGATTTATTCGAAAGCTTTTCGAAATTTCTTTTTACTTTGTCAAAACTTAAAAAAATATTCATGTTAAAAAATAAAATAAACGACAGAAAAATTAAAAAACATGCATGCAAAAGACAACTAAAAGTTTTAAAAGTAGGTAACACTAAGAAAATAAACACATCATGATTGGGTTAAACACAATCAAATAAACACGATATCAAAAAGCTTGAAACTGTCAGTCTAATCACCAGCGCAAAAATCACAAAGAAACTTTCCCTTTGAAGGCACAGGGGCACATGATTCATGTACCCAGTCTCTACACTTCAGACATTGGATCATGTCTTCAACGACACATTATCTACAAAATTTGCAATACCACTCGCGTTCATTTACTTTTGCCCTCTTAGTAGTACCAGAATCTAGCTGAACTTTACGTTTTACAATTTTCTTCTTATCTGGACTTGCAGTAAATATCTGTGCCTTCTGGGCCCCTCGAGATGTTTTCTTGGCTTGTTATACAACTGGACTTCTTAGGACTTCTTCGTTTAATACTGACACACTTTTGAAAGCAGAAGAGGGCCTTTCTTCAGGCTCGGACAGACGCTTAGGCTCCTTTGCTCCTAAGCCGTCGGCATTAGGCGTGGACTTGATGGACCTCTTAGATGCGGAAGTAGTTGCTGTGACTTGTAACTCTTTGTCAATGTCATTAGACGTACGTTCACGCGAAGTCGATGCTTTAACCTCTGATGAAGTGGATGCACTTACTATAGAATCATTGGCTTTGGGCTGTGCCGCAGACGAACAAGAGGATGCTTTGGCCTTTAAAGTAGATGCTTTCTCTTTCTTGATGACACTTAGACCGGAAGTCGACGCAACTACCTGAGATGTAGATTCAAATACGTTACGGTTCAAAGGGGCCACGTAGCGAGCTAGGGGCTCATCGTCGCTGTCATCAGAATCTGATTCATCTTCAGAATGGTCACTTCTCTCAATGGGTTCATTTCTTGTCAAGACATCCGCAGGAGCAAAATCTACATCTGAGAAAACATTTCGATCAACGGGCCAAATTCCAGTTTTTCTGAAACCGTTCATAGCATTTGCCATAACCGCAGCTCTGGGATAGGCTTCTCCAAGAAGCTGTGCGACTTGGTATTGTGGGACAGCTAATCCTGGATGAGACCTTAGCCATTTTTCATTTGCCTCGGTGTAATACAATTCTAAGGGTTTGAAAATCGCCACGTCTAATGGCTGAAGTCTGTGGGTCGAATGGCCAGGGAGTTGTAAGATGATAACACCATTTTCGCGAGCAAGCTCAATCGCTTCGAGGTTTTTTGAGTGTGTGCTGTGACCGTCCAAAACAAGCAAAACCTGGCTGTTAACTGATGGTTTTACACACCTTATAAAGTTTTTAAGCCAGGTCACAAATATGTTTGTGTTAATGTACCCAGTATCCGAGATTACCACAAGACAATCGGGTGGAGCACCAGTCCTCAATTCAGGATTTGCTCGTTTTCTTTCGAAAATAATCATTGGGGCGACAAACTGTCCAGAAGCACTTGCACATACAACAAATGTAGTATTGACTCCTCTCTCACCAGTTGCAGCTGTCCCGACCTGGCGCTTTCCTTTTGCTGCTAAAATCTTCTGGCACTTTTTTGCCACCGTCAGAAACCGGACTCATCCACGTTGAAAATTTGGGCAGCTGTCAATTGATTTTCATCTACCGTTTTTAACGCCACCGAAGTAAATCTATTTTTTGATCAACTAATAGCGATCCAAACAAAACACAATGTACCTGGTTATCGAATTTTTATTATTGATGAAAACGTTATAAGCACAGTTCAAAAAAATTACAAGATTTTGGCTCCAAAAGGTTTAAAACAGATAGCAAAAATGACAAGCGGAGAATACGGTGTAACAACAACAGTAGTTTGTGTTGTCAGCGCAACTGGCATATATGTACCTCCCATGTTCATCTTCAAAAGGAAAAGAATGAACGAACTATTAATTAAAGGCTGTAACAGAGACATTATTGCCACGGTTTCTGATTCTGATTCGATAAATGAGTCCATATTTCTTGATTACGTGCGACACTTCATTTATTTTGTGAAACCTAGCAAAGAGGAACCAGTATTACTAATACTCGACAATCACGAGAGTTATAAAAGGCTGGGACCATAGGAGCTTTTTCGAAAACACAATCTGCAAGCTCTTTTCTTGCCATCCCATATATCTCACAATCTTCAGTTCACTGAAAATGGCATATAATAAAGAATGTGAGCTCTACATGGTTAACAATCCTGGCAAAAAATAAGCCAATACGAGGATGGAGAACTTTTTACAACAAAACAGCTAACATAAACAAGGCTATCAGTGGATTTAGAGCTGCTGGAATTCACCTTATTGATCCAAACAAATTTAAAGAATGGTTTGAAAATACAATATTTGATCAATCCCACACCAGTCAGACTCAAGAACGCGAAGTTCATCAAGCTGCAGCTGAGCAAAATTTGAATGAGTTTGATAACACTATCATCCAGAGTCAAACACCAACCATTCCTGAAAGTGACAAAGATGTAAGCGTTACCTCCGTTACATGTCCTCCGTCCACTGCTGTGTCTCTTGACCAAATTATCAATGTGTCTGTCATTCCTTCCTTCACCACTACTTCTAAGCAACGGAATAAGAAGCATCCTCAGATTTTATCCAGCACACCAATAAAAATACAACTAAAGGAAGACAGAAAAGACAAAGATAAAGGAAAGCGAAAAAAGAAGAAAACAACCATACAAGAAAAGCCACAAGTCAAGGGTAACAGAGTCAGAATTTTGACGAAGGCTTTACAAGGAAATGAGAACGAAAAGGAGTTTTACTGTATAATCTGAAAAATATGAATCCCCACCAACAAAAGATTGGATCATGTGCACCATTTGTAAACTCTGGGCTCATGAAGAATGTTTCTCTGGCGAGACAAGTAAAGGTTACGTATGTGACATGTGCCATACAAAGAAAATGTAGTTATTATTCTAGCGTTGTGTCGTTCCTTATTACTCCATACTGTACCCATTTCGCCAGAGGGATAATCTCCATTACCCCATAGGCTATCGGGTAAAAATGAACGGCAATTTTTTTGTTTTCATTCGTATTCCTAATAAAATGTTTTTAACAATTATTTTATCACTAATAAGTAGATAGGCAAGCAAAGTTTATGTTGTAATAAAAATGAATTAGGTCCGTGACTTTTTTCTATTATTTTTGAGCGTTTGAATTTAAGTGTGCCCAATTTCCCCACTTTCCCCTAAGAGAGAAAATTGCTCAGAAGCGTGAGACATTGTGAGAGTATGAGGACGATTAATAATTAATACAAATTAATCGGCAAGAAGTAATGATTTTGACAAATCAGATTCAACCACTAATACCAATATGCTGAACCAATAAACTTCGTAGCGTAAGATTCATTTGACTTCATTTGAAAAGAGAGAACTATGATCAAATTTGAAGAAAAAGACACATCTCCCTCAGATAAGAAAATGTACGTTGAGAATTCACAAACGATTAATTTTTATTCTGATATCCGTACCCACCCAGCACCCCTAATCACTTCCGATCTTTTTCAAAAATTTCCTGAAATACTAGTATGTCACACAAAGTCACACTCTCTGCGTGGTTTCAAATTCGAATAAAATGGAAATAAAAAGGTTCTATTATATTTTCCCCCTTCTTGGAATAAAAGAATGGACAATTATTTTTGAAACACCAAAGAAGCCGCCTGATGAATCCCACATCAAAGAAGCCGCCAGGCCTCCCAATAAAGCGATCATCTGGTGACGTTTAAAGAGAATGCCGATAAGCTTGATGAACATAAAAAACTCTTGTAAATAGGGTAGCGCGAGGAGTGACATGCTAACTGAGAACCTTTTTTCAAATGTAATTTGGGAATATTTCTCTATTTTTTGGGTATAATTGTAACTTCATTGGTTACATTTGAATTTATATGTTTTGTTCATTATAATATCAAAAAAATATCGCGAATCGGCAAGTACAACCGAATAAAGTTATCGGGGGCCCATTTACTGTTTTTTCGTTTGGCTTTGGGGCTCCTTTAGTGAGGGGGCCACCCCGCGTATCGAGATCTGCGGGTAGGCATTCAGAAACTCTGACACTAAACACATCTTCAGCTACCTCGATTTGTGAAGGGTCTTTCCTGTTTAGCAGATCTTATTCTTGAGTCTCCTGCTCTTTCCAAACTTTCTGCAACATCTATGACAAACTCAATATAAGGAATTATTTTTATCTTCTTTTCTGTGTAAATTATGTGAATCGCAGTCATAAGAAGCCTAAAAAAGCTTTCTTCTACCATTTTCAACTTTTTCTGTCTTGCTCGTATAAAGTAATAATCTGATGTGCATGATCTATTCCGCCCATGTAGAGTTACAAAAAGATGTTTCAGGGCAATCAACCTCTCTAGACTTACCAGCTTTAATTTTTCTGCTGTTTCAACCGTGCTATCATGGCAATTGGTTATCAATAAAACATATTTGGTGTTTTACCAACGAATTGCAAGTGTGCCTTATTCACAACAAATAATTTCACATTCTCCGTTTTGGTCAAATTATCCTGAAAACTGGAGTAAAATATATTTTCTGTTCAACATATAAGTACCAAGAGCAGGAATTTCATTCAACAAATTTACCGAAGTAAAAAGGCCAACAAAGCACAGGACAACGTTACGTTTTTCAATTGTTTTCGAGAGCTTCAAAACAACTCGCTCACCAAGTGTTCCTTCAACTACTTCAGTTTCTTTTCCACTGTATATGCTTGTATCATAAACATACCCAGTATCTAAGTCACAACATCTAGTTCAAAACTTTATTCCTCTTTTGACAGGTTTCATAGACAAATACCGTTTCATACTGGAGCGACCTTTGAATTGTCTCATAGATTCATATATAGACTGATATTAACAGCCGGTTCTGCTCTTTAGAAATTTGTACAGTTGACTACTTTATCAATATAGTGAGTTTTGAGGCATCATTTGGATAATCAGGGAGATTTAAGTATATTTTAGAGGATATTAGCTGAAACCTATCTCGATATATAATCTCTCTTACTAATTCGTTGCCCAATGATTTATTTCTGGACCAGTATATATGCATTGAGGGTACTCGATTGTATGACATTACCAAAGTACATTCCAATACGACTATCACTTCACCAGTGCTAGTAGCTTCTAAGGTCTTTGACTTGGACTGACAAGTATTTCTAAGCTTTCGTTGATATAACTAGCGATCTGCAGGAAAATATTCCTCGGAAACAGTTTTAGGAAGCATTCAAGGCCAATTGCAGCCCTTGAAATTATCAAGTGAGTTCTCCCCGGCCTGGGAATCTGCTCAGGTTGTGGAATTCGGTCTTAGTTACTCTATATTTTATTACATCAATTGGGATAAGGTGAATTAATAACAAACATTTTGGGAAAAGTGGATTTATTTAACACAAAAATAAATTCACATAAACCATGTACTCACAATCCAATACAAATAAAAATCAGTCTAACAATAAAAATGTCCAACTCAAGATTTTATATATATATATCGAAAATAAGTTAAGGACTTATCTTGGAGAGGCTTGAGACGTACAGCTCTCAGCGATATCAATGGTTAGCTTGAGCTGTCGGTGGGCTGGACTCTGGAGGATGGCGACTTCTTGATCAAGATACGGATTCAGAGGTCCACTTACGAGCTGCAGAGCTGTAGACAAAAAAGAAGAAAATATTGAAAATTGAAAAGAAGGAATAACATGAACAGATTAGGAGCTTATACTCCAATACCTACAAAAGTTGAATTTAATTTTCAAAATAAAACCACAAAAATATGTTCATTCTTATTCGTCCTGTTCCCAAAATATTTAGAAAATGCAAATTTAAATTATAGAAAAATAACCAGAAAGAATCTGTTGAAATTTGCTTCACAAAATAAAGTTGGACGCCACCTAGCTTTTTAAGAGAAATAATAAAGGTGAAAGAACTGGAAACGCCAAAAAATAATGTTTTCAAATAATCGAAATTTTTTAACAAAATAGAAAAATCGGAATAGATTGATATGTGAGCACATAACTACAATTTGGAAAGAAATCGAAAAACTTACCAGCAAAACAGAGTGTCACCACGCACACAATATGTTTGTAGGTGGAGAATAATGTTTTTTTTCTAATCGAACAACGATAAGATATAGGAAAAGAGACCGTCGAATCAGCATTTACCGATTAAATAGGAACTGCCGAGTGTAAAAACGGTTTTTCGACTCGTTTTTAAAGTATTATTTTACATGTGTGGGAGGCTGCCGCAGCTTCACCCCCCGGAACTGCGCAAGCTGGAGGTCCATTCACTTACTAGTGATACCAAATAAAGCTTAGGACAAGTTTTCAGCTTTTGTGGTTTTGGTCATCAAAAACGGTCGCTGGCTCCCGGACGCATTTTTGTATCGAGCGTATAGTTAACCGCATTCGGGTTGCCCGACTTCGGCGCGTATCGAGCTAGCGGTAGCCCGACAATCACTCGGGCTACCATACGCTCGATACTATTGAAAATCTTTGTGTGTACATCGGCTTACGAACCAAGGCGTATGGCTCAATACAAGACTTATAGATGAACAAAACAGTAATAAATCAGGAACTATATGTTTAACTGAAATTAAAAAATCGCTTTTTAGTAAACTTGAATAAAAATATTTATATTACAAAATAAAGTTAAAATATACATACAAAAGTGGGTAGGAGGGTGGATATAAAATCGGAAATATACAGAATGTAAATGCGATCAAATTTATGTCAAAAATTTATTTTCACCGAGTCCAACATTGTTATTAACACAAATATTTAGAGAATGAGGAGCTTTAGGCTTCCTTACTCTAAGACTTCCCACTTTTCTTCCTGTCTGCATTGATCTCCTACCTGTTATTTGCACTTTTCTCCGAGACACAGAAGTAGGCTGAACTGCAATTTTTTTCCTTTTCTTGCCATTTTCTTCGAGCCTACTGATAATGTTCGCGGCAAGTGGTCAAATTTAAAAGCTTTATGTAAGCCACTCATTAGAGTTGAACTGCTATTTATATTTTTCGGGTAGTTTTTCATACATTTGTCAATGGCTGGGCTAAATCCTATTGGAACGTCTTCCAAATTGTTTATGACATCTTCCTTAAAATTTAAAATAACTTCGCACCAAGCTTTTTTAATATCACTACTGCTATTTTCAGGAGAGTATATGGGTTGTTCGTCATTTGTGGTTACAATACTTTCACTGTCGTCGATATTTGTGGACAGTCTTGGTAACTTATTTTTGCTAATTTCTGTGCAGTCGACAAGTTTAAGAGGCAACAACATATTTTCCGGAGGCTCTGTCCCAGTTGCGATAATGTATAGAATTTTCCTACTTTCGAGAGTCAATGTATTGCAAGCTTATAAAATAATAAATTAGAAGAAATGACAGAAATCGTTTCTTAAGTATAATGCCACTGGTCCATTGGATTAACTATAGTTACATATAAACAGCAAATTTGGCAAATATGCGTTTCTTGACATAGTTAGGTTTGTTAGGTTTTGTAGATACAAACGTAATTTCTCTTTATTCACTTACCTCAACCTCGTCCTTAGTTTTAAAATTTGTTCGGATTTCGTTTGAGTTCACAATGTGATAAGTATAATTGTCGGACCACTCCATAATTTATTACTACATTTAAAAAAAACGGATTTAATAACAAAACGTTTTGTATACAGATCAAGCGAAGAAGTACTTATAACAGGTGCAACAACTTAAAACTGCAACAGTGTTGTTCCTAAGCTTTATTTTTTCATAAGTCGCACTTTTTCGTAATATATTTCGGACGCTTCGCAACAAGGTGCATAAAAAGTCCGGATATTATAAAATGTGATCTTCAAAAGTATGGGTTACTAAAATAAACGTCATCAGAACCGGGAAAATCTGCTATTAAATAAGGGATTTATCTGGAGTTTCTAAATCATTGTTTTTCATATGTAATTTTATTGGCCAATTCTAGTATCGGTATTATTTCAATGTTTCGCATTTCTTTGAATTATTTAACCATAATTTCAAATCGTAATAGATTTACCTAATGCGTAATAACGTGATAGATCACCTGAAGATGTAATGACGAAAATGATGCTTTTTTTATAGAAACAATAACGATGTTTTGCAACGGTTATTATCGAGAGTATGGTAGCCAGACAATTGGTCGGGATATCGGTCGCTCGTTTCAAGGTAGGCTTTGGCAAATACGACGTTATCCGAATGCGGTATACTATACGCTCGATTAGTGATGGGAACCATCGAATAAATTGAACTATCGAATAATTACTAAATGAACGAATCTAACCATCGAATGAATTAATTCGAATAAATTAGTAATGAATACATTTGTTCGCATGAACTTTTCTAGTAACAAGCAATGTCTCCCTCTGTCAGAAAATTATTTAGTTATGTATTGAATATTTAACGTTACGATATACTCGCGTATTCAGGCAACCAAGATATCAAAGAATTGTTTTGCTGTTATATTAGGTTAGGTACAGTAAATGCCGTTCCAAGCTAATCGTGACCGTAATATCACGGTTCTATTTTCGTTCTAACCAACTTGTGATCGTTCTAGAGCCGTCACGGAACGGTGATTTCGATACCTGACCGAAACAAAGAACTGTGAGGACTGACATGCGCTGTTAGTATTTTGTCAGTTATTTTATTGTTTTTGTTTGACGTGTTTGTTGGCAACTCAACTTTTGTTCTGACTGAGTTATTTTTCAATACCATGAATTAGTTTATTTCTGAAATGTACAATCATTTTTTTCAAATAAATAAGATTTTAGTTTCATTTTCAGCTAACTAAATTTTTATAGTTTAATTTAACAAATTAAACAGAATATAATGCATAATACCACTAATAAAGTCCAATAAATACAAGAATATATATTATATCGGAGGTCACAGTATTACACAAACAAAACGATCGCTGAACGATAATAAAGCAGGCCTAAAACCGTTCCAACTTACATCACTTCTGGGACGGTACAAAGTTTGCGCCTGCGTATAAAATAATTCCTAACAATTCCAGAATACTTCCAAAACGGTGATTTATCGTAGGCTGGAACAAAGCTATTGACGAGTAAAACGAATTTTACAAATGTGAATCCGTGGAAATCCCCTGTTTTGTTTTTGTTTGTAACTTACGTTTCACATTTCGTTTTCGTGTTTGATTGTGTAGAAGTTAGTTTATTAATACTGAATATGCTTAGATCTGTAAGTAAAAAGTTGGAAGCAGCTCACGTTTTAGTTAAAAATTATGTTGATATGCCCATTGTAAACAGACTGGAAAATCCACTAGACTTTTCGAAATGTCACAAAAATGCGTTAGGGGGATTATATGGTTTACATCTAAACTATTCTTCCGTGCCATCCGCGTTCGTCCCATCAAAAAGATTTTTTTCTAAAGCTGGTCAGATAATTAATGTAAACTATGTAGTAAAACTTTGGACAGCATAATTTTTTTAAACAGTAACATTCGATGTTTTGAATTTTAAAAATTAAAATATAAAAATTTACTTGGTTGATTTCTTTATTTACCTACTTACCACTTACCCAATAAAAACTGAAGAAATTTTAATATAGATATTTCAAAAATTCGTAATTTGCAACGTATTGGTAATTAATTAGTTAATAACAGAATTTGTTAATGAGTCATGAATAATTTGATATTTATACATAATAATACATTTTCGATGACTGCGTTAGTTACTTACTGCTACTACCTAAAACATTCATAATTGACTGTTTTTGGCTACTACTAATTCATTTATTCGCTAATTAATTTTTATTGCATCTACTAACTCATTCACATTCATGAATACTTTTTTGACGTTAGTTACTTACTGCTACTACTAATTCATTCATTCATTTGCGAATAATTTATTTTATTACTTCTACTAATTCATTCACATTCATGAATATTTTTGTGACTATCGAATAATTGGCAACCATCGAATTATTCAATAGTTTTTATTCGATGGTTCCCATCACTACGCTCGATACAAAAATGCCTCCCGGACTAGGAGACGTGAATGCCTCGTTGGTATTGCCATGCTACATATGTCTCAATTACTCTCGAACTCAATACAAGCGTTTGTCGTATTGTCTTGATTAAAATGCATATGGTTGATGTATCAGTCACGTTATGGAAAAGACTCAGCGTTTCTACTGTATACATCAGGACCCCGCTTCGGCTCACGTAGTAGAGGTGTAAAAATATGTAACAATATTTTTTACTACTCGTAACTATTCGTTACTTTTCAATAAAGTACTCGTTAATAAATATTCGTTACTCGAGTACTCGTTCTGAATAATGCTGATAAGACCATCGATATTGTATTTTGTGTGTGTAATTTTTTTTTAATTTGTAAATCGAAAGAAACAATTTATGAACTAAACGCTCCAGCCCTCTCAGCCTGCTGGTAAATCCGCCACTGTCCTTTTATGTTTACCTACTTCATCAAATATAGGGAACTACTTGACTATCAAAATGAATATATGTCACATTATAGTTTCCACGCGTAGCACTAACTAATGCTAAGAACGCTTTTTTCGTTGTTTTGATTCTATAATCATTTCAGATTAATACAGCTTTAGCACAGATACTTTACTGATTGCCAGGTCAAAATTTAAAGTCTACTATTTCTGACTTATTGAATCACTTGATTCTGTAACGTATTTCAACATTATACCATTTTTTGATCTTATTTAAATTTTCAGTTAACGGACAAGTGAGAAGTCATACATTTTCTGAAGTAAATGGCATCGCCAACAAACTGGCGAGAACCCTTGTGGAAACAATTTCAAATAATAATTTACCACGGAATAAAGATGGCGACTACATAATAGCAGTAAACATGCATCCCAGTGACCATTTGGTGATATTACTATTGGCAATTTGGAAAGCTGGAGCTGCCTATATGCCTCTGGATCCATCATTTCCTGGCCCAAGAATCGAGCATATCGTCAGAGAAGCAAATCCTGTAATCATAATTTACGAAACTGGTGAATAAAAATTGAATAATAATTTGAATCATATCACAAAAACACATAAATATAGAAAGAATATGAAAAGTACTGAAAAATTAATTAAAGTACGAGTCCTGCTTTATCCCCTATTGTAGTTACACGACTAATACTCAGTGAAAGACATAAGTAGGGGATGGAATACCAAGATAAACAAATTTATTAACAATATCAATACATTATTTACTAATAAATATTCATATTCTCCACGTCAAAACAGAAATATATTGGCTTCGTGCAAACTAATAGAAGCAACCAGGAAGCTTCTAGTTGTGTCAGTCAACTTGAGAATTTGTTAATGAAATTTTAGTCACGAAAATAATCCAGATAAAGTGGGAGAATTAGAGAAATCAAAAGTACTAGTTCCAGTTTTTTAAGGAATGTGTAGGGGAGGGTCCCCTGAACAAGAAAAAATAAAGTCCCTTCAAATCCCCATTTATCAGTTTTTAACTTCTAACTCGAAAAGGAGGCATTGCATTGAAAATATTTTTCAGTACAAAATGAAAGATTATTAAATTTGCTATAAGTTTGGATATGTACATTTTTACCAAAAACTGGACCGTTTTCGAGCTACCGGCTTCGAAAATGTGGTTACTTTCAAAAAGTTTGTTTCTCATTCATGTTATTTTTCCGCCCAACCCTATCAAATATACGAGAAAAGTATTGGTTTACACCAAAAAAAGTTGTAATTCGGAATTTTTTTATATATATTTTCTACTTTTTCAGCAAGAACAACTCGAAAAAACAGTTTTTAGAAAAAAAATCATGTGTGTATGTCGTGGGGGTTTTTGTTGGTCACATTTCGAAACATGTCTTCTTAGCACGATACAGCCTCCAGAGAATAAGTCACCAATTTGATGATTGAATATTGTTCATAACATCTCACAGATTAAACCTCTTGATTTTCAGCGCATCAGAGCTAGTACAACGGTTGCTATGGAACTTGAAGTACCACATTTTTGGAGAAATTTCAGTTTAATAGCACGATACATCCTCCGTAGTGTCCACACGTGACCAATTTTATGATTGGATATTGTTCATAGTGTCTCACACATGAATCTTTTTGATTTTCAGCTCACTAGAGCCAGTACAACGGCTTCTATGGTACTTAAAGTACCACATTTTTGTAATTTTTGGAGAAATTTCAGTTTTTTATCACGATACAGCCTCCGGAGTGTCTACAAGTGACAAATATTACGATTGAATAATGTTCAGAGCGCCTTATAGATGAAGCTTATTGATTTTCAGCTCACTAGAGCCAGTACAGCGGGAGCTATGGTTCTTAAAGTACCACATTTTTTGAGAAATTTCGGGTTGGTAGCACGATACGGCCTCCGGAGTATATATAAGTGACCAATTTTATAATTGGATATTTTTCAAGATGTCTCACAGATTAACCCTATTGATTTTCAACTCAGCAGAGGGAGTACAACGGGTCCTATAAATCCAGATATATCACATTTTTGGAGAAAGTTTGGTTCGTTAGTACCATACAGCCTCCGAAGTGTATAGTGACAATTTTATGATAGAATATTGCTTAGGACGTCTTACAGAGTCGGAAAAGTTAGTTTTAATCTTCAAAGTCGTTCATTTTCTGTATATTTTTGTCCTCTAGATCCTCACTTGTTCATTTTAGGGGAAAATCGTTACAACAAAACTTGTGCAGCATTAAATTCCATACATTCCCAGCAGCTTTTATCACGTTCTGAATGGCAGTAAAAAAATAAACGGGCTTAAAGATTAAAATGAACTTTTTTACATATGTGAGACGCCCTGAACAATATCCTATCATAAAATTGTTACTTGTATATACTTCGGAGGCTATATCTTGCTAACAAACCAAAATTTCTTCAAAAATGTGGCACTTCTAGTACCATAGCACCCGTTGTACTGGCTCTAGTGAGCTAAAAATCCATAAAGCTCATTTATTAGACGCATGGAACAATATCCAATCATAAAATTGGTCATCTGTATACACTCCCGAGGCTGTATCGTGTTATAAAACTAAAAATTGTTCAAAAACGACAAAAATGTGGTATTTTAAGTATCATAGCGCCTCTTGTACTGGCTCCAGTGAGTTGAAAATCAATAATTTTCTTCTGTGAGACGCCTTGAGAATATCTAATCATACAATCGGTCACTTGTTCACACTACGGAGGCTGTATCGTGCTAATAAACTGAAATTTCTCCAAAAATGACAAAAATATCGTACTTCAAGAACGATGATACCCGATGAACTGGCTCTGGTGAGCTGAAAATCAATAGGGTTCATCTGTGAGATATCCTGAACAATAATCAATCATAAAATTGGTGACTTGTTGCACTGCGGAGGCTGTGTCCCGCTAACAAGACTTGTTACGAAATGTGGACGACCACGACGACATACCCACAGGATTTTTGTCTAAAAACCGTTTTTTCGTGTTATTCTTGTTGAAAAACGTAAAAATAACTCAAAAGAAAATCCAAATTTCCAACTTTTTTAGGGGTAAACCAATACTTTTCTCGCATATTAGAAAGGATTTTGCGGAAAAGTAACAATACAAAATAACGACATGTCAAAAATATTATAATATTATTTTCATCATATTTTATCGCAGTTTCAGTAAAAAAATGTTACCACATTTCCGGAGCTGGTAGCACGAAAACGTTCCAGTTTTTCGTAAAAATGTATATCACCAAAGCATATTTAATAAGCTGTCATTTTGTACTAGAAATCTTTTTCACTGTATCGCACAATTTTCGAGTTATAAGCGAAAAACTGAAAAATGGAACATTTAAACCCCCCCTTCCCCCCAGCAGCACCGAGATTTTTTCTTGTTCAGTGGACCCTCCCCTACACGTTCCTTAAAAAATTTGAACTAGTATGTTTAGTTCCTCTGATTGCTCATTTTTGGTCTAGATTGGGTGGAGTAAAAGCAAATAAAAGAAAGCTAAGTCGTTGACAAGAGAGGGCTAAACTAAATCACTAAATAAATTTTTGTATGATCTACTTTAACCTTAACCTGATCTCTACATGGTTATTGTGCTTTCCTGTATAAAATTAGAAGCACCACTCTGCTTCCTTTAAGTCTATGTTTTAACTAAATAACTCCAGTCAAAAAATGGACGAAAATAACATTGATGCCTCGTTATTATTAGCTCCCTTGAACGAAATTTAGACTAGGGTAAACTGATCCTAATGGGATATATATCTGAGCTGGAATATTCCTACAATTTAATCTGTATAATACATCAGTTGTTTGAGAAAGGTAGTTTTTGAGCTTGACTAATTTTTCATATTGTTTCTTTTGTTTGATAAAGTCACTTCTAATATAATACCTTGAACGGAGTTCTAGAAATTATGATGAACTGGAAAAAGGCTGTGGTATAGACAATACTTATATAAAGTCTAATTTTAGATTCTAAATTTTATTTGGATACTTTGAAACAATCATTTGAAGAATTGGCAAATAACAGCACTCACCAGTCCGAAGAATCTCTAACAAGTAACGAAAGAATACATCATATTAGAGATAATTTAGCCGTAGTTCTATATACATCTGGTAGTACCGGTGTTCCCAAAGGTAAGTACTGCATTCATCAGAAATTGAATCTATTTAGTAATAATTAAAGAAAGTTTGAATTAATTTGTAAAAGTTTTGCAGGATTTTCATAAATTTTGATTTGTAAGGGTTTTGTTGTATGTTATAATTGTATTCACATTGTTGTCAGATCTCTCGTTTTTCTGGAAATATAATGAACTTTGTTATTTCAAACAAAACTCTCCATATTTTTTATTTTTAAAATTCTTCAGGAAACCTTGATTTTTTCAGCGTAATGCTTGTTGTTATTTCGAAAACATATCTAAATTCACGTTATATCTGCCCATTAATTATTGTGCAATAAGCACTTTGTTGGTGTTTCACAATGGATAAATTATTTGAGAAATAACGAATTAAGATTTTAGTAATATTAGGATATGCTGATATTCAGGATATCCCCATAGGGTTGATAATATACAATCTTTAATATTTGTGATATCATATCTTCTTCTTTTTTCTATCCGTATATATTAACACGTTGAAGGACAGTGACGTTATACAGCGTCATTTATTGAAGTTACGATACGGCAGAACGTCTACCAGCGTCCTCAACAAAATCCGAAATATTGATCTGCACGGGAAACATCGTCGTTATTTACATATAGGTATCACATAATTTGAAACTTACTGTCACAGTATCCAGAATCATCACTGCCTGACAATCCTGACACCATTCTACTGTAAGCTGGATCTCCTCCCACTTTTATTACCACCACTCCATATTTTAGGCGGGAGTGCGGGAGTCAATCACACAACGTGAATAACGTGATGCAGTGTCCTCAGTGCAATTGAAATTGTTACGAGAGGTGTTTCTTCCGTCCCAGGTTACGAAATTGGCTGTATTGAAATAAATAATAATGGAAAGCAAAGTTATTTCATAGAGTACGGGATTAATAAAAGATACTCCATAGAGTAAGAGCTGAAACTAGTGAATATTTTTTATAGATGGAAAACAACAATATAAATGACGAAAAAAACAGAGGCGGTTACGTAATTTATTTGAAGATGTGTCGTCAGATGAATACGAGGTGGATCCTTTTTATGATTCTAGTGAAGAGTATGGATCAGAGAGAGATTACGTACCAATCAATTCTTCTTCTAGCACAGAATCAGATCAAAGCGAATTGTATGATTCAGAAGCAGGAAGATCTTCAACTTTAAGAAAATTTAAATCAGAAAACATGCGCCAGGGTACTTCTGTTCAAGATACAGGTTCTGTACAAAGCAACGACCCTCAAAATGCGGAAAAATGCTTATCGGAGCAAGAGGAAAAATTGACTGAGGATATCACGCAACAAGCTTTAGAAATAATCCAACAGGACACGTCGGTTTAAGGTACAAACCTGGCCGATTCAGAATGGGAAGAAGATACTACTAGTGATATCCCAGACTTTCATTTTGATCAATCCACAAACTGTTTGAAAATTTATTTAAACCGCAATTCTACTCCTAGAGAGGTTTTCGAATGCATATTTACAGAAAATATATTGCAACATCAGTGGATTGTTCAAATAATTACGGACAAGCTTTAACTGAAAAAGATAGACATAAGACTAAAAACTCTCGAAATGCGCAGTTTCGTCGCATTACTCCTGATGAAATGAAAAAGTTTTTTGCTCTGTGTGTGTTACAGGGGCAAATAAGCATTACAAATATGAGACGCTTCTTTTCTTACGCTGATTAGTTACGTAATGTCTGGGAGGAGATTCGAAAGCATACTGCGAGTTTTATATTGTTCAACTACTTTTTCAAAGAAGCAGGAAAAAGTTCAACCATTTCTGGACATGCTGATTGCCCAATTTCAGTCTGTTTATGGTCCTTCTAAAGAACTTTCTCTAGATGAGTCAATGTTACATTTTCGTGGCCGGCTAAGTTTTAAGGTTTATAATAAAAATAAAAAATCCAAGTATGGCATTAAATTTTACGAGCTTACAACTTCAAATGGTTATCTACAAAACACGGAAATGTATAGGCGCCCAATATAAAGTGAAAAGGATATCTCAAAATTAGAGCCTCTGGTACTAAGATTATTGCAACGGTACATCAATAAACGACATTCATTGTTCATGGACAATCTTTACAACAGTTATGTCCTTTCTGAAAAATTACTTGGTTTAAAAACTCATACAACTGAAACTTTACGAATTAACCGCAAGGGTAATCCGACTAAATTGAAAGAAGGTATATGTTTCAAAATGGCATGATAAACGTGACGTTTTAGTCATAACTACTAAAGTTCATCCCCGATTAGTGCAAACTACAAACAGATACGGCAAAGAATTATAAAACCTGAAGAAGTTGTTTTGTATAACAGTCATATGTCAGGCATTGACAGATGCGATCAAATGACGTCAACTTATTCAACGCCTAGAAAAACCATTCGATGGTACAAGGAGGTTATTTTTCATATGTTGAATGTTGCTGTCTGGAACGTTTTTTTTTGTATAAAAAATGTTGGAAAAACAATTCAAAATCCTACAGATTTCTTGCTTTTCGAGAAAGCCTTATAACATCCTATCGAAATCTACCAGATAAGATTGAAGGTAAACATTTAATTCGAAATCAAAAATATGACAATAGAAGAGTGGAAAATGTCTTACATCAGCCAGAAGTAAGTCAAAAATCGTTAGGGTATCACTGGCCTGAGAAAATTCCCGGCCAACCGTCGGACAAATCCAATAAGAAAAAAATATTTTTTAGATGCAAAATGTGCAAAAAAAATAATTTTTCGCAAAGATACAGCCTACAGATGTATGGGTTGCTTGAATAAACCCCTCTTGTGTCCAGACTGCTTTGTGGAATGGCACAAATCTAAGACAAACTAGATTAGCTTATGTGGTAGATATTAATAGTCTGTATTTACATTTATAATGTAAAGTTTTTAATTAATTTCAAAAAATGCAACAAATAACTTATTTACATTGGTGTATTTAATAAGACGTTTATCAGCGTTCCGTTATAACACTCGCACAAATAACCCAATAATATGACGCACCGCTGATCAGCGTCTTGATCAATTGACATATGAAGTGTACCGTATCAGTTAACAACCTTCAAAATTTTTACCGTCCTTCAAGGTGTTAAGTCAATCACAAGGTAAGTCACTTCTTGGTCTAGCCAAAAATTAAATATCAGGTAGGCATCACATGAAATGTAACTTCTGTCATTCTGACGATGATAGGATTATCGGAACAAATTTTTCAGAATTTTTACCAGTGTTTCAATATATTGTGGAATCATTTAGAAACAGTTAGTTTCATTTCAAAATAATGAGTGTATTCCTCAGAGTAAGGGTCGGAGCAGTAAATTAAATAATGTTTCCTGAAATGTAAATTGGAGGGCGAGGCTTCAGAGACTGGGTCCGCGAAGACCTATCTAATTCTTGAACTAATAGATAAGATTACTGCAGATAAAAGAGTAGTCAGTCAGTCAGTAGTCAGGCATTTACCTATTTGTTATAAAGAGTTAGAATATAGGTCTATGCAACCATAGCCATCACAATATGTAATATTTTAAGTTCGGCGAAAATGTTTTTTAATTTAGCTAAAACGAGATTTAGTTAAAACATCCCATGAAAACACTGGATTAACCGACGAGATTTTATATAATTTGCCAGATCGGACACATTACTTTGCACGGCTGGATTTTTGTCTGTGGGAGTCAGAGATGTTCAACTCCTGCGCTATGGTTCTTATGCGACAGGAAGTGTGGAACTCAGGGTTCTAAGTAGTGCAAGTCCCTGCCTACACCACCAAACCACACCTCGGTAGCCAGTGTTAGTCGGACTCGGAACCGCCGTTTAGTATTAATTCAAGTCCGACGGCTATGATTTTTGCTATTGACTGTCATGTTGTTGTTGCATCTATACATTCTGGATTATTCCCTTCTACCTTCTCTTTGTCTTACGTCGTTTTCTTTCTGTTTTAGTATGATAGTAGTAAATGTTTGTACTGCTTCCCACTTTTTTGGATCTTTTAGCATTTTGCTTATGACATTCTCTGGCGTTATATTTCCTGCTTTGTTTTCCATGTTTAGTCTTTCGATCTGCCATCTACTACAGATAAATATAGTGTGTTCTGCTGTATCTTCTTCTTCGCCACAGTATATGCACGTTGATAGTTCGGTATGGTGGAATCGCTTTCGGTGTGCTTGGAAACATCAATGACCGGTCAGCATTTGTGTCAGGTAGTAACTGAGTTCTCCGTGTTTCGTTTTAACCCATACCTGTATGTTTGGTATAAGTTTCTTTGTCCAGGTCCCTGTGTCAGCATCTTCCTACCACCATTCTTGCCATCTTTGCAGTAGTAGGGATTCTGCTCTTGGCTTATCTAAAGCCTGCTCATCTTCCAATTTCATCACTAGGATGTTGATTGGTGGTATTTGTGCAAGAGTTAGAGCTGATCTTATGGAAGCAGTTCTGTACGCTCCAATTATTCTGATGGCGGTTTTTCTCTGTATGCTGATTATCTTATTTAAATATATCTTTTTGTTGAGAGTTTTTTTCCAGATAGAAGATCCATAAAAGATAATAGATTGCAGTACTGAGCATAGAATACGTCTGTTTCCCTCTCTGGGCCCTCCTATATTTGGCATCAGCCTGCTGATATTTCCCAAGGCCTTTTCTGCTTTCTTTGCCAATTCGTGTATATGTTTCGCCATCCTCATGTTTCTATCTAGAAGAATACCTAAGTATTTCAGACTTTCCTGGCTGTTAATCATTGTTTGATCTAATTGGATGGTAATACTTTTCACTTTTCTGCCCGCTACCAGAAGTACCGCTTCGGTTTTATGTGGTGACAGCTTCAGTTTTTTCTCGCACATTCTTTCATTTATCTGTCTTAGAGTCAGATTGGCTGTTACCATCAAATATTCAGAGTTTTGTGCCGTGACGACTGTTCCAATGTCATCTGCATATCCTATAAGCTGTACACCACATGAAACGGGTATTTTCAGTACTCCGTCATAGTAGACATTCCACAGCGTAGGACCCATTACTGAGCCTTGTGGTACTCCGCATGTGACATTTATCTTGCAGTTTGTTCCTACGAATAATGACCTTTCGTGTAGATAGCTAGCTATCATATTATAGATATATGGTTTTATCCCTTTGCTGGTCAGTTCATCGAGAATTCCTTGTCATGGTGCCGAATTAAAGGCGTTTTGAACGTCAATCGTTATGAGTACACAAAGTCTTCTACGATGGCTTTGGCATGCTTCGTCTGCAATGTTCTGTACCCTTTTTAGTGCATCGATTGTTGATCTTTGCTCTCTAAATCCATATTGCTCGGTATCCAGGTATGTGGGAGTCAGAGGTAGATTAACTGTCGAGAGCGCACTAAGCGAAACCTCATCGGCGCCCCCCCCCCCCCCCCCCATCTGCCATATATTATAAATTTTTACTAGTTGTAGTAGTAAAGATTGCGTACGTCCCTTTGTAACTTCGTACCTCTAGCACGGATATAGGGAAAAAAATGGATAGTCTATTGAAAAAATTTACTTAAAATGACCGTGGCGTGCAAAAATTACTAAGCTGCTGACACTGAATAAGTCAAAACATTGAAATTGTTGATTGAGTTATTTCTTAATTTTCTGTTTGTTCTTTCAAAAAACTAATAGTTTTTTATATAGTAATTTAAATCCATGGTTGTTTTTACTACATCAACCGCTTTTTCAAGAAAATAAACCATAGATGTTTAGAGTACACAACGAGTAGACAACATTATAACCCAACGCTCTCTAATGTGCTATGACTATAAAATTATTTAATTTAACATTCTGATACTTACTTCTTGGTAACAATAAACGCATCGAAAATAAGCCGAAATATACCCACAAAAAAATTGAAGTTATTTTTAGAACTTGAACATAAATACAATTTTTAACGGCTGATTGATGTGATATTCAGTGTTGCTAACAGAAATTGTCACGCGATGGCGGAACGCATGCTATGGTCATTTACTGAACATTGGGCTAGCAATCCATTTTCTATTCCTATATCCGTGACGCATGTGGCTAAAGTGCCTCAGGGGTAATTCGCCTCTGGTGGGAGTACATCTTAAATCGAAGATTTACTCCTCTGACCCTAACAATATTAATGTTTTAAAACAAGTAAAAGTTTTTCAATGGGATATTTCAAGGTAGACAAATAATTGTAGCTCAATTCGAACAATATTTCTAAGTTGGTACAGATTAGTGAATCTGAAGTTTACTATATATGATTTAAAACATCAAAACTGTAATAAACACTGACAATAATCATAAGTATCATTGAATAATAATTTTTTCAACGTCACCTAAAACCTTGTCGTTCAACAAAAGCTCATTTTGACCTCTACGATTCAATTTCCTCATCTCAAAATTCATTTAAAACCGTTCCAAAGATACGAATATAATTCTGATTTTAGGAGTTCGACTTCCCCACAAAGTCATACTTAATAGATTGCAATGGCAATTTAGAAGATTTCCCTATAGTTCAACCGAAAAAGTATGTGTTTTCAAAACAGCTCTAACTTTTGTTGATAGTATAGCTGAAATTTGGGGACCTTTATTAAATGGTAGAACGATTCTAGTTGTTTCCAAACCCGTAACAAAGGACCCAGAAGTATTTATAAATCTTTTACAGAAATATCGAGTAAGTTACTTTTTTTTCGTACTTTTTAAATCATTTATTGTATTAAAGAAAAACTTAAAGAAATTTAAAATAGTATTTATCTGTGTGGTAAATATGGAGAAGGTTTTATCTTGATACAACTCAAGTTTTGATTACTGCTATATTTGCTTTGCGGTATAAAAAATACAATTATAGTTAGAGTTATTATAGAAAAAACAATCAAGTTGTAATTTGGAAAAAAGAGTTGAAAATACAAAGATACATCAGGTGCACGAGTTATGGCTATTTAATAACGTGACAGTGCTACAGAATTAATGCGCATGCGTCAAACGACAGCAACTGATGGAATAGATTTAATTATATTTCTACTTTTCCCACATCGACCTTCTCCTTATCTATTGTAAGAGTTCTTTTTACTCTAAAGAGTCTTGTCTAATTTGATCTTTTCCAATAAATATAGTGATTCCCTGAGTAGCTTGTATCTATGGGTTTTTCTTCGCCTATTGTCAGGCATCTTTGTCTTGAAATATTTTCACATTCACATAGAATGTGTTTTGAGGTTTCCTCTACTTCCTGCATAAAGGGCTATCCACCAGTTTCAGCAAGTGCATGGTATCTGTTAAGCCTGTTGTGGCCTGTTAAGATACCTACGAGTTTCCTCATGGTACTTCTTTCTTGCTTCAACTGATACTTTGTTAGTTTTGGTGTCAGATCTGGTAATAATTACTTCACCTGCCTCAATCCTGTTGATCTTGTCCACCATTTTGAGAGTTTATTAGTGTCCATTTAGCCATGTGCGTTGTTTTATTTAAACCACAGAAGGCTTCAGGACCGTCGAGAGCCTCCGAGGCGCCTTTTCTGGCAAATAGATCTGCCTCTTCATTTCCTTTGATACCGCTGTAGCTAGATATCCACGCAATTGTGAGCTTGGTTTTGCTGCCCACTTCTAGCAGGGTTTTTATGCAATCCCAGACCAGCCTTGAATTGACTTCTACTGCGTTTGTCGCTTTTGTGGCCGCTTGCTGTCTAAGAATATGGCCATGGTTTTCCTTGTACCTTTTGCCTGATCATTTCGTTGGCTCCCCAGTGGGTGGCAGCTATCTCTGCCTAAAACACTGTAGCATATTGCCCCAGATTAAGAGAAATATTTCTCTTTTCTCTTGCCTTCCTAGGTTTTTGTGTCGTCTGTATAATAGACAACTTAAGCTTGGATTTGTGGCCATTTTTATAAGCTTCCCTTTCTATAATCATCCTTTTAAATGTTTTCTCAACGATAAATTTTGGTATCATCTGATCCGATAGCATTCCGAATATATGGAAATGGCCAAAGTATATTGAAAAGGATAATAACAAATCGTAGTTTGCACTAAAATAAATAATATTTGAATCCATTGAAGCTATGAAAGATAAAACGGCACGCATGCTGAGAGAACTAACAGAAGAAGAGCAGTACTGTTTCAAATAATAAATGATTCACATGGAGAGTTGTAGGGGAAGAAGAAGGCTATAAGTACAGGATATCCCAAAATTGCTGGTACACAGAGCTACCACGTATAACAGAGAGCAAAATAAGTTGATTGCACCTAATTTATCTATATACCAAAATGTACCATTTGTCTGTGAGAATGGTTCAAAGTTTACATAAGAAATTTTTGTATTCTGTTCAGATATGAGTGAAACAAATTGAATAAAATTTGATGAAGTACATTTTAGTAGAATACTCTCTTTTCGGTAACCACCGAAATCCAAAAAAAATGTAGAAGGGTTAAAGCCACCCTCACACCCTGACAATGATTTAGCAAAAGAAAAAATATGACTATATTAAGTACATATTTCCAACGAAAAGACAGTCATAAAGGCAGCTGCATATGCCCAAATGGGAAAATCATAAATCAATCAGGCCACATATTAATCGTCAAACCAGAATTAAAAGCAATAAAAAATGTCCTGTCCTGATGCGGATACGGATCATGGTAGATATAGTAGGAGCTAAAATGTTACAGATATTAACAGACATCAGAAATCATATATGACGAAAAAGACGAAGAAAACAAGTCATAACGTTGAAAAGCAAAGAAGAGCAAATGAAATACGAGGAAATGTTAAAAAAGGCTCTGGTGAATATAGAAGACAATGGCACCAGAGAAGATAAATGGGTGATATAACAGAATACCATAGAAAATGTACCCAAAAATCAAACAGGAAACATTGGTTCGAAGATTAATACAAAGCTTAACTAGAAAACAGGATTATTATTTCGTTTAATGCGTCTATTACTTTTCTTTTCGTTTTTTTTTGTTTCAAAACTCTTCTGTAAAGCTGTAGATGATGTTGGCAGGTCATAAGCTAAAGTCGAAAAAGTTTTCTGAGAGCAATTGGAAGTTGATGTTAGAAGTTCATTTGAACTGGAAGAAATAGAACAAGCAGAAGGTATAACAGATACTTGTTTGCTACAATCTGCTTCAGCATCTTGTACTTTTTGTTCTTGTTCCATGGCAGTTACATTATCAAATAATGTGCTATCAAATTATGGAAAACCGAATACCAACAACTCAGAATCTAATTCCAAACTTTCATTTTGTGACACAAATGAAGATTTTTGGGATGTGGGCAATTCTTGTAAATAATGACCAACTATGGTATAATCCTTCATTTTTAACAGAGTATTCGTTATTTTTAAAGCCTTTTAAGGCAATTACTGCGATTTTTTATTCCAAATATCTACATTATTTGATTGCCACTGTTCAGCGTTGCTAAAGCTGCATTGTAAAGTATCAGTCGGAGATTTCAACATACATTTTGTATAATCTACATTAACTGGCGAAAAGGGATAAATACCTGTTATTCTGAAACTATTTACAATTGTTTCTTAAAACGAATTTTCAGAAATTATTTCATTTGAAAATCTGGGTACATCTACTTTGCTTACTTCCTGTCTTTATATTGGAAAAGGGCCTTTTTCCATTTTTGTTTCAATGGTGCAAAAAATGCCACATCAAGTGTTTACAATTTGGACATAGACAAACTAAGATAATATTATTTTCATAACAAACTCTTTATAGATGGAGACTAAGGTGAGAGCCATAATTATCTAGAAATACTACAATAGGAAATTTTGCGTTTTTTTTAAATACGGAATAATAACGTTAGCAAAACATTAAAAAAATAGTCTGACGTCATCCGGCCACTAGAACCTTTTCCTGTTCCCCAACCTGAAGGAGCACTCTTAATTAGATTATTGGGTATCCGTTAGTATTTAAAAATAGAGAGAGGAGGTGCCATTTCCCCTAGGATATTCACTGTAAATAAAGTGGATATACTTTCTTTGTCTGAATTGAACGAAATTCCATATACAGCATTGCCTTTTCCAACAAGAATTAGGTTTCCTTTTGGACACAAATACATAGCGGTTTCATCCATGTTCCATATTCTTTTAAGATCTTCTAGAACTACCTTTTGGTCACAAAGGATTTCACTTACTTCTTTTAACCATCGTCTTATATTTTCCTCAGTTACCAATGATCCTACTTTATTAATATACTCAGACTGCTTTTGAGAAATATCTGGGTTTCTTCTTAAAAAACCTTCAAACCATTTTCGGCCGGGAATATTGTGTTTGAATAAATGATTAATACTCGCTTTTTCTACTAGCTTTTTAAGAGATGATACTAAGTTATCCTCTATAATAGGAAATGTCATTCGTTGAATATTGTTTATCCAGGTAGTTAGCCTTCTTTCAATTTCTTCTCCAAAAACGATCTTGGCCTATTTTTCCTTTGGTTTCAGGTGTTTGCCCACTTAATTTATTTCGTAAGATTGTTCTAGGGATATTATACAATTTGAATTCTGTAAGAACTTTCATGCTACCACGAATTGAAGAAGTGCTCTTTTGAGTTGCGTTGGAGAATAACTAAACATCGTTTTTTTGGCTACATTCTTTGTTTTTTTTCTTTACGTTGGCCATTTCTCTGAAAGAAAAATAATACTATTGTAAAATAAATACCAATAATTTTCCTAACAAAAATCTTTTTTCCTTTTAAACAAAGATACCATGGGCATAACCGAAGTTCGGTGCACACGTAGGGTAGCCAACAAGATATCCAGAACTGGAATTTAATTAATCAGTAGTAATATATAATATTTCAGGTGTTTGCTCACTTAACTTACTTCGTAAGGTTTTTCTAGGGATATTATTCAATTTGTTTGCTGTGAGAACTTTCATACCACCACAAGTTGAAGGACAAAACTGGAATTTAATAAAAAAGTAGTGGCTACTCCCACGGCCACTACTGGTTTTATCGTATTAACCTGTTCCAGTATATGCCACTATAAAATCTAATTTTAAAAACAAAACATTTATAAAACCTATTATACCTAACATACCTGTTAAAACAGTTGCAACATTACAATTAATATCTAAGTAAAGGTAATTGAATAAAACCCTTAATTCTCAACTTCGTTTTCTCAACACAAAACACTACGATGTTTACTCTTCCTCATTTGCTTTACTGCTAATGAGTATTCTAGCTAATTGAGTCGAGATGCGGCAAAATGGCATGTGGCGTAATCGAGAACAATGCATCTATTAATTTACGGGCTTTATTTTCAACCTGTAGGCATATTTAAAACCTTAACAAATGACGTTAAAAATAAAAGTGGCCAAAAATTGGTACAGTGACGACAACTTATACATTTACCCAAGTACTGCAATATTGAGAAACATATAGACGCCTATGAACTATGACTATTAGAGCCTAACATACCAGACTCTATTGAAGACGCCAATAATCTCATTAAGTATATGGGTAAAAACTAGTAGCATGACTTTTATCCTATTGTTTATACTCCTATTAGTATTATGCTGACTATGCCCGTAAGTGAGTACAGCTTCCGCTGAAAGAAGTTTGTCGAAGATAAAAATTATTACAAAATATATTTGAGGGATAGTATGAAGTAGCGTCGACTGTCTGCTTTAGAAATTCCATCAATTGAAGCAGAATTATCTTCAAAAATCAACTACAAATTATTATTAGGAGGCTTGTAATACTTTTGGTACTTTTATAAAAGATTAGGTAGATCACACGGAATACCAAATAGGAACTCTTTTTGTAAATACGATTTTCAATATGTTATTTCAAAGTGTTAGGAATAATTAAATAATAAAAAAATAAAAAAAATAAGATATAAATCAATCCATATTAATATATGTAATATAATCAAAAGAAAATTGTTAATTACAACAAAATGTAGTAAATACAATATTAATAATGTAAAACAAGAAAAAAATACTTAATTACTAAGGCAGAGGCAGATATGAGATGTCGTACCTGAAATTGAAAAGAAACTGATGAGCAATTGTGCCTACCAAAAGTATTTCTAAATTAAAGAATGTAATTAAAAATTGGCATTGGTAAATAATTAAAATTATTATCTTTCTCAGTCATATTTAGCTAGAAAACAACAATAATAAAGTTGATTCATGTCAAGAACTTATTGGCTTAACTTCCATTTGATAGAACTGACCAAATATTAATTCTCCATTCCGTCGACACTGACCGCAGTGTCCAACTATCGATCGATAAAACGAAACAGGGCAACAACACTAATTATAGCAACAAGAATAATAAACAGTAATTCTCGTGCCACAGCAGTGTGAAAACTAGCACACTGACCGCAATGTCACTAGCTCGTACAAACCACAGTACGACCCCTGGAAAACTGACCACAGTAATCCAAACACAAACGCATACACTGACCGCAATGTACTGTGCCGGAACAAACAATGTAATATTACTAATCACTTTATTTTTCATTGCACCTCGTAGGTGAAAATATATAAGTACTTTCTCAAATACCTCTTAATCAAATAATACAACCCTGTAAACTTAAAAAATAAGGTTGTCTAAATCAGAGTTTATCAAATTGACTACAAAATATTAATTGGTAATAATATTTAATTTAATTCAATGAAATTACTTAATTGTGAAATAAAACAAATGCTTATGGATAAAACTTAATTACTCGTAAGAAAACTCACATTCACACACAAATAGTTTATCTTTCCACTCGAATCTAACTATATTTGTAAAATGAACCTTTTCTGTACGATGCGTAACTTCAGACTGTAACTAGAAATTTTTTAAAACGACCCTTAAGAATACATAATATTCCTGCAACTTTCATCGACAGACGATATTTTATCTTCCACATGGCCCATAACTTATCTAAGGGTTCCCGCTTCTCAGAAATTTATATTTTACGATTATTTCAAGGCTGTTCCTGTAACCCATGTTCACGCTTTAAAACTATTAAGTCTGCTACACATACTTGTGTACTTTGGAAATTCTATCAATTGAAACAGTGTTAGCTTCAAAAATCAACTACAAATTATTACTAGAAGGCTTCAGCAATATATTTGTAAAAAATTAGGTAGATCACGCAGAATATCAAATATAAACTCTTTTTTGAAAATATGTTTTTGAATATTTTATTTCATTATCAGTAGTATATCCTGGGTTTGCTTTTGTATTCACAAAAACATGTTAGGATCTCTGTATTGATCTTGAAAAAGGTACTGAAGGAAAAGGGACTCGCTGATCCTCTTCGGCACTTGCATATTAGACCAAGCTACGCCACTGTCACCACATGTGGTTTTTATCAGAAAATTTGAACACCTATTTTTTCGACAGAATTAGTATACCTTAACCTAGTTCCGCTTATACTCTTTTATTATCGATAAATACAAGAATTATATAATTAATGTGACAAGTATCAAGTGATCAGCAATTTCATGACTAAATGCATAGATTAATGATTATGCAACAAAACCTACAATATATAATTTACTGCAACATAGATATATAATAACGTTCAAATAAAATATGTCGATATATGGAGAATGAGATAATTATTGGAGTTCAATGTGTTATAAATTGCTTCGGTTCATACAATGTCTCAACATTCAATAATTTCCATAATAAGATCTATAACACGATAAAAATAAGTAAACATGTGTCTCATGAAATGTAAATTAAACTGTAATTACAAATTATGTCACTGACATTGGCATAGGTTGAGTAAGTTTTAGCATACTTGGCATTTGTTTCCGAAGCATCAAGTATGCTAATCATTATGCAAGTGGTTTAACAAATGCACCAATAAATAATTTTAGAATACAGCATCAATAAATATTTCCCAAGGATTGTTACTCTGGAAGTAGCTATGAATATTCATATTTTATACAAGTCACGCCGGTGATACACATCGTATTTATTGGGCCGGACACTTCACTCCCACCGCTGTTCCAACAGTGGAACCCGGAAGTAAGTTAGAGCGTACACATTAAGATAGGAAAAAACGATTGGTAAATTCACCGTGTCTAAATGCACGTTTACACACACCTGTTTTTCTACCGTTTGCGATTTTGAATCTCCATTAGTGAACACTTGATATGAAAGACCAGCTTACTGGTACGACCGTGACGGAAATATTTCCACCCGTGAGTAACATTTAAGATTTCTTTAAGCGGCGGCGGTAAATTCGCCGTTCCAAAAGAACGCTGTGTGTGTCACCGACCTTATTAAACTTTACCCACTGACGGAAAAATGTCCGTCACCGTTGTAGGAGTAAGCTGGTATTACGTATCAAGTGTTCACTAATGTAGGAATCAACAACGTTAAAAAATGCTCTGTCGAATCATTTATTAAATTTACATTTTTCATTGTAAAGTGCTCTAAAGTTGGAAAAATGTTAATACAATGAGTTTATTTTATGATAGCATACGTGTTATTTAATATAAAAAATCGGATACACGAAAAAAAGGTAAAATTGCTCCAGTTTCACTTCGTCGGGAAATATCGCACATCAGGGGGGGTTATGTCGCGCAGTGTGATAAAGAGCATATGGACATGAATTTTAAAGCAAAAAATAAGAAAAATAAATCTTGTTACCAAAGTTGTACATCGGATTTTCTCTTATCTAAACTCAAAACTAAAATTAACGACGCTTCGATTATTGTTTTTTTTATCGGCACCTAGCCCAAGTAGACAATCATCGCATGTGTATCCTGCTGCAGACTCCCAACCAAAACATTCTGAATGAACCCATACTGCACATTTTACGCAACGGAACGAAAGCTCCCTATGCTTTCCGAATTCAAAACATATGACACATATTTCGTTGGCTACATGAGGCTTTTCTTAAATAGCAAATTCATTGTAGTCTGAGTTGTTGTCATCAGAAAGATCTTCTTTGAAGGATGAATCAGAATTATCATCCGACGTGTCTTCTTTATCGGATTTCATTTTCTTTTTGAATCTTTTCTGTACTTTTACACCTGCACTCACTTTTCGCTTGAGGTTTTTGTCTTATTTTTCATTTTTCTGGTTTCGCTTAGCTTCTTTTTCTAGGAGAGTAGCCTTAATTGGTGTGGAAGTCCAAATTTCGGATTGTTGCTTTGTTGATGTTTTTCTTTTGGTCACTGCCTTAACTACTTTCTTGGGAATCGGGACAAGATCCGATATTTTGACACCTGCATTTGATGGTAAATTTGCTTTTGATGTCGATGGTGTAGATTCTTCAACAGTTAAAGACGTTGGTGTGGGTGGCTCCTGAGCATCTGCAGAGGTTGAAGGTTTTGCTTTAAAAGCATCTACAGATATCGAGGAAGTGTGTGGAGGAGCTGGATTAAAACTTCTCTCACGTTCTTCTGGGTCCAAGACAAGTTCTCGAAATTCCTCAGCTGCTGCAAAATCATCTTCAGTAAACTTTTCTGGGTTAAAATGAAATATCCCAGCAGCTTTGAATCCTGAGACTCCCTTTTCTATAGTTGCATCCTGCATGTATGCTTGATTGAATAAACTAGCCACGTCATAAACAGTGATCCTTTCGTGTGCAGTCGAAACTGAGCTTTCTTTAGTGGCCCAAAAAACGTTAGGTCAAGAGGCTGGAGGTGATTTGATGTGTGAGGAGGAATTGTAAGGAGCATGATGTGATTCTCTCTGCAAAAATTATAAATTTGCAACGAAATGTGACTTGCATGGTTGTCAAGGATAAGTAAAATCAGGTCAGCTTCCGTAGCTTTTACATAATTTTGAAAATGTTTTATCCACCTTAGAAATAAATCATCATTCGACCACCCATTGTCAGAACTGGAATAAATGCAACCTATTGGGCCGTCTTTTTCTAATTGAGGAGACATCCGTTTTCTCTGATAAATTATCATTGAGGGAACGTATGTCCCTGCTGCACTGACAGCGCATAAGATGGTAATCGTTTGACCTCGTTCATGGCAACGCCGACTTGTTTCTGTCCCCTTTTCGCATAAACTTTTCCAGACTTTTCTGGACAGTGGTTATACCAGATTCGTCGACATTGAAGATTCGATTGCTCTGAAATGTGAACTTGGTCAATAGTTTTTCTAGGCTTTTGAAAAAAATTCCAACAGCTTCAGAATTGAATGAGGATATACGATTGAGACTTGTGCCTTCTGGTTGTCGAAGTCTCAGCTAGGGATTTCTCTCTATAAAGCACGACAACCAAACTTTTCCTGCTAGCCCAGATTCCTTGTTGAACTTATGAGGTAGGTGATTAGCTTCTGCGAAGCCAAAAGCTATTCTTCTCAGCTCCCGTGGAGTTACGCCATACAATAAATTTGCCAACTTCATGACGTGATTTGCTATTTTTTTTTCTTATGGTTTCGTGAAAAGAGGTTTCCTCCCCAAGCGGTCAACTTCTGATCCAGGTTTTAGATGGTGGCGCAGTGTTGATTTGGAAATTCAGAAATTTCTTGCAGCCTCGCGTATTTTAGCACCTGAGCGTATAGCAGCCAAAGCATTATTGCGCTGTTCAATGGTCCAGCTCTGTCGTTGTGTCTTTCTTTGATAGTTTCTAACTATCTGAAATTAGGAAACATGTTGAAGTCAATAATATGAGGCAATAAAGCGCAGTGTGAGGTAATATCGCGTACTGCGCAATATTACCCCATATCGACCTTGGTTTGTTTTGCTAACCAAAATTCCGTTGTGAACGCATAAAAGTAGAAAACAAACATAGGGAAAGGTCCTCGAAATATGCTAGAAAATATTTGTATATAGGAAAGATCGATGACTGTATAAAGTACACTTACCTCGCTTATTTCTTAACCACTGAAAATTATAAGGAAAACACGTGTATGAACACTTCGATTTACTGCGGTCAACTGAATGCTCCCAGTGAGCTGACACCTGTTCAACATAGTGGCTAACGATAAGGAACAATGTACGTGTTGCCAGATTTCACTTCTCGCTCTTCGTCTCCTTTATTTTGTGGTGCGCAGAATTGCCTCACTGCGCGATATTACCCCCCTTTCCCCTACGCCCTACTTTACTTTAGCGGTGTACCGTGGAACGTTGAATTATCCATCAGGGACTGAATTGTTGTCCATCAATAGTCGTACTCATCAATGCTTTGCAAAGTTTTTTAGTTTGTAGTTTTTCTCATATACAACATATAATCGCGTTGTTAAGAAAAAAATAACTCTGATCTCTTTCAATTTCCCGAATACTTATATAAGGTGCAGTTGCAATATTTATTAATATTTCTCTCCCCTATTTCTTGTTGCAACAGGTTGAACGCTAACGGTTTCTCGCAATATTGTGACAACTTATGATACGCGTCTTCATCTAAATGTTAAGGCTTTATAGGAGAATATATTCATTTCCAAACTAACTAAACTACCTAAAATGAATGTGTGACGTTACTCACAAAGAAAATAGAAGAAACGGAGCTGTTGTATGGAAGAATAAAGGAACTGGAGAAATTTCACATATACTATCTACTTCGACATTGTTTTGCAGTGCCTAAAGTAAAACAATATCTTTTAAGAAGTACATGGAAATATCAGAATTATTTGTTATAGGAATCCGATAATGCACTAATCTCTCAATTCCAGCATTCATCTCTTCAACGCTTAGTGTATCAAAGTTCGTCAACATGATGTTAATTCTTCCAGAGTCAGACAAGCCTTAAGTTACATACTTTGAAGAATCGTTAAATTAATGGAACCAGATGACACAAATGATTTTGGAGTTCCTCCTGCCCCTTTTCTACAAAAGACTTGGTATAACTTTTATTTGAAACGCATCAAAAATATTAATTTACCAAGCTTTTAAGAAGTTAAAGCAATATTATTTGTACTATTGAAGTATCCCGAATCAAATGCCTGGCTTAATCTCTGCCATCGAGATGCATAGGTACCTTGTTGGATAACAACACCTCTAGTATTGCAGTTGTTGTCAAATTTGTGAAAAGCACCCGTGCGCCTGTGAAGCTGAAGTTGACACCAATGGACGCCACGGTCTCAATTGTACCAAGAGTTTAGGACGATACTCACGACACCAGGAACTCAACAACATTATTTATCGGTCATTAACTACAGCTAAAATTCCCGATTGGAACCGACGAGATTGTGTAGTGATGATGGAAAGCGAGCAGATCCTATAACGCTGATTCCTTGGGAGAATGGCAAACGTTTAGTGTGGGATGCTACATGTGCTGACGGGTTCTGACAGGGTATGTGGGAACCTTTCTCACTCTTCCAAACAAGAGGGACACGCAGCTGAAACGTCAAACGTATGTTACGAACAAGATAAAAAATACAATTCGATTATCGATCAAAATCTTTCGTTTCTTCCTTTTGCCGTGGAAATAATGGGGTTTATGGTATGAACAAGCCAAGAGGAGTACTGGCACTACATAGGGGAGAACCAAGATCTCGACTCTATCTAACACAACGGATCGGGATCGCCTTACAAAAAGGAAACGCTGTATCTATAATGGGAGCGTTTTCATCATCACAACCGTTCTCAGTGAAATTTTTTAGAACCTAGAAATTAATTTTATTTTTTTGATTGTACTGTAATTTTAAATTCATAAGGTTGAGATCTTGTAACTTGAAATGTGAAAATAAATCAGATTACTTCTTAAAAATGATTACTGAATATCTCCAAATATAAAACTATCAGAGATATTCTAAGCTGTTTAGATTGAGCTCTAACTGCAGAAAGATTGAATTTATGTGTTGCAAATAATTGCAAGGGTTTGAGAATAAGTAGTAAGGAACTTTTCGTACGTTTTATCGATTACGAGAAAGCATTTTATAAGGTTCAACACTCAATGCTATTAAGATGTCTAAAGAAGAAAGAACTAGATGACAAAGGCATAAATATCATCAGAAACTGTTATCACAACCAGTAGGCAGCAGTGAGAACAAAGGAAGGAGAAATATCAGATATACACAGCCAGAGTGGAGTATGACAGGGAAGTGTTCTATCACTACATCTATTTAACTGGCATTTCCAAAAAAAATTCAATTAGACCTTGAAGGAAACTGAAAGAGGTATTAAAAATAACAACGACGTCTTAGATAACATTCGATACATCATAATAGCTGATAATGTTAATACTCTATCACAAATAATAAGATCTCTGAAAGGTGCAATCAATACGTAATAAATACCCAAAAGGAGGTATTGAAACTTAAGGACTGTGGCTGCGAATATAACGCTAAATAGAGAGACGTTACACTAAATGGATGCATCCAAACGCCTAGACTATAGGAATGCAAATGAGCTAAATACGTATATTCTAATCAGAAGTGGGATAGACCACCACGTAAAAGCGACATTCTATAAAATGAAACAGATTCTTAGCAATAGATCGCTTAACTTAGATTTATGATACCGAATGACAAAGTGTTCTCTCTGAGCTCTATGAGAAAAATTTAGACTTTTAACTGAAGTTTTCGTGTACCAACTGAATGTCCAACGGAATAGTACATGAAAAATAGGAAGAGATAGGACAGTAGTCACAATTGCAAAGATAAAGTATACTTTGGCACATCCTTAGGAATGACATGTACCAACTTCTTCAATTAAGGTTCAGAAAAAGGACTGTTCTCCTGGATGAAGAACATTAGAGACTGGACAAACATGAATATGCATACACTGATTCGAACAGAGGTCAGTGCATTGTTCCAATGCTCACATATGGCACAGACGTAGGATGTAAAAAGCAATATTGGGCGTTGGTATAGGGGATAGGGAGACACATTAATGGATTTTTTTTTTTTTTATTTAGAAAATAATAGTTGCATCCACCACTAGGGTTATTAGCAACATAACATAACAGTAACATGAAATAACATTTAGGCTGGTAACGTCACTATAACATACAATAATATTTGAATAGCATCATATCAAAGATAGGAATCAGTAATAAGCAACATGGTAACGAGCTTAGTAATTTACATTTTGTTGACTAAACCTATTTCAGAGAGGAATCCGATTGTGTTTTCAAAATTACAGTACACACCAAGAGTTGATTTTAAATCTGCACTTATACTGTACGTCCGGCGTTGTTCCGCGAACCTCGGACACTCGACCATGAAATGTTTAACTGACATTGGCACCTGACACATATCACAGATTTTGTCTTCTTCTCCTTTCAGCAAGTGTTCATGGGTATACTTTGTATGTCCAGTGCGCAAACGGGTGATTATTATTTGGTGTCTTCTTTGGCTAGGGATGTTTCTCCATGGTTTGATATCATCTTTAATTTCTTTAAGTTTCATTCCAGATTCTGCCCAGACAGATGACCAGTAGTTAGAGACCACATATTTTATATATTTTTTCAGATCAGTATACGGTACTCCCTCTTGCTTTTGAAAGATTGGTTCATTCATGGTTTCACGTGCAATTTTATCAACCCGCTCATTGCCAGAGATCCCAACATGTGACGGGACCCACATGAAGACCAATCGTCTGGATTTTTCCCTAATTGTGTGAACATACTCTTTGATGAGCCTTGTCAGGGGATGATCTGAATAAATGAGTTGTATACCTTGTAACGAGCTTAACGAATCTGTAAGAATTAAAGTATTGTGGATATCTTCATGAGCGGCGTATTTGATTGCTTGAAGGATTGCAAAAAGTTCACCACTATAAATGCTGCATTGTGGAGGTAGTTTGAATCCACTGAATGTATTCGGGCTTAAAAAAGCTGATGCTACTCCTTGGTTTGACATGGACGCGTCTGTGTAGATATGAGTATAATCACAATATTCATTTATTGATGAGAGGAAATGATTGTGAAGCAGACTAGGAATAATTTCAGATTTGTTGAATTTGGAGAGGTATAGGTTGCATGGTGGCAAGGCAATAAGCCAAGGTGGCGTGTCTGAGTTGTTGTTGGGAAGAGTAACTGGGAAAGTCACATTCAATTCGGAACTGAACTTGTTGATCCTCTGATAGAAAGGGTATGTTAGTCTTCTTCGGTTTTCATACAGATTGCGAAAACGGTTTGAAAAGGTGTTATGATATACTGGATGCTGACTATCAGTAGAGACTAAAGCTGCATACGCTAAGCTTAGCTGCTGTCGTCGCAGCTGCAATGATGGCTCCCCAGCTTCACTGTAGAGACTCTCAGCGGGCGTTGTCCTGTATGCTCCAAGGGCCAGCCGTATTGCTGTATTGTGTACCGTATTAACAATTTTCAGAACTGATTTACTTGCTGAGGCATATATTATAGAGCCATAATCGATTTTGGATCTTACTAGAGCTCGATAGAGAAGTAAGAGCGTTTGTCTGTCGGAACCCCAATTTTGGTTTGACAGAATTCTCAGTAGATTGATGCCGCTCTGACATGATGTTCTGAGATGGTTAAGATGGGCATTCCAGTTTAACTTTCTGTCGAAAATCATTCCTAGGTAACGCATCTGTTCCACCACTTGGATATTCCGGCCACATAGTTTCAGATTAGGCAGTGCTAGATCTCTTTTTTTAGTAAAAAACATGCACTTAGTTTTTTCTGGGCACATTTTGAAACCAGTGCATTTTAGCCAACTCTCAATTGAAATCACTGCCTCCTGCAAGTTATTTTGGATTGTGGAAAGATTTTTTCCTCGCGAGTATACCACAAGATCGTCAGCATAAAGGCTAGCTTCTACAGGTTGTTTGATATTCTTCACAGCTTCATTTATCGCAATTAGAAAGAGGGTGACGCTCAAAACCGAACCTTGAGGGGTACCATTCTGTTGCACTCTTTTCCCGGAAAGTGTTCCATTAACTTTAACTCTGAAGAATCTTTCTCCCACGAAGTTTTCAGCAAATTTTAGAAGATTGCCATTTATACCCCAGGAGCTCAGCTTTCTAAGAATGTTATATCTCCAGGTCATGTCATAAGCTTTACTTATATCGAAGAAGATTGCTATGGTGTTTTGTTTGTTAGCATACCCTTCGTGAATATATGATTCTAAGTTAATTAGATTGTCTGATGTTGATCTACCCTTCCTAAAACCACTTTGTTTTGGTGTGAGCAGGTGGTTTTTCTCCAGGAACCAAGTGAGTCGATTGTTAACAGTTTTTTCCATCAGCTTGCACATTGTACAAGTTAAGGATATTGGTCTGTATGATTGAGGATCTGTCTTTGGTTTACCATGTTTTATTAACGGAACTATGGTTGCCTCTGACCACTTCTCAGGAAAGACCCCTTCTGTCCATATCTTATTAAATATTTTCAGGAGAATATGCTTAGCTGTATCTGGCATGTTTTGTAGGAAAATGAACGGGATATCATCAGGTCCTGGGCTGGAGTTTTTGAAAGAAACAAGAGCTTCGAGGAATTCTTCATAGGATATAGGTACATTCAAAGGGTTCATTTCATCTTGGAAAACATCAATACCTTCAGATTCTTCATTATTTTTGTAGTTCAGAAATTCGGGTGTGTAGTTTGCACTGTTAGAATTCTTTTCATAGATGTCTGAGAAAATTTGGGAAATTTCGGTACAACTGGAAGTTGATTTTCCCTGATATTCAATCCGTGAGATTCCATGGTCTGTTTTATTACATTTAATACGTTTCACTTTGTCCCAGATCGTGCTTAGTGGTGTTGAACTGCTAATGGATGATACATATCTTGCCCATGATTCTTTTCTACTTTTTTTCATGATCCATCGAGCTTTTGCCCTCAGACTCTTAAAAGTTATCAGGTTTCCTGGTGTGTGGTGCCTTTTTAGTCTGTTGAAAGCGTGTTTAGAGGATTTTATTGCCTGGTCGCATTCTTGATTCCACCAAGGAACGGGAGTGTGGTTGTTCAGTTGCTTTGTCTTTCCTATTGCTAGTTGGGCTGCATCCGTTACGATTATGGTAATATCATCAACACATTCATCGATACTATCTCGCATGTGGAAGTGACTAACCTTGGTTTCTATAATATTTGCAAAAAGATTCCAGTCAGCTCTTTTTAGTTTCCATTTCTTTGTCACAATAGGTTCTTCTACACCATGCTGTGAACTTGTGAGTAAGATGGGAAAGTGGTCACTGCCATATAGATAGGGAAAGATGGTAAAATTGAATTGAGTGTGGAGTGAGAGGTCGCTAATGCTGAGATCTATAACACTGGAGTTTCCTGAAAACGAGTTGAAACGAGTTTTTTCTCCGTTGTTAAGTAACGTCATATTGTTATCATCGATAACATGTTCTAATATACGACCTCTTGTATGTGTGGAGTCGCATCCCCATAGGGTGTTATGGCAATTGAAGTCTCCTAATAATAATCTCGGTTTGGGTATTTGCTGAAAGAGATCATTCAGCTCCTCGTATGTCACGTCACGATTTGGTGGAATGTAGATATTACAAATATTTATCTCTTTAGGGTCCAAAATTTTAATGGCAACTGCTTCAAGGTGGGTTGTTATAGGGATTTCTATTGCACCGTAAGTTTGGTGTATGTAAGTAGCGACGCCACCGCTTGCTATGTTTTGATCTGGTCTGTTTTTATGGAAACAAAGATAGTTCCTCAGATTTTGTGAGTAGTCTTGTTTAAAATGGGTCTCCTGTAAACATATGATCGAGGGTTTGTTTTCGGAGATAATTAGTTTTAGCATTTCTTGTTGTGTGAAGAACCCATTAAGGTTCCATTGAATGATGGATAGTTCGAAAATTGATATTATTAATGTGTTTCTTGTGACGATGCGTCGCTTTCAGAATCTGAAGTTAGCGATACTTCTGCTAGCAACTGTTTCGATAATTTTTTTTTAATTTTGGTACACCTACTTTTGATACATCTGTCTTTAAAATATGGGTACACACTACTCAGCATATGAATTAGACCATGCACATCGGTTGTGTACTGTTTCGCCACACTCAGAGGGTCATTAGAGCCGTATACGTTTTCAAAAAAGTCTTTGAGTTGATTGTAGTTGATTACAAAATTTTCTGAATCAATGTATGCTTTAGTTGGTTGCATGTGTTCTTCGAAACTTGTGGTTTCAGGGCGACTTTTCTTACTTATACTCGACGATGGTTTTCGGAATGGGTCAGATGGTGTATCTTCCGTAGGAGTTAATATTTCTGAGAGGTTCCTCTTATTAGATGAATTAGTTTGGTTGTCTTGGTCCGGCGTGATGGGGGAATCTTCTGGAATTAGGGAGGTTGTAGTATCCTCTGGTGGTTCTTCTGGATTTTCGGGAGGGGGCATTGCAGGGGGTTCATTTAGATGTTCAGGTGTCTCAGTTGTACATTGAGAAGATATATGACCATTTTGTTTGCATTTGAAGCAGGTTAGATTATCTAATGATAAGAATATTCGATAAGAGGTATTTTCATGGTTGACCAACACAGACTCCGGGATAACAATATTTTCGGGAGGATTAATGTAGACTTGCCTTCTGAAACTCATTATATGTGCAAAATCTGGATTGGTCATGTTGACTCTGAGAAAGGATATAGGGGATAATAGGCTGAGGCCAAGTTGTTGTAGGGCTTGCTCTAAATGTGAATGTGGGATTGTTGGGCTCACGTTAGATAGGATCAAACGTTCAGATGGGGTTATCAATCTTCTGGCTCGTATAATTTGGTTGTTGACACCAATTGCACCGTGGTCATTCATAAAAGTAGTTACTAACTCTGGGCTGGCGAGGTATATACAAATTCTATTATTCGAAATTCTAGATGCGAACAGAATGTGTTTAGGGTTGACGAGTATTCCTAAGGCTAGGAGATATTCTTGAATTTTGGTTCCTTCAATCGCAGGAAATATTATAGCTTGGTTCTTCTCTGGAAATTTTGTTGGCTGTTGTTTACTAAGTACTGAAGAATATGACATGTTTCTTTCGGTTTGTTGGTTAGATGTCTCTATTCTGGTATCCATCGTTGTGGCTTGGGGATTCCTGTAGTCAGAAATCCCCGATTTTGGTGGACTCAATTCAATATTTGAAACTTTTGGCACGGGTCATGTGTACCTGAGTACGGTCCTGGCCCGTGCGATTTATCGAGCCCCACGAGTCTCAAATACACACAATGGTGCACTATGATGTTAGGTAGTACACTTTCTCGAATTTATATTCACTTTTATTCAAGAACTTTAAATAAAATTTTTGCCGTGGTGGAATAAATTCGGTATTACAGTAAAAAAAACTGGTCAGCAAATCTGTTGTTATTAAATTATTTAAATGGTTTCCCACAAAAAATGTCAATGGAACAGCTCAAATCTTAGATTTTATTACTTGCCTTTAGCAACAGGAGCATACAGAGGTTCACTGAATACAATGATGCACTTATTAGAATTTTAAAACTGAAAATTCACTGATTTAGATAGACTTTAATCCAGAGCAAATTTAACACTCACATTAATGGATTAGAGACCTAACAAACATGGAAGACATTGTCATAACTATAACAAAAACTAAGTGGAGATCGACAAAGCACGTCGCAAGAATGGACGGAGATAGGTGGACCAAAATGACAACAGAATGGAAGCAATGGACAGAAAAAGGAATACCCGTAAGACCACCCACAAGATTGTATGACGACATTGGGAAGATCATCATTCTTAGTAGACTAATCCCTTATGCTGAAAATGTCCTAGGCGAATATCAAGCCGGGTTTAGGGCAAACAGATCAACAATAGATCAACTATTCACGCTGAGACAACTTCTAGAAAAGGGATGGGAGTATAACAGACCCATACACAATCTTTTCATAGACTTTCGACAGGCATATGATAGCGTATAAAGAAGCCAAGTATGGAATGCCATGGCGGAGTTCTCAATACCAAAGAAACTCATTCGGATGACCAAAGTCTGTATGGAGGGTGGAATATCTAAAGTACGTGTAAATAATAAACTGTCTGGCAGCTTTGAAATCAACAGTGGACTTAAACAGGGTGATGCGTTATCTCCACTACTTTTTAACCTTGTATTAGAGAAAGCCATGAGGTCGGCCGAAATAAAAACAGAATTGCTATCGGTTCAAGGTCCCAAGCTGTTACTCGCATATGCAGATGACATAGATCTCGTTGGAGACTCCATCCTATCCACGAAAGACATTTTCAACAAGGTGGAAAGAGCAACAAGTGAAGTAGGGCTGAAGATTAATGAAGAGAAGACGAAATATATGTGTATAAATAGAACGACACAAAGAGACAGAATAGGACAAAATGTGACGATCAACACCTTTAATTTCAAAAGAGTACAACGTTTTAAGTATCTGGAGGCCGTAATCACAGCGGACAACGATGTTACCGAAGAAATAAAAGACAGAATCCAATCTGCAAACCGCTGTCTATTTGCACTGAATAAGCTCATAAAATCAAAAAATCTCACAAGAAGTTCAAAGATCAAAATCTATAAATCCATCGTCAGACCTGTAATAACATACGGATGCGAAACGTGGACCATGACCAAAGCAAACGAAGAAAAGCTCAGACGCTTTGAACGAAAAATACTTAGAAAAATTTTCGGACCTCACCATGACATCACCACAAACCAGTATAAGATCAGAACCAATATCGAATTAAAAGCACTCTACAACGACGCCGATATTGTCCAAGAAATTAAATCACAGCGACTAAGATGGGCAGGCCACGTGCACAGACTGAATAACGAAAGACTTGTAAAACTGGTATGGGAGGAGATTCCCACAGGCAAAAGACCACTCGGACGTCCCAGAATGCGATGGAGAGATAACATCCAAGCAGATCTCCGGAAAATGAACATTCCATTTGACCCTAGGTTGATGGAAGACCGAACAAATTGGAAAAAAGTTGTACAGTCAGCCAAGACCCACCCAGGGTTGTAGCGCTACGTGATGATGATGATGATTGGGAAGATCGCGGAAAGAAATTGGATAGTAAAAGCTTAGGACAGAGATAAATGTAGGAAAATGGAGGAGGCCTATATCCACATGTGGATGTCAAAAGCTGAATAGAGAGAGATTCGAGAAGCGGTTTCTATGGTAATTGCCAATCTTCAGTAGAAAGGGCTCTATATGAAGTATGAGTAATTTGTTAGTAATGCCAATACATGCTCTGCGGTTTTTACGAGCCAATAAATCGCATGTGTTTGTAGTCTAATTTCTTAACATCCTGTGGAACATTTAAATTTGTAAAGTTTACGCTGTTTATTACAAATACCACCCTTCAGTTTTTATTTCACCTTGATATCCTGATTTCTTTTGAAGATACACGTATTCAAATAAAATGTATCCGATGTATCAACGGCTCCTTGTTATTTAGACACGAAAAACTGGTTCTTTCGAGTACTAATTGTATAATTCCTTGAATATGAACTCATGCGAAAGCCCAAATATAATTAATTTGTATAAACATATCTTACATGAAAAACCCGAGCAATTGTATTTGAAGAAGTCATTGGAAATAGCATGTATTAAATTGAAGTGAACAAATTGTAGTCTCTCTAAATTGTCCAATCGGCTCTCCGTAGATGTCGTTCAGGAATCATTGAAACATGTATTCATATAATTTGTAAATAATTAACGGAAAATGATTGAATGATGTGATTTCTCAATTAATGTTTTATCAAGTAACACCAATTAGTACAGAAGCTACCTCCTTTTAATAAATCAATAATGTATTGTTTGACTTATTTCTTGTGACAGCTCTAATTAATCAACTAAACTAGTCACCAAATTAGAATTATTTTTAGATTCAACTTTTATTCCTTTCCAATAATACGCACACCACATGTATCTTAGTTAAATGATAATTATTTATTACGCGGTTTATTGTTTCATTCTATTTTATTTTTCAAAAACATATTTAAAAATTAATTTATCGCAAATCAACTCAAAATTTAGCCATATTTCACCGTTTACAGCTTAATTTATTTTAACCTGACTCGTTCGAAACACAACCACAGGAATACATAAAAGAATGGCGTCGCTCTCAATACGCAGCAACGATAGGGTTGACCACGTCTTGCTCAAAATTATCTCGAAGAGTGGTTTCAACAATCTGATTGATTTATTATTGTGGATAAGGCTACTATCTCGTCAAGGAACTTTGTACCACATTCATTAATATTATCATTGAAACTTTAATTAAACAAATATGCAACATGTTGAAAATTTTCCGAATTAGAAAAAACTAATCCTCGGATTATATACTACGACAAACATTGATCAATATACTTTATCTGTACGTGACATAAAATTAATTGAATAAATACATTCTAAATATATTCTGTTAGAAAAAATGGTATAATACAAAAATATGTTAAGATCGGGTGTTGATTAACTTTTTGTTAATAACAAATTAATAATGTATCTATATTTTAAGTATTTTAGTAAAGTATCTTCTAAAGGCTATAGGTAACCATCTTGCATGTGATAAATACTTTTTAAATACACAAAATTTTATAATCTTCTTTAGATCAAATAATTTAAATGTCTATACACATTATTCACATAATTAGTTTCCATTGATTTCACTCAAAGGTCTGTTTTGTTTTCTAGATTGAAAGATTAATACTAGTTCCCACTTTGTTGAGATCAATTCTGATGTTCGTGCAAATGAATGTAAGTAGATAAATTCAAATATATCGCAATTGTTATTGAAATCATTAATTACTATAAGGTGATTATGAACAACAATTTCCAAGTAACTATGGTCCCAAACGAAAAAATACTGTATCAAAACAATATTCACGGAAAAAATTAATTCCTGGCAAAAATTAACTACTTATTTGTGGAATATACTGCTGGTTGAAATCTACTGGTGATCCTAGAAGAAGGATCTTAGACAAAGTAACCGATAGTGGATATTTTTGGAAATGTAAATTCTAGATTTGCATATGCAAAGATCCTAGATTCATCACTTTTATTTTGTTATAATTGAAATTTCATTCAGTTATTGAGATCTAACTGAATCAAAAAAACGTTCATTGAACACAATTGCAGCCCAACAATTTGTCTACTTAATAAAATGGCAAGAGAAACTTACAGATTATGAACGCATCATGGCGAGTGGTAAGCTAGACTTTTTTTGGCTATAATAAGCGGCTTATCCAGGACAAAAATGGAGTAAGTCTATGCCTTAACAGCCGTAACCTAGGCACCAGTCAACCAAGCTGCAGCAATTAAACACAAATCGTAATTTCGAAACAACCACTGTAAAATAAGGCACCAGTCAACCAAGTCATAGCAGTTGAACTTCCGAGTAGTCTATGCCTGCACAATGGAGTGTAACATTGTAAGATTTAATGGTTCTTCACAACTGTTCATGCAAACCAGAAAGTCGTAATACTTCTGCCACGTCGTCTGTTTACATTTCAATATCTGACAGAATCGTTTAGACTTATAGGTTCATTTTGTCGCCGAATACTGTGAAAGTCCTTCCAAATAAAGTATATCAAAAGCCAATACGGTGATTTTCGAATGCTTTGAATACATGGGAAAACCTGATATCAATATTCATTTTTTAAGCAGTATTTTTATGATTTTGAATTTTAATTACAGCGGGAAGTATCGTTTTTAAAGAAACTTTATTTTTAGAAAGAAAAAAGGTTGCTCCAAAACCTAAAGACATGGGTGTGTTCAGGTGAAACATTGGTGGTATCTTTAGTAGAAGAGTTTTTCAAGTACTTCCCTGAAAATGAATACCAATTGTGTAATTTTTATGGTAGTACAGAAATTATGGGAGATGTAACATATCACGTTATCAAGGGAGTGGAACAATTCAAGCATACAAGCAAGGTTCCAATAGGTAAGTATCGCTAATTAACAATAATTTTAAGTGGTCCAAAGCCATCGTCCTTTCGCTCCCTAAACACCAAAAATCTCGCATTGAACCTTCATCTTATCGACCTATAAGTTTAACATGCTCAACCAGCAAACTGATGGAGAAAATGGTCAATGGCAGACTTACGTGGACTTTAGAAAAGGCAAACCATTTAATATCCGAGCAAAATGGTTTCAGATAAAATCGTTCAGGGATTGATAACATCCTGGATTTAGAAAGTGACATTCATGAAGCTCTATCGACAAAACAAACCTGTATTGCTATATTCTTCGATCTTAAAAAAGCTTTCAACACTTGCTGGAAACTTAATATTCTAAAGCAACTGCACATGTGGAACATTCGGGGAAGTTGTTTAAAATTCATCAGTAATTTTATGAAGAACCGATCTTTTCGTGTAAGTCCATAGCTCTTACTCTGCAGATCAGATAGAAGATAATGGGACACCACAAGGATCCATTCTCAGCCCCACATTATTCTTAGTGGCCATAAACAATTCCATCAAGGGCTTATCGAAACCCTTGAAATCACGCGTGTATGCAGATGATCTTGTTGTATATATTAAAGGAAAAAATACTTCCCTCATGACGAATATTTTTCAAAAATGTTTAACGCAACTCGAACAATGGTCCTTGAATACAGGTTTTGAATTCTCCTCATCAAAAACAACCGCCATGTTCTTTTCAAAAAAAAGTTCAGACGTTTATCCAACATTACAATTATATGGTAAAAACTTATCGTTCAGGTCATCGGTAAAATTCCTGGGAATGTGGTTCGATGAAAAGCTTACATGGCAGGAACATATTAAACAAACGGCCCGTTCTTGTAACAAGCGACTAAATCTAATGAAGACATTGGCTAACAAATGTTGGGGATCTGATTACAATACACTACTTACCATTTATAAAACATTAATCAGGTCAAAAATAGACTACGGTTCCATTGCATACGCCTCGGCTTCCAAAACAACTCTAAAGTTACTGGACACTGTGCACAACAATGGCCTCCGAATTACACTAGGAGCTTTCAGAACAACTCCCGTTGAAGCTATATATTGCGAAACTGGTGAGCCACCTCTGCTTTACAGAAGAATATTCTTAACTCTCTCACACGCCACATCTATAGCCTCGAATAGAAACAAACCTCTGTACACCAATACATTCACCAAAAAATATACTAACTACTTCAACAACAAACCGCATACACCTAAACCTTATTATGAAAGAATACGTACATATCTCCAGTATTTAGACATCCAATTTCCAGAATTATTTCCAATAGATCTAGACCACCCTCCTCCCTGGACCATCAACGTCCCCACCATTAACACTAGCTTGAGCAGATTCAATAAACAGGAAGTATGCCCAGCCGTCTTTAAAACTAACCTTAAATTAATATTGGAAGAATATCAGGACTTCATCAAAATATACACAGACGCATCTAAATGTGAAATGGGAGTCAGAGCAGCAATTGTAACAACCAATCTTAGTCTGCAATTTAAACTTCCTCTAACCCTGAGTATTTTCTCAGCCGAAGTTTTTGCGCTCTATAAGGCCCTCCAACACATAAATTCTTGCAACATACCAAAAGCGTTAATTATTACTGACTATATCAGTTCTTTGTTAAACTTAAAACATATCTATCCCCAAAACCCTATTAAGAAAATGAAATCAGAACTGCTACAGGCTCAAGAAAACTCGAGATACGTCAACTTCATATGGATCCCATCCCACATCGGCATCGAAGGCCACGAAAAAACAGACATTTGTGCCCGTAGTGCTATTTCTAACGACGAACCAGAATCGGAGTGTCAGAGCGTTGATAGTGTTCTCAAGGTATTTATTAAAAACAAAGTTTTGTGTAAGTGGAATCGGGATTGGGAAAGTTCTCAGTCGAAATCATAGATAAATACTTTTAATACGGGGAAGAATGGAATCTCCTGTACTGAGTCCAAAGCCACATAGTATTGTCGAGTGCGGCGCCATCTATTGTGGTGGAAGGAACAGGGAAAAAATACAGGAATAGACCTGCATGATTAGTCACAGTTTACTAGCTACTACTAGATGGCAAGCCAAGCAAATACTAAAGGTTTTTTAAATTATGCCTATATTGTTTTTTCTTAAATAAACAAATAAAAACAGTCACACAAAGTTTAAACACTTTTTGAAACAACCTGTCATTTTATTTTGGCTTAAAAGTAGGATAGGTTGTTTAAAAAAGTTGTTTAAAGCTTTTATCCGTTTTTATTAACCAGGATAGTTTATTAAAAGACGAATGTCGACAAATAGTTTCAAAAATTTAATATAATATTTTGTTTATAAAATAGTACAGGTGATTTTCTTTATTTTATTCTCAAACTTAAGATAAGAATAATTTATTGATAATAGCATGTGCTAACAAATATTACACATATGATACAATATAATGGATTCCAATGTTTTTCAAACACTAATTTTTTTCCGATATACATTGTGTATTTTGTAGTGTATTTGTCATCCAAGGGGCGATCTTCGTGTTTTTCCTCTTACATTTTTTTGTATATGTACAGTCGTCTATATATTTTTGAAGTGTTTCAATGAAAGTATTTGTTGCATAGTAAGGATCTGGATTCAAGTATAAGAAATCCCAAGATTTTTGTCTGATTGTATTTTTAAGTTTTGTTTCATCTATGTATTTCACTATTCCTCGTTCCTTGGGCATTTGGTCTTTTCCAGTACTATCTGTAGTATTGTTGAGAAATGATCTGTAATGTCGGTTTGCAATACTAGGGACAGTATTTGATCGAGTACGTTGAATTTGGATTTTAAAAATATGCGTCGAATGTCGAATTACTGAAATTTTTTCATATAACATTTTCACATTATTTTCAAACGATTTTGCTTGCAGGTTACTCGGAATTCTTTGTGTTTTCAAGAGAGTGCCAACGCTTTCAATTAAAGTGTTGATTATTGAATTAAATTGAGATATTTCAGCTACCATCAACCTCTTAAATTCTAAAATAAATTTGAAATATGATTAAATATGAAAATTAATTGAAATTATTTAGTTTAGTCACCTTGATCATCAAGTGTATCTATTTGTGGTGATGATTTATCTCTTTTGTGATGTGTTCATCTGATTCCACTGCCCCAAGGTTTTGACTCTAAAAAAAACTAAAAAAAGGTACATTATAAAATTAAGTACGTATTTTTTTACTAAAAGTCAAATTTAATATGCAAACTTTAGGTTGTTATAAATTATCATTTAACTTAAGAAACAAATTACCTCTAGGAACAGCAAATCTCGCCATATCATTTGATTCTTTATTCTCAGGGGAAATTCCTTCAGTTTCAGACCTCATAGTTCCGGCAATAGATTCCACTTGAACCACTGGAGAAGTACTACCCGATAAATAATTCCCCGACTTTTTATACAATACTGAAAAATATATTATTTGCACAAAACCTTCTAATTAATTTCTTTAAATACTTACAATTTGTTTGTGGTGTAGGTTTAAAAACAGGATAAATGTTACGATTTAATGAGTGACTCTCGTCTGAATCAGAACTGGAGTGATGGGACATATACCTACCTTGTATTTTTTTCCGTTTCCTTTGTGCTACTGTAAAGTCATCTACAAGTTAAAAAATGATTTCTCTTCAAAAAATGACAAATACAATAAAACTCTGTCAAAGTCTCTAATATACTGATCCATTTGTTTTACTCCTGACATTTTTATGCCGTTAGTAACCTTCCAAGCGAATAGATGGCGTTAAAAATGCAATTTAGCAGTGGCTATAAAATATCGCAGGGCATGGTCGAAATTACGGCGAATCAATAGTGACGTTTCTCCGTGTCAGTTTAAAAGTAGTGATCGACGTACGCAAGTGATTCTTACACGCCTACGATTGGGCCATACCAGGTATACTCACTCCTACCTTTTTTCAAACGACGATCCACCAAAATTGCACTGTGCGTAATGTAATAGATAGTGTAAAACATTTCCTGGTCGAATGTCCCAGATTTCATAATCAACGTAGCGTGCACAACATTCCTACTGATTTGAAGAAACTAATTGGAAATTACTGTGATCACCGGCTCGCAATCGACTACTTAAAACCAATTAACATGTTTTATAAAATATGAAATTAATTTTCGATTGTACCGTCGCTAATAGCCTTCGGTTGGATGCGACTCTTCTAAATAAAAAAAAAATAATAATTTTAAATGTTAATCAATTGGAAATATTTATACTTTATTTGGAATAAAAATATAAGTCTACAATAATCTTTATTTTCGTAGTGATGTTCAAATATTTATGATATATTCATTTGCAAAGAATAATCTGCAATTTATTTCCACCAAAATCGATTTTTCACGACACTAAATTATGTAATACATACGATAAGGAAGCAAGAAGCTGTCTTATCAATTGGAGATTTTAATAGTCATGTAGGAAATGAAGACGAAGATATAGTAGGGCGATTAGGTGAAGATAAAAACAAAAACGACAATTGAACCAGGCTGGTAAGATTCTTAAATAATTTCCCCTGAGTTTATACTAACTAAAATTAAAGCTTCATTGTTACGCCCATGTGTTCCTTGTAAACAACGAAGGGTGCACTTGGCAGCGGCTGATGGCCGACTTGTCCGTGAGTTCCTTATGAGGAGACTTGAGTTTGAATGGCCGCTAATTGGCTGGAGCGAAAAACGCGCCGTGAATACCGGGCAGATGAAGCTTTATTACACTGTCGTGAATAATATGTCATAACGAACAGCATTTTAAGCAATTTTCATTATTTCATGTAACATGTTAAACAAGAAAATATGTTTGTAGTTAGTTTGTGTTGTTTTTGCCTATGGATACATATTACTTCAAAGAAACGGGTAAATAATTATCCTATACTTTTCAGAGGCTATTGGAAATATGTCAAGAAAACGATTTGTTAATAAACAACACGAGACACCCTCATAAGAATATACACAGATACAGTTGAGAAGACCCTAGCAGAAACTTAAAATCGACCTAATAATAGTAAGAAAATAAAGTAAAACTATAACACAAGATATTAGAGTGTACAGATAAGCAGAATGGGTAAATAGCCATCGTTTAATAATGGGAAAATTGGTATATACAGTGAGGCACCAAGCAAACAACATTTTTAAAAATGAAATGATAGAGGAACTTAATAAAAAAACGTTTGAAAGTGGAACTATTACAACAGTTCAGTGTACGAGCTTTATATCAGATTAGACCATGCAATATATTGGAAGTGAAAGATGAATGAACTCCTACACTACATAAAAAAAGCTATAACTAAAGCAGCTGAAGTAACGGTTGGTATCTAATAAAAAAAATAAACACATAGAGAAATATAGCAATGAATTAGAAGAAATAATTAATAGGAAAAAAGTGCCTTCCATGGTTAAGAAACAAATATCTCCAAAAAAGACAAAAATACGTTAATTTAATACGAGATGTGAAACAACAAATGATATTGGAAAAGAACGAATACTGGAAGAGATATAGACAATATCACTGGTTACAATAGATCAATAGAAACGTGGAAAAATGTAAGATATTAAAAACAACACAAAAATAGGAAAGTCTATTAACATATTCCCTCCATAGAATGGAAGAAGCACTCGCATCTATTACTACAAGAAAGCCGACCAGCGTATAAAGATAAAAATATAAAGACAACGAGAAATGAAACCGAAATCACAGGAGAAGAAATAAAGGAGCTCAAACGAAATAAAAATAGTGAATCACCCAGATCAAGAAATTACTAGAATATGGAGGAGAAAATCTAAAATATCTTTTATTAAAATATCAGTCAATAAAATTGAAACAGGCGACGAAACAGCAAGTGAATGAAACCTATCATATATATTATCCTCTATGTACAAAAAGGGTAACAAAAACCGAAGAAATAACTATGCAAGACTCTTTACATCAATAATAAAAGAAGAACAGCATAGACATAGAATTTATTGAGGTACAATTGGGATTCCGGAAGAATAGATCAGTATTAGAAAATAGTGTTATCGTTAGACAGGAGACAAGTAAAAAGACCAAACTCGGAAACTTCACTACTTTTTATTTTCACATGTTAATGTCTAAAACAGCAACACAATGTATATGCAAGTGGGGGTAAGTATGTGCGGTCCGGTTATGGACCACAATAGAACAAATATAGGCCAATCAAATATAATAATACTTTATACTATAAAAGAAATGCAAATGAAACATACAACCACAGTATTAAGAGCTGACGAGTAAAATATATGCTCCAGGAGGAGCTACATAACGTATACAAAATCGACGCAAAAGAAATATACAGAAAGACAACCAAGGGAAGACCATTGTACTTAGTGGTAACAAACTCAAAAATCACCCTAGATTTTCTCAATAAAAACGTCAAAATAATTGAACACAGACGACTGCAATGGGAGCACAGACGTCAAAACAAACCGATAATCCAATTTCACATTAGCCAGCTGTGGCCGGGCTCCCCGATGTCTCAAGTGTGCTGGACAACACCAGAATGCACGAAGGAGAGAACAACCCCCGCAAGATGTGCAAGCTGCAAAGGGGATCACCTAACCAACTACGAAATCTGCCCGGAGTTCGTAAAAAGAAAAATATGGATGAAAGAAAGGAGATCATTATCCCAAAAAACCAAACCTACCCCTACAAAATACATCCCCGCTCCCTTACCAACTACCAAACCTTGGACACAAAATAGCAACAATAACACAGATTTCCCATGCCTCCCCTCAAAAATGCTTCCCAAACTACCCCTCAAAATTCGAACACCCTCTCTCCACTCCAAATCAAACTCCAGCAGCGACATACACCAATTCACAGAACTAACTAATATGTTCAAAGAATTAAAAATTCTAGTGAATCTGGATGAACTCACGAGAGCGGTCCATGACCTTCTACAGGAGAAATTTACAATATATAATAACTTTGTAACTAACAACCACAACTATGACATCTAGGCAAGTAGGTGATAAAACAGGAATTCAAAAAGTTTCAAACTTCAAACAATTTTCTGTAATGTACAAGGAGTACTTAACAAACTCCACTTAATCAGACATTTTCTCGACATTCACAAACCCGATATTTTATTTCTAATCGAGACGTTCCTTAAGCCAAATACATCAATCAATTTCAGAAACCCAGAATATCGACTTTTTAGACAAGGCCGTTCGGCGATGCCAAAGGTGGCGGTATCGCAATATTAATCAAAAAAGGCGTCAATTTCAAAATCTTGAAACAAAATAAATCATCAATTGAGCATATCGCAATACTTTTTCACAATAAAGTTAAAATAGTAGGAGCGTACAACCTCCTCAGCATAAAATTAAAAGACGAATACTTTTTCATCATAATCAAAACTCACAATAAGGTGTTGATAGTAGGCGATCTCAACTGTAAACATCCACAGTTGGATCCCTACTTGACACACCACAACTAAAACGGAAGTACCCTCCTGAACTTTTGCGATAATTTTGATTGTAATATATTCCACACAGACAACACAACATTTTTCCCTTACGCAAATTAATCCCTCAGCACCCTAGATATTTCTATATGAAAAAACATAAACAACCTTACCAAAATAAAAAAACATTAACCGATTTCAATTCAGATCACGATCCGTTACTTATTCATTTAAAACTCACACACCACACTCAAATTACAGATAATGAAACTTATGATTATAAAACCACAAGTTGCACATATTTCAGAAAATATATAAACAAAAATCTCAAAATAATTGATAAAATTGAAAACATAGAACAATTAAACAAAATAATAGAAACCCTCCAGTTCACAATTATAGAGGCTAGAAATCAAACAACCACAACAAAATCGAAAACACAAAACATTAACTACCTTCCCGATCACATCACACAAATAATACAAGAAAAGAATAAAATCAGGAAAACATGGCAATATACCAGACGCGAAGAGGACCATACTTTACTAAAACAGTACAGTAAAATACACAAAAATTATGATTGGGAAAAATTCTTAACCAGCTTGAAGCCAGAAGAAAATTCGCTCTGGAAAATCTCCCGTCATCTCAGAAACCAAAATAAAATAATTACCAAAAATGTAGACTAGTGTCAAACAATAACCGACATGAAAAATATCGCAGAAAAGTTCGGAGGGTACTTTCAAAATAACTTCATTAATAATTCACATCACACACAACACCACCAACACGTAACACAAATTATTCAACAACACATACACCAATTAAACACAGTAAACACAGATAACTTAGCAACTTGTACAGAAACACTCAACACAATTCAACAATTAAAAAACAAAAAGCTCCAGTGTTAGATGGCATTCATAACAGTTTACTCAAGAACTTCCCAAAAAAAGCCATTGTCTAACTTACTTACGTAATAAATTACATAATTAAGACAGGTCAATACCCCGATACGCTGAAGATATCCAACATTATACCCATCATCAAAGCAAATAAAGAACATTGCTATATGAATAGTTATAGACCAATATCCCTCCTGAATAATGTAGCAAGGGTGATGATAAAATAATTCTAAAAAGACTACAATCTTTTATTGAAAAAAATAACATCATACTCCTCGAACAATACGGTTCCAGGAGCGGCCATAGTAAGGTCGCACAAATCGTAGAAGTCATCAACTACATTCGGGAAGGCTTTCAGAGGAAAAACAAGGCGACTATAGACATACAAAAGGCTTTCGATTCCGTATTTCTCGAGGGATTAATATATGAACTAATTAACTTACACATTCCGAATTACTTGATTAAAATAATTAACTCATACTTGCACAATAGACAATTTTTCACAAAAATTTATGACCACACAGCAGGCCCATACTCCATTCAAGCTGGAGTCTCGCAAGGGTCGGTATTATCACTCCATTTTCATCCATGATCTTCCAACCTCACCACAAATATTAACCGCTATGTACGCTGACGACGCGTATATTGTCGCATCTGCAAAGAATCCTGAACACGCACTAGACACTATACAAGTACACATTAACACAGAAATTATATCCTATTTCAAAAAACACAAACTAGCTATCAATGTCTTCAAAACAGTGTATTTATTACTCCGGAGAATAGCTAGAAGGGACCCCCCATTGTAATCACAGCTTTGTGTAGACAGCCGTTTCATCGCCCCAAGTATTAACATTAAATACTTGGGTTACACGATGCAAAGAAACACAAACGCAAGTGCACACATTGCACAACAAATACCAAAAGCCAAGATTGCAATGGGTGGACTCTACACACTCATCTGTAACCACAGTAAAATCACAACTGAAAACAAAATACTTATATACAAACAGATCATTCGCCCCATACTCACCTACGCAGCCCCAATATATTACACAGATACACAACTTCCATTCCCTGCAGGTAATACAAAACAAGTGTCTCAGAATGGCAATTAAACATAACTCAATCTATCTAATAAAAGTCCCAAAAAATTCTTGGTTATATGAAAATGCCAACATACCTACTATCAAAGACTTCATAAAAATCTCTAATTTAGATCAGATCAGTAAAAATATGATCATAACCGGTGAATTTAGAAATGAGGTCATAGTATTTTAACTTGAATATGTGGTCGCTGGTAGAGTATTTCGGCTGATTTGCTAATAAGAAGTTGACTGCTGGTATTTGAATTGTCCAAGGTGGAGTTTCATGACATAATGGTAAAGACAGTTGAAATTGTTCAATATTGAAAAGTGATCTCTTTCACCTTTCATAAAATGGTAAGTATTTTTTCTGGGTGTCTGGAATGGTATTTGTATCTTGAACTGTTGTTAAAAAAGAAGGATTGTTGTTTTTTTGAGCTGAAACTCTAGATGCATAGGATAAAGATGAATATAGATGTCTTAGATATAAAGGTGGTTGTGATGTGATAACTTGGATTCTACTAACAGGACTTGTTCTAAATGCTCCTGAAACTATTCTTAGGGAACTGGTCTGAATAACTTCCAATTTGTGTAGAAGAGTGCTGCTGGCTGAGTTGTAGCAAATGCTCCCATAGTCAAGTTTACTTCTAATTATTGACTGATATAGGTTAATCAGTATTTTCGTGTCGACTCCCCAGGACTGGTTTGAAAGGATTTTAAGTATGTTAATTCTCGATTGGCAAGTTTTAAGGAGGTCATTGATGTATAGTGTCCATCCATTTCATCTGATAATTAAATGTAACTCCCAAGAATTTTACGCTTTCCAACTGTTCTAATTGATTTCCATTCAGATGTAAATTAATTTTGGCCTGGCCTTTTTTCATAAAAACTATACAGTGAGTTTTTGTTGAGGAAAAGGTTAACCCCGTAGTGATGGACCATCTTTCTAATTTGTTGAGGTACCTCTGCAAAAGTCTTTACTTTTTGTGTAAATTAGTAGATCATCTGCGTAAAGACTCGCTTTTACTGGTAAATTGAATTGTTTTGCTAGACTGTTTATTGCGTTAAAAAATAAAGTTGGGCTTAATATTACGCCTTGTGGAAGGCCGTTTTGGATTATCTTTTTACTTGATAGTTTGCCATTTATTCTGACATGTATAGTTCTGTTAGTAAGGAATTTTTTTATGAAAGCTAACATTTTGCCATGAATACCTAGATCCCCTAGAGTATTTACTATATGGTATCTCCAAGTAGTGTCAAAGGCTTTGGTAATGTCAAAAAATATTGCAACGAGGTGTTGGTTATGCATAAAAGCTTCATGGATTTCAGTTTCCAAGAGAACGATGTTGTCTGTTGTTGATCTACCTTTTCTATAACCACTTTGTATTGAGCCAAAATAATTTAGTTTCTCTAAGTGCCATTTGAGTCGGTTATTTAAGATTTTCTCAAGTATTTTACATACACTACATGTCAATGAAATGGGACGATACGATGTAGGAAGATTTTTAGGTTTGTTTTCTTCTAAATTGGTATGATTATGGCTTCTCTCCAAAAAGGAGGAAACTTTTAGGAGACAAAAATCAGATTAAAAAGTTCGGTAAAAATTGATTTGGCACTAAAAGGCAGTTTCTGCAGAAATATTGGAGGAATTTCATCGGGACCTGCTGCAGAGTTTTTTGTAGTTATGAGGCTTTCTTCAACTTCCTGTAATGATATGGGCGCGTTTAGATAGCTGTCATCGTCGTGTATTATAACGTCTACCAGTTCAGTTCTTGTTTTATGTTCATTAAAGGCTTTTGTGTAATTTGCGTCACTGCTATTTTATTCGTAGGTTTCAGCTAAAACTTCTGTTATTTCTTGATTGTCAGATATTATTTTATTGTTGTGGCTAAGGTTATTTATTTTATCCCAAACCATACTAAGTGGTGTGGATGAGTTTATTGTTGTTACGTAAGAAATCAACTTTGTTTTTTGTATTTCTTGATCTAGTACCTGGATTTAGCTCTACATCTTTTAAAATCGTTACGATTCTCCGCTGATTTAAGCCTTTGATATTTGTTAAACGCATGTTTAGTGATTTTTCTTGCTTCTGCTACCTCTGGATTCCACCATGGAACAGGACGCTTTTTTATGATTTTTGTTTTTCCTACTGCTTCAATAGCCGCTTTTGTAATAATTTCGTTAAAGGACATAATGCTACTTGTTACGTTAGATGTCACTATGTAGTTTGACGTGTAGAGGTCTATCAAATCTGCATATATATTCCAGTTTGCTGATTTTATTTTCCATATTTGTGGGGGTATTGCTTCAGGAATTATATCTGAAGTATGGCTTATAATTATAGGGAAGTGGTCGCTGTCATGCAGATCACCTAGAGTATCCCATGTTAGAGAAGATGATATTGATGGACTGCAGAGAGATAAATCTAAGGCTGGCATGGTACCATTATAGGCGTTAAGCCTCGTAACTTTGCCGGAGTTTAACAGGATTAAGTTGTTGTTAATAAGATTTAATAGAGAGTCCCCATTGCTGTCAGTGGATTGCGAACCCCAGGCAACATTGTGTCGATTGAAATACCCGAATATAATCTTTGGAGATGGAACTGATTCGATTATGTTTTGAAGTTCGTTGAGTGACTGTTTATCTGGATGAGGCAGATAAAAATTAGAAATGTTTAACTTAACATGATGAATTACAGATACGGCTATTACCCCCAAATTGGTGTTGAGAGAAATGTGTGCAGTTTCAATAGAATTGTTGATTAGCAGGGCAACTCCTCTACTAGCAATTGTTTGAACTGGTCTATTTTTACAAAAAATAGTGTAGTTTTTAATTTTCGGAAGCTTATTTCCTTTGAGGTGAGTTTCTTGCAGGCTTAGTATCAACGGTCCCAATTCATTGACTAAGAGTTGTATGTTCGGTAGGTGGGTGTAAAAACCATTTAGGTTCCACTGAAGAATACGATTTGAGTGAGCCATTATTTTATCTTGAAGAACCAGAGTGAGAAGAGATATCGCTTTCTTCGTCTGTTGATGTTAGGTCAGCATCTCCCGTCAATTTTTTCTTAATCCTTGTTATATTATTTTTTACAGATGTGTTATCGATTGTTTTTATGAACGAATGTTAGTAGATTTTTCAAATTGTGTAAGTCGTTGGTGTAGTTCTTTGCTATGCTTGCAGCATGATTAGACCCAGATGCATTAACTATAAAATCACATAATTCGGTAAAGTTCATAAAATTTGGTGGTTTGAAAGTAACTAGGAGATCTTTTATAGGTTCTAAAAGGTGAGTTAATTCTTCTGCGTTTTCTTAGTTTCACATTTTTTTGAAGGTTTCGGACATCTAAAAGATTCTTCATCAGGTTTTCGACAAACTTTTAAAACTACTTTCTGCCACAAGATCTTCGTAGACATCTCATAGACGCAAATCGCGCAGAAGGCATTCGCGATAGTGGGTGTAGCCTTCTGCATGGATCGCTAATCACATAACTTGGCTGTTTCAAAGCTCCGAACCCATTTTCATCATGAGGGGTAACATCAGCACAGTTAAACAACTGTGCCGTAGTACCTCTTATGCAAAATAAACTGTATTCTTAACAAAATATAATAATTCAAAACCAACGTCAGCCATGTTGCCCTCTCGAAATCTAATTTCCCCGATTCAATTTTGAAACCTTGTTTTTCAGCCGGTTTTCAGGGATACCTCAGCCAAAAGATGCTAGGAGTCAAAAATACATGTTAGGGACAAAGTTATTCGAACAACAAGAATATATGGATAATGCTCCTGGAGCAAGGAGCCATAAAGGACGTCACGACACAAACAATAGCACTAAAAATCGCCACACCATCGGCACACTGTTATTTTAGTATATTGTAGAAAGGGAAGCATAAACTGAGAATAAAGACCATTGTTAATCTAATCTATCTTTGGCGACTCGTGTTTATTTAGAAGTTTAAAATTAAAGTCTTACTAATTGAAGTTGTTACTTCAAAAATTTGACCTATATTGACGTCATTGAAAAACGAATAAATGTACTATAAAAAATTGATAATTAATGTAATAAGCTCTAAAATTTTCACACAGCATATTATAGAATCTAAAAGAACCTTTGACATGATGAATTTTCTAATAAATTTTATATGTATCTTAGTCCAGGAGAACTAGACCTCAAACCTTTGAAATATGGCTGTGTCGTGACGTAGATTAGATATTGGTTGGAATTGCTCGGAAATCATCTAAGAAAAGAAAATAGGAAGGTCCGCCAGCTGAAAAAGTTGTGCTATTTGCAGGAAAAATCATAAACTGCAAAAAAACGCAAAAATCGCTCATTTTTTCCGATATTTGTTAATATAACTCTTTAAATATGCAAGATAGAAAACAAAAGTATATTTACGAATTTGTTCTTTATGAAATTCTATACAAGATAGAATCGATTTCGTTTAAAATCGATATATTCAACTATTTCTTTGAGAAATGGCGATAAATGCAAAAAAAGTAGCTAAAAAACGAGGTTATTTTAAAGCATTTGTTTCGCAGATAAGAAATCATCCAATCACGCTATAAATTGGGATTTAAGAACCTTATTATAGTGTAAAACAATATGCCAAAGGCCGATGAAAGTGGCCTGATAGTTTTTACATGAATTAATTGTTAATTAATTTCCGCGAAAAAATTAACGTCATTTTTGCGTTCATGCCAGGCTTACATTTTTGAGTTGTAATAGGCGCCGATTTTTTACAACTACTTAGACCTCTAAACTATAATACACAATAGTTATAATGAAAAATTTTTAAGTTTTTATCAATTTTTTACGCGATTCTGAAAAGTTGAAAAATTTCGTCTTATAAATAATCAATTTTTGAAGCGAATTTGGATACCGAAGAAAAATATTCAAAGTACCTAAAAAAAGTTCTCTGAAAGACACTCCTTTTAAAAAAATGCGTTCCATTTGGCCGAATAGGTGCTGAGATAATAAACGTCAAAGATCGAGAGTGTTTGCCGTATAACTATTAATGTTGTAACATTTCATTTTGCTACATCGATTTAAAATAAAATCATCAAAATCGGCCCAATAGAAGCCGAGATACAGCAACTTTTTGCGCCGCGCTCGATTTGAAGCGTCGATTTCAAGTTTCGCACTCTATCCCCACTCCTCTAAGATTTCACGCGCCGAACGCTACCGCTACAACTTTCTTTGATTTTTCCTACTTCATGCACAAGGGCGATGTTATATCTCAAAGCACATACAAAAACTTCTCGGAAAAATCTATCTGCTGGCATTTTACTTTTCCGCCCAACCAATCTAATATGCGAGAAAAGTATTGGTTTACCCCAAAAAAAGTTGGAAATTTTAAAAAAATTTTTGAGTTATTTTTAAGATTTCCATCAACAAGAACCCACAAAAAAGGTTTTTAGAAAAAAATCCTGTGTGTATGTCGTCGTCGTCGTTGTCGGCCACTTTTCGTTACATGTCTTGTCAGCACGATACAGCCTCCGGAGTGCAGCAAGTCACCAATTTTATAATTGAATATTGTTAAGGACATGTCACATATGAACCCTATTGATTTTAAGCTCACCAGAGCCAGTACAACGGGTGCTATGGTACTAGAAGTACGACATTTTAGTCCTTTTTTGAGAAATTTCAGTTTGTTAGCACGATACAGCCTTCGGAGTTCAACAAGTCACCAATTTTATGATTGAATATTATTCAGGATATCTCACAGATGAACCCTATTGATTTTCAGCTCACTAGAGCCAGTACTTTAAGTACGATATTTTTTGTCATTTTTGAAGAAATGTCAGTTAGTTAGCACGATACAGCATTCGGAGTATATACAAGTGACCAATTTTATGATTGGATATTATTCTGAGCGTCTCAAAGATGAATTATATTCATATTCAGCTCACTTAAAGCCAGTACAACGGGTTTTATGCTACTTGAAGTACCAAATTTTTGTCAGTTTTGGAGAATTTTCAGTTTGTTAGCAAAATACAGCCTCCAGAGTGTATACAAGTGATCAATTTTATGATTAAATATAGTTCAAGGTGTCTCACAGATGTACCCTATTGATTTTCAGTTGACTAGAGCGAGTACAGCGGGTCCTATAAATCCAGATATACTACATTTTTGGTTATTTTTGGACAAATTTTATGTTTAATGAAATTAACTGTCTCGACCCTTACTTCGTGGAATCTACTCATATCAGTGTTTTAAATGAAACTCAATGTTTCTAGCTAATTCCACAATGTAATGAATTCTAATTTAGAATTTTCAACGTTTTTCATTACATTGTGGAATTAGCTAGAAACATTGAGTTTCATTTAAAACACTAAATTTCGGTTTGATAGCACGATACATGCCCCAAAGTGTATACAAGTGACAATTTTATGATAGAATATTTGTTATGAATAGCTCAAAAAAAATATAAATTGCAAGAACAAATGAACTGTAATTATTTATTGCCTTAAACTTTGCCCACTAACCTGGAATAAGGTGCGATTCTTCTTGATAACCAGTACTGGGAACATATAGGAACACATGCGGTCTAAGCCAACTCGGAGTTGTATCGGAACTAACTTACTTTCCATGAATAATTGACTCCGGCGATATACAGTGGCGCGTAAAAGCAACAAGCAATAGGCAATAACAAGAAGAGTTAAAATAAAATAAATAAATTGTTGACAGATTCGTAACAATATTATTCAGCGCCACAGATGCGGAAAAGTTAGTTTTAAACTTTAAAACCGTTTATTTTTTATTGTTACAACTTTAATAGTTATACCGCAAACACTCTCGATCTTTGACGTTTATTATCTCAGCACCTATTCGGCCAAATTAAACGCATTTTTTTTAAAGGAGCGTCTTTCCGAGAACTTTTTTAGGTACTTTGAGTATTTTTCTACGGTATCCAAATTCGCTTCAAAAATTCATTATTTATAATGCGAAATTTTTCAACTTTTCAAAATCGCGTAAAAAAATGCTAAAAACTTAAAAATTGTTCATTATATCTATTGTGTATTATAGTTTAGAGGTCTAAGTAGTTGTGAAAAAATCGGCGCCTATTACAACTCAAAAATGTAAGCCTGGCATGAATGCAAAAATGACGTTAATTAAATTTAGCCAAATCAGGCCAATGTAATCGGCCTTTGGCATATTGTTTTATACTATAATAAGGTTCTTAAATCCCAATTTACAGCGTGATTGGATGGTTTCTTATCTGCGAAACAAATGCTTTAAAATAACCTCGTTTTTTAGCTACTTTTTTTGCATTTATCGCCTTTTTTCTCAACGAAAAAATTGAATATATCGATTTTAAACCAATTCTGTCTTGTAGAGAATTTCATAAAGAACAAATTCGTAGGTATACTTTTTTCTCTATCTTGCATATTTAAAGAGTTATATTAAGAAATATCGGAAAAAATGAGCGGTTTTAGCGTTTTTTTGCAGTTTATTATTTTTCCTGCAAATAGGACAACTTTTTCAGCTGGCGGACCTTCATATTTTTTTTCTTAGATGATTTCCGAGCAATTCCAACTAATATCTAATCTACGTCACGATACAGCCATGTCAAACTGTAGTGCTCCTGTGGCCTATCTCTCAAATGCGAGATGTTCAGTACATCAAACTGTGTATATTGTAGAAAAACATTCAGTTTTATAATGGAAAACATCATTTTACTTTTCACAAAAAATAAATTCTCTTGTTTTCAGGTATTCCTTTGGACAATACAATCCTCTATCTACTGGATAAAGACTTCCGGCCGGTAAAAGCCGGTGACATTGGCGAACTGTTCGTTTCCGGATCAAATCTTGCTGCTGGTTACGTCAGCGGAAGAGATCCGGAAAAATTCCTCGACAATCCATTAGCAATCGATCCTTCTTACGGGAAACTGTATCGCACGGGAGATTATGCTAGGTTGGAAAAAGAACTCCTCTATTACGAAGGCCGCACAGATTCTCAAGTTAAAATCAGAGGGCACAGAGTAGATATCGCAGAAGTCGAAAAGGCCGTGAACTCTCTAGAAGGGGTGAGTGTCGGGAAATCAGGGTCATTGGCAGGTTACAGTATTATGTTCCATTGAATTTCTACATTTAAGGGCGAAGATTATTTCATCGAATATAGAATTAAATTACTTTTGAAACAGCTGGTTACGATGAAAATTTAGTTTATTAACCAAAAATAAGATATGAAATTTATAGGTTTTAGTAGATTGAGTAATACACCTAAAAAATTGGATTCAATATACGGCGAGCGTTTAAAAACTTGAGTAACGTAATTTCATATCAAATAATATCAAAAACGAGACTAAGATGCACTTGAAGATGATAATTTTTGATCTTTTTATTCAAATAATAATATCCTATATATCAAATCACCAGTTCACTATTCGATGAACTTGAATACAGATTAAGAGTTCGGTTCCGACAACGAATGTGTAAACAGTATTTGTGTCAGCTCCTATATTTTTCAAATTTAACAGTGTTTATTGATCAAAGTTTAACTCTAATACATACAGTATAGTGAATAGTGCTCCTCCATCGGACACGTAAGTCAATTTTGACTAATACCACATAAACTCGTGAAAAAAACCCGTTTATTTGTAATTAACCTGCATCATTTTATCTACTTACTACAAAACCGGTCGAATTTCGCAGTTTTTCAAGTGATATGATAAATATTAATTGGAATACAGGCCCGCATTCAGGCACCTAGCAACAATTATGGAAATTATATCCGGCGAGACTTCTGACTACAGAAGTTCTCAAAACACCTACTCCTCAATCACTCATCAACAGTTTGCAAAAAAAGACCAAGCAATAATTTTTCCCGGAAGTAATAATGAAAAAATTCAGGATTATTTAATCCCACTTGGAGAAATTATCCAACCAAAAAATATTTTGTTTTCTTCATAATTATCTCACAACCGGATGTGTATATACCTAACCAGTACCACGATAGTCGATAAATTCATGACCGAAGATGATGGAAAAATTAAAACAAATGGCGAAATTGTACAGGGCAGAAGACTTGTCACACCAATAGTTCGACTTATACTATCAAATGTGAGCCCTACAATACCTCATAATCTGATAATAAATGAGTTAAATAATTTAGGCATCAAATCATTTTCCTCGATGTCATTTTTAAGAATAAGCTCAAATCTTCCTGAATACAGCCACATATATAGTTTCAGACGGCACGTATTGATAAGCCTACCAACAAATTCATTACCTGAATCAATTTTAGTAACACACGACAGCACCTCCTATAGAATATTTCTCTCAGACGATTATCTAATATGTTACTCTTGTAAAAATCAGGACACTTGGCAGCTAATTGTCCAATACAGTCCGTAACACCAAATAGTCAAACCAATACATCTCACTCACCTACTGCACAATCTGAAGCACCTCTCAACAACCCGCAATCAGCTAGCGTCGAGGCGAATTCCCAGCAGTATAACAGCGAACCAAAAACTCTCACCACAATCCCCCCCAACACCCATTATCCACCCCCAATAACATAGAAAAACCTGAATTATCCCAAAAACACTTATCTACGGAAGTTTCTGTATCTCAGAATGCGTCAAAACGTACATTCGATGAAATCACCACACCGTCCCCGCAACCTGATGCCGAAGAGAACACATTGCAAACAGATCCTTTCAGCAAGCCAACTGAAACAATCCTCAAAAATCAAAAAAGAAAAAATACGGAGCTTCCACGTCGGCACTTATAAAACCCGTAAGACAGACTATCACTGAACAGAACCCCCCTTTTGTTCTGGACTTCGATCAAATATCGGACCTCCTTGAAAATGTGTACGGATCTCCCGATCCCGTAAGCATAGTTAAAGACTACACAACAGACTTCACCGCTCTAATACACATGCTGACAAATATTTACCCACATTTTAAAGAAAGATGCATAAAAACTAGATGTACAAAACTAAAAAAGAAACTTTTATTACATCTCCAAATGACCTCAGACACGGAGGCCTCAGAACCAGATAGTGATTTCTCACAACGATCCAGCTATTAACTTTCCCGTTCAATATGTTCACTTCAATTTTACAGTGGAACCAAAATGGTTTCATTGACAAACTTCCGGAGCTACAACATATATTAGACCAATATAAATCCGAAATGATATGTCTCCAGGAAACTAACCTGAAAGACGACAAAGTTCAAGCTTTAAGCCAATATCAGAAATTCTGCAAACATCGTAATAATTCTCAGAGAGCAAGTGGCGAAGTAGCAATTCTAACACTTAATACCATCGAAGCTCAGGAAATTCCTCTGCAATCAAACCTAGAAGCGATTGCTATCAAAATTCACGATACAAACGACATCCACATCTGCAATATATATTTCCCACCCGCACATCAACTCAATCAACAAGATTTTAATGATTTGCTAGAGCAGATACCCCAACCGGGAATCATCGTAGGAGACTTTAATGCACATAACTCCAACTGGGGGCCATCCTCTTTAAACACTAAGGGTAAAATCGTAGAACAAACAACTGATCGTCACTACCTTGTCATTTTGAATTATGGAACACCTACTAGATTCAACATTCAAACTGGAGACTCTTCGTGTATTGATCTTTCGATCTGCGATCCAACATTGTTACCATAACTAACTTGGGACAGACTAGACTACACATACAATAGCGATCATAATCCAATCATTATATATAATAACTCCAACAGTAGTAGTGACAGCCCCATCGCTCCCGCATGGAATCTAAAAAATGCATATTTGGATATTTTCTCATCCTCAATTGAAGATAAAATCGAATACTGTACAGTTTCTTCTGACATAGACGAATCGCTAAAGCACTTTACAAATATGATCATAAATTCCGCAACTAAGTCAATCGGAAAAATAAACTATCATTATAAGAAACGCGCTGTGCCATGGTGGAACAACGAATGCAAAACCGCCATAGAAGCTAGCAAAAACGCCTTTAATAAATATAAACGGTTAAAAACAGTACAATGCAAAGTAGAATTTTCGAAACTGCGCGCAAAATCCCGGTATACAATAAAAAACGCGAAACGCAAATCATGGGCTGACTACGTATCATCACTAAATTCAGATACACCAATGACCGAAATTTGGAAAAAAGTAAGAAGAATATCTGGCATAAAAGGTAATAATAAAATTAACAGACTCGAGGTCGAAGGCCACACTTTAAATAACAACTATGACATAGCAAATGCCCTCGCTAATATCTACGAACAGAGTTTCAAAGAAATCAACCAGAACACATCACTCAACTTTCACAAAGAATTCCAAGATCAAAACAACTTTGATATTAGGGAGGAAAGAAATGATCCACTAAATTTACCTCTAACCATGGCAGAATATCACGAAGCATTATCAAGCTTCAAAGATTCCTCTCCTGGACCTGATCACATTCCTATAATTTTCCTCAATTTTCCCGAAAGAGCTCATCAACATCTACTCCAATTATTCAATATTATCTGGTTACAACATAAATTCCCAAAAACTTGGCGAGAGTCGCTAATAATCCCCATACATAAATCTCGAACTCCGAAATCAAATCCCCACTCTTACCGCCCTATTTCACTCACATGTATCATGAGCAAATTAATAGAATAGATGATTAACAAAAGATTACTATGGACACTGGAAAAACGCAAACTAATAATACCGGAACAGAGTGGCTATAGATAAGGAAGATCAACGTTAGATAATATCATTGAACTTGAAAGCGAAATCAATGAAGCGTTTGCACTAAAAAGTAAATGCTTAACGATATTCTTCGATATTACTAAAGTATTCGACACCGTCTGGCATAACTATATTATTAAACAGCTACATAGTTGGGATATACAGGGACATTGCCTATTCTTCATCACAAACTTCCTACAAGACAGATCGTTTAAAGTTAAAGTAAACAACACAATGTCTGACTTAAAATTTCAAAAAAACGGCATTCCACAAGGTTCTGTACTAAGCCCGACCTTATTCATAATAGCAATGAACGATGTTCTACAAGGATTAAAAACGCCACTTAAAGCCCGCTTACGAGTATATGCCGATGACCTGGTCGTTTACTACAAAAGTAAGAACCTTAAAAACAGTCAGAAAATCGCACAAGAGTTCCTCTCCCATTTAGAATATTGGACAGAACGATCAGGCTTCATCTTTTCAACCGAGAAATCGAAACTCATTATTTTTTCGAAAAAGAAAACTCCAGAGCGCGTAAATCTACGCTTGTATGGAAAACTTTTACAAACTGAAACATCTGTTACATTCTTAGGAATGACTTTTGATGAACCTCTTAACTGGAAATGCCACATAAACAATCTCCTCCTGACATGTCAAAAACGCCTGAACCTCTTAACAATGCTGGCTAATAAAAATTGGGGTACTGATCGAGAAACTCTGCTCGCGCTTTATCGTACATTAATCAGGTCCAAGTTAGATTACGGTTCAATTGCCTATACGACAGCGACTAAATCACTCTTAAACCGGATAAACAGCATTCATAACACAGCCCTACGCATAATAACAGGGGCATTCCGCACTACACCAGTCGAGAGCCTATATAGTGAAGTTGGAGAACCATCTCTAGAAGACAGAAGAATGTACCTAAGTCTAGTGTATGCAGCTAGAATAAGGCAAAATCTCTCCAATCCTACCAGTCAAAATTGCACCACAGAAAACTTCCCCAACCTATTCCAAAAACCAAGAACCTCCAAACCTTACTATGTCCGAATTAAAAACTACCTATAAAAACTCAGCTACTCACTTCCAGAATGCGATCCCAATGAACTTAGTTCAATTCCACCCTGGCAAATCAAAACTCCAACTTGCATCACCAGTCTTTCTTCCTATAATAAATATCATGACAACCCCTATATTATTAGATATATGCTAAACAGAATACTAGAAAAGTTCCCTGACTACTTCCACGTTTATACTGATGCCTCAAAGTCTTCTAATAAAGTCGGAGCTGAGGTAGTGACCACAACCTCGACCCACATGTTCAATCTCTCACCAACCTGCTCCATCTACTGAGCAGAGCTGTATGCACTATATGAAGCAATAATCCTCATAAATGCATCTGACACACATAACCATCTCATTCTCTCGGATTCCCTCAGCGCAATTAAGGCCTTACAATGCACTTATCCAGATCATCCCATTATGACAAAAATAAAACAAGAACTCTACTCTTCCGAACAAAGCCATAAGAATGTTATCTTCATATGGATACCATCCCATATAGGAATTCATGGTAATGAAGAAGCAGATAAATACGCCAAAGAAGCCGCAGACAGTGACACAACCGAAACTATTAGACTATCATTGAGTGCGAATAATCAATGTACAATAAGATCTAAAATAAAAAGTGCGTGGGAAAATCGGTGGAAAAGTGCTACATCCAAGTTAAATGAAGTAAAAAAGTCAATAGAACCCTGGTCTGCGTTACCTTAAAATCGTCGAGACCAAGTCCTACTGACTCGACTACGCATAGGCCACACTAGGCTAACACACAGTCATATTTTCAGTAATGATTCTAAACCAAAATGCAACTATTACAATGAACTACTTTCCGTGAAACATTTACTTACTCAGTGTCCGCAATTAGCAGCGAAACGACAACAGGCCCAACTTCCTTCTGGTGAACTTGCAGACATACTAGGATCATCATGTAATGTGCACAATTTAAAAAATCCCAATGGCACAGGACCAATTGGACAGGCTTTTTTCAGTAACATGTTTGCATAAAAAACAAAATAAAAAAATTAGATGGAAAAGTAATAGAATGTTTTGAGATGTACAAAAAACCTAAGTAACATTCTGGCATCAAATCAAAAACAAAAAAATAAAAAAAAATTCTGGCAAATTTGTGAATTTTCCTAAATAAATGTTTTAATGTACGATTTAGAGAAAAAATGTTAAATACAAAAGTTGTAGATCGTGTGAAGGTCTATAAAAAAGCTTAGTAACTTTTTTGCGTCAAATGAAAAACAAAGGAAATACGATTTTTTTCAACTTTGACAGGACGCCATTTTGTTTTTACTGGGCCGATTTGGCTCATTAACGAACTCGTCTAAGATTTTGGCCTAACCGATTTTTGTAGCGAGTTTGGTTTCGATACGTCAAAAAATACGCCCTCTATCGTGCTTACAAATTCCGTTATAATTTGTGAATTTTCTTAAATAAATGCTTTAATGTACGATTTAGAGAAAAATGTTAAATACAAAAGTTGTAGAACGTGTTAAGATCTATGAAAAAGCTCAGTAACTTTTTTGCGTCAAATGTAAAACAAAGGAAATACCATTTTTTTCAATTTTGACAGGCCGCCATTTTGTTTTTACTGGGCCGATTTGGCTCATTAACGAACTCGTCCCAGATTCTGGCCTAAACGATTTTTGTAGCGAGTTTGGTTTCGATCCGTCAAAAAATACGCCCTCTATCGTGCTTACAAATTCCGTTATAACACATACATATATATATAACACATACGTATATATATATATATATATATATATAACCTTTGGAACGGAGGGTGATTTTGGCATCTAGGAACACCAAAACGAAAAACTGCATTGAAATTTTTATGAAGTCGCGTCATGCTACTCTCTACAATAGCCCTATTTCATTCTGAAATAAGCCTAAAAAATTTCTCAAATCGATAGATGTTCTGAGGCTCATATAGACATTATTTTATGTATAACTTGCTTCTTTTCTCCTTTTTGTAAACCTTAATGACGCTAATGACCCACGCGGTTGATGCGTATTATTAAATAAAAAAAAAATACAGATTAAGAAACCATTCGTGTAAATCGTGAAAGACTTAACGTTCACTAAGACGAACACTACTTTATTTACACGTTGAATGATTTGTACTTTTTTTATTGGCTTTGACACTCGTCATTCGGCCAGTCACAACAGGAACAAACTATTAATATATAAAAAAATATTCACCTCACTCACACCTATCCAATTCTAAGAGAAGACAGAACCACCTATACCTAAAAATACAACAAGGATATAACAGGGTCACTCGCTTCTTGTCTAGGGGCCCGTTAAGACATTATAATTTATCACGAACAAAACTAGGCCAGGGAAAGGTAGGAATAACTACAATTGGGATAAACAGATGTAAACAAATCTGGTTCACACATTCACAAGCATACCTTTGATTCATATATGAATTTCATCAGACGTTATATACTTCCATTTTGTTTAAAGCTAAAAGATGGAAGATAAAGAAGGGTGAGAAAAAAGCGCTTCTTAGTAGATTATTAATAAGGTTTTGAGTTTCTTGGGAATAAATGCAGTTTGTGTCAAGAATTTTTATTTTATTTAAATGTGCTGGATAACGTGCGTGTCCAAAGTGTAGTCTAGCAATAGTTGTTATGTATTTACGTGGGTAGGAATAAAAATTGAACCAACAGCAATTCGAAATTTCTTGTTGTGATTATTGGGTATTATAGCCTATTTCTCAATGTCTGACAGCACAGTAGCCTCATTAAATATTCAAATAGAAAATTATCTCTTACAGAGTGATCCTAAGAATTTTACAAGAAAATACTAGAATTCTAATGCAAAACAAGTAGGTGTCTGTATTGGTTATCTGTACATCCCTCTTTCAGCTCAAAATACAATATTGTGATAAAACTGAACAATGCCAGCAAAAGGATAAACAGTGCGGCATGGCGGAGATAACGATATTAGTTCATTTCGCTTATTTAATTAGATTCGGTGAACATTACAGTTGAAATAAAATTAATTCGTTTTGGGCCTATTAACAAGTTACATCTTCATTTTATTAAATTAAATTAATTAAAGAAAATATACTTTAATTCTCATAATTCAAATTTATTGACAATGAATTAATGTATATTAAGTAAAGTAAACATACCATTTATAGGAAATATAAAATTCAATCTATAGTATCATCCTCTTCGCTGGCCATACAAGAATCATCCGAAGACTCGTCGAGGGAGATCACTATCGGTTCTATAGTTTGTTCTATGAGGTTATCCAAAACCCACATTTTCTCTTCCTCTTTAATTACATGATTCACAGCATCTCTCCAGTTCTCTTCAGTTATTGTTGTCAATGAGTACTTCATGAGCTCAAGAACATCTTTCATTTTAAATGTTTTATTATGTCGAGCTACATAACCTTTCATTTGGGCCCATATTAACTCTATCGCATTTAATTCACAATGGTATGGCGACAAACGAAGCACTGTTATCCCACGATTCTTGGCTATTTCATCAATAACAAACTTTTTAAATTGTAGCCTGTGATCTGAAGCAACCTTCAAAAGTTCTTTTCTCATCTTCAAATGGTATATCTTTTACGATTAACCAGTTTCTAATATCAGCTTTTCTCCAAGATATGCATATGCGTATGATAAGTGGCATTGTCCATAACGATTACAGCATTATTTGGAATTAATTCGACCATTTGTGTAAAATACATCTTCAGTCATTTCATCATGATATTCTTTGGTTCATGTTGACTGAAACTCCAGTAAACCACCTTCAAAGAACCCTTGATTGCATCCAATATGCGTTATTATTAGTCGGCGACGTTTACCGATAGGAGTTTTCAGTCCAGTAGATAAAGCTTGACGACTGGTTTGAATACTTTTGTCCTGCCATATTTTTTCACGGAATGTCCTTCATTGAGCTATGTCTCATTTAGATAATAGATGTGTCTTCCCTCCTGTCTGTATTTTCGGATATCTCGTAAATACTGGCGTCTCCAGCATATTATTTCTTCGTTGTCGATTAGCACTGATTTGCGACTTTGCTTCTCCCAAGTAAAATTTAATTTGTGTAATATTTTCCACAAAGTTTTTCGCCCTATGTCAGGCAAATTCTCGTCCTCCTTCGCCATTATTAGAATTATGTCAAGGGTTGGGATCTCTTTTTTAAAATATAATTCATGTAGTTTTCATTCTTAGTGTTTTTAAATGAAACTCACGGTCTCTAGTTAATTCCACATTCATTTAAAAACACTAATATGAGCATATTCCACGAAGTAAGGGTCGAGACAGTCAATTTCATGTAGTTTTCATCTTATTGTATTTTGCATATGTTCATCAAGGTCAAATGGTTTTCTTCCAGTTGACTTTTTAGGTGGAGATATATTTCCATTTTTCCTCTCTCTTAGAAGCCTGTAAATAGTAGATTCACTAAGTCCTGTCATATTGGAACATGTCGAAACTATATTACAGCATTACAGAGAGGCGGTAAATTGTTGCGGATCCTGTAGTTGTTATTTAAATCAAATTCGTTCAATGAAATTAACTGTCTCGACCCTTACTTCGTGGAATTTGCTCATATTAGTGTTTTAAATGAAACTCACGGTTTCTAGTTAATTCCACAATATAATAGTTATTGAAAATTCTAAAAAATTGACAATTGTTTCGATAAATCAATATCATCGTCAGAATGACAGAAGTTACATTTTATTTGATGCCTACCTGATGTTTAGTAGTTATTTTTGGCTAGACCAAAAAGTGACCTAACTTGTGATTGACTTAATATATGTTTATAGAAAAAAGAAGAAGATGTGATGTTACAAATATTGAAGCTTAGATATTATTAGCCCTATGGTGATATCCTGGATATCATTTTTCCAATTAAGATCAGTATAACTGTGCAATGATATACAGGTTAAAACAACCAGATAAATCCCACTACGCAAAACATCTACTTGACACCAATCATTCATTGACACCTAACACAAAACTAGAAGTGCTGCATATTTGTGAAAAGAAACAAGAACTGGATTTCCTTGAAGAATTGAAAATTAGAAGACATTTAAGAAACCCACAATATGAATTTGTCAATGAACAGTTAAATCTAGGGAGTTCTCCACTAATAAACTGTCTTCTCAAGTGATAATTGTAAAGATCAGCAGATATAGTTTTCCTGGTTTTCTATATCATTGCACAGTTATACTGATCTTAATTGGAAAAATGATAACCAGGATATCACCATAGGGCTAATAATATCTAAGCTTCAATATTTGTAATATCACATCTTCTTCTTTTTTCTATAAACATATATTAAGTCAATCACAAGTTAGGTCACTTCTTGGTCTAGCCAAAAATAACTACTAAACATCAGGTAGGCATCAAATAAAATGTAACTTCTGTCATTCTGACGATGATATTGATTTATCGAAACAATTGTCAATTTTTTAGAATTTTCAATAACTTTTATTATATTGTGGAATTAACTAGAAACCGTGAGTTTCATTTAAAACACCAAATTCGTTTAGTTTACATATATTGTGATAAGAAGATTCGTTAGAAGACATAATTTTTATGAGGAATTTACGGCTAACATAATTTCTTCTATACTTTAAGGGAGGCTCTAAAGCTTCCAAGCGAAGTGGCTCAATGGGAGTAGACCTCATAACACCCATACAAATACGTGAGGCTTTGTTTTCAAATACGTTAATTTTTTGTAGATTAGGTTTACTTGCGGACCCATAAAGTGTACATCCATAATCTATTATGGATCTAATGTAAGATCTATAAAAAAATAGCGAAGTCGACTCATCAGATACCCACCATGTTTTAGAAATGGATATAAAAAAAGTCATACCTCTGTTGCATCTATTCAATATATGGGGTTTCCAGGTTTACTTCCTATCAACTATCATTCCCAAGTATTTTATTGATTTACAAAAGGGAAACGCTTGTATATTCAAGTGAATCGTATCGATATTAGGAATGTTATGTCCAGAAAAAATGCAAACTGATGATTTCGAGGGAGATACTTCAAAACCATTTTTAATGAACCATTTATAAGCCGATCCGTATATTTTATCTAACGTCTCTACACCATCATCATATTTTTGGTCCTCTGAATATAAGCAAAAATCATATATACAATTTTCTATGAGAATAAAAGTAAATGATCGCATCAGTTAATCGAGTCGGTATTAGGAAGTTATTAATGATTTTTTCTCTCAGAATAGGTAAGCAGACGCTATCATAAGCACCTTCATTATCTAGGCAAAGTGTAGGTAAATATCTATTGGTGGAATAAGTATTTTGAATATCGATTACGAGAGTTGTTAGAGCGTTAATTGTACCACAACTTTTCTGTAGCCAAACTGGGTTCTTGGAAGGAGGTCTGAAATAACCACCATTGAAGTCTGTGCTTAATGGTACCTTCTAAAGTTTTCAACATACAAGACATAAGTGAGATAGTACAATAGAATTTAGCATGATTGGGATATTTACCTAGCTTGAGAATAGGAATAATGATGACATCCTTCAAGTCATTAATTATAGATAGATTATTCAGTATGTCATCAAATATATCAATTAACAGGCATTTAGCAATAACAATAAGGTTATCATTCATACTACAGATGGTGCTCCTAATATGGTTGGAATCAATCAAGGATTTGTTGGGAAATTTAATTCTAAGTATCCGGAAAATGATGTTGTTTTTTGCATTGTCTTATACATCAGGATGCTCTCTGTAAATCGGCTTTAGATATTGACCATATACTTAATATTGTTGTAAAACTAGTAAATATGATTCGTTCCAGAGGATTATTACATCGCCAGTTTCAACAGTTTTTGGAGTCCGTACATGCTGAGCATTCCGATATCCTGTATTATTCAAAAGTTTGTTGGTTAAGTGCTGGAAAATTATTTGAAAGAATTTGGGATTTAAAAGACGATATTGTGAATTATCTTCTTGATAAAGGCATTTATAATCAATTTGACGTGTTAGAAAACGAAACGTGGCTTTCTGATTTTGCTTTTTTCACAGACCTCCTCGTACACATGAATAAACTTAATCTCAAATTGCAAGGAAAAAATCAGTTTCTTCACGATATTTGGCAATACCTGAAAAGTTTCAAGTTACAATTATTATTATTTGCTAATCAGATCTCTAAATCTGATTTTTCTCATTTTTCAAAAATACAATCTTTAAAATTCACTATATCAAACAATAAGATTAAAAAATACGAAATTAATTTGAGAAAACTATCTTCAGAATTTGAAAGGAGATTTCAGGACTTTAGAAAAATGGAACCAGAGTTTAGTATTTTTACGACCACATTCAATGTTAATGACGAAGAAGTTGATGCAAAATTTCAAGTTAAGTTAATAGAACTGAAATGTAATACTCTCCTGAAACAAACTTTTCATACAGTATCATTACTAGAATTTTATAAAAATTTAAGTACAGATTTCCCAAATCTAATTACTCATGCAATGAAGATAATGACAATGTTCGGCTCATCTTATATACGCGAACAAATCTTTTCAACAATGAAGCTTAGGTAAACTTCTTTAAGAAACAAAATTACAGATGAGCACCTTTCTGTTCGCAAATGGAACCGGACTATGATGAAACAGTCTCAATTTCATTTTTCTCAGGCACCATCAACCAGTAATGACACCAGAAAATAAAATGATAATACTTCACATCAAGAACTACACTAAATACATATTATATTTTGTGCTTATAATTTTCTTACCTTTTGCTTTTTTACTGTTAAAATATTAAGTGTATGTAATAATATATGTATATGTTTATAGAACACATACATTTTTTAACGATTAAGCATTATTCTTTGGCCCGCTACGATTGTCTAGTTATTACAAATGGCCCGTCTTAAAAAAAGTTTCCCCACCACTGAACTATGCCCTCAATCAAATATTTATCTTATTGTATCTTTGAATATTAAGTGGAATATTATTCATTCGCTGTACTAGAAAATGGAAACTGGTCATTTTATCTTGGATGCAATGAAAAAAATCAACCGGTATATACAGTATCCGCCAAAATAAACAGTACCGAAAATAAAAATTAATTTTTAATTTCTGTAATGTAAGTGTTTACCATTTCGACGCAAACAAGCTTCATATCGATTTTGTTAGTTAATAAACATATTTATAAAAAGTGGTTGATGTAACTGCCGAAAAATATTTTGTATTCTTTCCCGTAGTTCGGCAATATTCGCCGGCGGATTTTCCGAGTGAAATATTTTGTCCTTCATTATGCCCCAAATGTATGCGTCAGGTGGCGTCAGATCAGGTGAATGAGAAGGATATTTGAAGTCTGTTCCCCGAGAAATTATTCTATTATCGAAATGCTGACGGAGTAAGTCTAAGGTGCGCACAGCTGTATGGCTCGTTGCACCATCTTGTTGGAACCATTGTGTGCGAAACTGTAGATTTCGTGCACGGCAAAAGTTATTTAGATCTCTCACAAAAGGTATAATAATTTTCTCTCTATAACGCTCTTGGTTGACAGTAAGTGGATTCTGATTATCATCTTCAATGAAATAAGGACCAATCATTCCATGACCAGATATCGCGCACCAAACGGTAACTCGAAGACTGTGGAGTGGTTTCTCTACAATGACATCAGGATGTTCAAATCCAAGGAATCTGGTTGTTTGTCGATCAATATAGCCGCTAAGATGAACGTGACTCTCGTCTGAAAACCATATGTTTTTCAAAAATTCGGGATCTTCGTAAATTAAACTCAACATACGACCACAGTAAATTTCTCTTGCACGTTTGTCCGCAGCATTTAGTCGTTGTCCAACTTGAATACGGTATGGATAACCACCAATTGATTTGAACAGGCGACGTAAAGACGTTTCACTAATGTTGAGTTTACATGCAGTTCTTACAAGACTTCTTTGAGGTGATTGCACAACTTGGTTAAAAACACGTCCTTCATTTTCGTTAGTGCATACTGTTTTTCGACGACCTGAAGAACCTTTACGTTGACACAATATACTACCAGTGCGACGAAATTTTTTAACAACAGCTACCATCACACTTTTACTAGGAGCTGCTTTATTAAATTTTTGTTGATATTTTATTGACACCTGTTCTAAGCTTGGACCATCATTACGACCTTTTCCGTATGAACGAAAATAATGCTCTACCAAAAAAACTTGTTCTTCCGTTGTTAGAACCATTTTTAAATCAAATTTAACTGCAGCGTACTATTAATATATCAACTAATGACAATTAAGTCAAATATGACAAATCCATATTACATAAACAACTCCACAGCACTCTCTGTTTCGGTACTGTTTATTTTGGCGGATACCGTATTTATATGTACATGTACTAATTATATCAAATTCTAACCCATTTTTATTTCTAATTACTTACGTATCTGAAAATGGTAACTGTCCATTATTTTCCATTTCGTAAGTGAATTTTAAACATACCCATATATTCATGAACGTTTTGTACTATTCATGACTGATTCTCACCAGTTTTTTAACATAAAGTAAGTGGTATTGACTTTATTGTAGCGTGGACTATATTACAAAGAAATAACTAAGATGGCTCGGAATTTATCTCTTTCCTACATTTTTCCATCATTATTTCTTCATTATCAATCAGAATATACACAGTTCTATGAGTTAGTAGCATAACTTCAGAGCGAATGAGCTCTAATATGACATGATCAAACGGACTCTTTAATTATTTTCTGTTGACATATTTATAGCACAGGATCCCACTGCTCGAGTCTTCAGCTATCTGTTTTTTGGATGAAATTACTTTTAAATGAATGTTGAGGGAGTATGCAATGGATTAGCGATAAGTTGCCTAAAAAAAATTAGCCTCAGTTACCCGTAATTACTTTTTGTATAAATAATTTGCTAATATAAATTGCACCTATATGTTTTTTTAATCAATTTTCCGTCATTTTTAAGGAAATGATGTGTAGAATTGAAGAAAAAATGGCTACCAGCTCTCAGTCAGCCGCAACGTTACGGTTGCCAGGTGAAAACAGGTATATTATTGTTAATCATTTACAGTCATCTGTTTTTTGAAAAAATTTTAATACAAAATTGAAGTTTTATATTTCCTGTTTACGATAATCCATGGTTGCCAACTAAAAAATGGGCGCAAGTTGACGTTGCCATGCTTTGAAATAACGATTTTCCCTCCAGGTAAATGTGAGCACAAGAGAAAGGATGCACGGATTGTTAACTACGTGCTGTAAACCAGAATACAATGTAGTGTAGATGTAGTTCTAGTATTTTTTTAATTTGTATTTATGAAGCATACATTTTTGAATATATTGCGTGAGAAAATAACTATTTATTATTGAAAAAGTCGTCTACGGAATCTTTCATTTATTCATTCAATGCTCATGTATAACAACATTTCAGGTTTTCTTGTATTAAGAACTAGTAACTTTTTTTATAACAAATATTATCAGTATTATAGTATTTGATTCGTCATAATTAAGTATACATAATAAATATCAATCTATCAGATCAATGGAGCATAAAATAATGACGTTCAACAAAAATTTGGATTTCAATTATCTTTTATTGACAAAGTAAAAAACAGTTTTTTTCTACAAATTATGTACTACACAATATTCTTATCTAAATGTCGATCTTACAATTGTACATATATTTTATGTTTTCCATTCATTTTCTGTCTCGGTATCAATACCATCTGAATCATCAGAGACATAATCTGCATCCCGGTTTTCTTCTATTGTCTTGTTGGTGCTCATCTAGTCAATTCTTTTGATGTCAACAAAATTTCTTCCACTATCATGGGTGTCGGGTCGCCAATTAACCACGTTGGTTTTAAATTACCATCAATTACTGACCATCCGTACTCTTTTGGATGAAATTTGACACAACATGGCCCATTTGCATTTTGCCACATGCAATTTATAAAAATGGTCCGCAACATTTTCGGTTTTAATGATTTCCAACAAGGTGGAATGAATTTCAAGTCAACACTAAGTGACTTTCTTTGAAAAAAATTCTTTTATTCTTATCGCTGAATATTGTTTTTGGAAAATGTGATATCTGGCCACATCAACACTCGTACATTTTTCAACACCGTACATAAGTGCGGTGAATTCTTGGACAACAGAAACATTTTCGTCATTAAAAACGTCAACGATGCGAAAACTGTTTGAAAGTTATTGTATTTAAAAAAACTTTTTAAGACCTGACCTTTCCTTTATTATAAAAGCAGCTGAATAATCACAGCCAGTAAACGCATGAAATGCACGACATGCCAATGGACCTAACTTCGCCGCTATTTGCGTATAATTTATGCAGCTTGCATCTTTCTTATTCGTTTTCGATTTTGTACCCGCCAGCCAAATTTCCATGTCAGGTACTTTATGAATGTTGCATAATAAAATAATTAAGACGTCCGTATCATTCGCTTTCACTAAAAGTGTTGTCTCTGGAGAAGCTTTGCTCATATGGTACATTATTCTTGTGTCAGCTTCCTCATGTTGACAACTGAAATTAGTCTCTTCGGTTTTTATAATGTGGCCCCCTTCTACACGATATCAGAAGCACTGTTTCTCAACGGCAATAAAAATTTTATTGAGTAATATAGAAGAAAAACAATCGTTTTCCCAGAAACTTGCTAAAAACAAGCAACAACAAAAGCTTCTTTGAAATGTAAATATTTTAAACTTTCGCAGAAATTTGTTGGTCTGGGTTGGTCTTCTGGATTTTCACGTTCGCAATGTTTGATGAAAGGTGCCACAGACCTGTCAAAAATGATATATATGATAAAGTTTTATTAAAATATACTGAGCTATTTGCCCAAATGTCTTAGACCCAAGGAGATATAAAAAGTAGAAGCCATCTATTACTTCCATGTCAATATGTGTAGGATGAGTTAATTCAATTTGCGATTTCAAGTAGGTAGTTGGCTAACGTTGACTTATCTGATTTAAACATTTCTCCTGAATATTGGAAAAGAGCTGGAGGTGCAGGTGCGAGAGGGTACGATGAACAATACTCAATGTCTATGTCTTTTTTTAAGCCAATTGCCAATAATGCTCCAAAAATATCTCTTTCCATTTTTAAAAGAGCTTATCTGCTGCCATTGTGATTTTTTGATATGATCTTATGCGAAATTTCATTCTGCTGAGGACGTTGGAGAGTCTCTCGGGATTATTATTATATTCGGAAATAAATTTTTGAGCACTGCCAAGCGATGAAATACTAAGCAGGAAATCCGTTACATGTGCGAAAGCTGATTTGACAGTAGAAATGTTAAACGTCTGATCTTTATCAATTTTTTCGTCAATGGGATTAAGTACCTGCTTTATTGTTTCAATTATATTATTTAGATGCATTTTATCTTTTATAATCTGATTCTCTTGTAAACCATGCGACATATCGCATTTACTTAATAAACATGTTTCTTCTTTGACGGCTGTTATAATTTTCGTTCTCATACTATGACTGAGAGCCCACTTTTGTCTCGCACTTACAGAGTTTGTGAAGTGAGTAACTCCAATCAAAATATTGCCAGCGTCGGCCTTCATAGTTTGCTCCAATGACAAGTCTACTGGTGACTTGCGACCTTTGCTTTGTCCTTATTTACTGCACGAAACGAATAGACCATATCTTCTATTGCGCTCACACTTACCTGGAGGAATAATCGTTTATTCAAATCATGGCAACTTTTGCTTGGGGCCATTTTTCAACTGGCAACCATGGATTATCGTAAACAGAGAATATAAAACTTCAATTTTGTATGAAATTTTTTTTAAAAACAGATTACTGTAAATAATTAACAATAATATACCTGTTTAAACCCGGCAACCGTAACTTTGCGGCAACCATTTTTTCTTCTATTCTTTACATCATTCCCTTTAAAATTGATTTAAAAACATATAGCTGCAATTTATATTAGCAAATTAATTATACAAAAATTAATTATAGGTAATTGCGGCTCATTTTTCATAGGCAACCTATCGCCAATCCATTGCATACTCCCTCAACATTCATTTAAAATGAATTACATCAAAAAAATAGATCGCTGCAGAATCTATCAGTGGGATCTTAGACTATTATATCTAATCATCTTCTATCTTAAAGTTTGAGAAATAGATATAGTAACTTATTTCCATTGTTATACTACTAGATTCAACCACGGTGCATCAGCTATTATCATGCCGAGTACTTTGATTTGTTTTCTTTCGATTGTGGCTATTTGATTAATTTGCCTTAAGTTCATTTGATTTCGCTTTTTAGTGACACCTTCCTTATGACCAACTATTTTGAAGCTGCTGCAGTCAACAATCTTTGGTTTATTGTGTTATGTAGGTTTGCTGTATACATCATGAATGCCTCTTCAGTACAAATCCCTGAGTCCAAACGGCTCAGTATTTCAGTCAGAGATTATTGTTTGTAGTAGTAATATATCCAGGACTTTTTTATTGGATGTGCAGTAAACTTATTAGTAGAAATGAGAAGACAAAGTTTGAATATTAGCATTTTTCACGATCATTATCATTTCAGCAGTTTCCTTTACTTTTACAAATATCTGAAATTTATTGACATTAACAAAATTTTCGACAAGGTTTCAATTGCAAGACGTATTATTTCTACTCAATGATGTTTTATAAACTTATCAATTTCTAGGTGGAAAAAGGTGTTGTTTTGTGTTACAAACCCGGTGAAATGAACCAAGCTTTATTAGCTTTCATAACAACAACAACTCCAGTGAGTGAACACCAAATTGAAAACATGCTTAAGGACAAATTAGCCGCTTATATGATTCCTCATGTGATTCTGGTAGATAAAATACCTTTGCTCGTTAACGGCAAAGTTGACCGGCAATATTTGTTAAAATCTTATGAAAATACTGATGATAACGGTAAGTTTTTGAAAATAATTGACTACTTCTGTTAATTTCACGTTCATTCGTCTGTTTTCTAATAACGTACATTACTCTGCAATGATTAATAATGAGTTTATTGAGGCCATATTTATTTATAGGATACTTGAAGCGTGATCTGTCAAACCTAAATACAACCCTTTAATTGCATATTTATACATATTTCAAGTCCCTCTTAACAAAATCTGAAGAGTGGAGGAATTTGAAAATGCACTTTATAGCATGAAAGATACTAGTCCTGGACCAGATGATATCCCAGTCACATTCTTAAAACACCTTCCTGAATCTGCGAAAACATTTCCTTCTCCAACTATTGTCTGGAAACATAATAAATTTCCTTCAACATGGTCAACAGCGAAATTTCTATTTTTCCTGAAAAACCAAAAGTCAAGTTTTGCACCTCGTATCGACCTATAAGTTTAACCTGTTCAATGTGCAAGTTAATGGAGAAAATGGTTAATTACAGACTAATGTGGACCTTGGAAACATCAAAACGTTTAATATCCGAACAAAATGCTTTTAGACAAAATCGTTCCAGCATCGATAATATTCTTGAACTGGAAAGTGATATCCATGAAGCACTGTCTACTAAACAATCATGTATATTTATATTTTTTTATTTGAAAAGAGCATTTAACACATACTGGAAATTTAACATATTAAAAAACTCCACTCATGGAATATTCGTGGTAGTTGCCTCATATTTATTAGTAATTTCCTTAAAGAGAGATTATTCCAAGTGAGAGTCCATAATTCATGTTCCGAAAGTCAAACTGAAGAAAATGGAACTTCTCAAGGCTCAGTCCTTAGCCCAATACTGTTTCTAATAGTTATAAATAAGGTTATTAAAGATATACCAAAGCTTCTTAAGGCTCGCTTATACGCAGATGACCTGGTAGTTTATTGTAAATGCAAAAATACCACTCTAACGACAATTATATTTCAATCTTTCCTCATACAATTAGAACAATGCTCTCAGCACATCGGCTTCAAATTCTCAGTTCCAAAAACAAAAGAAGTACTATTTTCTAAAAGGATTCTAGAATCTTATCCAAAACTCATGATGAAGTTATTTCGTTCAACACATCAGTTGAATTTCTCGGAATGTGGTTGGACCAAAAACTTTCTTGGAAAGAACATATAAAGCAAACCATATTATCATATCATAAAAGGCTGACCATAATGAAGACATTAAGTAATAAACATTGGGGATCTGATTATACTATGCTGCTAACTATTTACAAAAGTTTAATAAAATCTAAATTAGACTATGGATCAATTGCTTACGCCTCTGCATGTAAAACAACATTAAAACTACTTGATACTGTTCATAACCATAGGCTTAGAATTACTCTTGGAGCTTTTAGAACAACTCCTGTCGATAGTATTCATAGCGAAACGGGTGAACCTCCTCTACATTATCGAAGAATGTAACTAACATTGTCACATGCTACCTCAATTACATCGAATAAAAACAGGCCCCTTTATAATAACACTTTCACCAATAAATATCTACATTATTTCAGCAATAAGCCCCAAACAGCTAAACCTTACTACGAAAGGATAAGAATATTCCTAAATAATTTGGACATTCAATTTCCTCCTGTATTTCCTGTAGACTTGGATCATCCCCCACCCTGGACCACCAAAACCCCTAGTGTTAACACAATACTAAGTATATTTAACAAACACGAAGTAAACTCAGCAATATTAAGAGATAAATTTAATTTAATTTTGGAACAACAATACAGCGACTACAATAAAATATACACTTATGCATCAAAATGTGAAACAGGGGTAGGGGCTGTCATTGTAAACTCGGGAATATTTCCCAATACAGTCCTCCTTCCAGCCTCAGTATCTTCTCTGCTGAACTTTTTGCTTTATACAAAGCTCTCCAACTCGTAAACTCGCAGACATTTTCAATCAGCCTCATTCTTAGCGACTCGCGCAGTGCTTTAAAAATTTTGCAGCAAATACACCAACAAAATCCTATTGGAAAACTAATGATGGCTAAATTACTGAAAGCTGAGTTGAATTCTAGAAGCGCTAGGTTTATGTGGATACCATCGCATATTGCAATCGAAGGCAACCACAAAGCAGATGCTTAGTGAGCGTGACGCGATTTTTAACATCAATTTGGAAAGTGAGTATCGAAGCGTTGCTAGCGATTAAAAAGCATTCTCTAAAATGGAAGTGTATAGTGCGTGGGAATGAGAGTGGTCAAATTCCATATCAAAGCTAAGGGAAGTAAAGAGTAGTATATCTCCATGGCAACCTACTACTAAAAATAGGAAAATACAAGTTATACTAACGCGGCCTCGACTGGGACACTCAAGATATACTCATTCCTATTTATTCACAAATAGTGAACCCCCGATGTGTACAACGTGTAATGTCGTAGATAGCATAAGAATCGCATGTCCAGAATACACAGTCGAACGAGCAACAAATACTTTTCCAAACAATTTGGAAGTTCACCTCAGAAAAGACTGCCAATATAATAGGCGAATCACAGACTATTTAAAATCTATAAACTTATTGTATAAGATCTAAATTATGGTATTGTCGCTAATAACCTTTTGGTAGATGCGACATGTTTCAAAATAAAATAAAAATCTGAAGAAACTCTGCTAATTAAAAACGTCGTAGCTAGACGACAAATTGAGTTTTCGAATTCATATCAATTGCTTCAATATATAAACTAATAAAGAAATTCAAAGATTTTGAAAAGATGATAAAAACAGGCTTGCTTCGAATCTGATTGAATATCAATTAATGTCAGCTAATCAATTGGTATTCAACCAGAACTATTCCACCCAAGATGCAATTTTGAATTAATTACAAACGTATGAAATTCCTGGAAACATTACCTAGCTTCAATTCAACATAAAACGGCATATAAATGTTCCATCGACTTAAGCCAGGCATTCGGTGGAGTACGTCTAACTGAAATACTAAGACAACCAAAAGTAGACCCCAACATAACAATCATTAGCGAACTAAATCCTGGCAGTTCAAAATTTATCAAAACGTTCAGGACTGATTGAAGAAGTACCAATTGCGATAGGAATAAGACAAGTAGACGGCCTTAGCCCAATTCTCTTCAACATAATCATGGACGAAATTATCGGACAGATTAGGAAGGAAAAAGAGATGTTTAACTATGTAGATGAATATCCTTCAGAGATTTCTCTATAGTTCCGAACGAGTGGATAAAAGGATCAACATGAATATTTGCACCAAAAAAAGCACAATATCCAGAGAAGATTCAAACTGGCAGTATATAGTGTGGGGCACTATGAATGAACTATTCTCTGTCGTGTAAACGGCAAATAAAATTAAAAAGAATTAGACGTAGAATCAAGTAAATTACTTAGGACTATAATTTAAAAATATTTTGGAATATACAGGGTGCTCCAAAAAAGTGTGCCGTATCAAAGTTAGGTTCCTTTATACGGAACACCCTGTATTTTATAACATTTTTGAATTGTACTATTGAAAATAATGTAAGTTCATTGACATTTCCCTATACCTCTCTAGTTCAGTTTCCAGGATAAACCGATTTTACATAATTTGTAGACCCTCCGAAAAAATACAATAACTTCAAAATAAAAACGAATAACCACATTTGCTTTACACTATCTCACTAAAAGCTTTTAACATTCTGTTTCCAATATTTACTGGTATGCTATAATATACAGGGTGTTTTTAATATGACAGTATAACACTAACCATTTAATACATAAATTTCTGGCTTAATTTAAACGGAACACCCTGTATCTGTTGGGTCTGTTCAACGTGGGAATTAATTACCTTTCAGTTGGTATTAGGTTTGGCTTTATCTAGCTCAGGGTCCCTATTCTGTAACTCAAGCGAGAGATCGTGCACGACTATTCATTGGTATGAGTACTCTCTCACTCCTCACTCACATAATTCTTAAAACCGTATTCACGATGAATCGGCGACTCCACTACATTTGGCTCAGCGTTGCCAAATGAAACGGCCAGTTTTGACCTACTATTTAGTAGTTTAAATGTACTTTAGGTTATATGAGGATAAGAAACGAAGAAATATTTTTAGATTCTCTTGTTGTCCAACGTTGTTATTTGTGGGTGATTTGAGTTGTGTGTATATTTCAGTTTTGTGTATTAGTTATTTACTATATTAAAAAAAGACGATAATAATGTTGTGTAAAGCACAAAAAACATTGTTAATAGAGTTTATGAACAATCATCCAGAATTGCGTAATGGAAAATTTACGCCAAATTAAAAACCACAAAAACTAAAGTGTTAACTCTTCTCTAAAAATAAATAACAACTAAAAACTAAGTCTGTACTGTGAACTAAACTACTTGTTCAATTAAAATTTAACCTGTTTACTGTTTTAATTACAACAATCCAACAACATACAACATAGAAAACTCGTTGATTATGATTAATCTTTGATTTTTGTGGTTTAGTTAAAGAACAAAAATAAAACGGTCCTTGTCATCATTTTATTGGCCTCTTATTTATATTTATTATGTGACTAAAGATATGCGCAAGTCCGTTCTCTTACTCCCCTGCTTTTACCCAGTAGAGTAGTCGCATAGGAGTATGTGAGCACTCTCCTACCTTAGAGAATACGGATTCATGATATTTAGGATAGTGGCATGCGCAGTAACGTTAAATTGTGAGAGAGAACTCTTGTACGAGCTCTCGCTTGAGTTACAGAATAGGGGGCCTGATCGTTTTCGAGAAATTTTAAATTTGTTTTTTAATATTCAATTATTTGCTGACATCTAGTTACCTATGACATGATGATACTCCGATGGAAAGTTTTTAAAAATTTAAAATTTGTTATTTTGACAGTAAGTGCTTTGTTGTATGATTCATTATTGATAAATTGAAGGTTTCTTAAATTAGAATTTTATTAAGGGTAAGTACACTATTATTGGGCATACAGATACAATAAGCTTCAAATATAACTACAAAAAATTTAAAGAAGGTGTTCAAAGTGACGCCCATTTTGTTGGATACAAATTTCAACTTTTTTAAAAAAATTATTGTTCACGTTCTTTAACAATTCTGGTGTTACTGTTTGAAACGCTCTCCTTATCCTATCCTTCATGTTCTCAAGAGTGGTTGGATCTGTATTGTAGACAATACTTTTTATGTAACCCCAAAGAAAATAGTCTAATGGCGTCAAGCATGGGGATATTGCCGGCCAAAGATAAGGACCCCCTCGCCCAATCCATTTTTTGGAAAAATATTGTTTAGGTAACGCCGGACAATTACACTGTAATGAACAAGACTACCAAAACACTGACTTTTGCGAAAAAAGGACTTGGGCATCTCAAGAATAAGAAACATTATAGAAAACACAAGACAAACTTCTAACATAATAAAAAGATGGAAACATTGCAGATAGTAATAATTTTCAATTAGACAAGCTGTGAGAAGAAAGTTACTTACGACCTACCATAGCAAACAGTATTTCAACTCATACCATTAGGATCAACAGAGATGCGAATACTGCGATCCATAACAGGCTATACACTGGACGAGGGTGAGAGAAATGAGGAAATTCGAAAGATTTGTGGGTTACAAGACGTAGTTAAATGGTTCAGAATAAGACTAAGGCAGTGGAGAGACCACGTAGTCGACCAACTCTCCAAAATAGCAAAAATAGATAACCCCAACAACGCGAAACCCCCAGGAGGACCACCAAAACGATGATTATTGCGAAGCCTAGACTTGAGCATCTCAAGAATAAGAAAAATTATAGAAAATATAGGACAAAGATCTAACGTAAGAAGAAGAAGGAGACGTTGCTAACAGATAGTATGAATCGTCGATTGGATAAGTTGTGAGAAGGAAGTTTCTTACGGCCTACCATAGTAAACAGTTGTTGATCCTATCTTGCTCATATGCATTTGTATATCATCTTCAACGACGTTTTACCATAAAGTACATACTAATATAATAATGTTAATTTTTTTCAGATGATACAGTGACTGAATTTGAAATTAATTACGAAGGAGTTCCGTCGCATCAATTAGAAGCAGCCAAAGCGTTATTCGAAATCGTTGCGAGTGTTCTGAACAAACCGATACGATCGAAAATTTCAGTAAACTCAAATTTTTTCGATATCGGTGGAAATTCATTGAATTCTATTTATACTATTTCAAAACTGAGTGAACAAGGTTACCATATAAGTAAGTTCTAATATAATTTAAATAGTTTATATAAACAAAGAAAGGTATGGCCGAATATTACACAATATTTTAGATTAAATCTGTGATACTGTACTGGATTTAATTTAATCACACATTTGGTCGAATCATATACGTTTCCAATAACATTTTTGTTTCTTCAACTAATATTGACATTATCTATGTAGGTCATAATTCCCATTGATTTGCTATTATGTTATCTTTTGCAGGAATCGGCGATTTCCTTTCAGCTATTGATTTTGGCGAGGTTATTCTAAGAATGACATCGAATAATACAATGAATACACAGGCACCTCCTTTTTCACGGGATGTTTTGAAACCATGTTACAAATCTAGTGTCTATGAGTAAGTATTTTTTCCATTTTCGCGTTTATTACTTATATCCACAATCAGTATAATAGTAGGTCATAATTCTATTGCTTGGCACCCTTTAATGTGGTGTATAAAATGCCATAAAACGATGAAAATGAATTTATTTGTTAAAATTCAAGTCAATATTAGCTTCAATGGAACTGAACTTTAACAAGGTTCATTGCAACTTGTTTGGCAGTCCCTTTCTGAACCATATGCGCTGTTTTATTTGATAAAGAGTTCTGCGACATTAGACTACTTCCATCCACCAAGACGTTGAATGTTTTTCAAAAAGATTATAAACATGATGTGTTTTAAGATATTTTTGTAAACTTTTAACGACTTCAACATAAAATAGTTTTTCCATAATTATGAAGCTTTTGCGTTTAAAAATTCTTGCGTGAATGAAATGCTGAAACACAATGAATAACTATTAATTACAACCAAGATATGTTTCTTCTTCTTCTTAATCCGCCGTCTCCCGTCGGAGGTTGGCGATCCAATTGGCAATCATTATTCTGGATGTAGCGGCTCTGAAGATGTCAATTGAGGTACATCCAAACCATCTTCTTAAGTCTTTCAGCCAGGAGTTTTGTCTTCTTCCCACTGATCTTTTTCCTTGTATTTTTCCTTCAATGATCAGTTTCAAGAGTTCATACCTTCCGCCTCTCATTATGTGGCCTATATATCTCGTATTTCTCTCCTTAACAATCTGCATCAGTTCTTTTGATTTCTTCATCCGCGCAAGGACTTCCGTGTTGGTGATTTTCTACACCCACGATATTCTTAACATACGACGGTATAAGTACATCTCAAACGCGTCCAACTTTTTCTCTGTAGACGCATCGAGAGTCCACCCTTCACTGCAATATAACAGCGTTGAAAATATATAGCATCTGATCATGCGCATTCGAAGTTCTAGGCTCAGTTCGCGTCTCGTGAAAAATTGCTTCATATTAATAAATGTTTTTCTGGCCTGCTCAATTCGTGCTTTTATTTCGATCTTGGGGTATATTAGGTATTTCTATATCATTTTCATCCATATAAGTAATGTTGAATGATAACTGGCGTTGTCTATCACAATGACAGAATTATCGGGCAAATTAGACAACAGTTGTTCTTGAAACCAAGTCTCAAAGAGTGGTGAATTCATGTTTTCGTGATAGCCGGCTGAACACTTTTTTATATTTTTTGCGGACAACAGCAACGCATTGGACACCCATCCATCGCTGCCACCGGCATGTAAAATTATTATTCCATTTCCCCTAGACAGGGGGCCTCTAGACAACAAATTTTTGTGCCATCAGTCCATCCTTTCCTTATAACGTCATGACTATCGTACCATTTTTCATACAACCAAACTATGTATCGACCTTCTTGGCGAAATCTTCTTATTTCTGTAACGTGCTCCCAACGCAATCTTTTTAATCGTCCACTTTCCATGATGCTCATCCTTCCGTTGAGGGTTTTACACTCAAAATCTATGATTTTCAAATATTTCCGAAACCATTGTTCCGAATAAGTTACTTCAATTCCCGAAACTCTCAGTCTTTCCAAAATCATAGACGTTGTTGGTACCCTATTTTCTTTGTAAAAAGAGTAAATTTGTTGTTTTATTTCAGTTCCCGCCGCTTCATCGATTCTAGAAATTTTTTTCATTTCTCGTTTCTGTGTTTTTGTCTCTCCCTTGTTTATAATGTCCCTTACCGTAGATACAGGGACTTTTGTTAATTCACTTGTCACGGTGAAACAAGTTGAACACACTTTTTCAATTGGAGTTTGGTAAACATTTTTTATTATCGTTTTTGCGTCACTTGACAAATGTTTTCTTTTAACCTTCCTGTTGTCCGAAACATCATCTTCAGTATCACTGTTGTCACTAATTTCAATCACTTCATTCTCTATTTCCATTTCATTCGACACAATGTTTTCACATGGACGAAACACTGCCATTTTCATTTGCACAATGCACAACGATAAAAAGTCACAGACTGATAGACTGCACCCTTGCTTTACCTGGCTGGTGATTACTCCGACCCTGTTAGGACGCAGGTATAAAGGATAATTTCTAATTTATGAGGAGGCAGTATCTGCGGTCTTTATGCATTCTTATTGTATTTAACATCTACACAATGCTTCCTGTCATAAACACGGTATTTCAAATTCGCAAGTATACTATAAAAATAAAATTTTGTATTTTTTGTTTATATGGCTAATTTATTTCTGTATTTGAAAGAAACCCAGATCCCAAGAAGTCCACAAACTCAAATGAACCCAATAGATTCTAGAAAACTCCAAATGTTTAAGATCGCACGTGCACAAACACACTCACGTAAGGAAAGAAAATTGAAATAAAATTCTTGATTAAAAAATATTCAATTTAAACTAGGATACACAGCTTTTTTAAATTTCAGTAGAAAAATGATTCATTTATTGATTTAACAATATTATATTATGAAGCTAGTCAACATGAATAGTTTCTTTCTTTCCAGTTCTTTCAATTATCACAATCTTCAAAAAATTGTCCTTTTTTGTTAATAATAAAGGAACATGAATTTATATAAATAAACGAAACAAGTACATAATTATCACAACAAAACATTAATATACTCGTATGTCATCTACAAACTGTTTTACAAATAAAAATGTAGTTAAAAAGTTACATCTTTTTTTAATCTTGATAAACCTGTACTATGAAGAAACAAAATTATCGGTTTAAATTTGGAGTAATAATAGACATAGAGAGGGCTATTCATTCGTAAACACGTTTATTTTTGCGGCCAACAATTCTAAACGCCAGTAGTGAAATAATGAATGAATTACAAAAAGTGGGGATGGTATTGTAGATACATGGCCTTTGTAATTTCGGTTGGTATTCTGACAAACTTGGCACCAACGAACCATGATAATCCAAAAACATTAAATTAATTAATTTAAAAGTTTATTTCGTCTCTTAAAGTCTTGAAAAACACATCAAAACGAAAGAACTAAATGTTTACTCTCTAGTCGTAATGGCGTTCGTATAAACAAACCACGTTTGACATTATTTACCGGATCGCACAACGCTATGTCTTACAGGGTCGACGATTCCTATTCCAATTAGTTACAAAAGTATCTATATATCAAAAATGATAAAATGAATGTACTAGAAACTTTATGTATATGTACATTATTGAACAATATTCATGAAATTCGTTCTTATAACATTTTAATCTTCGCCGTTTCCATTTAATTCCGCTAGTCCATATTTATGTGTGTATATTTCAGAATGATAACTTCAAGTTTTTATGAAAAAGCCGATCTGGAACAATGGTTAAAACCTGACATTCACGTTTACGATTACGCCGAGCTGTTAGACAAAATCTGGGATCCTCTTTTGGAAGCCAATTTGAGTTTCATCGTCAAAAATGAATATGGCAAGGTTGTTGGAGTAGCATTGAATTTTGACGCTAGGGACGAACCTGAAGTTGAGATAACATCCAAACTAACTGTGATATTTGAATTTCTGGAATTCCTGGAAGGACCCATCAGGTAATAAATTGAAAAAAATTATATTTGATAGTTTTTTTACCATATAATATATATTTTAGGGATTATCAACTGCCACCTGGGAAAGGGTCCGTATTACATTCTTTCATGATGGCCACTAATTCTTCCTTAACAGCTAAGGAAAATATAGCAGTGATGCAATATGCAGAAGTAGAAGTCATGAAAATAGCAAAAGATAGGAATTTTAAAGGGATTTTCACAACGAACACGAATCCTTTAACACAGGTAATTAGAATTGATTATAATTAAATTCTTATCAAAGGCATTACAATGAACATTATATCAATACGAGTAGGTACGGTTCTAGTAATTAGTGGGACAATTAGCATCTGATAAGTGACATTTGCAATGAATCAATTCATAAAACCGACAGAAAGGTACTTCATACTATATTTCTGTAATGAGTGGGACAAACTAATACCATTTGTATAATAATAATATATCTATTGCTTCTAAAACAATCTTACAGCAATAATATATAATTAGCGAGTTTTTAAATCATAAGTCGGTATATGGTTTTCGACTGTGAATTTCTATCAACTATAATGTGATATACAGGGTGAATCACGACCAACGGGATGGAGGTTTATAGCGAAACGGTAAATGTTTTAGAATGTTTGCCACTTTAGTAGATTGTACGTTCATATAGGCTACAGTTTAAAATTATTTTGAAATATACAGGATGTTACAGTAATGTGTGGCGTATCAAAGTTATATTTTTTCTTATGGGACTCCCTATATTTTAATGCATTTTCTGATTGCTCCTAAAAAATAAAATACTCCTTCACAATGGTTCTCTATACCTAAATACAGAGGGTTCCGAGTTTTCGAAAAATATTTATAACTCATTGATATAACAAATTCTAGCAAATTTCCTCTTACATCCAAATAACTGGACAATCGTTGAATGTATTCCATGATTGAGTACTAAACATCTCTTTACAGGGTGTTCAGAATTTTCAGTTTCATTATTAAGTGATTCAATGTGTAATATCGGGCTTATTTTAAATGGAATCCCCTGTATTTTAATAACTCACCATGTTCAAAAAAATATCCTCTTTCGAATGGTATAAGACTGTCCTATACCTAGGTATTATACTTTTCGTACAATTTACAATTTTCTTAAATTGTATGGTAAATCGATTTTACCACAAAAAATGTATACATAATCTAGTCGGTACCTAACTTAAAGCCAATTTATGACATTTCTCTGTTGATTCTCTGAATAATCTTGTGTTAGTTTCAAATTTTATTGCTACTTAAAATGAAGCAGTACCCGTTAAACAAAAGAGTCGACATGATACTTTGCATTGGGGAATGTTTAGAAAATTGTCTCCTAGCATCTAGAATACACCCAAAAAGGAAAGCTTTCGGAAGACTGCTCAATAGATTTCGTGATACTGGTAGCGTTGCATACGAGAAAGTGAATACAACTAAACCAGTTACTGGCGACAACGCCAACGAATTTGATATATTGCTGTCGGTTACGGAAAATCCTAATACTAGTTCCAGAAAAGTTTCAAGTGAATTAGAAATAAGTCCAATGAGTGTGTGTAGAATACTCAAGAAAAATCACTACCATCCGTATCATATTCAACTACACCAGCAGTTGACACATCAGGATTATGATAAACGTTTAAATTTTTGTTTGTGGACTTTCGATAAAGTTGGAGAAGATCCTGATTTTCTTAATTATGTATTGTTTACTGACGAATCTACATACCACAATAATGGGTTAGTAAATAGACATAATTTTCATTATTCCCATGCAGCCAACAAAGATTTATTCCGTACTGTTGATCGGCAACACCGATGGAGTGTAAACGTTAGGGGTGGGATTGTGGGCGAGTATGTTATCGGCCCGTATTTTTTTGACGGACACCTGGATGGAAGAATATTTTTGAGTTTTTTTAAAAAAGTCTTCTGGATCCTTGTCGAAAAGTCGAAAACATATAACTTAACATCCGAAGGAAAATGTGGCCACAATTAGACAGAGCTCCTGCTCACTTTTTGCGTGCTGCTAGGAACTACCTCAATAGAAAATTTAGAAATAAATGAATAGGTAGAGGCGGGTCTTATAATTGGCCAGCTAGGTTACCAGAATTGACCAAGATGGATTTCTTCATATGGGGTTATATTAAAAATATTGGGAATGTTACACCCCCTACTACTCCAGACGATATGAAATTAAGAATTTCGAACACCCGATATGTTGAATAATGTAAGTAAATTGTAGGAAGCTAGAATCGTGTGTTGCATTGCACAAGATGTGGCATTTTGAGCATCTATTATAGTAATTTTTAATTTTTTGCCTTTAATAATTTGTTGTTCGTTTTGTAGTATTTATGTATTTGCTTTATTAAAAATGTGTTTTTATTTTTTATTATGTACTCAAAATAGTAAAAAAAGAGCTAGTGTACCTCAGCAACTACAAGTGTGAATATTTATTAGCAGCTCCACTGTTCTTTTAAGAACAACTATGCCAAGATCATTAGTTTAAAATTTAGAGATAATTGCAGATGTTTTAATAGTTATTTGTATGCTTAGGCCGCGAAATACCTTTTTAACGTACCGAAAGAATAGTTATCGCCGAGGCCGCTTGCGGCCGAGGCAAGATAATCTTGAGGTCGTTAAAAAGTTTCGCGGCCATGGCATACACACTATTTTTCGTGCAATCCTTAAAATTATTAAACTAGATAATTGTAAATAAATATATTATTGCTCTAAAATCAAGAGCAGTTCAATTTTTTTAACAATGTTAACGTGTGCTATGGAAATGATATGTTTCAATATATACAAAATATTTTGACAGTTCTTGACATAACGCAAAATGTCTGATACTGATAGCGGTATTTCAGTACCTTCCACTCCTCATGAACTCAAAAGCGTTGTAAATTCGGCGCTTTCCGTTTTAATACCCAAAAAATCGAAACGGCAGTACGAAAAATGTTACGGCGAGTTTAAAGATTGGTGTGATAAACAGAATATTAAGACGTTTCGTTGATGCAGAAATCAAATGTTGTAAAAAGTATTTATCCTAAATAATATAAGTACTAGTGTATTTGTTGGTATTCAATAAAAAATAATCCTTGTCTTTGTATTATTTTCGAAATGTCAAATTTGGAAGTAATATTCAAATTTGGAAGTGACGTTTGGTTTCGCGGCCGTTGCTATGGGTAACGGCTGCGAAATTAAATTTCGCGGACTGTGCTGAGAACGCGAAATACTGACTTCGCGTGCAATTGCACGAAAAATCGATTTACCATACAATTTAAGAAAATTGTAAATTACACGAAAAGTATAATACCTAAGTATAGGACACCCTCATACCATTCGAAAGAGGACATTTTTTTGCACACGAAGAATTGTTAAAATACAGGGTGTTACATTTAAAATAAGCCCGATATTACACATTGAATGATGTTATAATGGAACTGAAAATTCTGAACACCCTGTAAAGAGATGTTTAGTACTCAATCGTGGAATACATTCAATGAATGTCCAACTATTTAGATGTAAGAGAAGATTTGCTAGCATTTGTTATATCAATGAGTTATTAATTTTTTTCGAAATGTTCACACTTTAAAAAAATCAGGATAACTCGGAACCCTTCGTATTTAGGTATAGGGAACCATTATGAAGGAGTATTTTATTTTTTAGGAGCAATCAGAAAATGCAATAAAATATAGGGTGTCCCGTGAGAAAAAATATAACTTTGATACGCCACACATTACTGGAACATCCTGTATATTTCAAAATAATTTTAAAATGTAGCCTATATGAACGTACAAACTACTAAAGTGACAAACATTCTAAAACTTTTACCGTTTCGCTATAAACCTCCATCCCGTTGGTCGTGATTCACCCTGTATATTGTGTAATATTTTTCAAAATAACTTTTTCAATAACTAGTATGAGTTTTTTTGTGAACAAAGGATTTTATTGATTACAATTATTGAACAACTTATCCTAATTTAAAAATCTTACCTATTAAGAAAGAAACGGCATTCAAGCTATTGGTTTATAGTTTTATAATATTTAATATCTAATTATGAAATTATTACAAAATGACTACTAAAATTTCAATTATCTGTATCTGGTGTTGTAATAAGTTTTGTGATATGAAAGAAATTCGATTCTGCTTTTTTATATCCCGTGTCTAGTTTGTAGATAGAATTCGAAATCTTTTCTATGATCTGAGAAGGACCTATCCTTATTTCATCTAATTTTTTTTTATTTAAGCTTTTTCCATTTTCTACATATACCATATATCCCTTGTTGAAATCTATTTGTTTTCTATGTATATCAAATAATATTTTATTGTTGTTGTCTGATTTTTTTGTGTTTTCCAGTGCTAATTTTCTATCTTGAGATAAATCATTGATATTTTCTTTTTGATTCAATTCTTTTGGTAATGTCGTAATACTTTTTCCTTGTAATAAGCATATTGGTGAGAAGTCTGTAACAAAATGTTCAGTTTCATTATATTTTGGTATACATTCATGTGCTATTGTCGTCCATGATGCTTTGCTTCCATATCCATTGATTTTGCATCTTATTTTGTTTACTATAGTTTGATTTAATCCTTCATTCAGCCCATTAGAAAATGATGTATTGACTGAAGTAAATACTAATGGAATGTTTTTTTTATTTAAAAATACTTTGAATTTTTTTGAATTTATTCCTGCACTCAGACAAAAAACATTGTATTATTAAAAAAAATACTTTTGAATCAAAGAAAAATAAATATATTATAGCTTCATTATTGTTTAGAGTAAAATCAATGACATTTTTTGATTTGATATGACGTTTTCAAAACAATCATGATCATGGTCATTATTGATACGTGATCCTTTAGAATCAACTGCGAAGTTGAAATTCAATTCAAAGTGAAACATTCACATTTTATTGTGATGAGCCTAATTAAATGCTTGGTTCAGCATATTGTTTTTATAATATCCAAGCACTTACTTCAAAGAATCATAACTAGTGATTTGAAGGATTTGTAGTTTTGAAATATAAGGTCTGCAATCACGTTTTGTTGTGATGAGCCTAATAAAATGTGTGGTTCAGCTAATTTTTTTCAAAACATCCATGCATATACTCCAAAGACGTATAACTAATGATTTGAAAGATTTCTAGTTTTGAAATAAAGGGTCTGTTCCAGTAACTGAACAGAAAAATTGGTTGGATTGTTGGTTGTTCTTTTTATTTCCAAAGCACAATCCTCTGACATCAAGAGTGGATAACAGTCATTCAAGGTATTTGCAATTTCAATATGATGTACTGGCCTTAGGCGGACAACACACCGATAAATCAAAAACTTGGTGTGTCGCCAGCCTTAAGTTTAATAAGAAAGAACACCCAAAAATATTGAAGAATGTCTATTTTCAGCAGTTGGTAGCCGCCTTCAGAAGAAGTTATTGCAATAAAAGTCTAATAATTTAGAAACCATATTTTTATTCAGAACAAAGTAAAAAATGCATTCACAAAAACTTATTTCTTAAATATACTTTGCCACTATTTAAATTATAAAGGTGCAATGGTGGCGAAGTGAAATATTCTATAGGTTTCAAATGCAGATTGTTCATAAATCTTCCTACTTCAAATGATTGAAAATGGAAATCGAAACATTTTAGTTCTATTTCATTTGCTAGAGTGTGCAATGCATTTTTGCTCAACTCAACAAGATACATAATCTTATAGAGCTTTGTTTTATGATCTTCAACAGCTGTCAAATACAAATTAGATTTGTATGTTTTGCCATGATACGTTCCTGACTAAGAGACAGTAGCACAGTATAACTGCAGTAGTTCTGAAGGCATTAATGCCGATTGTGAAAAGTTTATATTCTGCCAATCTATCGAATCCCTACTCTCCAAATGATATTCAGCTCCGAAACCGGATTTGAAATCCACAAGAAATTTTGCGTATTTGAGCCCAGCTTTGACTGATAATGTGTAAGGGATATTGATCCTGGATGATGTGTTGGTGGAGTATTTCTTTGAACTCTGATGTTTAGCTTCAAATCTGAAACTCCATAAATATTTCGGAGGCCCGCATTTACGAATAAAAGTTGGGTAATGCACTAAAAAATGATGTTTTGGTTTCAAGTCTCCATATAGTTCAATATATACCTCATTATGTCTTTGAATAAGAGTTTCAAGTATATTTATGTCACCTGCATCAAATTCAGGCAATAAAACCTTATCTAATACTTGCACAAGTAAACACAACAATTTCCATGGGCGACTATTGTTTGGAACTAAATCACCCAGAATCAACGGAAGGAAACTAATAAAAGTCCAGGTTTCTCTAGCAGACATTTTCAATTTGAAAGTTTTCAACCGTTTCATATCTATCACAAACGTAGAAATATAACCAACTTCAGTTTCACTATATTGAAATAGATGTTTACGGCTATTGAGAGTATCAATAGAAATCACATTTTCCTGTATCAATGATATCAAAATATTGCAAACATCATAATGGCAGACACCCTCAAAGAAATCGTGCATGATATCAAAAACAAAATTCTCAAGGACGTGAAAAGACGGTATTCTATTGAAAGTACAGTTTTCCCGCAAACCAGTTTATTCATATTAATTTTTTTTAGATCAAGGTTATAACTCATTTCATTTCTGAGAAACTCATTAATCTGTGTGCAATCTCTCTTCGTAGGCAATTTTGTTCGTTTGCATACCCTCTTCCAACTTACTCTTTTTTTCCTGTTGTTTTTTAATCTTTCTTCTTTTGTTTTCATTTGTTCTTCTGTTTTCCTCTGTTTACATCGTTTTTTTGGTAATATCTCAAAGTTTGTGACGATGTTAATACTGAGGGTATTTTTTCCCGTTTCTGTTTTTTATGAGACTCGGGCTTTTACTGTGGCCAAAAAAGTTCTCGCTTAAAAGGCAATGGAATAGTAGGGTCAGTGTTCACAGAGCTTGTAGATTTTTGATAATTAAAACTCACCTCTTGCTATTTAAGAGGTGTGGAGTGAATTATTGTCACACCAGACGACTCAGATTTTCCATTGTTTAAGCAAACTTCATCTTGTGAACTAATTGATGAATTATTTAGACGATGAACATTTTCTGGGCTCTCTTCTAATTTTTCTCTTATATCTTCAGCTGGTGGCAAATCTTCTTTAGTTTCTTCCAGAATTGTTTGAAGTAGATATGACTGAATTCCAGATGGTTCTGCTTGTTCTTAATTTAGTTGGTATTCTGCTTCTCATATTTCTAACTTACCTGCCACATTAATGGTAACATTTTCTTGATTTTTGTTCAGGTCGTTGATTTGAACTCTTTGGGACAAAGACTGTTCGTCGATCTGAGTTATGCTTTTTCTCCAAATATTGTAAAGTGAGTAGTCCTCTTTTGGCCCTTTCCAATCACCATCATTGTTTTTAAACTCCAATAATTTTTCATCACCAGTTTCACTCTCCAGGTAAACTAGGAACGTTTTTATATCATTTTGTTTGTTCTGCATGATAGGTATTAGAGTTGGATGTGCTGAATTAGTTATTGTAATTGTAACAGCATTAGGATTCCAGGGTAGTAACCCACATTTTTTAAAGCCATTTGAGATTATCAAAGGTTCAATCGTTTGGACCGTGTTTTGAAGAAGTCGAGGAAACTCTTTTTTTAGTTCTTCTTCCATATGAGACATTCTCCAATTTTGCACCTGAATTATCCATTCGGATTTAACACTAGGAAAAAATACCACATCCATATGTATCAAATGGGTCGCATTGTGATACAATGCTATCAACTCAATTCCATTTGCAAGACAAAAACTTGATGTGCAGGAAAATATGTGATCCATGACCATCGAGAAAGTATACTACAGGTAGCTGAAATCTCTTGTTTTTGAACCCATGGTAGAAAAATGTTCACAATGTATTCGTAGAAAAGTTCTTGGGTCATCCAGCCCTTTTCGGGCATGCCTATTGCCCAATCCTCTGGCACAGCTTCAGCAATTTGTTGTGGAATTCTTTTATAGCAATAAACAATCATAGGAGGTGCAATCGGTCCAGCAGTGTTAGCCGTCATTAATACTGTCACATTTTCTTTCTCATCATTTGCTCCTGCAAGGTAGACAGATTTGCTACCTTTTTCGGCCATAACTTTTCCTCCTTTGGAGTTTAGATAAAACACAGCTTCGTCCGCATTAAACACCCTTGTTGGACCAATCATAACATCAGCAATCCCCTTTTCTGCTATTTAGGTTCAAACTTCATTAAACCAACGAGTTAATTTTTCTTTCGTTACATTGGCTCTAGATCGAGTAAATTTTTGGTAAAGCCGATCTGCAATTCTATGCTCGAAATAATGTATACCATTTTTCCCCTGGAACGTTTTCCAGTCCCAGCTCTTGAGCTAACTTTGAGACGGCTTTCATCAAAGTGTTTTTGGTGACTGGAAAACCAGCCTTTGCCACGGCTAAAACCCATTCTACCAAAACTGTCTCTTGTTCTGTGGGAAAAAGGCTCTTGGGACCCATTCTCTTTCCCCCTGGTAATTTTCCACTCATCTTATACGTTAAAGTTGTTCGGAGAATTTTATATTTTTTGGGTGTTGATTTAACTGATTTTCCAGACGACTTCATTTATGATATCAAGCATTTCTTGTGGGGTATATTTCAAAAAAAATGTATCATGCCATTGCATCTAACACAAAAAGTTGATTAGCTCCAAAAGTCCAATCCAATAGATGACACCGTATGCCATCTATTGGTTGCCACTATTTCACAGTGTTAAAATAAATATCGCAAGCTCCATTTCGGCTGGATTCGCGGAGAAATTTCAAATTTGAAACATATACTGGCAGCAGTGAAGCATGTATACATTGTTTGTAGTAATCATTATTTTATTTCCAGCAACTTGGTGCAATGTATAACTACCAAATTATGTTGGACTACCAAGTTAACCAGTATGTAGCCAGTGACAACACAGAACCATTTCGACTAGCGCCAGACGATCAACGGGCCATTGTTAATTGGAAACCTCTAGAATAATTTCTGAATATCAGATCTAATCAAATAAGAAATTGAAAATAGTTGAATTAATACTTTCTTGTATTTTTGATATAATGAGTATGAAAGTAGACTTCGCGAATCAAATTAGCCAACTTTAAAAGTGTATTGCACGAAACTTTTATAATATTTAAATATTTATATTTACTGAATGGGATAGTACAAATTATTATTCTTGCTATGAAAGTTTATTCAACAGCGATGTTTTGAAGTATTTCTGGCTCAAATTGAGTATGTTTGTCATATTGCATGATAAAAAATAAATTATAATAATATATACCTACTTCTTTTATTTTCCCATTCTTTACTGAGAAATTGAAAAAGGAGAAAGTAAAAGAAAACATGTTCACGCTGCTTTACATGCGATATATTAGGCAGATGGCGGCCGTTAATCTCGACACATTGCGTTAATCAGCTGTATGAACCTGGAATCCGACTTTAAAACAGTTTATTTCAGGCTGACACTTACTACAAACGATGTAGGTCATTGTAATACCATTTTTCTTTTAGTAGTAGAAATTGTAATACCCTAAAAATGAAATTTACAATTTAGCCATTAACACTTCATCAAATAAAAACGAAAACTACATAAGTACATCTAAAATCGTTTGTAGTACACTTTTAAATTTTGTTGTAAGCATATTAGTCCTTGAAAACGTAAAATAATCGAATACCGATAAAAAATAATCTTATTATAAGGCGGGTTCAGATTGGTAAATATTTGCGTTGTGTGTTGTATGTAGTGAATTTTCGCGGCGCAAATTTAGCAAAAATTCAGCATAAATATATACGTCGTGCATCGTGTGTCTGGGATCCACACGTGCGTTGAAAGTTAAGAATTTTAGTTTGTTGTGGTGCCCAAGTTAATACGTTGCACATACGTTAATAAAATGAATCTGAATAAAGAAGATGTAATTATTCTCATTCAGGAGTATCAAAAGCGCAGAATTTTGCGGGATGCAAAAGATAAGTGGCATTTTAATAGAGACAAAAAAACGATGCCTGGAGCGAAATCGCGGAGTGCCTACATATAGATATTGAAGACGCAAAAAAAAAGATATCAAGCCTTCAAGCCTCTTTTAGAAGAGAAAAGGCGAAAGGTAGGAAAACTTTGGGAACCGGCAAAGGTAAGTTACTTTGAAAATATAATTGCAATGAAGAGTCAGTAATTGATTAGTTTTTGTAGGTGCGAAGGAAGTATACAAATCCGACTGGTTTGCTTTTAGCAGCTTTGGATTTCTTATGGATAAAGATGATCCAAAAGTAACCGTTAGTTCGGAAGATTGGAAAGAAGTGAGTACAAAGCTTTATAATATAAAAGGTTTATTCATAATGAATTAAGTTTGTCATCTCTTTTATATTTGTTTTATATTACTTTTTTCATTGTCTCACAAAATTAAAATAATAGTAGAAAAATTCGAATACAATGCACCCTATTTTTAATTTAAGCATATTTATTTTGCCATGAAACAGAACCTGTAGTAGTAAAATACTCCGCAATCTCCTTTCTAACATTGCTTGCATTAAAAGTCGCTCTGCGTGGAATGTTTCATAAGCTTGTCAAGCAATTGTCACCGTATGATTGTCTCCAGCTTCCTTGAATCAAAAATCCGTTCTCTTCCGAATCTACAGAAACCGATGGAGTATAAATATTTTGAGAAGTCTCACTGTTTCTCAAAAAGTTATGCAGATAAATTACTGCCGTAACCACCACTTGTGCTTTATTGGGCTCCAAGAGAAGGGGTTTTCTTAACATTCTAAACACTGATGAAATAATTCCAAAAACATTTTCAACCACTCTACTGGCTCTACTAAGTCTATAATTGAATATTCTTTCAACTGATCCTTTTGGATGTGCTCCTGAATATGGTTTCATGATTTGTTCTGTAAGTGGAAATGCGTCATCAGTTATGAATACATAAGGCGTATTATTCTGCCTTTCGGGAAGAGCTTTTGCTGGCGGCAAGTTTAGTACATTAGCTGCGATTCTTCGATGAAGTTCACAATTTTCGAAAAATCCACCATCAGAAATTCTCCCCTGACATCCAGTACCAAAAAATATTACGTTATAATTTGCATCGACAAGTGCAAATAATACCACACTAAGAAAACCTTTGTAGTTATAGTATTCACTTCCGCTGTTTATTGGTGCTTGAAGAATTATGTGTTTTCCGTCCATGGAACCTACACAATTTGGAAAATTCTACATTGTCTCAAAACCTTGCGCAATAGCCAACCATTCTTCTTGGGTGTCGGGCATCTGCAATCAAAATTTTTATCTTATAAAGGTTTTATATACTGTATTACGACAACTGCTATTTAATCTATGTTTTACGTGTTCCAGGACGAAACAGTTGAGGCAGTTGAATTGATTGAAAAATTTGGCGAAGACAATATAACAATTAACAAAAGCATTGAATCTGAAGAGCTTCAGGATAATGAAAATAATATCCAATCACCAGAGTGCGCTGCAAAAAGAACAAAACGGGTTGTCAATACTCAGGAAAACGTAGGCACTTCGGCATTCTGGAAACCTTCCACTCCTAAAGACAGAAAAAAGAAGAAAAAGAAGATCCTCGAATTGAACAAGCTTTCCAATTGTTGCAACAGCCGATACCAGAAGAAAATTCTTCAAGTATTTGTGCAAAGTATATGGTCAGTCAACTTGAAAAGTTCAGTACAGTAACACAAGCTGTTTTGAAGCATAAAATAAATGAATAAATTTTTGAAAAAAAAATTGACTGTCTCGACCCTTACTTCGTGGAATATGCTCATATTAGTGTTTTTGATGCTGAAATGGAAAAATATAATGTACAAAGAGTGGAAAATCCTTATGCTGCAAGTGTTCTGTCTCAACTAGTTTTTATTCGGCAGCCTTTGCTTCACGTCCTACATCAACTGGCTTTGGTTCACCTGCTTCATCATCTGCATCCACTACTCCAGTGAGCGAGATTTTAAGGCCCAATAATGAGGCGCTTGAAAACTCATTGTCAACAGACAGTCAAGTTTCAACAGATAAAGTAGCTGTAAAATTAACAGAATTTGTTTATTTGACTGGTAATTAAACTTATAGTAGGGTTTACTCAATCAATTACATATGGTTCAGTTTTGATACATTTTTCTTTATATTATGGATATACTACTCGTTTTTTATAAGACTTTTTGTTATATTCTTATTATGTCTTTTTTTACTTATGAGAGTACATTTTAAGTTTTGTTTGAAAAATATAAATATCTCAGTTCAATCTTTTTACTTACCTTAACGTGCTCATTTAAAGCGCTGCAGTCTTCTGGAATTATCACAGATATGCTTTGCTTGGATATCTTAAAAATATATTGTGAGCTTTTGTACAAATCCCCTGTAGCCAGAAAACCTAATGTGACAGGTAATCTTTCCTTTATATGTATGCATTTCCTCAGATTTGTATTAATTTTAGCAATTTTAGGTCCAATTTTATTTAACAAAACTTCAAAGTCGTTTGGAGACATTCTCAAGAAATTTCGGAAATGGCCAGTACTTTCATCCAAGGATAGCACATTTGATTGATTTTTATAAAAATGTTCTACCCAATAGCGTTTGCTTTTCTTACTTGATTTCTTTTTTTCTTTTGAAATAAGATGATGCATGACAATAAAGACAGCACACTTTCTTTTCATTAATATCATATCTGTCATATTGTTTCTTAGTAAAATTATTATTCCTCTAGACAGATATACGACATAAACCGTTTTCACAACTAAACAAGTCTACACTTAATCGTTCTTGTGGCGCAAATCTCTCTGATGTCGGAAATAAAACCGACAAGAAACGGATCGCGTGCGTTGAATGTGACGAAAATTTTTGCGCGGAATTTTGTGCGGCGAATACGTCCACATTTGTTATATATTTACGCACAACACAATAATGTTCGTCAAATACAACGCAAATATTTACCAATCTGGACCCGCCTTTATCTTCACACTTACTACAAACGATGTAGTTAATTGTAGTAGCATTTATATTTTTGTAGTAGAAATTATAATGCTCGAAAAATCTCATCTCAACTTAACCTCTCGCTTGCTACAAACGAGGTAGGTAATTGGAATAGCATTTTTATTTTTGTAGCAGAAATTGTAATGCCCGAAAAATATGATCCCAATTCAACCTCTCGCATACTACAAACGAGGTAAGTAATTGTAATAGCATTTTTATTTTTGTAGTAGAAATTGTAATTCTCCAAAAATTAAATTTACAATTAAACCAATAACACACACCATCAAATAAAAACGGAAACTACTTAAATACATCTAAAATCGTTTTTAGTATATTGTAGTAAAATTTTAAATTCAAATATTAGTCCTTGAAAACTTATCGAATCGAATAAACCGATAAACATGTAATCTCATTTTATCCTCACACTTACTATAAACGATGTAGGTAATTGTAGTAGCATTTTTATTTTTGTAGTTGATATTGTAATGCCCGAAAAATAAAATCGTCAATTAAACCATTAACACATCATCAGATAAGTGGCGTACCCAGACTTGTAGGGGATATAAAAATATTTTTACCAAAAAACATATTTATCCATCATGATGATTATAATAATTTTAAGTATTACAATACAAAATTTAAGCGCCTTGGCTTAAGAGCAATGTCATCAACTATTTCTTCAGTTGATAAACTTCTTTTCTATGAACTGACAGCAAGGCTAGTCCATTAAGTCTCACTTGGACAGTAGTATTTCTTAAATAAGTTTTTATACGTTTCAAGGTTGAAAAGGTCCTTTCTGGTGCAGCAGTAGACACAGGCAGTGTATAAAAAATGTTAAGATTTTTGTGATCATTCGGGTAGGCATGGTGACTACAAACTTCCGAACAGAACAGGTGTCTGATGTTTGTATTTTATTTCTAAGCATTTATTTAAATGTTCGTGCGACATTTTTTGATTTCCGATTTAATAATAATTTTGGGACTATCGGGTCAATATAAGTCAAGTAATTTATCATGCTGATGAACGAGGTTCATAAAATGTGTTTCGGTGTAACCGAAGTGCGATACGCTACGTTGGATATGAAAATGTGTCCAGGCACGCGCTTAGGCTAAGACCCGCACAACGACTCATGGTGCGGAATTGTTGAAAAAATTAAAACATATTATGAGGTTGCGGAGTTTTCCTAGACAGGGCACAAAATGTAAATTTGTGTCTTTCTATGAGTATATAATAAAAAATGGAAATGCTAAAAATATTATAACAAGCAAAATATTTCAGTAAAATAGTATACTACCAAAACTACGGATATCAGTAAAACTTTGCGCCATGTACACGTCTCAGGTGACACTAGAAAGAATAAAATTCCATTTAATAAACAATTCAAATACCTGATTAAATTAAAATCACAAAAATTTTTGAAATCACGTAAAATACCATGTCGTATATTAAATCTATCCACCTTTTTCTATTTTCAATTAATACTTGACTGAAATTTATTCAGATAAAATTTTCATATATACATAGTTATTTTCCAACTAATTGTAAGCTGATCTAAAAAAATCATTTGGCAAGAAAAAAAATTTATAAGACTTGGCCCAATTTTTGGTATAAGGCTGCAAAAATTGGGCCAAGTCTTATAAATTTTTTTTCTTGCCAAATGATTTTTTAAATCAGCTTAAAATTAGTTGGAAAATAACTATGTATATATGAAAATTTTATCTGAATAACTTTCAATCAATAAATTGAGAATTTTTTGGAAGAATGTTTCTTTGTAAGTATCAATTGAAAATAGAAAAAGGTGGATAAATTTAATATACGACATGGTATTTTACGTGATTTCAAAAATTTTTGTGATTTTAATTTAATTAGGTATTTGAATTGTTTTGGTAGTATTTCAATTATTTTTGTAGTTTAATCTTTTAATTCGTTCTATTGTTCGTTTAGTTTCATTTCTTCAACGTGTGACAAGATTATAGTTTTTAATCGAAAATATTTTTTTCTAAGACTAGATTATCTACAAAATATTTTCTTCACTTGTTTAAATATTGTTTGAACAAACTATATAAAGTGTGGCCAGCCTAAAATGGAAAACCTTCTCATCAATTTTGAAAAAACTATTAAGATTTCTATTTTTGAGGTATGATTATTAAACTATACATAAAAAAAAATTAAAATACTGAAAGATGAAATTCGAGACTGACAACCCAGAAATTTAAATGTTTTACACTTAAAAACCCCAAACTTGTTAATATTGTTACAAAAAATTTTATAAACAACAAAATATACGTTATTTAATAATATAAACAGTTATCGAAGAATTACTTGAAGAATAAGGATGAATAATGGTAATAAAAGAACCTTCCGAAGACTTCATAATAGAATTATTTAATGATTTCACCTAGAAAACCACAACTAAAACGGAAAACCTTCTCTTCAATTTTGAAAAGACTATTCAGATTTACATTTTTGAAATATAATTATTAAACTATACATAAAAAAAATTAAAATACTGAAAGATGAAATTCAAGACCGACAACCCAGAAATTTGAATATTTCACATTTAGAAACCCCAAACTTGCTAATATTGTTACAAAAAATTCTATAAACAGCAGAATATACGTTATTTAATAATGTAAACAGTTATCGAACAATTACTTGAAGAATAAGGATGAATAATGGTAATAAAAGAACTTTTCAAAGACTTCATAATACACTTATTTATTGATTTCACCTAGAAAACCACAACTAAAATGGAAAACCTCTTCAATTTTGAAAAGAACTATTCAGATTTCTATTTTAGAAATATTACTATCAAACTATACATAAAAAAAATTTAAAATACTGAAAGATAAAATTTGATACCGACCACCCAGAAATTTAAATATTTCACATTTAAAAACCCCAAACTTGCTAATATTGTTACAAAAAATTATATAAACAACAAAACATACGTTATTTAATAATGTAAACAGTTATCGAACAATTACTTGAAGAATAAGGATGAATAATGGTAATAAAAATACTTTACGAAGACTTCATAATAGAAATATTTATTGATTTCACCTAGAAAACCACAACTAAACTGGAAAACCCTCTGTTCAATTTTGAAAAAACTATTCAGATTTCTATTTTTGAAATATGATTATTAAACTATACATGAAAATGAAATTCGAGACCAACAACCCAGAAATTTTAATTTTTCACATTTAAAAACACCAAACTAGTTAATATTGTTAAAATTCTATAAACAACAAAATATACGTTATTTAATAAATAATTATAACAAAGGAACAATTTTGGATTCTGTGTTATTCAATCTTTGTATAAATGAATTGTTTTCAGTGAGCAATACTGGATATATACAATTAGAGTCGCATACGATACAGCCATTATTTATGAAATAGATAATTGGTATGATTTGAAATAGTTGAAAATGATCTAAGATTAATTAAGGATTGGTTTCATCATAAATTACTTACTCTAAATTTTAATAAAACATAATTTGCCATTTCTTAATTCTAGAGACCATAAGAATAGCTTCACATATTTTTTATAGAAAAAAACTAGAGATTATGCTTTATAACTTTAAGTGTTTAAAAAAAATTATGTATCATGTATAATGTCAATACTTGCAGATATTCTACTACGGTCTAGTGGAAAGCCATCTCAGGTATGGCCTATTTTCTTGGGGATGTGCTCCCAGAACATTTATATGTCCCTTTTATAGATTATACAAAGAAGCTTTATTTAGATTATTATGTCTAGTTCCAGCATGTGCCCTAGTGACGCACTGTATAATATAAACAAAATCTTTGACTTAAAGAAATTATGTTTTCTGTGTGCATCTGTAAAATATCATACTATGAAAAATAAAATTAAGTTACCTACACATACATATGAATCCAAAAATAAACACTTATATGAAGCTCCTATGAAGACAAAATCTTTATGTCAAATTCTTCCTATTAACACAACCAAATGTTTTGTGAAATTATTATCTGAAATATCTCTTCATTCTCTGCAATGTCTATCCACTTCATAGATTTTATGTATAATTATAGTGTTTTCTTATTTACCGAAACATGTGTTGAGGTAAATTCGTTCATCTCTGGCATACATTTTTTAGTATTTATAATTAACAAATTGGCTTTCATAAGTTGTTCGGGATACTAATGTTCAATTTGGGTTTAATACTACTGATTAACTGATTGTAGAATTCATTTTTATAGGAGAAATTTATAACATATTTGAAAAACTTATTTAAATTTGACGTTACAAAATGGCAAATGACATTTGTGTTGTGACGTCAACTGACGCTGTTGTGAGGACGATACAATTCGATGATTTTAGGAACGGTGCCCGAGAATATCAATTTTAGGAACTATTCGCAAATAGAGCATTCACAGGCTTGCGTATGCATGACGTTGGAAACGACGTCAAGAATAACGCCCTGATTCCAGATTCAGGGCATCAGTGCGGATGAAACTCAATCATCGACCACCACACCTGCAAGAAATGAATCACCGGTAGCAACATTAATTCTCTTTCCGAAATATCGAGACCACACATGACCAACGTTCAACTTTAGAAATATTTTTACAAAAGTTACAACTTTTATTTTTTAGAACTGAATATCTTTTAAATAAATACATGGAAAATTATCATTGATGCTGCAAATGGAAGATCATATATGAATTATATGGCAAATGTATGCATACTTTGCCCGTAGATAATATACTTTTTAACTAATTAAAAAAAAATAGAATTGTGGGGAGAGGAGAAAGACGAAATTTTCGGTATAAGAGTGTCTGTCGTCTAGCGCAAAAATATATAAAAGAGGGCGGAGTCGAGACGTGACATGGCGCGAGTGACGAGAAATTGTAATTAAGGCGGGTTTATACAACATTTAGATAGTCATAATCATAATCACAGTCAGAATCATAAACTTAATCACAATCACAATTCTAGAAGGCGTTTATACAATTTTAATAGTCAGAGTCATAAGCATAAAATTCATATAAATGAAATTAGCCAACAGCCAAATCAATGAAGTATGATATAAACAATAATTGACGGAGTACAGAAATACCTCCAAAAAACGGCCAATAAAATTCATTCTTTAAGCAAGATGCCTCCTTGTCAACATTGCTCATCGCATGTTGCTTTCGAGGCATGCGTATTTCAATTCTCGACATAATCATAAAGTCTCATAAAGTTAAAAGTTAGGAACTCCAAGGTCAGTAAAATTATGCTTATGATTGTGACAATTGTATAAACGGACCTATAAGAAATAATTAGTTTAACTCTTATGATTGTAACTGTGATTATGATTATGACTATCTAAATGTTGTATAAACCCGCCATTAAAGTAGTAGTGTTATAATTGGTTGTTAAGCGTTTTTGTTTAAGTAACTACGAAAAAGTTTGTTGATCAAGCAAGCTGAAAAAGATTCAGTTCGAAATAATAAAAACGGCAAAAAGAACAATTTTGAAACAATTTTGAAATTTCTATAATAAGAGGGATAGTAAAAAATAGTTTATAAACAATTTGGACAAGAGATATTAACAGAGAACTGTTGGTGTATTTATGTAAAAAAATCTATTATCCAGAAGACAGCGTCGGCATCAAGTATAGGAGTGATACAAAATTTTCATCCAATGGGATATATCTAAATGCTACATAGAATACACAAGGTGATGTTGAATTACTTTATTTAGCCATTTAAAAACGTTATTGATCACAATCTATAACATTAAAATTCATAAAATTATTGGAAGACAATTTTTCGCAACCATATAAAAATAATTAAACTTTCTAGACTTCATTTATTTATGTGATTTTGTTTATTATTAAGTTTGTTAAATAACAAAAGTGAGATCAGATCATCTACTCTATTCAAATCATTGTACTTACATATTTTTAATGTATTTGTAATTGTTCAGTTTAATAACAATTTTCAAATTTAATTAGAATTAAAAAAACTATTCAATTCATTTTTTGAATTATTAACTTGCGATAGTGTTTGGTTAATATCAGAACAATTTACTTCTTCTTGTGTTTATAAATATTTGGTCCTTGTCAATAAAGGTCTACAGTCCAGATTTGACCATCAGTTGAGAGGTAAGCAACACTTATTTCACGTATTCAAATTTGCGCGCAAATTGCGAAACGTCGACCCGGCGCGCTCTTGGCGCTATATGAACTCCACCTAAGAAAAGAGTGATACTCAAGTAGATATATTGAACTAAAATAAACGGGCAAGATTCATATAATTATAATATATTTTTTACACTTACCTACACTATTTATCTGAGTCCATGGGGGGATGGGTGGTGTTTACAATTAAATTGCGGAAAATTTGCAAATTTACATGATTGAAAATAGACCATTTAGTCTGAAAACTCAGAACATCGTGTCAAAACTTTGCCTCTATCTAACCATATTTGTATCAGTTTCAGAGGTTCTGTTGGTTGCTTTCAAATTTTATTTGACATGTATGCTCTTTTTTCAACCACATGTGTATATATATTCAATTATATCTAAAAACAAATAATATTAACAAAAAGTCGCGTTAATTTTATTTTAGTTTTAGAGTATGAGAGTATTGTTAATGTGAATTAGTTATATTTACTAATGATAGAAGTTACGACTAACAGTACTCATTGTTTCGTGTAAGAATGATTTTTTTAAATACAAATTGTAATCTTAATTGGATTATCATTTTATTCCAATAGTTTTAGTTTCTCAACAAAATTAATAAACAGTATAGAGATGACCATGATGATGATGATGATGATGATGATGATGATTGTACGAAAAACAAACGATGAGTAAAAATTCCAACTCCAACCCCAACCTATTATTATCATGGCTTGAAAGAAGTTCAGAAGCTTCAATTTTGAAGTTTATTGAAAAGGAGGACGATTCTATGCCCAGCAAGAATACTTCCAATTCTTCATCTCAGAGTTTCCATGGCATTGACATTTTTAATACGAAAATGACAGCTGTTCAAAAAAAGACGTAAATTGCCAAAGGCCATGGTACCATATTTCGGATTGATTTAGTAACATTTCATTTAAAAACAGTATATCATATTCAATGCGAAAAAGCATTCAGATTATCGACACTGACAACAATAGAAAAAGTTCAAGAACCAACTCCAAACATGACGAAATCATTATATGTGTTATACAAAGGTCTAGGAAATAGAATTAGATGTTTAATGATTCAAGTATGTAAAAAAACTAACATTGTATCAACATTCTTTCCCTGCTAGAGTTGTATCAGAAGCTGCAACTTCTTTTTATATAATTAAAATCAAACTTGTTCTATTCCGATATTAATTATCAGTATTTGACACCAGCGTCACACAGAGATTTTTTGGAATGTATCGTCGAAAGCAATATGCACTGAGGAAAATCAGCCAATATAACTTTTATCCTGACCCAAGATATATAACCACAAATTAATATTATAATATTGATAAAATACAATTATATTGCAGCAAAAACAAATGTTATTGTAAGTAAGGGTGTATAACTGCTATACAAGTTTTTTCTGTAGTTACCTACCCGAATCAAGTTTTATAAAATTATCATATCCTCCTTAAATTTTCACAAGTTTGCCACAAATTATATGATCAAAATACAAAAATTATATGCGGGTTACTATACCAGTTCTTTAACACAATAATACCGCCTTTATATGGTTAGTTGTATAATAAATATCCGACTTGTTGTATAAAAACTAATTTCGGTTATATACGTACGATATATCTATTGTCTTAGTTTTAAAATTACCGCTAATACGCACCAATTAGCTATTAGCAAAGAGAGAGAGAGAGAGAGAGAGATTATACCGATGGACAAGCACAGATTGGACAAATTCCTCTTTATTCATTTATTGTTCGGATGTTTAGAAGCGACAAGCGACCATGTTTAGTTTAGCTTTTAACAGCTTGTTTTATTTTCATGGTTTGTATATAGTGTGGTATCATATGAAAATGGAGACTTTTGATTTGTCCGAAGATGTTCAGAGGTAAGTACATGTACCTATTTAATTATGTTTGTTAAAATTTAGCAAAAACCATCGTTTATTATTAAAGCACAAAAGTGTGTGTTAGGTCGTTGAGTAGCGTCCATGCATGTTGGCGGGAGATTTTTGTTCTCTCTTAAATCGCCGGCCCGAATAGGTATGGGAAGTTATAAAATATAAATTGATTCAAAGTTTGCTTTTGATATTCCGCAATACCTACCACTAAAACATGATTTCTTAAAAATTACGAGTTATTTGATACTTTTAGATATAAGGGTTGTAAGTATTATTAAAATTTCAATGTATGAAGCTATCATAGGAAGCCATTCACAGAGATATACAGGGTGTCCCGGGACTAATGGGAAAAAAGTCAGGAGCGTATAATCTGAGTCAAAATAATGTTAGTACTTCATATAAACTTTTTCTATTCAGGCCCTCATTTTTTGTTATAGGCCTCCAAAGTTTTAATTTTGAATTTGATTTTTATTTTTATTTTTTGTACTAGTTATTTGATCTTTATTAAATTCACGGCAAAGCTATAATGTACGTGTATGTTTATTTTGGTAAGGTAAACAGATTTACAGTAGTGCCTTGAAGCCAGGGACGGACTACTCGCAATGGTTAGTGATCTAAAAAATTTGCAGGGATGGCACACCCTGTATGAAATTATCGAAATTCACTTCCCCACACATTAAGCTAACGAAAAGCCGTTTGGATAATATTTACAGTTTTATTAATGCGCTACGTACCAATTTACGCATTCACCATTTTTATAAGTACACAACGAGGTAAAACTAACTTATTAATACGATGTCCAAGATTTACCTTCAGTACTACAAAAAAATAATTTAACGATAGCAGAAGATAAAAAACATTAACGAGTTATTAATTGGAAAGTTGCTAAAAACTTTTTAAAAGTGTTTTTACCGTTTAGCAAGTAACCATAGGATTAGTTGTCAAACATTGTGTAGAATAGTTCGTAGTCAGTACTTGTCAATAATTGATAAGTCCTTAATTTAACAGTTACAATGGCAGAATTCACTTTTATTGAGTACGCAGATATGAATTTCATGTATGGACTGGTTTCTCGAAACTGTTTAGAGGCCAGAAGGCTTTATGCAGAACATTTTGCAAACAGAGCATTGCCAGACAGACGAATGTTTGAGCGTATTGATCTCAGGTTACAAGAAACAGGTATGAATAAGTAAATGTAATTTTCCATGTATACAAAACAAAGTTTTAAATTTTAGGAAGTTTTTTGCCAAAAAAAGGTGAAGAAGGTCCAGTACGAAGCGTACGTACTGTGGCAGTTGAACAAGACTTGTTAAATGCAGTTGATAATGAACCATCAACGAGTTTACGAAAATTATCAAGAGAACATAACGTCTCGAAATCAGTTGTTCATCGCGCTCTAAAAGAACAGCTGTTATATCCTTTTCACATGACAAAAGTACAAAGTATGACAGTGGCTGATTATCCTTCACGACTTGAGTATAGCCAGTGGTTTCTGCGACAACAACAAGCAGACAATACATTTATTAGTAACGTTTTATTTACGAACGAAACAGGTTTCACCAGAGAGTCATAAATTCTCATAATATGCATTTATGGGATGATGTGAATCCACATGGCATTATCCAAACTAGGAGCCAGCATAGATTCATGGTTAATGTTTGGGCAGGAATAGTTGGCAATCATTTGATAGGGCCATACTTTATTGACGATACTTTGACCGGTCAAAGATATTTGGAGTTTTTGCAAAATGAGTTATGGAACCTGTTTGATTATGTGCTACTACAAACTCGTAGGAATTTATGGTTCATGCATGATAGGGCTCCTCCTCATTTCAGTTTAGATGTACGACAGCATTTACACACAAGGTTTCCTAATAGATGGATTCGTCGTGGAGGCCCCTTTCAATGACCACCGCGATCAGGAGACGTTAATCCTATGGATTCCTTCCTCTAGGGTTATCTCAAAAGTAAGGTATACGCAACACCTGTGCAAACAGGGCAAGATCTAATAGACAGAATTGTGTTACACTGCAATGTTATTAGAAATAATGTGGGATTGCTTTTTCAAGTGCAAAGAAACAACCTTCGTAGACTTAGAATGTGCGTGGAAGTGGGAGGAGCTCATATTGAACATTTATTAGAAGAACGTTAGTTTTTGTTGTTGTTTAGGAATTAGTTTTAGTCCATTGTTTTATAACTTGTGTTTTTTGAGGTTTTATTAATGGTTTAATAATGTTGTGTTCGTAATTTTGATTAAAAGCAACTAATTACGTTGTTTGCGTACCTATTCAATTCCCATTAAATAATTTCTTAATGTTTTTATCATATGCTATCATCAAATTATTTTCTTGTAGTACATCGTATTAATAAGTTAGTTAGGTAAATTTGTACGTAGTGCATTAATAAAACTGTAAATATTAGCCAAACGGCTTATTTTATCGAATTCCAGCAAAAGTACCTTTTCGTTAGAATAATGTGTGGGGAAGTCAATTTCGATAATTTCATACAGGGTGTGCCATCCCTCCAAAATTTTTGGATCACTAACCATTGCGAGTGGTCCGTCCCTGGCTTCAAGGCACTACTGTAAATCTGTTTACCTTTCCAAAATAAACATACACGTACATTATAGGTTTGCCGTAAATTTTATAAAGATCAAATAACTAGTACAAAAAATAAAAACCAAATTCAAAATTAAAACTTTGGAGGCCTATAACTCGAAAACGAGGGCCTGAATAGAAAAAGTTTATATGAAGTACTAACATTATTTTGGCTCAGATTATACGCTCCTGACTTTTTTCCCATTAGTCCCGGGACACCCTGTATATGACTAAAATAGGATATTTTCCTCCATTGCAACTCACATGAGTTTTATTCATTTTACTAATTTTTTAACAATTTGTTATTGAAGACCGTTTTATAATTCGATTATACCGGTTCTTCCTAAAAAGTTATAAATAAGGGATCTATATCCACCTAAAAATCAAATTTTAATTATTTTTTATTGCTGCAGTAGCATGCTTGAGAATCGGTAAATACGGCTACCGCCTATCTGAACTTTTAAGATTTATAAACTGACACATTTTAAACATGATTATTTACTAAACGCAATAAGATAAAAATGTGCGGTTTCAACCAATGCCTTTCAAATTTAGAAAAGTTTTTTCCCACTCATTAAAAAATTCACATTTATATGGAGGCGAGGAAAAAAGTGCCAGTTTTCAAATAAAAATTACTTGATTTATTTAAAAGGGTAGCCCTTTATATTTTTGCACCATTCGAAAGCTGAGTTTTTAAAAATGTTAATATGTGTAATTTATTTTTTACAAATAAAGCACGGTTTTTGAAAAACTGTTGTTTGATACTCAATACGAAATTCTTTATCATTCTCGAATGAAAAAACAATATAGCATCAAAAATAACTATTTTAGAAACAAAATGTGTAATAAATTCCAATTTTTTATAGAACTTCGAGGAACTTCAACAGAAAAAGGCTGAGAGGATGGAGAAATTGACTAACTGCAGTCTCACACTTCAACCTTTTGAAGTTATTTGTCGACCTTTGAACAACGTATATCTGGCCGTAATCAATGCCGTTATATACACCTTTGATTCTATAATAAGAACCTTAGAGATCCTTTACAAAACGTTTCATGTGTTAGATATTGAGTACCCTCCCGAGTGTCAATATATCTGGCAACTTATTGAAGAAGTGATTTTTGAAATGAAACATTCTCCATCAAGTTATTGTATAAGTACCCTTATATCAGATCTTAAAAAATTTATGTAAGTGCTGAGTTAATAATCTAAGAGAAACTAAATGAGACCTTGAGTTTCATTTAAAAACACTAAGAGAAACTAATTACTATTTTCATTTTCCACATGTGAAAGAATTGTTAATTTTCACACACTAAAGATTAGTCATATTTTTCAAATAAATAAGGAATGCCTATTTGTGGATTTTGTTTAATGAAAAAAAAGTCTTTTGTTGTTCATTTAAAAATTCATAGATGTACCAATCAAACTAATTTTAAATGTGCTGGAATTAAATGTCACGGACATTTCCCTAATCTAAATTCATATTTAAAACATTTAGACAGTCATGTAGTTATTACAGGTAAATCAATTAATAAAAATGTCTATAAGCAAACTCCAATTGTTGTAGAAGTTCTCGAACAAAGACAGACATTAATTGATGTTCCTACTAAATGTGAAGACAGAAATACTTTTGACTCCTTTCAGTATACAAAGGAAATATTTTTTAAATGTTGCGACATTTTTTTGCAAGCTATATGGTCAGTGCACTTTCACTAGAAAAGATGTTCAAACTGTATTATCTTACCTTGCTGAATTATTGAGGGAACCTATGAACATGTTACAGGAAAATTTTAGTCGTATTTTGGGCTTCTTTGATATATTTGAGAAAATATTTTCCTCCTACAAAAGTGGACATTTGCGTTTTAAATTTTTAAAAGAATCTGGATATTTTATTGTACCGGTAGAACTTGTAAGTGGCGAAAGGTTAGAATCTACTAAAAAAATTATTTTGAAACCAGTTGTTGTACAATATGTTCCTCCAAGTAAAATTTTGAAACGCTTGTTTGAATTACCTTTGGTCTTTAAAAAAACAATGGAATATATGGAAATGTTACAAAAAGATGGCGATAATGATTACATAAATAATATTATTCAAACATCTTTTTGGAAACACAAAGTTCTAAATCACAACTTACATAAAGATACTATACCTTTATTAATATATTTTGATGATTTTGAAGTGGTTAACTCTTTGGGTTCCCATGCTGGAATTATTATAACAGAAGATAATGTAAGAAAGAAAAAAGTAAATATGAGTGCCTCTGAAATGAAATGTTTTTTGGTGTTTTAAATGAAATGAGTTTCATTTAAGACACTGATATGAGTATATTCCACGAAGTAAGGTCGAGACAGTTAATTTCATTAAATGTTTTTAGCTTTATGCCGGGATACTGATTGGACCCTTTGTACCTACTGATAATCAGTATTGTAAAATGTATGTGTGGTTAATAAAAATATTAAATATAGTACTTCTTCCGACTGTCTCTACTCAAAACTGCCAAAGGTAAAATTTTTATGTAGAACAACTTAATTCATTGTATACAAGTTTGTTTTGTGACACTTTAAAACCAAAATTTCACCATTTATTACATTACAGTTATGTTATGTTAAAAACCGGACGCCAAATGAACTTTTCCGCTTTTAGATATGAAGCAAAGCATAGAAAATCCAAACTATCAGCTACTGTGGTAGCTTCCAGAGTTAGTATAATTAAAACTTTGGCTAGCAAACATCAGTTAATGCAAGCTAACAGATTTATTTTGCAAAAAGGTTTCTTAAATGAAATTGAAATCCACAGAAGTGTTACGGTATTTAGCTATGATAAAGAGTATTCAGATCTGAAAAACATATTTTTGGTATCTAATGTAAATTTTAATTTTAAAGATTCTATAATTCTAGTAGAAAAAATATAGGCACAAAAAAATATAGTCCTTCAATCACGACTTTGTTATCACAAAACATTCTCACCTGTTGCGTAGTCCAACTAAAATTACATAGTGTTTGAATATTAATACAATTCTTACAATAAAGGGTATATTTTCGTTCATTTGTAATTTGTTTGTGAAGAATACATTTTTATTTATTTCTTTGTTTATGAAGAATATAGTTTTGTTTGTGAAGAATAAAATAAGTATAACCGTAAAAACTATTTTCTTTTTTATCCTTATCCATTTGTAAACAGAGTGATCATGAATACAGTTATATGGTGGTAAAGTTTCTATAATAATACTCTAATATTAAATAAAATGAAATTCCTTAGCATAAAATATTAAAGTTTCACTAATATCTCAAAGGCTCATGAACTGACAAAATTGGAACTAGGTTTTGTGCTTTTTAAGACCTACTACTTTGGATGATAGCGAAGAAAATACCTATTGTTTGAAGTTGTGTAGACAATATGTAATTGTCTGCTTCGGATTTCCTCTGTCTTAAGGTGTGTCCACACTATGTAGATCAACTCTGTCGACCCGGTCGATCGATAAAATCGCTCGATACCTTCGACTGTGTCAACTCGTCTAAATTGCCTCAGTACATGTGGACGAGTCGACCGACAACCATCATAAATTTTTATATAGTGAGTGATTTTGAGTGATTTTCATATATAATATGAGTGATGATGAAGATGCTGGAGCAGCGGCTTCTGCTGCAATTCTTATTGTCATCTTGGGAAGCCAAAAAGATCGTAATCGTCGCCCGCGGAGATTTTGGGTACGGCCTAGCCTCGTTCGAGGCAGAAAAAGGTATAGTACGGAGGAATTTATGCGAGATTTATTGATGGATGAGGTTGACGAATTAAATCTAGAATATAGATGTGACGCGGGCTTTAAAAACTTCTTTAGAATGAAAAGTTCCAATTTTGAAAATCTTTTGAAAATGATTGCGCCAAACATAATTAAAAAAGACACACCATTCAGAAAAGCAATTCCAGTGAACCATCGCCTTGCAGTAACGCTGCGCTTTTTGGCAACTGGCGATTCATACACTTCATTGAGCTACCTGTTGAAGATATCAAAACAAGCAATCTCCATCATTGTCCCAGAAGTTTGTGATGCCCTGGTAGAAGCACTTAAGGATTATGTCAAGGTAAGAAAGTTAACTACACATTCTAGTAAATGCAATACTTTATTTTCATATTTTGTTTATTCAATTTAAATTACAGCTTACAAAATTTGCTCATAGTATAAAATTGGAAAAAGTATGTAACATTTGAAAATATAAATGTGTAAATTGTTAAGTGCATGTAAAATTAAATACGTTTAATACAATTCTCGGATCTCGTTTTCGTAAAGTTCAGGTTGTCCTCCCAAGTTATTCGAAATATTGTCAGACCGAACAGATGATGGGGACTGAGAGGCAGAAAAGGATGAAGATGAATATTGTGAATTTAACGTAGGAGATTGTGTTAATGGGTAGGGCGATAACTGAGGTTCATATGTTTGTTGGGGATAATTTTGATTTGTAGATGGGAAGATATTGGGATATGTTTGTTGATGTGTGTTGGCATTGTACGAGTAACCTGCCATGCCCATCTCTGCCTCGAATAATGTTTTATTAATTATTTGTTGGGCTTGAAACCTTGCTTGAGGTGAAGTAATTTTCCTCAGTTTAATGGCTACCTGTTCTCCAAATGAATCATACTCATCTTTTTCTTTCTTCTTTGACTGAATAGATCTCAATAAGTTAACCGCTTCATTCATGATCGGTGCACTGCCAGCAGAAGTTGATCTTACTTTGCGCTTTTTAATTGGTGTTTTTGGGGAGGTAAATGCGTCTTCAGGCAGTGGTGTACTTGCACTTTCATTGTTGTCTTTCGAATTTGATGTCTGTGACTGTTCGACGCTTTCTTCATTATTTTCTTCATTATCATTTTCTTTCTGTTGTTCCTCAAATTCTGAGAAAACAGAAAACACAATTATACAAACACAATTCAATATTTTTTGACAATATTAATTTGAGTTGATTGAAAAAAAAAACGAATTATTATTGAATCTACTCAGACAGTTTTTGTTTCTTTACAGATGCCGCAAAATGCAGAGAAATGGGAAGGTGTTGCAAAATGTTTTAATGAGAAGTGGAACTTCCCAAACTGTGTGGGAGCCATTGATGGGAAACACATAAGCATTCAAGCGCCAGTCCATTCTGGCACAGAATTTTTCAATTACAAAGGGTTTTTTAGCATTATATTGCTTGCTGTAGTTGATGCAAATTATAATTTCATATACGCAAACGTTGGTTGCCAGGGAAGAATTTCAGATAGTGGCGTTTTCAATGCTACGTTTTTTAAAAAATGTTTAGAGGACAACGTGATGCACCTTCCCCTTCCACGCCCTTTACCCCAATCAAGCTTTACGATGCCATACGTCTTTGTAGGAGATGAAGCTTTTAAACTTACATGTAATGTTATGAAGCCATTCTCGGGATTGCATGATAAAAGAACAAAACAAAGAATATTCAACTACCGACTAAGTAGGTCTCGAAGAGTTTCCGAAAATGCATTTGGCATAATGTCTTCCAGTTTTCGAGTATTCAGAAAACCATTAATATTGAAACCAGAGAAAGCAACAAAAGTGACATTGGCTGCAGTTTATTTGCATAACTACCTGAGGAAAAGCGAATCGAGAAACGTTTACAGCTCTGTTGGGATGTTGGATAGGGAATCATCTGAGAGTGGAGAAGTATTTCCAGGCCTGTGGAGGCGTGATCCAGCCACTTGCCAGATAAGCAGGCTGCCTGCCATCCCAAGGAGAAGTTCTATTGAAGCTCAGAAAATTAGGGATAAGTTTGCAGACTACTTTGTTTCTCCGCAAGGGGAACTACACTTCCAGTATGATAAGTAGTTAGACATATTTTTGTAATTTTGATTAATAAATTAGTGATAAATGAAAATATAGATCTCAAATTAGCCTACCTCTGTATCCTGAGTGTTCCTGGGTTTGTTCCTATCTGCCAAGAACATCAAAGCTTTGTAGGCAAACCACTTGCTTGTATAGGCGTCATCAGCGCCAGTCCCGGTCTTCCTCGACTCGCTCTCTTTCTTTTTCTCCCTTGCAAATTGGCTTTGCAAATTTCTAATTTTCTTTTCCACCTCCACTTTTTCAATGCCAAATGACACCGCAATTTCCACCAAACCATCATGCCGTTTGTTTCTGTTTTTATAGTTAACATCACTTGAATCCCATAAGTAAGAACGATCACGGTACATTTCAATAAAATTCGACGTTTGGGTATCACTCCAATTCATTTTCAATAAAAATGTAAGCACTTGAACAACAGTATAGCACTATTCTATTTTTTAAAACGGCAGTGACAAGATCGACACGTCCACACTGGTGCCTTCGACTCGACTGTCTTTGATCCGGACCGACCTGATTCGGGTTGCGTTCGACTCGACTCGACACCGCTCAACAATGTCTAGCGACACGTCCAGACTTGTTCGACATTGTCGATCGACTTTGTCGATCGGTGTCGATCGACATAGTGTGGACACACCTTTATGCTTATTTTATTCTACATAACGTTTTAATCGATATGAATGATCTTCAGGTGAAATCTGCTATCACCTGAAGAAAATCGAAGATTAATTTGGATTGAAAAGTGCTGTAGAATATATAAAACAATCAAGACAATGGAAGTCCGAAGCCAGCAATCATATAATGCCTATCTAAAAATACTATAATGCCTATATAATCATATTATAATGCCTATTTAAAAATATTATAACGACAATATAAAAATAACATATTGGCCATACAAAAATAATATAATAGTCATACAAAAGTAATATAATATCTATACAAAAATAATATGATGGCTAGTCTTCAATCAAGTAAATTCAACAAAATTGTATACAAAAATTTCATAATATCTAATTAACAATTGTATAAATGTTATATCTTGTTTACTAGAGTAAAACAATGTCAAATAACGATTATCTAGAAATTGTATAACTGTCATTATTATTGGCCTTACAACGGGTGTTATAATGATTATACAACATTGTTATTGGCTTAAAAATATGTATAATTATAGCTATACAAAATGAGAATAATAGTTATTCAAGTGAATTTGAGTGCATATAAACTAGTTGTATAACCAATATACAAACATGTTTAATCGTTAAACAATCCAAACTTAGTTTCCAGAAAAACGCGTTTTATAACCACAAAATAATAGTTGATTTGTCACAAATAGTATATACCTTTTGTATAAGGATAATACAAGTTTTATATTATGGTTAATGATTTCTTCTCTCTCAATGTGAATGCATTGGGAAATATTCAAACGGATGATCTTCTATCGCTTTCGTTGAGGTGTGATGGAAGTGTAGATCGCACCCAAATTGATAAAATATACGTTTTAGCAAAAGTTGTCATAAAACGGGACAAGTGGAGCAGTATTTTCTTAGCGCAAGATAACCAAATTGCCATGGTACTAAGGGATTGCTGAGTGCTGTAGAAAGTACTCTAAATCTACCGTTGGCGACAATGCAGCAACAAAACTTTCAAAATTTGCAAATGCTCTTGTTACTGATGGAATAGCAGTAAACACAGAAGAAAAATCAGGATTGTGGTTATACCAAAAAAAAATATATAAGGATGAAAACTCGAGTTTTTTAAAAAGTTGGCGTGTTGTTCATCGATCAAACCTAGCCTTTAAATTTGCTAGCAATTGTGTAATCGAACTAAGGCACATATTTCAAGAATTTGTTAGTCTGTCCCCATTTTTTAACGTGTCTAGTTTACGTACCAGAGAAATACGTGAGGAGGCAGAAGAAAATAAGTGCGCCCTTGTGAGTACTCCCAAGATATTTGAAATACGAGTTTTCTTTTGATTTGTTGAACTCTATTTTAGTACCTTGGCAAGCGTTAGTTTTGTATTTTCAAAAAAATTAAGAAAATAAAGAGAAAGATTACAAACGAGAACAGAAACATTATTAAAATTGGGGTGGAGAGTTTCCATTGGCTCACCCTGTATATATCTTTTTGCTTATTCAATACAGTATTCCACAAAAACAGTGGCGTTGTTTTATTATTTGAGTAGTTTTATTCATATCTACTACTGATTGTTCGTACTTCATGAGTCATACCTCTGCTACTACTTGATTCATAAAGAATTTCATAAAACATTAACTCATAAGTATGGAACCTTATATAAGCAAAGCTTTGGATTATCGTAAATGAGTTCATTATATAACACTTAGGTATTATATTTAATTAATATTATTAAATTTTAAATCATTTGTAAAAATTATTGTATTTGTATATTGAAACCTTCAACTATTGAATAAGTTCATCATTATCATTAACACATATTATATCACGTATTTTCAAGAGTACTCAATAGTATTGCATAAAAATGTTTCGAACATATTTCACCGACATTTTACAATGATTACAGGTCATGAAATCGCAAAGATTATGAAGTGACCTCTGGATCGAAAATTTACACCATTGAACATAATAATATTAATGTTTTGAAACAACATACTGTTACGAAATTCTGGCCTATCTGTCTACAAAAATCTTTCAGTCGGTGAGAAACACAATATTTTAACGAAATGCTGAGTCCTAGATGCCGATGAGAAATAGAAGTAGTTGAATAAATGAGGCTTTCACTTGATGAAGATCCATACTGAAAGATGAAATAAAACAATATAATTTGTTTAAAACATTTATTTGAACTAATGTTCAATTTAAACTGGTTGACGCGTTGCACTAACACAGTAGTTTTGTCAAAACGAATGAAGGTATAATATAAAAATGTTTTAATATATACAGTGCCTAAATACGGAATTCTATTTACTAATGTTAACAAAGGTATTGAAAGAAATTACCTGGAAAATCATTTCCTAAGCTATCTTCTAGGTAAAAAGTTTTGATAAAGGAGAGTGATTAATATCTATTTGGTCGTTAAGAAGATTACCTGAATATTTATTTTTGTTAATCTCAAGGGCCTCTAATAAATTTAAACTAAAGGATTTACCGACTACATGGAGAATTTCAAAATTTAGGTCGAAAATGTGTTAGTGAAACGCGTCAACCAGTTTAAATTGAACATTAGTTCAAATAAATGAAGTTTTAAACAAATTATATTGTTTTATTTCATCGTTGAGTAGAAGTAGTCCCTGATAAAGTTATTTTGCATATAACAGCCAAGAAAGCCAGAAAGTTTCTTAAGTAAGAATATGAATCTGCTCACATTTGTTTCGTACTTAAAAATTGAACCATTTTTATGAATTGAAAACTTCACTCATATTCTACCACCGTATTTATTATTACATCAATGATCTGATCTTATTCATCAATACATTAATAATTCTTTTGATTGCACAATTTAATGTAAGTTCTTGTGTTATTTTCCTTCCTCGTCCGAAAATTAATTCTGAGTACGCCACTGCTTACCATTATGACATCATTGATAACTATTACATCACCTGTCATCACAAGTAGGCAAGTTTACAACTGCTAATGTCCAGTTTCCAAATTTCACTAATTGATTTACACCTAACCAATCCAAAGATACAAGGGGAAGGGAACTTTTGAATAAAGGATAAACTGAAACAATCTCCAATCAAAAGTCAATTTAACACAATAAAATATACAAAATTTTCTCATTTCATTATTTGAGTTTCCGATACAGAAATATTACCTCTTTCAATTTGAGACATCTGTATTATTAAAGGTCTAGGCAAGAATTTGCTATTATCAAATTTAGCAAATGAATTATAAAAACAGTGTTTATCTAATGATTATCACATATCTATTATAAACATTATTAATTAATATGTATCTACTATTTTTTCCAATCGATTATTTACATATTTATATCGATGGAATTTGAATAAGTGCAGGTATCATTATCTGTTAAATCGATTTAAAAAACCTATATAGTATAGAAAAATATTTTAAAATTTAGTTGGTAATTTTTTAACGATCTTCTAACAACTTACGATCAATCAACTCAAAGTATTAAGAGTCAATGCTGCATTAGCGCTCTCACCATTTCCACATTTTATCTAATATCGGCTAATAAAATGTTTATATATTTGAAATGTGCTGATAATTGAGAGTAATAAGTATATATCCGTGAACTTTCACAAATAGACTCTAAGATAAAGTAAAATAATCGTACAAATCTATGAAAAATTGTCTTTTTTTCAAAAAACCCCTTTTTCTTTGTTAATATTGCATGAAAATTGCCCAAATTTTTAGGACGTATGTGGCTCACGATAGCGCAGAAGCTATGCATATCCAAATTTTAAATATGTTTGATATTGATGACAAATGATAATTAATTTCTGTTAATTTCAAAAAAAGTTCAAATTAAACATGCATAGCTTCTGCAACTAGCTGTCAGTAATATACCCTTAAAATTTTATTCAAATATATCTTCTAATAACGGAGAAAAACGGTACTAAAGAACCGAACAAATTCAAATTTTTGAACGACTGATAAAAGCGCCCTCATACGGATTAATTCCTGTACACCCCGCCAATCGGAGTATTTCAGCGTGCCGATGTGCGAGAGCTCTTGAATTGTAAGAACTAGCGGACCAGTTGGAAAATAAATTACTATTATAGAGGAATATACTCTAATAATTTATCTGGCGAACCGATCGGTGTGACGCTTACTGTATGTAACTTTTATTCCCATTGTTAGCCAGCGAAATTTGTAAATTTGTGCACATTATTAAGACATTTGGACAAATATTTGAAACTTGCTGGTAATTAAGCTTAATTGTTAAGTTAGTGTAAATATTTCTAGGTAAGTACAAACTTTTTATACCTATATGTTTAAGTAAAAGTTGTCACCAAAAGCTCTAGTTAAGAAAGCATACTTCATTTTTAAGTAGGTACCTAATATACCTATCTATTTCAACGAAAACAAATAAAAATATTGGTGCAGGGTATGAGATGAGGGTAAACATTTCAATTGTATGTGTCCTAGATATGAAAGTCCAGGATCGCCTTCAGAAAAATTTACAAATATTATATTTTTAAAACCACTTTTGTACATACATCACATAATTAAAATCTTATTTATAAATTTGTAAAGACTGCAAACTATCAAGCCAAATTTTCAGAGGTTCAAAATTTAAAAATAATTTTTACTTCTAGTCTAGTAAACAAGTGCTTTTCTGTTCAACTTTTTTCAGCAGTCTCGGGAAAATATGAATGAGGTGTCATTCGATTCGGAATAGCGTGTAGTTTGAAAAAATTATAGTTCCGCTCGAAAAAATTGCAAAAGTTAAAAACAATTTACTGGAAAAAATGGGAGTTTGGTTTTTTGCACATATCACAAAAACTAATACAGATTTTTGAAATTTAGAAAAAGATTCCAAATAGGAGGAAAGTTCCTAAAAAACTCTTGACTATCGTAACTGTAGGACCAATATTTATAATTTGTTGAAAGTTGCACAAAAAAGAATTTTTAACTAGAGTATTATAATATTTGAAATTACTAATATTTAGCTATGTTTATTACAGGACTAAGATGGGAAAAGTAAAAACAATTAAACCATCAAAAAAAAGGTGAGTTAATTATTACCTAAGTTTTTTCACTTTTAAACATTATTTTATGATGTAGAGCTGCGTTAGTTAGGTGGAGAAAGGATCGGAGGCAACCCGACCATAATGAAATTCCTGCTGTCGCTGGATTAACTGAACCTGAGGTTACTGGAGGTTCTGTTACTGAAATCAGTACTAGCGATGTGCTTGCATCAACATTTACAGGACGGAGAATTATAAAGCTAGATTATTTTTGGAACCAAATTAAAAATCTTAGCCATCATCCATTCTTCAATTGTAGTATACAGGACTGTGATATTATTCACGAAAGCAGATATGGTTTATTAACAACATTGAAGATCAAATGCAACGTTTGCAATAAACTGAGTTCAATTAGAACACAGCCATCAACATCAGCAGATGTTAACAAATCTACAGTTTTGGGAATAAACCTATTTCATTCTAATCTTTTTTTATTTGTTTTACAATAAATTTGTAGGAACGATCTCCGTCGGAGCCGGTTATACTCAAATGAATGAAATGCTCACAACTATGGAATTGCCTCCGATTACGCCTTCATTATTTACAAAGATTCAACGAACCCTTCAGGATAATGTCCATGCCACTTTAATGGAACAGCTAGCATTGGTCGGCAAAGACGAAAAAAAGCTTGCTGTTGAAAGGGGCGATGTTGACGGAAACGGTGTTCCTTTTATAACGGTAATTGCAGATGGAGCATGGTCCAAAAGATCGTACAAAACTAATTACAATGCATTATCTGGAGTAGCAGTTATCATTGGAGAAGCCACCAAAAAGGTCTTGTTTATGAGTGTAAAAAATAAATTTTGCATTGTATGTGTTCGGACTGATACTAGAGGAAAAGAACACGTTTGTGCTAAAAACTGGACAGGATCTTCAACGTCCATGGAATCTGCAATTATAATGGAGGGATTTAAAAATAGTGAAGCGATGCATGGAGTGAGGTACACAAAACTAATAGGTGATGGGTATAGTAGCATCACAAAAAAACTATTGGAGGAAAAGCCGTATGGTACTGTACTCGTTGAAAAAGTTGAGTGTGTAAATCACTTACTACGAAATATGTGCAACAAGTTAAAGGACATTACAAAGTCCACAAGAAGTAGTTCTTTACTTAAAAATATTTCAGTGGCATTAAGAAAAAAATTGGAAAACAATATTTTAAAATTTAGAACCTCCGTCAAGAAAGCTGCTGAATTTAGAAACAAAGAACCAACAGACTCTTGAAGAAAGTGGACGATTTTGAAAAAGATGTGCTGAACTCCCCCAATCACATTTTTGGTGAACATAAAAATTGTGATAAGTACTTTTACGATAAAAATGAAAATATAGTGCCAATGCTGATAGAATGTGGAATGTATCAGGACATTTGCTTCGATTACAAAGAATTGTAGGCTGTGCTCATTCGATTTTATTAAATAAAAATAACAACCCAGTTGAACAATTTAATGCTGTTGTCAATAAATTTGTGGGAGGAAAGAGGGTAAGTACCATGTGCATCTAAGTATTTTGATAAAACTATTTTCCTAATAGTCTAGTTATTGTAAAATGATAGGGACCACCGAAATGTCTAGCTGTGCTCCACAGCATTTTTTTCATCGCAAAAATTGACTTAGGAATTTAAAAAAAGCTTATAAACAGCACTTCCATACTTTTATTGTTAATATGTATATTTTTAGATACATTTTTCTGGTCAAAAGTCGTACGAGATGAGGTGTGAATTGGCAGCCATTTCATATAACTGCAAGGATACTTATTTCCTGGAAATATTTAAATCAGCTGGAATTGAAGCAGGACATTTCATAAATAAGCTGGTAAAAGGCAAAGGATTGAAAAGAAAACGGGAAGCACAGTTCAAAGAAAAAAGAATTAAAAAAAATGTAAACATACACTAGCCAACCACGAGCCCGACGCGGACTATGGCGCTATTGAGGAAACTTTAAGTGCAGAGGAATTAGAACGAAGAAAGATGAAGCTACAAACAATTTTGAAGAAAACAGATGTGGAAATACTTGACCTGGAAAAAAATACTCGAGGTCAAGGCAGTAATCACAGATGGCTAGAAGAAAGAAGTTGCCGATTAACTGCTTCCAACTTCGGTTTGATTTGTAAACTGAGAAAAGCTAATCCAAATCTACTGGCAAAAAGGCTTTATAGTAACCCTTTTACAGGCAATAAAAGCACCAGATATGGCTTAGACTTTGAACCTCTGGCAATTAACACTTTTGAGGAAGTTACAGGCCTAAAAGTCAATAGCTGTGGTTTATTTGTAGGTCATGATGAAGAGTATTTTTTAGGAGCTAGTCCAGATGGAGTTGTAGGTACAGATTCGATACTAGAAATTAAATGTCCCGCAGTATTAAAGAAAATTAGCATGGGGGATGGAATAAGCAGTAAAAAAATAAAATATCTACAAATGGACATTTATCTAAAAAAAAAATATTGTTATTTTATGGTGTGGAGTCCAGTGAATTTCCATATAGAAAAAATTGAAAAGCTGGACCGATTTTGGGAAACTAACATGAGGAAACAGTTATATAATTTTTTCACCACACATTATATAACAGAGATTATAAAACACCCTATCTGATAATATATTTTTCTACTCATATACTACCTATAAGTTGGTAATTACATGTGATAATTTTCAGTTTCATAATGATACTCATATAACATTGGATTTCATTATGGAACTGAAAAATTGACCACTAGAAGCCTACATTTTGTAATATCAAGTAGGTTTTCCATGAATACCACCTGGAATGTAGTGATTACTTGATTCTTTCATATTTAGTTTCTTATTGTTTCTTAAAAAAATATTACAAAAATTAAAAAAACCTAAACAATGCTGTTAAATTGAAGTAAAGTTTATTTGTCGTAGAAAAAATAGTGCATGTAACTCTCATGTAATGCTCGTGTATTGATATATATATATATATATATATCATTACATGATCTTGCATAATATAATTTAATTTTTTTATTGAAATTTGTTGTAACCTTACTTGTTTTTATATTATTTGATTCAAATTTCGTGAAATACAGACCTAGAAAATGAAATAAAAAATATGTATGATCAAAGTAAAAGCTCTAAACTGAAATACGGATCCCGATTACCATAAATGGCTTTCTGCCTAAAAAAACTTAATTTTGATACCATTTCCCTATACCTATGTTCAAATGTAAGTACTTGTATATATTTTAAATTTTTTTGAAAAAAGCGTTTGTTCGCTTATCGAGTATGTATCATATTTATATTTTTTATATTACAGCGGCATTTTATTATTATTATTATCTAGGGATTTACATGTTTAAAATTTGTATATATATATTTTTTGTATTTGTGTTTATGAATAAAACTAGTTATTATTACTCAATCATATTTTCTACTTTTATATTCTAGTCTATTTAGTCTTAAGTGACTCCCAAATTGCAAGTTAATAAATGAGAAGTAGGTAATTAGATCAGTATTATTATGATTTTCAATTTGAACACGTTATATCAATAATGGCTACTATTCTATTATATAATATCAATATACGATAAATAATTTAATAATAAAATAGTCACATTAGCCGCCGTACGACTGCAACGAACTAGGTAGTGTCGCTTACAATACAATAATCCATTTAATACCACATCTGAAAATGCTAAAGTTAAGTGATTAAGATGGACCATAAGAACACCGCACCATTATCGATTATCTTTTCTGTATTTCATAATTATGTGACTTTGATATATTGTCAACTCTAACCCGTTAAATTATCTATATCCATTATTTTTAATATTAATATCTAAATTACTAACAATCTCATAATTTTACTTTTATTAATTAACGCATTATTATTTACGACTTAATTTAATATTTAAGGCAATCTGTATACTGATATATCGCTTTTATATTTTCATCTTCGTAGTGTACGTAGTCAGAGTATTGAAACCAATGTAATTTTACTCAGTTCATTTAATAAATTGATTTTAAAAACAAGTTTTGTGAGTTGAGTTATATAATTGGCGCAGTCAGTAGGATCCCAGAAGACTGGTACCTGTGTTTGGAAAAGAAAATCGTTCCTGAAACCTGTACGAGTCGTCAGTGTTAACTGTTTACCTGAGATCAGAACTACATCCCATCGGCAGGAAACCTCACAACACAGAAGATAAAAACTGTAAGTGATACATTCCTTTCCAACCTATAATTTTTATTTGTTTGTAAAATTGTTTATATATATATATATATATATATATATATATATATTAAGCCAGTCCTCAAGTATAGATAAATATTCATATATTAGATTGAATTAAAAAGGAATTTTTTTTGTATATACGTATGGTGTATCATTAGACACTACCTAATTAAGAACAAAATTTAACATAAAACGAATGAATGACTTAAGCAAATGTATTATAAAATATTGAGTACATCAATTTAAGAAATGGATTAAGGATAAGGAATAGAATGGTAATGATAATATAGAAATTAATTCTTAAGAAAATGTTACCTTCACAAATAAATCCTAAGGTCAAGTCAATGTCAACAATTTTCATTAAAATCAATCTGAACGCTGCTATGTCCACACTTGAATCAGGAAAAGGATGTTAATTTGTTCAAAACCTAAAATAATAAGAATTAATAATCAAATCACTAATTTATTAACGATATGCAAATACAATAAAAAGTTGCAATTTGAAAAAAGTAATTTATAAAAATAAAACTGTATGAAATATGACATTCGGAATAAGAGCCATATTGTATGTCATAGAAATCTAGTAATCAAATCGAAATCAATGAAGGAAGTGATTGAATCTAGTTATAATATTGCCAACCTAAATTCAATGAGTTGGAAGTTAATATAAAACAGAGAATGTAAATTTGAAATTAAGTTAGAGTTTATATAAAGCGAAATTAGTGCTAATTAAAGAATTAAAAAATAAACAGTTCCATATATATAAATCATAAATTTAGATTGTAGAAATTGTATATTAATTGTAAACAAATTTACTAAAAAAAAAAGGAATTACAAGGATTGAAACCATTGTAAGACATGTGAAAGACTATTAATATATTCTATAAGATATTGTTAAACCATTTATACAAATGATTTCACTCTCCAAGACTATTTTAATTGAAGAATTCAGTATTTCCATAAAAAAAAACATTATCATTGACAATTGTTGAATAAAATAACAGATTAGGAGGCTGTGTTTTAGAGATTGTAAAAATGTTGTTGATTTTTAAAAAAAAAGAGGGTCGAGAGTGAGTTGGGGAATGAGGAACTGGGATGTAATTCTCTGAGAAGATTTTTGTAAAAACTTTAAAGTAAAAGTAATAATTTTAAATCTAAATCAATAAAAAAATTCATAATATTAATGTCGATTAACCCCTGTGAAAAAGTGAAACGTGCCGAACGAGTATTTCTTGGGTAAGGAATACCTAAGAAAAGAGACGAGATGTTGCAGGTCCACCACGCCGAGAATGGAATATAAGGTCTGTGTTATTTGAGTTTTTTTAATTTGGAATTCCAAACAAACAAAGAAAAGTGAACTTTTGAAATTAATTTGAACATTTAAAATTGAATAATCTAAAATTGGCCAAAGAAACTTTAAAATAATCAATACCAAATTTTATCCATGGATAATTAAAGAACTCTAATTTTCTGCAACAATAATTTTAGATAGTAAATATGTACTTACTTGTAAAAAGTTTTTCGTTTGTAAAATAATCAAAGTTCACACTACTCATAAATGCTTTTCCAATCTTAATTTCCGCTTTGCATGCTAACCTATTCTTATAACTATCAAACACACACTTAATTCACAACTTGAATTATATATGTAACTGTTTAATATAAGTTTTCAACCATATGATTCTAAATGCACTAAATTGATGCACATTGAACTGTGAAACGTTTGCATCCTCCATGTTAACTGCATACTATAATTTGGTGACGACGAGAAACGTTGTACCGGAAGAGTTGCTCCGTTGCGCCGAAGCAGCTACTATAAGCGTTCAGTGCGCATGACGATCAAAGAATACAGAGGAGGTTCAGGAATATTTGTGTGTGTAAAATTTTGAAGATTTCATCAACAATTTATTAAAATATTTTTATTTAAGTGTTGGTATTTTTTTTTTATTCCAGTCAATGTCCATAACACTTTTCACGAACATGGTTTAAATCATTCATTCGATTATCCTATCACGAAATCATAATAAGTAAATGTTCATATATGTAAAAATTTTTTTCTAATAGGTGTCCAGGACTCAAAGAGAGAAGTCTCATGCTTCCGACTACAGTATAAAATTTAAACAATTAAAAATTTTCATATAATTATATAGGGCTAGCCGAAGGTAAAAACGGGTAAATAAAGTTAAATCATATAAGTATAAATATTAAAATATAAACATATCCACTATAAATTGTCGGCCCAACGTGGGGCAAATATAAATAATTAAATTTCTTTAATTAATAACAAACAAAGAAATCATGGATAAGAAAATGGTATTGAGAGATGGAAAGCAGGTCGGAAATGATAGCGGATCAGAAGAGGAGAGAGAAGAAAGGAGCCATGGTATGGGAGATTTCCAGGTCCAATATTTGATACAGGGACAGCAATCAGAAGGAGATGCTCCTGAAGAAAGTACGACAGGAGACGAAGAAGATTTGGAACAAGAAGATAGAAGACAAGAGAGCAAGAAAACACAGGCAGGAACATGAACAAGTAGGGATGATTCAATGATGGTCATGATGCAACAATTATTTGCTGATATGAGGGGAGATTTAAATGGGAAGATTGACACCATAAATGGAAATATGAATAATATGGAGAAAAATATGAGGGGAGATATCAATAATATAAATGGAAAGATGGATGCGATGAAAGAAGAAATTAGGGGAGACATTCACAACATTCATACAAACATGCACCGATTGGAAAAGAAAATAGATGAAGTCAAATTGGAAAATTGTAAGGAGATTGAGGAACTCAAAGAGAACCAGGAAGAATTTAAGAAGAACATTAACGAGGTAAAAGAAGACATGGAGAATAAAAATAAAAATTTGAGACAAGAAATACAAGAAAATGGTATGAAAATTCGTGAAAACATAGAAAAACTGATAGTAGAAGAAGTATTAGAATTTAGAAGAGATCTAGAAGAATATTTACCAGAGAATATCAAAGTAGAGGTCTCAAAACAAAATAAACAAATAACAAAGGAAGTGGAACAGATGAAAGATAACGTAAATAGAAAATTTAAGGATTTGGATGGCCGGATTGGAGAGACAACGGGGATGAGTTTAGCAATAACTGAAGATATAAATCGACAAGTAAATCAAGAAATAGAAGAAATGAATAGGAAATTAAAGAATACGGTAGAGGAAATGGAAGAGAATTTGAGAAGAAGTGGAGGAGTCAATGTATGTCCAGGAAATTTCCATAGCAATTTAGAAATCGGAGTGAAATTTGATGGGAATATTAACAATATACATCCCAAAGTATTCCTCAAAATAATTCGAAACAAAATTAAAGGAATCAGAGATATTGTTGAGATCAAGCTTATTATAAGGAGCATATTACAGGGCCATGCTTTATTGTGGTTTTGTAATAAGGAAGAACTAATACAAAGCCTAGAAGAGTTCGAGCAACAATTCTTAGCCTATTTCTGGGGAGAATTGCAACAAGCAACATTCAGAGAGCGGTTATACTTCGGGAAATTTGATTATAAGAAAAGCAAAAACCTGAATAATTATGCGATGCAATTATATAATATAGCCCAGTACTTAGATCCGGGAATGAAGGAGGAGGAATTAGTGCTATACATTGGCAGACATTTCAATTCAGAAGTAGCTGAAACAATAGCGCTTCATAATATTAAAGCCATGGATAGTTTATCAAGATATCTACAAAGAGTGGAACGGAGCTATACAAATCATAACGATACAAGAGACAATCGTTCAAATGAAAATGGGAATGGACAGAATAGAAGAGAAAATGAATGGAGAAATGATCAGAGAAATTATGAAAATCGAAATTACGAGAGAAGAAGACCAGGACGGGATGATAGAAATCCGAGATATGATAATTACAGAAACGGAAATGGAAACTATCGTAATGGGTATCAGAATGGTAATAATGGGAATCGGAATAATGGATATAATGGAGGAAATTACCAAAATTATGGAAGACGGAATGATAACGACAATCGTAATCGGAACTGGCAACAATACAGAAGAGAGGGGAGAAATAATGAAGAGGACAGAAGAAATGAAAACAGAGACAGGAATTATGATCAAAGAGATAGTCGAGGAGGTGAAGATAGAAGACAGGTGAACATGATACAAAACCAGGAAAAGATAAGAAGGGATAGTGATCAGGGCCCGAGTTCAGATCCAAATTTCGAGTAAGTTGCTCTTATGTGCATAATATTGTCTATTCTTCTAAATATCAACATCCTAGAGAATTTATATTAGAAGAAGAACCAACAAACCCAGAATTAAATAGATTAGTATTTATAGAAGGAAATTTAGATAACATTAAATGTAGAGTTTTATTAGATACGGGTTCCGAAGTTTCCATTATAAATCAAAATATAGTAGACAATTTAAAACAGGACAATATTATGGTGATAAATACAAATAAAATATCATTAATAGGGGCAAATGAAAGAAAATTATATGAAACTACTAAAACCATTATGACAAACCTAGAATTAAATGGTGAGGTTTTATCAGTACAATTGTTGATTGTGAAAAATTTTAAATATGACATAATCATGGGTACAGATGAATTAAGTAAACATAGAATTATAATAAATTATAAAATGCAAAACATAATATATAAAAATCATACAATACCGTTTATAACAAATTATCAAACAGATATAGGAAAAAACGAATGTGCAATTGGACAAATCAATCACATTGCTGAAGAAGAACAAAACATGAGGGAGGAATTATGTCCGGAGGAATACAAACAGAGAGTCTATGAATTACTTGATTCTCACGAAAAGCTGTTCAATGAGGAAGTATGCGTTGCGACTAGATATGTTCACAAAATTGAAGTCATACCAGAAATAAAAAATTTTAAGATCAAAACTTATCCTATACCTTATAAATTAAAACAAGAGGTATATCAGGAAATTAATAAAATGTTACAAGACGGTATTATTGAAAGATCTAATTCACAATACATAAGTGCAATAACCTGTGTAAAGAAGAAATCGGGGGATATTAGAATATGTTTGGATGCTAGGAATATAAACACATTTACTAAAAAACAATACGAAAGTCCATTAAATATTGAAGGTATATTTGGAAGAATTACAAAGGCTAATATATTTTCAAAATTAGATCTAAAGCATAGCTTTTGGTTAATTCCATTGGATCATCGTTGTAGACAATACACTGCATTTATGGTAGATGGAGTGGTGTATCAATTTTGTGTAGTGCCATTTGGACTCCAAAGTTCTTGTGCAGCCTTAGTACGAACGTTGCATACAATCTTGAATCCGTATGAAGATTTCACTCTCCACTACATAGATGACATTTTGATTTTTTCTGAAACAGAAACGAAGCATCATAAACATCTGGAAATAATATTAAAGGAATTAGAAAATGCCGGACTTAAATTAAACTTAGAGAAATGTCAGTTTTATAAAAGAGAAGTGGATTATTTAGGATATGTTTTAAGTGACACTGGTATAACAATGAATCCTGAGAGAATTAAAGCAATCCTAGAGTATAAAACACCACATAACTTAAGAACTTTACGAGGGTTTCTAGGTATCATCAATTATTTCAAGAAGTTAGTTCCTGATCTAAGTAAGAGAGAAATTCCTCTTATAGAATTATTAAAGAAGGATATTAGGTGGGATGGTGGGAAGAGCTGGTCCAAGAACAGTACCAGAGAATACGCGGGAAGATAGGAACAGGGCGGAACCAAGGTTCCAAAACAACAATAATCAAATTGGCCGTTCCTGGAACTACTTCCAGCATGAACAACAAAGAAGTAATTGGAACCTTGATCAACATCAGAGAACAAAATTCAACAAAGGAGAATTGGTTATAATCAAAGCATTGAAAACATCTAATAAAGCAGAAGACCAATGTATTAAATTGCAATTGCCATTCGAGGGACCTTATGAAATAATAAATTATAATGCACAAAATAGTTATAAATTGGCATACCCAGGAACAAACATGATTAGGGGTATTTTTAATATAGAATCAATTTATAAGTATAATTCACCATAAAAGAGTGATAAGAGGAATAGATAATATTATGTTACTTACATGTAAATAGATAGTAGTATAGGTAGATGTAAGGTTTTTTTTTCGATTTTACTTCATAAGACGTATTCTCATATACAACGTGAAGATAATGACCAAGTTGAACATAAGATTTTCAATTTTCATAGGTAGTGTACTAGTAGGCAGCATTCAGTATCCGTGGTTAATGTAATCTAAAAAAATTGAAACATAAGGAAATATAATGTATTAATGATAAATGAATAATATCAAAGAAAGATGGCAAGTTAAGCTTTAGTATAATAGTAAATTTTTATGAGAATTTCTTAGATAAAGGACATAATAAAATTAAATAAACACTCATTAATAAGGACAGGTAGGAAATAGGAAGGATAAGATAGGAAATAATTAAATAAACAGTAAAAAAGATGAGAAGGAAGGAAAGTTTTCAAATCAAGATATAAGTAGGAAATATTCATGTCAAGAAAAATTTTATAGGAATTAGGGAGTAGTGAAATAATGGAAAGAAATATTTATAAAGTATATGATATGATTAATTATTATGAGATAGGGAGATATGATGAGAAAATTATGATATAATGAATATAGTTATGAAATAAAGTTGATGAATTATGATTAAGAAATATGAAAATAAATATTAATATGGATAGAAAGTAAAGAGTTAAAGGTTCGACTATAAGAATAGATAAATTGACATGAATATAGGTTGAAAATTGATATGAAATTATAGGAAATCATTGAAATAATTAAAAATTATGTTATTAGTATAAAAGATGAAATAGAAAAAATAGAAGAGTAGATAGGTAAAGGAGGAAGTATAAGTATTGAGATTTTAAATATGAAACGGTGGAAATAGTAAGGAATATAAGATATGAATAATTTAATAAGAATAAGAATTATGAGAATAAAATGTAAGAATCATTATTGTTATGTCCCTAATGAGAAATTATTTTGGAATGAGTTTGATATGGTTAAATTATAAGAATATCATAAAAATTTTAATAATAAGAATAAAAATAAAAATGTTATCAGAAATGTAAGTACTGAGCTGAAATTTATAGATCGAGTAGCATGGATTACAGATTGAAAATTGAAATTTTAAGAAGTTATCTAAATAGACAACTTTTAAAATTTAAATTTGAGGGGAGTTAAGCCAGTCCTCTAGTATAGATAAATATTCATATATTAGATTGAATTAAAAAGGAATTTTTTTGTATATACGTATGGTGTATCATTAGACACTACCTAATTAAGAACAAAATTTAACATAAAACGAATGAATGACTTAAGCAAATGTATTATAAAATATTGAGTACATCAATTTAAGAAATGGATTAAGGATAAGGAATAGAATGGTAATGATAATATAGAAATTAATTCTTAAGAAAATGTTACCTTCACAAATAAATCCTAAGGTCAAGTCAATGTCAACAATTTTCATTAAAATCAATCTGAACGCTGCTATGTCCACACTTGAATCAGGAAAAGGATGTTAATTTGTTCAAAACCTAAAATAATAAGAATTAATAATCAAATCACTAATTTATTAACGATATGCAAATACAATAAAAAGTTGCAATTTGAAAAAAGTAATTTATAAAAATAAAACTGTATGAAATATGACATTCGGAATAAGAGCCATATTGTATGTCATAGAAATCTAGTAATCAAATCGAAATCAATGAAGGAAGTGATTGAATCTAGTTATAATATTGCCAACCTAAATTCAATGAGTTGGAAGTTAATATAAAACAGAGAATGTAAATTTGAAATTAAGTTAGAGTTTATATAAAGCGAAATTAGTGCTAATTAAAGAATTAAAAAATAAACAGTTCCATATATATAAATCATAAATTTAGATTGTAGAAATTGTATATTAATTGTAAACAAATTTACTAAAAAAAAAAAGGAATTACAAGGATTGAAACCATTGTAAGACATGTGAAAGACTATTAATATATTCTATAAGATATTGTTAAACCATTTATACAAGTGATTTCACTCTCCAAGACTATTTTAATTGAAGAATTCAGTATTTCCATAAAAAAAAACATTATCATTGACAATTGTTGAATAAAATAACAGATTAGGAGGCTGTGTTTTAGAGATTGTAAAAATGTTGTTGATTTAAAAAAAAAAAGAGGGTCGAGAGTGAGTTGGGGAATGAGGAACTGGGATGTAATTCTCTGAGAAGATTTTTGTAAAAACTTTAAAGTAAAAGTAATAATTTTAAATCTAAATCAATAAAAAAATTCATAATATTAATGTCGATTAACCCCTGTGAAAAAGTGAAACGTGCCGAACGAGTATTTCTTGGGTAAGGAATACCTAAGAAAAGAGACGAGATGTTGCAGGTCCACCACGCCGAGAATGGAATATAAGGTCTGTGTTATTTGAGTTTTTTTAATTTGGAATTCCAAACAAACAAAGAAAAGTGAACTTTTGAAATTAATTTGAACATTTAAAATTGAATAATCTAAAATTGGCCAAAGAAACTTTAAAATAATCAATACCAAATTTTATCCATGGATAATTAAAGAACTCTAATTTTCTGCAACAATAATTTTAGATAGTAAATATGTACTTACTTGTAAAAAGTTTTTCGTTTGTAAAATATTCAAAGTTCACACTACTCATAAATGCTTTTCCAATCTTAATTTCCGCTTTGCATGCTAACCTATTCTTATAACTATCAAACACACACTTAATTCACAACTTGAATTATATATGTAACTGTTTAATATAAGTTTTCAACCATATGATTCTAAATGCACTAAATTGATGCACATTGAACTGTGAAACGTTTGCATCCTCCATGTTAACTGCATACTATAATTTTGTGACGACGAGAAACGTTGTACCGGAAGAGTTGCTCCGTTGCGCCGAAGCAGCTACTATAAGCGTTCAGTGCGCATGACGATCAAAGAATACAGAGGAGGTTCAGGAATATTTGTGTGTGTAAAATTTTGAAGATTTCATCAACAATTTATTAAAATATTTTTATTTAAGTGTTGGTATTTTTTTTTTATTCCAGTCAATGTCCATAACACTTTTCACGAACATGGTTTAAATCATTCATTCGATTATCCTATCACGAAATCATAATAAGTAAATGTTCATATATGTAAAAATTTTTTTCTAATAGGTGTCCAGGACTCAAAGAGAGAAGTCTCATGCTTCCGACTACAGTATAAAATTTAAACAATTAAAAATTTTCATATAATTATATAGGGCTAGCCGAAGGTAAAAACGGGTAAATAAAGTTAAATCATATAAGTATAAATATTAAAATATAAACATATCCACTATAATATATATATATATATATATATATATATATATATATATATATATATATATATATATATATATATATATATATCGAAAAACATATATCTCTCTGCATATCTATTTTTTCAAAAATTACTTTCGTGTTTCGCAGTAAAATTTGACTAAAAGTAGGTATAGTTTGAATGACAAATATTGAATCATTAGTAGATACACTTTCCAAGTTGAATATTGAAGAAATTCCAAAAACTTCAATAATGACTAGTATTACGGCAGCTAAAGAAATTGCACATACTTTAAGACCTTTTTCTGGTCGTAGTGAACACTTAGAATATTTTATAAATAGTGTAGACACATTTTACAATAGGTACGCTGCAAATACAACAGACGAAAGTCTTAAAGAGTTTGTGTTTGCATCTATTACATCTAAAATAGTGGATGAAGCTGGCGATTTTCTTTTATGTAGACCCGATCTAAAAACTTGGGTGGATATAAAGAACGCCTTGAGGCAAAAATTTGGTGATAAAACCGATAGAAATGTCCTTTTACAACAATTAAATTTCTTATGCAAAAATAAAAACGAATCTTCTTTAGAGTTTATAGATAGATTGAAATTATTATTGTCAAAAGTTTCGATAAAAACACAGGCCGATAATACATTAGCACTTCAAACTAAAATAGCGCTAATAGAACAAGCAGAATCAACAGCCCTTGCTGTTTTATTGGCAAATGTTTCAAGCGAACTTCAAACAATATTAATGATTCATAATCCCAAAATTTTAGAAGACGCAAACAGTCTTGTTTTCAACCATAGTTTAATCGAACAACAAATCAATTCACGTTCATACATTAATAAGCCTTTTACCCCACAACCCGTTGTAAAACAAAAAATTGTGCATCAACAACCCCGAGAATATACAGTAAATCCTTCTAATTTCTACCCCCGCACTCAATTGTACAACCAACCCAATTACTTCAATCAACAAAATAACAATGCAAATCGCGAGCCACTTTCAAGATTTCCAAGACAACCCATAAATGTCCAACCGAGACCCGTAAACCATCACTTCCCCACGAATCAACAAGTTTTCGGCAAACCAAAAAACGTCTTTTCTCCAGAGAACTCCCACAAACCCATTGGTAAACCTGTACCCATGTCTACAACAAGTAGAATACCCTCTCTGCAAACGAAAAACATCATCAATAGAGAAAATCCATTCTTCGCTAACCCCCGTAGAAACCAATTTACCTCTGTAGAACTTACAAATGTCAACGACGGACATACCTCGGAAGAAAACCATAATAACCCTTGTGAGAACTCTTTTTACTATCCAAATCCATACGTCCCGGATGATAACTATAATTACGATACTTTCAATTACCTAGAAAATTCCAACGAAATACAACACACACCTGACGATAATTCCGACATAAACGATAATGAAAATTTTCTTACACCAGCCTCAGAAACAAATCAATATCCAACATAAATAGTTTCCAAATGAATACATTACCGTACATTAAAATATCAAACCCACCTTTGAATTTACTTATAGATACCGGATGTCATAGTTCTATTTTACGACCCTTTATAGCCGAACAAAATTTTCCCAATAGGATATTCAATTCCAATCATACCTTGATAACATGTACTGGTAAAACTAACACGAAAAATAAAGCGAAAATACCGTTGCTAGCCGAATTCGATTTATCAGACGAGTTAGAATTTATTCTCTATAATTTCCACGACTATTTCGACGGAATCTTAGGATTACGCGACTTACGCAAATTAAAACTAAACATAGATTTAAATAATGGTTTTCTAGTAAATTCTACCTGTAGAATACCGCTTTACTACAGAGAAGACTTCAATTTACAAAAAATTGAAATTCCAGCTAACTCCGTTGTTTTAAAACAAATTTATACCGATTTAGAAGAAAATACAGAATTTTTCATGCCTCACATGAGCAATCAAGTTATTGAAATTTTACCCAGCCTGTTACGAGTGAAAAATAAAACAGTACCTTTAAAAATAAGAAACTTAACGAATGAGAGCGTAATCTTACATTTTTTCTCCGACACAATTAGACAAAAGGCCGAATTATTTCGATCCGAAGACTTCGAAATATTTAATATAGAACAAATCTTAGATTCCCCTCAAAATAGTAGAATTGAAGCAGAATTTGAGTTAAATAACATCAATTTTTCCGATATTAACTATAACAACGACTTCTCTCTAATCAAATCAGATCATCTTAACCAAGAGGAAAAATCTGAATTGAAAAAACTAATTTCCCAATTCCCTGAAGTATTGCATAGGCCTAACGAAAAATTAACGTTCACCAATAATATTAAACACGAAATAAAAACTAAAGATGAAATACCAATTCACACAAAATCATATAGGTATCCGTATATACATAAAGCTGAAGTTCAAAAACAAATAACACAAATGTTAGATGACGGAATAATAAGACCCTCGTCAAGCCTATGACCAGTTCCTGTATGGATTGTCCCAAAGAAAATGGACGCGTCAGGAACACAAAAATGGCGAATAGTAACGGACTACAGAAAACTTAACGAGAACACTATAGACGATAGATATCCCTTGCCAAATATTTCAGATATTTTAGATAAACTAGGACGGAGTCAATATTTTACGACCCTAGATTTGGCTTCTGGATTCCATCAAATCGAGGTACATCCAAACTCCATCCAAAAAACCGCGTTTAATGTCGAAAATGGACATTACGAATACGTGAGAATACCATTTGGTTTAAAAAACGCCCCAGCGACTTTCCAACGTGTCATGGATAATGTACTGAAAGATATTCAAAACAAAATATGTCTTGTCTATATGGATGACATAATAATATTTTCGACATCCTTACAAGAACATATTTGCAATCTTAGAGAAGTCCTTAAAAGACTTAAACAAAATAATTTGAAAATTCAGTTAGATAAGTGCGAATTCCTATGCAAATCTGTTGAATTTTTAGGACACGTTATAACGACCGACGGTATAAAACCGAATCCCAAAAAAATTCAAGCAATAAAGAATTTCCCGATCCCGAAAAACCCTAAAGAAATCAAATCATTTCTAGGTCTTATCGGATACTATAGAAAATTCATTAAACATTTCGCTCAGTTAACAAAACCTATGACAAATTGTATAAAAAAGGATAAAACTGTGGTACACAATCAGGATTTCATAAATTGCTTTGAAACCTGCAAGAAAATATTGACAAACGATCCCATTCTACAACACCCCGACTTTTCTAAACCATTCATTCTTACAACCAATGCCTCCAATTTCGCTATAGGTGCTATATTGTCACAAGGAACAATTGGCAAAGACCTCCCAGTTGCTTACGCTTCACGTACGCTAAACCCAGCAGAAATTAACTACAGCACAATTGAAAAAGAGTTATTAGCCATAGTGTGGGCCACCAAATATTTCCGCCCCTATTTATTCGGAAAAAAATTAAAAATCGTTTCCGAGCATAAACCTCTCCAGTGGTTATTTTCCATAAAAGAACCAAACTCAAACTTAATTAGATGGCGTTTAAAATTAGAAGAATATGATTATGAAATAATGTATGAAAAAGGTAAAAATAATACAAATGCCGACGCACGTTCTAGAATCCAAATTAACGCTATAGAGAACGAAAAAGACGACGATAATATTTCCCTTTTTCCAAATTTCGACTCTAATGATTTACCATACTTAGATGCAGCTGATTTAGATGAAATATTAGATACCCTAGACGCTGATCTAAAACCAAAAATCAAAATTATATCTGACATAACCATAAAACCTGCCAAAAGCGAAAATTCGAATCTTCAGAATAAAAAAGCAATTACGAAGAATAAAAACGTAAAAAATCAACAAGACGATTTAGAAACCATACACTCTAATGCAGAAAATCCCATAATAGGAGCCCCATACGTAAGAAAACCGTTAAACATATACAAGAATCAAATCGTGTTCAGATAATCGAACGATAATGAAAAATTTTTGACAAACAAAGATCGTATATATTCTTACCTAATGATCCTTCCGAAAATGACATTTGCAAAATAATTAAGGAAAACTTCATTCCGAAATCAACTTATTGTATGTATTTCAAAAATAAAAATCTAGAACCTCTAATACTCAGAGTTATCCAAAAATATTTTAAAAAAGGTTCTTTCATATTATATATAAGTGATACATTATTAGAGGATGTAACAGACGACGACGTGCAACAAGAAAAAATTAAATTCTATCACGAGACTAAAACTTCTCACAGAGGCATAACAGAGAACATTGCTTCCCTAAAAAAGGTATATTATTGGCCAAATTTAGAGAACGATGTGAAAACTTATGTCAACCTTTGTGAAATCTTTCAGAAATCTAAATATGAGAGACACCCGAACAAATTAGTGTTTAAACCTACTCCCATAGGCTACGAACCATTCGATCATATTTACATAGATACTTTCAAAACACATAATACATATTTTCTAACAATTATTGATAGTTTTTCTATGCTAGGTCAAGCCTATCCATTAAATACCCAAACGAGCACTGAAATAATAGATAAATTAATAATATACTTCAACCATTACGGCCTACCGAGAAAAATAACGTCAGATAACGGTAAAACATTCAAAAACGAAAATCTACAAAACTTATGTTCCTTGCATAATATTGAAATGCATTATTGTACACCTAGAAATCCTAACTCAAACAGCCCTATCGAAAGACTTCATTCCACTTTGCAAGAAACCATAGTAACCCTGAAAAATAAAGATAAACATGCTAACATTATTCAGTTGATGAATTACGCCATACTCTCTTATAATAATTCTACCCATAGCGCTCTAAAATATACACCTTTCCAAATTGTAAGAGGAAAACTCGACTACCGCAACCGTCTAGAATTAAGTGAAGAACAAGTAATCTCTAACTATATGCTCGAACATTCAGAAAACATTCAAGCAATTAATAAGCAAATTCATGATTCTTTAACATCTCAGCAAAGTAACATACTAACTAAAAGAAATGTAGATAGAAGCAAAAATATTCCGATCGACCCCGAAAAACCTTTATACGAAAATAAATTCGCTCAAAACATTAAAATGTTGAATAAATACGAAAAAATCCCTATTCCCATTAAAGAAAATGATAATGTCATTAGCCAGAATAAAAGAAAAATTCATAAAAGCAACATAAAACCACAACGTTTCCTTTTTTCAGATGACAGAAATCTACCTTCTACTTATAACACTCCAGCTAGCGGCCACAGTTCGAATAAAGGAAATACTGAACCCGGTTCTCCCTGTCTCCTTAGGTCCCACGTACGTATCTAATTCGCAACACATATTTTTATATCATATTAATATTAGTAACATAGAATTGTGTCTCGATCAGTTCGAAAACATATTAATGGACATAAATACAACTTTAGGTAATCATACTAATGAAGAACTTACGTTTATGACCCATAGAAAACTAAGCCACGCTTTCGACCTCCTAAACTCAATAGAGAAAAATACTCTTCTCTATCATAAAATAAATCACAAAACTAAAAGAGGATTACTCAATATAGTAGGAAAAATAAATAATGGCTCTTCGGCACATTAGACTCAGATGACGAAGAACGATTCAATGCATATTTCGAAATAATTAAAAACAATGAACAAACGATACAAAATGAGTACACGAAAGAACACTCAATATTGACGAAAGTAATGAAAGCCTATGAATCTCAATTAGAGAAACTAACGGACAACCAAAACTTAATTATAAATAAATTACAACTAATAGATAAACATACATTCAATGTTTCTCATGCATTTTACTTATCCTTAATTTTGGATAACATTATAAATCAATTGAATAAAATTCAATACCTAATCAACAATATAGATAATGCAATATCTTTTGCCAAAGAAAATACTTTACATAATTCCATCTTAAATTCAAACCAACTAAATGATTTGATATTCTCTATTCAAAATATATACGGTAAAGATAGAATAATTCACTTGAAAGAACTGATAAATTATTACAGCCTTTTCAGTACACAAGTAACAATAAAAAAGGATATTATATTGTTTTCGATATATATACCGATTATAAATCCAGTCCTCTTTACATTGTATAAAATATATCCTATACCTATCCTAAACCGCACTATTACCTTGCCACACCCTTATGTATTACTTAACGAAAATACCCAATGGTCAACAACAGAAATATGTCCGGAAGTAGAAGACACTTTCATTTGCAAGCAAGATATCCTGTTCAAAGAAAATGCCTGCATTTACACACTACTAACCACTTCGGAAAATCAATGTCCTATTACTAAAGTACATTACAGAGAAACCTTCGTAGAAAAACTACATGGCGAAGAAGTCTTAGTAATTCCAGCCGGGAAAATAACTGTAAAATCTATCTGCAAATTAAACAACCTGTTCATCATTGAAAAACCAAGCATAATAGAATTGTCTACCTGTCCACTAGAAATTGAAGGAAAAATATATTAAAAAGAAAAGAAATCTAATCAACAATACGTCCTGAATATACCAATAGTTCATCTACCTGAAGAAAATAATGAAACAATACCAAACTTGGAAGTGCAAAGAATAAGTTACGAAGAAATAAAAAATGCTCAAGTTGCCTTCAACAATATTAAGTTAGCCAAACTTTACGAACAATCAAGCATACATCTCTATTGGTTATACTTGATTCCTGTTTTCATATTCCTAATCATTATAACTATTCTTTGGATGATGAAAAATGGTCTGCCTACTTTGCAAAAACGAAAAGGAACTCAGAAAAACTGCGAACCCAGATTTTCTGAACTTGTGGAGGGAGGAGTTAAGTGATTAAGATGGACCATAAGAACACTATCGCACCATTATCGATTATCTTGTCTGTATTTCATAATTATGTGACTTTGATATATTGTCAACTCTAACCCGTTAAATTATCTATATCCATTATTTTTAATATTAATATCTAAATTACTAACAATCTCATAATTTTACTTTTATTAATTAACGTATTATTATTCACGACTTAATTTAATATTTAAGGCAATCTGTATACTGATATATCGCTTTTATATTTTGATCTTCGTAGTGTACGTAGTCAGAGTATTGAAACCAATGTAATTTTACTCAGTTCATTTAATAAATTGTTTTTAAAAACAATTTTTGTGAGTTGAGTTATATAATTCTAATGTTATCGCCTACGCCTACTCGTCTATCCCCTCTAAAGTAAGTAGTACATCTTAGTAATGAAGACGTATGAGCGACGTTCGATATCTCTATAGATGTGGTCTACTGAATAGTACATGTTGCGTTCTACATTGTATTTCAAAGTAATTCAAACAAGTTTAGTTGAAGGTAATTTCGACAATAAATGAAATATTACAGTTGGCTAATCGCTGTACACAATTCTTCGCTTTCAACTTACATTTTGCACAGAGTGTACCGACTGACTCGCACCTTGTTTAACGCTTGGATTTTAATCAGAGTCTGTCCTCCAAATTTCAAAGCTTTTCAATCTTACGCGGGTAAATCAGAGCGCATTGACTCTTAAATTAATTTAATGTTGGACTATAAATTTTAAACACTGAAGGGTAGCGACACCTAGTGCTCATATCAAGCACTGTACTTCAACAGAAATACATGGTTTCGCTATCTATAGGAGAGTAGCCAATCTCCAAAAGTACAGAATTAAGAGTAAACTTTTTATTTTGTCAAGAAAGATTTATTCTTTTCGTTGATTGATAATAGCCTTGAGTATACAAGGATAATAACTTATATCAATCAACATTTAGCAATAAATAAATAATTAAAGACAAAATTATGTCTATTAAATTGTTGGTTGGTATATAACCTTAGAGTAATAATATACATAGAGAGGGCTATTCATTCATAAACACGTTTATTTTTGCGGCCAACAATTCTAAACGCCAATAGTAAAATCATGAATGAATTACAAAAAGTGGGGATTGTATTGTGGATACATCGCCTTGGCGTCATCGTGAAAGCATAGGCGTACCAAATCTATTTAAAAATAACAAATATAAAATTATATTATTGGAATTTTTGTGTTTATAAATATTTCATTTGATGAAATTAAAGTTTGTTGATTTTAATTAATGTATTTTTTCACGAAGAAGATTTTTACACTATTCTCTTTGTTGTAATTTCTCACCAGGTAGCGCTGCAGCATATAAAATTCTACACCGTTAAACCGATTACCCTCAAAATGGGCATATATATATGTATTTTTTCTATGCAGAATTTGTATTTCCTATCCTTTTTGTTGTAACTTCCCACCAGGAGACGTTGCAGCATATCAACTTCTATATCGTTTACTTTTTTCAGGAGCACAAACGTTTGTGCCACGAGCCGTAAGGCGAGTGCTGCAGATCAAGGGAGTGCAAAAAATGCCTTGCATACTAATTGTACACAATATTTTTTCTACGACCAAGTTTCTGGATGAAAGCAAAAAGTAACTTATATACGTATTTTATTTAAACGTTGAACTGCAAGGATTTAAAAAATGAAAAACAGTTAAACCTAGGTATAGGTAATTTTGAAATTTTAACAATTTTGAATTGTTATGCCTGGTGTATCTTTTTTTAATAATAAGTTTTAATTACTTCTAATAATAATATCTGTCACCAAAATTCATTATAAATATATTAGATTGTCAAAACGGGTTTTGAGATTGAGATTTCCTTCCCACCAGGTCAGCATATCAACTTCTATATCGTTTACTTTTTCCACAAGTACAGAAGTTTGTGGCACAACCCGTAAGGCGAGAGCTGAAAATCAATGGAGCGAGAGAAGAGATTTGCGTACGAGTTAGTTGTGCACAATACTTTTTCTACGATCACGTTTATTAATCAAAGAAAATGAATATTGAAAAATTAGTTAAGCGTATGTACAGTTAATAATGAAATTTGTATAATTTTTAATTGTTTAGCCTGGTCTATCTTTTTTGATAATAAGCTAGAATTAATTGTAATATTAGTGTTTGTCAACGAAATTCATTACAAAGACAAGTTTAGATTGTCAAAATAAAATTTGACATTGACATTTCCATTCCAACAGGTAGCGCTGCAGCTCATCAACTTCTATATCGTTCACTTTTTCCACTAGTGCTGAAGTTTGTGACACGAGCCGTAAGGCGAGTGCTTCAAATCAAGCGACAAACTTAACCCGGGGACGGTCGCGTTAATAACTATAACTTAAGATGTCGCGTGTTAGATTTTATCAAATAACATATTCTCATCTGAAAAAAAGTATATATTTTTGATTTAAATAGAAAATAGTAAAGGCATATATTGCCCACAGTATTCATTCAATTATCCGTCAGAATTCTCACCATGGGCTGACAGTTGGTACATGTATCTAATGTAGTTATGGTACTTATGTTCTTTACATATTGGGGAGGCATATGTTCCACATTGTTGTATCGTAAATCTGTTTTTCTCTCAAGACAGTATCTGCATATCATTTTAGATTGATTACCTTGTAATTTTATGCGCACTGGACCAACTGTCTTCCCATATACACACACGTAAAATTTGGAATAAATAAACGATTGCGTGATAGATTTACAGTAACTAGTGCCTTTATTTCTCGTAACAGTTATCTGTACACCTTCCATTGTTGCAAGCGTTGGTATGTGTCATCCCTGGAGGCATTCCTAGATGGCGACAGAATTCTAGTTACTTAGTGAGTTATTATAAGAGAAAACCTAAAAACGTTAGACAAAATCTAACAACGTGACTGTTCCCGGTTTAATTTTACCTTTTTGTTATTTTCACCATCTTCAATGCACCTCTAAAATCAGATAAAGGGCCTACAGCATCTTCGGACAGCTTACTTGGGTTTTCTTTTAAGATTACCAAAAGTTGTTTTTCAGTTGAAGAAGCAGTGCTGGTAGTAGGAGATAAGGACTCAGCTGGCGTATTATATTTAAAAAGTCCTGAAGGACCAGGTTCCGTAAACCTAAAATACATAAATCAGAATAGGTTGTTGATTCTAGTCACTGGAACAAACTGTAAATAAATTTTATTGCCTATTACAAAAACCTTTAAACATTTAGGAGAAAATATATACTACAACAAACCTAACTAAAAAACTAACCTATATGCAAGTATACGAGAATCTGAAGTAAGCAATGATACACCACTCATAAATGAATGATTCTCAGTTACTGTTACTAGATCATCAACAACTTCTTCTACTGGTAAACTAAAAATAAAACACAATTAACATTTTTTTTGTTTTAATAACAAACTTTTAAAAAGCATTACTTTTTTAAATGAAACTAATTGTCAATATCTTAGAATTTTTAACATATTTTCAATATATTGTGGAATTATCTAGAAACAGTTAGTTTCATTTAAAAAAGTAATATGAGTTGATTCCACAGAGTAGAGGTCGAAATAGTAAATTTTATTAAAAAGCAGTTTAAAAAAATATACTCCCTAATTTCAACATAAATTACTTAATTTACCTTTCGACATCACTTAGAGTAGCACTAGAAGCTTGCTCAGACACATTTTGTGCTGATAAATCTTTTTGATGGGAATCTGAGTTATTTGTTGAAGACCTAAAATAGACATATTCTTTTAACAAATTAATGTAAGTCAACTAACTCAGTAATCATTGCTAACTGAATAAAACGGATCATATGTGGCCAAATGACCTCTTAAAAAAATTAAAATAATAATTTAATGTTTAAATACAGTTCAGTTCCAAAATAGTAGGCACTAAATTCTCAGAAATATTGCATTAAACCAAGAACAATTGTAGTTTAGTTTAGTGCCTACTATATTGGAACTGAACTATAGTTACCTAGACAGCCCAGAGTGTCACCAGTCGCCCAATAAAGTAATGACTTATTATTAATAAACTGTTTAAAAATTGTCTTTTATGGCCGCTTTATCAACTGTAATAAAAAGAACTTATTATATTGAAAGAAAATTTTGTTTATCAGGACAGCGACTTTTTTATTTTGGGAATTACTTTAAGAGCCCATTATACCAAGAAAATGTGTAGGTACTTACATTACGTCTGGTGGATTAAATTCAAAAACTGACATGGGAAGAGCATCTTTGTTTAGAAACTTACGGCCACTACTCTTATATATAAAATCAGATTGTTTAAAATGCTCCGAACAAATTTCAGGTCGTTTTGGTAGATCATGAGTCGTGCTTAGACCCAGTAAAGCAAATCAAATTCTTCTTGTTTCCAAATTGGAGGGAAAACTAGAATAAAACAACGCCAAATAGAAATTTGCTTTTTATAATTAAAAAACTTTTAAGCATTTTAAATATTATAGAAATGAATAATAAAAGTCGCCGCCACTGGAAAGCCGTTCAAATATTTACATACCTGTGGAATGAGAGTTGACAGTTCAGGGTAATTTCGGCCGTTTTTTCGACAGAATTGGCACTGACGAACCATGATAATAAAAAACACGAAATTAATTAACTTAAAAGCAAAGTTTGTCACTAAAACTCTTGAACAACACACATAACATCGAAAGAACTCAATTTTTACGTGCTAGTCCTAATGTCGCTCGTAATAAACAAACCAAGTTTGACAGTATTTACTATAATACCACAGATTAGAGAAAGAACAGATACGAATCCCAGTAAAACATCAAACGATTTTCAACTCCGTCTTCAATGACCTCGGACCTTTAACTCGGTATGGCCGCGATGTTGCCAGTTTAAAATATTTTCTGAATTTCTAACCAAATTGCAATGTTGACTCGGGGACAATAACAATTTCCAGTGCCGGATCTAGTTTTTTTTTGGAAATTTCCACTAAATCTTTAAAATTGGGCCATGAATTAAAAGAATAACCATAACCGAATATATATTCATGTATTTATTTAATACCTATGTGTACATTCTTATGATTTGTTATAAATAGTCATTACTCTTGGGAGATTATTTAATAAATACATTTTTAGATAACACAAATCACTACAAAAATTCATCAAATTCCAAATAATTCTCAATTTATCATTTATCAAAGGAAATACAAACGGGATGAGCCAAATACGGTATTCAATAACATATCAATTATACAGTATAAATTGGTAATTGTAATTATTGAAACTAAATAGTACGAAATTATAACATAATTTTGTTATTAAGATACAGCTTTTTTAGCTTATTACAAAATGTGAAGAATTTGTCATGGAATATATCAATATCAACATGGTTATAGACTGAGTAGAAGGATTTACAACACCTACGCAAGGGAGAATTTTGATAATAATTTGTAGCACTAAAGTTAATATCAAAAACTTTAAAAATATTAAATTTAATGAGGCAGGCAATCTCGTTGGAATCAACAAGATTATTAACAATTTTACATAAAAATTGATTTATTGATTATAAATTGAGTAAAATAGACAGTTTTCTATTTTTCTTTGGCTGGAACTTAAAATCTCTATTGCTAAATTTCAGCAAATAAAAAATCCTTAATCAAATGAACAATTTTTTTAAATATTCGTGAGGGAAGCGTTCACAAGGATGTGTGAATTCTGTAGCTGTTGATATCATATATAAATTATTTCCAACTGAAGGGTTCGGCAAATATTTCTCTATGTTTGTGAAAAAAAGGCATTCTAAATTATAAATATATTGACAAAACGAGTCCTCAGGTGTTTTGAGCTTTCCAAATACTAAGTTCTTGTCATATGCTTTATAATGAATAAACATATTGGTGAAGTCCAAAACATGCGTATTTGTAGAAAATTGTTGACAAACATCACATGAATGAATTTTTAGACACTTACCAATAAGATATCCAACCACATATTTAAATGCGTTTTGTTCTGGCAATGGATTTCGATGATAATCACAATTAGTGACTCTGAAATTTGCGGAAAATTGGTTAATGGCAATAGGAGTTTTAATAATCATAGATGTATTAGTGTTGGTCTGCGCCAAACAACATAATAAATTTTCAAACTGATCTTCACAATTCATGAAAGATGAATTGAAAATGTTGATAAAAAATAATTTTTTAAATGCACGTGAAAACTGAATGGGGGTAGGGTTGGTAGCATTTCCACTTTGTTGTCTAATACTACCAAAAAATTTTTCAAGACAGTCTTGATTTAGACGTCTTGTTAAAATAAATTTAAAAATTTTTGATTTTAAATATGCCCATATTTCTAACAAGGGATTAATTGTAATTTTCCACCCTTTAATAAATTTGCAATGGTTTGTAATATTTCTCCCTGCAATGCTCATAACACTCATGTTATTTAATATTTTAATTGAATCATTTAAAAAATCAATTTGGTGTATTTCCCCGGAAAATTTTCTGTTATATAGTTTGACATTGTTCAATGAAGAAGAATTGAAAATATCAAACAATTTGTCAGCATGTGAAATAAGTGTGACTGTATCTGAAGCTTCTTGAGGTAAGCATTTTAACGGTACATACGTTTCTAAGCTGGCTGCAACGGTAGCACTCAATACTTGAGTTGCAAATTTTACTCGCTTTTTTTCAAAATTTGTAGGTTTTATATGCGATTCTGTAAGCTTTGGAGCTAAACGATTTCGAAGCATTTTATCTTTTTCATAAAATTGAACTATATATTTCCAGGATATTTTTTTATTGTCCCAGCATATTTCATTAGTCAGCATATTATTTCTTATTGCCTTAATAAGATGTGGGGGATCGAAATAATAAAATAATTTTTTTCCACCCAAAGTAAAACTTGGTTTTTGTGGAGTCACACCCAAATGTTCTACAAAGTTTGAACCCATATCAGAAATTAAAACAATAACATCAAGACCAATATTCCCTAATTCTATTAAAAAAATTTCTAGCATTGCTTTTATTTGCAACACAGATGCCGTTGTAGAAGTAAATGCATATCCTAATGGTTGTTTCCAATTATTTTTCAGTCCTCTAGCCATAATAACAAAAGCATTATTTGCTATATTATTGGTTCTATTTGTACCATCATCCTCTAACCCAATAACACAATCACGACCAAAGTTATAAAATAAATTACTTTTCAACGATATTTCATCTATTCATAGCACAAATACGATCTTCAGCCTCCATATAGTCAATTTTTAATTTTAGTAAATCAAATAATTGTTTGTTGAAACCAGCAGTAAAAAGTTCTTCAATTTTCCTTGCCATGGCAATTTTTCGAGGGCTGCTTGAAGACAAACTTTGGGGAGTTTGGGTTTCAACAGGTGATGACTCTGGAAGTGGTATTAAAACTGGTAGAGTTGCTGGGTGCACTAGAAAGATGAAATAAACTTATATATAGATGTTATTGCTGCTTACACTAAGTGTATGGAGACTTTCAAGAGTAGATATGAGATTATTTGTTAGTTCATGTCTTGCTTTAATTGGAAAATAAAACATTTATTATTTTAACGAAATTAACTATCTCGACCCTTACTTCGTGGAATCTACTCATTTTACTGTTTTAAATGAAGCTTACTGTTTCTAGCTAATTCCACAGTATATTGAAAACTTTTAAAAACTCTAAGAAAATTGACAATTGTTTCGATATAACATATCATCGTCAGAATGACGGAAGTTTCATTTCATTTGATGCCTATTTGATGTTTAATAATTATTTTGGCTAGACCAAGACCTAGTGATTGACTTAATATATGTTAATAGAAAAAAGAAGAAGGTATGATATTACAAATATTGAAGCTTAGATGTTACTAGCCCTATGGAGATATCCTGGATATCTTTTTCCAGTTAAGATCAGTATAACTGAGCAATGATATAGGAAACCAGGAAAACTATATCTGCTGATCTTTACAATTATCACTTAAGAAGACAATTTAAAAGTGGAGAACTCCCTAGATTTATCTGTTCATTGACAACTTGATATTGTGGGTTTCTTAAGTGTCTTCTGATTTCTAACTCTTCCATCACATTAATAATTTACACCCAACAATTAAATTTACATTAGAAGTTGAAGAAAACAACTCAATCAATTTTCTTGATTTAAAAATTCAATGAGTTAATAATGTACTTGATTGTTCAATTTACAGAAAACCAACACACACTGATGTAACTATTCCATACAGTTCCAACCACCCCGTCTCACATAAGTTGGCAGCATATAATTCAATGATACATAGAGCATTTTCAGTTCCTATGAATAAATGTAATTTTGATAAAGAAATTAATACGATTAAACAAATAGCAACATCCAACGGTTATCCATTGCATATGATAAATAAGTTAATTAATAAAAAAGAGGAAAAAGTGGCATTAAAACTAATATTTCCAGAACAAACTAATGAAATAAAAAATTATAAAACCATCACATATGCAGGTAATATTTCTAAAAATATTTCAAAAATAATATCTTCAGCTACAAATACAACAATTTCTTTTAAAACAGAGAGTAATGTGAGTAAAAAAATGTTAAATGTAACAACAAAAATATCCCCATTAAAGAAGTCTGGTATATATAGACTTAAATGTCCAGAATGTAATGCTGTCTATTTGGGTCAAACCCTTAGAAATTTTGAGATCAGATACAGTGAGCATTTACGAGCATATAGATTAAAGCAACCAGATAAATCACACTACGCAAAACATCTACTTGACACCAAACATTCATTGACACCTAACACAGAACTAGAAGTGCTGCATATTTGTGATAAGAAGCAAGAACTGGATTTCCTTGAAGAGTTAGAAATCAGAAGACACTTAAGAAACCCACAATATCAAGTTGTCAATGAACAGATAAATCTAGGGAGTTCTCCACTTTTAAATTGTCTTCTTATGTGATAACTGTAAAGATCAGCAGATATAGTTTTCCTGGTTTCCTATATCATTGCACAGTTATACTGATTTTAACTGGAAAAAGATATCCAGGATATCTCCATAGGGCTAGTAACATCTAAGCTTCAATATTTGTAATATACCTTCTTCTTTTTTCTATTAACATATATTAAGTCAATCACTAGGTAGGTAACTTCTTGGTCTAGCCAAAATAATTATTAAACATCAAGTAGGCATCAAATGAAATGAAACTTCTGCCATTCTGACGATGATATGTTATATCGAAACAATTGTCAATTTTCTTAGAGTTTTTAAAAGTTTTCAATATACTGTGGAATTAGCTAGAAACAGTAAGTTTCATTTAAAACAGTATAATTTATTATTTTTATTGCTTTAATGGAAGAAACATATATTATCATTTTTATAGTGAAATATTTGTGTATTATGACATATCGTAACCAAGGCAGTAGTATTCAATATTGTCTAAATCAGAAAAAAATCAAAAATCAAATAATAATGAATTAAAAATAGGAAAATTAGTTAATAATAGTCAAATTAAAACATTACCTGTAATATCTTCAAGAATTTTAATTTTCTTTGAAGTGCATGGCAACTCGTCTTCATTTTTTCTTTTTGTTGGTGTAGGGATAGCTGAAGAAAAATAACGAAATATGTAACATTCAAAAGTATTTAATATAAAAATCCCACAATACTCAAAACTTACCGGGCTCATGCTTGTTTTCGAAATCGTTAGGGACAGCTAATCTTAGTAAGGATAACCTCTGTGAGTTCACGAACATTTCTTTTGCAAAGTGGTCACTACAAATACGACGTGTTTTATTCAGATATCCACTGTCAACACCGACTAAATCCGTTCTGCCACAAGCTTGAATCCATAATTTGCATCTGAAAATGTTACTTGTAATTAGATCAAATTAAGCTAATAGATCTTTCGTTATAAATACTTTGTTTAATTAAAGGACCCGTACATTTATACTCTAGTACTTTTACAAGGTGTATCAATCAATGACAAATTCAAATTAATACTTACATACTCTCATCCTTTGGAAATCGGAAGAACTTTATTTTTCTTTCCGAATAAAATTTATTTGGACAGTCTCTGTATGAACAATACACTCCGCCGTGATGTTTATTCATTTTATAAGAATAATAGTCTATACCACTATATTTTTATAGTTAATATTACCACAACGCACAATCGATTAGTCAAATAACACAATTAATATCGCTGATTGAACACCTTCAAACAATTAAGCAGACAAAAATTGCGTTATGTATTTTGAGCCAAGCCGTCACCGTTATTGTGCATGGTTGCCAAAGATATGATTTGTGAAAAAAAGTATATATTTATGGTATGATTTTTATACATTATAATTTTTTAAATTGTATAATTCTTTTGATGTTAATAAAATTGATTCAAAACAAGTGATTGTCGAATATTTGTATCTGTATAACTATCACACTTAACAATAATGCTTATAAAATATTTGACCAATGATCGTAAATTGAAGGAAATATTATGCAAATTGACAACCCTGTTGAAAAATTTCGCGCAGCGGCCCGAACGGAGTCGACATACGACGATGGACATTTAAATGGGTATGTCTACCCATCTCTCTCTCTTTTTACTGTTCTCTGTCAAGCTTTCGTATCTGTTCTTTCTCTAATCTGTGATAATACTACAATTCAATACAAATGTTAGTCGAGAACGCTCTGACGATATTTGCATCTCTCTTTATATCGTTACTGAACAAAGACAAAACTACTAAATAGTTTATACTAAACAAACAAAGCAGGTACTGAAATTTTTAACAATGTTGCCACTTTTAGTTACAACAAATACTTGTTTAAAATTTATATTAGAATATGCCTTTATTATATAAAATTCAAGTACTATTAATTAATTTTAAAAGCAGCGACTCAAATGCATAAATTATTATAACTTTTTTTTCAATTGCATAACTTTTTAAGAAATTTTCAATAAAATTTCTAATTTCATTTTTCCTGCATCTAAAGAGGATTTGTAAATATGGCAAAGCAGTGGAAGTGTCCCGCAAGTGAGCTTAGAATGTGACTCAATGTTTGGGACAGGAAAAAGTCAAAACAAACATATCTATTTTATTTATTAATCTGAGTATATAACCAATTAACAAAAAAATGTAGTTTGCGTATCGATCAAAATTATTTTCTCACCAAACTAAATTTAATGTTTTCAACAAATTTAGTACATCTACCTACTTATATTTATAAATTTCTAATTTAAAGTTTAGTTATTATAATTTATGTAGTTACATAGTTTATATAAAAAGTATATTAATCATTTATATCAACTCCAATTGCCAACTACTATTAGGCAATCCAAACCACGTGACTTTTTAGCTGTCAATATGGCGGGGACGGTCAAACATTGGATTCAGTACCAAAGATTATATACACAGTACATTCATTTATGTTTATAAAGCTGCAGAGTTTTATGGATATAAAACGGTTTACTTTGTATTTTGTGGGGTTTTAAGGCGTTTTGTAGTGTTTGAGCAGGACAATTTTCCTATTTTAAGATGAAGAGTGCTTATTTTAAATCGTTATTAGTGTAAAATCCAGATGTTGGAGAAACAAATAGTTTGACTGTGGTTTAGCTAATAGATATATTATGTACGTATAACCTTCTGCTACTAAATCAGTGTTGTATTTTATTTTTTGTAAATAAATGTAGAACTAAGTTAGCCTTCCATTAGTTGTAAGGAATTATAATATGTATTTAGAGTTATGTAATGAGTTTATTAATGATTGTTTTTTGTCGATGTTGTCTTGTGAACTTCTTTCTATGACCTTGGGGGTTTTATTTTCTAGTTTTTTTTTGTGTTTGGAAAAAATAAACTGTTATGTAAGGGTTTTGTTTTTTTATTGTCCCTAAAGTGTGTGACATTTAATGCATTAGAAAAACAATTATTTTACACTGCAAAATATAAATTTTATTTCATTTTGACATGTGTACATTACAATACATATTTCTAATATTAACATGAGTAAAATCAATGAACTTCAGTCCCATTGTTCAAAGATTTTAATCTTATTGACAAAGCTATGTAAAAATACATTACTATAATAACACTTAGTACATAAACGTTATACGTATTATGAAGAGACAAGAATTATTACTAATTTAAATACAAATCAAAATAAAACATTCATTAAATGTTGAGAAATAATAAAAGTTGCAAAGTAATATTTACTAAATGTTCAGCTTCAAAACTAAAACATAAATACTTAAGCATCATAGACACCACCCTCTCCATAAATTCAATTTGATCATCCTGGAACTGTTGAGGCATTTCATCAATATCCATGACCTGTTGACAAAGTAATTAATTTTCAACAACTATCAATACATAACTTAACATTGATATTACTAAAGATTAACATTCTTTTTATCAAAATAAAGTGTGCAAAACATGCTCATCGAGTATCTTTTCTTGACAAGGACGATCAGTTACACATATCCCAATCAATTGTCATTTAGCTCTTGAGACAATTTACATAAAAAAGGACTACTATTAATTATTTTTTACCTTAGTGTCAGTCAGTTTTGTCCTTTTATCTCTGCGATTCTTTCGGTCAACATCTGCAGCCCTTTTTTTTACTTTCTGAGACACACATGTCCCATATGTTGAGATGGTACCCAGTCAGGGTGTTATTTATCTTCGAGGACAGCAAGTTTGCCTAAAATGAGTTAATACCTACTTGAGTACAAACTACGTAAACTAGGAGCTAGTAGAGTTAATATAATATTTGATAAGAAGCCTACCAGTTATAAAGTGTCTACAGCAAACTTTCTGGTGTTTCAATATAGATTCGGTCTGATGGTCTCTCTTTATTGCTGCAATCCATGCCACAAATATCCATGCAGCCCTGCGAAGTTTAGTCAAAACGTTTTTCTTCGTTAGAAACCTGTGTTTTAACTCTGCGGGAACAAAACGAAACTTCATCACGATTAGAACGGCTTCCACAACCAACTACAATACATATCGAAGACTAACACTACACTATTTAGAAACCACAATTTACAGCCAATAAACAGAAAGAAAATCAATTTAACGTGGGTTAAACAATCACACTCTACAGAAACTTTGTTATTTATTTGACCGTCACCGCCATATTGAATTTATTTTGACAGGTCGTTGGATTGCCTAATACCATCAATACCTACATTCTTAACGAAAACGAAAAATGCTTAATATTTACATGCTTTCAAAACTAAGAAACCATTCAGGTTATTTATTTCTAATAAAAATGCTGTTAGTTTCGCACTCACTCAATTAATATTAATTTTAAATTTCTACTTTTCATTGGCATGTGTACAATTCATAGTAGGTATATATAACCTGATAGAATAATAATCAATTGTTTGTCTACGTACAAGTAGATTCCAAAGAAACAATTAGGTTATCTATGGACAAATACAAGGTTAGTAAATGTGTAGCGGGCCAGCTAACTTTTGGCGGAATATTTGCATCGTCATCGAGAATGGCCAAGCATGGCTATCGCTCACAGTTAATGGAGTTTATGTGTGGTTTCAACAGTTTAGTTGTATTTTCCATTATTTTTTGGCAGTTTACTATTTTTAGCTGTGGCGTCCGCGTCACTATGACATCCGATATACGGACGCCACAGTGCATCGAGCTCCAAAATATCGCAAACGGTTCAGTGAATTCTTGGGAATCTATTGCTGATGAAATCAGCAGGACGTCACTTTGGTCGTTTTTTGTATAAACCTATACACCAAGGTTCACAGGTTCTCCGTACGCGGCGTTATAGTAGCACACTTATATATTTATTATACATCTGACGCACAAAGTGGCATCCGTCAGTATACATATCGAAGAACGGTATAGTTTGGCGTTTGTATATGTATTTTTCTTGCATAGTGGCATCCTGGCAGTGTTGCCGATCTCACTTTTGGTTATAGAAAGCTTTTAACATTGAATGTGATGATTTACATCTGTTTTAATTTTTTGATACCATTGTTGACAGTGCGGAGGATGCTAGTTATTGCAGAATATCTACCGTTAATAGAAAAATTATATTTTCGTTCTACAATTTACTCAAATCTGATTGTGAGGCAAAATAAAACACCACTGGCAATAAAAATGAATAATGCTGGCGATAAAACAAACTAAAGAATTCTGAATTTCCGTAAATAAGGGGAAAATGAATTGAATATTCCAACATAATCCACGAGATGAAATAAAATTACTACTCAATTTTCAAGTTGATTTTCGAATGGGTATATTTTTCTAGTTCACTATAGCAGAAGTCAAGTTTTCTTTGTGAAAATTTCGAAAACCTAAATGCAATCAGATTACTAGGTGGATTGTTAGTAGTTGACCTTGAATATTGAATTCCACAAAAATTTCGGAGACGTTGAAACTCTCTCTGGCATATACAGGGTGTATCAATGATAACTGTATGGACGATAACTGCATCCCATCATTGATCTAAGGTAAAGAGGATCTTAAATAGAAGTAGTAGAGAGCAATAAATGCTATGTATACAGTAGAGTTTTTTTCCCAACACCATAACGGTTTGGTCTGTTCATTACTACACCACCGGTTCCAAACAGTGCAGAGCAAAAATGAAAGCTATGTTCCAATATAAAGGGAGTCTGATAAATGCAAAACTTAAACATGTGCTAATGGTTCTACTGGTGTGATGTCTGTATACAGGGTGTCCCAGACCAACATACAATTAATCCTACAGAGTGAACTAGAGCTCAAAATAGGGCGATTGAAATCAACAGTCCTTTATATGTTCCATTGAGCCGTGTGAGTTTGATGAAGGTTTTTTTTCATACTCTTGAATAATTCGAAACCCGTGAAAAGTTAGACTCTGAATTTTGAAGAAAAAATTTGGAGCAGAATTTCAAAAAGGAAAGTGTGAACACGAAATTTAAAAAAAGTCTTGAATTCACTTGAATTGCTAGACTTAGGTGTAACGCTAATGAAGATCATATCAAAAGAATAAGGAATATAAAGAGATAATGAAGTAGTGAGGAGTCCATCATGACTCTGTAAAAGGTTTCCGATCAGTATCATCATTAAAGCTCTTCTCTATTGTGCGTTTTAGATAGAATAAACATTAAAAAAATATTTAATGAAACTTATACAAATGTTCGTACAAAACATAAACACTACATATTCCAAATAAATATACGTTCTCTTTATATACGGGTGTTTCTTAAGTAATCTAAAATATTGTAGTGGGCGCTTCGTCACTCCATTTTAAGACGAAAAGTTCTGATAAACATGTGTGATAAGTCTTGTCGTTGATGAGATTGAATTGTTTTATTATTTCAACTTTGATGTTCTATAACTCGGTTTGTAATGCCGGTGGAAAAATGCAGTATTTTTTTATGATTGTACTTACCTTCCTCTTTCGATTTAACTCTTCCCAATCCATAAACGTAGCCGCTACGAATTTTTTAGGGTGATTTTTAATAAAAAATTTTAGCCACCTTAAAAAAACTCATAGCGGCTACGTTTATGAATTGGAAAGAACGAAATTAGTAAAAATCGAAAGTACAATATTAAAAAAAAAGACGGCACTTTTCCACCGGCGTTACCGACTGAGTTATAAAACATCAAAGTTGAAATAATACAACAATTCAGCACCCTATATCTCATTAACGACAAGACTTATCACACATGTTTATCAGAAGTTTTCATCTTAAAATGGAGTGACAAAGCGTCCACTACTATATTTTAGATTACTTAGGAAACACCCTGTATAGTTTGTCAACAAAATTACTAGCCAGCCCGCTGTCTGTAATTTCCGGTGCAAACGGAAACTTAACGAACTTCGTCGTTACAAAAGGAACTACATAAATGTTTTTTTCTACGCCCTATCTTTAAAGTACCTTGTATTTCATCGGTTTGCAGCGCTTAAAGTAGTTGTTTATGGTTAGAGTGAAAAAAAGTAAAAAAGTGTTAAAAGAAGTGCCATAACGTTAACTTCATTCCACGCTTCCCATAAGCTAACACAATGAATCTTGGCTGGGCATCGAGGATGGACTTTCATGAAACTTGGAATACGTATAATTGTAATTTATCGAAGGAGCTTAATTAAAATATCCCAAATTTCTATTTGAATTTTATTTTTTTGTACAGGGCTGTAGAAAAAATAATGTATGCAACATGTGCATAAATTACTATTTTTTAATTTGAATTCTAAGAAAAACAATGTCAAACATGTATCATATCATTGTCTTATCTTTGACGAATAAAATAAAATCATAAAAAAACTTGTTAAAGACTAACTTTTATTCAAATATGCTAGAATGTAAAAAATAATTTCTTTGGATGTATAACGTGGATTATTCTGTAGGTTACAGATTAAAAAGCTTGTGTATTGGAACATTTTTGCGGCATGCTCTGTGTGAAAAAATATTGTACACAAAGTATTGTTAAAATTGGGCTACCCTTAAGTTTCTATTTTCAAATACGAATCTATATTTTCAATTGCATTGTTTCTAATGCCAAGAGTCATGTTTCATATCGGCGTAGTATTTACATCTGAACTACAGATTGTTTTGGAAATATTTAACTATACCGGTAAAATTTCAAATCTTCAATAATTAAACAAGTTATTGTTGTATGATCAACTTAGCATTGATTCACTTCTTACTCACTGATATTTTTTAATTACAGCTGTTATGGAATATTAAAAGAGGTTAAAATTGTTCTCGTAATAGTTCAACATTTTCAAAACACTATGTAGCTCAGATGAAAATACTACGCCAATATGAAACCTCTTGGCATTCAAAAAATTGCAGTAAAAAATACAGGTACGTGTGGGTGGCCTAATGTGTACCATACTTTCTATACAATTTTTATTCGCATATTTGGATAGTGTACAAAAAGTTGCTATGGCAAAGTTTTGAAAAATCCTCGCAAATAAGATGTTGGCAAAAGAAGAATCTCAAAATTTTAAATTTTTCCGTTATAACTCTTATAACTCCAGAACTAAAGAAGCTAGATTGTTTTTGAATCAAATAAACGACCTCTGAAATACACAACTTTGCCCCCATTTTACCATCCCTATATCTCTTACCGTTACCATGATTCCAATGCATAGACTCGAATTTGAATAGCATTGTATAAGAAGTGCGGAAAGTGACATTTTCCGTACGAGTGCAGGAAATACAATTTCTAACGAGTTATGTTCTCTATTTTTCCTACGACCATGAATATACAAATTGTGTGAATTATGAGTGTGAAAATATGAATTCCGAGTATATAATTATTATCATGTGGACTAATATAAAGCAAAAGTTGTTTTTCGTTAGTCCGCATTCGGCACTCTCCATTGCCCTTTTTCTTATTACGACTAATCATCTACTGGACTTCTTGCTTCAGACGGATTCTGTCGTACGACGAAGTCCATATTTTCTTTATTTTTATTATAATTAACCATTAATTTAATTTTAATCACTTCTCTTAATGTTATCCAATTTCAATTTTGTTTGAAGTTTGCACAATTATGCGAATCCTAACTATTTTTAATAAAATTTGCCTACATTATATTTCCCATATTATCTACTGACACATCTTGTATTCTGCTGGAAGCCACGGGCATGTGGCAGCTTTCCTTTTATAATACTTTTCATGTGAATTATATATACATTTAAGGCCTGATGATAGCTCAGTGTACCAAAACTAGTTGCCCCTTCAACTTGGAATAATATATGCTGTAGTACGGAGTTTGCGTTTTACTTACTGCTATTTGCCTACAGACTACATTTGAGATGGAGAGTCTTTTTCATTTACTTTAATGTAAGTTATAATCTCTGAGAAACTGCAAATATAAATTGAAAATCATGTAAGATATTTTTGGTTGTGGTAAAAATAAAAAGTCAATTATTCATTAGTTTATTAGTAGTTTGTTTGTTTACAGAGCTGATTTCAAGTTTTATTCCGTTGATATAGATGCTAAGTAGCTCTAAATTTATTAAAAGACTATATAAAATGAGTAAGGTGTCTCTCTCATTTCTAAAAAAGTATGTCAATGAACAATTATAGGTACTTACAAAGGCATTTTGACGTTCTTCTCCACTGCACAAATACTATGTTTCTAGCAAAGAAACTCGCACCATTATTGAATCAATCATCGGTAAGTTACAACTATTTCTTTTGATGGATCCTGTCTCCGTTGTGATAAAAATCGTGAAATATTATCGTTGTTATAACAAATTATCAAGAAAAATAGTTCATACTTGTAACTGCGTTATCAGACATAAGTCCACTTGTTTGTGCAGTCATCGCACCAGTCATCGCTCTCTGACTGGTGTTCGTAGTCACGTGATAATGGGTTATGAATAACGCAATTTAAATTAATTTTATTTAATTTAAGACGAGTAATAAGATTTTTAAAATGTTATTTTTGGGTTCAAAAACTGTCTTTTATGTGTAAAATGTAGCTTCACATGGATTTGTAACAACCGTCAACGTCCCAATTACTAGAACATGAGTATCATTTTCATCTCTCAAAAGAAAACCAAATTCATATCTAAAATTACTGTCACTTCGTACGCGGTCTATACACAATATACAGGACGTACTAATTCTTACACAAATTCAAATCTATCTACTAATAATCTATCAAGGTCCCAGTGTTACCAAATAATAGGAAGCCACTCCGTGCGTGATCTCGATGCATTAGGGTTGCTCTATATACATATTGTGTATATCGGGGGATGCCACAGCGCTACAAATCTATACGGACGCCACTTCTACCGCTATCGCGATATATATATATATATATATATATATATATATATATATATATATATATATATTGAACCATACATCTTATATACGAAAGAGTATCAGCTGTTTGAAAATATTTTGCTTATTATTTGGAATGAATTGAAACTATGTAGTTAAAAACACATCAAGAAGAAACACAATCATAAGTAAAAATGCATATAAAATCAGAATATATTAAATCATTTGTTTATAATAATAATTAAAAGAACAACAATAAAATAAAGAAATTACTATAATTATTGTCTTGAGTTAGAAAATGCTTAACAAGTATAATGGAGAACATGGAATCTGCCCAAATATAGATGTTAAGTTGTTATGAAGAAATCAGCTGTTTCACCTGAAATTAAACAAGTTTAGTTATCTAATTTAATAAGTAGTTAGTTGAAACAGTAATGATATAAACGAATTTCATATTTAGTAATAAGCAATAGATAAATTTATAATAGAAAAATATCAAGACATAAAGATAATTTATATGTCATAGTGTATATAAAGTTTTATGAAATTAATGAATATTAAATGATGATGGAGTCAAAGAAATATTTGCTGTTAGAGAACTTAAATAGTATAAATAATCAGAGCAAAAGATCTTATAAAAGAATTTATGTTCATAAAAATAAATGTTATTTTCAAATTATCATATGTATATGTAAAAACAAAATTAGACATTGCCATGTCGACATATAAAAGGAATTCCACTATCAGTAAAAAGATTTGTTCTATTGAAATTAGTTGGACAGTAACAGAAAACAGATACTTTTCGGGTGGAATTTACATTTATATATATTTTCAAAAAAACTCCTAAAGTGTGAAAATAGTTCGACATCTCCAGAAACAATGTGATTGGTGGAAAGTGACATGACAAATTTCAAGTAACTAAAATTTAACAAAAAACTTATTGCTTAGAAACAATATATTGGTTGTTGATTAAAAAATTGACGATCAAATAGAAGCGTTGGTAGTTGGTTCTTGGCGTCGAAATGGTGAGCAGGTGATAAGAAACTTTTCCCGAAATTTCCAGTTAAATTACAAATTTTCATTATAAAAGCCATAAATTCTTAACAAAGATAAAACCTAGAACACTTACATGTATTTATAACAGTTTTTCCCGTGAGAATATCCAAATTTCTCAATAAATCGAGCAGCTAGAACTTCGGAAGGCGTCCTGTATCCAGACGGGATATATCTACAGAATCCAGGCATCAGGTCAGTGCTATTTTAGATATTATTGGCCAATAATAAGAATAATAACTTTTGAGTGTTAATTCAGTGACTATTTCATGTATATATAAGAATTTTTGCGTCTTTATGATCGATCTATAAAAAAGAAAAAAGACTATGTATTTTATTCACTAGACAAATTCTAAATATTATATAAAAAGGCCTATTCTATGATATAATAATGCTTGTACTTACGTATTTTCAAATCATATAAGAATGATGCATTTTATTTCATTCACATAATTTTCCATTTGTATATATAAATTTTGTAACTTATTTCTTCCAACAATTTATTTGGTATATGTATATAATTCTCAACGTAAATTCTTTTATGCGAATCCATCAGCATTATTCTAAAGGAAATGATGCTAATATTTACGCAGGTGCAGAGCGTCGTTAAGAAACGTTCGTTCCGTTTCGATTATATTCGTTATTAGTTGGGCATGCGCATAAGATAGTGTATGTTCTAGATAATTCTGTGTTGGTAAATTCCATAGGCGTAACCGTTTTGATTAAAAAATATATTCAAATATAAATTTTCATTATAAAATTAAATGATTGAAAATATTGTGTTTTGTGTTTCTTTTTATTGTGAATGAGCGAAATATATCCAAACAAAGCCAGGACTTAAAGAGTAGAGAAAGTCTCATGCTCCCGAACAAATCATATAATAAAATAATAATATATCATATAATAATAAACAACTGAGCTAGCCACACAAAAATTCAAACATATCTAAATAAATATCTATCTAAACAATTAAAATTATAAATTAATTAATTAAAAATCTAGTTCAATATATATATATATATATATATATATATATATATATATATATATATATATATATATATATATATTGTTACCGTCTTAATTGTTCGGTACCAATTTCTCCAAGTTTCCTTGGATGGGACCAAGATAGCGATTTTATTTGGAACGATAATGGGCGATAAACAATTAGGACGTATGCGAACGGCACTCTTGTTTTGGTTGGAGAGCTAAGAGTCGTGGGTCTATTTGCGGAACGTGAATCAACCGGAAAGGTAATTAAAGGACGCCAGAAATTTTAATTCACAGGAAAAATTTCAAAAACTGCGATAAGAGAGAGAAATTATAAAAAGTGAGGTATTTTTGGTAGTGTATCTGTGGAGGTTTGGGAAGTACTCACTAAAACGCGGTTTATTAGGCTAACCAGTTTATTAACAGGTTTTACCAGCGTCAGTGAACAAAACATCAAAAATATTTACAAGATGGTTACATGCATAACCTGGTACCGCAAACAAAATTAATATATACATAAAAACAATAAAACAAATTATCACTAAACACTACACGGTAATTTGTTCGAGAAATAAATAGTCTCCAAGAGACAACAAATATACAATTCTAAATCCTATACATACACAAATGATTAATGTCGCAGAGTTTGCGAACTAAAAAATTAGTTTATAAATTATTTTCCGTTTATTCAAAAAAGAAAATGTAGGATATTATATTATTAAATTAGTTGAAAACAAAAAACACATAGGCTTTGTGAAAGTTATGTCAATATCGGGAAAATAACGTCTAGATTTGACGTGCACGCCGAATTTCCTAACGATTATTCTATAAAACATAAACAAAGGTTCTCTAAAACAGTGGCAATATTAGTAATCAATACACTCGTTATTGTAATAAAATAGTTCTGACCGTATAGTTCTTTCGCTAAAGAAATAGCGTGACATTAAATTAATCTTTCCACCATTGACTAAGAACGGGTGCGATTACTCCAGGTAGGAGAGATACTAAATAATCATTAACGATACCTGAGTCCAATTGTTTCCATCCAATCACCAAATTACTACTCAAGTGAAGATACTTGCATCAACGCCGAAGGCGTAGTTTCTCGATTAGGTCGATTAAAAAAACTTACGATAATACTTGTATTAAGTAACCTGCCCTCACCGCGTGATGGAACAGATCACAGACACTCGAAACCTTCGGTAATTTAATGTCGGTAATAAGCACTATAAACATATACTCCGGTAATTTTAATTCAACTATGAACACAGGAAATACCGATACTTTGGTACGATACGATAATTTAATCTTAAAAGCTAAGAAAATCACCACTGCTTCGCTCAAGAAACTTTCGTAGACTCTATCTCGATAGCGGCACTAAAAAATGATACGATAATTCACGCTGACACTACCAGAATTTTTTCAACTACTCGCGTTGAGAATCGGTCGCTGACTGACTCTCGTGACGAGATTTTTGGGGATGGATAGCCTTCTTTTTGAAATTTTTTCCGAAAAATAACTGTAAAATTATTTCCAAAAAGCCATATAAAAAGAATGGGGCAGTGAATGTACAAATTACGCTGTCTACCCAGAATTTCATAAAAGGTACATTCCTTCTCCGAAGGTAATTCTAAAACTATTGTGTACTCACCGTACCTCTTTTTAGGGCGATGTTAAAAGTACAATAAATTGTCACTTTGTTCAATTGAAAATCCCGATTGAGCCGTAATAAACCTTTTTCGGTGTTCAAAGATGTATTATACTCCGGTAATTCTATGTTTATTAGTAGTAAAAAATTCGAATATAAAAAAAATTAAAAGCGTTACACAATATATATATATATATATATATATAAATATAAAATCCATTTATTACCACTCCCTATATAAATATAAACTCCATTTTAATACCAGTCAACACAATAACGACACATTAAAAACTCGTTACGGCTGCTTTCATTGTATAGAACAAATACTCGTATATTCCAATACAAATTTTCATCAATGAATGTCATATTTTTAAAATGTTCGTTTTGTTTTGGGTGTGAGTTGTATTCTGTTATGTGATGCGTCCTAAAACATCTATAAAATATATTAAATAATCAATGAACGTTCTGTCGAAGGTAAGATTTATTTGTTTTGCTTTTAAAAATTCTTTCTGTAACTTGTACCATTTCTTTTAGTTTTAACAAAAATTTTATTTCTGATGAAGGTCATGGAAGACCGAAACGTTAAATAAAAATGTATTAACTACTAGTTAAATATCTTTAAAAATGGTCCTCAATCCCAAGAATATAAAATATATATATATATATATATATATATATATATATATATATATATATATATATATATATATAGCTAATTTACAAATGAACGTTGTGTTATAAGCGTATAAGCGCGTTTTTTTGGTGTATAATTATTGTAGTTTGTGAAAAGGACAAGAGCTATTTTAGTTTTATAGTAAAAGTATGTTCTAATAAATTATTTTCTTTTTAATCACTCCTGTAATACGATTGTAATATTTATAGGCAGCTATGCCGGAAGGAATAGTTTGTAGCGTGGCTAACATGTAAACATAATTCAAACAAAGCAAAGGAAACCGGGGAGATAATTTATTATTTTTCACATTCCTTAAAGATCCCAGAGTTTGCAAAGAATGGGAAAGAAAATGCCTAACGTAAGGATAAATGGTCTTTTAAAGATAAAAGAATTTGTAGCAAACGTTTTAAGCCAGAAGATTATGAAGACAAAATGTAAGCCATGTTGATGAACTCGACTACTAAGAAAACAACTCATAGATATTTTAATTAAATAAATGGTTAGATTGTGTAAATCATCATGTTTAACTTTTTATTTAAAAGCCTAATAAATGTTTAACCACAATTAAAATTCTAATAATAAACATGTTTGTTTTGTTTTATTCAAACCTATGTGCAAATTTCCAATAAACAGAAGAGTATGAAGACAAAATGTAAGCGAGGTTGATGAACTTGACTACTAAGAAGCTTAATAAAGGATGGTAATAATACTTTTTTCTACAAGTGCTATGAAAAGTAGCGTATCTCTCATAGCTTACTTAAATTTCAAAACCATATATTGCTCACACTGTGAGAAATATTATTTTTCACGGCACTTTGCCCACACTACATACATTTATATGAAGAATCCAGTTGGGGGTACTCGATGCCCAGCCGATTTCAGCAGGTTATACTCGATGCTCAGCCGTTTTCGGTGAGTGGTCCTCGATACTTAGACTTTTTCTACAATACTATTTACTTGTATTCTTTAAATGTGGGCAGTTGTAGAAAAAGTATAGTGTGCAAGATGTGGTAAAAGTACTTTTCTCACTCGTGTGTTTGCGGCACTCGCCCTTGGCTCGTGCCACAAACTTCCACACAACTTGAACTCTCCCCACTTGTTGCACAATATACTATTCTCACTGGTGTGTTTGCGGCACGAGCCACAGCTGTGAGAAAAGTTGAACTTTCCTACTTGTTGCACAATATACTATTTCCGACGACCACTACGAAATATGGCACATTTCCATACAGTTTTCTCTTAGTGAGACTATTAAATTGCAAACAATTTCAACACGAAAACGAACGAACGGCATACCCGTGGGAAATTAAAAATTTGAGACATCTGATTGGCCGACGGCTCAACGTTTTTATTTTGCACACAGGTCGATGATTACCGATGTCTACATTTCCACACAATGGCATATTTTGCCCGCAGTTAGAGTGCTTGCCGATGACGTTTTAAATTTGACTTTTGAACCGTTATCATGTGACAGAGCGAATTTGAGAGAATTATAGAATTTTCTGTAAGTTAAAATATAGTAATTTATATATTGAATAATAAAAAATATTAGTTGGTTGCAGTAAAGTTTGGAAACATGCAGAAGGATGCATTTCTGCGGAACATAAAATTGTCAACAACGGTCTTGAAGCATCAGTTTATTTTTAAAATTGTAGTAACCTTACCATAAAATTTTATTTAAAAAGTAAATACCAACTCTGCGTTTTTTGTGGTCCTCGGAAAAATATCGTGTATAAGATGTGTTGAAAATTCGATGTCACACTCGTTTGCTCAATTCTGCAAACTCGTGTGACGTCTTTCATTTTCAACACTTGTTATACAGTGTACTATTTTATAATTCGCCTATAAAAGAGACTTCATTATAACATTGTTTACAGTGTCACAATGAAGCTATTTGAATACTGTTTTAGTAATTTTTAGTGTACAGTTGGTTATTGTATTTAGTTATATTTTTATTTGACATTCGACTTTAACCTTGACACAAATTATAAATTAAATGGTCTAGAGTTGTTCTAGCTAGCAAATTATTATATTAAAAGTTCCTGAAGGTAAATTAGAATGATTTATATATTAAAAATATTAATGAATAAATTACGTTAACGTTTATTTATCAATGATTTGACAATTGTTTATTTTTATATTGTATACATAACATTCGATTTTTGGGATAAATTACCAGATATCTATGTGAAGATGTATTACAGAAATAATTATGTTCATGATATAATATAAATATATTGCAAGAGCATATACGAAGAAGCTATTTTTTAAACAAATAATCATCCTCTGTTTACCTAAATGAAAAAGTTTCTTTACAATTTACACAATTATTAGATCATAATATATCAAAAGTGCTGAATAAAACCATCTGTGATCTGACCAATCACGAATCTACAGAATTGCCAACTTAAATTCAACCCACTCCTCCTAGTTTAAAAACAGGTATTATATGTAATTCTATTTTATTTAAAAAATTAAATAAATGCGAATTATAAAAAATATTGTGTAAAATTTGTGCCACAATAACTTTCTATAGTACTCGTGATTTGCGCAGCTCACCGCTTCGCGGTTCTTTGTGCAAACTTCACTCGTACTACAAAACGAGTCATTGTGACACTTGTTTTACAAATAACTATTTTATAATTCGAGTATAAAAGAGGCTTATTGATTATAACATTTACAGTGTCACAATGAAGTCTCCTTGAACACTTTTTCAGTAATTTTTAGTGTCATACAGTTTTGGTTATTGTATGTAGTATATATTTTTATTTGATATTTGACTTTAACCTTGAAAAAAATTATAAAATGTTTTAGCGTTGTTCTAGCTAGCAAATTATTATATTAAATGGTCTTAAAGGTAAATTGTAATAAATTAGATATTATAAATATTAAGAAATAAAGTACGCTAACGTTTATTGATCAATAATTCGTCAATTGTTTATTTTTATATTGTATAGGATCAATATATAGGTATACATAACGGGCGATTTTTGGGATAAATTACCAGATGTGTGTCGATGTATTTTAGAAATAATTTTGTTCATGGTATAATATAAATAGATTGCAAGCATGTACAAAGAAGCTTTTTTTAACAAATAATCGTCCTCTATTTGCTTAAATTAAAGATTGTTCACAATTTACACAATTATTCCGTAGCAGGCACTTCTCACTGGACATTGAAAAACGGACCCTTAGTATATATTATTTCAATCAAAAGCAGCTGAAGGGGAAATATACCATTGCAGTAATCTTAGGCACAGGTCTCTGTTATGTGACACGGGTGTGAAAGCTTTAGTTACAGTTTCCTTTTAAAACTACAGTTAGCTTCTATTAGTTCCTTTCTAAACCGATAGGTGGACATGTGGGCAACGGTCGTTGCAACAATGCAACCACCAACCACATGTCTTCCGTTGAAACTGTTTATTTTTCTAGTTTGCACTAGTTTGATTATTACCAGAAATACCTTTCAACGTGACTAATTAAATGAAGTATTGATATTCAATTCTTTACTGAAAAATCGAATATCTCAAACCTACTGTGAATTATATTAAGTAGGTAGTTATTTCAAAATTCGAGAATTTATCATACAGCCTAAAAATTTGGAGTGGAAATGGCTACCCACTCACTTGTGTGATTGAAAACTTTCAGCTGTAAGCATTAAGCATAGTAACCGGATATAACAAATAAGTAATAGTGTTATAAAAGAAAAAATATAACTATCATATTAAAACTCATTCCTATAACAACATTGTTTACTGTTACTGATAAATAACGTTTAATAATTTAACGTAGGTTTTACTCAATCAGTTTCAACAGTGCATCATCTATCATGTAATAGCAGATTTAGTGAGATGTAATATTTTGGTAGCTTACTGTAAAATAAGTAAGTAGAAATCGATTAGTCAAGTCAATTTTGAAAACTACCTCTATCGGTATAAAGGATTACTATAAAATATGTTTATTTTGGTTTAAATTTTAGAAATTATTATTCACATATAACAAAAGTATTGAAATATCTCGCTGAATAGTTTCTTATATAACACAGTTTACCTGCAAATCGCTAATCTATTTTACTTACTAATGATTTCTTAGAAGTGCCGGCTGGTAACTGGTAACATTCAAAATGGTAATTCGTCATGCCTAACCTTACGGTAGTCGCTATTTTATTAAATGGATTGTGTAACGCTGAATGTACTTACAGGTTTCTTTAATTCCATCATGTAACTATCTCTATCAGGGATTTCCATCCCGTATTACTCAATGTAGTAGCTATTATCAATGAATTCCAAAAGTTTATCTTTTTATTATTTAAAAATGTAACAGAAATGTTTATTCAAATTCATTTTTTCACAGACGCATTCACTTAATCAAAGTAATCTGCTGTCGACAAATGGTTGTCTTGTATCCACACATGATTATAAAAAACGACTGATTTTATAAAAAGTGTTATTTTACTCTTAATACAGCTAATAGGCCGTATTTATAAAAATGAAGTGTTTTCGTCAAATGTAAAGATAGAGCACAAGGAGAATGTAAAAGGACAAGGTTTTGTTTTGAATTTGTAGGTATTCATAATATTTTTAATATATTTCCTTGCAAGCAAATCCTTGCAAAAACGGAAAAGGTAAACATACGCGAGTTAGGTAAGTTAGGTAAGCTGCTGCCGAATATAGTTGAATTGATACAAACGCGAATTGCGAATAAGGTTCTGATTAGTCAATTTTAAACCAAGATATGGCGACATGTGAAGATTTTCAATATTTTGGGAAATCGCAAAATTTAAAATTTAGTGGACGGGAAAATTGGATTGAGTAGAATATATTCCAGCCTGTTCCTTTCATTAATGTCATTTGAAGCATCTTTCACACCATCTGTGATATCTATGCATTGTATTGTAGTAAAACTGTTTTTTGATTATTGGTTTTAGTAATTTTTGGATTTTTTGTTTTTGTGTCCACTAGTATTTTTAATATTATTATAATCAGTTTCTGACATGGAAACCATCAGTGAGGTATGTTGGAGAAATCTCAGCTTCCTGCGAAGAAGCAAACGGTTATGGAGAAAGTTGTTACAGAGCACAGACAGCTGCATGGAAGAGACATGACCATGGAACCATTAATAAAAAAGGTGGGTGTATCATATATTTAATACTATAATAGTATTTATTATATATATATATATATATATATATATATATATATATATATATATGAGTAATATGAAGACAAGACTGAAGAAATTCGTGCAGATGACTGTCTTAGCTGTGTCGTCAAAAGGGTGGGCGGAGCTTATCGATCAACCTTTCTACACAATTGCAAAATTGCCATAAGACTTTTTTTTTTCAGTTTTCTTCAATTTGTTGCGAAGGTAGGGATTTTTAAAGAGATTTAAAGAGATATTGAGGTTATATGGTCATGTGTTATTGTCATATTTTTATTCTTTTCATATTTGTTACAAATTTCATTATAAAAATGGCCTCAAAATATGTTCTGAAGCTATCTAGCACTAATGAATTTCTTGAAAATAATAAGATAATTGAAAGGGGCGAATATGCGTTAGAATCAAACCATGTGAAGAAAATGAAATTTGATGCTGATTTCACGATCATTAGCCGCGAAATTCATCCTAATTTCAAAGATAAATCATACAATGTTAAGGTAAGTTATCAATATTTTATGTCGTCTACATGTTTTCAAACTAACAAGTTATTACGGATAATCTTATAAACAGATCAAGTATTGAAAATGCAATGTGTGTTTGAGGGATAAAATGTCACCATATTGCCACTTTAGCTTTATTTGGACATTACAGTATATCTGTTACTGATGCTGAATGCATCAATTTGCATTTTTTCACATGGTTTGATTCAAACGCATTTTCATCCCTTATAATGATATTATTTTTTTAATCCATTTATACCTAAGCTCTAGCACTTACCGTTCGTCCACTGATGCTTAAAACGGACGGACGGACACCAGGACACTTATTTTCGAGTTCGTAGGAACCGAAATCAAAGAAACTTGCTTCCAAAACAGAGTATTTATTAGAACGTGTTTTGAAACCATTTTTATAATGAAATTTGTAATAAATTTGAAAATAACAAGAACATCACAATAACACCTTATAATCTCAATATCTTTTAAAAAAACCTTATATAGCTTTGCAATTTTTATGAATAAATGCTTTAAACTACGCGCGCACTCTCTAATTAGCTAATTCTTACAACGATCAACCTCATGTGTAACAAATTGAAGAAAAACTACAAATGAAAAAACTCTTATGGCAATTTTGCATGCGTTAACGATTTGTGTAGAAATGTTCGCAAGCTCCGCCCACCCATGTGACATCACACTTAAGTAGTCTATTGCAGTTTGGAAATTTTTGTTCCTGCCACTTTGGCTTCTATAATTTCTTTTTCGGTCGATGGGAACTTGATTCACTCATCCGCTTTGTCCACAATTAGACCGAGAATGGAGAATGGTACCGACGATTTTGGAGACTGTAGGCTGTGTACATCCTAGTTCCTCACCGATACCGCTCTGGAAGCTCGGATCTGCCATGTAACGTATAATATATTAATTTTTTGTACTGGCGAAAGCGCACCTACTCTCCAATAATGTACTCGGCTAACCATTATTTTCGTCAAACCGAAAGAGTCACACTCACGTCTTTCTGCAGAAGTTTCTCTCGACAAGCCGCATATTTTCTTAAGAAAATCCTTTAATTTTAAAGCATATACAAACTAACGTTTATACATTCCAAAATAAATAAAACCTTTTCCATTGGAGCAAAACCTTTTTGCTCCAGTCCAAACAGTTTCCTAATTATTTATATGAATAGAATGTGAAGGAATTGCTTCGATTTCTGCATATAATAGCAAACGTGTGAACTTTATTCCACATAAATTTCATATACCGCATTGCTAAAAGTATATTGTTAAACTAATTTCAAAAAGAAAAAATGCATACAAATTATTGAAACTAGAATCTTCAAGTCACAATTCATATTATAAAAATAAAACGTGAACAATAAAGTAGCTCAAGTGATTAAAAATCATGAATTTTTGGTTATTTTCAAAGCGGTTTAAATTTCTTCCAGTAGTAATGTTTACTGGAACCGACGGTTGGAATATTAGGCACTGCTTGTTGTTTCCGAGCAACAGCGCCCCCTAATGGCCTTCTCATTCTACCGCCATTACAAACTGAACTCAACAACCTCTTTTCATCTTCGATCCGTTTACCGGTCGTCACTTCACGTGTATTTCTTGAAAAATCTAATACCATCCTTTATTAAAAATGGCAGATGAATATTTTTTTGGTAAGTTTTCCATCTTTTTATATTTCTTGGACATATATTTTTTATATATACGTCATATAAGAAGGCTAAGGTTTTCATACTAATACGTTAGTCCTGTTGTGGTAGCCGGCATTTGCGCGCCATTGTCGTTCAGAGAAGCATCTACGGGAGTAACTTTTACAATTTACAATGGTTGTTTCAATTCATTTTGCAGCTTTAACATTAAAAGGAAAAACTAGTGAAGTATGGGATCCAGAAGCAAAAGGAGCAGAAGATTACCAAGGAGGACATAAATTGATAATCAAACAAGCGTTGTTGGGACCCGAAGCCACCGATGGTATGAGTTTAATTTGTTCTAATATTGCGTTTTAAATATTTTGTTTTACTTATTTTGTTTGTTGCTTGATAATTAACGATATGCTTTTGTTCTAAAAATACTACTAGTAACAATATTCGATATTTTATGTCCGCCCATTGTAAACGCCATTATTCGGCGTCCACGCTTCGAAACACATATTTTTATTCTGAAATTACTATTTTATTGTTTTATTTATTTAACATTTCGTCTTATTTTTGTTTGTAAATTTACTTCTGCATTAATGTAAGTGCTTTGTTAATAATGTATGTATCAAAAACCGGTATTTACTTTGGGCCCCAAAAATCCAAGTGGCTTGTGAAACATTTTTTAGCAGTAAATACCTATTTCTAAGTAATTGTAATTGAGCATTTTGTTTTATCCGTTAAAATTCGTTGCACTCTACTAAAACCACGCCGACTTTTAGCAAACGTGTGACTAATATTTTATCAACTGTAGTTTACCTTTATATATTACAGTACATAACACATTCTTTCCATATATTAGATAGTTATGTTCAAAGTTTTGTTTTTATTTTAAGCATTAATATGTTCCAAATATTTTTTCTTAAATTTTTCTGTGCTCATTTTTACTTCCCAATGCCCAATGTTAGAAAATGAAGTATACTAATGGCGCGAAAAAAAGTCCGGAATATCCGTTTGAGCATTAGGTCAGTGCGTCCCTATGTCATTTTTTATCGCGGCACATCTACTTAAGGAGTTTAGATAACATTTTCAAATTTTGAATTTAAGAGTTTATGAACATAATGCAGACCCCAGTTATTTTTTGTTGAACGAAATCCGTCAACGGGAAGTGGTAGTTTACTAGAAGAGTTAAAACAGTTTTGGTTAATTTTAGGCATCCAACTTATAAAATAATTGAAACATTTTTTGAAAAAATGTATATATATATGATATATATTGCTTTAGGGCCGGACCCATGCAACCAGAAACTACTTGCGTGGGTCCAGTCCTAAAGCCAAAAAAACTTCTTAAATATGTAGTGTAGAGATATTTATCCAACTATTTCAAAGCAAATCAATAGTTTTCATTTAGTACATGACAATGTCAATAACTTTACATGTATCTTGTCTGAGGAAGTCTTATGCTGACCACAACGCATTTTTATTTTATATATTACATACTAACTAAAGTCTTCGATACCTATGCTAAAATCCAAATTGAAAGAAACAAGGTAAATGATCATTTACTAAATTTACCTGTTTATCTATGTAATGAATTGAAGCTCAAACTAGTTTATTTTACTAATGTGCAATATATTTCAATTCAAACTTGAACTATTTACAAGAATTGGATTATATTTCTCTGCCCTATAACCTTGAGCTTGCCGTGATTTCTTTGGCAATAATTCTAATGAAGCAGTAATCACTGCCTCAAGCATCTCTGAAGGAGTCCCAGAAATGGAAAATTCATCATCAATTATCATTTTACTTTCGAGAATACCAGCAATTAAATTTATATGTGTCAAGTTTGACAATTCAACCTTAATACGTTTCTATAGTAACCCAAGTAATTTTGTTACGAATTTCAAAGCAGTTATTTGTGAATAAAATTATTTACGATTTTATCAAAATTAATTAGGATCTGTCGAACTTTAACGATTTGTGGACAATAGTATGTTTACCTCTTAGGAAAAGCCACGTTCCTGTTATGCCTATTCATACCTTTCTCTTCGATTTCTTTGGCAATAATTCTAATGAAGCAGTAATTACTGCCTCTACCATCTCTGGAGGAGTCCCAGAAATGGAAAATTCATCATCACTTATCATTTTACTTTCGAGAACACCAGCAATTAAATTTATGTGTCAAGTTTGACAATTCAATCTTATACGTTTCTATAGTAACCCAAGTAATTTTATTACGAATTTCAAAGCACCATTTATATGTGAATAAAATTATTTACGATTTTATTCAAATTAATTAATATCTGTCGAATTTTAAAAGATTTGTGGACAAATAGTATGTTTACCTCATAGGAAAAACCACATTCCTGTATTCTGTGTTGCTAAGTCTCTACTTAGCAATCTTCACAGTTGTCCAGGAGTGTTAGGCTTTTCCTACTTGGTAAGCAATGTACAATTCTTCTTCACCTATAATTCTGAGTACTAATTAAATTGAATAATGATAGAGTTATGTGATTCAAGTGGACTATTACCCTTTAACTTTCTAATAGTTTAGCCTTACAAGCATGAGAATAACTCTCCTATAGTTAAATTCTTGGTTTATTGAATAATTTGCATTTTGAAACAATGAGAATTTAGTAGATATTTGACATATTTTGTCTGCAGTAAATTAGATAGGTACAATTAAATGATCATTATAATATTGGAAACAACAATTAGATTAATTGAGAGGATTAGGTACATTACATCTATAACGAAGGTCAAAGTACAACCTTGGGGTATTATAATCAAAACTCATTAACCTTGCAATTAATTATTTGCAGATAAGCTGCTTTTGTTAAGTAATGTACACATTTACTATAAGACCATTGATCCTATCTTTTTGTTATTTATGTAGTTGTATTTACTTTCTCGATTTATTTGAGAAGTTCTAATATGTCTTTAGTACAAAGAAATTTTATGTTTAGGTGAGGTAAATGTAGTACAAGTAGAAGCCATGACCTGGAAAGATTCCGTAAAAATTCCAGTAGCAACACTCAAGGCTGGTGGTCCCAACAGTCAAGTATTATTAGATTTGTCATTCCCTGATCCTCCAGTTACATTCTCCCTCATACAAGGTGAGTTTATTTTTTTTCAATAGTTATAAGAAGTGAATTATTGATAATATTAAGAAAATATTTCGATGGATTTTTGACAAAACAACATAAGTGAGTCGAGATTGACAGGGGGGCCTTTTTCTTATTTTATTTCTGAACATAAATCTGTTTAATTTTTTATGTATACTTTTGTAGTGTTAAAGTTTAGTTTAGACTAGAAAATTTTAGTAAATTTCGATACATTCAGGTATTTTTGCAGCTTAAGATACTTTTTCAATACATTTTCCAAAATTTTTATATATTTATTTGTCACTTAAGGCTGCTTGGCATGAAGCAATACAACCTGCAAGGCATAATATTTCTTGATTACAAGCATACACAGATAAAGCTCAGCTGATAGATCTCTCAATTGCAATTAGTTTGGTGCAATTGAAGGGGTTAGAATAAAAACATTCACTTAATTTGGAGATATTTGAGTTCTAAGTTATAATAAACTCCAAAAATGTTTGCATAAGTTTTATGTTGCCATATAAAAGTAAAAAGTAAACATTTGTAGAGCTAAGTTTATGTTTACGATAACATATTTTTTTCTAAAAATCAATTTTACCCTTTTTATTCATTCCTACTGTTCCACCACAGCAAAAATGAAAGTAAGAATATAATGCAAAATTAAGTATTTATTAAACAAAAGGGAATATAAAATAGAAAAAGTATATTCATCAGTGTTGTAATCTGAGTCCAGTGCACGTTGTTATCATCTTGATCATATTCACTCTCACCATCACTACCATCGACATTTTTTGTAATTCTTGATGTAGAAGGTTTTTCCAATGTCTGCTTTTTCTTCTTGTGTTTGGGCAACTTTTTTGCATATTTGAGATTTTTATAAAAATCATGATAATCCAGCAAGCGTTGCAAATTTTTCCATTTTGCTGTTGCAATTATTACAGAGTTGCCATTCAACGGTAGCAATATCTTTCATAGATCTTATGGTGGTTAGGTTATATATATATATATATATATATATATATATATATATATATATATATATATATATATTAAAAATAATAACGTTTATTTATCAATGATTTGTCAAATTGGTTATTTTTATATTGTATAGGATCAATATATAGGTATACAAAACTTTCGATTTTTGGGATAAATTACCAGATATCTATGTGCAGATGTATTACAGAAATAATTCTGTTCATGATATAATATAAATAGATCGCAAGAGCATATACGAAGAAGCTCTTTTTTAAACAAATAATTATCCTCTTTTTGCTTAAATGAAAGTTTGCAGTTCGTTGTGCAAACTTCACTCATACTACAAAACGAATCATTGTGACACTTGTTTTACAAATAACTATTGTAGATCTTTTGTTGGTCGACCATTACCCAAAAATAGGCACTTCCATGTTGGTCAACTTTTATCTATATATGAGATTTTTGTAAAAATTGTGTTAAATGGGCATGATATAATCCAGCAGATGTTGCAAATCTTTCTATTTTGCTATTTTGCTGTTGCAATTATTACAGAGTTGTCATTCAACAGTGGTAATATATTTTGTAGATCTATCGGTGGTCAACCATTACCCAAAAATTGGCACTTTCATGTTGGTTATCTTTTTTCCATATTTGAGATTTTTGTGAAAATCCTGTTAAATGGTCGTGATTTAATCCAGCAGATGCTGCAAATCTTTCCATTTTGCTGTTGCAATTACAGAGTTCTCATTCAATGGTGGTAATATCTTTTGTAGATCTTTTGGTGGATGACCATTACCCAAAAAGCATCAGCATCAAAGAGTACCTGTCAAAATATTTGTTATAGTGAAAGTGAGGAATACATATAAAGCCTAACTTTGGTTAATGACATCTCTTCATCGCTTATTATGTCATCAAGATGCAAACCTAGAAGCTGATTTTATTACCTTAACTATAGTCTTGGAGTATAAATACTTGAGGAAATTTTTGTTTACATGTCTATTACTTGAAATATCCGGTCACTCCATATATGTAAAAATTTATGATGTATTTCTTCAAGATTAGTAGCTTGGGTCGGAAGCATAAATAGTTTATATACCTTTTTATTTTGACCCCCACAAGTCAAAATGGTAAATGAACTGTTTTATATTTGGAGGAAGAGATTGGACGTTGAATTATGCAAGATTCAATCTCCTGGAAACCTCTGGAATCTATATCCTCAGACCAAACGTAAATTTGAGCTTTCTGGGTTATAAAATTATAAACACAAGTTATTTGTCCAGAAGCTGCATTAGGTAAAATACCTTGGAGGTAGAGGAGTTGCTAAATAAAGCGTGCTGAAGATCAAAACACAACAGTATCTGTCGACAGTTTATATGTTTCAATATCATTGTCTTTTACTGTGGTGGCTTTGTCAGCTCGTTTCTGATGAAGCTCAAATTGAACCTTACATGCTGCAACATTAGAAGTATATATTGAATATTTGATAGTATTTTGGTAGGTATTACAACGTGAACATGTGCCAGTATGTGGTCGATGGAATCTTATATTAAATTCATTATTAAAGGTATACCGATAAAAAGATGGCTCTACAGGAATCTTATTTTCTTCTTCCCACACAACTTTATATAAGTTATACATTATCTGTACATTTAAATTAGAAAACAGATATCTTGTTTGTGCATTATGTTCTCTTGGGTAGCGGCTTCGATATTTCAGAAAATTCTTAATTGTGATAACAAAATTTCATCGCTCATACTTCTGTGTTTGTCCTTTGCCCCCTTTTTCCAGTTCTGCTATGCTAAGATGATTAGCTTTAGCACAAATGCTGGAAAATCTTAACACATTCGCAGTTTGGTGGTCATATGACGGTAAACTACAGTAGAGCCTAAAAAAGTTCATTTCTTTGTTCTGTTCTTCACTTATATTTATATTACACTTATACTAACAAGTATGCTGGTAGGGTTGTAGTGACTTGTGTCGATGTATCTTATTATTATTTAAATATTGCAAGTATCTTCACATAACTTCAGGAAGGTATTAAAAATTGTGCATAATACCGACGTGGAATTTCCCTTTTATTTTTTCTTATTGTACTTAACAAGGTGAGCTTAAAGTGTTGTTTTAAATTAACAATAAGTTCCATACTGGTGAACCAATTGTCCACTGTTACATTTCTACCAGTACCTCTAATTGGCTTGGACAGCCTTACCACCATGGCTCCAGTAGAATTGTTTACTTCGTGTGGTCCTGCAGGCTGTTTTCGGACATATACTTCGAGATTTACGGTATAGTAAGTTTTTGAATCGCAAAGGGCAAACACTTTCAAGCCATATTTATTGGGTTTGCTTGGTATGTACTGGCGCCAGCCACAACGTACTCTGAAAGCCTCAAGCTTTTCGTCTATCGTGACGTACTCAAATGGAGTATATGCAGTTTTAGCCTTTTCTACAAATCCATCAAACACGCTTCTTATTGCGGCTAGCTTGTCAGTGGCCCTTCATTCTTCACGTGTCTCGCTATCATCAAATGTTATATATCTACCTAGAAATCTGAATCTTGAACATGACATGGTAAATCTAAACAATTATATACCGCTGCCATCGGTTTTCCATAGTTTTTTAGCATTTGTCCAAGCACATTTTTTGACACCAGCTAAGTACAGTAACCCTAGTGGCGCCTTTATTTCAGTTATATTAGTGAGTTGTGCATGTCGTTCCCGGGAATAATTATGTTTCATTGAATCAATCCTCTTGTTCGTATTTTGCACAATTAACTAATATTTTCATCACTAAAAAATAGCTCCAAATTTCTAACGGCCTTTTCAAATTCCTTGTCGTTGCTTCCGGACCTGGCAAAAGAGAGACTAAGTTCTCTGATCGGGTCCTAACACTTGTAGATGGCACATGTTTGTTCCATTTCATTGCGTCCAAATAATATGGGGTAGCAACAATTTCTTCAACATTCTCACCTTCCTCATCAGTTATTTCTTGCTCCATATCAGTTTCTAGAAGTTCTGTACTTAATTGGTCTTCTTCGTTATCATCTTCATTGTCACCTTTTTCATAAGGCGACATTTTTGTGACCTGCAATAGAGGAAAAAAGTAATAATCAACAGATATTTGCAATTTATGCCAACAATAACGTTAAAGTCACGATCAAAGTACTTGTGTACATAGTATTAAAATATAAATATAGTTTACATAATTGAATAAATGTTACTAATATTATCTTCAATTTATCTTTTAATAATTCGTTTTTAAATAAATATATTATTTATTTATCAGTTAGAAAGTAATAATAATATAAAAAAGTGGTAAAGTTGACTTAGATATGCCTTTCATCCCTCTTGGGCTTTTGGAATGGTAAACTGTTACTGGTTTTAATTTGAAATCTCCGCTTGTGTTATCACTCAGTAGAAGTGTTAAGTGATCTTTTGCAATTTTAAATTCTGATGCTCGTTTCTCTTCATGGTATAGAAATGTTCGTTTTGGCATTCTTTTCCAAAACAGGCCTGTTCCATCAACATTAAAAACCAATACTGGAGGATAGTTTCCTTGTTCAATTATGTTTTTTAATGTCTCGGGGAATTCTGCTTTCGTATCGCCACTTGCTGCTTCTCCCGTAATTTTTATGATGTGTAGATTATTTCGATGTTTAAATCTATTAAACCATCCTTGACTAACAACGAAAGTTTCACTTGTGTCACTTGCCTCAACCTGAATGTAATTAAAAATTCTTCTAGCTTTTTCCATTATGATAAATTGGCTTAATGGCATATTGCCTTCAATTTCGTGGTCAGTTCATATAGAGTCCTTTTTCCATTTCCTCCATAATGTTATTTCTAGAACTGGTAATTCTAGTTGCAGTCGCCAATGACAATATTTTTTCTTTATTCTTAAGAATTGTCCTTATTGTTAAAGTTGTCAAATTCAATTTGGCACTAATTTGAGATTGACATTCACCAGAATCTAATGTTCTAATTACTTGCATTTTAGTTTCCAGTTAAATGTTTTTTCTGGTTGTCTTCTTTTCTTGTTTTTTATTATCGCCCTTATTAATCGTTTAGTATTGTGTATACAAATTTATACTTACAATAATGTCAACAAATATTTCGAAGGATATAAATGTGTCCCTACCAAACAAGAAACACAACTACACTGTTTCGAATATGTTGGAAACCTAGCTCTGCGCACAACTTCGGGGAATCCCCGTAGTGCTGCTAGCAATTTCCCCAGGTTGAAATAATAGAGTGCTAAACCGAAACAGCGATAAGCAGGGTCCAAATAACGCTTACCAAATAACATCATAATATGACAAGACAAACATTCCACACTTATGTATTGTGCACTGCGAAAACTCTCTGGCAATAGTGGCAATTATAGAAAGACGCAACATACAGGACAAACTGAGACAAGTCTTTGCGAATGGGTGTTGGTTGATACTTGTACTTGTTACTTGTCAGCTGTAGGAATCAAAAGTACTGAGTACTGTAAAATGATACTCGAACTATTTCGAGTACTGATTTCGTCGCAATAAAAGTACTCTCGAGTACCGATTATTATCTTTTTAAATAATTATTTACCTACAGACTGACCAGAAGCAACATTTTGGTGTAAAAATATCATTTTCGAGAAATTAGTCTCTCACAATGTTTTGTCAAAAACCCATTGATTTGTTAAAATGTTGTCAGTTGCCAGTCATATTATAGTGTGTCCAATTAAGTCGAAACCATATGGGAAATTTTTTTATTTTTAGTTTTATTAAAAAACGACATACTTTATAAAAATGTGTGCATGGTGTAAAACTCGAAATACAACCATTGGATATCAAATTTTTTGAGCCGTATACAAGGTTTGTCAATAATATGAATTTTACTCAAGAGTAAAGTACCTTTATTTTTGAGAATATTGACAATTGTTATTAAAAACAGTTGATCATAATAGAAAAATATTGTCAAATATCCAATATCATGGGTCTGCAGTGAAAAATTTCTATTTTTCAATTTTATTAACTTCACAGCAATGGTAATTTAATAATAAACAATTAGTCTAGGATGCCCTGACAAATTCTGTATATTAGCAATTTGCTTATAGAATGTTATTCAATCTAGGATGCCACAACGGAAAACGTCAAATCGTTCGTTAGATTTTAAAAAATTATTAAATGGCTGCTCTGTTAAGTTATAAATATTCTCAGCTTTCGACTGGGAATTCTAATTCTCCTTGTATCAACAAGCAAAATTCAAATCCTCTAATAATCTATCTCTTTCAATGTACGAACAAGGGACTGGTATGGGTGATATTTGTTACTTTTTAAAATATTTGCCTTTGTATCTCTCCTTACTTCATTTCGGATCAAAGGCATTCTATTCCTAAATGACATTTTAGGTTCTTCTACTACAGATAGCATCCCTTGTAATTCTGTGCAACCCCCTTCTGCGATTTTTTATTGCAATTATGGTGAACACTTCCAGACATCTGAAATTTATTCAAAATTTTTGTATCTATTGAATGCTGAATATTTCTAACTTAACAGAGCACCTATTTAATATATTTTATAAAATCTAACTAGCGATTTGACGTCAGTGCATCCTAGATTAAATAATGTTTTTTATGCAAATTGCTAATATACAGAATTTGTCAGGGTATCATAGATTAATGTTTATCGGTAAATCACCATTGCTAATACAGCAAAGTTAATAAAAATAAAAAAAATCCATGTCAGAATATTGGATATCTGACTATAGTTTTTTGTTATGATCAACTTTTTTCAATAACAATAAATTGTCAATATTATCAAAAATAAAGATACTTTATTTACTCTTTAGTAAAATTCATATTTATGACAAACTTTGTATATAGCTAAAAAAATTGATATCTGATGGTGTTATTTCGAGTTTTAAGGAGCAAATCTTTTCATAAAGAATGACTTTGTTTCATAAAACTAAGAATAAAAAACTTTCCCATATGGTTCCAACTTAATTGGATATATGATTTACATAGTCTTTCATATGAAAGTTCATCTGTTTTACTATTTTAAATTGACCAAATCCAAACATATGGGTAGTACAGTGCATTCAGAAGTAGTAGTGATATGATGAGATTTGCCTCACTCTTCAACTGTGTAACAGCTCTCGAGTAAAGGGGATTATTTATAACTGAAAATTGTCAGTTAACTCTGAAGTCACAGATGGCTTCTGAAATTTGTGTCAAAGCATTTCATAATGTTAACCCTTTCATCCCGGAATATAAATATTGATCCAATTGTAATAAAAGTGTGCCTATCATGTCAAATTGATTGTAAATAAGATGTTTTCCCAAATTTATAATTTTTCCTTAAGCACATGGAAGAGAAAACGGACCTTTCTACCATCAGTTTTTACATTGTATTATTGTGTACCACTAGGTTTTAAATGAAACAAGAAATTTGTTTATTTTATTCAACTCTAAGAATGTTGTTTATTTGTTTCATTCAACTTATTATACATGATATAAAATAAAACAATCTATACACACATATTGCATTCTTGGCAGAGTTTTTGTTCGGGTTTGCCGTGGAATAAACCTATCGCTAGACAGAATCCAAACCAAAAGATTATTTACTTCCACATTATCAGTTTGGTCTGCTTGATATTTAGTTGCTTCATTTTCTTCAATACCGCTAATCTCATCAGTTACACTAATAATAGAATCTTCAAGTGGTAAATTATTCTCCAGATCACTTTCTGTTTCACTCTCAGGTTCACAGTAATCACTGGATCCAGACAAAAACGGCCGTTTATCTTTGTCATCAGAAATACCTGATCAGCGTTGAACAAAATATTGGAGTTCCTTCTCCCTCAATGACTTTTAGATCCATAATATTTCTGAAAAGATACTAATATAAACTTGTGGTACAAAAACACTGGTGGTACACATATGTACCACAACACAAAAATGAGTACTTATTTATTTTTGCAACTATCTTGATTCACAATTTAGTGTTTTTGTACATGCACCAATCCTCATGACATCAAATATAGGCATTTACTAACATCAACTAAAAAATTTCGTTAAAATATGTGTGAAAGGATAAAGTGAGCCTTATATACAGGTATGGTACACTTTTCGTATGCATATATGTTTAGTTTCACTTACAGTAATTTTCAAATCGAGCTGGTACAGTGAACCGTTTGGGATGAAAGGGTTACACTTGTTTAGGTACCATCATAATGAATAATTTCAAGACTCATTGCAAACGAATTTGTTGACAAAAACTGCAAGGTACCCATTCTCAGTCGATAAAAGGTATAAAAGAGAAGGCACACTGAGAAATCATTGTATGTTTCTGCACTCAAAAATTGTTTTGATGAATGTTATTTTATGATGGAGTGCTAATGTAAAAGGGAGCATTGCTGGAATATAAACTCAAAGGCAATTATCATTGAAGCAAATAAGTCATAAGTCAATAAACCTTTTGATATTGATAAGTGTGTTGTTTTCCACAGAGAATAACCCCCTCCTCTCTTTCTTATACAATTAATGGTCGGGCCCTAATCTCGCTGTTGTCCCACAATGACTTATGAGTTACAGTAAATTTGAGCTGTACGTGGGGTTACCACATCTCTGCAATCTGCAAGAGTGCCTCACTCTAGATTGTTCCTCATAGAAGTAATTTCCTTGTATGTCATTCACTACCTGCTGCAAACTTCTCAACATATGCCCGTCCGATTTTGGAATATGCAGGTCCGATGTGGCATCCAGATTTAGTTCTGAATCAAGACATATTGTAAAAAGTTCAACGTTAGACTACAAGACTGTGTTTCGGTAATATAATGCCAAAGAACTTTACGATTTCTTCTCTATCAGTATGCATCCTCGATGATCTGTGTATTTTGCTATTCTTTATTTATTGCGCATATCAGTTTGTTTCCCTAATGATAAGTTCTAAAGTTGCATCATCTATTAGTTTTCTATATACGTCTAGTAGGGTTAGATCACTCTTATTTTTTCGGTAAATTGCGTCATAGTTGTATGATTAAGTGTCAATAAATTGAATGTCATAATGTAAAGGGGTCCAATCTACTTCATCCCAATCTGAAACTGTGATGTATGTTCCTTTTTCCGGTTTGACTGTATTTGTTGTTGTCAACGTGGATTCATTTTGTTGTTCTGGATCATAGTATGATATGTCAAAAAGCGATTTGGATGACACCTTGTAACAGCAATGATTGGTTCTTTATAGCTTTCATTCAAAATTGTTGCCGACTACCGATCCATAAGAAATTTGCCTATTAAAAAGCAAATATTATAAGGTTTGTTCCAACCTCGCGAAGAACCATTCTAGAACGGGACTGCGCAAGTGCATATAGTTAATGCCGTTCCAAGCTAATCGTGACCAGAATATTACGGTTCTTTTTCCGTTTTAACCATCTTGTAATCGTACTAGAGCCGTCACGGAACAGTAATTTTCGATACTCTGTCAAAAGAAAGAACTGTGAGTACTGACTGTCAAAAGAAAGAACTGTGAGTACTAATATGTGCTGTTAGTATTTCGTCAGTTATTTCATTGTTTTTGTTTAACGTGTTTGTTGGTAACTCAACTTTTGTTCTGACTGGGTTATTTTTCAATACCATGAATTCATTTGTTTCTAAAATGCATAATAATTTTTTTAAAACAAATAAGATTTTAGTTTCATTTTCAGCTAACAAAATTTTTATAGTTTCATTTAACAAATTAAACAGAAAATAATAGCACTAATAAAGTCCATTAAATACAAAAATATATTTTAAAAAGTAAGGTCACAGTATTGCACGAACAAAACGATTGCTGAACGATAATAAAGCAGGCCTAAAATCGTTCCAACTTACATTAGTTCCGTGACTGCAAAGTTTGCGCCTGCGTATACAATGATATCCAGAACGGTTCCAAAACTGATTTATCGTGGGTTGGAACAAACGTATATACTTATCTAAATAAATTATGTACTTACCAGCAAGTTTTCGTATTTGTTCTGCAGATCTTTTGGCAATAAAATGGTGTAACATTGATACAAACTTTCATCAACTGACAAGTGTCTAAATTACATTAAATTGTGCAACCTCGTAGTGAAATTTGCAAATATACTGTTTGTGGAGTACTGTAAAATATAATCTAGCCAGTCATTGCTATGCCACTATAATCTGTCTGTCATAAAGCAAGAGGTACTGTGTGATCCTCACAGCACAGAAGTGAAATATTTTTGAGGATCACCGGCGTTTCTTGTGGCAGCGAAAGTGCTATAAGTACTATAGCAAGCAGAGAAATCAGTGTTAATATAACATACCATTATTTGGTAATTATGTTTGTGACCTTATTCTTAAAACTGTGCAATTAACCTTCCATTCTCAGATTGAAACCTTTACTCTAAAGCATGAAATGACCTCTCACTTGTTATTTCCCATGTTTCTACTTAATCTTGTATGAATAAAACAAAAATTTCAGATGTTTCGATGTAAGGATTCTAAGAAATGATTAATTATTTTTTACCCTTAAATGTTTTAAAATGTGTGATACATTGATTTGTTTTTTACAGGAAATGGACCAGTTCACATAATTGGACACCATCTGATTGGTAGTCCAATGGAAGAATTTGATGAAATGGACGAACTGGAAGAAGAAATGTTAGATGATGAAGAGGGAGAGGAAGGCGCTGTAAGTATAACATTTTTAAAATAAAATACATTTTTACTTCAAACTTCACTTTTTCATTGAAAAGAATCTGATTGATTCTTCCAAAGTTTTTGACAGGGGTGTGGTCAAATCTAGGCAGCATAAGTAATTCTGGAAAGGTGCTGAAAAAAGATTCCAGTAGGCATTTTATCTTGTTAACAGTTTCCAATGAATGGGTATTATGCTGTATTAATTTTGACCATTTAATAAATTTGAATTCTAATTAGTTGAAGATTTATCAAAATCAAAAATTGGTGAGTCAGCACAAAAAAGGCAGAGAAACTGAATGATTTAGTAAAATAAGTTTTTCACCAATTTAGTGTCGGGATGAATAAAGCATTTCCACCTTTTTGGGCGAAAATCACAATATGGCTAGCACGGACAATTTTAGTACACATACGCATTTTAGTTTGCTAAAATGTCAAAATGCCATGCCTAGTATTGAAAAATCCAAAATTCGAATCTTAGTAGTTGACAGTCTTTATAATAAATGTAAAGTTCTCTCTCTTTGGTCCGTAAATAACTTGTAGATCTGTGATGGCAGGCTGATTGGTCTATAGTTTTCTAGGCTGCTTTGTTTTTGGTGTGCCTTCACATGAAAGGGGTTTAGCTATAAAACTATGTTGGCCAGGCGTCTTGGGGAGTGTTTGTTCAGCTGCCACTCTGGGTCAGACTCTATGAGTTTGCCACATCTGGCTATCCTCACTTAGATTTGCCTGCAGGTCTATGTAAATAACTAGAAAACCAAAGAAAGCACTAACTAAATTTATGGAAGCACTAATGAATAACATTAACTTTCATTCAATCGTGAACATTTTGGGGGCTAATTGCAAGTGCCAATAAATTAATATCAAATATCTCGAAAATCAAGATAGCACTAATGAAAATTATTGGAACACTAAGGAATGACACTAGTTTGGGGACTAACCTTGAATCTGGATTTCTGTTTCCCTTAAAAAAAGTTTCAAGTAAATTATGATTTTATTAGTTAACGATTCTTCAAACGCTTTTAATTTTTCCACATTTAAATAAATTATGGAAAGCACACACATACCCATCACAAGAAGACTGGAAAAGCTACCCCAAAGGACCTACTAACAAATTCCAGCAAACAAAGCCTGTCACTGCAGGTATATACAGACTATAGTTTATAGGGCACTGAGCCCTCCATGTCAAATAGTACTAAAAGTCATGTAGTGCTGGTTATGACAAAAAATTCACGTATTGTAACAAATTAATTAAAATTTGGAAATAATTATTATCAATAAATAAAATCCATTTTATTCAATTACTAAAATCATAAACACTTTATGGACTGACCTTGAAATAAAATGATATTTGTCTACCAAACCATGGAAGCACTTCTACAAAAATTGTGTGATTGCGATCGGAATATTCCGTTTTTTAAAGTGAAGTTTGAAAGTGAATAGGTAAACAGAATATATTACATTTTTGTGTGTTTGTTGTGCTTGCCTCTATACTGCTTTTCCTTATTTATGTGTGCAAATTATTAGTAAATGATCAATTTTCACATTAAAAATTTAATTTGAATTGCATGATTTGGAAAAACTGTATATTGGTGATGCAAAGTTGTATATTTAATAAAAAAATTCACTGAAATTCCGTTTTCCAACTAGAACCTTAATTGAATAAGTCTACTCTTAATCAAAAGTGGCTTTTTAAATCATTTTCATTTAGCTTATAACATAAGGCTTGTTTGTGCAAAAAAAGCCAAAAACGTCTTGTAATTTTGACCTAAAATGTTCCTATATTGATATTTTGAGTATGCATTCAAAAATGATTAATTATAACCAGCGAAACAAAAATGATAGTCTTATCTACCTACCCATACATATCTGAACTTTTCTCAAGCATAATAGGCTTCAGATTTTGTAATGCTGATGAAAGTTTACAAGTGTTGTACATTCAATAATTTGAATATTTGTTATTGTGGTACTTACAAATTTAGTCATAGACACTGGAAATAAAATTTGGAAGAAAATACATGTACAGATACAGGTTTTGGATTAATGGCAAACATCCAAATACTATTCGACACAAATAACCAATAAATTGGTTGCAAGCCATCCATGAAGTGAATTTTTGTTCTAAATGTTGTTATTCCGTGTAACATCAGTTGACTAATTTCAAATTATTGAGATCGCTAAAAATATTAAAATCTTTGCTCTCAGTGGAACTTTTATGGTATATTTTAATCAAAGGGACATATTAAAATTAAAAGATTATTTCACCTACATCTTTCGAAGTGATGTAGATGAGAAGCTAAATTCAAAACATATTTATTGTTAGAAAACCCACCAGTCAAACATAATAGTAACGACACTAATTATACTCATTTAAATATAGTAATCAATGGGTGAATGGCATTATGAGCGTTTCTATTTATTGACATCCCATTTTTTTAGGAGGACGGTAGAAAACGGAAAATTTCAAATGGGATATTAAAGGTGTGAATTAATCGACATTAACAACTAAGTAGTCTCCTTTACAATGTTTTTTATATATTTCAGGAGGAAGATGAAGAGGAGGATGAACCAAAACCCAAAAAAGCAAAAGCGACTAACGCCAAGGGTAAAACTCCTGTCAAAAATAATGCCAAGGCTGCAAAGAAGTAAATACTAACATTTAAGCATACGTTTTTCACATGTACTTCATATTGATGTTGTCAAAATAAGTTTCTTTTGGTTAATCTCATATTTGACAATCATCGATGTGATGTACTACCAAAAATTAACCTCCTCCTTTGTAATATTAAGTTAGTTTTTTAATGTATTTCTAGAGTTGCTCTGCAGATCTAAGCGGCAATTCTGAATAAGTATAGTATGTTCTTGACGTCATAAATTTGTGAAAGTTTCTTTTATTCCAGGTATAATAACTTTTAGTTTTTAAATGTGATCTAAATATTTTTAAGCCTGAAACGTTTAGATATTTATTTCTTGAGAAAAATCATCCAATTTTGTTGTAAATATGCAGCCTCATTAAACCATTTTTTGTAGTAAATATTTTTGTTTTGTTTTATTTCACATTTGATCTTTCACTTAAGTAACATCTTTACAAAGAAAAGCAAAAACGCATTTATAGATTCTGTTGTGAGATGACATGCTCTATATATATATATATATATATATATATATATATATATATATCACGGTGACAAATCAATCGTAAGAAACGTTAAACCCTTATTATTCACTTTAATGGTCGTAAACGCCCATTAATAGAAGAAAGTTTAGCTTTCAGTGCCTGCTCGACAAAAGAATTGAATTTTACATGGTTCAAATGAACCTTATATTTTTATAAAATAGAGATTATGGAACTTTCCAATACAATTAAAATAACAAATAACTGAGTGATCTACGATCCTTCAATTAGCACTGTGAACAATATTTCAAACCCTTTCACAAATGAATAGGGAGTCGAGTATTCAAAATGAATGTTTTATAGATTGACATAAATTAACTAACAGGACACTGTTTATCGCTTCACGGTAAAGTGGGTAATTAACTTTACGTCAAACAATATCACCATTCAACTGGCAGAGTTATAGCCTGAAAGAGAAAGTTCTACCCCCCAAAAACTTGCGAATATCTACAGAAATCGACCAATTTACAGTCAGTTTCTCAACATCAGGCAGGCAGTACAGAACTAAGTCCACTCTGGATCGGTCGACATAAAAAAGTGCGGCAATTCCTCGCGATAGATACATACAGTGTGTGTAAACTGTATCTAGATCAACCTGAAGTGTTGGAATATCTCGCTTTACGACGCAATATAAAAACGTGCACATTTCTGTGACTGAGAATTAGCGGAAAAGTATACATATCTACCACGCGAGCATTTAGTATCTTTGAGAAAACTAACCAGTTATCAACTCGCTGTGGACATTCTTGTTGCTTTATTTTGTTGTTAAGTGATTTACGTGTTAATTGTCGTATTTAAGTGTTTTATTAAACGTTACTTAAAATTACGACTGATCCTTCTTTCCCCAAGAAAAATAAACAATACATCTACTTAGGTGCAGTAGTGAACGACAAACTCAACAGTCCCCTCCATTAATCTGGTTAATAACAAACTCTAAGATTGATTCGTTGAGCCGTGATATACCAGTACAACTCTAAACGAAACATAATATTATATACGTAAATCGAAGTGAACTCTCTCGCTAAACAAAATGCAAGTAAAAAAAGCGATAAGAATAGATCAATAAGTATACCATCAGAAAAATTCAACCGATCGAATCATCTATAAATTCAACTGTAAGCAAGAAATTGCAGGTAACTCTTTGCTGGATTTGGAAAAAGTCAATTTATTTCAATCTATTGCTCTTCACTATCTCGCTGAAGAAAAATTGAAAGAAGACATTTATCATTGAACTCCTTTTATAAATTGCTTAAAATATTATTTAATTTCATATCAATACATTTATTTGCAAAAACACGCTAGTTCCTATAAAACATCACAAACATTCCCAGCATCCGATTTTGTGATAAATATGTCATTCTCATTTTTTGCTCTTAAACTTATACATCTTTGATGTGGAAATTCTACAAGAGGAAATTATCAAAAACTTTGGGCAGTATAAAATCACACAAAATAAAATAGAAATTTATCCACTTAAAAAAATGAAAAAGAAATTCCAGATCAAGAAGACAAATTAGCTAGAGCGATTAAAAAATTAACTATATCTGAAAGTAGCCGTAAAGCGTCAGTTACAGAAACCCGAGTGGAATCAAACAACTCTGGTACTAGATTTCCTGAAATAAAAATAAAGCAGTTTTCAGGAAATCACACTGAATCGGAAAGTTTTTATAACCTGTTCAAAACTAGTGCCATCGAAAATCCACAACTAAAATCAGATGCTTAGAAATTGTATTTAAAAGGCTATCTAGAAAGTGATGCCTTACATATCATAGACGTTTTACAAGTGAAGGATAGAAAATTGCATGTAGCTATAAACTTGTTAAAAAATTCAACCGATCGAATCATCTATAAACTCAACTGTAAGCAAGAAATTGCAGGTAACTCTGCTGGATTTGGAAAAAGTCAATTTATTCCAATCTATTGCTCCTCACTATCTCGCTGAAGAAAAATTGAAAGAAGTCATTTATCATTGAACTCTTATTATAAATTGCTTAAAATATTATTTAATTTCATATCAAACAACAAAAATTGTACATGTATATTTCACAGAATCATTGAACATACCACAGTTAAATAAGCACATTCCCACCGAAATTTCAAATTTTGCTACTATTTGTAGGTGTAACTGGACACTTACAGAATCTTGAACTTGATCACATAGTCTTAGAGGCATTAATAACTTATCTTTATCAACAAAAATTAGATTATGGTTTCAAAAAAGAATTTGAAAAATGCAGGAACAGGGACGTCTTACCAACGGTCGATGAATTTTTACAATTTCTTAAAGAGGAAATGGAAGTTTTAGACAATGCCGCTTGTAAAACAAGTCAATCAGAAATTTTACAAAACTGTAGTGGTTTCTTAGCAAGTGCCCCTCGTATATAGTTCTTTAACCCTATAACCATTCATCTTCGGGAATCACCTCGTGAACCTTTCTTTAGGGTTAAATAAATAACATCCTTTAAAAACTCACTGTCATAACATATATTTAAAACTACAGATATACATTACTGACCACAGGATACATACGTTTGTACTATTAACAATAATAATACCGAATCAATCTCAAATAAATGAACTATCTATATATAGGAAATTATTAAAACTAACACAGTCAATTGAGTCAATGCTCCGTTTTCTTGACATTGTCGGCCGTGTCATTACAATATTTATAAAACGGACGTGTTTGTTATCTATTTCGCTGCCCTTGCCAATGGCATTCTAGTTCACTGGCCCCTAGCAATATTTGAAATTAATGTTTACTGAAATCTAATGTCTTTTTGGGATCATCACAAATCATTTTCGCACAAAAGGTCTTAAAGTAAAGTAGCCTTTCGCTCGCAAACCCAACAAAAATTTGAACAATTAATCATCTTATCTTAAAAACAATTCGAATAACCGAAATCAAAACATTGACGGGTGCGTTATGTGTTCGGACACAGTGCATAAAATATATATCGTACCTGTGAAACTTTTGCATCATTACCTTTAACTAAGCGAAATTAATTTGCCAAAAACAAAAAACTGTAAATTGCTTAGGCACTAGACACGGTGCTGATACCTGTTTGTTACAAAGGTCATGCTCCCATTGTCACAAAAGACATAATTCTCTTTCACATTTTCAAAATCCACGGAATAACGAACAAAGACCTTCAAACAACAACAATTTTAATCCAAATCTCAACTTTGACAATTTTCGATCACAAAAACTTTCAACAATCATTCAGAGAATGCTACTCAAACTCAGGACAGACCGTCCACATCTCAAAGCATTCAAGAAAATCATACACTTCCAAATTCGTCCAATCTATCAGCTCTCAATAAAAAATAACTTCGTGTTGTTAACTGCCCAAGCAAAAATTTACAATCGACAAAATCAACCTGTTAAGGTAAGAATTCTTCTGGATAACGCAAGTCAAAATTCTTTCATCAGCAAACAACTTGTACAATAACTCAACTATACCCCGTACAAGAAAATCTTTAACATTTCAGGCATATCTGAAAGTAATGCTGTCTAACGAAATGTTGGACACAGTGCTACACTCAAATGTTGACCCATCGAAGAAGTTTGAAATCTCTTGCTCTGTGCTTGAAAAAATTACAACTATCCCCCAAGTGAAGTTGAATGTAGATCACGTAACAATATCTTCGCGGATTGTAAACAAGTGTAATGTGGAGTTGGCAGCCTTGTTTAGCCCAGGGATTCTTAGCACCCCCTGTTCTATGACTGGTCTGACTGCCGCATTGGCCAGGGTCATTCGAGCCGCTGGGGACGGGAGGCCTTTGTTTTGGTGTGCCTTCATATCAAAGGGGTTTAGCTATAAAACTCTTACGTTGGCCAGACGTGTTGGTTCAGCTGCCACTCTGGGTCAGACGAAGTTAGCTGACAAAACTTTTGCCACACCCGGCAAAATCTATCTATTGATAGGAGCAGATGCTTATTATGATCTGTTAACCTATGGCCTCATCAAACTAGGTGACGGCCTACCTACTCTTTTTAATACCCATTTGGGTTACATTATCTCGGGAAAACTGAACTCCCAACAAAAATCTAAAAACACCCGCTATCTAGATCATGTAGCCAGTGAACCCGAAGACTCCAATTCGGACACTGAATTACAAAGCACTCTCTAAATCCTGGGAAATCGAAGAACTTCCAAAATTCAAATATCTCATCCGAAGATGAACTGACAGAGTTCATCTTCAAAACCGCAACTAAAATTCTCCAAAACGGACATTTCCAAGTTGATATTCCTTTAAAGTCTGTCACAGAACACAAAAAGTTAGGTGACTCCCTCACAGTTGCTAAACATAGATTTTTTTCTTTGGAAACACGATTCCACCAAAATCACGATCTCTATTCAGAATATAAGAAATTTATTCATGAGTACATATCTCTAGAACATGCCAAATATGTACCGCTATCGTCGCAAAATTCACGTTCAGAAAATAAATATTTTATCCTTCATTTGCCAGTTTATCAACAAGATCGAATTACGACCAAGCTGCGACTCGTATTTGATACTTCTTGTAAAACCAGCTCCGGTTTTTCGTTAAACGACATTTGTCTTAAAGGTCATCAAATTCAGTCTGACCTATACGATATCTTGTGCAGGTTCAGAACCTTTAAATACACGTTAATTCTTGATTTGGACAAATTCGAATTAATCCCAAATACGTGTTTCTTCAAAACATTTTGTGAAGAGACTCGTCTGAAGAACCGCTAAAATGTATTGAATTTTACAAACAATGACATGGTATGAATTTTAGTCCATTCCTCTCAACGAGAGTTTTGAACGAGATTGCAAGTAACAATAAAAACCTTCATGTAGCCTCGGACGCTGTTCTTATACAGACGTACGTAGACGATATTTTAACAGGTTGCGATTCAATCGAATCCCTCGAAAAACTATTTCGAACTGAAATCATTGCTTGAACCGGCTGGTTTCCATTTGCATAAATGGGGTTCTAACTCTCAAACCTTTCTAAAAAAGATTTCGCAGACACAAATAACTGAATTTGACATAAACCTAGATCAACCTATGTCTAAAGTTTTAGGCGTGAAATGGAATCCCATAAGTGATTAGTTCCAAATATCTGTACCCACTGAACTCGTCAGTGAGGACAATATCACCAAGAGAAATATTCTCTGTCACATATTTCACAGTGGTTTGACCCTCTAGGTTTTGTAAACCCCGCGGTCGTTAAAGGAAAGATGCTGAAGTAGAAAATCTGGAAATTAGAGTGGAAGGGGGATGATAAAATCACCGATAAGGAAATCTTAAAAAAATGGGAAGAATTCCTAAACACCATCTGTCAAATCAAGCATTTAAAAATTCCTCGTCCTATCTTCAATCACAAAGAAATAAGCAAAATTTAACTTCACTCCTTTTCAGATGCGAGTACCGAAGCGTACGGCGCATGTGTCTACATTAGAACCATGTACACCGAGAAAACAGTTTCATGTATTCTGATATCAGCAAAATCGCGTGTTGCACCACTGAAAACTATCATAATTCCCAGACTTGAACTCTGTAGTATGCTATTATCCTCGAATCTGACTCAAAGAGTCAAAAACGTTTTGGAAACCAAAATCAACATAAATTCTGTTAACTTGTGGACAGACTCTAAAATTGCACTTTGTTGTTGCCAAAGCCACCCAAGTCGATGGTCGGTATTTGTATCAAATAGAGTAGCAAAAATACAAGCGCTAACACCAAATTTCCAGTGGCAGCACATGCGATCAAGTGATAATCCAGCTGACATGCTGTCACGCGGAAAATTCACTCCTGAAATCCACCCCATGAGGTTTAATGGACCCAAATTCCTCAGTGAATTAAGTTCGGATTTCTCCCAACACGAGATTAAGAAAAATCTTGTCAACCTACCTGAGGAAAGAAAGGTAGCCCCAACAATAATTTCTGACCAATACAATTTTTGGCAAAACACTTTCTCAAACTTCTCTTCGTTTTCCAAACTACAACGCACATTGGCGTACGTTCTAAGATTTATTCACAATTCGAGAAACAAAGAACATCGATTCAAATGATCTCTGTCAGTCAGTGAATTGAATTCATCATTACCCAGACAGCACAAGTACGTACATAATACGTACTCATGAGACGTAAGGTACATATTATGTACGTACTTTTCTGTACATAGTACGTACATGGTACGTACATGGTACGTATTAAATACGTACATTTTCCAATAAAATGTACGTACCAAATACGTACTGCTTTTACATACTTGGTACGTACCATTTGTACGTACTTCGTACGTACCATTTTTACGTACTTGGTACGTACTTGATACGTACCATTTTGTACGTACCATTTGCACGTACATGGTACGTACCGTTTGTACGTACTTGGTACGTATAGTTTGTACGTACTTGGTATGTATCGATAGTACGTACTTTGTAAACAGACTACAGAGCTGAAAGCTCACAATTTAGTTCCAAGAAGCTTTATTATTAAAATTTTGAAGGTAATTTGAGTTTACTTGTCACAATGTTAATAACGTTGCTAGAATAAAGTTCCTTATCACTTAAATGTGAGTTCAACTGTATGGTCTAATAAATTAAAGTACACGTCAGAAAGCCCACACTAGATTATATTAAAATATTAAACTTTAAAAACAACTTGAAAGCAAATTTATTTAAAGTTACTTTTGACTATTAACTAGTTAGGAAAATATAATATAATAAATTGTAGGTATTTATTATTTATTTATAACGAGACTCCTCCTATTCACAATACCTACCTCCTGTGCTCCTTTAGATGTCAGATTGCCCTGTAGAACAACCTGTGCTCGCCAGTCGACTAGCTTCAAGTCGAAGAAGGGGTGGATTTTTCAATATTTATTTAGAATTCGAAATAAGGCACCAGAGAAATTTAGGTAAGCACCCAAGACTCCTTTAAACTCACACCAAAACTCCTCGGAGGGTTAATACACTTTTTCCACACTTAAAAAGGTTTTTTAGGTAAGTTTTAAAATGAAAAACTGCAAATATCCCATGTCTGTGGTTTATTGTTGGACCTTGAGTCCCTTTTCCAATAACTTCAAATTACAGATTTATAAGTTTCATAAAAAAAACAACTAAATTTGATGGCTGGACCTAGCTGAAGTACTCAAAACTGCCTCTCGGCTTTGTTCCACGTGGCTCATTTCGGACTCTGCAGTATCTAAAATATTAACACAGTGATCAAGTACCTCAATTTTTGGTCTATAATTTTTTACACAAAAGTACTATTTTTCAATGGTGGACATTAAATAATAATTGAAAAACTCACAAAACAAAGAAATATTTCTGGGGAAGGTCAAAATCATTATTTTTATATCAATTACCTATTATGATTGTGCGAGCTGCTTTTAGTGGTGATGACAGTCTAGACCCCTTCTTTTGCCTTACAAGTTCTTTAACCTCACTGTCGGACTTTGAAGAAGAATGGAACCTCGTTTTAAATTCCCTTATTTTTGGATGTGATTCGTCCACATATGTGGTATTTGAGGTCTCCACCTCCGCCTTTCTGCACTTTAGACGAGCAGTTTCATATGAATCTAGAAATGAATATTAATATTTAGTTTGCAATTTATACAGAATTTGTAGATATTACCGTAAGTCCCATCCCTAAACAACTTCACCTCAAGTGAAGGTCAACACGAATTTAATTGATGTGACCTTATAGCAGCGATAAGTTTCTCTGGTGGCCACAAACAATTGTCTTCTTTAATTCATCTTGTGGATGGGCACCACTGCTACCGACGTGTCATTGATAAACTGCATTTTTATCCAAGTCTTTTTAGAAAACTCACGAATATTATTATTTTCCATTTTTTCTGAAAAGTTGAATCCAAAAAAAAAATATAAACACATGATTTTTTTAATAGAGTAGTTAATTTTCAATATATTTAGAGCAACTTAAAAACTTGTTTCAAAAAGTCTATCACTAAAAAATGGGTAAATATATTGAACATCTCTCAAAGCAAGTTGTTCGATATATTCAGCACACAGCCAACTCTTAATATATTGTTAGATTATGTATAATAAATACCAACAAGTTGTCTCAAAAACTATGTAACAACGGAAGAGTAACAAATTTGTTAGTGAATGTTAACATGACATGACATTTAAATGAAACATTTTGTATTTTCCATGCTTTTCATTCACTAGTCATTTACCAACTAAACATATATTTAATATTGATGACTCGCATGGCCTAAGGTAAAAAATTTCTTTTTCTGTATATTCTATCCTAAAATTAGGATTTGCCCGTTATCTTCGAATTACTGATTGCTATTATTTCTCGACCGGATAAACAACAACTATCAGGTTCTTTAGGCAATAAATCAAAGTTTTTGCAATTCACTTGTTTAAATTGATCTGTTATTGGATAATTTTTTAGCACAGGTCCATTGTAGTGAGGTTTGTGGAGTATCGGAAAATTTTGAGAATATTCACTTTGTTCAATACGTTCAATATGTTCACTTTGTTTAGCATTATCTAGTTCTGTTTTTCTATTAATCATTGTTGTAGAGGGTTGTCTTGTTTTCTAAGCAACTTCTTTATTGTTTGAATATACTTTTCGAAATCAAAAGCACTATAACTATTAAGATGTCCAAATATTCAAACATCTTCAGCTAAATGTAGTAGATTATGTATATTATCTGAGGCATAATTTTCACCATGAATTAAAATAAACATTTCTACAAAATATGTTGAGTTTGTTAGCATAATAAGTGTATTTTAAAAACTGTGGGTATGATATTATTGTTATTGCATAGTATAAAACAATGACATGTTCAAAATTTTCCTTTGATAATAATTAACTAAAACAACTGGTCCTGTATAGTGCAGAAATTACCTGAATTATGCTGCTTTCCACCTTTTTTACTTTCACTGACACTACGGGGTTTTCGATTGAATTCTGTTGGAATGTTACAAGACTGTTCAATTAAACATTTTGATAATGTTTCTATTTTACTATCTGGAATTTTTGCTGAAGGATTTCCAGTTAACCACAAACATACTAGTAACATTTTTACAACCCCTAAACAACCAAGATGCATGTAATCAAGAGGGAAAGATTTGACCATATCTAGACTTGAAGTAAGTACCTGGATGGTGATGTTTTGGAGTCTATGCTCTGAAATCAATATCAGTATGTAAATGAAGGTTTGACATATCAGGAAAATAAACTCAATTATCATAAGATCCCGCTGCATGACACTTAGAGCGTGACATATAATCTAAATAACCTTTAGCATATGTAATATAAGCTTTTGCTGGAGTATCACACACAAATATTTCTATTTTAACAGCATAAAATTGGAGCCATTGCACTGAATTCGATTATTTATAATATTAGTGGCATCTTCAACAAAATCTGACAAAAATAATTTAGGTTCATTGGGTTTTGCACAGCCATAATATACACCCACAATCTCAACAAATCCCCGGTTTTGATTTATACTTCATTAAACTGGATAGAATTGACTTGTAGAGCTTTTTGTTAGTGGAAGTCCATCAATGTTAATTAAAATTTCAACAACACTATTGTCACTTAATTTAGGATGTTGTGAAAGTACCTTTTGCAAACATTTATCTAATCCAAAATGAATATAGTGTTGCTTTTTTGTAATGTTTACTAACTTTATAAGATATCTTTTACTAGTAGATTAATGTAATAATAAATAATAGGTGGGTATACTTGTCTTTATAAACTGCAAATAGACAGATTGTAACAAAAAAACTGCTTACAAAAGGTCCCAACACTACAAACTATAATAAAACAACTATGGAAAGTACCTAATATTACTTTATACTAGTCTGTTACTTTAAAAAATATAAATTAAATAAACACTAGAGACTAAATAAAATTAAAAGTGTGCCTCTGTTGCGTCTCGGATATGTCTCTGGTACGCCTGTGATGCCTCTCTGATGTGTCTCTGGTGTGTCTGCTATGTTAGGTTACTCCACTTGTGTGCGCGCACACAAGCGTACCAGAGACATATCCGAGACGCAACAGAGGCACACTTTTAATTTTTTTAATTAAAAAGGTACTTTATTAAGTTTATCGATCCCTGTTAACAATGTCATAAAGAAATAAATATATATACGATATATATATAAGTCAGCCGATGTCCTGGCGATTTCCTTATCCATTCTTCTTTCCGGTATGTACTCACGGCTCCTTGCTATTGCATTATCCGATTGTTTTGATTTGTATACACCTTTGTCCCTAATATAGATTTTCACTCCTACAATCTTTCGACTTGGGTTTTCCCAGAAAAACAGCTGAAAAACTGGGTTTCAAATTGATACGGGGTTTAGTTTTCGAGAAAGCAACATGGCAGACGTTGATTTGTTTTTATATAATATTTGTTTACTAGTAAGTTTGAGTTTAGAGGAGCAGAGGCCTCACTGAGTGTATACAGCGAGACTTTTGCTCCCTTTGTGAAAATGGGTCTGGAAAAACAACAACCAAATTATGTAATTAGAGATCCATGCAGAAGCCTACACCCACTATCTCGGATGCCTTCTGCGCGATTTGCGTCTTTGAGTTTATTTCGAAGATCTTGTGGCAGACAGTAGTTGTAAAACTTATCTGAGATTTTGTTGATAAAGTCTTTGATAGTGGGTATATTCGCCTTGTCATGTAACAAAGAGGTTCTAGGTAATTTGGGGTAAACCGTGTTAAGCTTTAATGCCATTCTGAGACACTTGTTCTGTATCACCTGCAGGGAGTGAAAATTAAGTTTGGTGCCTGTATAGTATAAGGGTGCAACGTAAGTGAGTATAGGTCTTATGATTTGTTTATATATTAGAATTTTGTTGTGACTTGTGAGTTTACTGTGTTTACATATGAGTGGATATAGTCGACACATTGCAATCTTAGCCTTTTGTATTTGTGCTGAAATGTGCGTATTTGCAGAAGTATTCCTTTGCATTGTATATCCTAAGTATTTTAAAGTATTATTAGGAGCAATCTGATGCCCATTTACGCAAAGCTGAGATTGCAGTGGGTCGGCTTTACTAGCTATTCTTCTGAGTAATAAATACTCCGTTTTTGAAGGATTAATAGCTAGTTTGTGTTCATTGAAAAAGGGTGTAATTTTGTTGTTTATGTGTGATTGTACAGTGTTGAGTGCTTGTTCATGATTCTTTGCTGTTGCTACAAAACAAGTATCGTCAGCGTACATTGCAGTTAATAGTTTTGGGGATGTAGGGAGATCATGGACAAATAGGGAGTATAACAAAGGTGATAATACAGAGCCCTGCGGTACTCCAGCCCTTATGTTATACGGTCCTGCCGTATAGTCATATATTTTGGAATAAAATTTTCTATTAGTCAAATATGAATGTAAAATTTTAATTGAATAATCTGGGATTTTTAGTTTAATTAGTTTATAAATAAGTCCCTCGAGCCATACGGAATCAAAAGCTTTTTGGACATCAATTGTGACCATAATCGATTTTTGTTTGTTTTGAAATCCTTCTCGGATATAGTTAATAACTCTGATTATTTGGGCCACTGTACTGTGTCCGCTTCTGAATCCGTACTGCTCGCGAGGAATGATGTCATTTTTGTCTACGAATGCTTGTAGTCTTTTAAGTAATAACCTGTCTATCACCTTTGCTATATTGTTTAGCAGGGAAATTGGTCTATAGCTATCCACATAACTAGGTTGTTTGTTAGCTTTGACGATTGGTATGATATTGGAAATCTTGAGCATATCAGGATAATAACCAGTTTTAATAATGTAATTAGTTATGTAAGTTAACTGGACGATAGCTTTTTTCGGAAGATTTTTTAACATTATGTTGTGTATACCGTCTATGCCAGGGGCTGTCTTGTTTTTTAATTTTTGTAGTGTGTTATATATTTCGGTGAAAGTAACTAAGTCTTTTGTGTTAAATGTATTTATTGATTGTAAGTGATGATTAACGGTGTGAATTATCTTTTGATGCTGTTGTGAATGAGGTACATTGTTGATGAAATTGTTTTGAAAGTACTCCCCAAATTTCTCTGCGATTTCCGTCATGTTTGTGATTGTGTGTCCGTTATTTATGATTTTATTTATATCGCGGTTTGATTCTCTAAACCTTCTGGCAATTTTCCACAGAGAATTGTCCTCCGGTTTGAGACCTTCTAAAAACTTTGTACAATCATTATTTTTGTGTTCAGTTATTAATTGATTGATTTGATTTTGATATAATCTTAGTAGTTGGTGATGTTCTTGTAATCTGGTATTTTGCCATAATTTACGTATTTTGTTTTTTTCTGTTATTAATTGTGTTATGTGATTTGGTAAACTTTTTTGTTTTATTTGTTTCTTTATTAATGTTGTAGAAATATTTCTAGCATTTATTATTATGTTTTGTAAATTATTTATTATGCTAACGAGATGATTTTGATTATTTATTGTGTTGGTAATTTTTAAATTATTATTGATAAAACTTCTGAATTTTATCCAACTAGTTGTTTTATAATCGTAATGTGTGTTTTGTGTTGTTTGTGAATGGTGGGATATTTTGAGGTGTATAAGGACAGGGTCATGGTCGGAATTGAAGTCTGTAAGGGTTTTTATTTTTGTAAGATTGTTAATGTTTTTGCCTATTGCTATGTCTATGGTACTAGGGGAATGATTTGCGAAGGGAAAGTGGGTCGGTGTGTCTGTATAAAATATGTTACAATCCGAAAAATCTTTTGATACATTCTGATTATTGTAATTAAGTACTTGTTTGAGCGAAGAGTCTTCCCGCTCTACCTCATCTTCACTTATTACGGGCAGGATTGGTGTGTCTTTCGGTGAATCTCCACCTTGATTTGGACAGCCCAGTAATTCTGCTATTTGTTTGAGAGGATATGTTGCAGACTTGACATATTCCACATGACATTTCTTATTAATTCTATCAAGCGACTTATATTTTTTACGTAAAGCTTTTGCATGCTTTGAGACTTGTTGTTTGTATGACAACATTATAGTAAATTAAAATGTGTGGGTGCGCGATTCAATATATTATTAGACGGTTAGCAGACATACACCACCGATATACGTTCTAATGTGTCTCTGGGGTGTCTCTGGGATGTCTCTGATGCGTCTCTAGGATGTCTCTGATGTGTCTCAATGGTAAGAAGTAAACACCCAGTCGGACGGAAGACTGAACGGTATCATTTTTTTCATAAGTGTGCCTCTGTTGCGTCTCGGATATGTCTCTGGTACGCCTGTGATGCCTCTCTGATGTGTCTCTGGTGTGTCTGCTATGTTAGGTTACTCCACTTGTGTGCGCGCACACAGGCGTACCAGAGACATATCCGAGACGCAACAGAGGCACACTTATGAAAAAAACGATACCGTTCAGTCTTCCGTCCGACTGGGTGTTTACTTCTTACCATTGAGACACATCAGAGACATCTTAGAGACACATCAGAGACACCCCAGAAACACCCCAGAGACACATTAGAACGTATATCGGTGGTGTATGTCTGCTAACCGTCTAATAATATATTGAATCGCGCACCCACACATTTTAATTTACTATAATGTTGTCATACAAACAACAAGTCTCAAAGCATGCAAAAGCTTTACGTAAAAAATATAAGTCGCTTGATAGAATTAATAAGAAATGTCATGTGGAATATGTCAAGTCTGCAACATATCCTCTCAAACAAATAGCAGAATTACTGGGCTGTCCAAATCAAGGTGGAGATTCACCGAAAGACACACCAATCCTGCCCGTAATAAGTGAAGATGAGGTAGAGCGGGAAGACTCTTCGCTCAAACAAGTACTTAATTACAATAATCAGAATGTATCAAAAGAATTTGACTGCGCTTACACTCCAGAATTAGGAATTGAACAATGGATTCTCGACCATGCTTACGG